>OV702290.1:160993337-163493337 GCA_916181665.1 Avena sativa
ATTTTACTTATGCATAGCATACCAAAATTTAAGAAAAGACAATTCGGTTTTATCCCAAACCATAACTCATATGGTGTCATTTCAATGGATCACGATGGTGCTCTTTTTAGTGTAAAAGTGGTAGTCTCTAAATCTTCAATCCTTAAAACATAATGGCAGTTTTATAAATGACACCCTTGATCTTACCATGTCAAACATGGTTTGATTTTATCTCTCGAATATGCCGTACTCCTATGGTTTATCGGGAAACACAAATCATGGAACAATTCCTCAAGTCTTAAGTGTTTTTGCTAAACGTGTAACTCAAATATCTTCCTTTATGATCGAATCATAAACTCTTTATTTTCTTGTTACAATGATTTTTCACTTCATCTTGAAAGTCTTTGAACAATTTTCAAATGTTTCATACTTCTTCCTTATTAAGTAAATATATAGATATATTCACTCAAATTTTCGGAGAAAGCATATGAAGCAAAAAGATCCATCGCATATGGCTACACATAATGGAGTATGCACATCAGCATGCACAATTTCCAATAAGCTAGTCAGCCGTTCCTCTCTGGCCTATGGACGGAGTTTCAATTATCTCGAGGAAAGTCTCACATGCGTCAATTGATCAAAATCAAAGACTCCAAAAATCCATCAACATGGAGTTTCTTCATGTTTTCTTTCAAATATAATTTAAATAGCGATGTCACTTCATAAGTGATCTTTCAATCATTTGTCTTGCGACATTTTAGCAATAGTGTTTATGGATGTGATTTCTCCAACTAGACTTGTAAAAGTTCATCCATCCTTTATGGAATACGGTAATTATTTGAACAGCCATTGTTCTCATGATACTGGAACAAAATAACAATTATTTAAACAAATCTTGAAATCTTGGTTTGATGACAACGAAAAACACAATAACACTTTATTTGTTTTCGATGAACATCATCACTCATTCTCTTGCTGGTTACTTAGTCCATTATAGTTCATGAATTGCGTTGTCCTGTATGACACTTCATACCAACCAATTCGGTATCCAATACCGGTATCCAATACCTAAGAACCACATTGTTTAACAAGCAAGGAATATAGCCATAACATGTATATCTTCTATATACCTAAGTTGGACATCTCCAACCTTTTATTTTCTGCCAAATATTTTATAGATTCTCTTTCAGCAATTCCTTTTCTTTTAAAAGAATCTATCAACATCAATAGTGGTGTCATCAACATGACACATGGTACAAAGCGTATATAGTCAAATACTAATACCTTTGGACTTGCACTTTGAAGTGGATCACCATCATCAAATGTTTGGTGTTCTTTCAAAAATCCATTCTTTAGTAATCTATTAGTATAGTAAACATTTTACTTACATCTTCTATTCATCCTTATCATGACAACTTTCATGATCAAGCTACTATAGCTTATAAGGAAGAATCACGAGTATAATATCAGTTCCCAAAACCTTTTTGGTAGATTCGGATGCCTAGCATCTCCATCCTTCACAAATTATCATACAATATGAGAACATGTATTTTGCTAAATTATACTCTATCATAATGCAACCAAAAACACTGTTTCAGATATCACAATATCTTTCACACATGATGGTTTCTGAAACAATTTCCAGCTCCAATATAATCTTGATATTAAAACAACCTTTTGAATATCAATAATGATGGAGGCAAACATGATACTTTAGATACTAACATTGGAATTCTTACTCTTGATTTAATACTACTTATTAAACTTCATGGAGTAAATAGAGTTTGCTGAAAGTTTGCAATAGGACTTATAAACTTTAAATTGACATTCAAAAGAATACGATACCAGTTCGTAAAGTAAATATCCAGAATTCTGTAGTTCTATTATCTCAAATAAAAACTAAGCATAAGGTAGTGAACAGATGCGAATGACTACAACAAATTATGCAAATTCACTTCGATTTAGTTTATGACAAATTGAGTTCGACTAATCCAAATTAGAAATGAACTCCCACTCAAAAACGACATCCCTCGTGCCTTTTTGGTGATTACATGAACCAAATCCACTACACCAAGTCCGATCATCACGTGAGTTGGTGTAGCTTCAAAGGCGAGCAACAATATGGTCATCACATCAACTATATGACTCATGCTTAACCTTTCGATCCGTGTTCCGAGGCCATGTCTGTACATGCTAGGCTCGCCAAGTAAGAACCTTAGTATTCGCGTGTGTAAAACTGTCTTACACCCATTGCATGAAAGCATAGAGTTGAGAACACCCGATCATCACGTGATGTCTCGAAAACACGATCCATAGAACGGTGCATACTTAAGGAAGAACACATTTTATCTTGATATTTAAATGAGGGATCATCTTACAATGATACATAAAACGCCAAACTAGCAGTATAAGATGCTAACATCTAATGTGTAAAGTGAGATGATATGGTCCATGCATTTGATCTCTATCACTTGCATCGTGGTATGATCTCTATCATTCCTTTGTGTGTAAGCCAAGGTCTATGGAACTTACACGTTGAGTGTGTTGTAAGAGTATCTATCATACATCTACTTACAACAATACCATATCAAGACACTAGCCCAGCAACGATATAAACTAGACGCCTCTAATTTATCAATTGCAAGTTTTACGTGGCTTAGGGCTTTCGGAGATAGAACCGTTCTTACCTACGAACATGAACCACAACGAGGATAACTAAGTTATTAGCAACTCATTGTAAATCAGATATTGACTATAGTAGGAGAGACAGACACCCGCCAGCCACTTATGCAAAACTAGTTGCATGTCAGTTGTGGAACCGGTCTCATGTACGATGACATGTAAGGTTGGTCCGGGCCGCTTCATCCCACTATGCCACCAATATCCAAAATACATGAAAGGAGTAATAACATGATCATCATCGCCGACATATAAACATATGTGTACTACCCGTGCAAAGCACCTATGCATAGATTAGGCTCTGATACCACTGTTGGGTCCGCATCATAGAAAACAAAATTTTTCCTATGGTATGAACTACACGCCAAGATCTATCTACTAGGTACAAAGCAATGGGCGGACATACATCCAATGAGAACTTACCCTCGTAGACAACGAGCTTTGTTAACGAGTAGGAACTCGTTGTTGATGTAGTTGTACACTTGCCGATCTCAAGATCGTGATGAAGTCCAGCAGGTCCGGCTCCAGCACGTCCATCAGATCCAGCTCCAGCACCACCAAGTCCAGCACCGCAAAGCAGAGGTGCATCCGTGATCGCACACACGTCCGGTACCCCGACAACCTCCGTCCCTCGCTCCAGCAAAGCAGCGGAAGAAGCAACTCCTTTCCAGATAAAGCCACCGGGAACATGTATCTCGCTAATCCGAGATCATGGGGGAATAATACTAGAGGGGGAGAGAGATCCTTCACAAGGAGGTGTGTGAGAGAAGTGAGGAGGGGTGGCCTTTTATAGGAGGAGGGGAGTTGCCCCTCCTTCATGGCTGGCGCATGGAGGGGGTGACCCTTCACCTCCTCCATTCATGTGGTGGTAACCCCTCCACATTAAAATGCCCCTTCACATTCTCTTTTAAAGTCTCCACTTTAAATGCATTAAATTTCTCCAAATTTAATGCTCTAGCATTTAATAAAACTCTTTTATTATTTTTATTCATAATTTTGTTAATTACTTTAATTAACAAACATTCACATAAAACCCCCTGCAACATTTCAATATTACATGCAGAACCAATTTCAGCAATTTCACCCAAAACAGTTTCGGTGTCTATTGAAATAATTCCAGCGCTTTCTTAAATCTTTATCTGAAACATATTTGCTCCAAATGGTGTCGGTATCCCTTAAGTGTGTCACCCTACGGTTCGTGAATAATGCAGACATGATCGAGACCCCTCTCCGATCAATAATCAGCAGCGGGACCTGGAGATCCATACTGACTCCTACACATTCAACGATGACTTCTGTGATCGTGAGAACCTTTAACGCTAGTAACTAAATCCCTTTGTCCCGTGATATATTACATGTCCGAGATTCGATCATCGGTATCTCCATACCTAGTTTGATCTCGTTACCGACATGCACTCTTTTCTCGTTCCCGTGATATAACATTCTAGTGATCACATCACTTGCTTGCAAGCTATTTCAATGTGATATCACCGAGAGGGCCCAGAGTATATCTATCTGTCATCGGGATTGACAAATTCCACTCTTGATCCATGAGCCTCAACATAACACCTTCATAGCACTGAACCCATCTTTATAGTCACCCTATTACGGTGTGACGTTTGATGTTATCAAGATACTCTTCCGGTGTTAGCAATTAACATGATCTCATGGTCTAAGGATAAAGATTACTTCGTATGATGTTATAGCAATATAAACATAATGACTTTGATCATAATGCTATACTTCGGATGAATGATCATCACATCATTCCACCAATGGTGTGACCTTGTTATTAACAACATCCAATGTCCATGATCAGGAAACCTTGATCATCTTGTTAATCAACAAGCTAGTCTATAAGAGAGGCATAACTAGGAACCCTTTTTGTTTATTAAACACACATGTATTGATGTTTCCGATCAATACAGTTCTAGCATGTAAAATAAACATTTATCATAAACATGGAATAAGATAATAACCACTTTATTATTGCCTCTTGGGCATATTCCCTTCAATAATGACTAGTGGTACGGGCGGAGCCCGCCTGTACCGTCCGCCCGTACCACGTGGCAATGCTCTGCCTCGTCAAATACTCTCTCCTGGTGAAGACGATAGGGAGATCCAACATTCACAGCCATGAGAAAACACAAAAAAACACATCTGAAAGGGATCTAGAGGAGGAACTTATCGGAGGGAAAATCCCTACTGCTGCACGGATCATTGGAGGACAATGCATCATCCCTTCACCATCAACCGCTGCATCCTCATCACCATCATCACCCCCATCTCCCATCCATTAGATCTTGTTGTAATTCCAGATTCAATTGTGGTTTGCACTAGATTCATCCCCGTATTTTTATCCATCTATTTGATTATGATGATGTCGTTGACTAGTTCCATGTGTGAGTAGTTCCTTTGTTCTTGGGGAGATAGTGAAACCCTAGAACTATTATGAACTTGCAATAAAGATGATCTATTCTTGTGTCCATATGACTAGCCGATCTATGATAGATTTAAGATTTGTGTTTGATCTCTATCTTTAGATGGTATGTGTAGTCCACCACATATCATTTGCCTTCGGGACTAAAGGGATGGATGAATCCTTTGGACGTGTTTGGGAGCATGCCTGGAATAGCTTTGTGACAAATTGGCACTAACTTGTAAGCTACACGGTCAAAGGAGGATAAAGAGGGACTCCCTAAGCTAATTACGATATCCACGAGGAAACCCTTAATTACGGTGGTTTGTATGGGTGATTACTCTCAGACATCGAAGTGGTTATTTAGATGTGACCTCACTCTTGGCTCAACAAAGTGGCTTCCTACGAGCCTTATAGTGAACATCTTATTATGGATCTCTCTCCACACATACATGACACAATAAGTATGTTATCTTAATTAATAATAATAATATCATGCTAGTGGTGTATCCTACATCCCTGAGAACGTTTTAGCCCTATTGAGTTCAACCACGTTTTCACACAACCTTGTTACTTGCTTTCTTTTATTTGTTTTAATTACTTTTATGCACTCAACCAAAAACCTTTCAAACACCCTTTGCTTGAGATCAAATGCAGCTTATAAGTATCCTTTGGTGGAAAGTGGCGAGAGGCATAAAGACCTTAACCAAATAGCTCTCTATGGGTATGATACTCTTATTTCAGAACTAGCTGCAATTGATCTATGCAGTTGCAGCCATCAAGCTATTTTTTGGCGTCGTTGCCGGGGAGCTAAGCACTTTTGGTCTTTGTTCTTAATTGCTTATTTCACTAATTATTTAATAAAAGTTGTTTACTAGTTTCAGGTAAGCACCATGACTGCATTCGGACTGATGAATCAGCTCGATGCAACTAAATACCTTGGGAAGTTCAATAGAGGACTGATTAAAGAATTCTCGAGTGAGAGCGAACTAGAATACGAGGTCAACCCTCACTTTATCACTATTATTAAATAGAAAACTTTTGCAGGAGATGATCCCAACGATGATCCTTACACTCATTTAATGCATTTTACCGAGTTATGTTGGACACTTAAATTGAGAGGTTATTATGATGATGAATTGAAACTTAAATTGTTTAGCCAATCTCTAACCAACACTGCTTTAGCTTGATATAGAATTTGCCCTGCAGAGAAAATAGATAACTGGGAAAAACTCAAAGGATAATTCGTATTTTGATTCTTTCCTAAGGTAAAAACTGCTAAAGCAAGAAGGACAATCACAAATTTCAAGAACCACCCAGGTGAAGGCTTGGTAAGGGCATTCAAAAGGTATAAGTCCCTTATTAATAAATGTCCCCATCATGATTTGTCTGAATGGTATGCTTTATATATTTTCTTAGGGGGACTTAATCAATAAATTAAACATGAGCTTGACACAAATTTTGGAGGCTCCTTTACGGAGTTAACTATAACTAAAGCTTGGAAACTCCTATAACAAATTTGTCATAATAGAGAAACATGGGGATTTGATTTAGGTGGCGAAGGAGGTATTGAAATTGAATATGATTGTCTCAATGCTTATAAAGAATCCGGTAAAGTAAAAGAAATTGCTAATGAACTTCAACTTGATGATGATATTATTTTGCAAATCCTTCAGTCTTTTACAAAACATATT
Source organism: Avena sativa (assembly GCA_916181665.1). NCBI lineage: Eukaryota > Viridiplantae > Streptophyta > Magnoliopsida > Poales > Poaceae > Avena > Avena sativa. The sequence continues at coordinate 161,000,109 of OV702290.1, forward strand.
GAGGATCCTAAGAAAGATTGGCTCCATTATACTCCTCCACCCGATCCAGTTGAAGAAGTTGATCCAATAATTGCAGCTCATGTTGAGCCATTAAGGGAAACACCCCCATATGTTGAACCCCTTCATTTTCCAAGGACGGCGATGATGGCTATGAAATACCACCTCTTTTATCCATATAAAATGTGTCATTTATCTCTCATATCATGTTTCTTCCAGCTATAGCTATGCCCTATATGCATGACTTCTAGTTCTCATTTACTTTCATATGAGCTTTGCACATTTAGCAGTTTAGGTAGAATTTTATCATTTTACATGTATGTGACATGTGTGTTGGTGTTGATGATGATTATGGCTAAACCAAAGGCAAAAGAAAGAAATATAGCATAGTATGGAGGAGCTGTAGGGACCAGACTTAGCCATTTGAGAGGTTGGAAAAGTGAACTTTTCCAACTCCTTCAAATAAATACCCAATACAATAGTGTGGTATCCCTTGACGAGACGAACTCAATGAGCCCAAGAACACCCAAAACGGAGTTCATATGAAGAAATGGCGGCCAAAACACCACGGGACACTGAAGGTTTGACGAGCAACTATATGTCCGGAAGAACTTTTCCGGTTGTATAGTTGTGCCCATATAGTTGCGAAAAAGGTCGCAAACAACAGGATTTCACCCCAGAGAAGCCCCAGAAGCTTCCTTAAGTCATATGACGGTATTGGAGGAACCCTAGGGCATCCCCAAGGCCTATATAAAGGAGAGAGGACCCAAGAAAGAGCCACCACACCATTGCCCTTCAGGGGCGGAGCCCTGCTGCCGCCACCCATCCGATCTCCATTGCGGCGGAGCTCTGCCTCAACCACATCTCTGAGATCTAGATCTCCCTCAACACCATCACCATCAAGGCATCCAAGCAAGAAGAAGAGGAGGAGAAGGAACACATCACCACCACCACCCATCGATCTCCATCTCCATCATCATCTCCATCTCTCTCTCTCTCTCTCTCTCTCTCTCTCTCTCTCTTGTGTTTGGTAATTGTAAGATTGAACACGGTTGTGACATCACTATATATTTATATATGTTTTGCTGCTCATCCATGTGTGAGTGATTGATTCGATTCTAGGATGAGGTATGATCTAATGCACTAAGTTAGAATTTATTGTGATCTAAGATGAGTGTATGTGATTCTTTGGTCCGGAAGTGCCTTTTGCCTTGCGGTGACGCGCGAGAATCATGCATAGTGCACATAGCGTGACAACCCGGTAATCAAATAGGGAATGTTTATTTGTCTGAGAAATCTCTTATAGATCACACATATATTTTCCCATCTAGTACTAGTGAGACCGAAGCCTAGAAGCCCTCTCTCATTCCATTCAATCCTACAACTACAATGTCTTTAATTTAGTTCATATTCCTATTTACTTTCCGTATTAGTTTATTTTGTTCTTATTAAAAGTTCTTTGTTATTAGATATTTTAAACCTCTCTCAATTATCGCTGTTCTAGTAACTTATAGAATAGGATATTTCCAAACCACGGTTTGGGTGCGAGACATGGCCGCATTGACAACGTGGCTGCGGGGTCGTGTTGTTTCTATTCGTCGATCTTCCATCGAGACAAACTCTTAAATATTTTCTGCTACAAGTACTGAAATAACCTTGTTGTTGGTGCAGGAATCCAGTCATCAAATTGGCGCCGTTGCCGGGGAGCTAAGCGTCCAGTTATTACCTTCCTACTCGCACATAGTTTATTTCCGTTTGTTGGTATTTATCTTACTGCTTTTGATTATTTGAAAATAACAAAAAATTTAGTTTACCTTTTGTTAGTAGTCTTGTTATTTATTTTAGTTATAGAAAATTCAAAAACATAGGTATGGAAAGTAAAAGTCTTGCGGAGTATGGTGCTTCGAGTGTTGATCATTTACATGCTCCTAATGTTTAGCCCGCTATTGATGTGGATGGATATGAGATTAATCCTATGTGGATAAATATGATCATGGAAATAGATTTTGCAGGAGATCTGGACAATGATCCATATGAGCATATTGACAAATTTACTTCATTCTGTTCTACGGTGAAGGCAAATGGATGGACAAATGATAAGCTGGAGTTATATCTGTTCCGGTTCTCGCTGAAAGGAAAAGCTAAATATTGGCTAAAATCGTATCCCGGGGGACACTTCAATTCATGGAAAGGTATCTCCGAAGCTTTTCTCGGTAATTATTTCTCACAAAAGCAAACTTATGAGCATAGGCTTCATATCCTGAATTTCAAGCAGAGAAACAATGAGGATTTAATACAAGCTTATAGTAGGTTCTCAAAATTGATGCATGATTGTCCACATCATAATTTACCTGATTGGTTATTGTTGAATCACTTTTATGGAGTCTTAAATCACTCTTCTAAGGATAAGTTAGATATGATGTGTGATGGTGCATTCCTTGGAAAAACTTTGAAAGAAGCTTGGCAACTCTTAAGAGATATACATAATAATTTTCATCAATGGTAATGTGAAATTGTGCATGAAGAAAAACCTCTCTCTACTGATCTAGAGAACTTGGTCAATGAGTTTCTTAAAGATGAAAATAGAAGAGGAAAAATTCCTTATGATGATACCTTAGTTAGAGATGTTCATTCTAAAGCAATGCCTTTCATAGGTGATTATTTTAATCATATTAGAATTGCCGCTACTAACGATGGAGAACAACCCTCTACTATTACTCCCATATCTTCCACTTGTTGCATCATTGAAGCATGAAAGAAGGGTAAATCCATGAAGCCTAAAACCATGAAAAATAAAAATAAGAAGCCTCATGTTGAATATCCCACACATCTGGCATCTGTAGATGAAGTGAAATGGCTTCATGAAGAGTATTGGGGACGCATCAAGAAGAAAGAAGAAAGAAGAAATCAAGGAATGGAATAAATTGAAAGCCGCTCTCAAACCTGACCCCCACCTATTCCTGATCCTTATTATTCTTCTGACTTTAGTGATGATGTGGACTTAAATTATTCTAGAATCTCTGATAATTGCCCTAAAGAAGTTTTTGATGATTCTAGTAGTATTTGTTTAAATACTATTTCCGGGGAAATCAATTATGATGAGCCAAAGACGAAACCTTGTGTGCCTCCCACATGTATTTGCTATGACTTTTGTTTTACTAATGAGGTGCAGGAAAGTACGGTGGCAAAGACCAAGATACTGGATCCAAAAGGACATTATGAGCTGCACCCTCAAAATAGTAATCAAGGTAAAGATTCAAAGTTTGATAATAAATCTTTAACACCCTCTATACAGGAAGGAAAGAATACATATTTACTATGCTTGGTGCATCCATCCTCACGTGGCAACGAGAACACTTATAAGATATCGATGCACCGTAAATGTGTACGTCTTAGAGCAAACTATGATAAAAATTATGCAGACACTCATTGGAGGTAAGCAAAACTACTCCTATAGTTGCCTCAATTGCTGAATAAATGTGGAGTATAAAAGCCTGGCTACTTGGTTACAAGAAAGCGCTCCCTGGGAGGCAACCCGGAAGTCATTAGGCGTCTTTCTTAGTTTTGTGTCTTGAGTCTAGTTGCATTCATGTTGCATTGGCATTATTATTCTTTCCATGATTTTCTATTAGAGTTATCTTGTTGTAGTTTTCAAAAGGTAGAATTTATTGTTATTATGTGTTATATAACTCGCTTGTACTTATTTCCCATTTTATACATGCTGTTGTTGGTCGAAAATTAAAGTTGTTATTTTACTGCCAAAACAAGGTGTTTCGCTAAGTTTCAGAATAAGAAATAATTCTCAAAGAAATGGAAATTCTTTATGAATACAGAAGGTTTAACGACCAACTATATGTCGAGAATAAAAATTCCGGTCGTATAGATATTTTTTCCATCGACAATTCTTCTTTCATAACTACTGAAGGTTTAACGACCAACTATATGACGGGAATAAAAATTTCGGCCGTATAGTTCCGGTCGTATAGATATCGATGCTTTCGTACAATTTATTTTCCAGGTACAGAGAGTTTTACAACCAACTATATAGCGGGAACAAAATGTTCTGGCCGTATACATATGGCCGTATAGCTGCGCCGCCAGGTGAAAACCCTAAAATTTTGACAGCAGGCCAACTATACGGCGGGAACATATTGTTCCGGTCGTATAGTTGCGTCCGAGCACAAAAACACCAACTGGAAGGTAACCATTGCTTAAAATTTTATTCTGTCTTCTTCTAAAAACCTGGAAACACCACCTGGGAGCTTCTCCCACGATCTAGAGAAGCCGAGCATATGTAAGCAATAAAATTCTACCTCAGAAACCTACTAGACTGTAATTCTCTATAGAAGTTCATGTTTTCGATTTACTTTCCTTTCATTGGTGGGGTAAACGAACTATGTTTGTATACCAAACTGATGCATTTTATTTTGTGTGTTATTTTCATAGGGACTTGAATCTTGTGTGACGACGTGTATGGTAGTGCCAACCGTGCAAACACTCACATGAGCCACTTGGTTGCTTCAAATCAAAATGCTTACATATTAATGACTGGTAAAACCTTCCAAACTCGAACCTCTCCCAATTAAGCACATAGGGGCTGCACACTCGTGTTTCATATTTTGTCTCACTTGAACTTCATCAAAATCTGGGAGTATGTACAACTCTTGGACTTAGTTTGTTGACTTAAACGTGGTGCTTAGGTTGATGAACCGACTCAGTGGGACTTGTATTTTTATCACTTTGAGCTAATCCCTATGCCTTCAAAAACACAAAGTGTTTTATTTTCTTCTTAGTTTCCAAGCAGGTTCGCAAGGAAGGCAGCCACCAGGCCATATCAAGAAATATACATTAAAGCAAAGGTTCTTTGTCCATCAAAAGAGAGGTTACTTGTACCTCAACGGTAAAGTGTGTTACCATTGTTTTCAACTAAGCTTGGGGAGGTAACCACTTATCACAATCTCTTTTGAAAACTGTATTTTCTCTTTTCTTTTGGTGATATACTCATGTTTGGTTCTTGCAAAGTTCTAAGCTTGGGGAGGTTACTTCTATAGGTGTAGGGTCTTGTGCAATGTTCATATTCGATGAAGGTTTAATGCAATCATCTGTCCCATTGTTTTGAATGCTCGTTTAAGTGAGTATAGTTCTGTATTCATATGGGGATACACTTGCTCATGATAGGAACCATAGGAGTTGACTTAGAGCTTGTATGCATCTTGCCAAATTGTTTATCAAGCTTGTGACACTATTTGTGATCCTCTAGAAAACATTGCCACAATCTCTACACTTGGAAAGACTGAATACTTGATCAAGATCTTTTGAAATTTGTTGGTTGTCACTAAATAGACTTGTCTTAAATGAATAGGTTATGCTCGACCCCATAATGTCAAAACAATAGACTTGATAGTTTGCTTACAGAAGGAGTGATGGACCAAAATATATCGAGCTCGTTGGGGAACCCCAAGAGGAAGGTATGATGAGCACAACAACAAGTTTTCCCTCAGTTATGAAACCAAGGTTATCGAACCAGCAGGAGCAAGCAAACACCTCCAAGGTGTTGTTTCCAACTTGGAATCCTGCACAACACAACCACAGAACTTTGCCCCCAACTTACAGTGAGGTTGTCAATCTCACTGATTTTGCTGAAAACACAGGATTAGACGTATTGTGTGGAACAAAGTAAAAGCTTCCAGAAAGTAAACAAAAAGCCATAAACAGTTGTAGATTGATGGTAAAAGAAAGGACCGGGGTCCATAGTTCACTAGTGGTGGTTCTCCTTAAGAAAGATGACATGTTGGGTGAACAAATTACAACAGGGGAATTGACAAACATAGAGAAAGCATACATGCATATACTAATCATCTTGACTCCTATGAGATTTGATTGGGCATTACAACATTATACATAGACCATAATCCAATTGCATCTATGACTAATAATCCACCTTCAGGTTATCAATCCGAACCCCCTCCAGTATTAAGTTGCAAGCAACAGATAATTGCATTACGCATTGCGTGTAAAGTAAACAATACGATTGTTCTATGAACAAAGGATTGCTGTTTTCTCCCTAGTATCAACAACACATCTAGTACCTTAAAGATTTCTATCACTTCCCCAGATTACTAGAGGCATGAACCCACTATCAAGCATAAATACTCCCTCTTGGAGTTGCTAGCATCTACTTGGCTAAGATATCTACTAACAACGGAGAGCATGCAAGATCAAAAATAACAAAGACATGATAGAATCAATAATCAATCTGAAATAGCATCTCAATATCCATCAGATCCCCACAAACGAAACATGTATGATTACAAATAGATGATCTTGATCATGAACGGAGCTCACAAGATCTAAACATGGTAGCACAAAGGAGAAGTACCAACCATCTAGCTACTACATGGACCCGTAGTCCAAGGATGAACTACTCACGCATCACACTAGAGGCTTGCATGGTGATGAAGAAGGCCTCCAGGGTGAATTCTCCCCTCTGGCAGGGTGCCGGGAAGAGCTTCAGATCCCTCCCTATCTAGGGATGGAGATGACGGTGGCTATAGACTCTTTCGTGGAATTTTGGTCAGGTACTTAGGGTTTCTGTATTAGAAGCATCATATAGGCGGAAGGGGAGGCCGAGGGGGTTCCCTAGGTGGCCACACCACCCCCTGGTGCGGGCCAGGCCTGACCGCGCGGCCAGGTGGTGTGGGTAGCCCCTGGCCCCTCTCCGTCTCGTATTCTGGCTCCATGTCCCCCTCGGTGAAATATTGACTTTGGCTTTTGTCCCATCCAATTCCGAGAATATTCATTTTCTGACTTTCTTGGAACCAAAAATACCAAAAAATAGGCAGTTGGCACTATGGCATCTTGTTAATATGTTAGTCCAAGAAAGTGTATAAAAATACTCCAAAGTGTGGACAAAACATAAGAAAGTAGATATAAAACAAGCATGGAACATCAAAAATTATAGATACGTTTGCAACGTATCAACATCCCCAAGATTAACTCCTGCTCATCCTCGAGTAGGTAAGTGATAAAAAGAAAGAATAAATTTTGAGGTGACATGCACCACATTGTCAACACCCGGATTTTTAATCCCAGATGCCTGTTATGTCATTCATCGCATTCCCAGGATTACCATTTTTGCGAGACATAACAGATTGGATATCACAGTACATCATCCATTACAAATCATAAATAAGGTCTTACACAAATAAGGATCTCATGATCTAGTCTTAATACAACAAGCAGCGGAATAAATAATAAGCGTAGCGGTGGGGTGCATCTTCAGGGGCACAGACAATGCTGATGAAGGCAGATAGTCCTAGTTATCATAGCCTTCCTGCTGGCCATCATCTTGGTAGTCTCCTTCATAGTATGGCCATGAGAATAGCCAGGGACAAAAGCCATGACTACTCTTTAAGTACTCGCAAACGACCACTAACAAGTAGTATAGTTCTAAAGTAAAGTGCTAACTCTAAGTTTAACTATAAAGTTAAGTTTGAAACCTAAGCTGAGTTCAGAAACAAAGAAAGATAAAATAAAGTTCTAGAATCACTTAAGTTGGGAAAGCTAGTGTCATAGTCACAACCCTGTTGTGGTCAAGTCAAAGTTCCTCATTCATTTCATAAGTTATTTTGAAAACATCTGACAATGAAACAGTATGGCCACTCCAACTGTCCATAACCGCGAACGCGACTATTCGAATAGTTTGACACTCTGCAGAGGTGGTACACTTTCACCACAAGATTCGATACATCTGTCAGGGATAACCCTGAATCATCATACTTAGTATGCCGATAATCAAACATAACATTTCCTATACACACCCTAGTATAAGCACCTCTCCTATGAGCATGGCCTCCCAACCATGACCATCTGTCATCTTGGGCACTATGTAGGTGGACAACATTGAGAGGTAGCCTCAACTCAAACCTCTCCCACGAGGGAACTAATACTAATGCATATAAACTTCTGGCTAAGCCTTACCCAATTCAGGTATTGTGGTTGTACGGTAAAAAATGGAATGGTATCGCATCCGAATCCAACCATCAGTTTTGTAAAAGGGTCAAGGCTCATGCCTCAACATTTTCATCATCATAAACCATTTGTGTCTCTCAACACATGTCAAAACATTTCAATAGAATGAATCATCATTCTAAGGTTTTCACAATTCATTTTCAACAAGTGTTCCCATCTAAAGTGACTCAAGTTTTTATCTACTCTAAACTACTAAGTTAAGAGTGTTCACTAAGGTGGAAAGGTAGGATCAATCTCATGCCATAGAATGACATCTAAAGTTATCTAGATAGCTCAAGTTTTATACTCTTTATGCTACCTTCAAAACCAGTAAAGGACTTTGGTAAAGTAAAGGAAGTAAAGCTTGGAAATAATACTTGGGGTAAGTAATAGTCAAAGTGGTATAACCAAAGCATGTACAATGTCTTTGCTTGGGTTATATAGATTGCAAGGGTTAGCTTGCATTGTTAATGGTAGCTTGCCTTGGTTGGTGCAATGGTTGAAGTTTTCTTCCTCCTCCTCTTGGTAGAATTCCTCCTCCTCGAAAGCTTGGTCGGTACTATCGTCTATAAATACATACGGAGTACACAATCACCAAATAATACTTAACTAGGCTACTTAGCATTCTAAGGCACAAATTTGATGATCTAATATCATCACAAGCATCACATGGTTTTATTAACTAGTTTCATTCTTTTCATTTAAGAAAAGTAATTTCTACTCATTGAAAATATCTAAGATTTAATATTCACCACCTAAAATATGGGATCATGTGGACACATGTCCTCACCACATATTCTAACATGTGGGAATGTGATTTAAGGGTTGGATCTCATTTACTTAAGTTTAAGTGTATTATTTAATGATTTAAAGTGACTAGAAATGCCTATATAGCATTATTTTGGTACTAGTCCAAACTCACTACATGTAAACCTTAATATTATTACCTATTCAGATAGGTATGGTTAAATGTGATTTTTGAGAGTTGGAATCAAATCAAAAGTTGTCATGGTTGATTTTACAAAAATGTTTGAATGTGCAAAAGCTTCTGTTTTGTTATTTTTACTAGGAGCGATCTCTAACTATAAATGAATTAAATCCAACGGGCTTGGATAGATCTTTTCAGAAGCTTTCCAACACAATTGGAATCACTCCATTTGGATTTGTAAATCTCTATGAAATGATTTTGAAACTAGGGGACATAACTAAGTTCAAACCTAAATAGAAAAATCTAAGTTTGAATTACTAGGCTAGCGCGGGAAGGAAAATAGGCCGGCCCAGTGGTGATCCGCGACACAGAGAACAACTGACGGGGGGGTCCACATGTCATTGGCTCTTTACACATGAAGCGGTACGGGGCGATGTGGGTCGTTAGATTAAAAGGGAGATCTACGGTTGTGGCTTGTCGTCGACGACGGACAGGTCGCCGGCGAGGTGGAACCCTAGCGGCTCGGTGGGGGTCTGTGGCGGCTTACCGGGGCTCTGGCGAGGGTCGGCGAGGCGGGCAAATGAACAAGTCGAGGATGGCGGTTCTCCTGGTACCAGCGGCATCCCGAGAGGTGTCCTTGATCAACGACCCCCTTCTCCTTCCTCCGCGGTAGACTCCGGCGAAATTCCGGCGCTATGGACAGTGGCTTGCTCCAGTGGTGCTCTGGGAGTGTTGTGAGAGGGTGGGGATGAGAATGGTGTGAGGAATTGGTGCTGGGGAGGGCTCTATTTATAGGCTCGGCGAAGCGGCAGAGGAGCATGGGCGGTGCTCGCCGGTGACGATGACACAGTGAGCTAGAGGTGTGGGCGGTGCGCTAGGACGGTGGGCGGTGCCCGGGCGAGTGTCAGGGCGGTGAGTGTGCAGTGGTTTGCGGTCAGGGGAAGTGAATGGCGTGGAGCGCACTAAGTCTCTGCCGACGGCGAGTTTCACGGCGGCCGACGACTACAGGGAATGGTCGGGGGAATGGGCGTGTCCGTTAGCTTCCTAGGCCGGTGGGGATCGTGTAGGCGGACGGCTGGAGCGAGGCGGGGTCTGGTCGAGCGGGGGACCGTGCGTGCTTTGCTGGCAGCATCGGCATAGTCCACAGTCTCCGGGCGTGGCGGTTCCTGGCTGCTCTGGTCGCTGTCCTTGGGCTGGTGCTGGTTGGACGGTGGAGGTGGACCACAGGCTACCTCCTAGACATGGTGGACGACACCGGCGGCGGCTGTGGCGTGCTGTCGCCGGTGGGGTGCCCAAAATGGTGCTCGGCCTTAATGGCCATGACCATTTGGTCGTGGCACAGTGGGTGGCTGGGCTAGAGAGGGGTAGGGGATTGCACTGGGTGCCTGTGTTAGCAAAATGGGAGACCAATTTGGTTCAAACACTGCTCCAAATAGTCTTTTATGTTTTGTTTGAATTCTGCCCACAAGGTGTTTGTAAAAATGGCCGCAAGAATTCAAGTTTTGAATTTTTGTATGATTTTTGGTGGATTTTCTAGACACATGCTTAAGCCTCTGTGGTTGCTTGGGTTTTGAAAATGGAGCTCATTTGAGTGGTTTTTGAAAAAGTGGGATCTTCTCATATGAACTACATTCAATTTTCAAATGCCATTTAAAATTAGTGTTTGAAAGTTTTTGGCAGATCACAAAGTGGGCCTTGGTACATTATTACATGTACTAGCAAGGGGTGCAAAGATCCATATTTGTTTCTGTTAAGAATTGAGTCCTAGGAATAGCCAAAGTAGGCTTGTTGATTAAAATGGCACAAATGACCATTTCTTTCTTTTATTCATTTTGATTTGTTTTTCTTTGGTATTTGTTTGGGAATGATTTAGATGATGTTTATTTCACCTAAGAATCATTTTACAAGCAATGGATCACTTAATCAAGGCAATTCAAAACAACTCCTATTTAAATGCACACACATATGAATGCTTTAATAATTTTAATTGGAAAAGTTTTTGTTAACCCTAATTTTGATGATTTGGATCTTAATAACCTTGGATTAAAGTTTTGGGATGTTACAATCATAAACTTGATCAAAGTATTTGTAAAACATTGATAGCTAGGATCATAGTACTTTAACATAGCATGAAAGATAAAGTTCTAACAATAAGACATAGCAACTATGTTGTAACATGAAAAGGCACAAACAGAAGATTCATGAATAACAATGCTTTGCAAGACGTTTGTTTGTTTCACATAAAGAAAACATAGCAGAGTGGCATTCAGCTTGTACCTCATAATGTAGCAAATCATAATTGCATAGGACACCTTCAAAGTGTATAAGGGTGACTAGATACAAATAGTTTAAGAACAAGCAATATCAAAGTTATGCATCAATCAACAAGTCATGGGACAATGCACATTAAACTAAGAATGGCCACTATGCTCTCTCAATAGGTGCATAAAGATAGAAGGTGGGGACTCAATATAAAAGTGGAAGAAAGGCCTTCATAGAAGGAAGCAAGGATTCAAGTTTCATAAAGAGCTTCCAAAAATTATGGTACTTATTAGCTTTCAGCTCTCATTGCCCCTATCATAAGCATATTGAAGTGATTAAGGTTAAAGTGTACAAACTATGGAGTATATGCTTGACAAAGTATAAGTTGGAAATATCATGTCCCTTGAATACGAGGGCCGCTCCTTATGCTACTCAATTTTAGTTACCGGTAAGTTCTTGTCATAGTAAGTACATGTGTATCATAGAGAACCGCCAACGGGGTACCCCTTGCCCGATGATACGGAAGAATCCCCATATCAAAATGACAAGGCAAGCAAACAACGAGCATCTTAGCAATCTTCTTATTTACCATGGGAAAATGGTGCTTTTTTCTCTCTTTCCTCTTTTCTCATATCTTTTTTTTATTTTTCTCTTTTCTCAATCTCTATCTCTTTTTTTATAAGAAGAATGCTTCATAGATTGCTCATTATGGTTACGCTGCAGGTTTCCACCATGATTAGGCATGGATTAGACCGGCGGCCCAGGTGTTTCTCTAACACACATACATAACTCTATGGATTTACAAGCTCCCCTTTCATTTCACATTGACGACATCCATAGACGAAAGAGCATGATATCAACTAGGTACAAAGTACAAGTGCAATGTTGAAAGCGTTCCCCATGACAACATGGTTCTGCTAATCCCCAACATATAAGTGCAAGCATATACAACATAGACGACACAATGGTTCAAGTTTATTAGGGCAAGAAAATTAAAGTGTGCCGTCAAGTTCGTGAGAGCTTTAATCACTAGTTTTCTCATAACAAGTTTAATTCGGAAGGTAGATAAAAACATGAATATAATTGGAATAGCAAATGCTAATAGGTAGGTATGGTGGACTCTTTGGAATAACTTGGTTTTATTTGGAGTTGGATGCATGAGTGAAACTCATACTTGGTTATGGAGGCTAGCCAAAGACTGGGAGCGACCAACTAAGAGAGCAATAATGGCCATAATCATGCAAAGCGACAAAACATTATTAATTAAAGCATAAAGTGATATTACAAGTCGAAATCTAAATGATCATAAAGGCTATGGTGACTTGGGATAGTCTTAGCATGGTGTGAGCATGCGCCAATTCAACCCAAATAAAGCATCAAAGGAGAATACCACAATACTATGCTTAAATATGCTAAAACAACGCATGATGTCGTGGTGGTATCACGACATATGCCATGGGTAGGCTAAAGTTGGGGCTGATGGACGTGGAGGAATCCGGGGAGGGATGATGCAGTGAAGACCGCACTCGTATGAACAAAGAGAAATACAATGTATATTGGATTGAAGCTCTCAAGTGGAGATAACACCTCATTCTCTACATCTAATCTCTTATAATCTGGCCATACTTGTGGCTACAATCATGCTCCTCGAGCTGTATCTCCTATACCTCTATCTAGATCTCTTTATCAGAGTGGAGGAGGAAGAAGAAGGAGAGCTCCTATTGAGCTGAGAGGGGAGGAGCCCTTCGGGGCCTCTCTTAGAACGATCCCCCTGGTGCCCCTTATAAAGGGGAGCCCAGGGGACTAATCTTGCTCTCTACGATTGGCATCTTCTCAGCATTTTCCGGGCATCTTCTGGAGATGCTTAGCATATGCCTTGGCATCTTTGGAGATGCTAAGGCATATTCCTTAGCATATTCTTGGATGCCGATGGCATATTCCTTATGCCATGTGCCAGTCTGAGCCAGAGGCGTCCCAAGACTGGCACGAAGCTTGTGGAGTTGTCCTGGATAGATGGCGTGTAGCTATGAAGGTTAGGAGCACATCTGGAGATAAATAAGAGGGCGTACGGGGTGAAATAACTCGGCCCAGACGCCCCAGACGAAGCGGTGATTCGGCCTGCTTCCTAGTTGATTCGGCCTGGTCTTGATTGCAGGAAACAAGGGCCCAGCCGGATTGTTTGGTGGCCCGGCCGGGTTAGTGGCTATTCAGCCTGGAGGGGAGCCGGCCTGGGGCCTAGTTCGGCCTAGGCGGGGAGATGGCGACCCAGCCGAGGTCTTCTTCTTTCGGCCCATGCGGGGCAGCGAGGTGAGGAGCCCAGCCGGGTCAGATCTGATCTGTCTCTTGATGCAGGTTGTAGCCCAGGGGGAGCGGCCGGCCTGGCCGGATGCTGGAGCCCCGTGGTGGGCCGACTTAGCCGACGTCGGCCCACCCAGGATGACTCGGCAGTTTGCTGGGGGAGCCTGGCTCGAGGCTGTTCGTCGAATGAGGCCCCGCGGTGGGCCGAGCTGTCCGTGCCGGCCCACCCGGGGGAGGAGGACGGGGACGACCGGGGTTTGCAGGCCCGCGATGGCTGGTTCCGGCCCACCCGGGCGACTTGGTGAGGAGTGGTTTGGCTGGAGGAGGCGGTGGTGTTGTGGGCCAAGGTGATTAGTTCGGCCCACCCGGCATGGATGGTCTAGTTTTGGCTGATTCGGCTCCTGTAGCGTTAATTCGGCCCGTTGTGTGTAGAGGAGATCCTGGGGGCTTCTCACTTGGGCCGAATTAATGCTGAGTCGGCCCAAGTGTACTTTTCTTCTCTTTTTCTCTATTCTATTTATATTTCATGTTTCTTAATTGACTAACTTAGCACTCTATCGAATAACTTGATGCACCAACTCTGGGGTACCCGGGGGTACACCCCCGACATTAGTCCCCGAGGCCATGTGGGATTCGTAGAATCGCTCATGGGCTTTATATTTAAATATTCCCAGAGTTGTTTTTCGACTTATTGCACCTTGGTTGTATGCCTCTATGTCTTATAATCTTTTTGAGCAAGTTTTTGACTACTGGCGTTCTCGGGCATTGGCCATAATCCCTTTGGGTAAGTTTTTGGACTTCTGGCCTTCATGGCACTGGTCATAGCCCCTTGGGTGGGTTTCTGGACCTATGGCCTTCGTGGGCAGTGGTCATAACCCCTTGGGTAAGTTTCTAGACTTCTGGCCTTCATGCGCACTGGTCATAACCCCTTTGGGTAAGTTACGAGTTCTGACCTTATTGGGCATTGCTCTTTTAACCCCATTGGGTAAATCATGAGTTCCTGCCTTCTTGGGCATTGCTCTCTTAACCCCATTGGGTAAGTTATGAGTTCCTGCCTTCTCGGGCATTGCTCTTTTAACCTCTTTGGGTAAGTTATGAGTCTTGGCCTTCTTCAGCACTGCTCTTTTAACTTCTTTGGGTAAGTTATGAGTCTTGGCTTTCTTTGACACTGCTCTTTCAACCTCTTTGGGTAAGTTATGAGTCTTGGCCTTCTTTGTCACTGCTCTTTTAATCCCTTTGGGTAAGTGATGAGTCTTGGCCTTCTTTGGCACTGCTCTTTTAACCTCTTTGGGTAAGTTATGAGTCTTGGCCTTCTTTGGCACTGCTCTTTTAACCTCTTTGGGTAAGTTATGAGTCTCGGCCTTCTTTGGCACTGCTCTTTTAACCTCTTTGGGTAAGTTGTGAGTCTTGGCCTTCTTTGGCACTGCTCTTTTAACCTCTTTGGGTAAGTTATGAGCTCTGGCCTTCTTGGGCACTGCTCTTTTAACCTCTTTGGGTAAGTTATGAGTCTTGGCCTTCTTTGGCACTGCTCTTTTAACCTCTTTGGGTAAGTTATGAGTCTTGGCCTTCTTTGGCACTGCTCTTTTAACCTCTTTGGGTAAGTTGTGAGTCTTGGCCTTCTTTGGCACTGCTCTTTTAACCTCTTTGGGTAAGTTATGATCCGAGTCATCTGTTTAAAAATCCGAGTTATTTTACTCAAAATTGACTTAAGTCTTAAGTCTGAGTCATCTGACTCAAATCCGAGCTATATGATTCAAATCCGAGTTAACTCATCTCAAATCCGAGTTACTTTACTCAAAAGTGACTTTATGTCTTTAGGATGAGTCATCTGGCTCCAATCCGAGTTATATGATTCAAATCCGAGTTAACTCAACTCAAATCCGAGTTACTTTACTCAAAACTGACTTTATGTCTTAAGGATGAGTCATCTGGCTCCAATCCGAGTTATATGATTCAAATCCGAGTTAACTCAACTCAAATCCGAGTTACTTTACTGACTTTATGTCTTAAGGATGAGTCATCTGGCTCCAATCCGAGTTATATGATTCAAATCCGAGTTAACTCAACTCAAATCCGAGTTACTTTACTCAAAATTGACTTTATGTCTTAAGGATGAGTCATCTGGCTCCAATCCGAGTTATATGATTCAAATCCGAGTTAACTCAACTCAAATCCGAGTTACTTTATTTTACTTTTGACTTACTTCCCAAATCTGAGTCATCTGACTCAAATCCGAGTTAACTCATCCTAAATCTGAGTCACTTTACTTTACTTTTGACTTATTTCCCAAATCTGAGTCATCTGACTCAAATCCGAGTTATTTGTTTGCCATGATATAGCTTGATTTGGCGTGATGACGATAATTTGCCTTTGATATGGATTCGAGATATGGATCCGAGATTAAGCTTTGGGATACGATAATAGGGCTAACCGCTGAGAGATCTGATTAGAGATGTAGATATGAGATATAGATTGGAGATGTGATGAGCTGGCCAATAGTCATTCGTGATATGGGATAACCTGGCAAGATGGTGAGATATCAATCCGAGTCATAACATAACCTGGCAATCTAGGGAACTGAATAAAGCTTCGGCATGAATCAGAGATATGATTAGTACGCCGAGTCTGAATACCAATCCAAATTATAGTATCCCCTGGATCATAAATAAGCTGAATCAAATGTTAGTTCGGATCAGAGACGATCTACTGAGCTGAGTTAAAGATTAATTCGAAGCATAAACAAATTGACTCAAATTATATCCGAATCACTGATAAGCTGGCCGGTAAACCGAGTTAGAGGACAATCCAAAGCATACATAAACTGACTCAAATTCTATCCGACTCATAAGTAAGATGACTCAAACTCTACCTGGATCATAAATAAGCTGATTCAACTTTTGTCCGAGTTACAAATAAGCTGGCTGGGGAGCTGAGTTAAAGGGTAATCCAAAGCATAAGTAAACTGACTCAGAAACTATCTGAATCACAAATAAGTAGACTCAACTTATGGCCGAGTTATAAATAAGTTGACTGGAGTACAGATCTAAATCAACATAGTGCTCTCTTAATCTAAAGATGACTCTATGGATAAGTTGACCAGTCCCCAGGTTAAGCTATTTTCTCCCCGGGGTGAAGGATTGAGTGCAGGTGGCTGAGTTACCTAGCATTTACATTATACTTGGAGAAGTGTTTGAGTGAGTCTTGCTAAGTCATACGTGCCTTGCTGAGTTATTTGGTACTTACAGTAGGCTTGGAGTAGTGCTTGAGTCCTTCTTGCTGAGTCTTACCTGTTTCGTTGAGTCAGACTTGGAGACCCTTTGCTCTTACCTCTTTGATCTCTATTAGCTTGGTGAAGCTGAAAGAGCTCTATGAGGATGAAGTTGATGAAGATGTTCCCGTCCGGATGGAAACCCAACCAACGCCACTAGAAGGCCCCACGGTGGGCGCCAAATGTCGTGGTGGTATCACGGCATATGCCATGGGTAGGCTAAAGTTGGGGCCGATGGACGTGGAGGAATCCGGGGAGGGATGATGCAGTGAAGACCGCACTCGTATGAACAAAGAGAAATACAATGTATATTGGATTGAAGCTCTCAAGTGGAGATAACACCTCATTCTCTACATCTAATCTCTTATAATCTGGCCATACTTGTGGCTACAATCATGCTCCTCGAGCTGTATCTCCTATACCTCTATCTAGATCTCTTTATCAGAGTGGAGGAGGAAGAAGAAGGAGAGCTCCTATTGAGCTGAGAGGGGAGGAGCCCTTCGGGGCCTCTCTTAGAACGATCCCCCTGGTGCCCCTTATAAAGGGGAGCCCAGGGGACTAATCTTGCTCTCTACGATTGGCATCTTCTCAGCATTTTCCGGGCATCTTCTGGAGATGCTTAGCATATGCCTTGGCATCTTTGGAGATGCTAAGGCATATTCCTTAGCATATTCTTAGATGCCGATGGCATATTCCTTATGCCATGTGCCAGTCTGAGCCAGAGGCGTCCCAAGACTGGCACGACGCTTGTGGAGTTGTCCTGGATAGATGGCGTGTAGCTATGAAGGTTAGGAGCACATCTGGAGATAAATAAGAGGGCGTACGGGGTGAAATAACTCGGCCCAGACGCCCCAGACGAAGCGGTGATTCGGCCTGCTTCCTAGTTGATTCGGCCTGGTCTTGATTGCAGGAAACAAGGGCCCAGCCGGATTGTTTGGTGGCCCGGCCGGGTTAGTGGCTATTCGGCCTGGAGGGGAGCCGGCCTGGGGCCTAGTTTGGCCCAGGCGGGGAGATGGCGACCCAGCCGAGGTCTTCTTCTTTCGGCCCATGCGGGGCAGCGAGGTGAGGAGCCCAGCCGGGTCAGATCTGATCTGTCTCTTGATGCAGGTTGTAGCCCAGGGGGAGCGGCCGGCCTGGCCGGATGCTGGAGCCCCGCGGTGGGCCGACTTAGCCGACGTCGGCCCACCCGGGATGACTCGGCGGTTTGCTGGGGGAGCCTGGCTCGAGGCTGTTCGTCGAACGAGGCCCCGCGGTGGGCCGAGCTGTACGTGCCGGCCCACCCGGGGGAGGAGGACGGGGACGACCGGGGTTTGCAGGCCCGCGACGGCTGGTTCCGGCCCACCCGGGCGACTTGGTGAGGAGTGGTTTGGCTGGAGGAGGCGGTGGTGTTGTGGGCCGAGGTGATTAGTTCGGCCCACCCGGCATGGATGGTCTGGTTTTGGCTGATTCGGCTCCTGTAGCGTTAATTCGGCCCGTTGCGTGTAGAGGATATCCTGGGGGCTTCTCACTTGGGCCGAATTAATGCTGAGTCGGCCCAAGTGTACTTTTCTTCTCTTTTTCTCTATTCTATTTATATTTCATGTTTCTTAATTGACTAACTTAGCACTCTATCGAATAACTTGATGCACCAACTCTGGGGTACCCGGGGGTACACCCCCGACACATGATTCTTTCAAGGCACATTAAGCAATCTCAATTGTTTATAACATGTCATGCTAGAGCAATAAATCACTAAGCATAAAGCCAAGACAATATCAAGCATGACATGACAAAGCATAGGCCATAGTCAAAAACAAGCTCTCTTTACCACTTAATCATGAACTTTCCTACTCTTTTCCAATACAACTCAAACTATTTGAAAACTAATGTATGAAATAGGGGTTACAACCAATTTATTCAAGCAAATGAAAACCAAAAACAAAAACAAATACGCTCCAAGAACAACACAACTGTGAACAAAACAATAAAAATGAAGTGTTTGGAAGAACCTGAGATTTTTAATTGATGAAGAAGGGGATGCCTTGGGCATCCCCAAGCTTTGACGCCTGTACTTCTTGGATATTTCTTGGGGTGACACGGGGTGGCATCCCCAAGCTTTAGCTTTAGTCCATTCTTCATCTCATTACATCATTCTCTCCATATACCTGAAAGTTTTCCTTCATACAAAACTTCACACAATCTTTATTAGCAACATTAGTGCACTCAAGATAATAAGTCTTTGGGTTCAGTTTCAACACCAATAAAACTTCCATTAAAACACAAGCTAGTGTAGAACTTCCCTTGACAATCTCAATTCCCCAAAGAGAACCCAAAAAGGAACCAACAAGAAGCAAATGCAAATAATGGCAGAAATCTATCAAAACAGACCATCAGGTAAAAACCAATTTTTTCGAAGACCTTCTGTTGCTCAAATCGAAAAGTGTTAAACTAACGAAAGTTAGATAACAAGCTGAAGCAGAAGCACAAAAATTCACGCCTCAAAATGATGTACAGAGATTTTACACGAATTTTTACAGTGAAGCACAAAAATCTGTTTCGGGACAGCAACTTTCCCAAGCATTACTTCTCTCTCATTAGAGGTTACTCTTGGCACAAAAGGTAAATAAAAAGGATAAGGAGAGGTTATTACTTTGAGGTAATAACTTCCAAGACTTATCTAAAACTTTTGGGTTATCTCCTAATAAGTGCTTTTCTTTAACGCCTTTGAGCTAGGCATAATAATTTCGAAGATGCTCACATAAGAAATATGAATTGAAGTAAAAGAGAGCACCAAGAAGCAAATTCAAAACATATTTAAGTCTAACCCACTTCCTATGCATAGTAATCTTATATGCAAATAAATTCACAAAGAACAAAGTGACAGGCATAGGAAGATAAAACAAGAGCAACTTCAAAACTTTCAGCAAATAGAGAGATGTTTCAGTACCATGAAAACTTTTACAACCATATTTTCCTCCTCATAGTAATTTTCAGTAGCCTCATGAATGAACTAAACAATATAACTATCACATAAATCATGCTTTTCATGATCTACAAACACATAATTTTTATCAAGCTCAAAAATAATGGGATTAAAACCTTCATACGCACTTTTAACAATTTTATAACAAGATGACTGATCAATCTCATTTTCAATAGTAGTACAATTAATATTATCAACCAATATAGGACCATCATCTAGAGATTTATTATAAATATTTTCAAAAGAACCCACAGGAACATAACATTCATCCTCCTTTGGTAAGCATGGGGGACAATCAAATAATGTAAGGGGTTGAGAGTTACTCTCATTAGAAGGTAGGAATGGGTAGATCCATTCTTCCTTCTCTTGATCATCACTCTCCTCCTCTTTTCATCCAATGAGATTCCAGTTTCAGCAATTTCTTCTTCCATAGGCTCCTGCAAGGCATTAGTCTCTTCTTCTGGTGGAGAGCATCTATTAAGATATTCAAGAATATAGCCATTTTCTTCCTTGTAATTATCAAAGCAAAATTTAAGTATATCATAAACCTCATATTTATAAGGTGCATCGTCAATATTTTCAAGCAAATAAGCTAGTTCGAATGCACCCTTCCAAGCAATAAATTCTTCAATTTGTTCCACATCATAAAATTCATAATTTCCCTTAACATAAGAAGATATGGTAACATCATCATTACACTCACATTGAAAAGGGAGGTGTTTATACCTCTTACAGCAACAAGATTTATCAAAGCAATAAGTAACATTATAAGTAGAGCACATGTTTCTAGCAATGGTATACAATTTATCAATTTGTTCCCATAAGTGTTTCCCTTTTTGTGACAAGCGGTGACCCTTATAATAATATTTTTGTTCTTCCGTGAACCCACCTTGTCAATTAGATTCAGTTTCAAAGAAACTAACCATTGATAGAAAGCATGATAAAGCAAGACAATAACAGACCAACGAAAATAACAACTATAGTAGGAACTAATTTTTTTATATTTTTGATAAAAAGAACAAGCAAACGAAAAAGAAATAAACTAAGCAAAACAAAAATAACAAAGTAAATGGATGTGTTATGAGGGACTCCCGTTGTGAAGATGTCCTTGACTCCCCGGCAACGGTGCCAGAAAAAGTGCTTGATGGCCCAAAATATATCGATCTCGTTGGGGAACCCCAAGAGGAAGGTATGATGAGCACATCAGCAAGTTTTCCCTCAGTTATGAAACCAAGGTTATTGAACCAGTAGGAGCAAGGAAACACCTCCAAGGTGTTGTTTCCAACTTGGAATCCTGCACAACACAACCACAGAACTTTGCCCCCAACTTATAGTGAGGTTGTCAATCTCATCGATTTTGCTGAAAACAAAGGATTAAACGTATTGTGTGGAAGAAAGTAAAAGCTTGCAGAAAGTAAACAGAAAGCAGTAAATAGTTGTAAATATTGACTTTGGCTTTTGTCCCGTCCAATTCCGAGAATATTCATTTTCTGACTTTCCTAGAACCAAAAACAGCAGAAAACAGGCAACTGGCACTGTGGCATCTTGTTAATAGGTTAGTCCAAGAAAGTATATAAAAATAATCCAAAGTGTGGACAAAACATAAGAAAGTAGATATAAAACAAGCATGGATCATCAAAAATTATAGATTTTGCAACGTATCAAGGAGTTGTCAATTGGAAATAATATTTCGAAGTTTTAAGTTCTATGCTAAATAAGGTGTTGTTTAATTGTCTTAAGAGTTTAGCCTTAAAGATACTCAACACCATAGATGTGATGATCGACTTGATAGTACTCTTTGAAATGATTTGTTTGAAGAAACTGATATTTAGCGGTAATTGAGATGCATGCCAAATCTTGACTTGTTTATTAAAGTATGATATTGCTTTATGCGTGTTTGCACCACTATTTCACAACATGGGATGCTAACAACTCTGCTGGCCTTTGAATAGTCCAAAAAGAGGAAATTCTTGGAGTTTGGATATGAGTTGCCCAACATATGTAGCAGAAATGCTATATTTGGGTATGCATTGGTATTCTCATGGGCCTGCGTTCAAAGCAAAAGAGGGAATACTCCTCTGACCGTTATGAGAAATCATTATACCGAAAAGGGAAACCTTGGTAATGGTCACGAGTATTCATTCTTAGCCTGCACAGTCTGATCAAACACACTAAGTTTTGGCATGATCTCATTACTTATGAACAAAAGTTTTATAAAGACAAAGAATAGAATATGAGTGTTTGATATCCATGATTCATTGATGTGGATGACCAAATGAGACACTCTAATGCTATGCTTCTTTTGACATGTTCTTGCATTTCCTTTTGGCATAAATCTCGTTACTAAGAGATTAACTTTTTGAAACACAATAACTGATGTTTACACTTGAGAGCCTTAACTAGATGACATGATTAGATATAATTTATTCCTATTTATGATTGACATCTATTTGTGACTAAGTTTTGCCTCATAAAAATAATGATATGAAAAGTTATACAAAAGGTGCAACAAGAGGATCACAAGTTTGTCCGCAAGTAGATTCACTGTTGACATGGAGCATATAAGTTTTGATGAATCTTTAGTGGTCTTTATAACTGAGCTTGTGTTGCCTTATATGAATACATGTTTTCTCTCTTCGAGCTTGTAGAAGAATAAGGATGCAAGGCATTGATTTCCAATGATAAGCTATTTCACAACCATTAATTTATTATCGACCCTTCCTGCTCGAGGACGAGCAAGGTCTAGCTTGGGAAAGTTGATGGTTGTGAAATACCACCTATTTTAGCCATATAAAATGTGCCATTTATCTCTCATGTCATGTTTCTTCTAGCTATAGCTATGCCTTATATGCATGACTTCTAGTTCTCATTTACTTTCATATGAGCTTTGCACATTTAGTGGTTTAGGTAGAATTTTATCATTTTCCTTGTCTGTGACATGTGTGTAGGTGTTGATGATGATTATGGATAAAACAAAGGTAAAAGGAACAAAGAGAACATAGTATGGAGGAGTTGCAGGGACCAGACTTAGACATTTGAGAGGTTGGAAAAGTGAATTTTTTCCAACTTCTTAAAATAAATATCCAAGACCATGGGGTTGTATCCCTCAACGAGAGGAACTCAACGAGCCCAATAACACCCAAAACGGAGTTCATATGAAGAAATGTCAGCCAAAACACTGCGGGACACCGAAGGTTTGACGAGCAACTATACGACCGGAAGCACTTTTCCGGCCGTATAGTTGCGCCCGTATAGTTACGAAAAAGGTCGCAAATGACAGGATTTCACCCCAGAGAAGCCTCAGAAGCTTCCCTAAGTCATATGATGGTATTGGAGGAACCCTAGGGCACCCCCAAGGCCTATATAAAGGAGGAGGACCCAAGAAAGAGCCACCACACCATAGCCCTTCAGGGGGGAGCCCTGCCGCCACCACCACCCATCCAATCTCCATTGCGGTGGAGCTCTGCCTCAACCACACCTCCGAGATCTAGATCTCCCTCAACACCATCACCATCAAGGCATCCAAGCAAGAAGAAGAGGAGGAGAAGGAAGACATCACCGCCATCATGCATCGATCTCCATCTCCATCATCATCTCCATCTCCCTCTCTCTCTTGTGTTTGGTATTTGTAAGATTGAACACGGTTGTAAACATCACTATATATTTGTATATGTTTTGCTTCTCATCCATGTGTGAGTGATTGATTCAATTCTAGGATGATGTATGATCTAGTGCGCTAAGTTAGAATTTATTGTGATCTAAGATGAGTTTATGTGATCATTTGGTCCGGAAGTGCCTTTTGCCTTGCGGTGACGCGTGAGAATCATGCATAGTGCACACAACGTGACAGCCCGGTAATCAAATGGGAACGTTTATTTGTTTGAGAAATCTCTTATAGATCACACATATATTTTCCCATCTAGTACTAGTGAGACCGAACTTATTCCATTCAATCCTACAACTACAATCTCTTTAATTCAGTTCATATTCCTGTTTACTTTTCGTCTTAGTTTATTTTGTTCTTGTTAAAAGTACTTTGTTATTAGATATTTTAAACCTCTCAATTATCGCTGTTTTAGTAACTTATAGAAGATGCTATTTCCAAACCATGGTTTGGGTGCTAAATGTGGCCGTATTGACAATGTGGCTACGGGGTCGTGTTGTTTCCGTTGGTCGATCTCCCATTAGGACAAACTCTTAAATATTTGCTGCTACAAGTACTACAATAACCCTGTTGTTGGTGCAAGAATCCAGTCATCGAGCGAGAAAACATATGATGGCTCAACAACTCGAAGATCAACGCAAAGAGGAAAGGCTATTCCTCAAGACACTGGAAGAGGAGGCATAGACAAGAAAAACTAAAGAAGTAAGTATACAGGAGATCGGGGAACCAATGAAGGAGGATATCTTAACCATGTTTGCACATTGCAACTCGATAGAGCTAGATACCGAAGCTTCACAATTCGTTTAAGGGAAGGTAAAACCTAAAGAAGTTGGTAAGCCTATTATTCCTTGTACTTTCAACGGAACTTATTATTATGGCCTCTGCGACATATGAATAATTTTTAATGTAATCGCCTTTAATTTTTATTTGAAAATCCAAAAAGAACTAACCTTAACTAAATTAGAGGATACTAACATGACTATAATGCTTGTAGATAAGACTAACCTTAACTAAATTAGAGGATACTAACATGACTATAATGCTTGCAGATAAGACACTCAAAGTTCCTATGGGAATAATGAGAGATGTTCCTCCCATTGATTTTGTGCTTATTGATATGCCTACTGATGTTTATTGTCCTATTATTTTCGGAAGAACCTTTTTAAACTCCGCATGAGCAAACATTGATTGCAAGTGACAAACTTTGTCTCTGAAGTTTGGTGAAGAGAAAATGAACTTTCACTTCTCTAAATTTGACCATAAGCCGGCTATCGAATATTTAGACAATTATGAGTATGAACAAGAAGAGGAAGGAAATATCGTTAATCTAGCTTCAGTAGTCATCGAGACTCCTGATGATGATTTAGCAAGGAGTTTAGTAAACAATGATAACATTTCAAGATGTAGAAAAATTGGAAATAGACATTATCTCGACTCCACACCCGAGGTGGACCCTGAGATAAATCAAAAATATGAAGAACCTATAAGAAAAGGAGACGAGGCACCACCACCTCCTACTCTCAAAACTTTACCCAAGGAGTTAAAATATAGGTTTCTTGATGAAACAGATAATTTCCCTGTTACTATAAGTTCTAACCTTGCAGAGAAAGATGAGGAAAATTTAATGATGTTTCTCCGGATGCATCGGAATGCTCTTGGGTATTCGATGAGTGACTTGAAGGGGATAAGTCCCTATATAGCCACACATAGAATATTTATGGAAGAAGGAGCCCGACGGGTCACCAACTTTCAGAGGCAACTCAAACCTCACATGAAATAAGAGGTAAGGAAGAAAATAATACATTTGTTAGATGCAAGGATCATCTTTCATGTGGAAGAAAGTGAATGGGTAAGTCATGTTCATTATGTTCCTAAGGAAGGAGGATTTACTGTTGTTCAAAATGAACAGAATGAGATGATACCTACTAGAACCATTGTTGGCCACATGATGTGTCTTGACTATAGAAAACTTAATTAGGGAACTAGAAAGGATGATTATCCTTTGCCATTTATAGATCAAACTTTAGAAAGGCTAGCTATGCACTCTCATTTTTGCTACTTGGACAATTATTCCGTTTTTTCTCAAATTGCTGTTCACCCTGATGACCAACTTAAAACAACATTTATTTGTCCTATCGTCGGATGCCTTTTGGTCTTTGCAATGCCCCTGCCACCTTTCAAAGGTGTATGACTGCTATATTTTCCAATTATGTTGAAAGTATTATGGAAGTATTCATGGATGACTTCTCTGTTTATGAAACTTCTTTTAATCATTGTCTCCATAACCTTCATAAAGTTTTGTAGAGATGTGAATACACTAACTTAGTCTTGAACTGGGAAATGTCATTTTATGGCTCAAGAGGGTATAGTGCTTGGTCACAAATCTCAGGTAAGGGTATAGAAGTTGATAAAGCAAAAATTGAAGCAATAGGAAGGCTTCCACCTACTCGAGATGTAAAAGGTATAAAGAGTTTCTTAGGCCATGCTAGATTTTAAAGAAGGTTTATTAAGAACTTTTCAAAAACCGCTAGACCTTTAACTAACCTCCTTCAAAAGGATGTTGCTTTTAATTTTTATGAAAAGTGTCTCGCTGCTTTCAATATGTTAAAACAAGCCCTTCTTGAAGCTCCAATTATTAAACTACCTAACTGGAAGAAACCTTTTGATCTATTATATGAGGCTAGCCATGAATCTGTGGGAGAAATTCTTTGCCAGTATGATGGTGTTGATGTTAATTTCATTCATCATGCTAGTCGCACCCTAAACAGGGCCCAAAAGAATTACCCTATGGCAGAAAAAGAATTTTTCGCTGTGGTTTTCTCCTGTGACAAGTTTAGATCTTATATTATTGACTCTAAAGTAAGAGTGCATACTGATCGTGTTGGATGAAAAGAGATTCTTGAAAGGACCGACGTTAAGCCAAGAATGATCTGTTGGACTCTACTGTTGTAAGAATTTGATTTGCAGATCCTCCAAAGGAAAGAAGAGCATGAGGAGGCATCCATGGACACTGAGGAGGTTGATCTTGAAGGGATATTTCCTAGAGGCAAATAATAAAGTGTATTGTTTGATATATCGCTTATATGTTCATAATATGTTTCATATTGTGCTATAACTATATTAATACACATGTGGTATGTAAACAAATCGTGTCTCTAGTTATCTCTAGCGAACTAGTTCATTGGTCATGAGGATGATCTGGGTTTCAAGATCATGGGCATTTATGCCGATTGACAATAAGGTCATGTCATTAGTTGAATGATGTGATAGGCAAACATCCGACAGTTATATCTTAATGAGATCTAGTTACAAAGTTCACCATTGATGATAAACACAAAAAACCTCGCAACATGATCCTTAGGCTATGAGGTAATGAAAATCACCGTTCTAGAGGAAGCTTTGATGGTATCAAGCATCATCTCGGGATAGGGTGATCAAAAAGGTGCCACTCAGGTTTTCCAAAGGGACGTGTAGAGGAGTACTTATCAAGATCAGGATTTGTCAATCCATGTAATGGATAGATACATGTGGCCATCTCGATGACGTTGCATTAATGAAGCTTGCAAGCGTGTGACTTGGTCACGAAATGCAACAACATGGGAACGAGTAAACAAGTTCATCAGTAACAAGACCGAACTAAGGTATGGGGATACCGACGATCAAGTCTCAGATGAACTAGGTATCAAATGACAAAGGGAACGGGAAACAACTTTTCACGGTTCGAGCGATAAGATTCATGAAACACACGGGGGTCACATGCCCATCCAGGTCCCTCTATTGATCATTTATATGAGAGAGGTATCAATCATGTCCGAGTGTTTCTAAACCAAAGGATGTCATGCTTAAGGGTGGGGACGCTTCGGGTAGATGCGGTATCGTAGGAGAAATAGAGAGAGAAACAAGAATAGTTTCGGGTAACATCCGATGTTGATTGGAGGGGGTCCGGAAGGTGTTCCGGAGTGAAGGAATATAATAATATATGCGTTGTATGTTAATTTGAGAATTAATATTAAAATATATTTTTTATTTTATTTTTATAGGCAGCCCATTGCAATTGGGCCCCATCCGGAGGGGAGGCCCAAGGGGCAAGGCGCCTAGGGAAGGGGGCAGCCGACCAAGGCTTAGTGGTCCGCCCAAGTGGGGCCCACCTAGGGCTGGCGGCTTCCCCTAGGTGGCCGGTAGGGTGTGGGCATTAGTCCCACACCGCCTGCCCCTTGGGGGTGCACCCTCCCCTCCCACTATATATAGGGGTCTCCCCCTCCCCTTTGGAATCATCCCATTCTCCCATTCTCTCTCTCTCTCTCTCACTTCCACTGAGGACTTCTCAATAATATTGGAGAGGACCCCTCGGGTTGTGAGTTCTCCACTTTCACACTACTATTGTGTGATCTTCGATCCACCATATTCTTCTTCCGCTGCTCGGTTGGATCGGAGCCCGGGAGACGTCGCCTACACTGGACGTGTGTAGTACTTCGGAGGCACCACACTTGGGGTGCTTGGAGCTGCTCGGCTTCATCAACATACACCTTCCCGCGCAAGGCGTGCCTCGGTCTTCAAGGGTATGAATACCGTCTCTCTCTTTCCGTTACCTATGTCTACATAGTATAGATCCTAGTATTAGTGTTCGCATAGTTAGAATTTTTTTGTTTTCTGCTACGGAATCCTACAGTGGTATATGTCGTGGTGATGTCACGACAGATGCCATGGATAGGCTAAATATGGGGCCAAAGTGTGCTAGAGGTATCCAGGGAGGGATAGTGTGGTGATTCCACACACAGATGAGTTGTATTCTCTCTATCAATGGTGGTTTACAAATGCACATTGAGCTGTTCGTGGGAAGGTGGAAGATGAAGTTCCTCACTGCCCACCCCTCTCTCTTGGGTTCCTCCCTTAGTAAAAATGGTCGACCCCTCCTCTAGGAGGTACTGGCGCACCTTATAAAGGGGTGGCCAGGTTACACTTAGGGCATACGTGGAGGGCATATTCCTAGAATATGCTCCTCCCGAAATAGCAAATCGGTGCTTGATGGCTCAGTGTTGATGTAGAGCTCGTTGGGAACCCCAAGAGGAAGGTACGATGAGCACAGCAGCAAGTTTCCCTCAGTTATGAAACCAAGGTTTAATCGAACCAGTAGGAGCAAGGAAACACCCCAAAGGTGTTGCTAGCTGAGCCTTGGCAGGGGGCACTACCGGTGCTAGTAGCAACGTGGAGACCTGCACAACACAACCACGGAACTTTGTCCCCAACTTGCGATAAGGTTGTCAATCTCACCGTGTTTTGCTGAAAACAAAGGATTAAACATATCGAATGGAAAGAAGTAAAATTTTGAAGAAAGTAAACACAAAGAAGTAAATAGTTTATAGATTGTATGTAAAAGACAAGGACCGGGATCCATAGTTCACTAGAGGTGGCTCTCCTTAAGATAGATAACATGCTGGGTGAACAAATTACAGCGGGGCAATTGACAAACATCGAGAAAGCAATACATGTATATACTAATCATCTTGACTCCTTTGAGACTTGATTGGGCATTACAACATTATACATAGACCGCCATCCAACTGCATCTATGACTAATAATCCACCTTCAGGTTATCATCCGAACCCCCTCTAGTATTAAGTTGCAAGCAACAGATTATTGCTTTACAAATTGCGTGTAATATAAACAATACGATTGGTCTATGAACAAAGGATTGTTGTTTTCTCCCTAGTAGCAACAACACATCTAGTACCTTAGAGATTTCTGTCACTTCCCCAGATTACCAGAGGCATGAACCCACTATCGAGCATAAATACTAACTCTTGGAGTTGCTAGCATCTACTTGGCCAAGATAGCTACTAACAACGGAAAGCATGCAAGATCACAAATAACAAAGACATGATAGAATCAATAATCAATCTGAAATAACATCTCAATATCCATCGGATCCCCGCAAACACAACATGCAGAATTACAAATAGATGATCTTGATCATGAACAGAGCTCACAAGATCTAGACATGAAAGCACAAAGGAGGAGAACCAGCCATCTAGCTACTACATGGATCCGTAGTCCAAGGATGAACTACTCACGCATCACACCAGAGGCTTGCATGGTGATGAAGAAGGCCTCCAGGGTGAATTCCCCTCTCCGGCAGGGTGCTGGGAAGAGCTTCATATCCCTCCCGATCTAGGGATGGAGATGACGGCGGCTACAGACTCTTTCGTGGATTTTTGATCGGGTACTTAGGGTTTTTGTCTCGAGGGCATCTTATAGAGGGAAGGGGACGCTGAGGGGGTGCCGGGAGCGGCCACACCACCCCCTGGCGCGGGCCAGGCTAGGCCGCGTGGCTAGGTGGTGTGGTGCCCCCCTGGCCCCTCTCCGTCTCGTATTCTGGCATCTGATGACTTCCGAAAAAATAGGCACTTTGGCTTTTGTCCCGTCCAATTCCGAGAATATTCATTTTCTGACTTTCCTGGAACCAAAAATAGCAGAAAACAGGCAGCTAGCACCGTGGCTCTTGTTAATAGGCTAGTCCAAGAAATCATATGAAAAGTACTCAAATGAAGAAGCATTAAGACCAAATTTTGTTTTCATAGGAGAAGAAAAAGAAATATTCTCTCTCTTCTTAGGGAAGTGTTCTATACCTTTCTTGAGTGGGAGTTGATATTTAATGGTGCCTTCTTTCATATCAATAATGGCACCAACAGTTCTAAGAAAAGGTCTTCCCAAAGTAATAGGACAAGAAGCATTGCATTCAACATCCAAAACATAGAAATTAATGGGGACATAGGCATTGTTAACCATAATAAGAACATCATTAAGACTCCCCATGAGTTTCTTTTTAGCATTATCATCAAGTGGGACATTCAAATAACAATCTTCAAGTGGAGGCAAATCAAGCATATCATAAATCCTTCTAGGCATAATAGAAACACTACTATCAAGATCACATAAAGCTTTGAAATCGAAGTCATTCACTTTCATATTAATGATGGGTTCCCAACCATCTTCTTGTTTTATAGGAATAGAATCTTTATGTTTCATCTTTTCTTCTTTAATCTTTATGAGAGCATCAGTAATGTGTTTTGTAAAGGCCTTGTTCATAGCACTAGCATTAGGACTTTTAGCAAGCTTTTGTAGGAACTTAATAACTTCAGAGATATTGCAACCATCAAGATCAAAACCATACTTATCAACTAAAGTAGTAGAACTATTACTAGCCTCAACACTAGTGGTGGTAATAGTAGAAACACTAATGTTTCTAGCAATTTCATCTTCTCTTTCCCACTTAGCATGTAATTCAGCTAATAGTCTAACATTTTCATCAATTCTTACTTGTATAGCATTAGTAGCTGCAAAGGGATTATCATTAGTTTCAGGTTTAGCAGCCATTTTATTCAAAGAAGATTGAGCTTCAGCCAAAGATGCTATATTTCTTTCAGCATTAGAGAGTTTTTCCTCAATAGTGTTATTGAAAGCAGTTTGTTTACTAATAAACTCTTTAAGCATAACTTCAAGTTCAGAGGGAGCACTCCTATTATTGTTGTAAGAATTTTCATAAGCATTACCATTGTTGGGAGGATATGGCTTATAATTGTTGTTACCAAAATTACTCCTATAAGCATTATTGCCAAAATTATTATTTCTTATGAAGTTCACATCAACTTGCTCTTCTTGAGCAACCAAAGAGGCTAAAGGAACATTATTTGGATCAATATGGGCTTTCCCATTAACAAGCATAGACATAATAATATCAATCTTATCACTCTAGGAGGAGGTTTCCTCAACAGAATTTACCTTCCTACCTTGTGGAGCTCTCTCAGTATGCCATTCAGAATAATTAAACATCATATTGTCCAGAAGTTTTGTTGCAGCACCCAAAGTGATGGTCATAAAGGTACCTTCAGCAGCAGAATCCAATAGGTTCCTTCAAGAATAGTTCGATCCTGTATAAAAAGTTTGGATGATCATCCAAGCAGTCAACCCATGAGTGGGACAATTCTTAACCAAAGATTTCATTCTTTCCCAAGCTTGAGCAACATGTTCATTATCAGATTGTTTAAACTTCATTATTTCACTTCTCATAGATATAATCTTAGCAGGAGGATAGTATTTTCCAATAAAAGCATCTTTGCATTTAGTCCAAGAATCAATACTATTCCTAGTTAAGGAATTCAACCATTCTTTAGCTTTTCCTCTCAAAGAGAAAGGAAACAATTTCATCTTAATAATATCTCCATCTACATCCCTATGCTTTTGCATCTCACAAAGTTCAACAAAGTTATTTAGATGGGCAGCAGCATCTTCATTACCAATACCAGAAAATTGTTCTCTCATAACAAGAATGAGTAAAGAAGGTTTTATATCAAAGAAAGTATCTTTAGGCACAGGTGGAGCAATAGGTGTGCTCATAAAATCATTGTTGTTGGTGCTAGTGAAGTCACACAACTTAGTGTTTTCAAGAGTAGTCATTTTTTTTGGGGTTTCAAATAAGAAAGCAAACTAGTAAAACTAATTTTTTGTGTGTTTTTTATAACAAAACAAGCAAACAAAGCAAAAAGAAACTAAGCAAAACAAAAATAACAAAGTAAAGAGATTGGTTATTAGGGACTCCCCTTGTGAAGATGTCCTTGACTCCCCCGACAAGGGCGCCAGAAAAATGCTTGATGGCTCAGTGTTGATGTAGAGCTCGTTGGGAACCCCAAGAGGAAGGTATGATGAGCACATCAGCAAGTTTCCCTCAGTTATGAAACCAAGGTTTAATCGAACCAGTAGGAGCAAGGAAACACCCCAAAGGTGTTGCTAGCTGAGCCTTGGCAGGGCGCACTACCGGTGCTAGTAGCAACATGGAGACCTGCACAACACAACCACAGAACTTTGTCCCCAATTTGCGATGAGGTTGTCAATCTCACCGTGTTTTGCTGAAAACAAAGGATTAAACGTATCGAATGGAAAGAAGTAGAAGTTTACAGAAAGTAAACACAAAGCAGTAAACAGTTTATAGATTGTAGGTAAAAGACAAGGACCGGGATCCATAGTTCACTAGAGGTGGCTCTCCTTAAGATAGATAACATGTTGGGTGAACAAATTACAGCGGGGCAATTGACAAACATCGAGAAAGCAATACATGCATATACTAATCATCTTGACTCCTTTGAGACTTGATTGGGCATTACAACATTATACATAGACTGCCATCCAACTGCATCTATGACTAATAATCCACCTTTAGGTTATCATCCAAACCCCCTCTAGTATTAAGTTGCAAGCAACAGATTATTGCTTTACGAATTGCGTGTAATGTAAACAATACGATTGTTCTATGAACAAAGGATTGTTGTTTTCTCCCTAGTAGCAACAGCACATCTAGTACCTTAGAGATTTCTATCACTTCCCCAGATTACCAGAGGCATGAACCCACTATCGAGCATAAATACTAACTCTTGGAGTTGCTAGCATCTACTTGGCCAAGATAGCTACTAACAACGGAAAGCATGCAAGATCACAAATAACAAAGACATGATAGAATCAATAATCAATCTAAAATAACATCTCAATATCCATCGGATCCCCGCAAACACAACATGCAGAATTACAAATAGATGATCTTGATCATGAACAGAGCTCACAAGATCTTGACATGAAAGCACAAAGGAGGAGAACCAGCCATCTAGCTACTACATGGATCCGTAGTCCAAGGATGAACTACTCACGCATCACACCAGAGGCTTGCATGGTGATGAAGAAGGCCTCCAGGGTGAATTCCCCTCTCTGGCAGGGTGCTGGGAAGAGCTTCATATCCCTCCCGATCTAGGGATGGAGATGACGGCGGCTACAGACTCTTTCGTGGATTTTTGATCGGGTACTTAGGGTTTTTGTCTCGAGGGCATCTTATAGGGGGAAGGGGACGCTGAGGGGGTGCCAGGAGCGGCCACACCACCCCCTGGCGCGGGCCAGGCTAGGCCGCGTGGCCAGGTGGTGTGGTGGCCCCCTAGCCCCTCTCCGTCTCATATTCTGGCATCTGATGACTTCAGGAAAAATAGGCACTTTGGCTTTTGTCCCGTCCAATTCCGAGAATATTCATTTTCTGACTTTCTTGGAACCAAAAACAGCAGAAAACAGGCAGCTAGCACTGTGGCTCTTGTTAATAGGCTAGTCCAAGAAATCATATGAAAAGTACTCCAAAGTATGGACAAAACACAAGAAAGTGGATAAAACCAAGCATGGAACATCAAAAATTATAGATACATTTGCAATGTATCAGTGCTATCCTTTTTCCCTTTGTAAGCCGCCTAGAGCCCATGGCGTAAGCCTCTTTGAACCACTGGTGTAAGCCTCTGTGGTGCCGTGTCACCCGACCAACTGCGACGTCCCCTTTGTCAGCCCATGCTGCTAGTCCTTCTCTCTATCTTCTACACTCTCTCTACAATGGAGAGAGAAAATCGCTGACTATGGAAGATACCTTCCTTCTCCTGTAAGCCAAGTAGTAACCCGAGTGCTGCCTGGTTAACTCGGCCCTAAGGGTACCTACAAACAAGTAACATTGAAGGTGCCGACATATGCTTAATATCGGCTGAGGTAACATTGGTGAACACCACTTAGGTCGGGTCAATGGTAACTCGTCTGTCCTTAAGGTACGTCGGCCAGTACCTGCTTTCACCTCACTGTACCTCGGTAGACCTTGCCTTTATACCCCATCTTGACCCTACCCAGGGTCATCACCCCAACATTAGTCCCCGAAACTAGTGCGGGCTTAGCAACTTCAGCTGATAAGGCCACAATAGGTTCAACCCGCTAGATTCCTAGTTCTTCTTGCTGAAGTATTTTTATGTCGGCACATTGCGAACTTAACTCGGTTATTTACCTTGTGGACTTGATATTTACTTTGATCTCCCTTGGATCTTTTCGAGTTATTCCTCATTGTCCGGGTTATACTGTTGCATCCGGGTTATCCCACTTAGATGCTTTCCTTCTCATGTACACTTCCTTGCATCCTACGTGGCAGGTAATCATTACCTTTGCCTCATTTTAAGGGCATGCGTCTGTTACTGTGCATGCTGTCAGGAGTTACTGCGTAGACGTCACGTCGTGGGTGTCTCCTCGTTAACCGCAGAGCCATGTCGCATCGCATGATCCCCTGCGCCGTGTAACTCTCCATGTGGCTTGTTGCTGATTGGCTCCTCCGGCAAATACACGGCCACACCGTATGGCCTGCCGCATGCTGCGATACCACTACCCCCACTAGGGGCGTGGTTAAATAAGGGAGCGAGGGAATCCCTTAGCCATTTACCCCGTTCGCATCCTCTTCCTCTTCTTCTTCCTCGCAGCGCCGTCGCCACCGCCGCTTCTGCTTAGCGATTGCGTCGCCGCTGCCACGCTCTATTCTTGCTTGCTCTACCGTAGCATTGCTATTCGCTATAGCCACAGGGCCCTGTCAATCACGACCCTTCTCCCCCGCTTCGGGTTTCTCCTCAGAAGAAGATCTGGAGATGTCGCAGGACATCGCCACCGTCGAGGAGCACGGCAAGGGTGGCGCCGCCCAAGAGCGTGGTGCCTAGGCCAGCTCCTGGGTGTGCCAAGATGACATAGATTGGCTCATCCGCACCTGCCACTACCCCGCGCGGGGTTAGCTGTCGCATCCCTGGCGAAGAACTTGTCCCCACTCCCGAGCCCGGTGAGTTTGTGGTTTTCCTTTCCCACTTCCAGCGTGGCTTCAGCCTTCTTATCAGCAATTTTTTCCATGATTTCCTCACCACCTTTGTTCTTAAACCCCACCATCTTCCTACGAATGCAATTGCATATCTCTCTGCCTTTGTTTCCGGAGTCGAGGGATATCTCAGCTTGTGGCCCTCCATTCATATCTGGTTCAAGTTCTTCAGCTTTCGAGCCAATGCTGTTTCGAAAAAGGACCTTCGTCCTGCCAACAAATCTCTCACCCAATGCGGGGTGGATTTGATCGCACCTCGGCGAGACTCGGTATTTCCCCGGGTTGCCGACTTGGAGTCCTATAAAGGGTGGGCCAAGACATTCTTCTATGTGAAGAACAGTACCTCAAAGGACAAGATTCAGTTGCCTCCTTTTTATCTCGGTGTCCCTGATAGAAGTCGATGGGGCCGAATCCCGAAGAAGTTCAGCACCTTATTCAATCTGATTGAGAAGCGCATCATTGATCTGAAGCTAGAAGGGATGACCAGCGAGAATATAATGCTCACTTTCATTCGGAGCCGAATCTGCCCGCTATGGCAACACACTCACAAACTCTGCCATATGAGCGGGCATCTTGACCCTAACCGAGTTTCATCCTTCGAGCTCTCTGACTCCCAGATCTCGGGTTAAGGCTATCTTCAATACACCCTTGACCGAGGACTAGGAGTGGGGGCTAGAGCACTTCAGCCGAGATAGGTGATGGCTCTAAAATATAGCCATCTACGTCCACATTTAAACTGGATATTATTCATATTTTTGATGAAATATCTCTCTAAACTCTTCCACTAATGCCTAATATTCAGAGGGGTATGCAATCCTTTCTTTTATATTTTTCCTACGCAAATAATGTCGTTTGAAGATGGGAATCACTATATTAAAGTCAAAGATACGAGATTTCCAACAACCAAAAGAAACTAGGAGTCGTAAAGCGGAGACAGATGCTTTAATGACCAACTATATGACCAGAGCAAAATTCCGTCCGTATAGCTCTGGTCATATAGTTGGCGCCGCCACCGTTAGGTCAAAACAGAACAACTTTCATGAAGGGACCCCTATATAAAGAAGCCTCAGGCGACGAGAAAACAAGCCAGACCCTTGCCAAAAGTCTCTGCCACAGATCTCCAGCCGCCTCCAAATCTCAAAACCCTTCTCCATCTCCATAGCCATATTCCACCACTTGTAATAGTAGATATCTTCTTTGATTGGTGACATTGTAAGACTATTGCTATCAATCTTATGATTTTCAATACAATGTTTATGATTGTTGATCTCATCTGTATGTGTGAGTAATTCTCCTTGGGCTAAGGGCTTCGGCCTAGCCATGTAGCGTTTGTGCATGTTATTTATCATAGATGGGATCATGTATTAGTTTGTATGACATGAGGATTATTGTATCCTATCATGCCTCAATCTAACGACTTGTCAAGTACCCAAGACCCCGAGGGTTGAGCCAGGTATAGGGAGTATGAGTAATGACTGATCTGCAGGTTGGAAACCCCAGTGACAGAAGGGGTAGTACGGTTGTATGTGAGGTACTTACTTGGAATTAACGGTGACATCACTATGCATATCATTAGTTCTCTTTCTTCTATGGATGAGACTAGTAGGTTATTGCTATAAGCGGTTGCGGAGGCAATAGCAATTATGGATGCACTGCCCACATATAAATTATCTTGCTCTAACAAGTACATGCATACTTTATTTCTATCTTTTATTCCCATTAGATGTTTTGCACAGCTACAGGTGAAACCGAACACCCTAGGCCCTCTCTCTCCATCATCG
This sequence comes from Avena sativa, assembly GCA_916181665.1. Lineage (NCBI taxonomy): Eukaryota > Viridiplantae > Streptophyta > Magnoliopsida > Poales > Poaceae > Avena > Avena sativa. The sequence continues at coordinate 161,036,969 of OV702290.1, forward strand.
ACAACAACAAAAAGACGCAAGCTATTGGTCCGGTAAAACACAAAAGGAATTCTAAAACTCCTGAAGGTACGTTAAAGTAACTTCACTACGCATTCGCTTCCCAAGGATTCGATAACCTAGGTCTACTAGGGAAAAAGAGTATACTACATCCGTAATCTGGATCAAAGTTATCAACCCTTCTTCTGGCGCCATTGTTGGGGAAGCAATAGCTACCCTAGTGAGGTTATTAGGAACCTTGCTATTTTTAATTCTTGTTTTTAATTTTGTTAGTTTGCTTTCAGTCTTTATTTGATAAACCAAAAAAAATAGTTAGCCTTTAAATTCGTGCTTTTGCTATTATAATTCTTTGTTTAAGAAAACACAAAAACATAGGAAATATGGCTAAAAAGAAGCTTGGGGAGTTTGCTACTCCCAACAATGATTATTTGCATACTCCTATTACTCAACCAGAAATTGCCACTGATTATTATGAAATTAAGCCCATTAGTTAAGTTTGGTTCAACAGAATCAATTTGGAGGCTCTGCTGTTGAAGACGCAAGTATGTAGTTGAATACTTTCACTGAAATATGTGATATGATGCGTATAAAATACGTTGACCCTGATGCGGTTAAATTACGTCTATTTCCTTTCTCTCTTAGAGGAAAATCAAAAGAATGGTTGCTATCTTTGCCTAGAAATACTATTACATCATGGGTGGGATGTACTTCTTTATTTATGACTAAAATTTTCCCACCAGTAAAGACTATGCAACTCAGATCTAATATTACTGGCTTTAGACAGGAAGAGCATGAGCCACTAGCGCTTGCATGAGAGAGGATGAAATAATGCTTAAGAAACTATCATAGTCATGGTATGGAAGATTGGTTAATCCTCCATTTATTTTATAATGCTCTTAATCATGTGTCTAAGTCTATGCTTGATACTACAGCTGGAGGAACGTTCATGGGTAAACATATTACCGAAACAAAGCAGCTGCTAGACAATATGCAAGACAACCATGCTCAATGGCATGTGGATAGATCAAACACGAAGAAGGTGAACTCCATCTCACCACAAGAAAATGAAGAACTCAATGCTAAGTTGGATGAGCTCATACTAGTCGTGAAAGGTAAGGAAACCTAGGTAAGAGCTATCCCTGAAACAAATATTGAAGAAATAGACTTCATAGCTCGTAATGATTATAACCCTGCTTGGAAAAAGAATTATAATCCTAATTTTCAGAAACACTATTCTAGTCCTGCAGGTAATCCTAATAGTATGGGAACTAGTAATGGTAGTCTCCAAGAAACACTTAAGTCTTTTATAGATTCACAAAATGAACAAAACAATATTCTTGTTAAAATAACGGAGAACCATGATGCTATGCTTGGTAAATTGTCTAACCAAGATGTTAGTTTGAGAATTGATTTGCAGGCCCTCCAAGAACGAATGAGGATCATTGAGGCACAGCTAGGTAAGATAAACGAGAGTCAAACTCTCATTCTAACTAAATTTGAAGGTAAAGCTGAGCCCAATCCTGTCGAAGAACTCAAAATGATGAGGATCCAAAGGGAGGAGCCTGAATAGCTTGATTATAGCAATGCCCCTTCACCAAGCTACACCATCGAAGACCTCGTAAAGAGGATCAACGTCAAAATTCCGGTGAGTGAAGGAAACGATGAAGCCATGTATCAACACTTTGTTGATCAAGTAGTGATTAAGGTACGCGAGCTTGAAGAGGAATACAAGAAAATCCCTGAAAAGTTACCTGTTAAACTAGATGATATATTTGAGCCTACAATTAAAATTAAGATTAGGACTAATGAGATAACTGCACTTTGTGACCTAGGTGCAAGCGTCTCAACAATCCCAAAGAGTCTTTTTAACAAGCTAAACTTTGGGTCTTTCGAAATCACTAAACTAAAACTACATCTTGTAGATTCCACTTATAAACAAGCTGTAGGTATTAAGGAGAACACTTTAGTTTACATTAAAGGTTGTCCTGCTCTAATTGACTTCGTTATTGTTGACATGCCTGAAGAACTATTGCTCCTATCATACTAGGTCATCCTTTCTTGATAACTATAAAGGCTTTAATTAACATCCATGAAGGAAACGTGAAGCTGCAATTGCCTTCACGAGATCATTTTTCTATCCATTTCCCCAGGAAAAAGAAATCCAAACATGACGAGAAGGAGGCCATCACCTTGAAGGCCAACTACTTTAGAGTGGGTGTCCCACTCATTTGGCCCAAGTGAGTAACGTCAAGGTCAAGCTATTGACCGTAAAAGAGCGCTCCATGGGAGGAAACCCATGTTAAATAAAGGTTTGAGTTAAGTTTTAAGTTTTTTAGTTTAAGTTTATGTTTAATAAAGAGTGCTAGAAAACTCCATTTGAGGAGAAGAAGTTCGGTAGTACTTAAAATTCTGGTATATCACTAAATTACAGGAAAAGAAATAATTTTCGAAGAAACAATTTTTTTTGATGCATACAGAGAGTTTAACGACCAACTATACGGCGGGAATAGAAATTCCGACCATATAGTTCCGGCCATATAGATATCTTTGCCTTCGAGATTTTTTCCTTTCATCTGTATAGAGAATTTAACGACCAACTATACTGTGGGAATAAAAATTCCGGCTGTATAGCTCCGGTCGTATATATATCTTTGCCATCAATTTTTTTTTCTTTTATATGTACTGAGAGTTTAACGACCAACTATACGGCAGCAATAAAAATTCCGGCCGTATAGCTCCGATCGTATAGATATCAAGGCCTCCATACAAATTCTTTTCTAATATACTGAGAGTTTAACGACCAACTATACGACAGGAATAAAAAAATTCGGCCATATAGTTCCGGTCGTATAGATATCTATGTCTTTGTATATTTTCTTTCCCAGGGACAGAAAGTTTAACAACCAACTATATGGCGAGAACATTTTGTTCCAGCCGTATAATTACGCCCGTATAGCTGCGTCGCCAGGAGGAAACCCTAAAATTTTGACAGAAGGCCAACTATACGGCAGGAACACATTGTTCCGGCCGTATAGTTGCGCCCGTATAGTTGCGTCTGACCACAAAATCGCACGGGAAGGTACCTCCAACTCCAAAACTTCAATCCCTTTTCTCTATTCTACCTCCAAACTCTCTCAAAACCTCAAGAGATCTTCATCTCTACTCAATTTCGTTCGATTTCCTCGCACACAAGTGATCTATGGTATGTTTCTCCTCCAATCCCCCAATTACTTTTTGCAAATTCATCTTTGATCTATTGTCATTATCAATCTAGGGTGAGACCTACTATGAACCAATTGTCATGGTTTTATTGCCTAGATTATTATTTTGAGGAGACTCTTTAGTGTGCTATGATGAGGAATATGTTGTACTTACTGTTGTTGGATCAAAAAGTTTTATTTTTGTCTTTCTTCAATGTTTCAGATGATGAACACAAGGAGCCAAACTCGTGCTCGTGCCCCCGCTAGCGCTTCTCGGGCTTCCGCTCAATAACGCATGGGGATACGGTTCAAGGATTAGCCCCAACATGAATGCTTCAACAAGATCAAGAACCGCGAAGTGAAGACCACCAAGTGGGCTTGCCCCATTATATTGAACCAACTCGGTATTTCCGATGACTTCAATTTACTTTGCAATAGAGCTGGCCTGCAAAAATTTATGTACAATGATGTGCCTACTTATCGCCGCTTAACCATTGAATTCCTAAGTTCGTTACAAAGCACCGTTAAACAATGTCAAGGAGAGGACACTATTTCTTTCTGACTTATGAACAACAACTACACTTTAACATTAGATGAATGGTGTGAATGCTTTAGTTTGCCAAACAATGATGTTAATGCCCTATGCGCATCCTTTACTAGCTTAGAACCTACCCCTGAACAATACTATAATGGAATGAGTTTCACTACTAGAGTGAGCAAGGGGAATAATATTGAACATCCTACAATTCGCTTTTTGTCCTATGTTATTTCTAACACCTTGCAGGCACATAATGAGTTCACGAGACTCAACGAGGAGGACATACTAGTGCTTGCAAAGGCTGCTTACATCAACTACGGCTTGTCACTCAACTTGGGCGCCATCCTTGTGCGCTACTTGGAGCACCAAGACTCCCAAAGCCAAGGACCAATCACAGGTGGAGGCGTCATCACCGTGCTTGCCACTACCCTAGGCATCAACCTGGGTGAGTTGCAACCCGTGCTAGGTCAGCGACGTGTTGGCTTCTCCACTTTGAAAGCTTGTGGAATGCTCACCAGGAGAGGTGGTGTTTATTACCTACATATTGCCGGAGCTGGGCATCTCTACCCCGCTCCTATGCCTAATGGTATTTTCTCTATCGGGGAGGGACTTTTTCTATGTGACTTGCAGGTTGAGCAACACCAACCCGAGGAGGAGATTCTGGAGGAGGATGAGGACCAAGGGGAGGAGCAAGAAGTTCCTTACCAAGAGGAGCAGCCACAAACCCGGTTCGCCACATACCAGGATTTCCAAGGACTTGGAGGGACTGTGGAGAGGATGCATAACCTCTCTTTGAACCTCCGAGAATCAGCTAGTAACCTCTCAACTCAATTTCGAACTAGAGTAATGACTTTTTCCTGGCACCACAATGATTTGAAGGGCTTGCAAAAGCCTAAGCTTGGGGAAGTTTCCTCATGTATCTTTATTTGGCATTCATTTGCTTTCATTTATTTTGAGGTTGTGTTTTTATTTGAGTTTATAAGCACTCGTGTTGGTTTCCCCAATACTTTATTTTTAGTTCTTTCTATTTGCTTTCGAGATTTTCTAGCCGAGCTTTGTCGCCAATTTTCTATTCTTTAAACTCCCTCTCTTAAAAACCACAAAAATATTTCTCCATTTTTCCTTATTTTCCCTCTTTATTTTCTTTCTGCCTCGAGGTTTTCATGTATTTGCAGGAGAGTGATCGGCTTCGAGTTTCCAAGAAGCAAATAAAAAAAGGAAGAGAGAAGTGGGACCAAACATGAGAGGTATGCCTTATGACTCCCCACTTTTGAAGTTTGAGAAATCCATGCTAGTTAGTAGTAAATGTAGAGATATTATATTGGTGGAGTGAGTCTTTGTATTACAGTAAGATTTTCGTTTGAATGGGTATTTACTTGGGTACGTTTTGTTCCAGCTCTCGTAATTAACCAAGTCTTGCCTAAAAATTGCTAAACAATTGTAATAAGAAAACGGTTCATAATTGAAGGCTTGGGTGTTGTAGTGCTTAGTATTGAAGGTTTATTTCTAGAGACACTCAACACCATTAAAAATGTTGATTGACTTGATAGATCTCTTTAAAAGGATTTGTTCGATTGAATTAATATTTAGCGGTTTTTGTGAGCATGGCAAAGTTTGACTTGTTAATCATAAGAATGATATAGCTTTTTGCGTATCAAACTTCATGGGATGCTAGCAACTCCGTTGGCCTATGAATGATCTTCATGGAGGAAACTCCTAGATTTTGGCTATGAGTTGATTAAACATTTGTAGCAGCAATGCTATAGTGGGTAAGATTCTTGGCACTCCCGGGTAGCTATAATCATGATGGAATCACTCCTCTGGATGTTATGAGTAATCATTATGCAGAAGGAACAAAAACCTTAGTGATGCCATGAGTGTCCATCACAGGCCGATAAACTAATAAAAATCTTTGGCATGCTCTCAATTACTTAAAAAAGTAAAATTCTTGAAGGACAATGAATAGAAAAGAAGTGCTTGAAAAGTCTTGATTTATTGATGTGGGAGAATTGAGATACCCTAGTGTATATGCTTTTCCTGACAACTCTCACACTCTTAATTTCCATGATTATAATGTATTGTTCAAAGGCAAGCCTATGAGTTGATTACATGACATGGAATAAAGTTTACTCATTTGAATCATCCATGTTAACAATAATTTTGCTGAACTATAAGGATGCATAAAACCCATATGATATGCTTGCCATTACTCTATCTATGCTGACGTTTTTCAGATTTATGAAGTGAGGGAAACATGACACTACCAACCATGAGTAAGATCACCATCTCATTATTTCAGTTTAAATGTTGAGTTCCTTTTTGATTTTGGTTTTCTTGCTCGGCGACGATCAAGTTTAAGCTTGGGGAGGTTGATGGCTCTGAAATATATCCATCTACATCCACATTTAAACTGGATATTTATTCATATTTTTTATGAAATATATCTCTAAACCCTGCCACTAATGCCTAATATTCAGAGGGGTATGCAATCCTTTCTTTTATATTTTTCGTGCACAGATAATGTCGTTTGAAGATGGGAATCACTATATTAAAGTCAAAGATATGAGATTTCCAACAACCAGAAGAAACCATGAGTCATAAAGCGGTGGAAGACGCTTTAACGACCAACCATACGACCGGAGCAAAATTCTGGCCGTATAGCTCTAGTTGTATATATGGCGCCACCACTATTAGGTCAAACAGAACAACTTTCATGAAGGGACCCCTATATAAAGAAGCCTCGGGCGATGAGAAAACAAGCCAGACCCTCGCCAAAAGCCTCTGCCACAGATCTCCAGCCGCCTCTAGATCTCAAAACCCCTCTCCATCTCCATAGCCATATTCCACCACTTGTAATAGTAGATCTCTTCTTAGATTAGCGACATTGTAAGACTATTGCTATCAATCTTATGATTTTCAATACAATGTTTATGATTGTTGATCTCATCTCTATGTGTGAGTAATTCTCCTTGGGCTAAGGGCTTCGTCCTAGCCATGTAGTGTTTGTGCCTGTTATTTATCATAGATGGTATCATGTATTAGTTTGTATGACATGATGATTATTGTATCCTCTCTTGCCTCAATCTAAGGACTTTTCAGGTACCCCAAGACCCCGAGGGTTGAGCCAGGTATAGGGAGTATGAGTAATGACTGATCTGCCGGTTGGGAACCCTAGTGACAAAAGGGGTAGTATGGCTGTATGTGAGGGATTTACTTGGGATTAACGGTGACATCACTATTCATATGATTAGTTCTCTTTTTCTATGGACGCGACTAGTAGGTTATTGCTATAAGCGGTTGCGGAGGCAATAACAATTATGGATGCACTGCCCACATATAATTTATCTTGCTCTAACAAGTACATGCATACTTTATTTCTATCTTTTATTCCCATCAGATGTTTTGCACAGCTACAGGTGAAACCGAACACCTTATGCCCTCTCTCTCCATCATCGACAACAACAAAAAGACGCAAGCTATTGGTCTGTATAAAACACAAAAGGAATTCTAAAACTCCCGAAGGTCCATTAAAGTAACTTCACTACGCATTCGCTTCCCGAGGATTCGATAACCTAGGTCTACTAGGGAAAAAGAGCTATACTACATCCGTAATACGGATCGAAGGTATCAATAGGCCCGTTCCCCAAGTATGTCCCTTGCATAATTTTCTTCCGAGTTAACTTTTATGTCAGCCTGTATCATTTATTTGACCCCTTTTCATTACTCTTTTTAGAAACTCCTTCAGCAAACAATAGAGGACACCATGACCCTGACCCTCAAGTGGGGCAAGGATCGGGATACCTCGGATCCAAATGAACTGGACTCCGAGGAGTTCATGCCTACTGTAGACTCTAGCTCCAGCTGACCCTCTGGTAAGACTTCTGTCTTAAGGGATTGGCCAGATGATGATGAAGATGGTGATGATATTGAGATCTTGGAGGTATTTAATCATGTGCCTATCTCATATGCATATCCTGCTGATCCCCCTCCAGCTAACCTGGCTGGTCAGGTGCACGAAGTGACTCCGGTGGCAGTGGGAGATCCGGCTCCTCCGGGCCTGGCTAAGAAGCGACCTGCAACCTCAGCTGCTTCTTGATGAGCGCATATTTGCATCATGTTTCACATTATTATTTTTCATTGTAGATGTAGGATCTTGGTATTTTACAGCGCTCGCGTGTACATTTTATGTTTGTTTTCACCAGGATCAAGACAGATGATGGATACAATGGATAGAATTCTTCGAGTAGTTGTACTGAGGAGAAAAGGAGTCAAAAACAACATAAAAAACTTATTTGGGAAATATTAATAATACAAGAAGAAAACCCGAAGTGAACAAGGGACATAGACGGTTTAACAACCAACTATACGATGGGAATAAATTTTCTGGCCGCATAGTTCCCACCGTATAGTTGGTGCTGCCACCGCCTCCACAAATAGTTTCATCCCGTGCAACTGGATAAGAGAGACGACATAGAGAACAACCAGAAATCACCAAAACCTCACCTCCGAAAGGCATCTGGAGGGGGAATTCGTCCACCGGGGATCCATCTTCACCCTGCACAGATCCGGGAGGCTAAGGCATCGATCTTCATCATCAACCGCTGCAGCACCACCATCTCCATCCATCCCATCTACATCATGTCTAGATCTTGTTGTAATTTCCGTACTCGTTGTGGATTTATACAAGTACTATTGAACTATGATAGATTCCATTGTCATTGCCATGATGCTGATTTCCTCCATGTCCGAGTAGATATTTAGTTCTTGGGGAGATGGAGAAACCCTAGTATGAGATTGAAGTAAGATAAAGTTTATTATGATATTCATCGCTATGACCATGTGTTAGATTGTCTACATCTTGATGTTGGGAGAAGTCAACCTCTCAATATTTGCCTCTTATGGGGACTTGATAGAGGGAACTACTTGTTTGTAGACGGAGGTGTGTTAGCACTTACAGTGACTATAAAGCTGTTTGCACTCCTTACATATCAAGTTGGGAACCGAGGAAACTCACGGAACACTATCCATGCCATGGGATACGTCCTACGGGATTATGTCCCTTAATAACACAGTAATTCAATTGATGTCGATTGCTATCTGCTGTGGTTATGAGGATGATGTGAGCAGCGGTTGCTGCCTATTTGTCCATATACGGAGTTCCACCCACACATACAAAGTTGAGAATTTTCATGATAATAATCTTTACCTTATCTCTTTATAATGCTAGTGGTGTATCTGCTACTCCCTGAGAATGCCCTTTCCCTATTGCAGTTCCAATCTCTCTTACAAACGCGATACTTATTTTTCGAAACTGTGGGATCGATAGTTATTAGACTTCAGTCTCCTGCTCCCTGTGGGATTGATATCTTTATTTCGAAACTAGCTACAAACAATCTGTGCACTTGCAGTCATCAAGCTATTTTCTAGCATAGTTGCCAGGGAGCTAAGTGTTGTAGGTATTTTAGTTTTTGCTTATTTATTTTTGTCTTTCTAAGTTTTGTTTTGAGTTACAGGTTTCCACCAACATGATCGAGTTTGAGCATATGACTAGTGCTAACCCACTCAGCCACTTTGGGAAGCCCTATGATATTTATAAAAGAGACAACTCCAACAAGAAGACAAGGGGGTTTGAAATAAATCCTCTATTACTTGGTATTCTACACAAGAAGCAATTTACTAGGGATGAAGAAGATCCCGATCCTTATGAGCATATTTCACGTTTCAAAGATATATGTGGCACTTTTCAATTGACGGGATATACCGCCAATGATGTAAGGGTTAAACTTTTTAGTCAGACTTTGACTAGTTCGGCTCTCTCATGGTATAGATCTCTACCCCCAAAAGCCACCACTACTTGGGACAATTTAGCCTGTGAATTTCTAGCAAAATATTACCCATTATCAAAATCTTTTGGAATCAGGCGTCTTATAGTGACTTGGAGGAACCATCCTAATGATGGACTAGTAAGAGCTTATGTCCGATTTTAAGATTTACTTAATGTATGTCCTCATCATGATTTGCCTGAATGGTATTTATTGCATATCTTTTATGGCGGTCTAATTGAACCTCATAAAATTGAACTAGACTCTTTCGCGGAAGGAGCCTTTATGAATCTTCCTATAACTAAAGCTTGGGCTTTACTTAATAGAACTCGCGATCATAGAGTTTCCTGGAATTTTTGTCTAGGAAGCAAAGGAGGCATAGAAATAGATCATGATTGTATTCATGACTATAATAAAAAGGGCCATGTTAAAGAATTATCTAAAAAACTTTATATAGATTCGGATCTTGTGTTGCAAGTTGTTAAAGCTTTTAAAGAACACATCAAAGTTCCAAAAGAGGGTTTGGTCAAGTATGACCCACCACGCGAACCTGAAAAGAAGAAAGAGGTTAAAGGAACACTAGCCTCCCTAGAACCAACATATGAGATTGTAACATCCCAAAACTTCAATCCAAGCTTATCAAGATCAAATCATCCAAAAATAGGGTTAACAAAAACTTTTTCAAATTAAAAATAAAAGTATTCATATGTGTGTGCATTTAAAATAGGAGTTGTTTTGAATTGCCATGATTGTGTGATCCAATGCTTGTAAAATGTTTCTTAGGTGATTTAAACATCATCAACATCATTCCCTAACTTTTCCTAAAGAAAATCTAATAAAACAGAATTAAAAAGGAGGAACGGTCATTTTGGCCATTTTAATCCACTACACTACTTTGAGTGTTCCTAGCACTCATTTCTTAATAGAAACAATTCTTGATCTTTGTACCCCTTGCTAGTACACATAATGAGGTACCAAGGCCCACCTTTTGATCTGCTAAAAACCTTCTGTTGACTATTTTAATTGGCATTTGAAAATTGAATCTAATGCATATGCATAGATCACCCCTATTTCAAAACCCATCTATTTGAGCTCCATTTTCAAAACCCTTGCAACCAGAGACTACCTAGCACTAGTGGAGATCACTCAAAAATTTTGAAACCAAAATTCAAAACTAAACCTCATGCGGCCATTTCATCAAACACTTGGCATGCATAATTTCCACCCTAATCCAAGCTCACTGTTTTGAACAGGGTTTTGCCCCCAAATGATCTACATTTATCTCCTCTGTCCCCTCCTAGTCTAACCAGGCCCTTAACACCCCTCTCCCTTGTCCCTAGCCCCCATGCCATGCCATGCCATGCCAACCCGAGGGCATGGACGCCGGCCAAACCTTGCCCCGCTGCAGCACACCATCTCCCCCTCTATCTCCATGTCTAGGAGGTAGCTAACACCTCACCGCCACCCCCTGTCCCCTGCCCGATCCCAGCCCTGCATTGGACCACCGAGGATACCACGCGCCTAGTGCCACTGCACCATGCCGGTGCCGCCCCCAGAGCGCGCTCTGTCCCTGCTCGCACAGATCGCCCCTTAGCCGCAGCCCGCGCCCGCTGCTCCGCCACGACCTGGAGAACACCCTAGACACCCCCGCTGGCTGCCCAACCCCTCACAGCCACCGCTCGCCGTGGACACCGCCGCCTCTGCCGCTCAGAGCGCCACCTCGCCCAGACCGCATGCCTACGGCCGCATTCAATCCTAGAGCACCGACAGGGGACCGCCCGTCAATCGCCACCCTCAGCCATTCCTCTACTCCGCCGTAGCCATGTCGCCACCGTCGCATGCCCATCCCGCTTGGTCTCACCATCGGGCCTATAAAAGGAGCCCACCCCAGCCTCTTCTCTACACACCACTCTACTCTCCTCACCTCTCTAAACCTCACCCACCTCTAGCCGGAGCAAGGGGAGCAGCAGCTCGCCGGAATTGGAGCCGGAGCAGCCGCCTCTGGAGGAGAAGGGTGCCGCTGACTGCGACCACCCCAAGCTCTGCCACAACCGCGCCTCGCCTTGCTATCGTCTTCCAGTTTGTTTGCCCGCCTCGCCGACCCCGCTGGAGCTCTGGTACGTCCCCAGCAAACCCCCACCGAGCCGCTAGGGTTCGAGCTCGCCGGCGACCTGTTCGTCGTCGACGATGACCCTCAGCCGTAGATTCCCATTCTAATCCTACGACCCACAGCGCGCGTACCGTTTCGCGTATTATGACCCACTGACAAGCGGGACCCCCCTGTCAGCTGAGCCTCGCGCCGTGGAGCGCCACTGGGCCGGCCCAACTTCTTTCCCGTGCTAGCCCACCCGTTCAAATCTGGATTTTTCTTTTTAGATTGAATCTAGTTTATGTCCCCTAGTTTGAAAATCAATTCAGAGAGTTTTTTAAATCCAAATTGCATGAAACCAGTTTTGTATGAAAGGTATAGAGATGTTATATCTAAGACCATTGGATTTAATTCAATTAGAGTTATAGATCTCTCCTAATAAAAATAACAAAATAGAAGCTTTTGCAACTTGCAACATTTTTATAAAATCAACCAAGTTAGCTTTTGAGTTGATTCCAACTCTCAAAAATCACATTTCATAATATCTATCCAAAGATGTAATAATATTAAGGTTTTACATGCAGTGACTTTGGACTAGTACCAAAATAATGCTATATAGGCATTTCTAGTCACTTTAAATCATTAAATAATGAACTTAAACCAAAGTAATATTGACTTAACCCTTAAATCTCATTCCCACATGTTAAAATATGTGGTGATGACATGTGTCAACATGATCCCATATTTTAAGTGGTGAATATTAAATCTTAGTTAAAATTTTCAATGAGTAGAAATTACTTTTCTAAATTAAAAAGAATGAAACTATTGAATTAAACTTGTGATGCTTGTGATGATAATAGATCATAAATTGTGTGTCCTAGAATGCTATCTAGCCTAGTTAAGTATTGTTTGGTGATTGTGTACTCCGTATGTATTTTTATAGAAGATAGTACCGACCAAGTTTACGAGGAGGAGGAGTGCTATCAAGACGAAGAAAACTTTAACCACTGCACCAACCAAGGCAAGCCACCATTAACAGTGCAAGCTACCATTAGCAAGCTAGCAATACCCAAGATTAACCCTTGCAAGTTAGTACTTAGCAAACTAGAAATAAACTAGATGGTTTAGCAAAGATGCCTTAAGCATGTTTTGATCACACCCCCTTTAACTATTAGTACCTCAAGTCTTATTGACAAGTTTTACCTCCCTTAGTTTATACAAAGTTCTTTAATTGTTTTGAAGGTAGCATAAAAAGTATAAAACTGTAACTACCTCGGTGAATTACGCTCTTAGTTACATGCCTGGATGAGCGAAAATGGTTAAAATAGTACGGTGGGGCCAAGGGCCACTCACAGGTAGACCTTTTGGCCGTTCTAACCATTTTCAGAACATCGGGACAAGAACGAGCGGCGTAATCGGCAGGCGAAGGGATCAACTACATACACAAGTGAGTATGTATGCAAGCCACATACAATAGTCCTCAGAGCCATTCCATCTAAAAGAAATAGAAATATTGCAACACCATACGGCAAGACCCAAATATCCTAGATAGATATAATAGTTTAGGATATCTCCTCATACATCAAACATCAGAGTATCAGGCAGAAGCGGAAAACAAGATCCGAGTACGGATAAGAAGCAAATCGGCATAAGAAGCCACATAAATAAACACATCCCGCCCACAGATCTCACGGATCCCCGTTCCCGGAATCTCTACACCGAGTGATCGTTGCCAACATCGTCCGTCTCCTCCACCCAGTATCCATCTTGCGAATACACCTGTTCATCTGAATCAAACAATTTATCGTGTGAGACCCTAGGGGTACTCAGCAAGTCTTTATGCCTCTAAAGGGGACATAACCTGGGGTGACGCAATTGCAGCAAAAGATAATAACTAACAAGTCTATAGATACTCGCTAACCATCCGCCTAACCAAAGATAGACGGATGTCCATTAATTAAGAACAACAATTATAATAGTATAATTAACAGATCCATCCTCCTTCTCGCTTACCAACGAGAAAGCCGACAACCAACACCCCATCCGATGGCAGTTTTATTAACCATTCCATGAGTGTTGCACTATTTACTAGTTAGGTACTTAGTCAAATTAAAAATGGTACTTTAGTTATACTTGTCTATGATCGAGAAACTGTGCTCCAAGTCGTCCATAACCGTGGGCACGGCTTTTAGAAAGATTTACCCTACAGGGGTGCACAAATAACAACACACACTCGATCAACCTCGGAAAAACCAACTCAAAACCCAACGAGGCATTCACGACAAAGCGATCACAGGATTCAGAAATATTTCAGGGGGGCACCCCATTAAGCTACCCGCAACGAAGTTGGCCGGCTCTGAGATGGACCCAAGGTTTGCGCCAATGGCTGTAAACGACTGGGAACCCGAAAGTGTGACTGGGCTTGTCGATACCGCGAAAACACTCCGCAATCCTAAACAGTACAGGTGCTCCTCGCACAATCTTAAATAAAGCAGTAAAGCATGGCATAAGTACAGGATAGTAATAAAGCCCCAAACTACTTTGTGGCCCCAAGAAATAAGAATGAATCAAGCTCTGGCTCAGGGGAGTCCACAGCCTCCCGGATGTGGATAGTGCGAATAGTCAAGGAACAGGAATCAAGTACTCGGGGTCCTACGGGACACAAGTGAGCATGAAAAACCAAATAGCAGATATTGCTCACCGGTGCCTCTTTCATTAGTTATCCCATTACTACTCAGGTTAAATTGTTTAGGTACCTCGTTATCCATCAGAACATGGAATGCATGGATAGAACGGGATCATCGCGCTGATCGATTTAGACATATTATTTGTCAAATTTGGAGTTGTAAAACCAAAGTTATTAATTAATTATGAAAAGGCATTTTTATTGTAATTTTAATTAGCTCGAAAATTTAAAGTGCTCAAATAATATTTTGAATGGCATAATTGAATTCCTCACATTTTTCTGATTCCAAAACATATATCATTTGTATTATTTGGATTTATAATTTAAAAGTTATTTTAAAACAGATTTGAATTTGAATTTAAACAATTTTGAATTTGTTTTGTTAAAACAGATAACCAGGGAAACCTTTTTACACCCAGATGAAATCGACCCAAGCCACTGACGGGTGGGCCGCTGCTGACCGGGACACACGCGCGCCGAAAAGGTTTTTCTCACCGCGGCTTTACCTAGCTACAGCGAATGACAGGTGGGGCCGGTGGTTAAGGGCCCACGTGCTAGTAGCTGAAACCCGCAGGGGCTGATAGGCGGGGTCGTGCTGGAGCGCGGGTTGAGGGTACAAAACTGCGGGTGCGTTTTTGCAAAATTTCGACAGGCACGGACAGGTGGGGTCTCGAGGAGCACGAGTTGAGCGGTAAAAATTTTGTGGGGGGGGGGAGGAAATGCAAAGCGCACAACAGCACTGTGGATCTTCTCCACGGTCTGACAGAACTGACGGGGAAACTCGCGGCGCGGCCGAGCGCGGCGCGGGGACTCGATCCCGCGACCTGGGCGTTTGCGCGGAGGAACGGAGCCGCTGTGGTAGGGTCTGGGGTGGTGACAGAAAGGCGGACGAGTGCTAGATAGGTCGCTACGCGATGCGGCAACGTGTAGACGCTCGCGGCCACGGCGCACTGAGAGTGCTCGGCGAAATGCATGTCGCGGCTAGGGTTTTACGGCGAGGCAGAGGGTGTCTAGGCGGGAGAGGAACTCACCGCGGGGTGGTTGACGGCGGCAGATCGGGGCGGGACGCAGTAGAACGTCGACGAAGATGTCGAACGGCGGCGCTAGGGTTTCGGGGGACGTCGACGTACTGCGGCAGAAGTGGGGCTCCTCCTCCTTGCTGGTGTGCTCCGGGTGATGTAGGAGAACCTCCTCGGCCTCCTTGATCACCTCCACGTCACGCTCGCCGGTCGGCTCGAAGGATCGGCGTGTTACTGGCGGTGGATGCCGGCGAGGTGAGAGGGAGGGTGGCGTCGTGGAGAAAAAGGGGAAAGGCAGGGCTCCGGGGTGGATCTGGCGATGCTAGGGCACGTGAGGCGAGGGAGTAGCTAGGGAAGGGGATGGGGTGACGTGTGGGAGCGGGTAGAGATAAAGGTGGCTTCGGCCACCTTTTTCCTCCTCCTCACGTGCACGGTGTGGCCGCTCAGGGCAGGGCAGGGGTAGGTTGAGGCTGCCGATGGGTCGGAGAGAGAGAGAGTAGCTCGGGTGGGACCAGCCTGGTAGAGAGAGAGAGAAAGAGAGAGAGAGAGGCTCGGGTTTTAGCTAGGGTCAACCTCAGCTAGGTTAGGTTAGAGGGGTGGGGTAGCTCGCATGGTAGAGAGAGACTAGGTGGGGTAGCTTGGCAGGGAGAGAGGGGTGTAACTTGGCATGGAAGGGTGGTGGTTGGGGCTAGATTAGTTAGGGTTTTAAGAGGGGGAAAACAAGAGAGGTAAGGGCATGGGTTTAGGGTTTTGGGGAAAAGATCCAGCAAGATTAAGACCAAGAGAAAGGGAAAAAGTGAGGTGGAGAGGGAAGTGAGGAGAAATGGTGGTGTAGGGTTTTCTTTAATGTGGCATGATCAAGTGTAAAGGAGAAAAGGGTGTGGATGATATCTCACATGATCATGCGTGGCATGGATGTTGAGGGTGATGAGGTGGAGATGGTGAGAGGAAGAGAGAACAAACTCACAAGGAAAAGATCCACTCCAAAACCAAGGACAAACCAAAAGAAAAGAAGTGGTGATGGTGGTTGCATGGCCCATGCAACGTGTTAAATGCCATGTTTTATCTTGTGAAAACAATAATAATATAACATGGCATGATTCCCATGCATTACAAAAATGTGGAATAAAGGCCAAGCAAAAGAAATTAGAATTGGATCCATCCCAACTCACATGAGCTAGATTAAAAGGCAAAAAAAAATAAAAGCTCATGGGTAAATAGGATGGTGGAATTATAAGGTGGTGCCAAAGGAAGGGGTGGAGTGGAATAAAAGGTATGCCCCCAACTCAACTTGGGCATCAAGCATTTATCAAGAACCAAATACAATATATCAAGAGGCAAATACAATTAATAATGCATATGAGAGAAGAACCAAAAAGGAAAAGGTTTTATATGATGCTCAAATGCAAGGTGGCATGATGACATGAGCATGATATAATTATGATGCAACAATTATATGTAGGAAGTAGCCATTATATTATTAAACTAAGTATCATTACCATTGTTAGACAATTGGGATGCTACAACTCTCCCCCACTAAACAGGAATCTTGCCCCGAGATTCTAGGAAGAAGAAGAAGACTCGAAGAGGGTAGGATACTTGACACGGAGCTCATCTTCACGTTCCCAAGTGGCTTCATCAACGGAATGGTGCGACCACTGCACCTTGCAGAACTTGATGGACTTGTTGTGAGTCCTTCTTTCTGCGACTTCAAGGATTTTTATGGGGTGTTCTTGATAAGACAGATCTTCTTGGAGATTGATAAGCTCATGATCCACGGTCCTACCGGGATCCTTTAAGCACTTCTTGAGTTGAGAGATGTGGAAAACATCATGGACCTTGAGTTTTTCAGGGAGCTCAAGAGCATAAGCGACTTCTCCTCTTCTTCCATGAATTTTGAAAGGACCGATGTATCTAGGAGCCAGCTTTCCTTTGATACCAAAGCGGTGCGTGCCTCTCATGGGGGTGACACGAAGGTAAAAGAGATCACCTGGGACATACTCCATGTCCATGTGCTTCCTGTCATAGTTGCTCTTCTGGCGACTTTGAGCAACTTTCAGATTTTCAAGAATGATGTGAACCTTCTCCTCCGCTTGAGTTACAATGTTAGGGCCAAACAATATTCTTTCACCTGCGCTCGACCAACCAATCGGAGTTCTGCATTTGCGACCATAGAGAGCCTCAAATGGTGCCATCTTTAGACTTTTCTGGAAGCTGTTGTTGTAAGAGAATTCAGCATAAGGAAGGCATTCTTCCCACTTCATGCCGAAAGAGATAACGCAAGCACGGAGCATATCTTCCAGAATCTGATTGATCCTTTCAACTTGTCCTTGCGACTGAGGGTGGTAAGTTGTGCTGAAGTTCAATTTTGTTCCCGAAGCATTTTGGAAACTTTCCCAGAACTCGGAAGTGAAGATGCTTCCACGGTCTGAACTGATCTCAAGAGGAACCCCATACAGAGAGACAATTCTGTTGATATAGAGCTCAGCCAACTGAATTGCAGAAATTGTTTCCTTGACAGGAAAGAAGTGAGCCACTTTGGAAAGCCTGTCGATGACAACAAAGATTGCGTTGTTGCCCTTCTACGACCTTGGAAAACCAGTGATGAAGTCCATCTCTACTTTCTCCCATTTCCATTCCGGGGGTTTCAATGGCTGTAGAAGACCGGAAGGTTTCTGATGGACAGCTTTAACTCTATGGCAGACATCACACTCCGAGACATACTTGGCACAATATCGTTTCAACCCAGGCCACCAATACTGTGTTTTCAAGTCCATGTACATCTTAGTGCTGCCAGGGTGGATAGAAAGAACGGAATCATGCGCCTCCTTAAGAACTTGCTCTCTTAAACCCGGGTAGTTCGGAACAAACATCCGGTGTTCAAAGAAAAGAGTGCCTTGGTCGTCGACGTGGAAGGACTCATACTTCGGAAGCTGAATGTTGGAGATGATCTTTTTAGTGTAAGATTCCCAAGGTTGAATGGAGCGAACCTTTTCTTCCAAGAGAGGGGTTGCCAGAAGGTTCAGAAGATACCCTTGTTCCACCATTTCCAGGTTGAGCTGACGGAATTCCTCGCACAAGAGAGGATGTTGTTCTTCCACCATGAGGTTGCTGATATAAGCTTTGCGGCTGAGAGCATCGGCCATGACATTAGCTTTTCCCGGAGTGTAGTTGATGGTCAAATCAAAATCATTGATTGCTTCAATCCACCTCCTCTGACGAAGGTTGAGATCAGGTTATGTGAAGATATACTTTAGACTCTTGTGATCAGAAAAGATTTCACAACGGTTGCCAAGCAAGTAATGCCTCCATACTTTCAAAGCAAAGACAACTGCTGCGAGTTCGAGGTCATGTGTAGGATAATTGATCTCATGCGTCTTCAACTGTCGAGAGGCAGAAGCAACAATTTGTTTTTCTTGCATAAGGACCGCACCCAATCCTTGCAATGAGGCATCACAGAATATCTGGAAAGGCTTTGATGTATCTGGAGGAATCAAGACTGGTGTGGAAGTGAGCTTTTCTTTGAGTGTTTCAAAGCTTGCTTGACATGCAGGAGTCCAAAGGTATTTCTTGCCTTTCTTGAGGAGATCGGTAAGAGGCTTCGCAATCTTCGAGAAGTTCTGCACGAAGCGACGACAGTAACTAGCCAAACCAAGGAAACTCCGGACTTCTTTGACATTTACAGGAGGAAGCCAGTCAACAATTGTATTTACAGTTTCTGGGTTGACGGCAATGCCCTTGGCAGAGATGACGTGACCAAGATAGGTGACTTGAGGCAGCCAGAACTCACATCTGGAGAACTTTGCATACAGGCGGTTCTCACGAAGCTTGTTTAGGACACAACGAAGGTGTTCTTCATGTTCTTCCTTTGACTTAGAATAGACTAGGATGTCATCCAGATAGACCAGAACGAACTTATCAAGATACTCCATGAAAACCGAGTTCATAAGCCTCGAGAAGGTGGCAGGTGCGTTGGTGAGACCGAAAGACATGACCATGTACTCATACAGGCCATAGCGGGTGGTGAAAGCTGTTTTAGGAACATCTTCCTTGCGAATCTTGATTTGATGATATCCACTTCTCAAGTCAAGCTTAGAGAAAACCACAGCTCTAGCTAGCTGGTCGAAGAGATCATTAATCCGCGGAAGGGGATATTTATTCTTGATGGTTTTAGCATTGAGATCCCGATAGTCAACACAAAGTCTATCAGTTTTGTCTCGCTTCTTCACAAAGATGGTTGGGCTACCCCAAGAAGAAGTACTGTGCTGAATGAAACCCAACTTCTCTTGTTCATCAAGCTGACGTTTGAGTTCAGCCAACTTAGCAGGACCCATTTTATAAGGTCGCTTGGAGATAGGAGCGGTACCAGGTTCAAGCTCAATCACAAACTCGACATCACGGTCAGGAGGCATACCCGGTAACTCTTCAGGAAAGACATCTGGGAACTCACAGACCACCGGAACACTCTGAATAGCTTCCATAGCATCATCATTCAGTGCCACCAAAGAGAAAAGCTGAATAGAAGGAGTCAGACTTGGAGAATAGACTATATGGCCTTCAGGAATTTTCAGAGAAACCGAGCATTCAGCACAATCAATCACAGCTACATTTGCTGTCAACCAATCCATGCCCAAGATAACATCAATGTCAGAATTGCCCAAAATAATTAAGGACGCCGAGAACGAAGAACCACCAATCTCAATTTGATTGCCATGGCTGATTTTAGAAGCTGCCATTGTTGCTCCAGGAGAAAGGACCATTAACCGCTTAGGGAGAGGATCCATCGGTAACCCATTCACATCAGCAAAACTTGTGGAGACAAAAGAATGCGATGCATCAGAATCAAACAAAACTCGTGCAGGAACTGAGTTAACGGAAAGCATACCCATCACAACTCCAGGTGCATGCTCAGCTTGAGCGGCGTTGACACAGTTGGCACGAGCAACAGTAGACCCTGGCTTGGTGTTGATGTTGAGAGCCCGAGGTGGTGGTGCACGAACCATAGGAGAGCTTGCCGCAGATCTTGGAGGTAGTGGAGGAAGAGCTTTATTGTTCATTGGACAGTTCCAGTGTTGATGCCGAGTGTTTCCACAAGTGTAACAAGCACCAGGTGGACGTGGAGCAACATAGCCAGGGACTCCGCCAGGCGCTCCAGGGTAGTTGTGGTTGTAGCCCCTGGGAGCAGCAGTGAAGGAGTTTGGTGGCCTTGCCGCGTAGCTTGAAGATCTTGGTGGAGCCGGGAGCGACGGTTGGGTGTTAGGAACCTAGACACGGCGCTTAGAAGGAGCTGACATAGCTGAAGAGCTTGCTGCATCGCGGTTGTGTTTCTTGGACTCCTCGAACACTTGCCTACTTGCTTCTTCCTGCAGAGCTGTATGTTGGAGTTCTAGAAAAGACGCCGGCCTTGCATGTGTGTTTGCATATTTAATCGATGCATTGAGCCCTTGTCTGAACCTCTTTTGCTTCTTCTTGTCATCAGAGATCTCATCGCCACCATATCGAGAAAGATTCATGAAGTTTCTGATGTAGGTATTGACATTGTCATTGCCCTGCTTGAGGTTGAGAAACACTTCCTTCATCCTCTCCATGACAATTTCTGACAGATATTGCTCTTTGAAAGCTCCAGTGAACTGTTCCCAAGTAGGCTGAAAACCAGTGTAGTTTGCCTTGAGGTAATTCTCCCACCACAGAGCTGCATCTCCCTTCAGAAGGTGCGTGGCACATTTTACCCATTCTTGCTCAGGAACATCAGCAGTCACCAGTAACCTTGACATCTCACACAACCAATCATCCGCATCAAGTGGCTGATCAGACACCTCAAAGTGGCGCGGGTTGAACTTCAGGAAGCTTTTGATGTCTCCTCGCTTGGGAGGTGGAGGTAGCGGAACAAACCCATTCCTCCTGACACTTTCTTCAAAATGCTGCTGGTTCTGCTGTATTGTACCCAAGGCATTAGCAATACTTGTCAACGCAGCCCCCAATTCAGGTGGTATGTCCTCCTCAGAACGGTGTGGTGGTGCCATCCTGTGATTGATATAAAACACAAGTTAGTACCATAATGGAGGATAATAATAATCCAAAATAGTACCAAGATGGAATTAACCAAGATTTAAAGGATACAAATTACTAAGGTGATATTAAAATATCAACAAAGTTCAAAGCACCTAGAAGATATTAAGCATATCGCACACGACTGAACAAGGAGTGTGGTACACAAACTAACAAAGAATTTTTTTCCGCAAATTTCGGCATTAAAATGCCACTATATGCGCAAAACCACTTAACGAATCAAGATTAGTAACTCTACCAATTCAATATATAAGAGCGAATGAGAAAAGTAGTGGTATGGTCGCGACTCCATCCTGCACTCAAATCATTACTCCGCACATGAATAAGTAAAACACATATCCCAACACCTTCTTCTTAAGATGAACCTAAAGATTAGTAACTACGAAAACGAACACCCCCAAACAAGATAACGTCGGATAACAAAGAGTAAGACAGATCGCGTCGGTATACAACGAATCATATAGATCGTGTCGGTTTACAAAGGCCTGTCGGTATGGAATGTACCAACAGTTGATAACCAAAAGGAGATAGTGATAACATGTTGGATGCAACAGATAGACAAGGAATTCACACACACACACACACACACTTTCTATGGTACTACGGAAACCCAGAACACGTGAATCCTAGTTGGAATTTTAGAAGAGGATTGAAAACATTACACTTCCTTACCAGAAAAGGGTGGGTGGGTGGGTAAGAAGAAAAGTGGAAGCAGTCCTACTCTCATGTTTTGTTTTTACCTAGTATACATAGCTACCAAAAATATTTGCTAGACTGACACCAACCATTTGGCTGAGACCCTGAAGGGCGGGATGGCTCTGATACCAATTGTAACTACCTCGGTGAATTACGCTCTTAGTTACATGCCTGGATGAGCGAAAATGGTTAAAATAGTATGATGGGGCCAAGGGCCACTCACAGGTAGACCTTTCGGCCGTCCTAACCATTTTCAGAACATCGGGACAAGAACGAGCGGCGTAATTGGCAGGCGAAGGGATCAACTACATACACAAGTGAGTATGTATGCAAGCCACATACAACAGTCCTCAGAGCCATTCCATCTAAAAGAAATAGAAATATTGCAACACCATACGGCAAGACCCAAATATCCTACATAGATATAATAGTTTAGGATATCTCCTCATACATCAAACATCAGAGTATCAGGCGGAAGCGGAAAACAAGATCCGAGTACGGATAAGAAGCAAATCGGCATAAGATGCCACATAAATAAACACATCCCGCCCATAGATCTCACGGATCCCCGTTCCCGGAATCTCTACACCGAGTGATCGTTGCCAACATCGTCCGTCTCCTCCACCCAGTATCCATCTTGCGAATACACCTGTTCATCTGAATCAAACAATTTATTGTGTGAGACCCTAGGGGTACTCAGCAAGTCTTTATGCCTCTAAAGGGGACATAACCTGGGGTGACGCAATTGCAGCAAAAGATAATAACTAACAAGTCTATAGATACTCGCTAACCATCTGCCTAACCAAAGATAGACGGATGTCCGTTAATTAAGAACAACAGTTATAATAGTATAATTAACAGATCCATCCTCCTTCTCGCTTACCAACGAGAAAGCGGACGAATAACCCCCCATCCGTTGGCAGTTTTATTAACCATTCCATGAGTGTTGCACTATTTACTAGTCAGGTACTTAGTCAAATTAAAAACGGTACTTTAGTTATACTTGTCTATGATCGAGAAACTGTGCTCCAAGTCGTCCATAACCGCGGACACGGCTTTTAGAAAGATTTACCCTGCAGGGGGTGCACAAATAGCAACACACACTCGATCAACCTCATAAAAACCAACTCAAAACCCAATGAGGCATTCACGACAAAGCGATCACAGGATTCAAAAATATTTCAGGGGGCCACCCCATTAAGCTACCCACAACGAAGTTGGCCGGCTCCGAGACGGACCCAAGGTTTGCGCCAATGGCTGTAAACGACTGGGAACCCAAAAGTGTGACTGGGCTTGTTGATACCGCGAAAACACTCCTCAATCCTAAACAGTACAGGTGCTCCTCGCACAATCTTAAATAAAGCAGTAAAGCATGGCATAAGTACAGGATAATAATAAAACCCAAACTACTTTGTGGCGCCAAGAAATAAGAATGAATCAAGCTCTGGCTCAGGGGGGTCCACGGCCTCCCGGATGTGGATAGTGTGAATAGTCAAGGAACAGGAATCAAGTACTCGCGGTCCTACGGGACACATGTGAGCATGAAAAACCAAATAGCAGATATTGCTCACCGGTGCCTCTTTCATTAGTTATCCCATTACTACTCAGGTTAAGTTGTTTAGGTACCTCGTTATCCATCAGACACTCCCTACACATGTTGTTCTACGACCCGCATGGCTCAAACAACTACTGTAGTAATGGCTCATGGGATGGAGGAACAAGCTTCGGTGGGGTTTAAAAGTAAAGGCTATGCGGTACTTGGGATTCAATTTAATGCAATCGCGACTCAATGATGCAAGAATAAGATAGAGGCAATAGGTACTATATGTATGCAAGCATGTTTTAGTGCTTGCCTGGCAGCTCAATTGAAGCGAGAGAAGGATCTGGATAGTGCTCCTGGGATTCCTGATATATCCCCTGCTCAGCGTCTATTCGAAGAAGAACCAAACAAACAAAGGCCAACATAAATAGAGTGCACAAGCATATGAATTAAAATGCGACAAGAAAACAATCATGCCATGATGAATGATGCACAATTTGCATGGCAATAATGTAGCATGGCATGGGTGAGGTGTTGGGTACAAGATTAAAGCATTTTATTAAGTTTTTAGCCCGGTTTGCTCTCATATAAGTTGCTGTATACTTTATATTTATATGATGCATGCTGCAATTCAGAACATGGCATGCATAGATAGAACGGGCTTGTCGTGCTGATCGATTTAGACATATTATTTGTCAAATTTGGAGTTGTAAAACCAAAGTTATTAATTAATTATGAAAAGGCATTTTTATTGTAATTTTAATTAGCTTGAAAATTTAAAGTGCTCAAATAATATTTTGAATGCCATAATTGAATTCCTCACATTTTTCTTATTCCAAAACATATATCATTTGTATTATTTGGATTTATAATTTAAAAGTTATTTTAAAACAGATTTGAATTTGAATTTAAACAATTTTGAATTTGTTTTGTTAAAACAGATAACCAGGGAAACCTTTTTACACCCAGATGAAATCGACCCAAGCCACTGACGGGTGGGCCACTGCTGACTGGGACACACGCGCGTCGAAAAGGTTTTTCTCACCGCGGCTTTACCTAGCTACAACGAATGACAGGTGGGGCCGGTGGTTAAGGGCCCACGTGCCAGTAGCTGAAACCCGCAGGGGCTGACAGGTGGGGTCGTGCTGGAGCGCGGGTTGAGGGTACAAAACTGCGGGTGTGTTTTTGCAAAGTTTCCACAGGCACGGACAGGTGGGGACTCGAGGAGCGCGGGTTGAGCGGTAAAAAGTTTGGGGGGGGGGGGAATGCAAAGCGCACAGCAGCACTGTGGATCTTCTCCACGGTCTGACAGAACTAAAAGGGAAACTCGCGGCGCGGCCGAGCGCGGCGCGGGGACTCAATCCCGTGACCTGGGCGTTTGCACGGAGGAACGGAGCCGCTGTGGTAGGGTCTGGGGTGGTGACAGAAAGGCGGACGAGCGCTAGATAGGTCGCTACGCTCGCGGCGACATGCAGACGCTCGCGGCTACGGCACGCTGAGAGTGCTCGGCGAAACGCATGTCGCGGCTAGGGTTTTACGGCGAGGCAGAGGGTGTCTAGGCGGGAGAGGAACTCACCGCGGGGTGGTTGACGGCGGCAGATCGGGGCGGGACGCAGTAGAACGTCGACAAAGCTGTCGAACGACGGCGCTAGGGTTTCGGGGGACGTCGACATACTGCGGCAGAAGTGGGGCTCCTCCTCCTTGCTAGCGTGCTCCGGGTGATGTAGGAGAATCTCCTCGGCCTCCTTGATCACCTCCACGTCGCGCACGCCGGTCGGCTCGAAGGATCGGCGTGGTACTGGCGGTGGATGCCGACAAGGTGAGAGGGAGGGTGGCGTCGTGGAGAAAAAGGGGAAAGGCAGGGCTCCGGGGTGGATCTGGCGATGCTAGGGCGTGTTAGGCGAGGGAGTAGCTAGGGAAGGGGATGGGGTGACGTGTGGGAGCGGGTAGAGATAAAGGTGGCTTCGGCCACCTTTTTCCTCCTCCTCACGTGTACGGTGTGGCCGCTCAGGGCAGGGCAAGGGCAGGTTGAGGCTGCCGGTGGGTCGAAGAGAGTGAGTAGCTCGGGTGGGACCAGCCTGGTAGAGAGAGAGAAAGAGAGAGAGAGAGGCTCGGGTTTTAGCTAGGGTCAGCCTCGGCTAGGTTAGGTTAGAGGGGTGGGGTAGCTCGCATGGTAGAGAGAGACTAGGTGGGGTAACTTGGCAGGGAGAGAGGGGTATAACTCGGCATGGAAGGGTGGTGGTTGGGGCTAGATTAGTTAGGGTTTTAAGAGGGGGAAAACAAGAGAGGTAAGGGCATGGGTTTAGGGTTTTGGGGAAAAGATCCACCAAGATCAAGACCAAGAGAAAGGGAAAAACTGAGGTGGATAGGGAAGTGAGGAGAAAAGGTGGTGTAGGGTTTTCTTTAATGTGGCATGATCAAGTGTAAAGGAGAAAAGGGTGTGGATGATATCTCACATGATCATGCGTGGCATGGATGTTGAGGGTGATGAGGTGGAGATGGTGAGATGAAGAGAGAACAAACTCACAAGGAAAAGATCCACTCCAAAACCAAGGACAAACCAAAAGAAAAGAAGTGGTGATGGTGGTTGCATGGCCCATGCAACGTGTTAAATGCCATGTTTTATCTTGTGAAAACAATAATAATATAACATGGCATGATTCCCATGCATTACAAAAATGTGGAATAAAGGCCAAGCAAAAGAAATTAGAATTGGATCCATCCCAACTCACATGAGCTAGATTAAAAGGCAAAAAAAATAAAAGCTCATGGGTAAATAGGATGGTGGAATTATAAGGTGGTGACAAAGGAAGGGGTGGAATGGAATAAAAGGTATGCCCCCAACTCAACTTGGGCATCAAGCATTTATCAAGAACCAAATACAATATATCAAGAGGCAAATACAATTAATAATGCATATGAGAGAAGAACCAAAAAGGAAAAGGTTTTATATGATGCTCAAATGCAAGGTGGCATGATGACATGAGCATGATATAATTATGATGCAAAAATTATATGTTAGAAGTAGCCATTATATTATTAAACCAAGTAGCATTACCATTGTTAGACAATTGGGATGCTACAAAAACTTGACCTACTAGGGTGTGTAAAGGGAGAGGTTTGTGCTGGAGATTTGAGCTGAGGCTACCTCTCATGATGTCCACCTATTTCAGTGCCCAAGATGACTGATGGTCATGGTTGGGAGGCCATGCTCATAGGAGAGGTGCTTATACTAGGGTGTGTAAAGGGAAGGTTATGTTTGATTATCTGCATACTAAGTATGATGATTTAGGGTTATCCTTGACAGATGTATCGAATCTTGTGGTGAAAGTGTACCACCTCTGTAGAGTGTCAAACTATTCGAATAGCCGCGTTCGCGGTTATGGACAGTTGGAATGGCCATACTGTTTCTTTGTCAGATGTTTTCCAAATAACTTGAAATGAATGATGAACTTTGACTTGACCACAACAGGGTTGTGTTTATGATAATAGCTTCCCAACTTAAGTGATTCTAGAACTTTATTTTATCTTTCTTTGCTTCAGAACTCAGCTTAGGTTTCAAACATAACTTTAGAGTTAAAATTAGATTTAGCATTTTAATTTAGAACTATAGTACCTATTAATAGTAGTTTGCGAGTACTTAAAGAGTACCCATGGCTTTTGTCCCTGGCTATTCTCATGGCCAGACTATGAAGGAGACTATCAAGAGGATGGTCATCAGGACGGCTATGATAACTAGGACTATCTGCCTTCGTCAGCATTGCCTGTGCCCCTGAAGATGGACCCCACCACTACGCTTATCTTTTATTTCCACTTCTTGTTGTATTAAAGACTGGATCATGAGATCCTTATTTGTGTAAGACCTTATGTATGGTTTGTAATGGATGATGTACTGTGATATCCAATCCGTTATGTCTCGCAAAAATGGTAATCCTAGGATTGCGAGGTATGGCATAATGGGCATCTAGGATTAAAAATCCGGGTGTTGACAAGTTGGTATCAGAGCTATCCTGACCATAGGAGACCCTAGTTAGAATGGACGTCCAAACCAAAAACTTAGTTTCAAAACCAAAGTGAGTATTTATGAAAAACTATTTCCTCTCTTACCCTTGTGAACTCATTCTTTCTCAAAAATTCATGTTCCTCAAAATTCTTACATTATGACTTAAAACTTGACACACTTGATCACTTCACTAACTTCCTCATCCTTAATTCTTGTAGATGGAGACTCGGTTCAGCAAGTTCTACCAGTTGGGAAACGGAGGTCAGCTGATCTTCGAGAGGGATCTGGATTCACTGTCGGAGTTACTGGGACGCCCACATCCGGAGTTTCTTGGATCTCAACTTCCAGGACCCCCAGTAGGAGACCTACAGTGGCTAGTCACCGCAGATCTTAGAGGAAGCATCGAAGCACCAACTTCCGGAAGAATTCAGTTCTCCGTGAGAGAGAACAACTGGCTAGATGGATTAGCCAGGGCAATGCATGAAGCTCTCGCACGTCTATGTGCCCTCGACATCAACAAGATCCAAGGAACCCGCTTTGCCCACTATGCAAGACGTGACTTCATGGGAATGCCGATGGAGATGCCAAGTCACCCAAAATTGAGGCGTCAAGTGGAGAACCTTGACTTCTTGCTTCATGACAGACAGCAGGAATTGGACAATGCCAGGGAGTTAGCCAACCAGAACCGTGCCATTGCCGACCAGAAGGCCCAGACTTTCGCACTGCTCGTCCAAGACCGCCAGTCTCTTTGCCGCCAGCGTGCAAAGAAGGATCACACCATCGCCCGACTTCACAATAAGGTGGCCGACCTGGAGAAGACCGTCAAGGAGCAGGAAGCTCAGCTTGCCGCCAAGGAAGAAGAAGATGAGGGTGAAGACATCCGGGGAGATATGGATTCTTACCTCAGCAACGATGATGACTTTCTGGAGGAGGATGCTATGGACTTCTACACTGATGATGAGGACTCCGATTTCATCGACGATGAGTAGATGCACTAGAGCACTATCGTAGCATGAGATGTATCATCTCATTGTATCGTAGCTTACAGAATGGTTCATCAAACCATCTGTTTCCCCCTTTGATTGTTGTGGTGTGTGTTGTATCGGGTGCTTGCTTGCATGAATGAAGTTAGTTGAAAAACCTAAGTCTAACTCAAAGTTTTAGCTTTGAAAACCCAAAACCATGAACCTTAGAATTTCCCTCTTACCCCTATATCTATCTCAATCTTCAGATGACTCGTGGAAACCAAGGAGGGAGCAGCTCGTCACATGACCCAATGCTGCAGATCTTGCAGAATCTCATCGCGGACCGTGAAGCAAGCAGGGCCGAGCGTCAAGCCAACTTAGCAACATTGCAGCAGATTGCCCAAATGGCTCTCAACAACCAAGGACATGGAAATCAGGATCACCATGGATCCAAACTCAAAAAATTCAAAACACCAATCCCCCAATCTTCAACCAATCCGAGAACCCATTAGATGTTGATGACTGGTTATAGACCATGGAAAACAACCTTGAAGTTGCAGGAGTTGATGAAAATGAGAAAGTTCTCTTCGCCACCCACTATCTGGCGGGAGATGCCAGAGCTTGGTGGAATAGCATCCGCAATATGAACCATGGTCAAATGATGACTTGGGAAGCATTCAAAGTCAAGTTCATCCGCACCCATGTGCCGCAAGGTCTCGTCAACGGGATAAGAGATGAATTCCGTGAATTGAAGCAAGGAAGAATGACTGTGGTGGAGTACCATGACAGATTCCTGTCACTTGCCAGATATGCACCTGAGGAGATCAACACAGAGGCCAAGAAGAAGGAGAGATTCTTGAACGGATTGCATGATGAGATGCAGACTGTCCTCGTCAACATCTGTTTTCAGGATCTCGAAGAACTAGTCGACTCTGCCATTTAGATGGAAGGGAAGATTAACCAGGCAAACGACAACCGCAAGCGTTGTATGATGCAGCAGTCTGGATCCAGTAGTCACCAGAAGTACCGTCCCACCCCCTCACCAGGATATGCACCAAGGAACAACTGACCCCCAAATCCTCGCCCAAGCTACCCCAACCATAGCGGAGGTAATGTGAAGTCCGGAGGAAACAATCACAACTCCGGTAATGCCAACAATTTCAACCGTGCCCCTCCCAAGAGCAACAACAACAACAACACTGCACCCAGAACTGCCAGCAATGTTGTGCCTGTCCCAGTCAAGGACAAGTCCCAGATCAATTGTTTCGAGTGTGGAGTGAAGGGTCACTACTGCAATGAGTGTCCCAAGAAGACTGCCGCCAATGCCCCTATGAATGCCCCAGCTGAGTAGCAGCGTCGTGTTCAACCAGGAAGGAGATTTGCCCTAGGGAACCCTCACAACCGCAATGGTCGTCTCTTCCACATGAACGCAGAAGAAGCCCAGGAAGCGCCAGATGTAGTGGTGGGTATGTTTTCTATCAACTCAATTTTAGCAAGAGTATTGTTTGATTCTGGAGCATCGCATTCATTTGTCACCGAAGAATTTGTATGCACTAGTAAGATTCACCCAACCAACCTGAAGCATGTCATGATAGTTCAAATCCCCGGTTCAACTACAAAAGCTAGAAAAATTTGCAAAGCTGTACCTATCAGAATACATGGGATAGATTTTTATGCCAACCTAATTGTACTTGGAACCAAAGGATTGGAAGTAGTACTAGGTATGGACTGGATGTCAAGGCATAAAGGATTGATAGACTGTGCTAAGAAATCCATCACCATGACCAGTAGTTTTGGAGTAACAATAGAGCATATCTCTAAAACCTTACCCCGTCAATTCAAGTGCAACAAGAGTGTAGCCCTGCCCACCATAGACCAAGTCAGAGTAGTCTGTGAATACCCCGATGTATTCCCAGATGAATTGTTAGGTATGCCCCCGGATAGGGATATTGAGTTCATTATCAAACTAATCCCCGGAACCGGACCTATAGCCCAGAGACCCTATAGCATGAACCCCTCAGAGTTAGTGGAACTGAAGAAGCAGTTGGATGCCATGTTAGCAACAGGATTGATTTAGCCAAGCGCATTGCCATGGAGATCACCAGTGTTATTCGTCGACAAGAAAGATGGAGGAAATCGTCTGTGTACAGATTACAGAAAGTTGAATGACGTCACCATCAAGAACAAGTACCCCTTGCCAAAGATAGAGGATCTATTTGATCAGTTGACCGGAGCTCAGGTATTCTCAAAGATTGATCTTAGGACTGGTTATCACCAAGTTAAGATTCGTGCAATGGATATTCCGAAGACCGCCTTTACTACTCGCTATGGTTTATACGAGTATACTGTTATGTCTTTTGGATTAACCAATGCCCCTGCTTATTTCATGAATCTCATGAATAAGATCTTTATGAATTTCCTAGATAAGTTTGTAGTTGTGTTTATCGACTACATCCTTATCTACTCCAAGTCAAAATAAGAGCATGAGCAACATCTTAGAATCATCCTAGAAACCCTGAGAGAGCATCAGTTATATGCCAAGTTCAGCAAGTGTGAGTTTTGGCTGAAAGAAGTAGGATTCCTAGGACATATTGTGTCTGCCGGAGGAGTCTCTGTTGATCCCACCGAGATCAAAGATGTCGAAGAATGGGAAGCCCCAACCACTCAAACCCAAGTCCGTTCATTTCTCGGATTAGCGGGATATTACCGCAAGTTCGTAGAAGGATTCTCGAGCATAGTCCGACCAATGAACCAATTGTTTAAGAAGGACAAGAAGTTTTACTGGACAGACAAGTGTGAAGCCAGTTTCCAGGAGCTAAAGAAGAGATTGATATCCGCCCCAATTTTGATCATGCCAGACATCAAGAAGCCGTTTGATGTATATTGTGATGCATCCAAGATTGGTCTAGGATGTGTATTGATGCAAGAAGGCAAAGTCATCGCTTATCTGTCTCGACAACTGAAGCAGCATGAGCAGAACTATCCGACCCATGATCTTGAGCTAGCAGCTGTGGTTCTAGCATTGAAGACATGGCGTCATTATTTGATGGGAAATCGCTGTGAGATTTACTCGGATCATAAGAGCTTGAAGTATATCTTCACTCAGAAGGAGCTGAATATGAGGCAAAGAAGATGGATAGAGTGAATCAAGGATTATGACCTTGACATTCACTATCACCCCGGCAAAGCCAATGTGGTAGCGGATGCTCTTAGCAGATTGCCGTGTAGGCTTAACACCATGATCAAGGAGAAGCAACCAAGTTTGTATGAGGAGTTGCAGCAGTTCAGGACTGAGTTAGTTAGCAAAGGATTCCTAGCTAGCATTGAACTTCAACCCATGTTGATTAGCCAAATCAAGGAAGCCCAGAAGGGGAATGAAAGTATCGACGGAATCAAACGTCGTATTGGTATAGGAAAGGTACCTGGATTCACCGAATACGAAGAAGGAGTACTGTGGTACAAAGGACGTATCTGTGTGCCAGCAGATTCGGAGCTGAAGGAAGTTATCATGAAGGAAGCTCATGATACTCTTTATTCTATCCACCCTGGAGGAACAAAGATGTATCAGGATTTGAAAGAGCAATTTTGGTGGCACAAGATGAAGAGAGAGATCGGAAGCTACATCGCCAAATGTGACATCTGTCAAAGAGTCAAAGCAGAGCATCAGAGACCTGCAGGATTGTTGCAACCATTGCAGATTCCGGAATGGAAATGGGATTCCGTCAGAATGGACTTTATCACCGGTTTACCTACCTCCAGCAGAGGGAATGACTCAATCTGGGTCATCGTTGATAGATTGTCCAAGGTAGCCCACTTCATACCTATCAAGACAACCTACCAGAGTGCAAAGCTAGCAGAGCTGTATATTGCAAGGATTGTTAGTCTGTATGGAACCCCCAAGACCATCGTGTCAGATCGAGGAACCCAGTTTACTTCAAGATTTTGGCAGAAAGTTCAGGAAGGTTTAGGAACCAAGTTGAACTTCAGTACCGCTTATCACGCGCAAACAGATGGACAAACTGAGAGAGTCAACCAGATCTTGGAGGATATGCTTAGAGCTTGTGTATTGGAATACGGATCAAAATGGGAAGACTGCCCGCCTTTCGCAGAATTCTCATATAACAACAGTTATCAAGCTAGTTTGCAGATGGCACCATTTGAATTCCTATACGGAAGAAAGTGTCGTAGCCCTTTGAATTGGTCGCAAGTAGGAGGGAGTCAGATCTTTGGACCCGACATTCTCCGAGAAGCAGAAGAGAAAGTTCACAAAGTTCGTGAACACCTCAAGACCGCCCAATGCAGACAAAAGAGCTATGCTGACAAGAGAAGGAGAGACCTGACTTTCAATGTTGGAGATTTTGTATACCTCAAAGTTTCACCATTGAAGGGAACTCAACGCTTTTGTCTGAAGGGAAAGTTAGCCCCCAGATATATCGGACCTTTCAAGGTTCTGAACCGTCGAGGAGAAGAATCATATCAGCTGGAACTGCCTGAAGAGATGTCAGCCATCCACAATGTGTTCCATATCTCGTTACTTCGCAAATGTTTGGAAGTGCCAGAGAAGACTGAAGTTTTCAAGAACATCGATCACAAAGCGGTGGAAATCAACAATGACCTGACCTATCACGAAGTACCCATCCGTATCTTAGAAGAATCCTACAGAACCACCAGGACCAGGAGCATCAAGTTTCTCAAGATTCAGTGGAGCAACCATACCGAGGAGGAAGCTACTTGGGAGCGCAAAGATTACATTAGGACAGAGTTCCCAGATCTCTTTAGTTCCTAGTTTCCTTTGTAAATCTCGGGACGAGATTTTGTTTAAGGGGGAAGGATTGTAACATCCCAAAACTTCAATCCAAGATTATCAAGATCAAATCATCCAAAAATAGGGTTAACAAAACCTTTTTCAAATTAAAAATAAAAGCATTCATATGTGTGTGCATTTAAAATAGGAGTTGTTTTGAAATGCCATGATTGTGTGATCCAATGCTTGTAAAATGTTTCTTAGGTGATTTAAACATCATCTACATCATTCCCAAACTTTTCTTCAAGAAAATCTAATAAAAAAGAATTAAAAAGGAGGAATGGTCATTTTGGCCATTTTAATCCACTACACTACTTTGAGTGTTCCTAGCACTCATTTCTTAACAGAAACAATTCTTGATCTTTGTACCCCTTGCTAGTACACATAATGAGGTACCAAGGCCCACCTTTTGATCTGCTAAAAACCTTCTGTTAACTATTTTAATTGGCATTTGAAAATTGAATCTAATGCATATGCATAGATCACCCCTATTTCAAAACCCATCTATTTGAGCTCCATTTTCAAAACCCTTGCAACCAGAGACTACCTAGCACTAGTGGAGATCACTCAAAACTTTTAAAACCAAAATTCAAAACTAAACCTCATGCGGCCATTTCATCAAACACTTGGCATGCATAATTTCCACCCTAATCCTCGCTCACTGTTTTGAACAGGGTTTTGCCCCCAAATGATCTACATTTATCTCCTATGTCCCCTCCTAGTCTAACCAGGCCCTTAACAACCCTCTCCCTTGTCCCTAGCCTCCATGCCATGCCAACCCGAGGGCATGGACGCCGGCCAAACCTTGCCCCACCGCAGTAGACCATCTCCCCCTCTCTCTCCATGTCTAGGAGGTAGCCAACACCTCACCGCCACCCCCTGTCGCCTGCCCGAGACCAGCCCTGCAGTGGACTACCGAGGATACCACGCGCCCAGTGCCACCGCACCATGCCGGTGCCGCCCCCAGAGCATGCTCTGTCCCCGCTCGCACAGACTGCCCCTTGGCCGCAGCCCGCGCCTGCTGCTCCGCCACGACCT
This sequence comes from Avena sativa, assembly GCA_916181665.1. Classification (NCBI taxonomy): domain Eukaryota; kingdom Viridiplantae; phylum Streptophyta; class Magnoliopsida; order Poales; family Poaceae; genus Avena; species Avena sativa. The sequence goes on from OV702290.1 coordinate 161,071,435, forward strand.
GGAGAACACCCCAGACACCCCTGCTGGCCGCCCAACGCCTCACAGCCACCGCCCGCCGTGGACACCGCCGCCTCTGCCGCTCAGAGCGCCACCTCGCCCAGACCGCATGCCACCGCCCCTACGGCCGCATTCAATTACTAGAGCACCGCCAGGGGACCGCCCGTCGATCGCCACCCTCAGCCATGCCTCTACCTCGCCATAGCCATGTCGCCACCGTCGCCTGCCCATCCTGCTCGGTCTCACCGTCGGGCCTATAAAAGGATCCCTTCCCAGCCTCTTCTCTCCACACCACTCCACTCCCCTCACCTCTCTGAACCTCACCCACCTCTAGCCGGAGCAAGGGGAGCAGCAGCTCGCTGGAATTGGAGCCGGAGCAGCCTCCTTTGGAGGAGAAGGGCGCTGCTGAGTGCGACCACCCCAAGCTCCACCGCAACCGCGCCTCGCCTCGCCGTCGTCTTCCAGTTTGTTTGCCCGCCTCGCTGACCCCGCTAGAGCCCTGGTACGTCCCCAGTAGACCCCCACCGAGCTGCTAGGGTGCAAGCTCGCCGACGACCTGTTCGTCGTCAACGACGACTCTCAGCCGTAGATTCCCATTCTAATCATACGGCCCACATCGCGCGTACCGTTTCGCGTATTATGACCTACTGACAAGCGGGACCCCCTGTCAGCTGAGCCTCGTGCCGCGGAGCACCACTGGGCCGGCCCAACTTCTTTCCCGCGCTAGCCCACCCGTTCAAATCTGGATTTTTCTTTTTAGATTGAATCTAGTTTCTGTCCCCTAGTTTGAAAATCAATTCAGAGAGTTTTATAAATCCAAATTGCATGAAACCAATTTTGACTGAAAGGTATAGAGATGATCTATCCAAGCCCGTTGGATTTAATTCAATTAGAGTTATAGATCTCTCCTAATAAAAATAATAAAATCGAACTTTTGAAACTTGCAACATTTTTATAAAATCAACTGAGTTAGCTTTTGAGTTGATTCCAACTCTCAAAAATCACATTTTATCATATCTGTCCAAAGATGTAATAATATTAAGGTTTACATCAGTGACTTTGGACTAGTACCAAAATAATGCTATATAGGCATTTCTATTCACTTTAAATCATTAAATAATGAACTTAAACCAAAGTAATATTGACCCAACCCTTAAATCTCATTCCCACATGTTAAAATATGTGGTGATGACATGTGTAAACATGATCCCATATTTTAAGTGGTGAATATTAAATCTTAGTTAAAATTTTCAATGAGTAGAAATTACTTTTCTAAATTAAAAAGAATGAAACTATTGAATTAAACTTGTGATGCTTGTGATGATAATAGATCATCAATTGTGTGTCTTAGAATGCTATCTAGCCTAGTTAAGTATTGTTTGGTGATTGTGTACTCCGTATGTATTTTTATAGAAGATAGTACCGACCAAGCTTACAAGGAGGAGGAGTGCTGTAAAGACCCAAACCTGGCTTGGTTTGAATCCCGGTGATTACAGTGCTAGTCCCTAGATCGAATAGCTAGCACCCACAGTTTAAGATGTAATATCAAGATACAAAGGTCATATTACATCGCATGATCCAGAATATAAATACTTTATTACATACTCATAGCCATAGGCTATCTTATTACAAAGCAGCAGAATACAAGTAAAGCATGGAGTCCTTCATCTTCATGTGCCACAGGCAAACATATTGGGTGCAGACTCATAATCCTATCATCGTTCCGCACTCATCAATAGAATAACCTGCAACATGATAAGTTGCAGCCACAAAGGGTTAATACTTTGAATGTATTGGCAGGTGTCACTAGTTTGTGAATATAAGTTGGACTATCACTACATGCATATTTGGCTAAGTAGAGCTTAGGCTTATTTGCAGAAAGCAACATGGTTTTATCCTATGTTTGCAAAAATAGTTTTTGATCTTTCAACAACTTTCTGAAATCCTTGGCAAAATCCAAGTTCTTCTAATCTCTTTTTGTCACCATCAAGTTTTACTTTGAGAAATTAGAATGTCGAGATCTTCCATAACTTCAGGCCTTAGTTGCTAAGATTTGTCCATAACCGGGGACACGGCTAAGTACTTAGAATTTTATATTCTGCAGAAGTTGTACACTTTACCCACAAGACATAATCTCGTATTGACGCCACCAGTGGCTGCTGGATTAGTACTCACCAAGATGGAGTACCGGCAGATCGAGAATGTGACAAAGTCTTTCCATAGAAGTCCTCGCAATACATAATGCCAGCACATCTACCAGGCACCAATGCAAGGATAAACCTCCAATGCATAATTCTAGTTAACCTGAAGAGGTACCAATGCATGGGTCTCCCACTATGTAATTGACTAGGCCAGAGCCCATTTGGCATGTGGTTGTACACGAAAGCCACTGTACGAGAAACATGTTCAATCTCTAAGTTCCTGGGTGGTATTCTCCTAGTGCACACACGAAAAAGATAGCCATAGACATGGTTCCCTTCGTTGCCACCTTATTCTCAACTGAGTATCCACATTCCACCCAGGTGATTCATTGATTCCTTGTTTTATTATATAAAACATATATTTTCCAACACTTCATATAATCACAATATGGTATATTCCACCCTGGGTCTATAGCAGGGCTAAGCATACTATAACCATAGTATTTCCACTAAGGGATATATAAAGGATATCCTAATAGGATATAGCATAGCATAGTATCATAGTAGTCCTATCATGCATACTACAAAAATCCAATAAGTGTAATGAAAAATAGTAGGGCATGGATGATAGTGCCACTTGCCTTAGTAGTTGGTGGTGTTGGTACACTCTTTGCAGTAACACACTTAACAATCCACACAATCTATCAAACAAAACAAACAAGACAAAACATGCACAAAGTCAACACTAATGGCAATACAAAAATCATGCAAAATATGCAAGCATGCAAGATGGCAATTTTTATTGTACAAATTGTTTTAACAAAGGTCTTGAACACTACTAAGTGTTTTCTGAAAATTTTACAATTGCAAGATTACAAATGCAACCATTTGTGCAATTGTAACAATTAGCAATAATTTCTAGTATTTAGATTTCCATACTATTAGGTATAGTCAACCAAATCTATACTTTTGTCTTACTGGACAGAGGGTTCAATTTGCAATCCATAGCAAAAATATTCACCCAAAAATAATTTACAAAACAATTTTTATGGATAAAATACTCCTAAAAAGGTTCTGCCTAAAACTTCTATTCCACAGAAGCTAAAGTGTGAAATAAGGCCTCAGTATTGAAGCACTCATTTTTCTGAATCCATAGACACCAAATTTGCATTTTTCTGATTTGTGGATCAAAAGTTATTGAATTTCTAAGTTTAATACAAATTCTGCCTATTTTCTAATTTAAACAGACGCTCAGGCCTACGTGGCATGTTCTGATTGGCTCGTACCGGTTCGGGCGGATCGGCTGCTGCGGGCCGTTGGATTTTAAGTGGCAAGGGGCGATCCAGATTAATCGGTACCCGTTCGATTAGTGATCTAATCTCAGCCCTAGAATCTAGATCCAACGGATCTCAGTGCTTGGCCATGGACTGGCGGCGCTTGCGACGGCGATCGGCGGCGGTGCGTCGGGAGGATGAAATTCCGGTGGTTCTAGAGGTGTAGGGGTGAAGGCGGTCTTACCGAGGGCTCGCGGTGGTCTCGGCGCTCTGGTTAATGGTCGCGATGGAGAGAGGGGAGCTCTGCTTCGCTCGGTATTCCTCGCCGGAGTTGCGTCAACGGCGGAGGTCACGGCCACGAGATGGTGGCGTCAAACTGGTACTTGAGCAGACAAGTAAAAGGGTTAGGGGAGTGCGCTTGGTCCAGCACTGTCTAGTAGTGGCCAAAAAGGAGCGGCGGGAACCTTGTCCTTACCGGAAAAAACGTCGGACGGTGGCGGCAGAGGGAGCTCGCCCGAGGTTGTCCGTGTCATCGACCTGGAGCACGAGAAGGTACATGGCTCGGTTAGTAAGTGCGTTAGGACATGGCGAAGATGATAGGGCTGAGGGGAGGGCGCCTAACGGCCGGGATTCACCGGAATTGTCGCCGGAGTTGCCATTGGTGTGCGGTGTCGAGCTCAAAATTTGGGGAGCCTGGGGGCTCTCCAGGGGTGGCGACTGGGGGAAATGATGAGGAGGGGGAGAGGATTAAGTAGGAGCAGTCACCGGGGAAATTTACTACGAGAAATGGCCAGAATCGATTCGATTCGAAACGGTAGCAGGGGAGAGGTCGGTCATCGGTAGGGGGAAGACGATGAGGTGGAGGGGTGACGTGGGCGTGGGGTCGACCTGTCAGCGGGAGGGGTAGGCAGTGGCACGGTAAGAAAAACAGGGGGAGATGGGAAAGGGGGCGTGCCGGGTGGGCTTAGTGGGCTAGGTTTGGGCCGAGCTCCTGCTGCTGTGTTTTTTCCTTCAGTTTTTCTTTTTCTTTTTCTGTTTTCTTAAATAACTTTTGATTTAATGATCCAATTTGAATCAAACAAATTTCTAAAAATTTGTAAAACTCAAATTAGGTTTTTAGGGCATTATAGAACACATTTACTTTCTAACTCAAATTTTTCTAATCAAATTTATTCATTTTGGCTTTAATAGCCTAATATTGCCTTTCTTAATTCTATTCTCAAAATAATTCATATCTTTTTATCCATGGCTCCAAATTGGATGAAACCAATTTCTATTGTTTTATTATTTTGTCCTTTATCTTTTTAACCCTCATAGGAGTTATTTTGTTTAATATAAATATGGAGTATATCCATAGTATTGTTTTGTTCTTAGTGTTAACAAATAATTAAAGTTTTAGGGTTTGAGATATTTTTCACTTCTCTTGGGTTTTTAAAATGCAACCAAGTCAAGATGCTCATGCATGCTTCATGATTTGGGATTTTAAAACATGCACACCAATTCACAAACAAAATCATTTTGTTTGGCTTGGGTTTGGAGGCATTATATTTAAATGTTCCAAAAGTTTTTGTTCCTTCTGAATTTCAAGGAACTTGGTTCTTCATTTTGTTTAAAATTTTCACATTCCAAAATTTGGAAAATTTTGGGATGTGACAGACTACCACCCTTAAAATGAATCTCATCCCGAGATTCGAGAAGGCTAGAAAGAATAGGTTGGGTTTTAGGATACTTGGGTGCTACCACCCTTAAAAGGAAACTTTGTTGGGTTGCATTTGATGATTCACTTGGCTAAGGGTCCAATGATTGACATCCAAAGGTTGTTAACATTTCTCCATCTTGAGATTCTTATACCACTAAATTAAGTTAGCTAAAGCTTACCATCCACATCATCTAGTTCTTCAAGGGTTCCATACATGTTGATGTGGTTCACATGTCCTTTCTGGGACACATTGGAATTGCTTCCATTAGAGTCTCCAATATTCTCATTCTTCTTCTCAGGACAGTTTGCTGCAAAGTGTCCAAGTTTCTTACAATTGTAACACTTCAACTGGCTAATGTCTTTCTTGGGATCATTATGTTGGTTCTGACCAAGGTTATCTCCATTATTAGTACCATTCACATTGTTACTACCACTTCCATTATTGATGTGGTGATTCTGGTGATGATGGTGATTATGTCCATTTCCTTCATGCTGATGTGATCCATAATCCCCATTGTCCTTTCTGAATAAACGCATCTTCTGTGATGATCCTGAGTGATATTTATCAAAGCTATGCTTCCTCTTCCTGTTCTCAACTTTGTCATTCTTACTCTCTAAAATTCTAGCTTTGTCAAATAGTGATTGATAAGTTGGAACATAATCAACTGATAATTGCATGGAAAGTTCATCATTCAGTCCATCTAGGAACTTTTCCTTCCTCTTAGCATCAGTATCAGTATCATCTGGAGCATAACGTGATAGATTGTTGAATTCCTCAATATATTCAGCAATGCTGCGGTGACACTGTTTAAGGTTGTGGAACTCCTTCTTCTTTAAGCTCATCATGCCTGAAGAGATATGATTAGTGCGAAAACCGTCTTCAAATATTTCCCAAGTCACTTCTTCAATGGGGTGGGTGACTTGAAAGTTGTCCCACCATGTAGTTGCAGGGCCTTCAAGCAAGTGTGCTGCAAATCTCACTTTCTCAGCATCCGAGCATCCAACGGTCACTAGGTCCCTGTTTACTGAACGTAACCAGTCATCAGCTACCATTGGATGAGAAGTACCAGAGAACTTTGCAGGTCTCAACCTCAGAAATCTAGTGAGCATATCCAGAGGTGGTGGATTGTTGTTGTTATTGTTGTTGTTCTGATTCTGATTGTTGATGGTTGCCATGAATTGTGTCATCATCTGCATTAGCTAAGTCTGTGCAGTCATCATCTGTTGCATCTCATTTTCATTGTTGTTGTTGTCTCCATTGTTATCATGGTCGTTGGCGCGTCTTGGAGGCATCTGTTGGTTTAATAGGGATAAGTAATGATAGATAGACAAATAGGTCTAAGGGAGTTCTAACACACTCAACCCAAAACAAACCAGTTCAATCAAACATTCATCAAGCAACCAATCACTTAGCAACTTCTGACTTTAACTCATTATAGAAGAAAACAACAAGTTTTCTTGAAACAAGCAACCTAGTATGGTCATACCACATAGGTTGGCATGATCCATATGCTAACACGATATCGATAACTCGAACATGATAATTGGTAGGCAATCTAATGTCTCATGGTTCGCACTATGATAACATCAGTGGGAGCTCTCTTTCGAGTTCGGCAATCATCGGTGAAGTGTCCTATCTTCCGGCAGCGACGGCAAAACACTTTTGTCATGTCTCGAGTACTTTTTCTTGAAGTGTTGTTGTGGTTTTCTTGAACTTCCTTCTTTGGGCATTCATTGATATTGTGTCCTTCTTTCTTGCATTTGGAGCAGGTGATATGGCTAAGGTTTTCTTCTTTCTTCCCAAGAGCTTGATACATTCCATCCTTGACTTGTTCTTTCACTTGTTGCACTATGAAGTCGAGATGGCACTTGGCAGGAATGTGGTTGGTTCTTTCACATAGGTAATAAGTAACTTGAGATGTGGGGCATTCTCCAACTGGATGGTTGTGATCACAAAAGGGACATTGATCTTGATGTTCCTTAGAGGTGTGGCCTACTTCTCCACATATTTTGCTAGCTCGAGGACTTGTCACAACTTGTATCTTGATCTCCTTGTTGGCATGATCCATCCTCAAGGTCCTTGGAGAAAGCAAAGGCTGGTCCTCTACAGGTTTGAATGAGAAGAGATTCAGTAAAGAATGATCAAGGTATACGAGAAAATCTAATAAGTATAAAAACATAAGTTCATTCCTAACAAGGGGTTTGTCCAATTCCTAGGGTTACGAACCTACAGGCAACACAGTGCTCTGATACCATCTGTAAAGACCCAAACCTGGCTTGGTTTGAATCCCTATGATTACAGTGCTAGTCCCTAGATCGAATAGCTAGCACCCACAGTTTAAGATGTAATATCAAGATACAAAGGTCATATTACATTGCATGATCCAGAATATAAATACTTTATTACATACTCATAGCCATAGGCTATCTTATTATAAAGCAGCAGAATACAAGTAAAGCATGGAGTCCTTCATCTTCATGTGCCACAGGCAAACATGTTGGGTGCAGACTCGTAATCCTATCATCGTTCCTCACTCATCAATAGAATAACCTGCAACATGATAAGTTGCAGCCACAAAGGGTCAATACTTTGAATGTATTGGAAGGTGTCACTAGTTTGTGAATATAAGTTGGACTATCACTACATGCATATTTGGCTAAGTAGAGCTTAGGCTTATTTGTAGAAAGCAACATGGTTTTATCCTATGTTTGCAAAAATAGTTTTTGATCTTTCAACAACTTTCTGAACTCCTTGGCAAACTCCAAGTTCTTCTAATCTCTTTTTGTCACCATCAAGTTTTACTTTGAGAAATTAGAATGTCGAGATCTTCCATAGATTCAGGCCTTAGTTGCTCAGATTTGTCCATAACCGGGGACACGACTAAGTACTTAGAATTTGATCTTCTGTAGAAGTTGTACACTTTACCCACAAGACACAATCTCGTCTTGACGCCACCAGTGGCTGCTGGATTAGTACTCACCAAGATGGAGTACCGGCAGATCGAGAATGTGACAAAGTCTTTCCATAGAAGTCCTCCCAATACATAATGCCAGCACATCTACCAGGCACCAATGCAAGGATAAACCTCCAATGCATAATTCTAGTTAACCTGAAGAGGTACCAATGCATGGGTCTCCCACTATGTAATTGACTAGGCCAGAGCCCATTTGGCATGTGGCTGTACACGAAAGCCACTGTACGAGAAACATGTTCAATCTCTAAGTTCCTGGGTGGTATTCTCCTAGTGCACACACAAAAGAGATAGCCATAGACATGGTTCCCTTCGTTGCCACCTTATTCTCAACTGAGTATCCACATTCCACCCAGGTGATTCATTGAGTCCTTGTTTTATTATATAAAACATATATTTTCCAACACTTCATATAATCACAATATGGTATATTCCACCCCGAATCTATAGCAGGGCTAAGCATACTACAACTAAAGTATTTCCACTAAGGGATATATAAAGGATATCCTAATAGGATATAGCATAACATAGTATCATAGTAGTCCTATCATGCATACTACAAAAATCCACTAAGTGTAATGAAAAATAGTAGGGCATGGATGATAGTGCCACTTGCCTTAGTAGTTGGTGGTGTTGGTACACTCTTTGCAGTAACACACTTGACAATCCACATAATCTATCAAACAAAACAAACAAGACAAAACATGCACAAAGTCAACACTAATGGCAATACAAAAATCATGCAAAATATGCAAGCATGCAAGATGGCAATTTTTATTGTACAAATTGTTTTAACAAAGGTCTTGAACACTACTAAGTGTTTTCTGAACATTTTACAATTGCAAGATTACAAATGCAACCATTTGTGCAATTGTAACAATTAGCAATAATTTCTAGTATTTAGATTTCCATACTATTAGGTATAGTCAACCAAATCTATACTTTTGTCTTACTGGACAGAGGGTTCAATTTGCAATCCATAGCAAAAATATTCACCCAAAAATAATTTACAAAACAATTTTTATGGATAAAATACTCCTAAAAAGGTTCTGCCTAAAACTTCTATTCCACAGAAGCTAAAGTGTGAAATAAGGCCCCAGTATTGAAGCACTCATTTTTCTGAATCCATAGACACCAAATTTGCATTTTTCTGATTTGTGGATCAAAAGTTATTGAATTTCTAAGTTTAATACAAATTCTGCCTATTTTCTAATTTAAACAGACGCTCAGGCCTACGTGGCATGTTCTGATTGGCTCGTACCGGTTCGGGCGGATCGGCTGCTGCGGGCCGTTGGATTTTAAGTGGCAAGGGGCGATCCAGATTAATCGGTACCCGTTCGATTAGTGATCTAATCTCAGCCCTAGAATCTAGATCCAATGGATCTCAGTGCTTGGCCATGGACTGGCGGCGCTTGCGACGACGATCGGCGGCGGTGCGTCGGGAGGATGAAATTCCGGTGGTTCTAGAGGTGTAGGGGTAAAGGCGGTCTTACCGAGGGCTCGTGGTGGTCTCGGCGCTCTGGTTAATGGTCGCGATGGAGAGAGGGGAGCTCTGCTTCGCTCGGTATTCCTCGCCGGAGTTGCATCGACGGCGGAGGTCACGGCCACGAGATGGTGGCGTCAAACTGGTACTTGAGCAGACAAGTAAAAGGGTTAGGGGAGTGCGCCTGGTCCATCACTGTCTAGTAGTGGCCAAAAAGGAGCAGCGGGAACCTTGTCCTTACCGGAAAAACCGTCGGACGGTGGCGGCAGAGGGAGCTCGCCGGAGGTTGTCCGTGTCGTCGACCTGGAGCACGAGAAGGTACATGGCTCGGTTAGTAAGTGCGTTAGGACATGGCGAAGATGATAGGGCAGAGGGGAGGGCGCCTAACGGCCGGGATTCACCGGAATTGTCGCTGGAGTTGTCGTCAGTGTGCGGTGTCAAGCTCGAAATTTGGGGAGCCTGGGGGCTCTCTAGGGGTGGCGACTGGGGGAAATGATGAGGAGGGGGAGAGGATTAAGTAGGAGCAGTCACCGGGGAAATTTAATACGAGAAACGGCCGAAATCGATTCGATTCGAAACGGTAGCAGGGGAGAGGTCGGTCATAGGCAGGGGGAAGACGATGAGGTGGAGGGGTGACGTGGGCGTGGGGTAGACCTGTCAGCGGGAGGGGGTAGGCAGTGGCACGGTAAGAAAAACAGGGGGAGAGGGGAAAGGGGGAGTGCTGGGTGGGCTTAGTGGGCTAGGTTTGGGCCGAGCTCCTGCTGCTGTTTTTTTTCCTTTAGTTTTTCTTTTTCTTTTTCTGTTTTCTTGAATAACTTTTGATTTAATGATCCAATTTGAATCAAACAAATTTCTAAAAATTTGTAAAACTCAAATTAGGTTTTTAGGGCATTATAGAACACATTTACTTTCTAACTCAATTTTTTCTAATCAAATTTATTCACTTTGGCTTTAATAGCCTAATATTGCCTTTCTTAATTCTATTCTCAAAATAATTCATATCTTTTTATCCATGGCTCCAAATTGGATGAAACCAATTTCTATTGTTTTATTATTTTGTCCTTTATCTTTTTAGCCCTCATAGGAGTTATTTTGTTTAATATAAATATGGAGTATATCCATAGTATTGTGTTGTTCTTAGTGTTAACAAATAATTAAAGTTTTAGGGTTTGAGATATTTTTCACTTCTCTTGGGTTTTTAAAATGCAATCAAGTCAAGATGCTCATGCATGCTTCATGATTTCGGATTTTAAAACATGCACACCAATTCACAAACAAAATCATTTTTTTTTGCTTGGGTTTGGAGGCATTATATTTAAATGTTCCAAAAGTTTTTGTTCCTTCTGAATTTCAAAGAACTTGGTTCTTCATTTTGTTTAAAATTTTCACCTTCCAAAATTTGGAAAATTTTGGGATGTGACAAGTGCTATCAAGACGAAGACGAAGAAAACTTCAACCACTGCACCAACCAAGGAAAGCCACCATTAACAGTGCAAGCTACCATTAGCAAGCTAGCAATACCCAAGATTAACCCTTGCAAGTTAGTACTTAGCAAACTAGAAATAAACTAGATGGTTTAGCAAAGATGCCTTAAGCATGTTTTGATCACACCCCCTTTAACTATTAGTACCTCAAGTCTTATTGACAAGTTTTACCTCCCTTAGTTTATACAAAGTTCTTTACTTGTTTTGAAGGTAGCATAAAAAGTATAAAACTTGACCTACTTAGAAACCTTTAGATGTCATTCTATGGCATGAGATTGATCCCATCCTTCCACCTTAGTGAACACTCTTAACTTAGTAATTTAGAGTAGATCAAAAACTTGAGTCACTTTAGATGGGAACAAATGGGTGAATATGAATTGTGAAAACCTTGGAATGATGAGTCATTCTATTCAGACGTTTTGACATGTGTTGAGAAACACAACTGGTTTATGATGATGAAAATGATGAGGCATGAGACTTAACCCTTTTATAAAACGGATGGTTGGATTCGGATGCGATACCATTCCAAATTTACCATACAACCACATTACCTGAATTGGGTAAGGCTTAGCTGGAAATTTATATGCATTAGTATTAGTTCCCTCGCGGGAGAGGTTTGAGCTGAGGCTACCTCTCATGATGTCCACCTATGCAGTGCCCAAGATGACTGATGGTCATGGTTGGGAGGCCATGCTCATAGGAGAGGTGCATATACTAGGGTGTGTAAAGGGAAGGTTATGTTTGATTATCTGCATACTAAGTATGATGATTCAGGGTTATCCCTAATAGATGTATCGAATCTTGTGGTGAAAGTGTACCACCTCTGCAGAGTGTCAAACTATTCGAATAGCCGCGTCCGCGATTATGGACAGTTGGAATGGCCATACTATTTCGTTGTCAGATGTTTTCCAAATAACTTGAAATGAATGATGAACTTTGACTTAACCACAACAGGGTTGTGTTTATGATAATAGCTTCCCAACTTAAGTGATTCTAGAACTTTATTTTATCTTTCTTTGCTTCAGAACTCAGCTTAGGTTTCAAACTTAACTTTAGAGTTAAACTTAGATTTAGCACTTTAACTTGGAACTATAGTACCTGTTAATAGTAGTTTGCGAGTACTTAAATAGTACTCATGGCTTTTGTCCCTGGCTATTCTCATGTCCAGACTATGAAGGAGACTATCAAGAGGATGGTCATCAGGACGGCTATGATAACTAGGACTATCTGCCTTCGTCAGCATTGCCTGTGCCCCTGAAGATGGACCCCACCGCTACGCTTATCTTTTATTTCCGCTTCTTGTTGTATTAAAGACTGGATCATGAGATCCTTATTTGTGTAAGACCTTATGTATGGTTTGTAATGGATGATGTACTGTGATATCCAATCCGTTATGTCTCGCAAAAATTGTAATCCTGGGATTGCGAGGTATGGCATAACGGGCATCTGGGATTAAAAATCCGGGTGTTGACAGAGATACCTTTCCCTAACACTGCACAAAAGCATATTTCTGAATATGAACAGGTCAAAGCAGTACAGGAGAAGAAGGAAGAGGAAATTATGCCAGAAGTTGTAGAGCATCTAGAAGAAACCAAAGATGAAGAGGTAACCAAGGAAGCAATTATGGCTATGTATGCGCATTGTAACATAGTTGAACTTGATCAAGAGACTTCCGTATTGGTTGAGGGTAAAACAAAGGTAAAAGATGTGGGTAAGCCTATTCTTCCCTGCATGTTTAAAGAAACCTCGCATTATGGTTTATGTGATCTTGGCACCAAAGTTAATGTTATATCTTATGATTTCTATTTAGAAATAAAAGAAGAAATAGAACCGACTACAATTGAAAATACTGATATGACAATCATGTTAGCTAATAAAACTCTTAGAATTCCAATGGGAGTAGTTGATGCAACTGTCACAATTGGCAATAAAAACTTTCCTATAAATTTTGTAGTTGTTGATATGTCAGTTGACACTCTTTGCCCTATTATATTTGGAAGAAACTTTTTGAGTGGTGCAGGTGCTAAAGTTGATTTCAAAAAGGAGGTTGTGTCTCTTTAGCTTGGGGAAGCAGAAAAAGAATTCCACTTCTCCAAATTTAAAGACAGACCTCCACAAATACAAGAAGAAGAGAAAGAGAAAACTATTGAGGAAATGGCAGCTCTCTTCTTTAGTGATCAAAAAAGAAGAAATAAATGAAGACTTAAATTATGAAGAAATAGTTAAGGAGGACAAGTCCCTAGAAGAACTAGAAGATGAATTCGATTCACTTCCTATTATAGGGCCTCCAACTAATGAGGCTTTTGAAGAGCTAGAAAAGAGAGGGGATGAGGAATTACCACCCCCTGAATTGAAGACTTAACCATATAATCTTAAATACAGATTTTTAGATGATACAGATAAATTTCCTTTTATTATTAGTGCAAAACTTTAGGAGAAGAAGAAGAACTCATGAAAATACATAAGGAGCATCACAACGCCTTTGGGTACTCGGTGGATGATTTGAAGGGCATTAGTCCCATGATAACCGTCCATCGAATATTCATGGAGGAAGGTGCTAAACTAGTTGTGAAATTTAATAGAAGGCTGAAGCTCGAAATGAAGGAAGTGGTAAGAAAGGAAATTGTACACCTATTGGACGCAGGTATAATCTGTAACATTCCAATTTCAGCAACCCTGATTAGTTGTCCAGAATGCCAAAATCAGGGGGAACAAAAACTTTTTCTTGTTTAGGGATAAGGTGTTTTCCTGTTGTTTGACTATGTTTATGATTATGATTGTGTAATAGAAGATATACTCCTTACCTCAACACTAGTTGACAAAAGCTACTTCACAAAACTGTCTTGGCTTAATTTCCATATTCTCAAATGTTTTGGCATTTCAAAACCTGAGCCAAGAAGCCTTTGCAAACCAACTATTTTAGTAGCTTCTATTTCCCTAAACTATGGAGAGAAACCTATTATAATCTCCTTATGTTTTATACATAGCACCTTCAACCATTCTTATCTCTAGGTTTCCCAAAACTTCCTTTTAAAGCTTTTGAATTCTAATCTTGGTAGAGATACCAAGGACTCTCATCTTATCCAAACCACAACCCTTTCAAAATACCCATCCTTACCTCGAGCTAGGCTTGATGGTAACCCTAGTAGTAGGTTTGCTTAGTTTATAAGATGAGTTGCCTTGATCTGCTGTCTGATGAATTGCCTTGATCTGCTGCTTGAATTGTCTGCTTAGGAGATAGTATGAGCTACTCTAGGAGATCATAACTAGGATCAAGAGGTTTCCAAATCACCACACCCTAAGCAAGAATACAAAGCAGGATCTAATCTCTAGATACTGTGATCATCTAAAACCCTTAACCAGATCAAATCTGAAGTGATCCATTCTAGAAGTTTCCAAGTCAATGAAGACCAATATCAAGCATGGATCCCTTCTACTCAATCTACTCTTCAACCTCATCCACTTGATGATGCTTTGGTATCATGCCATCCATCAAAAGCCTTCCCTCTCATAATCTAGTCAAAAACCCTAAATCTGCCAAATTTGGCTAAGTCTGGAAAACTATTTCCAACATCACCTTTTTGAATGCCTCCCTTTCTCAAAACTTGTGCATTTTTGAAAATTCATTTGAACCATCTTATTAACCATCCTAAGGACCACCAAGGCCCACTCCTTACCTTGGTTAGATCATCCTCCAACCCACTTGTTCTTGATGGTTTTGCAGGCAAGAAAATAACTACTCCTGCAAATCTAGTCAACATGCCTACTTTGACAGAAGCTCACACCATCATCCAACCTTCTTTGGACCAACTCTTCACATGGTTGCGATCTACTCATATAGGTATATCAATATCTACTTAACTTGTTCCAAGTGGATCTTTGTGCTCCTTAAACCCAGAAGGTTTTGAAGGCTAGTTGATAATCTGCTTTGGCAGGCTTATTTTATTCAAAGTTTGAAATCAATTCTTGGTGAACTCAAGCAAGATCAAGCTCAAACCTCTATACCATGTTGATGTACATCACTTGGTATATCCATCCATCTATCCCATGCCCCAAGGGGAGATCGAAGCTCCAAGATCCAACAAGGTTTTGGTGATATGAAAATAACATCACCCTAGATCCTCAATTCCTTGTTTTCCCATCTAATTCAAGTTCGACTTACAATTCCCAAGGTTGAAAATGCTTGCTACACCTTTTCTACATCATCTACCTTGATCATCAAGATTTATCAAATAATATCCATAATTATTATGGCCCCAAATCTAATTAATCTCTTTAATAGACCAAATCTCCAAAACTTCCTCCATAAAGGAAAGTTTGGTCTTTGCCAAAACACTTCCCCAAATTTTGGCTCAGCTGAGGTACACATATCATACCCCATCTTCCCACTTCAAAAATAAATATTTTTGAAGATCTTTATTATTTATTTTTGCCTATTCTCTTAAATGGCAGAAATGGA
Source organism: Avena sativa (assembly GCA_916181665.1). Classification (NCBI taxonomy): domain Eukaryota; kingdom Viridiplantae; phylum Streptophyta; class Magnoliopsida; order Poales; family Poaceae; genus Avena; species Avena sativa. The sequence goes on from OV702290.1 coordinate 161,086,944, forward strand.
ATAATAATTACTTTAAATACTTTTAAGCCACAATAAATCTTGGGAAAATTCCCCTAAGTGTGTATTCACATTTGGGACCATCTCACATCAAAAACCAACCTTGTCCAATGTAAAATTATCAAATGATCTTCTAGAAACTACTTCTGTACTTTTTGAATAAATAATTTTAAGTGGAATTAAAAGCCTCTGAAAAATCCCAAATAATTCTTGGATATCTATCTTGACCTTACCTACCTACCAGCATCATTACCTCAACCTGCCAAGGTCAAGTTTTGAAACTTGCTTCATGATCCAAGGTTTGGCCAACATTTGAAATCCTTCAAGCTATCTTTCAAATCCCTTTTCAAACCCTCTCCAATGCTTCTCCATAGCAACCACCATCACCCTCTGGTCGAAATACTGTAGCATCACCCTCCCCGATGCCCTTTACCCCTTAAAAGGAGGAAAAGCTATGCCATTTATTGGTGTGTCCCTCCTTACATCAAAAGCTGGGCAGCAACCTTCCCCTGTCTCTCTCTCTGCTCGAACCTAGGACCGTTCAGCACTCCCTTACCCCACCTATCAGCCTCCATGGATAGCCATAGCCCTCCTCCTATACATTTCTTTTCTTGGGACAAAGGATAGAGAGAGGTCACATCCTCTCAATACAAGGCCCTACAGCCACTTCTGTACCACCCTTGACCTCTCCACCGAGCCCTCCACCACCCCTGCTGCCCAATGGAAGGCCAGCTCCGTCCCCATCCTCTCCTTGGACCAAATCCACCATGGACCAATCCACCTCGAGCTAAATAGGCCAGAGGCCACCCCACGCCTCCCTCTCCCCCTCATTCAACTCCTCTTGCTCCCACTTACCACCCAGAGCTCCCCATCCTCTCCCCTGCTCTGCCTCGCCCAGGAAAAGGAGGAACTCACCTCTCGGCCAACCCCCAAGATCTGAGAATAGCTCCCTCTACTCTGCTCCCCTCTCCTTGCATGTGCCATTACCGAGTGTCATGGAAATGGCCACAGCAGTCGCTGCAGCAGGCAGCGATTGATTGAATCGGGGGCGAGAGCTGGCGGCCATCTGCGGTGCAAGATGGGGGCGGATGCACATGGATTTATCTAGGTTCGCCCCAGAGGAGGGTAATGACCTACTCCTGCTAGATTAGATTATTGGAGAGCGAGTTACAAGGGGGCGAGCTCGGTGGCTAAGCAGCGAGTCGCTTGAAGGGGTGTATGATGGAACGTAAGTCCTTAGGATACCCTAGGGAGGTTTATATATGAGGCACCTCGCTAGGGTTTACAAGTTACAACCAAACAAGATATGGATTCAGAGGGTTTAACCTAATCCGACTAGGCTTCTGGTGCGGTTCTGGGCCTCTAGTCGACAGTCGCCGGGCCTTCCCCTTAATCGCATTCCAGTCGCCATCCTACAGGCCCACTCGTGAAACCTTTTGGCCCAATCGGAACGTCCTGCTGGGCATACCCCATTTGGCATATCCCCATCAGTAGTCCCCGAGGCCATCGTTGAATCAGACGCAGGTGGTCATTTGGCAGTCGGAGTAGGCGAGTCCAATTTGGACGCCTCAGTCGAATCGGTGATGGACTCCAATAAACCAAGGAAGCTTTCCCTAGGCTCCCAGTCGCTTCTCTGGCGAATGCCACGGCTGCGAGGTCGCTGCCTCGGCGAGTGGATAGGGCCAGTTGCCAGCGAGTGGAACGAAGGAGCTAGACCGTCAACTTGGTCAAACTATGCGTTGGATATTCCAATGGTAACTTCGGCATAATTACCGTAGGTAATGGCTACCCCGAATTTGGCGGGTATCACCCCCTTATAAGGGGAGTGGCGAATCAGCCTCAGATCCTTCCATACATTCTTCATTCTCACGCATTCATTCTCTCTGTCTTCCTTCGATCCGATCTTTCCGCACCGAGCGACTCCACATCCTTCCCAATGGCACCTCCCAAAGGTTCATGGGGGATATCCAAGTGCACCACGGCCCAGCTCAAGTCCTTCGAGGATGCCGGAGTCCTCCGCAAGGGGAACTGGCAAATCCCCGCTTCCTCCGAGATCGAGCCAAAGCCCCGGGCCGGCGAGTTCATTTGCTTCCCGAGCCACCTAGAGAGAGGTTTAGGGTTCCCCACCTCACTGTTCTTCCGGCGTTTCTGTGCGTATTACACGATCAAACCGTCAGATCTTGACCCGCATAGCATCGAGAAACTTCCAATCTTTGTCGCCTTCTCCGAATGCTATCTGGGCTGTAGGCCGTACTTTCCACTGTGGCTGGAGCTCTTCCACGGCCGCATCGGGCGCGAGGCGGCCGGCGGCTTGATGTTGGCGGCCAGCGGCGTCATGTTCCAGTTGAAGCCAAAGGCCAACTTCATCAAGCTTCTGCTGCCGAAGAAGACCGTGAGCGAGTGGAAGAAGAGCTGGTTCTACGTCAAAGAGTCCAGTCCCTCCGGCGAAGTGGAGCTCCCCAAGTTCGTCGCAGAAAGGAGCGAGCCTCGTCGGCTGGCGGCGAAGAAGCTTCCGAAAGACCAGAGGCTGGCCGTCGTGGAAATGATGGACTAGATCTAGAGGTTAAAGGATCAAGGGCTGTCCTCGGTCAACCTCTACAACTGCTGGCTCGGGTGGCGTCTGGTTTCGCTAGCGGCTCGACCGCATTGGATGTATGAGTACAGCGGGAAACACGATCCCTCCCAGACCAGCAAAGAGTCATGGGAGATTGAAGACTACAAGGCTGCCTTGAAGAAGATCACCAATGCGGAATTCACAACCACATCGGCCGGGCTCGCCCCGTACACTCCTGTGAAGAATGAAGCCCCCACGGTAAGTTTTCCTTCTAGTTGCCATTTCTGCAATGTGATTCGCAGTCGCATCATTTGATATTTCTTCGTGGTTGTTCTCAGTTGTTCGAGGTGTTGGAGGGCTGGCTCCCTCCGCTTGACGAAGAGGTCCCCCGGGAGCTCGAAGAGGCCTCCGAAGGAGACTCCTCCGAAAGCGACGAGGAAGAGGAGGAGGTTCCTCCCCTAGCGCCTACAGCTTGCAAGACTCACATGCAGAAGCAGCGCGAGTTCAAGGCGAGCCGCAACCTCGATGAACACGAAGGAGGCGACGAGATCGTGCAGGAGCACACATCTCGGCGCACGGCCACGCCGTCGAAGCCCACGCGCAAACTGAAGTCGCCAGCGAAGAAGCTAGCATCGCCACCCAGGTCAGCTGTGGTGTTTGAGTTAGATAACGACTCTGATGATGAAGACACCCCCAAAACTTCTCACAAGGTCCCGGAGTATGCGATTCCGATGAAGGGGTTGGAGGACGAGGACATCGAGGCAGTGGTAGAGGTTCCTCTAGCGGTGATTGCGCCAACGGCTTCGAGGGCACCAAGCCTGGAGGCGGCTGAGGCAGCGTCGTCGTAGTCGCCGCAACCGTCAAGAGTGGCCGCGTCTTTGGAGCCGGAAATTCCGGCGACCGCGGATTCGTCATTGAGGAAGCCCGTGGTGTCATGGCCTTCAGACGTCTTTGAAAGGGGTCTCACGCGCAAGATGGGGCCGGAATTGTACAAGCCCGCCCACATCAGCACCAGGTTGCGCATTCTCCCAGTCGCCAAGTAAGCCTCAGATTCTCCATTCCAAGTCGTGTTCCATTTTTATGTTGTCTCTCTATTGATTTTGGAGGTTTTGCAGGTCTGGGGTCAAAAAGATCGGTCGCCCTTCAGTGGCAAAGATTCTGCCGCCACCACCAGAGAGGGCAACCTCCCCAAGAAGAGGAAGTCTGCTGACGACGCGGCGACTGTGGAGGGCGCGAAGAGGCAGAAAGGCAGTGCCGACGACTCCGTGGTGATGACTAGCGCCAAGGGGAGCGATCCCGCTGCAGTCGTCGAAGAGGTGGTGGCTGCGCGGTCGGAGCCAATCACGGTCGCTCCTGCGACGGAAGCGCCGGCTCCGGCGACCAGTGCCTCGGCTGGAGCGTCAGCAATGTTTCCGCGCTTCATGGCGAGGGGGTTCCCAGGCGTGGCGGACAACCAGTCTCCACAGAGCCCGAAGATCGTCGATGAAGATGTTGGGTCTCGTCGTGGGCGCACCTCCTTCACGGTCCCGTCGACTGACGCCGGCGAGCTTCACAAAATGCTTGGCGCCGCCATTCAGGTACGTCCAGTCCTCGAGTGTCTAGCTGCTGAATTTTAGTGGCTAGGCACTGAGTTGCTTCTACTCTCCAGTCCCCGAGTTCCTAGTCGCTGAATTTCAGCGGCTAGGAACTGAATTTCTTTCTACTCTCCAGTCCTTGAGTTCCTAGTTGCTGAATTTCAGTGGCTAGAAACTGAATTTCTTTCTACTCTCCAGTCCCCGAGTTCATAGTCGCTGAATGTCAGTGGATAGGAGCTGGATATTGTTCTTTGTAAGTACTGAGCGTTGTTGCTTTTGCAGGGTTTGCAGAGCGAGTCGACCGATCGACAGGCCGCCAGGGAGTGTTTGGAGCGGGACCTGTGCGTGGCGCAGGAGGTGAACCGGCGACTCCAGGAGACTGTTGGTAAGTACTTGCTTCGTTTTCTTTTTATTTTTCGGCTGTGAACTGTTGGTTTGTGGCGCATTGAGGATTTGTCTCTTTCCTTTTCAGATGGTCTTCCGGCTGCAATTTCCAAGGCCCGTGAAGGGTATGTTCCAGTTGTCGAGCTGGACGCGGCAAATGGGCGAATTTCCTCGCTGATCCATGATTTGGAGGAGGCGAAAGCGGCCTCAGTTTCGTCTGAGGATCGAGCGAAGGCTGCTATCGCTGCAACTGAGGAGGAGCGCAAGGCCACAGACTCGACCATCGTGGGGCTGTAGAATGATCATGCCGCCCTGGAGAAGCATGTCACAGAGAACTGTCGCAAGCTTCTTGGTGAGTCTCCGTCTTTTTCTTAACACGTTTGGCGAATCCCCGATTGGGGAGGTCCATAGTTTCACTGACGTCTGATTTTTCAGCTGTGATAGGGCAAAGCGACCCGGTGGTTCAGACTTTCAACGCCTCGCAGTGCGTGACTGCCATGGTGAACGCGGCCACGGCTTCGGTGTTGTGTGTCCAAGCGGTCCTTCAAGGAATGTCCCCTACCAAGGTTATTCCTTGGAGGCTTACAGAAGTGTGGCGCTATCTGGAGGAGGCGGCTGTCGTTGTGGAGTGGATGGCGCACTCGGCTTTCAGGCACGGGGCCACCACGGCATTGAGCCTAGGTATTGCCCACTTCCCTGACGATTTCGACCTCGACGACGTCACCAACGGCTACCCATCAGCGACTGGCACGGTGGAGATGTCAGAGGTGCTGAAGCTGACTGCCAAGGCTGCCCCTTTTGCTGATCGGGTGTTGGCGATGGGGATCTTCTGCCATCCCAGGAAACAGTATTGGCGTCTGGCGACCCCGAGCCGGAGCATCGCGACATGAAGTCGGAGCAACCCTTCCGGTCGGCATTATCGAAGTCGCTGACGCCCTACCTGACGAACCCGTGGCAGCCTTTCGTTCGTGTCAAGGGAGGTGGTGGTGCTTCTTCGTCAGGACCTGTGGAATAGATAATATTGTTGGGCAATTTGTAATATATGCCAAGTGGCGACTTCTGTAATGTGACCAATATTTTGAGTAAGAGGAGTCAATCGACTCGTAATGCGACCATGACTGTGTGGCGCGTTTTATTTTTGTTTGAGCGAGTCCCCGAGCGTGTCCGCCCTTTAATGGGGTATATCTCGATTGTGTACATATGTGTTTTCTTTTATTGTGTTTTGTTTATCCTTTGCGTCTCCCGAAGGGGCGAGTCCCCGAGCGCGAATGGTTTTGTTTGTAGGCGAGTCCCCGAGCGTAGTGCTTAGCCGTATTGGGCGCATTCCTGTTGTAGGTTGTTAATGCGTTGTTTGTAACGCGTCTCTTCCCCTGGCTCGGAGAGCCAGTCGCTGGGCGAGTCCAAGGCAGCTCTCTTACTTGGTGTGTTCCCGAGCCGCGTGAGGGTTCCATTTTTGCGAAGTCCCCGTGTGTGGTATTTAACCGTTCGAGTCGCTTTGCGCGAGGATGGGAAGGACAAGTCACTGTGAGAAGCATATACCGGTCGTCTTGGCCCGGTGGGCCAGTTGATCTAGGCGACTCTGATGGTGGCTCCGGGTTGGCATTTTCGTGGACGTCCCAAGGCCCGAGTATTTTCGGTGCCCTTGGGCCGCACTACTTAGCCTTGCCAGTCGCTCGACCAAAGGTTGACTTCTGTGGGTAGCGTATTGCTGATTGTACGAGTGCGAGTGGCACAAGGATATGGTGAGTAGACACAATTTTGTGAACCGAATGAATTTCATTATATATGTCAGCTGAGTACATGTTTTGGTTCTATGTGTAGAACTTCTGGAGGAGGTTTACATTCCATGGCCTCCCAACCTCGAGCTGGCAGTCGCCTCGTATGTTGATGAGGTAGTAGGCGTCATTGCCGAGGACTCGCCCTATGGCGAACGGCCCCTCCCATGGGGCGGAGAGTTTGTGCATGCCCTTCTTGTCTTGAGCCAGTCGTAGGACCAGGTCACCCTCCTAGAAGGTGCGAGTCCGGACTCGGCAGCTATGGTAGTGGCAGAGTCCCTGCTGGTATATGGCTGTACGGGAGCGAGCCAGGTTGCGTGCCTCGTCGATTTGGTCGATGCTGTCTTGGTGGGCGGGCTCGTTTGTCGCTTCGACGTAATTGGCGACTCGAGGTGAGTCGTGCTCCATGTCTGTTGGCATTACGGCTTCGGCGCCGTACACCATGAAGAAGGGTGTGAACCCGGTGGAGCGATTTACGGACGTGCGGATCCCCCATATGACTGAAGGGAGTTCTTCGACCCAGCATCCTAGGGTGCGCTCAAGGGTCACCTGGAGTCGTGGCTTGACCCCGTGGAGGATGCTCTGGTTGGCGTGTTCTGCTTAGCCGTTCGACTCCGGGTGGGAGACTGAGGGGAGGTCGAGTCGTATGCTGTTCTCTTCGCAGAATTCTGCCATGGCCCCTTGGGCGAAGTTGGTGCCATTGTCCGTTATTATGCTGTGCGGGTAGCCGCACCGATAGATGAGCTCGCATAAGAACTTGGTGGTCGTCTTGCCGTCGCATTTTTTGATTGGCTTGGCCTCGACCCATTTGGTGAACTTGTCGACCGCGACCAGGAGGTGGGTGAAACCGGATGGGGCCTTCTTGAATGGGCCTACCATGTCCATGTGATGGGTATGGTCTTGAGTGCCGACCCAGGAAGGTGCATCTGGTGGGCGTACTTTTGGCACCCGGCGCATCGTTGGACGATGTTGGTAGCGTCGGCGTGTGTAGTGAGCCAGTAGAAGCCATGCCACATGGCCTTGGCGACCAACGACTTGGCGTCGGCATGATGACCGCAGTCGCCGACGTGAATGTCCTGGAGGATCTTGCGGCCTTCTTCTGGCTGTACGCAATGCTGGAACACGCCATTCATGCTGCGTTTGTGTAGCTCGCCATTGATGATGAAGAAGGATTTGCAGCAGCGCATGATCATTCACGCCTCCGTCTCATTGCTTGGGAGGATCTTGTGCTCGAGGAAAGCGACGTATGGTGTCGTCCAATCGCTAGGCTCCACAACCATGGCGACTAGGGCCGGCTCTGGTTGTTGTGGTATCTCGATGTCAATCTCCTTCGGTGGGCTGACCGAAGGTTTGTGGATGATGTCGAGGAAGACGCCTGCTGGTGGCGCTTGTCGGGCCGACCCGATGCGGGAAAGGGCGTCTGCCTCCTCGTTCTTGTGTCTGTCAATCCACTCGACGAAATAGCCATCAAAGTGTCCTCCCAGCTGGTCTACCGCTTGGCGGTACGCGATCATTGTTGGAGAGGTGGCATCGCATGTTCCGGCGACCTGTCCAACGACTAGGTCGGAGTCACCGTAGCACCGTAGGCGGTTGATATTCATTTCCTTGGCGGCCCGCATGCCGTGGAGGAGGGCCTCGTATTCTGCCATGTTGTTGGTGCAGGGCTTGAAGTTGAGGTGGAGCACGTATCGGAGCTTGTCCCCTTTGGGGGATGTCAGTATGACCCCGGATCCTGCACCATCGGCGTTCTTCGAGCCGTCGAAGTGTAGCGACCAGTAGTGGAGATATGGTTGTTGGAGATATGCCCAAGAGGCAATAATAAAGTGGTTATTATCATATCTTCACACTTATGATAAATGTTTACATACCATGCTATAATTGTATTAACCGGAAACATTAATACTTGTGTGATTTGTAAACTAAAATAAGAGTCCCTAGTATAGCCTCTTGTTAAACTAGCTTGTTGGTTAATATATGATCATGGTTTCCTGATCATGAACATAGAGATGTTATTAACAACAGGATCATATCATTAGGAGAATGATATGGTGGACATACTCCTATAGATAAGCGTAGCATAAAGATCAAGTCATTTCAAATAGTTCAATTGCTATATGCTTTCTGATACATAGTAACCTAATTCCTTCGACCATGAGATCATGCATATCACCTTTACTGGATGGATGCTTTGATGTCATCAAACACCACACCGTAACAGGGTGGCTATAAAGGTGGCATTGAGTGTTCAGAAAGTATTGGTTGAAACACATGGATCAAGAGTGGGATTTGTCCATCCACATGACGGATAGATATTCTCTGGGCCCTCTCGGTGAAATGTCATCCAATTAGCTTGCAAGCATGTGACTTGGTCACAAGGGATCACATATCACGGGAACGAGAAAAGAGTACTTATCAGTAACGAGGTTGAACTAGGTATGCAGAGATACCGACGATCATAACCTTGGATAAGTAACATATCGTGAGACAAAGGGAAATTGGTATCGTATGTAAGTGGTTCATTCGATCGCAAAGTAATCGTAGAAATATGTGGGAGCCATATGAATTTCCAGATTCCTCTATTGGTTATTGTTCGAAGAAGTGTCTCGATCATGTCCGCATAATTCACGAACCGTAGGGAGACACACTTAAGGATTCGACGTTGTTTGAGTAGTTATGGTATTATGAGAAAGAGACCGAATGTTGTTCGGAGTCTCGGATGGGATCCGGGATATCACGAGGTGATCCGGAATGGTCCGGAGAATAAGATTCATATAAGGAAAGTCCCGTTTCGGAGTTCGGGAATGATTCCGGTGTTTTCATCGGGAATGTTCTAGAAGGTTCCGGATTGTCCGGCACTCCGGGGGGGAAGGGGTACATGAATGTGTCATTACATATTGGAATGATTGCATCATGTACTAAGTGTTCTTGCTGTCCCAAATATAGGATTAAATTGAATCCTAAAACAGAAAAGTCAAATGTCCAGTTTGAAAGTCAAACGGCCAAAACAAGAAACTGTGGGAAACAAGCAAGAGGAGTTGGAACCAACCTGGAGGAGGAGTTGGACTCCTCCAGGCCGGCGGCCAGCCCTAGGCCGAGTTGGGGAGGGACTCCCTCCCTCCCCTGGCGCGCCAAGACCCCCCTCCCATAAAAGGAGGGGCAGGGCTCCTCCTAGACACACACAAGTTTCCTATCCTCTAAACTAAACCCTAGATCTAGACCCCGGTTTAGAGCTATTCGGTTTAGAGCCTTCTAATTGGTTTAGAGCTCTCTAATTGGTGTGTCTAATTACTAGACCACTAATAGCCTCTCTCATAAGCTCCACCATACTCGCACCGGCTTAAGGCGAAGCCCTGCGGGATCTCCCCTCTACTTCCGGTACCACGCCGTTGTGCTGCCGGAATCGCGAGGAGAGTGCTACAACCTCCGCTGCCTGCTGGAACAAGGGAGAGGAAGGTCTTCGTCGAGTACCGAACGTGTGACCGACTGCGGGAGCGCTGCTGGAACGTGGCGCTGGAAGGATCGTCTACACGATCTTGAGATCGGAAAGAGTACGACTACATCATCCACGAGAATCTGCTCTCGTTAACCGCTTTGGAATCTTCGAGGGTGAGTTCCTCTATCGACTCGTTGCTACAATCTAGTAGATAGATCTTGGCTTGTTTGTTTGTATGCGATAGAAAAATTTTGTTTTCCATGCTACGAACCCCTACAGTGGTATCAGAGCCGTGTCTATATGTAGATCTGTTGCACGAGTAGAACACAATGGTCATTGTGGGCGTTGATGCTTTTATTGTAGATTGCTTTTTGTGTACTTTGCATCTTGCGGTATGTTGGGATGAAGCGGCCCGGGCTAACCTTACATGACATCGTTCATGAGACTTGCTCCACGTTTGACATGCAACTTGTATTGCATAAGTGGCTTTGCGGGTGCCTGTTTCTCCTAGCATAGTTAAGATCCAATTTACAACGGGTAATCAACAATGCTAGTATCAATGTTGTGGTTCTTGTTCGTAAGTTAGAACGACACTTATGGAAAGCCCCAAACCACGTAAAATATGCAAAGAAAGTAGAAGCGTCTAACTTTGTTTTGCAGGGGTGTGCAGTGATGTGATATGGCCATGATTGTGATTATATTTGATGTATGCAATGTTCCTTATTGTAAGTTGGCAACCGGCAGGAGCCATATGGTTGTCTTTAATTTCTGTTAAGACCTGCGTGTCTATTCAAAATAGTTGTAATAGTTGATGCTGGTGGACGACAACCATGAAGAAGCATCATTGACCTTGATGCTATGCCGGTGATGATGGAGATCATGTTCGTGCTTGAAGATGGAGATCGAAAGCACAAAGAAGAAAGGCCATATCATATCACATATTATGAATTGCATGTGATGTTAATCCTTTATGCATCTTGTATTGCTTAGTAGACGACGGTAGCATTATAAGATGATCCCTCATGCACATAAATTTCAAGTTCTAAAGTGTTCACCCTTAGTATGCACCGTTGCCAAAGCTTGCTGCTTCGAAGCACCACGTGATGATCGGGTGTCTTTGATTCCGCGGGTGAATACAACGTAAGCAAGCCAGATTTGCTTATGCGGTAGCTAAGGTTTGATCTTGACGAGCCTAGCATGTACAGACATGGCCTCAGGAACACGGATCACCGAAAGGTAAAGCATGAATCATATAGTAGATATGATGAACATGTCGATTGTTCGCCATTGAAACTATATCAACTCTCGTGATGATCGGTTTTGATGTGGTGGATTTGGTTCGTGTGATCACTAAAACAATGTGAGGGATATTGTTTTGAGTGGGAGTTCACCTAGATTAATTTAATTATTAATTAGAACTCAATTTATCATAAACTAAATCAAAGTGAATTTGCATAGTTGTTGTAGTCATTGGCATCCGTTTACCACCTTGCGCTTAGTTATAATTGAGATGATAGAACTATAGAATTCTGGTTAGAGACTTTACGAACTGGTATCGTATTGTTTTAAGTGTTAATCTAAAGTTTAAAAGTCCTATTGCAAACTTTCAGTAAGTTCCGGTTACTCCATGAAGTTTAATAATTAGTATTAAATCAAGAGTAACAATTCCAAGTGTTAGTATATAAGTATCATGTTTGTATCCATGATTCTTGATATTCAAAGGATTCCCTTAATATCAAGGTTATCTAGGATCTGAAAGAGTTGTTACAGAAACCATGATGTGTGGAAGATATTGTGATATCTGAAACGAAGTTTTGGTTGCAACATGATAGAGTATAATATGGCAAAAGTCATGTTCTCATATTTGATGAGAATTTGCAAAAAGGTTGGAGACACTTGTTGTCCTAATCCTCCAAAAGGTTTTGGATAGCAACATTATACTCATAATTCATCGTTATAAGCTAAAAGTAGCTTGATCATGGACGATTCCATGATAAGGGTGAATATTTGATGTAGGTAAAATGTTTACTACACCAAGAGATTACTAAAGAAAGGAATTTGAAAGAACACCAAATATTTGATGATGGTGATCTACTTCAAAGTGCAAGTCCAAAGACATTGGTATTTAATTATACACGCTTTGGACTAGATGTCATATGTATGACTCCACTATTGATGTTGATAGATTCTTTCAAACTGAAAAGGAAATACTGAAAGAGAATCTCATAAATATATGGCAGAAAAGAAAAGACTAGAATCGTTCAGTTTAAGTATATAGATGATATACATGTTATGGCTATATTCTTTGCTTGTTAAACAATGTGGTTCTCAAGTATTTGATACTGAATTTGTTGGTGTGAATCGTCATACGAAACAACACAATTCATGAACTACAATGGCCTAAGTAACTAGCAAAAGAATATGTGATGATGTTCATCGAGAACAAATAAAGGGTTATTGCGTTGCTCGTTAAACATCAAAGCTTGCTTCAAAGATTTGTTTTATCAGGTATTATGAGAACAAAAGGGTTGTTCAAATAATTGCCGTAATCCATAAAAGATGGATGATTCACAAATCTCGTTGGAGAAATCACATCCATAAAACTAGTGCTAAAATGTCGAAAGACAAATTGATTGAAAGATCACTTAGGAAGTGACATCGCTGTTTATAACATGAAGAAACTCCATGTGGATGGAATTTTGGAGTCTTCTGATTTTTGATCAAATGACGCTTGTGAAACTTTCCTAGAGATAATTAAAACTTCGTTCATAGGCCAAAAGGGAATGAATGACTAGCTTATTGGAACTTGTACATATTGTTGTACGAAATCCATTATGTGTAGTCAAGAGCGATGGATTTCAACTTCATATGCTTTCTCCAAAAATTTGAGTGAATATATGAATATTTACTTAATAAGGATAAAGTATGAAACACTTGAAAAGTTCAAAGACTTTCAAGATGAAGTGCAAAATCATTGTAACAAGAATATAAACAGTTTATGATAAAGATCATAAAGGAAGATATTTGAGTTACAAGTTTAGCATAATACCTAAGATTTAAGGAATCGTTCCGTAGATTTGCATTTCCCGAAACACCATAAGAGTATGGAGCGTTCGAGATATGTAATTAAACCTTGTTTGACATGGTAAGATCAAAGGTATAATTCATAAAACTGCCATTGTATTTTAAAGATTAAAAGCTTTAGAGATTACCGTTTTTCCACTGAAAAGAGCTCCATCATAAACCGCTGAAATGACACCATATAAGGTTATGGTTTGGGATAAAACCCAAGTTGTCCTTTCTTAAACATTGGTATGCTATGCATAAGAAAGATGTGTGCAACCAAAGTCGGATGAACCTGTCTTTGTATAAACTGTTCCTCCATAAAACACCGGAGACAAAAGTGTTTGTTGCTTAGAACGTCAAGTTTCTTTGAGAAGAAATTTTTCGTGAAAAGTTAAGTGGGAGGACAATAGAAACTTTGATAAGGTTAAAAGAACCTTAGCTATATGTGCAGAGTTGCGCAGCGCCGAAAAGTGTTCCGGAGACAGCAACAATGCTCATGGCTCACGTACCTCAAATGTTGTGGTCACAGAGATCTAAGTTCCTATTGAAACAAGTAGGTCGGATGAACAATCAAATACCAAGATTTGAGGGTTGAAACATTATTTGAGAATAATGAACCGACTACATGCAGAGAAGCGATGATGGGCCCTGACTCCGTAAAATGGCTTGAAGCCATAAAATCCGTGATAGTTCCATACACGAGAAATCAAGTTTTGAACTTGAAGGACCCTCGAGAAAGGTGTAAGACCTTATAGTTGTGTCTGGATCTATAAAGAAATAGTCGACATGTTGGGAAAGAGTTCACAACAATGTTCAAAGGTTGACTATGACAAGATTTGATCTTTCATAGTGATATTTAGTCTAGACGGATTAATGTAGCAACCACTACATATAATTTGTTATATGGAAGTTGAATAAACAAAACAAGTTCTTCTAATAGAATCGTTACCTAGGACATGTGCATAACACGGTCCATAGGGTTTTGTTAATTCAAAGAATGCTAAAAGCATATGCAAACTTCAATGGTTAGAGTGAGCATAGCGGAGTTGGAATCTTCACTATGATGAAACTGTTAAAAGGGTTTAATTTCATCAGAGACAATGAAGATGCTTGCATTTGCAAGAAATTAAGTGGGAGCGCTAAGACATGTTTCTAATACATTATGTGGAAGACATATTGTTGATTGGAAATAATGTATCTTTTATTAACACATATTAAGAATTTCATCCCGATGAAAGACTTAGGCAAAACCCAAATATTTGGCATCAATAGACGCTAATATGGTTGTGCCAGAAGTACATAGACAAGATATTGAATGAGTTCAATATAGAAACTACAAGAGAAGGTTCTTGTCGCACAGAAAGGATTGAATGAGTTCAATGTTGATGATATATTCAAGTGTATTGACATTTGGTAAAGTGAAACAAATAATCAAGTATAGATTGATACTTGATGTATGAAATCACAAAGAGTATTTATATCAATCATACTGTGATATGTACAAATCCAGATATGTCCTATGCTCTAAATGTTGAGAGCATATACCAGAATGATTCGTAAGATGATCATTGGACAATAGTAAGGATATTCTTATGATCTTCTGAAAGAACTAAGAGTATAATATTTGTAGAAGTGACAAATAGATGGTTAGTTCATTGTAAAAGTACTACATTGATACTAGCTTTGTCACAAGGTACAAATTAAGTTTATCTCAATCTAAACTAAGGGTGGCACAATATAATGGAAAGTGAGTTCCATAATGGATTTGGATGATTTCCAAAGTTAAGACATTGTGACAGATACTACAACAAAAGGCTAAGTATATGACTGCTATTATAGCAGCAAAAGAGGGCATTTGTGTCAAAAAGTTTGTTATCAAACTAGGTGTAGTTCACAGTGGGATAATACTATGAAGATATATTGTGCGACAATATTATCAACATGTTTTAACCCCAAAGAGCTAAAGGTCACACCGAAATACCAAATTTATACAAAGCCATCTCATTAGAGAATGAGTGATGCGTAGAGACGCAAAGACATGCAATTACACACGGACCTGGAAGTGTCAGATCCGGAGATCAGTTGACCACTAGCAATCGTGTACATACAACACCGGAAAGCCATAGGTGTTATATACACAAAGGTTCGAAACTAGATTATTGACTCTAGTGCAAGTGGGAGACTGTTGGAGATATGCCCAAGAGGCAATAATAAAGTGGTTATTATCATATCTTCACACTTATGATAAATGTTTACATACCATGCTATAATTGTATTAACCGGGAACATTAATACTTGTGTGATTTGTAAACTAAAATAAGAGTCCCTAGTATAGCCTCTTGTTAAACTAGCTTGTTGGTTAATATATGATCATGGTTTCCTGATCATGAACATAGAGATGTTATTAACAACAGGATCATATCATTAGGAGAATGATATGGTGGACATACTCCTATAGATAAGCGTAGCATAAAGATCAAGTCATTTCAAATAGTTCAATTGCTATATGCTTTCTGATACATAGTAACCTAATTCCTTCGACCATGAGATCATGCATATCACCTTTACTGGATGGATGCTTTGATGTCATCAAACACCACACCGTAACAGGGTGGCTATAAAGGTGGCATTGAGTGTTCAGAAAGTATTGGTTGAAACACATGGATCAAGAGTGGGATTTGTCCATCCACATGACGGATAGATATTCTCTGGGCCCTCTCGGTGAAATGTCATCCAATTAGCTTGCAAGCATGTGACTTGGTCACAAGGGATCACATATCACGGGAACGAGAAAAGAGTACTTATCAGTAACGAGGTTGAACTAGGTATGCAGAGATACCGACGATCATAACCTTGGATAAGTAACATATCGTGAGACAAAGGGAAATTGGTATCGTATGTAAGTGGTTCATTCGATCGCAAAGTAATCGTAGAAATATGTGGGAGCCATATGAATTTCCAGATTCCTCTATTGGTTATTGTTCGAAGAAGTGTCTCGATCATGTCCGCATAATTCACGAACCGTAGGGAGACACACTTAAGGATTCGACGTTGTTTGAGTAGTTATGGTATTATGAGAAAGAGACCGAATGTTGTTCGGAGTCTCGGATGGGATCCGGGATATCACGAGGTGATCCGGAATGGTCCGGAGAATAAGATTCATATAAGGAAAGTCCCGTTTCGGAGTTCGGGAATGATTCCGGTGTTTTCATCGGGAATGTTCTAGAAGGTTCCGGATTGTCCGGCACTCCGGGGGGGAAGGGGTACATGAATGTGTCATTACATATTGGAATGATTGCATCATGTACTAAGTGTTCTTGCTGTCCCAAATATAGGATTAAATTGAATCCTAAAACAGAAAAGTCAAATGTCCAGTTTGAAAGTCAAACGGCCAAAACAAGAAACTGTGGGAAACAAGCAAGAGGAGTTGGAACCAACCTGGAGGAGGAGTTGGACTCCTCCAGGCCGGCGGCCAGCCCTAGGCCGAGTTGGGGAGGGACTCCCTCCCTCCCCTGGCGCGCCAAGACCCCCCTCCCATAAAAGGAGGGGCAGGGCTCCTCCTAGACACACACAAGTTTCCTATCCTCTAAACTAAACCCTAGATCTAGACCCCGGTTTAGAGCTATTCGGTTTAGAGCCTTCTAATTGGTTTAGAGCCCTCTAATTGGTGTGTCTAATTACTAGACCACTAATAGCCTCTCTCATAAGCTCCACCATACTCGCACCGGCTTAAGGCGAAGCCCTGCGGGATCTCCCCTCTACTTCCGGTACCACGCCGTTGTGCTGCCGGAATCGCGAGGAGAGTGCTACAACCTCCGCTGCCTGCTGGAACAAGGGAGAGGAAGGTCTTCGTCGAGTACCGAACGTGTGACCGACTGCGGGAGCGCTGCTGGAACGTGGCGCTGGAAGGATCGTCTACACGATCTTGAGATCGGAAAGAGTACGACTACATCATCCACGAGAATCTGCTCTCGTTAACCGCTTTGGAATCTTCGAGGGTGAGTTCCTCTATCGACTCGTTGCTACAATCTAGTAGATAGATCTTGGCTTGTTTGTTTGTATGCGATAGAAAAATTTTGTTTTCCATGCTACGAACCCCTACAATGGTAACTTCTCCGGCTGTTGTGCTTCTTCCCAATCTGCGAGGAAATCATCTAGGGCTTGTGATTTGATTGCTTTGCGGGGCTCGTATTTGTTATTGTGGACGCCGATTTCGACCGCCCACTTGGCGACTCGCCCAGTCGCCTCGCGATTGCGTATTATGTCTTGTAGTGGTGCGGATGAGACCATCGTGATTGGGTGCTCTTGGAAATAGTGGGGGAGTCGCCGCTGAGCTCGGAATACCGTGTACACCAGTTTCTGGTACTGCGGGTAGCGCCATCGTGAGTCTGTCAGGACTTCGCTGATGTAGTAGACGGGGTGCTATATGGGGCGCTCCTTGCCCTCCTATGGCCGTTCGACGACCATCACGGCGCTGACGACTCGATTGGAGGCCACCACGTAGATGAGCATTGGCTCTTTGTCGGCTGGTGCGGCAAGTAGTAGGGCCGCGAGTAGCACTTCTTTGAGTGCTTTGAGTGCATCATCCGCCTCCGCGTCCCATTGGAACGTGGGGTTCTTGCGCCTAGTCGGGGAATGAAGCTTTGGTATGCACCTTTGGTATGATAAGGCGATAAAGAGTGCAGAAGTGAATGTTGAGGCCAATTTGGCTCGCGAGGCACAACTGCATGCACCTTTGGTATGTGGCGCCAGCGTTCTTGAGGCCGAACGTCATGGTCGTGTAGCAGAAGGCGCCGAATGGCGTGATGAACGCCGTCTTCTCCTCATCCTTGACCGCCATCTTGATCTGGTTGTAACCAGAGTAAGCATCGAGGAAGCATAGCGACTCCGATCCCGCGGTCGAGTCGATGATCTGATCGATGCGCGGTAGGATGAACTCCTCCTTCAGGCAGGCGCTGTTGAGGTTGGTGTAGTCGATACACATTCTCCATGTGTTGTTCTTTTTTAGGACTAGGACTGGGTTCACCAGCCACTTGGAGTGTTTTATTGGCCGGATGAAGCCTGTGGCCAACATGCGTTGCACTTCTTCGGCGATTGCTCGGCGGCGCTCTTCATTGAAGGGCCGCAGCGACTGCTTTACCGGTCGCACTTTGGGGTTGGCATGAAGTTTGTGCTCAGCGAGTTCCCTCTGGACACCTGGCATGTCGGAAGGTTTCCATGCGAAGATGTCACGGTTCCCACGGAGGAACTCGATGAGCGCGCTTTCCTATGCGGGGCTCATACGCACCCCAATGGTGACCGTCTGGCTGGAGTCGCCCGGGACGAGCTCGACGGTGCGGGTATGCGTGGTTACCTCGAACATGGAGTTCGCGGCAGTTGGCTTCTTTAGTATGGTGGGGTCGTCCTTGTTGATTTTGCCCGCGTATTTCGCGAGCTCCTCGGTGTGGTCGGTCTGCGCAACGATTACGGCGTCAGCGAGCTCAGCACCTTTGTCCTTGCATTCCGCAGCCATATTGGGGTCGCCATGGACGGTGATGATGCCGCTCGGCCCTGGGAGCTTCATCATGTTGTACGTGTAGTGGGGGTCGCCATAAATTTGGCAAACGTTTGGTGTCCCAGGATGCAGTGGTAGGGGCTGTGGAAGTTCACCAACTCGAACTCGATTCGCTCGGTGCGATAGTTTGCCGGTGTGCCGAAGGTGACTGGTAATGTCACTTTTCCGATCGGGTATCCCTTCCGACCGGGGACGATGCGATGGAAGGTTGTCAGGATCGGCTGGATTGCCGACTCCGGGAGCTGGAGCCTTTTGAACGTGTTCAGATACATGATGTTGATGGAGCTCTCGTCGTCCATCAGTGTCTTGGGTAGCCAATAATCAGCCACTTTGGGCCTGACCACCAGGGCGACTCGCCCTGGGTACTTAATCTTGGGAGCATGGTCCTGGCGACTCCAAGTGATGCTCTGCTCGGACCAGTTGAGGAAGCGTGGGATGTCGACCCGTGTCACTGCATTGACAGCGACTACACGGGCGAGCACCTTCCTCTCGCGCTTGGTGCCGATCCCAGTGAAGGTCTGTAACGAGCCGACGGTGTTGCCGAAGCTGCCGACGTTTCCGTTGTCCCGAGGTGGGTTGTTGTTGGGGTCTTCCCTTGCTCACCTTGCCTTTTCGATCTCTTTGAGAGAGTGGCAGTCCGCGGTGGTTTGGGTGGCGGGTTTTCCCTCCCTGCTATGGTAGACGCAGGGCTGGTTGAGCAGGGCAGCAAGGCCAAATTTCAGCCTCGCCGCATTGTTGGCCTGGTAGTTTCTGCTATCGCGGTAATTTCCTCCGTCGCGGCGGTAGCTCTTGGGGTCGCGTTGGCCATAGCCGGTGTTGGCGACGAAGTTGACTCGCCCGTCCATGCGGCGCTTGCCGGTGATGCGGGTGTTGTTGTAGTGCATGTCGTGTTGTCGCCCGCTGTCGTGGCCGCTGGGGCGATGTCTTCCAACTGACTCGTCGTCAGAGTCTTGGTTGGGGTCCTCCTCCGCGTAGCGCTTGGCGATTTCGAGGAGGTCGGGGATGTTGTTGAGCGTCCGGTAGACCCGCTTGATCTTACCGACCAGTGGTTCGTATCGGCACGCGTTCTTGAAGTAATGTATCGTCGTGTCCGGGTGGATGCCGGAGGCATTGATCCATAGTTCTTGCCACCTTTGAATCCAGTGGCGGGTCGATTCGCGTTGTCCCTAGATGCACCGCTCCAGGTCTTCAATCGTGGTGGCGTGGGTGTAGGAGCCCTCGAAGTGCCTGACGAAGGCATCCCGCATTTCCTCCCAGGAGTCGATGCTGTCAGCGGGGAGGGTGTTGATCCATTGCCGGGTCGCGCCCTCCATCATCAGGGGGAGGTAGCGAGCGGCGAGTAGGGCGGTGTGGCCGGTGATTCCCATTGCCATGAGGTATGTGTCCAGCCACACTACTGGGTCGTACGTTGGATCGTACTTTTCGATATCTTTGGGCGCCTTGAAGTTGGCGGGGTACTTTTCCCCTCTGATCATAGGCCCGAAGCACTGGGGGTCAACTCGGCTGAAAGAGCCCCTCGGTTTAGGGTTGCCGCGATTACTGAGGGTGTGCCTCAAGTTGTTGGGCTGGCGCGCCCACCAGGCCTGGTTGTTGACGATGTGCGTGCGGGCGTTAATGGGCTGCCCGTTGGCGGCGATCGTGTTGTTCACCGATCGCGGTTCGTTGGTGGAGAGTGCGGGGTTGGCGGCCCGCGGCTGGTTCACCAGTGGCTGTTGTGGTGGGCAGGTCACGGTGTTGGCGATGGTGGGGTGGCCACTCGAGGCCGCCCTCCTTGCTGAGGAGCGGGAATACATCCGCCGCGCGGGTCGACTCCCGCGGCTTGTTGCTCGACGGCCCTGGCGAGTAGGGCCTTGGCGTACTGGATCTGCAGCGTGTCGTCTCCCTAGACGTCGAGGTTAGCGACCCCGGCGTCGGCCGCGACGATGTTGTCCATCAGGGTGGAGTAGAGTGGGAGTCCGTTCGCGTCGCAGGCTAGTGGCGAGATGATGATCCGCGGCTAGTCCGGCGAGGGCGCATGGCCAATTTGTGGTGGAGGGGCTCCGGTCGCCGGTGCACCAGGTGGTGGTCTGGTGCTTCCACCTGGTGGCGTGTTCTCGCAGTATTTGTGCTCGGCCGTGCGTGCGGGGTCACTTTCGTCGTTGAAGTTCAGGACGCGGCCCTAGACGTTGGAGTTCAGGCGGGTCCTAATGCGGTGTTGGTGATAGAGCGATAGCTCCCGTGCTGTTTCCCGCTCGAGGCGATATTTCTCGCGCTCGGCGAGCTCATTGCGTTGCACCTCCGTGAGTCGCAGGCGGGCCTCCTCCACCTCTGTGGCCGTGGCAGTCGGCAGGATCAGTGTGGAGAACGGATCTGGCGGGGCAGCCGTGCTGCCCTCCATGTAGATCGTGTTAAAGCGATTGGATCTGGCGCGAAAGTCTTTAGGCGCCGGAGTCGTAGTCGAAGATCCCGAGGATGGAGGAGTCCTCGAAATCCTCTGGCTTGGAGACTCGCGTGATGGAGTCCTCTCGTCATGCCGCGGTGATAGATCTATCGACTAAGGCAGGGGTCGCGGAGTCGGCGTCATCGTTTAGGGCCTCGTCGTTCGTGGCGGCGTTGGTATCAGCCGCGTTGCTGGCGGCCGTGTCGTACTCGGTGACGAGGCTCCTGATGGAGCGAACCTGCTCCTCCGAGAGTAGGTCGCGGTGTGGCGGTGATCCGCCAACGATCACCGTCGCTGCTGGGTCGACCGCGCCGGTGAAGCCGACGAAGAGGTTGATGGAGCCGACCGGCATCACCGCGTCGTGAGTGACCGGGCATGTCGCCGGGATGTAGCTGCTGGGTTGGATCTGTAAGATCCCGCCGATGGCGAACATGCGGCCGGTGGCGAGCGGCCGATTGATCGGCGAATAGGGTCTCACCGCAGAACTCAGGCTAGTCCTGCTATGCCGCACGGTGGGCCCCACTGTCGTGGAAATGGCCACGGCAGTCGCTGTAGCAGGCAGCGATTGATTGAATCGGGGGCAAGAGTTGCGGCCATCTGCGGTGCGAGATGGGGGCAGATGCACATGGATTTATCCAGGTCCGCCCCCCGGAGGGTAATGACCTACTCCTGCTAGATTAGATTATTGGAGAGCGAGTTACAAGTGGGCGAGCTCGGCGTCTAAGCAGCGAGTCGCTTGAAGGGGTGTATGATGGAACGTAAGTCCTCAGGATACCCTAGGGAGGTTTATATATGAGGCACCTCGCTAGGGTTTACAAGTTACAACCGAACAAGATATGAATTCGGAGGCTTTGACGTAATCCGACTAGGCTTCTGGTACGCTTCTGGGCCTCCAGTCGCTAGTCGCCCGGCCTTCCCCTTAATCGCATTCCAGTCGCTGTCCTACAGGCCCACTCGTGATTTTTTTGGCCCAATCGGAACGTCCTGCTGGGCATAACCCATTTGGCATATCCCCATCACCGAGATCCCAAGTCCCCCTGAATCTAACTGTGTGCTCATTTTGGCCCAGGACCGTCTCCCCTAGATGCACCGACGAGCTCGCCTCGGTCGTCGTCGTGCGAGCCAGTTCTAGCCGCAGAACCCCCTGCTACCGCCCATCGTCGAGGTCACCGCCGTGCAACGCGCCCTCTCTTCTGCTCCCTGGCTTCTTCCGAGCCCTCAGGTGAGCCCTCCGCTGCTGCCGAGCCCGTCTAGGGTTTCCCCGCCGCCGTCACTCGGGCTGAGGAGGACGAAGATCGACGTAAGTCGATTCCTCCTAAATCGAACGACCCACAACCTCCCATACCTCTTTGGCCTCGTCAAGGCACTAACCGGTGGGCCCCGTCGCGAGGGTTTGAAATCCCGCCTCCCGCACGGCGCATCCCCGGCGCGGGCCGAATTCACTCCCCCGGCCCATTTCCCTCTGGAAAACCAGCCCACCCCCACTTCCTTTTTAATATTTTTCCACTAGATCTGCAGTTTCCATGTTTGGATTAATTTCGTTTGTAATGAAAAATACTTCCAAATGCCCAGATCTGAATTTTGGTTTATACCCAAATGTTTTCCTCAACATTCAGTGCAATAATTGAACCAAAATTTGGTCTAGATTAATCCTAGTAATTTAAATACCAGAAGGTGTCCCTTTTTCTAAGTAATTCCTTTTGAGGGATTTACAACTCCAACTAGGAAAAACCTAAGTGCCCCTGGTAGGTACTGCATGTACCTACCTCATGACCTTGGCCTCCCTCCAAGTGGAACCAATAAACTCCTGTGGAAAAAATAACAAAAGCAAGCCTTTTCAGCCCTTAGAAAATTCCCTAGGTCAAACCAAAATGGGTATTGACCTAATTCCAACTCCCAGTACACCTGCATACCAGTATCTATCAAACCCCATGAGTCCATAATTTTCTAAGCCCCTGTGGATTTATCATGAATTAATCTGTTCTAGGCTTAGTTAATTCACTAGAAAAATCATCACAGTATCTCTACAAATCCAAAAAGGTTGATTCCAATTTCTACTGAAAGGTATTATAATTTCCTACCATGTTCCCTCAGAATCAACTCAAAAGACCCAGCATATTTAATCTGGTGAAAAAGACAATTTGTCTATAGAACTGCTTTTGGGAATTTCCTGAGGGCATTCTGTTAATTATTTTTGAGTGATTTTAACTCTCAGTGAACAAGTACATTAAGACCTACCTAACTACCCAAGGAAATAAGTTGTGGACATACAGAACATCTCTGGTGAATTATTTCCTAAAACTAGAGTTTTTCCCACTAGAAAATTCTTTATAAATCAATGGAAATTGATAATTTGGTGAAACCACTTTTGTTGGTTTCATATTATCACTACCTATCTGATGGTATCTTTTCTGTACAAATGTATCCTACAGAACTTGGACCTTGTAATTAAACCCCTTAATTAAGTAGTTTAGGCCTCCAAATCATTAAATAAAACCCACAAAGGCATTTCAAGTAATTCCACCTGTGTAGAAGCCAACCACACAAAACCTACTGAATTGTAAACTTGTATTGTCCATTGCTTGTTGTATGTATTGATGTTTGTATGCCTGGTGTTGATTATGTCATTTTTTTGCTTGCATGTGATCTATATCGATGATAGGTGCGATTATATCGGAGACCAGAAGAAGTTGGTTATTATTCTTGGTTATTGTTGTATTCTAAGAAGAAGTCCAGGGACATTTATGCCATATTGCAGATCATCACGTAAGCCACCTTATTGCTCATAAGCCTTGTCCTACTGTTTTACTTATGCATGTTTTATCTACTGTTTATTAAAACTGCATTGTTTTACTATATGTTGATGTATATATGGTAGTGGTTTGGCTCCTCCGAACTATTACACTTTTGTACTATTAAGTACAACCCCCTTAATGACACCTACTTGTCCCTAGTGTGGTAGATGGTGTAATACACCATACCCTTTGGAGACCCCATTTTAGCCGAAGCAAAGCTAGAGGATGGGAAGACCCCGAAAAAAGTTTTACCAGATGTTTTATGATAAAACCTTGGTAAGGTGGGACCTCCCAAGAGATGTTGAGAAAGAAAAAGGTTTTGTTTTACAAAATGCTGAAGGAAAGATGGAGTAAAAAGGTTTATGAAAATGCACCCGGTTCTTTGCAGTTTTGCTAGAACAATTAACCCTATGCAACCACATTACTCTGGAATGGGACGGAGCTGGATTTGATGTTTGTCTATTCTGGTATAAGCTGCCTCACAACTACTACAGGGGATCAAGATCCCCGGAGGCTGGGCCTTCTCCCATAAAGTTCCATGTGGGACATCAACCTGGAGAAGGAACGAACTGTCTGCTGGCAGCCAGGTGTTACTATGAGCCCCTCATTGAAAGCGCCCACTGTGTAAAGTGTAAAATGTGCTCTGGTTGGTCCTCGGTACTCGACGGCCTGGTTTTGAGGGGAGTAAGACTCATAGGGTAGGCACTTATATTGGAGTGGGCATCCGACGAGTCTTGATCGTTTACTTGACCCACGACCGGTGTAGATCAGGGTTGTGTACCCGGATAGTGTGGGTAAAGAGTGCGACCTCTGCAGAGTGTAAATCTATTCGAATAGCCGTGTCCGCGGTCATGGATGGTTGGGAAGGTTGATGTTGAGCGGTGCTGGTCTTGATTTCAAAAAGGATTTCGGAAAAGAAATGGCTTTGGAAATGTTTTGACCTTGGGATGGTCATAAAGGAGAAAGGTTTTGATCATGTGATGGTCAGAAGGAGGAGAAAGGAGTTTCATCGTGGGACAACCTGAAGACGGGAACAAATGGGTACCCCAATCCTAGTGTTTACAAAACTTTTAAAAAGGTTTCCAAAATGGTTTACAAAAGTTTTCAACAAAGATATGTAGATGCTATATCTACAAGAGAAACTATTTGAGAAAAGAACCTCTCTTGAAGCCCTCCTACTACCACAACCATATTGCATATCCTCTGGTTATTATTATTTTCTTGAGGTGGTTTGCGAGTACATTCAAAGTACTCACTGGCATTGTCCCTGGCTATTAACTTGGTCAGATATCAACAAGAGGATGAAGTTGACGGCTAAGCGAGCTAGGACGTTCTCCCAGTCAGTTGCCTGTAGGTTAAGGCATGGCTCAGGCTCTATGCTTAATGAAGTTCCGCTGATGATTGATCGATGTAGCCATAATGGCAAATAAGGTATGACAGGTATTCGTAATGTACTGGATGTTTACTTTGATACTTGTCTGTTATGTGCCACGACTAACTGATCATGGGATCGTGGTTGTATGCATAACAGGGATTCTCGAAGGATTAACCCGGGGCCCCGCAGACTTGGTATCAGAGCCATCCTGACTGTAGGAGAACCTTAGTTAGCATGGTCGTTAGACAGGAACCTTATTTTGAAAACCCCGGCTTTCGAAAACTAGTTTCCTAATGAGTTTCAAAAAGTTCTACTTCTTCTCTTACTCTAAGTAAATGCTTTCCAAAATGGTTTCCTCTAACTCTCGTCCAAACTTCAAACCTACGGATTTTAAATAACTAGGATCTAGAACCCGGTGAAGACAATAAGAACAAGATGAAGACAAGCAACTACTAGCAAACACAAGGAGACTACAATATCACTCTACCAGCGGAAACCTCATAATCAGAAGACATCAGGTGTTGCACTATCAAGAAGCGTCCAAGATACGACGAAGGATTTATCAGCAAGATAGTGACTCTGACATGAAGAAAGACGATATCTAGGGCCAATAGTCCTAAGAATAGGATTCTCCTACATCACGAGTAGTTAACTCCTTGGTCCCTAGCGTTCATCGTGTTTGCTTAAGTGCCTCCTATGTTGCTTGATGTGTGTTGTTTGCCGAGGACATTCCGATCCCCTCGCTCTGTTTGCCTTGTTTGTATGCTCTGGTTTGCTTTGACCTCCTTAAAAATTTGACTCGAGGAGCGATAACCCACCTAGTAACTCAGGAAACCCCTATGTTAGATGTCGGTAATGAGACCCAGACTAACCTCGAGAGTATATGAGAGGAAAAGCATCGCGAGAACCAGGAGTTCGACATCGTCAAGTCAGAATCAACTCGAAGATTTCACCTCAGCAGGATGACATACCTCGTCAAACTCACCTCGCAAGACTCATCAACAACACCACACTCCCTTGTCCCTCAGTCTACTACAACAAGAATTCTGTTGGAGCTGGAAGCCGATCACCAAAGGATCCTCAATATCCACAAGAAACCACGTGATAAGTCAACCAAGACAAGAAGTGAAGACCTAACCACACTAACCTTGAGTATATTAGACCTTCCAACCACCACAGGAGACTAACTATTCCAGTCGACCCTACCCAACCTAACGGGAAGTTCCTCACCAGAAGGACAAAATAATCCAAAAACCCGAAGACGAGGATGCATGAAGACAACGAGTCTACTCCGCCCTCAAGCAGAAGCCACGCAAGAGATTCAAGTGAAGACCTCTTCTCCGACGCTGACTACATCAACCCTGACTAAAGACTAACCAGGAGAGTCATAAACCGCTAGCTTGCCCTGAGCTAACTCCATAAGGCTTCGTTAGGAAATCACCCTCGCCAAAGTTTACAGAATAGGGCGTCACTCAAAGACTCCAATCAAGACCCAGAAAGAAGACAACCTTCCGCTAACATCAGGTCAGCGCTCCCAGACAGAAAATCTGCACCACTCCTAAAGCACCTTAGTGAGGCTCTAAGGGGGAAAGACTACGTCTTTCCACTCAATCCTCAGAAGACTGTCTACCAGAGGATACTTCAGAAGAGATATTCGGATACACCGTCATTTCGCCAAACAACCACCCGCGAGTTATCAAGAGGAGAAACTAAGTGAAGATCCTACGAAGTCCCTCTGCTATTTCAGCTACAGACATATCGGAAGGACCACAACATCGCCAACCCCTCGGTTCCAATCGTTTAGAGGACGTAAGTCTCTGATGGCTTCAACAGGCTAAGTACGAATGATGCTAGTATATAAGCCTAGTAAGTCATAATTCCCGGAAGACTTCCGAAGGTCTCTACTCCAGAAGAAAGATGGACGACAATCCCCAAAAACCCCATTTAATGACTTCAAGAAGGAAGGACTATGTCAACTCTCCGATATACCCTAGTTTAATCCTAAGGGGGAAAGACTGCGTCTTTCCCATGAAAATAGGGTAACCCTTCACTGAAGCAAACTCAGGAGTCCCGACCCTAAAATCGTTAATTAGGATACTTTATGACCCTAAGGAAGAGCTATGAATCCTTAGAGAGAGGTACTCCCAACCATAGATTCTATACTCCGACAAGTACTCCGTGAAGTTCAGAATCGAGGTGGTCTGCCTAGCCTAAGCCCTCGAGGTATAGAGTCCCGAAGGAATATAAGATCATTCCTCGCAATCAAGGCTGGGCTCTGCTCAACTCTCCGTGCATCCCGGAAGACTGAAGCAACTTCATCAACAGCGTAACCACTTTCAAAGACGGAGTCCGTAAGATAGGACGCGTAAGACACCTGGTATCAACTTGACTCAAAATCCCCTAACCCTACTCTCCTTAATCTCGGGACGAGATTCTTTTAAGGGGGAAAGGTCTATAACATCCCAATTTCAGCAACCCTGATTAGTTGTCCAAAATGCCAAAAATCAGGGGGAACAAAAACTTTTTCTTGTTTAGGGATAAGGTGTTTGCCTGTTGTTTGACTATGTTTATGATTATGCTTGTGTAATAGAAGATATACTCCTTACCTCAACACCAGTTGACAAAAGCTACTTCCCAAAACTGTCTTGGCTTAATTTCCATATTCTCAAATGTTCTGGCATTTCAAAACCTGAGCCAAGAAGCCTTTGCAAACCAACTATTTTAGTAGCTTCTATTTCCCTAAACTATGGAGAGCAACCTATTATAATATCCTTATGTTTTATAGACAAAACCTTCAACCATTCTTATCTCTAGGTTTCCCAAAACCTCCTTTTAAAGCTTTTGAATTCTACTCTTGGTAGAGATACCAAGGACTCTCATCTTATCCAAACCACAACCCTTTCAAAATACCCATCCTTACCTTGAGCTAGGCTTGATGGTAACCCTAGTAGTAGGTTTGCTTAGTTTATAAGATGAGTTGCCTTGATCTGTTGTCTGATGAATTGCCTTGATCTGCTGCTTGAATTGTCTGCTTAGGAGATAGTATGAGCTACTCTAGGAGATCATCACTAGGATCAAGAGGTTTCTAAATAACCACACCCTAAGCAAGAATACAAAGCAGGATCTAATTTCTAGATACGGTGATCATCTAAAACCCTTAACCAGATCAATTCTAAAGTGATCCATTCTAGAAGTTTCCAAGTCAATGAAGACCAATATCAAGCATGGATCCCTTCTACTCAATCTACTCTTCAAACTCATCCACTTGATGATGCTTTGGTATCATGTTATCCATCAAAAGCCTTCCCTCTCATAATTTGGCTAAGTCTGGTAAACTATTTCCAATATCACCTTTTTGAATGCCTCCCTTTCTCAAACCTTGTGCATTCTTGAAAATGCATTTGAACCATATTGTTAACCATCCTAAGGACTACCAAGGCCCACTCCTTCCCTTGGTTAGATCATCCTCCAACCCACTTGTTCTTGATGGTTTTGCAGGCAAGAAAATAACTACTCCTGCAAATCTAGTCAACATGCCTACTTTGACAGAAGCTCACACCATCATCCAACCTTCTTTGGACCAACTCTTCACATGGTTGTGATCTACTCATATAGGTCTCTCAATATCTACTTCACTTGTTCCAAGTGGATCTTTGTGCTCCTTAAAACCACAAGGTTTTGAAGGCCAGTTGATAATCTGCTTTGGCAGGCTTATTTTATTCAAAGTTTGAAATCAATTCTTGGTGAACTCAAGCAAGATCAAGCTCAAACCTCTATACCATGTTGATGTACATCACATGGTCTATCCATCCATATATCCCATGCCCCAAGGGGAGATCTAACCTCCAAGATCCAACAAGGTTTTGGTGATATGAAAATAACATCACCCTAGATCCGCAATTCCTTGTTTTCCCATCTAACTCAAGTTGGACTTACAATTCCCAAGGTTGCAAATGCTTGGTACACCTTTTATACATCATCTACCTTGATCATCAAGATTTATCAAATATTATCCATAATTATTATGGCTCCAAATCTAACTAATCTCTTTAATAGACCAAATCTCCAAAACTTCCTCGATAAAGGAAAGTTTGGTCTTTGTTAAAACACTTCCCCAAATTTTGGCTCAATTGAGGTCCACATATCATACCCCATCTTCTCACTTCAAAAATAAATAAATATTTTTGAAGAGTTTTATTATTTCTTTTTTCCTATTCTCTTAAATGGCAGAAATGGAATAATAATTGCTTTAAATACTTTTAAGCCACAATAAATCTTGGGAAAATTCCCCTAAGTGTGTATTCACATTTGGGACCATCTCACATCAAAAACCAACCTTGTCCAATGTAAAATTATCAAATGATATTCTAGAAACTACTTCTGTACTTTTTGAATAAATAATTTTAAGTGGAATTAAAAGCCTCCAAAAAATCCCAAATAATTCCTGGATATCTATCTTGACCTCACCTACCTACCAGCATCATTACCTCAACCTGCCAAGGTCAAGTTTTGAAACTTGCTTCATGATCCAAGGTTTGGCCAACATTTGAAATCCTTCAAGCTATCTTTCAAATCCCTTTTCAAACCCTCACCAAAGCCTCTCCAATGCTTCTCCACAACAACCACCATCACCCTCTAGTCGAAATACTGTAGCATCACCCTCCCCCATGCCCTTTACCCCTTAAAAGGAGGAAAAGCTATGCCATTTATTGGTGTGTCCCTCCTTACATCAAAAGCTGGGCAGCAACCTTCCCCTGTCTCTCTCTGCTCGAACCCAGGACCCTTCAGAACTCCCTTACCCCACCTATCAGCCTCCATGGCTAGCCCTAGCCCTCCTCCTCTCCATTTCTTTTCTTGGGCCGAAGGATAGAGAGAGGTCCCATCCTCTCACTACAAGGCCCTATAGCCACTTCTGTACCACCCTTGACCTCTCCACCGACCCCTCCACCACCCCTGCTGCCCAATGGAAGGCCAGCTCCCTCCCCATCCTCTCCTTGGACCAAATCCACCATGGACCGATCCACCTCGAGCTAAATAGGCCAGAGGCCACCCCGCGCCTCCCTCTGCCCCTCATTCCACTCCTCTCACTCCCACTTACCACCCAGAGCTCCCCATCCTCTCCCTGCTCTTCCTTGCCCAGGAAAAGGAGGAACTCGCCTCTCGGCCAACCCCCAAGATCTAAGCATAGCTCCTTCTACTCTGCTCCCCTCTCCTTGCATGTGCCATTCCCGAGATCCCCAAGTCCCCCTGAATCTAACTGTGTGCTCATTTTGGCCCAGGACCGTCTCCCCTAGCTGCACCGACGAGCTCGCCTCGGTCGTCATCGTGCGAGCCGGTTCCAGCCGCGGAACCCCCTCCTTCCGCACATCGTCGAGGTCGCTGCTGTGCACCGCGCCATCTCCGCCGCTCCCCGGCTTCTTCCGAGCCCTCAGGTGAGCCCTCAGCCGCCGCCGAGCCCGTCTAGGGTTTCCCCACCGCCATCGCTCGGACTAAGGAGGACGAAGATCGACGTCCCTTGATTCCTCCTAAATCGAACGGCCCACAGCCTCCTATACCTCTTCGGCCTCGTCAAGGCACTAACCGGCGGGCCTGTCGCGGGGGCTTGAAATCCCGCCTCCCACGCGGCGCATCCCCGGCGCGGGCCGAATTCACTCCCCCCGGCCCATTTCCCTCCGGAAAACCAGCCCACCCCCACTTCCTTTTTAATATTTTTCCACTAGATCTGTAGTTTCCATGTTTGGATTAATTTCATTTGGAAATGAAAAATACTTCCAAATGCCTAGATCTGAATTTTGGTTTACACCCAAATGTTTGCCTCAACATTCAGTGCAATAATTGAACCAAAATTTGGTCTAGATTAATCCTAGTAATTTAAATACCAGAAGGTGTCCATTTTTCTAAATAATTCCTTTTGAGGGATTTACATCTCCAAGTAGGATAAACCCAAGTGCCCCTGGTAGGTACTACATGTACCTACCTCATGACCTTGGCCTCCCTCCAAGTGGAACCATTAAACACCTGTGGCAAAAATAACAAAAGCAAGCCTTTTCAGCCCTTAGAAAATTCCCTAGGTCAAACCAAAATGGGTATTGACCTAATTCCAACTCCCAGTACACCTGCATACCAGTATCTAGAAAACCCCAGGAGTCCATAATTTTCTAAGCCCCTATGGATTTATCATGAATTAATCTGTTCTAGGCTTAGTTAATTCACTAGAAAAATCATCACAGTAGCTCTGCAAATCCAAAAAGGTTGATTCCAATTTCTTCTGAAAGGTATTCTAAGTACCTACCATGTGCCCTTGGAATAAACTCGAAATACACTACATATTTAATCTGGTGAAAAAGACAAGTTGTCTATAGAACTGTATTTGGGAATTTCCCGAGAGCATTATGCTAATTATTTTGGAGTGATTTAAACTCTCAGTGAACAAGTATATCAGGACCTACCTAACTACCCAAGGAAATAATTTTTGGACATACAGAACAACTCTGGTGAATTATTTCCTAAAACTACAGTTTTTCCCACTAGAAAATTCTTTATAAATCAATGGAAATTGATAATTTGGTGAAACCACTTTTGTTGGTTTCATATTATCACTACCTATCTGATGGTATATTTTCTATACAAATGTATCATACAGAACTTGAACCTTGTATTAAACCCCTTAATTAAGTAGTTTAGGCCTCCAAATCATTAAAGAAAACCCACAAAGGCATTTCAAGTAATTCCACTTGTGTGGAAGCCAACCACACAAAACCTACTGAATTGTAAACTTGTATTGTCCATTTCTTGCTGTATGTGTTGATGTTTGTATGCCTGGTGTTGATTATGTCATTTGTTTGCTTGCATGTGATCTATATCGACGATAGATGCGATTATATCGGAGACCAGAAGAAGTTGGTTATTATTCTTGGTTATTGTTGTATTCTAAGAAGAAGTCCAAGGAAATTTATGCCATATTGCTGATAATTAGGCAATCCACCTTCTTGCTCATAAGCCTTGTCCTTCTGTTTTCCTTATGCATGTTTTATCTACTGTTTATTAAAACTGCATTGTTTTACTATATGTTGATGTATATATGGTAGTGGTTTGGCTCCTCCGAACTATTACACTTTTGTACTATTAAGTACAACCCCCTTGATGACACCTACTTGTCCCTAGTGTGGTAGATGGTGTAATACACCATACCCTTTGGAGACCCCATTTTAGACGAAGCAAAGCTAGAGGATGGGAAGACCCCGAAAAAGGTTTTACCAAATGTTTTATGATAAAATGTTGGTAAGGTGGGACCTCCCAAGAGATGTTGAGAAAGAAAAAGGTTTTGTTTTACAAAATGCTGAAGGAAAGATGGAGGAAAAAGGTTTACAAAAACGCACCCGGTTCTTTGCAGTTTTGCTAGAACAATTAACCTTGTGCAACCACATTACTCTGGAATGGGACGGAGCTGGATTTGATGTTTGTCTATTCTGGTATAAGCTGCCTAGCAACTACTACAGGGGATCGCGATCCCCGGAGGCTGGGCCTTCTCCCTTAAAGGTCCATGTGGGACATCGACCTGGAGAAGGAACGGACTGTCTACTGGCAGCCAGGCGTTACTACGAGCCCCTCATTGAAAGCGCCCACTGTGTAAAGTGTAAACTGCGCTCCGGTTGGTCCTCGGTACCCGATGTCCTGGTTTTGAGGGGAGTAACACTCATAGGGTAGGCACTTATATTGGAGTGGGCATCCGGAGAGTCTTGATCGGTTACTCGACCCACGATCGGTGTACATCAGGGTAGTGTACCCGGATGGTGTGGGTAAAGTGTGCGACCTCTACAGAGTGTAAATCTATTCGAATAGCCGTGTACGAGGTCATGGACGGTTGGGAAGGTTGCTCTAGAGCGGTACTGGTCTTGATTTCAAAAAGGATTTCGGAAAATAAATGGCTTTGGAAATGTTTTGACCATGGGATGGTAGTAAAGGAGAAAGGTTTTGACCATGGGATGGTCGGAAGGAGGAGAAAGGAGTTTGGTCGTGGGACGACCTGAAGACGGGAACAAATGGGTACCCCAATCCTAGTGTTTACAAAACTTTTAAAAAGATTTCCAAAATGCTTTACAAAAGTTTTCAACAAAGATATGTAGATGCTATATGTACAAGAAAACTATTTGAGAAAAGAACCTCTCTTGAAGCCCTCCTACTACCACAGCCATATTGCATATCCTCTGGTTACTATTATTTTTTTGAGGTGGTTTGCGAGTACATTCAAAGTACTCACTGGCATTGTCCCTGGCTATTAACTTGGTCAGATATCAACAAGAGGATGAAGTTGACGGCTAAGCGAGCTAGGATGTTCTCCCAGTCAGTTGCATGTAGGTTAAGGCATGGCTCGGGCTCTACGCTTAATGAAGTTCTGCTGATGATTGATCGATGTAGCCATGATGGCAAATAAGGTATGACAGGTATTTGTAATGTATTGGATGTTTACTTTGATACTTGTCTGTTATGTGCCACAACTAACTGATCATGGGATCATGGTTGTATGCATAACAGGGATTCTCAGAGGATTAACCCAGGGGCCCCACATAATCTATCATGTAAAATAAAGTGAATGGGTAAGTCTTGTTCAGTGTGTCCCTAAGAAGGGCGGTTTTACTGTTGTTCCTAATGAAAACAATGAATTGATACCTACTAGAACTATTGTTGGACATAGGATGTGCATAGATTTCAGGAAATTGAATAAAGAAACTAGGAAAGATCACTATCCTTTACCGTTCATAGATCAAACTTTAGAAAGGTTAGCAAACCACACTCATTTTTGCTACTTGGACGGATACTCTAGTTTTTCTCAAATATTTGGTCATCTTGATGACCTACTTAAAACAACTTTCATTAGTCCTTATGGTTTACATGCTTACCGACGTATGCCTTTTGGGTTATGTAATGCTCCAGCTAGTTTTCAAAGATGCATGACTGCTATTTTTGCGGATTTTATAGAACTAATAATGGAAGTATTTATGGATGACTTTTCTTTCTATGGAACTTTGTTTACTAGTTGCTTGGAATCTCAAAAGATTTTTGCAGCGTTGCGAAGAAACAAATTTTGTTCTAAATTGGGAGAAGTGTCATTTTATGGTCAAAGAAGGTATAGTCCTTGGACATAAGTTATCAGGTAAGGGAATTGAAGTGGATAGAGCTAAGGTTGAGGCCATAGAGAGAATGCCAAAACCTAGGGATATAAAAGGTATAAGAAGTTTTCTTGGTCATGTAGGTTTTTATAGAAGGTTCATTAGAAATTTCGCTGGAATATCTAAACCTTTGATTAACCTCCTGCAAAAGGGAGTAAGATTTAATTTTCGTGATAAATGTCTTATAGCCTTTGATAAACTTAAAAGTGCTTTATCCCATGCTCCTATCATTAAACTTCCTATCTCGGATATGACTTTTGACTTAATATGTGAAGCTAGTGATGATGTTGTAGGAGTAACTCTGGGACAACACATAGGTCACATATTTAATATTATACATCATGCTAGTAGAACTCTCAATAGTGCTCAAAAGAATTATCCTAAGTAAGAGAGGGAACTCTTTGCTGTATTTTTCTCTCGCGATAAATTTCGATCTTATATAGTTGATGCAAAAGTAAGAGTTCACACGGATCTTGATTGTTTAAAAGAACTACTTGAGAGGAACAACCATAAGCCAAGACTGATCCGTTGGATTCTTTTACTTTAAGAATTTGAGTTACAGATCATTCAGAGGCAAGAAATAAAGATGTTGGATGTAGTGTCCATAATTGCCAAGCAAGACACCAATCTTGTTGAGAGGAACTTTAGTCCTGATGATTTCTGCTTG
Organism: Avena sativa; assembly: GCA_916181665.1. NCBI lineage: Eukaryota > Viridiplantae > Streptophyta > Magnoliopsida > Poales > Poaceae > Avena > Avena sativa. The sequence continues at coordinate 161,121,707 of OV702290.1, forward strand.
CGAGAATTATTCAATGAACTAAGGTCAATTCCTCCAAAAGAGAAGGAGTCTTTGTTGTTGGAGGAGCTTGTCATCACCGAATAAGTAAATGGTAAGTTCAAGGTAAGTGTTCTTACTCAAATAAGTGATTTCTTTTCACAGATTTTACTCCTAAATTTTTTGCCTTTGAATTCCTTATGTTTTGGGGGGGTTTTACCAACTATACGGGTGGAACTATACGACCAGAGAGAAAGCTCCACCGTATAGTTGGTCGTTAAACCCTCTGTATTTTCTTTGCGGTTTTTTTTCGATATTTGGAACTATACGGCTGCAACTATATGAGTGGAGGAAATAATTCTGGCCGTATAGTTGGTCGTTGAACTCACTTTCGATTTTTGGTGTCTGTATCTATACAGTCGCAACTACATGATCGGAGATGAAATTCCGGCCATATAGTTGGTCATTAAACTCTCAGACATCTTTGTTTACTTTTTCATTTTTCTGATTATATTCTGGAAAAACGGTATTGTCGGCTCCGAGTCGTACTTTAACCGACCTCGACTCGAGATATTTGGAAATATCTTCCCGGAACCAACTATACGGCCGGAACTATACGGGTCGCACCCGTATAGTTGGTTGTTTCTCGCGAGTTTTACCGACCTCTGACCCTCCTTATATACTTCCATTGTCTCTCTCTAATCATAATCTCCAAGAACCAATCTAGCAATGTGCTATCCCGTCCCAGGCCGTGGGAAACCCCTGGGGCTCATTGCTCCTTCCAGGGACTACTCTAGTAGCCCATCCATGGAAGATGATGACGAGGAGGTGGAGAGGTTTATCCCGGGGTACAAGGAGTACGTCGATCCAAGCTTCTACAACAAAGATTCTGATGATGATGTGGTTGACGTCTACATCAGCCGTGATGTCTATGATCCCCTGAAGATCAACTGGGCAAAAATGAAGAGAGCTCAAGAAGAGAGAGAAGGTCACCAGACGCATAGAAAAGGGCGCGTGGAGACAATCAAGTTCATCGCCATGGACCCCAGGCCACACAAGCGTAAGGAATTATCCAATATTGGTGCAGGTGCTAGCAAGGGAGCGAAGGAGCCACTCTCGAAGCCTACCATTGGTGCTCATATGAGGGTTAAGCCTCAATAAGTGTGGAGGTACGGCTTCCACTTCCTCGATCCATCAATTATGGATGAGGAAGAAGTTGTTCCTAAGACCAAGGATCGCGTGCGAGCACTGGAGATATATCAGAAGCAGGAGTTACTTCATCGCGTCGAAGTCCGCCATCGTCTCAAGGAGATAGAGAAGAAGGATGATCTTCTCCCATTGGTGACTAAGCTCGCGGATAAAGTGGACACTTTGCAATCTGATTTGCACATGTGCTACAGACGCATCACTGCTCTGGAGGATACCAACAAGAAGCTACGCACCGCGGTGTTACATGCCATGGCACCATAGTGATCTACAATAATCACAGTATCAAAAAATGATGGGTTCGTAGCATGGAAAACAAAAAAATTCTACCGCAAGAACGAACAAAACCCAGATCTAATCTAGATAAAAGCCAAGATCTAATCTATTAGACATGTGCAATGAGATAGATCTGTACTAACCCTCGTAGATCCGAAAGCATTACGAGATTAGATCTCGGGGTTGATGTAGTCGATCACTTGCCGATCTCAAGATCGTGTGGACGATCCTTCCGGCACCGCGTTCCGGCAGCGCTTCCGCAGTCGGTCACACGTGCGGAGTCGAAGCAGACCTTCCTCTCCCCGTTCCAGCGAGCAGCGGAGCTAGTAGATCTTCTCCACGGAATCCCAGCAGCACGACGGTGTGGTGGCGGTGGTGGAGTAGAGATTTCTGCAGGGCTTCGCCTAAGCCGGAGCAGAGCGAAGGAGGAGGAGAGAGGTGGCGGCTAGGGTTTGTTATGGAAGAGGTCTAGGGGGTGGCGCCCCCTCCCCTCTATTTAAAGGAGGGAGGCGCCATGGGAGGGGGAGTCCTAGTAGGACTCCCCTCCCTCCTTGGCCGGCGGATTGGGAGGGGGGAGGAATCCTCCTCCCCCACGAATCCGTGTCTTGCCCCACAAAGACTCCTTGATCCTTTCTTGGTTTTCAAGCAAACTCCAAGAAATCTTCTAGAACCTTCCAGAACATTCTGAAACCTTCTAGAATCTCCATACAAACACTCCGGAACATTTCCTAACTTAGAAAATGATCCCCAATATATGAATCTTATTCTCCGGACAATTCCGGATCTCCTCGTGATGTCCCGGATCCAATCCGAGACTCCGAACAACATTTGGTCTCCAACGCATATTCCATATCTACTTAAAACAACTTCGAACCTTAAGTGTGTCACCCTACGGTTTGTGAATATGCAGACATGATGAAGACACCTCTCCGATCAATAACCATCAGCGGGATCTGGAGATCCATAACGGCTCCCACATACTCAACGATGACTTCGTGATCGATAGAACCATTAACATACGAAACCAATTCCCTTTTTCACGCGATATTCTACTTATCCGAGGTTTGATCGTCGGTATCTCCATACCTAGTTCTTCCTCGTTACTGATAAGTACTCTTTACTCGTTCCATGTTATGTCATCCCTTATGACCCAGTCACATGCTTGCAAGCTAACTAGATGACATTCCACCGAGAGGGCCCAGAGCATATCTATCCGTCATATGGATGGACAAATCCCAATCTTGGTCCATGCGCTTCAACACATACTTTCAGAATACCCAATGACACCTTTATAACCACCCAGTTACGAAGCGGTGTTTGATGTCATCAAAGTACCCATCCGGTGATGGTGATTAACATAACCTCATGGCCGAAGGATTGGGTTACTATGCATTTGAAAGCTTATAGCAATACGAACTTAATGACTTGATCTTATGCTACGCTTACAATGGGTGTGTGTCCATCACATCATTCTCCTAATGATATAACCTTGTTATTAATGACATCCAATGTCCATGATCAGGAAACCATGATCATCATTTAATCAACAAGCTAGTTTAACAAGAGGCTTACTAGGGACTCTTTTATGTTTACAAAACACACAAGTAATAATGTTTCTGGTTAATACAATTATAGCATGGGATGTAAACATTTATCATAAACATAAAGATATAATAATAACCACTTTATTATTGCCTCTTGGGTATATCTCCAACAGTCTCCCACTTGCACTAGAGTCAATAATCTAGTTAATAACTTGTGCATTCAACACCTGTGGCTTTCTGGTGTTGTATAGACACTATTGCTAGTGGTAAACATAATCTTCGGATCTGACACTTCCAGGTCCGTGTGTATTTGCATGTCCTTGCGTCTCTACGCATTACTCATTCTCCAATGAGATGGCATTGTATAAATTTGGTCCTTTGGTGAGACCTTTAGTTCCTTGGGATTAAATCATGTTGATACAATTGTCATACAATGTATCTTCATAGTATTATCCCGCTATGAACCACACCTAGTTTGGTAACAAACTACTTGACGCAAATGCCCTCATTTGCTGCTACAATAGTAGTCATATACTTAGCCTTTTGTTGTAGTATCTGTCACAATGTTTTAACTTCGGTACTCAACAAAATCCGTTATGGAACTTCCTTTCCATTACATTGTGCCACCCATAGATTAAATTTGAGATAAACTTAATTTGTGACAAAACTAGTATCAATGCAACAATTTACAATGAACTATTTTTCATCACTATATAAATAATATATTCTTAGTTCTTCCAAACATCATAGGAATATCCCTACTATTGTCCAATGATCATCTTATGAGTCATTCTGATATATGCTCATAACATTTAGAGCATAGGACATATCTGGATGTGTACATCTCAAAGAATGATTGATCAAAATATTCTTGTGATTTCACCAAGTGTCAAAACACTTGAATCTCGTGTCAACACACTTGAATCTTGATTCAGTCCTTTCTGTGCATCAAGAACCTTTCTTGTTCTTTCCATATTGAACTCATTCAACATCTTTTCTATGTACATTTGGCAAAACCATATTGGCGCATCAATCTATCCATATAGACATTGATGCCTAATTCTTGGGTTATGCCTAAGTCTTTCATCAAAATGAAATTCTTAACCTGTGTCAATAAAAGATACATCATTTCTAATCAACAATATGTCTTTCACGTAATGTATTAGAAATATGTCTTAGCGCTCCCACTTAATTTCTTGCAAAATGCAAACATCTTCATCATCTCTGATGAAATTAAACCTTTTAATGGTTTCATCACGGTGAAGATTCTAACTCCGCGATGCTCACTTCAACCATTGAAGTTTTGCATACTCTTTTAGCATCCATTGAATTAACAAAACCCTTTGGATCGTGTCATGGACACATCCTAGGTAACCATTCTATTAGAAGAACTTGTTTTGTTTGTTCAACTACCATATACCAAAATATATGTAGTGGTTGCTACATTAATCCGTCCAGACTAAATATCGCTATGAAAGATCAAATCTTATCATAGTCAATTCCTTGAACATTGTCGTAAACTCTTTCCGACATGTCGACTATTTCATAGATGTGAAACATCCATGTCTATTTCTTTATAGATCCATATACGACTGTAAGGTCTTGCACCTTTCCATAGGGTCTTTCAAATTCAAAGCTTGATTTCTCGTGTATGGAATTATCACGGATTTTATGGCTTCAAGCCACTTAACGAAGTCAGGGCCCATCATTGATTATTTGCATGTAGTCGGTTCATCATTGTCAAACAACAATGATTTAACTCTCAAATCTTGGCATTTGATTACTTACCTGACCTACTTGGTTCAATAGGAACTTAGATCTCCGTGACCACAACCTTTGAGGCACGTGAGCCATGAGCATTGTTGCTGCCTCCGGGACACTTACCGACGCTGCGCAACTCAGCACATATTAGCCAAGGTTCAACAACCTTGTCAAAGTTCTATTGTCCTCCCACTTAACTTTTCACCAAAAATTCCTTCTCAAGAAACTCGACATTCTAAATGACAAACACTTTTGTTTTCGGTGTTATGGAGGAATACCCAATGGTTATTCGAAATAACATACAAAGACATGCTCATCCGACTTTGGTTGTAAACATTTTACTTATGCCTAGCATACCAAAAATTTAAGAAAGGACAACCTGGGTTTTATCCCAAACCATGACTTATATGGTGTCATTTCAACGGATCACGATGGAGCTCTTTTCAGTGTAAAAGCGGTAGTCACTAAAGCTCTAATCTTTAAAATATAATGGCAGTTTTATAAATCACACCTTTGATCTTACCATGTCAAACAAGGTTTCATTACATATCTTGAACACTCCATACTCCTATGGTGTTTTTGGGAAATGCAAATCCATGGAACGATTCCTCAAATCTTAGGTGTTTTGCTAAACTTTTAACTCAAACATCTTTATGATCCAATCATAAACTTTTTTTTATTTTCTTGTTACAATAATTTTCCACTTCATCTTGAAAGTCTTTGAACATTTTCAAATGTTTCATACTTCTTCCTTATTGAGTAAGTATATACATATACTCACTCAAATCTTCGGAGAAAGCATATGAAGTTGAAATCCATCGCCCACGAATACACATAATGGAATATATACATCAATATGTACAAATTCCAATCAGTTAGTCGTCCGTTCCTCTTTTGGCCTACGAACGGAGTTTTAATTATCTCCAGGAAAGTATCACAAGCGTCATTTGATCAAAATCAAAGACTCCAAAAATCCATCAACATGGAGTTTCTTCATGTATCCCTAATATAATTTAAACGGTGATGTCACTTTGCAAGTGATCTTTCAATTATTTGTCTTGCGACATTTTAGCATTAGTTTTATGGTCGTTATTTCTCCAACCAGACTTGTATATCATCCATCTATTATGGAATACGGTAATTATTTGAACAACCTTTTTGTCGTCATTATACCTGATCAAAATAACAATTATTGAAACAAATCTTGAAGGTAAGCTTTGATGTTAACGAGCAACACAACAACCCTTTGTTTGTTTTCGATGAACATCATCACATATTCTCTTGCTAGTTACTTAGGCCATTGTAGTTCATGAATTGTGTTGTCCTGTATGACACTTCATACCAACCAATTCGGTATCCAATAACGCAGAACCACATTGTTTAACAACCAAGGAATACATCCATAACATGTATCTTCTATATACCTAAGTTGGATATCTCCAATCTTTCTTTTCTGCCAAATATTTTATAGATTCTCTTTCAACAATTCCTTTTCTTTTAAAAGAATCTATCAACATCAATAGTGGTGTCATTCACATGACACATAGTACAAAGTATGTATAGTCAAATTCTAATACCTTTGGACTTGCACTTTGAAGTGGATCACCTTCATCAAATGTTTGGCATTCTTTCAAAATTCCATTCTTTAGTAATCTTTTAGTGTAGTAAACATTTTACTTACATCTTCTATTCATCCTTATCATGACAACTTTCATGATCAAGCTGCTATAGCTTATAAAGGTGAATTGCGAGTATAATGTTTCTTTTCCAAAACCTTTTGGAGGATTAGGACGACTAGCGTCTCCAACCTTCACAAATTCTCATCAAATATGAGGACATATACTCTATCATGTTGTAACCAACACATTGTTTTAGATATCGCAATACCTTTCACATATGATGGTTTCTGAAACATTGCTTTTAGCTCTTAGATAAACTTGATATTAAAAACAATCTTTTGAGTATCAAGAATCATGGAGGCAAACATGATACATTAGATACTAACACTGGAATTGTTACTCTTGATTTAATACTGTTTATTAAACTTCAAAGAGTAAACGGAGTTTGCTAAAAGTTTGCAATATGACTTTTAAACTTCAGATTGATACTCAAAACAATACGATACCAGTTCGTAAAGAAAATATCCAGAATTTCTATAGTTCCACTATCTCAACTATAACTAAGCGTAAGGTGGTGAACGGATGCCAATGACTACCACAAACTATGCAAATTCACTTTGATTGTGTTTATGATAAATTGAGTTTGACTAATCCAAATTACAAATGAACTCCCACTCAAAACAACATCCCTCGAGTTGTTTTAGTGATTACACGAACCAAATCCACTACACCAAGTCCGATCATCACGTGAGATGATGTAGCTTTAAAGGCGAACAATCAACATGTTCATCATATCATCCATATGACTCATGCTTTACCTTTCGGTATTCCGTGTTCCAAGACCATGTCTGTACATGCTAGGCTTGTCAAGGTTAACCTTAGTATCCGCATGTGCAAATCTGGCTTGCACCTGTCGTATGCACACGTAGAATCTATCACACCCGATCATCATGATATGCTTCGAAACGACAAGTCTTAGCAACGGTGCCTACTAAGGACGAACACTTTATTACTTGATATTTAGTGAGAGGGATCATCTTATAATGCTACTGTCGTGATCTAAGCAATACAAGATGCATAAAGGATTAACATCACAGGCAATTCATAATTAGTGTGATATGATATGGCCCTTTCTTCTTATGCCTTTGATCTCCATCTCCAAAGCACAGACATGATCTCCATCATCACCAGCATTGCGTCAAGGTCAGTGGCGCCGCTTCATGGTTGTCCATCATCACTAGCAATTATTATAACTACTTGGAATAAAGCTATTACAAGATGAATAGACACGCAGGTCTTAACAGAATTAAAGACAACCATTAGGCTCCTGTCGGTTGCCATATTACAACAAGGATCATTGCATACATCAAATATAATCACAATCACATGATGGCCATATCACATCACAAAACCTCTGCAAAAACAAGTTAGACGCCTCTAATTTTCTTTGCATGTTTTACGTGGTTTGGGGCTTTCGAATAAGAACGGATCTTACCTACGAAAATGGACCACAACGTTGATACAAGTGCTATCAAGTGCAAAGTGTAGATTGGATCTATACTATGATGGGAGAGACAGACACCCGCAAAGCCACTTGTGCAATACGAGTTGCACGTCAACTGTGGAGCAAGTCTCATGTGCGATGACATGTAAGGTTAGCCCGAGCCGCTTCATCCCACCATACCGCAAGATGCAAAGTACACAAAGCAAAAGACGGCACGAGCACCAACACCCACAAAACCATTGTGTTCTACTCGTGCAACAGATCTACGCATAGATACGGCTCTGATACCACTGATGGGTTCGTAGCATGGAAAACAAAAAAATTCTACCACAAGAACGAACAAAACCCAGATCTAATATAGATAAAAGCCAAGATGTAATCTATTAGACATGTGCAACGAGATAGATCTGTACTAACCCACGTAAATCCGAAAGTGTTACGAGATTAGATCTCGGGGTTGATGTAGTCGATCACTTGCCGATCTCAAGATCGTGTGGACGATCCTTCCGGCGCCGCGTTTCGGCAGCGCTTCCGCAGTCGGTCACACGTGCGGAGTCGAAGCAGACCTTCCTCTCCCCGTTCCAGCGAGCAGCGTAGGTAGTAGATCTTCTCCACGGAATCCCAGCAGCACGACGGTGTGGTGGTGGTGGTGGAGTAGAGATTTCTGCAGGGCTTCGCCTAAGCCGGAGCAGAGCGAAGGAGGAGGAGAGAGGCGACGGCTAGGGTTTGTTATGGGAGAGGTCTAGGGGGTGGCGCCCCCTCCCCTCTATTTAAAGGAGGGAGGCGCCATGGGAGGGGGGAGGAATCCTCCTCCCCCACGAATCCGTGTCTTGCCCCACAAAGACTCCTTGATCCTTTCTTGGTTTTCAAGCAAACTCCAAGAAATCTTCTAGAACCTTCCAGAACATTACGAAACCTTCTAGAATCTCCATACAAACACTCCGGAACATTTCCTAACTTAGAAAATGATCCCCAATATATGAATCTTATTCTCCGGACAATTCTGGATCTCCTCGTGATGTCCCGGATCCAATCCGAGACTCCAAACAACATTCGTTCTCCAACACATATTCCATATCTACTTAAAACAACTTCGAACCTTAAGTGTGTCACCCTACGGTTTGTGAATATACAGACATGATGAAGACACCTCTCCGATCAATAACCATCAGCGGGATCTGGAGATCCATAACGGCTCCCACATACTCAACGACGACTTCATGATCGATAGAACCATTAACATACGAAACCAGTTCCCTTTGTCACGTGATATTCTACTTATCCGAGGTTTGATCGTCGGTATCTCCATACCTAGTTCTTCCTTCTTACTGATAAGTACTCTTTACTCGTTCCATGTTATGTCATCCCTTGTGACCCAGTCACATGCTTGCAAGCTAACTAGATGACATTCCACTGAGAGGGCCCAGAGCATATCTATCCGTCATATGGATGGACAAATCCCAATCTTGGTCCATGCGCTTCAACACATACTTTCAGAATACCCAATGACACCTTTATAACCACCCAGTTACGAAGCGGTGTTTGATGTCATCAAAGTACCCATCCGGTGATGGTGATTAACATAACCTCATGGTCGAAGGATTGGGTTACTATGCATTTGAAAGCTTATAGCAATACGAACTTAATGACTTGATCTTATGCTACGCTTACAATGGGTGTGTGTCCATCAGATCATTCTCCTAATGATATAACCTTGTTATTAATGACATCCAATGTCCATGATCAGGAAACCATGATCATCATTTAATCAACAAGCTAGTTTAACAAGAGGCTTACTAGGGACTCTTTTATGTTTACAAAACACACAAGTATTAATGTTTCCGGTTAATACAATTATAGCATGGGATGTAAACATTTATCATAAACATAAAGATATAATAATAACCACTTTATTATTGCCTCTTGGGCATATCTCCAACAAATAATCACAAGGGATTATTTGATCCTGCCTAGCTTGATTCCAAGCTTGGGGAGATCTTTAAGACCTTGTAATCTATCTTATAAGTTTTTCATTACTATTTTTCATTAGTTGGAACTAGAAATAAAGTTTGCACCATTAGAAATCCCTTCAGGAATAGTCGATCCCTTTTATGAAATTCCGAGTTTATTATCATATATGGAGCAATATTGAGTTTATGTTTGTCCTATTGGATATATGAATGGCTTGAGTATAATTTTACTTGCACTTGATGATAGAAATAGGAGTCTTCCACACCATTGGTATTAATGGAACATACAAAGATAATTGGTCTACATGTTGTAAGTACATGGTTTGATTTACAAAGAAAGAAAAATTGTGTAATCAGTTAAAGTTGAAAAAGAAACCTTGAACAAAGGAAAATAAAAAGTGCCATCAAATTAGAGTGAGATCAAGACGAGGTAGAATATTCAAGCTATAAAGATTGCTCCGTATACAATTGGAATTTGGTAATTGAGATCGTTAAACTTTGTATTCCTACATGAAGTGGAATGTATGGCTAGCTTCTTTGCACAACACTTAAATAAAAGTGTGAGCATATATAAAAAAAGGAAAGAAGAAAATGAGCGAATGTGCAAAGTGCATATAGTCATACACCACTATATTGTAGTATGACAAAGAGACGTTTTGATATTTTGAATCCCAAGTGAATATGTTAATCCTAAAACATTTGGGACTACCTCACTAACTCATTCGATTGAACTAAATACTTTTACATTATGTTGAGATTCATCTTTTGTGAACTGTTGATCACTAAGGTGTGGAAGCCTTCTAATATTATTCAGATGGTTTGAGTAAGGTACTATTCATGAACTTATTCCTATGTATCATGTATGATAAACACATGCTGCAACTGCCTCATTTATTTTATCGACTCAGCTTCATGAATATGAGGATCACATCCACTAAGCTAACTTGCTCGGGATGAGCAAGAATCTAAGCTTGGGGAAGATGATGAGTGCATATTTGCATCATGTTTTACATTATTATTTTGCATTGTAGATGTAGGATCTTAGTATTTTACGATGCTCGTGCGCACATTTTATGTCTTTTTTCACCAGGATCAGGACAGATGATGGATACAATGGACACAATTCTTGGAGCAGTTATACTAAGGAGAAAAGGAGTAAAAAACAACATAAAATGCTTATTTGGGAATATTAATAATACCAGAAGAAATCCCGAAGCGAACAAGGGACACAGACGGTTTAACGACCAACTATACATCGAGAATAAATTTTCCGGCTGTATAGTTCCCGTCGTATAGTTGGCACCGCTACCGCCTCCTCAAATAGTTTCACCCCGTGCAACTGGATCAGAGAGACGACATACAGAAGAACCATAAATCACCGAAACCTCACCTCCGGAAGGCATCTGGAGGGGGAACTCATCCATCGGGGATCCATCTTCACCCTGCATAGATCCGGGAGGCTAAGGCATCGATCTTCATCATCAACCGCTGCATCACCACCATCTCCATCCATCCCATCTACATCTTGTCTAGATCTTGTTGTAATTTCCGTACTCGTTGTGGATTTATACAAGTACTATTCATCTATGATAGATTCGATTTGTCATTGCCATGATGTTGATTGCCTCCATGTCTAAGTAGATCTTTAGTTCTTGGGAAGATGGAGAAACCCTAGTATGAGATTGAAGTAAGATAAAGTTTATTACAATATTCATCGTTGTGACCATGTGTTAATTGTCTACATCTTGATGTTGGGAGAAGTCAACCTCTCAATATTCGCCTCTTATGGGGACTTGATGGAGGGAACTACTTGTTGGTAGAAGGAGGTGTGTTAGCACTTACAGTGACTATAAAGCTATTGGCACTCCTTACGTATCAACTTGGGAACCGAGGAAACTCACGGAACACTATCCATGCCATGGGATATGTCCTACGGGATTACGTCCCTTAATAGCGTAGTAATTCGATTCATGTCGATTGCTGTTTGCTGTGGTTATGAGGATGATGTGAGCAGCGGTTGCTACCTATTTGTCCACATACGAAGTTCCTCCCACACATACATAGTTGAGAATGTTCTTGATAATAATCTTTATCTTAGCTCTTTATAATGCTAGTGGTGTATCCGCTACTCCCTGAGAATGCCTTTTCCCTATTGCAGTTCCAATCTCTCTTACATACATGATACTTATTTTTTTGTGTTTAGTTGTTTTACATTACTTATTATTGCTCTTATACCAATAACCCAAAAACACCTTTTTATGCAATACTCGCATTTTATATTGTCACTTAGAACTTTATTAAGCATTTCCATTGTAGTATTTAATTTAAGAGTTATTAGACTTCAGTCTCCTCCTCCTTGTGGGATCGATATCTTTATTTTGAAACTAGCTACAAACGATATGTGCACTTGCAGTCATCACTTCTTCCGAACCACCCAGGGCCGGGAAAAGATACAAGAAGTCTGCCAAAAAGGTCGGCACCAAACCCCCTGTCAAGACCATGGTCCGAAGAGCTCAAAAGCCCAAGGATCCACCTACTGCATCCAAGTAACTTCCTCTTTCCTTTCTTGTTCTTTGAGTAGCGTATCTATGTATTTCTTGTTTCTCTCTTTCTGTCCTAACTTGATACTTGTTTCTATTTGACTCGGCAGGGCCGCCAAGGAAATTTCCTAGAGTGGCCCCAGCATAGCCTCTCCTCTTCGCCAGAATCCTCCTTCTCCGTGCCACAACGATGCTGCTATTACCAGGCCCGTCCGAGAAAGCTCTGCCGCTGCACCGAACGTCAGTCCACCTCAGCAGGAGGAGGTTAACATCGGCACGGAGGGAGAAAGTTCCCCTGAGGATGTGGCTATGACAGATCAGCCAAGTGCCTCTTCTGCTCCATAGAAACGAGATGATCATGGTGCCAGCTGTTGGGTTCGCAGCATAGAAAACAAAAATGTTCCTACAATGGGAACTATACGCGAAGATATATCTACTAGATATAAGCAACGGGTGGATATAGATCCATGGATAACTTACCATCAAAGACAACAAAGCCTTGTTAACGAGTTGGAACTCGTGGATGATGTAGTCGAACGCTTGTCAATCTCAAGATCGTGTGGAAGTCCTAGTGCCGCAAATCAGCAGCGCATCCATCCTTGCACACATGTTCAGGCCACCGAACAACCTCCACCTCCTCACTCTAGCTAATCAGCAGAAGCAGCAACTCCTTCCAGACGAAAAGCCACCGGGAACATGTATCTCGCTAATCCGAGACCATGGGAAATATATCTAGAGGGGGAGAGAGATCCTTCACAAGGAGGTGTGCTTTGTGAGGAGGAGAGGGGACTTTTATAGCTAGAGGGGGGCAACCCCCTCCCATGGACGATGCCATGGGGAGGTTCCCCCACCTCTTCCCTCATTCATGTGGTGAAGCTCCACTCACATAAATCTAGCCTCCACTCAAAATTCCACTCACATGCATTAAATTTCCACCAAATTTAATGAAACTCTCATTTAATAAAACTCTTTTATTTATTTTATTCAGATTTTTGTTAATTACTTTAATTAACAAACATTCACATAAAACCCCTTGCAACATTTCAATATCACATGGAGAACCAGTTTCTACAATTTCACCCGAAACAATTCCGGTTTCCATTAAAATGATTCCAGCGCTTTGCAATTCTTTCGTCTGAAACATATATGCTCCAAATGATGTTTGGCAACCCTTAAGTGTGTCACCCTACGGTTCGCGAATAATGCAGACATGATTGAGACTCCTCTCAGATCAATAATCAAAAGTGGGACCTGGAGATCCATTCTGACTCCTACACATTCAACGATGACTTCTGTGATCGTGAGAACCTTTAACGCTAGTAACTTAATCCCTTTGTCTCACGATATATTACATGTCCGAGATTCGATCATCGGTATCCAAATACCTAGTTTGATCTCGTTACCGACATGCACTATTTTCTCGTTCCCGCGATATAACATTCTAGTGATCACATCACTTGCTTGCAAGCTATTCTCAATGTAATATCACCGAGAGGGCCCACATTATATCTATCTGTCATCGGGATGGACAAATCGCACTCTTGATCCATGAGCCTCTACATAACACCTTTGTAGCACTGAACCCATCTTTATAGTCACCCTTTTACAGTGTGATGTTTGATGTTATCAAGATACTCCTCTGGTGTTAGTGATTAACGTGATCTCATGGTCTAAGGACTAGGATTACTTCGTATGATGTTATAGCAATATAAACTCAATGACTTTGATCATAATGCTATACTTCGGATGAATGTTCATCACATCATTTCCCTAATGTTGTGACCTCGTTATTAACAACATCCAATGTCCATGATCAGGAAACTTTGATCATCTTGTTAATCAACGAGCTAGTTTAAAAAGAGGCATAACTAGGAACTTTCCATTTGTTTATTAAACACACATGTATTAACGTTTCCGTATTAATAAAATTATAGCATGCAAAATAAACATCTATCATATACTTGGAATATACATAATAATAACTTTATTATTGCCTCTCAGGGCATATTCCCTTCACCAGCAACATCGGCACCGAGAAAGTTTCTACCAAGGTGCCGGTGACTCCGGCACCAACCCAAGTTCAACCTTAGCCTCAACCTTGACCAATTCCAGCTTCAAGTTCTTCTCCCCAAGCACCCCTGCCTCATCTGAGTCTACCCAGACTCGGCGAGAAGATGAAACTCGGCCACAGCCTTAGGCCAAGTCTCCTGCAGCAACCCCGACAGCTAAAGCTCAACCTCCAGCTTCACATCAGCAGGCCAAGCCAATTACCAAGGCAAAGAAACCTGCCGATGTGACCAAGGTCAAGCCCGCAGCTGAAGAAAGCAAGGCTGCAGCCAAAGGATCAACAGCCAGGTCTGGGCAGCGCACCATTGCTTCAATGATGTAGCAAGGCAGCGCCACTTTAGGCCCTACTCCGAACAAACAGCTTACGCTGCATACCAGTCCGGCTGCTACTAAGCTCTCATGCCAAGCTACACATGAGAAAGGGTTGGTCGTGGCTCGGACTCTCAACGGTGGGAGCCTTGTCTCACTCGTTGAGTTTGCCCAGAACTGGAACAATGCTGAATACGTTGATGTCAGCTCTGGTAACCCGGCAAAATTTGGTCCTGCGGAGATTCGTGCACAGATGAACACTGCTAGCAAGGCCATTGCTTATGCCAGCAAAATAATGAAGGTAAATCCTTCAGCCATCTCTTTACATATGCACAAGTACTTGTAGATATATCCTCTAGTCCCTGAGCCTCTAGGGGAGTAACATGTTACTCGGCCGGATGCTCCTAATAAACTTGTGCAATTTTCCCGTAACTTGTACCCAAATACAAAGTATTTTAACTTAGTGAAATTACTTAGTAGCTTCAAATATCCAATCACCTAGTGCCGGGTTAAGTTCCAATTGACTTGGAGCTGAATACATTCAAATATTCACTCACCTTGAGCCAGGTTAAGTTCCACTTGGCCCGGGTCTTGAGTAACTTCAAATATTCACTCACCTAGAGCCGAGTTAAGTTTCACTTGGCCCGGGTCTTGAGTAACTTCAAATATTCCTTATTACTCATGCACTAGCACTTTCCTTTTCAGATCACTACCAACCATCGCACCGTTGAGTTTCAGCGGCTTCTAGACACCCACAAGGAGCTTTCTTCAAAGCATAAGGCCTTGCTGCCCGAGCTAAAAAAGAAAGGTAAAAAATTTCTCCTTGATATTCTGAATTTTTTCTCCTCTTCATCTTGGCTTGCTGGATTAACTTGTGACTCGAATTTTGCAGCCAACATGGAGGCCCAGAACGAGGCGCTAAAAAAGCAGGTGGCCGAGCTAAAAGGTACTTTTCCTTTGCTTCTTATCCTTTGTCGTTTTTCCTTCTGGCTCGGCAGGTTATTATACCTCGGCTCTGCCGGGTCAAAAAATCATTGCAGTGTCTCTTCAAGATAGCGTGCCCTTGCCTGACATGATGCTCCGATTTCTCAAACAAGCAGGGCAACATCAGGCCCAGCTGAAGGAGAACGACGATGAGATCCTCCGGCTTCGTGCCAAGAATGAGAAACTCCAACAGCTCCAAAAGACTGAGCTTGAAAAATTAGACCAAGAGTTCTCCGATGCAATGGTCCAGCTCACGGGCCAGCTTGATAAGAGCAAAGGACTTCTCCAAGAATCTGAAGCTAAAGTTGAGTCGTTGAATACTGCTCTCGAGGAATTCTAGAAGAACCAGGCAGCTTGGCTGGCCCAACTGACCCAGATCCACAGCCTCATAGCTTGTAAGCTTTTTTGCTCCAATTTTGCTCCTTATTGCCGAGGTTACTCTACTCTTTGCATTTACTGAGTTGTTTTATGTTTGTACTTTCAGAGGATTTCCCCTAGTCCAAGGCCCGCTCCGACGTTGCCATCTGCAAGCTCCGGGAGAAAAAAGCTGAAGCTGGCCCTATTTCAAAGGAAACTACCATTGACGAGTCCTTGGCTGGTCTTGCAGCCTACCTCGGGCCCATGAAGGTCTTTGGGGTGGGGCTCCTCGGTGTTGCCATCCACACTTTTCATACTCTGTGGCCGGGTGAAACTGATCCCGAGGGAGTTGCCGCGTTAATCGAGAAACTCTGGGATAGCAACACGCAACTTAGCTTGTGGCACGAATCCGCTGTGTGTGCTAGAGCCGACACTGCCTTATCCTTTGTGCTCTCTTGGTACGAAGGCGTTGATCTGAATGTACTTGGTCTCCTGCGCACCGGATCCATGTGTACCAATGACCCATCCTGCATCGCCCAGCGTCAAGCTCGTGCCTACGATCTTATCCAATATGCTCATTGTCATGAATGGAACAAGGGGCCGAGTTTCCTCGAGGCCATTGACGATGAGTACGTTGAAGGAGATGCGAATGAGGACCAGGAAGGTTCGGACTATGCCGAGGATGACCCGGATGATGAAGCTGAAGCCGAGGCGGCCCATGCCGTGGACAACTTGCCTCCTCCTGTTGCGGATGGTTCGGCCGCTGCGGCTCCTTGAGTAAAAAAACTTTAAAATTCGTTAAATCCCCGGCATGTCATGTGCAGATGTAGTAAACAATGTGTTATTTTGATATAGCTTATGTTTTTTTGCCGGATTAACTTGGGCGAAGTACTCGAGTTTCATTTTCTTGTTCTCTCAATTCAGTGATTCGGCTCGCGTCTACCTTGATTTGGCGTTTGACTTACGGGTCTGAGGTTCAAAAAATTGATCTAACAATACTTGAAACTTTTAGGATTAGCTCAAGATAACTCAAGTTAACAAAAAGAAAGTAAATACAGGGGTTCATAACCCACAAGTATAGGGGATCGTGTGTAGCCTTTTTGATAAGTAAGAGTGTCGAACCCAACGAGGAGCTAAAGGTAGGATAAATGTTCTCTCAAGTTCTATCAACCACTGATACAACTCTACGCGCACTAAACGTTTGCATTATCTAGGAAATAAAACTAGAGCAACAATACGAGTATTAAAGATAGTTTTGCATGATAATAAATAATAAGAAAGTAAAGCTAGTTGCTGCAGCAATAAAATACACTAAACTAACAGAACCATGAGCGTGGAATAGTGGTGGTAATTGTGGTGGCTTTGTCCAAGTTTAAATAGCGAATAGATCGGGTTCATTGTCTTCGATGCAGTTTTCTATGTGGGAGAGGCTAAATATACATGCGCTTCACTACTTGGAATTACATGTACTATATGATTGGATTGTTAGCAAACATCCGTAAGTACTAATCAATGCATTAAGGTTTCCCCAACAATATCCTTAAGTTTAATGGTCCTCTTACTCCCATACGTGCAACGTTTCGGTTCGCGTCCTCAGGTTTCTGTCACTCCGGCAGAACTCCCCCCTTCCTTTTACACATACTACAAACCCTATGATGTTTAATCCATGTGTGCACAAATATAATGGACACCAAAGGACTGTACCATATCAACTTACAACTCTAATGAACCAAAGACGTTCAACCATTCAATCTAAGAACAAAGAAACTACGCAAACATGACATTAATCATAGAATTATAACTTATAGCATCAAACACCATGTTTACATAGGACGGTATAGAGGTGTGTGGTAGGATGAACCACTGCATACTAGGAGGATTAGGTGATGGAGATGGCGGTGAAGATGGTAAAGAGGGCAGCGGCGGATCCAGCGGCGGCGTGGGGGACTCCTTCCCTACCGCCGGTATCATGGGGGAGCGCCGCCCCTTAGGATCCATGGGGGAGGCCAAAACGTGGCTTTCGTGGCTGCAAATTCGTGGGTGTAGATGCCCTGGGCGAATTAGGTTTCCTCCCTTTATATAGCTTCTCAGATTCCCGTCACCCCATCTTGGGCTGTAGTAAATCAGGCCTAATAGGCCTGTCCGAACTCGGAATCAGCTAAATCTTATGTCTAGAACATTTGTTGGGAAATTATAGATACGTTATGGACGTATCAACATCCCCAAGCTTAGTTCATGCTCGTCCTCGAGTAGGTAAACGATCAAAAAAATATAATTTTTGAGGTGACATGCAGACAACATAATCTTGATCATCATTATTGTAAAAGCATTGATAGCTGGGATTAAGGTACTCTAAACATGAATCATGAAAGATAGAGTTCTAACAATAAGACATAGAAACTATGTTGTAACATGAAAAGGCACAAACAAAATATTTATGAATAAAAATGCTTTGTAAGACGTTTGTTTGTTTCACATAAAGAAAGCATAATGAGAATGGTATTCAGCTTGTCCCTCATAGAGTAGCAAAACATAAATGCACAGGACACCTTCAAAGTTCATAAGGGTGACTAGATACAAATAGTTTAGGAACAAGCAATATCAAAGTTATGCATCAATCAACAAGTTTTGGGACAATGCACATAGAACTAAGAATGACAACTATGCTCTCCTAATTGGTGAATAAAGATAGAAGGTGGAGACTCAATATAAAAGTGGAAGAAAGGCCTTCATAGAAGGAAGCAGGGATTCAAGTCTCATAAAGATCTTCCAAAAATTATGATACTTATTAGCTTTCAGCTCTCATTGCCCCTATCATAAGCATCTTGAAGTGATTAAGCTTAAAGTGAACAAACTATGGAGTATATGCTTGACAAAGTATATGTTGGAAATCTCATGTCCCTTGAATACGAGGGCCACTCCTCATGCTACTCAAGTTTAGTTACCGGTAAGTTCTTGTCATAGTAAGTACATGTGTATCATAGAGAACCGCCAACAGGGTACCCCTTGCCCGATGATATGGAAGAATCCCTATATCAAAAGGACAAGCAAGCAGACAACGAGCATCTCAACAATCTTCTTATTTACCATGGGAAAATGGTGCTTTTTTCTCTCTTTCCTCTTTTCTCATCTCTTTTTTTCTCAATCTCTATCTATTTTTTTGTAAGAAGAATGCTTCATAGATTGCTCATTATGGTTATGCTGCAGGTTTCCACAATGATTAGGTATGGATTAGACCGGCGACTCAGGCGTTACTCTAACACACACACATTACTCCATGGACTTACAAGCTCCCCTTTCATTTCACACCGACGACAGCCATAGACAAAAGAGCATGATATCAACTAGGTACAATGTACAAGTGCAATGTTGAAAGTGTTCCCCATGAAAGCATGGTTCTGCTAATCCCCAACATATAAGTTCAAGCATATACAACATAGATGACACAATGGTTCAAGTTTATTAGGGGCAAGAAAATTAAAGTGTGCCATCAAGTTCGTGAGAGCTTTAATCACTAGTTTTCTCATAACAAGTTTAATTCAGAAGGTAGATAAAAGCATGAATATACTTGGAATAGAAAATGCTAATAGGTAGGTATGGTGGACTCTTTGGGATAACTTGGTTTTATTTGGAGTTGGATGCATGAGTGGAACTTATACTTGGTTATGGAGGCTAGCAAAAGACTAGGAGCGACCAACTAAAAGAGCAATAATTACCATAATCATGCAAAGCGACAAAACATCATTAATTAAAGCATAAAGTTATATTACAATTCGAAAACTAAAGGATCATAAAGACTATGGTGACTTGGGATAGTCATAACATGGTGTGAGCATGCGCCAAGTCAACCCAAATAAAGCATCAAAGGATAATACCACAATACTATGCTTTAATATGCTAAAACAACACATGATTCTTTCAAGGCACATTAAGCAATCTCAATTGTTTATAACATGTCATGCTACAGAAAAAATCACTAAGAATAAAGACAAAACAATATCAAGCATGACATGACAAATCATAGGCCACCGTCAAAAACGAGATCCTTTTACCAGTTAAGCATGAACGTTTCCTACTCTTTTCCAATCCAAACCACACTTATTTGAAAACTAATGTATGAAAGAGGGGGTCCAACCAATTTATTCAAGCAAACTAAGCAAACCAAGCAAACAAAAACCAAAAACGAAAACGAAGACGCTCTAAGAACAACACAACTGTGCATGAAACAATAAAAATGAAGTGTTTGGAAGAACCTGAGATTTTTATTAATGAAGAAGGGGATGCCTTGGGTATCCCCAAGCTTTGAAGCTTGTACTTCTTGGATATTTCTTGGGGTGACACGGGGTGTCATACCCAAGCTTGATCTTTAGTCCATTCTTCATCTCATTACATCATTCTCTCTTTAACACCTGAAATTTTTCCTTCATACAAAACTTCACATAATCTTCATTAGCAACATTAGTGTACTCATGATAATAAGTCTTTGGGTTCAGTTTAAACACCAATAAAACTTCCATTAAAACACAATCTACTATAGCACTTCCCTTAAACATCTCAATTCCCCAAAGAGAACCCAAAAAGGAATCAACAAGAATCAAATGCAAATAATGGCAGAAATCTGTCAAAACAGACCAGTAGATAGAAACCAATTTTTTTGAAGACCTTATGTTGCTCAAATCGATAAGTGTTGAACTAAATAAAGTCGTATAACAACCTGGGGCAGAAGCACAAAAAATTACAGCTCAAACCTACGTACAGATATTTTACACGAATTTTTACAGCGAAGCAGAAAAATCTGTTTCAGGATAGCAACTTTCCCAAACATTACTTCTCTCTCATTAGGGGTTACTCTTGGCACAAAAAGCAAATAAAAAGGATAAGGAGAGGTTATTACTGAAGCAATAAATTCCAAGGCTCAACTAAAACTTTTGGGTTATCTCTCAATAAGTACTTTTCTTTAACGCCTTTAAATTAGGCATAGGAGCAAGATTCAAGTATTTTCAAATGAATAAGCATTAAGATCAATACCAGAAATATTTCTTTTTCAAGGCTTCATGAATTCCTACAAGTTTTTAACTGAAAAGCTTCCATGGAAATATTTGTTTTGGTTTCATAGGAATGAACACAAGTGTTCAAGGTCGACCCCTACTTAACCATTACTCATCTTTCCAATCACTTTCCTTTTTGAAAATGTTTTTAGGTAACAAGTACAACTAATTTTTTTTTGTAATTCGCATTCCCTATCCATACTAAGGTAGAGAACAACTTAAAACTGAAAGTAAAACCTACTTAGAGATAAAGCAAACAAGTGCACACAAGAATATTCACCCACATGATATTGCTTCCCGGCAACGGTACCAGAAAAGGTCTTGATAACCCACAAGTATATGGGATCATGTGTAGCCTTTTCGATAAGTAAGAGTGTCAAACTCAACAAGGAGCTAAAGGTAGGATAAATGTTCTCTCAAGTTCTATCAACCACTGATACAACTCTACGCACACTAAACATTTGTATTATCTAGGAAATAAAACTAGAGCAACAATACGAGTATTAAAGATAGTTTTGCATGATAATAAATAACAAGAAAGTAAAGCTGATTGTTGCAGCAATAAAATACACTAAAAAAATAGAACCATGAGCATGGAATAGTGGTGGTAATTGTGGTGGCTTTGTCCAAGTTTAAATAGCGAATAGACCGGGTTCATTATCTTCGATGCAGTTTTCTATGTGGGAGAGGCTAAATATGCATGCGCTTCACTACTTGGAATTACATGTACTATATGATTGGATTGTTAGCAAACATCCGTAAGTACTAATCAATGCATTAAGGTTTTCCCAACCATAGCCTTAAGTTTAATAGTCGTCTTACTTCCATACGTGCAACGTTCCGGTTCGTGTCCTCAGGTTTCTGTCACTCCGGCAAAACTCCCCCTTCCTTTTACACATACTATAAACCCTATGATGTTTAATCCATGCGCGCACAAATATAACGGACACCAAAGGACTGTACCATATCAACTTACAACTCTAATGAACCAAAGACGTTCAACCATTCAATCTAAGAACAAAGAAACTACGCAAACATGACATAGATTATAGGATTATAACTTATAGCATCAAACACCATGTTTACATAGGACGGTATAGAGGTGTGTGGTAGGATGAACCACTGCATACTATGAGAATTAGGTGATGGAGATGGCGGTGAAGATGGTGAAGATGGCGAAGAGAGCGGCGGCGGATCCAGCGGCGGCATGGGGGACTCCTTCCCCGTCGCCGGTATCATGGGGAGCACCGCCCCTTAGCCCCCTTCCTTCATGGATTCTTGGGAGCCCTTACCCATGGAGATGGGATCCATGGGGGAGGCAAAAACGTGGCTTTGGTGGCTGCAATTTCGTGGGTGGAGATGCCCTGGGCGAATTAGGTTTTCTCCCTTTATATAGCTTCTCGGATTCCCGTCACCCCATCTTGGGCTGCAGTAAATCGGGCCTAAAAGGCCCGTCCGGACTCGGAATCAGCTAAATTTTATGTACAGAACGTTTGTCGCGGAATTTCCAACAACTTTGTAGTAGAAGAGTTTTCTGTTGGACGCTATCTTGGACCCGAAACGTGACCATCTTCAAAAAGAGTTCTCAGACAAATTTCTGGAAAAATTTCAATTTGACTCCAACAAGGTTTCCACTTGTATTCTTGGTAATTCCTACATATCAAAGTGTAAAACAAGAACATTGTGCACTTTTGCAACTATTAGTAGGTTAGTCCAAATAAATCATAAATTTTATACAAAAAGGAGTATCAAAAGCATATTATTAGCATAAAACCATCAAAAATTATAGATACGTTATGGACGTATCAGAGATTAGTTCAAAAACAAACGTCGGCTCGATTACATTCCTTTCCTTAGTCATTTTTCATGTGCCTTGCAATTCCAAACTTGTTCTCTTGCTTGCCATGAAGCCAATTTTTTTGGACAACAACAAGTCGAAGAGTTAGGTTTTGGTGCTGATACACTACTAACTCGGCTAAGGTGTAAGTAATTTAAGCCAGCCGACGTACAAAAAGTAAATAACAGTAAATATTGAAAAAGACAATTATTATTAAGGTAGTCCCTGAGTTTCTGATCGAGGTGCCGAGGTTTCATTGATAAGCTCATTCCTGACATACATGCCGACATATGAGAGTTCGGGATACATACACTTTTACTAAGTGTAAAATGGACGAAGTAGAGCTACATTCCATGGCCTCTTTGATTCTTATTCTTCCCTATTCACCTTGTTCTTCTCCTGTGGTTGTGCATCAATGAGGTAATATGCATCATTGTGAAGTGTCTTACTTATGATGAATGGGCCTTCCCATGGGGGGACAACTTTTGCATGCTGACAGTGCGCTGCACTAGCCGAAGTATCAGATCTCCTTCCCGGAAGACTCGGGGGTTCACTTTCTGGCTATGATAGCATCGGAGATTTTGCTGATATATGGCGGATCTGGACAATGCAAATTCTCTTGCTTCTTCTAGCAGATCAATCTCATTTTGTCAGGCTTCTTGCACTTCAGCTTCTGTTTATTGGGTG
Source organism: Avena sativa (assembly GCA_916181665.1). NCBI lineage: Eukaryota > Viridiplantae > Streptophyta > Magnoliopsida > Poales > Poaceae > Avena > Avena sativa. The sequence continues at coordinate 161,145,392 of OV702290.1, forward strand.
ACTCTGGGCAAATCATGCTCTATGTCGGCTGGTGATAGCTGTGAGATTCGGCACATTTTTGTTGGTTTTCTCCCAGATTTGCTCGTTTTCTAGCTTTACCTAACACTAATACTTTGGTAGAAAAGAAAACTTGGTTTTTAATGTGTGTTTCAGGTTCTGAACGTCAACAGAGGGTTTTAACTAGAGAAACACAATATTCAGGCAAAAACAAGCAAGTCTCTCTTCGGAAGAAATCGAGGGAAGCGTACAGAGGCTTTAATGAGCAACTATACGGCAGGAATATTTTCCGGCCGTATAGTTCCCATCGTATAGGTGCCGCCGCCTCTGTATGGTCAAAAGGACAACTTCCATGAAGGTACCGGGATGAAAATACAACACAGCAGCCGCCACACCATCGAGAAGGGAGAAAGAAGAGATCCGGATAAGAAGGAGGAGGCGTTCTTCATCTCGCTCCACGATCTTCGACCTCCTAGCCGCTACACCCCCCATAGCCATTACTTGTACTTGAGAGAGAGATCTTCACCTTTCAAGACTAGGGTTTGAGATTGCTTCTTCCCATCTTGAATTGTGTTGGATTACTTTTCTATTCTTATTGTGGACCTCCACGGTAATATCATGAAGAACTCCCTTTATTTAATTATATTGATGATGCTTTCTTCTCTCATGTGTGAGTAAGTTCCTTGGGCATGGGAGATGTAAGGGATTTGGTGAGATGTGATGTGCCTTCATATATTTTCCATTAGTTTCCGATTGATTTTAATTATTATACTATGTGTGCTTGACTATTTGTGGGATTCCTAATGCTTGTTGTCCAATTATGGGCCTAGACAACATGATACCTTGTTCTACATGGATAGGATCTTGTTTGCTAGCAAACCGGTGATCCTCGAGTGACACGGGGATATCAATGGAAAACTAGTAGACTCGAGGATAACGAGGAACCATCGTTCTTATTGCATTAGTCCGATCCAAAGAGCTTAATCGCTAAGCAACCTGAAGGGTCTTAATCGTCTAGTGTCTGACCATGGTTTTGGTAATAGAGTAGTAGGATTATTGAAGTTGGGATGAAATCTACCAAGAGAAATTCCTGCTAATTATGGGTTGCTCGCCTACACATATACTTATAAGATTACAATTGTTACATTTATCACTCGTCCATCTGGCACAGTCACTATCACCATGAGCTGAATCTCCCCGCGCCTTTTTCGTCATCTGCAGAAAACAACAGACAATTAAGTCATTCTTTATTTTTTATGCTTTATATTTCTGAAGTTTACATTTTAGTTTTTACACTCTGTTTAATCAAAACCCCATTCTTATTTCAACACTTGCAGTAAATTCGCTCGAAGACCTGTGACAACTTCGGGTGTGACAGAGAGTTCACCATAAACACTTACCTTTGGGCTCCCTGTGGGATCGATATCTGTACTTTGAAACTAGCTACAAATGATCTGTGCACTTGCAAACATCAAGCTATTTTCTAGCGCCGTTGCCGGGGAGCTAAGCGCTAAGTGTTTGTCTTTTGACATTTTAGGTGTGCTACTACAAAATGTTTTCCCTCGGAGACAAAGGGTCTACACGCTCTGGTATGACCTATCTACCAGATTATATTGAGCGCGTCCCTGTTGAGAGGCGCGACGAAATTATTGAAAAACTTTTAAGATCGAACAAAGTTGAAGTTGAAAACCTAAGTGATATTATGGAAATCATGTCTATTTACAGGACAACTCCTATGAAACCGGAGAAACCTCTGAGAGAATACAGTGCCCCAAGTTCTGAATTTCTTCAATAACCCATAGAAATCCCTAATCCTGGAGTTAGAGAATGTTGATTTGATGGTGGAATTATTAAAATTTTGCAGGAAAAAGCTTTCAGTGGAATGGAAGATGAAGACCTAGGAAGACATAATAGAGAGTTCGACGATGTGATAACATTGCTTGGACCAAAAGGTTTGCCAAGAGACTTCTCTCGTCTAAAATTATTTCGTTGGTCTCTAAAAGGTAAAGCTCTAGACTGGTTATATTCTCTCCCTCGTCATTATATTAAATGTTGGGAAAATTGCATTGTCAAATTCATAAACAGGTTTAATCCTTTTAAAAAGTTAACTGAACTAAGAAAGAATATAGGCAACTTTAGTCAGAACATGGGATAAAACTACCCACAAGCCTGGGATAGATTCTTTGGAATGATCAATAGTGTTCCTAATCATGGCTATTCTGAATCAACTATTTGCCATTTATTTTACCACGGTCTTAATACTCAATGTAGAGAGTTGCTTGACTTCTCAGTGGGAGGATCGATAAATACTTTAACTATCAAAGAATGTTTAGAATTAATGTCTACTAGGGCTAAGAATGATTCTTTATATAATCCTGATTTCGGCACTAAGCTGGAAAAAGGGATACTTCAGATAACTCCTGATCTTATGCCTAAAGTATGCAAAACAATGAAAGAAAAAGGTATACCTTCTAAACTTGTTAAGGAAAACAAAGTAGACTTGTTACAAGTTTTAACTGAAGAAGATGAAACTAGGAAAGTTTTTCAAGAATTAAAACATAGACAAGCAAAATCTCATAATAACCTGCATAAGCACTTTTAAAACCATAAAGATATTTCGGCAAAACTCACGGAAAATTATGAAGAGATCGGCCAAGAAATAAAATTATTTCACAAGTATCTTAGCATGATTGAAACCCAGTGTGAACAAATAGCATCTGGTTATCAAATTTTTCTTCGAGATGATAAAGATATTCCTGTTTCTACTAATGTTTTTACAGGACCGTTAGGACCACCAAAATATGAAGCTGAAAAAGAGCGATAGGAAAAATCCTTGCTCGGAGCAAGCTAAGAAGATGATACACTGGTGGATTCTCAAGATGAAACTGCTCAAGAAACACAAAATAAAACCAAGGAGGGCCAAGATGATGCACAGGATAACCGTTATGGCTCTGATGGAGAGACGGTTGATCAAAGAGAAGAAAAAGAAGTGAGCAACAAAGATGAAGTTGTTGTAGTAGAAAAGAAGAAAAGCGATAAGCAACAATAAAAGAAAGCAACGAAAGAGCCTGACCCCCCAAAAAAGGTAAAAGACAAGAATAAGTCAGGTGAGGAAAAGCTTCCTTATCCAGATCGAAAAAAGAAAGCACCAGATTAGGTAATTTATAATTCTTTTACAAAGGCACTTGGTGACCTTCATTTTGAAATTCCATTTGCGGATGCAATCAAAGTTCCTACCTATTCTAAATTCCTCCGTGATATTCTTAGTAGAAAGAAAGAAATAACTGAAATTGTTCCCATGATAACTAGTTATCCTGCTAATGGGAAGTTGTTGTCTAAGTCTAGAGATCCCGGAATACCAACTATTTCATGCTCAATAGGCAAGACTAATATTCACAATGCCTAGTGTGATTTAGGTGCAGGAGTTTACAAATGGCTGACAAGTCCACTAAACAACCCATTGGTATTATTGAGGATGTTCTACCTAGAATAGATGAGCATACTATTCCCACTAATTTTATTATTCTTGAAATGCCAGAGGATGAAAAATTCTCTATAATACTTGGAATACCTTTCCTTAGTACTGCAGGAGCATCAGTTCACTGTGCTGAAGGAAAACATTCTTCAATGTTTATGATGCTAAAATCATCCGGTATTTTCCAAAGAAGCTAGAAGTAGGAGAAAGATATATTCCACTGGCAAAACGAGTTCATGTGGTAAGTGCCTTTGGTAAGGGGAAACCCAAGGTAAGAATTCGAGAACAGAGAAGGGGTTGAGTTACTCAACCATTCTTAATAAATGCTTAATGGGAGTCAACCCATCTCGTCAATAAAATAAACTAAAGAATAAAAAGTTCATCGCGTTCCTACAACTTTTTCACAGACATTCTTGTGGAAGCACGCCCGTGAAGATGTAGCTGTCAAAAAGTAGTAGAAACATTGATTGAACGAATGTGGAATAAGTATGAAAATAAAAGTTTTAGTTATTATCTACCAAGGGTAAAATTATGCTCATTACATGCTAATGTTGACTGTCATTTTCTGTCAAAAATAAGGTATTTTATTGAGTTTCGGGATAAGATGGTATTCTTGAAGAAGCGGAAATTTTTTGATGAATATAGAAGGTTTCACGACCAACTATATAGCAGGAATAAAAATTCCGGCCGTATAGTTTCGGTCGTGTAGATGTCTTTGCCATCAACAATTTTCTTGCGTGGGCACGGAGAATTTAACGACCAACTATACGGCGAGAATAAAAATTCTGGTCGTATAGTTTCGGTCGTATAGATATCGATGTCTCTATACAATCTCTTCTCAAAAGGTATTGACTGTTTAACAATGAACTATACGGCAGGAATAAAAATTCTAGCCGTATAGTTCCGGTCGTATAGATATCGATGCCTGTTTTTGAGAATTCATCTCGAGGATACAGACGTTTTAACGACCAACTATACAGTGGGATCATTATGATCTGGCCGTATAGTTGCGTCTGTATAGCTGTATCCTGCATAAAGAAACCCTAGTTGGTGGTGCCACTGCAACTATACGAGACAGAACAACATATTCTGCCCGTATAGTTCCGGCCGTATAGTTCGGTGCGACCACAAAATCGCACCAGGGCGGCAAGGTCTCTTCTTCCTCCTCATTATTTCTCTCATATTCTCTCTCCAAACCTCTCAAAACCCACCTAGAACTTTTGATTCTTCACGGATTTCGTTCATTTGAGTGGGGGAATCAATAGATCGGTATGTTTCTCTCCCTACCCATGCTTAATTTTCAGATTTCTATGGTTGAAACTCTCACATTGATCTAGTGGATGAACTCAAGCTTATTTTGTTTTCCCTATTGATTCCTCATGTTAGGATTGAATGTTTCCACGTAGGATCGTTCATATATCATGTAGAAACTATATGCCTAAGGTTTTATGGTGAAAATTTTTAGTGCATCACGATGAACAAAATCGGTAACCTCTTCCGCATGAGCAAGCGCCAACATGGTGAGGGCTCGGGATCCCGAGCCGAGCGTAATCCCAAGTTGGTTGTGGTCTCATCGAGGAGAGTGCTTCCCACACATTGGGCCGACCACAGCTTTCTCACTACGACGGGGCTGAAGGCGGACTTCGACCTCATGTGTAACAAGGCAGGGCTGACAGTGCTTGGCTTCGCAAGCCACGACACCTACACTGAGCTTACCCATGAGTTCCTCGCCTCCTTCTACGACGACCACAGGGAGAAAGGTAATGTGTGCATGGTAAGCTTCACCATGAACCAGCAACCGTAGGAAATAAATCTTGAACAATTTTGCGATGCTTTCGGCTTCCCTCGCGTTAGGGAGCCAACTATTACTAACCTCTATAGCGTCATAAGCGAGGAAACTTGGGAGGCTATTTGTGTTAATGGTGGCACCAACTTCTACCAGAAGAAGATGTCCACCATTCAAAACCCAACAATCTACTACTACACCTTGTTCCTCGCCACCACACTACTGGGAAGAGGTGACACTGGTTCCATGGCCAATGCGGACATGGTAATGATCACCAAGGCTCTCTTTCCCGCTGCGCCGCAAAGCCCCAATCCTGTAGCTCTACTCATCCAGCACTTTTTCCACCAAAGCAACAAGACTAAAGCTGATATTCGCATTGGTGGATTGGTAACCCACCTTGCCCATGCATTAAATATTATATTACCTGTCATGCAATCTGTTGATGGTTCCAAGCTTATGGACGTCAAGTATTTGACTACTTATGGCTTCCTTGGTGTTTACCAAGCTAACCAGAGGCTCCGAGCATATCAGTTTGGTTATCTTGATATTGCATAGGGTGAGTAGGTTCCGTTGCCCTGTCCCCAAGCCTTCTCGATCATGGAGAAGAACACTTGGATCCTCACCAAGGACCAAGTGATGGAGATCATGGCTGAACTCTAGCCTGATCAAGAGGAAGATGAAGAAGGATATCAGTAGGATGAGGATGAGAAGGAGCATGAGGATGAGCAAGGACACAACCCTGCTTGAGAGGGACATCAGTAGCAGCAAGGGGGAGCCTGGGACCCGTGGCCCAACCAGCCGCAGCAGGGGTACAAATACGTTCCCTATCAGGAATTTCAGTAGCTCAACCAATGCGTTGGGGAGATTGACAACACTCTTCACGGAGTGAATGAAGATGTGAGTGCCTTGACTCACAACTTCAGTCACTTCATGACCCACTTCCCTGACTACTACCAGCAGTATCCGCACCAGCCACCGAATGACGGCAACAACTGAGCCTGGCAATAGCCTAAGCTTGGAGGAGGTTTGAAAACCTCCAAACCTTGCATTCATATTTTTATTTCTTCTTTTGATTTATTTTACTTCTTCAAAATTGCATGTTTACCTTCAGTTTGCATTCCTAAAACAAAAATACAAAAAAAATAGTTGTAACTTTTATTGTGAGCTCATTTCTTTGTTTCTCTTGGAGATTGCTCAATTTCAGGTGACTAGGCAATATGGAAATACAGAGGGGGTTCGACTAAAATACGAGAATGAAGCAAGCAAGATGAGGTATCACATTCCTTTCATCATCTTTTCTGCAACCTTGAATTGATCCTACAATTATTTACTCGCTTGCACTGGAGTCACTCCAGGGCCGGTCCTGAGATTTCGGGGGCCCGGGGCGAAACTAAAATTTTGGGCCCCTTATTATAATTCTTATATGCATATATGAGATGATGAAAAATAAATAGTTTAAGTATAATCCCAACTATAATATTCATATAAAAATAACAATGTTTACATGATACCTTAAAATTTTCTCCAAAAATTCCTAGAAGCAAATTCCGTGACGATGGGATCAATATCAATCTCGTCCACTAACATCTTCTCTATGCATAGAGTCGCCAAACCATTTAACCTCTCCGGACATTGTAGATCTGAAATAGTTCTTTAATAATTTCAACTTTAAAACTTCTTTTAGCTGATGCAATAGTTACGGGCATAATAAATAAGATCCTATAAGCAATAGAAATATTAGGATTAAACAACTTGCATGGAAAACAGAACACTTTTTCAACATGTCTTGAATAAACTAGCCATTTTCGATCACGTACCTCTCCATTGGTCATGTATCTAGAGTAATGAGAATATGAAAAATGTCTTTTACCAGTTAGAGGAAAAGTGATATTTTCTTCTCCGATAGGACCCTTTTCCACTTATATGTCCCTTGCCTTGCTATAAAGAGTTACCCAATTTGCCGGATTATAAATATCCACACTAACAGGTTATGGTTCATCATCAACATTGGCAAATTCATCATCATGATTACTCACATTGTCATCATCTGCGTTGATATGAGCATCATCCTTTGTACCGACATTATCTTCTAGATCAACATTAGTCTATTCCTCCACAAGAACTAGCGCCAACTCATCTGGATTCCTCGAAGTGCTCGTGTTGCTCTTCAAAAATTTATGAAAAGATCCTCTCTGTGATTCTGTTAATTTCTTCTCTTGTTCTCTCCTTTTTCTTTTCTTAGCACTGGATTCGGCCACCATAATATCGCTTGCTACAAACAAGAACAACAATTCTAATTAGAATTAAGAACTAAGAATTAGGGCATAACCAGCAGAGACATGGGTGGGGGCGACCACTGGACCAGCAGCCAGGCAGTCGATCGTCTCGTCGATGGTCTAGCCTTCGTGCCTGGCATCGATTGTCGAGGGCCTCGAGGCTCCCTGCTCCCAAATTGTGATCCGAAATTCTGATCCAGTGGAGGCGACATGACTCGGGTAGGAGGCGTATGATTAATTGTTGGTTCCGTTTACCTGGGAGGAAGCAAAGCGACCGACGTAGTCAGGGACTAGGAGTCCAGCGGTTGGCCTCGGCCTCGGCCTCGGCCTGTACCTGTATTGATTGCCTTGGCTTAGAGTCTACGACAGCGGGAAAAAGGCCCAATTAAGCCACTAGCCCGATAAAAAACTTCTTTTTACGATGTATACTAGGCTTGCCTATATATCATATTTTTAGGAGGGCCCCTACTTTTTATGGGCCTAGGGCGGCTGCCCCACAGGTCCCCCAAGGGCCGGCCCTAAGTCACTCCCTACTTAGCTTGTTATCCTATAAATTCTATTCCTTTGCTAGTGTCTCCTTTTTAGCTTTGAAACAATGAGAAATGAACTTGGTTTAAATATTTCCTACATTTTTACAACAAGAAAACGCATCCAAAAGATGACTTGAGTCCATGTTTATCCCAAAGTATTTAATTTTAGAACTACTCCATCCTGTTTGAGCTTAATATAAATAGACTCGATAGTACCCTTGAATAAAATTGTTTGATAAAATGGATGCTTCGAAGTAGTAGAGATTATGCCACTACTTTTTCTAATAATTACCGTAAGATATTGCTTGACGCGTGTCATTACAACACCGTCGTGCTCCATGGGGAACTATTAACTCCGCTAGCCAATGAACGATCTAAATGTGGGAGACCACTTGATTTCGGCTATTGAGTTATGTAAACGTCTGTAGGAGCAATGCTATGATGGGTAAAATTTTAGTCTCCAAGTGAAGTTGTAGTACTCCTTTGACCCATTATTTCTCAACATATTCATTGGCATGGTCACGAGTGCACAACACAGTCCCAATTAAAATGTTAAGAGCAGTGGCATGATTTCTCTATGAAATAGCTAAAGTTTTTGAAAGGCAAAGGAAGGAAAAAGGTGCTCTGAGAGGCTTGAAATTTTGACATGAGAATAGATGAGTTGTTCTTAAATTAAATATTTCGGTGCCAACTTGAGAACTCTTAATTGATTAAAGTAACAAGAGCAAAAAGTTTTCATCTCTCAACAAAGGGAGATACCAAAAAAATGTGTCTCACTTCCGTAGCTAAACTTTTAACACTTGCTCGAGCATATGATTTATTTGCTAACAAGATATACGTGGTTAGGAAGTGGACTCAGTGAAATCTTGTGCATACTTGTATGATCATGTTTAAGATTGTGGGAATTGTGAAGAAACGAATTTGACACCGATTCAAACTTGTAAGTTCTTTTATTTCAGTCTCGAATCTCCGCTATTCTTCTGTATTTCCTTGTCACTCGAGGGCGAGCAACATCTAAGCTTGGGGGAGTTAATAGCTGTGAGATTCGACACATTTTTATGGTTTTCATTGATGATTTTCTCCCGGATTTGATCGTTTTCTAGCTTTACCTAACACTAATACTTCGGTAGCAAAGAAAACTGGTTTTTAATGTGTGTTTCAGGTTCTAAATGTCAACAAAGGGTTTTAACTAGATAAACACAATATTTTTCCGGCCGTATATTTCCCGTCGTATAGGTTTCGCCGCCTCTGTCTTGTCAAAAGGGACAACTTTCGTGAAGGGACCGGGGATGAAAACACAGCACATCAGCCGCCACACCATCCAGAAGGGAGAAAGAAGAGATCCGGAGAAGAAGGAGGAGACGTTCTTAATTTTGCTCCACGATCTTCGACCTCCTAGCCACTACACCCCCCATAGCCATTACTTGTACTTGAGAGAGAGAGATCTTCACCTTGCAAGACTAGGGTTTGAGATTGCTTCTTTCCATCTTGAATTGTGTTGGATTACTTTTCTATTCTTATTGTGGATCTCCACGGTAATATCAAGAAGAACTCCCTTTATTTAAATATATTGATGATGCTTTCTTCTCTCATGTGTGAGTAAGTTTCTTGGGCGTGGGAGATGTAAGGGATTGGTGAGATGTGATGTGTCTTCATATATTTTCCATTAGTTTGTGATTGATTTTAATTATTATACTATGTGTGCTTGACTATCTGTGGGATGCCTGATGTTTGTTATCCAATTATGGGCCCAGACAACATGATACCTTGTTCTACACGGATAGGATCTTGTTTGCTAGCAAACCGGCGATCCTCAAGTGACACGGGGATATCAATGGAAAACTAGTAGAATCGAGGATAACGACGAACCACCATGCTTATTGCATTAGTCTGATCCAAGGAGCTTAATCGCTAAGCGACCTGAAAGGTATTAATCGTCTAGTGTCTGACCATGGTTTTGGTAACAGACTAGTAGGATTATTAAAGTTGGGATGAAATCTACCAAGAGGAGTTCTGGCTAATTATGGGTTGCTCGCCTACACATATACTTATAAGATTACAATTGTTACATTTATCACTCTTCCATCTAGCACAGTCACTATCACCATGAGCTGAATCTCCCCGCGCCTTTTTCGTCATCTGCAGAAAACAACAAACAATTAAGTCGTTCTTTATTTTTTACGCTTTATATTTCTGAAGTTTACATTTTAGTTTTTACACTCCGTTTAATCAAAACCTCATTCTTATTTCAACACTTGTAGTCAATTCGCTCGAAGACCTATGACAACTTCGGGTGTGATAGAGACTTCACCATAAACACTTACCTTTGGGATCCCTGTGGGATCAATATATATACTTAGAAATTAGCTAAAAACGATATGTGCACTTGTAGACATCAGCTGGTAATAAAGCTTCAGCCCCATATACCAGAAAGAATGGCGTGTAGCATGTTGATTGATTCAGAGTTGTTCTTAAGCTCCACAATACCACTGGAAGTTTCTCAATCCAGCATCCCGTTGATCTTTGCAGCGGCTCAATGAGACAGGGTTTTACCCTAAACAGTATTAGTTCATTGGATATTTCCACTTGCCCGTTTGATGCGGGGTGGGCCACTGATGCGACATCTAGCTGGATCTTCTTACCTTGGCAAAACCAGGCAAATGCTCCTTCGGTGAAATTTGTGCCATTATCTGTTATGACACTATGTGGATAACCGTATCTCAGAATGATATCTTTGAGGAATGTCACGGCAATAGCTCCATCACACTTTCTTATTGGCTTTACCTCAATCCATTTTGTAAACTTGTCCACCATGACTAAGATATGGGTCATGTTCCCCTTGGCCGGCTTAAACGGTCCAACCATATCTAAACACCACACTGCAAATGGCCAAGTTATTGGTATAGTTTTGAGCTTGGACATTCGCAGATGTGTCTTGCTAGCATACCTCTGACAACCATTACACTTCCTGACAAGTTCCCGGCTTGCTGCAAGGCACTTGGCCAGTAAAACCCATGCTAAAAAGGTTTTGCCACTAAGGCTCTAGACGAGGCGTGATGCTCACATTCCCCCTGATGAATATCTCGGAGGATGTCCAGTCCTTCTTCTGGGTCAACACATCGCTGCAGGACACTTGTGACACTTCTCTTGTATAGTTCGGCATTGATGATAGTATATGCCTTTTGCTCTCCTATGCACTTGCCTCGAGAGTATCTCATCACTTGGCAAAGTTCCATCTTTCAAGAACTCAAATAATGGTTCGCCCATGTTGGTATAGTACGAGCTGGGAAAAGTCTTTGTCAATCTCCATTGGATCAACCGACATGACGTCGGCCGGATCAAGCTTAGCAGTCCTCGGGTTCTGCGAGGCAGTCCTCAGGTTTGCCATGGTAGTCCCCGGGTTTGTCGAGGTAGTCCTCGAGTTTACCGAGGTATTCTCCTAGTGAATTTCCATTGGGGTAGCTTCTGATCCAGGGTTTGCCAGGATATAGATTGATTCAGATTCTGGTGAAGGGGTAATATATGGTTTTCACAGATGCTCCAAAGCAACTCCTGGCAGGATGGCCTGCCGAGATGAACCCAGTTTAGATAACACGTCAGCTGCATCATTTTTAGCTCTTGGCACATAATGGAATTCGCATCCCTCAAAGTAACCACATATCTTTTGGACGTGAAATCTATACAGAGCCATGTTTGCGTATAAAGGATCCCAATGACCAGACACTTGATGCACCACTGGATCTGAATCACCGAAGCACTGTATCCGACGTATCCCAATCTCTTTAGCCACTTTTAGTCCGTGCACGAGCGCCTCATACTCAGCCACATTGTTTGATGCTCGAAAGTGCATCTGAAGCACATATCTCAATTGGTCTTTCTTGGGCGAGGTAAGGACTACCCCGACCCCTAATCCATCCTTCAACTTGGATCCATCGAAATGCATCCTCCAGTAATTTGAGTCCGGCAAGGGTGGTTCGTATTGCATTTCTGCCCAATCCAAAAAAAAAGTCGGCCACAACCCGTGACTTGATCGCGTCCCTTCTATCATATTGTGGAGCATAAGGGGCTAACTCAATTGGCCATTTGGCTATCCGACCACTTGCATATTTGTTGCTCATTATCTCGGATATGGGCGCCTCACATATCACCTTCACTGGGTGTTCCTCAAAATAATTTGTCAGCTTATTGGCCGCCATATACACACCATATGCCATCTTCTGATAATGAGGATAGTTCTACTTCGAAGTGGTCAATACCTCACTTAGGTAAAATACTAGCCTCTGCACCAACTTACCTTCCTCATCTCGTTCCACGACTACCACGACACTTACGACTCGGTTGGTCGCTGCTATATAGAGTAACATCGGCTCTTTGGATAGTGGTGAGGCTAACACTGGTGTAGAGGCTAACATATTTTTCAGTTCATGAAATACGCTATCAGCTTGTGGTGTCCATATGAATTTATCTGATTTTTTCATTAGCTGATAGAGAGGCAATGCCTTTTCTCCCAGCCGACATACAAACCGACTTAATGATGTCAGGCAACCAGTGAACTTCTGAACATCATTAAGGCACTTCGGCAACTCCATTCGCTCAATAGCTCGGATTTTAGTTGGGTTTGCTTCGATACCTCGGCTGAACACGAGGAAACCGAGTAACTTTCCGGCTGGGACACCAATGGTCCATTTTTTCCGGGTTAAGCTTCATTCGGAACCTTCTTAAGTTCATGAATGTCTGTTGGATATCATCTAGGAGTGTTTTATTTTCCTTTGTTTTTATCACAACATCATCTACATATACTTGGACATTTTCCCAATTTGATCGTGTAAACATTTTTGCATGCACCTCTGATATGTTGCCCCTGCATTACGTAAGACAAATAGCATAGTGCAATAGAAATAATACCCATACGGGGTAATGAAAGCAGTCTTTATTTGATCATCTGATTTCAAGGGTATCTAGTGGAAACCATAATATGCGTCTACAAATGACAACAAATCACACCCAGCGGTCGAGTTAATGACATGATCTATCCTTGGTAGTGGGAATAGATCTTTCGGACACGCCTTGTTCAGGTTCGTGTAATCGATACACATACGCCACACCACTGCTACATTCGGACCATCTTTCTTCTTTTCCACCAGCACCAGATTAGACAGCCAATCCGGGTAAAGTACTTCCATGATAAACCCGGCTGCAAGGAGCCGAGCTATATCATCACCAATGAATTTTCTCCTATCTTCGGCGAAGCGGTGGAGAGGTTGCTTCACCGGCTTTGCTCTGGGTCTTACGTGCAAAGAGTGCTCGGCCAGCTCCCTCGGTACACCTTGCAGATCATGTGTGGACCAAGCAAAGATATCCCGATTCTCATGGAGGAAGATGACGAGCTCGCTTTCCTATTTGTCACCAAGCCTGACACCAATAGTTATGGTGCGCTCTAGGAACTAATCATCAATGGGCACCTTCTTGGTATCTTTTGTCGGCTGAAACGAGACACTTCCATGCGGGTTAATCAGAGCCGGCATATTCGGCTATGTAGACTGAGCTAGTGCTGCAAACTCTTGGATCCTTATTTTATCTTGATCTATAACCAATGACTCGACCAGGTTTGACCCGGCTGAGGCACATTCCATGGAGCGCCTGAAGTCCCATGTTATGGTGATCACCCCGTTTGGTCCTGACATGTTCATCTTTAAATAACTGATCTGGTCACTTGCCATAAAATTTGATAGAGCTGGCCTACCGAGTAATGCATGGTAAGCACTGTCCAAATCCACAACCTCGAACTCCAAATTTTTTGTATGACAATTCTCCCTTATGCCGAATAAGACATCGATCCGGACCTTTCCAATAGGCTCACAAGACAAACCCGGAACAATGCCGTGAAATGTGGTCTTGGTTGCCTGTAGCATATTCTCTAAGACTCCTAGCTTGTGCCTTGCGTCGTTATACAATATAATAATGTTGCCGCCATTGGCAATCAACACCTTGGAAAACTTCACGTTGATGTTCGGCCCGATGAAAGTTGGGTCAAGCACAAAAGCATATGATCCAGGACTCAGCATGAGCCTGGGCTGACCCTTGATACTCCATGTGATTTCCTGATCAGATCAAGGCATATACCTCGGCACAGCCGGCATAACTGCATTGACTTCCATATGTTAGCGTCTCACGCTCTTCCTATCAATTTCTTCCATGGTGAACACACAGTAAGCTTGATGATGTAGCTTGTATTCATTTCTCCCATCATTGCCGGGTATCTTTGGTCCTGATAGTTCTAGTTCTCCACCTGATGCACTTCATCCCTTATGTCATGATTTTCATACCTCGGTGGGGGTGGTGGTAACATCAATTGCTGCCCATTTGCTCCAGTGAGCTGCTGCTGTCGAGGTGCATCGTGTCGAGATGCTTGCGCATTCCCCAAGTTACTTTGCTCGATTTTCCTCATCCATTCACACTGCCGAGTTGTGTGGTTTTCTGGGTTACTTGGGTTAGGCGTGTGAAACTTGCATGGTTGATCCAGCATGGCCTCATACGTATACCTCCGCCTGTCTTTCGTTTGTTGCCACTTCTTCTGTTCTGGTGTCCAAGCTTTCTTGCCATCATTTCTCGGAGTCCACTGTTGTTCTCCACACTTTTGGCACTGACTATTCCCAGCTCCGGGTTGATCTTGGTCAACTGCTGCAACTTGTTGTGAACCATATCTATAATCCGACCATTCATCTCTCCTCTTACCCCGGAAATCATTTTGCTGGGATGACCCGACTCCGTCCAGAGGGTAATATTCCTCATTTGATTCGCTTTCCATAAGCCGAGGTTGACTTGGATCACGCAACACATACGAGTCAGCAATTCTGATTGTTTCAGCCAACGTAGTTGGCATATCTCTTTGCAGCCTTTGCCACAGCATACTTGTATACCTGCATCCTTGTGCAAACCAAGAAATAGCCTATGACTCAATCACCCCTTCACATGACTTGTGCATGTTGCACTAGCGAGTTAAGAACTCCCGGTATGTCTCATTTGGCCGCTGTTTACACATTGCCAGCTGTTGTGGCCTACTCGGCCTCTTGTACGTGCTTGTGAAGTTGCTGATAAACATCTCCTCGAAATCTATCCAACAATTGATGCTTCCTGCCGGCAGATTATTTAGCCATATTCTCACTGGTCCTTCCAACATCTGAGGTATGTATCTCACGACCCATCTTAAATTGCCCGTGGCAATGTTCATAGCCGTTGCATAGTCAATTAACCAATCTTTCGGTTTGGTACTTCCATCATATGTTTTTGTTCCTCTGGTCAACTAGAAGTTCGGCACAGGTGGTTCCCTCATAATCTGAGGTCCAAAGCATGCTGGACCAGGAGGACCTTGCCCCTCAATAATTTCCGACCTATAAATCTGGTCCAGTTTCAACCTTGCATCATCCGGCTGCTAGTTCCTGTTTCCTAGCCTCGACCCTATCACATGATGATCGGCTTGGGAAACCCGGCATAGACCATTGTCGAGTAACCATCATTGTACCTATCTTGACCTGGACGAACATACTGTTGTTGCATAGCTGGGCCAACACTTTGCTCTTGCTGAAGTATGTATTGTTGTTGGTGTTGCCGGGGTGGATTTTGTCCATCTCCCACCGAGTTACGCTGTCCCGCATTGTCGTGCCCAGCGTTTCCCTCTCCTGCATGGCCTTGGCCGTGGTTACCTCGTCCGCCTTCACCTCGGCTGGCACTGTGACGATCCTCATCACCTTGCACAGCTTTTTCTTTCCCTGCCCTTGCCGGGTCATATGGAACCATCTACTTATTCTTTCTTGCCGAGGTCACTATCTCTTCCCTTCTTGGGCCCGTATGAGGGGATGATGCTGCCCTAGCAGATTTTTCCGGAGTGCCCCCTGCCGAATGAATGACACGGGAACCTCCTGCTCCCGACGGGTTTGCCTTGCGCAATTCCTCATTCTGTTTGTTAGCAACTTTTACCAGGTGATTAACTCTTTCCTGTTGCATCTCCCGAGCTTCGCTGATCAGACCCTCTAACTCAGACGCCGCTGCATCCACATCCCTGAGATTCTTTGCCGGGGTGTTATACCTCGGCAGCCCTGCCGTCACAAGGGTAGCTGAATACCCTGGCCTAGGTACATATTCCTTGTCTATCTCACTGATGAGGTTTCTACCCCTAATCTTCACACCATCCATATGGGTGGTAATAATCTTGTTTGCCTTTACATATTCACGCAACGTGATGTTCAATGACTGCTGAAGCGCTGCTACTTTATTAGCCCCTGCTAACATTTTCTACCGGGTTTCCTCCAGATCGGCCTATGCCTAAGCCAGATCTGCTATAGGTGCTATGGGAGTAGCTAAGCTTTCTATTGCCTGCTGCAACACACTCTCCAGCCTATCTAGTGGAGGACCTCTCTTCCTAGGTACCTTCGGTGTAGCCTCTCGGTCTTCTTCCTGATCCTTGCTTGTTCCCGCGTCAGGCGTAGTCATCATTACCTCAACGCAGCTAGTGGGGCGAGTGATACGTGGGCCACGAGCCGCACTAAGAGGTGGTTCGCCTCCCTCGACAACGTGCAGCAGGTGAACGCATGACTCGTCCATGCCAACGTAGATCTTGTGGGCGCCAAGGCTGATGATGAGGTCGTTGTGCGGAGGAGGGCGGTTGCCGAAGTTGCACGCGTTATCGCTGACGTAGTCCAGTGCTCCAAAGCGCTGAATGAGCCTAGATGATGCATTCACTAGTGACGATGATGCTTCCCGTCTAGATCTTCACTCTAGCTAGCGCTGCTGCTGGCCCCATGATGGGCGCCAACTGTCATGGTGGTGTCATGGCAGATGCCATGGATAGGCTAAAGATGGGGCCAAAGTGCGCTAGAGGTATCCAGGGAGGGATAGTGTGGTGATTCCACACATAGATGAGTTGTATACTCTCTATCAATGGTGGTTTACAGATGCTACTTGAGCTGTTCGTGGGGAGGTGGAAGATGAAGTTCCTCACTACCCACCCCTCTCTCTCGGGTTCTTCCCTTAGTAAAAATGGTCGAACCCTACTCTAGGAGGTCCTAGCGCACCTTATAAAGGGGTGGCCATGTTACACTTAGGGCATACATGGAGGGCATATTCCTAGAATATGCTCCTCCCAAAATAGCAAAGCGGTGCTCTCCTTTTTCCCTTCGTAAGCCGCCTAGATCCCATGGCGTAAGCCTCTCTGAACCCCTAGCGTAAGCCTCTGCGGTATCGTGTCACCCGACTAGCTGCGATGTCACCTTTGTCGGCCCGTGTTGCTAGTCCTTCTCTCTGTCTTCTGCACTCTCTCTATAGTGGAGAGAGAAAAGTGCTGAGTCAGGAAGATACCTTCCTTCTCATGTAAGCCAAGTAGTAACCCGGCTGCTGCCTGGTTAACTCGGCCATGAGGGTACCTACAAACAAGTAACATTGAAGGTGCCGACATATGCTTAATCTCGGCTGAGGTAACATTGGTGAACACCACTTAGGCCGGGTCGAGCATAACTCGGTTGTCCTTAAGGTACGTCGTCCAGCACCTGCTTTGACCTCACTGTACCTTGCCAGACCTTGCCTTTATACCCCGGCTTGACCCTACCCGTGGTCATCCCCCCAACAATATCAGAGTGGCTTTATGGGTAGACATGTCGTACAGATAGAACACATAGCAATATGTGGGCATTGATTTTCTAGTTGCTACCCTCTTTTATGTTCTTGTACATATCATAGCACTATTTGATGAAGCGGCCCCCAACCAACCTCATGTGGTGATTCACGAGACTGGTCCATAATCAAAGTGGCTTAGGGGGTGGCTGTCTCTCTACGGTAGTTGTAGTTGATATGGCATCAACATTGGAGGGTGATACATTGCAACTGTATCCATAATTTTTGATGTTCCATGCTTGGTTTTATCTACTTTCTTATGTTTTGTCCACACTTTGGAGTACTTTTCATTTGATTTCTTGGACTAACCTATTAACAAGAGCCATAGTGCCAGCTGCCTATTTTCTGCTGTTTTTGGTTCCAGGAAAGTCAGAAAATGAATATTCTCGGAATTGGATGGAACAAAAGCCAAAGTCGCTATTTTACCGGAAGGCATCTGGAGCCAGAATACGAGACGGAGAAGGGTTGGGGCCTGGCCACACCACCTAGCCATGCGGCCAGGCCTGGCCCGCGCCAGGGGGTGGTCTGGCCGACCCCAGCACCCCCTCGGCCTCTCCTTCTGCCTATATATTGCCCTCGGGACCAAAACCCTAAGTACCCGATCAAAAATCCATGAAAGAGTCTGTAGCCACCGTCATCTCCATCCCTAGATCGGGAGGGATCTGAAGCTCTTCCCGACACCCTGCCAGAGAGGGGAATTCACCCTGGAGGCCTTATTCATCATCATGCAAGCCTCCGGTGTGATGTGTGAGTAGTTCATCTCTGGACTACGGGTCCATGTAGTAGCTAGATGGTTGGTTCTCCTCCTTTGTGCTTTCATGTCTAGATCTTGTGAGCTCCGTTCATGATCAAGATCATCTATTTGTAATTCTGCATGTTGTGTCTGTGGGGATCTGATGGATATTGAGATGCTATTTCAGATTGATTATTGATTCTATCATGTCTTTGCTATTTGTGATCTTGCATGCTTTCCGTTGTTAGTAGCTATCTTGGCCAAGTAGATGCTAGCAAATCTAAGAGTTAGTATTTATGCTCGATAGTGGGTTCATGCCTCTAGTAATCTGGGGAAGTGACAGAAATCTCTAAGGTACTAGATGTGATGTTGCTACTAGGGAGAAAACAACAATCCTTTGTTCATAGAACAATCGTATTGTTCACTTTACATGCAATTCGTAAAGCAATAATCTATTGCTTGTAACTTAATACTGGAGGGGGTTCGGATGATAACCTGAAGGTGGATTATTAGTCATAGATGCAGTTGGATGGCGGTCTATGTATAATGTTGTAATGCCCAATCAAGTCTCAAAGGAGTCAAGATGATTAGTATATGCTTGTATGCTTTCTCGATGTTTGTCAATTGTCCCGCTGTAATTTGTTCACCCACCATGTTATCTATCTTAAGGAGAGCCACCTCTAGTGAACTATGGACCCCGGTCCTTTCTTTTACATACAATCTACAAACTGTTTACTGCTTTGTGTTTACTTTCTGCAAACTATTACTTCCTTCCATTCGATACGTTTAAATCCTTTGTTTTCAGCAAAACCGGTGAGATTGACAACCTCATCGCAAGTTGGGGACAGAGTTCTGTGGTTGTGTTGTGCAGGTCTCCATGTTGCTACTAGCACCGGTAGTGCGCCCTACCAAGGCTCAGCTAGCAACACCTTTGGGGTGTTTCCTTGCTCCTACTGGATTGATAACCTTGGTTTCATAACTGAGGGAAACTTACTGCTGTACTCATCATACCTTCCTCTTGGGGTTCCCCAACGAGCTCGTCAATACACGAGTCAACAAGTATTTTTCTGGCGCCGTTGCTGGGGAGTCAAGGACATCTTCACAAGGGGAGTCCCTCATAACCAATCTCTTTACTTTCTTATTTTTTGTTTTGCTTAGTTTCTTTTTGCTTTGTTTGCTTGCTTCTTTATCAAAAACACAAAAAATTAGTTTTACAAGTTTGCTTTCTTTATCAAAAACACAAAAAAATGACTACTCTTGAAAACACTAAGTCGTGTGACTTCACTAGCACCAACAACAATGATTTTATGAGCACACCTATTGCTCCACCTGTGCCTGAAGCTACTTTCTTTGAGATAAAGCCTGCTTTACTCAATCTTGTTATGAGAGAACAATTTTCTCGTATTGGTAATGAAGATGCTGCTGCCCATCTAAATAACTTTTTTGAACTTTGTGAGATGCAAAAGCATAGGGATATAGATGGTGATATTATTAAGCTTAAATTGTTTCATTTCTCTTTGAGAGGAAAAGCTAAAGAATGGTTGAATTCCTTAACTAGGAATAATATTGATTCTTGGACTAAATGCAAAGATGCTTTCATTGGAAAATACTATCCTCCTGCTAAGATTATATCTATGAGAAGTGAAATAATGAAGTTTAAACAATCTGATAATGAACATGTTGCTCAAGCTTGGGAAAGAATGAAATCTTTGGTTAAGAATTGTCCCACTCATGGACTGACTACTTGGATGATCATCCAAACTTTTTATGCAGGATTGAACTATTATTCAAGGAACCTATTGGATTCTGCTGCTAGAGGTACGTTTATGACCATTACTTTGGGTGCTGCAACAAATCTTCTGGATAATATGATGGTTAACTATTCTGAATGGCATACTGAGAGAGCTCCACAAGGTAAGAAGGTAAATTCTGTTGAGGAAACCTCCTCCTTGAGTGATAAGATTGATATTATTATGTCTATGCTTGTTAATGGGAAAGCCCATATTGATCCAAATAATGTTCCTTTAGCTTCTTTGGTTGCTCAAGAAGAGAAAGTTGATGTGAACTTCATAAGAAATAACAATTTTGGCAATAATGCTTATAGGAATAATTTTGGTAACAACAATTATAAACCATATCCTCCCAACAATGGTAATGCTTATAGAAATTCCTACAACAACAATAGGAGTGCTCCCTCTGAACTTGAAGTTATGCTTAAAGACTTTATTAGTAAACAAACAGCTTTCAATAAAACTATTGAGGAAAAACTCTCTAATGCTGAAAGGAATATAGCATCTTTGGCTGAAGCTCAATCTTCTTTGAATAAAATGGCTGCTAAACCTAAACTAATGATAATCCCTTTGCAGCTACTAATGCCATACAAGTAAGAATTGATGAAAATGTTAGACTATTAGCTAAATTACATGCTAAGTGGGAAAGAGAAGATGAAATTGCTAGAAACATTAGTGTTTCTACTATCACCACCACTAGTGTTGAGGCTAGTAATAGTTCTACTACTTTAGATGATAATTATGGTTTTGATCTTGATGGTTGCAATATCTCTGAAGTTATTAAGTTCCTACAAAAGCTTGCTAAAAGTCCTAATGCTAGTGCTATGAACATGGCCTTTACAAAACACATTACTGATGCTCTCATAAAGATTAAAGAAGAAAAGATGAAACATAAAGCTTCTATTCCTATAAAACAAGAAGATGGTTTGGAACCCATCATTAATATGAAAGTGAATGATTTTGATTTCAAAGCTTTATGTGATCTTGATAGTAGTGTTTCTATTATACCTAGAAGGATTTATGATATGCTTGATTTGCCACCACTTGAAGATTGTTATTTGAATGTCCCACTTGATGATAATGCTAAAAAGAAACTCATGGGGAGTATTAATGATGTTCTTATTATGGTTAACAATGCCTATGTCCCTGTTGATTTCTATGTTTTGGATGTTGAATGCAATGCTTCTTGTCCTATTACTTTGGGAAGACCTTTTCTTAGAACTGTTGGTGCCATTATTGATATGAAAGAAGGCACCATTAAATATCAACTCCCACTCAATAAAGGTATAGAAAACTTCCCTAAGAATAGAGAGAAGATTTCTTTTGCCTCTCCTATGAAAACAAAATTTGGTTTTAATGCTTCTTCATTTGAGAACACTTGATTCTTTTTCTTGCTTCTTATGCCTAACTTAAAGGCGTTAAAGAAAAGTACTTATTGGGAGATAACCCAAAAGTTATAGATGAGTCTTGGAAGTTATTACTTCAGTAATAACCTCTCTTTATCATTTTTATTTGCTTTTTGTGACAAGAGTAACCTCTAATGAGAGAGAAGTAATGATTGGGAAAGTTGCTGTCCCGAAACAGATTTTTGTGCTTCACCATAAAAATTCGTGTAAAATCTCTGAACATCCTTTTGAGGCGTGAATTTTTGTGATTCTGCCCCAGGTTGTTATCTAACTTTCTTTAGTTCAATACTTTTTGATTTGAGAAACAGAAGGTCTTCGAAAAAATTCGTCTTTACCTGCTGCTTTGTTTTGACAGATTTCTGCCATTTTCTGCATTTGCTTCTTGTTGGTTCCTTTTGAGTTCTTTTGGAGAATTGAGATTTTTGAGGGAAGTTCTAAAGTAGCTAGTGTTCTAATGGAAGTTTATTGTTTGTTAGAACTGAACCTTAAGACTTATTATCTTGAGTGCACTAATGTTGCTAATAAAGATTGTGTGAAGTTTTGTATGAAGGAAAAATTTCAGGTATATGGAAGGAATGAGTAATGAGATGAAGGGTGGACTAAAGCTCAAGCTTGGGGATGCCACACGTGTCACCCCAAGAAATATCCAAGAAGTACAAGCGTCAAATCTTGGGGATGCCCAAGGCATCCCCTTCTTCATCAATAAAAATCCCAGGTTTCTTCCAAACGCTTCATTTTTATTGTTTCATGCACAGTTGTGTTGTTCTTGGAGCGTATTCTTTTTTGTTTTCGTTTGCTTTGTTAAATTGGTTGGACCCCCTCTTTCATACATTGGTTTTCAAATAGTTTGGTTTGGTTTGGAAAAGAGTAGGAAAGTTCATGCTTAAGTGGTAAAGGGAGCTTCTTTTTGACTGTGGCCTATGCTTTGTCATGCCATGCTTGATATTATTTTGGCTTTATGCTTAGTATTCTTTGCCGTAGCATGACTTGTTATAAACAATTGAGATTGCTTAATGTGCCTTGGATGAATCATGCGTTGTTTTAGCATATTAAAGCATAGTATAGTGGTATTCTCCTTTGAAGCTTTATTTGGGTTGACTTGGCGCATGCTCACATCATGTTATGACTATCCAAAGTCACCATAGCCTTTATGATCCTTTAGTTTTCAACTTGTAGTATCACTTTATGCTTTCATCAATGATGTTTTGTCGCTCTGCATGATTATGGCCATTATTGCTCTCTTTGTTTGTCACTCCCAGTCTTTTGCTAGCCTCCACAACCAAGTATGAGTTCCACTCATGCATCCAACACCCTAAACCAAGTTATTCCAAAGAGTCCATCATACCTACCTACTAGATTATGCTATTTCAAGTATATTCATGTTTTTGTTTACCTTCCAAATTAAACTTGTTATGAGAAAACTAGTGATTAAAGCTCTCACGAACTTGATGGCACACTTTACTTTTCTTGCCCTTAATAAACTTGAATCATTGTGTCGTCTATGTTGTATATGCTTGCACTTATTTGTTGAGAATTAGCAGAACCATGTTGTCATGAGGAACGCTTTGAACATTGCACTTGGTACTTTGTACCTAGTTGATATCATGCTCTTTTGTCTATGGATGTCGTCGGTGTGAAATGAAAGGGGAGCTTGTAAGTCCATGGAGTTATGTATATGTGTTAGAGAAACGCCTGGGCCACTGGTCTAATCCATGCTGACATGGTGGAAACGTGCAGCGTAACCATAATGAGCTGTCTATTAAGCATTCTTATTATAAAAAAGGAGTCCTATATTGAGAAAAAAAGAGAAAAAGAAAAAAAGATTATGAAAAGAGGAAAGAGAGAAAAAAGCACCATATTCCCATGGTAAATAAGAAGATTGTTGAGATGCTCGTTGTCTGCTTGCCTTGTCATTTTGATATGGGGATTCTTCCGTATCATCGGGCAAGGGGTACCCCGTTGGCAGTTCTCTATGATACACATGTACTTACAATAACAAGAACTTACCTGTGACTAAACTTGAGTAGCATGAGGAGCGGCCCTCGTATTCAAGGGACATGAGATTTCTAACTTATACTTCGTCAAGCATGTACACCATAGTTTGTTCACTTTTACCTTAATTACTTCAAGATGCTTATGATAGGGGCAATGAGAGCTGAAAGCTATAAGTACCATAATTTTTGGAAGCTCTTTATGAAAGTTGAATCTCTGCTTCCTTCTATGAAGGCCTTTCTTCCACCATTATATCGAGTCTCTACCTTCTACCTTTATGCACCTACTTTGAGAGCATAGTGGCCATTCTTAGTTCTATGTGCATTGTCCCAAGACTAGTTGATTGATGCATATCTTGATATTGCTTGTTTTAAACTATTTGTATCTAGTCACTCTTATGAACTTTGAAGGTGTCCTATGCATTTATATTTTCTACTCTATGAGGGACAAGCTGAATACTATTATGTTATGTTTTCTTTATGTGAAACAAACAAATGTCTTGCAAAGCATTGTTATTCATGAATCTTATGTTTGTGCCTTTTCATGTTGCATCATAGTTTCTTTGTCTTATTGCTAGAACTTTGTCTTTCATGTTATGATTGAAGTACTATGATCCCAGCTTTGAATGTTTTACAAATACTTTGATCAAGTTTATGATGGTGCATGTCACCTCAAAAATTATTCTTTCTTTTTATCACTTACCTACTCAAGGACGAGCAGGAGTTAAGCTTGGGGATGTTGATACATTGCAAATGTATCCATAATTTTTGATGTTCCATGCTTGGTTTTATCTACTTTCTTGTGTTTTGTCCACACTTTGGAGTACTTTTCATTTGATTTCTTGGACTAACCTATTAACAAGAGCCACAGTGCCAGCTGCCTGTTTTCTGCTGTTTTTGGTCCCAGGAAAGTCAGAAAATGAATATTCTCGGAATTGGATGGGACAAAAGCCAAAGTCGCTATTTTAGCGGAAGGCATCTGGAGCCAGAATACGAGACGGAGAAGGGCTGGGGCCTGGCCAGACCACCTGGTCGTGTGGCCAGGCCTGCCCCGTGCCAGGGGGTGGTCTGGCCGACCCCAGCACCCCCTTGGCCTCTCCTTCCGCCTATATATTGCCCTCGGGACCAAAACCCTAAGTACCCGATCAAAAATCCACGAAAGAGTCTATAGCCACCGTCATATCCATCCCTAGATCGGGAGGGATCTGAAGCTCTTCCTGGCACCCTGTCGGAGAGGGGAATTCACCCTGGAGGCCTTCTTCATCATCATGCAAGCCTCCCTTGTGATGCGTGAGTAGTTCATCTCTGGACTACGGGTCCATGTAGTAGCTAGATGGCTGGTTCTCCTCCTTTGTGCTTTCATGTCTATATCTTGTGAGCTCCGTTCATGATCAAGATCATCTATTTGTAATTTTGCATGTTGTGTTTGCGGGGATCCGATGGATATTGAGATGCTATTTCAGATTGATTATTGATTCTATCATGTCTTTGTTATTTGTGATCTTGCATGCTTTCCGTTGTTAGTAGCTATCTTGGCCAAGTAGATGCTAGCAACTCCAAGAATTAGTATTTATGCTCGATAGTGGGTTCATGCCTCTGGTAATCTGGGGAAGTGACAGAAATCTCTAAGGTACTAGATGTGTTGTTGCTACTAGGGAGAAAACAACAATCCTTTGTTCATAGAACAATCGTATTGTTTACTTTATACGTAATTCATAAAGCAATAATCTGTTGCTTGCAACTTAATACTGGAGGGGGTTCAGATGATAACCTGAAGCTGGATTATTAGTCATAGATGCAGTTGGATGGCGGTCTATGTATAATGTTGTAATGCCCGATCAAGTCTCAAAGGAGTCAAGATGATTAGTATATGCTTTCTCGATGTTTGTCAATTGCCCCGCTGTAATTTGTTCACCCAGCATGTTATCTATCTTAAGGAGAGCCACCTCTAGTGAACTATGGACCCCGGTCCTTTCTTTTACATACAATCTACAAACTATTTACTACTTTGTGTTTACTTTCTGCAAACTATTACCTCCTTCCATTCGATATGTTTAATCCTTTGTTTTCAGCAAAACCGGTGAGATTGACAACCTCATCGCAAGTTGGGGACAGAGTTCTGTGGTTGTGTTGTGCAGGTCTCCACGTTGCTACTAGCACCGGTAGTGCACCCTACCAAGGCTCAGCTAGCAACACCTTTGGGGTGTTTTCTTGCTCCTACTGGATTGATAACCTTGGTTTCATAACTGAGGGAAACTTACTGTTGTACTCATCATACCTTCCTCTTGGGGTTCCCCAACGAGCTCGTTAATACACGAGTCAGCAGAGGGCCCTAAAAAGGGGAAGTAAAACAGCAATCATTGAATCCATGTTGTGGCTCCACGTTCATAGGTGGGAAGGGGTTCTACCGCGAAAGCCCTAAAGCAGCGTAAAACTTACAATAGATATTATAGAGGCGTCTATCTTTATTGTTGCATAGGGGCATGTGTTGAGACATGGCAACGAAAAGTTTGTGAAACTTTCATTGAATCTATTGATAGTGATCAAGATGCTATAACCACGTCATAACACTTTACTTTATGAAGTATTTCTTCTTGCATCTTAGTATGCTAGTATGATAGTATATTCGACGGTAGCATAGTAAGATAATCCTTCACTGAATTCCAGTTATCGTATTCCTCTTGTGTGTGCACCACCAAGAAAGTTCTTCGGTATGAGGCAGGCCATGACGATCGGGTGTCAGACATATCTACGTTCACATACAGTGGGTGTAAGCCATGTTGCACTGCGAATACACACAAGTTAGAACTAGCAAGCCTAGCATGTGTAGACATGGCCTCAGAATACAAGAGACCGAAAGGTCGAGCATGAATCACATGGCTGATGTGATCGACATTATGGAATGTCAACCTTTGAAACTGCTTTGCTGGCCATGACGATCCTATTGATTTCAACCATGCTGATGTGTATCCTACATCCCCGAGAACGATTAGCCCTATTGAGTTTAACCACGCTTTCGCACAAACTTGTTACTTTTTTCTTTTACTTGTTTTAATTACTTTTCTGCAAACAACCATAAACCTTTCAAACACCCTTTACTTGAGATCAAAGACATCTTACAAGTATACTTTGGTAGAGAGTAACAAGGAGCATAAATACCTTTACCAATAGCGCTCTATGGGTTCGATATCTTTACTTTGAAACTAGCTACAATTGGTCTGTGCACTTGCAGTCATCAAACTAGCTAAGTGCTTTTGGTCTTTGTTCTTAGTTACTTATTTTACTCATTGTTTTTCTAAAGTTGTTTACTAGTTTTAGGTAAGCACCATAACTGTGTTGGAAATATGCCCTAGAGACAAATGGTAATAAGGATTATTATCATATTTCATAAAGTTTATGATTACGTTTTATATCATGCTATAACTATATTGAAAGGAAACGTCAATACATGTGTGGTATATAAGAAACCAGGGGTTCCCGGTGAAACTCTAGACACTTCATTGGTCAAAAGATGATCAAGGTTTCCTAATCATGTGGCATTTATGCAGTTGGAAATGGAGTCACCTCATTCTGTGAATGAGATGATGAACTAATACCCAACCTAAACATCGTGACCCGATCATGTCACGAAGTTCAAGTTATGATGATTAGAATAGACCTAGTAGACTATTCCTTAGACTGTGAGGCTATATCAATCACTGTCTCCCGAGGGTACTTTGATAGCATCAAACATAACTTGATAAAACAGTGATCATAAAGGTGTGTTCAGGTATTCGGAGGAACCATAGAGGCAATATATGTCAAGAGTGGGATTTGTCCATCCGCGTGACAGAAAGATACTCGAGGGCCCACTCAGAAAAGTTATATCCAATAGTTGTGCAGTGTGTGATTTGATCATAGGATATCACTTGTCGAAACGAGTCAAGTAGCATTTGTTGGTAACGAGATTGAACATGACATGGTGATGTCATTGATCAGATCTCGAGCAATGAAAGTATTGAGAGAAAAAAGGAATAAGACACCACAGTCATGGTTCAAACGACGAAAGGTTTCGTGGAATGCACAGGGGTCACATGGCCATCCATGTCCCTATGTTGATCATTGGTCCGGGAGAGTCCCAACCATGTTTGGAGTGTTCCCAAACCATGGGGTATCATGCTTAAGGGCTTGGTGATGCTTAGAGAGTATTTATAGGATTGGTAGAATCACTAAAGAAAGAGAAGAGAGAAAACCGGAAGGGTCTCGATAAGTCCAGAAGTTGTCCGGAATGAGAGGGAATGGTTTCCACATCAACAGGGAATTAAATAATATGTAAATATATATTAATTATTGAATTACGCATGTATTTAT
The DNA here is from genome assembly GCA_916181665.1 of Avena sativa. Classification (NCBI taxonomy): domain Eukaryota; kingdom Viridiplantae; phylum Streptophyta; class Magnoliopsida; order Poales; family Poaceae; genus Avena; species Avena sativa. The sequence goes on from OV702290.1 coordinate 161,173,392, forward strand.
ATTTATTCAATATTTAAATATGATTTAATGGGGCAGCCCACCTAATAGGCCAAATCCCGAAGGGGAAAGGCCCAAGAGGGGGCGTCACCCTAGGAGGGGCCTAGGAGGGCCGACGGCCACATGTGGGATTCTCCCCACATGGGGCCCACGTGGGACCTGGCCGGCGCGCCTCCCTACCTCCTACCTTGATTAGTCCCACCCCGGGACTTTGAGGGATGGAGTACCTCCCCCTCCACCTATATAAAGAGAGGTATTTTGGCTAAATAAATACAGAGAATAATCAATAAAGGTTCCCTCTATTTTGGGGACACCTTCTAGTTGATTCTCTCTTCTATGACCGTGGTCCCAAATTCGGACTGTGGGAACGAGAAACATCTTCACCGCAGAGCGCCGTCGTGCTGCGGGATTCGGATCCAGGAGCTCTACTTCCGCAACTATTGCTGGATCAGGGAAGCGGTGTAATACCCTAGTTTTAGTTAATCATAATTAGGACTTTTTTTGTGCATTCATGAGCATCATCCCTTAAAATGCATGTGAAGAAGATAATGGAAACCCTAAACCCTAGTTTCCTTCTTCCTCTCAAACACAGTCAAAATAGTTTGAATTTCAAAAACTACAAAATAAGTGGATCCCAAATGGACTAAAAGGGCCCCACAATATTTTCTCTAGTTTTACAAAAGGCTCTAGTATTTTTAAATATCTCAAAACAGAAAACAATTTGGAAATACAAAAGAGAGAAAAGAAAACAGAAAAAGAAAAGGTTTCTAAAATAAAAATTAACCCTAGATCTAACTGGGTCGTAGCCCATCTTTCCTCCCTCTCCCTACCTGTCGCCGCCAGCAGCCCAGGCGCGGCCCAGACTGGACCACCCTAGCCCAGTACCCCTTCGGCCTTTATTTCCGTGTTGTCTTCCTCGCGAATGGTGAACTAGCTAAGTGGCACGTCGGATGCCGTCGCTTCGCTGTCGCGCTGCGATGCGTGCTGTAGCCCTAGAGACGTGGATCAGACCCTCCATGACGCCCTACTCCTCCCTTGTCCTCTCCCTTCCTCTCTTCCTCTCCCTCTCTCGTGCTTCTGCAAGGCCGAAACCCTAGCCGACGCAGGTGTCATTCGTCGTCGTCGAACCGTGTCGTCCCGCGCCTCCTCGAGCATGCCACCATGACCGCCTCGTCGTGCTGAGCATCCTCGTAGGAGGAATCAGCAACACGAACCGTGAATCCTCGTTGCCGACCTCACCTCTCCCAACACCGTCCACCGTCGATTCGGCTTCGTCCAGCCTCCCCTTGCTTCCCTGACATAGGCATCGCGTTCGTGGTGAGCCTCTGGTGCTCCAGCACCACTCCTATGTCTCTCTCCCTCGCTGTATCATCCTCCCCACGAGTACCTGCCGCTGCTGCCGCCGGCCACCGTCAAACCCCGTGCTCCAGCGACCCCCTCCAAGCAGCGCCGCCAGTTTCTGTTTGCCCGCGTCGCCCTCTTTCCAATGCCCCTAGCCACGCCAGCCTGCACCGTCCCTAGCGCCATATTCGAACCCCAGCAGTGGGCATCCCCGTTGCTGACGTCTTGATGACGTCATCATGATGCAATAAAGCTTTTCTTTTTAATTTAATGTTTTATGTAATTGTTTTATTAAATGAAAATGCTGACAGGTGGGCCCTGTCTGTCAGGGTTTTATTCATTTTGGAATTCATTTCTGAAATTATTAAAAGTATGACATGTGGTCCCAGGTTGTAAATAATTTAATAAATTCCAAAAATGTTTAATTGTTTTTAAAATGATTTAAAAATGGATTAAAATAGGGAAAAATCATAACTAATTCATTTTAAGTCAGAAGAATATGTATAATATATCAAAATGTTCATAAAAATGAGATCTATCCAATAGACTCATATTAATGCATTGTTAAGCAATTTTAATCATAAGTTTAATTAGAAGAATCAATTGAACCCCGTAGGTGATTCCGAGGTTCCCCCTGTTTCAGGGTTTGTACCCCTCGAATCCCGCTTAAATCTCCAAGCATGTACTAGGGTTTATTTCAACACAATTTAACTTGTCATGTCATCATCCTTGCTTGAGCATTGCATTGATGCCATGTGTTGATTTTTGCTTTCCTTTCCGGTGTTTCTGCTTCTTCTCGGTAGACCTCAGAGTTGATGTGAGCAACGATATCAAGTCCAAGATTGAAGATCGAGATCAACACCATCGAAGGATAATGACGAATGATGCCAAGCAGAGGAACCTGAAGTTCTATATCTGAGTATCAATATACAAAGGCAAGCATAGACCCACACATGATAAAATCCTATGCTTTCAAAGTATTTCATTCTTGCCATGTGCATACGATTCTAAAGTCTTTTACCGATAGATATATCAACCCTATCTGATCCATGTTACCTTTGTAGCCTATACTCCCAGATCCACTGCTCCTAGCATAACTAGGTTTTGGTTTATGAGTTTCGCTAGAGCTGCTATATCCGTTGTGCTTAGCCATGCTTAGCTGTTACCGCTGGTCCATCCGATTGATGAATTAGAGATACGAATGAACCTAGTATGACAGGATGACGTGGTATGATCAGAGATGAAAGTTAAACATGCTAAGGCGTGTATGTGATGCCACTTTGGGTTGTGGTTTTTGCAGTCCCATACTTGCCACCACTAGGATCCGAGTTCTTGCCTCTTGAACCAAGACGAGCGTACAGCCACACGAGGGCCTATAAACCCCCTCTACCAACTAACTTGCCTAGTAGATTCCATGAGTCACATAGTTCAGGCTTTCCATTTGACATATGCATTCTGGTCGTTCTTGAAGGAGGTGGAGGAGGTGCATTCATATAGGTAGGTAAGCGTGGCCGAGAACAAGAGAGGCACGGCCTCCATAATCTTGAACCCTGCATACATCTCTAGGGACTGACTTCGGGACTTGAACCGTTACAGCGGCATCTCCTTAGGGTGTGACTCATGGTCTCAGTGAAAGCAAGGTAAAGGTAGTGTACAACCGCTCTCTGTCGGCCTTCCAAGGAAGAGGGCTAATGATATCTGGAATTAAGAGGAGGTTGGTACGTGTGGGTAAAGTTGTGCACCCCTGCAGGGTAATAATCTTTTCGAAAGGCCATGTCCACGGTTATGGATGACTTGGGAACGGACGTGATGATCATAGAGAACTATAACCTAATCGTAAAACTTGACAAGAGATGTGAGGTGTGCTTAAGGATGCTTCCTCGGGGAACGAGGGGGTGATCCTAGCTAGTAGGTTCAGCTGATAAAGATTCAGTGGATATAAAAAGAAGATCAAAGCTAGAGATATCGCTTTCTTATCCCCTTTTAAAAGGTTCTATTAGTCGAGCTTCTCCTCTCACTTTTAGAAAGAAAGTTAGCTTTATGCAAAGTAACCCCACCAGCCATAAGTATTGCGGAGTACACCATGTACTCAGCCTTGCTTTGTTGATACTTTTGCAACAAGTAAGTGCTACCATAGAAGAAGAGTTTGTTACAACATCGACATCGACAAGTAGCTTGGGGGTTCCTGGTCGGTAGCCTGGAATCTATGGATTGGGGCATCATCGTTATGCTTCAGGCCTCTTAGGCCATTTGTTAAGTTTGCTATACTTAATAGCATAAGTTGCCTTCCGTTGTTTGATGTTTGTGGTCAGTGACCTCTATTTGTAATATTTTTGGTTCTTTGCTCAGTTATGAGCTTGCTATAATAATTTTTGTGTCGTAGGGTCACTGTAATGTTACCGATAGAGGTCTGGGATTTGTCTAGCCCTAATCCCGGGGGTGTCACAAGTTTTGGTATCAGAGAAATACTGAATGTAGGAAAACCTTTCTACTAGTCGATGTTGAGTCTAGTGTTTGAGAAAACTATTTGAAAGCTGAAAAGTATTTGTGAAAACTCTAGTATGCTTCTTTTTCTCCTTATCTAGTTTCGCTCTAACTCTGGGTCATCTTACCTTGTGTTGACTTTGAAAAAAAATTCTATCTCGTCTTGTCTTTCAAAGCTTAGGTGCCTTTTTGGCATGTCGTTTCTCAACCAGTTGACCTAGTGTTGAGTTCTCTAGAGTCAGTTGTGTGTGTGTGTTCCTTGTTTCCCTTTGCTCCTATTCAGTTGAGAGATTCTTTTCCATCATGATCTCTCTATCTTATGGGCCCACAACATCATGTTGGTGGTTCCACAGTGATCCATTCTAGGCCCCGAAGTTTCCTTTCGCCTCATGTGCCTCCTTTTCATTTGTTGGGTACTTCAGAAGTTATTTCTTCTCTTGGAAGCTACCTTGTGGTTACTACCTTGTAGTACCATCTGTACAACTAAGATAGTAGTTACTCCTTTCTTTGAGTTTTAGCCCTTGGACTTGAACGGAAGATCCCTAATTGTGCTGGATTCTGGTGTTGAGAATCTTGTACATGAAGCTGACCTTTAACCCAAGATCGATTTTGTTGATCCCTGTTGTTAAAATGATTTAACATTACCTCAGGATGGCTAGTACCTTCTAGTACAGCCTTCAAGCTTGTGGTTATTGTTGTGATTAAATTACGACAAACAAAGGACTTCCCCTACCACATGTTATGTCAGATGTTCTTTAGTGGAACCAAATAGATCACGACAAAAGAGCTCCTCGTGAGTCTTCTATAATTGTAACTCCGCCACACCTTCCCTTTTCAGCATCGGTCCTCAGAAGATTGTTGACTTATGCGTCCACATCTCGGGATTACATCCTGAGCATGTTCCTTTTCCATTGTTGTTTCCGACCTTTGTCTACCAGTTGGTAGCCAAGTAGTACTGCGCATTGGTGTCTTCCGATGCAAGATACTTGTGGTCTATCAGACAAACCATCTCGGGATGTCAGGAGAAACAAACTCTAGTACCTCGTCATATCTAGGACTAGGTCAAAGTATTGTAATCCGTAGATCAATAATCATTGATTAGCTTCTATTCTGTTCTACCTTAAAGTATCACACTCCTTTATACTAAGAGGTCATGTCGAGTTTCATGACCCCTTAATGAAGTGATACTCTTATACATCTTTACCAACCCTTCCTCCAAGCTTTCATGCTCGTGAATGATGCGTGTGCATAACAATGTGGCCATCTGAGATTCTTAGCAATCAATACTGCTTTGGACCTCAACAAGGACATTTGTGTCATTCTTAGCGTGATGGTTAACCTATCACTAAGCAAAGTTTGACTGTGCTACCAAGTCCGCTATTTTGGTACACTCTCCTCGGTCAAAGAGTTAGGCTTCTGTCGAAGCTCTGGGACTATGTCTTCTTGTCTTACCAAGCATGTTTCCTCTCGAACTAAGTGACATATCGGTGGTTCTTGATATTCTAGATGTCTTTCTAGAAGTATCACCATGTTGCCACATGACCGTGTTTGTCAAGTTCTTGAGCATGCTAGTTCTTTGAACGGATCCCTTCTCTAAGAATCCATACTGGATACCCCTGAACTAGTTGGTTGAGCTTAAACAACAACTTGGAGAGTTGTAAGACAAAAGTTCTATCCAACATAGTTCCTTCTAATGGAATGTCTAGTTTTGTTCGTGCTGAAGAAAGATAGTATTTCCTCTGTGGATATGTTATCTTCCCCCACCTTTGATTTGATTTGGGTTATCATCAAATCAAACTCAGTCCTAAGGACTATCCTGATGGTGTATCTATTTGTGATGTTTCACCTGGGTACATCTTCATGTTCTTTGGTTTGACCAATATATATGTCATGTTCTTATAGTATATGAGTCCATCTTCTTGGAGTGTCTTGATAAGTTTGTCATTGAGCCCATCGATGATATCCTTATCTTCCCCATGCTAAATTGGATTTATGTGGAACAATTGACATTAATGTTGGAAACTTTTGAGAACCATCTTCGTGTTATCTCGAAGGATGTGTTCTGGATGTTAGAAGTAACCTTCTTTGGTTCACGTGCAATAGTTGAAAGAAGTCATCGTGGATTCGAGAAGAGTTATCTTTGTTTTCTCGAGAATCATTTCAAATCGGTCAAGCATGTGCTGAGTATTCTTGATATGGTAGGTTGATACCTTTCCATCTCGAGAACATCCTCTAAGCACCCTAAGCCACTAACTGATTTGTCATGGAAGAGAAGAAGTTCTACAAACTTCAATATCCTCCTAAATGTCTCTCAACAATAAGGATGCATTTGTGTTTTGTTGCAATCAATTCATGTAAGGGCAATTATCTTTTGATAACTTGCTAATACATGGGTTTTGCAACCTAGCTCATTCATTTTGAGCTTGACATTGTAGTCCATGTCTTGAGACTCTAGCAACTTTACCTTTGTGGTAAATGTTGTAAACTTTTTATTCGGACATGCTAAGTCTGAAGTATCTTCCCACTTAACCAAATCTGAATCTCAAGCAGATATGATGGTTAGTGATCATCAAGGTTTTTGATGTAGGTCTCTTTGAAAATCTGGCAAGATTGATGTAATGGTTGGCACAACTAGTCGGAAGACCTCTTGTCACATTCTCTTGAATCAGCAATAACAACCACTCCTCATGAGGCATCTTCTATGATTTGGTATAGGAGTTGCGCTTATGGTTTCCTTTGTATCCGAAATCTGACCTTCACTTGATGTCCGCTTTCTCGAACATCAAGGAGAACATTTAAAGTAGAGTTGCTAAATGTCTCTCGGTCGATCCTCCAGACCCTTTTATGTTGGCAAGCATCTTTTTGTGCCAAGTAATTGAAGTCTGAGAATAAAGTTTCTTTTTCCTCATGTCATTAGGAATCTCCTTATATATTCATTTTAGTGGTGTAAAGTGATATCACGATCTTCGGCAAAGATTTTGATAGACCAAGATGAATAAAGAGTTTCCTTCGGTTCCTCTAACATGTTCGAAGAGCGACTATGATTTTGATAATCAGAAGTTCCTCTTGTTACATGTTCCTTGTGACTCTTATGAGTCCTTGCCACAAAACACCTTTCTGTCTTAACCTTATGTTGAACGAAGTGATCCTTCTGTATCAAAAGTAGTTCAACAACTTGGTTCTCCCGATCTATCTATGTATCCCTGGAAGCTCTACTAAGCCATTAGTCGAGGTTCATCTTTCGAAGTCTGTGGTCGTGTTCTTTCTGTTGTATGCTCTCCTTTTCAGAAGCTTAAACTCTTCTGAAGATCCATGGTCTCAATCCTTATGAAGGCTAGTTATCTAACAACTTGAAACCATCTCCTTTTGTTTCCTCTGTTACCTTGACGTATTTCATGCTCCTTGGCTCTAGAGATGTTTGTGAAACATCTATCCACGAGTTGACTAAGAGATACTCAGTTGTGCTTCTGTGTCTTTCCCTCTCTTCTTTAGTGTGTGTAGCTACCTCGAAGAAAATGAAGTGCTTCATTCATTCAATAATGGTGGCATGGATCAATCTCTTCGAAAAGATTGTTGAAGTTTAGTGTAACCATGTTCCTTCTATCTTCCTACATAGGAATCTCGGGACGAGATTCTGTTAAGGGGGATAGAGCTGTAACACCCTAGTTTTAGTTAATCATAATTAGGACTTTGTTTGTGAATTCATGAGCATCATCCCTTAAAATGCATGTGAAGAAGATAATGGAAACCCTAAACCCTAATTTCCTTCTTCCTCTCAAACACAGTCAAAATAGTTTGAATTTCAAAAACTACAAAATAAGTGGATCCCAAATGGACTAAAAGGGCCCCGCAATATTTCTCTAGTTTTACAAAAGGCTCTAGTATTTTTAAATATCTCAAAACAGAAAACAATTTGGAAATACAAAAGAGAGAAAAGAAAACAGAAAAAGAAAAGGTTTCTGAAATAAAAATTAACCCTAGCTCTAACTGGGTCGTAGCCCATCTTTCCTCCCTCTCCCTATCTATCGCTGCCAGTAGCCTAGGCGCGGCTCAGACCGGCCCACCCTAGCCCAGTACCCCTTCGTCCTTTCTTTCTGTGTCGTCTTCCTCACGACCGGTGAAGCAGCTGCGTGGCACGTTAGATACCGTCGCCTCGCCATCGCGTTGCGATGCGTGCTTCCACCCTAGAGACATGGATAAGACCCTCCATGACGCTCTACTCCTCCCTTATACTCTCCCTTCCTCTCTTTCTCTCCCTCTCTCGTTCTTCCGCGAGGGTGAGACCCTAGCCGACACAGGTGTCATTCGTCGTCGTCGAACCGCACCGTCTCGCACCTCCTCGAGCATGCCACCGTGACCGCCTCGTCGTGCTAAGCATCCATAGGAGGAATCAGCCTCGTGCACCAAGAATACCCGTCGCTGACCTAACCTCTCCCGATGCCGGCCGCCGTCGATTCACCTCCGTCCAACCTCCCCTTGGTTCCCTGACATCGGCATCGTGTTTGTGGTGAGCCTCTGGTGCTCTAGCACCACTCCGACGTCTCTCTCTCTCACTGTATCATCCTCCCCACGAGTACCTGCCGATGCCGCCGCCGGCCACCGTCAAACCCCGTGCTCCGGCGACCCCCTGAAAGCGGTGCCGCCAGTTTCTGGTCGCCCGTGTCACCCTCTTTCCAACGCCCCTATTCGCGCCAGCCCGCACCGTCCCTAGCGCCGGATTCGAACCCCATCTGTGGGCATTGATACATTGCAAATGTATCTATAATTTTTGATGTTCCATGCTTCATTTTATCCACTTGCTTGTGTTTTGTTCCAAGTTTGGAGTACTTTTCATATGATTTCTTGAACTAACCTATTAACAAGAGCCACAGTGCCAGCTGCCTGTTTTTGGTTCCAGGAAAGTCAGAATATGAATATTCTCGGAATTGGACGGGACAAAAGCCAAAGTGCCTATTTTTCCGGAAGGGATCAAGTGCCAGAATACGAAACGGAGAGGGGCCAGGGGCTAGCCACACCACCTGGCCGCACGGCCAGGCCTAGCCCGCGCCAGGGGGTGGTGTGGTGGCTCCCGACACCCCCTCGGCCTCTCCTTCCGCCTATAAGTTGCCCTCGGGACGAAAACCCTAAGTACCCGATCCAAAATCCACGAAAGAGTCTATAGCCGCCGTCATCTCCATCCCTAGATCGGGAGGGATCTGAAGCTCTTCCCGGCACCCTGCCAGAGAGGGGAATTCACCCTAGAGGCCTTCTTCATCACCATGCAAGCCTCCGGTGTGATGCGTGAGTAGTTCATCCTTGGACTACGGATCCATGTAGTAGCTAGATGGCTGGTTTCTCCTCCTTTGTGCATTCATGTTTAGATCTTGTGAGCTCCGTTCATGATCAAGATCATCTATTTGTAATTCATACATGTTGTGTTTGCGGGTATCCGATGGATATTGAGATGCTATTTCAGATTGATTATTGATTCTATCATGTCTTTGTTATTTGTGATCTTGCATGCTTTCCATTGTTAGTAGCTATCTTGGCCAAGTAGATGCTAGCAACTCCAAGAGTTGGTATTTATGCTCGATAGTGGGTTCATGCCTCTGGTAATCTGGGGAAGTGATAGAAATCTCTAAGGTACTAGATGTGTTGTTGCTACTAGGGAGCAAACAACAATCCTGTGTTCATAGAACAATCATATTGTTTACTTTACACGCAGTTCGTAAAGCAATAATCTGTTGCTTGCAACTTAATACTGGAGGGGGTTCGGATGATAACCTGAAGGTGGATTATTAGTCATAGATGAAGTTGGATGGCAGTCTATGTATTATGTTGTAATGCCCAATCAAGTCTCAAAGGAGTCAAGATGATTAGTATATGCATGTATTGCTTTCTCGGTGTTTGTCAATTGCCCCGCTGTAATTTGTTCACCCAGCATGTTTTCTATCTTAAGAAGAGCCACCTCTAGTGAACTATGGATCCCGGTCCTTTGTGTTTACATACAATCTATAAACTGTTTCTGCTTTGTGTTTACTTTCTGCAAACTTTTACTTCTTTCCATTCGATACGTTTAATCCTTTGTTTTCCGCAAAACACGGTGAGATTGACAACCTCATCGAAAGTTGGGGACAAAGTTCTGTGGTTGTGTTGTGCAGGTCTCCACGTTGTTACTAGCACCGGTAGTGCACCCTGCCAAAGCTCAGCTAGTAACACCTTTGGGGTGTTTCCTTGCTCCTACTGGTTCGATTAAACCTTGGTTTCATAACTGAGGGAAAACTTGCTGTTGTGCTCATCATACCTTCCTCTTGGGGTTCCCAACAAGCTCTACGTCGATCGTCGAGCGCATCAAGACGTTTTCTGGCATCGTTGCCAGGGAGTCAACGACATCTTCTCAAGGGGAGTCCCTCATAACCAATCTCTTTACTTTGTTGTTTTTGTTTTGCTTAGTTTCTTTTTGCTTTGTTTGCTTGTTTTGTTCTTCAAAAACACAAAAAAATTAGTTTTACTAGTTTGCTTTCTTATTTGAAAACCCAAAAAAATTAAGTCTCCTTTAGTTGTCACCCCTTCCTTAGCTCACCATGTTGATCCCTACTTTCACCTTGAAAGACCTTTCAATTGGTAGTGGTTCTATAATTGGGAAAGATAATATTGAAGAATTCTTTAATCATGTTAGTAAACATGAAGATACTGAGGATAGATCCCTTGTAGAACTTGCTCCAAACTATGAGATTGCTGCAGCTTCTTTAATTCACATGTTAGAAGCTAGGTTTGTTAACCTCAACCCCTTAATGCAAGTAATGTTTCTTAAGCTTAAAGAAATTGAGGACCCTGAAAAGAGGGATTTTATTCTAGAAACTTTGTTTAAGGAGTTCTATGATGTTGCCAAGGAAGCTAGAAAAGTTTTTAAATGTTTCAATATGCTAGGCTCATGTGTAGATGTTGTTGGTACACGAGAAAAGATGAACAAAACCGAACCTAATAGGGAGGAACCTAAGATACCAATACCCTTTAAACTAGTAGCAATACATGATGCCATAGAAAAGAATCTTGATTGGATTGTTCCTGCAAACCCTTTTGATGAGAATAGTGAACCCAAGAGCATTGAGAGAGGATCCTCTAGAACTTATTTGGATGATATACCTTGCCTTGTTGAAAATATTTCTGGTATTGATCTTAATGCTTCTTCATTTGAGAACACTTGATTCTTTCTTTGCTTCTTATGCCTAACTTAAAGGCGTTAAAGAAAAGTACTTGTTGGGAGATAACCCAAGAGTTTTAGTTGAGTCTTGGAAGTTATTACCTCTATAATAACCGCTCCTTATCCTTTTTATTTTGCTTTTTGTGCCAAGAGTAACCTCTAATGGGAGTGAAGTAATGATTGGGAAAGTTGTTGTCCCGAAACAGATTTTTGTGCTTCACCGTAAAAATTCCTGAGAGAGCTCTGTACGTCGGATTCATCTGTAATGTTTTGTGCTTCTGCCCCAGGTTGTTATCTAACTTTTGTTAGTTCAACACTTTTTGATTTGAGCAACAGAAGGTCTTCGAAAAAATTCGTCTTTACCTGTTGGTCTGTCTTGACAGATTTCTGCCATTTTCTGCATTTGCTTCTTGTTGGTTCCTTCTTGAGTTCTTTTGGGGAATTGAGCTTTTTGAGGGAAGTGCTACAGTAGCTAGTGTTCTAATGGAAGCTTATTTGGTGTTAGAACTGAACCTTAAGACTTATTTATCTTGAGTGCACTAATGTTGCTAATAAAGATTGTGTGAAGTTTTGTATGAAGGAAAATTTTTAGGTGTATGGAAGGAATGAGTAATGAGATGAAGGATGGACTAAATCTCAAGCTTGGGGACGCCACGCGTGTCACCCCAAGAAATATCCAAGAAGTACAAGCGTCAAAGCTTGGGGATGCCCAAGGCATCCCCTTCTTCATCAATAAAAATCCCAGGTTTCTTCCAAACGCTTCATTTTTATTGTTTCATGCACAGTTGTGTTTTTCTTGGAGCGTCTTCTTTTTCGTTTTTGTTTTGGTTTTTAGTTTGCTTGGTTTGCTTAGTTTTCTGAATAAGTTGGTTGGACCCCCTCTTTCATACATTGGTTTGCAATTAGTTTGGTTTGGTTTGGAAAAGAGTAGGAAAGTTCATGCTTATGTGGTAAAAAGAGCTTGTTTTTTACTGTGGCTATGCTTTGTCATGCCATGCTTGATATTGTTTTGGCTTTATGCTTAGTATTATTTGTTGTAGCATGACTTGTTATAAACAATTGAGATTGCATAATGTGCCTTGGATGAATCATGCGTTATTTTAGCATATTAAAGCATAGTATAGTGGTATTCTCCTTTGATGCTTTATTTGGGTTGACTTGGCACATGCTCACATCATGTTATGACTGTCACAAGTCACCATATCCTTTATGATCCTTTAGTTTTCAACTTGCAGTATCACTTTATGCTTTGATCAATGATGTTTTGTCGCTCTGCATGATTATGGCCATTATTCCTCTCTTAGTTTGTCGCTCCTAGTCTTTTGCTAGCCTCCACCACCAAGTATGAGTTCCACTCATGCATCCAACTCCCTAAACCAAGTTTTTCCAAAGAGTCCACCATACCTACCTACTAGCTTATGCTATTCCAAGTATATTCATGCTTTTGTCTACCTTTCACTTGTTATGAGAAAACTAGTGATTAAAGCTCTCACGAACTTGATGGCACACTTTACTTTTTTGCCTCTAATAAACTTGAACCATTGGGTCCTTCTTTGTTGTGTATATGCTTGTGCTTTATAAGTTGAAGTTAGCAGAACCATGTTTCATGGGGAACGCTTTCAACATTTCACTTGTACTTTGTACCCCGTTGATATCATGTTCTTTTGCTTACGGATCCCGGCGGTATGAAATAAAAGTGGAACTTGTAAGATCATGGAGTTTGTATGTGTGTTAGAGAAACGCCTGGGCCGCTAGCCTAAGCCATGCCTAATCATGGTGGAAACTTGCAGCATCACCATAATGAGCACTCTATGAAGCATCCTCAATAAAAACCTATGCAAAAAGCAAATAAAAAGATCGCTGAGATGCTTATTGTCTGCTTGCCTTGTCATTTTGATTATGGGAAAGCTCCCGTATCATGTGCAAGGGGTACCCCGTTGGCGGTTCTTAATGATACACATATACTTACAATGACAAGAGCTTACTCGTGACTAAAGTTGAGTAGCATGAGGATCGGTCTTTGTAAGTAAGGGGCATGAGATTTCGGTTTATAACTTGTCAAGCATATCCTCTTAGTTGTGTCACTTTAACCTTAATCACCTTCAAGATGCTTATGATAGGGGCAATGAGAGCTGAAAGCTATAAGTACCATAATTTTTGGAAGCTCTTTATGAGACTTGAATCCCTACTTCCTTTTACAAAAGGCCTTTCTTCCACCATTATATTGAGTCTCCACCTTCTATCTTTATGCACTACTTTGAGAGCATAGTGGCCATTCTTAGTTCTATGTGCATTGTCCCAAGACTAGTTGATTGATGCATAACTTGTTATTGCTTGTTTTAAACTATTGTATCTAGTCACTCTTATGAACTTTGAAGGTGTCCTTTGCATTTATATTTGCTACTCTATTGAGGGACAAGCTGAATACTATTATGCTATGTTTTCTTTATGTGAAACAAACAAATGTCTTGCAAAGCTTGTTATTCATAAATCTTTTGTTTGTGCCTTTTCATATTACATCATAGTCTCTTTGCCTATTGCCAGAACTTTGTCTTTCATGTTATGATTGAAGTACTATGATCCCAGCTTTGAGTGTTTTGCAAATACTTTGATCAAGTCTTTGATGGTGCATGTCACCTCAAAAATTATTATTTCTTTTTATCACTTACCTACTCGAGGACGAGCAGGAGTTAAGCTTGGGGATGTTGATACATTGCAAATGTATCTATAATTTTTGATGTTACATGCTTGGTTTTATCCACTTGCTTGTGTTTTGTTCCAACTTTGGAGTACTTTTCATATGATTTCTTGGACTAACCTATTAACAAGAGCCATAGTGCCAGCTGCATGTTTTCTACTGTTTTTGGTTCTAGGAAAGTCAAAAAATGAATATTCTCGGAATTGGACGGGACAAAAGCCAAAGTGCCTATTTTTCCGGAAGGGATCAAGTGCCAGAATACGAGACGGAGAGGGGCCAGGGGCCGGCCACACCACCTGGCCGCGCGGCCAGGCCTGGCCCACGCCAGGGGGTGGTGTGGTGGCTCCCGGCACCCCCTCGGCCTCTCCTTCCGCCTATAAGTTGCCCTCGGGATGAAAACCCTAAGTACCCGATCAAAAATCCACGAAAGAGTCTGTAGCCGCCGTCATCTCCATCCCTAGATCCGGAGGGATCTGAAGCTCTTCCCAGCACCCTGCCGGAGAGGGGAATTCACCCTGGAGGCCTTCTTCATCACCATGCTAGCCTCCGGTGTGATGCGTGAGTAGTTCATCCTTGGACTACGGATCCATGTAGTAGCTAGATGGCTGGTTTCTCCTCCTTTGTGCTTTCATGTTTAGATCTTGTGAGCTCCGTTCATAATCAAGATCATCTATTTGTAATTCACACATGTTGTGTTTCCGGGGATCCGATGGATATTGAGATGCTATTTCAGATTGATTATTGATTCTATCATGTCTTTGTTATTTGTGATCTTGCATGCTTTCCGTTGTTAGTAGCTATCTTGGCCAAGTAGATGCTAGCAACTCCAAGAGTTAGTATTTATGCTCGATAGTGGGTTCATGCCTCTGGTAATCTGGGGAAGTGACAGAAATCTCTAAGGTACTAGATGTGTTGTTGCTACTAGGGAGAAAACAACAATCCTTTGTTCATAGAACAATCGTATTGTTTACTTTACACACAGTTCGTAAAGCAATAATCTGTTGCTTGTAACTTAATACTGGAGGGGGTTCAAATGATAACCTGAAGGTGCATTATTAGTCATAGATGCAGTTGGATGGCGGTCTATGTATTATGTTGTAATGCCCAATCAAGTCTCAAAGGAGTCAAGATGATTAGTATATGCATGTATTGCTTTCTCGGTGTTTGTCAATTGCCCCGCTGTAATTTGTTCACCTAGCATGTTTTCTATCTTAAGGAGAGCCACCTCTAGTGAACTATGGATCCCGGTCCTTTTTCTTTACATACAATCTATAAACTGTTTCTGCTTTGTGTTTAGTTTCTGCAAACTTTTACTTCTTTCCATTCGATACGTTTAATCCTTTGTTTTCCGAAAAACACGGTGAGATTGACAACCTCATCACAAGTTAGGGACAAAGTTCTGTGGTTGTGTTGTGCAGGTCTCCACGTTGCTACTAGCACCGGTAGTGCGCCCTGCCAAAGCTTAGCTAGTAACACCTTTGGGGTGTTTCCTTACTCCTACTGGTTCGATTAAACCTTGGTTTCATAACTGAGGGAAAACTTGCTGATGTGCCCATCATACCTTCCTCTTGGGGTTCCCAACGAGCTCTACGTCGATCGTCGAGCGCATCAGGCATCCCCATTGTTGACTTCATGATGACGGTAGCATGATGCAATAAATCTTTTGTTTTTAATTTAATGTTTTCTGTAATTGTTTTATTAAATGAAAATGCTGACAGGTGGGCCCTGTCTGTCAGGGTTTTATTCATTTTGGAATTAATTTCTGAAATTATTAAAAGTATGACATGTGGTCCCAGGTTGTAAATAATTTAATAAATTCCAAAAAATATTAATTGTTTTGAAAATGATTTAAAAATGGATTAAAATTGTGAAAAATCATAACTAATTCATTTTAAGTCAGAAAAATATGTATAATATATCAAAATGTTCAGAAAAATGAGATCTATCCAATAGACTCATACACATGAATTATTAAGAAACTTTAATCATAAGTTTAATTAGAAGAATCAATTGAACCCCGCAGGTGATTTCGAGGTTCCCCCTGTTTCAGGGTTTGTACCCCTCGAATCCCGCTTAAATCTCCAAGCATGTACTAGGGTTTATTCAACACTATTTAACTTGTCATGTCATCATCCTTGCTTGAGCATTGCATCAATGCCATGTGTTGATTGTTGCTTTCCTTTCTAGTGTTTCTGCCTTTTCTTTGTAGACCTCGGAGTTGATGTGAGCAACGATATCAAGTCCAAGATTGAAGATCGAGATCAACACCATCGAAGGATAATGACAAATAATGCCAAGCAGATGAACCTGAAGTTCTATATCTAAGTATCAATAGACAAAGGCAAGCATAGCCCCACACATGATAAAATCCTATGCTTTCAAAGTATTTCATTCTTGCCATGTGCATACGATTCTAAAGTCTTTTACCGATAGATATATCAACCCTATCTGATGCATGTTACCTTTGTAGCTTATACTCCCTGATCCACTGCTCCTAGCATAACTAGGGTTTGGCTTATGAGTTTCGCTAGAGCTGCTATATGCGTTGTGCTTAGCCATGCTTAGTTGTTACCGTTGGTCCATCCGGTTGATGAATCAGAGATACGAATGAACCTAGTATGACAGGATGACGTGGTATGATCAGATATGAAAGTTAAACATGCTAAGGATTGTATGGGAGGCCACTTTGGGTTGTGGTTTTTGCAGTCCCATACTTGCCACCACTAGGATCCGAGTTCTTGCCTCTTAAACCAAGACGAGCGTACAGCCACACGAGGGCCTAGAAACTCCCTCGACCAACTAACTTTCCTAGTAGATTCCATGAGTCACATAGTTCAGGCGTTCCATTTGATATATGCATTCTGGTCGTTCTTGAAGGAGGTGGAGGAGGTGCATTCATATAGGTAGGTAAGCGTGGCCGGGAACAAGAGAGGCACGGCCTTCGTAATCTTGAACCCTGCGCACATCTCTAGGGACTGACTTCGGGACTTGACCCATTACGGCGGCATATCCTTAGGGCGTGACTCATGGTTTCGACGAAAGCAAGGTAAAGGTAGTGTCCAACCACTCTCTGCCGGCCTTCTAAGGAAGAGGGCTAATGTTATCTGGCATTAAGAGGAGGTTGGTACGTGAGGGTAAAGTTGTCCACCCCTGCAGGGTAATAATCTTTTCGAAAAGCCGTGTCCACGGTTATGGACGACTTGGGAACGGACATGATGATCATAGAGAACTATAACCTAATCGTAAAACTTGACAAGAGATGTGAGGTGTGCTTAAGGATGCTTCCTCGTGGATCGAGGGGGTGATCCTAGTTGGTAGGTTTAGCTGATAAAGATTCGGTGGATAAAAAGATGATCAAAGCTAGAGATATCGGTTTCTTATCCCCTTTTAAAAGGTTCTATTAGTCGAGCTTCTCCTCTCTCTCTTTTACAAATAAAGTTAGCTTTATGCAAAGTAACCCCACCAACCATAAGTCTTGCGGAGTACACCCTGTACTCAGCCTTGCTTTGTTGATACTTTTGCAGCAAGTAAGTGTTACCACAGAAGAAGAGTTTGTTACATCATCGACATCAACGAGTAGCTTGGGGGTTCCCGGTCAGCAGCCTGGAATCTATGGATTGGGACGTCATCGTTATGCTTCAGGCCTCTTAGGCCATTTGTTAAGTTTGCTGTACTTAATAGCATAATTTGCCTTCCGTTGTTTGATATTTGTGGTCAGTGACCTCTGTTTGTAATATTTTGGTTCTTTGCTCAGTTATGAGCTTGCTGTAATAATTTTTGTGTCGTAGGGTCACTGTAATGTTACCAATTCTTCCTGTGTATGCTTCTGAGATTTAGGTTAGGCTTATATCAGACAGAGGTCTGGGATTTGTCTAGCCCTAATCCCAGGGGTGTCACAAGCGGGAGTCATCGCCAGGCATCGGATGCATGTAACTCCCTGCGAGTTGTCACATTTGAGGCACTAGAAGTCACTGGAGCCACAGGAGCGCGAGGACTTCAACACGACCTTGAGGTCAGCTTCGGCTCATCTACATCAACCACGCTCTCCTGAGCGTTGACAACGCTTTTTGGTCTTCAAGGGTAAGTTCGCGAAAATCCCCTCCCGTTACTGCATTACTAATAGATAGGTCCTGGCAACGTCAGGGGTTCAGGGGTGTAGTGTAAAATTTTGTTGTTTTCATACGCAAACACCTACAGTGGTATTAGATCTAGCTCTATGTGTAGTATTGCTAGTACGGGTAGAACACACGAGATGTAGCGTGTGGGCGTTGATCTTTTAGTTGTTACCCTCCCACGTGTACTTGTGTATACCGCAGCAATGATTGATGAAGCGGCCCCCAACCGACTTTACGCATTCATTCGCGAGACTGGTCCACGCTTGACATATGGCTTGTACCGTATAAAGTGTCTTTGGGAGTGTATGTCTCTCTCGCATTAGTTGGTATGCCATTTGCAACAGAGGGCCCGAAAGAGGTGTAGTATAGACAACTACTTGATCAGCATTGTGGTGAAAGTTCGTAGGTAAGAATGGTTCTTGTGCAAAATCCCATTCAGCCACGTAAAACATGCAAAGATAAAGTAGAGGCATCTAACTTTGTTTTACAGGGGGCGTTATGATGTTATATGGTTGTGGCAAAGGTAAAATACATACTTTATGTTCCTAAGTAGTACTAGACGGCCACAGAGGTGATAGACTACCATGCCGGAAGGCACCGGTACCCTGGTGCCTATGGCGCCGAAACCCTGGCGCTGAAATTCGGAGGCGCGGGATGGAGATCACAGCGAGAAGGACCATATCGCATCACTCTTACATTCAATGTTATTGTATGTATATCTTATTGTGTGCTAGTATTAGATACTTGACGGTAGCCTAAGAAGATGATCCCTATTAAAATACCAATGATTGTGTTCTCCCTTAGTGTGCACCACCAAGAAAGTTCTTCGGTATGAGGCAGCACCGTGATGATCGGGTGTCAGACATATCTACGTTTGCATACAATGGGTGTAAGCCATGTTGCACAACGAATACATTAAGGTTGAGTTGGAGAGCCTAGCATGTGTAGACATGGCCTCGGAACATGGATGGTCAAAAGATTGAGAACGAGTCGCATGAATGATGTGATCAACGTTTAGGCGTCTACCCTACCACCCACATTGATGGCCGTGACGATCGGGGGAGATGTGGGGAAAAGGGATCGTGTAATCACTGAACCCTTTAGGGGATAGGGGTTTTTAGTGGAGTTATTATATTATCTCATTTAATTATAAACTTAGTCTAAATTCCTTTTGCAATTATAAATGTAGAAAATGGTTCTCCCTGATGTTACCTTCCCTGTTGACGATTGGTTAAAAGGAGAAAAGCTCAAGTTAGATGGATCCAATTTTTCTATGTGGGTTATGCGTCTCCATGATCTCCTTAGCAAGAACGATGTGGCCGACTACATGATCTGCGAGATGTATTGGGAGCAGCCCTATTTTCAGGAGACCCAAGAGCAGTAGGGTCATCGTTGCTGTCATCGTGTGATGGACACATTCATATCAGTGACGATGCACTTCAGGATGGTTGATGAGATATGGCCAATTGTGGGAAGCCTTAATCCTCGAATGGTTATGGCACAGCTTAGATCACATTTCGTGGAACAAGTGCGCATATGGGAGCATGAGCTCATGGGAGATTTCCTCTCCATAAAGATGGAGGAGAACTCTTCACTTGATGATCACTTGGTACGCATATATGATGCATACATGAGTCTTGCATACTTCTTGGACAACTGGTTCGCAAGCTCTTTTGCAATAGGTGTGTTGCTGCGGTCGCTACCACCAAGCACATGCCAGGATTTGCATTATGAGAGGCGACACTGAAACACAGGATTTCCACGAGTTCATATCACATTTCAAGAATGTGAAGGTTGAACCCGTTGTCAGAGAGGTCATCGATGATAAAGGTATATATTTGATATACAATTTTAGAAATGTTATAATCTTGCAAACACATATTGCAGTGTTAAGTATATTTGATACTTGTTCTATTTTGTTAAAAACGGGTCCTTTTGTATGAGAGTTGCTTGTTGGAGAGGAGGTGACATTGCATGTTGATGGAGAGCATGATGATGATGGCCAACGACACTCTCCCTCGACGTTTATCATTTAGTTTATCGGTTTTGGATAGTTATTGTAATCGATAGATTGTGAACTTCTTTAGTGTGTCTCACACTTCGTGAGACGGTTATTCATATGAGCTTGTAACAAACAATTGTTCCACTTTTATGAATGATTCTATTTGCATTCATATCTTATTCGATTATGTGTGAATTATCCTTGTTTTGAAACTAATTGATAATGCATGAACATTTGTAAAATATTAGAATGCCTTGAAAATACCCAACTTAATGATATATTCATTTTGAATGAAACCATTATTTAAATTCAAAGTTATGTTGAATATATGTGAAAGTCATTTGATTTCTTGTCACATGTGAATCATGCCTAAGTTCGGCAGAAGTAACTTAAACACCGTGTATTGACGAATACAAAGTGTTTTGTGAATGGTTGAAATAAATTACATATTCGATGTATTGTATTTCAACAAAATGGTAATTATCATTATATGATTGTTTAAATTGTGTAAAGAAGTTTACCAAAGGAAACATGAGTGTGAAACTATTTGATATGATCAAAGATTTGAGCCAATGAATGGTATTAAAGATAAAAGAGAATCTAATTACTACGATTTGATCAATAGTAATGAAAATCGACTTTATAAGATTGGCATAAGAAATTGTGAAATGCAATGTGTTTGAAATGTCAAAATGCAAAGCATCACAATGTGATATTAGATATCAAAGTGGGTGAATAGATAGCGCCAAATAAATCGTTGTAGTGTAGATGTAAAGACCATTAGTTAGAAATAGCTAGCACTCAATTATAATATATAGTGAACCATATGAATTCATGAGATCGGCACCATATCTTGTATGGATCGTCGTGAAAGTTTTGGGGTTATTCGATATAACCAAAACAATAGAGAATAAGTCCTTGTAGAGTATTCATTGGAAACTTTGAATACGAAATCCATGACTAGAACCAAAAGAAAGGCAAAACTAGTATTGCTTAAAGTTTTGGTGCTTTTTCGAGAAAGTTTATGTTCTCGAATAAGGAGCTTTTGGAAGATAGTGAAAAACATGATGAGGATTCAAAACCCTGCATCAGAGTGTTGAGAAGCGCAACAGAAAGTGTTCCTAAACTATTATCTTCATAAAAGAAAGAATCAATGATAATGATCATTGCGTTTTCCCTACTGGTGTTTTCACTACATGAAGTAGGATTCAAAATGTACTCCACATCTAGTATGGAGACATTCGAGAATCATTTGACATATTACTGGAATATGACATACCTACGAACTACTAAGGAAATAATGGTAAACTGAAGTTATGAGAAATCCTAAAGATAAAATTCACTTAAGATTAGAAAGCAATTTATTGCTAAATCTTAACAAGTAAAGGGTTACTTGAATTTTCCAAAAGACTACAAAGTCATAGAGGAAAGGGTGAATGACAAAAGAACGATTTGTCATGAATAAAGTATTGGACAAATTCAAATGAATTTGATTCAAATGTGCTGAAGGTCTAGTGGATTTAAAACTAGTAAGGTACTAGTATCTCATAGTAAATCTCTCAGTTTGATAATTTATTGAAGGATTTTGAAATTGTTCAAAATAGTGAGTGGATATGCAATTTGCATGAAATTGAGAGGGAGCCATGAAAGTCTTCCTAAAACAATATGTGAATGACATATTTTTGAGTGGGAGCAATATAAGTCTCAAACTCAAATATGCCAAAAACACATTTTGAGTGGGAGCTTAAGGACTGATTCTTAAGTGTGTATATGACACATTAAGAATAAAAGTGCAAGTACCAATAAATAATGATTTATAGGGAGTAGGAGTTAATAATAAGTATATTACAATATTATGTAGTATTCCTAAAAGGGATTCTAAAAAGGTTTCGGAATAGGAATTGATTCAGCACTAATCCTTGGTCAATTAAATTAGGAATAACATTAAGTTAAACATTGATGGTTGAAAGAAAGAAAAGGATGATCATCATCCACTATGTTGAGACATAGGTTCTATCTTGAAAAACCATGATAACAACTTAAGATAATATATGATCCAAGAAGGAACATTTGAAAAGTGCTTAAGCACGAATCGTGGAACATTGAGCTAAGTTTGTCTGTAGTGTCTAATAGAGAACTGTAGACATAATTCCAAATCCATAAAGGATGATATATCTTAAAGCATAAAGGGTTATGTTGTAAGGGAATATGTTGGAAACTCCTATATAGATAATACCGACTAAAGTCAAGTAGGAAGCGAGGTGAACAAAACATCAAAAGATGCACAGGGTGCACTAGTGTTTCGATACATTTATAATAGAAGATAAGGGTACCATCTAAAGTGATGTATACTGTTATGGCAGGACTAGTTCGTCTTTAACATAGAATGATGTGTCCCAGGGAACTGTGCCCATGAGAAAGCCCATGAGGTTGATCTAAAGTCACTGTAGGCTCCTGGAAACCGGCCTTGTTCTGCTGCCATAGCTATGATACATACACAAAGATGTTATCATGTGATGATAAAGTATTAATGACAATGAAGGTGACATTAGTAAGTTGTAAAGGATTTTGGGACTGTAAAGTACAGGCCCAAGACTCAACCTCTTCCATGAGCAAGCATGTTCAAGGTACCGGGATATATGGTGCCAATGATTAAGAACAAATGCAGCTAGCTTATTTGTACTCTAGTGCAAGTGGGAGACTATTGGAAATATGCCCTAGAGAAAAATAGTAATAAGGATTATTATCATATTTCATAAAGTTTATGATTAATTTTTATATCATGATATAACTATATTGAAAGGAAACGCCAATACACGTGTGGTATATAAACAACCAGGGGTTCCCGGTGAAACTCTAATCACTGGTTCATTGGTCAATAGATGATCAAGGTTTCCTGATCATGTCGCATTTATGCCAGTTGGAAATGGAGTCACCTCATTCTGAGAATGAGATGATGAACTAATACCCAACCTAAACATCGTGACCCGATCCTGTCACGAAGTTCAAGTTACGATGATTAGAATAGACCTAGTAGACTATTCCTTAGACTATGAGGCTGAATCAATCACTGTCTCCTGGGGGTACTTTGATAGCATCAATGTCACTTGCTAAAATAGTGATCATAAAGGTGTGTTCAGGTATTCGTAGGAACCGTAGAGGCAATATATGTCAAGAGCGGGATTTGTCCATCCATGTGACGGAAAGATACTCGAGAGCCCACTCGGAGAAGTTATATCCAATAGTTGCACAACATGTGATTTGATCATAGGGATATCACTTGTCGAAACGAGTCAAGTAGCATTTGTCAGTAACGAGATCGAACATGACATGGTGATGTCATTGATCAGATCTCGAGCAATGAAAGTATCGAGAGACAAAAGGAATAAGACACGATAGTCATGGTTCAAACGACAAAAGATTTCGTGGAATGCACAGGGGTCACATGGCCATCCAGGTCCCTCTGTTGATCATTGGTCCGGGAGAGTCCCAATCATGTCTGGAGTGTTCCTGAACCGTGGGGTATCATGCTTAAGGGCTTGGTGATGCTTAGAGAGTGTTTACAGGATTGGTAGAATCACCGAAGAAAGAGAAGAGAGAAAACCGGAAGGGTTTCGGTAAGTCTGGAAGTTGTCTAGAATGAGAGGGAATGGTTTCCACATCAACGGGGAATTAAATAATCTGTAAATATATGTTAGTTATTGAATTATACATGTATTTATATTTATTTAATATTTAAATATGATTTAATGGGGCAGCCACCTAATGGGCCAAATCCCGGAGGGGAAAAGGCCCAAGAGGGGGGCGCCGCCCTAGGAGGGCCGCCGGCCACATGTGGGCTGCTCCCCACGTGGGGCCCATGTGGGGCCTGGCCGGTGTGCCTCCCCACCTCCTCCCTTGATTAGTCCCACCCTGGGACTTTGAGGGAGGGAGTACCTCCCCCTCCCCCTATATAAAGAGATGTATTTTGGCTAAATAAATACACCGAATAATCAATAAGTTTCCCTCTCTTTTGGGGAGACCTTCTAGTTGATTATCCCTCTCTCTCTCCCGTGACCATGGTCCCAAGTTCGGACTATGTGAACGAGAGACATCTTCATCACAATGCATCATCGCACTGCGGGATTCGGATCCAAGAGCTCTACTTCCGCAACTACTGTTGGATCAAGGACGCGGGTGTTGGGGATATACTTTTCGGGTATCCTCACAGTTCCTCACTAACCAGGGTGGCCCACTTCGGGTTAGAGCTTTGCTTCACGGGCGGACCAGTCAGGGAGAAAAGACGGAGTGCAATCCGGCTATGGGAATGCCCAGAAGACTTACCGACTTAGGCCCATAGTGTTACTTGTAGTTCAAGATGTACTCTGTAACCGACTCTTAGTCGTAGCCGGATAGATCTCTCCTATAAACCTTAGGCCGGATATCTATATAAGCCGTCCTAGGGAGAGCCTTTAGGGCACACCTCAATAGTCTACAATCTCAACTCGCACAGGCGAAACCCTTGTAACCCATATTCTGGCTCTGCTATATTAGTGGATTGCTAGCAGGAGTAGGGTCCGTCCAAAGCCGGCGGATTCGAACCTGGGTAAACTTGTGTGCTCACCGTCCTGGAAACACCGTATGTCTCACACCCCTCTCTTCCGCACGCCCTGAGGACCCTCTCTTGGCGTACTTGTCATCAATCTGACGACAGTTGGCGCCCACCGTGGGGCAAGTGAGCTTCGGATCTGCGTTCCGAGTGGAATCTGCAAGAATCGGAATCGGCGAGGCTATCGCCGTAGGTCGCATCCTCTATGCTAGCGACTAACCTCTCATCGTTCTTGACGAGACGTGGATTCCGACTAGGGAGGTCGTGACTGCCTACACAATCATGTATTTTGGCGAGATCGATGTTTACATCGGTTTTGCTGAACCTGCCCCACCCACCCCAGCGGTGATGATAGAGGTAGAAGAATCTTCTGGGTTCCCTTTGTCTGCGGAGGCGGCAGAGTTTCAGATCTCAGAAAACCCTAATCCCACCCAACCCACACCAGCTGCGGAGATAGTGGAGAAATCTGAGCCTGAGGAAGACCTAGCGGTCCAAGTTGAATCTGGAGTGGATCTCCTAGGAGAGACCAGATCCCAGATCGACCCACCCGTGGAAGTCGAAATCCAGGAGGAACTCATCAACGACACTGATTCCGGCTCTGATGACGCCGGGACAGTCAGGCCTTTCCTAAGGTACACACTGTGACGTATAATAATGCAAGATGCAAGCGCAGATGCAATTCTCGAGACCATTAAAAGTATCAACATGGCTGATCGCGAAAGCTGCAGGTACCTCAGGAAGCATGCATTGCACTTCGTTGGACATGTGGGATCCGGATCTGGCTCTGCCGATGCTGGAGAAAACACCGACTCTGTGCTGGAGGCAATTGGAACAAACGCCGACGTACCCGTATCCTCGGATGAATCGATGACGTCAGCGGATTTTCGAAAGTTCTCCACGGAATATGAAGAGGAGTATAAGTCCAAAGCTGTAGAGGAAGGAGAAGCCATGGATGAAGGATCCGGGGAACACTCTCCCAAAGCACAGGATGACATGGAAGTCGGAGATAATCCCAAAGTCCAAATGTCTAAAAGTACCGATCAGAGCTTGACTCCAGGAAATGGACCCAAAGCCATCTTTGCTACCGGCGCTGCCAAGAAGGCAAAGAAGAGGAACAAGAAGAACAAGACCTCGGCAAAAGACCCTCTGATAGAGGAGGTGATTGCCGAGGAATACGAGGAAGACTCGGATGGAGCACTTATCCCAGAAGAGCCTAAAAAGAAGAATCGGTGGATGGACACGTGATCACTGAAGGTGCACGAAAACTCATCGTGCTGCATTAACCACACCTATCCCTACAGCTGCAGAACTTACTGCTGAAGAGCTGGACGAAAGGGCCCATGCCCTAGAAGCGCGTCGTCAACAACTCCTGGATGAAGCTAAAAACATCAAGGGAGAAAAGAAACGCATGGCAACTAAAGATTACATGTCTCGGTTGCATCAGAAGACCCGGAAACGTTACACAGGTGATGGTAAATTTCCGGAAGTGAACAAGGTACTCTTTGAACAGGCTCGACAGCAAAGGAGACCTGGTGTACCCAACACCGGTACAGAACACTGTTGCAGCTCGAGATATTCTATCAAATAACCCAGGCCCAGAACAGGTTCGATTGGGCATCGAGCTACTCACCAAAGGTCTGGAGCAAAAAATGGCTGCGAAATCCGGAAATGCAAAACTTGTCTCGAAATCCGACCAATGTCACACGGACTCAGCCTGGAATGATATAAGGCCCCAGCGTGTTACGGAATAGCGTCACCGTTCCGACCGACGGGAAGGTAACTACTCCAGAACCGGATCATCAGAACAACATCACAGAACCACACGTGACTGGAGCAACGTCGTTCTAGCAGCGGAGCAAGATGCCATTGCTGCACTGTATCCGAGGAACCCTCCCCGACGAGAGTCGAATGATTGAAGGGGAGAAGATAAAGAGAAACGTCGGGAGGAGGATCGTCAAAAAATGCCACCTCCTAGACATGCAAGCTGTCCGGCTGAGCCTCACCATGGTGGGAACGACGGACGAAGGAACGACGGAAACCATGCTGGTACAAGTCGGCAGGGGGCTCGTCGTAGTGAAGACCCTCCCCGGAACTGAAATAATGATGCTCCAGACGGAGACCGGCGATCAGTCGGAAACAATCCAGATGCCCCACCCTCTCCACCAAGTAGTCATCACAACGGCTCTCACGGAGGACAAGGAGGACGACATGGCGGAGGAGGTGGTGGCAGAAGCTGAAGTCTGGCTCCAAGGCACCGTAGCCACAGCCGACATTTGGGACGATCTCTATCCCTGAACGATGCAAGGCACAAGATCAATTCCAACATAGAGGCGCGGCGCTACGAGAACGATGATATCTACGTGGGCCCAAAATGCTTCGGGCCACGCATCAGAGCTACAAAATTCCCGGAAGGATTTTCTATCTCAAGACATATCCAATCCTACGATGGCATTGCTCGGCCAGATACCAGGCTACAGGACTTCTTCCAAGCTTGCTGCATCGCCAAAGGCGGAAACAGCCTGGTCGGAACCTGATATCTCCCACTCATGTTCCGGAAGACGGCATGATCATGGCTTAATGAACTTCCGGAGAACACCAACCACAACTGGTATGACATGCAAAGTGCGTTCTTTCGGAATTTCGAAGGTACATATCGGAGGACCTGGATGGTTGGAGACCTACAGCATTGCACCCAGAAGGCCAGAGAAACTTGCCGGGATTACCTTGGACGATGGATCGACACCAAGAACTCCTGCGAAGGAGTAAATGATCAAACTGCGATTGAAGCTTTCATCGCAGGACTCCCAATTGGTCTACTGCGCCATCGCTTGAAGTGTGACAAGGTCACTGATTTGGGAGAGATGATAGAAACAGCGAGCAAGTATGCCGATGCTGACGACGATGCAGAGGGATTACTCAATGCCCTAGTTGTGCCATAGTCGGCAAAACAACCAAAGCAACAAGCTCAGAAGCATAAAAATACCTCGGAAGAAAAAACCCAACATGGAAATGGCAGTGGTCACTGCTACTTTCGGGTCTGGAGGACGAGGAGGACGCAGCGGAGGCCACGGGCGTGGGCGTGGAACTTCGAGAGTCCAAGGTAGAGGAGACCACCAACCAGGCAAAACCTACTCTTGGGCCGACATTGCCAATAACCCATGTATGCATCACCTAGACGCCAATGGGGGCTCGTCCCACACCAACGCCAAATCTCGTTTCAATGACGACATCAAAAGAGATGACACCGTGGGCTACAAAGCTACGCGGAAGAAGGGAAAGAAGAAGCCCGAAAAAGAAAAAGAGACCAAGGAAGATTCTGACATGGAGGAAGCTGATGCTTCAAATCCCAAGCCGGAAGGGAAGAAAAAAATTTCGACCAAGAAAGACACTTATGTCACCTTCCTCGGATCTCAACCAGCAAAGGTCAAGAAAGCAGTTCTACATGAGCTCAATGCAACAGTTCCGGCTGTCCCTCAATACTTGGACTGGTCGGAAGTGGCAATCACATTTGACCGCGCTGATCATCCGCCTAAGTTGCACAGGCGAGGAAAATATGACTTAATCGTCAATCCACTTATCCACGGTTATGGTTTCTCCAAGACCCTCATGGACGGTGGCAGTAGTATCAATATTCTCTATGTCGAAACGCTACACCGGATGAAGATCTCGGAGACCCAGCTGAACCATAGCTCTTTGATTTTTCACGGAGTTGTCCCAGGAAGACAAGCCAATTCCCTGGGAGAGATCACTTTGGATGTTACCTTTGGAACTCCAAAGAATTATCGGACGAAGGCACTTTCTTTCGAACTGGTCCCGTTCAAGAGTGCATAGCATGCTATATTCGGACGTCCGGCTTACTGGACTTTTATGGCTCGTCCGTGTTACATTTACAATATGATGAAAATGCCAGGTCCCAACGGCATGATCACCATCAGGGAGACCCGAAGAAAGCGCGAGAGTGCGAGGATGGAAATGCCGCCTTTGCCTAAGCCGTGATGCACGCCCAGGAGTACCAGGAGATCAAGAAGAGCATAGATCCGTCCAAGATGCCCGCAATGAAGAAGGAGGTGACAAAGACAAATCCGGAGTTCAAGGCATCAGAAGAGACGAAGAAGACATCGTTGAAGGATGATGACCCCTCCAAGGTGACCCAGATAGGCGTAGGCCTAGGTAGCGCATAGGAAAGCGCGCTCGTCAAGTTCCTCCAAGAAAATCAAGATATCTTCGCATGGCAGCCATCTGACATGACCGGAGTACCTAGGGAACTTGCCGAGCACTCTTTAAATGTAAACCCGAACGCTAAACCCGTCAAACAGTCCTTATGATGTTTTGGCAATGAAAAGCGTAAGGCAATAGCTAAGGAACTAGCACAGCTCGAGTTAGCCGGATTCATAGAAGAAGTCATCCACACTGAGTGGTCGGCCAATCCTGTAATGGTCCCTAAAAAGGACACCACTGATTTAAGGATGTGTGTTGATTATACTGCCTTGAACAAGGCTTGCCCAAAAGATCCGTTCGCTCTGCCTAGAAGTGATCAAGTTATCGATTCCACGGCAGGCTCGAAACTCCTCTATTTTCTCGACGCAT
The DNA here is from genome assembly GCA_916181665.1 of Avena sativa. Lineage (NCBI taxonomy): Eukaryota > Viridiplantae > Streptophyta > Magnoliopsida > Poales > Poaceae > Avena > Avena sativa. Next base: position 161,202,387 of record OV702290.1, read on the forward strand.
ATTCCGGTTATCACCAAATCCAGATGAAGGAATCTGACAAAGTCAAAACTTCATTCATAACCCCCTTCGAAACCTTCTGTTTTGTTACGATGCCCTTTGGGCTGAAGAACGCAGGAGGTACGTACCAGCGCATGATGCAATGTTGCCTCCATGACCAACTCAGACGCAATGTACACGCATACGTGGATGATATTGCAGTGATGTCCAAAAAGAAGGAAACATTGATTTCTGACTTGTAGGAAACATTTGCCAATCTACGGAAATACAACATCATGCTTAACCCGAAGAAATGTTTCTTTGGAATACCAGCCGGAAAATTGTTAGGTTTCATCGTGTCTCAAAGAGGCATAGAGGTGAACCGAGACAAAATCAAGGCTATACTCAATATTTCCAGGCCAACTGGCCTGAAGGACGTACAAAGACTAACTGGTTGCATTGCTGCAGTTAGTCGGTTTGTAAGCCGGCTTGGTGAACGAGCCGCATCACTATACAAACTCCTAAAAAGGACCAAGGATTTTGTTTGGACTAATGAAGCTGAAGCTGCACTACAAGACCTGAAGAAAGTGCTCTCATCTGTTCCTATCCTTGCTGCACCGGAACCACAGGAACCAATGTTGCTTTATCTTGCTACGACAAACAAAGTCGTTAGTATCGTCATGGTAGTGGAGAGACCAGAGGAAAATCAGGAACACCTGGTGCAGCGTCCAACTTACTTTGTCAGCGAGGTCCTGACAGAATTGAAACAGCGATATCCACACTATCAAAAGTTGGCTTACGGTGTTTTTCTGGCATCACGTAAGCTACGACACTATTTTCAGGAGCATCCAATTACCGTGGTGAGCACAGCTCCCATGAGAGATATAATCAATAACAGTGACGCCACAGGACGCGTCGCCAAATGGGGCATAGAGCTTTCAGCTTTTGATATTGAGTATAAACCTCGGACATCAATCAAATCCCAAATCCTTGCTGACTTTGTCGCTGATTGGACAGAGACGAAGGAGAACATGATTCTCCCTGAGTCGGAATATTGGACCCTCTACTTTGATGGATCTAAGGCTCGAGGGGGCTCAGGGGCTGGCGTGGTGCTCAAATCACCCCAAGGAGATAAACTTCTATACATGTTGCAGATCCACTTCACAGCAACAAATAATATTGCCGAGTATGAAGCACTGCTGCATGGAATCCGGATTGCTAAGGATATTGGCATCCGACGTTTGATGTGTTACGGAGATTCGGATCTTGTTGCTCAACAAGTGTCGGATATTTGTAATGCAAATAAACACATGGCAACATATAAAGCTGTCGTGGATGATCCATCTAAATCGTTCGAAGGGTTTGAGGTTCAACACATCCCTCGAGCAGAAAACGAGGAAGCAGATGCACTATCTCGTATAGGCTCTGCGCGGAAAGAAGTCCCGGATGGCGCTTTTTTAGAGCACCTCAAAGTTCCCTCAATAAAGGGAGTAGATGAGGAATATACGACCAAATCCGACTCACCTCTAATAGCAGTTCTAGCTGTAATTCCCAGCTAGACTCAACCCTACCTTGATTATTTGGTAGATGGAAAATTACTCGAAGATGAGGTTCTAAGCCGGCAGATTATCCGACGAGCGAAAGCCTACACGATAGTTAAAGGTGAGCTCTATAAGCGGAGTGTTTCTGGGGTTTTTCAGCGCTGCGTGTCTTCGGAAGAAGGAGTGGAAATCCTAAGAGAAATCCACGAAGGCAAGTGTGGACACCACGCTGCAGCCAAATCTTTAGTGGCAAAAGCTTTTAGACACGGTTTTTTCTGGCTTACAGCTCAGGCAGATGCGGAACGATTAGTCAAGACGTGCAAAGGCTGCCAAAAGTACGCCAAACAAGCTCATGTTCTGGCTGATGAGCTGCGAACAATACCTATAGCATGGCCTTTTGCATTCTGGGGGCTTGATATGGTAGGACCATTTAAACGAGCTCCAAGTGGATTTACTCACCTCTTAGTGATGGTGGATAAATTCACTAAGTGGATTGAGGCTAAACCTGTCACTAGTTGTGATGGAGCAATAGCCAAAAGATTGTCGAGGATGTTATAATCCGGTATGGTTATCCGCATAGCATTATCACGGACAATGGGAGTAACTTCTCTATGGGAGAATTAGCCGAATTCTGCAATGAGCAAAATATCCGGCTTGACATCGTGTCAGTCGCACATCCACAGGCTAACTGGCAAGTCAAAAGAGCAAATGGTTTAATCCTGCAAGGCCTAAAACCGAGACTCGAAGCACCACTACGACGTGCTGTGGGGGCTTGGGCAGAGTAATTACCCTCTGTAATATGGAGTTTACGAACGACTCCAAACAGGTCAACTGGATACACACCTTTCTTCTTGGTCTATGGAGCAGAAGCAGTTCTTCCTAGTGATTTGATTCACACTTCTCCTAGAGTGGCCGCGTATATTGAAGAGGATGCCGAGATTTCTCGACAAAATGATCTCGACTTAGTCAAAGAATTTCGCGTCATTGCTGAAATGAGATCAACAGCCTATCAGCAGAAGTTACTCAAGTATCATGGCCAGAGAGTCAGAAACAGATCTTTCAATAAAGGTGATTTGGTTCTCCGGCTTGTGCAACAAAGAAAGCACAAACTTTCCCCGGTATGGGAAGGGCCCTTTTTAGTTAGTCGAGTATTGTACAATGGTTCATATTACTTAACTGACATGAGGCCAGTCAAAGAAAGACCTGCTACTAAGAAGAGAAAGAGAGGTGGAGGCAGTATAAATCCGGATGAGTTAGACAGACCATGGAATATTGCTCAGCTACGTCCCTTTTATTCTTAGTTTATCCTTCTTTGTAATCACATATATGTACATGTTCTGTGAGAAATAAAAGTTTTGGTTGCCTCAAGTTTTTCTGAGTAGTTTTTACCATCTTATTTCCGAATGATCATGTCATAGTCGAAAATCCCAGAATGCTTGAAAGTTATGCTCATGTTCGTTCTGGTTTAGATTTCCGATTCTAAAAATTGCTACCCTCGGGTATAACTCTAAAGTTTTAGACCTTACTTTGGTTATTTGTCTGATCGCTGGATGCGGGCATTTTCCGAGTAGTGAATTGTTGGTACTGGAAGCCGGCTTTGTTTCCAAGTTTAAACTGGTTTAGCAATTGAGCTCCATTGCTCGGCAAAGTTTCCGGCAGAAGGTTTAGCCGGCTCACGAAAGGGATGAGGCGGAAAGCCAGATAAACGATGAGTATAGACGAAAAAATACAAGTGCTTATGTAAACATTTCAGGCACACAAAAATTCAAAGCCAAAAGTGCTGAATAGATCAAAAGCTTAGCACTAGCAAAATTATAGTACTGCATATTTACAGACCCATCATGTTTTTCAGAATAATACAAATTTTTCTGGCAATCTATGATGCAGGAGGAGAAGAAGGAGCTGCCGGCTCGCTAGATATGTCGCCTTGATATCGTTCCGAGATGTCCACATCCGATACGGTGTGGCCATCGTCGGAAACTTCTGTTGATTCTTCGGGAGGAGGAGGTGGTGTGTCCACGCGGGTGAAGAAGGGAGTGTCATAGCTGGTCAAATCAGCCACGTGACACCCATATCCGGCGCAGGAGTCCATGATGGCCTTGATGTCCTGCTCCTGGACGTCTTCATCTACTTTGCAATACCCTCTGGTCACTTGCCATATTTCCATATTTCCATGGTGGCTCATGACCATGGTGAGATGTTCTGCGCCGCGGTCCGCGCGTTGGACATGTTCCAATCCTGGACAAGTTGCGGCATCTCCTTTGCCTTGTCCCGCACCTGAAAATCCGACATGCTATGCATGTCCGGAATCTTGAGAGCTTCGCCAATATCCTTAAGGGATTGGCGGAAGTCATGAAGCAGGTCACCGACTTGGGTAAGCCGGTGGGTGCGGGGCTCGGCGGAGGAAGAGTACGTCAAGTTCAGAGGACCTATACACAAAACAAGTTAAAAGAATCCGACATTGAAAGAAGTCGAAGAAAATAGAAAAGTCAGATAGATGGAACATACCAAAAATGACGTCGTCAATCTTGGTCTTCTCTTCCCAAAGACTCCGGAGTTCAGCCCGGAGCGCCTCGGAAAGGTCCTTCTCTCTGCACAACTCATTATTAAGGTCCGATATTTGCTGATCTTGAGCGGCAATCTTGCAATCACGCTCGTCAGTAGCCATGGAGGAGGACTCGAGAACTTGAGCTATGCTCTTCTCATGATCCGCTTTGAGCTTATCCAGCTCTTGGTGAAGTTCCTTGTTCTCCACCACTAAGGTTTTGAGGTTCTCGGCCTCTTCAATCATGGCGCAGGATTGTTTTACCAGCACTGTAAGTCAAAAAGAACAACAGTTCAGAAAAATTCGACTACGAAAACATGAAAGACAAGGTTTGAGTCTCGAAATGTTTACCTTCGACCTCATCCTTGGAGACCTTAAGTTCAGCATTCTTAAGTCGGAGAGCCTTGATCTCTCTCCGCTTATCACAGACATTTTTCAACAAATCCTGGTTATAGGAACATACTTTCTGTAAGTCAGAATACCCAAAGTCAAAAGTCTACTAAAGACTCGGGCTAATATTTTTACTAATATCAGCACGAGCCTTGGGGGCTACACTAGTTCATTCTTTGGCATCCTAATGAAGCTTAAACCCAGATTATATATCCTACTTCATGCTTGGGGGCTAGAGGATATGATATGAAACAAAGGAAAAATAGGAGTTAGAATTCCGACTTACATATTGCTCGTGAGTGAGTTTATCCAAACTCACGTTTACTTCAACAGCGACCTTCTCGTCCAGAGTCAAAGGGACCACTAGTGCTATTGGAAGCTCACCGGTCCTTATCCTCTCATCGCGAAGGCGCACTTGTGCAAGAAGGTCGGAGAACTTGATGTCATCTGCCTCTTGGGCTTCTTCTTCGGCAGATAAGTTTCTTTTCTCCAGGCATTGCCTGGCCAGCCGCTGGATATCTTCTGCAGATTTCTGGGACAAGCCAAACTTGGCAAGACCCGGATTGTTGAGAAGGTTTTCGGCGAAGATCTCTGCCGAGGGATCATTACCCGAAGAGGGTTCACCCTTATCTATACCTGACTCACTCATGGTGACGCCAGTTTGTGATTCAAGGATCACAGGATCTATTGAAGGAGCCGGATCTTCTGCGACATCAAGGAATGATCACCGGCGTTGCAGAAGGTTGGGGGGCAGGAGTCTGAGGAGCTACGGTAGGAGAAGCCATGGAAATCTTCGTCTGTCGCAGGGGCTTCGAAGAATTTCCCTTCCCCTTACCCTTGATGAGCTGCTTAGCTCTAAGAATGTAATAAAGTCGAAAATGTTACATCTCGGAAGAAAATTCGAGTAGGGTACAAAGGAGGAAACTATGTTGAAAGTTACCTCTTCACGATGGGCACCTCCTTTGTGCCAACAGCCACTGTTGGAGCTTTGCGCTTCTTGAGCGCAATGTTCCGCAATGGGACCACCTCTGTCTCCTGAGAAAACTCTGAAGGATATCCTTTGAGCGGAGCAAATTCCGACTCGGGGAGGTCAGCAAGCTGAAAAGAAGAAAACATATCAGTATTGCAATATAACTCAAAGATTGGAACACATAAAGAGGTTTACTGTTAGAAGCTTAACGGCACAACGGGGTTTTCTGTCGTATGCATATCCAGAGAAACCTCTGGGATCCTCCTCTCGATCCGCTCCCATATTAGCCATTTAATCTGGCTTATGTAGCCTTGCGAGGTATAGGCTCTAGGGCTGATGCGGAGAGAGTCTTTCTTGGACGACGTGATGGAGTGCATCAGTCGATTTCCGTGGTACTGAAGGGGCTGGATCCGGCGTGACACCCAGCATTGGACCAAGTCGGATCCCTTCAGTCCTTTGTGTTTGATCAGATATTCGACCCGCCTCTTAGCAAGGATCAGATCGTCACTGAGAGCCAGAGCAGCCTCGTCCCAAGACGGTTGGGCCGTGGCAGCTCCGTCGACAAAAGCCGGCAAAGCAGTAGCTTTGTCGGGAGCCGGAATATCCTTATGATAAAAGAATATGGCTGGCCACTGTTTGACCGAGTCACTAGCTAAGATTTTGGGATATGCGCACTCGTGTCTAAGAGAAAAACTAATAGTACCGGTGATATAAGGAACACCGGCAGTAATAGAATTTCTCCGGACATGAAAGTAATACCGGAATAAGGTCAGACTCGGCCTAATGCCGAGAAATCCCTCACACAAAGAAGCGTAAGCGCTCATCTCTAAGAGAGAGTTGGGAGGAGGATGGTGGAGATGAACACCATAATGGTCAATCACCTCGGAGAAGAACTCCGAGGGAGGAAACGACAAACCTCTGTCGAGGTGGGTGCCGAAGTGGACCCGCTCGCCGGCGCGCGGGTTGGGGACGGTTTCCCCGAAGCCGCTCCGCCAGTCGCCGACGCGGAGGAGCCCTTCTGTCTCCATGCCGCGGAGCTTCTCATCATCTAGCACGCAGGGTATCTAGACCCCGCGGAAGCTTTCCTTCTCCGCCGTCGTTTCCGTCGCCGCCGTCGCCGCTGCTACCGCCAAGCCGGAGGAGGATGAAGAGGCCATTTCTCTGGTGAGCGGGTGACCTAGGATGGGCGATGCTGGGAGTTTTGGGGGGAAAGCAGAGGAGCTCTGTGCGCGCGGGGGAGATTTGGAGGAGAGGAAAAGGCAAAAGGAACGGGTGAAGAAAGGATGAGGAGAATCCTCACCCCTTATATCTACCTAACCGCGCCAAGATTCGTGCAAATGCTACAGTATAACCGCCATGCGTCGTGGAAGGAACTGGGAAGGACCCACACGATGATTACGTCGCCTCGATCTCCGCGCATGCATTGAAACGGCGCCTCGGTTCTGTGAACTGCGGACCCACCAACGGTCGTGCTAACAGGATGTCTGTCAGATGACGTGACTTGACCATGACTTGTGTCAGGTGGCGTTAGAGATCAAGTTCCGGCTTAGTTTGAAATCAAGATGGAAAATCCGAGTAACCTGTTGATAGGTCCGACTTATTTTTAAGACCCGGATCATATATTTTATTGTGAAGTTTCAGGAACCCTTCAAGATTCTGCAAGCCGAAGATCAAGCTAGACGATGATAAATCCGACTTTGGATCTTGGAGGCCTCCGGGGGCTGCTGTTGGGGATATACTTTCTGAGTATCCTCACAGTTCCTCACTGACCAGGGTGGCCCACTTCGGGTTAGAGCTTTGCTTCACGGGCGGCCCAGTCAGGGAGAAAAGACGGAGTCCAATCCGGCTACGGGAAGGCCCAGAAGACTTATCGACTTAGGACCATAGTGTTACTTGTAGTTCAAGATGTACTCTGTAACCGACTCTTAGTCGTAGCCGGATAGATCTCTCCTGTAAACCCTAGGCCGTATATCTATATAAGCCGTCCTAGGGAGAGGCTTTAGGGCACACCTCAATAGTCTACAATCTCAACTCGCACAGGCGAAACCCTTGTAACCCATATTCCGGCTCTGCCGTATTACTGGATTGCTAGCAGGAGTAGGGTCCGTCCAAAGCCGGCGGATTCGAACCTGGGTAAACTTGTGTGCTCACCGTCCCGGAAACACCATACGTCTCACACCACTCTCTTCCACACGCCCCGAGGACCCCCTCATGGCGTACTTGTCATCAATCTGACGACAGCAGGAGTCATCACCAGGCACCGGATGCATGTAAGTCCCTACGAGGTGTCACATTTGAGGCACTAGAAGTTGTTGGAGCCGCAGGAGCGCGAGGACTTCAACACGACCTTGATATCGGCTTTGGCTCATATACATTAACCACGCTCTCCTGAGCATTGACAATGCTTTTTGGTATTCAAGGGTAAGTTCACGAAAAGCCCCTCCTATTACTGCATTACTAATAGATAGGTCCTAGCAACATCAGGGGTTCAGGGGCGTAGGGTAAAATTTTATAATTTTCATACACGAACCCCTACAGACTACACTCGAACTGATTAATCAGCTCGATGCTACTAAATACCTCAGGAAATTCAATAGAGGATTAGTTAAAGAATTCCCGAGTGGGAGCGAACCAGAGTACAAGTTCAACCCTCGTTTTATCGCTATTATTAAAGAGAATACTTTTGCAGGAGATGATCGCGATGAGGATCGTTATAATCATTTCGAAAATAACTCTATGTCATGGGTGGTAGCTACACACATTTGCACATCCCATCTATTCAAGCCAAATGAACCTATTTTAGCATATTTTTGTTGTAGAACACATATTTCTAGTATAGAAAAGTGGTTTCAAATTTATGTTTACAATACTTTTGGTCTTTTTACAAAAGTTAACTCGACAAACCAAAATTCAACGCATGAGTTGACTTTGACAAAATTAAATTCAAACCGAAATTCTAAAACCACATTTGTACACCAGAATTATGTGTTCAAATAAGAAAACAAGATAAAATGGGAGTACGTGGCTTGAATCTACAAAAATATAAGGTTGTGTAGCCAATCTCTAACCGAGCTATCTTGGACTCTTAAATTGAGAGGCTATTCTGATGACGAATTGAAACTTAAACTGTTTAGCCAATATCTAACCAACACTGCTTTGGCTTGGTATAGAATTTGCCCTGCAGAGAAAATTGATACCTGGGAAAAACTTAAAGGAGAATTTGTGTCTTGATTCTTTCCCAAAGTAAAAACTACTAAAGTAAGGAGGGAAATTACAAACTTCAAGAACCGCCCAGGTGAAGGTTTGGTAAGAGCCTACAAAAGGTACAAGTCTCTACTTCACAAATGTCCCCATCATGATTTACCAGAATGGTACGTTTTGCATATTTTCTATGGAGGACTTAATCAAGAAATTGAACATGAGCTTAACAAAAATTCAGGAGGTTCTTTCATGGAGTTAACTATAATAAAATCTTGGGAACTTTTAGAACGAATTTGCCGTAATAGAGAAACATGGGGATTTGATTTAGGGGGCAAAGGAGGTATAGAAATTGAATATGATTGTCTCAATGCTTATAAAGACTCTGATAAGGTAAAAGAAACTGCTAATGAACTGCAACTTGATGATGATATTATCTTGCAAATCCTTCAGTCTTTTACAGAACGTATTGAAGCTCCAAAGAAAGACTGGCTTCATTATACTCCGCCACCCGAGCCAGTTGTTGAAGAAGATCCAATAATCATGGCTAAACCCTTTTCTTTTCCAAGGACGATGAGAAGACATATGCTGAACCCTTTCCTGTCGAGCTAATAAAGGAGGCACCCCCATATGTTGAACCCTTTCCTTTTCCAAGGATGGTGAGAAGACATATGATGGCTCAGCAACTTCAGGATCAACGCAAAGAGGAAGAATTATTTCTCAAGGAGCTGGAAGAGGAAACACAAATAAGGAAAACTGAAGAAGAGCGTGTACAAGAGGCAGATGCATCAATAAAGGAAGATATTTTAACCATGTTTGCACATTGCAACGTAATCGAGATAGATACCAAAGTTTCGTAATTTGTTGAAGGAAAGGTAAAAGCTAAAGAAGTGGGTAAGCCTATCCTCCCTTGCACTTAGAGGAACTTCCTATTATGGTCTCTGTGAGATTGGTACAGTTGTTAACATTATCCCTTTTAATTTTTATTTAAAAATTCAAAAGGAATTAGCTCTAGCTGAATTGGAAGATACGAATATGACTATAATGCTTGCAGATAAGACTCTTAGAGTCCCTATGGGAATAATAAGGGACGTACCAATATGTATTGGACCTTACAAATATCCTATTGATTTTGTGCTTATTGATATGCCCACTGACGTTTATTGTCCCATCATTTTTGGAAGAACTTTTCTAAATACCGTAGGAACGAACATAGACTGCAAGAAGCAAACTGTGTCTCTCAAGTTTGATGAAGAGAAAATGGATTTTCATTTCTCCAAATTCAACCATAAGCCAGCTATTAAAGAATTATATGATGATGAGTACAAACGTGAGGAAGAAGGTAATATTGTAATTTTAGCCTCAATAGTCATCGAGACTCCCGATGATGATCTAGCAAGAAGTTTAGTCAATAATAATATTTTTCAAGATGTAGAAAAATCTGAAATAGATAACTACCTTGACTCCACACCAGAGGTGGATATCGAGATTAATAAAAAATATGAAGAACCTATAAGGAAAGGAGATGAGGCTGTTCCTCCTCCAATTCTTAAAACTCTACCAATGGAACTAAAATATAGGTTTCTTGATGAGACAAATAATTTCCCTGCTATTGTAAGTGCTAAACTCACACAGAAAGAGGAGAAAAACTTAATGAAGGTTCACCACATGCATCGAAATGCTCTTGGGTATTTGATGAGTGACTTGAAGGGGATTAGTCCCTCGATAGACACCCATAGAATATTCATGGAAAAAGGAGCTCAGCCGGTCGTGGACTTTCAGCGATGTCTTAAAGCTCACATGAAAGAGGAGGTAAGAAAAGAAATAATACGTTTGTTGCATTGCAGGCGTCATCTTTCATGTGGAGGAGAGTGAATGGGTAAGTCATGTTCATTGTGTTCCAAACAAAAGGTGGGTTTACGTTTGTGGAAAATGAACATAATGAAATGGTACCTACTAGGACTGTTGTTGGACACAGGATGTGCATTGACTATAGGAAACTAAATAAGGAAACTCCAAAATACCATTACCCTTTACCATTTATAGATCAAACTTTAGAAAGGTTTGCTATGCATTCTCATTTTTCGAAATGTCATTTCATGGTCCAAGAATGCATAGTACTCGGTCACAAAGTCTTAGGTAAGGGCATAGAAGTCGATAAGGCAAAGATTGAAGAAATAGAAAGGTTACCCCTCCTCGAGATATAAAAGGTATAAGAAGATTTTTAGGTCATGTAGGATTTTATAGAAGATTCATTAAGAATTTTTCGAAAACTGCTAGACCATTAACTAATCTTCTTCAAAAGGATGTTTGTTTTAATTTTGATGAAAAATGTCTTACTTCTTTCAACATATTAAAACAAGCCCTTCTTGAAGCTCCTATTATAAAACCACCTAATTGGAAGAAACCTTTTGAGCTATTTTACAAAGTAATTCATGAAGCCGTAAGAGCAATTCTTTGTCAGTATGATGGTGATGACCTTAATATCATTCATCATGCTAGTCGCACCTTAAACGGAGCCCAAAATAACTATCCTATGGCGAAAAAAGAATTCTTCGCAGTAGTCTTTTCTTGTGATAAATTTAGATCTTATATCATGGACTCCAAAGTTAGAGTACATATTGATCATGTTGGCTTAAAGGAAATCCTAGAAAGGACTGATGTTAAGCCAAGAATGATCCGTTGGACTCTACTTCTGCAAGAATTTGATTTACAGATCTTACAAAGGAAAGAAGAGGTGGACGAAACATTCATGGACACTCAAGAGGCTGCTCATCCAAAAGAGGTATTATCCGTGTACATACCCGTGAGAACCACACTACCAAAAAGAAAGTTCTCCATATCTTCTTGCAAAGGTTTTAGTGATTTTCTACGACCTATTTTATTCGAAGAGAGGAAGAAAAGAAACTCAAATGAGACCATATTCCCTCGATGACCATGGCTTATGAAATCCTAAACACATCTTTGTTCTAGATGATTTTCTGCTGTTTCTTTTTGCATATTTGATTTCCTCTCGTTTTTCTGAGTTCATTTCCGGTTTTACGAGATCGGTACGGGCGGGCCGTACGGCCGGATCCGCCCGTACCACTGGTCGTTAAGACTGCAGGTACCTTGGTTTGGTTTTCACATAATCAGTACGACCTCACCATACGAGCGCAGCACCCCCCCCCCCCATACGGCCTGTCATTATCTATTCTGTGGTCGCTTCCAATTTTCATTCACTTTTCCACGTATTAAAAAAATGAAATTGAACTGTCGCGAAGACGGTACGGATGGGCAGTACGGGCGGGACCCGCCCGTACTCCTTAGTCGGTGACTAATTACTGACTTCGGCTCGTTTTGTTTTTGGAAACGGCCCGGTACGGGCACGCCGTACAGGCGTGTGCCCATACCGACTGGTCGTTACGACCCGAAATTCCTTCTTTTGCACTTATTTGTTTTCATATTTGTTATGATTCTTTTCTTGGGCGACCCTTTTCCTCCTGATACGTCTATAACGTATCTATAATTTTTGATGGTTTTATGCTAATAATATGCTTTTGACACTCCTTTTTGTATAAAGTTTATGATTTATTTGGACTAACCTACTAATAGTTTCAAAAGTACACAATGTTCTTGTTTTACACTTTGATGTGTAGGAATTACCAAGAATATAAGTGGAAACCTTATTGGAGTCAAATTGGGATTTTTCCAGAAATCTGTCTCAGAACTCTTTTTGAAGATGGTCATATTTTGGGTCTAAGACGGCGTCAAATGGAAAACTCTTCAACTACAAAGTTATTGGAAATTTCACGACAAACGTTCTGAACATAAATTTAGCTGATTCCGAGTCCGAATGCCTTTTAGCCCCGATTTACTGCAGCCCAAGATGCGGTGACGGGAATCCGAGAAGCTATATAAAGGGAGAAAACCTAATTCGCCCAGGGCATCTCCACCCACGAATTTGCAGCCACCAAAGCCATGTTTTTGCCTCCCCATGGATCCTATCTCCATGGGGGAGGGCTCCCAAGAAGCCATGAAGGAAGGGGGCTAAGGGGCGGTGCTCCCCCATGATATTGGCGACGGGGAAGGAGTCCCCCGTGCCGCCGCCGCCCTCTTCACCATCTTCACCGCCATCTCCATCACCTAATCCTCCTAGTATGCAGTGGTTCATCCTCCTAAACACCTCTGTACCGTCCTATGTAAACATGGTGTTTGGTGCTATAAGTTATAATCCTATGATCTATGTCATGTTTGCGTAGTTTCCTTGTTCTTAGATTGAATGGTTGAGCGTCTTTGGTTCGGTTAGAGTTGTATGTTGATATGGTACAGTCCTTTGGTGTCTATTATATTTGTGTGTGCATGGATTAAACATCATAGAGTTTGTAGTATGTGTAAGAGGAAGGGGAAGTTCTGCCGGAGTGACAGAAACCTGAGGGCGTGAACCGGAACGTTGCACGTATGGGAGTAAGAGGACCATTAAACTTAAGGCTATGGTTGGGGAAACCTTAATGCATTGATTAGTACTTACGGATGTTTTCTAACAATCCAATCATATAGTACATATAATTCCAAGTAGTGAAGCACATGTATATTTAGCCTCTCCCACATAGAAAACTGCATCGAAGACAATGAACCCGATCTATTCGCTATTTAAACTTGGACAAATCCACCACAATTACCACCACTATTCCACACTCATGGTTCTATTAGTGTAGTGTATTTTATTGCTGTAGCAACTAGCTTTACTTTCTTGTTATTAATTATCATGCAAAGCTATCTCTATTACTCATATTGTTGCTCTAGTTTTATTTCCTAGATAATGCAAACGTTTAGTGTGCCTAGAGTTGTATCAGTGGTTGATAGAACTTGAGAGAATATGTATCCTACCTTTAGCTCCTCGTTGGGTTAGATACTCTTACTTATCGAAAAGGCTACACACGATCCCCTATACTTGTGGGTTATCAAGACCTTTTCTGGCGCCGTTGCCGGGGAGCAATAGCGTGTGGGTGAATATTCTTGTGTGCACTTGTTTGCTTTATCTCTAAGTAGGTTTTACTTTCAGTTTTAAGTTGTTCTCTATCTTAGTATGGATAGGGAATGCGAATTACAAAAAAAATTAGTTGTACTTGTTACCTAAATACGTTTTAAAAAAGGAAAGTGATTGGAAAGATGAGTAATGGTTAAGTGGGGGTCGACCTTGAACACTTGTGTTCATGCCTATGAAACCAAAACAAATATTTCCATGGAAGCTTTTCAGTTAAAAACTTGTAGGAATGCATGAATCCTTGAAAAAGAAAGATATTTTGGTATTGATCTTAATGCTGATTCATTTGAAAATACTTGAATCTTGATCCTATGCCTAACTTAAAGGCATTAAAGAAAAGTACTTATTGGGAGATAACACAAAAGTTTTAGTTGAGTCTTGGAAGTTATTGCTTCAGTAATAATCTCTCCTTATCCTTTTTATTTGCTTTTTGTGCCAAGAGTAACCTCTAATGAGAGAGAAGTAATGCTTGGAAAAGTTGCTGTCCCGAAATAGATTTTTGTGCTTTGCTGTAAAAATTCGTGTAAAATCTCTGTACGTTGGTTTGAGCTGTAATTTTTTGTGCTTCTGACCCAGGTTGTTATACAACTTTAGTTAGTTCAACACTTTTCGATTTGAGTAACAGAAGGTCTTCGAAAAAATTGGTTTCTATCTGTTGGTCTATTTTGACAGATTTCTGCCATTATTTGCATTTGCTTCTTGTTGATTCCTTTTTGGGTTCTCTTTGGGGAATTGAGATTTTTAAGGGAAGTGCTACAGTAGCTTGTGTTTTAATGGAAGTTTTATTGGTGTTGAAACTGAACCCAAAGACTTATTATCTTGAGTACACTAATGTTGCTAATGAAGATTATGTGAAGTTTTGTATGAAGGAAAAATTTCAGGTGTTAAGGAAAGAATGATGTAATGAGATGAAGAATGGACTAAAGCTCAAGCTTGGTTATGCCACCCCATGTCACCCCAAGAAATATCCAAGAAGTACAAGCGTCAAAGCTTGGGGATGCCCAAGGCATCCCCTTCTTCATCAGTAAAAATCTCAGGTTCTTCCAAACACTTCATTTTTATTGTTTCATGCACAATTGTGTTGTTATTGGAGCATCTTTGTTTTTTTTTGGTTTTTGTTTGCTTGGTTTGCTTAGTTTGCTTGAATAAATTGGTTGTACCCCCTCTTTCATACATTAGTTTTCAAATAAGTATGGTTTGGATTGGAAAAGAGTAGGAAAAGTTCATGCTTAAGTGGTAAAAGGAGCTCGTTTTTATGGTGGCCTATGCTTTGTCATGTCATGCTTCATATTGTTTTGGATTTATGCTTAGTGATTTTTGTTGTAGCGTGACATGTTATAAACAATTGAGATTACTTAATGTGCCTTGAAAGAATCATGCATTGTTTTAGCATATTAAAGCATAGTATTGTGGTATTCTCTTTTGATGCTTTATTTGGGTTGACTTGGCACATGCTCACACCATGTTATGACTATCCCAAGTCACCATAGCCTTTATGATCCTTTAGTTTTCGACTTGTAATATCACTTTATGCTTTAATTAATGATGTTTTGTCGCTTTGCATGATTATGGCCATTATTGCTCTTTTAGTTGGTCGCTCCCAGTCTTTTGCTAGCCTCTATAACCAAGTATGAGTTCCACTCATGCATCCAACTCCAAATAAAACCAAGTTATCCCAAAGAGTCCACCATACCTACCTATTAGCATTTTCTATTCTAAGTATATTTATGCTTTTATCTACCTTCCGAATTAAACTTGTTATGATAAAACTAGTGATTAAAGCTCTCATGAACTTGATGGCACACTTTTTCTTGCCCCTAATAAATTTGAACCATTGTGTCATCTATGTTGTATATGCTTGCACTTATATGTTGGGGATTAGCAGAACCATGTTGTTATGGGGAACGCTTTCAATATTGCACTTGTACATTGTACCTAGTTGATATCATGCTCTTTTGTCTATGGATGTCGTCGGTGTGAAATGAAAGGGGAGCTTGTAAGTCCATGGAGTTATGTATGTGTGTTAGAGAAACGCCTGGGCCGCCGGTCTAATCTATGCCTAATCATGGTGGAAACCTGCAGCGTAACCATAATAAGCAATCTATGAAGCATTCTTCTTATAAAAAAGAGATAGAGATTGAGAAAAAGGAAAAAAAAGAGATGAGAAAAGAGAAAAGAGAGAAAAAAGCACCATTTTCCCATGGTAAATAAGAAGATTGTTGAGATGCTCGTTGTCTGCTTGCCTTGTCATTTTGATATGGGGATTCTTCCATATCATCGGGCAAGGGGTACCCCGTTGGCGGTTCTCTATGATACACATGTACTTACTATGACAAGAACTTACCGGTAACTAAACTTGAGTAGCATGAGGAGCGGCCCTCGTATTCAAGGGACATGAGATTTCCGACTTATACTTTGTCAAGCATATACTCCATAGTTTGTTCACTTTAACCTTAATCACTTCAAGATATTTATGATAGGGGCAATGAGAGCTTAAAGCTAATAAGTACCATAATTTTTGGAAACTCTTTATGAGACTTGAATCCCTGCTTCCTTCTATGAAGGCCTTTCTTCCACTTTTATATTGAATCTCCACCTTCTATCTTTATGCACCATTTAAGAGAGCATAGTTGTGATTCTTAGTTCTATGTGCATTGTCCCAAGACTTGTTGATTGATGCATAACTTTGATATTGCTTGTTCCTAAACTATTTGTATCTAGTCACCCTTATGAACTTTGAAGGTGTCCTATGCATTTATGTTTTGCTACTCTATGAGGGACAAGCTGAATACCATTCTCATTATGCTTTCTTTATGTGAAACAAACAAACGTCTTGCCAAGCATTGTTATTCATGAATATTTTGTTTGTGTCTTTTCATATTACAACATAGTTGCTATGTCTTATTGTTGATACGTCCATAACGTATCTATGATTTTTGATGGTTTTATGCTAATAATATGCTTTTGACACTCCTTTTTGTATAAAGTTTATGATTTATTTGGACTAACCTACTAATAGTTTCAAAAGTGCACAATGTTCTTATTTTACACTTTGATGTGTAGGAATTACCAAGAATACAAGTGGAAACCTTGTTGGAGTCAAATTAGGATTTTTCCAGAAATCTGTCTTAGAACTATTTCTAAAGATGGTCGCGTTTCAGGTCTAAGACGGTGTCAAACGGAAAACTCTTCAACTACAAAGTTGTTGAAAATTTCGTGACAAACGTTATGGACATACAATTTAGCTGATTCCGAGTCCTTATGGGCCTTTTAGGCCTGATTTACTGTAGCCCAAGATGGGGTGACGGGAATCCGAGAAGCTATATAACGAGAGGAAACCTAATTCGCCCAGGGCATCTCCACCCACGAATTTGCAGCCACCAAAGCCATGTTTTTGCCTCCCCATGGATCCCATATTCATGGGGGAGGGATCCCAAGAAGCCATGAAGGAAGGGGACTAAGGGGTGGTGCTCCCCCATGATATTGGCGGTGGGGAAGGAGTCCCCCGTGCCGCCGCCGGCGCCCTCTTCACCATCTTCACCATCTTCACCGCCATCTCCATCACCTAATCCTCCTAGTATGCAGTGGTTCATCCTCCCACACACCTCTGTACCGTCCTATGTAAACATGGTGTTTGATGCTATAAGTTATAATCCTATGATCTATGTCATGTTTGCGTAGTTTCTTTGTTCTTAGATTGAATGGTTGAACGTCTTTGGTTCGTTAGAGTTGTATGTTGATATGGTACAGTCCTTTGGTGTCCATTATATTTGTGCGCGCATGGATTAAACATCATAGGGTTTATAATATGTGTAAAAGGAAGGGGGAAGTTCTGCCGGAGTGACAGAAACCTGAGGGCGCGAACCGGAACGTTGCACGTATGGGCGTAAGAGGACCATTAAACTTAAGGCTATGGTTGGAGAAACCTTAATTCATTGATTAGTACTTACGGATGTTTGCTAAAAATCCAATCATATAGTACATATAATTCCAAGTAGTGAAGCGCATGTATATTTAGCCTCTCCCACATAGAAAACTGCATCAAAGACAATGAACCCGATCTATTCGCTATTTAAACTTGGACAAAGCCACCACAATTACCACCACTATTCCACACTCATGGTTCTGTTAGTGTAATGTATTTTATTGCTGCAGCAACTAGCTTTACTTTCTTGTTATTTATTATCATGCAAAGTTATCTCTATTACTCATATTGTTGCTCTAGTTTTATTTCCTAGATAATGCAAACGTTTAGTGTGCGTAGAGTTGTATCAGTGGTTGATAGAACTTGAGAGAACATTTATCCTACCTTTAGCTCCTCGTTGGGTTCGACACTCTTACTTATCGAAAAGGCTACACACGATCCCCTATACTTGTGGGTTATCACCTCCCAGTACGAATTTTACCTTGCCTCTAACCCTTTATAGGTCTCTTTAGAGATCCACCTCTCTCTTCTATTAACAGATCTAATCTATTTGATGCGCTACTCGATCCAAGTCAAAGGCAAGCCTCTAAACCTCATGGCTCGTTCGTGGGATAGTTTTCAGACCTCCTCCATCGAAGCTGATGATCGTGAAGCTCAAGGCCTAAGCCCAAATCATAAGCGGTACGCTTATGATTCTGATGATGATTCTGAAGACGAGGAGTTCTAGATCTTCATGGAGCAATCAAAGAGGGGATGGAAGAAACTAGACTACTTGGCAATGGTGAAGCCTGAAGATCAGGAAGAAGCGAAGAAACCCCATGGTAAGGGATGCACGGAGTCGCTCAAGCTCATCTCTGTCAACTATTCTTCACCAAAGCATAAGAAGTCTAAGAACTCCAATGCAGGAACTTATTAGGAGACTATGGCTCATACGTCAACAACAAAGAAGATCACCATGAACATGCGCATGAGTGTGAAGCCACAAGAGGATTGGGGGTTCAACCTCCTGGACGTGCCAGTTGGCGCGCACGTCCAGGACAATGAACACCGTCTTAACAAGATAGAGAAGTACTAGAAAGAAGAGCTTATCCATAGGGAGATCATGCGCAAGCGCCTTTTGGATCTTGAAGGCAAGAAGGAACTCAATGACATGATGAGTCAAGTTGCTGATGATATGTTCCTCTTGCGTTCGAACCTACAGAAGTGTCTTCAACGCATATCTTCTCTAGAAAAGACAAACAAAACAAGACTTTTTCACCATGAAGCATGCCACGGTATCAAATAATCGCAAGGGATTATTTGATCCACCCGGCTTGATTCCAAGCTTGGGGGATCTGTGAGAACCTTGTAATCTATCTTATAGTTTTTGCATATTTACTTTTTTGCATGCATGGTTAGATTTAAATTTCCGAATTTACATTAGTTGCATCAATTTCGAGTTCCCTTTGTTCAAGAGAAGAATTATATCCGTTGAGTTATGAGACTTATGATAATTGAAGTTGTGTTTGATTCATGATTATTATATTAGATGATTGAACTAGGTTGAGTGTTATGATACTTGTACAATTGTCATAATTTTAGGGACTTCCACACCAATAGAAGTATTGATTAAGTTATGAGAAGAAGAATTCTGGTAGCATATTATAATTAAGAGTTTTCGAAAGCCATTGAAGTAGTGAGCATGATCAAATAGCTTGCTGAAAAGAAAAGGAGAAAGGGGAGTAAGTAACAATATAGACATACAAGTATCAAAAGAGAAGAAGAAAGCAGCTATCAAAAGAATCAAACATAGAAAAAAAAAGAGAAAAAGAAAATGATCATGAATCTTCACTACTAAACTTAGTGTTGCATATCTTTAAACTCCGTGATTATATGATATGTTGAATCACTAGTAGCTTCTTATAATTTCCTTGATACTAAAAAAGGTGTGGAAGCCTCTAAGTTATGTGATGTGTAAGGGTATGGTAATACCCCTGACGTACCTCTACATCCGATGTTGTATTCCTGCTTCAATTTCTGCCTCATTTATTGTAATGACTCGTGTCTCATGAACATGATGATCTTGTCCATAAGCCACCATCTTGCTTGGGGACGAGCAAGAGCCTAGCTTGGGGGGAGTTGATGCGTCCAAAATTGAAGCATATTTACCTTTTGTTTTTGCATAAATAGAGTAGGAATTTTTGTATTTCATCGTGCCTACGCGTGCTATTTTGTTCTTGTTTCAATAGGGTCCCAAATCATGGAGTCATATATGAAAATATCAATTAGATTTGTCATATTGTGTAATTATATGATATTTCTAAGTGATAAAAGTCATTTTATGAATTTCCCTTCACACCTGGAAGAATACCAATCGAAGAGGAGGCATTAGTATGGTTAACGACCACTGGTACGGGCGGAGCCCGCCCATACCATCCACCCGTACCAGGTGCCATCACGACCAGCTTGTCAAATACTTCTCTCTAGCAAAGACGAGAGGGAGATCCAAGATTCACAACCACCAGAAACCACGAAACACCACATCCGAGAGGGATCTGAAGGAGGAACTTGGCTGGGGTAAAATCCCTGGTGATCCACGAATCATTAGAGGACAACACATCATCCCCTTCATCATCAACCGCTGCATCTTCATCACCACCATTACTCCATGTTTCATATATTAGATCTCTTTGTAATTCCAGATCCAATTGTGGTTTACATTATATCTACCCCCGTACTTTAATACATTCATTTGATTATGATGATGTTGTTGATTGCTTCCATGAGTGAGTAATTCCTTTGTTCTTGGGGAGATGGAGAAACCCTAGCACAATTATGAACTTGTAATAAAGATGATATATTCTTATGTCTGTATGACTTGCTTGTCTATGATATAATTATGATTTGTGTTTTAGTCAGCCACATATCATTTGCCTTCGAGACTAAAGGGAGGGAGAAATCCTTTGGACATTCCTTGGAAGCGTACCCGGAATGCCCCATGACAGATTGGCACCGACTTGTAACCTACACGGTCAAAGGGGGATTATAGAGGGACTCCCTAAGCTAATTACGATGTCCATAGGGAAACCCTTAATTGCGGTGGTTTATATGGGTGATTTCTCTCAGACATCGTAGTGGTTATTTAGAGGTGACCTCACACTTGGCTCAACAAAGTGGCTTCCTACGAGCCTTGTCGTGAACATCTTATTATGGGGCTCTCTCCACACATATCATGACACAAGAAATATGTTATCTTGGTTGCATATAACAATAATACTATGCTAGTGGTGTATCCTACATCCCGGAGAATGTTTTAGCCCTATTGAGTTCAACCACGCTTTCACACAAACTTGTTACTTGTTTTAATTACTTTTCTGCAAACAACCATAAACCTTTCAAACACCCTTTACTTGAGATCAAAGACAGCATACAAGTATACTTTGGTAGGGAGTAACGAGGGGCATAAAGACCTTTACCAATAGCTCTCTGTGGGTTCGATATCTTTACTTTGAAACTAGCTACAATTGATCTGTATACTTGCAATCATCAGATGTCAAAACCGCGTTCCTAAATGGATACATTGATGAAGAGTTGTATATGATGAAACTAGAAGGTTTTGTTGATCCTAAGGATGCTAGAAAGGTGTGCAAACTTCAGCAATCCATTTATGGATTGAATCAAGCATCTCGGAATTGGAACCAATGTTTTGATAAAGTGATCAAGAGTTTTGGATTCGTCCAAAATCAATAAGAGTTCTATGTTTACAAGAAAGCGAGTGGGAGCTTGGTGGTTTTTCTAGTAATATATGTGGATGACATATTACTCATGGGAAACGATGTGGATCTTATGAAAAGCGTGAAAGCATATTTGAGTAGTCAATTTTCCATGAAGGACTTAGGTGAAGCTGCATACAGGAATCAAGATCTATAAAGATAGATTGAGGCGACTAATTGCATTAAGTCAAAGTACTTACATTGAAATGATTTTGAAAAGTTTCAAAATGGAGGATGCCAAAAGGGGTTTTGCGCCTATGATGAAGAATTGCACACTTATTTTGACTCAATGTCCCGTAACGGATGCTGATAGAGAAAATATGTCTTACATCCCCTATGCTTCAGCCATAGGATCTACCATGTATGCAATGCTAAGTACTCGACCTGATGTGGCATTGGCTCTTAGTCTGATGAGCCGATACCGAAGTAATCCAGGATCAGATCACTGGACAGCTGTGACGAATATCCTATAGTATTTCAAGAGAACGGAGGATATGTTCCTAATCTATGGAGGAAATGATGAAGCTCTGAACGTAACCGGTTACGTGCATACGAGCTGGAACTCAGATTTTGATGACTTGAAGTCTTTGATGGCCCAAAATATATCAAGCTCGTTGGGGAACCCCAAGAGGAAGGTATGATAAGCACATCAACAAGTTTTCCCTCAGTTATGAAACCAAGGTTATTGAACCAGTAGGAGCAAGGAAACACCTCCAAGGTGTTGTTTCCAACTTGGAATCCTTCACAACACAACCACAGAACTTTGCCCCCAACTTACGGTGAGGTTGTCAATCTCACCGGTTTGCTGAAAAACAAAGGATTAAACGTATTGTGTGGAAGATAGTAATAACTTGCAGAAAGTAAACATAAAACACTACATAGATTGTAGATTGATAGTAAAAGAAAGGACCGGGGTCCATAGTTCACTAGTGGTGATTCTCCTTAAGATAGATGACATGTTGGGTGAACAAATTACAGCGGGGCAATTGACAAACATTGAGAAAGCATACATGCATATACTAATTATCTTGACTTCTATGAGATTTGATAGGGAATTACAACATTATACATAGACTGTAATCCAACTGGATCTATGACTAATAATCCACCTTCAGGTTATCATCCGAACCCCCTCTAGTATTAAGTTGCAAGCAACAGATAATTGCATTAAGCATTGTGTGTAAAGTAAACAATACAATTGTTCTATGAACAAAGGATTGCTATTTTCTCCCTAGTAGCAACAGCACATCTAGTACCTTAGAGATTTCTGTCACTTCCCTAGATTCCTAGAGGCATGAACCCACTATCGAGCATAAATACTCTCTCTTGGAGTTGCTAGCATCTACTCAGCCAAGATAGCTACTAACAACGGAGAGCATGCAAGATCACAAATAATAAAGACATGATAGAATCAATAATCAATCTGAAATAGCATCTTTATATCCATCGGATCCCCGCAAACACAACATGCATGATTACAAATAGATGATCCTGATCATGAATGGAGCTCACAAGATCTAAACATGGTAGCACAAAGGAGAAGAACCAACCATCTAGATACTACATGGACCCATAGTCCAGGGATGAACTACTCACACATCACACCGGAGGCAGGCATGGTGATGAAGAAGGCCTCCATGGTGAATTCTCCCCTCCGGCAGGGTGCCAGGAAGAGCTTCAGATCCCTCCTGATCTAGGGATGGAGATGACGGCGGCTACAGACTCTTTCGTGGAATTTTGATCGGGTACTTAGGGTTTATGTATCGGAGGCGATATATAGGCGAAAGGGGAGGCCGAGGGGTGCCCTAGGCGGCCACACCACCCACTAGCACGGGCCAGGCCTGGCCACGCGGCCAGGTGGTGTGGCCGGCCTCTGGCCCCTCTCCATCTCATCTTCTGGCTCTGTGTCCCCCTCGGTGAAATATTGACTTTGGCTTTTGTCCCGTCCAATTCCGAGAATATTCATTTTCTGAATTTCTAGGAACCAAAAACAGCAGAAAACAGGCAGCTGGCACCGTGGCATCTTGTTAATAGGTTAGTCCAAGAAAGTGTATAAAAATACTCCAAAGTGTGGACAAAACATAAGAAAGTAGATATAAAACAAGCATGGAACATCAAAAATTATAGGTACGTTAGCAACGTATCAGTCTCAGACAAGATTTGTGTTCCTATTGAATGGTGGGGCGGTAAGCTGGAAGAGCAAGAAGCAGCCGGTGGTGGCGCAGTCTTCAATGGAGTCTGAATACATTGTTGCAGCTGATGTGGCAAATGAAGCTATTTGGCTAAGGAATTTCATCAATGAACTAGGACTCATTCCAAGCGCG
Source organism: Avena sativa (assembly GCA_916181665.1). Lineage (NCBI taxonomy): Eukaryota > Viridiplantae > Streptophyta > Magnoliopsida > Poales > Poaceae > Avena > Avena sativa. The sequence continues at coordinate 161,226,034 of OV702290.1, forward strand.
CAAGACCCCGCGACGATCTATTGTGACAGCACAGGCGCTATTGCAAACACAAAGGAACCAAGGACTCATTCCACGGCCAAACACATCAAGCTTCGGTTTCATGTCATCCAACAGAATGTTAACGAAGGTGAAATCAAGATTTGCAAAGTACACATGGATCTGAATGTGGCAGATCCTTTGACTAATGTTCTCCTACAAGTCAAGCACGAACAACACCGAGATGCCATCGGTGTTAGGTTCCTGCCTATTCTAAACTAGGTTTATTCGTACTCTAGTGCAAGTGGGAGAGTGAAGGAGATATGCCCTAGAGGCAAATAATAAAGTGTATTGTTTGATATATCTCTTATATGTTCATAATACATTTTTTACTGTGCTATAGCTATATTAATACGAAATGTTAATACACGCGTGGTATGTAAACAAACGGTGTCTCTAGTTATCTCTAGCAAACTAGTTTATTGGTCAAGAGGATGATCTCGGTTTCAAGATCATGGGCATTTATGCCAATTGACAATGAGGTCATGCCATTAGTTGAATGATGTGATAGACAAACATCTAACAGTTATATCTTAATGAGATCTAGTTACAAAGTTCACCATTGATGATAAACAGAAAAAACATCGCAACCTAATCCTTAGACTGTGAGGTAATGCAAATCACCCTTCTAGAGGAAGCTTTGATGGTATCAAGCATCATCTCGTGACAGGGTGATCAAAAAGGTGTCACTCAGGTTTTCCAAAGGGACGCGTAGAGGAGTACATATCAAGATCACGATTTGTCAATCCATGTAACGGATAGATACCTGTTGCCATCTCGATGACTTTGCATTAACAAAGCTTACAAGCGTGTGACTTGCTCATAGAATGCAACAACATGGGAACGATTAAACAAGTTCATCGGTAACGAGACCGAATTAAGGTATGGGGATACCGAAGATCAAGTCTCGGATGAACTAGGTATCGAATGGCAAAGGGAATGGGAAATAACTTTTCACGGTTCAAGTGATAAGATTCGTGAAACGCACGGGGGTCACATGGCCATCCAGGTCCCTCTATTGATCATTGATATGAGAGAGGTCTCAATCATGTCCAGAGTGTTTTCGAACCGAAGGATGTCATGCTTAAGGGTGGGGACGCTTAGGGTAGATGCGGTATCGTAGGAGAAATAGAGAGAGAAACCAGAATAGTTCCGGGTAACATCCAATGTTGGTCAGGGGGGTCTAGAAGGTGTTAAGGAGTGAGGAATATAATAATATGTGTTTTATGTTAATTGGAGAATTAATATTAAATTATATATTTTTATTTTATTTTTATAGGCAACCCATTGCTGTTGGGCCTCATCTGAAGGGGAGGCCCAAAGGGGCAAGGTGCCTGGGGAAGGGGGCCAGTCAGCCAAGGCTTAGTGGGCCACCCAAGTGGGGCCCACCTAGGGCCGGTGGCTGCTCCTAGGTGGCTGGCGGGTGTGGGCATTAGTCCCACACCGCCTGCCCCCTAGGGGTGCACCCTCCCCTCCCACTATATATAGGGGTATCCCCCTCCCCTTTGGAATCATCCCATTCTCCCATTCTCTCTCACTTCCATTGAGGACTTGCCTGTAATATTTGAGAGGACCTCTCGAGTTGTGAGTTCTCCACTTTCACACTATCGTCATGTGAACTTTGATCTGCCATCTTCTTCTTCCATTGCTCGGCTGGATCGAAGCCCGGGAGATGTCGCCTACACCAGACATGTGTAGTACTTCGGAGGCACCGGACTTGGGGTGCTTGGAGATGCTTGGCTTCATCAACATATGCCTTCCTACGTAAGGTGTTCCTCAGTCTTCAAGGGTATGAATACCATATCTCTCTTTCTGTTACTTATGTCTACATAGTACAGATCATGGTATTAGTGTTCGCACGGTTAGATTGTTTTTCTTCTTCTACGGAACCCTACAGATCTACCTAAGGTAGTGTCATCCATATGCATACCCTCGGGAACTACAATTCCTCAAAGGGAATTTTCGATTTCTCTTTGCAATGGCTTTGGGAATTTTCTGCAACCAACCTTGTTTAAAGGGAAAAAGAAAAAGTTGATCCAAGAATTAAAAGAAGGAGAAGGTACCCGAATAAACTCATTCTCTCTCGATGAGCAAGACATTTGAAATCTTGAAAACATCTTTGTTCTGGATGATTTTCTGCTATTCCCTTTGTATATTTGTTTTCCTTTTGTTTTTCTGAGTGCACTGTTGGTCTTGCGAGGCCGGTACAAGCGGCCGGTACAAACGGCTCCGCCCGTACCACTGCTCATTAAGGTGGTAGTACCCTCGATGCACGTTTTCACATATCGGTATGACCGTGCAGTGCGGGCATGTCTTCTCATACGGGTGGTTGTTACCGATGTTGTGTTTCTCGTTCATTCTTATTTATTCTTGTGTTAAAAAAGGGGGGCTGAAGTCGGTAAATGTCAGTATGGACAGGCAGTATGGATGGAGCCCACCCATACCAAATTGTTGGTTGGTGATTTACCGACTTATTTCCGTCGGATTTTTGGAAGCGACCGAGTATGGGTGTGCCGTACGGGCGTCCGTCCGTACCAAGTGGTCGTTACACTCACGATTTCTTCCTTTTGCACTTATTTATTTCCATATTTGTTGGGATTCTTTTCTTGGCTGCCCCTTTTCCTTCTAGTACGAATTTTTCCCTGCCTCTGACTCCTAATAAGCCTCCCTAGAGGTCTTCCTCCCTCTTATATCAACAGATCCAATCTACTTGATGTGCTACCCAGTTCAAGGCAAAGGCAAACCTCTAAACCGCATGGCTCCTTCGTGGGATAGTTTTCATACCTCCTCCATTGAAGCCGATGACCATGAAGCTCAAGGCCTAAGCCCGAAGAACAAGCGGTACGCCTATGACTTTGATGAGGAGGAGGAGGAATTCGAGACCTTCATGGAGTAAAAAAGAGGGGATGGAAGTAGCTGAATTACCTGGCTATGGTGAAGCCTGAAGATGAGAAAGAATCCAAGAAACCTCATGGGAAGGGATGCACGGAGTCACTCAAGTTCATCACCGTCAACTGCTCCTCACCAAAGCGTAAGAAAGCTAACCGTCCCGATGCAGGAACTTATTAGGAGACTACGGTGCATACTTCAACAACAAAGAAGATCACCACAAACACGCACATGAGCGTGAAGCCACAACAGGATTGGGGGTTCAACCTTTTGGATGTGCCCGTCAATGCGCACATTCTAGACACTAAACATCGTCTTCAAAAGATAGAGAAGTACTAGAAAGAAGAGCTCCTCCACAGGGAGATCGTGCAAGTGTCTCTTGGATCTTGAAGGCAAGAAGGAACTCAATAACATGATGAGCAAGGTCGCTGATGGGATGTTCCTCTTGCGTTCGGATCTACAAAAGTGTGTTTGTCGCATATCTGCCCTGGAAGAGACAAACAAGAAGCTTCGTGCAGTGGTCTCCAACAAAATTACTTCACCATGATGGACACCACGGTATCGAATAATCGCAAGGGATTATTTGATCCACCCGGCTTGATTCCAAGCTTTGGGGGATCTATGAGAACCTTGATATATATCTTACAGTTTTAGCATGTTTATTTTCCCGCACGCATGTTAGGTTTTAATTCCAGAATTTGCATTAGTTGCATCAACTTCGAGCTACCTTTTGTTCAAGAAAATAATTATATCCGTTGAGTTTCGATATTTTATGATTTTTGAAGTTATCTTTTGGTTCATGATTATTATATTAGATGGTTGAACTAGGTTGAGTGTTATGATACTTGTACATCTGTCATGATTTTAGGGACTTCCACACCAATAAGAGTATTGGATAAATTATGAGAAGAAGAATTTTGGTAGCATATTATAGTCATGAGTTCTAAAAAGCCATAAAAGTAGTGAGCATGATCAAGTGGTTGTACTAAAAAAAGAGAAGAAATAAAAAGGAGAGAAAAAGAAAAGAAAATAGAGGAGAAATAAAAGGACAGCTATCAAAAGAAGCTCAAGAAAAACAAAGATAAAAAAGAATGATCATGAACCGTCATTACTAAAATAAAGTGCTCAGTCAGTCTAACTTTATGATTATATGATATGTTAACTCACTAAAATCTTATTATAACTTCATTAATAGTACATAGGGTGTGGAAGTAATGTGATGTGTAAGGGTCTGATCATACCCCCGAAGTAACTTTACATCTAGTATTGTATTCCTATTTCAATTTCTGCCTCATTTATTGTAATGGCTCGTGGCTCATAAACATGATGATCTTGTCCATAAGCCACCATCTTGCTCGGGGACGAGCAAGAGTCTATCTTGGGGGAGTTGATGAGTCCAAAATTTAAGCATATTTACCTTTTATTTTTGCATAAATAGAATAGGGATTTTGGTATTTCACTACGCTTGCACGCACCTTTTTGCCTTTATTTCAACAGGATCCCAAACTACTAAGTATATTGTGAACATATCAATTGGAACTGACATATTATGTTATAATGATATTTTTTAAGTGATAAAAGTCATTTATTGATTTACCTTCGCACCTGGGAGAATACCAAGCGAGAGGAAACCATCAGCCGTGATGATGACTAGTGGTACGGGCAGAGCCCGCCCATACCGTCCGCCCATACCACACGGAACGCGTCCGCCTCGTAAAATACTCTCTCCCGGCGAAGAAGACACGGAGACCCGACATTCACAGCCACTAGAAACCACGAAAAACCACATCTAAAAGGGATCTAAAGGAGGAACTTGGCGGAGGGAAAATCCCTGCTGCTGCACGGATCATTGGGGGACATCGCATCATCCCCTTCATCATCAACCGCTCCATCCTCATCACCATCATCACCCCATCTATCATCCATTAGATCTTGTTGTAATTCCGGATTCAATTGTGGTTTGCACTAGATTCATCCCCGTGTTTTTATTCATCCATTTGATTATGATGATATCGTTGATTACTTCCATGTGTGAGTAGTTCCTTTGTTCTTGGGGAGATGGAGAAACCCTATCACTATTATGAACTTGCAATAAAGATGATCTATTGTTGTGTCCATATGACTGGTCGGTCTATGATAGATTTATGATTTGTGTTTGATCTCTCTCTCTTTAGATGGTATGTGTAGTCGGTCACATATCATATGCCTTTGGGACTAAAGGGAGGGAGAAATCCTTTGGACGTGTTTGGGAGCATGCCTGGAATATCTTAGTGACAAATTGGCGCTAGCTTGTAACCTACACGGTCAAAGGAGGATAAAGAGAGACTCCCTAAGCTAGTTACAATATCCACAGGGAAACCCTTAATTGCGGTGGTTTGTATGGGTGCTTGCTCTCAGACATTGTAGTGGTGATTTAGAGGTGACCTCACTCTTGGCTCAACAAAGTGGCTTCCTACGAGCCTTGTAGTGAACATCTTATTACGGAGCTTTCTCGACACATATCATGACACAATAAGTATGTTATCTTAACTAATAATAATAATATCTTGCTAGTGGTCTATCCTACATCCCTGAGAATGTTTTATCCCTATTGAGTTCAACCATGTTTTCACACAACCTTGTTACTAGCTTTCTTTTATTTGTTTTAGTTACTTTTATGCACTCAACCAAAAACCTTTCATACACCCTTTACTTGAGATCAAAGGCAGCTTATAAGTATCCTTTGGTGGAAAGTAGCGAGGGGCATAAAGACCTTAACCAAATAGCTCTTTGTGGGTACGATACTCTTATTTTGAAACTAGCTACAATTGATCTGTGCACTTGCAGCCATCATTTCCACAACTATGTATACCTCTTGTAAGCCACCGGCTAGGATATGTTGCATATGTGAAATCCCCGGCGTTGTGTAAACTCTCCCCATTATAGTGAAGTTTTGCTGGCTGGCGCCCGTGGTTTTTCCTCTCTTTGTTGGAGAGGTTTTTCCACAATAAATCTGTGTCCCCTTGCTACGATTTCCTTCTCATTCTTTGTTATTTTCTTGTCGCAATTATAACAAGTGGTATTAGAACCCCAGGTTCTAATCTAGGGTTTGTGACATGTCATCATCGAAGTTCGATCTACCGTAGCCGGACTACACCACAAGGTTCTCCTTGTGGCGGGTGAAGATGTGGCAGATCCTCGCCCAAACTTCTGATCTGGATGAAGCGCTGGATGGATTCGGCCAAAAGGATGCAACGGGCTGGTCTGGTGAAGAGAAGCGGAAGCACCATAAGGCTTTTTCTTTTATTTTACTTCATCTTTCCAATAATATCTTGTAGGAAGTCTTGGCAGAGAAATCTGCTGTAGCCCTTTGGGAAAAACTGGAATCGATCTGCATGTCAAAAGATCTAACTAGTAAGATGCATGTGAAAATGAAGTTGTTCTCGCATAGGCTGCAAGAAGGTGGATCGGTAATGAATCACTTATCCTTTTTAGAGATATCGTTTCTGACTTGCAACCTATGGAGGTAAAATATGATTATGAGGATCTAGGTCTCTTACTCTTATGCTCGCTGCCTAGTTCTTATGCACACTTCCATGATACAATATTGTTGAGACATGATGCACTAACCCTTGATGAAGTACAAGAGGGCCTCAAATAGAGGAAAAAGATGAAAACTATGGTGTAGGCAGATGGGTCATCATCCAAGCTAAAGCTCTCTAGGTTTTGGAAGGACTGAGCAGAGATATAAAAACTAAGACAACATAGATAAGAGCAAGGTAGGTAGAGGTTGTTCGAAGTCCAAGGGAAAGGACAAGTTCTGCATGTATTGTAAGAAACCTAATCATGTTATTGATTATTGTTGGAAGCTGCAAAACAAGGAGAAAAGGAACGGAACTTACCAATCGAAAGATAAGTCTGAAGGTGCTGGTAAGGCTGCTATTGTTTCTGGTGATAGTTCTGATGATGAATGTTTAGTCATTTTTCTCCTTGTGCTTGTCGTGATGATGAATGGATACTTGATACTGCATGTTCGTTTCATATTTACTGTAACAAAGATTGGTTTAGTTCAAATGAGTCTGTGAAGACTGGAGATTTTGTACGTGTGGGGAATGACAACCCATGCCATATTGTCGGAGTTGGATCTGTTAATATAATGACACATGATGGTGTGACACGTACGTTGAATAAGGTGAAGCACATACCAAGCATGTCTAGAAATTTGATATCCCTAAGTACCATGGATGTTGATGGATATAAGTATGCCGGTGGGCAAGGATTGTTAAAGGTATCAAAAGGTTCTCTTATTCACATGATATGTGACATGAATTCTGCTAAATTATATGTTCTTAGAGGTAGCACTTTGCCTGGTATTGCTGCTGCTCTTACTTCTAATGATTCTGATGATTGTGATAAAACAAATCTATGGCATATGCGTCTTGGGCATATGAGCGAACATGGCATGGCAGAGTTGGTCAAGAGAGAGTTGATTGATGGTTGCAACTTGAGTAAGTTTGAGTTCTACGAGCACTGTGTTTTTGGTAAGCATAAAAGAGTTAAATTCAATGCTTCCATTCATACCACCAAAGGCATATTAGATTATGTGCATGCTGATGTATGGGGACTGCTGACTCATGTATTAACGAGCTCGTTGGGGAACCCCAAGAGGAAGGTATGATGAGCATAGCAATAAGTTTCCCTTAGTTATGAAACCAAGGTCATCGAACCAGTAGGAGCAAGGAAACACCTCCAAGGTGTTGCTAGCTGGACTTTGGCAGGGCGCACTACCAGTGCCAGCAGCGACGTGGAAACCTGCACAACACAACCACAGAACTTTGCCCCCAACTTACAATGAGGTTGTCAATCTCACCGATTTTGCTGAAAACAAAGGATTAAACGTATTGTGTGGAAGAAAGTAATTGCTTGCAGAAAGTAAACAGAAAATGGTAAACAGTTGTAGATTGATGGTAAAAGAAAGGACCGAGGTCCATAGTTCACTAGTGGTGGTTCTCCTTAAGATAGATAACATGTTGGGTGAACAAATTACAGTGGAGCAATTGACAAACATCGAGAAAGCATACATGCATATACTAATCATCTTGACTCCTTTGAGATTCGATTGGGCATTACAACATTATACATAGACTGTAATCCAACTGCATCTATGACTAATAATCCACCTTCAGGTTATCATCCGAACCCCCTCCAGTATTAAGTTGCAAGCAACAGATAATTGCATCACGCATTGTGTGTAAAGTAAACAATACGATTGTTCTATGAACAAAGGATTGCTGTTTTCTCCCTAGTAGCAACAACACATCTAGTACCTTAGAGATTTCTGTCACATCCCAGATTACTAGAGGCATGAACCCACTATCGAGCATAAATACGAACTCTTGGAGTTGCTAGCATCTACTTGGCCAAGATAGCTACTAAGAACGAAAAGCATGCAAGATCACAAATAACAAAGACATGATAGAATCAATAATCAATCTGAAATAGCATCACAATATCCATCGGATCCCTGCAAACACAACATGTAAGATTACAAATAGATGATCTTGATCATGAATGGAGATCACAAGATCTACGCATGATAGCACAAAGGAGAAGAACCAGCCATCTAGCTACTACATGGACCCGTAGTCCAAGGATGAACTACTCAAGCATCACACCGGAGGCTTGCATGGTGATTAAGAAGGCCTCCAGGGTGAATTCTCCCCTCCGACAGGGTGCTGGGAAGAGCTTCAGATCCCTCCCGATCTAAAGATGGAGATGACGGCAGCTACACACTCTTTCGTGGAATTTTGATCGGGTACTTAGGGTTTCTGTATCGGAGGCATCTTATAGTCGGAAGGGGAGGCCGAGGGGGTGCCCTGGGTGGCCACACCACCCCCTGGCGTGGGCCAGGCCTGGCCGCGCGGCTAGGTGGTGTGGCCGTCCCCTGGCCTCTCTCCGTCTCGTATTCTGGCTCCGTGTCCCCCTCGGTGAAAAACTGACTTTGGCTTTTGTCCCATCCAATTCCAAGAATATTCATTTTCTGACTTTCTTGGAACCAAAAACAGCAGAAAACAGGCAGCTGGCACTGTGGCATCTTGTTAATAGGTTAGTCCAAGAAAGTATATAAAAAGGACTCCAAAGTGTGGGAAAAACATAAGAAAGTAGATAAAACCAAGCATGGAACATCAAAAATTATGGATACGTTAGCAACGTATCAACATCCCCAAGCTTAACTCCTGCTCGTCCTCGAGTAGGTAAGTGATAAAAAGAAAGAATAATTTTTGAGGTGACATGCACCATTATAAACTTGATCAAAGTATTTGGTAAGACATTGATAGTTGGGATCATAGTACTTCAACATAGCATGAAAGACAAAGTTCTAGCAATAGGACATAGCAACTATGTTGCAACATGAAAAGGCACAAACAAAAGATTCATGAATAACAATGCTTTGCAAGACATTTGTTTGTTTCACATAAAGAAAACATAGCATAGTGGCATTCAGCTTGTCCCTCATAGAGTACCAAACATAAATGCATAGGACACCTTCAAAGTTCATAAGAGTGAATAGATACAAGTACTTTAAGAACAAGCAATATCAAGTTATGCATCAATCAACAAGTCTTGGGACAATGCACATAGAACTAAGAATGGCCACTATGCTCTCAAAGTAGGTGCATAAAGATAGAAGGTGGAGACTCAACATAAAAGTAAAAGAAGGGCCTTCATAGAAGGAAGTAGGGATTCAAGTCTCATAAAGAGCTTTCAAAAATTATGGTACTTATTAGCTTCCAGCTCTCATTGCCCCTATCATAAGCATCTTTAAGTGATTAAGGTTAAAGTGACACAACTAAGAGGATATGCTTGACAAGTTATAAGCCGAAATCTCATGCCCCTTACTTACGAAGGCCGAACCTCATGCTACTCAACTTTAGCCACAAGTAAGTTGTTGTCATTGTAAATACATATGTATCATAGAGAACTACCAATGGGGTACCCCTTGCACATGATACAAGAGCTATCCCATAATCAAAATGACAAGGCAAGCAGACAATGAGCATTTCAGTATTTTTTTTATTTTCTAGTTGCATAGGTTTTTATTGAGGATGCTTCATAGAGTGCTCATTATGGTTATGTTGCACGTTTACACTATGATTAGGCATGGATTAGGCTAGCGGCCCAGGCGTTTCTCTAACACACATACAAACTCCATGATCTTACAAGTTCCCCTTTTATTTCACACCGTCGGGATCCATAAGCAAAAGAACATGATATCAACGGGGTACAATGTACAAGTGCAATGTTGAAAGCGTTCCCCATGATACATGGTTCTGCTAATTTCAACTTATAAAGCGCAAGCATATACGCAACAAAGATGGATGCAATGGTTCAAGTTTATTAAATGCAAGAAAGTAAAGTGTGCCATCAAGTTCGTGAGAGCTTTCATCACTAATTTTCACATAACAAGTTTAATTCGGAAGGTAGATAAAAACATGAATATACTTGGAATAGCAAATGCTAATAGGTAGGTATGGTGGACTCTTTGGAATAACTTGGTTTTAGGAGTTGGATGCATGAGTGGAACTCATACTTGGTTACGGAGGCTAGCAAAAGACTGAGAGTGACCAACTAAGAGAGCAATATTGGCCATAATCATGCAGAGCGACAAAACATCATTGATCAAATCATAAAGTGATATTACAAGTCAAAAACTAAAGGATCATAAAGGCTATGGTGACTTGGGATAGTCATAACATGGTGTGAGCATGTGCCAAGTCAACCCAAATAAAGCATCAAAGGAGAATACCACAATACTATGCTTTAATATGCTAAAACAACGCATGATTCTTCCAAGGCACATTAAGCAATCTCAATTGTTTATAACATGTCATGCTACAGCAAAGATCACTAAGCATAAAGCCAAAACAATATCAAGCATGGCATGACAAAGCATAGGCCATAGTCAAAAACAAGATCTCTTTACCACTTAAGCATGAACTTTCCTACTCTTTTCCAATCCAAACCAAACTATTTGAAAACCAATGCATGAAAGAGGGGGTCCAACCAATTTATTCATAAAACTAAGAAAATGAAGCAAATGAAAAACCAAAACGAAAACGAAAAATAAGATGCTCCAAGAACAACACAATTGTGCATGAAACAATAAAAATGAAGTGTTTGGAAGAAACCTGTGATTTTTATTGATGAAGAAGGGGATGCCTTGGGCATCCCCAAGCTTTGACGCTTGTACCTCTTGAATATTTCTTGGGGTGAAACGTGTGGCATCCCCAAGCTTGATCTTTAGTCCATTCTTCATCTCATTACATCATTCCTTCCATACACCTGAAATTTTTCCTTCATACAAAACTTCACACAATCTTTATTAGCAACATTAGTGCACTCAAGATAGTAAGTCTTTGGGTTCAGTTTCAACACCAATAAAACTTCCATTAAAACACAAGCTACTGTAGTACTTACCTCAAAAAGCTCAATTCCCCAAAAGAACTCAAAAAGGAACCAACAAGAAGCAAATGCAAATAATGGCAGAATTCTGTCAAAACAGACCAGCAGGTAAAAACGATTTTTTCGAAGACCTTCTGGTGCTCAAATCAAAAAGTGTTCAACTAACTAAAGTTAGATAACCACCTGGGGGAGAAGCAAAAAATTTCACGCCACAAAAAGACGTACAGAGATTTTACACGAATTTTTATGGTGAAGAACAGAAATCTGTTTCGAGACAACAACTTTTCCCAATCATTACTTCTCTCTCATTAGAGGTTACTCTTGGCACAAAAAGCAAATAAAAAGGATAAGGAGCGGTTATTAAAGAAGTAATAACTTCCGAGACTCATCTAAAACTTTTGGGTTATCTCCCAATAAGTACTTTTCTTTAACGCCTTTAAGTTAGGCATAAGAAGCAAGAAAAAGAATCAAGTGTTCTCAAATGAAAAAGCATTAAGAGCAAATTTTGTTTTCATAGGAGAGGCCGATGACCCACAAGTATAGGGGGTGTATCGCAGTATTTTCGAGGGAAGTGAAACCCAATTTATTGATTCGACACAAGGGGAGCCAAAGAATATTTATAAGCCTTAACAACTGAGTTGTCAATTCAGCTACACCTGGAAACAATCTTTCTCACAGCAGTTTATCAGTAGCAACAGTTTTGCAGTAGGAATAGTAAATTAGCAGCAGTAGTAAAGTAAAGACAGCAGTAAACAGTAGGATCCGAGTGCGGTAGGCATAGGGATGGATGGACGGGCGTTGCATGGACAAGACAATTCACATAGCAATCAGAACATAGGGCAATTGCAGATAAATAAGATAAAGCATCCAAGTACTAGATAATCCTAGGCATGTGTTCCATATATAGTCATATGTGCTTGCAATGAGAACTTGCACAACATCTTTTATCCTGCCAGCCTGTTTGCAGCGGGGCCTCTAGGGAACTACTGGCAATTAAGGTACTCCTTTTAATATTGCACCGGAGCAAAGCATTAACACTCTGTGAACACATGTGATCCTCACATCAAAGCCATTCCCTCCGGTTATCCCGATTTCTGTCACTTCGAGGCCATTGGTTCCGGACAACAACATGTGTATACAACTTGCAGGTAAGACCATAAACAATACTATCATAATGAATCAATAACATGTTCAGATCTGAAATCATGGCACTCGGGCCCTAGGGACAAGCATTAAGCATAACAAGTCGCAACAAAGTCATAAAGCACTAATAGAAGATACTAGGCACCATGCCCTAACAATATGATGCCATTACATGAACGATCTCATCCAATCCCTACCATCCCCATAGCCTACAGCGGGGGATTACTCACTCATAGATGGGGAAAACATGGATGGTCGATGGAGAAGCGATGCTGATGATGATCTCCTCCATTCCCCGTCCCTGCAGGGTGCCAGAACGGAGTTTCTGGTGCTGTTTCGTGGAATCTGGTGGTGGCAGTGGAGCAGAACTCCTTCTGGAAAAACGTCGACCCCCCCTGAGTTTTTAGTTCAGAAGGCTTCTTATAGGCGAAGAGGGAGACCGAGGGGGTGTCTAGGGCGGCCAGACCACCCCCTGGCGCGGCCTGGGCTAGCTCGCGCGGCCAGGTGGTGTGGCCTAGGCCCAGCCCCCCTCCGTCTCGTATTCTGGCTCCGGAGTCTTCTGGTGAAATAGGATTTTTGGCATATTTTCCGGGATTTTTCCTGATAGTTGAATTTCTGCACAAAAAGTAGACACCAAGGCAATTCTGCTGAAAACAGCGTCAGTCCGTGTTAGTTGCATCCAAATCACACAAGTTTAGAGGAGAAACAATAGCAAAAGTGTTCGGGAAAGTAGATACGTTTTGGACATATCAACTCCCCCCAAGCTTAGCTTATTGCTTGTCTTCAAGCAATTCAGTTGAAAACTGAGTGCGATAAAAGAAACTTTCACGAACACATTTGCTTCATAAGATGTATATATTCTCAGCATGTGATCAACTACTTAGACAATTCATAATAAGGAGTATGCAACTAAGTTTACTTAATAGGCATTGCAAGCTATGAAGAGATTCTAACTTAAAAATAATAAGTAGCATGAAGTATAAATATAAGCAACATTACAATGCTCATAACAAGGTATGATAGAGTGGTATCTCGCTTGTCTTTTTATTGTGAATGCCAAGGCACCTCTAAAGTTTAGGTGAAGACTAGAAGTAAAGATGTCAAAGATAAAAGCATCAAAGTCATAACACAAATAATCAAGTAATGAGACAAGCACAAATAATGACAACTATGCTCTCAAGAAAGTGCTCATAGAATAAGTGGAGACTCAACAAGGAAATGAAAACGTTTTGAATAGTTTGAAAGGCTTCCAAATGCTGAAAGTATGGTACTCATTAGCTTTGAGCTCTCATTTCCCCTATCATAAGCATCTTGAATATGGTTAAGGTGAAAGTGAGGTCCAATCTGAGTTATATGCTTGACAAACTATAAACTGGAAATCCCAAGTCCCTTGAGTACGAGGGCCGCTCCTCATGCTACTCAACTTTAGTTACCGGTAAGTTCTTGTCATCGTAAATACGTGCGTATCATAGAGAACCGCCAACGGGGTACCCCTTGCCCCATGGGGGAATAATTCTAGAGGGGGAGAGAGATCCTTCATGAGGAGGAGTGAGGAAGAAGGAGGGAGAGGGCGGCCTTTTATAGGAGGAGGGGGGCTGCCCCTCTCTCCATGGCCGACGCATGGGGGGTGACTCCTCACCTCCCCCATTCATGTGGTGATAACCCCTCCACATTAAAATGCCTCTTCACATTCCCTTTTAAAGTCCCCACTTTAAATGCATTAAAATTCTCCAAGTTTAATGCTCTCTCATTTAATAAAACTCTTTTATTAAATTTATTAAGAATTTTGTTAATTACTTTAATTAACAAACATTCACATATAACCCCTTGCAATATTTCAATATCACATGCAGAACCACTTTCTACAATTTCACCCGAAACAATTTCCGGTTTCTATCGAAACAATTCCTGCGCTTTGCAATTCTTTCGTCTAAAACATATGTGCTCCAAAATGGTGTCCGGTAACTCTTAAGTGTGTCACCCTACGGTTCGCGAATAATGCAGACATGATTGAGACTCCTCTCAGATCAATAATCAGAAGCGGGACCTGGAGATCCATACTGACTCCTACACATTCAACGATGACTTCTGTGATCGTGAGAACCTTTAACGCTAGTAACTAAATCCCTTTGTCTCGCGATATATTACATGTCCGAGATTCGATCATCGGTATCTCCATACCTAGTTTGATCTTGTTGCCGACATGCACTCTTTTCTTGTTCCCGTGATATAACATTCTAGTGATCACATCACTTGCTTGCAAGCTATCTTAATGTGATACAACCGAGAGGGCCCAGAGTATACCTATCCGTCATCGGGATTGACAAATTCCACTCTTGATCCATGAGCCTCAACATAACACCTTCATAGCACTGAACCCATCTTTATAGTCACCATGTTACGGTGTGACGTTTGATGTTATCAAGATACTCTTTCGTTGTTAGCAATTAACATGATCTCATGGTCTAAGGATAAAGATTACTTCGTATGATGTTATAGCAATATAAACATAATGACTTGATCGTAATGCTATACTTCGGATGAATGTTCATCACATCATTTCACAAATGCTGTGACCTTGTTATTAACAACATCCAATGTCCATGATCAGGAAACCTTGATCATCTTGTTAATCAACAAGCTAGTCTATAAGAGAGGCATAACTAGGAACCCTTTTTGTTTATTAAACACACATGTATTGACGTTTCCGATCAATACAATTCTAGCATGCAAAATAAACATTTATCATAAACATGGAATAAGATAATAACCACTTTATTATTGCCTCTCGGGCATATTCCCTTCATGTATTCCTTTCTCGATGTTTGTCAATTGCCCCGCTGTAATTTGTTCACCCCACATGTCATCTATCTTAAGGAGAGCCACCACTAGTGAACTATGGACCCCGGTCCTTTCTTTTACCATCAATCTACAATTGATTACTGCTTTCTATTTACTTTCTGCAAACTATTACTTTCTTCCACACAATACGTTTAATCCTTTGTTTTCAACATAACCGGTGAGATTGACAACCTCACTGTAAGTTGGGGCAAAGTTCTGTGATTGTGTTGTGCAGGTTTCCACGTTGCTGCTGGCGCCGGTAGTGTGCCCTGCCAAAGTCCAGCTAGCAACACCTTGGAGGTGTTTCCTTCCTCCTACTGGATTGATAACCTTGGTTTCATAACTGAGGGAAAACTTACTATTGTGCTCATCATACCTTCCTCTTGGGGTTCCCCAACGAGCTCGTTAATACACGAGTCAGCAGCCCTATGACCAATGTCCACTTGGGCCTTGTCGCCGTGGTGCCCTGGCCCACAAGGGTCGGGTTCCCCCATGTGGTCCCATGTGCTCCACCTTGTAGGTGGGCCCCATCATGGACCCTTCGAGGAACCTTCTAGAAGATTCTATCATGCAGAATATTCTGAACTTTCTTGAAACCCTAAAATAGGAAGTGCCATATATCATTCTCTAACTTTGGACCATTCTGAAGCTCCTAGTGATACCAAGGATATCATTTGAGACTCTGAAACAATATTTTATTTCCACCATACATATTCTCAACAAAGACTAGCAACACCGAAGGTTAAGTGTGTGACCCGACGGTTTCGAGAACATGCAGACATGATCAAGACACCTCTCCTATCAATAACCATTAGCAGGACTAGGATGCCCGTAGTGGTTTCTACACATTCAACAAAGTTCTTTTCGGTTGAACTAGAATATCAAATATTCACACAATCTAGTATATGATTCCTTTTGTATAGGTGATACATTACTTGCCCGAGATTCGATCATCGGTATCACAATACCTAGTTCGCTCTCATTACCAGGCTGAAAGGCACACCACAAACGGGCTACATGAACAGCCAAAGGCCGAACATTAACATGCCAGAGTCATAACAGTGTCAGACCGACATGGTGTAGGCCGCTAATGGTCCACACAACGTTGTACGAAGATGGGCCTTATGTAGGCCAAAACAGTAATGTACCAGAATGTTAACAGGTCGTAGCTGGGCTGCAAAGTGATGGCCCCCCTTCAATCAGCGTAGACCTCTAGCAAGTCGAAATAGTAACAAACCATGTTCTCATTGAGATTCTCTCATGGGTCGGCCCAGTAAATAATCAGCAGGCCTTGGCTGAGCCTGGCTTCTATCACGGTTTTTGACCATTACGATGGTAACTGACCGTTAATGGCACTTGCCACGTGGTAATTTACGTGACGTCGGCAGTCAACTAGGGCTGGAGAAACAGATCTACGAAGACACGAAATTCCGTGGTTGAAGGGTGCGATCCGCCACGGTAGCAAAAAATCCGTGGTAGATTCTTTTGTGATGGGGCTTTTACCACGGGTACCTATCCATCGTAGAAGACTTTTTAACCAGGAAAACATGCCTTTAACCACGAAACCCGTTTGTTGTAAAAGCCAAGTTTTCTTGTAGTGCTACCTTGGTAGATGAGCAGATCAACCTCGGTATGAGTGACAAACAGAGCTTCTGCAAGCCACAGAGAGAGGAGAGAATAGAAAAGGAGGGATGAAGAAGTAACTTACCCAGATGCCTCGCATAGACTATAAAAGAGGAAGTGGAGGAGGTCATGGCTGCGCAGGGGCCATGGCGGCAGCACAAGGAGTGCCTAAGCACTACCAACTGCGCTGAGCCGCGTTGGTACCAGCACCATGTTGACGGAGATATGTGGTGACAGATATCCACCGCAACACCACCCATGCGTCCTAGTGACCACTAGGGAGCTCCGACAAGTGGAGGCAGCGTCTGACCGAAACCCTAGCACTAGGGTCAGGTTGGGGGTGGCTAGAGAAGGGCTCGAGCAGCAAATGAAGTTGAGCATAGAGATGCGGAAGAGAGTGACATTTCGTCTGCAACCAACGGCGGCGATCAGGATAGCCAGCGCCGGCCGGAATCCGCAGGAGATGATAGTGGTGACCGCAGAGTCGCGAGAGTGCAAGAGCGTGAGCGTGAGGAAAGAGAGTGGGTCAGTCAACCGACTGAGTCACTAGACTGGGCTGGTCTAGCCCAACCAGGTGGGTTGGTGAAAGGGAAACATATGTCTCCTAGGGGTGAATAGGTGTTTTAAAATAATTATGATTTAGGCTCTAATAAATGCGGAATAAAACTAACGTTTAATTTATCAAGCCAAAACCTATAACCACTAGGTTCACTAAGTGAACCAACAACCTATGCTTAGAAAGACAAGCAACAAGGTGATAGGAAGATATAATACTTCAAGCACGAAGGCTATCACAATGTAAATTGTATAAGTAAAGGGCTCGGTTGAGAGATAACTGATGGACGCGGAGATGATGATTTTTAACTTGAAGTTCACTTCCAAAGAAGCTATGTCTCCGTTGGAGAGGTGCGATGGCGCAATGTACTCCGAACACCACAAATGGTTCACCTTGAGGTGTGGTGGCTTGATGCTCACCCAATTCCACACAAGGTCTCACCCCAAGATGCGAAGGCACGCAACACACCGATGCCACAAAAGGCTCACCCTATTCTCTCGTGAGCTCACCACAAAGGCCTACTCACGATCCACTATGGGACACTTGAGGGTGGTCACCGAACCCGTAAAAGGCTTGGGGCAATCTCCACAACTCAATTAGAGGGCTCCCAAGAAACACCACAAAGGCCACAAGCTTGAGGAAACTCCACAACAATTGGAGCCCCCAAGAACAATGCCACAACATGCCACAAGCTTGAGGAATCTCCACAACTCAATTGGAGGCCCCAAGAACTCACTACTACTCCACACAACCATCTAGGGTTCCAAGAACCCAAGAGAAACAAGCTCGAGAGCTTGAACTCGCCGAATTTCCGAGGAGAACTCAAACCTATGCACCAAATACAAGAGGCAAGTCCTTCACTCTCAAATTCCACCAAAGATACAAAATCTATTGGGGGAATAAGAGAGGAAGAACACAAGAGGAAAACACAAAACTCTCCAAGATCTAGATCCTAAGGATTCCTTCATAAAGAAGGGATTTGGTTTGGTGGGGTTGTAGATCTAGATCTCCTCTCTCAAATCCCTCAAAAAGGATGCAATAATCATAGGAGGGAGAAGGGAGAGGGCAAGCTCTTCAAGGTCAACAATGGAGGAGAGAGAGTGAAAAACATACCAAAAGAACTCATGCCCACGAAGGGGAAGAGGAGCCCCTTTTAAAGGGCTCCCAGATCTGCCTGTTATGCACGGATCTATGCACGACCGGTAGTATTGATGGGGGGCGGTACTACCGTTGTCACCTAGCCAACGGTCAAAGATAGCAGTGCGAGAGAGAAAGACGAGCCTGGCCTGTACTACTGGTGGGCATCACAACTTCTGCTGAGGACGGTACTACCGCCAGAAATTCTGACCAAAGTTTTGTCAAATAGCACTCACAAAATAAAGAGGTTACTAGAATGAAATTAGGATGAGCAGAAGTAGCCTCGGTACTTCAGTCGGTACTACCGGCGACAATTCTCCCCGAGCGGCACTTCCTCCCACAGACGGTACTACCACCTTTACTTCTGATTGAAGTTCCGTCAAATAGAACTCATCAAATAGAGAGGCTACTGAATTGCACCCAGGATGAGAGGAAGTGGCCTCGGTGCTTCCCCCGGTACTACCGGCGGCAAAAATGGCCTAGCGGTACTATCAGTGGCTCGCTGGAACTACCTGTCAGGAAAAACTTCAGAATTGAAAACTACCACAACTTTTGCATCCAAACTCCAAACGAGATGAAACCAATTTTGTTGGAAAGATAACGACGAGTAGAATCCAACAAAAATACCATGAATATATATGTGAGATATCTCCCAAGGTGTGGAGCTTAAAACCACGCAAAATCAAAAACACAATAAGATATGCAAGGGAAATCCGTTTTTGATGAACTAGAGCTTGTTAAGAAGATAACCACAAGATCTATATCCTCACATGGACAAGATCCAAAAACAACCAAGAAAGATGATGCTATGTATGTGAAGGTTTGAGCTCTCTCTGAAAGATACGAACGAGATACTCACTCGAGAGCCCCTCTTGATAGTACGACTATGTATCCTAAACCCGGTCTTCCAACACTACAAGAGACCAGTAAAATAGAAAATCTATCAAGATCATACATTTGCCTTGAGCATTCCACTTGAGCTTGATGTAGACCGTCTTGTCCTTCTCAAGATGGATCGCCTTTCTTGATTGCCCTTGCTTGATCTTGCTTCATGAAGAATTGTGAAATGCTCCCCATACTCCATGGGGAAACCTCTTCTTTGAACTTGTCTTCATCACTCCATGATCGCTGAGGATGTCAAGCTTCAAGCATGAGAGTTTCTAGAGATGGCGCACCTTGAGCTCTCCCTTCATTTCTTGATGATATCTTGAAGATAGCCATGATGAACTCCATCTTCTTCTTCTTCTACTTGATTCCAATAGGCACAAAGCCCTTAGACACTGCTTCTTCTTTTTCAATCTTGAAACCAACACATGGTCCAAGCGATGCCAATGGACAAACCTACAAGTGAAACTCAATTTACACATTAGTCCATAGAGATTGTCATTAATTACCAAAACCACACATGGGGGCATACATGCCCTTTCAGCTAGGCTGGGCTAACCAATGGGCTCCTGCCCATTTGATTAAATATAAATAAAAATAAAATAAAATTCAATATAAATTATCTATTGAAAAAATCCCTAGAAAATACAATAAATAAATAAAAAACACTTTTGAGTATGAAAAATATTCTACCATCCTAGAAAAATGCTTACTATGAAATTCTAAGTACATTTAGAATTAATAAAACCAAAGGTTGTAAAATGGATTATTTAAATACAATTCTTTTATAAAATGGAAAGAAACTATTTTCTTTTATCATTTATAAACCCTAATATATTCTATTTAGCTTTTTAGAACTATTTAGAATTTATTCTTAAATGAAAAGGTAATGCCTATTTTAAAATACTTTAAAATACTTTTATTCACTTATAATTCAGAAAAATATCTCTAAATACCCAAAAATTGGGTAAAACACACAAAGAGGGGTAATAACTCAAAATAAAACATTGCATGAGATTATTATGCATAAAGCCATTATTTGCTTCTTTAAACATTGTCCTTACTGGGCAATGATGATGTTTTATAGAAATAGAAGTCCATGGGCAAGTCGAAGTGTCTAACTTTATTACCTCTCAGTTTCAAGGCAATCTCATCGCTTGCTAATGTGATTTGATGTGTTTTATCAAGTATTTGCAATGTATTGTTGATATCACCTACATTTTGAAAAGGAGACAGAAAACATTATTTTTATAATAATATGACTTATTGATTATTGACCTGAGTGGTGGGAATCTATTATGGCTGGCAATGGAACCATGGTATGGTGTGGTTGGTGGAGGTCCATGTGTACGAGAATATATCATCTAGGGACTAATAACCAATGTCGTTAGTGATTCTAGAGCCGTATAATACGCGTTAACCATAAGATCTGGAATGGGACAGGGAAGTCATCTAGATCTTCTTCCTTTCGCATGCTGATGGATGACCATACTGTAAGCTATTCGCGGGACTACATGCACATGGGTGGGACCTCATAATATTCCATGGTATTGGTGTCTATGATGGTCTATGAAGGGCTACCGAGGTATGTCTGCCTGAATAGGGAGTACTAGGGGGTAGATGTGCTTGCTGAAAAGGGTGGGCATGCAGGGTTGCAGAGAAGGGCGGTGAATGACTTTGATCATTGACTAGGCCCCACACTAGAGAGAGTGTGGACAGGAAGGTACGCCCGGTTGTGCAATGATGCTTTAATATCTTATGGGTAAAGCAACATACCTCTGCAAAATGTATAGAATTATGACATGTTACTCCTTGTTCTAGGATGAAACTATGAACATGGTAGAAAAGGAGCTCCGTGAAGCTGTAGTAGACTTGTGAAGGCTGACACACATAGTTTTCTTAATAAAAGAAACCTTTTGAAGAAATGGTTACGAAAACTATATTAAGCCTACAATGTATGGTTTGTGGTTGTATCTAGTGCATCAAACTTCCCACCGTACAAAAAATGAACTTGTTGTGTCAATTGTTACCCATACTTTCCTTTAATCCCTTTCTTAGACTCTGAATCCCAGGAGGAGACTACTCTAAATGTCGTTGAAGGTCAAGATGATGTCTTCTACGAGGAGTCAGATCTATCTGGAGGATTAGAGGGCGTAGACTACATTATCCGCTAGGAAGCTAGATGAAGAGTCAGAGTTGTTGTCGATAGAGGTAGTAGTATCTCGGTTGAGTCAAGCAGCATAAAACTTTAATAAATAAGTTGTTGAGCTTCCAGTATTTAAATTAGTTTGCTTATTATTACTTTTAAGTAATCGTCCTAAAACCGACTTTTTTGGGGGATTCTTCTTCTAGAGAAGCTTGCTTTTGGAAAATTGTGGAGAGAAGTTATGGTGGGGAGAATCTCATAGAATCCGCAACCTTCCATACTTTTTTGGCTTCTGGAGTTTGAGATTCCAGATATGTTGAGTTGTAAAATGTCTAGAACACGCCTAAATTACTAGCAGAACATCATACTATATAATTAGCATGCATCAGAAATTAAATAAGGAATTGTACTATGTACCTATACCATTTACTAGCATACCATTAGCAATTACTAGTAGAACATTGGAATTAGCATACACTATACGACTGTGAGGACGACATGGGGAGGCCAAAAGGTCGAGGTATCCAGTCGGGAGGAGGAGGGAGCGAGCTCCCAGGTGGGGTGGAGATAGTCGGTCGGCGGGTGGAAGAGGTCACGAGCATCGGGCATCGGAATCTTGAGGTCGCGGGTGGGCCGACAACCGTTTCTTGGTAGGAGCTCGAGGTCATTGCGTCGGCGGGTGGGCGTCGGCGGGCGGTCTTTGGCGTAAGAGCGACGAAGCCAGGGCCGGGGTCAACGACAACAACGGTCGGTGGCGGTGGCAAAGGGAGTCTGGACTGGCGATGTGATGCAGGAGTTGAGGAAACATTTCCTCTTTTTTCTTTTTCTTCATTCTCCAACCATTTTCTCTGCAGTGACATTTGGTTGTAAATACAAGCAACAACAAGAGCACCTGCTGGATACCGTTCTGATTCTCATCGTGGAAGCCCAAAAATCTCTCTAGAAGGAGGCCCTCGGCCGATTCTGGCTATACGCACAAAATGGGCTTCACGGTGGAAAAAAGCTAGCGAGGAGCCAGACCCTTCTTTTAGGCTTCAGCTGTGGTGGACCTCAAATCAGCTCCAAAATCTTTTTTTTGAACCGAGATAGGCCCGAAGGGCCTAGATACTGCATTAATAACAAGGCGGTGTGGTACAAATTACAACAAGGACCTTAGAGACTAATACAATTTTTTTACCATGTCCTTTACTTTTACAGAACATACCCTAAAATGTTTGAGAGAAGTGCAATTGGGTCCTCCACCACCATCGATGAACTCAGGCCTCAAGCGGCGGTCGTCACCACCATCACCGGGGACTACGCCACTTGGTGCAGTGGAAAGGATGACTCTGTCGCGAGTCCTCCAAAGGGCCTCCAAGGGAGGTTGAAGAAAACCTGACGCAACACCGACGCTAGGTCCTAGAGGTACTGCTCGCCAGCATCAAGAGCCGGCAACCGAGCATGGGCGACGAGGATGAACTCTAGATAAACACATTATCACAAACTCCCCATTCTCCTCCAACGCGGTAGATCACCACATTGAGACACCCTTCCTCCACACCTCCAAGGCCGGCTAGAAAGGGGGAAGCAACAACAGCGAGCTCCAAAACCAGAGGAGAACCAAATACCACTTATTGAAGAAGGCCTCACTAGATCTGCCACCAACACCCAACCTCGACCTTGAAAACTCGATGAAGAATATCACCGGTGACCGCCCAGTGCCGTGGTGGAGCACCAGCACGAGAAGCCTCCAAAAGAAGGGGAAGACAACCTTATTACAGGAGATGCCAAGCTCCAGTCTCCTCCCTTTTCGCAACTCCTGCCACTAAAGCGGGACGACGAGGAAGACGAAGGCAAGGACACGCCAGATCCGGCCGATGGAATCTAGCGACCGACTCCCAGACACCACAGGGAAAACACATCTACATAACCTAAACCTAGAACCTAAACTACTAAAGCCGGCACCTCTCCTAAGCCACCTCAGCTCGACATCGCCACCGAGGGAAGCATCAGATCGACCCGAGGGGAGTAGGTCGACTCTCAAGGAGGAGGAGAGGGGGGAAGTCACGAGAGGAGAGGAGGAACTTGATTTGACTCATCACTCCCGTCAACCCCATAATCTTAAAATAAGTACATCCCGCAAGCAACCTCAGGTATCCTCGAGTGAGGATGA
Organism: Avena sativa; assembly: GCA_916181665.1. NCBI lineage: Eukaryota > Viridiplantae > Streptophyta > Magnoliopsida > Poales > Poaceae > Avena > Avena sativa. Next base: position 161,249,884 of record OV702290.1, read on the forward strand.
TCTCGTTGTGAACACCATTTTTTGGCGTGTAATAATAATCTTTTATGCTATGTGGACCTACAAGTTGCTCAGGTATTCTCGAATGAGGATGATCTCGTTGTGAACATCATTTTTGGGTGTGTAATAATAATCTTTTATGTTATGTGGACCTACAAGTTGCTCAGGTATCCTCGAGTGAGGATGATCTCGTTGTGAACACCATTTTTTTGTGTAATAATAATCTTTTATGCTACGCCGACCCGTAATATTTCTATTGTACCATTTCGAGGGATGTAACATTTGTGGAACAGGATTCCTGGAGTATTATGTTAACGATTTGCATAGTGCAACATGTAGTAGTGTTATGTTGGGTCACCACAAGCTCTTAGGCTCCTAAATATAAACTTCCTTACTATAAACACATCTTTGATTTCTTTCTATCGCCTTAAATTATAGTCTCATTTGAAATGGCCTATCAAAATTAAGTCTTGACGGGGCCATCCAAACATATTACTTAAGATACGTGAGTTAGATTTGTTTAGATTCACATTCATATATTCACACAAAATTATGTATAGTAGGTATAAATCTAGACAAATTTAGCTCACTTTCCTCTGGGCAGAGAGTATTATTTTTTACTCCAAATTTAGTAGATATGGCCAGCGAAGCCGGAGAGAGACAGATCCAGATCACACAAAGAATCTTCCTACACGGAACATACGTGGGATTTGCCAGCACTGCACTGCAAAAGCCAGCCTCACAAGAGAGAGGAGCAACAGCACCAGTTGCCAGTTTGCCACCAGAGCAGCGTCTTCCCTTCGCCTCTTTCACCGGAATATACTTCGTCCGGGCCAACCCAACCTCCCGCGCTTTCCCTTTACCTCCGAGCTCCGACCATGGCGGCGGCGGAGGAGGAGGGGCGGGCGGCGACCAAGTACGTGCTGATCACCGGCGGCGTCGTCAGCGGCCTCGGTAAAGGCGTGACTGCCAGCAGCGTCGGCGTCGTCCTCAAGTCCTGCGGCCTCCGCGTCACCTGCATCAAGATCGGTCCGCTCCCCCTCCCTCTCGCCCTTCCCTCTATGGTTGTTCACTTCCCACTTTGCGCGATTCATGGTCGGGGTTCTCTGCGAGGAGCGCGTAGAAATTGGCGTCCGTGCGAAGGTCTGTCCTCGTCTACTAGTGGCATCTCCCATCTAGCTTCGTGCTTGTCCATTTAGAGTCCCAACCCTAGAAAATCTTGCGACCTTGGGCGGGAATGTCGTTGCCCTGCGTTCTTGGTCAAACTCATCAGGTAAAAATGCCTAACTTTTGTGCGGTTTCTATGATTTAGTGACAATCTTGTTACTCCCCCAATTTGGCCGTCAAAAGAGCTTGTTGGAGATTGGGTGGTTAGAGGGTTTCCTTGTTTCTGGCTGAAATTTGGGATGGACAATTAATAAAATTAAATAAAAGATTTGCTCCTTTTGGGCGTTCCAGTTATTGATCAAGCCTTCAATTTGCTTATAACAGATGCCGTGGTTCGGGAGAATTGGTATCTTATGGTGTCCCATTGAGTAATTGTCTAACTGATGTGAAAAGTTCCAAGACCCGTCATCTACTAGTCACTACTAGTGTCACTACTTTTAGTTGTTTATTAAAAGGTGGTACCTCTTTGGGTTCTTATTTGTCCGTTCATTAGGGATAAACATGTAATTTTGAGTTATGTTTTAGTACTAGATTTGGGGTGGTGTATGGTGGGCTGGATAGGCCTTGGTATACTGTGGCCAATGTTTCTTCTTCCAAGTGCATTTAGTAATATATTGTTTGGATTAGTTTTGCTATACTCAGCTCCCATGTGCAGAGTTTATCAATTTTGTAGGTGCCTCGGTTTGTATCTTTCAATGGTATTAATATTGTCCATTTCTTCGTTTTTAGATCCATATTTAAATACAGATGCTGGGACTATGTCCCCCTTTGAGCATGGTGAGGTATTTGTGCTTGACGATGGTGGAGAGGTACGTACGACTGCTGTACCGCATATAAATTTGCAATGCTATGATTTCATTGTGTGTGCTATCTTGTGCCTGACATTTGAAATTCATAGGTGGACTTGGATTTAGGGAATTATGAGCGTTTCTTGGATGTCACTCTGACGAGGGAAAATAACATTACCACTGGAAAGATTTATCAGGTGAGCATCCCTGCCAGGAAAATGCTTGTTGGTTGTTACTTGAGCTTGTAAACAGTGGCCGCCTTTTTTCAGTCTGTCATTGAGAAGGAGAGAAAGGGTGACTATCTTGGAAAAACGGTCCAGGTATAATTCCCTTGTGTCATTCATTTCTGTGGGCACGAAATGCCTATTGGACAAACTATGAAACTCTTACGATTATAATTTATTCAGGTTGTTCCTCATGTAACTGATGAAATAAAAAACTGGATACAATCAGTGTCCTCTGTTCCTGTGGATGGGCAGACTCGTCCGGCCGATGTTTGTGTTATTGAATTGGGAGGCACTGTAGGTAGGGTTTTGGAAATTTTATGGTACATTAATTTAGTTATTACTCTTGCAGAAGAGAAGTTGATTTCCTTCTTGTTTCAGGTGATATTGAATCAATGCCATTCATTGAAGCTCTACGCCAGTTGTCATTTTCTCTTGGTATAGTTGATTTTTCTGGTTGTAATTTCAATTTTCATATCCATTATTGCTGAGAAGTGTCAGTTTCCTAGGGTTCTGTAGCTAGTATCATTTCACCTTGTCTCTCTCCTCTGTTTATTATTTGGCTGGTTTGACATTCAACTCTCATGTGGAGCTGGACTACTTATGGGCTACCACACGAAGAGTAGGCACTGTTAGTTTCCTTTTCCAGTAAGATAGGGCTCTAGAGGATTCAAGATAACTTAAGGGGAGTTTGAATTAGGAAACCCCAGATTGAGGATTTTGCATTAGGAAAAGATAGTTTGAGTATAGGGATGCTATCCCGAATTGTAAGTTGATAGTATCATAATAAAGGGAAAGTAATTAGTTATCTCTATCTTCCATATACATTAATGTTTTAACCAGTGCATCATGCATCCTGTGCCCTGTCTCCTGCTTACTTCTTCTATGCTAATCACCATCATGGCTCCTCGTCGAGCTCATACCTGTGGTGCCAAGACCTCCCACCAACACAACTACACCGCTGACCCAACTCAGGCCATATCATTTACATGCTATATGCTATGAAGTTACACATCATTTTTTGTACTAGCTAGTGGTCACACTTGGACATGTCACTCATCCTTCTTGTATATTTTGTAGGTAAGGATAATTTCTGCCTAATACATGTGAGCCTTGTTCCAGTATTGGGTGTAGTTGGTGAGCAAGTAAAGAATTCTCCCTTTCTTCAATCATGATTATGCTAATCACAGCTACTATGGCTGAGTTATTCTTGCATTCCAGTCTTCTTTCAAGACAGAATATAATTGGAGATATAGGACCATAACATTCCTATTTCCTATTTTGTAGAAAACTAAGCCAACACAGCACAGTGTACGGGAATTAAGGGCCTTGGGTCTGACTCCTGATCTTCTAGCATGCCGATCAGCACAGGTAATGTGAAGAATTTAGCGTATGCTATTGAGATATGTCGTATCTTGCTGATTTTAATGGCACCAAAATCATCCTCAAAGACACAAACACTAGATATAACTTGTTTGATGTTTAATATGACTATCTTTTTCTTTCATAAGAAGCCGTTTTCAAACCGCCACTCTAATATGCCTTGGCTTACCCCAGATACCTCTTGCTGAATGCTTTTGCTGCAGTAGTTCTTCACTTTTCTTGTGTTTATTGGCTTTATTTCTTATCTGCAATCTGATATATGTTTACCTCAATTTTCAGCCACTAATAGGATCCGTAAAGGAGAAGCTTTCACAATTTTGTCATGTACCGGTATGCTTTCTTCATAATAAATAGGAGAAATGTCATTTTATTAAAAGTATTTTGTTATTTACACTCTATCTTGTTTTGTTCAGGTTGAGAATATACTTGACATCCATGATGTTCCAAATATATGGCATGTTCCCCTTATTCTTAGAGTGAGTTTCTGCCTTTAGCTTAAGGCTTAGCATTACCGTTTAGAGGAAACTATTGAATTGTTATGAATTGTATTTAGCCATTGCTCTAGTACATGATTTCTGACATGTTCTGTTTTCCAGAACCAAAAGGTTCATGAGGCTATAATCAAACAACTAAACCTTGCCAGGTGAGCCATACAGTATTGAAAATCAATGCGTATGAATGTTTGGAAAAAATTGCTCTAAGTTTGCACGTATGAAGTTTTATAATTTTCTGATTACTCATATACCTTCGTAAAAAATGTGTGCTGTCAACATTGCATGCATGGTTAGCTTGCAGGTCCCATTTTTGGATATGGTTGATGTCTTATTTAATGCTTAAAAATGTTTGTTCATTTACGATTAGTTTGCAATTTTTCAGTTGAGATGGTAACATATTATCATAATTTTGTAGCATTACCAGTTTCATATATGGCATTATGGATTATGTTACTATCTAAAAAGGCTTACATTTCGGAACGGAGGTAGTATATCTCAAACCAATCATGTTTTGATTTTTATAGGTCCTCTGGACCCCCTGAATTACAAGATTGGACGCAGATGGCCGAGTCATATGATAACCTCAGCAACTCTGTAAGTATTGTTTTACAGATTTTGACTATCGATTCCTTGGCGCAGATTTTTTTTTGACAAAAATCGATGTCATGCAGGTTAAAATTGCTTTGGTTGGGAAGTACACTAATCTGACAGATTCTTACTTGTCGGTGGTGAAGGTGGGTCAAGAATCATTTTTAAAATATAGGAAAATGTTTTAACTCCTTACATGCATGGCTTTCTAAGTCTGTCATACTGTTCAATTAAGCTGCGAATGATCAGGCCAGTCCAATAACTAGGATTTCGGCCTGTCCCTACTGAGCAATAACCATTCAGTCAAAGCTGATCTCCATGTGTGCCTAGTTTAAAAGCAACCAATTCCTAGTTGTTACACACTTGCGCAACTGAGGTTTCTGAACTTCCACATTTCTTGTAGTTCTAATGTTAAATGTTATCTCATTTCATATATGGATGCAAACATGGTTTTAATTCATGTAGCATGTCTCATTTTGTTCCAGGCTCTTCTACATTCCAGTGTTGCATGTTCATTGAAACCTTCTATCCAGTGGGTTGCAGCTTCGGATCTTGAAGATGCAGCCGCAACAAGTGTAAGTCATTAGCAACTCGTTTTTCACTGCATAGGTCAGCTAAAGTACATGAACAGTAGCCCCAATTGATCTTCAATAAGTATGGAATTAATATGTGGGCATCAGCATCAACGTGTCAGCATCCGTGCCAATAAAAGTGACACAAGCATTTACACAAGTCTCTGTGGAAGTGAAGGCTCTCTAGCTCTAGCTGAGGGGAGGCGGCTTTGAGTATGTATGAGGGTCTGAGAGGCCGAGAACGTACCAGTTTATGCTGCCTTGTAATGACCAATAGAAAGTGGGTTACAGTTGTGAGTTACATGCCATTTATATGTGCTCCTAGTCCTGTGCAAAGATCTGAACACATTATCCATGGTGTGACAAAGGCAAGGACAGAAACTTCTACAAGGGAGGTAGTCTGAAGTGTCCCATGGGAACCCACCGAACAGTTGGTCACCAATGTGCTGGTTGTCTCTCGGGCTCTACGGATTATTCTTGGAGGTTTACTCCTGCTTCCGGAGGCATTGTCACCTTATCCCACCTGGATTTCTTCAGGGGATGTTAAACATCCACCCATCATCCCTCCAGAGGGAATCTCAGGCCTGTAAGGGTGCCCACGTAGGGTGAACCCATCCTTGGACGCTGAGTGGAGTAGCCATGCCCATGGGAGGCCAGGAAAGTTTGGTCGCCGTTAAACTGCTGGGAAGGGGGGGTAAATATTCCCTCCAAACACAATTTGGCATCTGTTTTATGTTTGGCACCGAGTAGTATATCTCGGTTATATCGATATCATTGTCTCTGTACTCCCTAGCTCAACATGCTTGCCGCATAAGGTCATTTTATTTGCAACGAAACATTTGTAGTGCATTTAGTATCACTAGTCAGCTTAGCAGTTTTATGATGCTGTGCTCGCTTATTGTGTATGTCTGCCTTATTGTGATATATTTTGTGTACATATTTCACATACTTTTTGTACAGGCACCAGATGCCCATGCTAAAGCTTGGGAAACTCTTAAAGTAAATATTCTAACTGTCTCTGGTTCCTCTTGTGGTCATGTAAACTCGAACCCAAAAGTTGATATTCGTAATGCTAAAAATTTCAGGGTTCCTCATGCATTTTGGTACCTGGAGGATTTGGAGACCGTGGAATAGCTGGGATGATTCTGGCTGCAAAATATGCTCGGGAGAATAAAGTTCCATACCTTGGCATATGCTTGGGAATGCAGATATCGGTTATTGAGATGTCCAGAAATGTGTGTACGCTTCCCTTTATTACTTTCTGATCAACTTATCTTTATAGACCCAGATTTTTAGGAATACTGCCGTAGGTTTTGGGCCTGGGAGATGCAGATAGTGAAGAGTTCAACACAGACACACCAGATCGTGTTGTTATGTACATGCCCGAGGTACTTTTTTGTCCAGTTATATGCAATATAAGGACATGACCCCGATTTAACGCTTTGACAATTCACTGTATAGGTATCAAAAACACACATGGGAAACACGATGAGGTTGGGCTGCCGGAGAACATTCTTTTGCAAACCAGACTGTCTTACATCAAAACTGTAAGGATTTTGTATCTTTTGTTAGTTGATATATATGTTTGGAGCTTTTGAATGCTAGTTTGTTTTGAACATTGATCCACTGCTACGACCATGAATATATACTGTCTGCGCAGCTTGTTGTCAGGAGCTTTCCTTGACCACTTTCTGGATATATTCTCACTTCCACGACATCATTTTGCATGTTGAAATATGACGCGAGTTATTATTGACGATCTGCTAGTTATATATGTATGCCTTATTATGGCTCTTATTGCACCTTCTAACTTGGACTTAAATGTGAATATCAGGTATGGAAGTCCTCCACATGTAGATGAACGCCATCGTCACAGATATGAGGTTTGCATTAGCTCCTGTTATTTCTGTGTCGATTATACCGTTGTCACTTTATGATTGGGAGTGATTAAATTTTCTTTGTTCAAATAGGTCAATCCTAGCTTTGTTCCTATGCTTGAGAAGGCAGGCCTTCAGTTTGTTGGTTGCGATGAAAGCGGAAATAGGATGGAGGTACCAAGCAAATATCCCATTTCATATTTATCTTTAATTTTTTCGGTTCAAGTATGAATCTAGTTTCTCCTATGATCAGATTGTAGAGCTTCAAGACCACCCATTTTACATAGGTGTTCAGTATCATCCAGAATTCAAGTCGAGGCCTCGGAGACCCTCGCCTCCATTTACGGGTACGCCCATTAGTTATGCTTATGCTTTTATGCTTGTCTGTGAATTTTCTTTCCCATACATAAAGTACCATCTCTGCCCCTGTTCGGTTGTATCGTCGTGATATAATTGCTCTGTGATTTCTATGCAGGTTTGATACTGGCAGCGACTGAACACATGAGAACACTTACTAATATCAATGGTGGTGCTGGAGCTTCTGATTCTGAGTAGGGCCCAATGCACACTTGCAAATTTCACCAAAGGGGTTGCCATCATAGTCTTGTACTGTGATGTACCTAAGCTGGGAGATTCGTCTTTACCTCAGGAAGTGGCTAAGCTAACCGTCCATCATGTAATGTTTTGGTAAATCAGTTGGCTGTTCTGAGATTACCATACTAAACACTTCTCCATTTCATTGAAGGTACAACCTATGTGTATGTGCAAAGTTCTTTGACGTGCGCCCTTTATTTCCATGGTATGCTGCAATGTGAAACTGGTGATAGATGATAACCTGTTAGAAAATTTTACATTATAAGAATTTTTATCTTTTTCAAGCCAGCAGTTTTACTCTGATATACATGGCAGTTTACATTTGTACACATTCAGAAACATATACACATCAATTTAACATCAGTGGGTGCGCGTGCACAACAAATTGTGTCTCCTAAGCTGCATCGCGCCCTCAGATCCTACGCGACGAAGTTTACAAAATCAATTGAAAAGGAAGGGAGTAAGTACTCGGTGTTGAAATATGCAACCGACAGTGCCTGATGCTAAGTTTCAATGACACAATCCAGTGATGGTACATGACCTAGACTGCATTGCAGAATGTGCATGATTGTTAAAAGTTTCCGAAATCTGCTCCTGGAAATTGGTAGGCACTAGGCTCGGGTTCATGGAGACGATCATCCTGCCATGGTTGTGCAACAGGGTTGGGTAGATTCTCAGTGTAATGCATCCCAGGCACGCCTTCATGGAATTGAGCAGGAAAAGGTTGCTGCATCAGAAGGTTGTGTTGAACAGAAGTTGACACCTCCAAGGTGTGACCGCCATCGATGGACATGTGAGCTTGTGTGTGGCTATGGTTGTTCACTTGACCTGATCCTGGAAGAAGATGAGCAAAAGGTGAGTCATCTATCATGTCTGCTCTGTTTTGCATCCTGTCATGTTTGGTCGAAATCAATTGCTCACCTTCGAGACACCAGTCTGTCAGATCCATGAGTAGCTCACCCTTGTCCCACTGTGAAATGAGGCAAAATAATTATATGCTCAGAGAAATGGTGGAGGGACTTGTGGTTTTCACTCACCACATTTGTTCCATGAGAAATCATCAGTCCAGGATTTTCTTGCCAATAAGGCACCACGGAGGTTGAAGGTTGATGATGATCAAGTGGTAGAATTCCTTCGCCTGGAAAATGTTTGTTGGGGGTCAAATTTGAGCATATGAAAGCCATCCTGCATCCCATGCAGAAAACAGACACGAAAAATAGATAAGAGGGGAGCAAGAACGCACAAGTACCTCGGAAATAATCTGTGCGGGCAGTGTTCTGATCACCATGAACACATGTATCACCCAAACTGAATATCTCATTGTGGTGAGATGGTTCAGTGAATGGTTCATGACGCTGATATTCGCTCGCTGTGGTTCCTTGAAACAACATGTTCAAGCCCGGGATTTCAGGCAATTGCGCACAATGAGATGAAATCAGCAAGGGTCAGAAAACCCTCGTAGCCTGGCTAACCTTGAAGCGCCGCATCCGGCGCAAGAGTGGGTATGCTAACAAAAGAATTTGCCCCAGAGGGAAATGGCACAGGAAGACAGCCATTCATCACATAGTTAAAGGGAGCGATGTCCAATTCATCGCGCGCACGCTCCTTCAACTCATTTGCTACAGCCTGCGACAAGAAAGCCCATTTCTTCAACTTGTCCAATAATATAAGATGCTAAATTCAGAGTGTACCTTGTTAGCTGCATCGAAATTGTCCCGTGTGATGTAATCACCGGCAAACTCTGCTCCAACAAGGTCATATACACAGTTGAAAAAGAGCACCACATTTGCTGCTTCGTTGTTGCGGTATGCTATAAGCTCATGGTTGTCTGCGAGGCAGCACTCCATGGCATGCTTAACCATTTTCTCCCAATAGTTGTTCAGCTTCTTCATCTGGAGGACCTTCAAGTCGAGAGATTTGCAGCAGCATTAGTCATAGTGATGATAGAGCAATATAGAAGATCAAAAAGATTAGAAAAACATCAGCGGAAGTATTTTACCTCTTTGCGGAGCTTGTTTGCATCTTTGTTCAAGGCCTTCAGAAAATCCTGTACTGTGAAGATTTGAGCCTTCTTCAGCCGCTTGTGGTAAGTTCCATCTTTGGAGATTTCTTCCAGACGGTACACTTCATCGTCCAATTCTGGAGGGTGCCTCTTCTCATTTGCTGAAGCAAACAAAGATTAAGGAAAAACTCGAATAGGAGTCCAATAGAAACAAAGAACATGCTAACTAGCAACAGAAATAAATCTGACAGATGCCATCAGTTCTAGTATACATTTGTACCTTCATTCCTTCGATCAAGCACAGTCTCCGGCTTCATGATAGCTTCCCGAACTCGACCAGTGGTCTTTCCATCGATGCATACTCTTGCTGCGACAACAAATTTCCTACTACGAGTCCTGGATGATCCTTCTTTGAAGCGGATGGTGCCGAAGGAGGCCTCCCCGTTGTTCAACCACACACTGCAATCACCCCCCAATACGAACCCTTGCCCGTGCCGGCCTTGCGCCACGTGGCTGTTGAACTCCTCTTCGGTCCAGCTCTCCCGGCCGTCGTTGCAGAAGTCGCCACGGAGAACCAGCATCTCAACTTTCGCCTTCGAAAGAGGGCCTTCCCTGACCATGTTGTCATCACCATCAAAGATGCCAATCCTGATTGCTGAATTGCTCTCAGATATGATTTTCTTCTCTGTGTAAATTGGAGTCTTCAGGCCATTCAAGAAACGCAGGCAAAAGTTGGTGTTGGATCCACTCGCGGTGGCACTCTCCCGATACGGCTCTTGTCTGGACATAAACAAGAAAGGTGATAAACTCATGATTTAGTTGTCTTTTTTTAATTTGACATCCACATACTACTTTGTTCCACTTCCACTAGAAACAAGCCAGATAGGTGCTGTAAACTATGGAAATGAGAACCCAATCAACTAAAGGTCAAATAGATACTTAACATTTCAGCGTGAGACCAAAAATGAAGGAACAAACTATCAATCAAGTGCAACAACAGATCTGTTACCTAGGCTGTTGATCAGCATTTCGATTGGAATGCAAACGCATCAATTTCTTCTGCAATTTTGCATGACAAATGCACTGTGAGCAACAAGAATACTACTATCAACTAATGATGAAAGTGTAATAAAGAAGTTAATTAGATGGATATGTATCCAACCACTTCAAGGCTGACGCCCTCCATCTTGTCCCCTAATTTTTCCAATTTTCTCTCCATCTTCTCCTCTAACTTCTCCAATTTGCTAAGATTGAAGACAGCAGACAGTAAGTCAGTAAACACGAAGCCTTTCAGTTTTCCAAAAGAAAAAAAAGGAATATATGCAAAGCTTACATATTTTGGAACAAAATTTAAACACATTGCTAGAGGATGATGAGAACACTGAACACTTGCTATAGAAGATTTGAAATAAAATTCAAGCACAACAATATAACAGAGAGAGAGAGAGAAGGATCTTACCTCATCATAAGAGCCTGAATCTTTTGAAGTTTCTGCACCTACACAAGCACAAAGGGAGAAGCAAAATGAATAATACATAAGGAATCGATAGGCAGTCCATGGATCTCCGTGGCACCAGGAGAAGAATTACTGGTTGAAAAATCCAGCAATAATGAATGAACTGAACCCGAACGAAGTTGTTGCAAGGATTTGATGATCCGAGAACGCTAGCTCACCATGCGACCAATCTGGGAGATGCTTTCCGTCCTAGTATCGCTCCTGCGATTTGCAGAGACATAAGAGTTAGAAACCAAGAAACAGAGCAAAAATGGAGGGATCGAGGCGCGCACATTCGCAGAAGGAAGAGCACGACGAGCACGGTCCGCCGCATCAGCCGCTTCCCCGGCGACGCGGGGGGCACCGGCCAACCGGCGGAGGCTCCGGCGACGACCCCCACGCGCAGGCGCTTCGCCGCATCCCGTCCTGGTGCGCCGGCGCCCGTCAGGGCCAGCTCCCTCTTGGGCGGCGCCATGACAGTCACCAACGGACCTTTCCTCTCTCGGTCTCTGGTACCAAGTTCTTTCTTGGACGGCTCCAGCAGCAGCAAGAAGAACAGGAAGGAAGAAGACGGTTTCTCCTCTCGTTGACTCGAGGAAGAAGAAGCGGAGAGAAGAGAAAGGGATAACTGGTGCCTTTCGGCTGACGATGCCGGTGGGTTTTATGGTGGCGGCCATTGAGACGTACAGCACGACGTGGAGAGGATTGGAATCCTTTTCTCGCTCTCCTCTGTGCGTGTTTCGCTTGATGCATTTGGTAGGTGGAGAGCTCAATGGCGACGACTGACACGGAATGGAGCAAGTCAAGTCGTCCCAACTCCCAAGTTCACTTGGCTCGATCGCCTCACTCCCAGCCGGCCAGCCGTGGGCGGCGGGACTTCGCGCCGGCTCTTTTTGTTTGTTTTATTCGTTGGTGGACGCGCATGGTTCGTTGCCGCGGCGAGGTCGTGGAGACACGGATGAGGAAACCGATCGGTGACGGTGCTCGCCATGCCATATTATTGCCATCTCTTGTTCTCTTCGCATAGCGTGTGCAAATTTCCACACGGCGGGGCAGTAGCGCCATTTTCATGGGAGAATCACATGAGCTAGGTAGCGTCCAAGTGAACTCCACAAAACAATTGTCCCTACTACATCTGCCCCTCGAGGCGCAACTATTAGCTATACAGATGGACAAACTTTTTCCAATCTATGAACATAAACCTAATCATCATAATGGCGACCAGCATGTTCCCCACTGTTCCGACCCGCACCCGAGGTCCTGTTCATGGCGGGGGCTCGATCTCCCCCCATGGCAGTCCCCGATGGGTCCCTCCAAGGAGACACGTGCTGCCGCGCGCCCCTCCCACCCTCACTTCATCCACTCCCTCCATCAGCGCAACCTTGAGTTCGCCGCCAATAGCTCGACACATCAAGCCCCGATCTGAGGTCTCCCGACGTTTAACCCTAGCGATCTTCGAAGATGGAGGCCCCAATGAGCCGTGCGGAGGTGCGTATCAAGGGACCATGGAGAAGGAAGGAAGAGAAGGGCGGGATTGGAGATCTGATGAGAAGCACGGCGACCCGCTTCGCCATCAACTTCGTTTGGGGATGCCGGAGACCTCGCTCGGGAAGGATTCCAACTGCGGCTCAGGACCTAGCAAATTCAATCTATGTATCAGATCCTTCAATGCCATCCCCATTGAAGCGAGAAGAGCAGACGATGTGCAAATCGAACCACAGGAGCAAACCGAGAAGGAAAACTGTCTCTCTGAACAACCTCACCTCGTGCAGCAAGCTTCGGTAGATGAGATCAATTCCGGTGAAGTGGAGCTCGGAGGCCATTTTGAGGAGGCTGAAGCGAGGAAGACCACACAGAGCAACCTCACCTTTCACATGGATAGAACAAGAGCTGCACAGCCCACTTCTGAAGCTATGCGATGCAGTACAGATGATTCCGGACTTCTCGAGAAAGGAAATGGGAGCAGCAGTGGGTTTAATTGACCTCAATCTGCAGTTATTCCTGTTCAACAACATGATGTGCTCGTTGATGCAACCTCAGTGAAGGATGCTTTGGGGGAGAGATGTTGGCGGGAGCCTGAAACTGCAAAGCACAAGTGGGTCCAGAGTAGAAAATCCAGTCTATGGAAATGCCCTGTGGACAAGGTGGATGGGCTAAAAGAGTGCTTTACAGATGGAGGCATGGAGGGCTTTCTCTCACAGCTTTGGTGATGTTCTTTACAGCCCATATGCACCCAGTTGCAACCACCACCTCCCCCACCATTTGGGGGGACATCTGTCCCATCATATATATTCAGGAGGGCTGCAAACCCTAAGTCTTGTTCCTCCCTACTTCTGCTGGTGGCGGTGGTGGAGCTTACTTCAGGGTTGCAGTGCCTGGGACTTGAAGATCCATAGATCTCTGAAGTTCTTGGCCGTTCTGACATGGGGGATCGAGGTAGAGGAAACAAGGGAAGGGGCAAGGGAGGAAACAGTGGCCAGGACAATTGCCAGAACCAACAAGGAGGACAAGCACAGATGCAGCAACAACGTCCTTATGAGTCTGGGCAATTCAATCATCAGTTCTACTCCAACCAACCTCCATTTGGTTACCTTCCTGGTAATATGCCTCCTCCATGGGCATTCAATAATCCCTTTCCTCCTTTCCCAACCTAGTAGCAGTTTGGGATGCAGTCAAATCAGTGGATTGCTCCTCCATAACAACAAGCTATGCAGGGTGCAGAACTGGGTGATAAAGCCAAGTCTCAGGGATAGTAGAAGAATAAGAAGAAGCAAACATCTGTCCAGAAGGAAGTGGGGGCTTTCTCAAACTCTAGTGCTCAGTGGAACTACATAGATACTATCTGTCTTTGATGTGGAGAACCTGGACATCTGCAGATCAATTGTGAGAAGACACCTCTGTGTTTCATCTGTAAGAGCTCTTTCACACACTGTTGAGAAGTTTCCTGTGAGGAAAAGGCCCCATCAGATGGCTAAGTATATTGGTAGTGGTGCCCTAGGCTTAGGTCTCTATCACATTGATATTCCTGAAAGTGTGATGAATCCTATTGCTTCCACAAAAAATTGTGGGATTGTTCTTGTAGAAGAAGGATCCTTGTCTGCAATGGAATTGGCTGAAGAATTCTCCAAGATTTACAAGACTAATTGGCCTTGGAAGGTCAGAGAACTAGGTGTGGAAAACACCTTTTTGGTTAAGTTCCCTCCCCATATTGTGGTGGAACAAGTCACTGGCTACCCCAAGTTTGGTGTCTCAAAGCCATGTGTGTGGGTGAAAGTAGAGGCCTGGAATGATGACCTAGAACCAGTTGAATCTCTGAAGAAAGTGTGGGTGATAATAACAGGCCTGCAAACAAAATGGTGTGAGTGGAACACCTTGGACCAAGCAGCTTCCATTTGTGGCATCTTAGAGGAGGTGGATTGGAAAAGTATATTTAGGAACAATGCTAAAGAAGTGAGGGTTCTCATCAAGTGCAAAGACCCTTCAAAACTTCCTGTTGGTAGGCTCTTTAATTTTCAAGATCATCTTTTCTACTTGGGTTTTGCTTTGGACAGTTCTGTTCTAGTGGTGGATGAAGAAGATGATCTTCTGACTGATGACCAGAATGGGCAGAATAGAGGGAATGGAGAAGATCTTGCTGGACAAAGGGGGGGGGGAAGTGACTCTACTAACCACCCTGGCAGTGGAACATCATATCACCAAGCAAACAATAGTGCACCTAGAAGAAATGGTGGTCAGACTTCTAATAGAGTTAGGATGGCAACAAATTCCCCATGTGGTGCCAGTGTTGTGTTTCATCTCCTGGTTCAGAGAGGTTTGGTAGATACTGATGGAAATTTCACCTGGGCAAATCACCTATGGCTCCTGGGGCTGACTTAGAAGCATAGAGATTCTGGATAGACAACCAGACTGATGACATGGACTTTTCTCAGAACGGGGCTGATAATAATCCACCTGAAATGGATACTCAAATTGTGAGCTGATGGCTCCATTTTTGCCATCTTCCACTGTGTTTAAACGTTATTTTTGGTCAAGCAATTGCCAAAGAAACTCAACTTTTGCCACTAATGACTAATAATTGCAAAGATATGCAAATCCCTTCTTTGATTTATGTTGTGCAGGAAATCACTGCTTCTAAGGCAAAATAAGGAGTCATAATGAAGGATTTTGAGAAAGTACACACGACCAAGTAATTGGAGAAGCCAACCAGGGCGTCAACACGCTTAACGACCACTGGTACGGGTGCGGTCCGCCTGTACCGCCCGCCCATACCAGGTGACGACGACTTCGTCTCGTCAAACCCTACAACTTTCATGAAGACGCCTATATATTTCGAGGCTCCAGCCCGCCAGCCAAAGAGCCGCCATTCTCAGATTGCATCACAACACCCCCAAAGGAGATCCACACCATTGTTCATCCATAGTTCATCCATTGTTCATCACTTCCACCATCCATCCCTCCACTAGCCATAGCCATTGCTTTGTACTTTTAGATCTCCTTGTGATTTGGCGACCATTGTAAGAATATTTGATTTCAATCTAAATATTTGCATGATGTTTTCTATCTCTGATCTATTTGTTATGAGTGAGTAGTCCTCATGGGCTGCGGGTTGGATAGAAACCTTGCAGCAATTATGTGCATCTAGATCATGGGATAATTGTATTTTGTTTGGATTCATGATTTGTATCTTTTGTTTCTTCATCTCTCGTCTCGATCTGTGGACTTGTAGGTACCCAAGATCCCATAGATTGATAAAGGCTCGAGGTGAGATACTTGGCTAGCGCCGATCTCATAGGAAACTCAGTGACAGAAATGGAAGTACGGTCTTCGCTTAGCGCCCCATTCGGGATCAACAACAATATCACCACTTAAAGCTTTAATCTGTGTTTACACTTAATAATCATTTATAACCCGTGGCTTCGGTGTACTCTCGGTTGGATTAAATATCTATTGCTATGCTCGCTGCATCACGGGGGATCTAGAATATTAGGATGTGTTGCCCACAAAAGATTATCTCAATACAAACACTATACATGACCACGCTTATTATTATCTTTTATCCCATTTGATGTGCAGCTACAGGTGGATCTTCAACCCTGGCCTATCTCCATTCATTGAGTCAAACCCGTTATAAAGTAAACTAGATTGGTCCGGTTAACTAAGGTAAAATGAACAAACAAAGTCTTGTAGACGTGTCCTTTTTATTACCTTTTAGCAGTGCTTTCCGAGGTTCGATTAAACCTAGGTCTTCTAGGGAAAAAGATATTATACTATATCCGTGAATCCGGATCGAAGGTATCAACCCTTTTTCCGGCGCCGTTGCTGGGGAAGAAATTTCGCTATCCTGGTGAGGTCATTAGAGATCTTGTTTTTAGTTTTTAGTTGTAGTTTAATTCTTGTTATTATTTTACTTTCTTGTTATCTATTCGAAACCCCCAAAAAAATAGTTACTTGTTATTCGTTTTCATTACTTAAAAATTACCAAAAATATAAGAGCCATGGCTCAAAAGAGATTAGGGGAGTATGTTTCTCCCACTGATGATTTTATTCATGCACCCATCACTCAACCCGTAGTTGATGCGGAAATATATGAGATAAAACCTAACCTTTTAAGTTTGGTTCAACAAAACCAATTTGGGGGTTCATCTTCTGAGAATTCGGGATTGCACTTAAATACTTTTACTGAAATTTGTGACATTATGCGTATTAAAGATGTGGATCCAATGTTGTTAAGCTAAGATTATTCCCTTTCTCTCTTAGAGGAAAGGCTAATGATTGGTTGCTAGCTATACCAAGGGCACTATTAAATCTTGGGAGGAATGCACTAATTTGTTTATGACTAAATCCCCCCAGTTAAGACTATGCAGCTAAGATCCAACATTAGAAGCTTTACACAAGAAGACCGTGAGCCACTAGCGCTTGCGTGGGAAAGGATGAAAGAGGCTGTAATGAACTGTCCTAATCATGGGATGGAAGAATGGCTTATATTACATTTATTTTATATTGGTCTTAACCCAATGTCTAAGTCTATGCTAGATACTACAACAGGAGGAATGATGATGGGAAAGCATGTGAGTGTTGCAAAGAAGTTACTTGATGATATGCAAAATAACCATGCCCAATGGCATGTGGAAAGAACCTCAAAGAGAGTAAGTTCAATTACCGAGGTAAATAATGAGGAGCTTACATCTAAGGTATATGAGTTGCTTAGCTTAGTAAAGGGTAAGGAAGATACCCAAGTTAATGCTATCACTACCAATGTTAATGGTGTTAATTTTATAGCTCGCACTCCTTTTAATCCTGCATGGAAAAATAATTATGCTTCTAATGTTCAAAAATATCATACTAATCCTGTAGGAGCTCTGTATAATAATTATGATAATACCAATGGAGCAAATCATGGCAATCTCCTGTTTGAGCAAACTATTAGAACATTTATGCAAGATCAAACCGAACAAAACAATATGCTTATTAAGATTATGGAGAACTATGAAAGTAGTTTAGGAAGATTATCTAACCAGGCCGTTGCAATTAGAAATGATGTGCATGATCTACATGAAAGAACAAAGACCGTGGAGGCTCAGCTCGGTAAAGTAGCCGAGATCCAAGCTCTCATACTAGCAAAGTTCGCTGGCAAACCCGAGCCAAATCCGGTAGAAGACCTCAAAATGATGAGGGTGGTAACCAATGATGAAAAGCCTAAAGAGCTGGACTATAGCAACACGCCAACACCAGAATATACCGTGGAAGATTTATTGAAAATGATCACTGTTAAGAATCCAGGTATAGAACAAGGTAATGATGATATGTACCAACAATTTATACAACAAGTAGCATGTAAGGTTCGTGATTTAGAGATGGAGTATAAAAGACTAGCTGATAAGCTTCTAGCTAAGCTAGATGATATATTTGAGCCCACTATTAAAATTAAGTTGGGAGTTAATGAGATATTTGCACTTTGTGATCTTGGTGCAAGCGTCTCAACGATTTCCAAAAGCCTATTCGATAAGTTAAACTTGGGGCCATTTGTTGCAACTGAATTGAGACTCCATCTAGCTTATTCAACTTATAAACAAGCTATTGGGATCAAAGTATAGTTGTTGAAATTAGAGGTAGTCCGCTCTTATTGATCTTGTTATTGTGGACATGCCTGAAGATCCCATAGCACCTATAATTTTAGGTAGGCCATTCCTAAGAACTATTAAAGCTTTGATTAATTTACATGAAGGGAATGTAAGAATAGGGCGACCATCTAGAGATCCTTTTGTAGTCCACTTCCCTAGGAAAAAGAAGGCCAAGCCTAATGATGATGATGGTGTAATTACTTTAAAAGCAAACTATTTTGGAGTGGGCATTCTACTCCCCAAACATAAGTGATTTTCATCAAGGTCAAGCTAATTGACCTTAACTAGAAGCACTTCATGGGAGGCAACCCATGTGAAATAAAGTTTCTCTAAGTTTTTATTTATTATGTTTTATTTCGTGTTAGTTTTGTTTTTGTTTTTGTATTTGTTTCTAATAAAGAGTGTTCAAGAAGACCTATGGAAAGAGGAGAAGAAATAAGGTAATCCTCTATATTTTATTTTACTAACATATGGCCTAAGAAGTATTGTTGGATCATTACTTAGTGGTTTTGCTGCTATCTATCCTTTTGATAAGATGTGCAAAGGCGCACAGAGCTACTAATCAAATTCTTGAGTTTTGTAGTTCACAATATGGATAACAACCACTGATACGGCCGGAGTGGATTGTACCGTGTGCCCGTCCCACCTAAAGGCAAAGGGGGATAGAAATTTTGATGATTACCGAAGGAATCAGTGGCGATAAAGACCACTAGTATGGACGGATGTGCCCGTACCACACGCCCGTACCGTACCCCCGAGCAAAACAATAAATTTCAAGCAAAGTCACCGCAGCGTTAACGACCAGCAGTACGGGTACGCGCGTCCGTACTGAGTGCACCACCTGGGAGCAAACGTTGCCCCCAAGGTAAGACACCCGGTTATGGGCAGGCTCCGGCTGTACCACCCGCTTGTACCGAGTACGCGGATGCCATAAGCACCCCGAGGAGGTAACCTAAAAATCCCAAATCATCTATTTTCTCTTTCTTATTCCTCCACACTTCAAACCATCTCCATTGGATCTTCAAATTTACTCAATCTTTCTTCGATTCTTCGCACTCACTCGATCTAAGGTATGATTCTCCTTCGATCCCCAACTTATTTCTGCAAAAGCTTGGCTTAATCATTCATCATTGCCAATCTAGACATGGGTCTTGTTCTTGATTCAATCTTGATACTAAGTATGATTAGCATTGTTTTTAGAGGAGTTTCTTTTGTAGTTAGTATAGAGAATCACTTATACTATGTTTCTATTGGACCAAAAAATTATTAGCAATCTTTATTTACTTTGTCTTGTTTTTTTATTAGATGAACACGAGGAGTCATAAACGTGAGATGGCTGTGGAGTCCTCTGCACCACCCATTGATACGTTAACCCTCGAGTCACTTGGCATCGAGTTCACCTAGGAGTTCTAGAGTTGATCGAATTAAATTCTGCCTTATGAACTGTGAGTATACTTTGACACTCAGCCAATGGGCTCAATGCTTTGGGTTTACCAACAATACCACTGATGTACGCACAATTACCTTTGTTTTAGATCCTTTCCCTTCACAATATTTTAACTTGATGAGAATTTGTGAACACACACCAAAGGGGAACCAAATTGATCATCCTGCTATTCGATATTTGTTCTATATTATTGCTAACACATTGCAGGCACGTGGTGAGTTTACTAGAGTTAATGAGGAGGACATGCTGATCCTCGCAAAAGCTGCACTTACTTATTGTAACTTAACGCCAAATTTGGGCGCTTTACTTGTGTTTTATCTTAAGCATCAAGCTCTTCAATCTCAAGGACCCATATGTGGAGGAGGAATTGTGACCGTTCTTGCATGCGCACTTCACATCAACCTAGGTAACATCCAACCGTTGACTGGAGGTAATTGTCTCGGTCCATTTACTCTAAGAGCATGTGGTGATTTCTAAAAATCATGGTAGATATTTCTTAAATATACCTGGAGCGGATCACTTAACCCTTGCTCCTTTGCCTAACGGTTTATTCTCTATCGAGGATGGACATTTGTGTTATGACGCGCAGGTCGAAGCTAATGTACCCCAACAAGAAATACCCGTGGGAGGAGGAGAAGATGAATAAGTAGAACAAGAAGGTGCAGCCACCAAACTACTACACCACCTATGAATATATCTATGCACCTTCGAGATGCCACTGTAAGCCTTGCCACCTAGTTCCATGATTGGAGCAGCCAATGGAACGTGGGAGATTATCCACCACCACCACAATAAGCAACAAAAGGGCTTGCAAAAGCCTGAGCTTGGGGATCACTACAAGAAAAGTTTCTTTCCGCAACGACTTGGCCCGACGGTCATCGTAGAAGGCGCGTCTTCCGCGACGAAATTCTCGGCTCGACCATGGCCAATGGAAAACTTTTTTTCCGGTTTCGCGGCCCTCTACTACGACGGATTCGCTAAAAACATGAAGGAAGCTCGGCTGGCGTGTGGCAGAAGCAAGATTTTCGTTTCCTCACGCGATGTTGACTCTCCGAAGTCTTTTGAGGCGTGTGGGTCTCGGACGTCAGTGTCTTTAGCGGACCATACTTTTCGATCGCACCTCCCTGATTTGAACTCGATAACGTTGCTCGATGCATATGCCGTTTAGTCAGGCTGCTAGGTCCCACATGTCAGACTCTCATTAGAAGGATCGTGTGTATGATGGAATTTTTTTCCTTCACTCGTGCTACCCTGTTCCGAAGTTGATAGCACTACTCGATGCATCTACCGTTTAATCAACCTCCTGAGACCCACATGT
Organism: Avena sativa; assembly: GCA_916181665.1. Classification (NCBI taxonomy): domain Eukaryota; kingdom Viridiplantae; phylum Streptophyta; class Magnoliopsida; order Poales; family Poaceae; genus Avena; species Avena sativa. The sequence goes on from OV702290.1 coordinate 161,270,951, forward strand.
CATCCTCTCATTAGAAGAAACGTGTGTATGATGAATTTTTTTCCTTCGCTAGCACTACCCTATTCCGAAGTTGATAGCGCTGCTCGACGCATCTACCATTTAACCAACCTCCTGAGCCCCACATGTCATCCTCTCATTAGAATAAATGTGTGTATGATGGATTTTTTTCCTTTGATCGTGCTACCCTGTTCCGAACTTGATAGCGTTGTTCGATGCATCCACTATTTAATCATGCTGCTGGGCCCCACATGTCATACTCTTATTAGAAGAAACGTGTGTATGATGGCTTTTTACCCTCTGTCGCGCCTTCGTGTTCTGAACTTGATAGCGTTGCTCGCTGCATCAACCGTTTATTCAGGATAGTGGGTCCCTTATGTCAGCCTCACATTAGAAGAATCATGGGTATGATGGAATTTTTTCTCTAGCACTACCCTATTACGAACTAGATAGCATTGCTCGACGAATCTTCCGTTTCCTCACACTTCTAGGTCCCCCATTTCAGCCTCTCATTACAAGAAACGTGTGCATGCTGAACTTTTTTCTCGCTCGTGCCTCCCTATTTCAAACTGGCAACATTGCTCGATGCAGCATCTGTATAAGGTCGCACTGATAGGTCCCACATATCAGCCTCTCTGTAAATGAAACGTGCTGATGATGGACTTTTTTTAGCCATGTCCGTTGTTTTGACCTTGGCAACTTGCTGGGTCCCAGATGTCAACCACCTCTATGTAGGAAACATGTCTATGCTGGGTCCCAGCTGACAACCTCTATTTGAAAGAAATGTGTGTATGTTGGACTATTTTTTCGGGTCCCAGATGTTAGCCTCAGAGTACAAAAAATGCTCATAAAGGCTGAATGAAAAGATTCTGGGCTAACTCGGGGCGGATGCCCTATTCGTCATGGCTTATATTCCATGGGCTCACTCCTAAATTGAATGGGCTATGGTCGGTGGCCATAAGACCACGAAAAGGCCGAATTAGAAGGTATTGGGCTATGCTTGGGGTTGATAGGCTAATTTAATGGGATATGCTTGGGCCTGCTGGGTCCGACATGTCAGCTTCTCTATAAGTGCAACGTGTGTATGATGGACATTTTTTCTGGCCGCGTCCGCTGTTTTCACTGTGGCAGTCGTGTATGGTCTTACTGCTGGGGCCCTTATGTTAGCCTCTCTGGCATGTTCTGGCTTGTGGGTCCCTGATGCAGCCTTATATGTTCTATCTGGTGGGTCCCCGATGCAAGCCTCTCTTTACAAGTATTTAAACTTTTTTCGAACCCACCCTCAAAACAAACTCCAAGGACGCTGCATGCTGGTGCGTCCGTGATGTCAGCATCTCCGTAATGCGATATTTCTAGAAGAAAAAATATAAACGCAAGATACGATTCGAACAAAAGACCTTCAAATCAAATAAACGTAAACTAAGTGCGTTGCTAGTAAAACAAAGATATTTATAGAATAAATATCATTAAACTTTTATTAGTACTACAATTTATGTATTAGTCTTCTTAAAAATATTTTGTGTGTCTATGTTTATCTTTTTTTAAATATAAAAGGGCAGCGCTCCTGGCGTCTCAATTTTATAAAATGCCACATAATAGAGTATTTCTTAAAAACATGGATAGGTAGAGTTTTTATTTATTTTGAGAGGCGGGAGGTAATGCCCAAAATGCCAAATTAAAAAGAGTTTGGCTATTCTACATAGGCTTCTCTACGTGGGTTATACTCCGTAGGCTATGATCCATGGGCTTCATTCTCAAATTTTAGTGGGCTGTGCTCAGCAGTGCCCTGACCCCTAAAAGGCCGAATTAATATGTTCTCGGCTATGCTCCATGGGCTCCTTTCTCAAATTTCACTGGGCTATGGTTAGTAGTCCCCTGACCCCGAAAAGACCAAATAAAAATGTTCTGGGCTAAAGAGGTTCCGAATGAGCTACTAGATTTCTTCTCCTGGTTAATAAAAATTGCATTGTGATGTGCTTGGCCGGATTCGAAACAAAGACCTCAGAGAGGGAGGGGAAAAGCGATAATTATTTTTGGCAGCTATTCATGTCAAAATTCAGCAGTACATAACAAGGTAGAAAAATTATCAACAGATTCAAAGTTCATATTCAGGAGCACTTGACCAATTCAGCAATACAGACAATAAAATACAATAGCAGCATAGAGAGAACCAGCTCTTGTTTCAGCTCTAAAACCTTGTCGCTGATCAGTTTGTCCTTTTCACCAAACACACTCAACCATTGGAGCAAGCAAAACTAATGATCAAGTCTGCTTTGAGTATCTTTTTCTCACATTAATGCATGTGTGACCCCCGTATGCAACCCAAAATGCCCAAGTCTCATCTAGATTGTCACACGACCATGTTTCAAAAGAAAAGCAAGACTATCTACTGCCCTTGATTTAAACAAGTACCACTACAACAGTATTAGTTCCACAAAATGCTTTAGTAATAGTAACGACAGAACATTTGAGAGATTCAGTAGCTTTCTTGCTTGAAATTCTATAGCAGTACAGAGAGAATCAGTTCTTGTTCCACCTAAAAAAACTTGGCACACGATCAGTTTGCCCTGTTCTCCGAAGAGACCATCGGAGCAAGCAAAACTGACGATCAAGTCTGCTTCTGTGTGAATACCTCCTACTTACGTTAATGCTTGTGTGACCGCCCATATGTAACCCAAACTGCCCAAGACTAATGTAGATAATTGTGACAATGCTAAGTTTCAAAAGAAAAGCAAGACAATCTGATGCACTTCATCTAAACAAGTACCAGTACATCACAGTTTGTTCTACAAAATATTGTACTAATAGTAATGACAAAGCATTTGAAAGATTCAGTAGCATTTGAAAGATCCAGCAGTAGATAGTAAGACCGTGAAAATATCAGACAGATTCCCGGTTGATATTCAGAAGCACTTGACAGAGTCAGCACATCATTCAAAGTGACTAGTTGGCAGTACACAGACAATGACCAAAGAATTGACAGATTCAGCAATGCGGATATTGAAATTCAATAGATGTAGCAAGGCCTGATTCAAAAGAAAAGCGAGACCATATTCTACACTCGGCTGATCGATCTGAACAAGTACCAAACAAAACTTTTGATAGGTTCAGTAGCATTTGAAAGATTCAGCAGTACATAATAAGAAAGAAAAATATCGACAGATTCCCAGTTCACATTCAGCGGCACTTGGACATATTTGGTAGCATTTCAAAGTGACAGATTCAGCTTGCCCTTTTTTCCGAACTCTCGTCATTGGAAGAAACAAAACTGACGATCAAGTCTGATTTTGTGTGCATGCCTCCTTCTCACATCAATGCCTGTGTGTGACCTCCATAGGCAACTCAAAATGCCCAAAGACTTGTCTAGATTATGAGTTTATGACAAGACCAAGTTACAAAAGAAAAGCAAGACCATCTACTGCACTTGATCTAAACTGAGCTATCCTATTACATAGTATTACGATTACTTATGGTTGTTTGGTTCCAATCGTGGGCATTGGCGAAGCTCGGGATGAACCATAATGGAGTCTCCAGAGATTTCCATGCAATGTTGGTTGAGAAACCAGCAACTGCTTCTTCGGTATTTAGACTGAAGTAGCATATTTCAGGAAACAACGTATACCGAAGTCCTATTGCATGGTGGGAGGTGTAGACACAGTTGCTTCTCCTTAGATATCCTGGGGCAACATCTGCACCGCCTACCGCAATGTTAATCGGATAGTTCAATCCAAGGAAAAGGGAATATGCTACCAGGTCATCAATCGCTATCCATGGCTTAGTTGGATACAAGTAAGCAGTGTCCTTTGAGTACACCTTGTAGCCAAACCCAGTAGCATAGGTGCCACAAGTGTGACTGCAGCGATCAACACTATGATCAGCAACATGATTGTCATGACCATAATAAGTACCGCCATAAAACTCCTCATTAGTAACACCCACGGTATGGATAAGAAGGCAAGATTCATCTACAGATATTGCTAAGAACCATAAACTAGGTTCGCGCTCGTCATCATCTAGGGCATCAAGGTTGCCCTCCTCGAGATGTGCGATAGGTGGTGAAGGGAGCAGAATTGGACCTTCAAAAAGAAATGACGGCCAAATCAGCCAACACTAATTTACATCATTAAAACTAAATCTAGTGTTTAGAACAGGAATGGATCAAACTTACCAAAATACAGATGATTCCAGACATAAAAACTGCCACTCTCAGTGGATGCAAACACTAGACCCTTGTGGATAAGTGCATCGCTGTATCTGAAATAGCACTGGAACTGGTTCTCAAGAACTTTCCATGCATACTCATCACCATCAAGGGTAGCAATTGAGTACCCGAAGATAGCGACAAGAGAGAAATCTAAATAATCCGCCGCAGCTGTGGGAGATCGGCAAATAGAAATATTCCGGAGGAGAATAGGGCGATCATTATGCATGAATGTAAATGGATCGTTGGTGGGTACAAACTCATTGACTTGTGGGAGAGGAACACACTGATGAGTGTACACATTGACAAGCTCCCACTTGCATTCGGACCCAACAGTGGTGATCCAATCTCCATTGGCATATACCCACTGCTTACCCATACAATTTGGGAACACAACATCGAAGGAGAACCCGTCCAGTGGCGTCAGCATGCATGTCGTGCCCTTGCCCTCGAAGTACTCGTTGCATTCCCATGGTTTCTTAGTCGGGTGAGAATGAAGAACATAGGAGAGGCCAAACGGCTGAGAAGCATGAAAAGTTGCACTATATTTTGCCGAGTCAAGAAGATGTTTGGACGAACCGGCGAGGCTCGCAATGATGATGACGTCGCATCTGGTTATGAGTTCTTCAAGCGGGCCTTCGGTAAAAACATCCTGGAACGGCTGAGAATCATCACTGTCCTTGCTCGGTCCTGCCATCGCAAGGGATCTGATGGAAGTTGGGATGGTGGCTTGATTTGGTTTTCTAGAAAAGAGGGAAGATCGATGGCGGCAGGCGGGACAGGGAGAAGAACAAACACTCTCATACTATGCGGTGAACACAGTCGGAAAGCGGCATCGTGGAGGACAAGAACGGTGGCGCTTGGCATAGAGGTAGGGTAATGGGGAACTGGGGATAGAGCGTATAGGCGAGGTTGAATAAAATGAAAACGGACGCATGTTCCTTTGCTCTAGTTCCCTTCAGAATAGTACTACTCTGCTCTAGTTCCCTCCACAATAAATCTTTCTTGTAAAGTGAAAACGGAGTACTATTGAGTACTCGAATGTAGGGGTAGCTCTAGGAGTAGCGATCCACCTGTAATAATAATTTCTCCCGTTCTCAAGCTCTTTTGTGGTACTAGTTTCCAACAAAAAACTCTTGTGTACATATAGTAGGACATATTGCGAAACATGGATTTTGAAAGGCTGCCAAAAAAATTGTCCTTGTTTTAAAAACAATCAAACAAAAAAATAATGAGTACTAATAACAAAAGAATTTACACGATGTTCGCCTGCATGTACTACTTTCCATGAAGATAAACATGAGTTTTGACAACTGTTTTAAGATAAACGTGAGTATGAACATTGTTGGATTTCAAGCTGAACGACCAAGTTCAAGGCCATATCTACATCATACTTTATGTCGATGGTCCGGTATCCAAGAATATGCATGGTGATAAATTTGGCCATATTTTGAAAGCAATCGAAGAGGAAGTAGTATGAAGAGTAGGGCCCGATCATATGCTCTCTCGAGGAGCCAAACCCGACTATTTTCTTTGCTAAAATTTATGGTTCTTTATGTTAAATGTATGGACCTCAGTGTAATTTTACCCTTTTTAGGTCCTTGTGTAAAATGTACTCCCACCATCCGTGTAAAATTCTAACCAAAAAGTGTAAGTGGTGAAATTTGAACGAATTTAAGCTTAATTATCAACGAGTATGAAAATTCTTGGATTTCAAGCCGAACGACCAAGGTCAAGGCCATATCAACATCATACTTTATGGTGATGATCCCATGTCCAAGAATTAGCATGCTGATAGATTTGGACATATTTTGAAAACAATCAAAGAGGAAGTAGTATGAAGAGTATGGCTCAATCAGCTGATCTCTCGAGAAGGAGCCGTACATGACTGCTTACCTTGCTTATTTTTAGGGGGGGTGCTAAATATATGGACATCGATGTAATTTTCCCTTTTTGGGTCCTTGATGTAAAATGTACTTCCACACACCATGTAAAATTCTAACCTAAAAGTGTAAGTGGTGAAATTTGGACGATTTTAAGCTTACTTGTCAACGAGTATGAATATTCTTGGATTTTAGTCGAACGACCAAGGTCAAGGCCATATAAATATCATACTTTATGCTAATGATCCCATATCAGAGAATCTGCATGGCAACATATTTGGCCATATTTTGAAAACAATTTAAGAGGAAGTAGTATGAAGAGTTTGGCTCAGATCAACTGGTCTCTCGAGAATGAGCCGAAACAAAAAGTTTTCCTTTGTAGGGTCCTTTGTGCTAAATGTATGGACCTCTATGTAATTTTCCATTTCTATGGTCCTTGATGTAAAATGTACTCCCACCGACCGTTTAAAATTCTAACCTAAAAGTAAGTGGTGAAATTTAAATGAATTTAAGCTTAGTTGTCAACGAGTATGAACCATATTCTTGGATTATTAAGAATAACAGCCAAGGTCAAGGCCATATCTACATCATACTTTATGCATATGATCCCATATCCAAGAATTTGCATGCCGACAAATTTGGCCATATTTTGAAAACAATCGAAGACGAAGTAGTGTGAAGAGTATGGCTCGATCAGCTGCTCTCTAGAGATGGAGCTGAACCCGGCTGTTTTCCTTGCTTAATTTAAGGGTCCTTTGTGCTAAATGTATGAACTTCAATGTAATTTCCATTGTTTTTAGGTCCTTGATGTAAAATGTACTTCCACGCCCGTGTAAAATTCTAACCTAAAATTGTAAGTGGTGAGATTTTGACAATTTTAAGCTTACTTGTCAATGAATATGACCTTTATTGGATTTCAGGCCGGACGACCAAGGTCAAGGCCATATCAACATCATACTTTATGCTAATGATCCCATATGAGAGAATTTGCATGGCGACAAATTGCCCTATTTTGAAAACAATCGAAGAGGAAGTAGTGTGTATAGTTTGGCTCAGATCAGCTGATCTCTCGAGAAGGAGCCGAACCAGAAAATTTTCCTTTTAGGGAGCTTTATGATAAATGTATGGACCTCGATGTAATTATTGCTTTTTTCAGGTCCCTAATGTATACTCCGACCAACCATGTAAAAATCTAACCTAAAAGTAAGTGGTGAAATTTAAATGAATTTAAGCTTAGTTGTGAATGAGTATGAACCATTCTGGGATTTCTAGATGAACGACCAAGGTCATGATCCCATGTTCAAGAATTTGGATGCCGACAATTTTTCCCATATTTTGAAACAATCGAAGATGAAGTAGTATGAAGAGTATGGCTCAATCAGCTACTCTCTCAAGAAGGAGTCGAACCCAACTATTTTCCTTGCTTAATTTTAGGGTCCTTTGTGCTAAATGTATGGACCTCGATGTAATTTTCCCTTTTTAGGTCATTGATGTGAAATGTACTTCCATGTCCGTGTAAAATTCTAACCTAAAAGTGTAAGTGGTGAAATTTCGACGATTTTTTAGCTTACTTGTCAATGAGTATGACCATTATTGGATTTCAAGTCGAACGGCCAATGTGAAGGCCATATATATCAACCATCATACTTTATGTTGATGACCCCATATGAGAGAATTTGCATGGCAAAAATTTTGGCCATATTTTGAAAACAATCGAAGAGGAAGTAGTATGTATAGTTTGGCTTAGATTAGCTGATCTCTCGAGAGGAGACAAACCAGAAAATTTTCCTTTTAGGGAGCTTTATGGTAAATGTATGGACCACGATGTAATTTTTGCTTTTTTCAGGTCTCTAATGTAAAATGTACTCCAACCAACCGTGTAAAAATCTAACCTAAAAGTAAGTGGTGAAATTTAAACAAATTTAAGCTTAGTTGTCAACGAGTATGAACCATTCTTGGATTTCAAGATGAACGACCAAGGTCATGATCCCATATCCAAGAATTTGCATGCCGACAAATTTGGCCATATTTTGAAAACAATCGAAGATGAAGTAGTATGAAGAGTATGGCTTAGTCAGCTACTCTCTCGAGAAGGAGCCAAACCTGACTGTTTCCTTACTTAATTTTAGGGTCCTTTGTGCTAAATGTATGGTCCTCGCTATAATTTTCCCTTTTTCGGTCCTTGATGTAAAATGTACTTCCACACCCTTGTAACATTCTAACCTAAAAGTGTAATTGGTGAAATTTCGATGAATTTAGCTTACTTGTCAACAAGTATGACCATTATTGGATTTCAAGCTGTACGGCCAAGGTCAAGGCCATATCAACATCATACTTTATGTTGATGACCCATATGAGAGAATTTGCATGGCAACAAATTTGGCCATATTTTGAAAACAATCAAAGAGGAAGTAGTATGTAGAGTTTGGCTCTCAGATCAGCTGATCTCTCGAGAATCTGAGGAGCTGAACCAGGAAATTTTCCTTTTAGGGAGCTTTATGATAAATGTATTGACCTCGATGTAATTTTTGCTTTTTTAGGTCCGTGATGTAAAATGTACTCCGACCAACCGTGTAAAAATCTAACCTAAAAGTAAGTGGTGAAATTTAAATGAATTTAAGCTTAGTTGTCAACGATTATGAACCATTCTAGGATTTCAAGATGAACAACCAAGGTCATGATCCCATATCCAAGTATTTGCATGCTGACAAATTTGGCCATATTTTGAAAACAATCAAATATGAAGTAGTATGAAGAGTATGGCTTGCCCAGCTACTCTCTCAAGAAGGAGCCAAACCCGAGTATTTTACTTGCTTAATTTTAGGGTCCTTTGTGCTAAATGTATAGACCTCGATGTCATTTCCCCCTTTTTAGGTCTAAAAGTGTAAGTGGTGAAATTTGGATGATTATTTTAAGTTTACTTGTAAACGAGTATGAACATTCTTGGATTTCAAGCCAAACGACCAAGGTCAAGGCCATATCAACATCATACTTTATATGCTGATGATCCCATGTCAGAGAATTTGCATGGCAACAAATCTGGCCATGTTTTGAAAACAATCGAAGAGGAAGCAGTATCAATAGTTTGGTTCAGATCAGCTGATCTCTCGAGAAGGAGCCAAACCAGAATTTTTTCCTTTTAGGGTCCTTTTATGCTAAATGTATGGACCTCGATGTAATTTTTGCTTTTTTGAGGTCCCTGATGTAAAATGTACTCCAATCGACCATGTAAAGTTCTAACCTAAAAGTAAGTGGTGAAATTTAAACGAATTTAAGCTTAGTTGTCAATGAGTATGAACCATTATTGTATTTCAAGACGAACGACCAAGGTCAAGGCCATATCTACATCATACTTTATGCTGATGATCCCATATTCAAGAATTTGCATACCGACAAATTTGGCCATATTTTGAAAACCATCGAAGATGAAGTAGTATGAAGAGTGCGGCTCGATCAGCTACTCTCTCGAGAAGGAGCCGAACCCGATTATTTTGCTTGCTTAATTTTAGGGTCCTTTGTGCTAAATGTATGGACCTCGATGTAATTTTCCTAGGTCCTTGTTGTAAAATGTACTCCCACCGACCATGTAAAATTCTAACCTAAAAGTAAGTGGTTAAATTTAAATGAATTTTAGCTTATAGTTGTCAACGAGTATGAACATTCTTTGATTTCAAGTCGAACGACCACAAGGTCAAGGCCATATCTCTACATCATACTTTATTCTGATGATCGAGTATCCAAGAATTTGCATGGCGATAGATTTGGCCATATTGTGAAAACAATCAAAGAGAAACCAGTATGAAGAGTATGGCTCGATCAGCTGCTCTCTCGAGAAGGAGCCGAACCCGATTGTTTTCTTTACTCAATTTTAGAGTCCTTTGTGCTAAATGTATGGACCTCGATGTAATTTTCCCCTTTTTAGGTCCTTGATGTAGAATGTACTCCCACCGACTGTGTAAAATGCTAACCTAAAAGTAAGTGGTGAAATTTCAACGAATTTAAGCATAGTTGTCAACGAGTATGAAAAAATATTGGATTTCAAGACAAACAACCACAAGGTCAAGGCCATATATGTACATCATACTTTATGTTGATGATCCCATATTCGAGAATTTGCATGGCGACAGATTTGGCCATATTTTGAAAATAATCGAAGAGGAAGTAGTATGAAGAGTATGGCTCGACCACCTGCTCTCTCGAGAAGAAGCCAAACCCGACTATTTTCTTTGCCCAATTTTAGGGTCCTTTGTGCTAAATGTATGGACCTCGATGTAATTTTCCCTTTTTAGGTCCTTTATGTAGAATATACTTTATGCTTATGATCCCATATCTAAGAATTTGCATGCCGAAAATTTGGCTATCTTTTGAAAACAATCGAAGATATTAAAAACAAAAAATCATCAATTTCATTTTTCTAAGTGACAGGAATTTATTTTATGAAAAACAAGTAAGAAGAATTTATTTCCTTTTTTCTGTTAAAAAATAAAGAATGAGAAGAGACTATATGAGCACAGAGGAGGCAGCGAGAGAGCTGTGAAGAGGAGGATTTGAAGGTGGTGCGATGTCAGAGCTAAGCTGGGATGGGTTTTTGACACGAGGTACATGGTACAGTTAGTAGAGTAAATTTCAGGACCAGAATATATATGCACCCAAAATAAAATGTGTTTTCTCTCTCTTTCACTCACTCATCACCACCCCACACCCCGGCCGGCTGATCTCTCTCTTGCCCACAACGCGGTGCTACGCACGCGTGTCGATCGACAACCTGCCTTGTGTCTGCGGCTCTGTGTCTATGTCTGGCATGTTCGTCAGCTGCCTTGGTGGGAACCATTTTGGTCCTTGGTGGCAAAAAGTATTACTACTACAGTACAATAGAGTAGCAATTCAAACTTTCCCGGTTTCAAAATTTTCACTTTGTTCACAAACATTCGGGGGAAGGATACTCAAAATATCGCCATTCGCAGTATTACTAGTACAAGTACGAGTACTACTTAAGTGCTGGACAAGGGATTGGTTGATTTGGCTAGCCAAAAAAACAAAAACGTCCCATCGCATTAGATGCTCACCATTATGATCTGGCTAGCCTTCCTACTCTTCATTACTCCACCTCCATACCCTAGGAAGAGGAAGCACCAAACACATTCGCAGCAAGCTAGTTCGAAAGTGAGGAGCGCTCTTTTTTTCCGTAAAGAAAGTAATACTCCCTCCTTCCCAAATTAGGACGCGTATTACTTCTGGTCAGAGTCAAATTTAATAAACTTTGACTAAGTGTATGACATCAACTCAATGTTATTAGAATCATCATGAACTATATTTTCATATTATATGCATTTGTCATTAGAATAGCCAGTATGTTTTTACATATAGTTGGTCAAACTTTATAAAGATTAACTTTGACCAAACCTAATATGCGTCCTAATTTGGGAAAGAGGAAGCAGTATGAAGAGTATGGCTCGATCAACTGCTCTCTCGAGGAGTCGTACTCGACTATTTTCCTTGCTTGGTTTTAGGATCCTTTGTGCTAAATGTATGGACCTCGATGTAATTTTCCCTTTTTTATGTCCTTGATGTAAAATGTAGTCCCACCATCCGTGTAAAATTCGAACCAAAAAGTGTAAATGGGAAATTTAAATGAATTTAAGCTTACTTGCCAATGAGTATGAACATTCTTGGATTTCAAGCCGAACGACCAAGGTCAAGGCCATATCAACATCATACTTTATGCTGATGGCCCTATACGAGAGAATTTGCATGACAATAGATTGGGACATATTTTGAAAACAATCAAAGAGGAAGTAGTATGAAGAGTTTGGCTCAGATCAGCTGATGTCTCGAGAAGGAATCGAACCAGAAAGTTTTCCTTTTACGGTCCTTTGGGCTAAATGTATGGAGCTCCATGTAAATTTCCCTTTTTAGGTCTTTGATGTAAAATATGCTCCCACCGACCATGTAAAATGCTAACCTAAAAGTAAGTGGTGAAATTTAAATGAATTTAAGCTTAGCTGTCAATGAGTAGGAACTTTCTTGGATTTCAAGCCAAACGACCACAAGGTCAAGGCCATATCTCTACATCATACTTTATGCTGATGATCCCATATCCAAGAATTTGCATGGCGACAAATTTGGCCATATTTGTAAAACAATCAAAGAGGAAGTAGTATGAAACATATGGCTTGATCAGCTGCTCTCTCGAGAAGGAGCCGAACCCGACTATTTTCTTTGCTCAATTTTAGGGTCATTTGTGCTAAATGTATGGACCTCAATGTAATTTTCCCTTTTTTAGGTCCTTGATGTAAAATGTACTCCCACCGCCCGTGTAAAATTCTAACCTAAAAGTAAGTGGTGAAATTGAAATGAATTTAAGCATAGTTGTCGACGAGTATGAAAAATTCTTCGATTTCAAGACGAACGACCAAGGTCAAGGCTATATCAACATCGTACTTTATGCTGATGACCCCATATCAAAGAATTTGCATGGCAACAGATTTTCCCATATTTTGAAAACAATCGAAGAGGAAGTAGTATGAAGAGTTTGGTTTAGATTAGCTAATATCTCGAGAAGAAGCCGAACCAAAAAGTTTTCCTTTTAGGGTCCTTTGTGCTAAATGTATGGACATCGATGTAATTTTACCCTTTTTAGGTCCTTGATGTAAAATATGCTCCCACCGATCATGTAAAATGCTAACCTAAAAGTAAGTGGTGAAATTTAAATGAATTTAAGCTTAGTTGTCAACGAGTATGAACTTTCTTAGATTTCAAGACGAACGACCACAAGGTCAAGGCCATATCTCTACATCATACTTTATGCCGATGATCCCATATGAAAGAATTTGCATGGCGACAGATTTGGCCATATTTTGAAAACCATCAAAGAGGAAGTAGTATTAAGAGTTTGGCTCAGATCAGCTGATCTCTCGAGATGGAGTCGAACCATATTTTTTCCTTTTAGGGTCATTTATGCTAAATGAATGGACTTCGATGCAACTTTTGTTTTTTTGAGGTCCCTGATGTAAAATGTACTCTGATCGACCATGTGAAGTTCTAACCTAAAAGTAACTGGTGAAGTTTAAATGAATTTAAGCTTAGTTGTCAATGAGTATGAACCATTCTTCTATTTCAAGACGAACCACCAAGGTCAAGGCCATATCTACATCATACTTTATGTTGATGATCCCATATCCAAGAATTTGCATGTCGACAAATTTGGCCATATTTTGAAAACAATCGAAGTTGAAGTAGTATGAAGAGTATGGCTCGATGAGCTACTCTCATGAGAAGGAGCCGAACCTGACTATTTTCCTTGCTTAATTTTAGTGTCCTTTGTGCTAAATGTATGGAACTCGATGTAATTTTTCCCCTTTTTAGGTTTAAAAGTGTAAGTGGTGAAATTTAGACGATTTTAAGCTTACTTGTCAACGAGTATGAAAATTCTTGGATTTCAAGCCAAACGACCAAGGTCGTCAAGGCCATATCAACATCATACTTTATATGCTGATGATCCCATGTCAGAGAATTTGCATGGCAATAGATCTGGCCATGTTTTAAAAACAATCGAAGAGGAAGTAGTATCAAGAGTTTGGCTTAGATCAGCTGATCTCTCGAGAAGGATCCGAACTAGAAAATTTTCATTTTAGGGTCCTTTATGCTAAATGTATGGACCTTGATGTAATTTTTGCTTTTTTGAGGTCCCTGATCCGATCGAACGTGTAAAGTTCTAACCTAAAAGTAAGTGGTGAAATTTAAACGAATTTATGATTAGTTGTCAACGAGTATGAACCATTCTTGTATTTCAAGACGAATGACCAAGGTCAAGGCCATATCTACATCATACTTTATGCTGATGATCCCATATTCAAGAATTTGCATACCGACAAATTTGGCCATATTTTGAAAACAATCGAAGATGAAGTAGTATGAAGAGTGTGGCTCGATCAGCTACTCTCTCGAGAAGGAGCCGAACCCGATTGTTTTGCTTGCTTAATTTTAGGGTCCTTTGTGCTAAAAGTATGGACCTTGATGTAATTTTCCTAGGTCCTTGTTGTAAAATATACTCCCACCGACCGTGTAAAATTCTAACCTAAAAGTAAGTGGTGAAATTTAAATGAATTTTAGCTTATAGTTGTAAACGAGTATGAACATTCTTTGTTTCAAGCCGAACGACCACAAGGTCAAGGCCATATCTCTATATCATACTCCCTCCTTCCCAAATTAAGATGCCTATTAGTTTTCATCAAAGTCAACCTTTCTAAAATTTGACCAACTATATATAAAAATATACTAACTTTTGGAATACAAAATGAATATAATACGATTTCATCATGGTTCTAATAACATTGAGTTTATGTTGTGGATGTTTATATTATTCCATATATACTTGGTCAAAGTTTATAAACTTTGAATTTGATAAAATCTAATAGGCATCCTGATTTGGGAAGGAGGGAGTACTTTATTCTAATGATCGAGTATCCAAGAATTTGCATGGCGATAGATTTGGCCATATTGTGAAAACAATCAAAGAGAAAGTAGTATGAAGAGTATGGCTCGATCAGCTGCTCTCTCGAGAAGGAGACGAACCCGATTGTTTTCTTTGATCAATTTTAGGATCCTTTGTATTAAATGTATGGACCTCGACGTAAATTTCCCTTTTTAGGTATTTGATGTAAAATATGCTCCCACCGACCGTGTAAAATGCTAACCTAAAAGTAAGTGGTGAAATTTAAATGAATTTAAGCTTAGCTGTCAACGAGTATGAACTTTCTTGGATTTCAAGACGAATGACCACAAGGTCAAGGCGATATTTCTACATCACACTTTATGACGATGATCCCATATCCAAGAATTTGCATGGCGACAAATTTGGTCATATTTGTAAAACAATCAAAGAGGAAGTAGTATGAAATGTATGGCTCAATCAGCTGCTCTTTCGAGAAGGAGCCAAACCCGATAGTTTTCTTTGCTCAATTTTAGGGTCCTTTGTGCTAAATGTATGGACCTCAATGTAATTTTCCCTTTCCGATCCTTTATGTAAAATATACTCCCACCGCCCGTGTAAAATTCTAACCTAAAAGTAAGTGGTGAAATTGAAACGAATTTAAGCATAGTTGTTGATGGGTACGAAAAATTCTTGGATTTCAAGACGAACGACCAAGGTCAAGGCCATATCTACATCATACTTTATGCTTATGATCCTATATCCAAGAATTTTAACGCATACAAATTTGGCCATCTTTTGAAAATAATCAAAGATATTAAAAAAACCAATTTCAATTTTTCAAGTGACAGGAATTTAATTTCTAAAAAGCAAGTAAGAAGAATTTATTTCCATTTTGGTCCTTGGCGGAAAAAAGTATTACTACTACTCCCTCCGACCCAAATTAATTGACTTGCATTTATCATATTTGAATGCATCTAGCACTACAACATGTTTATATACATCCGAATCTAGACAAGTTCGAGTCTAGTAATTTGAGGGAGTACAATAGATTAGCAATTCAAACTTTCCCGGTTTCGAAATTTTACTTCCTTCACAAACATTCAGGGGGAAGGATATTCAATAGATCGCCATTCGTGGTACTACTAGTACTACATGGTACAGTGAGTAGTAACAAAAGAAACTTTTTTTTGACAATTGTACCAAAAGAAAGGACATCCCAGAAGAAACTTCATTCAACCATTAACATAACAACACGAGTTTACATATATAGGACTCGCTGCTGAACTAGTGCAGGTCCGGCGCCTCCTAGCACCTAGTCTGCACCGCCAGCGGCAGCTCGTGAGATCGACACCAACACCAGCTCTAGCGACACAGCCGGCTCCTGACTCATCGGCACCTCCGGATAAGGCGGCGACACCTTCGGATAAGGCGGCGGTACCTTCTGAGCCATTGGTGGCACCTCTGGATATGGCGGTGGTACCTCCGGAGCCACTGACAACTCCGGGAGGACACTGTGGATGAAGTTGCCATTGTTGGGGAACCGGTCCTAGTAGTTGGTGAAAATGTTGACGCCGGTGAACACCACCATCTCGCAGCCGCAGTGGAAGGCCTGGACGTAGAAGAGATGGGCGTCCCTGAAGTTGACGAACTTGACCTTCAACGTCCCGTTCGGATTGTCATGGAGACGTTACATACGGTACTTGCAGTTACCGTACCCAGCGTCAAGGAAGGTGCGCGCCAGCTGCCACTTTGTTCTCCGTGGGGAGAAGGCCCAAATGCGCAGGGCATTTTCCTCCTGTGCAGCGATGTCGGGGTCTTTGCACTCCGGTACGGCGGGCGGCAGCCGGAAGGTGGCCATGGATGACAGACAAGGACAGATATGGTTGCTGGAAGCGGGGGATTAGAGATGGATTGGTGCTGGGAAGGGGAGAGGATAAATAGGAAGGATATGATCCGAGATTAATGTGGCAGATTACCGAAGCGAGGGGACAATCAATGTCGCTGATGAAGCTGATGCGTGTGGCAAATATCGATGACGATGACTAGGGTAAGCGATTGGATGGAACACTGACTCTTCTTCCCGCACTCGATGGCCCGGTCATAATTTTGTGGTGCGTCCAAGGCGACCGTGACCTCCCCAATCTGTGGGCCCTACGTGGATAATTGAGTTGATGGGTGAAAACAAATTGATAAAGTGAGCTCTTTCCTACTCCCTCCGGTCCTATTTTTTACTTTATTACTCAATATATCCCGCTTCATCGGAAGTTGATATGAATACCATCGAACTTGTATTCATCAAGCCTTAAGGAGGCATTTGAGGAAGCAAGAAGGATCCTGACAAGCTACTGTACTTAGTACTACTAGCCACTATTGCTCCTGGATGGAACTATGGAACTTTTATAGCAACTAGAAGTACTAGTAGTAGTACTCAAGTATTAATCCTATTTGTATTATTAGTACTCAGCTTTTGGTGCCTAGTCGATCTCGTACTGCTGGCAAGGCGAGCAAGGGCTCCTTCCACCGCAAATATTTTGCCTTGTTTATTTAAAATGCTCCTCCACCCAAAATTCTGTCTCATCGCTGCCTTTCGTGAGAGAAAAGGCTCCTGGATGAAGGAGAATCATCCTCCCTCTCTCCTCCTCAATGTGGCATTGGCTGCTATGCTCCACTCATGCATATATGGCTGGCACTTGTTCAGGTGGGAAGCATCACAACAGTCACCTCTTCCGTCCCATGTAAGCTTACGCACAATGGAGTACAACCGTGCAGGCGCAGTAGTGTAGAGAAAGTTAGGGCCCATGGTGGTCCATCCCAAATTTCCTTCTATTTGCCTCGTGCTTCCACCCAAAAATGAGCTCTGGCTGGATGTTTTCTTTCTCTTCCATATTAGGCTGCTCTTCATAGTGCTAAATAACTTATAGGCTAGTAAAACTTTCACATGTTACTACAGTACCTTCAAAGTGTATTGGGTAATAACATGTGTCTAGTGTCATGTTACTTAGGCCTACTTGTAGGAGTAGCTCATATATCCTGGATGAAGGAGAATCATCCTCCCTATCTCCTCTTTTCAATGCGACATTGGCTGCTCTACTCATGTATCGGTGAATCTATGACTTTAATGGGACTTGTTCAGGTGAGTAGCATCGCAACCGTCACCTCTTCCTCTCTTTTTTGGCAAATCATAGTCACCACCTCTTCCTTCCCATGGAGTACAGAGTAGTACAACCGTGCATACGCAACAGTGCCGAAGTTGGGGCCCTTGGTGGTCCAGCCCAACTTTCCTTCTATTTGCCTCGTGCTTCCATCCATATTTTAGGCTGCTTAAGTGCTATAGACTAGTAAAAATTTCACATGTTACTACCTTCACAATATTGGGTAATAACATGTATCTAGTGTCATGCAAGGCCTAATTAATTAGGTTGTAGGAATATCTCATATGGAACTTGGTTTCGTTGACTCGACTCCACCACAAGCTATAGGATTCAAAGGATTTCCAAAGGAATTCTATAGAATTCCAATCCATAGGATTTTTTTAATAGAATGTGTTTGTTTCAAAGGAATAAATCCTACAAAACTACTGTGCATTGCTTCCCTACACTACAATCCTTTAGGATTTATAACAAGAGGTGAGACCTCTTGGAAAAATTCCTATGTATCTATGACATGGACCTAAACCGTATAAAATTTCCTATGTTTTTCCCGTCAAACACCTTATCTTAACGATTCCTGCATTTTCATTTCTATAGGATTATAAGTGAGAACGAGGCAATAGCCTAGTGGTTGGGTCGCAGTTGGCGCAACCCAACGACTAGAGTTCGATCCCTGTCAGGGACGAATTTCCGGAATTCTCACGCTGACCCGCTTCTACTATATATAAAAAGTGTCTAGTTCCTCCTAGCACTGTTTCATCTTTTTTTATAAGTGTCACGTCATTCTTTTCCTGCACTTCTCCTATTCCTATGTTTTATAAATCCTTTGGATCGAACGAACCTTAAATGCACGGTGTACACGCCCTACTATTTTACTTATAGGTTGGTGACTAGTCCTTAGCAATTCCAATAGTATAGTCAACTACTTGCTTATATAATACACTAGTTACCTCTAAAGGTTTACAGTATTTACACATGACTACTTTATATGTAAATGGCCCACCTCACATACTCACAAAGTGCCTAGAAGCAATATGGCCAACCATGTAGTAGGAACATACTATCTTGGTTGCCACGAGGAATGATAAACATGAGTTTTGGTAACTTCCGTAAAAACATCCTTCGCAATATGGCCTAGTGGCCTACCATGTAGGAACATACCTTGGTTTGAAGCCAAACGACCAAGATATGACCATATTTATATCATAATTTATGATAAGGTCCCCTTATTCGA
Source organism: Avena sativa (assembly GCA_916181665.1). Taxonomy (NCBI): domain Eukaryota; kingdom Viridiplantae; phylum Streptophyta; class Magnoliopsida; order Poales; family Poaceae; genus Avena; species Avena sativa. The sequence continues at coordinate 161,289,849 of OV702290.1, forward strand.
TATATTGGCGCATCTTGGCATAGTAAACTGTTTATTACAATTGTAATTTTCCAATTTTTATGACTAGAAAAATCAGTTACAATTAGGTAACTGTTTTTGTAAGCAAGCACACGTGGAATAAGGCCCATTTGATAACCCCATTTTTTCACACATAGTGCACACAATTTTATGGGCAACTATGAAGTTATATGAATTTACGAGATAGCTAATTTTTTCACTTAACTCCCTCTATCGATTTACCAAAATTATGTCAAACTTGAACTACGATCGTATGATAGGCTGCTCGCTCCTAAGCTTCGCCTACAAAGTGGCAGATCAAAATGGTGGCTAGGGCGGTGACTGGACCATCTTAAGATTTCTAAATAGCCTATATATTATAAAGAAAAAACAAAAACATTATTAAATGAAATTTGCCCTGTTGGATTACCCTCACATGTTGAGCTGGATCCGCAAAATTGTTTTAAGGGACCCAAGTTAGCTAATACAATATCGACAAACACTAGGAGGTTTGAAAGTTTTGACTTGTAACGAATTTACATGTTGGCCGGCAAATTTCGGTGAGTTTTAAAAAAACTATAGTACTTGCGCACGATATCCTCTTGCACGAATCCCCACCTGCCAAGCAAAATAATGGCAAGCTTTAGTTTGGATAACTCTTGGTAGTATTTATTCACAATATGACATACCATGTACAAACTTGCCTGGGTTTCAAAACAAATGGCCATGCTTATGTGGGCACCCACAATGTGTAGCCAAAAGTAGTTCTATATTTGCTTTTTGTTTTTTAGAACTAGTTCCCTACACTATGGAGGTGGTTCCAAATGAGAGAAAACTGGGAAGCGGAGCAAGTAGTTGCTCCGATGCCAAATTTGCCTTTTGGCTTTTGGAACTAGTTCCTACACTGTGGAGGGTAGTTCCATATTTTCTTCATGTGTTGTTTTAGCTAGATGGTGGGACCCACGTTATAAATATTTGGAACCACTACATTATGGAGATCATGCTATATTTTATACCAAAGCTAAATTTACCTTTATGTCAGATTTGGCAATGGCAACATTGTGAGAATAATGCTCGTATTCGGTAAATGCGCATCTGGGCATGATATGGTAAACAATGTTTACATTTATAGATTATTTAACAAAGTACACGACGAATTTCATAAAGCTAGCTACTAGCCTTCCATTTCTACACAAAAGCGGACCATGTTTTATGGGAAATTGTCCAATTATATGAACTTTTGACCTTTCTAGCTAATTTCAACCACTTAAAGTACTTGTTGTTGATTTATCAAAATCAGACCAAATTTTAACTATGACTGCATGATAGGTTGCTAGCTCTTTAATTTCATGTAAAATCGCTTTAAGGTACTAGAGTAGTCAATCTATAAAAAAAGCCTAGAGGTTTGAAACCATCAAGTTCTTTCAAAGAATTACACAATAGCTGACAAGCTTGAACTAGTTATGATTTTTTCAAGAAAAATAAAGAAAAATCAAAATAATGTATAACTTGTGCATCATGTTCTCTTGAGCATACTAGTTGTGATAAGTGATTACTTTCGAAAAGCTTGCTTTACAATATGGTCAATCATGTTGTGAAGATGCTTAGCTTCCAAATCAAATGACTAGGGTCATGGCTATATCTATATTGTAGTAGACGAATAGTGTGCTCATATTTAGTAGATGAGCGCATGTTGGTATGGGAGAATGTGTTTATAATCGTAGTTTCCAACTTTCACGAAAAAATAGTTTTCAATTTCATAAGTGATAGACAATGTTTATTTGTTAAGTTAGTACACGAAGAATAAGGCCCAGAATGATAATACCCCATTATTTGCACATAGCAGACTATGCTTATGGGCTATTTTCAAGTAATAACATGAATTTTCAATATGTCTAGTAGCTATTTTCTCTGATTGGAACTACTTCATGTCGATCTACCAAAATAATATATATCAAATTTTCATGACGAGTGCGTTATAGGTTCCAGAATCGTTTAAGGTACCCAAGATTTGAATATCTAAAAACCACCATCAGGTTTTGAAAAATTCAACTTCTGGTAATGTCCATGCATACAAAATTCATCACTATTCGTCCTTACAATCACTATAATTATGTCCTCGCTGCTGAACTTGAAGAGAAATCATCATAGATCCCTGCTCTTCCCTCTCTTCTCTACCTGTCCCCTCTTAGAAATCTTTGCAGCACCCATCAGGTATGCGTAGTGCTTTCGCGCATGATAATAGTTGAAAGAGTACTAGTCTGGCGGTTCTACTACATATGAAGCCTAGCGGTAGAGATAAAGCAGAGCCCCGTCGTATGAGCCATGTTTTTTCTACGAGATAAAATCTAGCATGATCCGAAAATTTATCTCCCAATCCTCATATTTAATTTTTATTCTCGAATAAGATCACATAGAACATCACACGAACATTTAGTTTTTCGCTGTGGAGCTACATCAAATCTAACCGTAATAAAATGTACGCATAACATTGAATATTCAGCCTTGGATCAAGACTCGCAAATCCCAACATTGCCAACCATTAGATCTTCTTTTCCAGTCTAGGATCTAGAAGATTCTATTGATAGTGTTTAGCAGAATGACTATGCGCAAACCTGAAAACACACTTCTCGATCATTCTAGAATCAGCTCCGTCATTTCTCTAGAGCATGGTTCCAAAATTTTCAAGTATTAGGTAGCTAATAAACATTTATTTCTACATGATATAAAGTACAAGAACCAAATATACACCGTTACTATTATAGATGTGGCTCTTTCATATTTTTTGAGCTTTACCTATTATAGAGCATAATTTTATATAGTGATGATATATCATACTATATTATTATGTGAGTCTCACGTGCAAGGCACGTGCAACTTACTAATAAAAGGATGGTGCACAAATACAAAGAGGCTGCTAACCTTGTCCAACTAAATCAGGAATTTGTAGATAATAAGGCCTCAAAATATACAAAAAGGACCCTAGTACAGAAAGGAAAGGTGCAATCTGTTAGGAATCTAGGCATTTTTCTGATTATATTAATCTAGGAATAAATGATGAACATGATGTGGACACGCTGATACTTGATTATGTAACTATGCAATACTAGGAAAATCATAGAGACATCTACAGAAATCACTAGTACTATGCACATCGAAATTAGCAGAAGAGGGATAAGCATGTAGTACCCTCTAGTAGGCCAATTGGCTGAAGCAGCAGCGGTCGCGACAGCAGAGGCGGCAGCCTCATCGGCTGCCCTCTTCTCAGTGGCAGCCGGAATCAGCAATGGTAGCCATGGCAATGAAGAAGGCGTTGATGTAGTGGAAGTAGTCGAACGTTGGCAAGCAGTCATGTAGGAGACGCTCCCCAAAAACCTAATCGCCCTCTCCCGTACAGGATCTCGAGAGGGCGTGGTTTCGGAGGCCTGCTCACCCTTCAGCCGTGTACACAGCGGACGGGGTGGGATCACCGGAGGCAGCAGCAGTGAGAGGAACGACAAGGGGCGGAGGCAGATGGTTCTGTTCTGTGTCTCCCGGAGAGGACGACCTCCTCCGTACATAAGCACAGACCAGGAGGGTTCAACGGAAAGAAGAAACACCCGTAATGAAGGACTGAAACGCCTGTAATAAAGTACCAGTAACGCCAGCACTTAAGACAAAACGTTTAAGCCTCATCGGCTCGGCGAGATTCCCGCAACCCGCGGCGCGCGTGCGTCGTGACGAGGCGAGGCGAGGCGTGGCGTGGCATGGCATGGCGAGGTGGGCGTGCGTGCGTTGGAGGAGGAGCACACGTGTGGGGCTCCTCTCCTTCTTCTCACACCACATACAAATGGTAGAAGAGCTCACCTTATATGTTGGTGCTCATCTCTCCCCACTAGCAATGTGGGACTAAACTCCCCCCACTTGCCTTGCCAAGCATGAATGGGCCCTTAGGGATTTTTAGAAATAGTTAGATGGGCCTAGAGCCCACCCTATATTTCAACAATCCCCCACCAGATCCCTAAGGCCCATGGTATTGTCCTCTGTTCCCAACACTGTTTTGATATACCGGTATTTTCAGTGGAGACCTGTTAGGGTTGAACATCCACCTATAACAAATAGCTACACTCCTTTACAACTGAGCAATGGACTATGCCTTGAATTGTCAGTTTGGCGTAAAGGAGTTTCACTAAATGTCTTACCAGTACTAGGCTGCTGAAAGATGACCCCTCGGGTGGAGCATATTAGTCATACTCCTGGCCTATTCATGAGCTTACTAGAGATCACCCCAATCTCATAGACTGTGACCAGCAGTCGGGCTCACATAGGTGTGTTCCTCCAAAGATCACTTTGTAGGATAGCATCTTGCTTATAGAAGCTTTGGAACACATTAAGACAAAAGTCAACCTACCATACAGTTTTTGAGAGTATTGTATATCCAGCGGAGTGGGTTAGTAAACTACTCTGCTCAGTTAACCATTAGCTTGTTTTCCCAGATCCTACTTCACGGGATCTCCGATCACATAGGTTGGGTTACTACCATGGCAACTCATGTGGGTCTCATTCCCATCTCCCTCGATGCATTTTCTATCACAACACGTGATAGCCCTTTAGTAAAGGGATCTGCTAGATTCTTAGCCGACTGGATATAATCCAATGCTATCACTCCGGAGTTTCTTAAAGTTCTGACAGCTTTTAATCTCATTCTTATGTGTTTGTTGGACTGCTTGTTGTTCTTTGAACCTTTTACCTTGACAATTACAGTTTGATTGTCACAGTTCATAAGAATAGCCGATACTGCCTTTTCAACCACTGGCAGGTCCATCAAAAGATCTCGAAGCCATCCTGCTTCGACACCAGATGTGTCTAATGCTGTTAATTCTGCTTCCATTGTCGATCTCGTTAGGATCGTTTGCTTGCAAGACTTCCAGGAAACAGCACCACCTCCAAGGGTATACACATACCCCGTTGTGGCTTTCATCTCATCAGCATCAGAGATCCAATTCGCATCACAATACCCTTCAAGTACTGATGGTTGCCCAGTATAGTGAAGTCCATAGTTCATAGTACCTTTCAGATAGCGCATAATTCTTTCAATAGCATGCCAATGATCATCACCCGGATTAGAAACAAACCGGCTCAGTTTGCACACGGCAAACGTGATGTCAGGCCTTGTAGCACTAGCTAGATACATGAGTGAACCAATGATCTGAGAATATCTCAGCTGATCCTTACCTGTGCCTTCAAACTTTCGAATTCGCACACTAGGATCATATGGTGTTGGAGAAATTTTGCAGTCCGAATATCCAAAACGACTCAAAACTTTTTCAACATAATGGGATTGCAGAAGCGTAATCCCACCCTCATTGTCTCTCAGTAGCTTAATGTTTAAGATAACATTAGCCACACCAAGATCCTTCATCTCAAAATTCTAAGATAGAAATGACTTAACCTCCTCGATGACTTTGAGGTTTGTCCCAAGTATCAGTATGTCGTCGACATACAAGCACAGTATAACTCCTTCGCCCCCACCATAGCGATAGTATACACATTTGTCGGCTTCATTAGCAACAAAGCCGGCAGATGTTAAAGTTATATTGAACTTCTCATGCCATTTCTTAGGTGATTATTTCAGGCCATATAAAGATTTCAGTAACTTACACACTTTTCCTTCCTGACCATCTATCACAAAGCCATCGGGCTGTTGCATATAGATTTCCTCATCTAGCTCTCCATTCAGAAAAGCCGTCTTAACATCCATCTGGTGGACAAGAAGACCATGCGAGGCTGCCAACGAGAGTAACACTCGAATGGTGGTCAGTATGGCCACAGGCGAATAAGTATCAAATAAATCTTCCTCTTCTTTCTGGGAATAACCCTTATCCACAAGTTTAGCCTTGTACTTTTCAATAGTACCATCCGGCCTAAGTTTCTTTTTAAACGCCCACTTACATCCCAAAGGTTTACAACCATAGGGATGATCAGTGATTTCCCATGTCCCGTTAGCCATGATGGAATCCATCTCACTACGGACCGCTTCTTTCCAGTAGTCAGCATCTGGAGATGCATAGGCTTCCGAAATGGAAGTGGGAGTATCATCCACGAGATATACGAGGAAATCATCACCAAAGGACTTTGCAGTCCTTTGTCTCTTGCCCGTACCAAGGTTTTCCTCGTTGTCCTCCTCAGGATTTTCATCAGGTGTTTCTTCATAATATTCCATTGGAATGGCAGGCTCAGGAGTCTCTTCTGATTCCTGTCTAGAAGTGCTTGGCATATCTCTCATAGGAAAAATATCCTCAAAGAATGTAGCATCTTTATACTCTATAATCGTACCGAGCTCCATGTCAGGTACCTCAGATTTCACTACTATAAATCTATAGCCGACGCTTTTCTTAGCGTAACCCAAATTAACGCAATCCATAGACTTTGGTCCAAGCTTACGCTTTTTGGGGATCGGCACATTGACTTTCGCCAAACAGCCCCATGTACGTAAGTATGAGAGTGTTGTTCTTCTCTTCTCCCATTGCTCATAGGGAGTAATCTCATTATCTTTTGTCGGAACTTTATTCAGGACATGACATGATGTCAATATAGCCTCCCCCACCATGCCTTGGATAAACCCGATGTATCTAACATGGCGTTAACCAAATCTGTTAGAGTACGGTTTTTCCGTTCGGCAACCCCATTTGACTGATGTGAATAGGGAGGCGTCCTCTCATGAATAATACCATGTTCCGCACAAAAAGAATCAAACTCATTAGAGAAATACTCTTCACCACGATCTGACTGGATTCGTTTAATCTTCTTTTCAAGTTGATTATCAACTTCTGCTTTATAGATTTTAAAGTAGTGTAGAGCCTCACTTTTAGTGTTTAACAGATATACATAGCAAAATCTAGTGGAATCATCTATTAGTGTCATGAAGTATCTTTTTCCAGCTTTAGTCAACACACCATTCATCTCACACAGATAAGAATGTATGAGTTCTAACGGTGCCAAGTGTCTCTCCTCCGTAGCTTTATGGGGCTTACGAGGTTGTTTTGCTTGCACACACGAATGGCACCTAGAACCTTTGGCTAAAGTGAAACTCGGGATTAAATTTAGTTTTGCTAACCGCGTCATAAAACCGAAACCAATGTGACAAAGACGTGAATGCCAAACTTCTGTTTCATTAACATTCGAATGAATATTGTTCACGACTTTATTACAAAAATCTGCAAGGGAAAAACGGAACAGACCTCCGCATTCATAACCTTTTTCAACAAACAGTCCATATTTCGTAACAACTACTTTATTAGACTCAAAGACCAACTTAAAACCTTCTCTGCAGAGAAGGGAGCCACCAACGAGGTTCTTCTTGATGGCGGGGACATGCTGCACATTCTTGAGCTGCACGATCCTTCTCGAAGTAAACTTCAGATCGACCGTGCCAACACCATGAACAGAAGCAGTCGCGCCATTCCCCATCAGTACGGAGCCTTTCCCTGTGACCTGATAAGAAGAAAACAATGAGATGTCAGCACACACATGAATATTTGCACCTGTGTCAATCCACCAATCGGTAGACTGGTTAACTGAAAATACAGTAAAAATATTACCGTACCCAGATGCTCCACTTTCATTGTTGCTCACGATCATGTTGGCAGTCTTGGAGTCCTGCCCTGGCTTCTTAAACTTGTGTGGGCACTTGTTATCCCAATGTTCCTCCGAACCACAAGTAAAGCAGCCACTCTTCTTCTTATCCTTCTTGAAGGTCTTGTTACCCTTCTTCTTGAAGTCGGTATTCTGTTGGACACCCATCTTCCCTTTGGACTTGTTGGAGTTGAAGTTCTTCTGTACCACATTGGCAACTGAAGTCCCTTCTCCTTTTCCATGCGAGTCCTTTGCCCTGGAATTCTGCTCAACACTCAGATGGCCGATGACATCCTCTACTGAGAATTCACGCCTCTGATGTTTCAGAGTGGTGGCAAAGTTCCTCCAGGAATTTGGGAGCTTAGTGATTATGCATCCCACGACAAATTTGCTCGGTAACTCGCACTTCAGGAGCTCAAGCTCCTTTGCGATGCATTGTATTTCATGAGCCTGTTCCAATACAGAACGGTTTTCAACCATTTTGATATACATCTCGCTCCCAGCATCAGTTGCACCGAATTTGGATTAGAGTGCCTCCCACAAGTCTTTGGCGACCCGCACATGTAAATATGCATCAACCAACTTATCTCCAATCACGCTCAGAACGGCTCCAACAAAGATGACGGTGGCCTCCATAAACGCCTTCTCCTGATCAGGAGCAATCGTTCCAGTGGGAGTGACACCGGCGACCCAGAACACGTTCATCACCGTGAGCCATAAGGTGGTTTTTGTCTGCCAACGCTTAAAGTACGTCCCCGTAAACAGGGCAGGTTTCAGTGCAGCAGCAAAACCTTGAACCGAAAAATGCCTACACATATTAGGTTTTTGGATTGTTAGGAATCTAGGCATTTTTCCAATTATATTAATCCAGGAATTAATCATGAACATGATGTGGACACGCTGATACTTGATTATGTAACTATGCAATACTAGGCAAATCGTAGAGACATCTACAGAAATCACTAGTACTATGCACATCGAAATTAGCAGAAGAGGGATAAGCATGTAGTACCCTCTAGTAGGCCAATTGGCCGAAGCAGCAGCGGTCGCGGCAGCAGAGGCGGCAGCCTCGTTGGCTGCCCTCTTCTCAGCGGCAGCCGGATCAACAATGGTAGCCATGGCGATGAAGAAGGCGTTGATGTAGTGGAAGTAGTTGAACGTTGGCGAGCAGTCGCGTAGGAGACGCTCCCTAAAAACCTAATCGCCCCTCTCCCGTACAGGATCTCGAGAGGGCGTGGTTTCGGAGGCCTGCTCACCCGTCAGCCGTGTACGCAGCGGACGGGGTGGGATCACCGGAGGCAGCAGCAGTGAGAGGAACGACAAGGGGCGGAGGCAGATGGTTCTGTTTTGTGTCTCCCGGAGAGGACGACCTTTTCCTATATAAGCACAGACCAGGACGGTTCAACAGAACAAAAAAATGCCCGCAATGAAGGACTAAAACGCCTGTAATAAAGTACCAGTAACGCCAGCACTTAAGACAAAACATTTAAGCCTCATTAGCATTTCAGTTGCAACCGTTTGTATCCCGTTTCCATGAGACAAAAAGAACACATCGGCTCGGCGAGATTCCCGCAACCCGCGGCGAGGCGAGGCGAGGCGAGGCAAGGCGGGCGTGCGTCGGAGGAGGAGCGCGCGTGTGGGGCTCCTCTCCTTCTTCTCACACCACATACAAATGGTAGAAGAGCTCACCTTATATGTTGGTGCTCATCTCTCCCCACTAGCAATGTGGGACTAAACTCCCCCCACTTGCCTTGCCAAGCATGAATGGGCCCTTAGAGATTTTCAGAAATTGTTAGATGGGCCTAGAGCCCACCCTATATTTCAACACAATCAGGTAGAGCTTCATTGATTTATCAGCGGTGGTATATAAAAGAAGGGCACGACTTGTGGCTGGATCATGGAGTCCTCATTTCCCCCCATCCAAATCGCAATGCTTGGGACGGTCACTCTGAAGATGGAAGCCACCGTTCTCAGCTGTTCCTCCTGCTCCCAGCCCCTCAAGCCCCGGTGGGTCTACAAAGGTCTCTCCATTTCTCCCTCATAATCCATTGATTTTTCTTTTGTCGGTTCGTCTGTGCAACTTCCATTTCTATAGTGCGTGGGTATTCATCTAGTCTGCCACCGCTGTGTCCGTAAGATCACCTCCTGCCAGAAGAGCGAGCACCCTAGAGGCGGATTCACCCACGATCCGGCCATGGACGCTGTCCTATCAGCGGCTAGGGTCTAGTGCACCCACAAAGGCTATAATAGTTTGCTGCCCTACTACGAACTCCATGAGAACGAAATCACGTGCCGGTATGCTCCTTGCACTTGCACGGAGACCGGCTGCGACTACTCCGCCTTGCCGCCAGCACTCATCGCCCACCTCGAAGCGGTCCACTTGTTCCAAGCGCACAAGATCCAGTATGCCACCACCAAAGCTTTCCAGGAGCTGGTGCCGCTGCCGGGCAAGGCGTCCTGCTGGCCCATCCTCGTTGGGGAGCAGGACGGCGCCGTGTTCGTCTTGACGATTGGCACGATAAGGACGACCCCCTCATGGCTGCGGTCTGTGTTAGGGCCACGATGTGGGACTTGCTGGTGTATAGGGTGAGGATGTAGGTGGAATACCCGCCGCTGCTCTCCTGGATGGACGACAGGAGGAGGACCGACACCGTGACGGTGGAGCTCGACACGTCGAGCTCCGCCAAGCTGGGCGACGTCGCGTTTGAGGACCTTACGTCTTACCTGGCAGCGCTGCCACATTACCTGGTCGGTCCTGCTACATCGAAGGAGCTGTGTTTCTTCTTTCACGTCGAGTTTTAGTGGTCATGTAAGCTGCTGTTAATTGGCTTAATTGCAGAAAGATCGTTTGCATACGAGGAATGGTGGATTTTGTAGTAGTACTCTATCTCCGTCCCAATAAATAAGGCTCCCTTATTTTTCTTGTTTTTTGTTTGACCAAGATTTACGCTAAATATATATGTTGGTACTGTACAAATTTAGCATCATTGGAAAGTGTGTTTCAATACGAATTCAATGAAACAAATTTTACACAATATAAGTAAATTTTAGTTGCTCCATTTATTCGATCAAACTTTACTTTGGAGCGTGCGTGCACCTTATTCCTTGAAACGGAGGTAGATGAGTTCGATGGATGTACTCTCCTGAGTATTTTTCATGAAGTCTTAACATCCGATGGGTTGGGTGGATGTACTCTGCTGAGTAGTAAGCTGAATAGGATTAAGCTCTCTGTTTAGGAGGCCAGATGGCCAATTCACAATACTACCAAGTAGATGAATTATTCACTCTAATTAATTTATGCATGCACCACTAGTTTTACATGCATGGGAAGCTAGATAAAAAAAGGGACATGATGAGAGATGAAACAACATGTATTGGGAGATTGAGAGAAAAGAAAGATATCTAAATTAATGAGTCACGGGAATTAATACAATAAAGAAGATAGGTCTTATAATTTCTAACAATTTTAAAAAGCTCTCTGGCCTAATAATTCCAAACAGAGGTAGGAGTACTAGTCAACATACATTCGGAAGTACTAGTATGTAGTAGTAGTACAATAGAAGAGTATGGTTGTAGTAGTACTCCCCTCCGATTCATATTAATTGTCACTAGATCGGATGTACTCGTATCTAGCACTAAAACATGTCTAGATACATCCATTTTCGCGACAAGTAAATATAACCATTTTTTGGAGTAGTACTAGTTTGGTTAGAAGAAATCATATTCTTTCCACAGTAGGGACGGTGGTTTTTTTGCTAGTAGTAGTACTAGTACATAGCATGTAGTAGTAATGTATATGTTTATACTGTACTAACTCAACATACATTCGGGCAATCAACAAAAGTTCATCTTGCGGTTCTACTGCTACAGTGCTACTAGCAGTTTTTAGGTGCCCATTCACCCTATGTCTTTCAGCAGTACTCCACCCTTAAGAAGTATAAATGGAATTACTCAAAAAAAGTCTCTACCACTCAAAGAAAGTCTCTACCACTACAGGCAAGAATTACCCTCTATCACTCTATAGTCAAAATAAAAAAACAGCTGCGATTCCTTACATTAATTCTTTCCTCCGCCCCTTGCATGCCTGTAGTATATACATGCATTAACTTCTACGAGTAGTAGTACAAGTAGGAGTAGTACCAAGCAAGGATATACCAAAACGCAAAGATATACTCGTAGGTCACATGGTGTACCATTCTGAGTCTTTGTCTTCTTCTTCTTCTTTGGTCTGCTTGCGCTTGCCCTTGCCCTTCTTCCTTAGTTCTTTTTTTGGTTGAACATTTCGAGAGTTTGTTGACCCCTCTCGAAGTTCACTATCCGCCTGTATACCTCGTAGGTCGCGTAGGCATTGAGGCTTGCATACTTGATCTGCTCTTCGGTCAGGGGCATGTTCCCCCACTACTTGTGGTCCATATCCTTCTTCTTCTTCATGACTTTGTAACGGATGTCTATGAGGGCCACCGCGTAGTCAGCCAAAGAATCCTTCTCATTCATGGAGCCGACAGGCTTCCACCTCTTCTGGATGTCCACGAAGTTCGTCACTGGCACTAGAGAACGCCTAAGACTGATACCGTCATTGCCGATGTTGATGCCTGCAAAGGAAATGTTAGGGTTGGCGAGGAACTCTACTAGCTTGGAGCATGGCTGGTCGGCCTGGCAGATCTGGTAGACCAGGCAATCCATTGCGACACATAGCTGGACGACAACAACCTTCTGCGTCGATGATTGCTCTTTCGTGTACTCGACGTCGAGTCTAACAATCTTGTCATCCGTTTCCTCTAGGAGCTTTTAGATTTTCTCGATGTAATTGTTCACCACCGACGCTCTGTTGATATACGCCACCTGTAGTGTGGTGTTACCAGGGTCCAGAAAGTAGTACATCTTGCCCAACGGCACCGCCATAGACGGTGACTGGCACCTTGTTTTTTTGCAGAGGTCCAGCTGGGTGACAGAAAAGGAATGGGATAGAGAAGAAAGGAATCGCTCGGAAGATCGGGAGATGCATGCATGAGCGGTTCTGGAGCCAAAATGGAATGCAGTTTCCCCCGGCCCTGCCCATGTACTCCTATAGATTTACGGATCAATTTTACAGACGCAGATTATTTAGGTAGCTATAGGTTGATTTCTAGATTATACAAAAGTACAAGAACCAAACACACGTGATACTTTATGAACGTGGATCTAAATTATAAATATTTTTTGAGTTTGACCTACTACTATAATTTATATAAAAAATGATATCTCATACTTATATTATCTGATTCTCACGTGCAAGGCACTTGCAACTCACTAGTTATTTCTTATCTTATCTTACCACTATATCTACTACTATAATGAAGCAGTTTTGAATTGGATCCATAGCACCAATCCTGACCGTTGGGCTGTTAGATCCAATGGTTGAAAGCAGCTGGATTCATGTTGAATAGTACCTAGAGCAAACACCACCATGCATTTTTTAGAACCATCATGTCAGCACCCCCAAAATTTCATGGCACAGTAGGCTGTATTCCCTCTACTACTATAATGGAGTAGTTTTGAATTGGATCCATAACACCAATCCTAACCGTTGGGGTGTTAGATCCAATGGTTCAGAGCAGCTGGATTCGTGTTGAACAGTACCTAGAGCAAAATCCACCATGTTCTAGAACCATCATGTCACCCCCTCCCCCCGTGCAAAAAAAATCATAGAACAGTAGGTTGCATTCTCAATATGTGTAGATAGTTATTGTTAATATACTTAATGTATGCCTTTTTTCTCTAACAAGACTATTGGTTAATAACAACTTAATGTTTGTTAAATCACATTTCATATAGTATATCACGTGTCTTTTACTAGTATTATATAGTGTATGAATAACTTTAAATATTGACTGTTGGATCAAGACTCGTGAATCCTAACATTTCTAGAGGTTGGATCTTCTTTTCCATTCTAGCATCTAGAAGATTCTATTGATAGTCTTCATCAAAATGAATGCTATGCATAAAACTCAAAACACACTTCTTCATCATTTTAGAATCTTCTCCCTCGTTTCTCTAGACTATGTTACCAAAAATTTCAAGTTTTAGATAGCTAATAATCATTGAATTCTACATGATATACAAAGTACAAGAACCAAATATACACCCATACTTTATAGATGTTGATCAAATTTATATTTTTCTGCTTTACCTATTATAATTTTATATAGTGATGATATGTCAGTTATCTATTATCTGAGTCTAACATGCAGGGTACGTGCAATTTACTAGTTATATACAGTGTACGAATAACATCAAATATTGAGCGTTGGATCAATACTCTTGAATCTCAACATTGCCAGCAGTTGGATCTTCTTTTCCATTTTAGCATCTAAAAAATACTACTCCCTTTGTCCATAAATAACTTACTTGGGTTTGTCTAGATTCGAATGTATCTATACACTAAAATGCGTCTAAATATATTCAAATCTAGACAAAACCAACTCAGTTATTTCTAGACGAAGGGAGTACTTTAGCTAGTATTTAGCACAATGTATGCATATTACTACTCCAAGTTACTTACCACTCAGACCAGCCTTAGAGCATCTCTAACATGAAAAAATAGCGCACTATTTCACGCTATTTAGCGTGATATAGCGTATTTGGAGAGTCCACGATATTTTTTAAAGATTTTGCTCGCTATGGCGCTATTTTTTAAATATCTTGCTATATCGCGCTAAAACATCATAGCATTAGCGCTATTTCAAGTATAGGATGTTATTTTTTATTGGCTGGTGTGGAGTAAGATAATATATGATGAATGTGTCGAGTAAGCAAATATACTTTAAAAATTTGATTGTTAAACTTAAGTGATCGCGTCAAGTCGCCGCCTTCTCCTACAGCATCCGACGCTGTACCTAGATTCAGCCCTGCCGGTTATCCTCCAACTTGGATAGTGTCAGAATCGATTATGCATGTACAAGTATTACTCTAGGCAATTCATTAGATGCTGAAATCCTTTATATTCATGATATACCTATTATATTTTTTAATTTTTACAAAAATATGTTTTGTAAAATAGCACGTTATTAGCACACTATAACTTTCATATCATCTGGAGAAAAGCCACGCTAAATTAAATAGCACGCTAGTATTTTTTGCCTTGATTTCTTGTGGCTTGTATAAATTTGGTAGTCTCTTAGAGAATATCTAGTGGCTTGTCTAAATTTGGTAGTCTACATCTTCACATAGATAATGGTGTAAAAAGATTCCTTTTTACACGACTTTAGTTTTCTAGTGAATAGTCTAAATTTGATAGTCTATATGTCCATCTGCACACAAATAGTCAATATACATAGCAAATTAGTACAACAAATGCTCTGATTTGGCGCGGGAGCGAGCTCGCGAGCGACCAACTTTACTGTTAACACCCGGATTTTTAATCCCAGATGCCTGTTATGCCATACATCGCAATCCCAGGATTACCATTTTTGTGAGATGTAACAGATTGGATATCACAGTACATCATCTATTACAAACCATAATAAGGTCTTACACGAATAATGGATCTCATGATCTAGTCTTAATACAAACAAGCAGCGGAAAAATAAGCATAGCGGTGGGCTTCATCTTCAGTGTCACAGGCAATGCTGACGATGGGAGATGATCCTAGTTGTCGTAGCCGTCCTGCTTTCCATCTTCCTGATAGTCCTCCTCATAGTCTGACCACGGGAATAGCTAGGGATAAAGCCATGGGTACTCTTTAAGTACTCGCAAACTATCACTAACAAGTAAGGTAGTTCTAGTAGGAATGCTTAGCTCTAAGTTTATTTGCAAAAGCTAAATTTAACCTAAGCTGAGTTTAGAAGTAAAGAAAGTTAAAATAATGTTCTAAATCACCTAAGTGGGAACTTAGTTTTCATAGTCAGAACTCTGTTGTGGTTAAGTCAAAGTCATAATTCATTTCACAAGTCGTTTTGAAAACATCTGACGATGGAACAGTATGGCCACTCCAACTGTCCATGACCGCAGACGCGGCTAGTCGGATAGTTTGACACTCTGCAGAGGTGGTACACTTTCACCACAAAATTTGATACATCTGTCAGGGATAACCCTGAATCATCATACTTAGTATGCGGATAATCAATCATAACCTTTCAATTACACATTCTAGTATAGGCACCTCCCCTATGAGCTTGGCCTCCCAGCCATGGCCATCTGCCATCCTGGGCACTGCATAGGTGTACATCATCAAGAGGTAGCCTCAGATCAAACCTCCTCCGAGAGGGAACCATACTAATGCATATAAACTTCCGGCTAAGCCTTACCCAATTCAGGTATTGTGGTTGTATGGTAAAATTGGAATGGTATCGCATCCGAACCCAACCATCAGTTTTTATAAAAGGGCTAATGCTCATGCCTCAACATTTCATCATCAAATCCATTTGTGTTTCTCAACACATGTCAAAGCATTTCAATAGAATGACTCATCATTCCAAGGTTTTCATAATCATTTTCACCAAGTATTCCCATCTAAAGTGATCAAGTTTTATGCTTTAGCACTAGCCACTAAGTTAAGAGTGTTCACTAATGAGGGATGCTAATCTCAATCTCATGCCATAGAATGACATCTAGTATAGGCCTAGTTTTATACTCTTTATGCTATCTATACTATCTTTCCAAAATCTCACAAAGCATTAACTAAGAGTAAAGAACTTTGGTAAAGTAAAAGAGTAAAGCTTGCAAGTAAAACTTGGGATGGGTATAAATCAAAATGTATAACCAAGCATGCCTAATGCATCTTGCTTAGGTTAACTTGCATCTAGTGATGGCTTGCCTTGATTGGTGCAGTGATTGAAGTTTTCTTCGTCTTCTTTGGGGTAGAACTCCTCCTCCTCGTAGACTTGGCCGGTACTATCGTCTATAAATGAATACGGGGTACACAATCACCAAACAATACTTAACTAAGTCTAATTAGCACACTAAGGTTCAAACTTGATGATCTAGCATCATCACACTCATCATAAGATTTAAAGAACTAGTTTCATTTATTTTATTTGAGAAAAGTAATTTCTACTTATTGAAATTAATTAAGATTTAATATTCTCCAATTAAAATATGGGATCATGTGGACACATGTCATCACCACATATTCTAATACATGGGAATGTGATTTAAAGGGTTGGTCACATTTTATAAAGTTTAAGATTATTATTTAAATGATTTAAAGTGACTAGAAAGTCTCTAATAGCATTCTTTTGGTACTAGTCCAATGTCACTGCATGCAAACCTAAATATTATTACATATTCAGATAGGTATTATCAAATGTGATTTTTGATAGTTGGAATCAACTCAAAAGCTATTATGATTGATTTTTGAAAAATATTTGAAGTTGCAAAAGTCTCTATTTTGTTATTTTTGCCATAGATTATCTCTAACTCCAAATGATTTAAATCCAACAGGCTTGGATAGGTAATTTAATTATCTTTCTAATTTTTTTTGAATCATACCATTTGGTTAAGTAAAACTCTATGATTTGATTTTTGAATAAGTGGACAGAATATGATTTCAACTAAATTGGACAATCACTTATTTGAATTTTTGGGCCAGCGCAGGAAAGCTAACGGGCCGGCCCAGTGGCACTCCGCGGTGCAGCGGGCTGCTGACAGCGCGAACCCACTAGTCAGCGAAATTAACTAAGCGAAACGGTATGGGCGAATCTGAACCGTGCGATCAACTTCTAATATAACGGCCGAGAGTCATCGTCGATGACGAACAGCTCCGGCGAGGAACTAGATCTAGGGCGGCGGTGGGGGTCTGGCGGGGCTCACCTGGTCTCCACTAGGCTCGGCAACAGGGGCAAACGACGTGGTAGACGACGGCGAAGCGAGGCGTAGTCACGGCGAGGCTTGGGGTGGCCGCTATCGACGACGCCCTTCTCCTGCGGCAGCAGCGGAGTCCAGTGCAATTCCGGCATGGTGGTGCTCGCCTTGCTCCGGGAAGAGGTGTGGGAGGCTCAGTGGTGAGTGGGGAGTCGAGTGGTGTGAGGAATGGAGGCTGGGGTGGCCTCCTTTTATAGCTCGACGAGGGGACCGAGCGGTGTGGGCTGTCGTCTCCGGCGAGGGCGGCACAGAGAGCTAAGGGCATGGCTGGGGTAGGTGGATGGTGCGGTGTCTCCTGGCGGTCGTTGCTGGCTTAAAGGCGAGGCGTGGGGCGACTGGGTTTGGTCGGGCGCGTGCGGCGCTCTAGACGGAGGCAGAGGTGTTTGCGGCGGCGTGCGGCTGCTGCGGGTCGCACGGCAGCGAACGGGTGTGTCTGTCGGGGTGCTGCTATCATGGCGGGTCTGTGCACGCGAGGGGAGGTCAAGGTGCGGCGCGTGTGGGCTGGTCAGGCGTGGCGCACTAGCGCGCTCTAGACACAGTGTAGAGAGGCGGTGCGTGGCGGTGCTAGTGTGGTCCAGGGCTAGGCTTCGACCGTGGGGTGGACAGGGGGTGGCGGTAGGAGCTCGCGTGTCTGGTACACATCTTGGGCAAGGCCGGCGTGGCTCCTGTCGTGCTGCCCACTGTCGGCCGGCTAGGACCAAGAACGGGCGGTGCTCCACTATGCCAGTGGTGAAGGGGGGAGCTGGTCTGGGGCTGGGTTAGGCTTAAAGGGGACATGAGGTTAAATTGGAGACCAAATGGTCGATGATCACTGTACCAAACAGTGCAGCTAGTCTAGTGTTTATTCTGTGCCTGCCAAGTGTTTGAGGATAGGGCCGCATGAAAATTATTTTTGAATTTTTGATTCAAACTTTTTGGGTGAACTTGTCTTAAGCTTGAGAGACTTGGTTTGCTTGGATAGGTCAAGGTGAATTCATTTGATGTGTTTTTGAAAAAGTGTGATCTTAACACATACACTTGATTCAATTTTCAAATGTCCTTTAAATGGCTTTGCTAGATGTTTTTATAAATTTGTAAAGTGGGCCTTGAGACATCTTTACTTGGTCTAGCAAGGGGGGGAAATAGATAGAAATGTTTCTGTTAGAAATCTTCTCCTAGAAATACCTAAAGTGGCCTAGTGGTTTAAAATGGTCAAAATGACCATTTGCTTTATTCATTCTTATTTGATTTCTTTTTCTTTGAATTCTTATTTGTAAATGGTCTAGATGATGTGGCATTCACCTTTAAACCATTTCACAACATTTAGAACAGTCAAGCATAGCATATACACTTAATTCTACACTAATGCAAACACACATGCCTTCATATGCTTTATTTTTAATAAAAGTTTTTGTTAACCCTAAATTGGGTGATTAGGAACTTGATAACTTGATTAAATATTTGGGGTGTTACATTTGCTTTAGACATGGTTTCTTGGTTGTCCAAATATGGACAACGAGTAGCCTGTTTAGAAGATGTCTAAATTTTAGCCACCAGATACACAAGCCACCAGAGGCATTTTTTGGTTAATGGTGGTCTATATCTGGCTTAGACTACCGGATACACTAGCCACTAGAGATGGTCTTAGGCTGGTCATAGTAGGAAACATACTAGTTCATGTTACTACCTTCATGTGTGTATGTAATTGAGCCGAAGGTAGAGACCCTATTTTTGCAGAAATGGCTCCGGAAATACTCCATACCTAGAAAGGCTAGGACTTTACAGTAAACTGTTTTTTCTAGTAATTGGACTATAGGTACTTCTAGGATGGGATAGGATATTATTATTCTATATCTTTTCAACTGTATAGAAAAAATCAAATTCCCATAGCGGCAAATTCTCCCGCCTCACCTCTACAGAAATATTTCGAGTGGTCACACGTCCCAAGTTGTAGCCGTATGAAATTCCTTTTCTACCCATGACAATGGCCTATCTACTAATGTCGGGGCGTGGGCATGGTTCGTAATCCCCCTCCCCCCGGGGGACCGGTGGTCCCTACAACTCTGAAGCTGGGTAGTTGACCTTCCGTCGGCACCATTTTCCCCATAGCACTCCGAAAAATCCTAACCCCTTTCTCCCCTCCGGCTCCTACACCACCGCAGTGCTTATGTGTAGATAGTTATTGTTAATATAATTAATATATGCCTTTTTTCTCTAACAAGACTATTGGTTAATAACAACTTAATGTTTGTTAAATCACATTTTATACAGTATATACGAGTGTGGCACGTGCCTTTTACTAGTACTATATAGTGTACGAATAACTTTGAATATTGACCGTTGGATGAAGACTCGTGGATACTAACATTTCCAGCCGTTGGATTTTTTTTCTATTCTAGCATCTAGAAGATTTTATTAATAGTCTTCATCACAATAAATACTATGCACAAAACTCAAAACATACTTCTCCATCATTCTAGAATCTTCTCCCTCGTTTCTCTAGACCATGTTACCAAAAATTTCAAGTTTTAGATAGCTAATAATTATTGACTTCTACATGATATACAAAGTACAAGAACCAAATATACACCCATACTTTATAGATGCTGATCAAATTTATATTTTTCAACTTTACCTATTATAATTTTTTATAGTGATGATATGTCAGTCGTCTATTATCTGAGTCTCACGGCGCAGGGTACGTGCAATATATTAGTTATATACAGCGTACGAATAACTTCGAATATTGAGTGTTAGATCAATACTCTCGAATTCCAACATTGCTAGCAGTTGGATCTTATTTTTCATTTTAGCATCTAAAAAATACTAGTCCCTCCGTCCATAAATAACTTACTTTAGTTTGTCTAGATTCGAATGTATGTATACACTAAAATGCATCTAAATATATTCGAATATAGACAAAATCAACTTAGTTATTTCTGGACGAAGAGAGTACTATGATAGTTTTTACCACAATATATGCATATTACTACTCCAAGTTACTTACCACTCAGACCAGCCTTAGAGCATCTCTAGCATGGAAACAAATAGCGCGCTATTTCACGCTATTTAGCGTGATATAGCGTATTTGGAGAGTCCACGGCATTTTTTAAAGATTTTGCTTGCTATGGCTATTTTTTAAATAGCTTGCTATATCGCGCTAAAACATCATAGTGTTAGCGCTATCTCAAGTATAAGACGCTATTTTTTTGTTGACGAGTGTGGAGTAAGATAATATATGATGAATATGTCGAGTAAGCAAACATATAATGAAAATTTGATTGTTAAACTTAAGTGATTGCGTCAAGCTGCCGCCTCCTCCTGCACCACCCGACGCTGTACCTAGATTCAGCCCTGCCGGTTATCCTCTAACTTAGATAGCGTCGGAATCGATTATGCATGTACAAGTATTACTCTAGGCAATTCATTAGATGCTGAAACCTTTTATATTCATGATATACCTCAAAGTCAAGATGAATATTCTGATTCTTGGCTTCACGATGGTACATATTTAAGCTGGAAGGAGTAGCAGGAGATATCATTACAATGAGCATGAGAAAGACAACTTGAAAACATCTCATGTGAGTGTAGATATTGAGAGGGCTAATAGAATTGCCCGTATTCATTTCAGAACGAAATAATACTTCTCATAAATTGTAGTAATGCTTATCTCAGGAGCCTGTAAGGTTTGTGGAGATGTGTAAAAAGTACAATTTACTTAGAAAAGTATTGTCTTCTCATAAATTAGAGTTGCACTTTCAGAATTGATCAAGATGTAAGAAAATATCAACAGATTGGAACATAGACGAATTCTGTTTTTCTTGGTATAGTTAGGACATGCAAAGCTTTTTTGGTTGAGAAATATTTTATGGTCTATTTAAGCGTGGTTATTTCTGTGTCTGTAATTTGTATGTTGTCCCGTAATAACGCACGGACATTCAGCTAGTTACTCTTAATATACATAAACAATTTTGGTAGTACAAAACTGATATCATTAGAGTTTATTAGTATTATGCAGTTCATGGCAAATGTTAATTTACTGAACATCTGAAGCTGCCTACCTGTTCTACAAGTTCACAAGTTATGTCATCATAATGTGCATTTGCTTTGTCTGTTGCTACAATACTGACTACATGTAATTTTGGATTTCATTGGTAGTTTTAAGCCACTGAACATGTAGGTTAACATTCTATGCTCTACAAGTTCAAAATTTATGCTATTTTAATTTCAATCTGGTTGTTCTAAGCAACCACAATAACTGCCTTCTCTTATGTAATTCATCGTAAATTTTATGTCATTGAACTTGTTGGTTTTGCATTTCCTCTGCAAGTTATGCCATTATTATTTGTTTCAATTAAGCTTTGACAGTAGCTGCCGCCTATTATGTACTACTCCCTCTGTTTCAAAATATATAATGTTTTAGCTTTGTGAAAGGAGTGTATCTAGACACCATTTAGCGTGTATCTTTACTCCAAACCTACATGAACCTACACACTAAAAGTGGTCTAGTAACACTTCTTTCACAAAGCTAAAACATCTTACATTTTGAAACGAAGGGAGTACATCTATTCCGTAAAAGAAGGCCTATACTTTTTTAAAGTCAAACAATGATGACTTTTACCAAGCTCATAAAAAAATATTAAAGGTTAATTTGTGGCATTTGCGTCTATGGAAATATATGCCCTGATGTGTCGAATGGCGTTGGTTTGACATGGTAGATATTCCTAGTATGTTCTACAAACTTGGTCCAATTTTGCGACGATTGACTTGTGAAAAATTTATACGCCTTATTTACTTTGGATTGGATGTAGTATTACATGGCATGTTTTGAGGCACTTAACATGGTTATCTGCATGCCCTGCTCTATAAATTCAAGTTTCTCAATTATAATTTCTGTAGCAGTAGTATCTACCTTTTATTATGTAGTTCATGGCATTTTAAGTCACTTCATAGATGGGTTGGCATTCCCTCCTCTATAAGTTCACGAGATACACCATTGTAATGTCTATCTTGTTCGTCCAAATGTTAGTACAGTAACTGCCTGCTTTGTAGATGGTGACAAATTTTATGGCTCTTCTCATATTTGTTTGCAGTCCTATTTCACAAGTTAAATCATTTTAATTTATCTCTTGTTCGTGCTAAGGAGTGACTGTAAATGCATTCTATTTTGTTGCCTTGGAAATATTTATGTCATTTAAATGTTTGTTTATATTCCGCCATTCCCTGCTCTACGTGTTCACAAGTGATTATACTATAATGTCTATCTAGTTCTTTGTAAACAACAACAACCACTATCTGATATTATTTCCTCTCACAAGGAACACAGAGAATCGTAGAGTGAATCGCCCCTACAATCTTGTAAGTACCTGTTGCTTTGTATTGCTAAATGCAAACCTGTTTTATGTGAATGAGTGGCCTGAACCTATATGCAGAGGAGCAAAAATAAATTAGATGGATCGTCTATCCAAGTACTGGATGCGGTGGATGTCTTTAAAGAACGAACTGACAACAGGATGTCCTCCAACGGGACTGCACAAAGATAAATATTAAGTCTCTTGTTTTTACTGAGATGTGCTTAGTGTCAGATGCTTGTTTGTACGAGGTACCACATGATTCGGCTAATGATTAGAACAAGGTTGACCTTAAACAAGATTGGGCAAAAACCAAAAGTAAATCCCTCGATTTATAATTCAATGTGCTCACTTGATTTTGGTGATGATCTATTCTTTCTATATTTTACTTGTGTTCATCTATCTATCTATCTATCTATCTATCTATATATCTATCAGCAGTTGGAAATAGGCATTACAAAGAAGGTTTATGCTACTTTTTGGATGCATCTAACTATTGTTTTGGCAGCAAATGACCCATCTCTTTGTTTCTCTTCTTTTTTATTACTGGCCCGACGATCAAAATATTTGAATGATCTAGCTACTGAAAAGGATTGGTTGATATCTTGTTTGTCTGAAATGATTCTGGTAGTCTATTTAAGACACTTGATCTATTGCTTGTTTTTCCAAGGTACTATCATAGTTCCCTGATGATTAAAGCAATGCCACCTATGGTTGGAGGTCACTTTTTTGGCTAGTTCATACTATAGACCATTTTAAGCGCTATTTTTATATTTTACGTTAATGCTTTGTTGTCCCAACCAGTTCTAACCAGCTTAAGGAATCTCACACACCTATTTTTGTTATATTTTCTATATTTCCATTATGTAGTGATATGATTAGTTTATGAGGGAAATAGTCAAGTTGCTTGATTTCCTACATTCATTGCCACACTAGTTTAGTTAGTCTGCAAGAGACACACATGTTGATGGCTTGATTCTTTATATTAGGACAATGCCAATTTTGAAATTCTTTGACAACAAACATGGTGTTTTTTCGCCTGCTTTGCTGCTCTAACTTAATATGTCTTAGTTTCAGCATGTAAATAACCTGTAGTGTTTTTTCCAGAGTGGCTATGATACTGGCACATGTACGCATAGGTCCAGGACATCAACATTTCCTGTTATTCCGGAAAGAGATGTACAAGGCACATCATTGATTGTTCCTAGCCAATGATGAATTAGAATTATTTAACATATAAGATGGCCGCCGGTTAGCTGGTATGCTGTGCTGACTTGTTTTCTTTGTTTCAGGCTGCACATGAAGCTATGGGAGCAAAAGGGAGGAATCCTACGTTAAGTATCGAGGTCATTTCACAAAGCAGCAGTAATAGTGATTATTGCTTGCATCGGCCCATGGTTTCAGTTTTTCCAGCAAAAAGAGGTGTTATAGCTACACTCCAAACAATTGATTTAATTGAACAAGAAACATAGCAAATAGATGGAATAATCACAATTACACGTGAACAGATACATGAACTGAAAGATCGACAAGATTTGATAGACCGTCTACTTGATAATCTCTTCTGCAGTTGTCATGGTATGCCAGTTGTTACTTGTACGGGGATGTAAGCTTCGTAGCAGAAACCCTGTTCCAACCCATGTCTGGCGATGTCTCTATAATGCTTCATCTTGTTTTTGTTGAAATTCTGGTCTGTAATAAATTTCAAAAAAATCTGTTGATGTAATAGGGTGATCCTAGCACGGCCATCAGCGGGCTGAAATATTAACAGACTATTTAAAACCAGAATTTCACCATAGTTATAGAATACGCAAATATGCTGGCCAGCAGATGGGTCCAATAAATAGTAAAATACCATAAGTGGCACGTCAGAATATTGGTGGGCCTCATAAGCGACCAAGGCCCTAATAACATACAAGGCTGAACAGCAACAGGCCAGAACAGTAAAACGCCCAAACAATAATAGGCCCGAAGATTAATATACCTAAATAGTAAAAGGCCCGAAACAGTAAAAAGCTTGAACAATAAAAAGCGCGCGCAGTAGAGGGCCCACAGAGCAAAATGGACAGAAGAGTAAAAATGCCTAAACAGTAAATGGCCAGAACAGTAGAAGGCCATAAGAGAAGAAGGCCTAAACAGTGAACAGCCAGAACAGTAGAAGGCCAGAATATTAAAAGATCCTAACACTGGCAACCCATAAATGTAAAAGGCCATAACAGTAAATGGGTAGAACAGGAGCAGATCCCACGGGCTGTAGGAACAGTAACGGGCCGCCTACAGGCCTTAAAAGTGGCTGACCTACTAGTGCAGGCCCCTAACGGGTCGCATATTATTCTACCAAAGTGGGCCTTCTTTAGGCCAAAACAGTAACGGGCATAAAATCATACAGGCCCTAGATGGATTCATTAATGGGCCACGTCAAACAGTACACGACAAAAGAGTAAAGGGCCGTAACCTTATTGGGCTCTCCTCGTGGGCCGTCCCACATAACAATTACTAGGCCTTGTCTGGGCTAGGCTTCTGCCACGATTTCTATGACTATTAATGGCGGTAACCGACCGTTAATGGTGGGTGCCACATGGCATTTTGCATGACGTCAGCAGTCAACACGGCTAGCGAAAAATCCTACGATGGACCAAGTTTTCATGGGTGAAGGGTGCGATCCGCCACGGTCAGAAAAAACCGTGGTAGATTCTTTTGTGACGGGGATTTTACCACGAAGACTTTTTAGCCACGAAAAATGGGCCTTCAACCACGAAAATCGTCCGTGGCATTTTTTCCTTTGCTTTTTAATTTTCTTTTGTTTTAGTTTATTTGTTTTTCTTAAACCCTTGCTTGGTCACAAGTTCTTTTCTACTCTTTAATCCCTATCCTCCAAAATACAAAAAGATTTTTTTTATCCTTTTTTCATAAACGTTGATTCATACTTTGCCTCTTTGCTTTAATATTATTTCAAGAGTAATCATGTTTGAGTTTTGAAGGAACACATCCCTATAAGGAAGAGGATCATGAAGTTACTTATGAGAGGTATGTCCTATGTCTCCCACTTATGAAGTTTGAATTGTTTATCTTAGTTGGTTGATTTGCTAAGATGCCATGCTAGTGGGAAGTAATTTAATATGGTTAGAGTAAGGCTTTTTATTGGTATGATGATTAGTTGTTGAAGCTCTTGCTCTAGTTCTTTTAGTTAACTGAGTCTTGCCTTGGAAATAATAATGCCAAACGAGTACGATAAGAAAACGTCTGAAATTTACGATTTGTTTGATGAATGATTGTTTGAGAGTATACCCTTGATTATACTTAACCCCATAGACATTTTGAGACTCTCGACGACACTCATAAAGGAATTGTTTGATTGAAATAAAGTCTAGTGGTAATTGTGATGCATGCCAAAGCTAACCTTGTGGACCAAACCGCGTTTCTAGCTCAAAAAAGAGAAAGATGCGAGACAACTTTGTTCTATGTCTCTGATGCACACCTTTGGGATGCCAACAACTCTGCTAGCTTTTGAATGATCTATGGTATAACCCCCGATTTTGGCTATGAGTTGATGACATGATTGGCATCCATGTCAATGTATGGGAAAACGTATTGGCACTCTGAAAGGTTGTGCAAACACTAGCAAAAAATAAACAAATAGCGATCCTTGAAAAATGAGATGAAAAAAAGAAAGAAAGAAAAAAGATATCTATGAGGATCCACATAACAAGTCCTTGACATGGTCTCATTACTACTTTTCGAATTTTTCTTGAAAGACAATGATTGGATTAGAAGTGTTTTAGATTGACTTGATTTATTGATGTGGGTGTAAATAAGACACTTCATTGTTATACTACTTGGGACATGAAACTCTCTTACTCAATTATGCTATTTAAACATCCTAGTGTTCCTTGGCAAGCTAAGAGTTAATTAGAGGAATTGGATTGATTGCTACACTTCTAGTTATTTATACTTATATTAAACTTTACTTTGATTATCTTGAATTACCGAAGCTTTTATAGTATTCTTGTCATCTCTCTAACTTTGATAAGCTTCACAAATGAATGAAGTGTTGAGCACATACGACTACCGACTATAAGTGAACTCTTATTCTCATTGTTTCAAGTTTAAACTTTCAAGTTTAAACGCTGAATTCCTTATAGTTCTTTTGGTTCTTCTTGCTCAAGGACGATCAAGGTTTGAGCTTTGGGGAAGTTGATGGCTCCGATCTTTGCCATCTTCCAGTGCGTTTAAATGTTGTTTTTGGTCAATCAATTGCCAAAGAAACTCTCAACTTTTGCCACTAATGACTAATAATTGCAAAGATATGCAAATCCCTTTGTTGATTTATGTTGTGCAAGAAATCACTGCTTTTAAGGCGAATTAAGGAGTCATAATGAAGGATTTTGAGGAAGTACACACGACCAAGTAATTGGAGAAGCCAACCAGGGCATCAGCATGCTTAACGACCACTGGTACGGGCATGGTCCGCCCATACCGCCCGCCCGTACCAGGTGGCGATGACTTCGTCTTATCAAACCCTACAACTTTCATGAAGACGCCTATATATTTCGAGGCTCCAGCCGCCGGTCAGAGAGCCGCCATTCTCAGATTGCATCACAACACCCCCAAAGGAGATCCACACCATTGTTCATCCATAGTTCATCCATTGTTCATCACTTCCACCATCCATCCCTCCACTAGCCATAGCCATTGCTTTGTACTTTCAGATCTCCTTGTGATTTGGTGACCATTGTAAGAATATTTGATTTTAGTCTAAGTATTTGCATGATGTTTTCTATCTCCAATCTATTTGTTATGAGTGAGTAGTCCTCACGGGATGCGGGTTGGAGAGAAACCTCGCAACAATTATGTGCATCTAGATCATGGGAGAATTGTATTTTGTTTGGATACGTGATTTGTATATTTTGTTTCTTAATCTCTTGTCTCGATCGGTGGACTTGTAGGTACTCAAGATCCCGTAGATTGATAAAGGCTTGAGGTGAGATACTTGGCTAACGGCGATCTCATAGGAAACTCAGTGACAGAAAGGGAAGTATGGTCATTACTTAGCGCCCCATTCGGGATCAACAACAACATCACCACTTAAAGCTTTAATATGTGTTTACACTTAATAATCATTTGTAACCCGTGGCTTCGGTGTAATCTTGGTTGGATTAAAAGTCTATTGCTATGCCTGCTGCATCACGGGGGCTCTAGAATATTAGGATGTGTTGCGCACAAAAGATTATCTCAATACAAACACTATACATGACTACACTTATTATTATCTTTTATCCCATTTGATGTTCCGCTGCAGGTGGATCTTCAACCCTGGCCTATCTCCATCCATTGATTCAAACCCGTTATAAAGTAAACTAGATTGGTCCGGTCAACTAAGGTAAAACGAACAAACAAAGTCTTGTAGATGTGTCCTTTTTTATTACCTTTTAGCAGTGCTTTCTGAGGTTCGATTAAACCTAGGTCTTCTAGTGACAAGGGTTTAACTCGTCAATGCCCATTGTTATGGACTTGGGTTTTGGGGAAGGAGGGAGCGCTGGAGGTGTCAATCGGCTAGCAAACAAGCACACATGGACGCAAGGTTTACCCAGGTTTAGGCCTTGTGGAAGTCCCTACTCCTGCTTGTCTTCTCTTGGAATTAATGAAGGAATCGAAGATTACAGGGGCGTGCAGATGCAATCTGGCAAGAGTTGTGGAAACTAGGATGGTGGTCGTCCTCCTCGCTGCCTATCCTAGCCTTTATATAGATAGGCTAGGTCTCGGGTAGCAGGTCGAGTCAGTTACATATTAGGGTTTTCCTTTTGAACTTTCTTTCTTAAGCTTCTTCTTGTCTCGCAAGCAATCGGGAGTTCGTGGGCCACTTGAATTCTCCACTGGGCATTGGCAACACCGTGGGCTTCTGCCGTATCTGAACCGTATATACCAAACTCGAGTACCTGTAGGCTATACCCATGTCAGTAGCCCCTGACTGTCCAGTGGAATCGCAGATTTGACTGGGGACTTTATGAAGTCTTTCGAGTGCATGACTGAGCATTTTTCGAGTGTTCTGTTTATGTCATAGGGATTGTTGATATACGTGCCTAATTTATCCGATGTATCGGTATCAGTTAACTGCCTTAGGGAAAAACAACGTAATCTACTCAAACTCGAGTCCCCGGACTCGAATTTGGAAAAGTGCTGGCGTAATTTGACTCAGGCCGCAGAGGTTTTACAGGAGTCGATTCCAGTGTATAAGTGTGAGCACTCGACGCGTCCGTCAAGGCATGTTCATCGTACCCGCAGGCACGGATATGTTTCTAGTAGTGCGTAGCAGATGCGTTGCCAGGCCTTATTCAGGTCTTATCTTCACGTTGTAAGCGTGGCATCCAAATTTTTTGTCATCGCGAAGATGATTCGGGTGGCCCAGGAGACGTAGTCTCTTTGTAGGGAAAATATGAGGCGGAGTTGCCATAACATTCGAGTGTGGATATTATCAACACATAGTATGATGTACCAGCAAAATAATCATAGGGTGCGCGACTAGTGCTCCCTATGGGAGTAGCCCCCGAGTGCCTGGTTGAGTCGAAGACTCAAGCGGGGACTAAAGACCTTTTGCGACATCTATCGTCTTTTGCTGCTTGTTTCAGTCGAATTTGCTTCCGGCGCTCCGTATGGGAGTAACCCATAGTCCACAATCAAATCATAGATTCGAGTGGTGGGTGTATCCTGAATGTTCATATACCTGCATAAAGATAATCGTAGGGTGCACGACCAGCGCTCCCTATGGGAGTAGCCCCCGAGTGCTCGGTTGAGTCGAAGACTCGAGCGAGGACTAAAGTAATCGAAATCTTCTGCTGCTGAAATCAATGAGGTCAGTGCTGACGATGTGATGACCTTGGTTGCCCGCGTGATCGGCTTTGATGGGACGTGACGAGTGGTGGGTCCCACTTTATAACTTTGATTTGACCGGGCATGCGTAATCTTATCTTTTAACTGTCTCTCCTTGATTTCCGCGTGTAATGGGAATAGTGGGGGCGGTTCGTGCTTCAGCTTCGCCACGTGTCAATGGCGATGTGCGCCACGCGTGTAACCCTTTGAGTGTTTTAATGGAACATGGTATAATATTCATATTGACCGTAGAGTTTCTGCTAGCCGTTGGATGGTGTCTGCGAGGAGGTTAAGTAGCAGCGTAGCTGCGGTAATTTCCCCACCTGTCGTCTTTGCTCGTGCCTCTATCGCCATTGCTGCTGCTCTCTGCTTCCTTGCGCACTTTCTCTTTGCGGCACTGGACCAGCTCCGTGTCTTCCCCAGTTACTTCCTCCGTTCTCACCGCCATCGGAAGATGGGAAAGAAGAAGGGAGGCACCGCACTTTGTGAAGGAAATATGCCCCAAGAGGCAATAATAAAGTTGTTATTATGTATTCCTTGTATATGATAGATGTTTATTTTGCATGCTATAATTTTATTGATAGGAAACATCAATACATGTGTGTTTAATAAACAAAAGGGGTTCCTAGTTATGCCTCTCTTATAGACTAGCTTGTTGATTAACAAGATGATCAAGGTTTCCTGATCCTGGACATTGGATGTTGTTAATAACAAGGTCACAGCATTTGTGAAATGATGTGATGAACATTCATCCGAAGTATAGCATTACGATCAAGTCATTATGTTTATATTGCTATAACATCATACGAAGTAATCTTTATCCTTAGACCATGAGATCATGTTAATTGCTAACACCGGAAGAGTATCTTGATAACATCAAACGTCACACCGTAACAGGGTGACTATAAAGATGGGTTCAGTACTACGAAGGTGTTATGTTGAGGCTCATGGATCAAGAGTGGAATTTGTCAATCCAGATGACGGATAGATATACTCTGGGCCCTCTCGATGATATCACATTAGGATAGCTTGCAAGCAAGTGATGTGATCACCAGAATGTTATATCACGGGAACAAGAAAAGAGTGCATGTCGGTAACGAGATCAAACTAGGTATGGAGATACCGATGATCGAATCTCGGACATGTAATATATCAAGAGACAAAGGGATTTAGTTACAAGCGTTAAAGGTTCTCACGATCATAGGAGTCATCGTTGAATGTGTAGGAGTCAGTACGGATCTCCAGGTCCCACTGCTGATTATTGATCGGAGAAGGGTCTCGATCATGTCTACATTATTCGCGAACCGTAGGGTGGCACACTTAAGAGTTACCAGACACCATTTTGGAGCACATATGTTTCAGACGAAAGAATTACAAAGCGCAGGAATTGTTTCAATAGAAACCGGAAATTGTTTCGGGTGAAATTGCAGAAGGTGTTTCTGCATGTGATATTGAAATATTGCAAGGGGCTATATGTGAATGTTTGTTAATTAAAGTAATTAACAAAATTTTGAATAAATTTAATAAAAAGAGTTTTATTAAATGAGAGAGCATTAAATTTGGAGAAGTTTAATGCATTTAAAGTGGAGACTTTAAAAGGGAATGTGAAGAGGCATTTCAATGTGGAGGAGTTACCACCACATGAATGGGGGAGGTGAGGGGTCACCCCCCCATGCGCCGGCCATGGAGAGAGGGGGCACCCCCTCCTCCTATAAAAGGCCACCCATTCCCTCCTTCATCCACACACCTTCTTGTGAAGGATCTCTCTCCCCCTCTAGAATTATTCCCCCATGGTCTCGGATTAGCGAGATACATGTTCCCGGTGGCATTTCGTTTGGAAGGAGTTGCTGCTTCCGCTGGATCGCTGGAGCGAGGAGGTGGAGGTTGTCCGGTGGCTTGAACGTGTGTGCGAGTGCGGATGCGCTGCTGAGTTGCGGCGCTCGGACTTCCTCACGATCTTGAGATCGGCAAGTGTACGACTACATCAACGACGAGTTCCTACTCGTTAACAAAGCTCGTTGTCTTCGAGGGTAAGTTCTCCATGGATGTATGTCCACCCGTTGCTCTGTATCTAGTAGATAGATCTTGGCGTATAGTTCTCATCGTAGGATTTTTTTTGTTTTCTATGCTGCGGACCCAACAATGGTATCAGAGCCTGATCTATGCGTAGGTGCTTTGCACGGGTAGTACACATATGTTTATATGTGGGCGATGATGATCATGTTATTGCATCTTCTATGTACTTTGGATATTGGTGGCATAGTGGGATGAAGCGGACCGGACCAACCTTACATGTCATCGTACATGAGACCGGTTCCACGACTGACATGCAACTTGTTTTGCATAAGTGGCTGGCCGGTGTCTGTCTCTCCTACTATAGTCAATATCTGATTTACAACGAGTTGCTAATAACTTGGTTATCCTTGTTGTGGTTCATGTTCGTAGGTTAGACCGGTTCTATCTTCGAAAGCCCTAAGCCACGTAAAACTTGCAATTGATAAATTAGAGGCGTCTAGTTTAGGTCGTTGTTGGGCTAGTGTTTTGATATGGTATTGTTGTAAGTAGATGTATGATAGATACTCTTACAACTCACTTAACATGTAAGTTCCATAGACCTTGGCCTTACACACAAAGGAATGATAGAGATCATACCACGATGCAAATGATAGAGATCAAATGCATGGACCATATCACCTCACTTCACACATTAGCATCTTATATTGCTAGTTTGGTGCTTTTGGTAGCATTATAAGATGATCCCTCATTTAGATATCAAGATAAAATGTGTTCTTCCTTAAGTATGCACCGTTTTGTGGATCGTGTTTTGAGGCATCAAGTGATGATCGGGTGTTCTCGACTCTACGCTTTCATACAACGGGTGTAAGACAGTTTTACACACGCAAATACTAAGGTTCTTACTTAACGAGCCTAGCATGTACAGACATGGCCTCGGAACACGGACCGAAAGGTTAAGCATGAGTCATATAGTTGATATGATGCCCATATAGATGCTCTCCTTTGAAGCTACACCGACTCACGTGATGATCGGACTTGGTGTAGTGGATTTGGTTCATGTAATCACCAAAAGGACACGAGGGATGTCGTTTTTGAGTGGGAGTTCATTAGTAATTTGGATTAGTTGAACTCAATCTATCATAAACTTAGTCTAAATATACTTTACAAATTCTGTTGTAGATGGCACCACCTGCTTTTAATTTCAATGTGTTCATGGAGAAAGAGAAACTTGCTGCGAATGGTAGCAACTTCACCAACTGGGCTATGAATTTGAGGATTCTCCTCACTGCTGCACAAAAGAAATATGTGCTAGATGTGCCGCTAGGCCCCCCACCAGCTCCTGATGCCCCTGACGAGGAAAAGAACGTCTATATAACTCGTCAGGAGGACCACAACTTAGTTCATTGCGGCATACTGTATGGGCTAGAGCCAGAACTTCGAAAGCGTTTCGAAAATGGCAATGCTTTTGATACCATGGGAGAATTGAAAATGATTTTCGATACCCATGCCGCCGTAGAGAGTTATAATGCTACAGAAAAGTTCTTTAGCTGCATGATGGAGGAAAACAGCTCCGCTAGTGAGCATGTACTCAAAATGTCTGGGTACGCCGATAAGCTTGTGTCCTTGGGAATAACGATTCCCATTGACTTAGGCATACATCGTGTTCTCCAATCTCTGCCACCTAGCTACAAGAGCTTCATGATGAACTATAATATGCAGGGCATGAAGAAGTCTCTTCCCGAGCTTCTGTCAATGCTTAAGACTGGAGAAGTGGAGATTAGGAAAGAACATCAAGTGTTGATGATCAATAAGACCACCGGTTTCAAGAAGGAAAAGAAAGGCAAGCAGAAGGGAAAGAAGGGCGGCAAATCTATTGCCGCGCCTGAAAAGGAACCCCGATCTGGCCCTAAGTCTGACACCAAGTGCTACTATTGCAAGGGGACTAGCCATTGGAAGCGCAACTGCCCCAAGTATTTGGCGGACAAGAAGGTCGGCAAGGAAAACAAAGGTATATGTGATATACATGTTATTGATGTGTACTTGACTAGTACTCGCAGTAGCACCTGGGTATTTGATACGGGATCGGTTGCTAATATATGTAACTCGGTTCAGGGGCTGCGGAACAAGCGACAACTAGCAAGGGATGAGGTCACAATGCGGGTCGGCAATGGATCAAGAGTTGATGTGATCGCCGTCGGAACGCTGCCTCTCCATATGCTGTCGGGATTAGTTATAAACCTGAATAATTGTTATTTGGTGCCAAAACTAAGCATGAACATTGTATCTGGATCGTGTTTGATGCAAAGTGGTTATTCGTTTAAGTCTGAAAACAATGGTTGTTCGATTTATATGAATAATATCTTTTATGGTCATGCACCTGTGTTGAATGGTTTATTTCTGTTGGATCTCGATAGTAGTATTACGCATATTCATAATGTTGATGCTAAAAGGATTAAACTTGATAATGATATATCTACATATATGTGGCACTGCCGTCTAAGTCATATTGGCGTTAAACGCATGAAGAAACTCCATTCTGATGGACTTTTGGAATCACTTGATTTTGAATCATTTGATACATGTGAGCCATGCCTTATGGGCAAGATGTCTAGAACGCCGTTTTCCGGTTCAATGGAACGAGCGACAGATTTATTGGAAATCATACATACTGATGTGT
This sequence comes from Avena sativa, assembly GCA_916181665.1. Lineage (NCBI taxonomy): Eukaryota > Viridiplantae > Streptophyta > Magnoliopsida > Poales > Poaceae > Avena > Avena sativa. Next base: position 161,324,190 of record OV702290.1, read on the forward strand.
GTGGACCAATGAGGGTGTCGGCGTGAGGTGGATATCGTTATTTTGTTACTTTCACGGATGATTTGAGTAGATACGGGTATATCTATTTGATGAAACATAAGTCTGAAACCTTTGAAAGGTTCAAAGAATTTCAGAATGAAGTGGAAAATCATCGTAACAGAAAGATCAAATTTCTGCGGTCCGACCATGGAGGAAAGTATATTAGTTACGAGTTTAGCACACATATGAAAGACTGTGGAATAGTTTCACAACTCACGCCTGCTGGAACACCACAACGTAATGGTGTGTCAGAACGTCGTAATCGTACTTTATTGGATATGGTTCGATCTATGATGTCTCTGACTGACTTGCCACTGTCATTTTGGGGTTATGCACTGGAAACCGCTGCATTCACTTTAAATAGGGCACCATCTAAATCCGTTGAAAAGACACCGTATGAATTATGGTTTGGAAACAAACCTAAGCTGTCATTTCTTAAAGTTTGGGGATGCGATGTTTATGTGAAGAAACTTCAACCGGATAAACTCGAACCCAAAGCGGAAAAATGCGTCTTCATAGGATACCCTAAGGAAACGATTGGGTATACCTTCTATCACAGATCCGAGGGCATGGTCTTTGTTGCCAAGAATGGATCCTTTCTTGAGAAGGAGTTTCTCGCGAAAGGTGTGAGTAGTCGGAAGGTAGAACTCGAAGAGGTTATTGAACCTTCTCTTCATGAAATGGCGAGTAGCACAACTCCAAAAGTTGTTTCGGAGTTGGCTTCACCTAATGAAGAGAGAGCTAATGATATTGATCATGAAACTCCGAAAGAGGACACTACCGAACCTCGTAGGTCAAGCAGGACACGTGCAGCTCCTGAACTGTACGGCAATCCTGTTATGAATTTCATGATTGATGAAATAGATGACCCTGCGACGTATGAAGAAGCGATGATGAGCCCTGATTCCAACAAATGGCTAGAAGCCATGAAATCTGAGATGGAATCCATGTACGAAAACCAGGTCTGGACCTTGGTGGACTTACCTCACGATCGAAAGGCCGTTGAGAATAAATGGATTTTCAAAAGAAAAACTGATGCTGATGGTAATGTAACCATCTATAAGGCTCTACTTGTCGCAAAGGGGTTTCGACAAATTCAAGGAGTTGACTACGATGAGACATTCTCTCCCATAGCGATGCTTAAGTCGGTTAGGATTATGTTAGCAATTGCTGCATATTTCGATTATGAAATATGGCATATGGATGTCAAAACTGCGTTCCTCAATGGTAATATTGAAGAAGAGTTGTATATGATACAACCTAAGGGTTTTGTCGATCCTAAGGATGCTGATAAGGTGTGCAAACTTCAGCGATCCATCTATGGACTGAAGCAAGCATCCCGGAGTTGGAATCTCCGCTTTGATGAGGTGATCAAAGAGTTTGGATTTGTCCAAACTTATGGAGAGGCTTGTATTTACAAGAAAGTGAGTGGGAGCAATGTGGCATTTCTGATATTATATGTGGATGACATATTATTGATTGGAAATGATATAGATCTTTTAAACAGTGTTAAAAGTTATCTAAACAACAAATTTTCGATGAAGGACCTTGGTGAAGCTTCATATATATTAGGCATTAAAATTTATAGAGATAGATCAAGACGCCTAATTGGGCTATCGCAGAGTACATACCTTGATAAGATATTAAAGAAGTTTAATATGGACGGAAGTAAGAAGGGGTACTTACCTATGTTGCAAGGCAAGACATTGAGTAAGACTCAAAGTCCGGCTACGGTGGAAGAAAAAGAGATGATGGATAAGATCCCCTATGCCTCGACCATAGGCTCTATTATGTATGCCATGCTATGTACAAGACCGGATGTGGAACATGCTATTAGTTTGACTAGTAGGTACCAATCTGATCCAGGTTCGGAACACTGGATAGCGGTAAAGAACATCCTCAAGTACTTGAGAAGAACTAAGGATATGTTTCTCATATACGGAGGTGAAGAAGAGCTAGTCGCTAAGTGTTATGTCGATGCTAGCTTTGAAACTGATCCGGATGACTCTAAGTCTCAATCCGGATACGTATTTCTCTTGAACGGAGCAGCAGTTAGTTGGAGGATCTCCAAACAACCTGTGGTGGCTGGATCAACGACGGAGGCGGAATATGTTGCTGCTTCAGAAGCAGCGTAGGAAGCGGTTTGGATGAAGGAGTTCATAACGGAACTAGGTGTGGTTCCTAGTGCGTTGGACCCAATGGTGATCTATTGTAACAATAATGGAGCCATAGCCAACGCCAAGGAACCAAGGTCTCACAAGAATTCCAAGCATATTAAGCGCCGGTTTCACTCCATCCGCGAGCGTGTCAAGGATGGAGATATAAAGATTTGTAAAGTACACAAGGACCTGAATGCAGCAGATCCATTGACTAAAGTACTCCCTAGGGCAAAACATGATCAACACCAGAACTCCATGGGTGTTAGATTTATCACTATATAAACTAGATTATTGTCTCTAGTGCAAGTGGGAGACTGAAGGAAATATGCCCTGAGAGGCAATAATAAAGTTGTTATTATGTATTCCTTGTATATGATAGATGTTTATTTTGCATGCTATAATTGTATTGATAGGAAACATCAATACATGTGTGTTTAATAAACAAAAGGGGTTCCTAGTTATGCCTCTCTTATAGACTAGCTTGTTGATTAACAAGATGATCAAGGTTTCCTGATCATGGACATTGGATGTTGTTAATAACAAGGTCACAGCATTTGTGAAATGATGTGATGAACATTCATCCGAAGTATAGCATTACGATCAAGTCATTATGTTTATATTGCTATAACATCATACGAACTAATCTTTATCCTTAGACCATGAGATCATGTTAATTGCTAACACCGGAAGAGTATCTTGATAACATCAAACGTCACACCGTAACAGGGTGACTATAAAGATGGGTTCAGTACTATGAAGGTGTTATGTTGAGGCTCATAGATCAAGAGTGCAATTTGTGAATCCAGATGACGGATAGATATACTCTGGGCCCTCTCGGTGATATCACATTAGGATAGCTTGCAAGCAAGTGATGTGATCACTAGAATGTTATATCACGGGAACGAGAAAAGAGTGCATGTCGGTAACAAGATCAAACTAGGTATGGAGATACCGATGATCGAATCTCGGACATGTAATATATCGAGAGAAAAAGGGATTTAGTTACAAGCGTTAAAGGTTCTCACGATCACAGGAGTCATCGTTGAATGTGTAGGAGTCAGTACGGATCTCCAGGTCCCGCTGCTGATTATTGATCGGAGAAGGGTCTCGATCATGTCTGCATTATTCGCGAACCGTAGGGTGGCACACTTAAGAGTTACCAAACACCATTTTGGAGCACATATGTTTCAGACAAAAGAATTGCAAAGCGCAGGAATTGTTTCAATAGAAACCGGAAATTGTTTCAGGTGAAATTGCAGAAGGTGTTTCTGCATGTGATATTGAAATATTGCAAGGGGCTATATGTGAATGTTTGTTAATTAAAGTAATTAACAAAATTCTGAATAAATTTAATAAAAAAGAGTTTTATTAAATGAGAGAGCATTAAATTTGGAGAAGTTTAATGCATTTAAAGTGGAGACTTTAAAAGGGAATGTGAAGAGGCATTTTAATGTGGAGGAGTTACCACCACATGAATGGGGGAGGTGAGGGGTCACCCCCCCATGCGCCGACCATGGAGAGAGGGGGCACCCCCCCTCCTCCTATAAAAGGCCACCCATTCCCTCCTTCATCCACACACCTCCTTGTGAAGGATCTCTCTCCCCCTCTAGAATTATTCCCCCATGGTCTCGGATTAGCGAGATACATGTTCCCAGTGGCATTTCGTCTAGAAGGAGTTGCTGCTTCCGCTGTATTGCTGGAGCGAGGAGGTGGAGGTTGTCCGGTGGCTTGAACGTGTGTGCGAGTGCGGATGCGCTGCTGAGTTGCGGCGCTCGGACTTCCTCACGATCTTGAGATCGGCAAGTGTACGACTACATCAACCATGAGTTCCTACTCGTTAACAAAGCTCGTTGTCTTCGAGGGTAAGTTCTCCATGGATGTATGTCCACCCGTTGCTCTGTATCTAGTAGATAGATCTTGGCGTATAGTTCTCATCGTAGGAAATTTTTTGTTTTCTATGCTGCGGACCCAACACTTTGGCCTCTTTAAGAGGCTTTTTAAGCTGAAACACCAGTCGGCGTCCGGTTCGGTAGTCTACAACATAGGAGGCTGTGGAATCCATGTCGACTCCTCTTCCACCTACTTTGATATCAAGCTCACTGCATCCGTCCAAGGGTGGAGAGACAAGTGGTTCTATATCCGCGACCAGAAGGCCGACGGAGAGCACTACGGACTCGCGCCCTTTGATCCCGCGACGCCGTGCAAGAGGATGCACTCTTGGAAGAATATCGTGATGCCTGGCGAGTCCGAGGAAACGGAGGTGCTGTATAAGCGCGTCTGTGACCTCGAGAGTCGCATAGGCAAAGAAGAGGGAGGCGCTGCCCTCATTTGCACATGGCTGCGTCGTCGTGTCTAGCCTTTGCAGGCCAGAGTCCACCCCATGTTCCGCTGGGCCGGTGCGAATGATGCCACTCGCGTATCTGCCGATGGCATTTCTGCGGGTGAGGTTGATAAGAGGGTGCGGCTAGTGACCAAATACACCACCAAGGAGGTTCTCCCAGGCGAACCAGTCGTGCCTCCTTTCGATGCCTCAAACCCTCCTCCTGAGGTAGAATTGTACTACGAAGTAGCTTTCTTTGTCGATTGCCATTAAGTACTTGATGTATAATAATTTATCTTCTGAATGCAGGATTGGAAGGTGTCTTCCAATTTGCCTCCTTGTCATGAAGGGGTTATCCCTCGCGAAGTGGATGAAGAGGACGAGTCTGAGTCGACCGTCCCGATCGAAGAGGAGGAGGGAGCCCCCGAGTCCAGCGACTAGGGCACTCGCAAGTGTTCCCGCAGCAAGGAGTCGAATGCCTCGTCGCCGAGAATGCCAGAAGGCCCTTCTGTTGTTGCAGAGGAGCCAATCCCCACAGTTCCTGTGCGCTCCATGGCTCCTCCTGCCTAGAAGAAGCTGCGACTGCAGAAGGAATCGTCGGAGTCGGAGGAGCATTCCTTCGACCTTGATAGATTTGACTGGTGAGTTCTACATTCGCGACTTTGTATTGGTTTATTTTTGGAGCTGCTTTCCCTGAAGTTTTTGCTGGATGTGTTTTGTAGTCAAGCGGCATCGTCGTCTTCTGATGACGTCCAATTTGTGAAGGAATCCGGAGTCACAGACTCCAAGCCCAAAGAAGTGGCCAAACAATCTTCCTCTCCTCCATTGGTGGCCCACTCCAGGCACAACTCGTCGAGTTCCCTGCATGCTGGGGAGCATCAGGTGGTTGCTCGGATGACTGCACAACAGTCATCTTCGGAGTCTCTGGAGGACCATGTAAGCATCCGTTTTGCTGTTTTGGCAGTCGAATATATACTTGGTGTTGTTGATGAACTTTGTTTTCTTCTGATGCAGCTCATCATGAAGGAAGCTGCTTGCCTGGCGGAGCAAGTCCTTGACATGGGTCGACAGCATGCACGGCTGGACAATTGCCATCACGTTGTTGAAGGTTAGTTTTGCCTTTGTCTTTGTGAAGTTTCTAGATTCGATTGATGATACGCTATGTTCCTTTGCAGTTGAACAAACTTCTGCGTCATGCTGCTTCACTCGAAAAGACGCTTGCCACGGCGGCGAAGAGTCGCGACGAAGTAATCGCGGCCCTGGAGGAGTTGCAAAGGCACGAAGAAGACTTGCAAAAACGTGAAGAGGACTTGGACGTCTCCAATGCAGAAAGGGAGAAGTTGCACGAGGAGCAACTTTTCTCGATTGCTAAGTCCCTCTCAGGTACTCTTTCAGCTGAATTTCGTTGTTTCCTGCTTCGACACCTTTGTTATTGTGCTAACACTTTGCTGTATGTAGATGCCGGCGGCCTGAGATTTGATGCCCAGGCCCTTCGTCGCGATGATGCGTTGGCTGGTGCTATCGCCGTAGTCGAAGACCGCAACGCTTCCCTTCAGGGGACGCTGACGAAGGCCAAGGGTGTGCTCAGTCGCATACACAGGGATCTAACCCCCAAGGCTGAGCTGATTGAAAACCTTGAGGACCTGGTGGAATCCCTTGCTAGGGGTATTCCCATGGACTTCAGGAACTCCCAGCGGTCTGTCGGTGCCACCATGGCACTCGCGATGGTGCAAGCCCATGGCGTGGAGGTGGACCCTGCCATGATCTCCAAGGCGATGCCCGTCGGCGCAGATAGCCAGCAGGTAGTGACATGGGTATACCGTACAGGTACTCGAGCTTGGTATATACGGCCTGAGTACGTAGAGGCCCACGGTGTCGCCAAGGCCCAAATGAGGAACTCGAGTAACCTGCGGACTCTCGATTTCTTGAAGAACAAGAAGAAGCTAAAGATAGAAAGTTCAAAGGGGAAAACCCTAACTTGTAACCGACTCGACTTGCTACCCGACACCTAGCCTATCTATATAAAGGCTAGGAGGGGGCGGCGAGGAGGACACACACAACCCTAGTTTCCACAACCCTCACCAGATTGCATCTGTGCACCATTGTAATCCTCGATTCCTTTGATAATTCCACGAGTAGACAAGCAGGAGTAGGGACCTCTACGAGGCCTGAACCTGGGTACTTCGAGTCCCCTGTGTGCTTGTTTGCTAGCCGATAGATGTCTCCAGCGCTCCCTCCTTCTCCAAAACCCAAGTCCATAACAGTGGGCATTGATGAGTTAAACCCTCATCGATTGGCGCCGTCTGTGGGAATTGGGAGTGCTGATGTTGCGGCTTCTTCGGCCCCATCAACCGCGATCGACAACTCCGCAACAGCGGAGATTCGCCAGCTCTTTGGCACGTTCGACTTCACCGTCCACATGCCAGCCACTCGCCCTGCCTTCAAATCCGTGGGCGACAGAATCAGCCTGGTGATCGGGAGCTTCTGCTTCCAAGTTGGTCAGATGGGCACGCTTCGCATGCCTGACCAACCGACGGTACCATCGATTGCTCTAGCATCATGGTTCCCTCCACCGATCGGCGCCCTCAGTGAGCCCCATACCTCGACAACAGTCGAAAATACGGTCAGCGACAGCAGTCGCAAATCCGATCTGGGTGATCTGGCCATTGAAGACGGAGCCTACGGTTCCAGATCTGAAAGTTGTGGGAGTAGAAGCTTCCCTAACCACTTCATGTGCGCCTTCATCAACACGGGCGACACCTCCACCAATCGCGACAACACGGGCAACGGTGGCCATGAAGCCGACCTGCCAAACGGCGGACCAACCAACAATGGCATACCCAATGGCGGACCACCACCAAACGGTGGCCCCACCAACAACGCCCCCGTCAACAATGGAGGAGCAGTCGAACCTCCAACCATGATAAATGAGCAAACCGGCGAACGCGTCGTGATCAGGCTCAATGATCTCGAGTGGGCCTGTTGCTGTGAAGCCCTATGAGGCCATCCTCTACCTTTTGGTTCCCTAGAAGAACTGCTGATGGGCTACCACTGGCTCCTGAAAGAGGAATACAAGCGCCAACTACAAACAATCGCGCAACTCGAGGCGCGAAAAAAGCGGCTGATGAGTCAAGCCTCAGACGAGCCAGGCTCTCCTCCCACGCAGGATCCTCCTCAAAGGGCAACGAGTACATCGCAAACAAGAGGCGATCCCGGATGGCCCATCTCACCGAGCAAGAACGCATAGAAGCTGCAAAGGTCCTCGACTTCAGCTCTATGATAGTCGATACACGGGGCAATGTGGTCCCCAAAACACCGCAGGCTGCGGTGACATCAGCCACCATGTACCTCCTCAACAACCAGCCGCCGGCTGGAGATCCCCGAGCCGCCATGCACCGATCCATGATCGCGGGCTTGGGAATAATCGAGGGCGCCCTCGACAAGGAGCCAACACCAGAGCCGAAAAAAGGCAAAGCTCTAACAAAGCGTTACTCCTCGCCCTCATCCAGCGACGACAGTCACGACCTGTCTCGACGAAGCCGCTCATGGCGACACGACCACGACTATGATGCGCGCGATGACCTCACGCAGCGCAAGATCGACAAATCAAGGGCGCGACATGCTCGGTCGACCGACTCAGAAGACGAAGATGTGGAACTCTGTGGCGCTAGATGCTTCAGCAGGGCCATCAGGCAAAAGCGAATGCCCAAGGGGTTTAAACTCCCATCGAAGAACCCGAAGTTTGACGGCCTACAGGACCCGAAGATCTGGTTGGAGGACCACATCTCATCCATCAGGCTTCACGATGGAAGTCGAAGCACGGCCATGCAATGCTTACAACTACAGCTACAGGGCGCCGCCCGAGCCTGGCTCAACAACCTCCCACGCGGATCCATTTGCAGTTGGCAAGAGCTGGTATACAACTTTGTGCGCAACTTCAAGGGAACGTACAAATGGCCCGCATCAATCGAAGAGCTGAGATGCTGCCAGCAAAGATCGAGCGAATCGCTATGCTCCTACATCTAGAGGTGGTCCATCATCAAGAACTCCATAGAGAACATCTTGGAGGATCGCGCAATTGACGCATTCAACGGCGGCGTACGCCGCATAGAGCTCATGGAGGAGCTGGGCCGCTCGAAGCGCAAAACCATCGACCACCTGATGGAAATCGCGAATCCCTGGGTAGATGGAGAGGATTCGGTGAAGAATCGCGTTCACTCCAACGACGAGGCACAACTTGAACGCAGACGCGACCGCCGAAGCAAACGCCGCATGCACATCTACGATGAACGCGACGACGTCAACATGGTCGCAGCCGGCTACGCCGATAGACGCGACGAGTACCGCAACAGCGGCTACCGCAGCGATGGATACCACGACTCGGGAAAGACCACGCAAGTGTGGCAGCGCCGCAATCGTGATGAGGCACCCGCAACATCCATCGAAGACAAACTGTCCGGGCCATGCACTATGCACTTCTACATCGACAAGCATGACGGAAAGAAGAAGTCCAGCCACCTCCTCAAGGACTGCCACGAGTTCCTCAAACTACATGAGGGATTGGTTCGGATGAATCACAACACAGTCGAAAGGGGCTACGGAGCCGCTCCAGGCGCCATGGCACATGGCGCTCCGCCGCCACCGCCTGGACTACCCCCAAATGCAGCTGCGCTAGACCAGCACCAGGGAGGCGAACCATACCCACGGGCCATGGGTACCATGATGATCCAAAAGGGACGCCCCTCGAATAGGGTGCAGAAGGCCATCACTCGCCAAGTCAACTTGGCCACAAACTCGCCACCATCTACCACTGAGTACCTCAGCGGAAGCGAGTCCTGCATCACCTTCGACAAGCGCGACCATCCACGCCAAGTACCTCGTCCAGGACATTGTCCCCTCGTCCTCGAGGCACAAATTGGAGGCTTCGACATGAGTCGCGTCTTTATGGATAGCGGAAGCGACATCAACCTTATGTTCGCGAGTACCTTGCGAGCAATGAGGATCCCCCTGACTTGCCTAGAGGCGTCAGACACAACATTCCACGGCATCGTCCCAGGCAAGGGTGTATACCCCCTTGGCAAAATCAACCTCGATGTCATCTTCGGCACACCAAAAAACTTTCGACGCGAGCACATCAATTTCGAGGTCGTCGATTGGCCCTTGCAGTACCACCGCATCCTCGGACGTGTCGTGTTCGCTAGGTTCATGGCAGTGCCGCACTACGCCTACCTGCAGATGAAAATGCCAGGACCCAACAGCGTCATCACAATCAACGAAAGCTTCGAGAGGTCCGACAACTGCGATAGGGAATTCAACAGAATCTCCTAGTCCTTTGGCATGTAGGAGGAACTTGCAAGATTAAAGGAGTCGACAGACAACAGTCTGACTCCCCTGAGCCGACCAAGTTCACCAGACCTATCCTTCGACTCATCGGTGCACACGAAGAAAGTTTAGGTCCACCCATCGGATCCCGCCAAGATGGCTCTCATCGCCAACAACTTGAGTCCCGCATAGGAACTCGCGCTCGTCGAATTCCTCTGTGAGCACTAGGAAATCTTCGCCTGGTGTCCAGCGAACATGCCAGGAGTTCCCAGGGAATTCGCCGAGAATGCACTCAACATCAACCCAGACGCAAGGCCAGTCAAGTAAAGAATTCGGCGACTATCTGAACCAAGAGCAAAGGTAGTCGGAATGGAGATCAACAGACTCCTCGACGCCAAAGTCATACGCGAGATCAAGGAAAGCACTCGGCTCGCCAACATGGTGCTAGTGCCAAAAAAGGACACGGACATCCTGCGGATGTGCGTGGACTTCACTTCTTTGAATAAGCATTGTCCGAAGGACCACTTCCCGCTACCGCGAATCAACCAGATCATCGACTCCACCGCGGGATGCGAGCGCCTCTACTTCCTCGACGCCTACTCAGGCTATAACCAGATTCGAATGAAGGAGGAAGATCAAGAAAAACAGCGTTTACAATGCATTTTGGTGTGTTCTGCTACAACACAATGCCCTTCGGGCTAAAGAACGCAGGAGCCACCTACCAGCGGTGCATGCAGGCTTGCCTCAAGAATCAACTCAGTCGCAACATTCAAGTCTATGTCGATGACATAGTAATCAAGACCAAAGAGGAAGCCTCGCCAATCTTGATCGCTACCGGATCAAGCTGAATCCAGATAAGTGCGCCTTCGGCGTACCATCTGGGCAACTACTCGAATATCTTATCTCCGCGAGAGGGATCGAGGCGAACCCGAAGAAAATAAAAGCCATATTGGCCATGGAGAAGCCGAAAAACATAAGGGGCGTCCAACAACTGGCTGGGCGAATCGCGGCTCTTAGTCGATTTATCAGTCGGATGGGTGAAAAGGCACTGCCCTTCTACCAACTCCTCCGCAAAGCTGACAAGTTTGAGTGGACCAATGAGGCGCAGGAAGCATTCGAAGACCTCAAGCGCCAGCTATCCACCTCGCCAGTACTGGTGACCCCACGAGAAAGGGAACCGTTGTTGCTATACATCTCCGCCACTAACCAGGTGGTCAGCACAGTGCTCGTAGTCGAACGAGCCAAAGAAAACAAGGTCCACGGGGTACAGCGCCCAGTCTACTACCTAAGCGAGCTACTCACTCCAACAAAGCAGCGGTACCCACACTACCAGAAACTGGCGTATGACGTCTTCATGACGGCTCGGCGACTGTGCCACTACTTCCAGGAACACCCAATCGTGGTAGTCAATGACGCCCCGCTTGGGCACATCCTCAACAATCTTGACGCCACTGGACGAGTTGCACTTTGGGGAATCGAACTGTCTCCACGAGACATCACATATGAAAAACGCGATGCAATCAAGTCACAAGTTCTCCTGACTTCCTTGTGCACTGGATGGAGAACTAGCTCCCCGAAAAACCAGATATGTCCTACCTCTGGACAATGCACTTTGACAGATCCAAGCGGAAGGACGGAGCTGGTGCAGGTGTCATACTGACATCACCCCAGGGGGACAAGCTAAAATATATCCTGTGAATGCAGTTCACCGCCTCCAAAACGAAGTTGAATATGAGGCCCTGCTACACGGGATGAGGATGGCAAAAGCCTGCGGCGCCAAAAGGCTCATAATATATGGCGACTCCAAGCTGGTCGTCAACCAGACAATGCATGAGTGCGACGCACTGAATGACAACATGATCGCCTACCGCGACCTCTACGACACACTCAAAGGGGAATTCGATGGCTGCGAGCTATGACACATAGGTCGTGAAAGCAACGAAGAGATGGATACACTCGCCAACATAGGCTCTACCTGCGCCCCCATACCACCTGGGGTATTTCTCGAGCGCATCTGCGAATGCTCCATCAAACCAAAGGCCGCAAAGAAGAAAACAAGCGTAGCAACGGACTCGGGGGCTACGCCGCCCAATGAGCCAATGGCACTTGACGACTTGGAGCTGGACACAGGACTCGAAGGACCAATGAGCGTCATGATGATCGAGCAGTCCTGGACCCAACCGTACATCACATACCTTCTCAGCAAAAGGCTACCGGACGATCCAACTGATGCACGGCACATCGCGCGGCGATCCAAGGCATTCGATGTTATCAACGGCGAACTATACAAGCGCATCATCACAGGAGTACTCCAACGATGTGTCTCCACAGCCGATGGAAGAGTTGTTCTCCTTGACATCCATGAAGGGACCTGCGGGCACCACGCCGGCAGTCGCGCCCTCGTTTCCAAAGCTCTACGAGCTGGATTCTACAAGCCTACGGCCATGTGTGACGCCAAGGACATCGTCCAAAAATGCAATGCTTGACAGGGAATCATGGACAAGCCGCACGCACCTGGGGCAGAGCTCCGGCCAATCCCGTTGGCCTGGCCCTTTGCACAATAGGGACTCGACATGGTCGGCAAACTCCCAAGGTCCTCATGAGGAGGCTACGTCTACCTCCTGGTCGCAGTCGACAAATTCACCAAGTGGATAGAGGCCATGCTAGTAACCAATCAATCAGGACACAGCACAGTCAAGTCCTTCGAGTCCATCGTCTACCGCTTCGGAGTGCCACACAGCATCATCACGGACAATGGGACGAACTTCACATCCAAGGAGTTCCAAGAATTCTGCGAGAATCTGGGAATCAACGTCAGCTATGCCTTGGTGGCACATCCACAGACCAACGGTCAGGTCGAAAAAGCTAACGGGCTCGTCTGTGGCGGCATCAAGAAGCGACTCCTCAGGCCACTCGAACAAGCCGCGGGTTGCTGGCCAGACAAACGACAATCAGTACTTTGGAGCCTACGCACCGCTTCGAATAGTGCTACGGGGTACACCCCGTTTTTCATGGTGCACGGAGCTAAAGCGGTGCTACCCTTCGAGGTACGATAGAAAGCACCACGCGTGGTCGCTTACAGCGAGCAGGAGTCAACTCTGGCACTCGAAGACTCCATCGACCTCCTTGACGAGGCAAGGGAAACTGCCACGGAAAGATCAACGATCTACCAGCAGAACCTGTGCAACTACCACAGCAGGAGGCTACGCCCCAGATCCTTCGTCAAAGGCGACCTGGTCCTGCGACTGAAGCAGCAAGGGCATCTCAAGCTCGAGTCCCCTTGGGAGGGACCTTACGTGATTACAGAAGTAATCCCAGGTGGCGCCTATCGCCTTCAAGATTTAGAGACAGGAGTCGCATACTCCAACCCTTGGAACGTCGCGCAGCTGCGACGCTTCTACCCTTAGTCGCTTCTTACTTTTACATTGCAAATAAGGCTACTCAGACAAGGCTACTTCGCCCCACATTGTACTCCGTACTATCCCGCGAATAAATAAAGCTAAGTGCCCCAAAACTCTGTGTTTTCCTCTATTTTTTGCAAATTATCCACTCGAGGGCTGCGCCACCCTATACACATCTGTTCTACGAACTAAAACGCGACATCCTGAGTAGCTGGCACACCAATCGAAACCCTTGACAAACATCAACCCAGTTGCAACGCACCTGACGGGTTGACAAGGGACCGAGATAAATACATGGCCATGCTAACGAAAAGGAGTCGCATAGTGCAATGCACTTACAAAACATACATGCTAACAAGCTCTTTTATACATCATCAATTATACACAGCATACATACGAACTTTACAACATTGGTACAATTATGTGCAGGATACAAACTAAACTACTATTGCAACAAGAGAATGTTGGTTTGCTCCTCGAAGAAGTCGACGATCTCCTCCGATGGGCGATCCACCGCCTGATAGTGCGACACCATATTCCAAGCAGATCCCGCTGGTGGCGCAGGTGGTCCAGCCGCAATTGCCACAACGTCTACATCAGGCCTATGCAGTCGCACCAGCAATAGAGTAGCCTTGGCACCAGCCACCAACTGCTGTCTTACACACTCGCGTACCGCAGTCAAGTCTTGGAATTTGGCAAGGAGGGACAGCAGGCTCGATGGATCAACATCCAGCGGGAACATTGTCCGATAAATGTTCTTCAAGCATGATTGCAACCTCTTCAGGAAGTGCAGCACTCGCGACGCACGATCCTACAGGGTCGCCAGTGCGATTGCACGATCATGATCCACCCAGAAGTACCCACTCGCCTGAAGTTGCTCCTGGGTCAAGTCATTCATGCGAATGGCAATTTGATCCTTCTCATCCTGCGGATGGCGCATGCTAACAACTATACAAGGCAAAAGAGGAAGCATGAGGACAACACACCATCGCGAGTAACTACAGGAAAAAGATAAGAGTAAGAAAGCTAACATTTAAATTGGTCGCCCAACTGCGTCACCTGCCCCAACATATATTGTTCTCGGGCGGCGGCCTTCTCTGCCTTCGATTTCCATACATCTGCGTTACCGCGGAGCACGGGCAATTCACGCTCCAACTGCTTCACGCGATCACGGAGTCGCGAGATCAGAGACAACTCATCCACCCTTGAGCGTGGCGGTGCCAAAGTGTCATCAAGGGGTGGCGAATCCTGAGGTTCCCTCAGTGGTTCACTCGATGTGCCCTATCACAAGCCAAGCAAGAAGCAATAAGAAGACTAAAGCGATGCACAGACAAAAGATTCGAGTGCATTCAAGATTAAGCAAAAGTATCAGCAGATACACTCGCCAAAAGGCAGGTTTTCAACAAAAGACATAAGCTATCTAACTATTACAAGGCTACTGAGGAGCAAACGGTTTCTTCGACTTGGACTTTGGCTTTAGGGGCCTCATCGAGTCCGTGGCAATATCAGACGCCACTGACTTTCTGCCGGCCCCTGACGCCGTGGCCTTCGCCGCTTTCTTGGCTCGCTGCAGCTCCTCAGAGTACTTTGCAACGGTGTTGATCAGCTGTGGCCCATATTTGCCACAAGCAGTCGCAAAAGGAGCAAAGACTACCTACTGGTCGTCCACGCTGACGGGCATCGCCTTTGAGACTGCCGCAAGATCAACTTCGACTCTGTGGGCTTGCACCATCACAAGTGACATTGACGCACCAGCCGAACGAAGCGAGTTCTTGAAGCCCGCAGGAACGCCTCCGGCAAGTGACTCCACCAGCTCATCAAGATTTTCAATCAACTCAGCCTTGGGTGTCATCTCCTCCCGAAGACGGCTAAGCACGCCTTTAGCCTTGGCGAGCGTACCCTGCACAGCAGCGCTGCGGTCTTCGACTGCCGAGACAGCACCCGCCAATGCGTCATCACGACGGAGCGCCTCTGCATCAAAGCTCAGACCGCTGGCATCTACACAAGAATCAAGCATTGGCACGACGTCAGCAGCAAATAGCAGCATCGAAGGCAATCGAAAAATAGGCAGTTGGTCAAATTGCAGACCAGCAAAATACCTGAGAGAGCCTTGGCAATCGAAGAAAGCTGAACATCTTCTCCCTAGCTGCGATGGAGGCACATAGACCCTATTCGCGCTTCTGCGCCTCGTCACGCGCCGCGATTGCCTCATCGCGACTCTTCACAGCCGTGGCGAGCGTCTTTTCCATGGTGGCGGCATCGCGAAGAAGGGCATTATGTTCAACTACAAAACAAAAAAAGGGGAATAGACTATTAGTTGACTACATAACAACGATGCAGAAGAAGAAGAAGTAAAAGGCACTTACTTTCCACCACGCGATATCGCGTATCCAGCATTGCATGATGGCGACCCATCGCAAGCACCTGCTCCGCCAGGTGAGCAGCTTCCTTCACAAGGAGCTATCGAAAAAGGAAAACAACAACGGATCAGCAGATGACATGGATAAAAATCGACTGCAACATCAGAAAACAGAGATACTACACTTACGTGATCCTCCAATGACTCTGAAGTCGATTGATGAGCAGTCATCCGAGCAACCATCCGATGCTCCCCATCGTGCGGAGAGCTGGATGAGTTATGCCCGGAGTGGGCCGCCAATGGAGGGGAAGGAGCACGCTCAACCTCTTTCTTGGCCCTCGAGGTCACGACTCCAGATTCCTTCAAAAATTGGATGTCGCCAGAAGATGACGACGCCTGCTGACTGCAAGACCAAACCAACATAAAAAAAAGGCAGCTCCAAAGAAGAACCAAAAAGGAAAACTCGAACACTTACCAATCAAACTTATCAAAGTCGAAGGTTTGATTGCCTGACTCTGACGACGATTCCTTCGGCAACCGCATCCTTTTGCGAGAGGAGGGCGCCATGGCACTCACAGGAACGGCAGGGATTGGCGACTCCGCACCAACACCTGCACCTTCTGGAGTTGAAGGAGACGACACATCTGAATCTTTGCTGCGCGAACGCTTGGGAGTATCCGGACTACTCGACTCGGGGGCTTCCTCCTCCACATCGGATGGGACGGTCGACTCTGACTCATCCTCTTCCAAAGCTTCACGAGGAATAACCCCCTCAGGAAGAGGGGGCATACAGGGCGATACCACCCAATCCTGCATACAGAAAACAAATTCAACAGAAAGTCAAGCAACGACAAAGAAGCAATTGACAAACAAAGCTACTACGTAGCACAACCGTACCTCGGGAGGAGGGTTAGAAGCATCGAACGGAGGAACGACTGGCTCACTGGGGAGCACATCCTTGACGGTGTACTTCGTGACTCGTCAAACCCTTTTATCTACCTCACTCGCGGACATGCCATCGGCAGACACGCGAGTGACATCGTCTGCGCCAGCCCACTGGAACATGGGGTGGACTCTGGCCTGTAGGGGCTGGATGCGACGGCGCAGCCATGTGCGAATGAGGGCGCAGCCTCCCTCCTCCTTGCCCATGTGACTCTCGAGGTCGTAGACGCGCGCATATAGCACCTCTGTCTTCGCGGACTCGCCGGGCATAATAACGTTCTTCCAGGAGAGCCTCCTCCTGCATAGCGTCGCGGGGTTGAAGGGTGCGAGTCTGTAGTGGTCTCCGTCAGCCTTCTGGTCGTGGACGTAGAACCACTTGTCCCTCCACCCTTGGACGGACATCATCAACTTGATGTCGAAATACGTGACAGAGGGGTCGACGTGGATACCGCAGCCGCCTACATCATAGACTACGGAGCCAGACGCCGATCGGCGCTTCAAATTGAAGAGGCGCTTAAAGAGGCCAAAGTGCGGCTCGATTCTGAGCCAGCATTCACAAAGAGTAATGTAGCAAGCTACGTGGAGGATGAAATTGGGGGACAACTGATGGAGATGGAGCCCGTAAAAACAGAGAAGGCCCCTGAAGAAAGGATGCAGGGGCAACGAGAGGCCGGGAATGATGAACGCTAGGAACATCACCCGAAAACCGACAGGAGGAGAGGGGATTACCTCGCCGCCAGGGACACACGCGTCAGCGACTGCGGATGACAAAATTGCGTCTTGACGAAGAAGATGAAGCTCTGAGTACTTGATCACAGATGGACGCCATGCGCCATTCGTGACGCGAGTGCCCGTGCCTTTCTTATTTCTGCCGGCGGTGGTGCTGGTGCCCGTGACGGCGGAGCTGCCCTTCTTCTTCGTCGCAGCCGCGGCAGCAGCGGAATTGGCCGCAACACCTCCATTTTTTCCCCATTCCGCGGCGGCGATGTGGCCGGAGGAAGTAGCTGGGAAATACGCGGAGCTGATCCAGTGCCGCGAAGGAAAGGAGCGCAAGGAAGCAGAGGAGCAGCAGTAATAGCGATGAAGGCATAGGCAGAAAAGAAGTAGATGTGAAATTTAACGTCGCCGCATCGCTACTTAACCCACTGGAAGATGCAATCCAACGGCTCAGAAAAACCCTATCAGACGCGTGGCGTTCATCGAGCTTGACACATGGTGGACCTGAAACGCGAACAGTCCCCCACTACTCCCATTACGCGCGGAAATCGAGGAGGCGCAGTTAAAATAAATATTACACACGCCCGGTCAAATTAGACTCAGGAAATGGGACCCACCGCTCGTCACGTCCCGTCAACCTCGCTCACACGGGCAATGAGGTCATGGAATCGTCAGCACTGACGTCATCAAAAACTACGCAGCAGAAGACTTCGACTACTTTAGTCCTTGCTCGAGTCTTTGACTCCACCAAGCACTCGGGGGCTACTCCCATAGGGAGCGCTGGTCGCGCACCCAATGATTTTTTCTTCTTCTTCTTCTTCTTTTTGCAGGAACATGGACAATCAAAGCAAACCCAACCACGCAAAACACGGTTCGACTATGGACATGGGTTACTCCCATAGGGAGCGCCGGAAGCAAATTCGACTGAAACAAGCAAACAAAAGACGACAGCAGTCGCAAAAGTTCTTTAGTCCCTGCCCGAGTCTTTGACTAAAACCAGGCACTTGGGGGCTACTCCCATAGGGAGCGCTGGTCACGCACCCTATGATTATTTGTACACAGTACTGTGTGTTGATAACGTCCACACTCAAAGCTTATGGAGACACCGCCTCATGACTTTTCCCTACAAAGAGACTGTGTCTCTTGGGTCACCTGAATCGTCTCCGCGATGACAAAATTCAGATGCCGCGCTTACAGCATGAAGATAAGACCTGAATAAGGCCTGGCAACGCATTTGCTGTGCACTACCAGAAATATATCTGTGCCAACAGGTACGATGAACATGCCTTGACGGATGCGTCGACTGCTCGCACCCATATACTGGAATTCGACTCCTGTAAGACCTCCGCGGCTTGAGTCGAATTACACCAGCACTTTTCCGAATTCGAGTCCGGGGACTCGAGTTCGAGTAGATGGCGTTGTTTTATCCTAAGGTAGTTAACTGATACCGATACATCGGTTAAATCAGGCACGCACATCAACAATCCCTATGACACAAACAGGGCAGTCGAAAAATATACTCAGTCATGCACCCGAAAGGCTTCATAAAGTCTCTAATCGAATCTGCGATTCCACTGGACACTCGGGGGCTACTGACATGGGTATACCCTACAGGTACTCCAGCTTGGTATATACGGCCTGAATACGTAGAGGCCCACGGTGTCGCCAAGGCCCAAATGAGGAACTCGAGTAACCTGCGGACTCTCGATTGCTTGAAGAACAAGAAGAAGCTAAAGATAGAAAGTTCAAAGGGGAAAACCCTAACTTGTAACCGACTCGACTTGCTACCCGAGACCTAGTCTATCTATATAAAGGCTAGGAGGGGGCGGCGAGGAGGACACACTCAACCCTAGTTTCCACAACCCTCGCTAGATTGCATCTGCGCACCATTGTAATCCTCGATTCCTTTGATAATTCCACGAGCAGACAAGCAGGAGTAGGGACCTCTACGAGGCCTAAACCTAGGTAAATCTTCGAGTCCCCTGTGTGCTTGTTTGCTAGCCGATAGATGTCTCCAGCACTCCCTCCTTCTCCAAAACCCAAGTCCATAACAATGGGCATTGATGAGTTAAACCCTCGTCAGGTAGTGTTTGCTCCATTTGCTACTTGCTGTGGTAAGTATGGGCTGTAGCTCATCAATATAGTCACCAAATACTCCAAAGAGCTGCAGCGAGCAAAGAATGCGGCGAAGGCTGCGGCATCAGGGGCTGGCACCAGAAAGTCTGTGGCGTCAGAGACCACCACGGATTCGACGAGGCCCCCGAAGTCGAAGTCAAAGAAGCAGAGTGCTCCTTAGTAGCTATTATGTAATAGTTGTAGTTTATTTCCGTGATGAAACCATGCTTTTGTGGGAGTATCCCAGTCGATACTTTGTTGTTCCTGAATGCATTCGAGCCTTTTATCAATGTATTCTTGGTCCCTTATTTGCTCTTGCTTGGTTTGTGATAGGGTACGTCGAGTGGTCCTTCGAGTGATCCTCTTGATCCTCCACCCACCGATGAAACCTTGGCGCATCTGCGCTCAAAGGTGGAGGAGTTGTCCTTGTTTTTGCGACTGCGTGATCGCATTAAGCAACTGGAGCGTGAGTTGCCCATCCTCCGTGGTAGCGCATATGTATGGAAGTCGAAGGCGGAGAAGGCTACCGCTCGCGAGAAGTATCTCTTGGAGGAGGTGGTGCAGCTGAGTGAGCACTTCAAATGTTAGCTTTCTGCCCTCTTATCTTTTCTTTTAGTCAGTCGTGCCGATGCCTTGTCTTCATACTCTGCCCTTTTGTTTGGTGTAGTTGTCAGCGCTCGTCATCCGCAGGATGAGAAAGACCGGCTTGCCATTCGAATGAACGATCTGACCTAGGAGCAACTACAGGCGAGTGGGTACTTTTGGGTGGACCACGATCGTGCGATCGCACTTGCGGCCCTGTAGGATCGCGCTTCTCGAGTACTTCACTTTTTGAAGAAGGCGCAGTCGTGCCTTAGGCATATCTATCAAACGATGTTTCCACTGGACACCGTCCCTTCAAGCCTGTTGGCTCTTCTAGCAAAGTTCCAGGATTTGAGTGTGGTTCGCGAGTGCGTGCGACAGCAGTTAGTAGCTGGTGCTAAGGCTGTGTTGTCGCTGGTGCGACTGCATAGGCCAGATGTAGATGTTGCAGTTGTTGCCGCTGGGCCGCCACCTCCGCCAGAGGGTATGGCCTGGGACATGGTTCCACACTACCAAGCGGTTGATCGCCCGACGGAAGAAATTGTCGACTTCTTTGAGGAACAAACAAACATTCTCCTGTTGCAGCAGTAGCATGACTTGTATCCTGCACATAATTGTACAAGTTTTGTAAAGTTCATATGAATATGTTAGTTGTAATTAATACTTATTGATATGTGAAGAGCTTGCTAGCTTTTAAATTTTGTGAGTGTACTTGTACTCTGCAGTTCCTTTTCGTTAGCCTGACTTGTGTTATTTTAGCACCTTGCCAACCTGTCAGGTGCGTTACAACTGGGTTGGTGTTTATCAAGGGTTCGATTGATGTTGTGTCAGCTACTCGGGATACTGCGATTTGTTCATAGAACGAGAGTGTAAAGGGTGGCGCATCCCCCGAGTGATAAAATTGCCAGAAAATAAGGGAAACACAAAGTTTGGGGCACTTAGCTTTATTTATTCGTGGAATAGTACGAGGTGCAATGTGTGGCTAAGTAGCTTGGCTGAATAGCCTTATTTGTAATGTAAAAACGACTAGGGGTAGAAGCGACGCAGCTACACGACGTTCTAGGGATTGGAGTATGCGACTCCTGTCTCACGATCTTTAAGGCAATAGGCGCCACCTGGGATTACTTCTGTAATCACGTATGGTCCCTCCCAAGGGGACTCGAGCTTGAGGTGCCCTTGCTGCTTCAGTCAAAGGACCAGGTCTCCTTCGACGAAGGATCTGGGGCGTAGCCTTCTGCTGTGGTAGTTGCGGAGGCTTTTCTGGTAGATTGTTGATATCTCCGCTGCGATTTCCCATGCCTCATCAAGAAGGTCGACGGAATCTTCGAGTGCAAGAGTTGACTCCTGCTTGCTGTAAGCGACCATCCACGGGGCTTTGTAGCGTACTTCTGCAGGTAACACCGCTTCAGCACCGTGCACCATGAAGAATGGGGTGTATCCCATGGCGCTGTTTGGAGTTGTGTGTAAGCCCTAGAGTACGTATTGCAGCTCATCTGGCCAGCAGCCGGCGGCTTGTTCGAGTAGCCGGAGGAGTCGTTTCTTGATTCCGCTACAGACGAGGCCATTGGCCTTTTCGAGTTGATCGTTGGTCTGCAGGTGAGCCACCGAGGCGTAGCTTATGTTGATTCCCAGGTTTTCGCAGAATTCCAGGAACTCCTAAGAGGTGAAGTTCGTCCCATTGTCCTTGATGATGCTATGCGACACTCCAAAGCGGTAGACAATGGATTCGAAGAACTTGACAGCGCTGGCTCCTGATTGATTTGTCACCGGCATGGCCTCGATCCACTTGGTGAACTTGTCGACTGTGACTAAGAGGTAAACACAACCTCCTAGTGAAGATTTCGGGAGCTTGCCGACCATGTCGAGTCCCCATTGCGCGAAGGGCCAAGCCAATGGTATTGGCCAGAGTTCTGTGCCAGGTGCGTGAGGTTTGTCTGTGAATCGCTGGCAAGCATTGCAGCGCTAGACGATGTCCTTGGCGTCACGCATGGCTGTGGGCTAGTAGAATCCAGCTCGCAGAGCTTTGGCGATGAGGGCGCGACTTCCATCATGGTGCCCGCAGGTGCCTTCGTGGATGTCGAGGAGGACAGCCCTTCCGTCCCCGTTGGAGACGCACCGTTGGAGTACTTCTATGATGCTGCGCTTGTACAGTTCGCCGTTGATGAGGGCGAAAGCCTTGGACCATCGCGTGATGTGTCGTGCGTCAGTCGGATCGTCTGGCAGCCTCTTGCTGAGTAGATATGTGATGTAGGGTTGTGTCCAAGATGGCTCGATCATCATGACACCCATTGGTCCTTCGAGTCCTGTATCAAGCTCTAGGTCGTTGAGTGCCATTGGCTCATTGGGTGGCGTAGCGCCCGAGTCCGTTGACGCGCTTGCTTTCTTCTCTGGAGCCTTTGGCTGGATGGAGCATTCGCATATGCACTCAAGAAATACCCTAGGTGGTATGGGGGCGCAGGTGGAGCCAATGTTGGCGAGTGTGTCCGCCCCTTCGTTGCTTTCACATCCTACGTGCCGCAGCTCACAACCGTCAAAGTCCCCTTCGAGTGTGTCGTAGAGGTCGCGATAGGCGATCATGTTGTCACTCAGTGCGTCGCATTCGTGCATCGTTTGGTTGACCACCAGTTTGGAGTCGCCCTAGATGATGAGCCTCTTGGCGCCACAGGTTTTCGCCATCCGCATCCCATGGATTAGAGCCGCGTACTCAGCTTCATTGTTGGAGGCAGTGAACTACATTCACAGAATGTATTTCAGCTTGTCTCCCTAGGGCGATGTCAGTATAACACCTATGCCAGCTCTGTCCTTTCGTTTGGACCCATCGAAGTGCATTGTCCAGAGGTAGGACATATCTGGCTTTTCGGGGAGCTGGTTCTCCATCCAGTGCACGAGGAAATCAGGGAGGACTCGTGACTTGATCGCATCGCGCTTTTCGTATATGATGTCTCGTGGACATAGTTCGATTCCCCAAAGCGCGACTTGTCCGGTGGCATCAGGGTTATTGAGGATATGCCCGAGCGGGGCATCGTTGACCACCATGATTGGGTGCTCCTGGAAGTAGTGGCGCAGTTGCCTGGATGTCATGAAGACGCCATACGCCAGCTTCTGGTTGTGCGGGTACCGCTGTTTTGTTGGTGTGAGCACCTCACTAAGGTAGTAGACTGGGCGCTGGACCCCGTGGACCTTGTTTTCTTCGGCTCGTTCCACCACAAGCACCGTGCTGACCACCTAGTTGGTGGCGGAGATGTAGAGCAACCGCGGCTCTTTTTCGCGTGGAGTCACCAGTACTGGCGAGGTGGATAGTAGATGTTTGAGGACTTCGAATGCTTCTTACGCCCCGGCTGTCCACTCGAACTTGTCAGTTTTGCGGAGAAGTTGGTAGAAGGGCAATGCCTTTTCGCCCATTCGAATGATGAATCGGCTGAGCGCCGCGATTCGCCCAGCCAACTGCTAGACGCCTCTTACGTTCTTTGGCTTCTCCATGGCCAGTATGACCTTTATTTTGTTCGGGTTTGCTTTGATCCCTCTCGTGGAGATGAGATACCCGAGTAATTGCCCAGATGGTACGCCAAAGGCGCATTTGTCCGGATTGAGCTTGATCAGGTAGTGGTCGAGGTTGGCGAAGGTCTCGCGTAGATCGTCGATTAGCGAGGCTTCCTCTTTTGTTTTGATGACAATGTCATCAACATAGACTTGGATGTTGCGGCCAAGTTGATTCTTGAGGCAGGCCTGCATGCACCGCTGATAGGTGGCTCCTGCGTTTTTAGCCTAAAGGGCATCGTGTTGTAGCAGAACACACCAAAGGGCGTTGTAAATGCCGTTTTCTCTTGGTCTTCCTCCTTCATTCGAATCTGATTGTAGACTGAGTAGGCCTCGAGGAAGCAGATACGCTCACATCCTGCGGTGGAGTCGATGATTTGGTTGATTCGCTGTAGTAGGAAGTGATCCTTTGGGCAGTGCTTATTCAAGGAGGTGAAGTCCACGCACATCCGTAGGATATCCGTGTCTTTTTTGGGCACCAGCACTGTGTTAGCGAGCCAAGTGCTTTCCTTGATCTCACGTATGAATTTTGCGTCGAGGAGTCTATTGATCTCCATTCCGACTGCTTTTGCTCTTGGTTCAGATAGTCACCAAATTGTCTGTTTGACTGGCCGTGCGTCTGGATTTACGTTGAGTTAATGCTCAGCAAATTCCCTGGGAACTCCTGGCATGTCCGCTGGACACCAGGCAAAAATTTCCCAATGCTCACGGAGGAATTCGACGAGCGCGAGTTCCTATGCGGAACTCAAGTTGTTGGCGATGAGGGTCGTCTTGGTCGGCTCCATTGGGTGGACCTGGACTTTCTTCGTGTGCACCGATGAGTCAAATGACAGATCGGGTGAACTTGGCCTACTCAGGGGGGCAAACTGTTGTCTATGGACTCCTTTAATCTTGCGAGTTCCTCTTGCATGCCGAAGGACTGGGAGATTCTGTTGAATTCCCTGTCGCAGCTGTTCGACCTCTCGAAGTTGTCGTTGATTATGATTACGCCGTTTGGGACTGGCATTTTCATCTGCAGGTAGGCGTAGTGCGACACTACCAGGAACCTTGCGAACGCGACACGTCCGAGGATGCAGTGGTATTGTGAAGGCCAGTCGACGACTTCAAAGTCGATGCGCTCACGCCGGAAGTTTTGCGGCATGCCGAAGATGACGTCGAGGTTAATTTTACCCAGGGGATATATGCCCTTCCCTGGGACGATGCCGTGGAACATCGTGTATGAAACTTCCAGACACGTCAGAGGGATCCTCATCGCACACAAGGTACTCGTGAACATGAGGTTAATGCTTCCGCCGCCATCCATGAAGACGCAGCTCATGTCGAAACCCCCAATCTGCGCCTCGAGTACGAGGGGATAATGGCCTGGATGAGGAACTTGGTGCGGGTGGTCATGCCTGTCGAAGGTGATGCATGACGAGGTACTCAGTGGTGGAAGGTGGAGAGTTTATCGCCAAGTTGACTTGGCGAGTGATGGCCTTCTGCACACGATTTGAGGGACGCCCTTTTTGTATCATCTCCATGTTGCCCACGGCTCGTGGGTATGGTTCGCCTCCGTGATGTTGGGCCGGCGCGGCCGCGGGTGGTGGTGGTCCGGGCGGTGGTGGAGGAGCTCCATGTGCCACAGCGTCTGAGGCGGCTCCATAACCCCTATTAACTGCGTCGCGATTCATTCGGGCCAGGCCCTCGTGGAGTTTGAGGAACTCGCGGCAGTCTTTGAGAAGGTGGCCGGATTTCTTCTTGCCATCGTGCTTGTCGATGTAGAAGTGCATGTTGCATGGCCCGGATAGTTTGTCCTTGATAGATGTTGTGGGTGCCTCTTCGCGAGTGCGGTGTTGCCACACCTGCGTGGTTTTTCTGTTGTCGTGGTATCCACCACTGTGGTATCCGCTGTTGCGGTTGTCCTCGTGTTTGTCGACGTAGCCGGTTGCGACCATGTTGACCTCATCACGGTCGTCGTAGACGTGCATCCGGCATTTGCCTCAGCGATCGCGTCTGCGCACGAGGTCATCGTCATCGTCGGAGTAGGTACGGTTCTTCACCGAGTCTTCTCCGTCAGCCCACTGATTCGCGATTTCCATCAGGTGGTCGATCATTTTGGGCTTCAAGCGGCCCAACTCCTCCCTGAGCTCTATTCGGCGAACGCCGCCGTTGAATGCGTCGATTACGTGATCCTCCGAGATGTTTTCTACGAAGTTCTTGATGGACCACCTCTGGATGTACGAGCGTAGCGATTCGCTCGATCTTTGCTGGCAGCTTCTCAGCTCTTCAATTGATGTGGGCCTTTTGTAAGTGCCCTTGAAATTGCGCATGAAGCTGTATACCAGCTCTTCCCAGCTGCGAATGGATCCGCGCGGGAGATTGTTGAGCCATGCGCGAGCGGCGCCCTGCAGCTATAGCTATAGGCATTGCATGACCGTGCTTCGACTCCCGCGATGTAGTCTGACAGAGGAGATGTGGTCCTCCAACCAGATTTTTGGGTCCTGTAGACTGTCAAATTTTGGGTTCTCCGACGGGAGTTTGAACCCTTTAGGCATTCACTTCTGCCTGATGGCCCTACTAAAGCATCTGGCGCCGCAGAGCTCAGTCTCGTCCTCTTTTGAGTCAGTCAAATGAGCGCGTCTTGGCCTCGATTTGTCGATTTTGCGTTGCGTGAGGTCATCGCGCGCATCGTAGTCGCGATCGTGCCGCCGTGAGTGGCGACGCCGAGACAGATCGTGGCTATCATCGCTGGACGAGGGCGAGGAATAGTGTTTTGCCAGAGCCTTGCTTTTCTTTGGCTCTGGTGCGGGCTCTTTGTCAAGGGCGGCCTCGACTAGCCCCAAGCCCACGCTCATAGATCGGTCCATGGCAGCTCGTGGATCTCTAGCTGGAGGCTGGTTGTTGAGGAGGTACATGGTGGCCGCCGTTACTGCATCTTGCGGCGTCTTCGGGAGCACGTTGCCCCGTGTATCCACCGTCATGGAGCCGAAGTCGAGGACTTCCGTGGCTTCTACATGCTCCTCCTCGGTGAGGTGGGCTAGTCGAGATCTTCTCTTGTTGGCCAGGTACTCGTTGCCTTTGGAGGAGGATCCTCCGTGGGAGGAGAGCCTGACTCGCCGAAGGCTTGACTCGTCCGCTGCCTTTTTACGCGCCTCAAGTTGCACGATTGCATGTAGCTGGCGTCTGTATTCCTCCTTCAGTAGCCAATGGTAGCCCATCAGCATGTCTTGCGGGGAGTTGAGGTGCAGAGGATTGCCTCGCAGAGCTTCTCGACAATGGGCCCACTCGTTGTCATTGAGTTTTATCACTACACGCTCTCCAGTGTGTTCATTCACTATGGTCGGCGGTTCTCCTCCCACTCCATTGTTGACGGGCGCGCTGTTGCCACCGTTGGGCGTACTGCCGTTGGTTGGTCCAGTGCCGTTGGGCGCACTGCCGTTGGGCGGTCTGGTGCCAGATCCGGTGCCAACATTTTCGTGATTGGCGGTAGTGTCGCCTGTGTTGATGACTGCGCACATGAAGTGGTTGGGGAAGATGTTGCTCCTGCAACTTTCAGATCTAGAATCGTAGGCTCCGTCTTCTGTGGCCAGGTCACCTAGATCAGATCCACGACTACTGTCGCTGTCCGTGCTCCCAGATATTGCCGAGGCATTGAGCTCGCTGAGGGTGCCGATTGGTGGCGGGAACCATGATGCTGGAGCAATCGTGGGTGCCGTCGGCTGGTCAGGCAGGCAAAGCGTGCCTAGTTGACCAACCTAGAAGCGGAAGCTCCCAATCGCCAGGCTGATTCCATCGCCCACGGACTCGAAAGCCGGGCGAGTGGCCGGCGTGTGGACGGTGAATTCGAACGCACCGAAGAGCTGACAAATCTCCACTGTTGCGGAGTTTTAAATTGCGGTTGACGGGGTCGAAGAAGCCGCAACATCAGCACTCCCAGTTCCCATAGATGACGCTAATTGACGAGGGTTTAACTTGTCAATGCCCATTGTTATGGACTTGGGTTTTGGAGAAGGAGGTAGAGCTGGAGGCGTCAATCAGCTAGCAAACAAGCACACGGGGACACAAGGTTTACCCAGGTTCAGGACTCGTGGAGGTCCCTACTCCTGCCTGTCTGCTCTTGGAATTAACGAAGGAATTGAAGATTATAGGGGCGCGCAGATGCAATCTGCCGAGAGTTGTGGAAACTAGGGTGGTGATCGTCCTCCTCGCCGCCCGCTCCTAGCCTTTATATAGATAGGCTAGGTCTCGGGTAGCAGGTCTAGTTGGTTACATATTAGGGTTTTCCCTTTGAACTTTCTATCTTAAGCTTCTTCTTGTCTCGCAAGCAATCGAGAGTTCGTGGGCCACTCGAATTCTCCACTGGGCCTTGGCAACACCGTGGGCTTCTGCCGTATCTGAACCGTATATACCAAAATCGAGTACCTGTAGGGTATACCCATGTCATCTATGGAAAAGCTATTATACTACATCTATGAATCCAGATTGAAGGTATCATGAGCCTTCCTGAGGACATAATGCCCAACTTTAAAGATCTGGTGGTGAGGGAAAGAGATGATTCACTCATCAATCGGAAAGCTGCAAAAAAACAAAAGCATTGGGGGGTCCTGTGCAACCAACTAGGCAAAACACTAGGGTGGACATATCCAAAAACATCCTAGATAAAGCTATGAACCTAAAGAAAGTTACTAATCTAGCAGTTCCTAAGAGCATGAAAGGTATAATGTCCACTAATCCTTTCTCGGCCCTTTGTACTATTGATATAGAAAGTCTGTCTAATAATATAGGAGTACATTTTCCTGTTGTTGATTCCTCTAGCACTAGCTCTGTTTTACATAGCCCACCTCTTCATGCTAGTTCTTCATATGAACATAGCACTAAAGATGAAGAAGCAGAAGGGTGGATAGAGGTTTTACATAGATCTCGTGGCAAGCACCCCAGGAAGAAGAAGTTATGATTAGTGTCTTTTGGAATAGTAGGAGTCTTAATGCTCCAGGTAGAAGGAAATACATAGATGAAAATATTATTCCTTTAAAGGTAGATTATATTGGTTTTCAAGAAACCAAAAATATAGTTTTAGCAATTCTTTCCTGAAGAATATTCTAGGAAATAGAAACTTTAGCTAGAATTTTTTGCCTTCTTAGGGGACTGTGGGAGGTATACTAGTTGGAGTTAATTTAGATATTTTTTATGTTATTTATTGGGATATTAGATCCTTCTCTGTTAGTGTTATTCTTAAGAATAAGATTGCTGAGTTTATTTGTAGAATTACTACTATCTATGGATCAGCATATGAAGAGAAAAGGCAAGAATTTATCTCTGAACTGCATGATCTTTTTGTGAACTGGGATGGCCTAGCTATGATAGGGGGATATTTTAATCTTGTGAGATCCCCTGAGGATAAATCTACTAGGAATGTTGACTATAAATGGGTAGATAAGTTTAACACTTGGGTGGATCTCTGGGCCCTTATGGAAATTGGTCTCTCTGGTAGATCATATACCTGGGGAAACAACCAAGAAGCCCTTATCATGTGTAAACTAGATAGAATCTTTTGTACTACTAGTTTTGAGAGTAATTTGCCTCTAGCTCATGGTAGAACTTTAACTAGGATAGGGAGTGATCACACCCCTATAGTTTGGGATTCAGGAGAGTAGGTGCTCTTGAAACCTTCTAGATTTAAATTTGAAAAATGGTGGCTCAGTAGAGCTGATTTTAAAGATATAATGGTCAAAGCCTGGTCCTTACAAGTTAATAGTGATGATCCTATGAACATTTAGCAAAGTAAGGTTAGGTATTTTAGGAAGCTAGCTAAAGGATGGAATATGAACATAGAGGCTGTAATTAGGAAAAATAGAAGAGAACTGATGGAGGAATATGATGCTTTAGATATTAAGTCTGAATCTCAGACTCTATTAGATGAAGAAACATGTAGACTAGATTTTATTTATTCAGAATTACATAAGTATTGGATATTAGAAGAAATTAAGGCAAGGAAAAGATAAAAACACTGCATATTTTCATGTAGTTACTAATCAAAGAAGAAGAAAAAAGTTGATTAATGTCCTTGATGGCCCTGAAGGCCCTGTAATAGATATTAAGGATATGCTTCGGGTAGCCACTGACTATTATAAAGACTTGTTTACTTGGGAACCCAGACCTGATATCCAACTGAAACATGACTTTTCCACTAAATAGAAAAAATTTAGTGACACTGGGAATATGGGTTTTGGAGCTGTTTTTACTGTAGAAGAAATCAGATTAGCTGTCTTTACTTCTTATGCTGATGGGGCCCTAGGACCTGATGGTCTTTCCTTTATGTTTTATCAGACTTTCTGGGATATTATTAAGGATGATCTCCTTCTCATGTTTAATGCTTGGCATAAGGATTAACTAAACCTTTTTAGACTTAACTTTGCCATGATTACTTTGATCCCTAAGGAAAATGATGCAAGAACTATGAATTTTTTTAGGCCTATTAGTTTGTTAAACTTCTCCTTTAAGATTTTCACTAAAGTACTGACTAATAGACTAGCTACTATAATAGGTAGGTTAGTTTCTCCAAATCAATCTGCTTACATTAGAGGTAGGTTTATTTTAGAAAGTGTGGTTACTGCTCATGAGGTAATTCATGAGGTGCATAGAAATAAAAGTAAAGGTCTTGTGCTTAAAATAGATTATGAGAAAGCATATGATAGAGTTAATCTATATTTCCTGTTTGAGATTCTAGAACTTAGAGGGTTCTGCCCTATCTTTATTAGATTTATTAAATAGATTACCCTAGGGGGATCTATAGGGGTTAAAGTTAATGATTTTGAGAGTGGTTTTTTTCTATCTAGGAAGGGTCTTAGGCAAGGTGACCCCATTGCTCCCCTCCTTTTATATCTTATGATAGATGTGTTTGCTAGGATGTTAATCAAAGGTTCAGATTGTGGTGCTATTAGGGGCCTCTGTCCTAATTTCATCCTAGGAGGAGTTGTTTGTCTCCAATATGCAGATGACACTCTGCTTTTCCTAGAGCCTGATGAATGTGTAGCTATTAACCTGAAATGGATCCTTACCTGCTTTGAACAAATTTCTGGGATGAGAATCAACTATCATTAAAGTGAACTCATTTCCATTAATATGGAGGAAGTAGAGATTAATCCTTTTCTAGATATCTTTTCTTTCATTATGGGTAGCTTCCCTATTAAGTACCTAGGGATACCCTTACATTTTGAAAAACTTAAGCGGGAGGATTTCTAACCCTTGATAGAAAATCTTTTGAGTAGAATTACTGGTTGGAGAGGGAAACTACTCTCTTATGTTGCTAAAAGAGTTTTGATTCAAGCATGTCTTTCTAGTATTTCTATATACCTCCTTTCTTTTTTTAAATTCCCTAAATGGGCTTTAAAGCTCTTAGATTCCCATATGGCTAACTTTTTCTAGAATCATGAAGAAGGAAACCATAAGCTACACTTAACAAACTGGCCTTCAGTTTGCATGAAGAATGAGTTTGGAGGCTTAGGCATACCAAACCTGCAAGACCTGAACCTATGTCTTCTTGGTTCTTGGGTAAAAAGATATATCCAGGGGGAGGAGCCCTGTGGAGGAAAGTAATAGATGCTAAATATAAAACTAAGTCCCCAAACATCCTGTGCTGTCATGATATCCATCCCTCTACTTTTTGGAAAGGGATTATGTGGGCCTCTAGGGATGTAGACATAGGTTATAAGTGGCATGTAGGTAATGGTAAATCCATTAAATTCTGGGAAGATATTTGGTTTGGTAATTCTACTTTAGCTACTCAATTTTGGGAGATTTATCTAATCTCCAACCAACAAACTAAAACAATAGCTGATTTGTGGGATGGAACTCAACTAAAGTGTGATTTTGAGAGAACATTTAATGAGCAGATGATGACTTAGTGGCATGAGATTCTACGGATTGTACAACATATAACCCTCTCTGATGAGGAAGATCAACTAATCTGGCAATATGAATCTAAAGGGGTATATTCTTCTAGCTCTATGTATTCTTTGGTTATTTTAGGGGTATAACCGAGATCTATATCCCTGTTGTATGGAAATTGAAAATCCCCCTAGAATCTAGGTTTTTCTTTGGTTATTCTCTCAGAATAAAATTATGACTAGACATAATCTTAGGGATAGGAGAATTCAAAAAACCTTTAGAATGCAATGTCTATAAGGAAGTAGAGTCTGTTCATCACTTATTCTTTGAATGCCTAGTCTCTAGAATTATCCGGGAAGATGTTCAGGACATTTTTGGTGTCATGATTGTGAATTTTGAATCTCTTGCTTTGAAATGGCTTGCTAATAAGAAACACTTACACTTTAATGTTGTTTCTTCAGCAGTCCTTTGGAGTATTGGGAATAATAGAAATAGCCTTGTCTTTAACAAGACATCTTGGATTAACATGAAACAGGTCTGGCGCTTGGTTCTGTCATACCTGAAACTATGGAAGATGCCATTCAAAGAACTGGAGGAAGGGAAGATTAATCTCTTCATGGAAAGGATGATCTGTAGACTAAGAAGTCCTCTAGAACTCCCGGCGAATTAAGCTGCACTAGCTTTGAGTGGATCACCACTTGGAAAACTACAGCATCGTCGAGCTATGGAGGACGTGCATCAATGGATCATCTCTAGGCCCATCCCGAGGAAGAAGATTCAATCCATGTGGTGTACTAGTCTGCTGCCTTTTTACCTCTGTTCTTTGTTTTGGTCTGTAATGCTCTTTTGGAACCTGTAATCTCCTGGTAATTTATATCCTCCCTACTGGGTTGAGATTTCATTTTAGTTGTGGCAGTCTATAGAGCTTCCTAGTTTTACTTTCAGACTTTGGATTCAGAACTTGGTGGTTTCATTTTTAGTAATGGAATGGGGAATGGAGTCCCTTTTGATCTAAAAAAAATCTGCCCCTCGATTCAACAATGTAACTAATTTCAATTGTTATTCTGCTTGGATGTTTGCTCCAGTACAACTCCTTCCCCAAACTCAGCAAATTCAAACACGGATGAGATCGCTTGATACTCTTTGTTATTAATAGCAAACGAGTATATATAGCCATGTACAGGGTCTATATAGTCCAACTAAATAGTACGAATATGTAGCATACATATGCATACGAGTATGTATGTACGTCGGCTCATTGATAGAGGCCCTTCCACGAGGTGGTGACCGTGGCTAGCGGGCAGGCGGGAGGAAGACAAGGCGGTGCTGGCTGGACACGAGACACTACGAGGTGGCGCACACGAGCCTCAACAATGCCTTGGTGGTGCAGGATGGATAGCGGTGCGATGAGCGGCTGAATAGTCCAGCGGTAATTTGGCCGGACTGTCCGACTGTTGAAGTATGATCCAAATTTATTAAGGAGGTTACCTTATGGCAATCAGAGCAAGACCCATCATCGGAGCCTTGGACCGATAAGGATTCCTAAAAGGGTGCAGGAGCAAAGCCCCCTCCCACGATACAGATCATTAAAGACCTAGGTTTCCACCTGAAAGGACATGTATGCCCCCATGTGTGGTTTTGGTAATTAATGACATCTGCTTGAATTGAGTTTCACTTGTAGGAATTGTCCATTGGCATTGCTTGGACCATGTGTTGGCTTCAAGGTAGAAGAAATGAAAAAATGAAGAGAAATAAGCACCATCCAAAGGCTTTGGGCCCATTGGAATCATATTGAAAAAAGAAGAAGATTTGATGTTGATTAAGTCGAAGTGCAAAGAGAAGCTTCGAGATGGATCAACACTCAAGAAGAAATGAATAAGTGCAAGTTCAAGTTGAGCCATCTTGATATGATCATATGCTTGAAGCTTTCCATCCTTCGGTGATCATGGATAGATGAAGACAAGTTCAAGGAAGAGGTCTCCCTATTGTGTATGGGGGAGCAATTCGCAAGTCTTCATCAAGCAAAGCGCGAGCAAGAGCAATCAAGAAAGGTGTTCCATCTTGAGGAGGACAAGACCGTCAACATCAACCTCAAGTGGAATGCTCAAGGCAAAGGTATGGTCTTGATAGGTTTTCTATTTTGCCAGTCTCTTGTAGTTTGTTGGGAGACTGGGTTTAGGATAGATAGCTGTACTATCAAGAGTGGCTCTCGAGTGAGTAGCTCGATCGCATCTTTTAGAGAGATCTCAAACCTTTGCATTCTTTCATCATCTTTCTTTGTTGTTGTTTGGATCTTATCCATATGAGGTTTTAGAGCTTATGGCTATCTTCGTAACAAGCTCTAGTTCATCAAAAAAGGATTTCTCGTGTATATCTTATTGATCCACACCTTGGGAGGTATCTCACATATTTATTCATGGTATTTTCTCCCTTGGTGATACCCAATATTTCCAACAAAATTGGTTTCATCTTTTTTGGAGTTCGGATGCAAAAGGTATTGCAGTTTTGGTTCTGAAGTTTCTCTGGATAGTAGTACCGCTTCTCCACTGGTAGTACCGCCAAGGCATATTTGCCGCCGGTAGTACTAGGGGAAGTTCTAGGACACTTTCGCTTAGCCCGTGACATCCCACAATAACCTTTCTGTTTGGTCGCGTTTGTTTACTGGAACTTGACCGAAAGTGAGGCGGTAGTACCGGCCTAGCCACAACAGAAGTACTGCTGAACGAGCCATAGTACCAGCTAGGTACTATTTTCTCATTTCCGCGCCGAGCTTTTGACCGTTGGAAGGGAGACGGTGCCAGTACCGCCGAACCAGCGATACTACCCACCGTGCACGGATTTGTGTGAGGCAGATCTGGGAGGGCCTATTTAAGGCCTCCCTCTTCCTCTTTGTGGGGTTAGCTCTTTTGGTTGGTTCTTGTGCTCTCTCTCCTCCATTGTTGACCTCCAAGAGCTTGTCCTCTCCTCTTCTCCCTTCCATGGTTCTTGCATCTTTTTGATGGATTTGAGAGAAGAAATCTAGATCTACATCCTCACCAAACCAAATCCCCTCTTTGTGAAGGAATCCTTAGGATCTAGATCTTGGAGAATTTGGTGTTCTCCTCTTGTGTTATTCCTCTCTTATTTCCCCAGTAGCTTTTGTAGCTTTGGTGGGATTTGGGAGTGAAGTACCCGCCTTTGCATTTGGTGCATAGGTTTGAGTTCTCTATGGAGATTTGACGAGTTCAAGCTTGTGGGCTTGTTTCTCTCGGGTTCTTGGAAACCTAGACGGTTGTGTGGTTGTGGTGTGATTCTCTCGGGGCCTCCAGTTGAGTTATGGATATACCTCAAGATAGAGGCCTTGGTGGTGATTCTTGGGAGTCTCCAATTGAGTTCTGGAGATTGCCCAAAGCTTGTAGGGTTCGGTGACCACCCTCAAGTGTCCCATAGTGGACCGAGTGCCTGCATTTGGCGGTGCGTACTCCAGAGAATAAGGTGAGACTTTTGTGGCATGGGTGAGTAGTGTGCCTTTGCATATTGGGGTGAGGCCTTGTGTGGCGTTGGGTGAGTGATACGTTGCAAACGTATCCACAATTTTTGATGTTCCATGCTTGGTTTTATCTACTTTCTTATGTTTTGTCCACACTTTGGAGTACTTTTTATACACTTTCTTGGACTAACCTATTAACAAGATGCCATAGTGCCAGCTGCCTGTTTTCTATTGTTTTTGGTACCAGGAAAGTCAGAAAATGAATATTCTCGGAATTGGACGGGACAAAAGCCAAAGTCAGTTTTTCACCGAGGGGGACACGGAGCCAGAATACGAGACGGAGAGGGGCCAGGGGCCGGCCACACCACCTGGCCGCGCGGCCAGGCCTAGCCCGCGCCAGGGGGTGGTCTACCGCCTAGGGCACCCCTCGGCCTCCCCTTTTGCCTATAAGATGCCTCCGATACAGAAACCCTAAGTACCGATCAAAATTCCACGAAAGAGTCTGTAGCCACCGTCATCTCCATCCCTAGATCGGGAGGGATCTGAAGCTCTTCCCGGCACCCTGCCGGAGGGGAGAATTCACCCTGGAGGCCTTTTTCATCACCATGCAAGCCTCCGGTGTGATGCGTGAGTAGTTCATCCCTAGACTACGGGTCCATGTAGTATCTAGATGGCTGGTTCTTCTCCTTTGCGCTATCATGTTTAGATCTTGTGAGCTCCGTTCATGACCAAGATCATCCATTTGTAATTCTACATGTTGTGTTTGCGGGGATCCGATGGATACTGAGATGCTATTTCAGATTGATTATTGATTCTATCATGTCTTTGGTATTTGTGATCTTGCATGCTTTCCGTTGTTAGTAGCTATCTTGGCCAAGTAGATGCTAGCAACTCCAAGAGTTAGTATTTATGCTCGATAGTGGGTTCATGCCTCTAGTAATCTGGGGAAGTGATAGAAATCTCTAAGGTACTAGATGTGCTGTTGCTACTAGGGAGAAAACAACAATCCTTTGTTCATAGAACAATCATATTGTTTACTTTACACGCAATGCGTAATACAATTATCTGTTGCTTGCAACTTAATACTGGAGGGGGTTCAGATGATAACCTGAAGGTGGATTATTAGTCATAGATGCAGTTGGATTACGGTCTATGTATAATGTTGTAATGCCCAATCAAATCTCAAAGGAGACAAGATGTTTAGTATATGCATATTGCTTTCTCGATGTTTGTCAATTGCCCCGCTGTAATTTGTTCACCCAACATGTCATCTTATCTTAAGGAGAGCCACCACTAGTGAACTATGGACCCCGGTCCTTTCTTTTATCATCAATCTACACCTGTTTACTGCTTTCTGTTTACTTTCTGTAAGCAATTACTTTCTTCCACACAATACGTTTAATCATTTGTTTTTAGCAAAACCGGTGAGATTGACAACCTCACTGTAAGTTGGGGGCAAAGTTCTGTGGTTGTGTTGTGCAGGTTTCCACATTGCTGCTGGCGTCGGTAGTGCGCCCTGCCATAGTCCATCTAGCAACACCTTGGAGGTGTTTCCTTGCTCCTACTGGTACGATAACCTTGGTTTCATAACTAAGGGAAAACTTGTTGCTGTACTCATCATACCTTCCTCTTGGGGTTCCCCAACGAGCTCGAGATATTTTGGGCCATCAAGGACTTTTTCTGGCGCCGTTGCCAGGGAGTCAAGGACATCTTCACAAGGGGAGTCCCTCCTAACCAATCTCTTTACTTTGTTGTTTTTGTTTTTCTTAATTTATTTTTGCTTTGTTTGCTTGTTTCTTATTCAAAAACACACACAAATTAGTTATTCTACTTTGCTTTCTTTATTAAAAACACAAAAAATGACTACTCTTGAAAACACTAAGTTGTGTGACTTCACTAGCACCAGCAACAATGATTTCATGTGCACACCTATTGCTCCACCTATTCCTGAAGCTACTTTCTTTGAAATTAAACCAGCTTTACTCAATCTTGTTATGAGAGAACAATTTTCTGGAATTGGTAATGAACATGTTGCTGCTCATCTAAATAACTTTGTTGAACTTTGTGAGATGCAAAAGCATAGGGATATAGATGGAGATATTATTAAGCTTAAAATGTTTCCTTTCTCTTTGAGAGGTAAAGCTAAAGAATGGTTGCAATCCCTAACTAGGAATAGTATTGATTCTTGGACTAAATGCAAAGATGCTTTCATTGGAAAATACTATCCTCCTGCTAAGATTATATCTATGAGAAGTGAAATAATGAAGTTTAAACAATCTGATAATGAACATGTTGCTCAAGCTTGGGAAAGAATAAAATCTTTGGTAAAGAATTATCCCACTCATGGACTGACTGCTTGGATGATTATCCAAACCTTTTATGCAGGATTGAACTATTCTTCAAGAAATCTATTGGATTCTGCTGCTAGAGGTACCTTTATGACCATTACTTTGGGTGCTGCAACAAAGCTTCTAGATAATATGATGGTTAACTATTCTGAATGGCACACTGAAAGAGCTCCACAAGGTAAGAAGGTAAATTATGTTGAAGAAACCTCCTCCTTGAGTGATAAAATTGATGTTATTATGTCTATGCTTGTTAATGGGAAAGCTCATATTGATCCAAATCATGTTCCCTTAGCCTCTTTGGTTGCTCAAGAAGAGCAAGTTGATGTGAACTTTATAAGAAATAACAATTTTAGCAACAATGCCTACAGGAATAATTTTGGTAATAATAACTATAGGCCATATCCTCCCAATAATGGTAATGCTTATGGAAATTCCTACAACAATAATAGGAGTGCTCCCTCTGAACTTGAAGTTATGCTTAAAGATTTTATTAGTAAACAAACTGCTTTCAATAAAACTATTGAGGAAAAACTCTCTAATGCTGGAAGAAATGTAGCATCATTGGCTGAAGCTCAATCTTCTTTGAATTAAATGGCTGCTAAACCTGAAACTATTGATAATCCCTTTGCTGCTACTAATGCCATACAAGTTAGAATTGATGAAAATGTTAGACTATTAGCTGAATTGCATGCTAAGTGGGAGAGAGAAGATGAAATTGCTAGAAACATTAGTGTTTCTACTATCACTACCACTAGTGTTGAGGATAGTAATAGCTCTACTACTTTAGATGATAATTATGATTTTGATCTTGATGGTTGCAATATCTCTGAAGTTATTAAGTTCCTACAAAAGCTTGCTAAAAGTCATAATGCTAGTGTTATGAATATGGCCTTTACAAAACACATTACTGATGCTCTCATAAAAATTAAAGAAGAAAAGATGAAACATAAAGCTTCTATTCCTATAAAACAAGAAGATGGTTGGGAACCCATCATCAATATGAAAGTGAATGATTTTGAATTCAAAGCCTTATGTGATCTTAATAGTAGTGTTTCTATTATGCCTAGAAGGATTTATGATATGATTGATTTGCCACCATTGGAAGATTGTTATTTGAATGTCCCACTTGATTATAATGCTATTAAGAAACTCATGGGGAGTATTAATGATGTTCTTATTATGGTTAACAATGCCTATGTCCCTGTTGATTTCTATGTTTTGGATGTTGAATGCAATGCTTCTTGTCCTATTACTTTGGGAAGACCTTTTCTTAGAACTGTTGGTGCCATTATTGATATGAAAGAAGGCACCATTAAATATCAACACCCACTCAAGAAAGGTATAGAGCACTTCCCTAAGAAGAGAGAGAAGATTTCTTTTGCCTCTCCTATGAAAACAAAATTTAGTTTTAATGCTTCTTCATTTAAGAACACTTGATGCTTTTCTTGCTTCTTATGCCTAACTTAAAGGCGTTAAAGAAAAGTACTTATTGGGAGATAACCCAAAAGTTTTAGATGAGTCTTGGAAGTTATTACTTCAGTAATAACCTCTACTTATCCTTTTTATTTGCTTTTTGTGCCAAGAGTAACCTCTAATGAGAGATAAGTAATGATTGGGAAAGTTGCTGTCCCGAAACAGATTTATGTGCTTCACCATACAAATTCGTGTAAAATATCTGTACGTCGTTTTGAGGCGATAATTTTTGTGCTTCTGCCCCAGGTTGTTATCTAACTTTCTTTAGTTCAACACTTTTTGATTTTAGCAACAGAAGGTCTTCGAAAAAATTGGTTTTTACCTGCTGGTCTGTTTTGACAGATTTCTGCCATTATTTGCATTTGCTTCTTGTTGGTTCCTTTTTCTGTTCTCTTTGGGGAATTGAGATTTTCAAGGGAAGTGCTTCAGTAGCTTGTGTTTAATTGGAAGTTTTATTGGTGTTGAAACTGAACCAAAAGACTTATTATCTTGATTGCACTAATGTTGCTAATAAAGATTGTGTGAAGTTTTGTCTGAAGGAAAAATTTCAGGTGTATGGAGAGAATGATGTAATGAGATGAAGAATGGACTAAAGCTCAATATTGGGGATGCCACCCTGTGTCACCCCAAGAAATATTCAAGAGGTACAAGCATCAAAGCTTGGGGATGCCCAAGGCATCCCCTTCTTCATCAATAAAAATCCCAGGTTTCTTCCAAACACTTCATTTTTATTGTTTCATGCACAGTTGTGTTGTTCTTGGAGCATCTTCTTTTTCGTTTTTCATTTTGGTTTTCATTTGCTTGGTTTTCTTAGTTTGCTAAATAAATTGGTTGGACCCTGATGTCTACGCACTTCTAATCTTGTAGACAGTTGTTGGGCCTCCAAGTGTAGAGGTTTGTAGCACAGCAGCAAATTTTCCCTTAAGTGGATCACCCAAGGTTTATCGAACTCAGGGAGGAAGTGGTCAAAGGTATTCCCTCTCAAGCAATCCTGCAATCAAGATACAAGAAGTCTTTTGTGTCCCCAACACACCCAATACACTTGTCAGGTATATAAGTGCACTAGTTCGGCGAAGAGATAGTGAAATACAAGTGGTCTGGATAATTATAAGTGGTAATGGTGATAGCAAATAGCTTGATGGCGTGGAAAAGACTAAAGTAAAACTGAAATAAATATGGAACCAAGCAAACATGTAACAAATCTAATTGCAAACAATGTTTCAATGTTTAGAAACAAGGCCTATGGATCATACTTTCACTAGTGAACACTCTCATATAAATATATTCTTCTTTATGATACTACGCTGAACTACTCTCCGATTGGACACTCTTATCCATGGTAGGGCTATAACAGCACACCTCAAAGTTCCCTTTCCGCATCTAGATAACCCCACACTGTCACCTTGAGCACTAGATGGTTCCAACAAACACCACAATTTCATAAAGACATCCAACTCCAAATATAACTCATAACAAGTATTTGTAATCTCTAGCCTAAGTGCCACCATGGTGTGCACACTGTCAATTTCACATACATGGGGAGAGCATAGATCTATTAAAGCACTTGCGTAGCAAGGTAGATCTATATATTACAAGCTCATGATCTCAATAATATCATGCATAGAGAGAGAGAGAGATGAACACATAGCTACCGGTAGAACCCTTAGCCTCGAGAGAGAACTACTCCCTCCTCATCATGGGAATCAGCAACGGTGATGGAGATGGTGGTGGAGATCGATTAAGATGGCTCCGGGGGCACTTCCCCATCCCGGCAGGGTGCCAAAACAAAGACTTTCTATCCCCTGAAT
The DNA here is from genome assembly GCA_916181665.1 of Avena sativa. NCBI lineage: Eukaryota > Viridiplantae > Streptophyta > Magnoliopsida > Poales > Poaceae > Avena > Avena sativa. Next base: position 161,364,647 of record OV702290.1, read on the forward strand.
CTCCCCTTCGGTGGCGGCGGCACTGCGGAACTTTTCGTGGATTTCTGATTGACGATCTAGGGTTTTTGCCTCGGGAGGAATATATAGGCGAAAGAGGCAAGGTCAGTGGCCGGCTAGGGGGCCCACACCATGCCCTGGCGTGGCCTAGGGTTGCCCGCACCAAGGGGGGTGTGGCCACCCTGTGTCCCCTCTCCGACTCTCCTTCTGGCTCCGTGAGTCTTCCGGGAAAATATCAACTTTGGCTTTTGTCCCGTCCAATTCCGAGAATATTCATTTTCTGACTTCCTAGAACCAAAAATAGCAGAAAACAGGCAACTGGCACTGTGGCATCTTGTTAATAGGTTAGTCCAGGAAAGTGTATAAAAAGGACTCCAAAGTTGGAACAAAACATAAGAAAGTAGATAAAACCAAGCACGGAACATCAAAATTTATAGATACATTTGCAATGTATCAACATCCCCAAGCTTAACTCCTGCTCGTCCTCAAGTAGGTAAGTGATAAAAAGAAAGAATAATTTTTGAGGTGACATGCACCATCAAAGACTTGATCAAAGTATTTGTAGAACATTCAAAGCTGGGATCATAGTACTTTAATCATAACATGAAAGACAAAGTTCTAGCAATAAGACAAAGAAACTATGATGCAACATGAAAAGGCACAAACAAAAGATTCATGAATAACAATGCTTTGCAAGACGTTTGTTTGTTTCACATAAAGAAAACATAGCATAGTAGCATGCAACTTGTCCCTCATAGAGTAGCAAACATAAATGCATAGGACACCTTCAAAGTTCATAAGAGTGACTAGATACAAATAGTTTAAAACAAGCAATATCAAAGCTATGCATCAATCAACAAGTCTTGGGACAATGCACATAAAACTAAGAATGGCCACTATGCTCTCAAAGTAGGTGCATAAAGATAGAAGGTGGAGACTCAACATAAAGGTAAAAGAAAGGCCTTCATAGAAGGAAGTAGGGATTCAAGTTTCATAAAGAGCTTCCAAAAATTATGGTACTTATTAGCTTTCAGCTCTCATTGCCCCTATCATAAGGATCTTGAAGTGATTAAGGTTAAAGTGAACAAACTATGGAGTATATGCTTGACAAAGTATAAGTTGGAAATCTCATGTCCCTTGAATACGAGGGCCGCTCCTCATGCTACTCCAGTTTAGTCACCGGTAAGTTATTGTCATCGTAAGTACATATGTATCATAGAGAACCGCCAACAGGGTACCCCTTACCCGATGATACGAAAGAATCCCCATATCAAAATGACAAGGCAAGCAGACAACGAGCATCTCAGCAATCTTCTTATTTACCATGGGAATATGGTGCTTTTTTCTCTCTTTCCTCTTTTCATAATCTCTTTTTTTCTTTTTCTCTTTTTTTTATCAATATCGGAATAAAGTACCCGAGGGCCGAAAGGGATTCAAAGCCCTGTTTACTGAGACCTCTAAGGGTATACTATTTATTCGGAGAGGCCCGCCTTTCGAATATCTCAATAAAGATATAAACGTCACTATGCCCACCATAGTAGCCTTTTCTAATATAAGAAGAATGCTTCATAGACAGATCATTATGGTTATGCTGCAGGTTTCCACCATGACAACATGGATTAGACCATCGGCCCTGGCGGTTCTCTAACACACATACATAACTCCATGGACTTACAAGCTCCCCTTTCATTTCACACCGATGACATCCATATACAAAAGAGCATGATATCAACTAGGTACAAAGTACCAGTGCAATGTTGAAAGCGTTCCCCATGACAGCATGGTTCTGCTAATTCCCAACAAATAAGTGCAAGCATATACAACATAGACGACACAATGGTTCAAGTTTATTAAGGGCAAGAAAAGTAAAGTGTGCCATCAAGTTCGTGAGAGCTTTAATCACTAGTTTTCTCATAACAAGTTTAATTCATAAGGTAAACAAAAGAATGAATATACTTGGAATAGCATAAGCTAGTAGGTAGGTATGGTGGACTCTTTGGAATAACTTGGTTTAGGGAGTTGGATGCATGAGTGGAACTCATACTTGGTTATGGAGGCTAGCAAAAGACTGGGAGTGACCAACTAAGAGAGCAATAATGGCCATAATCATGAAGAGCGACAAAACATCATTGATCAAAGCATAAAGTGATACTACAAGTTGAAAACTAAAGGATCATAAAGGCTATGGTGACTTGGGATAGTCATAACATGGTGTGAGCATGTACCAAGTCAACCCAAATAAAGCATCAAAGGAGAATACCACAATACTATGCTTTAATAAGATAAAACAACGCATGATTCTTCAAAGGCACATTAAGAATCTCAATTGTTTATAACATGTCATGCTACGGCAAAGAATACTAAGCCTAAAGCCAAAACAATATCAAGCACTGCATGACAAAGCATAGGCCACAGTCAAAAACAAGCTCTCTTTACCACTTAAGCATGAACTTTCCTACTCTTTTCCAAACCAAACCAAACTATTTGAAAACCAACGTATGAAAGAGGGGGTCCAACCAATTTATTCAGCAAACTAAGCTAACCAAGCAAACGAAAAACCAAAACAAAAACGAAAAAGAAGACGCTCCAAGAACAACACAACTGTGCATGAAACAATAAAAATGAAGTGTTTGGAAGAAACCTGGGATTTTTATTGATGAAGAAGGGGATGCCTTGGACATCCCCAAGCTTTGACGCTTGTACTTCTTAGATATTTCTTGGAGTGACACGCGTGGCATCCCCAAGCTTGATCTTTAGTCCATCCTTCATCTCATTACTCATTCCTTCCATACACCTGAAATTTTTTCTTCATACAAAACTTCACACAATCTTTATTAGCAACATTAGTGCAAGCAAGATAATAAGTCTTTAGGTTCAGTTCTAACACAAATAAAACTTCCATTAAAACACAAGCTACTGTATCAGTTCCCTCAAAAAGCTCGATTCCCCAAAAGAACTCAAAAAGGAACCAACCAGAAGCAAATGCAAATAATGGCAGAAATCTGTCAAAACAGACCAACAGGTAAAGACGATTTTTTTGAAGACCTTATGTTGCTCAAATCAAAAAGTGTTGAACTAATGAAAGTTAGATAACAACCTGGGGCAGAAGCAAAAAATATCACGCCTCAAAAGGACGTACAGAGATTTTGCACGAATTTTTATGGTGAAGCACAGAAATCTGTTTCGGTACAGCAACTTTCCCAATCATTACTTCTCTCTCATTAGAGGTTACTCTTGGCACAAAAAGCAAATAAAAAGGATAAGGAGCGGTTATTACAGAGGTAATAACTTCCAAGACTCATGTAAAACTTTTGGGTTATCTCCCAATAAGTAATTTTCTTTAACGCCTTTAAGTTAGGCATGATAGTTTGAGAAGATGCTCACATAAGAAATATGAATTGAAGTAAAAGAGAGCATAAAGAAGCAAATTCAAAACACATTTAAGTCTAACCCACTTCCTATACATAGGAATCTTGTAAAGAAACAAGTCATGAAAGCATAAAGCAACAATCATAGGAAAGCAAAACAAGTGCAACTTCAAGACTTTCAACATAAAGAGGGGAAACTTAATAATGTTGAGATACATAAGACCATGTTTCCCTATCTCATAATAACCTTTTGTTGTTTTACATTAAGCCTAACTAGTTAAAACAAGAAACAAAAAGACAAAATTGCAGAATCTAAAGGAAATAACTTCGAGCACTCACACCGGAGGATGTGAGTACCTTTTACCTTACCTCCCCGGCAACGGCGCCAGAAAATAGGCGTTTGCCATGGGAGGTTCTTCTTCTTTAATCCTCCGTTGTGAATACCTTTTACCTTACCTCCTCGGCAACGGCGCCAGAAAATAGCTTGATGTCTATGCACTTCTATTCTTGTAGACAGTTGTTGGGCCTCCAAGTGTAGAGGTTTGTAGAACAGCAACAAGTTTTCCCTTAAGTGGATCACCCAAGGTTTATCGAACTCAGGGAGGAAGTGGTCAAAGGTATCCCCTCTCAAGAAATCCTGCAATCAAGATACAAGAAGTCTCTTGTGTCCCCGACACACACCCAATACACTTCTCAGGTGTATAGGTGCACTAGTTTGGCGAAGAGATAGTGAAATACAAGTGGTATAGATAATTATAAGTGGTAATGGTGATAGAAAATAGCTTGATGGTGTGGAAAAGACTAAAGTAATACTGAAATAAAGATGGAACCAAGCAAACATGTAACAGATCTAATTGCAAATGGTGTTTCAATGTTTAGAAATAAGGCCTAGGGATCATACTTTCACTAGTGAACACTTTCATATAAATATATTCTTCTTCATGATACTATGCTGAACTACTCTCCGGTTGGACACTCTAATCCATGGTAGGGCTATAACAACACACCTCAAAGTTCGCTTTCCGCATCTAGATAACCCGACACTATCACCTTGAGCACTAGATGGTTCCAACAAACACCACAATTTCATAAAGACATCCAACTCCGAATATAACTCATAACAAGTATTTGTAATCTCTAGCCTAAGTGCCACCATGGTGTGCACACTGTCAACTTCACACACATGGGGAGAGCAGAGATCTATTAAAGCACTTGAGTAGCAAGGTAGATCTATAGATTACAAGCTCATGATATCAATAAGATCATGCATAGAGAGAGAGATGGACACATAGCTACTGGTAGAACCCTTAGCCTCGAGAGAGAACTACTCCCTCCTCATCATGGGAATCAGCAACGGTGATGGAGATGGTGGTGGAGATCGATGGAGCTGGCTCCGGGGGCACTTCCCCGTCCCGGCAGGGTGCCGGAACAGAAACTTTCTATCCCCCGAATCTCCCCTTCAGTGGCGGCGGCGTTGTGGAACTTTTCGTGGATTTCTGATTGACGATCTAGGGTTTTTGCCTCGGGAGGAATATATAGGCGAAAGAGGCAAGGTCGGTGGCCGTCCAAGTGGCCCACACCATGCCCTGGCGCGGCCTAGGGTTTCCCGCGCCAAGGGGGTGTGGCCACCCTGTGGCCCCTCTCCGACTCTCCTTCTAGCTCTGTGAGTCTTCCGGGAAAATATCAACTTTGGCTTTTGTCCCATCCAATTTCGAGAATATTCATATTTTGACTTCCTGGAACCAAAAATAGCAGAAAACAGGCAATTGGCACTGTGGCATCTTGTTAATAGGTTAGTCCAGGAAAGTGTATAAAAAGTACTCCAAAGTTGGAACACAGCATAAGAAAGTAGATAAAACCAAGAATGGAACATCAAAAATTATAGATACATTTGCAATGTATCAGACCTCCTCTTTCATACATTGGTTTTCAAATAGTTTGGTTTGGATTGGAAAAGAGTAGGAAAAGTTCATGCTTAAGTGGTAAAGAGAGCTTGTTTTTGACTGTGGCCTATGCTTTGTCATGCCATGCTTGATATTGTTTTGGCTTTATGCTTAGTGATCTTTGCTGTAGCATGACATGTTATAAACAATTGAGATAGCTTAATGTGCCTTTGAAAGAATCATGCGTTGTTTTAGCATATTAAAGCATAGTATTATGGTATTCTCCTTTGATGCTTTATTTGGGTTGACTTGGCGCATGCTCACACCATGTTATGACTATCCCAAGTCACCATAGCCTTTATGATCCTTTAGTTTTTGACTTGTATTATCACTTTATGCTTTGATTACTGATGTTTTGTTGCTCTGCATGATTATGGCCATTATTGCTCTCTTAGTTGGTCGCTCCCAGTCTTTTGCTAGCCTCCATAACCAAGTATGAGTTCCACTCATGCATCCAACTCCTAAAACCAAGTTATTCCAAAGAGTCCACCATACCTACCTATTAGCATTTGCTATTCCAAGTATATTCATGTTTTTATCTACCTTCCGAATTAAACTTGTTATGTGAAAATTAGTGATTAAAGCTCTCACGAACTTGATGTCACACTTTAGTTTCTTGCACTTAATAAACTTGAACCATTGCGTCCATCTTTGTTGCGTATATGCTTGCACTTTATAAGTTGAAGTTAGCAGAACCATGTATCATGGGGAACGCTTTCAACATTGCACTTGTACATTGTACCTAGTTGATACCATGTTCTTTTGCTTATGGATCCCGGTGGTGTGAAATAAAAGGGGAACTTGTAAGATCATGGAGTTTGTATTTGTGTTAGAGAAACACCTGGACCGCTAGCCTAAGCCATGCCTAATCATGGTGGAAACTTGCAGCATAACCATAATGAGCACTCTATGAAGCATCATCAATAAAAACCTATGCAAATAGCAAATAAAAAGATCGCTGAGATACTCATTGTCTGCTTGCCTTGTCATTTTGATTATGGGATAGCTCTTGTACCATGTGCAAGGGGTACCCTGTTGGTAGTTCTCTATGATACATATGTACTTACAATGACAAGAGCTTACTTGTGACTAAAGTTGAGTAGCATGAGGTTCGGTCTTCGTAAGTAAGGGGCATGAGATTTCAGCTTATAACTTGTCAAGCATATCCTCTTAGTTGTGTCACTTTAACCTTAATCACCTAAAGATGCTTATGATAGGGGAAATGAGAGATGAAAGCTAATAAGTACCATAATTTTTGGAAGCTCTTTATGAAACTTGAATCCCTACTTCCTTCTATGAAGGCCTTTCTTTTAGTTTTATGTTGAGTCTCCACCTTCTATCTTTATGCACCTACTTTGAGAGCATAGTGGCCATTCTTAGTTCTATGTGCATTGTCCCAAGACTTGTTCATTCATGCATAACTTTGATATTGCTTGTTCTTAAACTATTTGTATCTAGTCACCTTTATGAACTTTGAAGGTGTCCTATGCATTTATGTTTTGCTACTCTATGAGGGACAAGTTGAATGCCACTATGCTATGTTTTCTTTATGTGAAACAAACAAACGTCTTGCAAAGCATTTTTATTCATGAATCTTTTGTTTGTGCCTTTTCATGTTGCAACATAGTTGCTATGTCTTATTGTTATAATTTTATCTTTCATGCTATGTTGAAGTACTATGATCCCAACTATCAATGTATTACAAATACTTTGATCAAGTTTATGATGGTGCATGTCACATCAAAAATTATTCTTTATTTTTATCACTTACCTACTCAAGGACGAGCAGGAGTTAAGCTTGGGGATGTTGATACGTTGCAAACATATCCATAATTTTTGATGTTCCATGATTGGTTTTATCTACTTTCTTATGTTTTGTCCACACTTTGGAGTACTTTTTATACACTTTCTTGGACTAACCTATTAACAAGATGCCACAGTGCCAGCTGCTTGTTTTCTGCTGTTTTTGTTTCCAGGAAAGTCAGAAAATGAATATTCTCGGAATTGGACGGGACAAAAGCCGAAGTCAGTTTTCCACCGAGGGGGACACAGAGCCAGAATATGAGACGGAGAGGGGCCAGGGGTCGGCCACACCACCTGGCCGCACGGCTAGGTCTGGCCCGCGCCAGGGGGTGGTCTGGCCGCCTAGGGCACCCCCTCGGCCTCCCCTTTCGCCTATAAGATGCCTTCGATACAGAAACCCTAAGTACCCGATCAAAATTCCATGAAAGAGTCTGTAGCCGTTGTCATCTCCATACCTAGATCGGGAGGGATCTGAAGCTCTTCCCAGCACCCTGCCAGAGGGGAGAATTCACCCTGGAGGCCTTTTTCATCACCATGCAAGCCTCCGGTGTGATGCGTGAGTAGTTCATCCCTAGACTACGGGTCCATGTAGTAGCTAGATGGCTGGTTCTTCTCCTTTGTGCTATCATGTTTAGATCTTGTGAGCTCCGTTCATGATCAAGATCATCCATTTGTAATTCTACATGTTGTGTTTGCGGGGATCCGATGGATACTGAGATGCTATTTCAGATTGATTATTGATTCTATCATGTCTTTGGTATTTGTGATCTTGCATGCTTTCCGTTGTTAGTAGCTATCTTGGCCAAGTAGATGCTAGCAACTCCAAGAGTTAGTATTTATGCTCGATAGTGGGTTCATGCCTCTAGTAATCTGGGGAAGTGACAGAAATCTCTAAGGTACTAGATGTGTTGTTGCTACTAGGGAGAAAACAACAATCCTTTGTTCATAGAACAATCATATTGTTTACTTTACACACAATTCGTAATACAATTATCTGTTGCTTGCAACTTAATACTGGAGGGGGTTCAGATGATAACCTGAAGGTGGATTATTAGTCATAGATGCAGTTGGATTACGGTCTATGTATAATGTTGTAATGCCCAATCAAATCTCAAAGGAGACAAGATGTTTAGTATATGCATATTGCTTCCTTGATGTTTGTCAATTTCCCCGCTGTAATTTGTTCACCCAACATGTCATCTATCTTAAGGAGAGCCACCACTAGTGAACTATGGACCCCGGTCCTTTCTTTTATCATCAATCTACAACTGTTTACTGCTTTCTGTTTACTTTCTACAAGCAATTACTTTCTTCCACACAATACGTTTAATCCTTTGTTTTCAGCAAAACCGGTGAGATTGACAACCTTACTGTAAGTTGGGGGCAAAGTTCTGTGGTTGTGTTGTGCAGGTTTCCACGTTGTTGCTGGCACTGGTAGTGTGCCCTGCCAGAGTCTAGCTAGCAACACCTTGGAGGTGTTTCCTTGCTCCTACTGGTTCGATAACCTTGGTTTCATAACTGAGGGAAAACTTGCTGATGTGCTCATCATACCTTCCTCTTGGGGTTCCCCAACGAGATCGAGATATTTTGGGCCATCAGTGAGCATCGAGCCACACACCTCAAGGTGATCCATTTGTTTGTTCAAGGCGCATTACATCATCACACCTCTCCAATGGAGACGTAGCTTCTTTGGAAGTGAAGTTCGGGATAAAATCATCATCTTCGCGTCCATCAGTTATCTCTACACACGAGCCCTTTACTTATGTACTTTATATTGTGATAACCATCGTGCTTGAAGTAATCTATCTTGCTATCATATTATTGCTTGTCTTGATTAGTATAGCTTGTTGGTGCACTTAGTTGAACCTAGTGAATTTAGGTTGTGTGCTTGGTAAATTAAACGCTAGTTTTACTCCGCATTTATTAGAGCCTAAACCGTAATTATTTTAAAAGCCTATTCACCGCCTCTAGGATACACCCAGTGTCCTTTCACCGCTGTTATATATACCTCTTGTAAGTTGTCGACTTGGATAAGTTGCATCAAAGTTAATCCCGGCATTGTGTAAATACTCCCCATATAGTCAAGTTTTGTTGGCTGGCGCCCATGGTTTTTTCTCTCTTTGTTGGAGAGAATTTCCACATTAAATCATGTGTCCTATTAGGGAGGACCCCTTAGGGTTGCCCGATCTTTCATGAATCCCCGTGGAAATCGAGATGAAGGCAAGTGGGGGGAAGAGGGAGAGGATGAAACCCACGAACACACAAGCGATGAACTCGTTGAAAACACACACAAGAAAACACGATACAAGCCAATAGCTCACGCCGGCGGCAACTGGTTTAACACAATCCCTAGGATATGTGGCGGGTAAGGATCACTCTCTAACCGACACAGCGAGCGGGAGGCTTGTTGAGATCTTGACAACTTGGAGAAAGGACACCGACACCAAAGCCTTGTACAACTTGAATGCACTAGGCAAAGCTCAATAGGTTGGGGGGTAATTGTGCTCCTTGGCAGAGGAGCATGAGACTAGAACTAGATAGATCCACAAGGGTTTCTTCTAATTCAATTATCCAAGTCTAGGGTTACAATATGAAGGGGTGGGGCTATATAGGCCAGCCACATAAACAAGGGTAGTTTGGGGATAAAAGGTAAGTTCTGGATGAATTCGGGTTACATGGGCCGAAGGCCCAAAAGGCCTTTACATGCCTGGCAACACGTGGGCCGGAGACTCTGGGGTGTGAAGGATGGAGACTCTGGGGTGGTCTTCAGTCTCCGGGGTGGTAGATAGAGACTTCTAGGTGGTAGTCTGGAGTTCTGGGGCAGAGACTCCGATGCTATGGGCTGGAGACTCTAGGGTGGAGTGGCCAGATACTCCGGGGTGTGTGGACACTCCGATGTTGACGATGCTCTCTAGCTTGGTCTTTGGAGGGGTGTACTAGGAGCTACATGCAGCGGTCTGGAGTCTGGGGTGGAGACTTCAGGGTTGGAGGTCGGAGACTTCGGGGCTTTAGCCTCTGCAGTGTCTTCTTCTTGTCCAGCTCCTGGTACTTCCTCTGAGGGGGCTTGTCGATGCGTCGGGGCTTCGTAGCTGAGAATGCACAGTGTCGTTGCATGAAGTAGCAAGCCATGCAAGGATATATCGAAATCACATGAGTAGAGGAGCGAATTAACCTTAGCTTGTAGAAGCTTGGCTCGAGCACGGGTCATGGGTCCACTTGGGGGACTTGATGGTGAGGATGTTGGGATGTCCATAGGACAGGCTGCATCATGTCCTCTGCTGTGATTTCGTTTCCGTTCTTCATTATTTTCTTATCACGTTTATAACATCAATGCGTTTGGAATGAACATCAGTCGGTTAGGTAAAGCATGTGGGACCCATGATTCAGTGGCTCTAAGTGAGTATTTTTCCTAAAAAAAATGTTTGTCAGACTATTTGTCTCAAGACTAGCCGGACTATCTTGCACCCTCTTTGACACGTGTTGGGAATAAATGCTGGATAAATATCCAAGAAGCAAAGGAACAAAAAGTAGGAAAACGACAAGGATCCCAAGGAAGATTCTGATATGGACGATGTTGAGCCTAGTCCTAAGGAGGATAGCATAAAGGTGTAACCAACTAAGAAGGATTTGTACATCCGCTTCCTTGGAACCCAACCTCCTAAAGTTCATAAAGTAGCTCTCCATGAGCTCAACGCTACGACGACTCTAGTTCCTCAGTACCTTGATTGGTCCGAGATGACAATCACTTTGACTGTAGTGATCACCCAAAACGCCCTCACAGGCGGGGGAAATATGCTCTGGTCATCAATCCTCTTATTGACGGCTTTAAGTTCTCAAAAGTTCTCATGAATGATGGCAGAAGCATCAACATACTCTACATAGATACACCACATTGCGTGAATATATTGGAATCATAGTTTAATCACAACATCGTGACTTTCCATGGCATAGTCCCAAGGAAACAAGCCAACTCATTCAGCAAAATAACCCTGGATGTAACCTTCGGTGGGCTAGATAATTTGCACCGAGTTACTTACCTTCGAAGTGGCACCCTTCAAGAGTGCCTACGATGACATCTTCGGCCGTCCGGCCTACTAGCAGTTCATGGCATGTCTCTGCTACATCTACAACATCCTGAATGTTCCAGGTCCCATTGGTGTCATTACCATCTATGGAAACCTTAAGAAAGCACGATAATGCGAGGTTAGCAATGCTGCCTTTGTAGAAGTCGTGCTACATGTTGAAGAGTATCAGGAGATCAAGCAAAGCATCAGCTGAGATGCTGGCTACAAAGAAGCAAGTTCTGAAGCCAAATCTAGAATTTAAGGCACCAGAAGAGATAAACAAAACCCAGCTTGAGGAGAGTGATCCCTCCAAGGTGACAAACGTAGGTGTAGGCCTTACTAACACATAGGAAAGCGCACTTCTTGAGTTCATCCAAGCCAATAAAGATATCTTCGCATGACAACCATCTGACATGACCGGAGTACCTAGAGAACTTCCCAAGCACTCTCTTAATCTATACAAAGATGCTAAACCCATCAAACAATCCTTATGATGTTTCGGTGATGAAAAGCACAAAGCTATAGCTAAGGAATTAGAAATGACTCGAGTTGGCTAGATTTATTAAGGAGGTCATCCGTACTGACTGGGTGGAAAACCCTGTACTCATCCCCAAAAAGGACAATATTGAATTAAGGTTGTGTGTTGATTATACCACCTTGAACAAGGCATGTACCAAAGATCTAGTCGCTCTGTCTTGCATTGATCAAGCTATCAATTCGTCAGCTGACTCGGAACTCCTTTGATTTCTCGTCACATATTGCGGCTATCACCAAATTAGTATAAAGGTGTCAGATTAAATGAAGACCTCGTTCATCACACCATACGGAACCTTCTGCTACATAACAATGACATTTGGAATAAAACATAGGAGCTGTGTACCATAATCAAATCAAACTCAATGTACATGAATATGTGGATGACATTGCAGTAATGTCAAAGAATAAAAATTGCCTTATTGCCAACTGATAAGAAACGTTCGCTAATCTCTAGAAACATAACATGATGCTCAATCCCACGAAATGTTTCTTTGGGATTTCAGCCGAAAAATTACTAGGCTTCATTGTGTCTTAGAGAGGCATTGAAGTAAACCGAGACAAGATCAAGGTGATCATGAACATAACCAGGCCTACGCACCCGAAGGACGTACATTGTCTCACTAGCTGTATTGCAGCAGTGAATCATTTTGTTAGCTGGCTTGGTGAAAAAGCCATGCCATTATACAAACTACTGAAGAAAACCGACAAGTTTGTGTAGAACGACAAGGCAAAAGTTAGTTGCCTTACAAGAATTAAAGCATGTACTTTCCTCCGCTGTATTCTTGCAGTAGCAGAGGCTCAAGAGCAAATGTTGTTGTACATTGCCGCGACGAATAAATTCGTCAGCATTTTCATGGCGGTAAAACGAAAAAAGGAGAAGCAGGAACAATTAGTGCAACATCCGACTTACTACCTCAACGAAGTCTTGACGGAATCCAAGCAACGCTATCCACACTTCCATAAGCTAGCCTATGCCTTATTTTTCGCTGCTAGAAAGCTAAGACACTACTTATGGAGCATAGAATCACAATGGTGAGCACGGATCCCCTGAAGGACATAATCAATAACTGGAATGCCACAAGTAGAGTCGCAAAGTGGGGTATAGATCTAGCCGCCTTTGAGATCATGTACAAGCCACGCCAAGCAATCAAGTAATAGGACCTTGCTTATTTTATTGCAGATTGGATCAAGACGACTGAAAACACGAATGTACCAGACCCAAAATCATGGATAGTATTCACATTTTGTTTTACCACAACGCATTTTGTTGTAAGTCATATTTGCCAAACGAGGAACGGTATAGCATGTGTCAACAATTCATCAATATGAATTCATTGCATGTATACGACATATTTATGACTTAACTAATAGTGTTGTGGGAATGGCCAGGGCAGTCGCTACCAGGGGTAGCGATTGATAGTATCGGGGGCGAGAGCTGGCGGCCATCTGCGGTGCAAGATGGGGGTGTATGCACATGAGTTTACCCAGGTTCGGCCCCTGGAGGGTAAAGACCCACTCTTGCTAGATTGTATTGGCAGAGAGCGAGTTACAGGGGTGGCGAGCTCGGCGTCTAAGCAGCGAGTCGCTTGAGGGGTGTATGATGGAACGTGAGAACAAAGGGAACCCTAGGAAGGTTTATATAGGAGGTACCTCGCTAGGGTTTACAATGTTTACAACCGAACTAGTCAAGGATTCGGAGGATTTGACCTAATCCAACTAGGCTTCAGCTATGCTTCTGGGCCTCCAGCTTCCAGTCGCCAGGCCTGCTCCTTAGTCGCATTCCAGTCGTCGTCCTGTAGGCCCACTCGTAAGGTCCTTGGGCTAGTCGAAACGTCCTGCTGGGCATACCCCATTTGACATATCCCCATCAGTAGTCCCCGAGGCCATCACTGATTCAGCGTAGGTGTTCATTTGGTAGTCAGAGTAGGCGAGTCCAATTTGGACGCCCAGTCGAATCAGTGATGGACTCTGTCGATAATGGAGGAAATATTCCCACCATGTTTCCAGTCGCAGCTTTGGTGAATGTATTCACGCTCGAGTCGCTGCACCCTGCCGATTGGTCAAGGCATACCAGCAGGCGAGTCGAGTGAAATAAGTTGGACCGCCAACTTGGTCAAACTAGCTGTTGGGTAATCCAATGGTAACTTCGGTGTTATTACCGCGGGTAACGGCTATCTCGATATTGGCAGGTAGCACGTCATTATAAGGAGAGTGGAGGAAAACCCCTATAGATCTTCTTCCACATTCCTCACTCCTGCGCACCCTCGGTCTTTCTGTCTTCCCACGATCCAGAATCTTCGGGCCGAGCGACCTCGTCTTCTCCTTGATGGCGCCTCCGAAGGACCTGTGGGGGAAATCCAAGTGCACCACAGCACAGCTCAAATCGTTCAAGGACATGGGGGTTCTCTGGAAGGGAAATTGGTGAATTCATGTGTCCTCTGAGACCGAGCCGAAGCCCCGCGCCGGCTAATTCATCTGCTTCCCAAGCCATTTAGAGAGGGGCTTGGGATTCCCCACCTCAATCTTCTTCCGGCGGTTCTGCGCATATTACGTGATCAAGTCATTAGATCTTGGTCCGCACAACATAAAGCAGCTGGCGATCTTCGTCACCTTCTGTGAATGCTACCTCGGGTGCCGGCCATATTTTCTGCTGTGGCTGGAGCTGTTCCATGTCCACATCGGCCGCGAAGGATCTGGTGGCCCTATCTTGGCAGAGGGTGGTGTCACCTTCCAGCTGAAGCCAAAGGCTAACTTCTTCAAGCTCCTGCTGTCGAGGAAGGCCGTGAACAAGTGGAAGAAGAGCTAGTTCTACATGAAGGAATCCACTCCCTCCGCAGAAGTGGCGCTCCCTTCGTACGTTGCAGAGAGGAGCGCGCCTTGTCGGCTGATAGCGTCAAAGCTCCCCGAAGACCAGAAGATGGCCGTCACGAAGATGATGGAGCAGATAAAGGTCTTGAAGAAAAAGGGGCTTGAAACAATCAACCTCTACAATTGCTGGCTCGGATGGCGCCTGGTCCCGCTGGTGACCCGGCCTCATTGGATGTATGAGTACATCGGGAAGAACGACCCTTCCAGGATGAGCAAAGAGTCCTTAGGGAGGCGCGGACTACAAGGCTGCCCTAAAGAAGATCATGGATGCGGAGTTCACCGATAAGTTGGCCGGGCTCGCTTCGTACGTAGCCGGGAAGAATGAAGCTCCCACGGTAAGCCTTTCTCTGTCGCTGCTTTGCCTTCAGCCATGTCTCGTGTGGGTGCAATTTGCATCTACGACTCGTACCATTCAATCGTGTTTCTAATCGGGGTGCCTCTCTTTGTCTACTGCCAGTTGTTTCAGGTCCTCGAAGGCTGGCTTCCCCTCTCGATGAGGAAATTCCAAAAGAACTCGAAGAGGGGACCAAAGGAGAGTCCTCCAAGAGCGAAGAGGAGGCGAAGGAGGTTCCTCCGAGTGCGAAGAGGAGGCGAAGGAGGTTCCTCCGCCGGTGCTCGCAGCCTGCAAGACCCGCATGCAGAAGCAGCACGAGATCAAGGCGAGTCGTAGTCTTGAAGAACGCGATGACAACAATGAAATCCTGCAGGAGCATAGTTCGTGGCGAACAACCACGCCGGTGAAGCCCGTGCAAAAACCAAAGTCACCGGCAAAGAAGCCGGCTCCAAAGATGGTGTGGCCGCCCAGATCCGTCATGGCGTTCGAGTCAAACGAATATTCTGATGATGAGGCGGCCAAAGCCTCAACCGAGATCCCTGAGGACACAATTCCAATGACAAGATCGGAGGGTGCGAACGTGGTGGTGGAGCATAAGTTCCGCTCACCGCGATTGCGCCAACGGTCTCGGGTGCCATGGAGCCGGGGGCTGCTGAGACCACAGGGGTGAAGTCGCCGCCACCGACGGGAGCGGCTGAGTCACCCGGGCCAGAGGTCCCTGCAACCGCGACCTCGATGTCGAAGAAGCCTGTGGTGTCGTGGGTCGCGAGTGTCTTCAAGAAGGGACTTTCACGCAAGCTAGGCCCGAAGCTAGATAAGCCTGCCCATATCAGCATGGGGCTACGTGTCCTTCCGGTCGCCAAGTAAGTCTAACATCCTCTTTTCCGTTCTTTAACGTTTCCTTGCATAATTTGTTTGCTGACCATGGTGATTTCGCAAGTCTAGTGCCAAGAAGATAGGTCGCCCTACGGTGGCCAAGATTCCGCCAGTCAATGCCAAAGGGGAAACTGACCCCTCCAAGAAGAGGAAACCTATTGCGAAAGACGCGCCAACCGAGGGCGTGAAGAAGAATAAGAAGGGGGACGTCATTGACGCCGTGTCAGGAAAAAACACGGAGGAGGGTGACTCCGCTACTCGTGCCGAAGAAGCAACGTTCGCCCAATCGGAACCAGCCAAGGGGGCACTGCCATTAGAACCATTGGCCCCGGCGACCAGCGCTCCGACAAGGGCGGCCACATCTTTTCCGCGCTTTATGGCGAAGGCATTCTCGACCGCGGCGGAGACCCAGTCTCCGCAAATTCCAGAGATCATTGATGAAGATGTTGGGCAGCGTCGCGGACGCACATCTTTTGAGGTTCCTTCGATGGACGCCAGCGAACTTCATGGCATGCTTGGTGCCGCCATTTAGGTATGTCCAGTCCTCGAGTGCCTGATCACTGAATTTCAGAGGTTGGGAACCTAAAACTTCTAGTCGCCCAGTCCCCGAGGGTCTAGTCACTGAATTTTAGCGGCTAGACACTTGGAATTTTTAGTCGCCCTATCACTTAGTGTTGTTCTGTTGGCAGGGCCTGCAAAGGGAGTCGTCTAATCGGCATGCCGTGAAGGAACGCCTGGAACGTGACCCGTGCATGGCGCAGGAGGCCAACCGACAACTCTAAGAGACTGTTGGTGAGTTATTGCTTCCTTTGGCGATCTCGAGCCATTTCTGCTTGCGCGAGACTGACTTGTGTTGCCTTTTGCTTCATAGATGGACTTCCGGTTGCGATTGCCAAGGCCCGCAAGGGGTATGTTTCGGCTGCTGAGCTAGATGTAGCGAAGGGGTGGATCGACTTGCTGGTGAAGGAATTGGAAGAGGCGAAGGCGTCGATGATCTCTTCTGAAGAGAGGGCCAAGCCTGCTGTCGCTGCGGTGGAGGAGGAACGGAAGGCTTCCGACTCGATCATCCTCAGGTTGCAGGGTGAACTTGGTGCCCTTGAGAAGCATGTGATGGAGAGCTGCCGGAAACGGTGAGTGTCTATTCTTTTTCCCTTTTTTGGTATGCAGCGAGTCCCCGAGTGGGTTAGACCTTAGTGACATTAGGTTTCTGACATTGTAGCCTTGATAGCACAAAGTGACCCGATGGTGCAGACCTTCAATGCCTCGCAATGCGTGACTGTGGTGGTGAACGCGGCCACCGCCTTTCCGCTATGTGTCCAAGTCGTGCTCCATGGGATGTCCCCCACCGAGGTTATTCCTGGGGGATTGACTGATGTTTGGCGCTATCTGGAGGAGGCGCCCACAGTCGCTGTCTGGATGGCGCGATCGGCCTTCAGGCGCGGGGCCACCATGACATTGAGCCTGGGGCTTGCTCACTTCCCCGACGACTTCAACCTCGACAACGTCACCAGTGGTTACCCTTTGGTGACTAGCTCGGTGGAGATGTCGGAGGTTCTGAGGCTAACCACCAAGGCTGCTCCATTCGTGGAGCGAGTATTGGTGATAGGGGATTTGTTGCCGTACCAGGAGATGGTGGTGGCGCCAGGCCACCCCGAGCCGGAGCACCGTGACCTGAAGTCGTAGCATCCCTTCCAGTCGGCGCTATCAAAGTCGTTGATGACGTACCCAACAAACCCGTTGGAGCCGTTCATCCGAGTCAAGGGTGATGGTGGCGCTTCTTCATCGTATCCTGCAAAATAAGTTGCTGCCCTGAGGGGCTATTGTAAGTTATGGCGATTGGCCACTTTTGTAATGTAAACAATACATGTGTATGGAAGTAAGAGGACACTCGACTCGCAATGCATGTTTGAAGTGTGTTCTTTGTTGTTTTTAAAGGTTAGAAAGTCCCCGAGCATGTCTGCCCTTTATTGGGGTTTACCTCGATTATATGTAAATTTTGATTGTGTTTTGATTTTGTGTTGGTTGGGATCGAGTTGTTGGCCCAGTCGCTTGGCGACCCCAAGTGCGAACAAGGTCGGTATAGGCGAGTCCCCGAGCGTGAGGATCTGGTGTGTTGTTCATAACACGTCTCTTCCCCTGGCTTGGAGAGTTAGTCGTGTGGCGAGTCCGGGGCGGGATCTCTTACTTGGTGTGTTCCCGAGCCGCGTAGGGGTTATTGTAGACAAGTCCCCGAGCATGGTACTTAACCGTTCGAGTCGCCATGCGCGAGGATGGGGAGGACAGGTCGTTGTGATAAGTGTTTGGCGATTGTCTTGGCCCGACAGGCCAGTCAAGCAAGGCGACTAGAATGGGGGCTCCGAGGTGGCGTGTTCATGGACGACACAAGGCCCGAATTTGTTCGGTGCCCTTGGGCTGCACTACCTAGTTGTGCCGGTGGCTCTACCAAAGGTTGACTTCCGTAGGGAGCATATTACAAAGCGTACAAGTGCGATTGGCACAAGAATATGGAGAGTAGGCACAATCTGTGCGATCTGAATTTTTATTATGTAGCAGCAGAGTACAAGTTTTAGTTCTATGTGTAGAACTTGCGGAGGAGGTTTACATTCCATGTCCTCCAAACTTCAAGCTAGCCATCGCCTCATACATCGATAAGGTAGTAGGCGTTGTTGCTGAGGACTCGCCCTATGGCGAATGGCCCCTCCCATGGGGGGAAAGCTTGTGCATGACCTTCTTCTCCTAGACCAATCGTAGGACCAGGTCACCTTCTTGGAAGGTTCGAGTCCGAACTCAGTGACTGTGGTAGCGGCGGAGTCGTTGCTGGTAGCTAGCGGTGCGGGAGCAAGCTAGGTCGCGTGCTTCGTCGAGCTGGTCGAGTCCATCTTGGCGGGTGATCTCATTTGCCGCCTCCACGTAATTGGCGACCTGAGGCGAGTCATGTTCTAGGTATGTTGGCATTACGGCCTCAACGCCGTACA
Source organism: Avena sativa (assembly GCA_916181665.1). Taxonomy (NCBI): domain Eukaryota; kingdom Viridiplantae; phylum Streptophyta; class Magnoliopsida; order Poales; family Poaceae; genus Avena; species Avena sativa. The sequence goes on from OV702290.1 coordinate 161,383,412, forward strand.
CCATGAAGAAGGGTGTGAACCCCGTTGATCAATTGACGGAGGTGCGAATGCCCCATATCATGGAGGGGAGCTCTTCGACCCAGCATCCGGGGGTGCGCTCGAGGGGCACCTGAAGTTGCGGCTTGAGGCCGTGGAGGACGCTTTGGTTGGTATGCTCTGCTTGGCCATTCGATTCTGGGTGGGCGAGTGAGGCGAGGTCGAGCCGTATGCTGTGCTCCTCGCAGAATTCCGCCATGGCACCTTTGGCGAAGTTGGTGGCATTGTCCGTTATGATGTTGTGCGGGTAGCCATACCGGTAAATGAGCTCGCAAAGGAACTTGGTGGCAGTCTTGCCGTCGGACTTCTTGATTGGCTTGGCTTCTACCCACTTGGTGAATTTGTCGACTGCGACCAGGAGGTGGGTGAAGCCAGATGGGGCCTTCTTGAATGGGCCGACCATGTCCATGCCCCACATGGCAAATGGCCAGGTGATGGGGGTGGTCTTGAGTGCCGAACCAGGGATATGCGTCTAGTTGGCGTACTTCTGACACCCGATGCACCGTTGGACGATGTCGATGGTGTCAGCGTGCACGGTGAGCCAGTAGAAGTCGTGTCGCATGGCTTTGGCGACCAGTGACCTGACGCCAGCCTGATGGCCGCAGTCGCCGGCATGGATGTCTTGGAGTATCTTGCGCCCTTCTTCTGGCTATATGCAGTGCTAGAAAACGCCTGTCATGCTGCGTTTATGGAGCTCTCCGTTGATGATGACGAAGGATTTGCACTGGCGCATGATCATTCGCGCTACCGTCTCATTGCTTGGAAGGACCTTGTGCTCGAGGAAGGTGGCGTACGGTGCGGTACAGTCGCTGGTTTCCGTGACCATGGCGACTAGAGCGGGCTCGGGCTGTAGGGGTATCCTGATGTCGGTCTCCTTTGACGGGGAGACCGAGGGCTTGTGCATGATGTCGAGGAAGACGCCTACGGGTGGATTTTGGCGGGCTGACCCGATGCAGGAGAGGTCATCGGCCTCCTCATTCTTGTGTCTGTCGATCCACTCGACGGAGTAGCCGGTGAAGTGGCCCCCAGCTGGTCCACCGCTTGGAGGTACACTATTATTGTGGGGGAGACGGCATCGCAGATCCCAGCGACTTGGTCGGCGACTAGGTCAGAGTCGCCGTAGCACCATAGGCAATTGACCTTCATCTCCTTTGCGTCCCTCATGCCATGGAGGAGGGCCTCGTATTCGGCCATGTTGTTGGTGCAGGGCGTGAAGTCGAGGTGGAGCACATAGCAGAGCTTGTCTCCTTTGGGGGAGGTGAGTACAACCCTAGCCCCTGCGTCTTCCATGTTATTGGAGCCATCGAAGTGGAGTGACCAGTAGTGGAGGTAAGGTAACTTCTCCGGCTGCTGTGCCTCTTCCCAATCGGCCAGGGCCTGCGATTTGATCGCTTTGCGTGGCTCGTACTTGATGTTGTGGATGCTGATTTCGATGGCCCACTTGGCGACTCGCCCGGTCGTCTCGCGGTTGCGGATGATATCCTACAGCGGCACGGAGGAAACGACCATGATGGGGTGCTCCTAGAAGTAATGCGGGAGTCACTGCTGGGCTCTGAAGACCGCATACACCAATTTTTGGTACTGCGGGTAGCACTGCCTTGAGTCCGTGAGGACCTCGATGATGTAGTAGACTGGGCGCTGTATGAGGCATTCCTTGCCCTCTTCCGGTCGCTCGACGACCATCATGGCGCTGACGACTCGAGTGGAGACCACGACATAGATGAGCATTGGCTCTTTGTCAGTTGGGGCGGCGAGCAGTGGTGCCGTCAGCAGCACTTTCTTGAGTACTTTGAGCGTGTTGTCCGCTTCTTCGTCCCATTGGAACGTGGGGTTCTTGCGCATTAGGCGGTAGAGAGGCATTGCCTTCTCACCGAGCCAGGGAATGAAGCGACTAAGGGCCGCGACTCGCCCGGCCAGCTTCTGGACATCGCACAAGCACTCGGGTTTCTCGAGTCTCGCGATGGTGTCGATCTTGGTGGGGTTAGCTTCGATGCCTTGTTTGGAGACCATGTACCCCAGGAGCTGTCCGGTGGGCACGCCGAAGGTGCACTTCCCTGAATTGAGCTTGATCTCGTACCTCCGCAGATTTGTGAAGGTTTCGGCCAGGTCGGCGAGCAGGTCGCTCTGGCGGGTGGATTTTATAACCACGTCGTCGATGTAGACGTGGATGTTGCGGCCAATTTGACTCGCAAGGCACTCCTACATGCACCGCTGATAGGTCGTGCCAGCGTTCTTCAGGCTAAACGTCATGGCGGTGTAGTAGAAGGCGCCGAATGGCATGATGAACACCGTCTTCTCTTCGTCCCCGACCGCCATTTTGATCTGGTTATAACCAGAGTATGCATCGAGGAAGCACAGTGACTCCGATCCTGCGTTCGAGTCGATGATTTGATCGGTGCGCGGTAGGACGAACTCCTCCTTCGGGCAGGCGCTATTTAGGCTAGTGTAGTCAATACACATTCTCCAGGTGTTGTTCCTTTTGAGAACGAGGACTAGGTTTGCCAGCCACTTGAAGTACTTGATGGGCCAAATGAAGCCTGCGACGAGTAGACGTTGTACTTCTTCGGCGATTGCTCGGTTGCACTTTTCATTGAAGGGCCGCAGCGACTGCTTCACTGGTCAAACTTTGGGGTCAGCATTAAGTTTGTGCTGAGCGAGTTCCCTCGGGACACTAGGCATGTCGGATGACTTCCATGCAAAGATGTCGCGATTCTCACGTAGGAACTCGATGAGCGTGCTTTCCTATGCGGGGCTCATGTTTGTCCTGGTGGTGACCGTCTGGCTGGAGTCGCCCGGGACGAGCTCGACGGTGCGGGTGTGTGTGGTCGCCTTGAAGGTGGAGCTTGTGGCGGTTGGCTTCTTCAGGATGGTGGGGTCGTCCTTGTCGACGTTACTCACGTATTTCGCAAGCTCGTCCGCGTGATTTGTTTCCACGGCGATGATGGCATCGGTGATCTCAGCGCCTTTGTCTTCGCATTCCACGGCCATATCAGGGTCGCCGTGGATGGTGATGATGCCGCTTGGCCCCGGGAGCTTCATCATGTTGTAGGCGTAGTGCAGGGTCACCATGAATTTGTCGAACGCCTGGCGCCCCAGGACGCAGTGGTAGGGGTTGCAGAAGTTCACCAGCTCGAACACTATCCGCTCAGTGCGGAAGTTTGCTGGTGTGTCGAAGCTGACTGGCAGTGTTACCTTCCCGATCGGGTACGCCTTCCGACCGAGGACGATGTCATGGAAAGTGGTGAGTGTCGGCTCGATCGCCAACTCTGGGAGGTGGAGATGCTTGAACGTGTCCAGGTACATGATGTTGATGGCGCTTCCGCCGTCCATCAGCGTCTTGGGCGGCCAGTAGTCGGCCACTTTGGGCCTGACTACAAGGGTGACTCGCCCTGGGTACTCAATCCTGGGTGCGTGGTCTTGGCGGCTCTAGGTGATGCTTTGCTCGGACCAGTTGAGGAAGCGGGGGATGTCGACTTGGGTCATTGATACATTGCAAATGTATCTATAATTTTTGATGTTCCATGCTTAGTTTTATCCACTTTCTTGTGTTTTGTCCACACTTTGGAGTGCTTTTCATATGATTTCTTGGACTAACCTATTAACAAGAGCCACAGTGCCAGCTGCCTGTTTTCTGCTGTTTTTGGTTCCAGGAAAGTCAGAAAATGAATATTCTCGGAATTGGACGGGACAAAAGCCAAAGTACCTATTTTTCCGGAAGTCATCAGATGCCAGAATACAAGACGAAGAGGAGCCAGGGGTCCACCACACCACCTGGCCACGCCAGGGGGTGGTGTGGCCAGCCCGGGCACCCCCTCGGCCTCTCCTTCTGCCTATAAGATGCCCTCGGGACGAAAACCCTAAGTACCCGATCAAAAATCCACGAAAGAGTCTGTAGCCGCCGTCATCTCCATCCCTAGATCGGGAGGGATCTGAAGCTCTTCCCGGCACCCTGCCGAAGAGGGGAATTCACCCTGGAGGCCTTCTTCATCACCATGCAAGCCTCCGGTGTGATGCGTGAGTAGTTCATCCTTGGACTACGGATCCATGTAGTAGCTAGATGGCTGGTTCTCCTCCTTTGTGCTTTCATGTTTCGATCTTGTGAGCTCCGTTCATGATCAAGATCATCTATTTGTAATTCTACATGTTGTGTTTGCAGGGATCCGATGGATATTGAGATGCTATTTCAAATTGATTATTGATTCTATCATGTCTTTGTTATTTGTGATCTTGCATGCTTTCCGTTGTTAGTAGCTATCTTGGCCAAGTAGATGCTAGCAACTCCAAGATTTAGTATTTATGCTCGATAGTGGGTTCATGCCTCTGGTAATCTGGGGAACTAACAGAAATCTCTAAGGTACTAGATGTGCTGTTGCTACTAGGGAGAAAACAACAATCCTTTGTTCATAGAACAATCGTATTGTTTACTTTACACGCAGTTCGTAAAGCAATAATCTGTTGCTTGCAACTTAATAGTGGAGGGGGTTCGGATGATAACCTAAAGGTGGATTATTAGTCATAGATGCAGTTGGATGGCGGTCTATGTATAATGTTGTAATGCCCAATCAAGTCTCAAAGTAGTCAAGATGATTAGTATATGCTTGTATGCTTTCTCGATGTTTGTAAATTGCCCCGCTGTAATTTGTTCACCCAACATGTTATCTATCTTAAGGAGAGCCACCTCTAGTGAACTATGGATCCCGGTCCTTTTCTTTACATACAATCTACAAACTGTTTACTGCTTTGTGTTTACTTTCTGCAAACTATTACTTCTTTCCATTCGATACGTTTAATCCTTTGTTTTCAGCAAAACACAGTGAGATTAACAACCTCATCGCAAGTTGGGGACATAGTTCTGTGGTTGTGTTGTGCAGGTCTCCACGTTGCTACTAGCACCGGTAGTGCACGCTGCCAAGGCTCAGCTAGCAACACCTTTGGGGTGTTTCCTTGCTCCTACTAGTTCGATTAAACCTTGTTTTCATAAGTGAGGGAAACTTGCTACTGTGCTCATCATACCTTCCTCTTGGGGTTCCCAACAAGCTCTACATCAACACCGAGCCATCAGTCACCGCGTTGACGGCAACTGCATGGGCGAGCACCTTCTTCTCGCGCTTGGTACCGAGCCCAGTGAAGGTGTGTAGCGAGCTGACGGTGTTGCCGAACCCGCCAGCATTGCCATTGTCCCTTGGTGGGTTGTTGTTGGGGTCCTCCCTTGCTCGCCTTGCCTTTTTGATCTCCTTCAGAGAGTGGCAGTCCACGGTGGTGTGGGTGGAGGGTTTCCCCTCCCTGCTGTGGTAGACGCAAGGTTGGTTGAGCAGGGCGGCGGGGTCGAATTTCAGCCTCGTCGCATTGTTGGCGTGGTAGTTTCCTCCGTGGCGGCGGAAGTTCTTCGAGTCATGTTGGCCATAGCTGGCATTAACGACGAAGTCGACTCGCTCGTCACCGCGGCGCTTACTGGTGAGGCGAGTGTTGCTATAGTGCATGTCGCGATGTCGCCCGTTGTCGTGGCCGCTGGTGCGGCGTCTTCCTCCTGACTCATCATCGGAGTCCTGGTTGGGGTCCTCCTCCGTGTACCGCTTGGCGATCTCGAGGAGGTCGGGGATGTTGTCGAGCATCCGGTAGACCCTCTTGATATTAGCAACCAGGGGCACGGACTGGCACGTGTTCTTGAAGAAGTAGATCACCGTGTCCGGGTGAATGTCGGAGGCGTTGATCCATAGTTCCTGCCACCCCTGGATCCAGTAGCGGGTCGACTCACGCTGCCCCTGGATGCATCGCTCCAGGTCCTCGATGGTGGTGGCGTGTGTGTATGAGCTCTCGAAGTGCCTGATGAAGGCATCACGCATCTCCTCCCATGAGTCGATGCTGTCGGTGGGGAGGGTGTTGATCCATTACCTGGTCGCTCCCTCCATCATCAGGGGGAGGTAGCGAGCTGCTAGCAGGTCGGTGTGGTTGGCGATTCCCATCGCCATAAGGTACGTGTCCAGCCACACCGCTGGGTCATACGTGGGATCGTATTTTTCAATCTCCTTGGGTGCCTTGAAGTTGGCAGGGTACTTCTCGCCTCGGGTCATTGGTTCAAAGCACTGGGGGCCGACTCAGCTGAGCGAGCCCCTTGGCTCGGGATCGCCGTGGTTGTTGAGGGTGTGCCTCAATTCGTTGGGCTGGCACGCCCGCCAGGCCTGGTTGTTGACGATATGCGTGCGTGCGTCAATGGGATGACCATTGGCAGCGACCGTGTTGTTCGCCAATCGCGGCTCGTTGGTTGAGAGCACGGGGTTGGCTGCCCATGGCTGGTGCGGTAGGGGCTGGGGAGGTGGGTAGGTGACGGCGTTGGCGACAGTTGGGGCCCGCTTGAGGCTGCCCTGCTTGCCGATGAGCAAGAATACATCCGCCCCCGCGGGTCGACTTCCACAGCTTGCTGCTCGACGGCCCTGACGAGTAGGGACTTGGCATACTGGATCTGGAGCGCACCCTCTCCTTGGATTTCAAGGTGGGCGACCGCGGCGTCTGCCGTGATGACGTTATCCATTGGAGTGGAGTACAGTGGGAGCCCGTTGGCGTCATGGGCCTATGGTGAGATGATGATTTGCGGCTGGTCCAGTGGGGGCACGCGTCCAATGGGTGGCAGTAGACCTCGGGAAGCACCTGTACTATTTTGGATCGTGCCCAGTCACACTTTCGGGTTCCCAGTCGTTTACAGCCGTCATCACAAACCCTGGGTCCGTTCTGGAGCCGGCCAACTTTCTTGCGGGTAGCTTAGTGGGGTGGCCCCTTGAAATAATTTATGAATCCTGTGAGTGCATTGTCGTGAGGCCTCGTTGCGTTTTATTTGGTTCTTCCCGAGGTTAATCGTGTGTGTGTGTTGCTATTTGTGCACCCCTGCAGGGTAAATCTTTCTGAAAGCCGTGTCCGCGGTTATGGATGACTTGGAGCACAGTATCTCGATCATAGACAACTATAACTAAAGTAGTGTTATAAATTTGACTTTGACATGTCTAGTAATCAGATTCACTACAACGGAATGAGTAAATAAAAGTGCCAACAACTGCTGGTTTTGGGAGGTCTCATGCTATTTGTATCTGACTAGTAAGTATTGCAACTACAACGGAATGGTTAACTAAAACTGCCCACTGCTTATGATATCAGGATGACTCGTGCTATCTATATCTGACTAGTAAGTGCTGCAACTATAATGGAATGAATAAAACTGCCAATTGTGTGAGTTCCTCGGTTTGACTTTCTTGTTTGGTCTCGAGGGGGAATACCAGGAAGGGTATGATTGGTGTTAGTATAAGGTTGGTTCCGAATAGGTCTTTCTTATCTCTCTCTCTAATAGCCGACAGTTTATCGAGTCTCTATAGGTTGTTTAGTGCATGCTTCGCTGCCGCTTCAGTCCACCATACCTATGTAGGCGAGAGCCGCCGAATTCTAGCCTCGCCGTTTACTGGCCTCAGTACTGACCGCTCCCTTTTTCCTTTGCCCTCTGTCGGCACCCCTTTTGTTTTAACAGGTATAAGTTCGACGTCGTTAGCAGGGTTTCCCCTTCTGGCTTGGCCTGGGCAGGGTATGGACGCCGTTGGTTATTCTTCAGGGCTCTTAGCCCAATTTGCTTCTTATCTGTACTCGGATGTTGTATCATTTTCAAGGTGATTTGGAACTTTGTATTGTATATTTGTATTCTTGACTCATCGAGTCGTTGTGGTATATACATGTTCAGTGGGTTCCATCATGAACTATTGTGTAATGGTATTACTTCGTTTTCCACTTGCTCGCAAGTGCCTGGTGGGCACCTTTGAATCATTTCTATGCGGGTTTGGCAGGAATCACTGAAATCTGCATAGGACCGATTCGAGTGTGTTACAAAGTGGTATCAGAGCTCAACAGTTGCAATACCCCACTGGTCCAACCTGTAGGATAACCTAGCTAACGGACGAAGTAGAGTGTCAAAACTATTTTGCAAAATCGGTTGGATAGATCTGAGTAGGTCTTTTTTTACTCCTTACCCCTATGCTATTCTCCTCTTACCTTTGCGAGTTTTGAATCTGTTCTCGTACCTTTCTTCAAGTCCAAGATTTCTCGTGGTTGGGTTTCCGTCGTACCTTCAGGGTTTAGGTTCCTTCCTCTTGCAATGGTGTTTCCACATCTGGCCTTCGTGCTATCTGGGTAACCTTCATCTGTTGTACCTTTCGGTGGATCAAAACCCACTGAAATCTTTCTTTGTACCTTCTGGTGTGTTCCAACATGACAACATCGTCTACATCAGATCCGATGAAGAGTCTACATCAATCCATTGTTTTCGAACCTCATTTGTCGAGATCTTCAGTCTGAATTCCGAGAATGGGTCGCACGATTTTCTACTGATTGTGCAGGGTAATAGTTTGGGTGCGTGATGGATTGGCCCCCATTCCGACTACTCATTCTATTCGCTCTTGTACATTGAAGTGGGTTAGAATGCATCTTTTCTCTCCTTCTATCAAAGTTAGAGGTTGCTTTATTTGTTGATACCTTTACCGTCGTCCTTTGTTCCTGGAGTGTTCTCTCGATGATCAGGGACAACGGCCCCTTGTTGGTGGTGTCGCCGAATTCAAGATGGAGTGAGAATCCTTGTTAGTGGTGTCGAGAGAATCTACACAAAGCGAGAAGATTCAGATCATTGGCCTTCTTCCCCGTACCATGAGGCGGATCTCGAGGGCGAGATCCATTGTTAGTGGTGTCGAATTGTAGCACCCCGGTAAAACCACTACTAGAAAATCGTGTGTTGTTTTTGTTTTGTGCATCATCATGATCGCATGCTCATGTAATCATGCCACATTGCATTTGAGCATTGTCATGTCATCATGCATGGTTTGCCTAAAACTGTTTTCCAAAAGCCTATGTTTGTTTTCTAAATACCCCCTATCTTTGTTTCAAAATTAAACCCTCGGTCTGTCCGAATCTTTTGCTTGTCTAAACCTATTTACAAAAATCTTTAGTATAAAAACAAATGAGAAAATAAAATAAAAACTATTTTTGTTTCTGAGGGAGGCAGTCGCAGGCTAGGATCGAAAGCCCAGCACATAGCCACCTACCACCCGAGAGAAACCCTAAAGACCTACCCCAAACCCTAACCCTACCTACCCAGCCGCCACACCCCATACCCAACCCAGCTACACCTACACGCGACGACACAACCGGGAGCCAACACGCCCATGTTGCTCTACCCCGCCCAGCCCCGTGTGCAACACGATGCTCCACATCACAGTGCTCCCCTTGTCCCGCGCCTGGCCCTACCTCACGGTCGAAGCCGGTCCCACCCGCAGAACCACCGACACACCCCCGCTCCTCCTCTCTTCCTCCCATCGCAAATCCCCACCTATCCTGTCCCCTTCGTGTCTGAGCGCAGCGGCCAAGCACGCCACCAACCTCCGCCGCCTGCGCCTCCTCGCCCATGTGTGTCCACTGTCGCCGCCCCCCTTCTGGTCACCGCCAGGACTGGCAACCTCCGCCGCACAAGTCTCACGTCGCAAGCGAGCCCGTGGCCCCGCCACCTCGTCCGTCCACGCAACCCCGAGCCTCTGCCATCTGCCGTGGCCTCCTAGTCCACTGTCGTGGAGTCGGCCTCTGCCCAGGACCGCCTCCCTCCTCTGCTGGACGTTGCCGCCACGGTCGCCCTCCTCGTCGCCCTGCAAGCCGCCTCTCCACCATCGACCTTGGCCACCCGCCGAGCTCGGCAGATGCTGAGTACGCCCCTCTGGCCGTGCGTGCCTTCAGGACCCCTGTTGCCGGCCTCCTACTCTTCCGCGCTTGCGTCACCAAGCCCTGCCTCGTGCCTCATCTCTGCCTCCACCGCACAAGCAGAGACGCCCTGCATCTGATGAAGTATGACAGGTGGGTGCTCGCCAAATTGACTGAACGGGAACAAGGCCGTCACATACTGTTGTTACTACTCAGTGATGTTTTGGTATTGATGTATTTGGAGCAGACCTGCAAGGATGGACTTCGGCCTCGGTGACGCAAGATGGCGATGTTGTGGGCAGCCGAGACCTCATGATGCTCTATCGTCTCAGTCTACCACGGACGATCGAAGCCGGAACGCCAAGACCCCCGATCCGAAGATTCCCGGATGCCAAGATCGCTCACACGGATCCGAAGCCCTGGTCCCAAGGACGCCAAGGCCTACATCATGGATTAAAAGGCCGAACCTGAACCCCTCTGAATCCAAGATCTTCGACCCTCGATGTGTGACCCTTTTCGAGCCCTGTTTTATAAATGTTATATATCTGTTGCATATAAATTGTTCATGTTGCATACATATTGTGTGGTTTGGGGGCATTATGCCGATTCACCCATAATTAAATATGGAGATCATATGTGGGCTTTTCTAGTCTTATATTGGCTCCATTTAAATTTGTGTAGAGAACCGATGCCATGTTTTGCCTTATTAATACAACATTTAAATTCCAGGGTAGCTAAACAACATGAACCTCTTAATTAATTGTCAGGACCCCGGTTCCGCTTAATATTGCCTAGTTGCACCGTATCTTTGACATCCCATGCATCATATCATAATCATGCTGGATCTTCTGCCGTAGTATTAAATAGTGCATCCGGTGTTTCTTTTAGTGTTTGCTTCTTCACGGATTAGGCCATTGAGTGGATGCGAGTATCGACAAGTCCTTCGGATATGTATCTTCGGCAGTGTTCCCCAGGCGAGAAATCTCCCCCTTTCTACCTATTTTGCATTTATAGTCTTTACTTCCTCTTGTTGATCTATTGCTACCCGTATTGTGATGCTTTAGTTTCCGTGCACCATTTATATTCCTTGCAGCCTCTATATTGCCTTGGACACATCCTATTGCCTGTTGTTTGATAGTCAGTTGGCCTTGCGAGTCGTAGTTGCTTGCTCAGGTGTTGCTTCGCGTCGTTGTTGTTCCACCGTTGTTGGAAGGTTGACACATGCTTAGTGTTGGAGATGATCATGACTTTAATTACAACTTGATATTAAAATGCTAGGAATAGATATAACTAATGCAGAGGCACCGGTGGGCAATAGCTAATATTTGGTTCTTCCGTGCTCACTTGTGTCCCGTGGGCCCCGAGTACTTGATACCTGTTCCTTGACTATTCGCACTATCCACATACGGGAGACTCTATGAATCCCCCTTTGCCTGAGCTTGATTCACACTTTATTTCTTGGGGCCACAAACTAGTTTGCGGCTTTATTACTATCATGTACTTATGCCATGCTTTACTGCTTTATTTATGATTGTGCGTGGAGCACCTGTACTGTTTTGGATCGTGCCACATTTTCGTGGTATCGACAAGCCCAGTCACACTTTCGGGTTCCCAGTCGTTTATAGCCATCATCACAAACCCTGGGTCCGTTCCGGAGCCGGCCAACTTTGTTGCGGGTAGCTTAGTGGGGTGGCCCCCTGAAATAATTTATGAATCCCGTGAGTGCATTGTTGTGAGGCCTCGTTGCATTTTATTTGGTTCTTCCCGAGGTTGATCGTGTGTGTGTTGCTATTTATGCACCCCTGCAGGGTAAATCTTTCTGAATGACGTGTTCGCGGTAATGGACGACTTGGAGCATAGTATCTCGATCATAGACAACTATAACTAAAGGAGTGCTATAAATTTGACTTTGACATGTCTAGTAATCATATTCACTACAACGGAATGAGTAAATAAAAGTGCCAACAACTGCTGGTTTTGGGAGGTCTCGTGCTATTTGTATCTGACTAGTAAGTATTGCAACTACAATGGAATGGTTAACTAAAACTGCCCACTGCTTATGATATCAGGATGACTCGTGCTATCTATATCTGACTAGTAAGTGCTGTAACTATAATGGAATGAATAAAACTGCCAATTGTGTGAGTTCCTCGGTTTGACTTCCTCGTTTGGTCTCGAGGGGGAATACCAGGAAGGGTATGATTGGTGTTAGTATAAGGTTGGTTCCGAATAGGTCTTTCTTATCTCTCTCTAATAGCCGACAGTTTATCGAGTTTCTATAGGTTGTTTAGTGCATGCTTCACTGCCGCTTCAGTCCACCATACCTATGTAGGCGAGAGCTGCTGAATTCTAGCCTCGCCGTGTACTAGCCTCAGTACTGACCGCTCCCTTTTTCCTTTGCCCTTTGTCGGCACCCCTTTTGTTTTAATAGGTATAAGTTCGACATCGTTAGCAGGGTTTCCCCTTCTGGCTTGGCCTAGGCAGGATTATGGACGCCCTTGGTTATTCTTTAGGGCTCTTAGCCCAATTTGCTTCTTATCTATACTTGGATGTTGTATCGTTTTCAAGGTGATTTGGAACTTTGTATTGTATATTTGTATTCTTGACTCATGGAGTCGTTGTGGTATATACATGTTCTGTGGGTTCCATCGTGAACTATTGTGTAATGGTATTACTTCGTTTTCCACCCGCACGCAAGTGCCTGGTGGGCACCTTTGAATCGTTTCTATGTGGGTTTGGCGGGAATCGCTGAAATCTGCATAGGACCGATTCCAGGGTGTTACATAATTCCCACTTCCGACCAGTCCAGGAACTGAGGGACAACCGGAACTGTTGCGTTGAGCTCATTTAGAACTTATTTCTTGACCTTAGCTTGTTGAGATCCGAGGAAGGTGACGTAAGTGTCTTTCTTTCTCGAGAAGTTCTTTTTCCCTTCCGACTTGGGATTTGAAGCATCGGCTTCCTCCATGTCAGAATCTTCCTTGGTATCGTCTTGTTTCCCTTCTTCCGCTTAGCCCTATAACCAGCGGTATCGTCTTTCTTGATGTCGTCATTGAAACGACACTCGGCGTTTGTGTGGGACGAGCCCCCATTGGTGTCTAAGTGATGCACACAAGGGTTATTGGCAATGTCGGCCCAAGAGTAGGTTTTCCCAGGTTGCTGGTCTCCTCTACCTTGGACTCTTGATGTTCCACGACCGCATCCACGACTGCCGCCACGCCCTCCTCGTCCTCCAGACCCGAAAGTAGCAGTGACCACTACTGTTTCTGAGTTGGGCTTTTCTTCCGAGGTGTTCTTGCGCTTCTAAGCTTGCTGCTTTGGTTGTTTTGACGACTGTGGCACAACTAGGGCGTTAAGTAATCCCTCTGCATCGTTGTCAACATCTGCATACATGCTGTTTCTATCATTTCTCCCAAATCAGTGACCTTGTCACACTTCAAGCAATGACGTAGTAAGCCAATTGGGAGTCCTGCAATGAAAACTTCAATCGCAGTTTGGTCATTTACCCCTTCATAGGAGTTCTTGGTGTCAATCCATTGTCCGATATAATCTCGGCAAGTTTCTCCGGCTTTCTGGGCGCAACACTGTAGGTCTCCTACCGTACAGGGCCTCTGATATGTGCCTTCAAAATTCCGAAAGAACGCGCATTGCATGTCATACCAGTTGTGGATGGTGTTCTCCGAAAGTTCATTGAGCCATGATCATGCCGTCTTCCGCAACATGAGTGGGAGATATCGGGTCACGACCAGGCTGTTTCCGCCTTTGGCGATACAGCAAGCCTAGAAAAAATCCTAGAGCCAACTATATGGCCGAGCCATACCGTCGTAGGCCTGAATGTGCCTTGAGATAGCAAATCTTTCCAGGAATTTTGTGGCTCTTATGCATGGTCCGAAGCACTTTGGGCCCACGTATATATCATCATTTTCGTAGCTCCGTGCCTCTATGTTGGAGTTAATCATGTGCCTTGTGTCACTTGGAGACAGAGATCATCCTGAATGACGGCTATGGTTGTGGTGCCTTGGAGCTGGACTTCGGCTTCTGCCACCACCTCCTCCTCCACGACGCCCTCCTTGGCCTCCTTGGGAGCCGTTGTGATGGCTACTTGGTGGAGAAGGTGGAGCAGCTGGATTGTTTTCGGCTAATTATCAGCCTCCGTTCGGAGCGTCATTATTTCGGTTACGGGGAGGGTCTTCGTTACGATGAGCTCCCTGCCGGCTTGACTCAGCACGGTGTCTGTCGTTCCTTCGTTCGTTAGCCGGATAGCTTCTATGTCTAGGAGGTGGCATTCTTTGGCGGTCCTCGTCCCGATGTTTCTCTTTGTCTTCTTCCTTGCGATCATTCGACTCTCGCCGGGGAGGATTCTTCGGATTCAGTGCAGCAATTGCCTCTTGCTCCGCAGCTGGAGTAACATTGCGCCAGTCACGTGCAGCTTTGTGATGCTGTCCTGAAGATCCGGTTCTTGAGTAGTTATCTTCCCGACGATCAGAACGGTGATGCTGTTCCAGAGCGCGTTGGGGTCTTACATCATTCTAGGCCGGATCCGTGCGGCGTTGGTCAGATTGGGAGACTAGTTTTCCGCTTCCGGACTGGGCGGCCTTCTATTGCTCCAGACCCTTGTTGAGTAGCTTAATGCCAAATCGAATCTGCTCTAGCCCTGGATTATTTGCTAGGATTTCTCGAATCACAACAGTGTTTTGCACTGGTGTTCGATACACCCAGTCTCCCTTGCTGTCGAGTCGAGGCATCCCATGGTCTCCTCCAAAGAGGACTTTGTGGATTTCTGGGAATTGGTCGTCACGAGTGTGATGCTTCCAGGTCTTCTGATGCTGCCGAGAGATGTACTTCTCCGCAGTTGCCATGCGTTTCTTTTCTTCCTCAATGTTTTTGGCCTCATCAAGGAGTACTTGGTGACGCGCTTCTAGGGCATGGGCCCTTTCATCCAGCTCTTCAGCAGTAAGTTCTGCAGCTGTAGGGATAGGTGTGGTTAGTGCAGCATCGATCAGTGACCACGTGTCCATCCACCGGTTCTTCTTTGGGATCTTCTAGGATAAGTGCTCCATCCGAGTCTTCCTCGTATTACTCAGAAATCACCTCCTTTGTTGGAAGTTCTTTTGTCGGGGTCTTGTTCTTCTTGTTCCTCTTCTTTGCCTTCTTGGCAGCGCCGGTAGCAAAGACGGCTTTGGGTCCGTTTCCCAGAGTCCAGCTCTGATCGGTACTTTCAGACATCTGGAGCTCGGGATTATCTCCGATCTCCATATCATCCTGCGCTTTGGGAGAGTTTTCTCCGGATCCTTCATCCATGGCCTCTCCTTCTTCTGTAGCTTTGGAGTTGTACTCCTCTTCATACTCCGCGGAGAACTTTCAGAAATCCGCCGACGTCATCGAGTCATCCGAGGATGCTGGTAAGTCGGTGTTTGTTCCGATCGCCTCTAGCACCGAGTGAGTGTTGTCTCCAGCATCGGCAGAGCCAGATCCAGATCCAACGTATCCGACGAAGTGCGATGTGTGGGTCCTGAGGTAGTTGCGGCTTTCCTCGTGGGCTTCCCCGAAGATATTGATGGTTTCGAGAACCTCATCCATGCTTGCGTCTTGCATCATCATGCACCTCAACATGTGCCTCAGGAACGGTTGATCTGTTCCGGTGTTGGCAGAGCTGGAACCAAGGTTGTTGTTGCGATCCTCCTAGGTTTCGACTTCAGCGGGTGGATCAATCTAGGATTCGGTCTCGCTAGGGAGATCCACTCTAGATTCAATTGGAGCCGCGAGGTCTGCTTCAGGCCCGGATTTCTCCACTATCTCCGCAACGGGTGCGGGCTGGGTGGGATTAGGGTTTTGTGAGATCCGGAACTATGCCGCCTCTGGGACAAAGGGGACCCAGATATTTCTTCTGCCTCTATCATCACCACTGGGGTGGGTGGGACAGGTTCAGCGAATCCGATGTACACATCAATCTCGCCGAAAGACATGATGGTGTAGGTAGTCACGGCCTCCCTAGCCAGAATCCAGGTCTCATCGAGAACGATGAGAGGGACGTCGCAGGCGTAGAGGATGCGACCGACGGTGGTAGTCTTGCCGATTCTGATTTTTGCAGATTCTGCTCGGAACGCAAATCCGAAGCTCACTTGCCCCACAGTGGGTGCCAACTGTCGTCGGATTGATGACAAGTACGCCATGAGGGGGTCCTCGAGGCGTCTGAAAGAGAGGGATGTGAGACGTATGGTGTTCCGGAACGGTGAGCACACAAGTTTACCCAGGTTCAAATCCGCCGGCTTTGGACGGATCCTACTCCTGCTAGCAATCCAATAATATGGCAGAGCCGGAATATGGGTTACAAGGGTTTCGCCTGTGCGAGTTGAGATTGTAGACTATTGTGAGGGTTCCCTAAAGGCTCTCCCTAGGACGGCTTATATAGATATCCGGCCTAGGGTTTATAGGAGAGATCTATCCGGCTACAACTAAGAGTCGGTTATAGAGTACATCTTGAACTACAAGTAACACTATGGGACTATGTCGGTAAGTCTTCTGGGCCTTCCCGTGGCCGGACTGGACTCCCTCTCTTCTCCCTGACTGAGCCGCCCGTGAAGCAAAGCTCTAACCCGAAGTGGGCCACCCTGCTCAGTGAGATACTGTGAGGATACCCAGAAAGTATATCCCCAACAAGAAGCAGTTGCTCAGATGTACGACCTTGTCGCTAAGGCATGCAAGCAACAGGAAAAGGCCACATCATAGAGGCTTGAGTCCAACCTGGAGCTTTGCCAGTCAACGCTAAACAGCCGCAGAAGGCCAAAATCTCCTCGTGATGAGGGATCACATACAGGCTCCATAGAGCAAAGACGGAGGGAAGCACGCAACAGGACTGACGCTATCCCCATATCCTCCGACCACGGAGAAAAGGCTCGTCCCCACCGGTCGCCACCTCCACCACCATCTCAATGTCACGAGGAACCAGAGCCACGTCACCGCACAAGCATGCCACCTCCAAGGCGGTCCCAGCCCGGCGTCGTTATACGCAATCAGGGCGAGCAACTTTGGCATGCCGGAGAGCGCAGCGGCAATGACGGACACAGAAGCAGGTCCCACAAGGAAGTGCCACGTCCGACAAGCAATCGCGGCAGGTGTGGGGAATCATAGGAGGGGTACAGCAAGAGAGCTAACCCACCGCCTCCACCGCCGCCATTGCCACCTAGAAGCCATCATGGCGGAGGACACGGTGGATCTCATAGATTGCACCACAATTCTCCTCCCCATGACGGAAAAGGGAAGCAGCCAGAGCCATATGATGCACGTACACGGCTGGACAAGATCCAAGAAGCTCGGGAGCTCCCATACCTTGGGCCATGTTGTTTTGGACCAGTAATACGGGCCACAACCTACCCCAAGGGCCTCCAGATAGATAAGACCATCAAGCCATACAACGGCACTACCAGGCCGGCAACTTGGTTGCACGACTACAGCGAAGCGATCCACATCACAGGGGGAAACCCCAACATCGCTGTCAAGTACCTCCGACTTATGTTGACCGGCACTGCCCGACAATGGATCGACGACTTACCGGAGAAATCAATATGCAATTGGTTGGACATCCATGAAGCGTTCACGAAGAATTTCGAGGGTACGTACAAACGTCCATGTACTGTCGGAGACCTACAGCGGTGTGTGCAAGTAAAGTATGAAACCTCCCGTGCCTACCTCTCTCGCTGGCTGGATATGAAAAATTTATGCGCAGGGGTACACGAACAGACCGCTATGGCCGCCTTCATTGATGGTCTAGAAAAGGGAACTTTGCTCCGGCATACGTTGAAGCGCAAGCAAGACAACAATGAGCTCAACCTCAACGCAATTATCGCCATGGCTAGCGAGTTTGCTGCTGATGATGACGACGCGCGTGGATCGTTGTCGGTGATAGCAATCCCTACCTAGGCCAGGAAGAACAACAATAACAAGCGGAAGAATCCGCCCGAAGAGAAGCAAGTAGCCGACATGGTCTTCGCAACATTCACTGGCAGAGGCAATGGCGGACAGCGTGGACGTCGTCGGGGGCTAGCAGTGGCCAGCAGAGGAGTGAACCTACACCCTCAGTGCCCCGCGTCCCCCAAATGTACAAATAGTACCACGATATGTCGTGTTTCGTCCACCTCGATGCGAATGGCAAATCCACCCACACCAACTCCCAATGCAAGTTTGTCAATGATCTCAAGGAGGACCCTGAGTCCAGCTACAAGCGAAGTCAAAAAAACAGACCCCGTGGAAAAGGCAAAGGGAAGAAGAAGGAGGAAGAGCCCAAGGAATCAAGTGATATGGACGAAGACGTGGACCCAAAATCTTCCAATAGGGGAGAGGATAAAGGGAAAAATCCCTTCGAAAAGAAGGCTCCATGTTACCATACCTTCCTTGGCACCCCAACTGTCTGGGCCCAGAAAACCTCTCTAAGGATACTGATGGCTACCCTTCCTCCGGTTCCCTAGTACGTCAGGTGGTCGAAAGTACCAATTACTTGGGATAGGAAAGATCATCCAGAACTCATCCCAACAGAGGACCAATATGCCATGGTCATCAAACCTTTGATTGACGGCACTGAGTTCACCAAGTGCCTCGTGGACAGTGGAAGCAACATCAACATCATGTACCTGGATACACTGCATAAGATGAACTTGACGGAGACCCAGCTAAGGAAGAGCAACACCATGTTCCATGGGGTTGTCCCTGGCCGACAAGCAAATTCCCTGGGCTGCATCACCCTTCCGGTCACTTTTGGCGATGTCAACAATTACCGCCAAGAATGCATGATCTTTGAAGTGGTGCCCTTCAAGAGCATGTACCACGTCATCTTCGGTCGCGACATCTTCCACTCCTTCCTCACAAGGCCATGCTTTGTCTACAACAAGCTCAAGATTCCCATACCAATTGGCGTCATCACCGTTGACGGAAGCTTCACCAAGGCACGGGAGTGCGAGCTCAGTGAAGCCGCCTTCGCCAAAGCAGTCCTCTATGATGACGAGTTCAAGGAGATCCAGAGCCAAGTTGATGCCTCAAAGATGCCGGCTTCGAAGAAGCAGATCACTGCTGCCGAACCCGCCTTCAAGGCCACCATCAAGACCAAGAAGGTGGAGCTTGTTGAAGGTGATTCCCCCAAGACCACCGCCATTGGCACATACCTGGATCCCAAATAGGAAAGCGCGCTTGCTGAGTTCCTCTGTGAGAATAGGGACATCTTTGCCTGACAACCTGCTGACATGAAACATGTACCTAGGGAACTTGCCGAGCACAGCTTGAATATTGATCCTAATGCCAAACCGGTGAAACAACCTCTACGACGCTTTGGGGATGAAAGACGAAGGCCTATAGGCAAAGAAATAGCTAGGTTACTTAAGGCTGGCTTTATCCGAGAAGTTATTCACACCCGATGGGTGGCAAATCCTATACTTGTCCCCAAAAAGGGAACCAATGAATTAAGAATGTGCGTTGATTACACCGGCTTGAACAAAGTGTGTCTGAAGGATCCGTTTGCTTTGCCTCGCATTGACCAAGTCATTGATTCAACGGCTGGCTCGAAACTTCTGTGTTTTCTCGATGCCTATTCAGGATACCACCAGATCCGGATGTGAAAGTCGGACCAATTGGCCACTTTGTTCACCACACCCTACGACACGTATTGCTACATCATGATGCCCTTTGGGTTGAAAAATGTTGGTGCCACGTACTAGCGGACGATGCAACGTTGCCTGCACGACCAAATAGGTCGCAACGTACACACTTACATGGACGACATCATGGTAATGTCAAAGAAATCAAACGATCTTATCGCTGACTTGTAGGAAACCTTCGACAATCTCCGGAAATACAACATGATGTTGAACCCAAAGAAGTGCGTCCTCGGGTTACCATTCGGCAAATTGTTGGGCTTCATCGTTTCGCATCGCGGGATCAAGGTGAACCCGGGGAAAATCAAGGCCATCCTCGACATCAAACGCCCGACATGCCTGAAGGACATACAAAGGCTCACAGCCTGCATTGCAGCAGTAAGATGGTTCATTAGCCGACTTGGTGAGAAGGCTATGCCACTCTACAAGTTGCTCAAGAAGGCAGACAAATTCACATGGACGAACGAAGTTGATGCAGCACTTCAGGAGTTGAAGAGAATACGCTCCTCCCCACCTATACTTGCAGCACCGGTACTAAGGGAGCCTATGTTTGTATACATGGCGACAACCAACCGAGTAACCAGCATCGTCATCATGGTGGAGCGCATGGAACCAACAAACGAGTATGGAGTTCAGCGACCTGTTTACTATGTAAGCGAGGTCTTGATGGAATCCAAGTAGCATTACCCGCACTACCAGAAGATAGCTTATGGAGTTTTCCTTGCTTCACGTAAGCTAAGGCATTATTTCTAGGAGCACCCCATCATAGTAGTGAGCAAAGCTCCACTGTCCGACATCATCAACCACAGCGATGCTACAGGGAGAGTGGCAAAGTGGGGCATTGAACTTGCCGCCTAAGCGACGCGACGCTATCAAGTCACAAGCATTGGCGGATTCTCTTGCAGATTGGACAGAATTGCCAAAAGACACTCCTGTACCAGAACCAGAGTATTGGGTCATGCACTTTGACGGATCGAAGTTACTCAATGGCTCGGGGGCTGGTGTATTATTACAATCACCAACGGGAGAAAAGTTGCAATACGTCCTATAGATCCACTTCAAGGCTACCAATAACATGGCGGAGTATGAGGCCCTCATTCACGGACTTCGTGTAGGCAAGGATATTGGCATAAAGCGCATAGTTTGGTGTGGAGATTCTGACTTGGTTGCCCAGCAAGTAGCTGGCACCTGGAACGTGCGGAACCCTATGATGGCGGCATATCGAGACAAAGTAGACGAAATATCCAAGTGCTTCCATGGCTACGAAGTCAAGTACGTCAAAAGGGAAGATAATGAGGCGGCAGATCTGCTGTCAAAGCTTGGATCAGCTCGTGACCAATTCCGCCAGGCATTTTCCTGGAGCATTTACGGACTCCATCTGTGAAGCGAGCGGACCCCGACAACCCGGATAGAGTCGATTCATTTGTTAACACAGTAATAGTGACCTCTCCGTCTTGGACAAAGCCGTTCATGGATTATCTACAAGACGGAACTTTGCCCGCCGACGAAGTCATAAGCTGGCAAATAGTATGCAGAGCAAAAGGCTATGTCATCATTAACGGCCAGCTATACAAAAGAAGGAACATAGGAGTCTTCCTACGATGCGTCTCCTAGCAACAAGGTATTGAGATCCTTAGAGAAATACATCTCGGAGATTGCGGGCATCACGCCACTCCCCGATCGTTGGTGGCTAAGGCCTTCCGACAAGGATTCTACTAGATAACTGCCAAGGCGAACACCGACAAGTTGGTACAAACATGCCTTGGGTGTCAGTTTTATGCAAGACAGCCAAGTGTTCCAGCTGAAGAATTGCAAACAATACCAATAACTTGGCCGTTTGCAGTCTGGAGGCTAGACATGGTGGGACCTTTGTAGACAGCACCCTGTGGATTGACACACTTGCTAGTAGCAGTGGACAAATTCACGAAATGGATTGAAGCTAAACCCATTAGAAAGATTGATGGGGCAACAACCCTAAAGTTTGTCCGGGATCTAGTGGTGAGATTTGGTCTCCCACATAGCATCATCACCGACAATGGTAGAAATTTACCTCTCGGAGAAGTTGAGGAGTACTACCATGAGAAAGGCATCCGCCTTGACCTAGCATCTGTGGCACATCCACAGTCAAATGGGCAAGTTGAAAGGGCCAATGGACTAATTCTGCACGGAATCAAGCAACGCTTAGAGGCACCGCTACATAGAGCAGCTGGAGCCTGGGCGAAGGAACTACCATCTGTCTTGTGGAGTTTATGAACAACACCCAATAGATCCACCGGCTTAACTCCTTTCTTCATGGTTTATGGAGAAGAAGCAGTTCTCCCATCCGACATCCTCCATGATGCACCAAGAGTTTCCGCCTACAAGGAGCATGACACTGAAGAGTCCAGAAGACTATCTGTGGACCTACTTGAAGAAGAGCACGTGCTGGCATGCCAGAGATCTGCCGTCTACCAGCAGAAGCTACGCGGCTACCATAGTCGCCACGTAAAGCATCACTCGTTGAAAGAGGGAGATCTGGTGCTACGACTCAAGCAGGAGAAATCACACAAACTATCCCTGCCTTGGGAAGGACCGTTCATCATAAGCAAATGATTGCTCAATGGTTCCTATTACCTTGTTGATATTCGTGAGTTGAAAGATAGGCCAAAAAATCACAAGCGCAAGCAACGTGACTTCGATGATGATTACCCGGAGACAGATCGACCTTGGAACATAGCACAGCTACGTCCCTTTTACACTTAGCACATTTATAGTATGTAATAAGTTTCTTATATGATCAATGAAATAAAGCATTTGGTTCACTCATATTCTCTGAGTCCTTTACCTCCTTTAGTTGTTCATTTTTGGATCATATAAACTCTTTGCCCTTGTGAAAATTCCGCCTACGGGTGTTAGCTTAAGTTCTCTGGTCTACACGTTTTCTGAAGTTTTTATGTGAATTCCGGAGTAGTGACTTTTCGGCACTCAAAGCCGGTGATTTTGTTCTTGGGTTCTTGATGGTGCTATTAAGCATCATCACCCGAGAGCATAGTTCTGTGCTACGAGTCTTCTGTCTCACGAAAGGTCAAGCATACGAACCAGAATAATGGATAAGCTAGCACTTGCTTAAAAAATATATACACATGCTGGAAACAAATAAGTTGCAGGAAGCTTGAGTACAAGTTTTTCTGCCTTAGCCAAAACAAAAGTTTTTCCGCATACATTTTGCAGAGATACATTTAATACAGACATTGTTTTTCATGGCAGAAAAACAATGAAAAACAATGTCTATATTAAATGTATCTCTGCAAAATGTATGCGGAAAAACTTATGTTTTGGCTAAGGCAGAAAAACTTGTACTCCAGCTTCCTACAACTTATTTGTTTCCAGCATGTGTATATATTTTTTAAGCAAGTGCTAGCTTATCCATTATTCTGGTTCGTATGCTTGACCTTTCGTGAGACGGAAGGCTCGTAGGATAGAACTATGCTCTCAGGCGATGATGCTTAATAGCACCATCAAGAACCTAGGAGCAAAATTGCCAGCTTTGATTGCCGAGAAGTCACTACTCCAAAATCCACATAAAAACTTCAGAAAACGTGTAGACTAGAAAACTTAAGCTAACGCCCGTAGGAGGAATTTTCACAAGTGCAAATGCAAACTTGCGCATAAAGGGTTTATATGATCCAAAAATGAATAACAAAAGGAGGTAAAAGACTCAGAAATCATGAGTGAACCAAATGCTTTATTTTATTGATCATATAAGAAACTTATTACATAGTATAAAATATGCTAAGTGTAAAAGGGACGTAGTTGTGCTATGTTCCATGGTCAATCTGTCTCCGAGTAATCATCATTGGAGTCATGTTGCTTGCGCTTGCAATTTTTTGGCCTATCTTTCAACTCGCGAATATCGATGAGGTAATAGGAACCATTGAGGAATGCTTTGCTTATGACGAACGGTCCTTCCCAAGGTAGGGATAGTTTGTATGATTTCTTCTGCTTGAACCTAAGCACCAGATCCCCCTCTTTAAACAAGTGATGCCTAACACCGCGACTATGGTAGTCACGCAGCTTCTGCTGGTAGATGGCGGATCTCTAGCATGCCAGCACGTGCTCTTCCTCGAGTAGGTCCACAGATAGGCATCCGGATTCGTCAGCGTCATCCTCCTCGTAGGCGGTGACTCCTGGTGCATCGTGGAGGATGTTGGATGGTAGGACGGCTTCTGCTCCATAAACCATGAAGAAAGGATTCAAGCCAGTGGATCTGTTGGGTGTTGTTCTTAAACTCCACAATACAAATGGTAATTCCTTCGCCCAGGCTCCAGCTGCTCTGTGTAGCGGTGCCTCTAAGCGTGGCTTGATTCCGTGTAGAATTAGTCCATTGGCCCGTTTAACCTGTCCATTTGACTGTGGATGTGCCACAGCTGGTAGGTCAAGGCGGATACCTTTTTCATGACAGTACTCCTCAACTTCTACGAGAGATAAGTTTCTGCCATGGTCGATGATGATCCTGTGTGGGAGACCAAATCTCACCACTATATCCCAGACAAATTTTAGGGGTGTTACCCCATCGAGCTTTCTTATGGGTTTAGCTTCAATCCATTTTGTGATTTTGTCCACTACTACTAGCAAGTGTGTAAATCCACAAGGTGTTGTTTGCAAAGGTCCCACCATGTCCAGCCCCCAGACTGCAAACGGCCAAGTTATTGGTATGGTTTGCAATTCTTCAGCTGGAACATTTGGTTGTCTTACATAAAACTGACACCCAAAACATGTGTGTACCAACTTGTCGGTGTCCGCCTTGGTAGTTAACCAGTAGAATCCTTGTCGGAAGGCCTTGGCCACCAACGATCAGGGAGCGGTGTGATGCTCGCAATCTCCGAGATGTATTTCTCTAAGGATGTCAATACCTTGCTGTTGGGAGATGCATCGTAGGAAAACTCATGTGGTACTTCTTTTCTATAGTTGGTTGTCAATGATGACGTAGCCTTTTGATCTTCGTACTATTTGCCGGCTTTTGACTTCCTCGGCGGGCAAAGTTCCGTCTTGTAGATAGTCCATGAACGGTTCCGTCCAAGCTAGAGAGGTCACTGTTACTGCATTAACAAATGAATCCACTCTATCCGGGTTGTCGGGGTCCGCTCCCTTCATGTATGGGGTCCGTAAATGCTCCATAAAAATGCCTGGCGGAATTGGTCGATGGGCTGATCCAAGCTTTGACAACATATCTGCTGCCTCATTTTCCTCCCTTTTGACGTACTTGACTTAGTAGCCATCTAAGCACTTGGCTATCTCGTATACTTCGTCTCGATATGCCGCCATCATAGGGTTCCGCGTGTTCCAAGTGTCAGCCACCTGCTGGGCAACCAAGTCGAAATCTCCACAACAAACTATACGCTTGATGCCAATATCCTTGGCCACACGAAGTCCGAGAATGAGGGCCTCATATTCCGCTATGTTGTTTGTAGCATTGAAGTGGATCTACAGGACGTATTGTAGCTTTTCTCTAGTTGGTGATTGTAGTAATACACCAGCCCCCGAGCCATTGAGTAACTTGGATCCATCAAAATGCATGACCCAATATTCTGGCTCTGGCACAGGAGTGTCTTCTGGTAGCTCTGTCCAATCTGCAATAAAATCCGCCAATGCCTGCGATTTGATAGAGTCACGTCTCTTGTAGGTGATTTCAAAGGCGGCAAGTTCAATGCCCCACTTTTACACTCTCCCTGTTGTGTTGTTGTTATTGATGATGTCGGATAGTGGAGCTTTGCTCACTACTATGATATGGTGCTCCTGGAAATAATGCCTTACCTTCCGTGAAGCAAGGAAAACTCCATAAGCTATCTTCTGGTAATGCGGGTCACGCAGCTTGGATTTCGTTATGACCTCGCTTACATAGTAAACTGGTCGCTGAACTCCGTATTCGTGCGTCGGTTCCTTGTGCTCCACCATGATGACGATGCTGATTACACGGTTGGTTGCCGCCATGTAGACTAACATAGGCTCCCTTGATACCGGTGCTGCAAGTATTGGTGCGAAGGAGAGTATTCTCTTCAACTCCTAGAGTGTTGTGTTAGCCTCGTCGATCCATATGAATTTGTCTGCCTTCTTGAGTAACTTGTAGAGCGGCATAGCCTTCTCTCCAAGTTAGTTGATGAACCGGCTTACTGCTGCTATGCAGCTTGTGAGCCTTTGTATGTCCTTCAAGCAAGTTGGGTGTTTGATGTCAAGGATGGCCTTGATTTTCTCCGGGTTGACCTTGATTCCGTGATGAGAAATGATGAAGCCCAACAATTTGCCGGATGGTACCCCGAAGAAGCACTTCTTGGGGTTAAGCATCATGTTGTACTTCCGAAGATTGTCAAAGGTTTCCTGCAAATCAGCGATAAGGTCATTTGATTTCTTTGACATTACCGTGATGTTGTCCACGTAAGCATGTACGTTGTGACCTATTTGATCATGTAGGCAATGCTGCATCATCCGCTGGTATGTAGCACCAGTGTTTTTCATCCCAAAGGACATCGTGACATAACAGTATGTGCCATAAGGTGTGGTGAACAAAGTGGCCAGTTGGTCCGACTTTTGCATCCAGATTTGGTGGTAACCTGAGTAGGCATCGAGAAAACACAGAAGTTCTGAGCCAGCCGTCGAGTCAATGACTTGGTCAATGCGAGGCAAAGAAAACGGATCCTTCGGACACGCTTTGTTTAAGCCGGTGTAATCAACGCATATTCTTAATTCATTGGTTCCCTTTTTGGGGACAAGTACAGGATTTGCCACCCATCGGGTGTGAATAACTTCTCAGATAAAGCCAGCCTTAAGTAACCTAGCTATCTCTTTGCCTATACCCCTTCGTCTTTCATTGCCAAAGCATCGTAGAGGTTGTTTCACCGTTTTAGAATTAGGATCAATATTCAAGCTATGCTCGGCAAGTTCCCTAGGTACACCTTTCATGTCGGCAGGTTGCCAGGCAAAGATGTCCTTATTATCATGGAGAAACTCGACGAGCGCACTTTCCTTTTTGGGATCCAGGTCCGTGCCAATGGTGGTGGTCTTGGAGGAATCTCCTTCAACAAGCTCCACCTGCTTGGTCTTCATGGCGGCCTTGAATGTGGGTTCGGCAGCCGTGATTTGCTTCTTCGAAGCTGGCATCTCTGAGGCATCAACCTGACTCTGGATCTCCTTGAACTCCTCGTCGTAGAGGACCGCTTCAGCAAAGGCGGCTTCGCTGAGCTTGCACTCCCGTGCCTTGGTGAAGCTTTAGTCAACAGTGATGATGCCATTTGGTCCGGCTATCTTGAGCTTGTTGTAGACAAAGCATGGCCTTACGAGGAAGGAGTGGAATATGTCGCGTCCGAAGATGACGTGGTACACGCTCTTGAAGGGCACCACTTCAAAGGTCATGCATTCTTTGTGGTAATTGTTGACACACCAAAAGCGACCAGAAGGGTGATGCAGCCCAGGGAATTTGCTTGTCGGTCAAGGACAATGCCATGGAACACGGTGTTGCTTTTCCTTAGCTGGGTCTCCATCAAGTTCATCTTGTGCAGTGTATCTAGGTACATGATGTTGACGCTGCTTCCACTATCCACGAGGCACTTGGTGAACTATGTGCCGTTAATCAAGGGATTGATGACCATGGCATACTGATTCTCTGTTGGGATAAGATCTGGATGATCCTTCCTATCCCAAGAGATTGGAATATCCGACCACCTAACGTACTGGGGAACCGGAGGAAGGGTAGCCATCAGTATCCTCAGGGAGGTTTTCTAGGCCCGGACGATGGGGGTGCCAAAGAAAGTGTGGTAGACTAGGGACTTATTCTCGAAGTTTTTTTCCCTTTGCCCTCGCCCT
This sequence comes from Avena sativa, assembly GCA_916181665.1. NCBI lineage: Eukaryota > Viridiplantae > Streptophyta > Magnoliopsida > Poales > Poaceae > Avena > Avena sativa. The sequence continues at coordinate 161,410,639 of OV702290.1, forward strand.
TGTCGGCGGACTTGGGTTCCACATCCTCATCCATATCACTTTAATCCTTGGACTCCTCCTCCTTCTTCTTCCCTTTTCCCTTTCTGCGGGGTCTGTTCTTCCGACTTTGCTTGTAGCCAGACTCAGGGTCTTCCTTGAGGTCATTGACAAACTTGCATTGGCGGTTGGTGTGGGTGGCTTTGCCGTTTGTGTCGAGGTGGACGAAACACGGCATATCGCGGTACTCTTCGTATGTTTGGGGAACACGGGCGCTGAGGGTGTAGAATCACTCCTCTGCTGACCATGGCTAGCCCCTGGACACGACCACACTGTCCACCTCCGCCTCTGCCAGTGAACGTGGTGGCGATCATGTCGGCTGTTTGCTTCTCTTTAGGCAGAGTCTTCCGCTTGTTGTTATTGTTCTTTTGGCCTGGGTAGGGATTGCTATTGTCGGCAACGATCTGCACGCATCGTCATCAGCAGCGGCGAACTCGCTAGCCATGGTGATCATTGCATTGAGGTTAAGCTCATTGTTGTCTTACTTGCACTTCAACGTATGCCGGAGCAAAGTTCCCTTCTCCAAACCGTCAATGAAGGCGGCCATAGCGGTTTGTTCATGCACCCCCGCGCATGATTTTTTCATATCCAGCCAGCGGGAAAGGTAGGCACGAGAGGTTTCATTCTTTTCTTGTACGCACCGCTGTAGGTCTCCCACAGTGCAGGGATGTTTGTACGTACCCTCGAAGTTCTTGGTGAATGCTCCATGCATGTCCAACCAGTTGCATATTGATTTCTCCGGCAACACTACAAGAAAAGTTGGCTTTTACAACAGACAATTTTCGTGGTTGAAGGCCCGTTTTTCCTGGCTAAAAAGTCTTCTACGACGGATGCCCATCGTGGTAAAAGCCCTGTCACAAAAGAATCTACCACGTTTTCTTCCTGACCGTGGCGGATCGCACCCTTCAGCTGTGAAAACTTGTTCCGTCGTAGATCTGTTCACCAGCCACGTTGACTGCTGGCGTCATGCAAAATGCCACGTGGCACCCGCTGTTAACGGCTGGTTACCGCCATTAATGGCCACGGAAACCGTGGTAGAAGCCAGGCTCAGCCAAGGCCTGCTCATAATTAAGTGGGCCGGCCCAACAAGAAAGCCCAATAAGATTACGGCCCATTACTGTTTCGTCCAACAATGTTTGAAATGGGCCCAAAGATGTGGCCAGCAGTGGCCCATGAATGTCAGGCCGTTACTGTTTCGGCCTACAAAATCCCACACTTTTTGAATACTGTGCGGCCCATTAACAGGCTGCGTTAAGTAGGCTCGATACTGTGAAAGCCCACGGTCAGCCCGTCACTGTTCTCCCAGCTCGTCATGGGCCGCCTACGAACGACCCACTTTTGAGAAGGTTCGATCCTGTTCTGGTCTTTTACTATTCTGGCTCGTTACTGTTCTGGCCGTTTACTATTCATGTCCTTACTGTTGTGACCCGATACTGTGCTGGTTGCCCCTGCTCTGGCCTGTTACTATTCAGGCATGTTACTGTTCTGGCCTGTTAGTATTTAGGCATGTTACTATGATGGATTGCCACTGTTCTGGTCTGCTGGTGTTTTGGCCTGCTACTGTTTGTCCTGTTACTGTTTTGGCCTGTTACTGTTTTGGCCTGTTATTGTTTCGGCCTATTACTGTTTCGACCTAGTAATCTTTTGGCCTGTTACTATTTCGTCATGTTACTGTTTCGGTCTATTACTATTTCGGCATGTTACTGTTTCGGCATGTTACTGTTCCAGTCTGTTACTGTTTTGTCACGTTGCTCTTTTAGCTAGTTATCGTTGTTGTTTTGGTTTGTCACTGTTTTGTCATGTTACTGTTTTGGCCAGTTACCGTTACTGTTTCGGTAACTCTGAAACCTGATCGACCTGGCTGGCGCAGTTATGGCACAGCCATGCGTGGACGGCGTCAACTAAATGTCTACATGGCCTATGCGAGTTATCTAGATTTTACATCAGATGCAAACTTCTTAAAAATATTACAAAATATGAACAAAAGGGAAAGAAAATTCAGCACTTCAGTTGCGAATCAAGTTGATAGCAGAGTCCTCAATTTATTTTCTCAATCCATCAATTGCATCTCCCTTTGAGTGTGACAGCTACATTGGAAAACCACCTTGAGCTATGATCTTGCAGTCACCTCTTTGGTGGCGATAGCAATAATTGCAGGCTAAACTAACTAATAACAAGTTAATACAACAAAGAAGACAAACTACTCATAGCTAAGAATGAGCTAGATAGGAATTATAACTGCATAATACAAACTTGTAGAGCATGAATGCAAACCATGAATGAACTATATAGTAGAGGATAGTTATGTCATTGCCTAGGATGAATCAGAACTAGATACGAGATATAATGGTGTGTCTTGTGAACCTGTAGAACAGGACAAAGAAGCATTAGACAAGTATGCCAACACTGAAATGAGCAATCAAACAAAGTGTTTCTTAGAATTTCAGTATAAACTAGCCAGGTCATTTCAGCAAATATATATGGAAGCAGTGGTATCTCCTGGAATGCAAGAGACATTGGGTGACACGGAATTTGCGGTGAGCTACACAATGGCATGTTGTTACTGTCATAGCTAAGAATGAACCACATAGAAATTATGACCGCATCATACCAGAAGTTGTTGAGCAGGAATGGAAAACACTAATGAACTATACAGTAAAGAATAATTATGCCGTTGATTAGGACGAACCAACACCAGATACAGAAAATATATAATGGCATCGCTGATGGACCTGTAGGCTGTGCAAACCAACATGTTCAGTGTTGCCTTTTTGAGCTCTACGCAAAGAAAACGAAAATCGTCAGTGTTGCAGCTTTTGAAGAACTAGATGGCAACAACAAAATTATAATCGAACTAGTACGAAGAGTTTGAACGGATACCATAGGATAGCAAAACGATGCCAGGGTGGAAATAATAGTAGGAACTTAGCTCAGGAATAACCAGATAGAGTCAGTAACTGTGTAGCAGGGAATCCACACTAATATTTTCCACTGACATTACATTTTGCAAGAATTAAACAATAGCAGGCATTTACTGGTGTACGGAGCAGCTAAGATAAAAACATGTGCATGACAAAATAACAGACATGTGCATGACTTGATATTTGTAGAGCAGCGAATGCAAACCAACATGTCTAATGACATTGTATGTACTAGCACGAAGAACAGGCGTGCCTAGTGACTTGTATGTACTAGCACGATTACAAAAATGCAGTTCACTGCGACAGGCTTGAACCTTCTATACCGCTGAAAAAACAAAAACAGGTTGGAGATTTGGTTAACCTTGGTCGGAGAGGCGTCTAGGCGTCATCGGTACCGTGCGAGTGATGTCCAAGTCACCGAGGGTGTTGCGGTTGCAGTGGCTGTTGGTGTCGGGGAAGCAGATCTTGGGCGTTCGATGCCGGCTTGAAAGCGGTGGACGAGAGCGTCACTGAGGCAGATCCGGTGTAGTGAACGGCGACGGCCGTGCAGCTGGTCTGGAGCGGTGGACATGGAACTCTTTGAACTAGATCACACCAGGTGGACACCGGTGAAGCGGATCCGGTATGGTTGGGTAGCTTTCGGTGGCAAGGAAGCAGAGCTTGGGCGGTCGATGACGCCATCGGTGTGGTGAATGACACCGCAGCTCCTATATCTGGTGGGTGAGCATCGGCGAAGCGGCTGTGCGGCGGTGCACGAGACCGCAGCTCGAGCCCGTGCGCACGATGGTCGTGGAGGGGACAGATGAGCTTGGGATTTTTGGGAGGGCCGGCGGGAAAAACTAGGGGAATCGGGACCATAGAGGTGAGCACAAAAAATAATTAAGATCATCCCCCCCCCCGATCTACCGACTTTAGCATGCCCATTTGTCGTCTAAATAATGCGTAGATTTGGAATTTTAAATTCTAAAGTTTTTGAAATGGAAAGGCGCAAAATGCTTCAAGGTCGGTGTGTGGTTTTGCCGCTCGATTGAGAATTTGAATTTGGCTTGCGCCCATCTAATAATAATAATAGAAAAATGGTACTCCCCTGGTCGGTGGGATATTTTGTCTCAAAGTTTTTGAAACGGTGGGGCGGGAAATGCTTGGTAGGTGGGTGATTTTGCCCCTCGATTGAGATTTTGAATTTGGCTAGCCTCCATCTACTAATAGAACAAAGGTAGTAGACCGTACGCTATCTGTCCAGGAATTCAAGGCCGAGAGCCACATCAACTGATCATCCATAAACATTTTTTTGCACAGAAACTTGGATACCTTCCATTCACATAGCATAGGCGGTAAATTTTGCCACTTGACTCAGATTTTAAATTTGTCTAGGGTCCATGTAATAATATAAAAATGGTACTACCTCAGTGGGTGATTTTGCCTGAAAATGTTTGAAACAGAGGGGGTGCAAAATGCTTTAGGGTCGGTGGGTTATTTTCCCGCTCGATTACGATTTTGAATTTGGCCGTCGGCCAAGTTTTTATTACTAGAAAAAAGGTTATGTAGTTCGAACGCCATCTGGTTAGGAATTTAAGGTGAGACTCACATCAACTCATGCCTCCGATTCAAACGGGGTAGGTGGTAGGTTTTGGCAGTCGACGGTAATTTTGAATTTAGAGATTGTCCAAAGAATAATTAAAAAATAGGCCGTTCTCCCTCTATTTCAGGGATCCAAGTCAGGGAGAGTGATTATCTACCACGCGTATGAAAATGCAGATCTCTGATACAAGAATGTTTGTTTAACATAACAACAAACAAATGTCTGAATTAGCTCTGATTCAAGCATGTGAAAATGGTGTGCAACCAAGGTCTGGTAATTATTTAGGTGCACAGACTATTCTACAGGAATCACTAACTAAATGGTAGTACTAATTTAGATCAAATAAAAAGCCTGCTGCAAAACAAATACTCCTACTATAGCATACTATCAAAACAGAAAGACCAGCTAAAGTATATGTAGAACAAATAAAACAAGATTTCATCACACATACACTACTATATAGGGAACACCATTTCATCATATAAAACAATGTTTTATCACACACACATAGGCCCCCAAAACGAATAGACAACTCTAATATTCTAGCCCCTGCCACTGTGACTGCAGCACAAACAAAGGTGCCGCCACAGTTCCATCAGCTACCAAAACAAACAAATATCAGACTGCAGCTCCAAATAACACAACCTGGGCAAACACATGCTTGCCCAAACAAGCCTTGCTTGTTCATCTGAGTGTTATTTTCATCTCCTTGGTGTTGCAGTCTGAATCAGCTGTGTTGCTGACAGGACTTCCTTTTAGATTCTTTGATTTAGCACTCTGAATCACGTCGGTTGCTGAAGGAAATGATCAGCAAAATCATAGGTGTTCAAAAATGCAAGGGTTGCACATGAATGACTGCACTAACCAGGTGTCATAATGTAGGGATGTAAAGTACACCAACGTTTACGAGATCTGAACTTCTTAGACTTTATGCTGCTGAGATCTAATTCGAATACTCCCTCCTTCGCCCATATAACCACCATTTCTCTATCCTCAAATGCGTAGAGTAACCTTACTACATCTTTCCCACCATATGCCCATGATTTATCAACGCCAAGGAGAGTATCCAACTCAACCTTTATATGAGGCACCCAAGCTTCCCATTTGCCTGTTGATGATCTTGCACTGGACCACGTGTTTAGACTGAAGTCTCTTATAACCGCAAGGGCAACATCTCCATTATGCCCCTTAGCGATGACAAAATTGCGTCTGGAAATATCATGTGTCTCATGGGGGCACTCAATATAACACAGTTTTGTTGTCACGTTATCAAAGGCAATTATATATCTGGAGTTCATTGTTGGCTAGTACAAAATGTCCCCTATGAGAGTTGATGGCCTGCGATCAATCTTAGCCAGCATCTCAGTAGGTTCAATCCAGTCCTCCCATTTTCCTAACTCTGATGAGTACCTCTGCACCAGTGTTTGGTTACCATTGGTTACTATCCAAACAACCCAGAAATTGTTGCAACAGTGTGAACACAATTGCCCATGATTTCTCGAACAGAGAATTGCGCCGCTATCATACTCACGTCTCCACCAAATTGGTGGTTCTGGTATCACTGTTTCACTTCCACTGATTGGATCCCAGGCCTTTATCATGTTAGACCCTTGCGGATAATGAAGTAGCACCCTACCATTGTGAAATCCGAGTACATATGGTTTGTAGGCTTTATGTACTTCCACTTGCCTATTGAGCTTCTGGAAGATGGATTGGTCAAGATTATGATCTGTTAAGAATCGAGCGCCCTCGGAGCTATTGGTGAAAAACCCAAGTAACAGCATTCCTCTATTGTGTGACAGGGTTAGCCTTTCGAAATCGTTGCTTCCCATGAATTCCAACCAATATTTTTGGGTGACTGATGCCCTCAGTATGCAGGATGGGTGCGAAGGAAGCCTGACAAGAATTTGACCAAATACATCGCCTGGCAAGTCGTTGATTGTTGCATATGTCCTTCCACCAAAGCTGGTAGGATGATGCAAATAGCACAAGTGCATCATTAGAATTAAGTAAACAGCACAATGCACAACCCTAAAAAAAGAAATAAGTAAACACCACAATGCATCATACATTTTGACAGGAAAATTTATCATCGAAATTTCCTAAACTGCACCCATCTGAAAAAATACCTAATAAGTAGAGTATGTCAACAAAATAACCTAAATAGAACAAGCAATCAACCAGAGTAGTACGAAAGCACCGCAAAATGCTTCAGCATGTCAGAACTGGGCAAAGGGAATGAAGAACTTTTTTTAGGTCACCGGGGAGGACAGAAAGGCCCCCACCTAAATTTTCTGGTTTTATCATAAAGAAGAGGAGAAACAACGGACACAGCTTCAGTGACTTGGTGAACCCAAGTCTCACGGTGACTTGCTCCAGGATCCACCTTCCATCTTAGATCAAACGTATGACAGTAGTTCAGATCTTGAACTAAAAAGTAAAACTATTCGAAAAAAATTGACAAAAAATCAGCAAATCATCGGTGCCTAGGTTTGAATCCTGTGAAAGTTTCATCCCATTCTAATCATTAGTTTGTGATTAAATAGATTTTTATGTTCCCACTACTACTAGTTTAAAATAATATCCACTGCGTCTAGAAAAAACCCCGGAGCAGAATACACAAAAGAGGGAGGAAGTCAGGGAGACAAAATCCAACACAGAACTTACAATGGGGTCGACGAGTTCTGAGCAGATGGAGTAGGCGCCGCCGACGAATGATGAGCCACAGCCGTTGACGCTGAAGAAGCACGACCACGAGCTAGCGCATTCCTAGCATCCCACGCAGCCATCGCTTTGGCAGCGGCAGCCAACATAACTGAATTTGTTCCATCAGCAGTCGACAAGGATTTCGACTGCGCCTCCACCGCTTTTCAAGCATCACTCAACACTGCCCAAGACTCCGATGCGGTACAAACATCGACCTCCGCATCCGCTTCACATGTATCCATTGGTGCTGCTTCAGCATCCACCTCTACTTTACAAGCATCCGTCGATGCAGCAAATGCATCCGCCAACACCGATTCCATTTCATGTAAACGCCACAAGCTTATTTAGCTCGCAATGCCCAAAAATAAATGCATTCTATCCTTCAGAAAGCCCGTAATGGCTGGAGGTTCGGGACGTACATACCAGCGAACGGTGGTGCGGTGGTGTTCAATGGTGGAGCGACGGGGATGGTCCGGTCGAGGGAGGGTGGCCAGGCGGAGAAGATGACGATGGGGTCGAGGGGCACACTACTGAGCTACCTCGAACTTGAAACTAACTTTCGCCCCACTATTTATTTATTTTTTTTGCGAACCCCGCCTTTTTTGGGGAAACCACGGCTGTATTAATAGTAGCAACCACACGACTGATACAAGTTTGTGCACTTGCGTTTCTCAGTTTCCCGCCTACAGACATCAAGTTTGTGCACTTATTCGTGTGATACAATCAATTGCTGGGTAAAATATTCCATGTGGTAGAAGCCTGCCCTTTCTATGACATCAAGATCTAGAGTTCAAACATCGACCTGAAATTCCACAATCTACAACTACAAGTTTTGGTTTACTACCAGAAACATGCTAAAAAATACTCGCAACTAGCATTAACATCATCATTAACAGATCTCAGAAGGAAAAAAATTGAAAGATAAAAAACCACCGCAATTTCGAATAAGATGACTGTTGTTGCCAAATATAGTCACATAAAGTCAGGTCCAATATATATGTCATAATAGTACATCAAATATATAGATTCGTGGACACCACACACCAGCAGAGCAAAAAAAAATAGTTATATTACCTGACTTAACAAACAATCATCCTCACAAGAGACCCAAACCCTTCAAAAATGAAAGTAGAGCGATCAATATGGTTTACAGATTTCCTCATCTTTTGCAAGATTAGGACTGTATGGGCGTGGAGAATCTCGAATTTCTATCAGGGTCTCATCTTCTTCTAGAGCCGAATTGAAAAGACTGTCAGCTCGCATTCCCACCTGTTCCAAGATCCGGTCGTACACCTGGCCAATCAGCTCGTCGCCATCCACACCAGGCAACTCGGGGACTAAGTAGTCAGCCACGAACTTTTGAAAATCAACAATAGCATCATGAGCAACTGAAATTGATGTATTCCATCTTGCAGTCAAATCAGCTATCCGCTTAGTGGATGTGGACACTTCTTCCTTCAGGCGCCTAATATGTTTGTCCTGGTGTTTCACTTTCTCTTGAAGGCACGAAATCATGTGTCTATGAGCTTTGTATTTCTCTCAGAGACGGGCAATTGTCAAATCCTTGTAGTGACCAGCACCATTACGCCATGAGCAATATGAGTAAGGTGGAAACTGCATATAACAAATCCAAAATTAAACCAGATTCTCATTTCAAAAAATAAACCAAATTCTTGTTTCATAATCCAAATTCAGCTGCACACATCGTGCAAGCTCCGTAGTGGTACCGCAAATGGCAAAGAACCATAGAGGCATATTTCCCAAACATGGGAAACAGAACCGACATGAAAACGGCCGTACTTCAGGGTTTGCCTTCTTAGCTGGCACATGAGTAGTCCTGGCCTTAGTAATAAGTGACAATAGATCAGAATGACTTCGTTTCTGCAAATCATGATGCAACAAAAATGATCAGTATATTTTAGGGGACATTTTAAGTAATAAAGCGCTCTTTATCGGAAAAAAAATCCGGGACAAAGCATAGGTTACTGAAATTCCAGCAAAGCAGCTTGATACATAAAAACACTTGTCACTCGATAATGCCTCCTCCATGGGTGGGACATGCACATGATGCTAAATGAAATGCAGTAAAACCAGTAAATTTTAGAAAAGAACACATCAACTTTGCAATGCAAAGAAGGATACGTGCATTAATCTGATGCCAAGGATTGGGCGTGTTTCCCTTTAACGAACAATATAATTTAAAGAACTCAGCAATGCAGGACACCGGCAAACAACAATCTATTTCTGAACAATATGCAGCAAATTACATCTGCATTGTTCAGCAGAGGACTGTTCTGTGAAATCAAGCCAGGGGCAAGCTTCCCATCCTCAAAAGACTCTTCTTGACAGCATATACTTACCTATTTTTAGTGGACCTTATAACTAATTCCATGGCTACATCCATGGTGATCCCAGCTTCCTAACGTGGCATATAGATCTACTATTTCAAATAGCAATCACCTAAACAACCATCCGGATGGTTGCAGACTCACCGGAGATTGCACTGATGCGATGGAAAGGTAGATGCTGCTGGGTAAAGAAGGTGCGTGACAGGGGAGGTGCAAAAATGTGCAAAAAATGTAGCGATACTCGTATATAGATAGAGATACCAGTAACACATAAACCAGATCAATTAGTAGTAACCACAAACTCTAGAAGGGCTGTAAGCAGACTGTCAACTACTCCCATATTAATTAACCTAGTGTAATTTAACGTGGCAGTACTATCACATGGTGAGTACTAGTAAACAAAAGGGGATTACTTAATTATTAGTGGAATCTATAGCCAGCCACCAAAAGCATCATGAGCATGCTAAATATCTAGATTGCATACCATACTTGGTTAAGAACCTAATGTCCAGCTCTAATTACCCAAATCTAAGAGCATCTATCCTATTTACGACTAAGTGTAGTGAGTTGGATACATCCGTTAACTCTGCAGCCATTCCTCGGCATGCATCTGATGGCGCTCCTGCTCCTCCTCTTCCAGGTCATCGCGGATCTCGAGCTGTAACCATAGCGACATCATCGCGCGCTGTAGCAAAAGTGAGTGCGGTAGATCTACCCAGTGGACGAACGTGCAGCGCTCACATTCGTAGTTGCAACCCAAGAACCTGCGGCCGAAGTTCGTTCCCTCGAACATGAAGCGACGACGGGGCACCAGGGTGCAGTCGCACCAGAGCCAGAGTTCCACATCGGTAACGATGTCGTACCACTCCACGTCTACCATCCGTGTCGGCATCTAAACCGAGGAAACATCATCGATCGAAACGGGCAGAATAGAGAAAAACCCCAAAAGGAGAGAACCCATAAGATGAATTCGAGAAAATAAACTGAGACCATGAACTCTGGCGTACTTACCCTAACCCGGCCGCCTTGCGCATCAAGATCCCCCGTCGTTCACCGGACCGACATGACTGAATCCACCGACATTGCTCGAAAAAGAGCACGCCTTCAAAGCCTAGCGTAGAGGCTTTGTGGAGAAGGAAGAGATAGGGGAGCCGGTCCTCACATTCGCTGGCTACTACTCCGTATTGGATTTAACTCGATCACTGATAACTGGGGCCCGCGCTAGAGAGCCCGTGGGCCCCCAAACATCACTCACCTAGTTTGACTTGCATTACATGGAGTACTTTTGGAAAACATATCAAAACTCAATAAGTAAATAAACCAAAGGCCCCCCTCTCTTTTTGCAAAAACCCATTACAAAACGGAGACGCTCACAAATGCGTACGCACACTCACCCCTATGAATGCAGGTACGCACACCCTACACCTATGAGCACTTCAGAAAGACTAGATCTTGATGCTGATCCCGCGGGGCTTGAGCTTGACGAAGTCACCATAGGCACCTCGCTATATATTGACGGGAACGTCGCCTCTCACTACCCTCATAACCATCATTCAAAGTCGAGCACCGAGGCTTCGTGGCGAAGGAAGTGCTAGGGGGTTGGAGATCATATTCGTTGGCTGCTATGGGATGTAATTGAACCACTAATAATGTGGCCCTTGGTAGTGAGCCCATAGACCCTAGACACCAGTGACCATTACAATTACTTTGGGAAAACCGAGCAAAACTTAATACAAACGGAAGGCCCATCTCTCTCATTTTTGCGAAAATGCACTACAAAACACACACGATCACAAATGCATACACACACTCACCCCTATGAACGCATGAACGCACATCCTACCCCTATGAGCACCTGCGAAAGATTGTGTCTTCAGAATGTCCGGTGGGGGGCTTGAGCTTGACGAAGTCACCATAGGCACCTACTGCCCTCGTAACCATCCTTCAAAGCCGAGCGTTGAGGCTTCATCGAGAAGGAAGAGCTAGAGGAGTCAGAGCTAACATTCGTTGGCTGCTATAGGATATAACTAGACCACTAATAACAATGGGGCCCCACGATAGTGATCCCATTGGCCCCAAACATCAAAGCAAGCACGATGTCAAGTCTTAAACATATATCTTAACGGTGGAGTGGGTAGTGCTAAAAAAAAGATTCTTCAAGGTGATTCTAGTGCTAGACTTATGTCTAAGAGAATCAATTGGGAGGGCCCACTATTTAGTGGGTAACAGTCTATTTTTCTTTTTAGCATGGTTGTGTGGACCCACTCCAGTTCTAAACGCTGGACCCAAAGTAGTTTTCATAGTTACTTCTAGACACTACACACGCCCTTACTATACGTAGCTTAGAAATTTACTAGTCTCGTGTCTAAGAAAATTGTAGGTTGCTTTGAAAGTTTTTCGAAAAAGCTTTTGGAGGTACCCATCGAGGGGTCAATTAATATATCACAAAACACCAAGAGTTTTGACAATAGGTTTAACTTCTTGCTAAGATAGATTTTGCATCTTGACAATTTAATGAAATTAGGTCAAACTTGAGCTACAAGTAAGCGCAATATAGATTGCTCTTGAATTAAATGTCTTTTTAGAGGTCTATAGTTGCATCTTGTTGTAGTAAACAATTCCATCACTATGAGTTTCCTACTATCTCAGGAAAGAACATTCTCAATTTTCCGAGTATGATGACGAGATTGTTCTTTCCCATAAAGCAAGTCTGAAGAATATGGATCTGAATGACACACGAGGCAAGTTTTCAGACATATATTATGGACCAACATGTTGTACTTATGATTTCCCATGTTTTATGAGTTCTCAAACTTCCTAGCTAACTTCGCCCACTTGATTGATTTTATGCCGATTTATTGAAATTATTAGGTACAAATTGAACTGCAACAAGTAAATTGTAGGTTTCTTTGAAAGTTTGACGAAAGATCTCTCTTGGAGGTACCCATATCTATCGGGGGGAGGGGTCAATTAATATATGGGAAACCACCAAGAGTTTTGATGATATATAGGTATGGTTCAACTTCTTGCTAAGATTTTGCATCAATTTAATGAAATTAAGTTAGACTTGAGCTACAAGTAAGCATGATAGACTGCTCTTGAATTAAATGTCTTTAGAAGTAGATGGGTGCATCTTCTTGTAGTAAACAATGTCGTCGGTGTGAGTTTCCAACTACCAGAAAAGGACATTCTCAATTTTCCGAGTCATGTCATGATCATTCTCTCTCGTAAAGGAAGTCCGAAGAATATTGATCTAAATAAATGCCACAAGCCAAAGTTTTCACACGCACACACACACGTGCACACACACACACACAGGCACGTGCCACACTCATATATACTGTATGAAATGTGATTTAACAAACATTAAGTTGTTATTAACCAATAGTCTTGTTAGAGAAAAAGGCATACATTAAGTATATTAATAATAACTATCTAGAACATGGTGGAGTTTGCTCTAGATACTATTTAACACGAATCCAACTACTTTGAACCATTGGATCTAACAGCCACGATTGGTACTATGGATCCAATTCAAAACTGCCTACCTAACTCCACCCACTTGAATGACTTTCTGTCGATTTATCGAAAATAGGTCAGATTTGAACTTGTATAAGTAAATTTTAGGTCAGATTTGACGACAAGTTGGATCAAGACTCGCAAATCCAAACATTTTGCTAACTGTTGGATCTTCTTTTCTATTCCTAGCATCTAAAAAGATTCTACTAATAGTCTTGATGAGAACGATGAACGCTAGTATGCGCAAACCTCAAAACACACACTTCATTGCTCAGTTTTAGGGTCCTTGTGCTAAATGCATGGACTTGGATGCAATTTTCATTTTTGATAAGGTCCTTGATATGTAACTTGTACTTCCACCGACCGTGTTCACTCTCAAGCACATCGCACCTACTAGATCAACCATTAGATCGGCCATTCGTAGTACTTCTTATTATCTTATCTTTATCCTGTCCTATCTCTTACAATAACGTACCATACCACGCACTACATATAGTGTACGGATTAACTTTGAACATTGACCGTTGGATCAAGACTGGCAAATCCAAACATTGCTAACCGTTGGATCTTCTTTTCCATTCTTAGCATCTAGAAATATTCTACTAATAGTCTTTAGCACGATGACCGCTAGTATACGTAAACCTCTAGCTCAAAACACACACTTCATTTCTTAGTTTCAGGGTCGTCCTTGTGTTAAATGCATGGACTTGGATGCAATTTTCATTTTTTTATGAGGTCCTTGATGTAAATTGTAATTCTACCCACCGTGTTAACTCTCAAAGCACCTCGCTTCCTACGAGACCTACCATTATATCGACCATTCGCAGTACTTCTTATCTTACCTTTATCTTTGTCTCTTATCTCTTACAATACCATGCATACCACTACTACATAGTGTAGGGATTAACTTATTTGAACATTGACCGTTGGATCAAAACTGGCAAATCCAAACATTGCTAACCGTTGGATCTTCTTTTCCATTCTTAGCATCTAGAAAGATTCTACTAATACTCTTTAGCACGATGAATACTAGTATGCACAAACCTCAAAACACATAGTACTTCATTACTCGGTTTAAGGGTCCTTGTGCTAAATGCATGGACTTGTTGGATGCAATTTTCATTTTTTATGAGGTCCTTAATGTAACTTGTACTTCCACCAACCGTGTTAACTCTCAAGCACCTCGCTCTTACGAGACCTACCATTAGATCGGCCATTCGTAGTACTTCTATCTTATCTTTATCTTATCTCTTATCTCTTACAATATATACCATACCACTACATATAGTGTAGAGATTAACTTTGAATATTAACAGTTGGATCAAGACTGGCAAATCCAAACATTGCTAACCGTTGGATCTTATTTTACATTCTAGCATCTAGGTCTGTACTCCCTCGCTCCGTCCCAAAATATAAGGCACCTAAGGATTGGTCAAAAGTCAGACCTTACTAACTTTGACCAAATATTTTAAAAATATATCTACATCTACAATATTGAATGGACATATTAAGAAAATATACTTTATGTTGAATCTATTGATAGTCAAACTTAAAAAATGTTGACTTTTGACTAATCCTTAGGCGCCTTATATTTTGGCGGAGGGAGTACTATTCAACATGAATCCAGTTGCTCTGAACCATCGGATCTAACAGCCCAACAGTCATAATTATGATTCCCGTGTTTTATGAGTTTTCAAACTTATTCTATAGCTAACTTTGCCCACTTGAAATTGATTTTATGTCGATTTATTGAAATTAGTTCAATTTTGAACTACAAGTAAATTGTAGGTTGCATTGAAAGATTTACATTTTTTTGGAGGTAACCATTGGGGGCTGATTTAATATATCACAAACCACCACCGATAATTTTTACAACAAGTTCAACTTCTTGCTAAGATTTTGCATCTTGACAATTTAACGAAATTATATCAAACTTGAGCTACAAGTAAATGCGATAGATTCCTCTTGAGTTAATTGTCTTTTTAGAGGTAGACGGGTGCATCTTCTTGTAGTAAACAATGTCATCAACGTGAGTTTTTCCAAATATCAGGAAATATCATTCTTAATTTTCTGAGTAACGACGAGATTGTTCCTTTCTATAAAGACACTCTGAAGAGTATGTATCTGAATGCCACAAGCCATGTTTTTAGACATCTTATCTTACCACTATATATTGTATGAATAACTTTGAATATTGACCGTTGGATCGAGACTCGCGAATACGAACATTTCCAGCCATTGGATAATGTTTTCCATTCTAGCATCTAGAAGATTCTATTGATAGTCTTGAACACAATGAATGCACTATGCATAAACCTCTCAAAACACACGTCTCCATCATACTAGAACCTTCTCCCTTGTTTCTCTAGACCATGTTACCAAAAAATTCAAGTGTTAGGTAGCTAATAATCTTTGACTTCTAGACATAATGATACAAAGTAGAAGAACCAAATATGATCAAATTTATATTTTTTCACTTTACCTATTATAATTTTATATAGTGATAATATGTCAGACGTCTATTATCTGAGCCACATGTGCAGGACACGTGCAACTTACTAGTATCTTATCTTATCTTATCTTACCACTATATAGTGTACGTATAACTTTGAATGTTGACCATTGGATCAAGACTCGTGAATCCCAGCATTTCTAGCAGTTGGATCTTCTTTGCCATTCTAGCATCTAGAAGATTCTATTGATAGTCTTTGGCATAATGAATACTATGCACAAACCTCAAAACACACTTCTCCGTTGATAACCCACAAGTATAGGGGATCGTGTGTAGCCTTTTCGATTTGTAAGAGTGTCGAACCCAACGAGGAGATAAAGGTAGGATAAATATTCTCTTAAGTTCTATCAACCACTGATACAACTCTGCGCACACTAAACGTTTGCATTATCTAGGAAATAAAACTAGAGCAACAATACGAGTAATAGAGATAGCTTTGCATGATAATAAATAACAAGAAAGTAAAGCTACTTGCTGCAGCAATAAAATACACTAAACTAACAGAACCATGAGTGTGGAATAGTGGTGGTAATTGTGGTGGCTTTGTCCAAATTTAAATAGCGAATAGATCGGGTTCATTATCTTCGATGCAGTTTTTTATGTGGGAGAGGCTAAATATACATGCGCTTCACTACTTGGAATTACATATACTATATGATTGGATTTTTATCAAACATCCGTAAGTACTAATCAATGCATTAAGATTTCTCCAACCATAACCTTAAGTTTAATGGTCCTCTTACTCCATACGTGCAACGTTCTGGTTCGCGTCCTCAGGTTTCTGTCACTCCGACAGAACTTCTCTCCTTCCTCTTACACATACTACAAACCCTATGATGTTTAATCCATACGCGCACAAATATAATGGATACCAAAAGACTGTACCATATCAACATACAACTCTAATGTACCAAAGATGTTCAACCATTCAATCTAAGAACAAAGAAACTACACAAACATGACATAGATCATAGGATTATAACGTATAGCATCAAACACCATGTTTACATAGGACGGTACAGAGGTGTGTGGGAGGATGAACCACTTCATACTAGGAGGATTAGGTGATGGAGATGGCGGTAAAGATGGTGAACAGGGCGGCGCCGGCGGCGGCGCGGGGGACTCCTTCCCCGCCGCCGGTATCATGTGGGAGCACCACCTCTTAGCCCCCTTCCTTCATGGATTCTTGGGAGCCCTCCCCTATAGAGATGGGATCCATAGGGGAGGCAAAAACGTGGCTTTGGTGGCTGCAAATTCATGGGTGAAGATACCCTGGGCGAATTAGGTTCCCTCCCTTTATATAGCTTCTCGGATTCCCATCACCCCATTTTGCGCTGCAGTAAATCGGGCCTAAAAGGACCGTCCGGATTCTAAATCAGCTAAATTTTATGTCCAGAACGTTTGTCGCGAAATTTCCAACAACTTTCTAGTTGAAGAGTTTTCCGTTTGACGTTGTCTTCGACCCGAAACGTGACCATCTTCAAAAAGAGTTCTGAGACAGATTTCTGAAAAAATCCCAATTTGACTCCAACAAGGTTTCCACTTGTATTCTTGGTAATTCCTACACATCAAAGTGTAAAACAAGAACATTGTGCACTTTTGCAACTATTAGTAGGTTAGTCCAAATAAATCATAAACTTTATACAAAAATGAGTGTCAAAAGCATACTATTAGCATAAAACCATCAAAAATTATAGATACGTTATGGACGTATCAACATCCCCAAGCTTAGTTCCTGCTCGTCCTCGAGTAGGTAAACGATCAAAACAATATAATTTTTGATGTGACATACAGACAACACAATCTTGATCATCATTATTGTAAAAGCATTGATAGCTGGGATTAGGGTACTCTAAACATGAATCATGAAAGATAGAGTTCTAACAATAAGACATAGCAACTATGTTGTAAAATGAAAAGGCACAAACAAAAGATTCATGAATAACAATGCATTGTAAGACGTTTGTTTGTTTCAAATAAAGAAAGCATAATGATAATGGTATTCAGTTTGTCCCTCATAGAGTAGCAAAACATAAATGCATAGGACACCTTCAAAGTTCATAAGGGTGACTAGATACAAATAGTTTAAGAACAAGCAATATCAAAGTTATGCATCAATCAACAAGTCTTGGGACAATGCACATTAAACTAAGAATGGCCACTATGCTCTCTTAATAGGTGCATAAAGATAGAAGATGGAGACTCAACATAAAAGTAAAAGAAAGTCCTTCTTGGAAGGAAGCAGGAATTCAAGTCTCATAAAGAGCTTCCAAAAATTATGGTACTTATTAGCTTTGAGCTCTCATTGCCCCTATCATAAGCATCTTGAAGGTGATTAAGGTTAAAGTGACACAACTAAGAGGATATGCTTGACAGGTTATAAGCCGAAATCTCATGCCCCTTACTTACGAGTACCGAACCTCATGCTACTCAACTTTAGTCACAAGTAAGCTCTTGTCATTGTAAGTACATATGTATCATAGAGAACCGCCAACGAGGTACCCCTTGCACATGATACAGGAGCTATCCCATAATCAAAATGACAAGGCAAGCAGACAATGAGCATCTCAGCGATCTTTTTATTTGCTATTTGCAAAGGTTTTTATTGAGGATCCTTCATAGAGTGCTTATTATGGTTATGCTGCAAGTTTCCACCATGATTAGGCATGGCTTATGCTAGCAGCCCAGGCGTTTCTCTAACACACATACAAACTCCAAATCTTACAAGTTCCCCTTTTATTTCACACCGCCGGGATCCATAAGCAAAAGAACATGATATCAACGGGGTACAAAGTACAAGTGCAATGTTGAAAGCGTTCCCCATGATACATGGTTCTGCTAACTTCAACTTATAAAGCGCAAGCATATACGCAACAAAGATGGATGCAATGGTTCAAGTTTATTAAGTGCAAGAAAATAAAGTGTACCATCAAGTTCGTGAGAGCTTTAATCACTAATTTTCACATAACAAGTTTAATTCGGAAGGTAGATAAAAGCATGAATATACTTGGAATAGCAAATGCTAATAGGTAGGTATGGTGAACTCTTTGGGATAACTTGGTTTTATTTGGAGTTGGATGCATGAGTGGAACTCATACTTGGTTATGGAGGCTAGCAAAAGACTGAGAGCAACCAATTAAAAGAGCAATAATGGCCATAATCATGCAAAGCGACAAAACATCATTAATTAAAGAATAAAGTGATATTACAAGTCGAAAACAAAAGGATCATAAAGGCTATGGTGAGTTGGGATACTCATAACATGGTGTGAGCATGCACCAAGTCAACCCAAATAAAGCATCAAAGGAGAATACCACAATACTATGATTTAATATGCTAAAACAATGCATGATTCTTTCAAGGTACATTAAGCAATCTCAATTGTTTATAACATGTCATGCTACATCAAAAATCACTAAGCATAAAGCGAAAATAATATCCATCATGACATGGCAAAGCATAGGCCACCGTCAAAAACGAGCTCCTTTTACCACTTAAGCATGAACTTCTCCTACTCTTTTCCAATCCAAACCACACCTATTTGAAAACTAATGTATGAAAGAGAGGGTCCAACCAATTTATTCAAGCAAACTAAGAAAACCAAGCAAACAAAAACAAAAACAAAGATGCTCCAAGAACAACACAATTGTGCATGAAACAATAAAAATGAAGTGTTTGGAAGAAACCTGAGATTTTTATTGATGAAGAAGGGGGTGCCTTGGGCATCCCCAAGCTTTGACGCTTGTACTTCTTGGATATTTCTTGGGGTGACACACGTGGCATCCCCAAGCTTGAGCTTTAGTCCATTCTTCATCTCATTACATCACTCTTTCCATACACCTGAAATTTTTCCTTCATACAAAACTTCACAAAATCTTTATTAGCAACATTAGTGCACTCAAGATAATAAGTCTTTGGGTTCAGTTCCAACACCAATAAAACTTCCATTAAAACACAAGCTACTATAGCACTTCCCTAAAAAAGCTCAATTCCCTAGAAAGAACCCAAAAAGGAATCAACAAGAAGCAAATGCAAATAATGGCAGAAATCTGTCAAAACAGACCAGCAGGTAAAGACCAATTTTTTCGAAGACCTTCTGTTGCTCAAATCGAAAAGTGTTGAACTAAGGAAAGTTAGATAACAACCTGGGGCAGAAGCGCAAACATTCACAGCTCAACCCGACGTACAGAGATTTTATACGAATTTTTACAGCGAAGCACAAAAATCTGTTTCGGGACAGCAACTTTCCCAAGCATTTCTGCTCTCTCATTAGAGGTTACTCTTGGCACAAAAAGCAAATAAAAAGGATAAGGAGCGGTTATTACAGAGGTAATAACTTCCAAGGCTTACCTAAAACTTTTGGGTTATCTCCCAATAAGTACTTTTCTTTAACGCCTTTAAGTTAGGCATAGGAGCAAGATTCAAGTATTTTCGAATGAATAAGCATTAAGATCAATACTAGAAATATCTTTCTTTTTCAAGGCTTCATGCATTCCTACAAGTTTTTAACTGAAAATATTTCATGGGAAGATTTGTTTTGGTTTCATAGGCATGAACACAAGTGTTCAAGGTCGACCCCCACTTAACCATTACTCATCTTTCCAATCACTTTCCTTTTTAAAAACGTTTTTAGGTAACAAGTACAACTAACTTCTTTTTGTAATTCACATTCCCTATCCATACTAAGATAGAGAACAACTTAAAACTGAAAGTAAAACCTACTTAGAGATAAAGCAAACAAGTGCACACAAGAATATTCACCCACACGCTATTGCTCCCCGGCAACGACGCCAGAAAAGGTCTTGATAACCCACAAGTATAGGAGATCGTGTGTAGCATTTTTGATAAGTAAGAGTGTCGAACCCAACGAGGAGCTAAAGTTAGGATAAATATTCTCTCAAGTTCTATCAACCGCTAATACAACTCTATGCACACTAAACGTTTGCATTATCTAGGAAATAAAACTAGAGCAACAATACGAGTAATAGAGATAGCTTTGCATGATAATAAATAACAAGAAAGTAAAGCTAGTTGCTACAGCAATAAAATACACTAAACTAATAGAACCATGAGTGTGGAATAGTGGTGATAATTATGGAGGCTTTGTCCAAGTTTAAATAGCGAATAGATCGGGTTCATTGTCTTCGATGCAGTTTTCTATGTGGGAGAGGCTAAATATACATGCGCTTCACTACTTGGAATTACATATACTATATGATTGGATTGTTACCAAACATCAGTAAGTACTAATCAATGCATTAAGGTTTCTCAAACCATAGCCTTAAGTTTAATGGTCCTCTTACTCCATACATGCAATGTTCCGGTTCGCGTCCTCAGATTTTTATCACTCCGGCAGAACTTCCCTCCTTCCTCTTACACATACTATAAACCCTATGATGTTTAATCCATGCATGCACAAATTTAATGAACACCAAAGGACTGTACCATATCAACATACAACTCTAATGAACCAAAGACGTTCAAACATTCAATCTAAGAACAAAGAATCTACACAAACATGACATAGATCATAGGATTATAACTTATAGCATCAAACACCATGTTTACATAGAACGGTACAGAGGTGTGTGGGAGGATGAACCACTTCATACTAGGAGTATTAGGTGATGGAGATGGCGGTAAAGATGGTGAAGAGGGCGGCACCGGCGGCGGCGCGGGGGACTCCTTCCCCGCCGCCGGTATCATGTGGGAGCAGCACCTCTTAGCCCCCTTCCTTCATGGATTCTTGGGAGCCCTCCCCTATAGAGATGGGATCCATAGGGGAGGCAAAAACGTGGCTTTGGTGGCTGCAAATTCATGGGTGAAGATACCCTGGGCGAATTAGGTTCCCTCCCTTTATATAGCTTCTCGGATTCCCATCACCCCATGTTGGGCTGCAGTAAATCGGGCCTAAAAGGCCCGTCCGGATTCGGAATCAGCTACATTTTATGTCCAGAACGTTTGTCGCGAAATTTCCAACAACTTTCTAGTTGAAGAGTTTTCTGTTTGATGCCGTATTCGACCTGAAATGTGACCATCTTCAAAAAGAGTTCTGAGACAGATTTCTGAAAAAATTCCAATTTGACTCCAACAAGGTTTCCACTTGTATTCTTGGTAATTCCTACACATCAAAGTGTAAAACAAGAATATTGTGCACTTTTGCAACTATTAGTAGGTTAGTCAAAATAAATCATAAACTTTATACAAATAGGAGTGTCAAAATCATACTATTAGCATAAAACCATCAAAAATTATAGATACGTTATGGACGTATCATCTGTCATACTTGAAGCTTCTCCCTTGTTTCTCTAGACCATGTTATCAAAAAAATCATGTGTTAGGTAGCTAATAATCTTTGACTTCTACATGATGATACAAAGTACAAGGACCAAATGTACACCCATACTTTATAGATGTTGATCAAATTTATAATTTTTTCTTTACCAATTATAATTGTATATAGTGATGATATGTCATACATCTACTATTTGAGTCTCACGTGCAACTTACTAGTAGCTAATAATTGTTTACTTCTACATTATCTTGCCACTATATAGTGTACAAACAACTTTGAATATTAACTGTTGGATCAAAACTCACGAATCCCAACATTTACAGTCGCTGGATCTTCTTTTCCATTCTAGCATCTTGAAGATTCTATTGATAGTCTTCATTATAAACCACTATATAGTGTACGAATAACTTTGAATATTGGCCGCTGGATCAAGACTCGCGAATCCCAGCTTTTCGAGCCGTTGGATCTTCTTTTTCATCCTATCATCTAGAAGATTCTACTATGCTATGAAATTTTGGGGGTGCTGACATGATGGTTGTAGAATATGCATGGTAGAGTTTGCTCTAGGTACAATTCAACATGTATCCAGCTTCTCTGAACCATTGGATCCAACAGTCCAACGGTCAGGATTGGTGCTATGGATCCAATTCAAAACTGCTCCACTATAGTAGTATAGATGTTGATCAAATTTATAATTTTTTGTGCTTTACCAATTATAATTTTATATAGTGATGATATGTCATACGATTTACTATCTGAGCCTTATTAAGGTGTGCTTTTTTTACACAATGCGGGAGTAGTATATTTCTTTGCTTAGACATATGGCCACCTCTGTCCACGCGTTGTACATGCTGAGAGAATAAAACGTTGGCAGGAGAAGAGGGCAGCAGCGAAGAGAAGTTAAAGGAGGTTCTATGTTAGAGCAAAGTTATGATGGGTTTCTGACACGAGATACTCCTGCGGCATTACAGTGTACACTCTACTAGTAGTAAATTTCAGGACCTATGCACGCAAAACAAATCGTGTGTTTTCTCTCTCCTTCCCTATGCTCCATCTCTCCTTCCCTTTCCCCTCGCGCACCACTCCGGTTGATCTCTCTCCCCTCGTCCACGGTGTGGCGCTACGCACGTGTGCCTTGGTACGGCGGCTCTGTGTCTCTAGCATGTTCGGCAGCCGCGCGTTGGTGTAGAGTAGGCACGAGGAGGAGTACATAGGAAGGAAACCACTTTGGTCCTTGGCGGCACAAAAATCAAACTTTTCCGGTTTTCGAAATTTTCACTTGCTTCCCAAACATCAGGAGGGAAGGTTATCCAAAATATCGGTCAAAATCGGGTTTATTTCAACCCGAATGACCAAGGTCATGAAGGCCATATTGACATCATAGTTTACTATTTGATAGAGTTCCCACGATAGTTTGGTAGATGGGTGCATCTTGGCATAGTAAGCATTGTTGCATGTGGGAGTTTCCAACAATTAGGGAAAAAAGAATTTCAATTTTCCCAGTGAGGACGGTGATGTTTTTTTGTGAAGAAAGTCCAAATAATATGGTTCAGAATGCCACAAGCCGCACATACTGTAGTTGATCATGGTTCCTATCTAACTTCGGCTAAAAGTTTACATATTACGATGGGTCATGACACGCGGTACTAGTACACATACTACAGTACTACATAGTAGATTTTCTCTCTCCTTCGCCTCCCTCTCACCATCCATCCACTATCCTCTCTATTTATCCTTTCTTCCCGTGTAAGCTTTCACGCAATGATTATACTTCTAGTCTGAGATGCAGCGGTGCAGAAAAAGATGAGTCCCACACCATACCACCAGCAATCAAGTTTGGTGACGCAACTTTGTGAAGAGTATACATATACTAGTAGTACTATAGCTACTATAGACACTTAATTTTTAACGGAGGAAGTACGAGACACCGAGTAATTCAGCACGATCTGCATGATTCTCTTCATTTTTGGATAAAGCGGGGCGCCTCCTGAATTCTCTGGGCCGAGAAACATCAAGAACCGACAAGTCTGGTATAATCCTTTTTTTGTTGACGGGACAAGTCTGGTACATCTATTTATGATATTTTGGGATAGTTTTCAGGGTATTAACACAATCATGACTATAAATAGACATTATAAATTACAACTATACGCACCCCTACTTTCCTCCCAAAACACTCAATCCGCCGTTGCTTAGAACTCGATCTCTCTCTATTTCCTTCCAAAATGCCGTATGAAAACTCTCTCCCGAACACGTCGACTGACCTGCCAAATGGGAAAGGCCCCGAAACTCCACCTGGAAGCCCAGACTCAGTCGACAGGCCATGGCTGTCGCCGCTGTCTAACTCCTCTAATGAAGAAGATAGCCATTGGCAGCGCTTTTTCGAAGGGACACCACCACCAACACCGAGCAACTCCGATAAGACGAAAGATGATACTGAGGAAGAGGAGGAGTCTGAGGTCGACCTTGAGGAGGAGGCCGAAGACGACAACAGGGAGGAGGCCGAGGATGATGACGGGGAGGAGGCCGAGGACAACGATAAGGAGGTCTCTTCCCGCCCCCCACCGAAGAAGCGTGCCCGAGTGCAAAATTAAATGGCGTCTAGAGAAGAGGCGGTCAGTGTACTATATCTCATTCTACGAAGCATCTTGGCTTTGGTAAATAATGTTGTCAATGAGAGTTCCGAACTTTTAGGAAAATTATTTTGAATTTCCAAGTGATAGGATTTGTTTTTAGTAATTAAGTATGTCTGGATAATTAGGCTTAGAGTGCACTCACTGTATTATAGCAAAATATAGATAATTTCCACCGCATGTTAGTACTATATGTAAATACTTATTTCAATGTGTGTCATGATACATAGTTTTCTTGCAGGAGGGGGGTGGTAATGATACATAGTTGAAACTTAAATGATGTCCTCTTATATTTGTGCTTGTTTGGACGAAAACTACAAACATGGATTTGGACAACTTTCAAAAAATTGCTACACAATAGTAAAATAACCATGGATGAACATTGTTCACATTTTAAGCCAAGTTACCAATGTCAAGGTCATATATGCATCACTCGTCCCATTTATTGGGATAAATTAAAGAAAAGTAAAGAAAACAATAAAAAAATGTTAAGCACTTATGTATGGTGTCCTCTTTCGTAAATGATAAACATGAATTTTGACAAGGTTTAAAAACACTTCTTCACAATATGACCAGCGATGTGTTAACATATACTTGGGTTTCAAGTTAAATAATGACAAAGGTCGTGTCCATTTCGGGTAGATGGGGTGCATCTTGGCATGGCATACTAATGTTGTTAATTGGACTTTTCAACTTTTATGTATAGAATTTTGTCAAATTATTTTAGAAGTGCCACATATAATTATTTTTTAAAGAAAAGGCAAAGAGTATGGCTCCGAATGCCACAACGCACTAAATTTCACACAAAATAGAGTATGTTTCATGGTTAACAAGTTTCATGAATTTTTAGGCCTTCTAGCTAATTTCGCATAATTAAATGACATTTTGTCAATAAAACCAAAGTAGGTAAATTTTGAACTACAAGTGCATGATAGATTGCTTGTAAATTTGTAAGAAATTCATATAGTACTAATTATTGTACCCACGCAGTCATACTGAAAACCGACTATTGTTTTGAAAGATACAACTTCTTTGTATGAATCTTCATGCTAACACATCTAACCATGTTTCAAAAAAGTGAAAGAAAATAAGGAAACATGCACACAGCCTTTTAGTAGTACTCCTATTAAAACTTCATACTTGTAAAATAGTAAAGACGGTGCTGTTAAAGTTTCAATACAAGGGACCTGGGCACCTTCACCGACCCTCCACAATTAACCTTTCTTCCTCTTAGAATTTGCAGCTGTGGCTCCAAAGACCGGAGCTCCCCGTGGGAAGAAGGAGACCCAAGTGGCGGCGACAAAGGCTGTGGAGAAAAAGAAGTCATGTCGCCGGCTTCCGAATCCTGCTATGGCCACTCCAAGTCGCAGTCTCGCACCAGGCAGCCGTAGGAAGAAGCAGGTGTCGAGGTCCGTCAAGGCCGGGCTTCATTTCCCCGTCGGCCGGATCGGGCGCTACCTCAAGAAGGGTCGGTACTCCCAGCGCATAGGCTTCAGGGCTCCCGTCTACCTCGTGGCCGTTCTCGAGTACCTCACCACCGAGGTGCTAGAGCTCGTCGGGCAAGCCGAGAAGGACAGTAAGAAGATTCACATCATCCCGAGGCACGTGATGCTCGGCGTCATGCGCAACGAGGAGCTCAGCAAGCTGCTGGGCGGTGTTACCATCACGCATAATGGCGTGCTGCCTAGCATCCACGAGTCCCTGCTTGGCGATGGTACCGCAGAGGACGCAGCCAAGTTGCCCGCGGAGGATGCTGCCAAGTCGCCTGAGAAGACCGTGGAGTCCCCCTAGAAGTCGTTAAGTTGTACTACTACTACTCGGTATGTGTTTGGGTTTGCTCTGTTTGCACTTTGGTTAATCATCAGTGTCAATGTAATATTCAGATCTGTGATGCTAAGAAAAAGCTTGTGAGGGTTCTAAAAAAATGTTGTTTTCCTAATCTTATCCTATACTCCATTTATTTAATACTCCCTCTGTTCAGAAATATAAGACGTTTTAGCTTTGTGAATCGAATGTATCTAGATGCCCATACACTAAAAGGCTTCTAGATACATTCATTTCACAAAGCTAAAACATCTTATATTTCTAAACGGCGGGAGTATTACTCAACATATTAAGTTTAGTCAAAGTCAACCGTTAGAAAGTTTGACCAAACTATATACAATATTAAATAGTATAATCATT
Source organism: Avena sativa (assembly GCA_916181665.1). NCBI lineage: Eukaryota > Viridiplantae > Streptophyta > Magnoliopsida > Poales > Poaceae > Avena > Avena sativa. The sequence continues at coordinate 161,437,375 of OV702290.1, forward strand.
GAAAAAAATCAATATACAGTAAACAATGTCGTCGGTGTGAGTTTCAAACTATCAGGAAAGAACATTCAATTCTCAATTTTTCGAGAGATGACAAGCGAGGTTGTTATTTTTCGTCCAGAAAGTCCGAAGAATATGGATCTGAATGCCACAATCCAGGTTTTCAGACATATATATATAGTGGACCAACATGTTGTACTGACGATACCCATGTTTTATGTGCTTTAAAACTTCCTATCTAACTCTGCCAACTTGAATGACTTTATCCTGATTTATTGAAATTATATTAGGTCGAATTTGAACTACAAGTAAATTGTAGGTTGCTTTGAAAGTTTCATGAAAAAGCTTTTGGAGGTACCCTTCGGGGGAGGGGTGAATTAATATATCAGAAACCACTATGAGCTTTGATGATAGGTTCAACTTCTTTATAAGATTTTGTATCTTGACAATTTAACAAAATTAAGTCAGAATTGAGATACATGTAAGCGCGATAGATTGCTCTTGAATTAAATGTCTTTTCGAAGGTAGATGGGTGCATCTTCTTGTAGTAAATAATGTCATCGGTGTGAGTTTCCAATTATCAGGAAAGACCATTCTCAATTTTCTGAGTGATCTCAAGATTATTCTCTCTCATAAAGGAAGTTCGAAGAATATCGATCTAAATGCCAGAAGCCAAGTTTTCACACATATATATATATATAGTGGACCAACATATTGTACTTATGATTTCTTGTGTTTTATGAATTCTCAAACTCGCTACCTAACTTCGCCCACTTGAATGACCTTATGTCGATTCGTCAAAATTAGGTCAAATTTGAACTACTACAAGCAAATTGTAGGTTACTGTGAAAGTTTTATGAAAAATATTTTGAAGGTACCCATCAGGGGGTCATAATTAATATATGAGAAACCATCAAACGAGATTTTTGACAACAAATTGAACTTCTTGCTAAGATTTTGCATCTTGCTAGTTTAACAAAACTAGGCCAAACTTTAGATACAAGTAAGTGCAATAGATTCCTCTTGATTTAAAAGTCTTTTTGGAGGTAGATATAGGTGCATCACCTTGTAGTAGACAATGTCACCAGTGTGAGCTTCCAACTATCTTAGGAAAGAACATTCTTAATTTTTCGAGTGATGACTAGATTGTTCTTGCCCCTAAAGAAAGTCCAAAGATTATGGATCTGAATGCCACAAGCCAAGTTTTCACACATATATAGTGGACCAACACGATGCACTTACAATTTCCCATGTTTTATCAGTTCTCAAATTTCCTAGCTAACTTCACCCACTTGAATGATTTTATGTCGATTTATCAAAATTAGGAAAAATTTGGACTACTACAGGTAAATTGTAGGTTGCTTTGAAAGTTTTACGAAAAAGCTCTTGGAGGTACCCATCGGGGGAAGGGTCAATTAATATATATCAGAAACCACCGAGAGATTTGACGACAGGTTCATCTTCTTTCTAAAATTTTGCATCCTAACTATTTAATGAAATTAGGTCAAACTTTGCTCACTGTTTCATGAAATTAGGTCAAACTTTGCTAACCGGTTAACTTTGAACATTGACCATTGGATCAAGACTGGCAAATCCAAACATTGCTAACCGATGGGTATTCTTTTCCATTCTTAGCATCTAGAAAGATTCTACTAATAGTCTTTAGCACGATGAACACTAGTATGCACAAACCTCAAAATGCACAGTACTTCATTATTACTCGGTTTCATTGTCCTTGTGCCAAATGCACAGACTTGGATGGAATTTTCATTTTTTATGAGGTCCTTGATGTAACTTGTACTTCCACCGACCACTCGAGCACCTCGCTCTTACGAGACCTACCATTAGATCGGCCATTTGTAGTACTTTTTTACATGATTTGTAGTACTTCTTATCTTTATCTTGTCTCTTATCTCTTACAATACCATATATACCACCACTACATAGTGTAGGGATTAACTTATTTTGAACATTGACCGTTGGATCTCAAGACTGGCAAAATCCAAACATTTCTAACTATTGGATCTTATTTTCCATTCTTAGCATTTATAAAGATTCTATTGATAGTATTTAGCATGATGAACACTAGTATGTGCAAACCTCAAAACACACAGTACTTCGTTACTCGGTTTCAGGGTCCTTGTGATAAATGCATGGACTTGGATGCAATTTTCATTTTTATGAGATCCTTGCTGTAAATTGTAATTCTACCCACCATGTTAACTCTCAAACACCTCGGTCTTACGAGACCTACCATTAGATAAGCCATTCGCAGTACTTCTTATCTTTTATCTTGTCTCATATCTCTTACAATACCATACCACTACATAGTGTAGGGATTAACTTTGAACATATTAACCGTTGGATCAAGACTAGCAAATCCAAACATTGCTAACCGTTGGATCTTTTTTCCATTCTTAGCATCCAGAAAGATTCGATCTATTGATAGTCTTTAGCACGACGAACGCTAGTATGTGCAAATCTAAAAACACACAGTACTTCATTGCTTAGTGTCAGGGTCCTTGTGCTAAAATGCATGGACTTGGATGCAATTTTCATTTTTTACAAGGTTCTTGATGTAACTTGTACTTCCACCGACCGTGTTAACTCTCAATCACCTTACTCCTACGAGACCTACCATTAGATTGGCCATTCGCAGTACTTCTTATCTTACCTTTATCTTGTCTCTTATCTCTTAAAATACCATGCATACCACCACTAAATAGTGTAGGAATTAACTTATTTGAACATTGACCGTTGGACCAACACTGGCAAATCCAAACATTGCTAACCGTTGGATCTTCTTTTCCATTCTTAGCATCTAGAAAGATTCTACTGATAGTCTTTAGCACGATGAACACTAGTATGCGCAAACCTCAAAACACATAGTACTTCATTACTCGGTTTAAGGGTCCTTGTGCTAAATGCACGGACTTGTTGGATGCAATTTTCATTTTTTGTGAGGTCCTTAATGTAACTTGTACTTACACCGACCATGTTTACTCTCAAGCACATCGCTCTTACGAGACCTACCATTAGATCGGCCATTCGTAGTACTTCTATCTTATCTTTATCTTGTCTCTTATCTCTTACTATATATGCCATACCACTACATATAGTGTAGAGATTAACTTTGAACATTAACAGTTAGATCAAGACTGGTAATCCAAACATTGCTACTCGTTGGATCTTCTTTTCCATTCTAGCATCTAGGTCTGTACTCCCTCGCTCCGTCCCAAAATATAAGGCGCCTAAGGATTGGTCAAAAGTCAAACCTTACTAACTTTGACCAGATATTTAAAAAAATATCTACATCTACAATATTGAATGGACATATTAAGAAATTATACTTTATCGTGAATCTATTGATATTAATTTAGTATTCTAATTTTTTATATTTTTGTGTAATCATGGTCAAACTTAAAAATGTTGAATTTTGACTAATCCTTAGGCGCCTTATATTTTGGCGGAGGGAGTACTATTCAACATGAATCCGGTTGCTCTGAACCATTGGATCTAACAGCCCAACGGTCATGATTAGTGCTATGGATCCAATTCAAAACTGCTCCATTACAGTAGTATATGAGTAGAGAGAATACAGTCTACTGTGCTATGAAATTTTGGGGGTGGTGACATGATGGTTGTAGAACATGCATGGTGGAGTTTGCTCTAGGTACTATTCAACACGAATCCAGCTTCTCTGAACCATTGGATCCAACAGCCCAACGGTCAGGATTGGTGCTATGGATCCAATTCAAAACTGCTCCACTATAGTAGTATAGATGTTGATCAAATTTATAATGTTTTGTGCTTTACCAATTATAATTTTATATAGTGATGATATGTCATACGATTTACTATCTAAGCCTTATTAAGGTGTGCTTTTTTACATAATGTGGGAGTAGTATATTTTTTTGCTTAGACATATGGTCACCTCTGTCCACACGCTGTACATGCTGAGAGAATAAAACGTTGGCAGGGGAAGAGGGTAGCAGCGAAGAGAAGTTAAAGGAAATTCCATGTCAAAGCAAAGTTATGATGGGTTTGTGACACGAGGTACTCCTGCGGCCTTACAGTGTACACTCTACTAGTAGTAAATTTAAGGACCTATGCACGCAAAACAGATCATGTGTTTTCTCTCTCCTTCCCTATGCTCCATCTGTCCTCCCCTTTCCCCTCGTGCACCGTTCCGACTGATCTCTCTCCCCTCGTCCACAGTGTGGCACTGCGCACGTGTGCCTTGGTACGATGGCTATGTGTCTCTGGCGTGTTCGGCAGCCGCGTGTTGGTGTGTAGTAGGGACGAGGAGGAGTACATAGGAAGGAAACCACTTTGGTCCTTGGCGGCACAAAAATTCAAACTTTTTCGGTTTTCTAAATTTTCACTTGCTTCCCAAACATCAGGAGGGAAGGTTATCCAAAAGATCGGCCAAACATCGGGAGGGAAGGCAATTTTGAACCAGTTTTGAACATTGACCATTGGATCAAGACTGGCAAATTCAAACTTTAAACATTGACCGTTGGATCAAGACTGGCAAATCCAAACTTTGCTAACCGTTGGATCCTCTTTTCCATTATTACCATCTAGAAAGATTCTACCGATAGTCTTTAGCACAATGGATGCTAGTATGCGCATACCTCAAAACACACACTTCATTTCTCAGTTTCAGGGTCCTTGTGCTAAATGCATGCATGGACTTGGATGCAATTTTCATTTTTATGAGGTCCTTGATGTAACTTGTACTTCCACTAACCGTCTTAACTCTCAAGCACCTCACTCCTATGAGACCAACCATTAGATCAGCCATTCACGGTACTTCTTATCTTATCTTTATCTTGTCTTATCTCTTACAATACCATACCACCATTGTATAGTGTACGAATTAACTTCGAACATTGACTGCTGGATCAAGACTACCAAATCCAAACATTGCTAACCGTTAGATCTTCTATTTTCCCTTAGCATCGAGAAAGATTCTATTGATAGACTTTAGCACGATGAATGCTAGTATGCGCAAACCACAAAACACACACTTCATTATTCAGTTTTAGGGTCATTGTGTTAAATTGATGGACTTGGATGCAATTTTCATTTTTTTATGAGGTCCTTGATGTAAGTTGTACTTCCATCGATCGTGTTAACTCTCAAGCACATCTCTCCTACGAGACCTACCATAGTTAAAAGAAAATGCAACCACCCCAATTATCACACAAACTGGATCAACGATTTCTTATACGTAATGCCCAATTTTTAGTACTAGGATTTTTCAAGCTTCATCCTAGCAAACTTTGCACACTTCAGTGACTTCTTGTCGATTTAACGAAATTAGATAAAACTTGAGCTACAAGTAAGTGCGATAGGTTTCTCTTGAATTAAATGTATTTTCGTAGGTAGATGGGTGCATCTTCTTCTAGTAAACAATGTCGTTGGTGTGAGTTTCTAACTATGTTGAAAGAAAATCCTCAGTTTTCCGAGTGATGATGAGATGGTTCTTTTATGTAAAGAAAGCCAAGATTTTAGACATATTAAGTGGACCAATGTGTTTTACTTACGATTCCCATGTTTTATGAGTTTTCAAACTCCCTATGTAGCTAATTAACTTTGATCCACTTGAATGACTTCATGCCTATATTTATCGAAATTTGGTCAAACTTGAACTACAACAACTAAATTATTGTAGGTTGCTTCTAAAGAATTACAAAAACTTTTGTAGGTGTACCCATTGGGGGCTCAGTTAATATATCAGAAAACAACCGAGAGTTTTGACAATAGGTTTTTAACTCCTTTCTAATTAAGATTTTGCATCTTGACAATTTAACCAAAAATTAGCTCAAACTTGAGCTACAAGTAAGCACGGTAGATTTTTCTTTAATTAAATTTCTCTTTAGAGGTAGATGGATGCATCTTCTTGTAGTAATCAGTACCGCTGGTGTGAGTTTCCAACTATCAGGAAAGAACATTCTCAATTTTCCGAGTGATGATGAGATTATTGTTCGTTTTCGTAAACAAAGTCCGAAGGATATGGACCTGAACGCCACAAGCCAAGCTTTCAGACATATATAGTGGACCCTTATGTTGTACTTATGATTCCCGTGTTTTATGAGTTTTCAAACTTATTCTATAGCTAACTTTGCCCACTTGAAATTGATTTTATGTCGATTTATTGAAATTAGTTCAATTTTGAACTACAAGTAAATTGTAGGTTGCATTGAAAGATTCACGTTTTTTGGAGGTAACCATTGGGGCTAATTTAATATATCACAAACCACCACCGATAGTTTTTACAACAAGTTTAACTTCTTGCTAAGATTTTGCATATTGACAATTTAATGAAATTATATCAAACTTGAGATACAAGTAAATGCAATAGATTGCTCTTGGGTTAATTGTCTTTTCGGAGGTAGACAGGTGCATATTCTTATAGTAAACAATGTCGTCGATGTGAGTTTCTAAATATCAGGAAATATCATTCTTAATTTTCTGAGTGACGACGAGATTGTTCCTTTCTGTAAAGACAGTCTGAAGAGTATGGATCTAAATGCCACAAGCCATGTTTTTAGACATCTTATCTTACCACTATATAGTATACGAATAACTTTGAATATTGACCGTTGGATCGAGACTCGCGAATCCGAACATTTCCAGCCATTGGATCTTCTTTTCCATTCTAGCATCTAGAAGATTCTATTGATAGTCTTGAACACAATGAATGCACTATGCATAAACCTCTCAAAACACACGTCTCCATCATACTAGAATCTTCTCCCTCATTTCTCTAGACCATGTAACCAAAAATTTCAAGTGTTAGGTTGCTAATAATCTTTGACTTCTACACATGATGATACAAAGTAGAAGAACCAAATATACACCCATACTTTATAGATGTTGATCAAATTTATATTTTTTTCACTTTACCTATTATAATTTTATATAGTGATGATATACCAGACGTCTATTATCTGAGCCTCACCTACAGGACACATGCAACCTACTAGTATCTTATCTTATCTTATCTTATTATATTATCTTACCATTATATAGTGTACGAATAACTTTAAATGTTGACCGTTGGATCAAGACTCATGAATCCTGCATTTCTAGCTGTTGGATCTTCTTTTCCATTCTAGCATCTAGAAGATTCTATTGATAGTCTTCGGCATAATGAATACTATGCACAAACCTCAAAACACACTTCTCCATCATACTAGAATATTCTCCCTTGTTTATATACACCATGTTATAAAAAAATTCATGTGTTAGCAGGTAGCTAATAATCTTCGACTTCTACACATGATGATACAAAGTACAAGGACCAAATATACACCCATACTTTATAGATGTTGATCAAATTTATAATTTTTTGTGCTTTACAAATTATAATTTTATATAGTGATGATATGCCATACGTCTACTATCTGAGTCTCATGTGCAACTTACTAGTAGCTAATAATCGTTGACTTCTACATGATCCTACCACTATATAGTGTACAAACAACTTTGAATATTGACCGTTGGATCAAGACTCGCGAATCCCAACATTTCCAGTCGTTGGATCTTCTTTTCCATTCTAGCATCTTGAATATTCTATTGATAGTCTTCTTTACAAACCACTATATAGTGTACGGATAACTTTGAATTTTGACCGTTGGATTAAGACTCGCGAATCCCAGCATTTATAGCCGTTGGACCTTCTTTTCCATTCTAGCATCTAGAAGATTCTATTGATAATCTTCGGCATAATCAATGCTATGCACAAACCTCAAAACACAATTCTCCACCATACTAGAATCTTCTCCCTTGTTTATCTAGACCATGTTATCAAAAAATTCATGTGTTAGGTAGCTAATAATCTTTGACTTCTACATGATGATACAAAGTACAAGGATCAAATATACACCCATATACTTTATAGATGCTGATCAAATTTATAATGTTTTATGCTTTACCAATTATAATTTTATCTAGTGATGATATGTCACACGTCTACTATCTGAGTCTCTTGTGCAACTTACTAGTAGCTAATAATCGTTAACTTTACCACTATATAAAAACAAACAACTTACTGAATATTGATCGTTGGATCAAGAGTCATGAATCCCAACATTTCCAGTCGTTGGATCTTCTTTTCCGTTCTAGCATCTTGAAGATTATATTGATAGTCTTCATTACAAACCAATATATAGTGTACGAATAACTTTGAATGTTGACCGTTGGATCAAGACTCATGAATCCTGCATTTCTAGTTGTTGGATCTTCTTTTCCATTCTAGCATCTAGAAGATTCTATTGATAGTCTTCGGCATAATGAATGCTATGCACAAACCTCAAAACACACTTCTCCATCAAACTAGAATCTTCTCCCTTGTTTCTCTACACCATGTTATCAAAAATTTCATGTGTTAGCAGGTAGCTAATAATCTTTGACTTCTACACATGATGATACAAAGTACAAGGACCAAATATACATCCATACTTTATAGATGTTGATCAATTTTATAATTCTTTGTGCTTTACAAATTATAATTTTATATAGTGATGATATGTCATACGTCTACTATCTGAGTCTCATGTGCAACTTACTAGTAGCTAATAATTGTTGACTTCTATATGATCTTACCACTATATAGTGTACAAACAACTTTGAATATTGACCGTTGGATCAAGACTCACGAATCCAAATATTTCTAGTCATTGGATCTTCTTTTCCATTCTAGCATCTTGAAAAATTCTATTGATAGTATTCATTACAAACCACTATATAGTGTACGAATAACTTTGAATGTTGACCATTGGATCAAGACTCGCGAATCCTAGCTTTTCTAGCCGTTGGATCTTCTTTTCCATTCTAGCATCTGGAAGATTCTATTGATAGTCTTCGGCATAATGAATGCTATGCACAAACCTCAAAACACACTTCTCCATAATATTAGAATCTTCTTCCTTGTTTCTCTAGACCATGTTATCAAAAAAATTAGTGTTAGGTAGCTAATAATCTTTGACTTCTACATGATGATACAAAGTACAAGGACCAAATATACACCCATACTTTATAGATGTTGATCGAATTTATAATTTTTTATGCTTTACCAATTATAATTGTATATAGTGATGATATGTCATATGTCTACTATCTGAGTCTCACGTGCAAGGCACGTGCAACTTACTAGTATATATAGTGGACCAACATGTTGTATTAACGATTCCTATGTTTTATGAGTTTTCAAACTTCCTAGCTAACTCCGCCACTTGAATGACTCTATGTAGATTCATCAAAATTAGGTCAAATTTGAACTACAAGTAAATTGTATGTTGCTTTGAAAGTTTTAAGAAAAAGCTTTTGGAGGCACCTATCGGACAGTTAATTAATATACTCCGTATCAGAAATCACATAGAGTTTTGACAAGAGGTTCAACTTCTTCCTAAGATTTTGCATCTTGACAAACTTGAACTACAAGTATGCGTAGATACTTGTCTCGAATTAAATGTCTTTTCAGAGTTAATTAATGAAAAAATAAAGTGACGTAATAACTTAGCTAGTTACCATAACATCACACATACCAAGACTAGTAGTATATGATTCTACTCCCTCCGTTCAGAAATATAAGGCACTTTAGCTTTGTGAAATGAATGTATCTAGATGCCTTTTAGTGTATAGGTTCACTCTTAACCTCTACGAACCCATACACTAAAAGACGTCTAGATACATTCGATTCACAAAGCTAAAACGTCTTATATTTCTAAATGGAGGGAGTACAACCTAATTAATTAGGCCTTTGCGTGACACTACACACATATTGTTACCCACTATGATGAAGCTACATGTGCAAGTTACTGGAGTAGTCTAAGTTATTTAGCACTATGTGACCATCCTAAATCAGAACAGAGGTGTACGTACTATATGCCTTAAAGGCACATGTTCCGCTGCACTTCAAGTTGTTCATCACTCGTGTCGGCTCTCACTGGTCAGACGGATAAAGTCACTGACTTGTTGATTTGGTACTATATATCGTCGATCTTCTTCCGTCACTCACAGAGAATAAATTCTTCTGCCTCTTCCAGGCGCGTGCTTTCACGGAGCTACAACCAGTAGCTCAGACGACTACTACTCCCGCATGGCGCTCGAGCAATTACGACCGTCCGTTCATAATGGACGGGAAGCATTAGACAATGGATTTTCTTTTGGTGGATGGTTCATTTTTTTGAGAGATTGTCGACTTTTTTTCTTTATTGAACTGGGAGATGTTCGATTTTGGATCCGGTAAGGCCAACTGGGGAGAGGAAATTGGCGGTGTGGCAGGCAAGCTTATTTGAGGTGGCAGCGTGTAGGTGTACAAATGGTACTGCCGTACTGGTAACCCATTTTGTGAGCATTTTGTTATTGTACTACACAAGAGTTCGAGAGTAGTAGTATTCTAGTTTTGGTTCCTTAATTACCGATGGAACCTTTATATGTTTATTAGTTACAGTAGTAGTAAAGTAGTGACTGCACAAGATGATGAATGTAGAAGATCAAAGGATTATTACGTTCGGCAAGAGGAGCTCCGAGTATACTCCAAACCGTCTCTCTACCATGACCATTTATTTGAGAGGACAGTATAGCTCCATCCTGTGTTAGGCTAGGCCTGACCTATTTACTCGATAGGCACTAGGAAACGCAGAGAAGAGAGAAAAACCACGTTCGGTAGGCGGTACGATTTCAATCAATTTATTCTATTTTCCTTTGCTCTCCATCCTCTTCCTCTCCATCTTCTCGTTGATCCCCACTCGCCCACCTTTAGCATACGCCAACGCCACCATGACGCTTTTGGAGCATCTTCGTAGCCCAGTTCGATAGGCACTGTAGATTTAGCAGAGAGAAAGAAGGCATGCTTGGTTTGATTTCATTCCGTATTTCTCTTTGCCTCGATCTCCATCCTCACTTCACCTCTAGCGTCCCGGCGATGGCCATTACCACTCGCACGCCAATACAGGCACGTGCCAACACCACCATGCCGCTTTAGGATCAGCTCCGGTGCCCAGTTTGATAGACTGTTTTCCGTCTCGCCCTACTAGATGTCGCTCGCTCTCTCCTCCAAAACGCCCAATCAAAACCAAACGCCATCGCCCCCACCTGCTCGAGCCCTTCCTCGGGATGGCCCAATTGATCGATGACAGTGACACTTCTAGGGTGTTTTCTAATGGCCCCCTTGAAGAAATCTCTGCTAGATGCGACGTCATCACCGCCACAAGCCTCGCCGCCTACTGCAAACGTTATCTTTACTCAGCAACACATAGTGCATTCCTATCGAAATCCCATCTGTTTGATCTCCCATGTGTTCTTCACTCTCACTCAACTGAGGTACCGCGTGAGTACAATGTCTTCTACCGCGACAATCGCATGAAGCAGTTCTACAGGGGCAACTACTATTGCGGCAGGGCAAGAAAAAGCCACAGAAGAAGTTTGGGTGGACCTTGTGCAAGCTGACGCCGCTGGACAGGTCCTCCTCCAATGCTGTGATGCCAGATTGTGAGGGTAAGAAGTGGGCAGGTGCCCATGGAGATTGGATCGCCACTGTTCGCCTCGCCTAGAACTGGGAGCTTGTGAATGTGTTCACTCGTCGCTGGATGCCTCTACTAGCGATCTTCGATTTTGAGGCCACACCTGAGGTACTTAAGTTTATCGCGGCTGGTCAGCCTACTAATCTACTGAAGATAGCCATTTGCCGAGTTCCCACAGGTACTGGGAACTATAAGGATTTCTCTGTCCTGGCCATCTTCGACACGGTAATTTCCTTCCTTGATGGTTCTCATGGTATGTGGATGGTTCTTGAGAACCAGTTCAGCATGTTCAGCTACCGCGATGCAATTATCCACAATGGAGTTGTCTATGTTGTAACTCAGATTAGCAATGTTTATGTATGGAATCCTCGGGCATGGGGTAAAATTTCCATCCTTCAATTTTCAAGCTTCATCATTCAATTTTTGCTCATCTGACCTCTGAATGTGCTTTCCTTGCAAGGTCCTGTGCGTCTTCCGGGGCCAACTGAATTAGACGGTAATCGTGAGTACAGTCCTGATCTGTGGTGGTTAGCAAGATCTCCTGATGGTGGTAGCCTTATTCTGATCAATACTGTGGGCGTTAGTGCTAGGCGATATGACACTAGTTATCGTGTGGCTGAAAATATTGTTTATCATCACGGCCGCAATATTCACATCTATTCTACTGGGTTTTGCTCCCATGTGTTCTCGATTGACACTAGTAGGTTACTTCCACTGAGGCAATGGCGGAGGGTTTTAGACCTTAGAGCATTTTCTATCTTCCTTGGATTGAACTATCCAATTACCATTCAGTTGGCACGGCAGAACTTGGCCCTGGAGATCTAACGAGGAGCAACTGTGTATACACCTCGCCGCATGCATTTAGTCTCGGTGGATTTAATATTTGTCCTGAAATATGTCGCATTAGTATGAATGCTCAAGACGTTGCTGTTGGTTTCTCAACCAACATTGGCAGGAATTTCCCTCAAAAAAACATTGGCTGGAATTGGCGGCAGACTCCATTGTGGTTCATCCCAAGCTTGGCCAACACGAAGGATTGGAACCGGCATAATTAACGGTTCAATGGAGATCATATGGAATAGGGATTTGCGTATCTTGAATTATTTCCTTCGCCTTATTTGTATCGTATGGCCTTAGCCGTTAACTTACTGTACTCTAACACTCATTTCGCTGCAATGTAGTGCAAGGCCTGCAATTTGATCAAACTCCTTATGTATGCAAGCCATAGTTTTAGTCAGTGCGGGTTGAATATTCTGCAACTCGTTGCGCCCGCACCCCTTTATTATTTGTTGCACTTTCAAGTTCTCAAAAAATGTGAAATAAATCCGGAACATTGGCTATGTTGTATCTTGTGCATCTACAATATTCGGTCCAACAATAAGATCTTATTTGACCTGTGTCAATGGAAAAGAAAAAAACCTAAGAAAACAATATCTTGTGTTCATTTTGTGGTGGCCAGACCATGTACTAGTAATATTTTTGGGATAGAAATTTATAGATGAACTATATAAATATCATCTATGTTCATGATTTATTTCACATTTTCTGAAAACTTGGAAGTGCCACATGCAATAGCTTGTTGCTGGTGCAGCTAGTTGCAAATTGTAATTTCCGTCGTGGACATACCTAGTGGCTCCAAGTCCGCATGGTGCATGCAGATTCTCACTGGCAAGTGGAGCCGGCCTTAACAGGGCCCACATGTCAATGAATCAGAGCCACACAAAGTCATGCACGTTGCCTGACTTGAGCGAAATCTGGTGTCCTTGCACGTCTCTCATTTTGCTGCGCGGTTGCATGTTGTACACGTGTAATTCCATGTACCTTGTACAAGAACATATATGAACACATGCAACATGCCAAAAATACCACGGACACACCCGTACTATGCATTATATCCGGTGTATATATTTTCGGTTCTGTGCTACGAGTTTTGTATGTAGGGGAACAAGATGAAAATACATGTGTCCATGTCACGGCTACTACTAGTAGTAGTAGTTCGTCCTCCTATTTTCCGTTGAAAATACTAGTACACTATGTTGAAATGAAAGCTATAAAAAGAAGACCCTCTGGTCAAACTGATGTGACTAGACAATACTGCACCCCTAATACATAGTAAGTAGGAGTATTGTCAAACTACTAGCTACGTGGCGTGCTAGTATAACATACAGTGAAGTCTAGACCGCCGTGTCCTCGATGCTGCTGTTGACTAGACAGAGCAAGCAAGTAAAATCTCCTCCCTCGTTTTTTTCTTTGCCGCTCCATCTTCTTCCCCAGTCCCCACTCCGCCCACGATCTCCCCCACGCTCTCTCTTCTAACGCTCCCCTCCTCCTGCAGAAAACCCCAGCCGCACTTGGCATCCGCCTAAATCCATCCGGCTATGATGGCCGATTCGAAGCTCAGCGGGCGATGCAAGTGGTATCAACTCAGCACAGACAATGTCGACCTCATCAGCGTCTAGACATTTCCAGCACTGTCAGGCTAGCCGCATGCTGCAAGCTGCTGTACGATCGTATCGCCAACAATGAAGGTACAAAATAGATTATTCACCATTGCAGTGAACCCTGCCTACTGATGCCTCAGCTTGCTAATTGGTTTGACGAGCACTATAAAGGTACAAGGGTACATCGTCTGCATGACACGGTGTACGACATGGTGCCCCTCGACCATCCTCGGCGCACCGCCATCCTGCCCTTCATGCACAAAAAATTCTGGGTTGGCATGAATGGCGACTGGCTCGCCACGGTGGACCAGCGCAGGGCCTGATGCCTAGCGAACATCTACACATATCGAGTAATCGACCTTCCATCGACGGATACTTGTGCCATTGCGGCCGCCTCACATCCACGATATAACCTGTAATGCTACTAGCCAGCCAGGGTTCCCCCAGTTACATGTAGTCATTTCCAAACTCATTCACAATTCAAAAGTGTTTTTTTGGTGAATCTGCAGGTATGGAGAAAAGTTCAGTAAGTCGTGGGATGGATCTCTTGAGTTGTTGAAGATCGTAATTTGCAGAGTGCCCACAGATGCCGGGGGTTACACAGACTATAAGCTCCTCGCATTGTTCGACGGTGAAATTGCCTACCTAGAAGGCAGTAGCCAAGTTTGGAGATGTCTGGAGCATTCAGGTCTTGGAAAACGACAGTACTATGATACCATTGAACACGGTGGCCTCATTTTTACGGTCACAAGTCAAGGCTGCACCTACTACTGGGATCCCACATCGGAAGGTAATTCTAGTTCCATGATGATACATTGCGAGTGATTCAGTGAAGTTGTTCTTTAACTAGCTTGTTTATGTTTTACCTTTCGTATGACTGAATGAGCACACGCTTTATGTCCTAAAAAAATGAATGAACCATCGCCAGTAATGAATTAGTACCAGTAATATGCCTTCCAAAAATATAGTGTATGACGGTGTCCCTGCACTACTAAGTTCGTTCATTGTCAAAATATGAAAGGTATTATTAACCAGCATCTCAAGTGTGAGCGCAACACAGTGAAGCTGGGTTTCTTTATTTGGTTGTACTTTCTGGCCCTCCTCAGATTGTAGGAATCACATAGGATTTTTGTAGGACACCAATCTTTCCTTTTTGGATTTTGCCTTGGGATTTAGAGGAATTGTGTAGGATTTTGGTAGGATTAGGATCCTTAGGATTTTTTTCTATAAAATGTTGTTTGATTCGAACGCGTATAATCCTTAGGAATTCCTTCAAACGATTCCTTTGCACTCTATTTTGGAGGAAAATTTCCATCCACTCCAACCTCTTTGTACAATTCCTTTGGTTTTCCTATGCAATCAAACACCACTTGATCCAAAATACTGCAGGCATCTATTCCTATAGGATTGAAGTGGACATGCCTCTATATCAAAAAAAGTGGCGCTTCCTCTTTTAAAACTTACAACAACTAGGAAACTATGATAAGCAAGAAATCTAAATGTTCGGAATAGCAGAGTAAGAAATGCAATTCCTAATATTATTAATTTATTGACTAATATTATTGTCAGGATTTGCCTATTCATACTGTTAGCATGAATAATGAAGAATGTTGGTGTTAGAATATGTATGCCAATAATGCACTTTTTGTCTCGAATTCGGATGTTGCAGGAAACAAGGAGCTTCCGTTTGTAATCCTAGCACCTATTCTGAATGATCGGCTAGACATGTGGTTCCTCGCTCGATCGGCTGATGGTGAACGCTTGATGATCATAATTATAACGTATGGCATGGGGGTTACCCATGATGAAGAGGGTGAAATAATTCATCATGCTCAAAATAGGACTAACCTACGCCTATATCCTGCCTCTCGTGTCTACATTTTTTAAGAGGATCCTAGCTCTGCTGGACCTCTAGGGGTTATTGTTTGGAGGCAGGTTAATAGCCTGGGGGACAACTCTCTGTTTCTCGGTCTCAATTATCCAATCATTGACAAGATGATGAAGAAACGCGGATGCAAGGCTGCTGATGGCACATTGTTCCCATTCATGAGGAAAAACTATGTGTACACCACATACAAGAGATTTCACGGAATACAATTCCCTCAGATTAAACGCTGCAACCTGCAGCCAACTGAAGGTGAGCCTGTGGCAGTTATCAGCCTTCCCAAAGATGGTTGGAACTGTGTGCGACAGGCGGCAATTTTGTTTAGGCCTAGTTTAGGTTCGGTATGCTCGTTGTGCCGTCCCTAGACTGAGCTGTGTATCTTTCTGGTGTATCGTTGTGTCATCTTTTTTTGCATCGTGGTTCAACAGTTGACTGTTAGTACACTGGTTTTAGTGGCCAGCTTGAATCAGTTTATATGAGCCTTGTCGTGCTTTTGTATTTAGTATTGCCTTCCACGGTATAATCTATTTAGCAGTTCTTATTTCGTAGCGTGATTTATGTACTATAGTTTTCACTACTGTTACTGACTTGTATATATGCGACTCGTGCATTTTTTTGAACCATCGCACCTCGTACAGCTTTGTGTTTTGAGAGGGATATTCCTTCTTTCCTCTTAGCGAACAGGGAAAAGTAGGTCACTGCTTCTCATAGGGCCATGAAACAGGCCTTAACTGGGTCATAATTGATCTTGGCTCGGTACGCCAAAGCAGGCCGAGACGCCCTAGGATGATAGCCGCAAATGTTTATGCTGATATTTAAAAAAAAGAGTTAATGCACACCCTTCCAAAAAAAGAAAAATTGTTTACGCAGACCCCATATTGTCTCTAGCGTAGTGGAAGCACACGCGGTTCCCATTTGTTGAAGTCTTGAGTTTGATTTCGAGTTTTTTCAATATAAATATATAATATATAGTATAATCTCTGTCGTTCTTTTACATTTTTTCTAGCATACACATGTTTCTTATACAGAGAAGGCTGATATCTCGGACCCAGCAACATTGCCAAGGTCAAAATAGCAGAGTGCATCATACACACTTTGCATTTGCAAAGACACTGACATGTTGGACCCAGCAGAGACCTTATATAGATGTTGCATCGAGCAATCAATGTTTCATTTACAGAGAGCTGATATGTGGGACCCAGTAGCGCGACCTTATACAGATGCTGTATCGAGCAACGTTGGCAGTTCGAAACAGGGAGATGCGAGCGAGAAAAAAGTTCAGCATGCACACGTTTCTTGTAATGAGAGGCTGAAATGGGGGACCCAGCAGCGTGAGCAAACGGCAGATTCGTCGAGCAACGCTATCTAGTTCGGAACAGGGTAGCGCTAGAGAAGAAAAAAATCCATCATACCGGCGATTCTTCCAATGTGAGGTTGACATAAGGGCCCCACCAGCCTGAATAAACGGCTGATGCAGCGAGCAACGCTATCAAGTTCGGAACACGAAGGCGCGACAGAGGGTAAAAAATCCATCATACACACGTTTCTTCTAATAAGAGGATGACATGTTGGGGCCAACATCATGATTAAACGGTAGATGCATCGAACAACGCTATCAAGTTCGAAACAGGATAGCGCGAGCCAAGGAAAAAAAATCATCATACACACGTTTCTTCTAATAAGAGGATGACATGTGGGGCTCAGGAGGTTGGTTAAACGGTAGATGCGTTGAGCAGTGCTATCAACTCAGAACGGGGTAGCATCAGCGAAGGAAAAAATTCCATCATACACACATTTCTTATAATGAGAGGATGACATGTGGGGCCCAGCATCGTGATTAAACGGTAGATGCATCGAACAGCCCCATCAAGTTCGGAACAGGGTAGCGTGAGCCAAGGGAAAAAATCCATCATACACATGTTTCTTCTAATGAGAGGATGACATGTGGGGCTGAGGAGGTTGGTTAAACGGTAGATGCGTCGAGCGGCACTATCAACTCGGAACAGGGTAGCGCGAGCCAAGGAAAAAAATTCCATCATACACACGATCCTTCTAATGAGAGGCTGACATGTGGAACCTAGCAGCCTCACTAAACAGCAGACGCCTCGAGCTACGTTATCAAGTTCAAATCAGGGAGGCACGACCGAAAAGTATGGTCCGCTAGAGACACTGACGTCCAGGACCCACACGCCTCAAAAGATTTCGGCGAGTCAACATCGCGCGAGGAAACTAAAATCTTGCTTCTGCCACGCGCTGGCCAAGCTTCCTCCATGTTTTTAGCAGATCTGTCGTAGTAGAGGGCCGCAAAACTAGAAAAAAAGTTTTCCATCGGCCACGGCCGAGCCAAAAATTTCGTCGCGGAAGACACGCCTTCTACGATGACAGTCGGGCCAATTAGTTGTGGAAGGGAACTTTTCTTGTAGTGCAAGTCGTCAATCCATTGTCGGGAAGTGCCAGTAAGCATAAGTGGGAGGTACTTGACGGCGACATTAGGGTTTCCCCCTGCGATGTGAATCGCTTCGCTATAGCCCTGCAACCAGGTAACTGGCCTGGTAGTGCCGTCATAAGGTTTGATTGTCTTGTCAATCCGGAGACCCGTGGGGTAAGTTGTGGCCCGTATTACCAGTCCAAAACAACATGTCCTAAGGTATGGGAGCTCCCATGCTTTTTGGATCTTGTCCAGCCGTGAACGTGCATCATACGGCTCTAGTTGCTTCCCTTTTGCGTCATGGGGAGGAGAGTTGTGGTGCGATCTTTTGGATCCTCCATTTCCTCTGCCATGATGGCTGCTAGGTGGCGACGGTGGCGGTGGGGCGGTGGGTTAGCCTTCTTGCTGCCCCCTCTATCCGACTCCTCACGTCTGTCGCGATTGCTTGTCCGACGAGGTACCTCCTTGTAGGATCTGCTCCTGTGTCCTTCAATGATGTTGCGCTCTATGGCATGCCAGGGATGCTTGCCCTAGTCGTGTATAATGATACCGACCTGGGGACGCCTAGGAGGTGGCATGCTTGTGCGATGGCGCGACTGTGGTTCGTCGTGACGCCGGGATAGCGGGGGTGGCGGCAATCGACGAGGGCGAGCCTTTTCTCCGTGGTCAGAAGATATGGGTATGGCGCCAGCCCTGTTGCGCGCATCCCTCCGCCTTCGCTCTGTGGAGCCTGTGTGGGATCCCTCGTCACGGGGAGATCTTGTTCTTCTGCGACTGTTCAGGGTTGACTAGAAAAGCTCCGGGTTGGACTCAAGCCTCTGCAAGGTGGCCTTCTCATGTTGCTTGCATGCCTTGGCGACGAGGTCGTACACCTGAGCAACTTCTTCTAGCGACATGTCCTATTCTAGGAGGGTCTTCGCGACGACAATGTTGAGCGTAGGAGTTAGCATTACTTGCCTCCCCTCTGAATCAATGTATGGGGTGGCTTTTGCCAGTTTGGTTCTATCATATCCCAACTTGCACCGAACATCGGGGTCTTCGACGACATGAGCTGGTGCTTTCTTTGCCTTGTGCTTCAGTAGCAACTTCTTGTACTCAGCCTCCATAGCTCTTGCCGCCTTGATAGATTGTTGCGCCTTGTCCATGTCCTTGTCCAACTGAGTGCCCTATTATGCGATGCACTTGGCCTCCTCTAGGATTTCTATATGCTTCTCATCAAGCTTCGTAACGCTCCGAATATGGGCGACGGTAATGGGCTCAACAAGGAGTGCACAGTATATTGCCTTGTCGGCGGGAGTAACCAATGGGTTGCCAGCTGCAAATGTTGACGGTGGTGGCATATTTGCTTGCTTGGCAGTACTAGGGCATGTAGTGAGTTCCTGCGCCTGTTGCGGTCAGATAGCTAGAGGACACATGGCCTTGGCCGGAGCTGGAGGCTCCGCAGCCTTCTTTGCCGCTGCCGCTCTAGTAACCGCATGTGTGGGCGAAGCTCTTTCGTGTTCGGTTCCTGCCCATCTTCTTCCATCACGCTCCCGATGGCGACTAGCACCTGGTGGGACATGTTGGTCTTCTCGGTGCGCTCCTCCTTCCTGATGTCCTGCTCGACCTCCCTCATAAAAACATCGTATTCCTCCGAGTTAGCGTTCGAGCCGCCGCCATCCATATTGATGTCGGCGTATAGCGCGTCAATGACAGAGTCAGAGTTGGCTTCGGTGTTGTTTACGACGGATGTGGAGGGTGATGGAGGCAGGCTGTTGTTGTTGTTTCCTCTGGCTTCAGGCCCAGGCATAGATTGGGTGTTCTCCTCGGCATCCGCGTATTCATTGACAATTGTGACCATCTTGCCAAGGGTGAGAGGGCCTACGGCCTGCCGTCTTCGGAGGGTATGCCAGAGGAGTGTTCCGAGTGTGAGCCCTTACACGAAGTGGTAGACGAGTTCGTCAGCGCGGTCACCTTCTAGGGTTTCACTTACCCTCATCCATCTGGCAAGGTATTCACGAGGAGGTTCTCCGTCCCTCTGAACGCATCTGGCCAGATCGAAGATGGTGACTACGCCGACAATGTGTGACCTTCGCATCTCTGTCGCTCGAGGAAGCCAAGCAGATTTGCGGGGTCCTTCCACCTTTATATCCTGCATAGGGGCGGTTTGGGTGGGCCTTGAATTTTCCTGATCTGAGCCGCCATATTCCAGAGAGAGGTACGGCCCAGATTCTTCTGCGAAAGTATCTGCCCGTAGGCGGTCCGTGCAGGCCTTGACGAGTTTCCAACTTCCTAGGAGCTAGGACCCGAGTCAGTTTCGCTGATGAAGATGTGGATGTCTCCGAAGGGGATGACAGACCAACGCGCAGGGTTCGTCTTTGCCGGCACCCAGAATTCATCTGAGGGACGATCGGGACGTTGCCGGAGAAGAGAACACGTCTGATGGCTATGGTGTCACCGATTTCCGCGAAGCGCTTGGACCTCGCCCGGTGTAGAGTTCGAAGCTCCTCTTGCCCCACGGTGGGCGCCAACTATCATGGTATTGACAACGAGTACGCCATGGAGGGGTCCTCACAGTGCGTGTTTAGAGACGTGGGGTAAGGTGGAGAGTTGGCGGGTACGAGGTAACACAGCTTACCCAGGTTCAAGTCCCACAACGGTGGCGGAACTCTACTCCTGCTATAAATCACTATAATGGCAATATGCCGAGTTACATGGATCGGTTCGTTGTGCGAGGTGTTGTACGATGTACGTTGAGTGTTGCCCTAAAGGCTCCCATATGTCCGGTTTATAAGGGCACTAGAACCTAGGGTTACAGAAAAAGGACCTTGACGGACAAGGTAAAGAGTCCTACACTAATACAAACTAGTCTCGTGTCTTGCACTCTAAGGCTCCGAATACGTCGGTGACTCCTGCGTAGCCTTCCTCTATCCGGCATGGGTCTCCCTTCTGGATCCGTCTAATTGGGTCGTCCACCAGGTCATGGGCCTTGCTACCAACTGTGGGCCACCCGGGTTAGCCGGATTAGAGACATGCTATGGTGATACCCTGTTGGCACATCCCCAACACTGCAGCTTACTGGATACAATCGCATCGAGTGGGCTCAATGTATTTTCCCATCACTCGGGTGGGAAAATCTGGCTCTTGATACATAGGCCTTAGCCTGTTCCTTTGGAATACCCAATGCACACATTTATAGTCACCTAGTTACCGTCATGAGGTTTGAGATCAAAGCACCCGCCGGAGACAATGATTAGTATGATCTCACGGTCTAAGCAGAAGGTCACTTCGTTTCTAACTATCACAATGATGAACCATGTGCCTTAGATCATGTTGTAATACTTATATGGGTAATGTCCGTCATATCATTCTCAATGATATTACTCCGTTGTCAACTGGCATAAATGCTCCATGATCAGGAAACATTGATCATCGGTTGCCCAACAAACTAGTTAATAGAGGCTACTAGGGACAAGATTTATTTGCATACCACAGATGTATCAATATTTCCTCTTGTTACAGTTATACCACAGTATGAAACTGTTATGAACTAGTTTGAGATATAATAATAAACCTATTTATTATTTACGTCTAGAGCATATGGTGGTGACTGTACGGAGCAAAACTAGAGTAGTGCTTAGGTCAGGAGCTTTTGAATATTTAGACACAGCGCCGTCACTTGCTCTCCTTCCTATTTTTTACATCTGATCTGGCATGAAGTGTTTCGTTTAGAGACATAATTTAGGGTTTTTCTTGTTTCTTATAAAAGTTTGTCTCAAGTTTCATTAATTAATACGAGCCTAGAAAACAATCATGAACTCTCACACACAAAAAAAACATCATGAACTTCCTGCAAAATAAAAATATATCATCATCGACCAGCACGTGATTTTGTGGTCATGATGAATCCATACAACAGTTTTTCTTAGATCATCAGATTGTTCTCTTTTTTTCATGGAATTGTTCAATTTTGTGTAAAAGGTAGTGCGTATGCTAGATCTTTCTTCAAATATTCTCTAAAAAATATTGATATAACATGTGTTTAGGTCCTATCTTGACTGTTTTTACCGAAGGTATTACCCCATAGATTATAAGAGTTGTTGCGAATGTTTTCACCATTATTTGATAATGCTAGTTTGGACAATCCATCCGAATCAGGTTATCTTTTAGCTGGTCAAATTGTCGTCCTTGTGATTTTATGTCAAGTCTATCAAGCCTATCTATTTTAAACGAGTTAAGGCTCCTTAATAAATTTGCTCAAAACTGTGTGTGCTCGCCTTAGGCAGGACAAGTTTAAAGACTGTTTTAATGTATTTTCTGTTTTTCATGACGGTATATGGATATGCAGGACAAGTTTAAAGACTGTTTTAATGTATTTTCTGTTTTTCAGGACGGTTTCACACATAGGCAACAACTTCTGGGACTACCCACACATTTCACTTCATCACCACATAGTTCTCAATCCTTCCCCTAAAAGAAATGCAAAATTACTTGTGGGGATTTAGTACACATGGATACCAGTGCGCGCTTTATTAAAATAATATAAAATGTATATTTTTGAGTTTCAAAATTTTAAAAAAAAATCACGGGAGTACATGTGTACATGGTTGTGTGAAATTTCTGTTAAAAAGTCGTTTTATGTTAGACAACAGGAAAGAAACTTACAGTAAATAAGACTGGAAATATGTACTCTCTTCGTCTCAAAATAGATGTCAAAGATATGTCTAGATGTATTTAAATTTAGATAAATTTGTGATATCTATTTTTAGACCGAGAAATTACTCCTTTCTCCGTTCAGAAATATAAGACATTTTAGTTTCGTGAAATTAATGTATCTCAACGTCTTTTAGTATGCAGTTTCACTCCGAACCTCTACTAACCTATACACTAAAAACGTTAAGATACATTTGATTCACAAAGCTAAAACGTCTTACTATATTTGTGAACGGAGGGAGTATGTTTTATCAGAATTTTGTATCTTTTCTGTAGCGGCAAAATATAACATGACAGTCACCCGCAAAATCACACAGTTCTAAAAAAATAAAGGCGCATGCTACGCGTCCCCCGGACGATGGGGGCTTCCATCATCCTGGTCCGGAGCCGTCCGATCAGACTGATCGCAGCCGTCCAATCTCCCTCTCCGCCACCCCTTAAAAACCCGCGTTTGCTTCAGAAGCAAGAAACCTTTTGATTGCAGCAAACCGAAAACAGAACAAATCCTGCATCCCTCGCAGCTCTTCCTCGCCGGTCGGCGCACGGCGGCGCCACGGGGACAGCTGCAGCAAATCACGGCAGCGCCCATGGCTCACCTGCGCACATCCATTCGGTACCCCACCCCTGGACATCCTCACCACGTCAATCCACCGCCAATCGTCGCCTCGAGCAGTGCTTCGAACCCTAGATTCGGCGAGCGGCGGCAAGGATCCGATTCGGCGAGCGGCGGCGCCGGAGCTCAGTTGCAGCAGCAGTGGTTCGGCAGGTACAACAATCCCGGTGTATTCTTTGATCAAGACCCCGAGATTGACCAGCCAGCTCCATCTGTAAGGATCTCCTTCAACTTTTTGCAGCTAGGATTTGAAGTTGAGGAACATAATTAGGTTCTGCAGCTTTTTTTAGTATCATATTGCTACAGTAGCTTGCTGCATCTTTTTTTACTACCAACTGAGCACGATACTTTTAGTAAAAATGAATCAAAATTGTTTTGATTCGTAGGAAAAAATCAATGTAGCAAAGCTGTTAGCAAAAAACAGAATAGAATTATATGTACTAAATATGGTAGCAATTGATTCTGTTAGCAATTTATTGTTGTAGCAAATGATTCAGAAAGCAAAAATTGTCGCAATTGATTCATAAGCAAACTAAAAAACAGTTTATATGTTGCGTTAATTTGTAGAATTTTTTCTCTTGTGATTTGCATTTCTAAAGCTAATTTTGAACTGCAGGGATTTGTAGCTAATACAATGCTTGGTGGGTTTGACCTGAACCAGCCTCTCGAAGGTTATGCTGCTGACATTGGAGAAGGCAATGATGAAGGACAACAAAAAAACAGAATTTCAACCTGAGCCTCAAAGTGTAGCAAGTGACAATGCTTCCATTGCTTTTGAAGATCATGGGAAAGATATTTGCTCACAGACGGTGGTTCCTTGTGTTGGTATGACCTTTTATGACCTTGACGTGGTGCAGCAAGTGTATAATGACTATGCTTTCAAGCTTGGCTTTAGGACACACATAGGAAATACAAAATACAGCATGGCAAGGGGAGCAACAAAGGGCACTATTTTGAGCAGGGTGTTTGAGTGTGTACACACCGGGAAGCCTGTTGATGAAGCAAAACAACAGCGCAGCACAACTGGCCTTGCTGCCAATGGAGAAGATGCTACAATCGACATGGGCAGCACTTCTACATAGAAACCTTGCAGCAAGCAAGCAGGTTTGAAGAAGGATGTCGCTGACTCAAGGCAAAGAAACAGGTTGCTGCGGCTTGGTTGTAAAGCAAAAATGCTTGTTGGGAAGCGAGACGAGAAGTGGACTGTCATAGTTTTCAATGAGGAGCATACCCATCCAATGGTGCAGCAAACTGGGAAGCCTAGGTATTAATGTTCTCACAGGAAAGTTTTCGAAGAGGATTTCTGTAGCATCCCAATTGTCTAACAATTGCAATGCTACTAGCCTAGTCTATATAGATGCTACCTTCATACATATAATTGTTGCATCATAATTATATCATGCTCATGTCAGCATGCCACCTTGCATTTGTGCATCATATGAAACCCTTTTTGTTTTGGTTCTTCTCTCATATGCATTATTAATTGTTTTTGCCTCTTGATATTGTATTTGGTTCTTGATATATTGTTTAAATGCCCAAGTTGAGTTGGGGGCATATCTCTTATTAACTCCACCACCCTTTCTTTTCACCACCTTATAATTCCACCATCCAACTAAATATGAGCTTGGCACTTATTGGTTTTACCTCTAGCTCATGTGGGTGGGATGGATCCAATTCTTTTCCACATGCTCTCATCTTGGCATCATGATGTTTTTACATTATTGATATATGAGAGCCACATTGCCACCTTTGCATGCCTTGTGAGTGGGACCCTTTTTCCTAGCTTCCATATGGAATATTATGGAATTATGCTCATGTTGGGATATTTTTGGGACTATTAAATACCTAGTGGCACATACACACTAGCAAGTTCCATTACTATTCAAATATGGTCAACTCCATCTACTCCACATGGGGCATCCTTATAATTCTTTTTGCTTGGCTTTTATTCCCATTTTGGGAATGCATAATATTAATGCCATGTAATAATATTGTTTTCACAAGAATCAACATGGCAATAAATATTTTGCATGGGCCATGCAAGTGCCACCTTTTGCTTGTCTTTTGGTTTTATTTGTTTTTGAGTGGATCATCCCTCTCTCTCTACCTCTATCTTTTCTTTTGGCTTGATCTAAGTGATCTTGCTTAAACCACATCACCATATCCATCCACCCATCACCACCTTCCTTTTCTTCTCTCTTGTGGCCATTTCTTGCTTGAGCTTGTTTTGGTCTTGCTCAATCTTGTCAAAGAGAACCACACACAGCTATCCATCTCTCTCTCTCTCTCTCTCTCTCTCTCTCTCTCTCTCTCTAAAACCCCAATCCACCATACCCCCATCTATACCTAAACCCTAAGTCTACCCCCTCTCTCTCGGCCTCCTCTCTCTAGCCTAGCTACCAAACCCTAGTTTGACCATCTCCTACCACATGTTTGCTCATATCCAAGTGGTTACACCCCTCTCTCTCTAAACATAGCTAGACCAAGCCCATGATCTACCCCATCCCATCTACCCCTCTATCTCTAAACCCTAACCCTATCTATCTACCCGAGCCCCATCTACCCTAGCACGAGCTCACCTCCCCTCTCTCTTTCCCTCTACCTGCCAGGCCGGCCCCACCTTGCAGCCTCTGCCCTCCCCCACCTCTTTCTTTGGCTACAAGACAAAGAGAAGGAGGGAGAGGAGCACCTACCCGATCACCTCCCCTCCCCTTTTGCAAAGCCACCAACCCCCATGTGCTCCTCCCTCCCCTACCTACCGCAACCACCCCAGCTCTCCATAGCCGTCTCAGATCGAGATCCAGGAAGACCCAGACCTCTCCTTCCTCCCCACAACCTCCTAGCCATGGCCATGGTCTTACCCAACCCTAGCTTCGGCCTTGTTCACGATCTGCGCGACCAGTTGCTCTCCGAGGCCCCCAGGAGCACCGACGGGCTCCCCTGCATCCTCTTCGTCGACCAGCACCAGAGGGAGCGTCTGAGAATCCCCAGAGAGCCGTCGCCGTCGCCATGGCCGGGAGGAACCGAAGCTCCACGGTCGCGAGCCCGCCTCCAGATCCCCGCAACCTCAGCGCCATCGACCTCGCCGGCGACCCCACGGTGAGCCCCTTGACCTCCCAGACATGCCCCCCGTCCCTCTAGTGCACCGTAGCGCCGCCACCTTCCGTCGAGCACCCCGTGCGCACGCACGGCCGCTCGCCGCGCGCAGACAGACGACAGCAGCAGCTGCAGCAGCATCTGACCTGCCTCTGTTCCTCCTCGTTTCCCTGGCGATCGAGCCCTCCTCCGGAGAAACCCCAAACACGAAAGTTGTAGCCCTTGTTGCCCTCTTCGTTTTCCGTTTTTGGAGCGTCGTGTTTCGTCCAGCGACGGCGTCGCCATCGTCGCCGGAAGACGGCCGGATCCGCCGCCGCACGGCCTCTGTCTGTCAGCGATCAGCAGCAGCCGTTTGCAATCTTGCGCGTAGCCCCCTCGCCTTTTCCCCGCCTAAACCAGCG
Source organism: Avena sativa (assembly GCA_916181665.1). Lineage (NCBI taxonomy): Eukaryota > Viridiplantae > Streptophyta > Magnoliopsida > Poales > Poaceae > Avena > Avena sativa. Next base: position 161,464,465 of record OV702290.1, read on the forward strand.
GCCCCCGCGCCCCCACCTGCCAGCCTCGTTGCAACTTTGCAAGTAGACCCCCGGAAAATCCTGGCCACCACGACCAGCCCCTCCCAGCGCGCCTGGATCGCCCACGTGTCCGGCACACGTTGGCCGCGCCCGCGTGTGGCCCCGCGATCGCGCTGGCCCCATCCGTCAGTCTCAGAGGCTAGGTTAACCCGCGGTGTAAAACGTTTCTGCGCGCGTGTGTTGCTGAGTCAGCTGCTGGACCCACTGGTCAGTGTCTGTGGCTGGATTCGGCTGAGTAACAAAAGTAGTTGTCTGTGATCTGTTTAAATTCAAATCCTTTTTTAAATTAATTCAAATTCAAATTAATTTCTGTTTTTAAATAACTTTTCAAATATTAATCCAAATAATACAAATAATATATGTTTTCAAATCAGAAAAATATGAGGAATTCAAATATGGCCTTAAAAATATATTTTTGACACTTTATTTTCCAAGTTTATTTAAATTACAATAAATTGCCCTTCCACCTTAATTAATTAATAACTTTTGTTTTATAACTCCAAATTTAACAAATGATATGCCTAAAATGATTAGCTCGACGAGACCTTTCTGTTTATGCATTCCATGTTTTGATTTGAAGCATGCATCATATAAATATAATGGGTACAGCAACTAATATGAGTATAAAATGGGCCCAAAACTCAATAAAATGATTTAATCTTGTATCTCACACCTCACCCATGCCATGCTACCTTATTGCCATGCAAATTGTGCATCATTCATCATGGCATGATTGTTTGCTTGTCGCATTTATTCATATGCTTGTGCACTTTATTTATGTTGGCCCTTGTTTGTTTGGTTCTTCTCGAATAGAAGCTGAGCAGGGGATATATCAAGAGAACCAGGAGCACTACCCAGATCCATCCCTTGCTTCAACTGAGCTGCCAGGCAAGCACTACCACATGCTTGCATACATATAGTACCTATTGTCTCTGTCTTATTCTTGCATCATCGAGTCGCGATTGCATTAAACTGAATCCCAAGTATTGCATAGCTTTTACTTTTAAACCCTACCGAAGCTTGTTCCTCCATCCCATGAGCCATTACTACAGGAGTTGTTTGAGCCATGCGAGTCGTAGAATAGCATGTGTAGGGTATGTGAGTGTCTGATGGATAACGAGGTACCTATACAACTTAACCTGAGTAGTAATGGGATAACTAATGAAAGTGGCATCGGTGAGCCATATTTGCTATTTGGTTTTTCAGGCTCACTTGTGTCCCGTAGGACCCCGAGTACTTGATTCCTGTTCCTTGAATATTCGCGCTATCCACATCCGGGAGGCTTATGAACCCCCCTGAGCTAGAGCTTGATTCATTCTTATTTCTTGGGGTCACAAACTAGTTTGAGGTTTTATTTACTATCCTGTACCTATGCCATGCTTTACTGCTTTATTTAAATTGTGCGAGGTACTGCACACTGTACTGTTTAGGGAAGCGGAGTGTTTTCACGGTGTCGACAAGCCCAGTCACATTTTCGGATTCCCAGTCGTTCACAGCCACTGGCGCAAACCTTGAGGCCGTCTCGGAGTCAGCTAACTTCGTTGCGGGTAGCTCAATGGGGTGGCCCCCTGAAATATTTCTGAATCCTGTAATTGCTTTGTCGTGACTGCCTCGTTGGGTTTTGATTTGGTTTTTCCGAGGCATATCGAGTGTGTGTTGCTATTTGTGCACCCCTGCAGGGTAAAACTTTCTGAAAGCCATGTCCGCGGTTATGGACGACTTGGAGCACAGTTTCTCGATCATAGACAAGCATAACTAAAGTACCGCTTTTAATCTGACTAGACTAGGTACCTGACTAGTAAATAATGCAACACTCATGAAATGGATAGTAAAACTGCCAACGGATGGGGGGGTTGTTCGTCCACTTCCTCGTCGGTAAGCGAGGAGGAGGATGGATCTGTTAAGATTACCGTTATTACTGTTATAACTGCTGTTATTAATTCACGGACATCCGTCTATCTTTGGTTAGGCGGATGGTTAGCGAGTATCTCTAGAATTGTTAGGGTTTATCTTTTGCTGCACGCACGTCACCCCAGGTTGTGTCCCCTTTAGAGGCATAAAGACTTGCTGAGTACCCCTAGGGTCTCACACGATAAATTATTGGTTCAGATGAACAGGTACACCCGCAAGATGGATACTGGGTGGAAGAGACGGACGATGTGGGCAACGATCATTCGGTGTAGAGATTCCGGGAACGGGGATCTGTGATATCTGTGGGCGGGATGTGCTTATTTATGGGGCATCTTATGCCGATTTGCTTCTTATCCGTACTCGGATTTTGTCTTCCGCTTCCGCTTGATACTCTGTTGATTGATGTATGAGGAGATATCCTAAACTATTATATCTATCTAGGATATTTGGATCTTGCCGTATGGCGTTGCTATATTTCCTTTCTTTTTAGATGGAATGGCTCTGATGTACTATTGTATGGTGGCTTGCATACATACTCATTTGTGTATGTAGTTGATCCCTTCGCCTGCCGATTACGCCGCCCGTTCTTGTCCCGATGTTTGGAAATGGTTGGGACGGTCGAAAGGTCTACCTGTGAGTGGCATTTGGGCCCCACCATACTATTTCAACCATTTCTGATCATCCAGGCTTGTACTAGGAGCGTAATTCACCGAGGTAGTTACAATTTCCAGCTAATCCAGATCTTGCATGAGCAAAACATAACTACAGCGCAGATGATGGGGTGCCTCGGCAGTGTTCATGGGGGTGATCCTAGATGCCTTGGGTATGTGAAGCGTGATGTTTCCAATATCAGAGCAATGCTGCGAGAAGAAGTTTCAGAGCATGATTTGAGCATGACAATTTAATACTTCAAGATGAGAAAGGCGGAATGCCCTCAGTTCTTCTTTGAGAAGCAGGTAGACAAGGACAACGTTGTGCGAGCACTCTTTTGGGTTGATGGAAGGACAAGGGCACTGTACCCCAAGTACAAAGACTGTGTGTTCTTCGACACGACCTTTTGCACGAACAAATACAACCTTCCATTTGCTCCTCTTGTGGGTATAAATAATCACACACACAATAGTTTTTGGATGTGCTCTCCTGCCTAATGAAACAATTGAAACATTTGAATGGGTTTTCAAACAAGTGAAGAAAGCTGCAAATGGGTTGTGCCCTGACCATATCATGACTGATCAGGACCAAGCAATTGGCAGGGCGATCAAAAATGTGTTTCCTAATGCAGTTCACAAATGCTGCCTATTCCATGTGCTGCGTCTAGCAAGAACGAAGCTCGGACCTCACTTGAGAGAGGGTCATCCATTCAGAGAAGCATTCTATGCATGTATCTATGGCACTGACACGGTTGCTAAGTTTGAGGTCTGCTGGCAAACAATGCTGCAAACCTTTGAGATGGCTAAGAACACTCACCTGCAAAACATGTGGAGATCAAGGAATACATGGGCACCAGTATATTTCAGAAAAAATTTCTTCCCATTCACCAGCACAACTGGCAGATCTGAAGGCCTAAACAGCTACTTCAAAACACTAGTTCGACCAAGTGACACAATATGGAACTTTGTGCAGCAATATGAGTTGTGCCAGAACCTGATGCTCGATCGTGAAGATAATGCAGGCTTTACATTGGATCCGACAACAGCGCCACTCTGGGGAAGGTGAGTGTTGTAATGTGTTTTTGCTTAAGTAATGTGTTTTTTGCTACATAATGTGTTTTTTGCTTCAGTAATGTGTTTTTGCTTCAGAAATGTGTTTTTTGCTTCAGTAATGTCTGTTTGCTTCAGTAATGTCTTTTTCCTTGAAGTAACTATCATAACATTCTCTGACAATGTGCCAAACTTATTTTTCTTGCAGTTGGAGCATTGAAAAGCAGGGTCTTGAATTCTACACAAGGGAGGTTTTTGGCAGGTTCCAGAAGATACTTGAAGCATAAACAAGGTTTTATCCCATCCATGTAGAGGCAGAAATGCTTTGTTTCGATCTTGTACCAAACCCCGGATTCAATCTCAAAACCTATCGGGTAGAAGCAAGCATTGAAGAGGGTATATACTTATGTGGCTACAACACATTTGAGATGTGTGGACTGATATGCCCACACATAGTGAGGGTGATGGTGCAATTGAACGAGCAGCGAATACCAGACTGATACATGCTCCAACGTTGGTCTGCTGCAGCAACAACACCTGCCCCTAATCCTGGTTCAAATGCAGCAAGATTTGGTGTGTCAGGCACAAATACTCTCAAGTATAACTCGTTATGGAGGAAGTTTAATGACTTGGCATCAGATGCATGCTTCAATGACGAAACATATAGGGTTGTGTCTACCATGATTGATGAAGCAAGAAAAATTGTTGCTGTCATGAGGAGTCCTCCAGATGACATGCAGCAAAACGAAGGACAAAATGGTGTGGCTCCTAAAGAAGGCTTACCTCCGCAGCATGTTGAACAACAACCTACAGGCACACAGCAACAATAGCAAGAAGCTCCACATGATGTTCCTAGTAGCATGCTGAAGAACCCATTACGAGTTAATCCAAAGGGGCGTCCAAAGGAGAAGTCAGTTAGAAGAAAGCCATTAGTTGAGATTCGCGACAAAAAGAATGCGAAGAGAAGGAAGAAAGCAGAGGAAGGCGAACAACATCCCAAGGAGAAGAAGACAAAGAAGGGAACAACCAAGCGGAAGTCAAAGGCGCAGAAGTGCCCGTACTGCCATCAAGACGGTCACACGGTGCAACAATGTGCCCTATTCCAAGCTTTGATGTCGAGAAATGCTGCGAAGATAGATAGATTTGAATCTCTAGGTTTGAGTACTATTTTTGCTTCCATACATACATTCACCATTGAAATGTAATAGTGCTACATAAGAAAAGATATTACCACTGCCATAATATGCTACATAGCAAAAGATATTGACTGTGTGTGCAGCAACATGTGTGAACAGTTGTAGCAACTATTTTTATTGATATTAGCATGAAAAGTTCTCCATATTGTCTGTACAATTTCTGATTATTGTCATCCTGGAACATTATCTGGCAGCAATTATTTATTACATTGTGAGCAACAAAGTTCAACTATGCTAGCATTTCTGCTCTTATAATGTAGCAAAAATAAAAATATGTCCAGATTTCATAGTTTTGGGGATGAATACCTCAAGTAGAATTTCCCTTGTTTATGGGATTAATTACATTTCTAGCATGTCAATTTTTCGTATGTAGCAAAAACAAAAAATATGGCATGTGTTGTCATAAAATTCGATGCAAAAATCTGCCGCACATAGGCAGCATGTCCTATGTACTATTGCAGCAGTTAATACAATAGATTGTAGCATTTATATAACACAAATGTAGCAAAACATGTTCTTTTACTGCAAGCATGAAGGATCTTAGTATTTGTTCAGCAAAATAACAGGAAAAGACAAAAGGAGGAAATAATCATCAACACCAGATTGTCATTACCACTTGCGTTAACAGCACAAAAACTAGTTATGCGAGTACACCGAACCATAATTCACGGTTACATCAAAAGGCAACGGTCAAATAGATAAGGAAAGTGTTTGAGCTAACACAATGCTTTTTGCTCACTACTGCTGCTACATATGCTAAGCTACTTTGGGTTCAACTCCTCCTCCATGAGCTTCTCAACTGACTCTTTGTTTTCCCTTGCTTTGATGATATCTGCTGCAAGGGTCCTGCGAAGATCCGGGCAGTAGTTGTTGTCAAATTCCTCCATGACCTTGCCATTGAAATTCTCCATGAACAGTATGCCAAAGAAATCACAGTCAAATCTAAAAAATAAAGATAAGAAGAAAATAAGAAACACAATATGAGCAATAAACTAATGATAGAATCATTTGGAAAAAAATGAGATGCTAAAATATGAAAACTTATAATGTTACTTACTGTGGATGATCAGGAGTTTTGAGAAGGTATAGCTCCATCTCTTCAGCAAGTTTAGGTGCTTTCTTTGACGCATTGACAAGAGTGGTGAAGTTCGAAAACTGCACCATTGAAACAAAAAAGGATGGTTAAAAAAGGAAGGAAGCTACTGAAAAATAACATGCATATGTCTTGCTACAATACTGACCAGATTCCGTGCAAGATCATCCAAGACACCAGCCCCTTTGTCCATCTTCATCGAATCAAAGATGTGGTATTGCTTCATCATTAAGTTGAAAGTAGGTACAACCCAGTGCTCATTTATCACAGTAGGAAAGTAGAGCTATCTCACAGCATGTAAACAAAAAACAGATTAAGCGGCATATAGAGATACATTCAGCAGATCTTGCTACAAGATGAAGGTACATTCAGCAGATCTTGCTACAAGATGAAGAGAATAGCAGCAAAAAAAAGAGAATAGCAGCAAAATAAAAAGGAAAAATAACTCACAATATCACATTTGAGAATCTTGAACTTTGCACACTGTTCATTGAACTCATCCATATAACCTGCTGCGTTGAATGTCTTGGGATCAACAATTAGTTTTTCCTGTTATCCTAGGTAACAAAAATAGAGTTAGATGACGAAGCAAAACAAGAATGTACCAAAAAAAATACTATGCAATGTCTTACTCACCACAATGTGATGCGTGAACGCATATCTCTTTTTTGGCGTGCATTGATTTTGCAAACAATTAAAGCCTCGTGGTTAAACTTCTCAATCCACACGTCCATCACCTCGGTACTAAGATATGCTCGCGGCTTCAAAGATTCTTTAAAACCCTTGTATGTGCAAAAGTAGCGTCCAATTTGCACGAAACATTTCCTGCAAAGGAAGAAATAAAAAGTCATGTAGCAATTTGAAGGAAGAATAGAAAACAGAAAAGATTTTGCACAATTTGAAGGAAGAACAGAAAACATGATAGTCATGTAGCAAGAAATATGTACTAAAGAAGCTACTGAATAACATAAATGGAGCAAAAAAATAAATGCAGCATATCCAAAAACATAAAAGATTGCAAGACATATAAGGAGTGTAGCAAAAAATATACACTTGGTGAGCTAAAATTTAAAACAATTGTAGTAGAAATCAACAGCTTCTGAAGCAAAAAAATAGATGAAGCATATCCAAAAAAAACATGAAAAATCAACTTAGGAATACTGATGTAGTAACTTTTTAATAGTAGAAAAGCTACTGGATAACACAATTGTAGCATAAATAAACAACTAATGAATCATCCACATAAAAATAGGAAAGAAAACAAGACATAAAATCAGTGTAGCAAAAAATATACACTTAATGAGCTAAAAATTAAATCAATTGTAGCAGAATTCAATAGCTTCTGAAGCAAAAAAAAATAGCTGACAGAAAACTCACTGCCCATGGCCCTCATCCTTCCTCTTCTTTGTGAGCCTCTTTGTTGTCCTTCCATTTAAGACAAACTTGGAATAGATTTTATCCTGATCTAGAGACCTTGATCTTCTTAACCTTTGGAGCTGTAAGATCAACCTTTGCTGCCCTCTTGAACCTCGTCTTCTTCTCATGTGTGACCATCCCAGAGCTTCCATCAACCGTCACAACACCTTGCAGAGACAAAAAATTCTTTTTTTACACACACGACAAATTTAGGGGAGAAGCACTACATAACAATGTAAAAATGCTGCAAAGGATAAAGGAACATACATGCTTTAGCTGGCTCCACTACACTGGTCGTCTCAGCAGTAAAAGAGACAGCAGAATCTGGTACCTTGACAGCTGGTATACCTGCGTCTGCTTCATCATCAACAGAATCTTGCGAAAGTAGGTCAAACCCTGGAGCTTCAGGAGCACGATTCCAAGCTTTAGGGTCTATATGTGGAGGACAAGGGGACGGGTCACGGCGCCGCGGTGACCTGACCAGGCTATCAACAGGTTGCTACTCTAGGACATCAATTCCTCCCATGGGTGATGAATCTAAGACTATAACAGTCTGTGGCATATCTGGGATGTCAACATGTGTGTGGGCCTCAGACTCTTGCTGCTTGTCACCTCTAGCTTCTGTCTCAGTTTCTTTTGCTTCATCCTCTCTTGCTTTTGTATCATCCTCTTTTGCTTCATCCCTTCTTGCTTTAGTGACATCCTCTTTCGCTGCATATGCTCTTGCATCAACATCAACAGACTTGTCCAAACCATCATAGGTTTCTTGCTCCCTGTTCACAGTTTCATGCTCTTCTTCATCGTCTACTGCTACATCATATGGAAACACAACGCTAGGACTAGCTCCTTCTTTCAATTGTGAATCAATGTCGACCAAAAGAGCAGCCAAGCGTTGGGAATGCATCTGTTTCAACCCAACAGCAAGATTCTTCACTGTTGATTCAACATCAGATGCCCAAAAAGCCTTATGCTTCTCAGCCAAGTGCTTGAAGCGAGCAGGTACCTATTGGTAACACAAAACAAAAAGAAAAGCAAGGTAGCAATTATAGAAAACTAATGAAGCAAAAAATTAAAACTAATGTAGCAAACTATAAAAGCTAATGTAGCAAGAATTAAACAGTTTTGCAGCTTCAATGTTACTAACAGACAAATTAGTGCAAACAAACTGAAGCATACATGGCAATAGTTTTTTAAGCCTAAGTTAGCAAAGTATGTTAGGCAATGTAGCAATACTGGAACATCAATGCAGCAGATTCTATACCTCCGGTTCTTGGATACTAGGAAACACAAGCCATTCATTCAATGAAGCTAAAAGGTTGACTTCATTTTCATCTACAGCAAGAGCAGGAGGAGCTTCGTTTTCTTGCTAATCAACAGGATCAGTATTGTACGGAGTTTCCGACAGCGAGAGGAACTACACACAATGAGGATGTAGTAAGATGATAAACAAAGCACAAAAAGGAAACAAAAAAATTCACGTTGAAAAGCTGCCAAAAATGTCGTACCAAGCGCCAACTAAAAATTGTAGTATTGTTCAATATCTTAAGCTCAAGGTCGTGTTCCACAACAAAATCAAAGTCACTATTTGTCATGAAGCATACTCTTGGCAGAGACTTGTTGAATACATGGCCGCGGTCTCACGAGAAGCTCAAATGGTCCATGTATGCAATCTGTTATAGGCAATGAAATAGCAAACTAGTAAGGCACAGAAACAAAAAAGTTGAACGAATCATAAACCAAACTAAAAAAGGTATGAAGAGGAATAACATACACCAAGAAAAGTGATGTCTACGCACTTCTATTCTTGTGGACAGTTGTTGGGCCTCCAAGTGCAGAGGTTTGTAGAACAGCAGCAAGTTTTCCCTTAAGTGGATCACCCAAGGTTTATCGAACTCAGGGAGAAAGTGGTCAAAGGTATTCCCTCTCAAGCAACCCTGCAATCAAGATACAAGAAGTCTCTTGTGTCCCTAACACACCCAATACACTTGTCAGGTGTATAGGTGCACTAGTTCGGCGAGGAGATAGTGAAACACAAGTGGGATGGATAATTATAAGTGGTAATAGTGATAGAAAATAACTTGATGGCGTGGAAAAGACTAAAGTAAAACTGAAATAAAGATAGAAGCAAGCAAACATATAACATATCTAATAGCAAACGGTGTTTCAGTGCTTAGAAACAAAGCCTAGGGATCATACTTTCACTAGTGAACACTCTCATATAAATATTCTCTTTATGATACTACTCTTAACTACTCTCCGGTTGAACACTCTAATCGATGGTAGGGCTATAACAGCACACCTCAAAGTTCATCTTTCCCATCTAGAAAACCCCACACTGTCACCTTGAGTACTAGATGAGTCCAACAAACAACACAATTTCATAGAAACATCCAACTCCAAATATAACTCATAACAAGTATTTGTAATCTCTAGCCTAAGTGCCACCATGGTGTGCACACTGTCAACTTCACACACATGGGGAGAGCAGAGATCTATTAAAGCACTTGAGTAGCAAGGTAGATCTAGTTGATTACAAAGCTCATGATCACAATATGATCATGCATAGAGAGAGATGAACACATAGCTACCGGTAGAACCCTTAGCCTCGAGAGAGAACTACTCCCGCCTCATCATGGGAATCAGCAATGGTGATGGAGATGGCGGTGGAGATCGATGGAGATGGCTCCGGGGGCACTTCCCTATCCCGGCAGGGTGCCGGAATAGAGACTTTCTGTCCCCCGAATCTCCCCTTCGGTGGCGGCGGCACTGCAGAACTTTTCGTGGATTTCTGATTGATTCTTTAGGGTTTTGGTATCGGGAGGCTCTTATAGGCGAAAGAGGCAAGGTCGATGGCCGGCCAGGGGGCCCACACCATGCCCTGGCGCAACCTAGGGTTGCCCGTGCCAAGGGGGGTGTGGCCACCCTGTGGCCCCTCTCTGACTCTCCTTTTGGCACCGTGAGTCTTCCGGAAAAATAGTAACTTTGGCTTTTGTCCCGTCCAATTCCGAGAATATTCATTTTCTGACTTCCTGGAACCAAAAACAGCAGAAAATAGGCAACTGGCACTGTGGCATCTTGTTAATAGGTTAGTCTAAGAAATCATATGAAAAGTACTCCAAAGTTGGAACAAAACATAAGAAAGTAGATAAAACCAAGCATGGAACATCAAAAATTATAGATACATTTGCAATGTATCAACATCCCAAAGCTTAACTCCTGCTCGTCCTCGAGTAGGTAAGTGATAAAAAGAAAAAATAATTTTTGAGGTGACATGCACCATCATAAACTTGATCAAAGTATTTGATAAACATTCAAAGATGGGATCATAGTACTTCAATCATAACATGAAAGACAAAGTTCTTGCAATAAGACAAAGAAACTATGTTGCAACATGAAAAGGCACAAACAAAAGATTCATGAATAACAATGCTTTGCAAGACGTTTGTTTGTTTCACATAAAGAAAACATAGCATAGTAGCATTCAGCTTGTCCCTCAGAGTAGCAAATAAATGCATAGGACACCTTCAAAGTTCATAAGAGTGACTAGATACAATAGTTTAAAACGAGCAATATCAAAGTATGCATCAATCAACTAGTCTTGGGACAATGCACATAGAACTAAGAATGGCCACTATGCTCTCAAAGTAGGTGCATAAAGATAGAAGGTGGAGACTCAATATAATGGTGGAAGAAAGGCCTTTGTAAAAGGAAGTAGGAATTCAAGTCTCATAAAGAGCTTCCAAAAATTATGGTACTTATAGCTTTCAGCTCTCATTGCCCCTATCATAAGCATCTTGAAGTGATTGAGGTTAATGTGAACAAACTATGGTGTACATGCTTGACGAAGTATAAGTCATAAATCTCATGTCCCTTGTATACGAGGGTCGCTCCTCATGCTACTCAAGTTTAGTTACCGGTAAGTTCTTGTCATTGTAAGTATATGTGTATCATAGAGAACCGCCAATGGGGTACCCCTTACCCGATGATACGGAAGAATCCCCATATCAAAATGACAAGGCAAGCAGACAACGAGCATCTCAGCAATCTTCTTATTTACCATGGGAATATGGTGCTTTTTTCTCTCTTTCCTCTTTTCATAGTATCTCTTTTTTTTTCTCTTTTCTCTTTTTTTTCAATATAAGACTCTTTTTTATAAGAAGAATGCTTCATAGACAGCTCATTATGGTTACGCTGCACGTTTCCACCATGTCAGCATGGATTAGACCAGCGGCCCAGGCGTTTCTCTAACACATATACATAACTCCATGGACTTACAAGCTCCCCTTTCATTTCACACCGACGACATCCATATACAAAAGAGCATGATATCAACTAGGTACAAGTACCAAGTGCAATGTTGAAAGCGTTCCCCATGAAAGCATGGTTCTACTAATTCCCAACAAATAAGTGCAAGCATATACAACATAGGAGACACAATGGTTCAAGTTTATTAAGGGCAAGTAAAGTAAAGTGTGCCATCAAGTTCGTGAGAGCTTTAATCACTAGTTTTCTCATAACAAGTTTAATTTGGAAGGTAAACAAAAGCATGAATATACTTGGAATAGTATAAGCTAGTAGGTAGGTATGGTGGACTCTTTGGAATAACTTGGTTTAGGGAGTTGGATGCATGAGTGGAACTCATACTTTGTTGTGGAGGCTAGCAAAAGCTGGGAGCGACAAACTAAGAGAGCAATAATGGCCATAATCATGCAGAGCGACAAAACATCATTGATCAAAGCATAAAGTGATACTACAAGTTGAAAACTAAAGGATCATAAAGGCTATGGTGACTTGAGATAGTCATAACATGGTGTGAGCATGCGCCAAGTCAACCCAAATAAAGCATCAAAGGAGAATACCACAATACTATGTTTTAATATGCTAAAACAACGCATGATTCATCCAAGGCACATTAAGAAATCTCAATTGTTTATAACAAGTCATGCTACAGCAAAGAATACTAAGCATAAAGCCAAAACAATATCAAGCATGGCATGACAAAGCATAGGCCACAGTCAAAAACAAGCTCTTTTTACCACATAAGTATGAACTTTCCTACTCTTTTACAATCCAAACCAAACTATTTGAAAACCAATGTATGAAAGAGGGGGTCCAACCAATTTATTCAGAAAACTAAGAAAACCAAGCAAACGAAAAACCAAAACGAAAACGAAAAAGAAGACGCTCCAAGAATAACACAACTGTGCATGAAGCAATAAAAATGAAGCGTTTGGAAGAAACCTGGAATTTTTATTGATGAAGAAGGGAATGCCTTGGGTATCCCCAAGCTTTGTCGCTTGTATTTCTTGGATATTTCTTGGGGTGACACGCGTGGCATCCCCAAGCTTGAGCTTTAGTCCATCCTTCATCTCATTCTCATTCCTTCCATACACCTAAAATTTTTCCTTCATACAAAACTTCACACAATCTTTATTAGCAACATTAGTGCACTCAAGATAATAAGTCTTTAGGTTCAGTTTCAACACCAATAAAACTTCCATTAAAACACAAGCTACCGAAGTACTTTCCTCAAAAAGCTCAATTCTCCAAAAGAACTCAAAAAAGAACCAACAAGAAGCAAATGCAGAAAATGGCAGAAATCTGTCAAAACAGACCAGCAGGTAAAGACGAATTTTTTAGAAGACCTTATGTTGCTCAACTCGAAAAGTGTTGAACTAACGAAAGTTATATAACAACCTGGGGCATAAGCAAAAAAATTCACGCCTCAAAAGGATGTACAGAGATTTTACACGAATTTTTACGGTGAAGAACAGAAATCTGTTTCGGGACAGCAACTTTCCCAATCATTACTTCTCTCTCATTAGAGGTTACTCTTGGCACAAAAAGCAAATAAAAAGGATAAGGAGCGGTTATTACAGAATTAATAACTTTTAAGACTCATCTAAAACTTTTAGGTTATCTCCCAATAAGTACTTTTCTTTAATGCCTTTAAGTTAGGCATGATAGTTTGAGAAGATGCTCACATAAGAAATATGAATTCAAGTAAAAGAGAGCATCAAGAAGCAAATTCAAAGCACATTTAATTCTAACCCACTTCCTATGCTTAGGAATCTTGTAAAGAAACAAGTCATGAAAGCACAAAGCAACAAGCATAGGAAAGCAAAACAAGTGCAACTTTAAAATTTTCAACATAAAGAGGGGAAACTTAATATTATTGAGATGCATAAAACCATGTTTCCCTCTCTCATAATAACTTTCAGTAGCATCATGAATAAAATTAACAATATAACTATCACATGAAACATTCTTATCATGAGCCACATGCATAAAAGAATTAATACTCCCCACATAAACATAGTCATTCTTATTGATTGTAGTGGGAGCAAATTTAACAAAATAGCTATCATTATTATTTTCATCACCATAATCATCAAATACAGGAGGCATATTGTAATCATAATTAATTTCTTCCTCAATAGTAGGTGGACTGAAAATATCATACTCATCATTGTAATCATCATATATTGGAGGTTTGGTATCATCATAAGCAATAAAATAGTTATCTTCCAAAGCTGGGGAACTAAAAAGATCATTTTCATAAAAACTAGCTTCCGCAAGCTTAGACTTTTCCATAGCATTAGCAATAATGGTGTTTAAAGAATTCATACTAATAACATTGCTATTAGCATGCAAATAAAGTTCCATAGGTTTTTTAATTTTCTCTTCAAACACTTCATGTCCTAACTCAAGATAAATAATATAAAGCTCTCTAATTTTGTTGTTGTTTTCTATTAAGCCTAACTAGTGAAAACAAGAAACAAAAAGACAAAATTGCAGAATCTAAAGGAAATAACTTCGAGCACTCACACCGGAGGATGTGAGTACCTTTTACCTTACCTCCCCGACAACGGCGCCAGAAAATAGGCGTTTGCCATGGGGGGTTCTTCTTCTTTAATCCTCTGATGTGAATACCTTTTACCTTACCTCCCCGGCAATGGCGCCAGAAAATAGCTTGATGTCTACGCACTTCTATTCTTGTGGACAGTTGTTGGGCCTCCAAGTGCAGAGGTTTGTAGAACAGCAGCAAGTTTTCCCTTAAGTGGATCACCCAAGGTTTATCGAACTCAGGGAGAAAGTGGTCAAAGGTATTCATTCTCAAGCAACCCTGCAATCAAGATACAAGAAGTCTCTTGTGTCCCCAACACACCCAATACACTTGTCAGGTGTATAGGTGCACTAGTTCGGCGAGGAGATAGTGAAACACAAGTGGGATGGATAATTATAAGTGGTAATGGTGATAGAAAATAACTTGATGGCCGTGGAAAAGACTAAAGTAAAACTGAAATAAATATAGAAGCAAGCAAACATGTAACAGATCTAATAACAAACGGTGTTTCAGTGCTTAGAAACAAGGCCTAGGGATCATACTTTCACTAGTGAACACTCTCATATAAATATTCTCTTTATGATACTACTCTTAACTACTCTCCGGTTGAACACTCTAATCGATGGTAGGGCTATAATAGCACACCTCAAAGTTCATCTTTCCCATCTAGAAAACCCCACACTGCCACCTTGAGTACTAGATGAGTCCAACAAACACCATAATTTCATAGAAACATCCAACTCCAAATATAACTCATAACAAGTATTTGTAATCTCTAGCCTAGGTGCCACTATGGTGTGCACACTGTCAACTTCACACACATGGGGAGATCAGAGATCTATTAAAGCACTTGAGTAGCAAGGTAGATCTAGTTGATTACAAAGCTCATGATCACAATATGATCATGCATAGAGAGAGATGAACACATAGCTACCGATAGAACCCTTAGCCTCGAGAGAGAACTACTCCCGCCTCATCATGGGAATCAACAATGGTGATGGAGATGGCGGTGGAGATCGATGGAGATGGCTCCGGGGGCACTTCCTCGTCCCGGCAGGGTGCCGAACAGAGAGTTTCTGTCCCCCGAATCTCCCCTTCAGTGGCGGCGGCGCTGCGGAACTTTTCGTGGATTTCTGATTGATTCTTTAGGGTTTTGGTATCGGGAGGCTCTTATAGGCGAAAGAGGCAAGGTCGATGGCCGGCCAGGGGGCCCACACCATGCCCTGGCGCGGCCTAGGGTTGCCCGTGCCAAGGGGGGGTGTGGCCACCCTGTGGCCCCTCTCTGACTCTCCTTCTGGCTGCGTGAGTCTTCCGGGAAAATAGTAACTTTAGCTTGTCCCGTCCAATTCTGAGAATATTCATTTTCTGACTTCCTGGAACCAAAAACAGCAGAAAACAGGCAACTAGCACTATGGCATCTTGTTAATAGGTTAGTCCAAGAAATCATATGAAAAGTACTCCAAAGTTGGAACAAAACATAAGAAAGTAGATAAAACCAAGCATAAAACATCAAAAATTATAGATACATTTGCAATATATCAAAAAGCAAAAGGGCTAGTGATCCAGAACTCATATTTTGTCTCTCCCTCGGTGAGCTTCAGTGGCATCGCCTTTTGCTTCCAAATATGATCCACTTGTGCCATAGCTAAATCAATAAGGTGCTCATCCCAAGCATACTGATCGGTCTTGGTGGGGTCAACCATGGAGGCAAGATATTCAATGCTAATGTTGTTAGAGCTCTTAGGAGCAACCACGAGAGACAAGCAAAGAAGGTCCCATGTCCGGATTATCGTTGCTTCATCTGTGTTGGCACATGATTTGAGCAAATCAACTGTAGTAGCTACCTCAGCCCTGGTGCTGTTTGTAAATGTTCCGAAGCTCACGGGGGTCATTTTTATTCAGGAGCTCTACAAGTTTGTTGGCGCAGAGAATTCTGAACACCTTCTTCACCATATCTCTTGTGAAAACCATCATATTTTTGCGTGTTTTATACTCCCGTAGATTTGGATTAGTGTGCAATGCAATGTAATCTATCAACCCACTAGGAATCCTGAACGGTGACACATCTAAATAAGCTATGAACGCACTCTTCGCAACAATAACTGCTCGCTTTTCGAGATTAAGACCTTGCGCCAGGGTGAGCAAACGCTTTGCAGATAGGCGGCTTTTTCCATCCATGTCTTCGCCCTATCCTCTTGCACAATATCAAACACGAAAAACAAAACTCAGTGCAGCAAAACTAATTGATAATGTAGCAGCTGCATTAAAAACAAAAAATCTGCTTTAAGGATAGAAAAGTAAGGACAAATCCGCCTATAAAAGCTACTGAAACAATTAAAAGGATAGGGCACATGCATAATGTAGCAAAAGTAGTTTTATAGGGAACATCACATCAAGCAAGCAACATTGTAGCAAGTAGTTTTATAGGGCATCATATCAAGAAACATTGTAGCAAACACTATTTGAATGGGGAACATCAAGCAAACAACATTGTAGCAAAAAAAACTAAGGACATGTCCGCCTATAAAAGCTACTGAAAAAATCAACCAAAAAAAACAGAAGATTCATAGTTATATAGGGCACCACATCAAGCAACATTGCAGCAAACATCAAAAATCAACCGAAGATTACTTAAATATTTAGTAGCTGCAGAAGCAAAAATCTAGCAAATTACAGTTCCTTACAGATATGAGTAGTTGCAGGAGCAATTCAGACACTAGAACATTAATCCAACAGCACCGAGTACACAGTAAACAACACGAAGGGGAACACAACAAAAATGGAGGAAAACCCTAACCCTAATTGGCGGAGACGAAGATGAACTCACCGCCATGGATAAGGCCACGCCGGTTAGCTTCCCCTTCCGACCAGTCTTCTTCTTCAATCGAGGGCAACCTAGGGTTAGAGAATTGAAGGGGAAATCGAGCACGTGTGCTGGGAGAGAAGCCAAAAAGAAGGAGGAGAGCGAGACGAACCGGAAGAGCTGACCGTCGGCGGCGCCATGCCCGACCACAACCCTCGCCGTCGACGAGCGGCCTCGCCCCGCGGTCGCCTGCGTCTCCGAATGAACCAACACGAGTGCGGGTGTGGGCGCGGGGGTCACGGCACTATTCAATTCGAGAAAAGGGTCGACCTAGCGCGCACTGGACGATTCCATCACGTCCGATCCAACGGCGCACGAGCAATCACATCATTTTCCAAAAATAAATCACCACGTCTCTACCGAGGCCAGCCCAGGCCTCCGCCGCCGCCGCTTCTCTTTCTCCCGCCTGGGAGGGTCCAGGGTCCTCCTCGACTTGCTGTCTCCTACCTCTCGTTCACTTCCCATGGCTGAAGAAGACCGACTCCGCGGCGGAGTCCGGCTCCTCTTCCCTTTCAGCTCGGACTTGTGCAGCAACTCCGATTCGAGACCAAGGAGGAGACGACCCTGCTATAAAGGTAAGCTAATCCCCTCCTCACATCGCACCACGAACGAGACCAAGGATTACCCACTGTACGGACGAAAGAAATCTAGCGCCGCCGAATCGAATCGAGCATCTCGAATCCGCCTCCCATGGCCGATCCGAGCGGGAAGAAGGACTACTCCACGGCGATTCTCGAGAGAAAGAAGTCGCCGAACTGGCTGGTGGTCGACGAGGCCTGCACCACCAATGACGACAACTCCATCGTCGCTCTGCACCCGGACACCATGGACAAGCTGCAGCTCTTCCGTGGCGACACTGTCCTGCTCAAGGGCAAGAAGCGAAAGGACACGGTCTGCATTTTGCTTTCAGATGACACGTGTGAGCAGACCAAGATCCGGATGAACAAGGTCGTCAGGAAGAACCTGAGAGTGCGGCTAGGTGATGTCGTCTCCGTTCATCAGTGCCCAGATGTCAAGTATGGAAATCGTGTGAATGTACTCCCCATTGATGACACGGTGGAAGGAATTACCGGGAACTTGTTTGATGCCTTCTTGAGACCATACTTCCTTGAAGCTTATCGTCCTCTCAGGAAAGGGGACCTTTTCCTTGTGAGAGGTGGGATGAGAAGCATGGAATTCAAAGTTGTAGAGACTGACCCGGCAGAGTACTGCGTCGTAGCACCTGATACGCAAATATTCTGTGATGGTGAACCTATCAGGAGGGAGGATGAGGAGGAGAAGCTCGACGAGGTTGGCTACGATGATGTTGGTGGAGTTAGAAAGCAGATGGCTCAAATCAGATAACTGGTTGAACTCCCGCTGCGCCATCCCCAGCTGTTCAAGTCCATCGGTGTGAAGCCCCCAAAGGGAATACTGTTGTATGGGCCACCTGGGACTGGCAAGACCCTTATTGCTAGAGCTGTAGCCAATGAAACAGGTGCCTTCTTTTTCCTGATCAATGGCCCAGAAATCATGTCAAAGCTGGCTGGAGAAAGCGAGAGCAATCTTAGAAAGGCGTTCCAAGAGGCTGAGAAGAATGCTCCAGCCATCATTTTCATTGATGAGATTGATTCCATAGCCCCAAAGAGAGAAAAGACCAACGGAGAAGTTGAAAGGCGTATTGTTTCACAACTGCTCACTCTTATGGATGGGCTTAAATCCCGTGCACATGTGATTGTTATGGGTGCTACGAACCGCCCAAATAGCATCGACCCTGCTCTCAGAAGATTTGGTAGGTTTGACCGAGAGATTGACATTGGGGTCCCTGATGAAGTTGGACGGCTTGAGGTTCTCCGGATTCACACTAAAAACATGAAGCTAGCTGAAGATGTTGAGTTGGAGCATATTTCGAGAGGCACTCATGGGCATGTCGGTGCTGATCTCGCTGCCCTTTGTACCGAGGCTGCTCTCCAATGCATTCGTGAGAAGATGGATATCATAGACCTCGAGGATGAGACCATTGATGCAGAGATACTGAATTCTATGGCCGTCACAAACGACCATTTCAAGATTGCGCTAGGGACAAGCAACCCATCTGCTCTTCGTGAAACTGTTGTTGAAGTTCCAAATGTCTCTTGGGAAGATATTGGTGGTCTGGAGAGTGTCAAAAGGGAGCTGCAGGAGACCGTCCAATATCCGGTGGAGCATCCGGAGAAATTTGAGAAGTTTGGTATGTCTCCCTCCAAAGGTGTTCTGTTCTATGGCCCTCCGGGCTGTGGCAAGACCTTGTTGGCCAAGGCAATTGCTAGTGAGTGTCAGGCTAACTTTATTAGTATCAAAGGACCGGAGCTGCTTACCATGTGGTTTGGTGAGAGTGAGGCCAATGTGCGTGAGATTTTCGACAAGGCTAGGGGGTCGGCACCATGTGTCCTCTTCTTTGATGAGCTTGACTCGATTGCCACTCAGAGAGGAAACAGTGTTGGTGATGCCGGAGGTGCTGCTGATAGTGTTGAATCAGCTTCTTACTGAGATGGATGGAATGAATGCCAAGAAAACTGTGTTCATCATCGGTGCTACCAACAGGCCAGACATCATAGATCCTGCCTTGCTTAGGCCAGGGCGTCTTGATCAGCTTATCTACATTCCTCTTCCTGATGTTGAATCCAGACTCCAGATCTTCAGAGCTTGCCTCAGGAAGTCTCCTGTTGCCAAGGATGTTGACTTGAATGCTCTCGCCAAATACACACAAGGGTTCAGCGGTGCAGATATCACAGAAATCTGTCAGCGTGCATGCAAATATGCCATCACAGAGAACATTGAGAAGGACATGGAGAAGGAGAGGCGATGGAAGGAAAACCCTGAAGCCATGGAGGAAGACGAGGTGGATGAGATCAAGGCTGCTCACTTCGAGGAGAGCATGAGGTATGCACGCAGGAGCGTGAGTGATGCTGATATTCGCAAATACCAGGCCTTTGCTCAGACGCTGCAGCAGTACCATGGTTTTGGCAGTGAGTTCCGATTCCCTGACCAGCTGGCGGCAGCCACCGATCCTTTTGCATCGGCTACCGTGGCTGCTGAAGAAGACGATTTGTACAGTTGAATTGTCTCTTGTTCCATCAACTTACTGTAATTCCCTATTATATTACTTACTGTAATTTCCTATTGTATTACGTTATATTTTTCTTTCATCTGTAAGAGACAGAAAGATGTACTCCCTCCGGATATATATACTGAAGATTAGAAACATTTCCTATCCTCTCTGGTTCCTTTCTGTGTGCAAGGAACATATATATCCATTGGCCTGTAGAACAGATCTGTTATATATATTTTTTCATTTAAATGTACTACTAGTTCAATTCCTTTTCGGTATATCTAATAGCATTGCTAGTTGACCTTTTGTCATACTGCACATTTGTTTTGTATAAATGATTACCTCTACTGAACAATGTCACAGCCTCTCTGGAGTGTTGACAAATAAGTTCAGCATTAGCTGAATTTTTCTTCTCTGCAATGCACCAATATTGGTTGTGTTAACATCTTATATCATGTGACGGAGGAAGTAGTTCACAATCATGTCAAACATTACTGCTTACTTTTATTTGGCTTCCGTTTGTACTATATATTGTTTCTGCTGGCAAAACGCAACTCGAGTTACTGCTGCATGTTTGGACATCTATTTTTGTCAAGTTTTCATCATCATGCAACTACATTCTGAATAGTCGGTCGATATGGATGTCTAGTACCTTGGATAAAAGTTTTCATCACCATCATGCATCTATTTTGTCAAGGCATACATGGATTATGTACAATCAGGCCAGTTTCTGTGCAACACTAATTAGTGATGAGAATGAACGGACTTATTTTACCATACAGGAACAAATATTACTTAAGAAAATGATAAAAGTTACTCACAACTGCCCACCACCTCCACCTTCCAACAGCTTAAATATTCACTATCTCATATCACACCTATGTTTGATGACACTAATTATGCTCTTTGGAAAATGTCTACGATTTCTCATCTTGAAAGTGCTCACCTTTAACTTTGGAAAAAAAACAGAAGAGGCCAATCTCACTCTTGTTGCAGAGCGGGCCACAAAGAGTCATCTCAATGCTGAAGCTTACAACATGCTTCAAAGGGCCGCGTCTCCCTGAGATCTTTCCATTGATCATCCTATGTGAGACCGTCAACGATGTTTTCTACTCACAACTCTTGTATGCAAGTAGCTCTTTATAGACAGTGTGTGCTGAGTAAATTGTAGCTTGCGTTCATACCAAATGTGTACAGCTTCTGTATGTATTTACACAGTACTAACTTTGTCCAGTAAATAGTAGATCCATAGAAGTACAAATTAAACAATTTCACCAATTGATAAACATATATACAAGTACCAAAATATCATGAAGTATATAACGCGCCAACTATAGTTATGTATATTTTTAAGAAATTCGGTCCACACTTTATGAACTGCTCAATGTTAATGTCTTGCCTGTCTTTTCTTCACACAGCTGCTTGACAGTCGC
This sequence comes from Avena sativa, assembly GCA_916181665.1. Taxonomy (NCBI): domain Eukaryota; kingdom Viridiplantae; phylum Streptophyta; class Magnoliopsida; order Poales; family Poaceae; genus Avena; species Avena sativa. The sequence goes on from OV702290.1 coordinate 161,486,033, forward strand.
TGTCTCTGAAGCTGCTGTGCCTTGAATACATAGGAACATCAGCTAAAGCACTCAAAGCTTGAATTGATGCATCAGACAGAGGGATCGAAGCATCTGCACCAGAAGTATCAGCGAGTTAGGATTTACTCTTCTTTTTTTGCGGGGAGTTTAAGACTTATTCTACTTCTAGAGATAGAGATATGCAAATATCTAGCAATGAATTAGTACAGAAGAATGCACTAGCCTACCCATGCAATAGCCTCTTCGGTCTTGACAATAACTTATGGCATCTGTTACAGAGGGAAAATCGACAATGTGCAAAAGCTTTCCGTGCCAATGCATTGTGGAGAGAAAAATGCTAGAAGATGACAGCTTATATATATACAAGCAGAAGATAGAAAATACTATTCAGTGTCGAGTAATTACCAATTGCAAAAGGTATGTCATAATCCTCATCGCCAATTGTCACACATGCTCCTGAAATTTCATCTGCAGTGGTTGTTGGGCAATGGAGTGTCACTGAACCTGTTATGTCATCTTCATTACCGCAGTATTGTTCAGAGCCAGAATCAAGGTAGAAATTAATGTCAAATGGTGCATCCTGGGAGAGAATGATTCACATCAGGATCTGAGATGACAGATATAGTTCAAATGTTGCATGATAGCGGCCATGCTAATGTAGGAAGTATGAAAGCTAATAAGATTCAGGCCACGTTTGAACCCTTGAATGTAAGATGTTTTTTTCCTTTTCTGAAAGAATTGGTACAAGCTCTTCCATCCATTAAGAAGAAAACACACAAAACAGAGTTTCCTAAGTTTTCAGTTAGGGTAGATGAGCTCAGCAACAAATGGTTAATCATCCGGTAACAAAATGGCAGCAACGATGAACTGTAGCCCAACTTCCAAACAAACGAAAAAACAAGCCAATGTCTTACGATTGTATTTGTACAACGTCACCCCTATAAGGCCTCAAGCTGTTGATGCGGATAGATTCTTCTGATTCTTTCCTTCTCCTTCGAGAGGCTCGACCACGTGAGATGACAATGCCGATAAAGTTGAAGACATTGGTTTCACGGAAATGGGGGAGTAAAGAAGGAACCAACTACATAAATGCCTCAATGCTTACTTAAAGGAAAACTTCTCTCATGATTCATAGCTGGGGGAATAAGAGATTAACAGTATAATGCTATACCGAGTATAAAATATACTAAACAACCACAAAATTAGTTTGGTTCTCAGTAAAATTGTTAAAATGATAAATGCACTCTGGAGGATATAAGACCAGCTGAACTGCATTAAGAATTTTTTCAGGGGCTATTGTATAACAGGCATTACTTACATCATCGTTTGGCGTTAGTCGTATGGATCCAAGCCTTTTAAATGTGCACTGCTTAGAATGACTGCCTGAAGTGCTTTGCTCGGCATCTGTTTCATGAAACTTTCTCTCTGCAAAATTCAAGTTTTGATGCCAATGAAGCACTTCAGTTCGTGGTTATGGAATTACTATTATCAAAAAAAAGATGACAGATATGTAGACTGTATTACTCTGTTGATGTCCTTGCATAAATTTTGGTTCCAGCATCCTCGATCCTTTGGAAATACTCTGGCTGACTGGTCTTGGTTTTCCATTATCCATTTCATAATCAGGTTGATGGTAGGACAAAGTGTCATATGCAACTTTACTCCATTGTCCCGCCTGGTCCTGCAAAGGTGAACCTCAATAAATAAACAGACCTTCCAGCATGTACATGAATTTGTGACTGCTGCAAAGCAAGACTAACAACCCTTTCAACTTTTTGCAACACTAGGTTCAGAACTTCTTGTCTTTTTTAGTAAATATCTCTGGGCCTCTGAATCTGAGATGCACATAGCCAAGAACTTTATGTTCCTGTATTACATGTGCATTGAAGAGATACCTGACCAATTGAGGATTAATGTTCGCCGAGTGCATCAGTTTTTTGTTGTTTTGTTACAATCGAAAACTGTTATGAGGTCAAAACTAAAAGACTTCCAGTTAATATCTTATTATTAAAAATAAGAAAAGTATGGTCCAGAAAAAATGATTATTGAATCCTGATGTATTTCTCCTGTATGCAGTTAGCTGCTATGTTACTAAATTACTAATTCAGTACGCACAACCTGCAAGGCTGCAATTCAGAAATTTTTCGCAGAAGCTCACAATCAGTATGAGAGGAACACCTGCATAGGTTTATTGAGGTCATTGAAGGGGGTGTACTGGTCACCGGTTGTCACTCCAATAATCTGATAGAAAGAGTTGAAGAACAGGACAATATTATGGCCTTCCACGCCGAATGAGTAAAGCTCCTTCCCAGGATCACACATCTTAGCATGATCAACAATGGTCGTCCATACTAGCTTTGTGGCCTTCGTGAGAACCTAAATGCAGAGGGGAACAAAATTACTTGTTATTGTACTCACTATCAAAATGAGCAAAAGATGCTAGTCATGAAATTCCTTTCTTACTTTGCGGAGAGCATGTTCATCCTTGTAATACGACCTCAAGAAGTCCTTCACATAAAATATGCTACTCCTTTTCAGTGCCTCATGAAAGACACCATCCTTTGATATTTTCTTGAGGCGCCAAACATCATCATCCGATGTTGGAATGATATGCTTTTGGGATCCTGCAAGTACAAGAAAGAGATAAGCAACCGATTGATCACCAGTACGATATTGCAAATATTTCAGGCAATACTTAAAAAATAAATCAATGGATACCTTCTCCGCGACGGTCCTTCACAGTGAAAGGCTCAGTTATGCCTTCCTGGACTCGCTCACCAAGCTCGTCAACAATCATAACCCCTAGCCTGAACTTGCCGCTCCTCGTGAACTTGGAGTTATCAATAAAAGTAGCGCCACGGAGATCAGCCTCGCCATTCTTCAGGCTAAGCTCCAGGTCTCCTGTCAGCACTACCCCAGCTTTGTCCCGTGGACGAACAATATGTCTTCTGAAATCCTCTGATGTCCAGTAATCTTCACTATCTCTGTTGAAATCGCCATCAAGAACAACAATTTTGATCTTGGCAGAAAGAAAGCGACGGGAACTGTTCCCTTGTTGGTTGTTCTCCTCCAAACGTATCTTGAGAGAATCTCCATTTACCGCGCAGATGCCCTTCTTTGTGAAAACCTCTTCGCTCAAGCCATTCCTGAACACAAGCTTGTATCTTGGAGGCTGGTTCTGATCAATCAATGTTCTGCCCAAACTGTGTAACACAGCACATGGGAAGATGAATTCAACCATGGGATAATACATGATATTCAACACTGTGGAACAATAAGTACATTTTTTTTTTCCTTTTGAGATCATTAGTACTACTACTTTTAAGTTGCGCAGAAAGTAGTGCTGGTACCTAGGAGCACGGCTTAAATAGCCTGTAAGTGCTTTAGTCACCGCCGCTGGTATCTGTCAAAGGAAGAGGAAGCCTTTAAGAGTTAACTTTTACGAAAAGTTTCAGGCTTACTAAATCAAAGTAAATTAGAAGGAAAAAAGTTATGAAAGACTACTCTCTTCATACTATGCATTACAAACACAAATAGTACCATAGTTCAAAAACTGATACAAATAATACTAGTATATAAAATATACTACTAGCACAGATTATGTAATGTTTGGAATCATGATTTACAAGGTCATGATCCGGCTATGATTCTGCGATCCAACACTATGATCCAGGCACACGCTGTATAGGGTTTCCGTCCTGACATCATTTAAAACAAATGGTATCAAAGTCTCAAAGATTTATGAATTCATTTTTCCAAAGCTGTCCTTTTTTTGGAATCATGCAGGAGAACTGCATGTAGTATTAGAAAGAAGAGAGAAAGCCAAAAGAATGGAGAGTGGAGTTTTATAGCATGAGCTACGTGTAGCTCTCTTTTTTTAAATGAAACATTTTGAAGTTTCAAAAAAAAATCTGAAAATAGATGTCGGCAATGATGTATTGTAGCAAAGTGTAAATCTCAAATCGAAATACCTTATATTCTAGGCTGTGCAAAAATGAAAAAAGTGAGGATCTAAAGTAGTGAACGGTGAAAATTTTCGAACATCCAAAATTTGTTAGAATTTTCATTTTTGTGTGGCCCAGAATACAAGTTGGTAGAATACATCATCGTAAACATCTAGGATATGTTTAAGAATTTTTTGAAACTTTAAAGATGTCTTTTCAAAATTTTCAAAAGAAGAGAGCTACATTTGCAGTTTCAGAAAAGAAGGGCTGTAGTTTACATAGAAGGGCCACCAGACTCTAGGACAGGAAGGGAACGACCCAAAAGACCTGAACTACATACAAACCAAAGGAAGAAAAATGGTGAAACGGCTACTTACAAACACAAAGAAGAGCGCTACAACTACTACTCCCTCCGTCCAGAAAAAATTGATTTGGGTTTTTCTAGATTCGAATGTATCTAGACGCATTTTAGTGTATAGATACATTCGAATCTAGACAAATCTCAAGTCAGTTATTTCTGGACAGAGGGAGTACTTAAGCCTCTGGAATGGTAAATGACCAGCACCAGCGATCTTCCAAAGCTGTCCTTTTTACTCAGCAAACTAGGTTTCAGCCAAACTTACAACAGCAATGAAATTACCTGAGGTTTTAAACTTGGCCAAAGGGCCAGAAATTTCGGTTGAGTCAGACTCATGCTCATCAGACATTTCAGGAAAATTGATTTTTTAACCATGTCCAAGATGAAGGGTCACTGATTTATACCACTGAAAATTCCAGAATCCAGAGAAATTTGAAATGGTTAGCTCCACTAACGGAGCCAGGTAAGTGTGTACAGGGCTAAATGGTTACAAGGGAATTCCAGAGAAATCTGAACTGGTTAACCCCACTAAACCGGAGCCAACTAAGTATGAACAGGGCTAAATGGTTACAAGGAAAAAGGTACAGTAAAAAATCGTGCCAAAATGTGTTGGGGAAGTGGCAAGTTACAATATACCCATCACAGATTTCAGTATACACTATAATAACGACAGTACCTCCGACTAGTGAGACATCAGCAGCAACAGTTAATCCCCGCCATAAAAAAGGTACAGTAGGAGTAAATCGTGGAGTGTGAGATGATCGATTACCCGGCTGATGGCGGACTCCACCGCGGCCTCCACCGTGGCCTCCAGCCTCTGCATGCAGCTGGCAACCAGCTCCTCCAGGTGCCTGCACCCCCTGATCTCTCTGCAGCCACGTACCGCAGATCAGTCAATCCGCCCAGGCATCAACAGTCAACAATTCCCCCAAATAAACCTCCGTCTCTTACGAGTTGAGACAAAAACGGATCAAGAAACTGAACGTGTGGGAAGAGGAAGATGGGAGACTCACAGGTCGAAGGAGCGGCACCTATTCTTCAGCGCCGGCGAACGCGGAGGCGAAAGCGAAGGCAAGCCCCCTCCGCCACCACCGCCGACGCCGCCGACGCCCTCCAGCTGCCGCTTCAACGGCATCGGAGTATGTGACGCCAGCGGCTGGGCTGCAGGTCAAGATGCTCTCGCTCGCTTGCTTGATTGCTCGAGCTCGAGTCTAGACTCTAGTCAATGCGCGCGTGCTAGCTAGCGAGGGGGAAATGTACCGCATTCCTACACACACATATATATATACACCTCGTTTTGAGACGAAGGGGGAAATGTACCGCATTTTTCCTCTTCCCCCCGTTACAGTTCCGGGGTAGCAGCAGGGCCTGCAGGGGGGGAGAAGAAGATTCCGCGTGAGGGGAGGGCGATGAGCACAAGTGCGGAGCTGGAGCGTGGGACAGTGAGGGCGCGTTTGCAGCCCGCGGAAGGCCGGGCAGGTCCGGGAGCAACCAAAACCGTCCGATTGGTGACTGCCTCTTCTCCACGTCGTGACCAACACGAGTCTTAATCAGCCTCAGGGACGATGTTGAGAGCGCATGTAAGACCGAGGTTACTTTTTCTCTCCTTCCTAAACGTGTTTATTCCTAACCACTTTGCTCTACATGAAAAAGATACACATCGAGCGAGCGGTAGGTTCCATTCCGATACCAAGCTTCGTGAACTGTATCTTCTCAGAATTGTGGTTAAAATTGAATCTTTTTTGACTAATTTCTTCAGATTTCTCGCACACAATTAACAGTCCAAAATTTCCTTTCAACAGTAGCTTGACCTAGCTGTTTCGCATAACTTTTCTGTTGCAAGTTTTTCGTTTTGGTGCATGTAGAGAAAAAAAGTTGAAGATGAAGTTGATCTGAGGACACCCCTCCTCCGCCTCACCTTCGGCCACGCCACCGAGGTCACGCTCGACCGCTTCATCATCCTAGAAGGCATCTGTTGCTGCAAAAAATGGCTCGGGCTCGGCATGGAGACCACGCTCACGCGCAACATGGCGCATGTCGACCAGTATCTCGTCGCTGTCAGCAAGGCACGCAAGCTCGAGCTCGCCGACAATACCTGATGTGACGACGCCAGCCATGCCACATGATTACCTCCAGTCATGATTCATGCGCAAGGGGACCTACTCCAACAACTCTGCAGCACGTCGCGCTCAAGTTCATCCTCGTCGGCCGTGACACTGTGCCACTCTCCTAGTTCTTCTGCCTGGTCTCCATGCACCCCGCTGTGGAGATCAAGGTTGATGCAGCCCATCCTACAGACTACTCTACATCTACACCGCCAAGTCCCATTAGTGGATCCATGACTCACGCCGGAGCCAATCGCATCCATGATAAGGTTAACTCACTCATATCTATGTGTGACTTTGATACTCCTTTGAATGGCTTGATACTTTATGCAAACACACTTTATTCTCAGTGTGAATGCCAAGGTTATCGCCAAGTTACCAAGGAAGATGGACAAGAGGAGTATGGACCTGTAGCTGAACAAACTGGAACATCTATGTCGGAGTCTCTAACGCACTGCATCGGAATCTCCGGCACCCTGTTCATTCGGCTCGCAAAGCCAGTGGTGACAACATGCAAAACCCCAATCGGAGACTGCATGGAGAATACCCGGAAACTCCGACTTATGCGACCCCGACTAGAGTCTTCTGACACATCGGAGTGTCCGGCCTAAGCGAAGCCTGCACACCTGAAGCCCTTTGGTCCTGTAATGTCCCAACATTTAGGGCTACAGAAGAGAGTTTGTGCATTTGCATTCATGCATAAGAAAATTTGAGGTATTTTTTTCGCAAACCAAAACCCTGGAGAAATCAGAGTTTCCTTCACTATTTTGAGTTAGGATTTAGCTCTTCATAGTGATTGGATAAGTTTTGACATGATCTCAGGAATTATTCTGATTTTAGGTGAATAATTTGAAATCCTATTTAAAATTTGACTCACTTTTGAAAAGATTTAAAAATGAGAGGTATTTAAGAATTGAGTCTTTTAAAAATCTTTATAAATAGAAAGTATGAATTCTTGAATATATATATTAAATTATACATGAAAAAGAGATTATTATAATATAAATCGATAATTCAAATAAGAAAGTTTATTTCTTATTCCTTCCTTTACTCAAAAATAATAATTCAAACATAAATGATAAATAACATATTACATTACAGAAACTATCATAATGAATGGAAATGAAAGCTTTATTGAATAAACCATATATAATAGATTGTATTTACAAAAAGAAAAGGAAGAAGATTACAAAAGTAAAAAAGAAGAGAGATTAAACTAAACCCTGTACTAAATCTTCTTAATCTTCGTCACCCAGACTTGTACCTGTAAACAAATATTGTTGGGGGGACAACCCTGCGTAGGGTCACGCCGGGGTATAATGACCATGTAAGACGAGGTACGGCAAGTTCAAAGCGTAAGCTGGCCGAGTCACCTCAAGGCAGGCCAACTTACGGTAAGACCTGGCCTGAAGGGTGTTCGTCTGATGTTATCCCGGCCGACATAAAACCTATGTCGGCTTGCTCTTTGTAACTTGTTTGCAGGTACCCACGGGGCCGAGTTAACCAGGCCCGAGCCAGGTTACCACTTGGCTTACAAGGGAAGAAAGGAATCTTCTTGGTCAAAGGTTTTCTCTCTCCACTGTAGCATGAGCGCGGCGGACAGAGGGATGAACCAGCGAGTATGGGCCGACAAAGGTGACGTTGCCTATGTCGGGTGACATTGGCTATGTCGGATGACGTCGCGCCGCAGATGGGCTCAAAGAGGCTTACGCCCTGGGTCCGGATTAGCTTAGACAGAGAAAAGAGGAGCACCTCTTTGCTATTTTGGAGAGGCATATTCGGAGAATATGCCTTCCACGTATGCCCTAACTTGTAACCTATCCCCCCTATATAAGGAGGGACAGGATCCCCTTAGAGAGGGTCGACCATTTTTACTAAGGGAAACCTTAGAGAGGTAGAAGTGTACAATAAGAGAAGTAGTCTCTTTCCACAAACAGCTCAAGGAGCCCTTGTAATCCACCATTGATAAGAGAGAAATACAAACATCTATGTGTGGAATCACCACACTATCCCTCCTTGGATTCCTCTAGTGCTCATTGGCCCCATCTTTAGCCTATACATGGCATTTGCCGTGCCACCGCCACGACAGTTGGCGCCCACCATGGGGCTAGCGGAGTTAGCAGGAGTGAAGATCCGGATGGGAAACATCATCGCCATCGGGGAGCACATCGTCTTCGAGCTCGTTCAGTGCTTTGGACCGCCGGACTACGTCAGCGACAACGCTGGCAGCTTCGCCAGGCGACCTCCTCTGTGCAATGGCCTCTTCATCAACCTTGGCGCCCACAAGATCTACGCCGGCGTCGACGAGTCCTGCATTCACCCGCAGCACGTTGTCGAAGGAGGGGAGCCACCTCTCAGCACGGCTCGCGGCATGCGTATCACTCGCCTCGCTAGCTGCGTTGAGGTCATGATGACCGCGTCAGATGCAGGAGCAAGCAAGGACCCGACGCTAGATCCGGACGCTACACCCAAGTAGGCAAGGTCGAGCTTTCCTCCACTAGAGAGGCCAGAGAATGTACTGCAACAAGCAATAGATATCTTAGCTACTCCCATAGCACCTATAGTAGATCCAGCTCAGGCACATGCCGAGCTAGAGGAGACCCGATAGAAGGTGTTAGTCGGGGCAAAGAAAGTAGCTGAGTTGCAACAGTCACTAAACATCACTTTGCGTGAATACACAAAAGCAAACCATTTGGATGGAGTAAAAATCAGAGGTAGAAACTTGATCACCGAGATAGATAAAGAGTATATGCCTAAGCCGGGCCAAACAGCTACCCTAGTCACAGCAGGGCCGGAGAGGTATAGTACCCCGACGAAGAACCTTAGGGCTGCCGAGGCAGCAGCGTCCGAGTTAGAGGGTCTAACCGGAGAAGCCTGTGAGAGGCAGTAGGAAAGAGTAAACCACTTAGTAAGAGTAGCGAATAAGCAGAACGAGGAAATACTCAAGGCTAACTCGGCAATACCAGGAGGGTCACACGTAATTCATTCGGCAAGGGGTAACCCAGCGAGATCAGCTAGGGCTGCATCATCACCTCATGATGGCCCTAGAAGAGAGGAAGTGGTAACCTTGGGGAGAAAAGACATGCAGATGGTCCCGTATGACCCAAAAAAGGCAAGGAAAGGAAAAGCAGTGCAAGTTGATGAGGATCGTCACAGTGCTAGTCGGGGTGAAGCTGGTCGAGGTAACCCCAACCAAGGAAATGTCGGACAGGGAAACGCTGCCAACAGCAATGCCCGACAATGTAATTAGGCGGGAGTAGGACAAAATCCACCTCGGCAACAGCAACAACAATATGTACCTCGGTAGGATAGAAGCGATAACCCGACAATGCAATAGCAATATGCTCGCCTGGGTCAAGCTAGATACAATGATGGTTATTCGGCGATGGCTGATGCTGGATTTCCAAGGCCAGAGCACCATGTGGTAGGATCGAGATTGGGGAACAGGAACTTGCAGCCAGACGATGCAAGGTTAAAGTTGGACCAATCGAGGTGCAAGGTCCTCCGGGTCCAGCATGCTTTGGACCTTGGATCATGAGAGAGCCGCATGTGCTAAACTTTCAGTTGGCCAGGGGAATAAAGACATATGACGGCAACACCAAGCCGGATGAATGGCTCATTGACTATGCAACTGTTGTAAGCATTGCCACAGGCAACTTGAGATGGGTAGTGAGGTATGTGCCTCAGATGTTGGAGGGGCCTGCAAGAGGCTGGTTAAACAATTTGCCTCCGGAAAGTATCAACTATTGGTTGGATTTTGAGGAGTTGTTCATCAGCAACTTCTCAAGCACATACAAAAGGCCGAATAGGCCATAGACTTTGGCACCATGCAGGCAAAGACCGAATGAGCCGGACCAAGAGTTCTTGACTCGCTGGTGCAACGTGCGTAATTCCTGTGAAGGGGTGATTGAGTCACAAGCTATTGTGTGGTTCGCCCAAGGATGTAGATATGAGAGTATGTTGTGGCAAAGATTGCAGAGAGACATGCCAACTACTTTGGTAGAAACTATCCAGATTGCTGATTCGTATGCGTTGGGTGATCCAACTCAACCTCGGCTGATATCAAGTGAGTCAAATGAAGAGTACTACAACATAGATGGTTTCGGGTCATCCTGGAGGAACGATTTCTGAGGTAAAAGGAGAGATGAGCGGCCGGGTTACCGGTATAGTTCGCAGCAAGTTGTGGCAGTAGATCAAGATTAGCCAAATGCTGGCGCTAGCCAGTGTTAGAAAACTGGAGGACAACAGTGGCAACAAAGGAGTGAAGGCAAGAAAACTTGGACACTAGAGCAGAAGAAGTAGTGGCAGGAAAAGAAGGACATGCCGAGATACACATATGAATCTATGTTGGATCGGCCGAGCAAGTTCCACACGCCAAATCCGAGTAACCCGACAAATCATACGACCCGGCAATGTGAATGGATGAGGAAAATAGAGCAAAATGGCTCGGGGAATGCTCAGGCACCTCGGCACGATGCACCTTGGCATGATGGACCTCGGCATGAAGCACCTCGGAACGATGCACCCTAGCAGCAACAACTCACTAGAGGAAATGGACAACAATTGATGTTGCCACCGCCTCTGCCGAGGTATGAGAACCATGAGAGAAGGGATGCAGTGCATCAGGTGAATAATCGGCAGCAGCAGGACCAAGGGTATCACGGCAGAGAATATCATTTTGTGGCTCGAAAGGTGGGTTGCCCAGGCAACGCGATACCCAAGTTGCTTACAATCAGCTGCGTTACCCAAAGTTGGCGTGCCAAATACTCAGAGGGTCTTTTTCGGCACGAATTCAACTTTATGTTTCAATACAAAATATCAGGCTAAGGGCTGTCAAGTTGGGCCCCCCTGTCAGCTTTCGCTGTTATGGCACTACCGTCGTGGCTGCCATGTAGGCTGCCATGTAGTCTTGCAGCGTTGGCGCATGCATCCTTTACGCGTCTTCTTCCTCCGGGGCGGCAATCTGTGGTCGCGGCCATGGCGCGGAGCTAGTACTTGGACGAACCTGCTCGGCCTGGCTCTCCTTCCTATCCCGAATCGGAGCTCGCCCTCACCATGGCCGCACCCATGGCACGGCGCGGGGACGGGAATTCATTCCCGGGTGAGATCTGTCACCATGCCGACCATGCTCGGTCTTGTTGGCCTCCTCCAAAATTCGAGCTCGCCGTCGCCGTGGTTGTACACGCACCAGCCACGGCGCCTTCCTCTCCGAACCCCAAAGCCACATCCACCTAGTTCGGTACAATGCCAACAAGGTGAAAATGCATCAAGTTTTCTTCTTGTGATTGTAGAAAAACATGTATGTACCGTGTCCGTAGCATACTCTAACAATGTACACATATGTTGTTTACTAGATTTCATTTGAAATTAGTAGCTCCGTGATGACGAAACATAGAGAACCTAAATGGAATGATGATGACGACCATGTTCTGTACTTTGCATTGCATCAACAAGTGCTCGCTGACGAAGCATGTTACCAAGAAAGTGGAGTTCATCAGCCATTGCCAAAAAATATGTGAACAAATCAATGAGCGATTCAATGCAAATACGCGCAGAAAAGGTAGATCCATGTCATCAATCATCAATAGGTGGCACATTCTAGTCATGCGTTCAAATGCATACACCATGTATCATTTACTTGAAGTGGTTGTTATCCTGAGCAAAAATTCCTAGTATGCACATTACCTTTGTATGTTCTATGCTGCAATTCTGTTGTTATGGGCGTGGAAAGAAAAGCTAGGCTTCACTAAATAGTACGTAGTTAGGCTTAACTTAGTCTTACACAAATAAGCATAGCTTAGTCTTTACACAAATAAGCGTAACTAATGATAAAGATAAAGACAAATGGTTCATCGGATCTGCCAGTATGAGCACTAGGTCCCTGGAGCTGGTGGTATCATCGGAACGAACCAGAATGCTGCATTTGGCCGTATGTCATTCTCCATAAATTCGTACGACCCCACTGATGAGCCAATTATAGACCACCTCCCCCCGACATGGATTCGGCTCCAGGTCGGATCTGGAGTGTTAACATGATAGGCGCATGAGTGTGCAACAAACACACAGTCTGCTATAAACACTGGAAGTGCTGGCACCTCAGCAACAACACCAGCATGTTCTTCCTGGACTCTGGCAGCAGCCTCAGCAGGTATTTCGTCAGCTTCACCAGCAGCAGCCTCAGCAGGTATTTCGTCAGCTTCACCAGCAGCAGCATTAGCAAGTATTTCGTCAGCTTCACGAGCAGCAGCATCACCAAGTATTTCTTCAGCTTCACCAGGAGCAGCAGCAGCTAGTTCTTTGTCAGCTCCACCACCACCACCACCAGCAGCAGCAGTAGCAGCAGCATCCAGGGCTGCCTGAGTAATTACAGGTTCAACAGCTCTAGGGGCTCCGACAAAGAAAGGGTAGTTGATCCCAAGAAACAGAGATTATCCCTTCAGATTGTCGACTCTGCTCCATACTTGCTCTACTAGGTCTTTGGATGGGCATGCGGACCTCGAGAAAACGTCACACCGCAGCGATGGGTATGAAAAAAGTTGTGTCCCCATATGTTCTATTGTATCACCAACGATGTTTAGTGCTCCCCTGATATGAATCCACATGAGTTCAACATCCTATTTCGTGTCACCTCCGAGAGGTGCCAGGAACCAGCGCCGTGTCCCAAGTTCAGTATCTGCTACTGCATCTTCGATGACCGGAGCTGGAACGATGCGCGGGGCTGCGTGGGTACCTGCGTGTTACTTACAGTCAGTAAGCAGAATTTTGAATGGGACTTTACATGCTATATGACACCATGACTCACCCCAAATGGACGGCTCCCAAACACGCACGTCGCCGGTAGGTTCAGTGACCGCATAAATGTATTGTGGTTTGTACGAATAGTAGCTGGAGGTGAAGACGACATCGACATACTTCTCCGGCCGCAGGAAGTCGTCGTGCAAGACTGTCCATTCCTTGTCTTCTGGGCATCTAATGAATGTGATTGCCTTGTCGAACACCGCTAAGAGGTCGTACTCCCAGTCATTCCACGCCTCCTGCGGTCTATGTGGGAGTTGTACCTTCAATAGCTCAAGTTCTGCCATGTTGAACCTGTAAGCAAATTCGGAAATGGGCGGCGGCCACCCGTTGTTGAATGCAGTAATGCCGACACCCTCCAAAGATGGCAATGTAAGTCTCAACGATCTGTAGCAATATTTTAGAGTCCAAGTACTCCCATCCTGGGATAAAAGGACCAGCCACTCGCTGTTGCCACCCACCCAGTTCTGGTCATCTCCCATTTCCGTCTCTTCTTCTTCCTTGATATTCACCACTACTGATTCCGACCACTTATCCTGCAGCATCAGTTTTGCATGAATATTTTGCAGAGTTTGTTGTCAGTTGGTACAATCACCTAGCATGGATTCCATTACAAATACAATTTGACAGCTGGACCTTCAGATTAAAGTACACAAAATATCGCCTAAATACGAGTGTCTCCTTAGATATCGCCTAAATTGTGCCTGTGTCACTACGAAGATGCCCAATATATGGAGTAGGAGCAGAGCCCCCCAGAACAAACTCCTGACAATGATCATAAACAGCTCGGGGCATAACAACCTTAAATCGTCTAATCTGTTTGTTTTTATTTTAGGAAACAGAATATCACCTAGCAGGCATTCCATTGCAAATCGAAATTGACAACTCGTCTATCACCTAAAGTAAGACGGTGTCACTACGAAAATACCAGAATATCAGGTACGAGCAGAGCTTTCGCTGTACAGAATAGTCTTAAATGGTTCAATTTGTTCAAACCGCGCGTGCACACAACATGTTTGACGAAAGGAACATAGGATTCCGATGAGAGTTCAGCACATATGAATCAACAATATGACTGAACCAATAAGCAAGATACTGGAACTTACGTGGCCATCGTGGTCGTTTGGCCATTTGCTGGTATCGGGGTAAAGAAGGCCTGGCATGCCGAACGGTTGTTCATCCATGTCTCGCATCGTGAAGCGGTAGCCAGGGATGCAGCAAGCGAGGCGGCCGACAGAGATGATGTCCAACCCCGTGGCGATCCTATGCACGTTAGCGGCGCTGAGGTTAGGCCATCCCCAATCCTCACTGTGGCGGTCGCCCTGGCCATCCGCGTCGTCGTCGCATGCCTTTCGCTTCAGCCTGCTGCTACCCCAAGCTCTACCCATAGCGGCAAATGGAGTCTGGAATCCGGTAGATTAATGGAGGCATTGTGATAAGGAGGCGGATGGATTCGAGATGGGATGGAATCAGGGATGGGGGTAGTTGTTCAAGTAGGGAGTGACCCGTTGAGGAACCGCCGCCGCCGGTTCTCGTTCGTGTGGAAGACAAGGAAGGGGGCTGTAATTATTGAGGGCGCGCACCGGAACCGTCTAGAGGAAGTGAAAAAATAAATCATAAGAGAGAGAAATGTGCGGCCCGCCTGTCAGTGAGTGAAGGTCGACACGCGCAAACGTGACTACATTTGACTTTGATTGTGCATGACAGACCTCGATTCCACCGCATACAAGTGGTGCAGAACAAATTTTAGGCAGCGCTAGCGTCAACCTGTAAAACAGCCGTTTTTCTCCACCTTCACCCTATTACGAACGGTCGTGCACCATTCCAGATATTGGTAAGGGCGGTTCCAATCTTTCACTTCTCCGTCTCATTTCCTCCTCCACGGCCTCATCGTCTTTCTCGTCCACGGCCTCATCCATTTCCTCCGCCACGGCATCACCCTCTTCCTCCGTATCCTTTCCCTCTTGCCTATAGTCATGGACTTTTCGGACGTCCAAAACGACGGCAGGCAAGCGACTGCGCACTTCGACATAGAAGTACATGGCGGGAAGAAGATCAATGTCGTCTACACCACCGATCTTGTGACAGTGAGGAAGACTCTGAGTAATTACACGAGTTGGTTGCGGTTCGAAGAAAACAGGTTTGTAGGTCTCGACCTCGAGTACAGCCGCGATCACCATAGGATCGCCGTGGTGCAACTCTCCATGAAGGGGCACGTCCTCGTATACTAGCATTTTTGCGAGAAGGGGGCTGACGGGATCTGGTAGACTTTGATGTCTTTTTGTTCCTGAACCGTCTGTTTGCAAAAGTTATCGCTATATTATTTGTCTGAATTCATTTTCATGCAGGTGGGGCAAAAGCATTGGTGATCTGTTTCATGACTTTCTCGTGAACCAGCACATAACATTTACTAGTGTTGACATCATGAATGACACTAAACTGCTTGAAAGTCCGACTATCAACATTAGAATCCCAAAGGAGTGCAGAGTGGACATCTAAGAAATTTACTGGATCCCAGGGACGAAGGGCGGCAGGATCAGGATGGCCTCTCTTGCCTCTGAACTCATTGACCCGTGGTACGCTGAAATGAAGGGAAAATTGCCGAGATGTTCGTGGAGGCATTTAGGGCATGATTACTGGGATGATAAGCTGCTTTCTGAACCTAATCTGAAGTATGCTACAATTGACGGGTATGTTAGCCACGAGCTGTACCGCCAGATTATAAAATCTCGTTCCAGGCATCGCATCATTGAACCACCACCAAGGCAGGTTGTTTGCCCCAGATGCCGGAGTGTAGATGAATCTACAAGCCGGGGCAAGCGGCCGAAGGCATCCTGGGATCGGTTTCCTTCTCCAATAGGCTGGGATGTAGACTTTTAGTGCATGATTGTTGTGTTTGTATGGGGCTTGTTATGTTTATGAAAACTTGTTATTTCAGAAGTACACTATGTGAGAAATTACGAACTGTTGCGTATTACCTTTGTCGAACTATAATCTGGGTTTGGTTATGACCGTATCCTTCGCTATAATCTGGGTTTGGTTATGACTTATGACTATATCACACCTTATGCATGTCAGTCCTAAATTCTGCCGCATGCAAATGGCACAGACAAAATTTGTAAGAATGAATGTTGAGCATACAAAAGGAGGGAATGTAATTCATACAGGTTAAGTAGCTAATAGCAAGGCATCATACGAGCTTGGTTCTTACACACAGAATGCTTAGAAAATACATGCGAGATAAAATACAGGCGAGATAAAACTAGGAATGAAATGCGAAACTAGTAGTGGTAAACAGCACACTCACCCACCCGCCAGATCCTGTTGAGCATCTCGTAGCAGACATACGCGTCCATGGTTGCATACTTGATCGCATCGTAATACAGGTGCCTCCACTCCCATTGCTCGTATAGGTGCTTCAGGAACTCGACTTTCATGCCAGCATACTCGTGGTCGATGATGTCGGCAGCGAGTCTATCCATGCCGGCTTTCCCCGTATCACCATCCGGGCACCTCCACAAACGTTGGAGATCGACGTGATTGACGACATGAACGAGGAGATCCCGCTCTAGCTTCAGAGTGTATTTATTGATGTCGACGCTAGCAAAGTAGATCTCCCTCCTGTGTAGGAACTCGCGAAGCTTCGGGCATACAAATTTGGCCCTACATACGTGGTATAGGAGGCAGTGGTTGCACATGGACAGCTGCAAAAGCGTCGTCCTCTTCCTATCTCTGGTATACTCGAGGTCAAGGACGATGATCTTGTACCTGTCCATCGGCTCCTGTAGCCACCGCTCGTACATTGTGATGACCTTGGCGACCTCCGTTGACGCATTTTTGTGGACGACCGTCAGCTTGGTGGTTCCATGGGCGGTGACGGTGTACTCGTCGGTGAAGTCGCTCCTGTTGCCGAACACGCCGTACTCTGCGTCCATGGTAGCAGCTAATGCGGCGGTGGTGGCCTACGGTCGGTAGCGGTGGCTGGGACTAGGCGTGGCGGTGGAGTGATCTGTTGCGGTGGTATGGCCCGGCGGAGGTGGTGCCTGCCGCAGCGTCGATGGTTCTTGCGGTGGCTGTGGCGGCGGCGGGGGGCAGCGGAAGGAATGAGTTGGGGATTTTTGCACAGTGATGTGCTGAGGAGACGGAAGGCGATGCTTAAATTGCGTTTACCAATATTCTGGTCATACCCATGTGGAAGCAAGTTTGACCGGGCGAGCACCGTTGGTTTCCAATCCTAGCGATTAAATTCGGCGTCCGTCCCAGTAGGCGATGGGGACGTGGCTTTGGTGTGGCAGAGACCGGTCACGTAGACCATCGTCCCGTTGCCGATCCGCAGCGGGTGCGCGGTGCTGACACAACGTAACGTGACAGGACAGAAGAAAGTGTACAGCTATTATTCCTAACAAGTTTAAGAAGTGTAAGCATAGACAGGGACCTTAGCATCCTTGCACCCCGGAGCAGCCGCCTAGCCGATCAGGCATGCCGATTGCGCATAGCTTGCAATTTCCTTTCTTTAATTTGGTGATTTTGTTCAGAATTTGCCAAATTGAAGCTCGTTTGCCCATGCTTCTATAAGTTTCTGTGTAGGCCACTTGTGTAAGCATGCACGATCAAGCAACTTTGCAACACACGTGTCGGTGGAAAAGCATGAGGTTTCAACGCACCACATAGTTTAGGGATTTAGAATAGCTACATTGTGGAGCTCTAGCCAAATTGCATGGTAAAGCCAAATTCAGCTTTTTGTCAGATTTAGGTATAGCAACATTGTGTCTCGTTTGTCCTCACTTTTGCCCTCCCGATATTTCGAAGCCCTCACATGCGCTCGGAGGGGGATGCCGTCTGGTCAAAGGCTTGGCCGTTACGTGCGCCCTGACACCTAAATTGGAAGTTTTTTTTGTTATTTGGCCTTTTTAAGAGCGCCTTTTCCCTCTCTCGCTATCAGTTGTGTTTTTTTCAAAAAGGTAGGGAATCTGGAGCAGCTTCTCTCTTCATTCATTGTTCCTTTTGCCCTTGTTTTCCCCCAACCTGGTAGCAAATCTAGAGCAGCAAAACTAACCAGCACCATAAATAAATTTAGTAAATAGAGCAGATGTAGATAAAGCAGCTAATATAGGTTATATAGTATGGTACTTAACAAGGTTCGACAATTAGGCTACTCAGCAGCAGCAGCTGACAGGTTCAACACAGACAAGACAAAAGAAACTGCTTTATAGCAGCAGCAGCTGATCAGTGGCCCCTCTTGGCCTCTGCCAGGAGGGCCTCCGCCTCCTCCCTCTAGCTCCTCCTCCACTTCTTGCTGCCCAGCCCCTTGACCTTGGGCGCCTTGGGTTTGATCGGGGGCATGCGACCCTCCTTGATAGCCACCTTCTGGAGGTTGTGGAGGTGAAGACCGAGCGCCTGGTGCTTGGCTATGAAGCCGTGGATGTTTACGGACTCACCGCAGGTCCTCACGTCCTCGGCATGCTTCATGAGGGAGTTGAAGTCCGTGGCGTGGAGCCTCCTGGTGGGGCAGAAGGGGCACCTGTACACGTCGTCGGTGAAGAAGTTGTTGTACTGGCCGGACTTTAGCCTCCTCAGCACATGACGAGTCTTGGTGTCCATGGACTCGTCGTCGCTGCGGACATCACTGCTATCCTCCTGTTGGAAAAAACAATAGAGTGCAATAAGGACATGATTGAGATACTTTGATTATCGGGATTGATTATTTGCATAGATTGACCGATTGAGATCTCCCGATTATTCCCCAAATCTCAAACCAAATTGAATACTGATCCCAACTACGAATAGGGGGATTCATCGAAAATCGAGATCTAACACAAGAGGATTAGCTACTGTAAAAAATATGAACAACTGAGCCCTAATAACATACGATCTAGCATCCACCAATGGGAACAGGGAAGAACAAGGGAAGGGGAGAAAACCCTGGTTACCTCCAACCATGGGTCGGCGATGCTGGTGTCGTAGGGGTTCTCCGGCCTTATGTAGCCAACCTCCTCGTAGGGGTCCTAGCCGAGTGGGATCTGTCCGAGACTGGCGGGGGCCTCCTCGCCGGTGGCTACGGCGGATGCGGGGACGGGGACGGGGGTCTGTACGGGGACGGGGGGCTCCTCGCCGGCAGCCTTGGAGGCGCCCATGGCCACCACGCCGTTCTTCTCCATCACCGGCGTGGTTGGGGTTTTGTTGGGCGTTTGCAGAAGGTGATGGGACAGTGGAGACGGTTGAGTGAACGAGTGCGTGATGAGTGGGAGTGGGGAGGCCTCTATTAAAGGAGAAGGGAAGCGACGTTTCATTGCACTATGCTGACTCGTGTATTAATGATCTCGTTGGGGAACCCCAAGAGGAAGGTATGATGAGCATAGTAGTAAGTTTCCCCTCAGTTATGAAACCAAGGTTATCAATCTAGTAGGAGCAAGGAAACACCCCAAAGGTGTAGCTAGCTGAACTTTGGCAGGGCGCACTACCGGTGCCAACAGCAACGTGGAGACCTGCACAACACAACCACAGAACTCTATCCCCAACTTGCGATGAGGTTGTCAATCTCACTGGTTTTGCTAAAAACAAAGGATTAAACGTATCGAGTGGAAGAAAGTAATAGTTTGCAAAAAGTAAACACAAAGCAGTAAACAATTGATTGTAGATTGATAGTAAAAGAAAGGACCGGGGTCCATAGTTCACTAGTGGTGGCTCTCCTTAAGACAGATAACATGCTGGGTGAACAAATTACAACGGGGCAATTGACAAACATCGAGAAAGCATACAAGCATATACTACTCATCTTGACTCCTTTGAGATTCGATTGGGAATTACAACATTATACATAGACCGCCATCCAACTGCATCTATGACTAATAATCCACCTTCAGGTTATCATCCGAACCCCCTCCAGTATTAAGTTGCAAGCAACAGATAATTGCATTATGAATTGCGTGTAAAGTAAACAATAGGATTGTTCTATGAACAAAGGATTGTTGTTTTCTCCCTAGTAGCAACAACACATCTACTACCTTAGAGATTTATGTCACTTCCCCAGATTACTAGAGGCATGAACCCACTATCGAGCATAAATACTAACTCTTGGAGTTGCTAGCATCTACTTGGCCAAGATAGCTACTAACAACGAAAAGCATGCAAGATCACAAATAACAAAGACATGATAGAATCAATAATCAATCTGAAATAGCATCTCAATATCCATCAGATCCCCACAAACACAACATGCAGAATTACAAATAGATGATCTTGATCATGAACGGAGCTCACAAGATCTAAACATGATAGCACAAAGGAGGAGAACCAGCCATATAGCTACTACATGGACCCGTAGTCCAGAGATGAACTACTCATGCGTCACACCGGAGGCTTGCATGATGATGAAGAAGGCCTCCAGGGTGAATTCCCCTCTCCAGCAAGGTGCCGGGAAGAGCTTCAGATCCCTCCCAATCTAGGGATGGAGATGACGGTGGCTACAGACTCTTTCGTGGAATTTTGATTGGATACTTAGGGTTTCTGTATCGGAGGCATCTTATAGTCGAAAGGGGAAGCCGAGGGGGTGCCTGGGCTGGCCACACGACCCCCTGGCACGGGCCAGGCCTGGCCGCACGGCCAGGTGGTGTGGCCGCCCTCTGGCCCCTCTCCGTCTCGTATTCTGGCTCCGTGTGTCCCTCGGTGAAAAACTGACTTTGGCTTTTGTCCCATCCAATTCTGAGAATATTCATTTTCTGACTTTCCTGGGACCAAAAACAACAGAAAATAGGCAACTGGCATTGTGGCTCTTGTTAATAGTTTAGTCCAAGAAATCATATGAAAATTACTCCAAAGTTGGAACAAAACATAAGAAAGTAGATAAAACCAAGCATGGAACATCAAAAATTATGGATACGTTAGCAACGTATCAACATCCCCAAGCTTAACTCCTGCTCGTCCTCGAGTAGATAAGTGATAAAAAGAAAGAATAATTTTTGAGGTGACATGCACCATCATAAACTTGATCAAAGTATTTTTAAAACATTCAAGGCTGGGATCATAGTACTTCAATCATAACATGAAAGACAGAGTTCTAGCAATAAGACAAAGAAACTATGTTGCAACATGAAAAGGCACAAACAAAAGATTAATGGATAACAATGCTTTGCAAGACGTTTGTTTGTTTCACATAAATAAAACATAGCATAATAGCATTCATCTTGTCCCTCATAGAGTAGCAAATATAAATGCATAGGACACCTTCAAAGTTCATAAGAGTGACTAGATACAAGTAGTTTAAAACAAGCAATATCAAGTTATGCATCAATCAACAAGTCTTGGGACAATGCACATAGAACTAAGAATGGCCACTATGCTCTCAAAGTAGGTGCATAAATATAGAAGGTGGAGACTCAACATAAAAGTAAAAGAAAGGCATTCATAGAAGGAAGTAGGGATTCAAGTCTCATAAAGAGCTTCCAAAAATTATGGTACTTGTTAGCTTTGAGCTCTCATTGCTCCTATCATAAGCATCTTTAAGGTGATTAAGGTTAAAGTTACACAACTAAGAGGATATGCTTGACAAGTTATAAACCGAAATCTTTCTTGGTCAGAAAATTTTTCTTCCCTTCCGGCCTGGGATTTGAAGCATCATCTTCCTCCATGTCGAAGTCTTCCTTGGTCTCTTTTTATTTTTCGGGATTCTTCTTTCCCTTCTTCCGCTTAGCTTTGTAGCCCGCGGTGTCATCTCTTTTGATGTCGTCATTGAAACAACATTCGGCATTGGTGTGGGACGAGCCCCCATTGGCGTCTAGGTGATGCACACATGGGTTATTGGCAATGTCGGCCCAAGAGTAGGTTTTGCCTGGTTGTTGGCTCCTCTACCTTGGACTCTTGAAGTTCCACGCCCACGCCCGCGGCCTCCACCGCGTCCTCCTCATCCTCCAGACCCGAAAGTAGCAGTGACCACTGCCGTTTCCGTGTTGGGTTTTTCTTCCGAGGTATTTTTACGCTTCTGAGCTTGTTGCTTTGGTTGTTTTGCCAATTTTGGCACGACTAGGGCATTGAGTAATCCCTCTGCATCGTTGTTGGTATCTGCATACTTGCTCGCTGTTTCTATCATCTCTCCCAGATCAGTGACCTTGTCACACTTCAAGTGATGGCGCAGTAGGCCAATTGGGAGACCTGCGATGAAAGCTTCAATCGCAGTTTGATCGTTTAGTCCTTCACATGAGTTCTTGGTGTCAATCCATCGTCCGAGGTAATCCCGACAAGTTTCTCTGGCTTTCTGGGTGCAACGCTGTAGGTCTCCGACCGTACAGGGCCTCCAATATGTGCCTTCGAAATTCCGAAAGAACGCACTTTGCATGTCATACCAGTTGTGGATGGTGTTCTCCGGAAGTTCATTAAGCCATGATCGTTCCATCTTCCGCAACATAAGTGGGAGATATCGGGTTGCGACCAGGCTATTTCTGCCTTTGGCAATGCAGTAAGCTTGGAAAAAATCCTGTAGCCAGGTATCTGTCCGAGCAATGCCATCGTAGGCTTGAATATGTCTTGAGATAGCAAATCCTTCCAGGAATCTTGTAGCTCTGATGCGTGGTCCGAAGCACTTTGGGCCCACATAGATATCATCGTTTTCGTAGCACCGCGCCTCTATGTTGGAGTTGATTCTATGCCTTGCGTCGTTCGGGGATAGAGATCGTCTCGAATGTCGGTTGTGGCTGCGGTGCCTTGGAGCCGGACTTCGGCTTCTTCCACCACCTCCTCCGCCATGTTGTCCTCCTTGTCCCCCTTGAGAGCCGTTGTGATGACTACTTGGTGGAGAGGGTGGGGCAGCTGGATTGTTTTCGGCTGATCGCCGGCCTCCGTCCGGAGCATCATTATTCTGGTTCCGAGGAGGGTCTTCACTACGATGAGCCCCCTGCCGGCTTGTATCGGCATGGTTTTCGTCGTTCCTTCGTCCATTGTTCCCACTACGGTGAGGCTCAGCCGGACGGCTTGCATGTCTAGGAGGTGGCATTTTTTGATGATCCTCCTCCTGACGTTTCTCTTTATCTTCTCCCCTTCGATCGTTCGACTCTCGTCGGGGAGGATTCTTCGGATACAGTGCAGCAATGGCCTCTTTTTCGGCTGTTGGGCGATGTTGCTCCAGTCACACGCAATTCTGCGGTGCTGTCCTGACGATCCGGTTCTTGAATAATTGTCTTCCCGGCGCTCGGGGCGATGACGCTGCTCCAGAACATGCTGGGGTCTCACGTCAGCCCATGCCGTATCTGTGCGACATTGGTCGGAATCTGAGACCAGTTTTTGGCTTCCGGACATGGCGACCTTTTGCTGCTCTAGTCCCTTGTTGAGTAGTTTGATTCCCAACTGAATTTCCTCTGGTCCTGGATTAGCCGATAGAATTTCTCGGGCTACCACAGTATTCTGTACTGGGGTTGGATATACCCAATCTCCTTTACTATCTTTTCGAAGCTTCCCCATCTCATCTCCGAAAAGGACGGTATGGATCTACGGGAATTGGTTGTCATTGGTATGATGCTTCCTGGTCTTCTGGTATTGCCTGGAGTTGTACTTCTCCGCAGATGCTAGGCGTTTCTTTTCCTCCTTAATGTTTTTGGCTTCATCGAGGAGTACTTGACGACGCGCTTCTAGGGCTTGTGCCCTCTCCGCAGCTATAGGAATAGGTGTGGGTAATGCAGCATCGATGAGTTTACACGCACCTTCAGTGATCACGTGTCCATCCACCGATTCTTCTTTTTTCGGCTCTTCTGGGATAAGTGCTCCATCTGAGTCTTCCTCATATTCCTCGGCAATCACCTCCTCTGTCAGAGGGTCTTTTGCCGGGGTCTTGTTCTTCTTGTTCCTCTTCTTTGCCTTCTTGGCAGCACCGATAGCAAAGACGTCTTTGGGTCCGTTTCCTAGAGTCAAGCTCTGATCGGTACTTTCGGACATCTGGACTTCAGGATTGTCTCTGATTTCCATGTCGTCCTGTGCTTTGGGAGAGTGTTCCCCGGATCCTTCATCCATGGCTTCTCCTTCTTCTGCAGCTTTGGAGTTATACCCCTCTTCCTATTCCGTGGAGAACTTTTGGAAATCTGCTGACATCATCGATTCATCTGAGGATGCGGGTACGTCGGCGTTTGTTCCAATTGCCTCCAGCACAGAGTCGGTGTTTTCTTCAGCATCGGCAGAGCCGGATCCGGATCCTACATACCCGACGAAGTGCGACGCGTGCTTCCTGAGGTACCTGCGGCTCTCGCGATCAGCCATGTCGAAACTTTTGATGGTCTCGAGAATTGCATATGCGCTTGCATCTTGCATTATCATACTCCCTCTGTTCAGAAATATAAGATGTTTTATTTTTGTTAATCGAATGTATCTAGACGTCTTTTAGTGTATAGGTTCGTAGAGGTTCGGAGTGAACCTATATATTAAAAGGTGTCTAGATACATTCACTTCACAAAGCTAGAATGTCTTATATTTCCGAACGGAGGGAGTACATCACAGTGTGTACCTTAGGAAAGGCATGTCTGTCCCGGCATCATCAGAGCCGGAATCAGTGTCATTGATATGCTCCTCCTGGATTTCGACTTCTGCGGGTGGGTCGATCTGGGATACGGCCTCTCCGAGGAGATCCACTCTAGATTTGGCTTTAACCGCTAGGTCTTCCTCAGGCTCAGATTTCTCCACTATCTCTGCAGCTGGTGCGGGCTGGGTGGGATTAGGGTTTTCTGAGATCCGGAACTCTGCCGCCTCCACGGACAAAGGGGACCCAAAAGATTCTTCTGCCTCTATCATCACCGCTAGGGTGGGTGGGGCAGATTCAGTGAAACCAATGTAAACATCGATCTCGCCAAAAGACATGATTGTGTAGGCAGTCACGGCCTCCATAGCCGGAATCCACGTCCCGTTGAGAACGATGAGAGGGACATCGCTGGCATAGAGGATGCGACCGACGGTGATGGTCTCGCCGATTCTGATTCTTGCAGATTCCGCTCGGAACACAGATCCGAAGCTCACTTGCCCCACGGTTGGCGCCAACTGTCATCGGATTGATGACAAGTATGCCATGAGGGGGTCCTCGGGGTGTGCGGAAGAGAGGGGTGTGAGACGTATGGTGTTCCGGGACGGTGAGCACACAAGTTTACCCAGGTTCGAATCCACTGGCTTTGGACGGACCCTACTCCTGCTAGCAATCTAGTAATACGGCAGAGCCAGAATATGGGTTACAAGGGTTTCGCCTGTGCGAGTTGAGATTGTAGACTATTGAGGTCTGCCCTAAAGGCTCTCCCTAGGACGGCTTATATAGATATTTGGCCAAGGGTTTACAGGAGAGATCTATCTGGCTATGACTAAGAGTTGGTTACAGAGTACATCTTGAACTACATGTAACACTATGGGCCTAAGTCAGTAAGTCTTCTGGGCCTTCCCATAGCCGGAATGGACTCCGTCTTTTCTCCCTGACTGGGTCGACCATGAAGCAAAGCTCTAACCCGAAGTGGGCCACCCTGGTCAGTGAGGAACTATGAGGATACCCGGAAAGTATATCCCCAACAAACCACATATGGATCCACTAGTGTTCATTGAATGTGTGTTCTTTTCCACAAACCACTTAAGGATCCACCAATGCCATTGCATGTGTGTTCCTTTCCACAAACCACATGGATCAACCAATGGCATTGCATGTGTGTTCTTTCCACAAACCACACATGGATCCACCAATGTCATTGCATGTGTTTATTTTCCACAAACCACATATGGATCAACAAATGTCATTGCATGTGTGTTCTTTTCACAAACCACACATGTATCAACCAATGGCATTGCATGTGTGTTCTTTTCATAAACCACACATGGATCCACCAGTGTTCACTGCATGTGTGTTCTTTCCACAAACCACATATGGATCCACCAATGTCATTGCATGTGTGTTCTTTTCCACAAACCACATGGATCAACCAATGGCATTGCATGTGTGTTCTTTTCACAAACCACACATGGATCAACCAATGGTATTGCATGTGTGTTCTTTTCACAAACCAAAGATGGATCCACCAGTGTTCACTGCATGTGTGTTCTTTTCATAAACCACACATGGATCCACGAGTGTTCATTGCATGTGTGTTCTTTTCCACAAACCACTTAAGGATCCACCAATGCCATTGCATGTGTGTTCTTTTCCACAAACCACTTAAGGATCCACCAATGCCATTGCATGTGTGTTCTTTTCACAAACCACACATGGATCCAGCAGTGTTCACTGCATGTGTGTTCTTTTCATAAACCACACATGGATCGACCAGTCTTCACTGCATGTGTGTTCTTTCCACAAACCACACATGGATCAACCAATGACATTGCATGTTTGTTCTTTTCACAAACCACACATGGATCAACCAATGGCATTGCATGTGTGTTCTATTCATAAACCTCACATGGATCCACCAGTGTTCACTTCATGTGTGTTCTTTCCACAAACAACTTATGGATGCACCAATATCATTGCATGTGTGTTATTTTCCAAAAACACACATGGATCAACCAATGGCATTGCATGTGTGTTCTTTTCATAAACCACACATGGATCCACCAGTGTTCACTGCATGTGTGTTCTTTCCACAAACCACTTATGGATCCACCAATGGCATTGCATGTGTGTTCTTTTCCACAAACCACATGGATCAACCAATGGCATTGCATGTGTGTTATTTTCACAAACCACACATGGATCAACCAATGGCATTGCATGTGTGTTCTTTTCACAAACCACACATGGATCCACCAGTGTTCACTTCATTGTGTGTTCGTTTCATAAACCACTAATGGATCCACCAATATCATTGCATGTGTGTTCTTTTCCACATACCACATGGATCAACCAATGACATTGCATGTGGGTCCTTTCACAAACCACACATGGATCAACCAATGGCATTGCATGTGTGTTCTTTTCACAAACCACACATGGATCCACCAGTGTTCACTACATGTGTGTTCTTTTCATAAACCACACATGGATCCACTAGTGTTCATTGCATGTGTGTTCTTTTCCACAAACCACTTATGGATCCACCAATGCCATTGCATGTGTGTTCCTTTCCACAAACCACACATGGATCAACCAATGGCATTGCATGTGTGTTCCTTTCCACAAACCACACATGGATCCACCAGTGTTTATTGCATGTCTGTTCTTTTCACAAAACACACATTGATCAACCAATGTCATTGCATGTGTGTTCTTTTCCACTCGACGACTTTTTCCATGGACGGCATCGTGTTCCTTCTTGTAGAAGTCTTGTTGAGGTAGACGTTTGTGTTGTATCGCGTTGTCCTGTGAAGGGCAGGACGTGTGCAACGAGCCTCGTTGGATCTAACAGGATCAACAGGTGGTGCGCACGATCCACGTGACAATTCTGAAAACCAATCAGGGCATAGCAGACAGAGTGGGCACATGTTTGGGCTTCTACGAAAGAGAGAGAGGGGGGGCAAAACTGGGTAGTATCAAAAAACCAAGGGCAAAGATGAGTACTATAAAAATGGAAAGTGAGTGTCTTTTATAATGAAATACATCATGGCATACATCAAATTATGCCAAGATAGATCCACTAGAGTTCATTGCATGTGTGTTCTTTCCACAAACCACATATGTATCCACTAGAGTCATTGCATGTGTGTTCCTGTCATGAACCACATATGGATCCACTAGTGTTCATTGCATGTGTGTTCTTTTCCACAAACCACTTATGGATCCACCAATGCCATTGCTTGTGTGTTCCTCTCCACAAACCACACATGGATCAACCAATGGCATTGCATGTGTGTTCCTTTCCACAAACCACACATGGATCCACCAGTGTTCACTGCATGTGTGTTCTTTTCACAAAACTCACATTGATCAACCAATGTCATTGCATGTGTGTTCTTTTCCACTCGACGACTTTTTCCATGGACGACATCGTATTCCTTCTTGTAGAAGTCTCGTTGAGGTAGACGTCCGTGTTGTCTCGCGCTGTCCTGTGAAGGCACGACGTGTGCAACGAGCCTCGTTGGATCACAAAGGATAAAAAGTTGGTGCGCATGATCCGCGTGACACCTCTGACAACCAATCAGGGCATAGCAGACAGAGTGGGCACAGGTTTGGGCTTCTACGAAAGAGAGAGAGGGCGCAAAACTTGGTAGTATCAAAAAACCAAGGGCAAAGCTGAGTAGTATAAAAATGGAAAGTGAGTGTCTTTTACAATGAAATACATCATGGCATACATCAAATTATACCAAGATAGATCCACTAGAGTTCATTGCATGTGTGTTCTTTCCACAAACCACATATGTATCCACTAGAGTCATTGCATGTGTGTTCCTGTCATGAACCACATATGGATCCACTAGTGTTCATTGAATGTGTGTTCTTTTCCACAAACCACATATGGATCCACTAGAGTCATTGCATGTGTGTTCTTTTCCACAAACACACATGGATCAACCAATGGCATTGCACGTGTGTTCTTTTCATAAACCACACATGGATCCACCAGTGTTCACTGCATGT
Organism: Avena sativa; assembly: GCA_916181665.1. Lineage (NCBI taxonomy): Eukaryota > Viridiplantae > Streptophyta > Magnoliopsida > Poales > Poaceae > Avena > Avena sativa. The sequence continues at coordinate 161,514,752 of OV702290.1, forward strand.
GTGTTCTTTCCACAAACCACTTATGGATCCACCAATGTCATTGCATGTGTGTTATTTTCCACAAACACACATGGATCAACCAATGGCATTGCATGTGTGTTCTTTTCATAAACCACACATGGATCCACCAGTGTTCACTGCAGTTGTGTTCTTTCCACAAACCACTTATGGATCCACCAATGTCATTGCATGTGTGTTCATTTCCACAAACCACATGGATCAACCAATGGCATTGCATGTGTATTCTTTTCACAAACCACACATGGATCAACCAATGGCATTGCATGTGTGTTCTTTCCACAAACCACATATGGATCCGCCAGTGTTCATTGCATGTGTGTTCCTGTCATGAACCACATATGTATCCACTAGTGTTCATTGCATGTGTGTTCTTTTCCACAAACCACTTAAGGATACACCAATTCCATTGCATGTGTGTTCCTTTCCACAAACCACATGGATCAACCAATGGCATTGCATGTGTGTGCTTTCCACAAACCACACATGGATCCACCAATGTCATTGCATGTGTGTTCTTTTCCACAAACCACATATGGATCAAAAAATGTCATTGAATGTGTTCTTTTCACAAACCACACATGGATCAACCAATGGCATTGCATGTGTGTTCTTTTCATAAACCACACATGGATCCACCAGTGTTAACTACATGTGTGCTCTTTCCCCAAACCACTTATGGATCCACCAATGTCATTGAATGTGTGTTCTTTTTCCACAAACCACATGGATCAACCAATGGCATTGCATGTGTGTTCTTTTCACAAACCACACATGGATTAACCAATGGAATTGCATGTGTGTTCTTTTCACAAACTACACATGGATCCACCAGTGTTCACTGCATGTGTGTTCTTTTCATAAACCACACATGGATCCACCAGTGTTCACTGCATGTGTGTTCTTTACACAAACCACAAATGGATCAACCAATGGCATTACATGTGTGTTATTTTCACAAACCACACATGGATCAACCAATGGCATTGCATGTGTGTTCTTTTCATAAACCACACATGGATCCACCAGTGTTCACTGCATGTCTGTTCTTTCCACAAACCACTTATGGATCCACCAATTTCATTGCATGTGTGTTCTTTTCCACAAACACACATGGATCAACCAATGGCATTGCATGTGTGTTCTTTTCATAAACCACACATGGATCCACCAGTGTTCACTGCATGTGTGTTCTTTCCACAAACCACTTATTGATCCACCAATGTCATTGCATGTGTGTTCTTTTCCATAAACCACATGGATCAACCAATGGCATTGCATGTGTGTTCTTTTCACAAACCACACATGGATGAAACAATGGCATTGCATGTGTGTTCTTTTCACAAACCACACATGGATCCACCGGTGTTCACTGCATGTGTGTTCTTTTCCACAAACCACATGGATCAACCAATGGCATTGCATGTGTGTTCTTCTCACAAACCACACATGGATCAACCAATGGCATTGCATGTGTGTTATTTTCACAAACCACACATGGATCCATCAGTGTTCACTGCATGTGTGTTCTTTTCATAAACCACACATGGATCCACTAGTGCTCATTGCATGTGTGTTCTTGGCCACAAACCACTTATGGATCCACCAATGCCATTGCATGTGTGTTCCTTTCCACAAACCACACATGGATCAACCAATTGCATTGCATGTGTGTTCCTTTCCACAAACTACACATGGATCCACCAGTGTTCAGTGCATGTGTGTTCTTTTCCACAAACCACATGGATCAACCAATGGCATTGCATGTGTGTTCTTTTCACAAACCACACATGGATCAACCAATGGAATTGCATGTGTGTTCTTTTCACAAACCACACATGGATCCACCAGTGTTCACTTCATTGTGTGTTCGTTTCATAAACCACTAATGGATCCACCAATATCATTGCATGTGTGTTCTTTTCCACATACCACATGGATCAACCAATGACATTGCATGTGTTTTTTTTCACAAACCACACATGGATCAACCAATGGCATTGCATGTGTGTTCTTTTCACAAACCACACATGGATCCACCAGTGTTCACTGCATGTGTGTTCTTTTCGTAAACCACACATGGATCCACTAGTGTTCATTGCATGTGTGTTCTTTTCCACAAACCACTTATGGATCCACCAATGCCATTGCATGTGTGTTCCTTTCCACAAACCACACATGGATCAACCAATGGCATTGCATGTGTGTTCCTTTCCACAAACCACACATGGATCCACCAGTGTTTATTGCATGTTTGTTCTTTTCACAAAACACACATTGATCAACCAATGTCATTGCATTGTGTTCTTTTCCACTCGACGACTTTTTCCATGGACGGCATCGTGTTCCTTCTTGTAGAAGTCTTGTTGAGGTAGACGTTTGTGTTGTCTCGCGTTGTCCTGTGAAGGGCAGGACGTGTGCAACGAGCCTCGTTGGATCAAACAGGATCAACAGTTGGTGCGCACGATCCACGTGACAATTCTGACAACCAATCAGGGCATAGCAGACAGAGTGGGCACATGTTTGGGCTTCTACGAAAGAGAGAGAGGGGGCAAAACTAGGTAGTATCAAAAAACCAAGGGCAAAGATGAGTACTATAAAAATGGAAAGTGAGTGTCTTTTATAATGAAATACATCATGGCATACATCAAACTATGCCAAGATAGATCCACTAGAGTTCATTGCATGTGTGTTCTTTCCACAAACCACATATGTATCCACTAGAGTCATTGCATGTGTGTTCCTGTCATGAACCACATATGGATCCACTAGTGTTCATTGCATGTGTGTTCTTTTCCACAAACCACTTATGGATCCACCAATGCCATTGCATGTGTGTTCCTCTCCACAAACCACACATGGATCAACCAATGGCATTGCATGTGTGTTCCTTTCCACAAACCACACATGGATCCACCAGTGTTCACTGCATGTGTGTTCTTTTCACAAAACACACATTGATCAACCAATGTCATTGCATGTGTGTTCTTTTCCACTCGACGACTTTTTCCATGGACGACATCGTATTCCTTCTTGTAGAAGTCTCGTTGAGGTAGACGTCCGTGTTGTCTCGCGTTGTCCTGTGAAGGGCACGACGTGTGCAACGAGCCTCGTTGGATCACAAAGGATCAAAAGTTGGTGCGCATGATCCGCGTGACACCCCTGACAACCAATCAGGGCATAGCAGACAGAGTGGGCACAGGTTTGGGCTTCTACGAAAGAGAGAGAGGGCGCAAAACTTGGTAGTATCAAAAAACCAAGGGCAAAGCTGAGTAGTATAAAAATGGAAAGTGAGTGTCTTTTACAATGAAATACATCATGGCATACATCAAATTATACCAAGATAGATCCACTAGAGTTCATTGCATGTGTGTTTTTTCCACAAACCACATATGTATCCACTAGAGTCATTGCATGTGTGTTCCTGTCATGAACCACATATGGATCCACTAGTGTTCATTGCATGTGTGTTCTTTTCCACAAACCACATATGGATCCACTAGAGTCATTGCATGTGTGTTCTTTTCCACAAACACACATGGATCAACCAATGGCATTGCACGTGTGTTCTTTTCATAAACCACACATGGATCCACAAGTGTTCACTACATGTGTGTTCTTTCCACAAACCACTTATGGATCCACCAATGTCATTGCATGTGTGTTCTTTTCCACAAACACACATGGATCAACCAATGGCATTGCATGTGTGTTCTTTTCATAAACCACACATGGATCCACCAGTGTTCACTGCATGTGTGTTCTTTCCACAAACCACACATGGATCCACCAATGTCATTGCATGTGTGTTCATTTCCACAAACCACATGGATCAACCAATGGAATTGCATGTGTATTCTTTTCACAAACCACACATGGATCAACCAATGGCATTGCATGTGTGTTCTTTCCACAAACCACATATGGATCCGCCAGTGTTCATTGCATGTGTGTTCCTGTCATGAACCACATATGTATCCACTAGTGTTCATTGCATGTGTGTTCTTTTCCACAAACCACTTAAGGATACACCAATTCCATTGCATGTGTGTTCCTTTCCACAAACACACATGGATCCACCAATGCCATTGCATGTGTGTTCTTCTCACAAACCACACATGGATCAACCAATGGCATTGCATGTGTGTTATTTTCTCAAACCACACATGGATCCATCAGTGTTCACTGCATGTGTGTTCTTTTCATAAACCACACATGGATCCACTAGTGCTCATTGCATGTGTGTTCTTTGCCACAAACCACTTATGGATCCACCAATGCCATTGCATGTGTGTTCCTTTCCACAAACCACACATGGATCAACCAATTGCATTGCATGTGTGTTCCTTTCCACAAACTACACATGGATCCACCAGTGTTCAGTGCATGTGTGTTCTTTTCACAAAACACACATGGATCAACCAATGTCATTGTATGTGTGTTCTTTTCCACTCGACGACTTTTTCCATGGACATCGTGTTCCTTCTTGTATAAGTCTCGTTGAGATAGACGTCCGTGTTGTCTCGCGCTGTCCTGTCAAGGGAACGCGTGCGCAACGAGCCTTGTTGGATCACACAAGATCAACGGTTGGTGCGTACGATCCACGTGACAACTGTGACAACCAATCAGGGGTAGCAGACAGAGTGGGCACACATTTGGGCTTCTACGAAAGAGAGAGAGGGGGCAAAACTGGGTAGTATAAAAAAACCAAGGGCAAAGCTGAGTAGTATAAAAATGGAAAGTGGGTGTCTTTTACAATGAAATACATCATCGCATACATCAAATTATGCCAAGATAGATCCACTAGAGTTCATTGCATGTGTGTTCTTTCCACAAACCACATATGTATCCACTAGAGTCATTGCATGTGTGTTCCTGTCATGAACCACATATGGATCCACTAGTGTTCATTGCATGTGTGTTCTTTTCCACAAACCACATATGGATCCACTAGATCATTGCATGTGTGTTCTTTTCCACAAACACACATGGATCAACCAATGGCATTGCACGTGTGTTCTTTTCATAAACCACACATGGATCCACCAGTGTTCACTGCATGTGTGTTCTTTCCACAAACCACTTATGGATCTACCAATGTCATTGCATGTGTGTTATTTTCCACAAACACACATGGATCAACCAATGGCATTGCATGTGTGTTCTTTTCATAAACCACACATGGATCCACCAGTGTTCACTGCATGTGTGTTCTTTCCACACACCACTTATGGATCCACCAATGTCATTGCATGTGTGTTCTTTTCCACAAACCACATGGATTAATCAATGGCATTTCATGTGTGTTCTTTTCACAAACCACACATGGATCAGCCCATGGCATTGCATGTGTGTTTTTTCACAAACCACACATTGATCGACCAGTGTTTACTGCATGTGTGTTCTTTTCATAAACCACACATGGATACACCAGTGTTCACTTCATGTGTGTTCTTTCCACAAACCACATATGGATCAATCAATGGCATTGCATGTGTGTTCTTTTAACTAAGCACACATGGATCAACCAATGGCATTGCATGTGTGTTCTTTTCATAAACCACACACGGATCCACATGTGTTCACTTCATGTGTGTTCTTTCCACAAACCACGTATGGGTCCACCAATGTCATTGCATGTGTGTTATTTTCCACAAACACACATGGATCAACCAATGGCATTGCATGTGTGTTCTTTTCATAAACCACACATGGATCCACCAGTGTTCACTGCATGTGTGTTCTTTCCACACACCACTTATGGATCCACCAATGTCATTGCATGTGTGTTCTTTTCCACAAACCACATGGATCAATCAATGGCATTTCATGTGTGTTCTTTTCACAAACCACACATGGATCAGCCAATGGCATTGCATGTGTGTTTTTTCACAAACCACACATTGATCGACCAGTGTTTACTGCATGTGTGTTCTTTTCATAAACCACACATGGATACACCAGTGTTCACTTCATGTGTGTTCTTTCCAGAAACCACACATGGATCAATCAATGGCATTGCATGTGTGTTCTTTTAACTAAGCACACATGGATCAACCAATGGCATTGCATGTGTGTTCTTTTCATAAACCACACACGGATCCACATGTGTTCACTTCATGTGTGTTCTTTCCACAAACCACGTATGGGTCCACCAATGTCATTGCATGTGTGTTATTTTCCACAAACACACATGTATAAACCAATGGCATTACATGTGTGTTCTTTTCATAAACCACACATGGATCCACCAGTGTTCACTGCATGTGTGTTCTTTCCACAAACCACTTATGTATCCACCAATGTTATTGCATGTGTGTTCTTTTCCACAAACCACATGGATCAACCAATGGCATTGCATGTGTGTTCTTTTCACAAACCACACATGGATCAACCAATGGCATTGCATGTGTGTTCTTTCCACAAACCACAGATGAATCCACCAGTGTTCATTGCATGTGTGTTCCTGTCATGAACCACATATGGATCCACTAGTGTTCATTGCATGTGTGTTCTTTTCCACAAACTACTTAAGGATCCACCAATGCCATTGCATGTGTGTTCATTTCCACAAAACACATGGATCAACAAATGGCATTGCATGTGTCTTCTTTCCACAAACCACACATGGATCCACCAATGTCATTGCATGTGTGTTCTTTTCCACAAACCACATATGGATCAACAAATTTCATTGCATGTGTGTTCTTTTCAAAAACCACACATGGATCAACCAGTGGCATTGCATGCGTGTTCTTTTCATAAACCACACATGGATCCACCAGTGTTCACTGCATGTGTGTTCTTTCCACAAACCACTTATGGATCCACCAATGTCATTGCATGTGTGTTATTTACCACAAACCACATGGATCAACCAATGGCGTTGCATGTGTGTTCTTTTCACAAACCACACATGGATCCACCAGTGTTCACTATATGTGTGTACTTTTCATAAACCACACATGGATCCACCAGTGTTCACTGCATGTGTGTTCTTTCCACAAACCACACATGGATCAACCAATGGCATTCCATGTGTGTTCTTTTCACAAACCACACATGGATCAACCAATGGCATTGCATGTGTGTTCTTTTCATAAACCACACATGGATCCACAAGTGTTCACTTCATGTTTGTTATTTCCACAAACCACACATGGATCAACCAATGGCATTGCATGTTTGTTCTTTTCACAAACCACACATGGATCAACCAATGGCATTGCATGTGTGTTCTTTTCATAAACCACACATGGATCCACAAGTGTTCACTTCATGTGTGTTATTTCCACAAACCACACATGGATCAACCAATGGCATTGCATGTTTGTTCTTTTCACAAACCACACATGGATCAACCAATGGCATTGCATGTGTGTTCTTTTCATAAACCACACATGGATCCACCAGTGTTCACTTCATGTGTGTTCTTTCCACAAACAACTTATGGATCCACCGATGTCATTGCATGTGTGTTCTTTTCCACAAACCACAAATGGATCAACCAATGGAATTACATGTGTGTTATTTTCACAAACCACACATGGATCAACCAATGGCATTGCATGTGTGTTCTTTTCATAAACCACACATGGATCCACCAGTGTTCACTCCATGTGTGTTCTTTCCACAAACCACTTATGGATCCACCAATGTCATTGCATGTGTGTTCTTTTCCACAAACACACATGGATCAACCAATGGCATTGCATGTGTGTTCTTTTCATAAACCACACATGGATCCACTAGTGTTCACTGCATGTGTGTTCTTTCCACAAACCACTTATTGATCCACCAATGTCATTGCATGTGTGTTCTTTTCCATAAACCACATGGATCAACCAATGGCATTGCATGTGTGTTCTTTTCACAAACCACACATGGATCAACCAATGGTATTGCATGTGTGTTCTTTTCACAAATCACACATGGATCCACTTGTGTTCACTGCATGTGTATTCTTTTCATAAACCACACATGGATCCACTAGTGTTCATTGCATGTGTGTTCTTTCCACAAACCACTTATGGATCCACAAATGCTATTGCATGTGTGTTCCTTTCCACAAACCACACATGGATCAACCAATGGATTTCTTGTTTGTTACTTTCCACAAACCACACATGGATCCACTAGTGTTCACTGCATGTGTGTTCTCTTCACAAAACACACATGGATCAACAAATGTCATTGCATGTGTGTTCTTTTCCACAAACCACATGGATCCACTAGTGTTCACTGCATGTGTGTTCTTTACAGAAACCACTTATCGATCCACCAATGTCGTTGCATGTGTTTTCTTTTCCACAAACCTCATGGATCAACCCATGGCATTGCATGTGTGTTCTCTTCACAAACCACACATGGATCAACCAATGGCATTGCATGCGTGTTCTTTTCATAAACCACACATGGATCCACTAGTGTTCACTTCATGTGTGTTCTTTCCACAAACCACTTATGGATCCACCAATGTCATTGCATGTGTGTTCTTTTCCACAAACACACATGTATCAACCAATGGCATTGCATGTGTGTTCTTTTCATAAACTACACATGGATCCACCAGTGTTCACTGCATGTGTGTTCTTTCCACAAACCACTTATGGATCCACCAATGTCATTGCATGTGTGTTCTTTTCCACAAACCACATGGATCAACCAATGGCATTGCATGTGTTTTTTTTTCACAAACCACACATGGATCAACCAATGGCATTACATGTGTGTTATTTCCACAAACCACATATGGATCCACCAGTTTTCATTGCATGTGTGTTCCTGTCATGAACCACATATGGATCCACTAGTGTTCATTCTGTGTGTGTTCTTTTCCACAAACCACTTAAGGATCCACCAATGCCATTGGATGTGTGTTCCTTTCCACAAACCACATGGATCAACCAATGGCATTGCATCTGTGTTCTTTCCACAAACCACAAATGGATCCACCAATGGCATTGCATGTGTGTTCTTTCCATAAACCACACATGGATCCACCAATGTCATTGCATCTGTGTTCTTTTCCACAAACCACATATGGATCAACAAATGTCATTGCATGTGTGTTCTTTTCACAAACCACACATGGATCAACCAATGGCGCATTGCATGTGTGTTCTTTACATAAATCACACATGGATCCACCAGTGTTCACTGCATGTGTGTTCTTTCCACAAACCACTTATGGATCCACCAATGTCATTGCATGTGTGTTCTTTTCCACAAACCACATGGATCAACCAATGGCATTGCATGTGTGTTATTTTCACAAAGCACACATGCATCAACCAATGGCATTGCATCTGTGTTCTTTTCACAAACCACACATGGATCCACTAGTGTTCACTACATCTGTGTTCTTTTCATAAACCACACATGGATCCACTAGTGTTCACTGCATGTGTGTTATTTCCACAAACCACACATGGATCAACCAATGGCATTGAATGTGTGTTCTTTTCACAAACCACACATGGATCAACCAATAGCATTGCATGTGTGTTCTTTTCACAAACCACACATGGATCAACCAATGGCATTGCATGTGTGTTCCTTTCCACAAACCACACATGGATCAACCAATGGCATTGCATGTGTGTTCCTTTACACAAACCACACATGGATCCACCAATGTTTATTGCATGTCTGTTCTTTTCACAAAACACACATTGATCAACCAATGTCATTGCATGTGTGTTCTTTTCCACTCGACGAATTTTTCCATGGACGGCATCGTGTGTTCTTTTCATAAACCACACATGGATCCACTAGTGCTCATTGCATGTGTGTTCTTTGCCACAAACCACTTATGGATCCACCAATGCCATTGCATGTGTGTTCCTTTCCACAAACCACACATGGATCAACCAATTGCATTGCATGTGTGTTCCTTTCCACAAACTACACATGGATCCACCAGTGTTCAGTGCATGTGTGTTCTTTTCACAAAACACACATGGATCAACCAATGTCATTGTATGTGTGTTCTTTTCCACTCGACGACTTTTTTCATGGACATCGTGTTCCTTCTTGTATAAGTCTCGTTGAGATAGACGTCCGTGTTGTCTCGCGCTGTCCTGTGAAGGGAACGCGTGCGCAACGAGCCTCGTTGGATCACACAAGATCAACGGTTGGTGCGCACGATCCACGTGACAACTGTGACAACCAATCAGGGGTAGCAGACAGAGTGGGCACACATTTGGGCTTCTACGAAAGAGAGAGAGGGGGCAAAACTGGGTAGTATAAAAAAACCAAGGGCAAAGCTGAGTAGTATAAAAATGGAAAGTGAGTGTCTTTTACAATGAAATACATCGTCGCATACATCAAATTATGCCAAGATAGATCCACTAGAGTTCATTGCATGTGTGTTCTTTCCACAAACCACATATGTATCCACTAGAGTCATTGCATGTGTGTTCATGTCATGAACCACATATGGATCCACTAGTGTTCATTGCATGTGTGTTCTTTTACACAAACCACATATGTATCCACTAGAGTCATTGTATGTGTGTTCCTTTCCACAAACCACATGGATCAACCAATGGCATTGCATGTGTGTGCTTTCCACAAACCACACTTGGATCCACCAATGAGATTGCATGTGTGTTCTTTTCCAGAAACCACATATGGATCAACAAATGGCATTGCATGTGTGTTCTTTTCACAAACCACAAATGGATCAACCAATGGCATTGCATGTGTTTCATAAACCACACATGGATCCACCAGTGTTCACTTCATGTGTGTTCTTTCCACAAACCACTTATGGATCCACCAATGTCATTACAAGTGTGTTCTTTTCCACAAACCACATGGATCAACCAATGGCATTGCATGTGTGTTCTTTTTACAAACCACACATGGATCAACCAATGGCATTGCATGTGTGTTATTTTCACAAACCACACATGGATCCACTAGTTTTCACTTCATGTGTGTTCTTTTCATAAACCACACATGGATACACCAGTGTTCACTTCATGTGTGTTATTTCCACAAACCACACATGGATCAATCAATGGCATTGCATGTGTGTTCTTTTAACTAAGCACACATGGATCAACCAATGGCATTGCATGTGTGTTCTTTTCATAAACCACACACGGATCCACATGTGTTCACTTCATGTGTGTTCTTTCCACAAACCACGTATGGGTCCACCAATGTCATTGCATGTGTGTTATTTTCCACAAACACACATGTATCAACCAATGGCATTACATGTGTGTTATTTTCATAAACCACACATGGATCCACCAGTGTTCACTGCATGTGTGTTCTTTCCACAAACCACTTATGTATCCACCAATGTTATTGCATGTGTGTTCTTTTCCACAAACCACATGGATCAACCAATGGCATTGCATGTGTGTTCTTTTCAGAAACCACACATGGATCAACCAATGGCATTGCATGTGTGTTCTTTCCACAAACCACATATGGATCCACCAGTGTTCATTGCATGTGTGTTCCTATCATGAACCACATATGGATCCACTAGTGTTCATTGCATGTGTGTTCTTTTCCACAAACTACTTAAGGATCCACCAATGCCATTGCATGTGTGTTCCTTTCCACAAACCACATGGATCAACCAATGGCATTGCATCTGTGTTCTTTCCACAAACCACAAATGGATCCACCAATGGCATTGCATGTGTGTTCTTTCCACAAACCACACATGGATCCACCAATGGCATTGCATGTGTGTTCTTTTCCACAAACCACACATGGTTCAACCAATGGCATTGCATGTGTGTTCTTTTCACAAACCACACATAGATCAACCAATGACATTGCATGTGTGTTCTTTTCATAAACCACACATGGATCCACCAGTGTTCACTTCATGTGTGTTCTTTCCACAAACAACTTATGGATCCACCAATGTCATTGCATGTGTGTTGTTTTACACAAACACACATGGATCAACCAATGGCATTGCATGTGTGTTCTTTTCATAAACCACACATGGATCCACAAGTGTTCACTACATGTGTGTTCTTTCCACAAACCACTTATGGATCCACCAATGTCATTGCATGTGTGTTATTTTCCACAAACCACATGGATCAACCAATGAATTGCATGTGTGTTCTTGTCACAAACCACACATGGATCAACCAATGGCATTGCATATGTGTTCGTTTCACAAACCAAACATGGATCAACCAGTGTTCACAACATGTGTGTTCTTTTCATAAACCACACATGTGTTCACCAATGTCATTGCATGTGTGTTCTTTTCCACAAACCACATGGATCAACCAATGGCATTGATTGTGTGTTATTTTCAAAAACCACACATGGATCAACCAATGGTATTGCATGTGTGTTCTTTTCACAAACCACAGATGGATCCACCGGTGTTCACTGCATGTGTGTTCATTTCATAAACCACACATGGATCCACAAGTGTTCATTGCATGTCTGTTCTTTTCCACAAACCACTTATGGATCCACCAATGCCATTGCATGTGTGTTCCTTTCCACAAACCACACATGGATCAACCAATGGCATTGCATGTTTGTTACTTTCCACAAGCCACACATGGATCCACTAGTGTTCACTCTATGTGTGTTCTTTTCACAAAACAAAGATGGATCAACAAATGTCATTGCATGTGTGTTCTTTTCCACAAACCACATGGATCCACCAGTGTTCACTGAATGTGTGTTCTTTCCACAAACCACTTATCAATCCACCAATGTTATTTCATGTGTGTTCTTTTCCACAAACCACATGGATCAACCAATGGCATTGCATGTGTGTTCTTTTCACAAACCACACATGGATCAACCAATGGCATTGCATGGGTGTTCTTTTCATAAACCACACATGGATCCACCAGTGTTCACTTCATGTGTGTTCTTTCCACAAACCACTTATGGATCCACCAATGTTATTGCATGTGTGTTCTTTTCCACAAACACACATGGATCAACCAACGGCATTGCATGTGTGGTATTTTCATAAACCACACATGGATCCATCAGTGTTCACTGCATGTGTGTTCTTTCCACACACCACTTATGGATCCACCAATGTCATTGCATGTGTGTTCTTTTCCACAAACCACATGGATCAATCAATGGCATTTCGTGTGTGTTCTTTTCACAAACCACACATGGATCAGCCAATGGCATTGCATGTGTGTGTTTTCACAAACCACACATTGATCGACCAGTGTTTACTGCATGTGTGTTCTTTTCATAAACCACACATGGATCCACCAATGTCATTGCATGTGTGTTATTTTCCACAAACCACATGGATCAACCAATGGTATTGCATGTGTGTTCTTCTCACAAACCACACATGGATCAACCAATGGCATTGCATGTGTGTTCTTTTCACAAACCACACATGGATCAACCAATGGCATTGCATGGGTGTTCTTTTCATAAACCACACATGGATCCACCAGTGTTCACTTCATGTGTGTTCTTTCCACAAACCACTTATGGATCCACCAATATCATTGCATGTGTGTTCTTTTCCACAAACACACATGGATCAACCAATGGCATTGCATGTGTGGTCTTTTCGTAAACCACACATGGATCCATCAGTGTTCACTGCATGTGTGTTTTTTCCACAAACCACTTATGGATACACCAATGTCATTGCATGTGTGTTCTTTTCCACAAACCACATGGATCAACCAATGGCATTTCATGTGTGTTCTTTTCACAAACCACAAATGGATCAGCCAATGGCATTGCATGTGTTTTTTTCACAACCCACACATTGATCCACCAGTGTTTACTGCATGTGTGTTCTTTTCATAAACCACACATGGATCCACCAATGTCATTGCATGTGTGTTATTTTCCACAAACCAAATGGATCAACCAATGGTATTGCATGTGTGTTCTTCTCACAAACCACACATTGATCAACCAATGGCATTGCATGTGTGTTCTTTTCACAAACCACACATGGATCCACCAGTGTTCACGGCATGTGTGTTCTTTTCATAAACCACACATGGATCCACTAGTGTTCATTGCATGTGTGTTATTTTCCACAAACCACTTATGGATCCACCAATGCCATTGCGTGTGTGTTCCTTTCCACAAACCACACATGGATTAACCAATGGCATTGCATGTGTTTTTTTTCCCACAAACCACACATGGATCCACCAGTGTTCACTCCATGTGTGTTCTTTTCAGAAAACACACATGGATCAACCAATGTCATTGCATGTGTGTTCCTTTCCACTCGACAACTTTTTCCATGGACGGTACCGTGTTCCTTCTTGTATAAGTCTCGTTGAGGTAGACGTCTGTGTTGTCTCGCGCTGTCTTGTGAAGGGCATGATGTGTGCAACGAGCCTCGTTGGATCACATAGGATCAACGGTTGGTGCGCACGATCTGCCTGACAAGTGTGACAACCAATAAGGGGTAACAGACAGAGTGGGCACATGTTTGGGCTTCTACGAAAGAGAAAGAGGGGGCAAAACTGGGTAGTATCAAAAAACCAAGGGCAAAGCTGAGTAGTACAAAAATGGAAAGTGGGTGTCTTTTACAATGAAATACATCATGGCACACATATAATTATGCCAAGATAGATCCACTAGAGTTCATTGCATGTGTGTTCTTTCCATAAACCACATATGTATCCACTAGAGTCATTGCTTGTGTGTTCCTGTCATGAACCACATATGGATCCACTAGTGTTCATTGCATGTTTGTTCTTTTCCACAAACCACATATGTATCCACTAGAGTCATTGCATGTGTGTTCCTTTCCACAAACCACATGGATCAACCAATGGCATTGCATGTGTGTTCTGTCCACAAACCACACATGGATCCACCAATATCATTGCATGTGTGTTCTTTTCCACAAACCACATATGGATCAACAAATGGCATTGCATGTGTGTTCTTTTCACAAAACACACATGGATCAACCAATGGCATTGCATTTCTGTTCTTTTCATAAACCACACATGGATTCACCAGTGTTCACTTCATGTGTGTTCTTTCCACAAACCACTTATGGATCCACCAATGCCATTGCATGTGTGTTGTCTTCCACAAACCACATGGATTAACCAATGGCATTGCATGTGTGTTCTTTTCACAAACCACACATGGATCAACCAATGGCATTGCATGTGTGTTCTTTTCACAAACCACACATGGATCCACCAGTGTTCACTTCATGTGTGTTCTTTTCATAAACCACACATGGATCCACCAGTGTTCACTACATGTTTGTTCTTTCCACAAACCACACATGGATCAACCAATTGCATTGCATGTGTGTTCTTTTCACTAAGCACACATGGATCAACCAATGTCATTGCATGTGTGTTCTTTTCATAAACCACACACGGATCCACCAGTGTTCACTGCATGTGTTTTCTTTCCACAAACCACTTATGGATCCACCAATGTCATTGCATGTGTGTTCTTTTCCACAAACCACTTGGATCAACCAATGGCATTGCATGTGTGTTCTTTCCACAAACCACACATGGATCAACCAATGGAATTGCATGTGTGTTCTTTACACAAACCACACATGGATCCACTAGTGTTCACTGCATGTGTGTTCTTTTCATAAACCACACATGGATTCACCAGTGTTCACTGCATGTGTGTTCTTTCCACAAACCACACATGGATCAACCAATGGCATTGCGTGTATGTTCTTTTCACAAACCACACATGGATCAACCAATGGCATTGCCTGTGTGTGTTCTTTTCACAATCCACGCATGGATCAACCAATGGCATTGCATGTCTGTTCTTTTCATAAACCACACATGGATCCACCAGTGTTCACTGCATGTGTGTTCTTTATACAAACCACTTATGGATCCACCAATGTCTTTGCTTGTGTGTTCTTTTCCACAAACCACATGGATTAACCAATGGCATTGCATGTGTGTTCTTTTCATAAACCACACATGGATCCACCAGTGTTCACTACATGTGTGCTCTTTCCACAAACCACTTATGGAGCCACCAATGTCATTGCATGTGTGTTCTTTTCCACAAACCACATGGATCAACCAATGGCATTGCATGTGTGTTCTTTTCACAAACCACACATGGATCAACCAATAGCATTGCATGTGTGTTCTTTTCACAAACCACACATGGATCCACCAATGTGCACTTCATGTGTGTTCTTTTCATAAACCACACATGGATCCACCAGTGTTCACTACATGTGTGTTCTTTCTACAAACCACACATGGATCAACCAATGGCATTGCATGTGTGTTATTTTCACAAAGCACACATGGATCAACCAATGGAATTGCATGTGTGTTCTTTTCATAAACCACACATGGATCCACCAGTGTTCACTACATGTGTGTTCTTTCCACAAACCACTTATGGGTCCACCAATGTCATTGCATGTGTGTTCTTTTCCACAAAGTCACATGGATCAACCAATGGCATTGCATGTGTGTTGTTTTCATAAACCACACATGGATCCACCAGTGTTCACTTCATGTGTGTTCTTTCCACAAACCACATATGGATCCACCAGTGTTCATTACATGTGTGTTCCTGTCATGAACCACATATGGATCCACCAATGCCATTGCATGTGTGTTCCTTTCCACAAACCACATGGATCAACCAATGGCATTGCATGTGTGTTCTTTTCCACAAACCACACATGGATCCACCAATGTGATTGCATGTGTGTTCTTTTCCACAAACCACATATGGATCAACAAATGTCATTGCATGTGTGTTCTTTTCACAAACCACACATGGATCAACCAATGGCATTGCATGTGTGTTCTTTTCATAAACCACACATGGATCCACCAGTGTTCACTTCATGTGTGTTCTTTCCACAAACCACTTATGGATCCACCAATGTCATTGCATGTGTGTTCTTTTCCACAAACCACATGGATCAACCAATGGCATTACATGTGTGTTCTTTCCACAAACCACACATGGATCAACCAATGGCATTGCATGTGTGTTCTTCACACAAACCACACATGGATCCACCAGTGTTCACTGCATGTGTGTTCTTTTCATAAACCACACATGGATTCACCAGTGTTCACTGCATGTGTGTTCTTTCCACAAACCACACATGGATCAACCAATGGCATTGCGTGGATGTTCTTTTCACAAACCACACATGGATCAACCAATGGCATTGCCTGTGTGTTCTTTTCACAATCCACACATGGATCAACCAATGGCATTGCATGTGTGTTCTTTTCATAAACCACACATGGATCCACTAGTGTTCACTTCATTGTGTTCTTTCCACAAACCACATATGGATACACCAATGTCATTGCATGTGTGTTCTTTTCCGCAAACCACATGGATCAACCAATGGCATTGCATGTGTGTTATTTTCACAAACCACACATGGATCAACCAATGGCATTGCATGTGTGTTCTTTTCACAAACCACACATGGATCCACCAGCGTTCACTGCATGTCTCTTCTTTTCATAAACCACAAATGGATCCACCAATTTAATGGCATGTGTGTTCTTTTGCACAAACCACATGGATCAACCAATGGCATTGCATGTGTGTTCTTTTCAAAAATAACAAATAGATCAACCAATGGCATTGCATGTGTTTTTTTTTCACAAACCACACATGGATCCACCATTGTTCACTGCATGTGTGTTCTTTTCATAAACCACACATGGATCCACTAGTATTCATTACATGTGTGTTGTTTTCCACAAACCACTTATGGATCCACCAATGCCATTGCATGTGTGTTCTTTCCACAAACCTCACATGGATCAACCAATGGCATTGCATGTGTGTTCCTTCCCACAAACCACACATGGACCCAATAGTGTGCACTGCATGTGTGTTCTTTTCGAAAAACACACATGGATCAACTAATGTCATTGCATGTGTGTTCTTTTTTCCACAAACCACATGGATCCACTAGTGTTCACTACATGTGTGTTCTTTCCACAAACCACTTGTGGATCCACCAATGTTATTGCATATGTGTTCTTTTCCATCAACCACATGGATCAACCAATGGCATTGCATGTGTGTTCTTTTCACGAAGCACACATGGATCAACCAATGGCATTGCATGGGTGTTCTTTTCACAAACCACACATGGATCAACCAATTGCATTGCATGCGTGTTCTTTTCACAAACCACACATCGATCAACCAATGGCATTGCATGTGTGTTCTTTTCCACAATACACATGGATCAACCAATGGCATTGCTTGTGTGTTCTTTTCACAAACCACACATGGATCAACCAATGGCATTGCATGTGTGTACCTGTCATGACCCACACATGGATCCACTAGTGTTCATTGGATGTGTGTTCTTTCCACAAACCACATATGTATACGTTAGAGTAATTGACTATGTGTTCTTTTCATAAACCAGACATGGATCCACCAGTGTTCACTACATGTGTGTTCTTTCCACAAACCACTTATGGATCCACCAATGTCTTTGCATGTGTGTTCTTTTCCACAAACCACACGGATTAACCAATGGCATTGCATGTGTGTTCTTTTCACAAACCACTCATGGATCCACCAGTGTTCACTACATGTGTGTTCTTTCCACAAACCACATATGGATCGACCAATGTCATTGCATGTGTGTTCTTTTCCATGAACAACATGGATCAACCAATGGCATTGCATGTGTGTTCTTTTCACAAACCACACATGGATCAACCAGAGTCATTGCATATGTGCTCTTTTCAGAAACCACACATGGATCAACCAGTGTCACTGCATGTGTGTTCTTTTCACAAACCATACATGGATCCACCAGTGTTCACTGCATGTGTGTTCTTTTCATAAACGACACATGGATCCACCAGTGTTCACTGCATGTGTGTTCTTTCCACAAACCACACATGGATCAACCTATGGCATTGCATGTGTGTTCTTTTCCACAAACACACATGGATCAACCAATGACATTGCATGTGTGTTCTTTTCATAAACCACACATGGATCCACTAGTGTTCATTGCATGTGTGTTCTTTCCACAAACCACTTATGGATCCACCAATGGCATTGCATGTGTGTTCTTTTCACAAACCACATATGGATCCACCAATATCATTGCATGTGTGTTCTTTCCACAAACCACATATGGATCCACCAGTGTTCACTACATGTGTGTTCTTTCCACAAACCACCTATGAATCCACCAATATCATTGCATGTGTGTTCTTTTCCACAAACCACATGGATCAAGCAATGGCATTGCATGTGTGTTCTTTTCACAAACCACACATGTATCAACCAGAGTCATTGCATGTGAGTTCTTTTCACAAACCACACATGGATCAACCAGTGTCACTGCATGTGTGTTCTTTTCACAAACCACACATGGATCCACCAGTGTTCACTGCATGTGTATTCTTTTCATAAACCACACATGGATCCACCACTGTTCACTGCATGTGTGTTCTTTCCACAAACCACACATGGATAAACCAATGGCATTGCATGTGTGTTCTTTTCCACAAACACACATAGATCAACCAATGGAATTGCGTGTGTGTTCTTTTCATAAACCGCACATGGATCCACTAGTGTTCACTGCATGTGTGTTCTTTCCACAAACCACTTATGGATCCATCAATGTAATTGCATGTGTGTTCTTTTCCACAAACCACAAGGATCAACCAATGGCATTGCATGTGTATTCTTTTCACAAACCACACATGGATCAACCAATGGCATTACCTGTGTGTTCTTTCCACAAACCAGATATGAATCCACCAATGTCATTGCATGTGTGTTCTTTCCACAAACCACACATGGATCAACCAATATCATTGCATGTGTGTTCTTTCCAAACACCACATATGGATCCACCAATGTCATTGCATGTGTGTTCTTTTCCACATACCACATATGTATCCACTAGAGTCATTGCATGTGTGTTCCTATCATGAACCACATATGGATCCACCAGTGTTCATTGCATGTGTGTTCTTTCCACAAACCACATATGGATCCACTAGAGTCATTGCATGTGTTTTTTTCATATGGATCCACCAATGTCATTGCATGTGTGTTCTGTCCATGACCCACATATGGATCCACCAATGTCATTGCATGTGTTTTCTTTCCACTAACCACACATGTATCCACTAGAGTTCATTGCATGTGTGTTCTTTCCACAAACCACATATGTATCCACTAGAGTCATTGAAGGTGTGTTCCTGTCATAAACCACATATGGATCTACTAGTAGTAATTGCATGTGTGTTCTTTTCCACAAACCACATATGTATCCACTAGAGTCATTGCATGTGTGTTCGTTTCACAAACCACACATGGATCCACCAGAGTCATTGCATGTGTGTTCTTTCCACAAACCACACATGGATCCACCAATGTCATTGCATGTGTGTTGTTTTCCACAAACCACATATGGATCAACAAATGTCATTGCACGTGTGTTCTTTTCACAAATCACATATGTATCCACTAGAGTCATTGCATGTGTGTTCTTTTCACAAACCACACATGGATCCACCAGAGTCATTGCATGTGTGTTATTTCCACAAACCACACATGGATCCACATGAGTAATTGCATGTGTGTTCTTTTCACAAACCACGTATGGATCAACAAATGTCATTGCATGTGTGTTCTTTTCACAAACCACATATGGATACACCAGAGTCAGTGCATGTGTGTTCTTTCCACAAACCACATATGGATCCACCAATGTCATTGCAGGTGTGTTCTTTCCACAAACCACACATGGATCAACCAATATCATTGCACGTGTTTTCTTTCCACAAACCACATATGGATCCACCAATGTCATTGCGTGTGTGTTCTTTTCCACAAACCACATATGTATCCACTAGAGTCATTGCATGTGTGTTCTTTTCTACACATGGATTAACCAATATCATTGCATGTGTGTTCTTTCCACAAACCACATATGGATATACCAATGTCATTGCATGTGTGTTCTTTTCCACAAACCACCTATGTATCCACTAGAGTGATTGCATGGGTGTTCTTTTCCACAAACCACATATGGATCCACCAATGTCATTGCATGTGTGTTCTTTTCCACAAACCACATATGGATCCACTAGTATTCATTGCATGTGTGTTCTTTTCCACAAACCACATATGTATTCACTAGAGTCATTGCATGTGTGTTCCCTGCATATGTGTTCTTTCCACAAACCACACAAGGATCCACCAGTGTTCACTGCATGTGTGTTCTTTTCCACAAACCACTTATGGATCCACCAATATCATTGTATGTGTGTTCTTTTCCATCAACACACATGGATCAACCAATGGCATTGCATGTGTGTTCTTTTCATAAACCACACATGGATCCACCAATGTTCACTACATGTGTGTTCTTTCAACAAACCACATATGGATCCACCAATGTCATTGCATGTGTGTTCTTTTCCACAAACCACATGGATCAACCAATTGTATTGCATGTGTGTTCTTTTCACAAACCACACATGGATTAACTAGAGTCATTGCATGTGTGTTCTTTTCACAAACCACACATGGATCAACCAGTGTCACTGCGCGTGTGTTCTTTTGACGAACCACACATGGATCCACCAGAGTCAGTGCATGTGTGTTCTTTTCACAAAACCACACATGGATCCACCAGAGTCACTTCATGTGTGTTCTTTCCACAAACCACACATGGATCCACCAGTGTTCACTACATGTGTGTTCTTTTCATAAACCACACATGGATCCACCAGTGTTCACTACATGTGTTCTTTCCACAAACCACTTATGGATCCACCAATGTAATTTCATGTGTGTTCTTTTTCACAAATACACATGGATCAACCAATGGCATTGCATGTGTGTTCTTTTCATAAACCATACATGGATCCACCAGTGTTCATTGCATGTGTGTTCTTTCCACAAACCACTTACGGATCCACCAATATCATTGCATGTGTGTTCTTTTCCACAAACCACATGGATCAACCAATGGCATTGTATGTGTGTTCTTTTCACAAACCACACATGGATGAACCAATGGCATTGCATGTGTGTTCTTTCCACAAACCACATATGGATCCACTTGAGTCATTGCATGTGTGTTCTTTTCACAAACCACATATGGACCCACTATAGTCATTGCCTGTGTGTTCTTATACTAAAACTAGCACTAGAGTCGTTGCATGTGTGTTATTTTCACAAACCACACATGTATCCACTAGAGTCATTGCATGTGTGTTCTTTCCACAAACTACATATGGATCCACCAATGTCATTGCATGTGTGTTCTTTCCACAAGCCACACATGGATCAACCAATATCATTGCATGTGTGTTCTTTCCACAAACCACATATGGATCCACCAATGTCATTGCATGTGTGTTCTTCTCCACAAACCAGATATGTATCCACTAGAGTCATTGCATGTGTGTTCTTTTCCACACATGGATTAACCAATATCATTGCATGTGTGTTCTTTCCACAAACCACATGTCATTGAATGTGTGTTCTTTTCCACAAACCACATATGTATCCACTAGAGTCATTGCATGTGTGTTCTTTTCCACAAACCACATATGGATCCACCAATGTCATTGCATGTGTGTTCTTTTCCACAAGCCACATATGGATCCACTAGTGTTCATTGCATGTGTGTTCTTTTCCACAAACCACATATGTATCCACTAGAGTCATTACATGTGTGTTCTTTTCACAAACCACACATGGATCCACCAATGTTCACTGCATATGTGTTCTTTCCATAAACCACACATGGAGCCACCAGTGTTCACTACATGTGTGTCCTTTTCCACAAACCACTTATGGATCCACCAATGTCATTGCATGTGTGTTCTCTTCCACAAACACACATGGATCAACCAATGACATTGCATGTGTGTTCTTTTCATAAACCACACATGGACCCACCAGTGTTCACTGCATGTGTGTTCTCTGCACAAACCACATATGGATCCACCAATGTCATTGCATGTGTGTTCTTTTCCACAAACCACATGGATCAACCAATGGCATTACATGTGTGTTCTTTTCACAAACCACACATGGATAAACCAATGGCATTGCATGTGTGTTCTTTTCACAAACCACACATGGATTAACCAATATCATTGCATGTGTTTTCTTTCCACAAACCACATATGGATCCACCAATGATATTGCATGTGTGTTGTTTTCCACAAATTACATATGTATCCACTAGAGTCATTGCATGTGTGTTCTTTTCCACAAACCACATATGGATCCACCAATGTCATTGCATGTTTTTTCTTTTCCACAAACCACATATGGATTCACTAGAGTCATTGCATGTGTGTTCTTTTCACAAACCATATATGTATCAACTAGAGTCATTGCATGTGTGTTATTTTCACAAACCACACATGGATCCACAAGTGTTCACTATATATGTGTTCTTTCCACAAACCACACATTGATCCACCATTGTTCACTACATGTGTGTTCTTTTCCACAAACCACTTATGGATCCACCAGTGTCATTGCATGCGTGTTCTTTTCATAAACCACACATGGATCCACTAGTGTTCACTGCATGTGTGTTCTTTCCACAAACCACATATGGATCCACCAATTTCATTGCATGTGTGTTCTTTTCCACAAACCACATGGATCAACCAATGTCATTGCATGTGTGTTCTTTTCACAAACCACACATGGATCAACCAGAGTCATTGCATGTGTGTTCTTTTCATAAACCACACATGGATCAACCAGTGTCATTGCATGTGTGTTCTTTTCACAAACAACACATGGATCCACCAGAGTCATTGCATGCGTGTTCTTTTCACAAACCACTTATGGATCCACCAATGTCATTGCATGTGTGTTCTTTTCCACAAACACACATGGATCAACCAATGGCATTGCATATGTGTTCTTTTCATCAAACCACACATGGATCCACCAGTGTTCACTGCATGTGTGTTCTTTCCACAAACCACATATGGATCCACCAATGTCATTGCATGTGTGTTCTTTCCCACAAACCACATGGATCAACAAATGGCATTGCATGTGTGTTCTTTTCACAAACCACACATGGATGAACCAATGGCATTGCATGTGTGTTCTTTTCCCAAACCACACATGGATCAACCAATGGCATTGCATGTGTGTTCTATTCACAAACCACACATGGATCCACCCGAGTCATTGCATGTGTGTTCTTTCCACAAACCACACATGGATCAACCAGTGTCATTGCATGTGTGTTCTTTCCACAAACCACATATGGATCAACCAATGTCATTGCATGTGTGTTCTTTCCATAAACCACATATGGATCCACTAGAGTCATTGCATGTGTGTTCTTTTTACAAACCACATATGGACCCACACATGGATCCACTAGAGTCATTGCATGTGTGTTATTGTCACAAACCACACATGGATTAACCAGTGTTCACTGCATGTGTGTTCTTTTCCACAAACCACCTATGGATCCACCAATGTCATTGCATGTGTGTTCTTTTCCACAAACCACATGGATCAACCAATGGCATTGCATGTGTGTTCTTTTCACAAACCACACATGGATCAACCAATGGCATTGCATGTGTGTTCTTTTCACAAACCACACATGGATCCACCAGTGTTCACTGCATGTGTGTTCTTTCCACAAACCACTTATGTATCCACCAATGTCATTGCATGTGTGTTCTTTTCCACAAACCACATATGTATTCACAAGAGTAATTTTATGTGTGTTATTGTCACAAACCACGTATGGATCAACCAATGTCATTGCATGGGTGTTCTTTCCTTAAACCACACAAGGATCAACCAGAGTCATTGCATGTGTGTTCTTTTCACAAACCACACATGGATCAACCAATGGCATTGCATGTGTGTTCTTTCCACAAACCACACATGGATCAACCAATGTCATTGCATGTGTGTTCATTCTACGAACCACATAAGATCGCGTCTTCTAGAAGCCCCCCTCTGAAGTAGTTGTCTGATCCGATTGTCGCAGACCGTTCAATTGGGGCGCGTGGACGAATAAGATGGTTCTTCGTCAGAGCGATCCGCGAGTAGTATGTTCCACGACATGATTGGCCGCGCTTACATTTTCACTTATATTACTATTATTTCCACTCCCTATAGCCTACTAGTAATATCATAGAGCTCGTGAGTGAGCACGTCTACTCCACAGCCCCCTCGCCCCTCATCCACCACACGTCACTGTGCCCGGACGACGCCTCTGGCTTTTGTGCGCCGTGCCCTCATGACATCTGCCAATTCTCGGGTCGCTAGCTTCATGCTAAGAAATCATTTTACAAGCTTTTGAACTTATCCTACATATTCATGGTATTCGCCAATCTAACTGCTGATCTTTTTCCGATTTTTGACGAACTTCAGATGTGGCAGATGCTGCAGCCCAAGAATCTAGAGATCCTCGTGCGCAACTTCGCAGCGGCGTTCCCGCTCGTGTGCTCCCACCCAAGATGCTTTCACCGTTACTCCTACCACGAGCTCCCGCTCCATGAGCTCGCGTGCCCGCACGGCGCGTGCTCCTGCATGGAGCCGGGCTGCAACTACACTGGCCCACCCGTAGAGCTCGTCATCCACCTTGTAGAGGAGCACTTGATCAAAGTGATTAGGATCTCGTACGAGCAAGCCCAACTTCTCCAAGAGCAGGTGCCGTTCACTGACTCGGCACGCCGCCAACTAATTTTCCAAGGGGGGCGACTCTGTTTTCGTCCTGACCATCACCGCCGGTGTTCCGAGAACCAGAGTCGGGCCCACCTTCATTTGTGTGGTATGCGTCAGGTCGGTCTCGTGCGCCTGGACCGTATACATGGTGCGCATGTGGGCGAATGCCCAGTCGCCATCGTCCGATAGCATTCTTGTGCTAGCCGAGGCGCCGAGCTGCCCGACGCCGCGGGAGGTGGAGTATGCGGACCTAAGGTCGATCCTATGTGTGCCATCTCAGCACCTTGTCGGTGCTAGACCGAACAGGCAGATGCATTTCTACATTTGTATCGAGAAGACCGATAGGGAAATGTAGTACTTATGTTGTCGTTACTGTTAGACTTAAGCAATGCTTCTCAGGTGCGTAGAGCATACGTGTTGTGCGAATGTACCCCAGCTGTAGTTTTTAGTACTCCTTAATAATTCGACGAGTTATTGGTCCAATCAGCTTGCTGTTGTCATGTTGCAAAGTCCGCTTGCTCTGGACAGACTGGCAATATCGTGTGCTCCCGCCCCCGCATGTCAGTGTCACGTGTTCCGAGGGCCCACCTGCCAGTGTCACGCCCTCTTCTCTTCCTTCCCCTCGAAGCCACTATCCCAACTTCCCTTCCATCCTGCCACTCCCGTCTGATAGTTGTAATCTGATTTTTGTTGGATTTTTTACATGTAATCTACGTTGATAATGCAACATGCAAATGTCATAGACACAATTTCTAAAGTGGACACACTCACACGCTGCTATTGCACATATTTCTCAATATAGCTCGACAAACCCATTACAATAATTGTACTCGCACTAAACACAACCAAAATTGCAACCATCCTAAACAACATCTAAACCCACATCACAGCACTGTCATCGGAGTCCACCTCGATTGGTGACACCGTCGTGCCCTTCCCAGTGACATCCACTCCCGCCTGTGGCTTGCCCTTCGCCAAGGAGGCAACAATGGCGTTCTGCACAGTTTCATCCCCGTCTTCCTCCACATCAGAATTGACAATGACGAAGGTGACGGGGTTGGTGTGGACCGAGCGCCATCGCGCCTGGCGGCTTCTGCTCGAGGTTGACGCCGCATCAGTCCTTCTACAGGTAGGAGGGGCCGAGCTCAGATACGTAGCATCGTTGCTCCTCTCAAGAAACCATGGCCATTTGATACTGTGATGGAAGGATCTTGGGGTGGATCCGCCGCGGCGAGCCCTACCGGAAGCGGTGGAGCGGATGGATCTGCTAGCGCGAGCCATGACAAGTTCCTAGGAGGGAGTAAGATTGTGGGCTAGGCGTGTCTGGTTCCTGAGCAAGGCCTTCCAGTGATATGTATGCGGGAAAGGTGCCAAAAAAATTCGTCCAATGCGCGCGAGAGGGCCTTTGAACCACGAAGGCGCGAGGTTTGGTTAACAAGTCCACACGCTAGGTCCCCCACCTGTCAGCCGAATGTGGACGGTAGGATTCTACCCGAGTTATT
Organism: Avena sativa; assembly: GCA_916181665.1. Taxonomy (NCBI): domain Eukaryota; kingdom Viridiplantae; phylum Streptophyta; class Magnoliopsida; order Poales; family Poaceae; genus Avena; species Avena sativa. The sequence continues at coordinate 161,541,955 of OV702290.1, forward strand.
AAGTGGGGATAAATCACGCTTCACCACTACCCTGACATCCAAAGGATCCTCTTTCCTCCATTTCCTCTGCCCTCGCTCATGGCTCGCAGCTCATGCAGTTCGTCTGGAATCAGGGTCGGCTCAACGCCGTCTGGTGGGTGCCCCCATCAGGTACCGGAGGGCGCCCTATGATTACTACCCCGATATGATGTGTTTGTGCGGTGAGAAGATGTCGAGATGGATTTCGTGGACCAACGAAAATACTGCAAGAAAATTCAGCAACTGCAGCATCAGAGCGGTAAGTTCGTACTGTAGGTACAATGGTATCCCGGATCCAGAAAGCGTAATGTAATTCCTTTTTTTGTTTTCTTCGATCTACTTCGCAAGAAGGGAGGGGGACTGGCTGTGACAAGTTTGTGTGGATCGAAAAGCCACTGACAGGTTTTCACAAAGAGCTTGTTCAGGATCTGCGTGATGCTGTGTGGGACAAGAAAGAGGAGATTCGTGCGATGGAGCGAGAGATCCGGGAGCTTCGCCAGGTGTAGGGGAGGCAGGGGCAAGGAGGTGGTGAGACAGACGGGCTCAAGATTAGGCCAGGTAGTGGAAACAATTTCCTCATTATCTGGGCATTATCTGTTGCATTTGCAGTTTATGTTGCCATGTCGTTGTCCAGCAGCTGAAATAAGTTGCTGCTTCGTGGAGTGTAGCAGCCAGCTTAGAAATTTTTTTCCAGCCCAGAAACTTATCATAAGTGTAATGCCAATAGCAGGGATTTATTAAGCGCCTATAAATAATTCATGTCTGTGCCACTAACACCCATCGATTTTGGAGACCCCTTAACCGCTCAGCTATCGCGATTGTTCAGATAGTAGTGGCACAGTCACAATTTTGGATTCAACTAGTGGCCTAGGCTGTATCCAATCCTAAAGTCGCGATACATTTTACTCCAAATACGGGAGGCAGATTGTTTCGACCGACAAGTTCCACGCACACAGCTCCAGAGTTTAACCGAACTACATATATAGGTTCAAGTTCAGTACATCATTAGGCTTCTACACTGCTAGCCTTCTTTCTCTGCTTGGGTGCCAACTTTCTTCCTCTTGCCTTCACGTCCACTGGCTTCTTCATCTCCTGCCTTCTTCCTCTTCCTGGGTGCCAATTTTCTTACCTTCACATACCCTGCATCTCCGGGTCGAGGGAAGTCAGGCCAATCAGCACCAGAATCTTTTCCAGCATCATCACTCCACTCGCTTTGGTTTTCTTCCCGTAGCAAAATCACTGAGTCGGCTATCTTGTTTCTTACCTTGCGCTTCCTATAAAAAACAGTACTTGGATTACTACCTTATATCTACAGACTATAAACAATTTTTTTGTGAATGTACCATCTCATACCTAGGTTTGGGAGCATTAAGGGGACAACCCGCTCCTCTATGGCCTATAAGATGGCAGGTCTTGCATCTTTTTTTCCCTTCTTGGTAGCATAGAAAGCCAAACCCTTCTTCTCGAGAAAATTCTTAAACCTATTCACCTGAGGTCTTCCTCTGCCCCTTTTTGTAACTGGCTGGCAAAGCTCAAAAGACAGTTGGACTTGAGGCCACTGAGATGGGTCTATACATGGCTCGACGGATCTAGCGTACGCAGCTCTGAACTTTTCCATAGAGTAGTAGTCTGACAAATATTGATCCAAATGTGGTAGAGTTCTTTTCTTCACCAAGAAGGCCAAGGCGTGGTCGCAAGGTTTCCCGGTATGCTGCCACTCTAAGAAGGTGCATTCTCGCATCTGGATGTTCACAACATCCCTTTTGCCACTCTTGGACATATCGACCACCTCACAGCTACTGCTGGTTGACGGGAGAACCTTAAGATGAGCAAGTCCTTGGCTTCTCTTGTGTAGTTGCTGCACAACTGGTGGTAGCATATGTCCTCTAAGTCTCCTACCGATCTCTCTCCTTATATTTAACAGCTTCATGATCATACCACATATGTTATCCATCAAGATATGAATAGGACGCACTTTTATGTCCTTCACCCAGTTATTCAGGCATTCTACAAGGTTGTTGTTTATGTAATCAACTTTGATGTCAGGGTTGAATTGACTCCTCTTCCATAGCTACGAATGATGGATGGCTAAGTACTCTGGAAGTTCAGGGGCTTCCACAAAAATCTTGCTCATGAAATATTCGCTGCTACTAGGTTTGTAAACTCAAGCAGCAGGAAACATGTAACGAAATACGCTGCATGCGTAGTGTGAGTACAAGTTGAGCATCATATGGGCATGTCATTCTCTACCTTTAGCTCGCGGGAACACCTCCTTCACTGCATTCGTCAGCCCTTTGCATGCATCCGTGGATATAGCTAATGGATCCATGTGGCCTATTGATCTCCTGAGCTACCTCATAAACCAGACCCAGTTTTCCTCTATTTCTGTTTCAAACAACCCAAATGCCACTGGGAACATCCTGTTGTGACCATCAAGTGCTATGGCAGATGGCAGGTAGCCTTTCCATTTGCTAGTTAGGACGGTGTTGTCTACACTCAGATACGGCCTACATCATCCTTGAATCCCTGGATGCAAGGTTTAAGCGCCATGAAAAATCTTTTGAAATATATTTTACCATGTACTGATTCGGTGTCAATCTCCACAACACTCCCCAGACACCTAGCTTGTACCTCCGCCTTGAAGTTGTACAGCATCTTGAAGCTATTGGTCCAATCCCCATGCAAGACCCCCAGAGCTTTCTCTTTACCTTTCCAAACCGTGTAATACAGAAGGACAATGTTGTATTTAGAACCAAGGCTAGTCTGAATATTCTTCGCGGTCTCGTTAGGGTTATCCTTTAGTATGGACATAGATTGCATAGCCACCCACTCCGTATCAGCCATTGAGGATTTCAGTTTGCTGCCTGTCGGACACATGTGTGGAGGGCCCATTTTGTTCACCTGCAACACAGATTCATTTAAAAGATAAGCGGAGTCGACTAGTTGCCAGAAAGATATCGCACATCAATTGTAGTTATAGAGTGAAAAGAGAGAAAGTTCTAATGGTTTGCTGCATTCATTGCCCCAGTACCCTAATTGCCTTCGATGTAGGTAAGGCTCTTGTTGTGATCCTCCATGGACAATGTACCTCCGCCCGTCCATTCATCCATGTTAACTTGCAAACGCCCTCATACCTCTGGGCAGTGTTCTTCAGTCGATAAACGTCGAACTCCCCCTTGATACAAAAATGTCGGAACAACATCCTGAACTCATGCATGCTCCTGAACTTGGTGTTGGCCGAAATTATAGGATACTCGTGGTCATGTTTCATTTCTTCTACTTCAACACCCAAATCATCGACTGGAATACCAGCCTCATCGTTAAGTTCCTCGTCTATTTCATCATCACCAGATTATTGATCCTCTATAGTGCCTTCTTCTTCATCTGATTCAGAATCCTCGCCGTCGTCTCTAATGCCTAGTACTGCACACATCATATTGACTCCCATGGGTGGGGCTGCACCATCGTCTCCACCCGGATGGACCGGAACATTGCCCCAATCTACCTCACCGGCAACTCTATTTTCTCCAAAACACTCGGCTGGTTCTGGTGCAACCACATGGGGTGGTCTTAAGTTTGCATGCATCCCAGGTACTTCAGTGGACAAACAGCAGTCAGAATCAATTTCATCTTGACTATACAGAACCCTCTTGCTCTTCATGTGTACATCCTCCTTCCTGATGTAATCTTTCCTGATGGTACCACTAGGGCTTGACATCGGTGTTCCATTCCCCATCGAACTAGGCTTTTTTGCTGCCGCTCTTGGGTGTGATCTCCTTACTGCCTCCCCTCACGGGTGTTGGCTCCAGGGTGCTGGCATTATTGCCTGACCTCTGCGGCGTGTTCTTCTTCAAATTAGCCCTTTTGCTGCTACTATTGGGCGTGTTCTCCTTCGTGCTGGCATTATTCCCTAACCTCAGTGGCGTGTTCCGCTCCAAATTAGTTTTTTCTGCTCCCACTGGGTGTGGTAGCCTCCGTGCTGGCCATCTTTGCCTCTTTGCTACCACTCCTGGGAGTGTTCACCACCATGCTAGCCCTCTTAGTGTTTTTGCTGCTACCGTTCGGTGTGGCATTTTGACTGGATCTCAGGGGTGTACTCTGCAGCGTGGTGCCTTTTTTTGTGCGACTCTTGGGTGTCGTCTTCTCTGGCGTGGTATCCTTGGTGACTTTCTTCTTTGGGGTGCCCTTTATGGGGATGCTCTTCCTGCTCCTCTTTATGACGCTCCTCTATAAGACTCTCCTCTGTTCGAAGTTACCCTCAGTCGCACCAGCCCCAGTGATGCCATAGATCAGGTCACGCATGCCTTCTAAAAGTCCATCATCTATATTATCGAGTTCCAATTCCTCTCCAACCATTTGCACTATCAAGTGGAAGTACACTTCACCTCTATAATGTTTCCTTGTAAACGGTACGACTAAATCCCTGGTATCTTTCACTTCGATAGCCTTTTTGCTCCTGTAACCAAAATATAACAAACGTGCTTCCTGGGAGGACCCTCGCAACACCTTCACACGTAATTATGCCTTCAGGTTAGATAACTCTACCACTTCAGGATCGTATCTGCCAAGGATTACATCAAACTCGTCATAGAATTTTTATGTGCCATCATCTAATTTTGCAGTATAATCTGCAACACCGATATGAACGATTACTTTGCCATCATCAGGTTCTTCAGGATAGAAACCTCCGAGAGGTTCGAGAGGTGGAGCGGCACCATCAGACCCAGCCCCAATGCCACCATCTCCATCACCAGCATCATCGTTAGCTGGATCAACCTTGGTGGAAGTACCAGGACCAGGAGCAAGGCGAGGGACCTTAGCAGCGGGAGCTACATTACATGGTGGACAGGCAGGGCCCCTTCTAACGGCATCCACAATAGGATCAGCTGCTGCCATGCCACATCGATGATCAGGAGAAGTTTCCACAACAACAGTGTTTCGAGTGCTAGCAGAGTCCAGACCATGAGCTAGCTCCAGACCAGCAGCTCGCTGAACCTGAGCACGGGTTCGAGGAGGACACAAGGCATCAGTCTTTGCAACAACAGTGGGGCAGCCTCCGGAAGACTTAGTTTGCTCAACAGGGGCCGGGATTGGGTCAACATCGGCCAGATCAACAACAACACGAGGACGACCAGTACCAGCAGATTCCAGAGCACAGGTTCGCACAACTTGAGGACGGTTTCAAGGAGGAGCAGCACACAAGGCAGCGGTCTTGGCAACAACAGCAGGGCAGCCTCCGAAAGCCTTAGTTTTCTCAACAGCGGCATGGATTGGGTCAGCAGCAGCTGGAGGAACAACACCACGGGGATGGCTAGTACCAGCAGGTTCTAGAGCAGAGTTTTCCACAACGGCAATACGGGGACTCCTATGAGGAGGTTGCCTGGCAGAAGCATGTCGCGGACGAGGAACCACATTTTGCTCAACAATAGCAGGGGTTCGAGTTAGACCTCCCTGTCCAATAATAGCTGGGCGACTCCTAGTAGCAGGAGCTTCCTCATCTAGTATGTTACAAATTAGCATAACCACGCGAAGCCCAGCATGATGTTTCATCAACCCAATTAGCTGACTGTCACACGCTATAGGAACCTTGAAGCCTTGTTCATCAAGGATGCTGAACCGTGCAGTCTGCTCTGGGCTCATTTCAGCAAGTTCACGCACAGCAGCAACCAAACCAGGGATAGTGCATAACTGCACAGGCGCTACTTCCATCTTCAGATTGTGAGCTTGATTCCACGTGCTCTTCCCATCTGCTAATTTAATGTGGTAGCCGTAGATGGTGACCTGAACCGTGTATTTGGGTTCAGCGGAGATCCTACTTAACAGAAAATTGGAGACAAAAGATAAGAATTGTTTGTCAGTGTCGTGCTAGCAAACAATTCTATGTTTGATATATCTCTATAATGCCAATAGCCAGCTAGTAGTTATAGGTAGTGCGAATAGCAAAGAGAAGAGTAGCTCACCCGCAATTAGCCAGAAGTACTTCTTCCTCGGCAAATGGATCTGCCATCCTTCCCGCTGCTCAGCTCGTCGGCGGTAGAGGCGGGCTAGATCGTCGCAACGGCTGGCACGGCATTCGGCATTAGAGCTCGGTAGCAGCGAGTAGGCGCAGCAACTTGGCGCCAGAAGTCAAATGCCCGAAGAGATCATTCTGGTTGGAGAGGGGATTTTGACGCCACCGGTGCTAGGGTTCATGCGAAAGGAGGGAGGGAGTGGATTTGTGAATTTGGTCAACACATCATGCTCCTTTAGTCTCTCGTTTTGCCTACGTGGTTGCCGCGTTGGTACTCGCGTCACAAAAATATTACTGACATGAGGGTCCCGACCGTCTAATTCACGGGGCAGTTTCATGGAATGTTTGGATTTGGTAGGGGTGAGATGAGTTTGCATCGAAATGGACCCTCTCGGTAGTTGGCGGCCCAACATTTCGAAACGCGGCAATTTCAGGCAACTTAGGTACCGCGGTGCGCTGGCCTGGGAACTTTGGTACCACAGAGGAACATGCCCATCACGTCAATGACAAGAGAAACGAATACATAGAGCATTACCAAAGTTACTATGTGTTCACTACTGAGGAAACTGATAGAAAGAGTTTGCAACACCGACATATGGAGGTGAATGCGATAATGCCAGCTGTGATGAGGTATATGCCCTGGTCTGACCAAGAAATCACTTGGAGCATCAAAGATCACCCCAGGCTCATGCTGAGTCCTGGATCATATGCACTGGTGTTGGACCCGACATTCATTGGGCCGAATATCAATGTGAGGTTTTCCAAGGTACTGATCGACAACGGTAGTAGCATCAACATCATGTACAAGGATACTATGCACAAGTTGGGAATATCGGAGAACATGCTCCAAGCGATGAAGACAACTTTCCATGGCATTGTGCCGGGTATATCATGTGAGCCCATTGGGAAGGTCTGGGTTGACGTGTTATTCGGCACGAGGGATAGCTGTCGGACTGAGAATTTGGAGTTTGAGGTTGTGAATTTGGAAAGTGCGTATCACGCGTTACTCGGTAAACCTGCTCTCAACAAGTTTATGGCAAGTACTCACATCAGTTACTTGAAGATGAAATTGCCTGGACCAAATGGAGTGATCACCATAGTTGGGGACTTCAGACATTCCATTGAGTGTGCCTCCACCGGATCTAACCTGGCCGAGTCACTTGTGATTGCATAGGAGAAAAGGAGAATCCAGGAGGTGGCGGCATTGGCTCAGTCCGTGCAGTTGCATATGCTGGCACTGAGTAACCCGCACAGGAGTGTCTCGTTTCAAGGTACAAAGGATACCAAGAAAGTGCCTATTGATGATCAGTTCCCAGAGCGCACCATAACCGTTGGTGCCGGGTTAAGCAACAAATAGGAAAGCAAGCTCGTCCACTTCCTCTGTGAGAATCGGGATATCTTTGTTTGGTCCACACAGGATCTGCAAGGTGTACCGAGGGAGTTGGCCAAGAATTCTTTGCATGTAAGACCTAGAGCTAAGCCGGTGAAGCAACCTATCTGCCGCTTCACCAAAGACAGGAGAAAAGTGATTGGTGACGAGATAGCTTGGCTCCTTGTAGCCGAGTTTATCATGGAGGTACTCTATCCAGATTGGTTGTCTAATCCGGTGCTTGTGGATAAGAAAAAAGATGATCCGAATATAGAAGCGGTGTGGTGTATGTGTATTTATTACACGAACCTAAACAAGGCGTGTCCAAAAGACACATTCACACTGCCAAGGATAGCTCAAGTCATAGATTCGACCGCTAGGTGTGAGTTGTTGTCGTTTGTAGATGCGTATTCTGGTTTCCACCAGATACCCCTGAACCTAGATGATCAAATAAAAATTGCCTTCATTACCCCGTATGGGGATTATTGCTATCGTACCATGATGTTTGGATTACGTAATGCTGGAGCACCATATCAGAGGTTTATGCAAAAATGTTTACATGATCAAATTGGCAAAAATGTCCAAGTATATGTTGATGATGTTGTGATAAACACTAAGGAAAGTAAAACGCTCCTAGATGATATCCAGCAAACATTCGTGAACCTAAGAAGGTTCCGAATGAAGCTTAACCCAGAGAAATGTACCTTTAATGTGCCAGCTGGGAAGTTACTCGGTTTTCTCGTGTCTAGCCGAGGTATCGAGGCCAACCCAACAAAAATCTGAGCCATAGAATGAATGGAGCTGCCGAAGTGTATAAATGATGTTCATAAGTTCACTGGATGCTTGGCATCGCTGAGTCGGTTTGTATGTCAGCTGGGAGAAAAGGCATTGCCTCTCTATCAGCTAATGAAAAAATCAGATAAATTTGCATGGACACCGCAAGCTGATTGCGCATTCCACGAACTAAAAAAGATGCTAGCCTCTACACCTGTGTTAGCTTCACCACTAGCCAAAGAGCCAACACTGCTCTATATAGCCGCGATCAACCGAGTCGTAAGTGCAGTGATAGTGGTGGAGCATGACGAGGAGGGTAAGTCCATGCAGAGGCCAGTGTATTTCCTAAGAAAGGTGTTTTCTGCGTCAAAACAAAACTATCCGCACTACCAAAAGATGGCATATAGTGTGTATATGTCGGCAAAGAAGCTCAAGCATTACTTCGAGGAACACCCAATAAAAGTGATATGTGAATCACTCATATCCTGGATAATGAGCAACAAGGATGCCAGTGGCTGGATTGCGAAATGGGCAATTGAGTTAGCTCCCTATGCACCTCAATATGATAGGAGAGATGCCATCAAATATCAAGCAGTGGTAGATTTCTTCGTGGATTGGGCCAAGATGCAGTACGAACCACCTTTGCCAGACTCAAATTATTGGAGGATGCACTTTGATGGATCGAAGTTGAAGGAAGGTCTAGGGGCCGGGGTAGTGCTTACCTCGCCCAAGAAAGATCAACTGAAATATGTTCTCCAGATCCACTTTAGAGCATCAAACAATGTTATCGAGTATGAAGCGCTCGTGCATGGACTTAAAGTGGCAAAGGAAGTTGGATACATTGGATACAGTGGCGAATCCAAGATAAAAATGTAGGATGGGCTCAAAATACCGAGAACATAATTTCAGAAGACAATACAATACAACCTACAACGGAATTTCGAAACTAAGATGCACAATTAGCCATGCACCTACAACACAAGGCTTACATTGTAAATATATTCAGTTTAGCTCGATTCTAACACCTTTTTGCTGCCTTCACTACTAAAATTTTAACCTTTTATCATCAACCATGGTTGAGGCATTCATATTTGATAGTTTATTCCTACAAATGGAGGGTAGGCTCGAGCCTAACGAAGCATGGCTGGTAAATTCGCCCCTGATCGGATACAATGCTTTGGTGATTCGGATTTGGTGGTGCAGCAAGTGTCTGGTCATTGGGATGCCTTGGATGTAAACATGGCCCTTTATAAGTTCAATTTCCAAAAGATATGCAGGTACTTTGAGGGATGTGAATTCCATCATGTACCTCGGCTTGAAAATGAGGCAGCTGACATACTGTCTAAGCTAGGCTCATCCCGGCAGCCCATCCCGCGAGGAGTTGCTTTAGCGCACTTGAGAAAACCATCTATAACACCTTCACCAGAATCTGAATCAATCTATGTCCCGGAAAACTGCAGATCAGAAGCTACCCCAAAGGACATTGACTGGGAGAACACCTCATCAAACCTAGGGACTATCTCGGCAAACTCGGGGATTGCCTCGTAGAACCCGGGGACTGATCATCCTAATCCAGCGGGAGTTATGTCGGTGTATGCAATGGAAGTTGATGAGGAGCTTTTCCCCATTCGTGATGTACCAACATGGGCAAAGCCAATTTTTTAGTTCTTGAAAGATGGAACTTTGCCAAGTGATGAGATACTTTCAAGGCAAATCCAAAAGAGAGAAAAAGCATACACCATTATCAATGCCAAACTATACAAAAGGAGCATCACAAGCGTTCTGCAGCGATGTGTTGACCCGGAAGAAGGGCTTGACATCCTCTGAGATATCCATCAGGGGGAATGTGGGCATCACGCATCATCCAGAGCCTTAGTAGCAAAAGTTTTTCGGCATGGATTTTACTGGCCACGTGCCTTGGAGAAAGCCGATGATCTAGTAAGGAAATGTAATGGTTGTCAGATGTACACCACCAAGACACACATGCCAATGACAAAGCTGAAAACTATACCAATCACTTGGCCATTTTCTGTGTGGTGCTTGGATATGGTTGGCCCGTTTAAGCCAACAAAAGGAAACATGACCCATATCTTGGTCATGGTGGATAAATTTACCAAGTGGACTGAAGTGAAGCCGATAAGAAAATGTGATGGAGCTACGGCCATGGCTTTCCTCAAAGATATTATTCTAAGATATGACTATCCTCACAGTATCATAACTGATAATGGCACCAACTTTGCTGAAGGAGCACTTGCGAGATTCTGCCGAGAAAAGAAGATCCGGCTAGATATTGCATCAGTATCCCACCTCACATCGAACAGACAAGTGGAAAGATCCAATGGACTAGTTTTGTTCGGGATAAAACCCCGGCTCATTGAGCCGCTGCAAAGATCAGCGGGGTGCTGGATAGAAGAACTACCAGCAGTACTATGGAGTTTAAGAACAACTCTAAATCGATCAACAGGCTATACGCCATTCTTTCTGGTATATGGGGCAGAAGCTGTATTACCAGCCGACATAGAGCATGACTAGCCCAAGGTCGCCCAATACACAGAAGCCGAAGTTCAGGAAGCTTGGCAAAATGATGTCGATCTGCTGGAAGAAGCGAGAGAACTGGCCTTGTCCAGATCCGCCATATATCAGCAAAATCTCTGACGCTACCATAGTCGGAAAGTTAACCCCCGAGTCTTCCGGGAACGTGATCTGGTACTTCGGCTGGTGCAAAACACTACCGGCACGCATAAGCTATCCCCTCCATGGGAAGGGACATTCAACGTAAGCAAAGCATTGCACAATGATTTATATTATCTCATTGATGCACAACCACATGAGAAAAACAAGGCGGACAGATCCGGTGAGTAATCTAAGCGTCCATGGAATGTAACTCTGCTTCGTCCATTTTACACTTAGCGAAAAGTGTATGTATATCGAACTCTCATATGTCGGCCTATATGTCGGCAATGAGCTTATCAATGAAACCTCGGCACCTCGAACAGAAACTCGGGGACTGCCTTAAATAATTGTTATTTCCTATATTTATTTTTGTACATCGGCTGGCTTAAATTACTTACACCTTAGCCAGATTAGTAGTGTGTAGGCACCAAAAACCCAACTCTTCGACTTGCTGTTGTCCAACAAGAATTGGCTTCATGGCAAGCAAGATAACAAGTTTGGAATCGCTAAGCACATGAAAAACGACTAAGGAAAGGAACATAATCTAGCCGATGTTTGTTTATTCGGACTAACCCCTGCATTTAGTTCATCATTGTTATGTTGAATTATTTTGAGCAAATCCTCAAGTTTCAAGTATTGTTAAGTCAATTTTTTGAACCGAGGACTCGTAAGTCAAAAACCGAATCAAGGTAGACGCGAGCCAAATCATAAAATTGGGGGAACAAGAAAATGGAACTCAGGGACTGTGCCCAAGTTAATCCGACATTAAAAACTTAGTCGTAGCAAAACATAACCATTGTGCATATTACATCTGTGCCCGGTATATCGAGGATTCAACAAATTTAAAGTGTTTTTGGTTTCAAGGAGCAGTAGCGTCCGGAGCATCTGTTCCAGGTGGAGGCAAGTCGGCATTGGTGGGGGAACCTCGTTCTCTGCCTCATCATCCAGATTAGCTTCTACGTCCTCCGGATCTTCAGTTTCTTCGACAAAGTCTGAAGCTTCTTCTTCTTCGCCGCCTGAACCACCTTCGACATAAGCATCGTCGACGGCTTCAAGGAAGCTCGTCCCCTTGTTCCATTGGTGGACAAAGGCATACTGGATATAAAAATACTACATTCTAATCCAAGTTATCTTTTATAGTTAACTTTGGTCTGTTACTTAATCAACGAGGAGCACACTAACTAAAGGATCGATGAAGCGATCCAAATAGCCATCAATTGTAATCTAAGAACACCACAAATTACTTACCTTGATATAATAAGTATTTTCTTCAAAAGTTATTCATTTTACCACTTCAAACAAAAGCTTTAGTCAATCTGCTAACTACCACCCACCAAAATTATGATACCCTTAAAAGTGTTGATCAATCAACATCTACTAACAACTTTCTTTGTACTTTACTTTCATCACTTGTTAATTACTTTTAGAAGTTTAATACAAATTTATTTGTAAAGTAAAACCTAATTGTAACACAAATCTTTCATAAATCACCAAACTTAATCCATATTGATTCATGGGGATTTATTTTGGGATTTATACAAAATGCATATCATTATATATGCATAATAGCATATTGCTTCTTTAAACATTAGTCCTTACCGGACCAATGATGTTGTTTTCAGATAGTGGAGTTTATACTGACTAGAAGACCTTGACTACATAATCTTGCAGTAAAAAATGCAAGTCCACACTTGCTCATGTCCTTTGATTATTTTCTATCAAGTATTTGCAAACTATTGTGTCATCACCTGCATTTCAAAAATGTCAGAAAATACTAATTTTGATAATAATGTAAACTATTGGTTACTGATACAGGGTGATCAACTAATCTATTAAGCCTGGCAATTGGAATACCATTGTCCAGGAATATATCATCTGGACTTAACAACCAATGTCACTAGTGATTCTAGCATTGTATATCACGCGTTAACCATGAGATCTATAATGGCTCTAGGGAAGTCAGCTGGATCTTCTTCCTTTCACATGGATGGATGACCATATCGTGGCGTTGTTTTCCTTTTGAGGTCCAACGTATGGGTGGGACCACTTAGTTCCCCGTGATCTTGGTATCTAGACTGTCTAGAGAGACGATCCTTGGTAGGTCCACCAACTCATTGGGGCGACCAAGATATGTCTACTCATTAGAGTCCTCAATGTAGTCAACCATAGTTATATCCGCACACGGATTAACGGAGGTCGTTGCTGACTCGTGTACTAACGAGCTCGTTAGGGAAACCCAAGAGGAAGGTATGATGAGCACAGCAGTAAGTTTCCCTCATTTATGAAACCAAGGTTATCAATCCAGTAGGAGCAAGGAAACACCCCAAAGGTGTAGCTAGCTGAGCCTTGGCAGGGCGCACTACCGGTGCCATCAGCAACGTGGAGACCTGCACAACACAACCACAAAACTCTATCCCCAACTTGCGATGAGGTTGTCAATCTCACCGGTTTTGCTGAAAACAAAGGATTAAACATATCGAGTGGAAGAAAGTAATACTTTGCAGAAAGTAAACACAAAGCAGTAAACAGTTTGATTGTAGATTGAATGTAAAAGAAAGGACCGGGGTCCATAGTTCACTAGAGGTGGATCTCCTTCACATAGATAACATGCTGGGTGAACAAATTACAGTGGGGCAATTGACAAACATCGAGAAAGCATACAAGCATATACTACTCATCTTGACTCCTTTGAGATTCGATTGCGCATTACAACATTATACATAGACCGCCATCCAACTGCATCTATGACTAATAATCCACCTTCAGGTTATCATCCGAACCCCCTCCAGTATTAAGTTGCAAGCAACAGATAATTGCATTAAGAATTGCGTGTAATGTAAACAATATGATTGTTCTATGAACAAATGATTGTTGTTTTCTCCCTAGTAGCAACAACACATCTAGTACCTTAGAGATTTCTATCACTTCCCCAGATTACCAGAGGCATGAACCCACTATCGAGCATAAATACTAACTCTAGGAGTTGCTAGCATCTACTTGGCCAAGATAGCTACTAACAACGGAAAGCATGCAAGATCACAAATAACAAAGACATGATAGAATCAATAATCAATCTGAAATAGCATCTCAATTTCCATCGGATCCCCGCAAACACAACATGCAGAATTACAAATAGATGATCTTGATCATTAACGGAGCTCACAAGATCTAAACATGATAACACAAAGGAGGAGAACCAACCATCTAGCTACTACATGGACCCGTAGTCCAGAGATGAACTACTCACGCATCACACCGGAGGCTTGCATGATGATGAAGAAGGCCTCCAGGGTGAATTCCCCTCTCCGGCAGGGTGCTGGGAAGAGCTTCAGATCCCTCCCGATCTAGGGGCAGAGACGACGGTGGCTAAAGACTCTTTCGTGGATTTTTGATCGGGTACTTAGGGTTTCTGTATCGGAGGCAATATATAGTCGGAAGAGGAGGCCGAGGGGGTGCCTGGGCTGGCCACACCACCCCCTGGCGCGGCCAGGTGGTGTGGCTGCCCCTGGCGCCTCTCCGTATCGTATTCTGGCTCCGTGTGTCGCTCGGTGAAAAACTGACTTTTGCTTTTGTCCCGTCCAATTTCGAGAATATTCATTTTTTGACTTTCCTAGAACCAAAAAAAGCAGAAAACAGGTAGCTGGCACTATGGCTCTTGTTAATAGGTTAGTCCAAGAAATCATATGAAAAGTACTCCAAAGTGTGGACAAAACATAAGAAAGTAGATAAAACCAAGCATGGAACATCAAAAATTATAGATACAAGTGGCATCCCGCTAAAACCACTACTAGAAAATCATGTTGTTTTTGTGCACTACATCTTCATGACCGCATGCTCATGTCATCATGCCACATTGCATTTGAGCATCGTCATGTCATCATGCATTTGTTTGTCTAAAACTATTTTCTAAAAGCCTAGTTTTGTTTTCTAAATATTCCCCGTCTTAATTTCAAATCAAAACTCCGGTCTTTTCCGGGTCTTTTATTTGTCTAAAAACTATTTACAAAAGTCTATTTTTAAATTAAAATAAAAGTTTATATTATTTTTGGGATGCAGCCAGCCAGGCCCGAAAGCCCGGCCGGCCACCTCAAACCCTAGTCTAAAAATACCTAATCCTAATTCTACCCAATCCTACCCTACCCAGCCTCCCTCCACCTCACACCTCCACCTCACTCCAGCCAACCACCATCCGCCACCTCCCCTCACACCCGCCACCTCACCGGTGGACACACACACACCCACACCACATGCACGCACTCCCACGCGCGCTGCCATTGCCTAGACCACACGCCTCACCAACTCCCACCCACGCGCACGCCACCCCTGGCCCCTGGCCGTCCACAACCACGCATGCCAACCGACCGAGTCGGGCCCCACCCCGCCGCCCTGGCCCCACCCCGCCAGCCTGTAGGATAGTGGATACCCTGGCCGTCGTCATCGTCGTTAGAAGGGTTACCCTTCCGGCTTGGCCTGGGCAGGGTTATGGATGCCATTGGTTATTATTCAGGGCTCTTGGCCCAATTTGCATCTTGTCCGTACTCGGACGCTCTATCGTTTCCAAGGTGATTTGGATCTTTGTATAATATATCTGTATTCTTGACTCATGGAGTCGTTGTTGTATTTATCTGTTCTGTGGGTCCCATCGAGGACTGTTGTGTAATGGTATTACTTCGTTTTCCACCCGCACGAAAGTGCCTGGTGGGCGTCCTTGAATCGTTTCTATGCGGGTTTGGCGGAAAGGGCTAAAACTTGCATAGGGCCGATTCGAGGGTGTTACAATACATTTGCAATATATCAACATCTCCAAGCTTAACTCCTGCTCGATCTCGAGTAGGTAAGTGATAAAAAGAAAGAATAATTTTTGAGGTGACATGCACCATCATAAACTTGATCAAAGTATTTGTAAAACATGGATAGCTACGATCATAGTACTTCAATCATAACATGAAAGACAAAGTTCTAGCAATAAGACAAAGCAACTATGTTGCAACATGAAAAGGCACAATCAAAAGATTCATGAATAACAATGCTTTGCAAGACGTTTGTTTGTTTCACATAAAGAAAACATAGCATAGTGGCATTCAGCTTTTTCCCTCATAGAGTAGCAAAACATAAATGCATAGGACACCTTCAAAGTTCATAAGAGTGACTAGATACAAATAGTTTAAAACAAGTAATATCAAAATTATGCATTGATACGTCCAAAACGTATCTACTTTCCCGAACACTTTTGCTATTGTTTCTCCTCTATACTCGTGTGATTTGGATGCAACTAATGCGAACTGACGTTGTTTTCAGCAGAATTGCCTTGGTGTCTAATTTTTGTGGAGAAAATCAACTATCAGGAAAAATCCCGGAAAATATGCCAAAAATCCTATTTCACCCGAAGACTCCAGGAGCCAGAATACGAGACGGAGAAGAGCCCTAGGGTGGCCACACCACCTGCTGGCGCGGGCCAGGCCAGGCCGCGCCAGGGGGTGGTGTGGGCCCCCCAGGCACCCCCTCGGTCTCTCTCTTTGCCTATAAGGAGCCTTCTGACCTAAAAACTTCGGGGGGTTCGACGTTTTTTCAGAAGGAGTTCCGCTCCGCCGCCACCATCAGATTCCACGAAACAGCACCAGAAACTCCGTTCTGGCACCCTGCCGGGATGGAGAATTGGAGGAGATCATCGCCATCATCATCACCATTGCTTCTCCATCGACCATCCATGTTTCCCCCATCTATGAGTGAGTAATCCCCCGTTGTAGGCTATGGGGATGCTAGGGATTAGATGAGGTCGTTCATGTAATGGCATCAGATTGTTAGGGCATGGTGCCTAGTATCTTTTATTAGTGCTTTATGACTTTGTTGCGACTTGTTGTGCTTAATGCTTGTCATTAGGGCCCGAGTGCCATGATTTCAGATCTGAACTTATTATTGATTCATTATGATAGTATTGTTTTGGGTCTTATCTGCAAGTTGTATACACACGTCGTTGTCCGGAACCTATGGCCCCGAAGTGACAAAAATCGGGATAACCGGAAGGGAAAGGCTTTGATGTGAGGATCACATGTGTTCACGGAGTGTTAATGCTTTGCTCCGGTGCTCTATTAAAAGGAGCACCTTAATTGCCAGTAGTTCCCTAGAGGCCCCACTGCAAACGGGCTGGCAAGACAAAAGATGTTGTGCAAGTTCTCATTGCGAGCACGTATGACTATATATGGAACACATGCCTAGGATTGTCTAGTACTTGGATGCTTTATCTTATTTATCTGCAATTGCCCTATGTTCTAATTGCTATGTGAATTGTCTTGTCCATGCAACGCCCGTCCATCCATCCCTATGCCTACCGCACTCGAATCCCACTGTTTACTGCTTTTGTTACTATTGTCTTTGCTTTACTACTGCTGTTACTTTACTATTCCTACTACAAAACTGTTGCTATTGATAAACTGCTGTGAGCAAGATTGTTTTCAGGTGCAGCTGAATTGACAACTCAGTTGTTAAGGCTGATAAATATTCTTTGGCTCCCCTTGTGTCGAATCAATAAATTGGGTTTCACTTCCCTCGAAAATACTGTGATACAACCCCTATACTTGTGGGTCATTAAGACTATTTTCTGGCGCCGTTGCCGGGGAGCATAGCTTTATTTATCAAGTTCACTTGGGTTCTCTATTGTTCGCTGCTATCCATCCGTCATGGGTAACTCTCGTAATGGAAAGGTTCCTATTTTACCATCCACTACAAGAAGAGGTACGGTTCTGAACACCTCTACCGCTCTTGATTCACCGTCTGTTTTGAGTAAGTTCCTTACACCACCACATACACATGCTACACACACTGCTACTACTGCTGAATCTGAAACTTCTGATACTTATGATGCTGCTTCTACTGTGCTTGATAAGAGTGGTTCATTAGGTCCTTTCCTAGATGCTATGATTGCTAGAATTATAGCTGGAAATACCGAAACTCCTAATGAAGACAATGCCACACCTGTTAGCTCACCTGAGTCTAGTAAGAGTTATGATGCTGAAGAAGATTATGTTGAGATGACTGATGAGTTTATTGAAGAATGTAGGAACACCCATGATAGGAGCGCTGCTCAGAGTCTCCTTGAGAGGCGTACTATTAGATCCAAATTATCTCTTGATGCTAGATTCGCTGCTTCTCCCATAAACACTATAGATGAAGATTATGATTTCTCTCTCGATCTATCTTACATAGCTATTGTCGAGAATGAACCTTTTTGTGGGACTAAGAATGAAAGTGCAGTAGCACATATGAATGAACTTTCTACCATGAGTGGCTTGTTTTCTGATGATATTAAGATGCGTACTTACTTTGTTGCTAAGATTTTCCCTTTTTCACTGAAAGGAGAAGCTAAAACTTGGTTTGGTAATTTACCTCCTGGATCTATTGATAGCCCTGAGTGTTTGATTAGTACTTTCCTGCAGAAATATTTTCCTCCTAGTGCTAGACATGCTGTTTTGCAGGAACTTTTTGATTTTAAACAGGGAGAAAAAGAGGTATTGCCCGAATCTTGGGCAAGGTTTTGTGATTTGATTCATGCACAGGCTAGAAGTCCATTACCTAAGAATGAGCTTCTTGATATATTTTATAATGGACTAACCGAAGATTCTAGGACATACCTAGATAGTTGTGCTGATTGTGTTTTCAGGAATAGGACTCCGAAGGAAGCTGAGGAACTAATGGCTAAAATAAGCAAGAATTATGAAGATTGGACTCCTCCTAAACAAGCTATACCTGAAGTAATTGTACCTGAACCATCTATTCCGGTGCCTATTCCAACATCAAAGAGGAGGGGAGTTATTGAATTAAATGATGAAGTGATGAAGGAAGCTAAGAAATGTCTTAAGGAGAAGGGAATTAAAGCTGCAAATGTCAAGAATTTACCTCCTATAGAAGAATTATGTAAGCCTATTCCCTACTCATCCACTATTGAGGTACACTCTCTCCAACACTTTGATGAAGGTGCTATCCCTTACTCTAAACCTCCTGATCAATGCTTAGAAGAATTTGATATCTTTATTATTAAGCAAGATAACTTTAATAAAAGGGTGCAAAATCATCTAATGGAAAACACTAGAGATATTGTAGAGTTGAAAGATATTGTGGAAATAACCTCTAATGATGTTAAAATGATTGTTAAACACTTTCAAATGGTTCAAACTCAAATAGATCAACTCGTTAAAGTGCAAAACGACTTGCTAGTTAATGCTGCTAAAGAAAAACATGCTTATGAAATTAGAACTAGAAGTGGTGTTACTACCCAGGATCCTCTATATCCTGAGGGGCATCCCAAAAGAATTGAGCAGGATTCTCAACAAGCTGAAAATAGTGGTTCTACTCATAAGAAAAGGAAAAAGAAACATAAAACTGTTGTAGAACCCTCTGAACCTGCTATAGATCCTAATAGTATATCTATCTCTGATGCTGAAACTGAAACTGGTAATGAAGAAAATGAAGTGCCTAATGAAGAAAAAGTTGAAGAAGAACCTAAAAATCACACTAAGACTACTAAATACACTAAAGAAGATTTTATTGCTAAGAAACATGGTAGTGAAAGAGAACCTTGAGTCCAAAAACCTATGCCTTTCCCTGATAAGAAACACAAGTCAAAGGAAGATGAACACTATAATAAGTTTTGTGAGTGGATGAAGCCTTTATTCTTGCAAATTCCTTTGACTGATGCTATTAAGTTACCTCCTTACTCAAAGTATATGAAGGATATTATCTTGAATAAAAGGAAGATCCCTAATGAAGAAATCTCTACTCTGCTTGCTAATTATTCTTTCAATGGCAAGGTTCCTAAGAAACTTGGAGACCCAGGGATTCCAACTATCCCTTGCTCTATTAAGAACAGTTGTGTTAGAACTGCTTTGTGTGATTTGGGAGCTGGAGTTAGTGTTATGTCTTTCTCTCTATATAAAAGGCTTCAGCTTGAAAAATTGATACCAACTGATATATCTTTGCAAATGGCTGATAAATCTACCACTATTCCTGTGGGGATATGTGAGGATGTACATGTTCAGGTGGCTCACAATTGCTTGATATTAACTGATTTTGTTGTGCTTGAAATGCTTGAAGATGATAATATGTCTATTATTCTTGGGAGACCTTTTCTTAATACTGCAGGAGCTGTTATTAATTGTAATCAAGGAAAGGTGACCTTCAATGTTAATGACAAGGAACATACTGTCTATTTCCCCAAGAAGATTGAAAGGACTTATGGACTGAATTCAATTGAACATGTTGAAGGCATTCAAGTTGGAGAAATATATTGTCCCATACCAAGAGAAAAAATTGAAACTATTATGATTGGGACCATTGCTATCAAGGTTGAGGTAACATAATCATTAATGGAGTACAAAGTTTTGTCTCATATGCAATTGTTTTGGTAGCAAGACTTGATCAACCTTGCTAACAAAAGGATTCCATTGAACAAAACAATGTTTTCATTATGATTATCTCCATTTATTTCTACCCTTTGCATTTTTAGTTTTGCTTTCATTTAGTTTTCTTTGTGTTGTTAGTTTCTTGCATGTTAGAACTTCTGTAGTTCTAGCCTTGTTTTGTCCTTGCATCATGTTTCCAAAAGAAAAAAATCTATCTGTCAGAAAAATCATTCTTCTATTTCTGAAAATTGCCCAAAAATAAAGTGTCTCGAAAAATTCCAGAAAATTCATATTAAATTTTTACGTGAAAAAAGGGGCAGAGGAGTACCTGGTAGGTACCAGGGGGGCCACCAGGCAGGCACACCATGTGGTGGCGCGGCCAGCCCTGGGTGGCACCATGCCCTGGTGTGGGCCACCCCTGGCCCCCCACCACTTCTCTCACCTGCCACTTTCTTCTCTCTCCCGAGTAAGCTCTAGTTTATAGCTCAAAATCGCGTTCTTTCTGTGCTTGCTCTCGATTTCTTCGATCTCCTTGCTCAGCCCATCTTTCTTGCTGAAATTTGGAGCAATTGTTCCTTGGTATGTGACTCCTCCCCTTGTCCAAGTATATTTGTGTTTAGTGGATTATATGTTGAGTATTTTGCTGCTGTAGGTGACTGGTTATGAGATCTTGTAAGCTTGTTTGATGCTTAGAGATATAGATTTGATGCATGTTTAGGCCTCTTGCAAGTCCCTATGAGTAGAATCCTTTATTATATTTACTTTGCAATCACTTGTTTAATAGGTGTTTAAATTTCAGAATACCAAGCATGAACAACCATACTTTTGGAGAAATATTTGAGAGTGATGCACCTAGGAGGTCGAGGCCCTCGAGAACAGCCTCTCAAGCTAGGCCATCATACAATGAAGATCTCATTGCAACTCGTATTGGCAATGAAAGGGATGATCGGGATGCTCATCCATCCTCTTTTCCTTGTTTTACTTTCTTACAAGCTGCAGGTATTCTTGATGATTTCTTGCTACTGATTGAGAGGGTAGGCCTAACCTCTTATATGCAAGATGAGAGTGCACAGTACGCTATGCTCACCAAAACTTTTGTTGAGAGTTTCTCATTTACTAACACATCCTATCATTCCACTGTCTCCTTTAAAATCTATGATATGCCCTTCACCATGCCTTTGGAGAGATTTTGCAATATTGTAGGTATGCGTATGACAGGGACCGTGAAGAAAATTCAAGGGCGACCTGCTTATTTCTTGGAGCTTTACCGAGGGGTGACCAATGATGATGACCGCGTGGCGCAGCGCGGAAAGATAAGAAATATCCAACTCCCTCCTCTTAGATACTTTGCATACTATCTTGCCACTAGTGTATTGGGTAGGGAGAACACTAGTAATATCTCCAACTATCACTTAGATTTCCTTGCTACTGCGCTCAACAACGATACTCGGTACAATCTTGGCTCGCTTATTGCTCGCCGCCTAGCTGCTAGGGGGCCTATCTATGGGGGCGTCATTGCCTCGCGTATAGTCGATGCATTAGATCTTTCAGTGGCTCCTGATGATGCTATGATAGCACCACAGAGGCTCGACCTTGTTGCCATGAAAACTCATCACTTTGTCACTGCTACCTCTGATTTGAACAATCTAGTATATAGGATGCTTTTCACTGACGGGGATGAAAGGGAGATCCTTTTGCCACAGCCTGCTTTGTTTAGTGTTGACAGGAGACCGTGGTCGTGCTCCAAGGAGGAGGTGGACGAGCAGCTTCGCTTGCCGGGTTTCCACGAGCAGCACCAGGAGGATGTGTCCTCCTACGATTACTCCGCATATTATGGAGGGGCGTACTCGGGCTCGCACCAGGACGAGGGTACCTCCTCGTCGTACCCCGGTGACACTTCATCCTGGCCAGCTTGGGATTGATACCCACTTAGGCCAAAAGCCTAAGCTTGGGGGGAGGTACGCCGACACCGCACTCATCTCCATATCATGTTGCATCGGTACTTTGTATATTCATGTTTTCATTCTCTTTTTAGTTTTTGTTCTTCTTTGCTTTTGCTTTCGAAAAACACAAAAGACCAAAAATATTTTTGTTGTTTCTCTTTCGCTTGCTTCTTCTTTTTGCCTTGGTTTGCTTTTTCCCTTTTTGCTTTGTTTGAACTATTCGAAAAATCCAAAAAGATTTTGCTTTGCTTGTTTTTCTCTTTTGGTTCTTATTTAAAAATCGAAAACACCAAAAATATTTGTCGTTCTTCTTTGGTTTTTGCGAGTTTGCTACAGGGTTCGGCAGTTCTCAGTGGATTATTGGTTTCATATTATTATTCAAGCCACACAAGTGAAGAGCAATAATGAGGATCAATGACAACTTGAGGCGTGGTAAGAGGCTGGTAACGAACTCTATTTTTTCATTTTTGTACATATACTCATCTTTGTGAGCTTGCTTAGTCCGTTCATGTAGAGTGTATGTTTTCTTTGGATGCTTAATAGTTTTTGCTTTCTTATGATTAGCTCCAGCTTGCTAATAATTTGTAGCATGTCTCATGAATGTTTGCTTGCATTACTCTATTCATAAATTGGTATGACACCGTGGTATCCTCCTCTGAATGTTTCATTTGATTGACTTGGCACATGCTCATGCATGCTCATGACTGTAATAGTCAGTTAAGCCTCGATGAATTATTTTGCCTTGAGGATCTTGAATCACTTTCATGCCATGAGTAGTCTTGTTTTGTTGCAAGCATGATAATGACAGCTATTGCTCTCTCGTTTGTTGCTCCCTTACTATTGCTAGCCTTCACTTCCACTGAGTGTTTTACTCATGTTTCCAACTCCCTAAACCAAATATTTCCAAAGTGTCCACCATATCTACCCATTAGCATCATTTGCTACTTCCGTGCATATTCAATATGCCTTGTTTTCTTCCGAATAAAATGTTTGATTGTTATGAGAAAGTTAGTTAGTAAAGCTCTCACGAACTTGATGGCACACTTTATTTTCTTGCACTTAATAAACCTGAACCATTGCGTCCTTCTTTGTTGTGCATATGCTTGCGCTTTATGAGTTCGAGTTAGCAGAACCATGTATCATGGGGACCGCTTTCAACACTTCATAGGTACTTTGTACCTAGTTGATATCATGTTCTTTTGCTTATGGATCCCGGCGGTGTGAAATAAAAGTGGAACTTGTAAGATCATGGAGTTCGTATGTATGTTAGAGAAACGCCTGGGCCGCTAGCCTAAGCCATGCCTAATCATGGTGGAAACTTGCAGCATAACCATAATGAGCATTCTATGAAGCATCCTCAATAAAAATCTATGCACATAGTAAATAAAAAGATCGCTGAGATGCTCATTGTCTGCTTGCCTTATTGTTTTGATCATGGGATAGCTCCCGTGTCATGCGCAAGGGGTACCCCATTGGCGGTTCTCTATGATACGTATATACTTACAATGACAAGAGCTTATTTGTGACTAAAGTTGAGTAGCATGAGGATCGGTCTTCGTAAGTAAGGGGCATGAGACTTCAATTTATAACTTGTCAAGCATATCCTCTTAGTTGTGTCACTTTCACCTTAACCACATTAAAGATGCTTATGATAGGGGCAATGAGAGCTCAAAGCTAACGAGTACCATACTTTCAGCATTTGGAAGCCTTTCAAATTATTCAAAACCTTTTCTTCAACTTGTTGAGTCTCCACTTATTCTTTGAGCACCTTCTTGAGAGCATAGTTGTCATTCTTTGTGTTTGTTCCAATACTTGATTATTTGTGTTATGACTTTGATGCTTGTATCTTTGATATCTTTACTTCTAGTCATCACTTGAACTTCAGAGGTGCCTTGGCATTCATAATCAAAGGCAAGCGAGATACCACTCTATCAGACCTTTTTATGAGCATTGTAATGTTGCTTATGTTTGTGCTTCATGATACTTATTATTCTTGAGTTGGAATTTCTTCATAGCTTGCAATAACTATTAAGTAGACTCAGTTGCATACTCTTTATTATGAATTGTCTAGGTAGTTGATCACATTGCTGAGAATATTTACATCATATGAAGCAAATGTGTTCGTGAAAGTTCTTTTATCGCACTCAGTTTCCAACTGAATTGCTTGAGGACAAGCAATAAGCTAAGCTTGGGGGAGTTGATACGTCCAAAACGTATCTACTTTCCCAAACACTTTTGCTATTGTTTCTCCTCTATACTTGTGTGATTTGGATGCAACTAATGCAAACTGACGCTGTTTTCAGCAGAATTGCCTTGGTGTCTACTTTTTGTGCAGAAAATCAACTATCAGGAAAAATCCCGGAAAATATGCCAAAAATCCTATTTCACCCGAAGACTCCAGGAGCCAGAATACGAGACGGAGAAGAGCCCTGGGGTGGCCACACCACCTGCTGGCGCGGGCCAGGTCAGGCCGCACCAGGGGGTGGTGTGGGCCCCCTAGGCACCCCCTCGGTCTCTCTCTTCGCCTATAAGGAGCCTTCTGACCTAAAAACTTCGGGGGGGGCGACGTTTTTCTAGAAGGAGTTCCGCTTCGCCGCCACCATCAGATTCCACGAAACAGCACCAGAAACTCCGTTCTGGCACCCTGCCGGGATGGGGAATTGGAGGAGATCATCGCCATCATCATCACCATTGCTTCTCCATCGACCATCCATGTTTCCCCCATCTATGAGTGAGTAATCCCCCGCTGTAGGCTATGGGGAAGGTAGGGATTGGATGAGGTCGTTCATGTAATGGCATCAGATTGTTAGGGCATGGTGCCTAGTATCTTTTATTAGTGCTTTATGACTTTGTTGCGACTTGTTGTGCTTAATGCTTGTCACTAGGGCCCGAGTGCCATGATTTCAGATCGGAACTTATTATTGATTCATTATGATAGTATTGTTTTGGGTCTTATCTGCAAGTTGTATACACACGTCGTTGTCCGGAACCTATGGCCCCAAAGTGACAAAAATCGAGATAACCGGAAGGGAAAGGATTTGATGTGAGGATCACATGTGTTCACAGAGTGTTAATGCTTTGCTCCGGTGCTCTATTAAAAGGAGCACCTTAATTGCCAGTAGTTCCCTAGAGGCCCCGCTGCAAACGGGCTGGCAGGACAAAAGATGTTGTGCAAGTTCTCATTACGAGCACGTATGACTATATATGGAACACATGCCTAGGATTGTCTAGTACTTGGATGCTTTATCTTATTTATCTGCAATTGCCCTATGTTCTGATTGCTATGTGAATTGTCTTGTCCATGCAACGTCCGTCCATCCATCCCTATGCCTACCGCACTCGAATCCCACTGTTTACTGCTTTTGTTACTATTGTCTTTGCTTTACTACTGCTGTTACTTTACTATTCCTACTACAAAACTGTTGCTTTCTGATAAACTGCTGTGCAAGATTGTTTCTAGGTGCAGCTGAATTGACAACTCAGTTGTTAAGGCTGATAAATATTCTTTGGCTCCCCTTGTGTCGAATCAATAAATTGAGTTTCACTTCCCTCGAAAATACTGCGATACACCCCCTATACTTGTGGGTCATCATGCATCAATCAACAAGTCTTGGGACAATGCACATAGAACTAAGAATGGCCACTATGCTCTCAAAGAAGGTGCATAAAGATAGAAGGTGGGGGCTCAACATATAAGTGGAAGAAAGGCCTTCATAGAAGGAAGTAGGGATTCAAGTCTCATAAAGAGCTTCCAAAAATTATGGTACTTATTAGCTTTTAGCTCTCATTGCCCCTATTATAAGCATTTTTAATGTGATTAAGGTTAAAGTGACACAACTAAGAGGATATGCTTGACAAGTTATAAACCGAAATCTCATGCCCCTTACTTACGAAGACCGAACCTCATGCTACTCAACTTTAGTCACGAGTAAGCTCTTGTCATTGTAAGTACATATGTATCATAAAGAACCACCAACAGGGTACCCCTTGCACATGATACAGGAGCTATCCCATAATCAAAATGACAAGGCAAGCAGACAATGAGCATCTCAGCGATCTTTTTATTTGCTATTTGTATAGGTTTTTATTGAGGATGCTTCATAGAGTGCTCATTATGGTGATGCTGCAAGTTTCCACCATGATTAGGCATGGCTTGGGCTAGCAGCCCGGGCATTTCTCTAACACACATACAAACTCCATGATCTTACAAGTTCCACTTTTATTTCACACCGTCGGGATCCATAAGCAAAAGGACATGATATCAACGGGGTACAAAGTACAAGTGCAATGTTGAAAGCATTCCCCATGATACATGGTTCTGCAAATTTCAAATTATAAGCATATACGCAACAAAGAAGGACCCAATGGTTCAAGTTTATTAAATGCAAGAAAAGTAGTGTGCCATCAAGTTCGTGAGAGCTTTAATCACTAGTTTTCTCATAACAAATTTAATTTGGAAGGTAGACAAAAACAAGAATATACTTGGAATACAATAAGCTAGTAGGTAGGTATGGTGGACTCTTTGGAATAACTTGGTTTAAGGAGTTGGATGCATGAGTGGAACTCATACTTGGTTACAGAGGCTAGCAAAAGACTAGGAGCGACCAACTAAGAGAGCAATAATGGCCATAATCATGCAGAGCGACAAAACATCATTGATCAAAGCATAAAGTGATACTACAAGTTGAAAACTAAAGGATCATAAAGGCTATGGTGACTTTGGATAGTCATAACATGGTGTGAGCATGCGCCAAGTCAACCCAAATAAAGCATCAAAGGAGAATACCACAATACTATGCTTTAATATGCTAAAACAACACATGATTCATCCAAGGCACATTAAGCAATCTCAATTGTTTATAACAAGTCATGCTACAGCAAAGAATACTAAGCATAAAGCCAAAACAATACCAAACATGGCATGACAAAGCATAGGCCACAGTCAAAAACAAGCTCTCTTTACCACTTAAGCATGAGCTTTCCTACTCTTTTCCAATCCAAACCAAACTATTTGAAAACCAATGTATGAAAGAGGGGTCCAACCAATTTATTCAGCAAACTAAGCAAACCAAGCAAACAAAAAACCAAAATGAAAACGAAAAAGAAGACGCTCCAAGAACAACACATTGTGCATGAAACAATAAAAATAAAGCGTTTGGAAGAAACCTGGGATTTTTATTGATGAAGAGGGGGATGCCTTGGGCATCCCCAAGCTTTAACGCTTGTACTTCTTGGATATTTCTTGGGGTGACATGCGTGGCATCCCCAAGCTTGAGATTTAGTCTGTCCTTCATCTCATTGCTCATTCCTTCCATACACCTGAAAATTTTCCTTCATACAAAACTTCACACAATCTTTATTAGCAACATTAGTGCACTCAAGATAATAAGTCTTTAGGTTCAGTTCCAACACTAATAAAACTTCCATTAAAACACTAGCTACTGTATCACTTCCCTCAAAAATCTCAATTCCCCAAAAGAACTAAAAAAGGAACCAACAAGAAACAAATGCAGAAAATGGTAGAAATCTGTCAAAACAGACCAGCAGGTAAAGACGAATTTTTTCGAAGATCTTATGTTTCTCAAATCAAAAAGTGTTGAACTAAAGAAAGTTAGATAACAACCTGGGGAAGAAGCGCAAAAATTCACGACTCAAAAGGACGTACAGAGATTTTACACAAATTTTTACAGTGAAGCACAGGAATCTGTTTCGGGACAGCAACTTTCCCAATCATTACTTCTCTCTCACTAGAGGTTACTCTTGGCACAAAAAGCAAATAAAAAGGATAAGGAGCGGTTATTACAGAGTTAATAACTTCCAAGACTCATCTAAAACTTTTGGGTTATCTCCCAATAAGTACTTTTCTTTAACGCCTTTAAGTTAGGCATAAGAAGCAAGAAAAAGAATCAAGTATTCTCAAATGAAGAAGCATTAAGATCAATACCAGAAATATCTTAAAAAAGGCAAGGTATATCATCCAAATAAGTTCTAGAGGATCCTCTCTCAATGCTCTTAGGTTCACTATTTTCATCAAAAGGGTTTTTAGGAACAATCCAATCAAGATTCTTTTCTATGGCTTCATGTATTGGTACTAGTTTAAAGGGTATTGGTATCTTGGTTTCCTCCCCATTAGGTTCAGTTTTGTTCATATTTTCTCATGTACCAATAACATCTACACATGAGCCTAGCATATTGAAACGTTCAAAGACTTTTCTAACTTCCTTGGCAACATCATAGAATTCCTTAAGCAAAGTTTCTAGAATAAAATCCCTCTTTTCAGGGTCCTCAATTTCTTTAAGTTTAAGAAACATTACTTGCATTAAGGGGTTAAGGTTAACAAATCTAGCTTCCAACATGTGAACTAAAGAAGTTGTAGCAATCTCATAGTTTGGAGCAATCTGCAAGGGATCTATCCTCAATATCCTCATGCTTACTAACATGATTAAAGAATTCTTCAATATTATCTTTCCCAATTATAGAGCCACTACCTATTGAAAGGTCTTTCAGGGTAAACTTAGGGATCAACATGGCGAGCTAAGGAAGAGGTAGCAACTATAGAAAGACTTAATTTTTTGTGTGTTTTTAATAAAGAAATCAAAACTTGTAAAACTATTTTTTTGTGTTTTTGATAAAGAAACAAGCAAACAAACGAAAGTAAACTAAGCAAAACAAAAATAACAAAGTAAAGATATTGGTTATGAGGGACTCCCCTTGTGAAGATGTCCTTGACTCCCCGACAACGGCGCCAGAAAAATACTTGCTGACACGTGTACTAACGAGCTCGTTGGGGAACCCTAAGAGCAAGGTATGATGAGCACAGCAGTAAGTTTCCCTCAGTTATGAAACCAAGGTTATAAATCCAATAGGAGCAAGGAAACACCCCAAAGGTGTAGCTAGCTGAGCCTTGGCAGGGCGAACTACCGGTGCCAGCAGCAACATGGAGACCTGCACAACATAACCACAGAACTCTGTCCCCAACTTGCGATGAGGTTGTCAATCTCACCGGTTTTGCTAAAAACAAAGGATTAAACGTACCGAGTGGAAGAAAGTAATAGTTTGCAGAAAGTAAATACAAAGCAGTAAACAGTTTGATTGTAGATTGAATGTAAAAGAAAGGACCGGGGTCCATAGTTCACTAGAGGTGGCTCTCCTTAAGATAGATAACATGTTGGGTGAACAAATTACAGCGGGGCAATTGACAAACACCGAGAAAGCATACAAGCATGTACTACCCATCTTGACTCCTTTGAGATTCGATTGGGCATTACAACATTATACATAGACCGCCATCCAACTACATCTATGACTAATAATCCACCTTCAGGTTATCATCCGAACCCCCTCCAGTATTAAGTTGCAAGCAACAGATAATTGCATTATGAATTGCGTGTAATGTAAACAATACGATTGTTCTATGAACAAAGGATTGTTGTTTTCTCCCTAGTAGCAACAGCACATCTAGTACCTTAGATATTTCTGTCACTTCCCCAGATTACCAGAGGCATGAACCCACTATCGAGCATAAATACTAACTCTTGGAGTTGCTAGCATCTACTTGTCCAAGATAGCTACTAACAACAGAAAGCATGCAAGATCACAAATAACAAAGACATGATAGAATCAATAATCAATCTAAAATAGCATCTCAATATCCATCGGATCCCCACAAAAACAACATGCACAATTACAAATAGATGATCTTGATCATGAATGGATCTCACAAGATCTAAACATGATAGCACAAAGGAGGAGAACCAACCATCTAGCTACTACATGGACCCGTAGTCTAGAGATGAACTACTCATGCATCACACCGGAGGCTTGCATGATGATGAAGAAGGCCTCCAAGGTGAATTCCCCTCTCCAGCAGGGTGCCGGGAAGAGCTTCAGATCCCTCCCGATCTAGGGACAGAGACGACGATGGCTATAGACTCTTTCGTGGATTTTTGATCGGGTACTTAGGGTTTCTGTATCGAAGGCAATATATAGTCAGAAGGGGAGGCCGAGGGGGTGCCTGGGCTGGACACACCACCCCCTGGCGCGGCCAGGCCTGGCCTGCGCGGCCAGGTGGTGTGGCCGCCCCCTGGCGCCTCTCCGTCTCGTATTCTGGCTCCATGTGTCCCTCGGTGAAAAACTGACTTTGGCTTTTGTCCTGTCCAATTCCGAGAATATTCATTTTCTGACTTTCCTGGAACCAAAAACAGCAAAAAAATAGGCAGCTGGCATTGTGGCTCTTGTTAATAGGTTAGTCCAAGAAATCATATGAAAAGTACTCCAAAGTGTGGACAAAACATAAGAAAGTAGATAAAACCAAATATGGAACATCAAAAATTATAGATAAATTTGCAATGTATCAGTCGTTCCGCTTGGGGGTCGTGTCTACATGTGGGGTCATGGAGAAGGGCAGTGATTGGCTTGGATTTTAGGTTGGGCCTCAAACCACGAAAGTTTGAACGGGGACATACTCCCAGCTGCGCAACAAAGCTTAAGGTCTCTTGTGGGTAAAGTAGCGCACCTCTGTAGAGTGTAAGAACTGTGACATGTTACTCCCTGTTTCAGGAAGGAGCTGCGAACGCTACATGAAAGGAACTCCACAAAAGTTCTAGTAAACATGTGAAGGATGTCGAGCATAGCTTTATAGAATAAAATCAACCTTTGAAGAAATGTTTACAAAAACCTGCATAACCTACGACCTTTTGATCTGTGGTTGTACTTAGTGCATCCAACACTCTTTTTTTAGTGAACTTGCTGAGTATGCTCATACTCAATCGTACCTTCTTAACCCTTGCTAGATTCGGGAGCACTCAATGGCGAACTTAGGAGGTGAACTACCTTGAAGAACTGAAGATATCCAACGGAGATCAACGGGGTCAACGTATACATCCAAAAACCTAGAAGTCAATATGAAGCGTAGCATATAAATAATCTTAGAAACCAGAACCTACTTCTATAGAGCATTTCTATAATAGCAATCGCAATCCATAGTTATATAGTAGTAGTATTTCTAGAATCGACTTTGAGTTGCTATTTCTCGTTCTCTTTTGTAAATTATAATCCTCGTTATGTCGAGGAAGTTCTTGGATCTTCTGTAATGTGAGTTATATAATGTAAAGACATGTTTTGGACTCGTGATGTTTCTGTTGTGCCATTCTGAGGGATGTAATACTAGTGAACGGTGTTCGTTGGTGTTATGTCAATGACTATAGTGTACTATATCATGCAGTGGTATGCTGGGTCACCGCAGGTCCTTAGCCCATGTAACACCCCAACTATGTTTTATGCCCAAGTTGCCCTTGTTTAAGTGGTGGCTATATATATGCCCCCACCCTATATTGTAAAACCCTAGGCATAGATGATAAGACTAGAATCCTAAGATTGGATCTTCTAGTTGTGACCTCCCTCTCAAGGGAGACTTTATCTATAAGACCTCAATAGATTTGTATCTTTGAGTTATACAAGGCCCAATCTTGCTTGATAGTGAGTTGGTGTTCAAGGCCCTTCCCTCTCTCCAATTGGGATTCAAGGGAGCATGTTTCCCAATCTTTCTTCGCGGGGATTCTACTGTAGAGGTGGCCATCGGCAGAACCAATTGGTCGTGTTTTGTGTTGTGTGGGCATAGAGTTCGTCGTGTCATTCGCATGGTGTGTGTTCGCTTCTGCAATATCTCCCACTTTTCCATGCTATTCCCATGACTTCTACACCGAGAATCATGAAAATTGGGTTATCCTACCGGGTTAAAGCCAACATATTGGTATCAGTAGCATTTGGTTGCCACAGATTTCTCTTCGGTTTGGTCTTTTCCCCCATAAATTTGAAAAATTCCTCAAAAATAGCCCCAAAGTTGACCTCGGATCAATCTCTTAATTCGCTATGTTTTGAGTGGTTTTGATACATGGAATACTTGTCTTAGGACTTGGTCCACCTTTATTAGCGTTTTATCTAACCTTTGGCCAAAATTTCCTTAGATTTGAGGTTTGGAGGCTAGGATTTCTGTCAAGAACACAAGTTATTTTTGTAGGACCCTGACCCGGAGTCTCCGGACCAACCATCCTAGAGTCTCTGGCCTAGGCAACCAAACGTCTCTAGCCTTTTCCCAATTTTTCCTCTTATATGTTTCGGCTAACATCCTTTGTTGTTTGTGTTTTGTGTGTATGTCATAACATAATAGCAAGCTTCTGCACCAACATCTACGCTCCACGACATCATGGAACACAAGCTTTCCCCCGCACCGCCGTAAGTCAATCATCAACAAGACACCAAAGGTATAACTTGTGTCACAATGTTAACCCTATTTCTTCCTTTGTGTGTTACCTATCCTATCGAGAATAACTCATTTTGTGTTTGCCCAAGCCTTGTGAACTTGTCCATGGATAGTGAGAGTGTGTAAGGAATATAAAAAGTTGTCTCGGTAACATAAAAGGGAGAGCAAAAAATAAAAATAAAAAATAAATCTCCCAATACAAAGTAGAGTCTCTAAGCTTGTAAGCAATAGAGAAAAGAGCGATCAAAGCAAGTGTGCAAATCCAGTGTGTTTCCTCTATTAGGAAATGATCTACGGTCTCTCCTTGTGTTGACATGACACCGAGCATTAGTCTCTGTTAGTTCTGCTTGTGAATAGCTCACTCCTATAGTCATGTTGATCCTATTGATCTCCACGTGTGTTTTCATCATAGGTTTCTGTAATCAATGTAACCTTTTATTTTCACTTTTCTTCTTTTGGATTTTCTCAATTTGTTACAATAACCTTGTCTTTTGATCATTTCCGTTTGGTTTCCACTCTTCTTACCCATCCACCAAAAGAATTCCAATGTTTGTAATTTTTGTGAGGTTTCTTTGACACTTCACTTTGCTTGGTTATTTTGCCTTCAAGTGTGGTAATTTGTCCAATACTATCTTCCAAGGTAAAGTGAAGCTCACGACACTATGTTCTTTTGCCTATACAACACTTGATTTGGTTCATCATGAATAGGGAAGGAGAAGAAGGTGGAATGCCCGACCACTTCCAAAATGATGACGGAACTGCAACAAGACACAACATATGGGTGCAACGTCAAGAGATGTGTCACCAATTCAACAATTTTAGGCATGTCTCGATGATACTATTGAAGAATTTCTACGAGAAAATGCACAAAATCGTGGCAAATTATGGCCATCCAAGAAGATATGGCCAATCTTGGTAATCGATTTCACCATCATTCAAGTGCTTCAAGTTCTTCACACCATACACCTCATCACCAAGAGCAACACGCGAGAGCTTCAAGGAGGCATGTCATTCTTCTAGAAGGCCAATCAAGCTCTTCGTAACAATTACCATACCCAAGACGAGCGACAACATCAATCTATGAAGGTGACCCTTCTTCATCAAGGTCAAATTCTCTACATGATGAACCATATCGCCATGCAAGAAGGCTCGTCCTCCAAAATAATGAATTCTCGTGAAGAGTTGCAAGCACAACCCCAAGGTCGACATCGACAAAAAAAATCTCAATAAATTCAATAGAACTCAAGCAATGGGTCCAATTTCAAAGAACAATCACATCGTCATCGTGAAGATTTGGATGACAACCCAATAAACAATCGTTTCCATGAATCTAAACAACAAAACAATAATGATGAGGAGGATAAACAATATTAATAAGCCATGATTATCGCCATCGACATGAAGAAAATATTTCTCATACAAGAAATGAAGATCAACACCAAGCACGTCCACACAAAAATGAGAATCCACAACATGAAGCTCAAGCACCTCAACCTAGGCATGAAGCTCGTGCTCCTCAACCTAGGCATGAAGCTCGTGCTCCTTAACCAGGATGTGAAGCTCAAGCACCTCAAAACAACGTAAGGCACAAGCACCTCAACCACGCCACGAGACGCAAGCACCTCAGCCGAGACATGAAGCTCTGCCACCAACAAGGCAAGAAGCAAATCCACATCCACAACAATAACAAGCACGTCAAGGTGACAAAGGCCCAAATGAGTATCACAACAATAGCTTCGACAATGAGTACCACCACCATCCAAGAGGACCCAATGACTGATGACGACACCCTCCATATGATCCTAACCATCATCGCAGTTACAAAAAGAAGAAGAAACTTTTGGGAAGCTCAAATTCACAATGCCTAAGTTTGCGGGCGACAATGATCCAGAAGTGTACCGCTCATGGGAACTCAAGGTCAACAAGATCTTCCACATTCACAACTATAATAAAGAAAATATGGTGATTATGGCATCCCTAGAGTTCAGAGAGTATGCAAATCTTTGGTAGGAACAAGTCCAAAATGCTCGTTGAGAAAGTAGAAGTCCACCAATTGCTACATGGGACAAGATGAAGCAACACTTGCACTCCCATTTTGTTCCAACACATTACACAGGGGAACTCTTCAATAAGCTACAAAAGCTCACCCAAGGTACAAAGAGTGTTTAAGAATACTTCCAGGAAATGAAATTACACATGATGAGAGCCAATGTGCAAGAACCGGCCAAGCAAACTATGGCAAGATTCTTGGTAGTTTTGAACCATCTAGTCATACGCATTCTGGAATTCCAACATTACACCAACTTGGTTGAAATTTTATTTGTTGCTACCGAAGTTGAGCATCAAGTAATTTAAGACATCAAGTATGCTAATACAAAAGCATTCTTTGACAACAAGAACACTTTGGGTTAATCCTTCTCCAAGTCCAAAATGTAATCCGCAAGCAATGCAAAGCCACCATTCAAGCCAATGACTACTCCCAGTCGGCCTTTAAAAAATGGAAAATCGGTGACATCCGCCAAAAGTGCCACCTCAAGTATCTACACTGAGTGTTACAAGTGCGGAGGAAGAGGGAACAAATCTTTTGAATGCACCAACACCATGGTGATGTTCATCAATGGAAATGATGAGTATGAGTCAATGAATGAAGATGGATATGAAGCTAATGCAAAAGTATCTCTCGCAAGTCATGACATGTACAGCGATTACCAAGATATTATCATGTGTGACCATGATGAAAATCCAACACTTGTCGACACCAAGGTATTGACTACACAACTCCACAAAAGTGAAGATCAAAGATGCAACATTTTCCAAACCAAAGTCGGCATCAATGAAAGATTCATCAAGGTCATAATTGATGGAGGAAGTTGCCATAACCTAACAATAAGCACCTAGTTGTGTGAGAAAATCAAACGTCCCCTCTGTCAACATAAACACTCTTACTATTTGCAATGGTTGAGCGACAGTGGAACCATCAAGATTAAACATAATGTGTCAGTCTCCTTCACAATTGTCCCCTACATGGATACAGTTGAGTGTGATGTGGTCCCAATTGCTGTTTTCCATATGTTTCTTGGAAGACCATGATAAAGGGGATTTCCACGATGGTCGCACAAATATATATATAGCTTCAATAGGCTTGGAAAAATGTGTGACTTGCGCCTGATGACTCCTAGCCAAATAATCATGAACTATGTGAAGGCTTTAGCAAGGGTGCAAAAAAAAAGCTTCAAGTGAGGTGAGTGATGAGCAAGAGAACCACAAAAATGCCAGTGAGAGCGAAAAGCCAATATGAGTGAAAAATGAAGTGTGTTCTCATTGACACCAAATGTGAGATGAGAAAAGTACGAGATAACCCATCCATGATGCACTACGTGATCATATGCAAGGGCAAGATACAGGAAACTAACGATTTATCAACAATTCCTCTTTTTTTGGTAATTATTTTGTAGGAATTTGACAATGTCTTCCCTTTCAAGCTACCTCATGGAGTTCCTCCACTTCTAGGAAATGATAACCGCATTGATCTCATCCTCGGTGAACCTTTACTAAACAACGTCGCCTACCGCAAAATCCCCAAGGAACCAAACAAAATTGAAAGACAAATTCAAGAACTTCTCTCCAAAGGTATGATTCAAGAAATCCTAAGCCCGTGCGCGGTGATTGTTGTTCCAAAGATGGATGATACTTTGTGTATGTTTATGGATTGCCGTCCCATCAATTCCATCACCGTATGTTATCGCCATTCCATACCTAG
This sequence comes from Avena sativa, assembly GCA_916181665.1. Lineage (NCBI taxonomy): Eukaryota > Viridiplantae > Streptophyta > Magnoliopsida > Poales > Poaceae > Avena > Avena sativa. The sequence goes on from OV702290.1 coordinate 161,578,158, forward strand.
ACTCGACAATATGCTCGATGAACTTAGTGGAGCCACTGCATTTTTAGAAATTGATCTTCTAGTTGTTACCACCAAATCCGCATGTCCATTGGTGATGAATAGATAACCGCATTCAAGACCAAGTTTGGTCTCTATTAATAGTTGGTTATGTCATTTGGCTTATCAAATGGCCCATCTACTTTTATGAGATTGATGAACCATGTCTTACGCTCTCTTATTGGAAAATTTGTTGCAGTGTATTTTGATGATATTCTTGTTTATAGAAAATCACTTGAGGAACATGTTCAACATGTGAAAGAAGTTCTGAAAATTCTTCGCATCGAAAAGCTTTACGATAATCTTCCCAAGTGTTCATTTGCTCGCGACAAATTGATACCGCCGCTATTTTTTGGAGCTACCAGAGGCGTGCCGCTTTTTGGACGTGCCGCTAGTAAAAACGTCTATAAGGATTTCTGTACTAGTGATAGGTTATTAACCACATGTACGTAGATCCTTTGAGTCGTCATTCCTAGCACACTTAATTTTTTATAGTATAAAATTGTATATCTAATCCTCTGAACTCTTTTTGTTGATGAACTTGCCATATATTGTGTTGCAAACAAATAGTCATGAAACTAAATTGAAGATTGTAGATTGTTAATCAAATGATAAAGTAGGCAAAAGTTGGTTAGAAAAATATATCATAATCTACCCCAAATATCAATCACAACATTACCTTCTTGGGTTATTTCATTGGGTTATTTGGCCATTATATCAATGGTTTTGTTGTAGTAGTTATTCACAGTGGGCCCTCGCCGTTTAAAATTATGGCATATAACTTTTAATGAAGGTGCTTGTGAAAGACATGGGGGTTTAGAGCCCCGGAAAGGGGTATGATAGGCTAGCAAGCGTCTAAGGGAACACATGATGGCTTGACCTAACATGCTGACTTCGACTTGGTGGTGTTATTCGATTACCCGGTCTCGAGCTCTAGAGTGAAAACCCTAGGTCCGAACAAAAGTTGTACTCAGCGATAGTTGTGTTCTTTGTCGTTTCCTTGTCGAATGTATTGATTGGAATTTTCTCAAACTTGATCTTCATGTTGAACCTATGATTTGGGTGTCACTGGTCGGACCCGACAACAACGGGGCTTGCAATGCTGCTCCCTTCCTAGAGGTGCTACTTGTGGAGAACAATTCTCAAAGTCTATGTGTTTTCAATGTATAATTGGTGTTAGATAAAAATTTCAGTACACATTTCCTTCTAGTATGTACGTTTAGAAGTTCTTCTTTTTTCCTTTTGGAGCCTCTTTTACACAATCTAGTCTGGATTGATAGGTTGAGAAGTACTCTCTCCATTTTATAATTCTTGTCATGATTTTAGTTTTAGATCCGTAGAATTTCACAAAAAAACTAAAACAACAACAAAAAATTATGCAACGGAAGAAGTAGAAAAAAATCCAGCAGTAAAGCGGAACAACGAGAATGGAGAATGTGACGTGCCCTGATCGTGTCATCTGCCCGGGAATCTTGCAAAGATCCGACTTCCTCGCCATTTGCGCGTAAATAAATCATAAAAATATAACTCGTACGCGTTTGGAACGTGGGGGCAGTGTAGGATTGGGTAGGATAGACGACTAGCGCCACAAGTCTCCTGTGTCGTCGTTGCTAGCTTACAATGGCCTCGAAGTAGTTTACGTTTCCTGCTCAATTTTAGTTTTCCATCGTTCTGCACTCCTAGAAAGGCTTATATTTTAAAATGGAGATAGTACCGTAAAAACATTATTTTCTTAACACTTTTTATAAATTAGTACTTCCTCCTGTCCATATTATGCATCCATATCTAGACAAAGTTAAAAACAATAATATGGACCGGAGGTAAAATAAATTCTTCCAACGAAAACATTTTTCTCATGCGATAATTTTTTTCATGGAAACTCACCGTGCTGAAAGATGCATATATGATTTCCATTCTTGAAATGCAATGATTGGAATTAAAAAAATTTAAAGGAGGATTGGAAGTATAATCGGTTCAACAAATTTATTATGTAGTACATTATTCAACGATGAAAAACTGATTTCAGCCTGAGTAATGAAACTAACAATTTGCTCTACGTATATATGATTGCAGCATATGGATCAAACTAGAATGAGAAAGATGCTGAAACACATGAAATGAGGTCTAGAAGTAAAGAGGATCAGTTCATTTCGGCAGTCCTTTCGCCTCCCCATTATACATACAACCAGGGCCACAGGAGCCCCCCGACAACATCTCAGGTACTCATAAAGATTACCCAAGCTATACATATTATATCTTATTGTTCATGCCACACCAGCGCATGAATACTAAGGAACATCCAATATTCACATCAGTCATATCCTTCTCATAACCCCACAACAATGTTGCCATCTGTTTTTAATGGCAACGCGAAGAAAGGCAGCAACTTGCACTAGGTATTGTTCGCTGAAGCAAGAGCTGCCTTCTCAATAAATTCTAACAAGGCATTCTTCACAAGATCTCATCAAACATCAGGGACAGCACCAGCCCCTGCACAAACTGGCTCCTCCTGGTTCTCTCCTCCTTCACCTCAGGGAGCAACGGCTCCTCCTCAACACTGTCCAAGAGAACACCATAGTCAGCAGGCCATCATACAGAGCATACAATCAATGATTACTATACAAAAAAAACTTGCCCACACGATATCACCTATATCAGACATGTTCCATAGAGACAGGAAAAAATAGCATACTACTCCCTCTGTTCCACAATATAAGCCCTTTTAGCAAACTGTCTTAGCTTTCTAAAAAGGCTTATATTATGGAACGGAGGTAGTAAAAGTTAATGGCTTCATGAATCATCCCGAATGACATGTTTCTTAGTCTCCTACTGGAATTATCAAGCAATTGCATATAGAAATGGCACCAAACCATTGGTGTAGAGCTACACACGTGAATGAAGTATGTTGGGGCCATAAAACAAATCAATACCTTTCTGCTGCTTTCTGCTCCAAGGAATCACTTTTCTCAATAACTTGATCCAAGAACTCTTCTTGTGCATCTTTTGGCAAATCTTCGTCAATAAAGCTACCGACGAAGGAGGAGAGTAGAGGATCAGGCACTGTGTTGAACGAGGGAGCACGAGAGGATCCACCATAACGATGCTGTATGCGCGCTGCATCCTTTTTCAATGCGGAATATGCTGAAGAATGTGATCCAGATGAAACTCGCCGGTTTCTCCACCTGCCCTGCATGTCACGTCACAGGGGGAATAGCATTAGTTAATATCCAAATAAATATGGAATAATATTAAAATATGAAGGGGTTATTTAAATTAAAAAAGATGACAGAACATAGATAGAGTATCCTTTAAGTTAGTATTAACTGGTCAACAAATTCCTATATAGGGACATCACATGTACCAATTGTCAAGCAATAAGATATTGATAACCTACCACCCCCCAGTTCATCCTCCCAAACCTATGTTCTACTCCTCAATACCCTATGTCGTGCCATCTGGCCATCTTTATGGTGGTAGTTACTGAGTTTCTTCCATGCAGGTGGAATTTGTTTAAGGGAGTCAAACACTAGATACTTAATAATCTGGCTTCCATAACTATCAATCATGACTGATCAGTAACAGCAATATATTATGAACAGTTTCAGATATATATTATTGGTAATAACTGACTGATGAATGAAATCAACTTTTGAAAGTACTGATACCTTGAAGAAACTAGGATGCTGCAAAGTCATGTGCCCAACCAAGTCTATCCCAACCCTATCTGTGCATATAGGGCATACCTGAAAGAACAAACGGAAAGTAAAATCAGTAAGCGCAAAAACTGCTGATGGCTGACGTAGTCGTGGGTGAATATGACAGATTGTTCCATAAAATATGAATCACATACAAACAAGTGACCAAAGATACTTGAAGCAAGAAAGGAGTAAAGCTCAACCTAAGTGGTACAGCATCGACTCAGAACAGTAAGCTTATAACCTAAGATAAAATATAAATGAGATTCAATTAAACATTTCCAAAAAATTCTTAACTCACAACTTGTGAGCAAAGTGATGAAAAACAGAAATCATATGAACGCTATCAGTAATCATTTACATGTGAAACACAAACTGAATTAGCAATCCTTGAATCAGCATATTCCATGAAGGAAAAAACTGCTAAAGTACTACTACACTTCCATTGCCCAAACATTAATTTGCAAGGCCCACTGAATAGTGAACACTATGCTGCTGGACTATAACTATTACAGTGGTGCCAGTGGAAAGTAACATACAGAAAAATAGCAGCATCAAGGCCAACCACATATCACACTAAATAATTAGCTGTACAAACCATTATTGATCTTTTACTCCAACACGAGTTAACCCAAAAAATTAAGAACCACTAGACTCACTCGGAAAGTGTAAAATACTGAATTCCCAACCATTGAACTCCACTTATTCGCCACTATGCCACCTTCCCTGATTTGGAAATATAGGACTGTGATCTTTGGTCTAGTTGTCCACTGTTATGACGGCAAAACTATCTATATTCCAGTTCTGTCGAGAGTCAAACAATTTTTTTGGGGGGAAATTAGATATGATTGTGACCACGATTTTGGCATAATCCATGGTTAGTGAGCAACTTCAATTGAGGGCATTCAGCTTTTTGTGCAATTTTCTTTTAAATTCACATACAATGATGATGCAGTATTGTAAAACTATGATTCTGAGTTGAGCATGGCTCGGTTGTTCCATTTACAAGATTGCCATTACGTTGATGTTATTTTAAAAATGGAACCATAATTTCCAATTATAAGCAAACTACAATAGCTACCATAATAATTCAATTGAGGGACTCACATTGGAGATATGCCACTGAGAGCACGTGAAAAAACCCTACTTCCTTACACACCTAAGGAAATAAAGGCATTTAACAACTAGTAAAAATACGAACTTATGCACGTGGAGAACTTGATAACATACTGCACAATATTTACCAGAAGCAGCTCACTCAAACTACAAACGCTCGAACATTTTACTCCTGATTTTCAGTCAATGGTAGCACACAGTTGATCTCACCAACTGAAAGTATCATAAAAACTACATGTTCAAGATATCATATGATTGCAACAAGTCACGTGCACTCCTTGCTGTAACATACTCTTCAACCATCTACTGAAAATCTAAATACAATCATGTCATATCATAAGAGATGAACCTAAACAGTAATTAGATAGATGATTGGACACATGTAACCAAGTAAATTTCTAATATTTGCAAATAAAAACAGCTCAACAGTACTACCATTATGATAGATAGATGCACGTCATTACTCCCAAAATTCCCATATCATTGGATTGTTAATCAATAGATATGCTCACCGTAAATAAAGAAAAGCTGATATAGTTAGGTTTTTTAATGAGCTCTTATCAAGTAATAATGAAATACCAGTGCCACAAATGGAGACATCAAATCAAAGCACCAAAAAGGACCTCCTCACAAAAGAAATGAAATGGACCCCGAAAAAATTGATTCAATCATCCAACGAGTTATGACGTAACGCGCAAGCAACTTACACATTACATAAATACTAGTGACCCTTAGATTGACAATTGAAAACAGCTCAAATACCTAAAGGCAGCTCAAAAATGTTATCTGTACTAGCGGAGGCAAACTATGAGCACCCCAAAAAAAAATACTAACCATCTTCGTTCTTCTAGATGGATAGTCTTGGAGCATGAGCAACTCATAGACCACAAAATTCCTAACTTTGCTACCAAGATATCGAATTGGCAACTAAAATCACCAGACAAGTGCACTCCCCCAAGACTAGAGGAAATAGTAAAACCACAAACCCTAAATTTTCTGAGCTAGAGGGACCTAATAAAAACCTAAGCATCAGCACATATATTTCCATGAATGGTGAGATGAAATTACCCCGGCCTTGGTCTCGACGTGGTGCTCGTCGTCGATGTGCAAGCACAGGCCGACCCCGTCGAACTCCTCGCCGCAGAAGGGGCAGGCCAGCTCCTCCTCCCCGCCCCCTTCCTCCTCGTCCTCGTCGGTCCCCTCCGCCTCCTCGAGCCGCATGAGCGCATCTGCGACACAGAAAAACCCCGTCAAAACCTCCCCACAGAACCTTCAAAACCGCACGATTTCTCTCCAAGATCAGATCTTTGGAGCGCCCGGGCACGAACCGTGGAGCTTGCTCTCGGCCTGCAGGCGCTCGAAGGTTTCCATGTTCATGGCGGCGGCGGCGCCTGGGGACGGAGGGTTCCTGCCTTTCTTGGCCGGACCGGAGAGCGCGCCCGCCGGAGATAGGCGGACGGCGGAACGGCGGCGGTAGGTTCAGGTCTAGGGTTTTGGGGATAGAGAGAGGGGGAGAGCGAGACACCGACACAGCCGGGGGAGGGGAGAGAGTGTGGGTGGCTAGCTATTGGGTGAACAGGGGAGAAGCTTTTGCTTAGGGAGGAAGGAGGCTGTGTTGCAGAAACCCCCTCAGAGTCGGCCTAATTTACGTGAGGTGGTAATGGGCTGGAGACCTCAAACCCACCGTTAATCTGGCCCAGCTGAAAAAATGTACTACCAGTAGTACTACTACCTTTCTCTTGTGTATAAAAAAGATCGACAACCCCAAGGGCTGAGTCATCAGATGAAATTTTGTGTCATTTTGTTTCTGAGACCAACTGATTTGTGTGTCATATTAGAGACACCGTATGCGTGACTTCTTCTCCATCTCCGGTGACATTCATGCCTTCCATGTGTACACCTTAGGGTTTTTCCTTCCGTCACATAGCCCTAGGATTAATCCATATACACCCCCTCAAAAAAAGAATAATCCACATACGCCACTTCCTTTTAGTGAGAGTTCTAAGAATATCAAGTGCACCTGTGTAACATGAGAAAAAAAGTTATTTCTGGAAAATACGAGCGGCAGCAGCTATAAACTTTCAACGTTTTACGTTTTTATAAACTAAAGTAAAAAATTTGATCAAAAAGCTCTCGTAGCTCAGTTGGTTAGAGCACCCGTTTAGTAAGCGGGAGGTCTTGAGTTCAAATCTCAACGAGAGCAATATTCTTGCCTTTGCTTTTATTTGCTCCTTTTTTTAGCTGTATTTATTCTCCATATAAATAAATAGCGTAAACAGTTAGTTGAACATGAGAACCTAAACGATGGCTTTCACCTAATACTAGTAAAATACCCGTGCATTGCGACGGGGCATAATGACCATGGTAAAATATATATTTATAGAACCCGCATGCACATAAGGCGGTATTTTCAACTCTATGTATAGCTTTTGATTGCATTTATTTTTTTATTTTTTTGCAGCCATACATTTGTGCTTCTTCCATACTTCTATGATCACAATTATATTTGTTTAATTTTGTTACGAGAAGTAGTACTTCACATTTGTGTCAATTTACTAAGTTCATATAATATATATTGGTAGCTTTATAGCTAAATACCAGCTATTGAGCGAGGAAAATATCTCAAACATTGGTGACTTTTTAGAGTCATAATGTTTCTGGGTTACAACGTCCACCGTCATCCGTACCCTCGACGCTCCTTGGTATTGAGAGGAAACACATTTAATTTTTCAACTAATCACGAATAAATTCATTCACCCTTGGACTCATCTCTTTATTTTGCTTTTCCATGTCAAAATGAGATGTAAATATACAATGGACATGTTAAGCCCCATGCAATGCAACATGATATCTATCATCTACTCATTATATTGAAAATGTACAATGATTGAACCAGAAATAGAAAGAAAAACATCTGGTTGGAAACAACATTTCTACAATCCAGTCAAACATATTCATTTAGAGTCACTCTTTTACTTCTCCCTTTACTCAATATCTCTGCCTCCTCGATCCAATCATGGTGCCATCGTCAATGGCACATCCAAGATCTTACACTTCCCTAATCTTTGAAAATCTGCACGTAGTATACCATTCGCCACTTGATGCCAAGTAGCCAGGTGATAACAATAAGACATCGTTGAAAATGTTAGAAAGATTGCCGTAAGTTAAAATTAGTAGGAGATGATACTCCATACATCGACATACTACTTCATTAACACAATATTTTTGAAATCAGTAAGTTATAGAGAAAAACGAAGAGGACACAACCTTGTTATGTTGAGTCTTATGTTTTTGTACGGAATGCACCAACAAAAAGCACCAAATATTTCAAGAAGGCATTCAATATTCAATTCAATATTCAGTTCCGCTTGATCTAATGTATTTAGTTGCCCTTACTTTTCGAGTATATAGATAATATATGGTGTCTATGGTCCAAAGAAAAATGCGCTTTCAAGAACCTACTTATAGAAGCTATAAGCTATTTCTGATGATTGATTCAAATTTCTGACAACCACGTAAATGTACCACCACATTCTTTTAGCATAGAATCAATTATTTTTCCCTGAACGTACAAATAATATTGACAAAATAAAGGCCACACCTACCCTATGAAATACTCTGTTTTCTGAGGTAAGCTACCTTTGTATTGCTTTACCAACAACCTTAGTGTACCACTAATTTAGTATATTACAGTACACAAAACCAAATTGGTTGTCAAGGCTTACAGTAAAACTTTGTACAAAAATTAAGGATCTCACACCAAATAACTGCAGGTGAATTGAAACTGTGATTGTTCCATAAGATGTAAAACTATAAATAAAACCTTTTGTACTCCGATAACCAGTTACATGAGAGAACAATCAGGCACTCACTTATTCTTAGCAGCGACGTGGCCAGTTTTGCAAGCTTCTATCACTGACTGGGTATCCACGATCGCTCCATGATGAGACTTAGATAACACAGAATGCTCACGATCCTTATTCAGCAAACATAAGATGATGTCTGTAATTGAAGTGCGAGAGTGCATGCACAATGCAGTACAATGTGTGGATAAAAAAATGAACTCCGGTTTTTATCTGGCAAGTAAAATCATGGGATAATGTGCAACTCAAATCGTATACATACCTTGAGTAACAAAAAGGAATAGGAGACCAGATATCATGTCTGATTGGAACATCTAAGAAACAACCCGAACTGTCAAAACAATAGTAAAATGATTTTTCAGGAAAGATGGAATCAAAGAAAATAAATATATAACTACTATTATGCATCGAACAGACCTTCTAAAATAATAACACTGCTCTAAGAAATGTGATGAGCAAAGATAATGATACAATGTCTAGATCAAACTTAATAGAACAGAAGAACTAAAGTACGTGTACTCTATAACATAAGTGCATAGCTTAACAGATGAATGAATCATACACACGTTCCAAGATTTGCGTAGTACAATAATGGAGATATTTTTCCAAGATTTGCTAAATTGGCATTCAAAGAACAGATGCAGTATTAGACAACACACACTTATTCAGTTTGTCCATGAACAGGAGCCAAGCGATTATCTTATGTTTCATGGTACATTATGTCTTCCATATAGTAGGCAAGCAGCTTAATGGTACCACATCTTATGAACTGGCTATACTTGATACTGCCAGCCATAGAGACTAATTTCTTAGAGATTAAAATAAGAACAGTATGAACTCCTAATAAGTGAAGGAGCAACCCAAACTTGCTTTTATGAGCATATGTCCTTGGAAATAGAGTTACTCAAATCGTTACTCCTGGTGGCAGAATTTTCCTTTTAATTTTATTATTAAAAACATCCATCCAGAACTCCGTTGCTAACTTCTGAACTGGATATACTTTTGTTTTAAAACATACAGCAGGAGAGTCTCCTAGTTACATATTTACAATTGGCTATAAAATTCCTAGGACTCCATGGAGCCCTCAGAGGTCAAATTCTCAAACAAGCAGAGAAAGTTACAAACTTATCTCGAAGCTCAAGCTTTAACCTAGAGCCCAATATATCTAGGTCGACAATAAGTTGCTGCAGCTAGGTTTGGGTGGTGGAGACGACTCCATCAAAATGCTTCATGTTCCTAATTTTTCATATGTTCCACGTACCAAGAATACAGGACGTCTCCATTGTGTTGCTGCCAGGGAGATAATCTCACTGATCGCCAAATTGGTGTCCCACCGGATGTTCAAAACATCCCAACACCCTTTGCTGAATTGACACTCAAAGAACAAATGCAGTATTAGACAACACACACTTATTCAGTTTGTCCATGAACAGAAGCCAAGTGAATATCTTATGTTTCATGGTACATTCTGTCTTCCATATAGTAGGCAAGCAGCTTAATGGTACCAAATCTTATGAACTGGCTGTACTTGATAACAACTAAGAGAGCAGCAACAATCAATACATAGATCCCTTCCTGCTTGTATCACTTATTTCTGGGAAATAATACTAGATATAAAGACTAAACATAGAAGGGAAAGCAAACTGTGAGTACCAGCATAGATATTCACCCATATACAAAATCCACGGATTTAAACTACTACCTCAGCATTTCTCGCCCTGAAAGAAAAGAGAAAATTAGTAATCTCAGTAAAATAATTGACAGAAATAAAATTCAAAATTTGGATATACTGGGCAGTGCGACACGGTCAAGATTTTGACGGCGGTGGTGCCGCGAACACCCAGACATGCACACCCCCTTCCTCCATGCAGTGGGTGCGAGATCTACTGGGCAGCACCCAGCCGGCCAGCCATGCCCATTGGCAATGAGCATAGTCTCTAGCAGTAGTGATTAGTACCCGATGCTCGCAAGGCTTGGCTGGGGTGACGACGACAACTGAATAGGGAGTCGGCGGTACTTGAGCCTGTGGCGGCGGACAGTGGGTGCAGGGCGGCGGTGGTGGTGCTCCGGGACACCGTCGCCAGGGCGCTGGTACACTACTACCCGTTCGCCGGGCATCTGCGGGCGCTCGAGGGGCGCAAGCTCTCCGTCGTCTATACCAGCGAGGGCGTGCTGTTCGTGGAGGCCGACGCGAACGTCCGCCTCGAACACTTTGGTGACGCCCTCGAGCCGCCGTTCCTGGGGATCGATAGGGCACATCGGAGGCAGAGCAGGACTAGCGTGCAGGGAGGGATGGAAGAGTCGTTGCGGCGATCTGGAGGACCGGGTTACCCCCACATGGGGCAGGATAGAGCTTGGCCCATTTGGACACCGCGGGACGAGCGAAGAGAGCGCGACGAAAGGCGACGTAGTGAAGCTGTCGGCAGAAAACGGAACACGTTTTTTCTTTTTAGATAGTAGAGATTTGGTTGTTTCCGTCACCAATTGCACCGCCCTACTGCAATCAAGTCTATGTATTAAAAGTTTAACACTGCATCAAAGGCCCATCCAGGCAGCTGGGTGAGCTCTTCCACGCCCTTCTGATGGAAAACGTGGTGTGTCTGGGCGGCGGTAGAACCGGTGCCCTTGTCGGTACACACGACGTAAGTAGCGTGGCCTTTACTCCAATCACGCTCATCCTCGCCATCACGCCTTATCGATCTAGGTGCGTTGGTATAGTTTGAGTTGACGACCAGCGACCTAGTCGGTGTGCGCAAGTGGCATGCCTCATGGGAGTTAAGTCGGTAGAGATCGACGTCAGTGTGAAACAGACGCACACACAAGTCGGCATAGCTAGTGTAGGCAGTTCCTCATCTGAGCCAGACGCCGAGGTCGCGACGGTCTTCATGACCGAGGACGCTGTCTCACGCGATGGTTGAGCAGGATGCACCGGACGTCATCTAGTCTCGCTAGACTTTGAAATGGCGGCCGCCCACCTTGAGCCACCTCTGTGCGGCGCATCAAATTCACCCCGCCTAGGATTAGTGGAGATGTGGGAGTCGTCTCACATGATCCCTTCATAGATGGACGTCACACCGGGACCAGGTCGTGGCTCAAGTATGACGATGACTTCGATAAAGCCTAAGCGGCACCCAACGGGTTTCTCGTCATTGGTGAGTACCGCACATGATGATGTGGGGTGCACCTAGCTAGCTAGCCAGGATGTGCTTTTAGGGCGCGTTTGGTAGGTTGCCCGAGGGCTAGCCAAACCCTAGGGATAAGAAGTTGGGTTGATCAGTTGCATATCCGGCCTCTGTGTTGTGGTTTGCACGAACTTTAAAGCACCCTTTGTCGTAGTGGTGTTACGGCAGATGCCATGGATAGGCTAAAGATGGGGTCAATATGCACTAGTGGTATCCGGGGAGGGATAGTGTAGTGAATTTACACACGAAAGATGAATCAACACAACACAAGATGAACTGCTCGAAGATATTATATTATGATCCAAAGCAAATACAGATGCTCCTTGAGTTGTATCATAGAGAGGAAGGAGATGAAGTGCTCCTGCTCTCTACTCTCTCTAGGGTTCTTCCCTTAGCTAAAAAGATCCACCCCTCCCTTGGAGGCTCCGGCTCACCTTATAAAGGGGTGGCCAGGGTACATCTAGGGCTTACGTGGCCTGATATATGCTTGGAATATGCTTGTCCCAAAGAGATAACTTGGCGCGCTCCTTTCCCCTACCACAGCCTCTGCAAGGCAATGGCACAGAGCCCACGTGCTATGACCTTTGCCGCCAGTGACTGTCACGTCCGTGATGATCTCTTCTGTCGCTGACTCTCTGACTATTGTCGCTAGCACTTGTCTCTCCCTAGATTCCCTTAGGAGAGAGAAAAGCGCTGACCTTGAGATCCTTCTTGAGCAAGTTATCTCCTGACTCGGCCTAGGAATAGTTAACCCGGCCAAGTTCGTACCTGCAAAGGGAAAATGATTCTTTCCTCGTGCCGACATATCGTATACGTTGGTCGAGTCTCGCTAGTGCTTTCTGGCTTAGGGTAACCTGGCCATAACCCGTCCGGCCCTTTTATGATTCGGCCAGCTCATGCTTTGACCTGTCTTTTACCTCGGCGGACCTTGTCCTTTTACCTCGGCTTTACCCTACCTGGGGTCATCCCCCCAACATTAGTCCCCGGAGCTGGTGCAGTCTTATCAGCTTTAGCTGGTAAGGCCACAGCAGGTTCAACTTTATTCAGATCTTAGTCCATCTCGCTGACATACACATATGTTGGCCCGTACCGATTTTAACTCGGCAGTACCTCTTGGTGATTCAGTTTTCACCTTGACTTTCTTTGGCTCTTTCCGACTTATTTCTCGTTGGTCGAGTCATAGTTTTACATCTGGGTTATCCCTCTTGGATGCATATCTTATCGTGTACACTTCCCCACGTCCCACGTGGAGGGTAATCATCACTTTTGCCTCATTTTAAGGGTCATGGTGTTAGTTACTACACGCGTCGTCACAGATTACTGCACCCCCATCACATTGTGGGGTGCCTCTTCAGTAACCGCAGAGCCACGTCGCGTCATCTGGTCTTCTGCGTCGTGTGACCCTCTGTGTGGCTCACTGCTGATGCGCTCCTTCAGGGAATACATGCCTGCACCGTGTGGTTCGCCGCAGTTGGCTATCCCACTACCCATGATGTGGGTGTGGTTAAATAGGGGACTAGGGGAGTTCCTTGGTCACTTCCCCCGTTCGCATCTCCTTCTTCTTCTTCCTAGCGCCGTTACCACCACTGCTTTGTGCTTAGCGATAGTGCCGCCGCCATTATTCTCTGCGTCTCCTTTCTCCACTGCAGCGCCGTTGCTTGCTGCCGCTACAGGGCCGCGTCAGTCAACGCCCCTCGTTCACTCATCTAGATCCTCTTTTGAGGACTTGGATCTGGAGATGCCTCGCAAGGTCACCGATGTGGAAGAGCACGAGGAGGGCAGTGCCGCCCATGAGTGCGGTGCCTGGGCTGGCTCCAAAGCGACACACCGAGATCTAGATTGGCTTATTCGCACGTGCCGCATCCCCGAGGGAATCAGTTGCTGCCTCCCCGGCAACGAGCAAGCTCCGGTCCTCAAGGATGGTGAGTTTGTTGTGTTCATCTCCCACTTCGCTCACGGCTTCGGCCTTCCCGTTAGCAGGTTCTTCGTAGATTTTCTTGAGACTTTTGGTTTGCAACCCCACCATCTTCCTGCAAAAGCTCTAGCTTCTCTTTCGGCTTTTGCCTCTAGCGTGGAGGGGTACCTCGGCCTCTAGCCTGACGTGAACATTTGGGCCAAGTTTTTCCAATCCAAGGCCAATTTTATCCCTAACAAAGATCTTCCCCCAGCAAGAGATCCTTAACTCGGTGCGGGGCAACATCCATTTCGCCTCAGAAAAACTCTAGCTTCCCCCGGATCAGTAGTCTCAAGTCTTGCAAGGGTTGGGCAAGGACATTCTTCTACGTGAAGAGCGATACCCCGACTGACCTGATTCGGCTTCCAGCCTTCAAGATTGGTGTACCCACTAGGAAAAACTAGGACCTTAACCCCAAGCAGAACAATCCCATTGTCAATTCCATGTTGAAGCGCATCCTTGAGCTCACAAATGTCGGGTTAACTGGCGAGGATTTGATGGTCATCTTCATCCGCAGCGGGGTTTGCCTGCTACAACAACAAAGCCACAAGATCTGTTATATGAGCGGTCCTCGTGACCCTAACCGAGTTTCCTCGGTCGAGCTAACCCACGCTCAGTTCTTTCGCCGAGTTAAGTACATTTTCAAGATGCCTCTGGCCGAGGACTGGGAATGGGGAATGGAGCCTTTTAGCTGTGCTAAACCTGCTCTAAAGGTATGCCTCTCAAATTAGCACTTACCGAGTGATGAATGCAAGTGCACAGATCAATTGTAGATAGTTTCGAAGTAAAGATATTGAACCCATAGAGAGCCATTGGTAAAGGTCTTTGTGCCCCTCATTACTCTCTACCAAAGTATACTTATAAGCTGTCTTTGATCTCAAGTAAAGGGTGTTTGCAAGGTTTATGGTTGTTTGCAGAAAAGTAATTAAAACAAGTAATAAGTTTGTACGGAAGCGTGGTTGAACTCAATAGGGCTAAAACATTCTCGGGGATGTAGGATACACCACTAACATAGTATTATTGTTATATGTAATCAAGATAACATACTCCTTGTGTCATGATATGTGTGGAGAGAGCTCCATAATAAGATGTTCACTACAAGGCTCATAGGAATCCACTTTGTTGAGCCAAGAGTGAGTTTACCTCTAAATAACCACTGCGATGTCTGAGAGTAGTCACCCATACAAACCACCGCAATTAAGGGTTTCCCCGTGGATATCGTAATTAGCTTAGGGAGTCCCTCTTTAATCCTCCTTTGATCGTGTAGGTTACGAGCTGACGCCAATCTATCACGGGGCATTTCGGGTACACTTCCAAGACGCGTCCAAAGGATTTCTCCCTCCCTTTAGTCCCGAGGGCAAATGATATGCGGCCGACTACACATACCATCTAAAGAGAGAGATCAAACACAAATCATAATTATATCATAGATGGGAAAGTCATATGGACACAAGAATAGATCATCTTTATTACAAGTTCATAATGGTGCTAGGGTTTCTCCATCTCTCTAAGAACAAGGGAACTACTCACTCATGGAAGCAATCAACAACATCATCATGATCAAATGAATGGATAAAAGTATGGAGGTAGATCTAATGCAAACCATAATTGAATCTGGAATTACAATGAGATCTAATAGATGAAAGGTGGGGGTAATGGTGGTAATGGAGATGCAACGGTTGATGATGAATGGGATGATGCATTGTCCTCCAATGATCCGTGAAGCAGCTAGGATTTTGCCCCAGCCAAGTTCCTCCTTCAGATCCCTTTTAGATGTGTTTTTTCGTGGTTTCTGGTGGCTGTGAATGTCCGATCTCCCTCTCGTATTCGCCAGGAGAAAGTATTTGACAAGGCGGTCATGATGGCACTTGGTACGGGCCCGCCCGAATGACCGGTCATTATCGGTATTAATTGATCCTCCTCGCTTGGTATTCTCCCAGGTGCGAAGGTAAATCCATAAAATGACTTTTATCACTTAGAAATATCATATAATTGCACAATATGACAGTTTCAATTGGTATGTTCATATAGGACTCAATGATTTGGGATCCTGTTGAAACAAGAACAAAATGGCGCGTGTAAACACGGTGAAATACAAATATCCCTACTATATTTATGCAAAAACAAAAGGTAAAAATGCTTCAATTTTGGACTCATCAACTCCCCCAAGATAGGCTCTTGCTCGTCCCTGAGAAAGATGGTGGCTTATGGACAAGATCATCATGTTCATGAGACATGAGTCGTTACAATAAATGAGGCAAAAATTGAAACAGGAATACAACATCGGATGTAGAGATACTTCGGGGGTATTACCATACCCTTACACATTACATAACTTAGAGGCTTCCACACCTTTTCTAGTATTAATGAAGTCATACGAAGCTGCTAGTGATTCAACATATCATATAATCACAAAGGTTAGAGATATAGGGCACTAAGTTTACTAATGAAGATTCATGATCATTCTCTCTTTTTTACGCTTGATTCTTTTGATAGCTGCTCTTTTCTTTTTCTTTTCAATAACTACATGTCTATTTTTTACTTGCTCATCTTCCCCCTCTCTTTTTTAGTACATCTATTTGATCATGCTCACTACTTCAATGGCTTTCAAAAACCCTTGATTATAATATGCTACCAGAATTCTTCTTCTCATAACTTAATCAATACTTTCGTGGGTGTGGAAGTCCCTAAAATCATGACAGTTGTACAAGTATCATAACACTCAACCTAGTTCAATCATCTAATATAATAATCATGAATCAAACACAACTTCAATTATCATAAAGTATCGCAACTCAATGGATATAAATCTTCTCTTGAACAAAGGGAGCTCGAAGTTGATGCAACTAATGAAAATTCAAGAATTAAAGTCTAATCCTGCGTGCAGAAAAGTAAACATGCTAAAACTGTAAGATAGATTACAAGGTTCTCACATATCCCCCAAGCTTGGAATCAAGCTGGGTGGATCAAACAATCCCTTGCGATTATTTGATACCGTAGCATCTATCATGGTGAAGTAGTTTTGTTGGAGACCGCCACGCGAAGCTTCTTGTTTGTTGTTGAAGTATGTGACATAGTCTCCTGATAAGTTCCTGCATCGGTACAGTTATATTTCTTACGCTTTGGTGAAGAGTAGTTGACGGCGATGAACTTGAGCGACTCCGTGCAACCCTTGCCATGAGGTTTCTTGGCTTCTTCCTCATCTTCAGGCTTCACCATAGCCAGGTAGTCCGGCTGCTTCCATCTCCTCTTCAATTGCTCCATGAAGATCTGGAACTCCTCGTCATCAGAATCATCATCGGAATCATAAGTGTACCGCTTGTTATTCGGGCTTAGGCCTTGAGATTCACGATCATCAGCTTCGATAAAGGAGGTCTGGAAACTATCCCATGAACGAGCCATGAGGTTTAGAGGCTTGCCTTTGCCTTGAACTGAGTAGCGCATCAAATGGATTAGATCTGTTTATATAAGAGAGAGAGGGGGGCTCTAAAGAGACTTATTAAGGGCCAGGAGTAGGGAGAAACTTGTAATGGAAGAAAAAAGGTCGCCCAAGAAAAGAATCCTAACAAATATGGAAACAAATAAGTACAAAAGAAGGAAATTGCAATCGTAACGACCAACTGGTATGGGCGGATGCCCGTACAGCGCGCCCGTACCAAGTCGTTTCCAAAAATACGACGTGGCCGAAGTTGGTAAATAGTCAACCCAAAAAGTGGTGTGGGCGGGTTCCGCCCGTACTGACTTTGTGGCTCCAGTTTCCATTTTTTTGAAGCAAATCAAAAAGTAGAACAAGGTCACAGAACAAATAACAACCAGCCGTACAAGGGGGCTACACCCGTATGGTGAAGTCGTACCAATTATGCAAAAATGAAACCAGGGCACCAACGGGCTTAATGACCAGCGATACAGGCGGATCCGGTCGTACCGCCCGCCCGTACCGACCTCGTAAGACCGGCAATGAACTCAAAAAAACAAAAGGAATTCAGAAATGCGAAAAGAAACAGTAGAAAATCATCCAAAACAAATGTGTTTAGGGTTTCGTAAGTTTGATCATTGAGGAAACATGAATTCATTTCAGTATCTTTTTCTTCCTCTCTTTGAATAAAGTTGGTTGTAGAAAATCACCAAAACCATTGCAAGAAGAAATAGAGAACTTCCTTTTTGGTAGTGTGGTTCCCACATGTATATACACGGATGATACCTCCTTAGGATGAGCAATTTCTCGAGTGTCCATGAATGTTTCCTCCACCTCTTTCTTTCTTTGTATGATCTGTAAATAAAATTCTTGCAAAAGCAAAGTCCAACAGATCATTCTTGGCTTAACATCAGTCCTTTCTAGGATTTCCTTTAAGCCAACACGATCAGTGTGTACTCTTACTTTGGAGTCCATGATATAAGATCTAAACTTATCACAAGAGAAAATCACTGCGAAGAATTCTTTTTCTGCCAGAGGGTAGTTCTTTTGGGCCCCGTTTAAGGTGCGACTAGCATGATGAATGATATTAAGATCATCACCATCATATTGACAAAGAATTGATCCTACAGCTTCATGACTAGCCTCGCAAAACATCTCAAAGGGTTTCTTCCAATTAGGTGGTTTTATAATGGGAGCCTCAAGGAGAGCTTGTTTTAATATGTTGAAAAGAGTAAGACACTTTTCATAAAAATTAAAACGAATATACTTTTGAAGAAGGTTAGTTAAAGGTCTAGCAGTTTTTCAAAAATTCTCAATGAACCTTCTATATACCTTTTATGTCTCGGGGAGGGGGTAACCTTTTTATTGCTTTAATTTTTTTATTGACTTCTATGCCCTTACCTGAGACTTTGTGACCAAGCACTATGCCTTATTGAGCCATAAAATGACATTTTTCCCAGTTCAAGACTAAGTTGGTGTCTTCACATCTCTGCAAAACTTTATGAAGATTATGAAGACAATGATTAAAGGAAGTTCCATAAAAAGAGAAGTCATCCATGAATACTTCCATAATACTTTCAACATAATCAGCAAATATAGCAGTCATACATCTTTGAAAAGTGGCAGGAGCATTGCAAAGACCAAAAGGCATATAACGATAAGCATAAAGGCCATAAGGACAAATAAAAGTAGTCTTAAGTTGGTCGTCAGGGTGAACAATTTTTTTAGAAAAACCGGAATAGACGTCTAAGTAACAAAAATGAGAGTGTATAGCAAGCCTTTCTAAAGTTTGATCTATAAACGATAAAGGGTAGTGGTCTTTCCGAGTTTTCTTATTAAGTTTTCTATAGTCAATGCACATCCTGTGACCAACAACAGTTCTAGTAGGTATCATTTCATTATGTTCATTTTAGACAACCGTAAACCCACCTTTCTTAAGAACACAATGAATGGGACTTACCCATTCACTCTCTTCTACATGAAAGATGACACCTGCATCCAATAAACGTATTATTTCTTTTCTTACCTCCTCCTTCATGTGAGGTTTAAGATGTCGCTGAAAGTATGCGACCTCGACTGAGCTCCTTCTTCCATGAATATTCTATCGGTGGCTATCGAAGGACTAATCCCCTTCAAGTCACTCATCGAATACCCAAGAGCATTTCGATGAATACAGAGAACCTTCATTAAATTTTCCTCCTCTTTCTCTTCAAGGTTAGCACTTACAATAATAGGAAACTTATTGGTCTCGTCAAGAAACCTATATTTTAGTTCCTTTGGTAAAGTTTTAAGGATTGGAGGAGGAAGAGCCTCGTCTCCTTTCCTTATCGGTTCTTCATATTTTTTATTAATCTCGGTGTCCACCTCAGGTGTGGAGTCAAGATAATCTTCCATTTCAGATTTTTCTATGTCCTGGAGGATATTATTATTAACTAAACGACTTGCTAAATCATTGTCAGGAATCTCGATGACTATTGAGGCTAAATTTACGATATTACCTTCTTCCTCACATTCGTACTCATCATCCAATTCTTCAATAGCCGGCTTATGGTCAAATTTGGAGAATGAAAATCCATCTTCTCTTCACCAAACTTGAGGACACAGTTTGTCTCTTGCAATCTATGTTTGCTCATGGGGTGTTTAAAAAAGTTCTTCCAAAAATTATGGGACAATAAACATTAGTAGGCATATCAATAAGCACAAAATCAATGGGATATTTGTACGGTCCAACACAAATTGGAACATTTCTAATTATTCCCGTGGGGACTCTTAGTGTTTTATCTGTAAGCATTATAGTCATATCTGTATCTTCTAATTTATCTAGAGTTAATTCATTTTGATTTTTCAAATAGAAATTAAAATGGATAACGTTAACAGCTGTACCGATGTCACAAAGGCCATAATAGGAAGTTTCTCCGAAATTGCAAGGGAGAATAGGCTTACCAACTTCTTTAGCTTTTACCTTTCCTTCGACGAATTGCAAAGCTTCAGTATCTAGCTCAATTACATTGCAGTGTGCAAACATGGTTAAAATATCTTCCTTCATTGATGCCTCTACATCTTGTACACGTGCTTCTTCAGTTTTCCTTCTTTGTGTCTCCTCTTCCAGCTCTTCAAGAAATATTTCTTCTTCTTTGTGTTGATCCTCTAGTTGCCGAGCCATCATATGTTTTCTCACCGTCCTTGGGAAAGAAAAGGGTTCAACATATGGGGATACATCCTTTAATGGCTAGACAAGGGCCATGATTATTGGATCATCTTCTACAACTAGCTCAGGTGGTGGAGTATAATGAAGCCAGTCCTTTTTAGGAGCTTCAATATGTTCTGTAAAAGACTAAAGGATTTGCAAAATAATATCATCATCAAGTTGCAGTTCATTAGCAGTTTCTTTTACTTTACCAGAGTCTTTATAAGCATTGAGACAATCATATTCAATTTCTATACCTCCTTCGCCTCCTAAATCGAATCCCCATGTTTCTCTATTACGGTGATTTTGTTCTAAAAGTTCCCAAGCTTTAAATATAGTTAACTCCATGAAAGATCCTCCTCAATTCGTGTCAAGCTCATGCTTAACTTCTTTATTAAGTCCTCCATAGAAAATATGCAAAACGTACCATTTAGGTAAATCATGATGGGGAAATTTATGAAGTAGAGACTTGTACCTTTTGTAGGCTCTTACCAAACCTTCACCTAGGCAGTTCTTGAAGTTTGTAATTGCCCTTCTTACTTCAGCAGTTTTTACTTGGGAAATAATCGAAACACAAATTCTCCTTTAAGTTTTCCCAGTTCTCTGCAGGGCAAATTCTATTCCAAGCCAAAGCAATGTTGGTTAGAGATTGGCTAAACAGTTTAAGTTTCAATTCATCATCGGAATAGCCTCTCAATTTAAGGGTCCAACATAGCTCGGTAAAATGCATTAAATGAGTATAAGGATCCTCATCTGGATCATTTCCTGCAAAAGTTTTTTCTTTAATAATAGCAATAAAATGAGGGTTGACCTCATATTCTGGTTCGCTCCCAGTCGGGGATTCCTTGACGAGTCCTCTATTGAACTTCCTGAGGTATTTAGTAGCATCAAGCTGATTAATCAATCCGAGTGCAGTCATGGTGCTTACCTGAAACTAGTAATCAACTTTAGTAAAACAATTAGTTAAATAAGTAACTAAGAACAAAGACCAAAAGTGCTTAGCTCCTCGGCAACGGCGCTAGAAAATAGCTTGATGACTGTAAGTGCACAAATCAATCGTAGCTAGTTTCGAAGTAAAGATATCGAACCCACAACGCTATTGGTAAAGGTATTTATGACCCTCGTTACTCTCTACCAAAGTATACTTATAAGCTGTCTTTGATCTCAAGTAAAGGGTGTTTGCAAGGTTGATGGTTGTTTGCAGAAAAGTAATTAAAACAAGTAAAAGAAAACAAGTAACAAGTTTGCATGAAGGCGTGGTAGAACTCAATAGGGCTAAAACATTCTCGGGGATGTAGGATACACCACTAGCATAGTATTATTGTTATATGTAATCAAGATAACATACTCCTTGTGTCATGATATGTGTAGAGAGAGCTCCATAATAAGATGTTCACTACAAGGCTCGTAGGAAACCACTTTGCTAAGCCAAGAGTGAGGTCACCTCTAAGTAACCACTATGATGTATGAGAGCAGTCACCCATACAAATCACCGCAATTAAGGGTTTCCCCGTGGATATCATAATTAGCTTAGGGAGTCCCTCTTGATCGTGTAGGTTACGAGCCGGCGCCAATCTGTCACAAGGCATTCCGGGTACGCTTCCAAGACATGTCCAAAGGATTTCTCCCTCCCTTTAGTCCCGAGGGAAAATGATATGCATCTGACTACACATGATACAAACCAACATATGGCATTCACCATTAGTCCACATCATTCCACGCTAACCATCACTCCAAAGGTGAACTCCTTCCATATTTCGCCTTTCTTTGGTTATTATGCGAATGGAATCCTACTTAAGTCAAATGCCCCTAATATGACTAGGTCCATGACCATGATGCCAAGAGGATGCAACAAGGATAAACCTGGAGCCAAAACACCCAAGCAAGAAGCCTAGAAGAGAAGACACAAGAAGCTGCTAGAAGCAGACCGAAGTCTCCGATCCGTCACACTGGAGTTTCTGGTCTGCCACACTAGAGTCTCCAACCCATCTCCGTACCGACCCTTGAACCGAATGCTGGGACAATCTGAGTGCCCCTCCGGAGATGGACCACAGATTGACCGGAATCTCTAGACCACACCAGAATCTCCAGTCCGCTACACCGAAGTCTCTGGACTGAGCATCACGGGCCTGCACACCTCAAGTTGGGCTTGGCCCATGTAACGCCTAGAACTTCCTGTTTATGCCCCTTTTACCCCTAGCTCGTGGCTGGCCTATATATATATATATGCCCCCACCCCCTCCTTGAAACCCTAGAGATGATGATGAATTGAGGCATGTGCCTAACCCTAGATGGGAGCCCCCTCCCAATAGTATATCTATGAGTTGTACAAGGCCTTGGAGTCGGTGCCCTTCTCCAAGTCGCCAAGACCCTCCTCAAGTGTTTAGTCTCTCCCTATCAAGGATTCTAGTAGTGATTTGTCTCTCCCCTTTGGGATTCTACTTGCTTGCTACTCTCTCCTTGGTTTGGATTCTATCATCCGCTTGCCGATCTCTCCTTTGGTGATTCTACCACAAGGTCTCTGACCGAGGATTCTATTGGATTGGTTGTTCGAACCAACGGGAGCAAATCGAATCGGGTGTGTTTTGGTGTGTGTTTGTATCTTTACCTTGCATTAGAGTTGCATTAATCGTGTTCATCGCATGTTCCCTCACTCCCCGCCTCAAATCCATGAAGATCGGGCCACTCCAAGGGTAAATCCACAAGGAGACCCATAACAACTGGTATCAGCAGCTTTTGGTTGCCACGGATTTGACTTCGCCCTTTGATTTCCACCATAAACTAAAAAATACCAAAAATATAGCCCCAAATTGCTTTTGGATCGATCTCTCATTTTGGTGAGTTGATTGTGGTTTTGATACAATAGAAACTTGTCATTGGAGTTGGTCTACTTGTGCCCTGTGTTTCCCAGCCAAATTTGGTCGAAAATTTCTAGATTTGAGGGTTCAAGGGCCGAATTTTCTCTCAAGAACACGAGCTATTCATCGGGGTGGAACCACACCGGAGTTTTCGGTCTGCCACACCAGAGTCACTGGCCCACACCAGAGTTTCTGGCTTATCCACACCAGAGTCTCTGGCCCTGATGAAATTTTGACCCCTTTTCCTTTTCGACTGATTTCCTTTTGACGTTTGTGTTTTGTGTGCGTGTCTATCAACTAACAAAAGCTTCCGCAATGCCAACAACACCTCGCGCTCGACATCGACACCACGGAACTCGAACCATCCCTCCACCAATGGTTGCAAGTATGACATCACCACAAGGTATAACTTGCACCACCCTTGTTAACCCCTTCTTCCTTTGTGTGTTACCTAACCTATCGAGAGTAGCTCATCTTGTGTTTGCCGAAGCATTGTGCGCTTGCTCTTGCATAAGTCATAGTGTAGAGGCAATAGAAAAACTTGACTCCATAGCATAGAAAGAAAGAGGTACATAAAAAGGCTTATAAGCAAAAGAAAAAGATACTAATAGCAAAATAGAGTCCAAAGCTTCTAAGCAAGAGTGCGAGTAAGAGCAAGGCAAACGTACAAATTCGTTGCTTCTCAATCTTTTGGTAAACGGGCTACGTTCCTCTCCTAGCATTGGCACGACACCGAGCATTAGTATTTATTAGGACCAATTTTGTTCACTGCTCATTTTCATAGTCATGTTAGCCACATTAATCTCCACCGTGTGTGTATAGTCGTAGGTTCTCGTCACCCTTTTGACCTTTTCCTTTGACTTCGTTTTGTTGGATTTTACACATGTTTGACAATAACCTTTACGTTTGGTTGTTTCATTTGCTATCCACCTTCCTAACCTTCCACCATAGGCCTTTGTGTGTGTGTGTGTGTGTGTGTGTCTTGTGTATTTGCTTTGCTCTCGGCAAGAACAACCTTTCCAATTTTTGACTTGGTGAGGCAAGGTAGCACATACCATACCACCAATACCACCATTCCTTTCAATTGTTGTCATACAACATGTCTAGGGGAAGCGGAGAAAGCGGAGATGGACACTTCAACAACCAAGATGGTTTCGCCATGCACCAACTTATGGGCGCAACACCAAGAATTTCATGCCCAATTTGAGAGGCTTGAGAACCGACTTGATGAAACTTTTCGAGAGTTCGACTAACGTGACCGGAAACACCAAGTGGAGCACAATTCTCAATTCCAAGCTCTTCACCAAGATATTGCCAACCTTGGAAACCGCCATGGACACCATTCAAGCTTGTCAAGTTCGTCTCGCGCATGCTCCTCAAGTCATCATGGCGACACTTCGCTCTCCCACTCTCATCATGGATCACCCCTCCAGCACAATGGGGAACAACAAGCTCGTTAGCGCCATGAACAAGCGGTTGATCCACAAGCTCAATAATGGCACCACACAAGATGTCATCGGCACCATGATCATCATGCGCATCCGCAACACCAAGAAGAACATGGTCGCCCACCACAACAAGCGATGGTACAAGCGCCACCACCTCCTCAAGAACAAGAACACCATGGTGAAGAAAACCACAATGATAGGCGCCAACACCCGCACCATGACCATTGCCATCAACAACAAGTCCATCGAGCACCGCAATGGGATACAAGTGATGATGATGAGGATGCACACCGCACAAGACACAACAACCGCTATGCTCAACCCCACCATCATCATAAACAACCAATGAATGCAAATGATCTCGAGCAAAGGCGTAGAAGAGACTTTGCACATCAAGCTCCTCCTCAACCGCGTCCTCGAGACAATCAAGCTCAACCTCCTCCACCACATGCACCAAGTGAAGCGAGCATAAGGCAAGATCGCCGCAACTACCACCGTGAACATGAAGAGGGGAAGTTTGGGAAGCTCAAGTTCATTATGCCCAAGTTCAAGGGAGAAGAAGACACCGATGCATACACTGATTGGGAGCTCAAAGTTAAAAAAATCTTCCGAGTCCACAATTACTCTGAAGAGAAGAAAGTTGCAATGGCATCCCTTGAGTTTTAGGACTATGCAAATGTTTGGTAGGAAGACTTCGAAAATAACCGCGAGAAGAAAGAGGAACCACTAATTGAAACTTGGACTGAGATGAAGGAAGTGATGTACAAGCGCTTCGTCCTCGAGCATTATCAACAAGATCTCTTCGACAAGCTACAAAACTTGAAGCAAGGTACCGAGTCAATTGAAGAGTTCTACAAGGAAATGGAGAAAACCATGATGCAAGATGATGTGAGAGAACTCGAAGAGCAAACCATAGCAAGGTTCCTCAATGGATTGAGCCGCCCAATAAGGAAGATTGTTGACTTCCAACCGTACAAGAACCTCACCGAGCTCCTCCATCAAGCTACCGAAGCTGAGCGACACTTGCAAAAGGAGAATGCATATGAGAAGTCCAAGTCATACTTTGCGTCCATCAATGCAAATGCTCCCGCAAAGCCAACAAACCAAGCACCGAGCTCATCCAAAACAAAGACCATGATAGCACCCTCCTCCAACACGACATCGAATAGTCAAGTCACTTGTTTCAAGTGTGGAGCGAAAGGTCACAAGTCCTATGAGTGCACCAACACAAGAGTGATGCTTACAAATGAGAATGGCGCAACATACTCTGTGAGTGAAGAGGAATATGAAGCTCTAACTCAATGAGCAATTGCAAGGGCAGCTGCAATGGAAGAGGATGACACCCTTGTATGCGAGCATGACCCGGGCCCCGCACTTTTCATAGCTCAAGTCTTGACAATAAACTCCACCCCAAGAGAGGACCAACGCCTCAATATCTTCCAAACTCGTGCCGGAATTGATGGCAAGTCCATAAAGGTGATCATTGATGGAGGTAGTTGCCACAACCTCGCAAGTACGGAGCTTTGTGAGAAACTCAAGTTGCCATGCATAGAGCACCCTCATCCCTATCATGGCAAATGGCTTGATGACAATGGAGCACTCAAGATAACATCCAAAGTCAATGTCTCCTTCAAGATTGGCCCATATGAAGACACCGTTGAGTGTGATGTCGTGTCAATGTCCATGTGCCACATGTTACTTGGGAGACCATGGCAATACGATAGAAGAGCCATATATCATGGTTCCACTAACAAATACTCCTTCAAGTGGAATGGCAAGACATTCGTGCTCCAAACCATGACGCCAAGCCAAGTTATCGCATCCAACATGACATCTGTGAACAAGATAAAGCAAGCTAAGGACCCTTGTGAGATGAGTGGTGAGAGAGTGAACCACCATCAAGAGGGTGAGTGCCACAAGCCCAAAATGAGTGGAAAAATCATGAGTGCCACGACGCAAGCTACCAAATGTGAGAAGAGAGATTTGAGTGTGACCCATACTAACAACCCTTCATACAATTCTCTCTCTCTGTTGTCGGTTTTGCAAGGTACCCAAGATAGACCACCACCTACAAGGATTATGCTACAAGATCTCTAACCAAAACATGATTGCAAGATGTACCACAAGCTCTTCAACATGTTTGAGAATGGCTTCAACACTGGTGATCCCTCAATAACCAAGATCAAGGCCACGGGCACACATCCCTCCTTACATGATGAAAGAACATCGTCGAGGTCGACTCGTTTTAAAGTGAGGGGAGATGATACGACCCAACATATGTGTTGGGGATATACTTTCCGGGTATCCTCACCGTTCTTCACTGACCAGGGTGGCCCACTTCGGGTTAGATCATTGCTTCACGGGCGGCCCAATCAGGGAGAAGAGACGGAGTCCAGTCCGGCTACGGGAAGGCCTAGAAGATTTACGGACATAGGCCCATAGTGTTACTTGTAGTTCAAGATGTACTCTGTAACCGACTCTTAGTCGTAGCTGAATAGATCTCTCTTGTAAACCCTAGGTCGGATATCTATATAAGCCGTCCTAGGGAGAGCCTTTAGGGCACCCTTTACAATCACAATCTCAACTCGCACATGCGAACCCTTGTAACCCATATTCCGGCTCTGCCGTATTACTGGATTGCTAGCAGGAGTAGGATCCGTCCAAAGCTGGTGGATTCGAACCTGGGTAAACTTGTGTGCTCACCATCCTGGAACACCGTATGTCTCGCACCCCTCTCTTACGCACGCCTCGAGGACCCCCTCATGGCGTACTTGTCATCAATCCGACGACAGTTGGTGCCCACCTTGGGGCAAGTGAGCTTCGGATCTGCGTTCCGAGCGGAATCTACAAGAATCGGAATCGGCGAGACTATCTCCGTTGGTCGCATCCTCTTCGCCAGCGACGTCCCTCTCATCGTTCTCGACGAGACCTGGATTCCGGCTAGGGAGGTTGTGACTGCCTACACCATCATGTCTTTTGGCGAGATCGATGTTTACATCGGTTTTGCTGAACCTACCCCACCCACCCAAGCGATGATGATAGAGGCAGAAGAAACTTCTGGGTCCCCTTTGTCCGTGGAGGCGGCAGAATTCTGGATATCAAAAAACCCTAATCCCACCTAGCCCGCACCAATCGCGGAGATAATGGAGAAATCCGAGCCTGAAGCAGACCTAGCGGTCCAAGTTGAATCTGGAGGTGGATCTCCCTGGAGAGGCCGAACCCCAGATCGACCCACCCACTGAAGTTGAAATCTAGGAGGATCATAGCAACAACACTGGTTCCGGCTCTGATGACGCCAGGACAGACATGCCTTTCATGAGATACACACTAAGACGCATGATGATGCAAGATGCAAGCATAGATGATATTCTTGAGACCATCCGGCGTTTCGTGGAAGCCGATCGCGAGAGCCGCAACTATCTCAGGAGGCACGCGTCGCACTTCGTTGGATATGTGGGATCCGGATCTAGCTATGCCGATGCTGGAGACAACACCGACTCTGTGCTGGAGGCGATCGGAACAAACGCCGACGTACCCGCATCCTCGGATGAGTCGATGACGTCAGCAGATTTCCGAAAGTTCTCCGTGGAATATGAAGAGGAGTATAACTCCAAAGCTGTAGAGGAAGAAAAAGCCATGGATGAAGGATCCGAGGAAAACTCTCCCAATACCTAGGATAACATGGAAATCGGAGATAATCCCGAGGTCCAGATGTCTGAAAGTACCGATCAGAGCTTGACTCCGGAAACGGACCCAAAGCCGTCTTTGCTACTGGCACTGCCAAGAAGGCAAAGAAGAAGAACAAGACCCCAGCGAAAGACCCTCCGGCAGAGGAGGTGATTGCCGAGGAATACGAGGAGGACTCATATGGAGCACGTATCCCAGACAAGCCCAAAGAAGAGTCGGTGGATGGACACGTGATCACTGAAGGTGCGGGGTAAACTCATCGATGCTGCATTAACTACACCTATTCCTACAGCTGCAAAACTTATTGCTGAAGAGATGGACAAGAGGGCACAGGCCCTAGAAGCGCGTCGTTAAGTACTCCTTAATGAAGCCAAAAACATTGAGGAGGAAAAGAAACGCATGGCAACTACGGAGAAGTACAACTCCAGGCAACATCAGAAGACCAGGAAATGTCATACTCATGATGACCAATTCCCGCAGATTCACAAAGTCCTTTTCGGAAGAGAACTTGGGATGCCTCAACGCGACAGCAACGGGGATTGGGTGTATCCAACGCCGGTACAGAACACCGTTGCGGCTCGAGAAATCCTATCGGCTAATCCAGGCCCGGAGCAGATCCGGTTGGGAATCAAACTACTCAACAAAGGACTAGAGCAGCAAAAGGTCACCCTGTCCGGAAGTCAAAAACTAGTCTCTGATTCTGACCAATGTCGCAAAGATCCGACATGGGCTGACGTAAGATCCCAACGTTTTCCGGAATAGCAACATCATTCCGACCTTCGAGAAGAGAATTACTCAAGAACCGGATCTTCAGGACAGCACCACAAAGCTACGCGTGACTGGCGTAACGTTAAGCCAGTTGCAGAGCAAGAGGCAATTGCTGCACTGAATCTGAGGAATCCTCCCCGGCGAGAGTCGAAGGACCACAGGGAAGAAGATAAAGAGAAACGTCGGGAGGAGGACCAATAAAGAATGCCACCTCCTAGACATACAAGCCGTCCGGATGACGGGTGAAGGAACGACAGACACCGCGCCAAGTCAAGCCAGCAAGGGGCTCGTCACAATGAAGACCCTCCCGAAACCGGAATAATGACGCTTCAGACGAAGGTCGGCGATCAGCTGGAAATAACCCAGCTGCTCCACCCTCTCCGCCAGGTAGCCATCACAACGGCTCCCAAGGAGGCCAAGGAGGGCATCGTGGTGGAGGAGGTGGTGGCAGAAGCCGAAGTCCGGCTCCAAGGCACCGCAGCCATAGCCGTCACTCAGGACGATCTCTATCCCCAAATGACGCAAGGCACAGGATCAACTCCAACATAGAGGCGCGGCGCTATGAAAATGATGACATATACGTGGGTCCAAAGTGCTTTGGACCATGCATAAGAGCTACAAGATTCCCAGAAGGATTTGCTATCTCAAGACATATTCAAGCTTACGATGGCATAGATCAGCCTAATACTTGGCTACAGGATTTCTTCCAAGCTTGCTGCATCGCCAAAGGCGGAAACAGCCTAGTCGCAACCCGATATCTCCCACTTATGTTGCGGAAGATGGCACGATCATGGCTCAATGAACTTCCGGAGAACACCATCCACAACTGGTATGACATGCAAAGTGTGTTCTTTCGGAATTTCGAAGGCACATACCGGAGGCCCTGTACGGTCGGAGACCTACAACGTTGCACCCAGAAAGCCGGAGGAACTTGCCGGGATTATCTCGGATGATGGATCGACACCAAGAACTCTTGTGAAGGAGTAAATGACCAAACTGCGATTGAAGCTTTCATTGCAGGTCTCCCAATTGGTTTACTACATCATCGCTTGAAGTGTGAAAAAGTCACTGATTTGGGAGAGATGATAGAAATAGCGAGCAAGTATGCAGATGCTGACAACGATGCAGAGGGATTACTTAATGCCTTGGCTATGCCACAGTCGGCAAAACAACCAAAGCAACAAGCTCAGAAGCGCAAGAATACCTCGGAAGAAAAACCCAACACGGAAACGGCAGTGGTCACTGCTACTTTCGGGTCTGGAGGACGAGGAGGACATGGCGATGGCCGTGGACGCGGTCGTGGGACGTCAAGAGTCCAAGGTAGAGGAGACTAGCAACCCGGAAAAACCTACTCTTGGGCCGACATTGCCAATAACCCATGTGTGCATCACTTAGATGCCAATGGGGGCTCGTCCCACCCAAACGCCGAATGTCGTTTCAATGACGACATTAAGAGAGATGATACCGCTGGCTACAAACCTAAGCGGAAGAAGGGAAAGAAGAATCCCGAAAAGGATAAAGAGACCAAGGAAGATTCCGACATGGAGGAAGCTGACGCTTCAAATCCCAAGCCGGAAGGGAAGAAAAATTTTCTGACCAAGAAAGACACTTATGTCACCTTCCTCGGATCTCAACCAGCAAAGGTCAAAAAGGCAGTTCTACATGAGCTCAATGCAACAGTTCTAGCTGTCCCCCAATTCTTGGACTGGTTGGAAGTGGCAATCACATTTGACCGTGCTGATCATCTGCCTAAGTTGCATAGGTGAGGAAAATACGCCTTAATCGTCAATCCACTTATTGACGGTTATGGTTTCTCCAAGACCCTCATGGACGGTGGCAGCAACATTAACATTCTGTATGTCGAAATGCTACGCCGGATGAAGATCTCAGAGACGCAGCTGAACCATAGCTCTGTGATCTTTCACGGGGTTGTCCCAGGAAGACAAGCAAATTCCCTGGGAGAAATCACTTTGGATGTTACCTTTGGAACTCCAAAGAACTATCGGACGGAGGAACTTTCCTTCGAAGTGGTCCCGTTCAAGAGCGCGTACCATGCTATATTCGGACGTCTGGATTACTGGGCTTTTATGGCTCGTCCGTGTTACATTTACAATATGATGAAAATTCCAGGTCCCAACGGCATGATCACCATCAGGGAGACCCGAAGAAAGCGCGAGAGTGCAAGGATGGAAATGCCGTCTTTGCTGAAGCTGTGCTGCACGCCCAGGAGTACCAGGAGATCAAGAAGAGCATAGATCCGTCCGAGATGCCCGCAACGAAGAAGGAGGTGACAAAGCCAAATCCGGAGTTCAAGGCATCAGAAGAGACGAAGAAGATGTCGTTGAAGGATGATGACCCCTCCAAGGTGACCCAGATAGGCGTAGGCCTAGATAGCGCATAGGAAAGCGCGCTCATCAAGTTCCTCAAAGCAAATCAAGATATCTTCGCATGGCAGCCATCTGACATGACCGGAGTACCTAGGGAACTTGTCGAGCACTCTTTAAATGTAAACCCGAACGCTAAACCCATCAAACAGTCCTTACGATGTTTCGGCGATGAAAAGCGTAAGGCAATAGCTAAGGAACTAGCATGACTCGAGTTAGCCGGATTCATAGAAGAGGTCATCCACATTGAGTGGTCGGCCAATCCTATAATGGTCCCTAAAAAGGACACCACTGATTTAAGGATGTGTGTTGATTATACTGCCTTGAACAAGGCTTGTCCCAAAGATCCGTTCGCTCTACCTAGGATTGATCAAGTTATCGATTCTACGGCAGGCTCGGAACTCCTCTATTTTCTCGATGCATATTCCGGTTATCACCAAATCCGGATGAAGGAATCTGACAAAGTCAAAACTTCATTCATAACCCCCTTCAGAACCTTCTGTTTTGTTACGATGCTCTTTGGGCTGAAGAACGCAGGAGCTACGTACCAACGCACAATGCAGCGTTTCCTCCACGATCAAATCGGATGCAATGTACATGCATATGTGGATGATATTGCGGTGATGTCCAAAAAGAAGGAAACATTGATTTCCGACTTGGAGGAAACATTCGCCAATCTACGAAAATACAACATAATGCTTAATCTGAAGAAATGCTTCTTTGGAATCCCAGCTGGAAAATTGTTAGGTTTCATCGTGTCTCAAAGAGGCATAGAGGTGAACCGAGACAAAATCAAGGCTATACTTAATATTTCTAGGCCAACTCGCCTAAAGGACGTACAAAGACTAACTGGTTGCATTGCTGTAGTCAGTCGGTTTGTAAGCCGGCTCGGTGAAAGAGCCGCACCATTATACAAACTCTTAAAAAAGACCAAGGATTTTGTGTGGATCGACGAAGCTGAAGCCGCACTACAAGACCTGAAGAAAGTACTCTCATCTGCTCCTATCCTTGCTGCACCGGAGCCATAGGAACCGATGTTGCTCTATCTCGCTGCGACAAAGAAAGTCGGTAGTATTGTCATGGTAGTGGAGAGACCGGCGGAAAATTAGGAACACTTGGTGTAGCATCCGACTTACTTTGTCAGCGAGGTCTTGACAGAATCGAAACAACAGTATCCGCACTATCAAAAGCTAGCTTATGGTGTGTTCTTGGCATCTCGTAAGCTACAACACTATTTTCAGGAGCATCCAATTACCGTGGTGAGCACAGCTCCCATGAGAGATATAATCAACAACAGTGACGCCACAGGACGCATCGCCAAATGGGGCATATAGCTCTCAGCTTTCGATATTGAGTACAAACCTCGGACATCAATCAAATCCCAAATCCTTGCCGACTTTGTTGCTGATTGGACAGAGACAAAGGAGAATATGACCCTCCTGAGTCAGAATATTGGACCCTATATTTTGATGGGTCTAAGGCTCGCGGGGGCTCGGGGGCTGGCGTGGTACTCAAATTACCCCAAAGAGACAAACTTTTATACATGTTGCAGATCCACTTCACATCAACAAATAATATTGTCGAGTATGAAGCACTGCTGCATGGAATCCGGATTGCTAAGGATATTGGCATCCAACGTTTGATGTGTTACGGAGATTCGGATCTTGTTGCTCAGCAAGTGTCAGATATTTGTAATGCAAATAAACACATGGCATCATATAAAGCTGTCGTGGATGATTTATCTAAATCGTTCGAAGGGTTTGAGGTTCAACACATCCCTCAAGCAGAAAATGAGGAAGCAGATGCATTATCTCAGATAGGCTCTGCACGGAAAGAGGTCCCGGATGGCGCTTTTTTAGAGCACCTTAAAGTTCCCTCAATAAAGAGAGTGGACGACGAATATCCGACCAAATCTGACTCACCTCTAGTAGCAGTTCTGGCTGTAATTCCCAGCTGGACTCAACCCTACCTTGACTATTTGGTAGATGGCAAATTACCTGAAGATGAGGTTCTGAGCCGGCAGATTATCCGACGAGCGAAAGTCTATACTATAGTTAATGGTGAGATCTATAAGCGGACTGTACCTGGGGTCTTTCAGCGATGCGTATCTCCGAAAGAAGGAGTGGAAATCTTAAGAGAAATCCACGAAGGCGAGTGTGGTCACCACGCTGCAGCCAAATCTTTAGTGGCAAAAGCTTTTCGACACGGTTTTTCTAGCTTACAGCCAAGGCAGATGCCGAACGGTTAGTCAAGACGTGCAAGGGCTGCCAAAAGTACGTCAAAAAAGTTCACGTTCCGGCTGATCAGCTGCGAACAATACCTATAACATGGCCTTTCGCGGTCTGGGGGCTTGATATGGTAGGACCGTTTAAACGGGCTCCAAGTGGATTTACTCACTCTTAGTGATGGTGGATAAGTTCACCAAATGGATTGAGGCTAAACCCGTTAATACGTCCATTTTGCATCACTATTCTATGTCATACTTCATTGTTATTCATTGATATATTTCGTATTGAGAGGTGATACTTATGTTATTTCATCTGTTTTTGCATGTTTGATGACTTTTGGAGCATGGACCGCTGCAGTCAGGATTCTGATGGAAAAGGTGCTGTTTGGAGGCAAAATTCGCGAAGATCAGAAAATCCGGGAAAATATACGGAAAATCCTATTTTTCTAGAAGACGAAGGAAGCCAGAAGGGGGGCTGGAGATGGGCCACAGGGGGCCCACACCACCCCCTGGCGCGGGCCAGCCTAGGTCGCGCCACCAGGTGGTGTGGCCACCCTGGTCCACCCCTGGCACTCCCCTCTGGCGTATATTATCCTCCCGAAACCCCAAGACTCGGGGAGCGACCACAGAAAGATTCCGCCGCCTCTACGGGGCGGAAAACACCGAGAGAGAAAGATCTCTCCGGTAGACAGATTTCTGCCGGAGGAATTCCTTCCCGGAGAGGGGAGATCGTCGCCATCAACACCACCATCAAGCTAGACTTCATCGAGATCATCATCATCATCACCACCACCATCATCAGCAGCACCCTCATCACCATCTCCATATTGCTGTAACAATTGGGGTGAATCTTGCATAGTTCATAGGGGAAACTTTCCTGGTGTTGATTACTCTTTGTAGTTGATGCTATTGAGTGAACCGTTGAATTATTTTTTATGTTCAGATTGTTATACATCATTATTCCATCTCTGATCATGATCCATATGATGTCTTGTGAGTAGTTTGTTTTGTTCTTGAGGACATGAGAGAAGTCATGTTGTTAGTAGTGGAGTTGTGTTGAGAAATATTCAATAGTTTGATATTTAATTTGTGGTGTACTTCTTCTAGTGGTGTCATGTGAACATCGACTACATGAAACTTCACCTATATGGGCCTAGGGGAATGCATTATGTATTTGGCTACTAATCGTAGGGGTTGCCGGAGTGACAGAAACCTGAACCCCCGTTAGGAAACCATTGCACAAGGGACGTAAGGGTCTTAGAGTTTAAATCTGTGGTTAGGTTTCTACCTTAATTACTTTCTTGTACTTACGGATGTTTGCAAGGGGTATAATCACAAGTATGTATTAGTCCTAGGAAGGTCGGTACATTAGCACAGGTTCACCCACACAACACTTAGCAAGCTAAAGAAGATTAATCAACTATATGAAGCGAAAGCACTTGATAGTCTTCCCATGTGTCCTCGAGAACGTTTGGTCATCTTAAGTAATACAACCGGCTTGTCCTTTGCTACATAAATGATTGGGCCACTTGTTGCTGTTATTCCTACTGTCTTTTATTTACTCGTACTTCATTTACTTGCTTTATCAAAAACCCCTAAAAATCCGTTTGCTAAGTATTTGTAGAGAATTCCTGATCCATACCACTAGCCAGCACCTTCTGCTCCTCGTTGGGTTCGACACTCTTACTTATCGAAAATACTACGATACACCCCCTATACTTGTGGGTCATCAAGACTATTTTCTGGCGCCATTGCCGGGGAGTGAAGCACTATTGGAGAGTGGAACTGGTAAAGGAAATTTCTACTGTGAGTATTGTTTACTTTTGCTAGTTGCTTTATTTTCATTATGGATAATTCGCTGAGTTTCTTATTTGGTAATGCTACTACCACTACTAAGGTAGTAGATAAACCACCTGCTGAGAATGATGCTTTTAAAATACCTACAAGAATTATTGATCGTGTTATGGATAACTACTATGTTGGAGATGGAACTGTCCATCCCGGTGATCATTTACT
Organism: Avena sativa; assembly: GCA_916181665.1. NCBI lineage: Eukaryota > Viridiplantae > Streptophyta > Magnoliopsida > Poales > Poaceae > Avena > Avena sativa. Next base: position 161,613,994 of record OV702290.1, read on the forward strand.
CTTTATACACGAATTATGCGGGTTGTTCAAGTGTGCAGGTATTACTACATATCAAGTTAATAAGAAGTTATTCTCATTATTGCTAAAAGGAAGGGCTGAGGAATGGTATAAGCTGTTAAAGAATGGTCAAGCTCGGGAATGGGAGGAAATGGTGCCTCTCTTTTATTCAAAGTTTTATCGTCCTAGTGAGATTCATAAAGATCAGAATCAAATATACAACTTTTGGCCTCTTGATGGAGAAAGTACAGCTCAAGCTTGGGGGAGATTGAAGTTACTAATGCTTAAATGTCCCATTCATGAGCTCCCCAACAATATTATTATCAATAATTTTATGCAAGGCTCCCTCTACATGATAAGGATTTATTGGATGCTTCTTGCACTGGATCATTCACTCGCATGGAAGAAGAAGCTAAATGGGATCTTCTGGACCATATTCAAGACAATGCTGAAGCTTGGGAGAATGACAAAGGTAGAAAGTCCGGTATAAACTATGATTATGAATGCATTGAATCTTTTATGGGAACTGATGACTTTCAAAATATTAAAAATGCTTATGGTCTAGACTCTCAAGCTATTGCAACTTATTTTAAGGCTTTTGCTTCCTACATTGAAGTGCCTAAAAAGAAGTGGAATAAGTATCATGAACCTTATAAAGATGTTGCTAAGAGTGTTCCTACAAGAAATACTGAAGTTTATACTGCTAATCATGTTTTACCTGAACCTTACATTGAGAAAATGCCTTTCCCAATTAGGATAAAGGAACATTCTATGATAGCTAGTATGGTTAATGAAAGTACGAATGAAGCTGTTGAACCTGATAAACAAAAGGTTGATGAACCTATAATAGCAAATGTGAAAGACTTTGTTACTAAATATGAAGAAGAGGGACACACTATCCTTTGTAAGGATACCTCTAATATTGTTTCACAAAGTAGTGTTATGAGAGCTAGTATTCCTGTGTTTTCTATTAGAATAAGTGATCATTGTTACGGTGGCCCTTGTGATAGTTATATTGTTAGGTTTATGCATGATACTGAAAGTTACTATGAGAGAGGGAAAAGTGTTCTTATGCATCTCAATAATATCAAGTTTCCTCGTTTTATGTTGAAAGTTTTTATGTTGCACTTCTTTTGCCTTTTTATGCAAGTGGCCTCTGGTTTCAACAACTTGTTTGTTTACAAGATTCCCTTGCATAGGAAGTGGGTTAGACTTAAATGTGTGCATTTTCTTCTTAATGCTCTCTTTCACTTCAATTCATACTCCTATGTGAGCATCATCAAAATTATCATGCCCATCTTAATGGCTATAAAGAAAGAGCTTTTTGGGAGACAACCCAGTTTATTTTTGCTTTCAGTTTGTTTGTGTTTATTTGAGTCTTGAAGTTATTACTTCAGTAATAACCTCTCCTTATCCTTTTTATTTGGTTTTTGTGTTAAGATCAACCTCTAATGAGAGAGAAGTAAGATTTGGGGAAGTTGCTGTCCCAAAACAGATTTCTGTGCTTGACCGTAAAAATTCGTGAGAGATCTCTGTATGTCGGATTGAGCTGTAATTTTTTGTGCTTATGCCCCAGGTTGTTATTTGACTTTTGTTAGTTTTGCACTTTTTGATTTGAGCAACAGAAGATTTTCGAAAAAATTGATCTTTACCTGCTACTCTGTTTTGACAAATTTTGCCACTCTTGCATTTGCTTCTTTATTCGATTTCCTTTTTGAATTATTTTTGGGTTTTCGAAAGGAGTTGCTTCAGTAGCTTATGTTTTGATGGTTTTCAGTTGAAAGTGGACTCAAAAGGTTTTATCACTTCACTTATACTAATGTTGCTAATGAGAACTGTGTGAAGTTTTGTGTGAAAGAAATTTCCAGGAAGTGGAGATAATGGTGTAATAAGGAAGAGAAGGGTTTTATGACTCAAGTAATAAGTGTATGAAGATGAAGATATTGATATTATTCAAGTAGTGACTCTGGAAGAATTTACTAGATACCAAATTCAGAGACCTGCAGAGTCCGCTTTCAAATAGGTAACAGTTCTGGTAAGAAAAGTTCCGCGAAAATACTATCCAACTATACTTTTGTAGTTTTTAGTCAATAAGGAGAGTTACATAGCGAAAAAGGGACGGAAACAGAGCCAGGGTGGCTCACACCACCCAGTGGCACGGGCCCACCCCTGGCCGCGCCACCAGGTGGTGAGTCCACCCCGGACTCCGCCTTCGACTCGTTTTCTCCCAGTACCTTCCTTTTGCTTTGGAACTTCGTAATATATAACCCCCCGGATCCCCCGAGGTTCATATATCATGTTTTCGTCGTGTTTTTGTTTCGATCTGTTTTTGCCAGGAACTATTCTTGAAGCTTTGAAGCACAATGGTGTCCGCCAAGGATAAAGGGAAGGAGCCTATGGAGGAAGACCTCCAAGACCCCGGGAAGGAGAAGGAGATCAAGAGTGAAGGTGAAGAGGAGCAAGGTCAATATCCGCACACCGGCACTAGCATTGCAAGCATTAGAGTGGTGACAAAACCTGCTAGGGTTAGAAGGACTGCACGGATGCAGACTAGGGGAAAGCTCCTCGTCACTGTTTGGCTCCACGGTCACTTCCTCCGCGCACCAAGAACCCTTTCCATACCCTTATCCATGAGCATCAAACCAAAATATGCCCAAGGGGAAATTACCTTCCAATTGGGATTTGCCTCGTTCTAGACATATAGGAAAAGAAGACTTCAAGGAGGAAGAGTGGGGAAAGAATAGCAAGAGTTGGAATTCTCAACCCGACATGATCATGAGCCACATTGAGCAAAACTCACAGCTGATTCGTAATCTCACCTTTGAGATTGAGGACTTGGGGAAACTTATCAGAGAGCTCATCGAGAGGATACCACCACCACCGAAGGAGTAATTCGTTATCAGGTTTGGCATCCCCTTGGTTTGTTTCAAGCTTGGGGGAGTGCCGCGGTATCACATCACTATCTTCTATCTTTTTACCTTTTTAGTAGAGTCATATCATGAATAGAGAAGTTATTATGTAGGATGGTTTGCATTATGGAAGTGTCCCCTCTCTCGTTAGATATGTATCCCTTGGTGTGAGTAGCCGTTATGGATTATTAATGAGAAGTTCTATCATTTACTCTTTTGCATAGCTTATATTAGTTTTCAATTCGTGGTTATATGATTGATCTTGTTGTTAGTATTGGTATCACTTTGGGATCATTGAGTTAATTTAGTTGGTTTTGGCAAACCTGGCTCGGTCAGTAGAAACACTATTTTTGAGAGTTGAATGGAAAGATAAAAGTACTCTAAAGAAAAATAATTTCATCATCTTTCTTTCTTGATTTGCTCATAAGTCTAGTATTGTCTAGTGAAGATCTTTTGTGCTTCCAAGGAAGATTGCATGTTTGTCTTTATCACTTGTATGTTTGTTTGTTTCCTTCAACTCTTATACTTGCTACCCAGCCTTGCTAGCCAAAAACCTGTACTGAGAGGGAATTCTTCTCGTGCATCCACCTCCCTTAAACCAAAACCCCTGCCATTTGTGTCCACCATACCTACCTATTAGCATTATTGCTATTCCAAGTAAATTCTTGTTTTATCTACCTCCCAAATTAAACTTGTTATGTGAAAATTAGTGATTAAAGCTCTCACGAACTTGATGGCACACTTTAATTTTCTTGCATTTAATAACCGGAACCATTGGGTCCTTCTTTGTTGCGTATATGCTTGCGCTTTATGAGTTGAAGTTAGCAGAACCATGTATCATGGGGAACGCTTTCAACATTGCATTGGTACTTTATACCTAGTTGATATCATGTTCTTTTGCTTATGGATCCCGGCGGTGTGAAATAAAAGTGGATCTTGTAAGATCATGGAGTTCATATGTGTGTTAGAGAAACGCCTGGGCCGCTAGCCTAAGCCATGCCTAATCATGGTGGAAACTTGCAGCATAACTATAGTGAGCATTCTATGAAGCATCCTCAATAAAAACCTATGCAAATAGCAAATAAAAAGATCACTGAGATGCTCACTGTCTGCTTGCCTTGTCATTTTGATTATGGGATAGCTCCTGTGTCATGTGCAAGGGGTACCCCGTTGGCGGTTCTCAATGATACACGTATATTTACAATGACAAGAGCTTACTCGTGACTGAAGTTGAGTAGCATGAGGTTCGGTACTCATAAGTAAGGGGCATGAGATTTCAACTTATAACTTGTCAAGCATATCCTCTTAGTTGTGTCACTTTAACCTTAATCACCAAAAGATGCCTATGATAGGGGAAATGAGAGCTGAAAGCTAGTAAGTATCATAATTTTTTGGAGCTCTTTATGAGACTTGCAATCTCTGCTTCCCTCTGCGAAGGGCCTTTATTTTACTTTGTAGTTGACTCAGTAAACCTACTCCCTTCTATCTCAGCAAGTATTTTGAGTTGTTGTGTTTCATTCATTCATATGATGATTTATTCAATCATGTTTTATGTTCCTTGCTTTGCACTTTGCTCTTATCTTGATGTTTACTACTTTGACAGCTATCATTGAAAAACCAGTTATTTGTGAACTCCAGCAAATTATCAACTATCCTTCGACCAAGAGCTAAGTTTGCCATTACCAATTATGATTCACTTTATGTATCTTTATTGTGTTTCCTTTACTCATTGCAAGTTAAGTTATATAATAGTGAGTTGTCTTCTATTATGATCTATGTATTTGATGATTGTGATGCTTCTTGTCTGTATTCTTTTATCGACTCTTCACTCCATAAACCTGAGGTCATGTTTATTGAGCTCAGTTTCGCTTGGGGACAAGCGAAGTCTAAGCTTGGGGGGAGTTGATACGTCCATTCTGCATCACTATTCTATGTCATAATTCACTGTTATTCATTGATATATTTCGTACTGAGAGGTGATACTTATGTTATTTCATCTGTTTTTGCATGTTTGATGACTTTTGGAGCATGGACCGTTGCAGTCAGGACTCTGATGGAAAAGGTGTTGTTTAGAGGCAAAATTCGCGAAGATCAGAAAATCCGGGAAAATATACGGAAAATCCTATTTTTCCAGAAGATAAAGGAAGCCAGAAGGGGGGCTGGAGATGGGCCACAGGGGGTCTACACCACCCCCTGGCGCGGGCTAGCCTAGGCCGCGCCACCAGGTGGTGTGGCCACCCTGGTCCACCCCTGGCGCTCCCCTCTAGCGTATATTATCCTCCCGAAACCCTAAGACTCGGGGAGCGACCATAGAAAGATTCCGCCACCTCTGCGGGGCGGAAAACACCGAGAGAGAAAGAGCTCTCCAGCAGATAGATTTCTGCCGGGTGAATTCCTTCCCGGAGAGGGGAGATCGTCGCCATCAACACCACCATCAAGCTGGACTTCATCGGGATCATCATCATTATCACCACCACCACCATCATCAGCAGCACCCTCATCACCATCTCCATATTGCTGTAACAATTGGGGTGAATCTTGCATAGTTCATAGCGGAAACTTTCCCGGTGTTGATTACTCTTTGTAGTTGATGCTATTGAGTGAACCGTTGAATTATTGTTTATGTTCATATTGTTATACATCATTATTCCATCTCTGATCATGATCCATATGATGTCTTGTGAGTAGTTAGTTTTGTTCTTGAGGACATGGGAGAAGTCATGTTGTTAGTAGTGGAGTTGTGTTGAGAAAGATTCAATAGTTTGATATTTAAGTTGTGGTGTACTTCTTCTAGTGGTGTCTGATACGTCCAAAACGTATCTACTTTCCCGAACACTTTTGCTATTGTTTCTCCTCTAAACTTGTGTGATTTGGATGCAACTAATGCGTTCTGACGCTGTTTTCAGCAGAATTGCGTTGGTGTCTACTTTTTGTGCAGAAAATCAACTATCAGGAAAAATCCTGGAAAATATGCCAAAAATACTATTTCTTCCGAAGACTCTAGGAACCAGAATACGAGACGGAGAAGAGCCAGGGGGTGGCCACACCACCTGCTGGCACGGGCCAGGCCAGGCCGCGCCAGGGGGTGGTGTGGGCTCCCCAGGCACCCCCTCGGCCTCTCTCTTCGCCTATAAGGAGCCTTCTGACCTAAAAACTTTGGGGGGTTCGACGTTTTTCCAGAAGGAGTTCCGCTCTGACGGCACCAACAGATTCCACGAAACAGCACCAGAAACTCCGTTCTGGCACCCTGCCGGGACGGGGAATTGGAGGAGATCATCGCCATCATCATCACCATCACTTCTCCATCGACCATCCATGTTTCCCCCATCTATGAGTGATTAATCCCCCGCTATAGGCTATGGGGATGGTAGGGATTGGATGAGATCATTCATGTAATGGCATCAGATTGTTAGGGCATGGTGCCTAGTATCTTTTATTAGTGCTTTATGACTTTGTTGCGACTTGTTATGCTTAATGCTTGTCACTAGGGCCCGAGTGCCATGATTTCAGATCTGAACGTATTATTGATTCATTATGATAGTATTGTTTCTGGTCTTATCTACAAGTTGTATACACACGTCGTTGTCCGAAACCTATGGCCCTGAAGTGACAGAAATAGGGATAACCGGAAGGGAAAGGATTTGATGTGAGGATCACATGTGTTCACGGAGTGTTAATGCTTTGCTCCGGTGCTCTATTAAAAGGAGCACCTTAATTGCCAGTAGTTCCCTAGATGCCCCGCTGCAAACGGGCTGGCAGGACAAAAGATGTTGTGCAAGTTCTCATTGCGAGCACGTATGACTATATATGGAACACATGCCTAGGATTGTCTAGTACTTGGATGCTTTATCTTATTTATCTGCAATTGCCCTATGTTCTGATTGCTATGTGAATTGTCTTGTCCATGCAACGCCCGTTCATCCATCCCTATGCCTACCGCACTCAAATCCCACTATTTACTGCTTTTGTTACTATTGTCTTTTCTTTACTACTGCTGTTACTTTGCTATTCCTACTACAAAACTGTTGCTACTGATAAACTGCTGTGAGCAAGATTGTTTCCAGGTGTAGCTGAATTGACAACTCAGTTGTTAAGGCTTATAAATATTCTTTGGCTCCCCTTGTGTCGAATCAATAAATTGGGTTTCACTTCCCTTGAAAATACTGCGATACACCCCCTATACTTGTGGGTCATCAAGACTATTTTCTGGTGCCGTTGCCGGGGACCATAGATATATTTATCAAGTTCACTTGGATGCTCTATTGTTCGCTGCTATCCATCCATCATGGGTAAGTCTCATGATGGCAAGGTTCCTATTTTACCATCCACTACAAGAAGAGGTACAGTTCTGAACACCTCTGTTGCTCTTGATTCACCATCTGTTATAAGTAAGCTCGTTACACCACCACATACACATGCTACACACACTGCTACTACTGCTGAATCTAAAACTTCTAATGCTTATGATGCTGCTTCTACTGTGCTTGATAAGAGTGGTTCATTAGGTCCTTTCCTAGATGCTACGATTGCTAGAACTATAGCTGGAAATATCGAAACTCCTAATTTAGACACTACCACACCTGTTAGCTCACCTGAGTCTAGTGAGAGTTATGATATTGAAGAAGATTATGTTGATATGACCGATGAGTTTATTAAAGAATGTAAGAACACCCATGATAGGAGCGCTGCTAAGAGTCTCCTTGAGAGGCGTACTATTAGACCCAAATTGTCTCCTGATGCTAAGTTTGCTGCTTCTCCAATAAACATTATAGATGAAGATTATGATTTTTCTCTCGATCTATCCTACATAGCTATTGTCGAGAAAGAACCTTTTTGTGGGACTAAGAATGAAAGTGCGGTAGCACATATGAATGAACTTTCTACCATGAGTGGCTTGTTTTCTGATGATATTAAGATGCGTACTTACTTTGTTGCTAAGATTTTTCCCTTTTCACTGAAAGGAGAAGCTAAAACTTGGTTTAATAATTTACCACCTGGATCTATTGATAGCCCTGAGTGCTTGATTAGTACTTTTCTGCAGAAATATTTTCCTCCCAGTGCTAGACATGCTATTTTGCAGGAACTTTTTTATTTTAAACAGGGAGAAAAAGAGGTATTGCCTGAATCTTGGGCAAGGTTTTGTGCTTTGATTCATGCTTAGGCTGGAAGTCCATTACCTAAGAATGAGCTTCTTGATATATTTTATAATGGACTAACCGAGGAATCTAGGACATACCTAGATAGTTGTGCTGATTGTGTTTTTAGGAACAGGACTCCTAAGGAAGCCGAGGAATTAATGGCTAAAATAAGCAAAAATTATGAAGATTGGACTCCTCCTAAACAAGCTATACCTGAAGTAATTGTACCTGAACCATCTATTCCTGTGCCTATTCCAACATCAAAGAAGAGGGGAGTTATTGAATTAAATGATGAAGTGGTGAAGGAAGCTAAGAAATATCTTAAGGAGAAGGGAATTAAAGCTGCAGATGTCAAGAATTTACCTCCTATAGAAGAATTATGTAAGCCTATTCCCTACTCATCCACTATTGAGGTACACTCTCTCCAACACTTTGATGAAGGTGATATCCCTTACTCTAAACCTCCTGATCAATGCTTAGAAGAATTTGATATCTTTATTGTTAAGCAAGCTAACTTTAATAAAAGGGTGCAAAATCATCGAATGGAAAACACTAGAGCTATTGTTGAGTTGAAAGATATTGTGGAAATAACCTCTAATGATGTTAAAATGATTGTTAAAAACTTTCAAATGGTTCAAACTCAAATAGATCAACTCGTTAAAGTGCAAAAAGACTTGCTAGTTAATGCTACTAAAGAAAAACATGCTTATGAAATTAGAATTAGAAGTGGTGCTGCTACCCAGGATCCTCTATATCCTGAGGGGCATCCCAAAAGAATTGAGCAGGATTCTCAACAAGCTGAAAATAGTGGTTCTACTCGTAAGAAAAGGAAAAAGAAACATAAAACTATTGTAGAACCCTCTGAACCTGCTATAGATCCTAATAGTATATCTATCTCTGATGCTGAAACTGAAAGTGGTAATGAAGAAAATGAAGTGCCTAATGAAGAAAAAGTTGAAGAAGAACCTGAAAACCACACTAAGACTACTAAATACACTAAGGAAGATTTTATTGCTAAGAAACATGGTAGTGAAAGAGAACCTTGGGTCCAAAAACCTATGCCTTTCCCTAATAAGAAACACAAGTCAAAGGAAGATGAACACTACAATAAGTTTTGTGAGTGGATGAAGCCTTTATTCTTGCAAATTCCTTTGACTGATACTATTTGCCTCCTTACTCAAAGTATATGAAGGATATTGTCTCGAATAAAAGGAAGATCCCTAATGAAGAAATTTCTACTTTGCTTGCTAATTATTCCTTCAGTGGTAAGGTTCCTAAGAAACTTGGAGACCCAGGGATTCCAACTATCCCTTGCTCTATTAAGAACAGTTATGTTAGAACTGCTTTGTGTGATTTGGGAGCTGGAGTTAGTATTATGCCTTTCTCTCTCTATAAGAGGCTTCAACTTGAAAAATTAATACCGACTTATATATCTTTGCAAATGGCTGATAAATCTACCACTATCCCTGTGGGTATATGTGAGGATGTACCTATTCAAGTGGCTCACAATTGCTTGATAATAACTGATTTTGTTGTGCTTGAAATGCCTGAAGATGATAATATGTTTATTATTCTTGGGAGACCTTTTCTTAATACTGCAGGAGCTGTTATTAATTGTAATCAAGGAAAGGTGACCTTCAATGTTAATGACAAGGAACATACTATCTATTTCCCCAAGAAGATTGAAAGGACTTATGGTTTGAATTCAATTGAACATGTTGAAGGCATTCAAGTTGGAGAAATATATTGTCCCATACCAAGAGAAAAATTTGAAACTATTATGATTGGGACCATTGCTATCAAGGTTAAGGTAACATAATCATTTGTGGAGTACAAAGTTTTGTCTCATATGCAATTGTTTTGGTAGCAAGACTTGATCAACCTTGCTAACAAAAGGATTCCATTGAACAAAACAATGTTTTTATTATGATTATCTCCGTTTATTTCTATCTTTTGCTTTTTAGTGTTTGCTCTCGTTTAGTTTTCTTTGTGTTGTTAGTTTGCTTGCATGCTAGAACTTCTGTAGTTCTAGCCTTGTTTTGTCTTTGCATCATGTTTCCAAAAGAAAAAAAATCTGTCTGTCAGAAAAATCTTTCTTCTATTTCTGAAAATTGCCCAAAAATAAAGTGTCTCGAAAAATTCCAGAAAATTCATATTAAATTTTTACGTGAAAAAGGGGCAGAGGAGTACCTGGTAGGCACCAGGGGGGCCCACCAGGCAGGCACACATGTGGTGGCGCGGCCAGCCCTGGGTGGCGCCATGCCCTGGTGTGGGCCACCCTGGCCCCCCACTACTTCTCTCACCTGCCACTTTCTTCTCTCTCCCGAGTAAGCTCCAGTTCATAGCTCAAAATCGCGTTCTTTCTATGCTTTCTCTCGATTTCTTCGATCTCCTTGATCATCCCATCTTTCTTGCTGAAATTTGGAGCATTTGTTCCTTGGTATGTGACTCCTCCCCTTATCCAAGTAGATTTGTGTTTAGTGGATTATATGTTGAGTATTTTGCTGCTGTAGGTGACTGGTTATGAGAGCTTTTAAGCTTGTTTGATGCTTAGAGATATAGTTTTGATGCATGTTTAGGCCTCTTGCAAGTCCCTATGAGTAGAATCATTCATTATATTTACTTTGCAATCACTTGTTTAATAGGTGTTTAAATTTCAGAATATCAAGCATGAACAACCATACTTTTGGAGAGATATTTGAGAGTGATGCACCTAGGAGGTCGAGGCCCTCAAGAATAGCCTCTCAAGCTAGGCCTTCATACAATGAAGACCTCATTGCAACTCGTATTGGTAGTGAAAGGGATGATGGGGATGCTCACCCATCCTCTTTTCCTTGTTTTACTTTCTTGCAAGCTGCAGGTATTCTTGATGATTTCTTGCTACTGATTGAGAGGGTTGGTTTGACCTCTTATATGCAAGATAAGAGTGCACAATACGCTTTGCTCACCAAAACTTTTGTTGAGAGCTTCTCATTTAGTAACACACCCTATCAATCTACTGTCTCTTTTAAAATCTATGATATGCCCTTCACCATGCCTTTGGAGAGATTTTGCAGTATTGTAGGTGTGCGTATGACAGGGACCGTGAAGAAAATTCAAGGGCGGCCCGCTGATTTGTTGGAGCTTTACCGAGGGGTGACCAATGATGATGACCGCGTGGCACAGCGCGGAAAGATAAGAAATATCCAACTCCTTGTTCTTAGATACTTTGCATATTATCTTGCCACTAGTGTATTGGGTAGGGAGAACACTAGTAATATCTCCAACTATCATTTAACATTCCTTGCTGCTGCACTTAACAATGATACTCGATACAATCTTAGCTCGCTTATTGCTCGCCGCCTAGCTGCTAGGGGGCCTATCTATGGGGGCATCATTGCCTCGCGTGTAGTCAATGCATTAGGTCTTTCAGTGGATCCCGATGATGCTATGCTAGCACCATAGAGGCTCGACCTTGTTGCCATGAAAACTCATCACTTTGTCACTGCTACCTCTGATTTGAACAATCTAGTATATAGGATGCTTTTCACTGACGGGGATGAAAGGGAGATCCTTTTGCCACAGCCTGCTTTGTTTAGTGTTGACAGGAGACCGTGGTCGCGCTCCAAGGAGGAGGTGGACGAGCAGCTGCGCTTGATGGGTTTCCACGAGCAGCACCAGGAGGATGTGCCCTCCTATGATTACTCCACACATTACGGAGGGACGTACTCGAGCTCGCACCAGGACGAGGGTACCTCCTCATCGTACCATGGTGACACTTCATCCTGGCCAGCTTGGGATTGATTCTCACTTAGGCCAAAAGCCTAAGCTTGGGGGAAGGGTTCGGCAGTTCTCAGTGGATTATTGGTTTCATATTATTATTCAAGCCACACAAGTGAAGAGCAATAATGAGGATTAATGACAACTTGAGGCGTGGTAAGAGGCTGGTAATGAACTCTATTTGTCTTAATTTTTGTACATATACTCATCATTGTGAGCTTGCTTAGTCCGTTCATGTAGGGTGTATGTTATCTTTGGATGCTTAGTATTTCTTGCTTTCTTGTGATTAGCTCCAGCCCGCTAATAGTTTGTAGCATGTCTCATGAATGTTTGCTTGCATTACTCTATTCATAAATTGGTATGACACCATGGTATCCTCCTCTGAATGTTTCATTTGAATTGACTTGGCACATGCTCACGCATGCACATGACTGTAATAGTAAGTTAAGCCTCGATGAATTATTTTGCCTTGAGGATCTTGAATCACTTTCATGCCATGAGTAGTCCTGTTTTGTTGCAAGCATGATAATGATAGCTATTGCTCTCTCGTTTGTTGCTCCCTTACTATTGCTAGCCTTCACTTCCACTAAGTGTTTTACTCAAGTTTCCAACTCCCTAAACCAAATATTTCCAAAGTGTCCACCATACCTACCCATTAGCATCATTTGCTACCTCTGTGCATATTCAATATGCTTTGTTTTCTTCTGAATAAAATGTTTGCTTGTTATGAGAAAGTTAGTTAGTAAAGCTCTCACGAACTTGATGGCACACTTTATTTTCTTGCACTTAATAAACCGAAACCATTGCGTCCTTCTTTGTTGTGGATATGCTTGCGCTTTATGAGTTGAAGTTAGCAGAACCATGTATCATGGGGACCGCTTTCAACGCTTCATAGGTACTCTGTACCTAGTTGATATCATGTTCTTTTGCTTATGGATCCCGACGGTGTGAAATAAAAGTGGAACTTGTAAGATCATGGAGTTTGTATGTATGTTAGAGAAACGCCTGGGCCGCTAGCCTAAGCCATGCCTAACCATGGTGGAAGCTTGCAGCATAACCATAATGAGCATTCTATGAAGCATCCTCAATAAAAATCTATGCACATAGTAAATAAAAAGATCGCCGAGATGCTCATTGTCTGCTTGCCTTGTATTTTGATCATGGGATAGCTCCTATGTCATGTGCAAGGGGTACCCCGTTGGAGGTTCTCTATGATACGTATGTACTTACAATGACAAGAGCTTACTTATGTCTAAAGTTGAGTAGAACGAGGACCGGTCTTTGTAAGTAAGGGGCATGAGACTTATATTTATAACTTGTCAAGCATATCCTCTTAGTTGTGTCACTTTCACCTTAACCACATTCAAGATGCTTATGATAGGGGCAATGAGAGCTCAAAGCTAACGAGTACCATACTTTCAGCATTTGGAAGCCTTTCAAAATTATTCAAAACCTTTTTCTTCTACTTGTTGAGTCTCCATATATTCTTTGAGCACCTTCTTGAGAGCATAGTTGTCATTCTTTGTGTTTGTTCCATTACTTGATTATTTGTGTTATGACTTTGATGCTTGTATCCTTGATATATTTACTTCTAGTCATCACTTGAACTTCAGAGGTGTCTTGACATTCATAATCAAAGGTATGCCTGCTACCACTCTATCATACCTTTCTATGAGCATTGTAATGTTGCTTATGTTCGTGCTTCGTGCTACTTATTATTCTTGAGTTGGAATCTCTTCATAGCTTGCAATGACTATTAAGTAGACTTGGTTGCATACTCTTTATTATGAATTGTCCAAGTAGTTGATCACATTGCTGAGAATATTTACATCATATGAAGCAAATGTGTTCATGAAAGTTCTTTTATCGCACTCAGTTTTCAACTGAATTGCTTGAGGACAAGGAATAAGCTAAGCTTGGGGGGAGTTGATACGTCCAAAACGTATCTACTTTCCCGAACACTTTTGCTATTGTTTCTCCTCTAAACTTGTGTGATTTGGATGCAACTAATGCGGACTGACGCTATTTTTAGCAGAATTGCCTTGGTGTCTACTTTTTGTGCAGAAAATCAACTATCAGGAAAAATCCCGGAAAATGTACCAAAAATCCTATTTCACCCGAAGAATCCAGGAGCCAGAATACGAGACGGAGAAGAGCCAGGGGGTGGCCACACCACCTGCTGGCACGGGCTAGGCCAGGCCACGCCAGGGGGTGGTGTGGGCCCCCCAGGCACCCCCTCGGCCTCTCTCTTCGCCTATAAGGAGCCTTCTGACCTAAAAACTTCGAGGGGTTCGACGTTTTTCTAGAAGGAGTTCTGCTCCGCCGCCACCACCAGATTCCACGAAACAGCACCAGAAACTCCGTTCTGGCACCCTGCCGGGACGGGGAATTGGAGGAGATCATCGCCATCATCATCACCATTGCTTCTCCATCGACCATCCATGTTTCCCCCATCTATGAGTGAGTAATCCCCCGCTGTAGGCTATGGGGATGGTAGGGATTGGATGAGACCGTTCATGTAATGGCATCAGATTGTTAGGGCATGGTGCCTAGTATCTTTTATTAGTGCTTTATGACTTTGTTGCTACTTGTTGTGCTTAATGATTGTCACTAGGGCCCGAGTGCCATGATTTCAGATCTGAACGTATTATTGATTCATTATGATAGTATTGTTTCTGGTCTTATCTACAAGTTGTATACACACGTCGTTGTCCGGAACCTATGGCCCCGAAGTGACAGAAATCGGGATAACCGGAAGGGAAAGGCTTTGACATGAGGATCACATGTGTTCATGGAGTGTTAATGCTTTGCTCCGGTGCTCTATTAAAAGGAGCACCTTAATTTCCAGTAGTTCCCTAGAGGCCCCACTGCAAACAGGCTGGCAGGACAAAAGATGTTGTGCAAGTTCTCATTGCGAGCACGTATGACTCTATATGGAACACATGCCTAGGATTGTCTAGTACTTGGATGCTTTATTTTATTTATCTGCAATTGCCCTATGTTCTGATTGCTACGTGAATTGTCTTGTCTATGCAACGCCCGTTCATCCATCCCTATGCCTACCGCACTCGAATCCCACTGTTTACTGCTTTTGTTACTACTGTCTTTGCTTTACTACTGTTGTTACTTTGCTATTCCTACTACAAAACTGTTGCTACTGATAAACTGCTGTGAGCAAGATTGTTTCCAGGTGCAGCTGAATTGACAACTCAATTGTTAAGGCTTATAAATATTCTTTGGCTCCCCTTGTGTCGAATCAATAAATTGGGTTTCACTTCCCTCGAAAATACTGCGATACACCCCCTATACTTGTGGGTCATCAGTGTCATGTGAATGTCGACTACATGACCCTTCACCTATATGGGCCTAGGGGAATGCATTGTGTATTTGGCTACTAATCGTAGGGGTTGCCAGAGTGACAGAAACCTGAACCCCCGTTAGGAAATCATTGCACAAGGGACATAAGGGTCTTAGAGTTTAGAGCTATGGTTAGGTTTCTACCTTAATTAGTTTCTTGTACTTACGGATGTTTGCAAGGGGTATAATCACAAGTATGTATTAGTCCTAGGAAGGTCGGTACATTAGCACAGGTTCACCCACACAACACTTATCAAGCTAAAGAAGATTAATCAACTATATGAAGCGAAAGCACTTGATAGTCTTCCCGTGTGTCCTCGAGAATGTTTGGTCATCTTAAGTAAGACAACCGGCTTGTCCTTTGCTGCATAAAGGATTGGGCCACTTGCTGCTTTTATTCCTACTGTCTTTTATTTACTCATACTTCGTTTACTTACTTTATCAAAAAAACCTAAAAATCCGTTTGCTAAGTATTTGCAGAGAATTCCTGATCCATACCACTAGCCGACACCTTCCGCTCCTCGTTGGGTTCGACACTCTTACTTATCGAAAATACTACGATACACCCCCTATACTTGTGGGT
Organism: Avena sativa; assembly: GCA_916181665.1. NCBI lineage: Eukaryota > Viridiplantae > Streptophyta > Magnoliopsida > Poales > Poaceae > Avena > Avena sativa. The sequence goes on from OV702290.1 coordinate 161,629,737, forward strand.
CATCACCCATCACTAGTTGTGATGGAGCAATAGCCAAAAGATTTGTCGAGGATGTTATAATCTAGTATGGTTATCCGCATAGTATTATCACGGACAACGGGAGAAATTTCTCTATGGGAGAACTGGCCGAATTCTGCAACAAACAAAATATCCGGCTTGACATTGCGTCAGTCGCACATCCACAAGCTAATGGACAAGTCGAAAGAGCAAATGGTTTAATCCTACAAGGCCTAAAACCGAGACTCGAAGTACCACTACGACGTGCTGCGGGGGCTTGGGTAGAGGATTACCTTCTGTAATATGGAGTTTACGAATAACTCCGAATAGGTCAACCGGATACACACCTTTCTTCTTGGTCTATGGCACAGAAGCAGTTCTTTCTAGTGATTTGATTCACACTTCTCCTAGAGTGGCCGTGTATATCGAAGAGGATGCCGAGATAGCTCGACAAAATGATCTCGACTTAGTCGAAGAAGGTCGTGTCGTTGCTGAAATAAGATCAACAGCCTATCTGCAGAAGTTGCGCAAGTATCATAGCTAGAGAGTCAGGAACCGGTCTTTCAATAAGGGTGATTTGGTTCTTCGGCTGGTGCAACAAAGAAAGCACAAACTTTCCCCAGTATGGGAAGGACCGATTAGTCGAGTATTACACAATGGTTCGTACTACTTAACTGATATGAGGCCAGTCAAAGAAAGACCTGCTACTAAGAAGAGAAAGAGAGCTGGAGGCAGTACAAATCCGGATGAGTTAGACAGACCATGGAATATTGCTCAGCTACGTCCCTTTTATTCTTAGTTTATCCTTCTTTGTAATCATATATATGTACATGTTCTGTGAGAAATAAAAGTTTTGATTGCCTCAATTTTTTTCTGAGAAGTTTTTACCATTTTATTTCCGAATAATCATGTCACAGTCGAAAATCCCAGAATACTTGAAAGTACTTTATGCTCATGTTTGTTCTGGTTTAGATTTCCGATTCTAAATATGCTACCCTCGGGTGTAACTCTAAGTTTCTAGTCTATACTTTGGTTATTTGTCTGATTGCCGGATGCAGGTATTTTCCGAGTAGTGAATTGTTGGTACTGGAAGCCGTCTTTGTTTCCGAGTTTAAACTGGTTTAGCAATTGAGCTCCGTTGCTCGGCAAAGTTTCCATGCTGAAAGTTTAGCCGACTCATGAAAGGGACAAGGCGGAAAGCCAGATAAACGATAAGTACAGACAAAAAAGTACAAGTGCTTATGCAAACATTTCAGGCACACAAAATTGAAACCAAAAGTGCTGAATAGATTAAAACTTAGCACTAGCAAAAGTATAATACTACATATTTACAGACCCATAATGTTTTCAGAATAACACATTTGTTTCTGATGATCTATGATGCAGGAGAAGAGGTAGGAGCTGCCGGCTCACTGGATGCATTGGCCTCGGCTTGATAACGTTTCGAGATGTCCAAATCTGAATGGTTTGTTCATCGTCGGAAACTTCGGCTGCTTCTTCGGGAGGCGGAGGCGGCGTGTCCACGCGGTTGAAGAAGGGAGTGTCGTAGCTGGTCAAGTTAGCTATGTGGCACCCATATCCGGCACAGGAGTCCATGATGGCTTTGGTATCTTGCTTCTGGCCATCTTCGTCCACAGTAGAGTACCCTCTGGTTACTTGCCAGATTTCCATGCTTCCATGGTGGATCATGACCATGGTGAGAGCGTTCTGCGCTGCGGATCGCGCGTAGGACATGTTCCAGTCCTGGACAAGCTGTGCATCTCCTTTGCCTTGTCTCGCACCTGAAAGTGGGACATGCTATGCATGTCCAGAACCTTGAGAGATTCGCCAATATCCTCAATGGATTGGCGGAAGTCATGAAGCAAATCACCGACTTGGGTAAGCCGGTGGGTGCGAGGCTCGGCAGAGGTGGAGTCCGTCAAGTTCAGAGGACCTATGCATATAACGCAAAACGGTTAAATAAATCCGACATCGAAAGAGTCAAAGAATGTAAGCAAGTCAGAAAGATGGAAAACATACCAAAGATGACGTCATCAACTTTAGTTTTCTCCTCATGAAGACTCCGGAGTTCAGCTCGGAGTGCCTCGGAAAGGTCCTTCTCTCTGAAAAGCTCATTGTTGAGATCTGAGATTTTCTGCTCGTGGAGTGTAATCTTGCGATCTCGCTCCACGGTGACCATGGAGGAGGATTCGAGAACTTGAGCAATGCTCTTCTCATGATCCGCCTTAAGCTGGTCTAGCTCTCGGCGGAGATCCTTGTTTTCCACCACGAGGGTCTTCAGATTCTCGGCCTCTTCGATCATAGCACATGACTGCTTTATCAGTGCTGTAAGTCAAAAAGAACAACAGTTTAGCAAAAATATTCGACTATGAAAACGCAAGACAAGGTTTGAGTCTCGGAGTGTTTACCTTCGGCCTCATCCTTGGAAACTTTAAGCTCAGCATTTTTAAGTCGGAGAGCTTTGATCTCTCTCCGCTTGTTGTAGACATTCTTCAACAAATCCTGGTTATATGAATTAACTTTCTGTAATTCAGAATACCCAGAGTCAGAGGTCTACTAAAGACTCGGGCTAATATTGTAGCTAATATCAGCACGAGCCTTGGGGGCTATACTAGTTCATTCTTTGGCATCCTAATGAAGCATAAACCCAGATTGTTTATCCAACTTCATGCTTGGGGGCTAGAGGATATGGTACAATAAAGAAAATCGTGAGTTGGAATTCCGACTTACATGATGTTCATGTGTGAGCCTGCTCAAGCACATGTTCACCTTAGTGGTAACCTTCTCGGCGAGGGTGAGTGGAATAACCGGAGGTGGTGGAAGCACACCAGCTCTTAGTCCCTCGTTGTGAAGGCAGACTTGTTCGAGAAGATCGGAGTACTTGATGTCCTCCGCTTCTTGTGCTTCTTCTTCGGCAGAGAGATTATGACTTTCCAGGCATTATCAGGCCAGCCACTGGATTTCCTCCGCAGATTTCCGAGACAAGCCAAATTTGGCAAGTCCCGGATTGTTCAGGAGATTTTCAGCGAAGGTCTCTGCTAAGGGATCATTACCCGAAGAGGGTTCATCCTTATCAAAACCTGAGCCACCCATGGTGACGTCCGTCTGCGACTCGAGGGTCGCTGACCCTATTGAGGGAGCCTGATCTTTTGCGACGACCAGGGATGGAGTAATCATCGGCACTGCAGAAGGTTGAGGGGCAGGAGTCGGAGGAGTTGTGGCAGGAGAAGCCATATTTAGCTTCGTCTGACGCAGGGGCTTCGAGATGTTCCCCTTCCCCTTGCCCTTGATGAGCTGCTTAGCTTTGAGAAGGTAATAGAATAAATAACATTACGTCTCGGAAGAAATTACGAGTAAAGTACAAAGGCGGAAGTTGTGTGGAAAGTTACCTCTTCACAACTGGCATTTCCTTTGTGCTGATGGCCACTGTCGGAGATTTGCGCTTCCTGGGCACAACGTCCGGCAGTGGGACCAATTCCTCCTCCTGAGAAAACTCGGGAGGATATCCCTCGATAGGAGGAAATTCCGACTCAGGGAGGTCGGCAAACTGAAAAGAAGATAACATCTTAGTGTTGCTAAACAAATTAAAGGTGAAACATATAAAAAGGGTTTATTTCTAAAGCTTACCGGCACTACAGGGTCTTCCGCTGTATGCATGTCCAGGGACAAATCCGGGATCTTTCTCTCGATCCGCTCCTTTATCAGCCATTTGATCTGGCTTATGTAATCATGTGGCTTTAAAGCCTTGGGACTGATGCGGAGGGAGTCATTTTTCGACGCCGTGATGGAATGCATCAGTCGGTCGCTATGGTGCTGGAGAGGCTGGATCCGGCGTGCCACCCAAGATTGGACCAAGTCGGACCCTCTCAGGCCCTTGTGCTTCATTAGATACTCGATCCGCCTCTTGGCGAGAAGCAGATCGTCGCTGAGAGCCGAAGGAGCCTCGTCCCAGGATGCTCATGGCGTGGCGGCTCCGTCGACAGAAGCCGGCAAAGCAGTAGCTTTGCCGGGATCGGGAATATCCTTATGATAAAAAAGGTAGCCGACCACTGTTTGACCGACTCACTAGCTAAAATCCTAGGATAGATACGCTCACATCTAACCGAAAGACTAATTGTGCCGGTAATGTAAGGATTACCGGCGGTAATGGAGTTTCTCCGGACATGGAAGTAAAATCGGAAGAGAATGAGACTTGGCCTAATGCCGAGATACCCCTCACACAAAGCCGCATAGGTGCTCATCTCTAAAAGAGAGTTTGGGGGGAGATGGTGAAGTTGAACACCATAGTGATCTATCACCTTGGAAAAGAATTCCGAGGGAGGGAAAGACAAACCTCTGTCGAGGTGGGTGCCGAAGTGCACCCGCTCGTCGGCGTGTGGATTGGGGCTGGTTTCGCTGAAACTGCCCTGCCAGTCGCCGGCACGGAGGAGTCCTTCGTTCTCCATGCCGCTGAGCTTGGCATCGCCGAGGACGCACGGGATCCAAACCCCATAGTTGCTTTCTTTCTCTGCTGCCGCCGCTGCTGCCACAGCCAAGCCGGATGATGATGATGAATCCATTCTTCTGGTGCGCCGGTGACCTTGGGTGGGCGGCGCTAGGAATCTGGAGGCAAGGGAGCTCTGTGCGCGTGGGAGAAGTGGAGGAGAAGGAAACGACACGGGGAATAGGTGAAGAAGATGAGGGAAAGGGAATCCTCACCCCTTATAACCACCGAACCACGCCAAGATTCGTGCAAATGGCACAGTACACACGCCACACGTCATGGAAAGAACCGGGAAGCCCCCACGCGATGATTACGTCGCCTCAATATCCACGCGTGCATTAAAATGGCGCCTCGGTTCCACGAACGGCGGACCCACCAACAGTCGTGCTGACAGGAGATATCTGTCAGTGACGTGACTTGACCATGACCAGTGTTAGATGACGTCAGAGACCAAGTTCTGGCTTAGTTTGAATATCAAGCTGGAAATCCAAATAACGTACTGATAGGTCCGACTTACTTTTGAGACCCGAATCGTATCTTTTGTTTTGAAGTTTTAGGAACCCTTCAAGATTCTGCAAGCTGAAGATCAAGCTAGACGATGATGAATCCGACTTTGGATCTTGGAGACTTCCGGGGGCTGCTGTTGGGGATATACTTTCCGGGTATCCTCACTGTTCCTCACTAACCAGGGTGGCCCACTTCGGGTTAGAGCTATGCTTCACGGGCAGCCCAGTCAGGGAGAAGAGACAGAGTCCAGTCCGGCTACGGGAAGGCCCAGAAGACTTACCGACATAGGCCCATAGTGTTACTTGTAGTTCAAGATGTACTCTGTTACCGACTCTTAGTCGTAGCCGGATAGATCTCTCCTATAAACCCTAGGTCGGATATCTATATAAGCCGTCCTAGGGAGATCCTTTAGGGCACCCTTTAAAATCACAATCTCAACTCGCACAGGTGAACCCTTGTAACCCATATCCCGGCTCTGCCGTATTACTGGATTGCTAGTAGGAGTAGGATCCGTCCAAAGCTGGCGGATTCGAACCTAGGTAAACTTGTGTGCTCACCGTCCCGAAACACCGTACGTCTCACACCCCTCTCTTCCGCACGCCTCGAGGACCCCCTCATGGCGTACTTGTCATCAATCCGACGACAATATGGCATTCACCATTGGTCCACATCATGTCACGCTAACCATCACTCCAAAGGTGAACTCCTTCCATATCTCGCCTTTCGTTGGTTATTATGCGAATGGAATCCTACTTGAGACAAATGCCCCTGATATGACTAGGTCCATGACCATTATGCCAAGAGGATGCAACAAGGATAAACCTGGAGCCAAAACACCCAAGCAAGAAGCTTGGAAGAGAAGACGCAAGAAGCTGCTGGAAGCAGACCGAAGTCTCTGGTCTGTCACACCGGAGTTTTTGGTCTTCCACACCGGAGTCTCCGGCCCATCTCCAGACCGACCCCTGAACCGAATCCTAGGACAGTCTGAGTGCCCCTCCGGAGATGGACCAGAGATTGACCGGAATCTCTAGACCACACCGGAATCTCCGTTCCGCTACACCAGAGTCTCCGTACTGAGCATCATGGGTCTGTGTGCCTCAAGTTGGGCTTGTCCCATGTAATGCCCAAAACTTCCTGTTTATGCCCCTTTTACCCCTAGCTCATGGCTACCTATATATATGCCCCCACCCCCTCCTTGAAACCCTAAAGGTGATGATGAATTGAGGCATGTGCCTAACCATAGATGGAAACCCCCTCTCAATAGTAGATCTATGAGTTGTACAAGGCCTTGGAGTCGGTGCCCTTCTCCAAGTCGTCAAGACCCTCCTCAAGTGTTTGGTCTCTCCCTATCAAGGATTCTAGTAGTGCTTGGTCTCTCTCCTTTGGGATTCTACTTGGTTGCTACTCTCTCCTTAGTTTGGATTCTATCATCCGCTTGCCAATCTCTCCTTTGGTGATTCTACCGCAAGGTCTCTCGCCGAGGATTCTATTGGATTGGTTGTTCGAACCAACAGGAGCAAATCCAATCAGGTGCGTTTTGGCATGTGTTTGTATCTTTACCTTGTATTAGAGTTGTGTTCGTTGTGTTCATCACGTGTTCCCTCACTCCCCGCCTCAAATCCGTGAAGATCGGGCCATTCCAAGGGTAAATCCACAAGGAGACCCATAACAACACATACCATCTAAAGAGAGAGATCAAACACAAATCATAATTATATCATAGACGGGCAAGTCATATGGACACAAGAATAGATCATCTTTATTACAAGTTCATAATGGTGCTAGGGTTTCTCCATCTCCCCAAGAACATGGGAACTACTCACTCATGGAAGCAATCAATGACAACATCATAATCAAATGAATGGGTGAAAGTACGGAGGTAGTTCTAATGCAAACCACAATTGAATCTGGAATTACAACGAGATCTAATAGATGAAAGATGGGGGTAATGGTGGTAATGGAGATGCAGCGGTTGATGATGAAGGGGATGATGTGTTGTCCTCCAATGATCCGTAAAGCAGCTGGGATTTTTCCCCAGCCAAGTTCCTCCTTCAGATCCCTTTTAGATGTGGTTTTTCGTGGTTTCTAGTGGCTGTGAATGTCCGATCTCCCTCTCGTCTTTGCTAGGAGAAAGTATTTGACACGGAGGTCACTATGGCACTTGGTACCGACGGATAGTATGGGCAGGCTCCGCCTGTACCATCGGTTGTTATCGGTACTAATTGCTCCTCCTCGCTTGGTATTCTCCCAAGTGCGAAGGTAAATCCATAAAATGACTTTTATCACTTAGAAATATCATATAATTGCACAATATGACATTTTTAATTGATATGTTCATATAGGACTCAATGATTTGGGATCCTGTTGAAACAAGAACAAAATGGCGCATGCAAACACGGTGAAATACAAAGATCCTACTCTATTTATGCAAAAACGAAAGGTACAAATGTTTCAATTTTGGACTCATCATCGAGTCATGCTTTTCTTCGGCCTAGTCTAGGCATTTGACCTTTCTTTATTCCTTTGTACAGACATTTCTGCAGCAAACATTTGAGGACACCCGTACCCCGGCCCTCACTTGGGGCAAGGACCGGGAGACCTCGGAGCCGAGGAACCTGACTTTGAGGAATTTATGCCCGTCCCAGACTCCATCTCTGGCCGATCCTCTGGTAAGACTTCCGTCTTAAAGGATTGGACGGACGATGATGATGGCGATGATCATTGTGAGATCCTGGAGGTATTTGACCCCATGCCTATCTCTTACGCCTTTCCGGCTGATCCTCCTCCAGCTAACCCGGCTGGTCAGGTGCACGAGGTTCCTCTGGTGGCAGTGGGAGGCCAAGGTTCGGTGAAGAAGCGTGCCGCGACCTTGGCTCCTCCGGCTGAGCCTTCCAGGGATGGGAAGAGGTTTAAGAGATCCGGCAAGAAATCCGCTAGCCGGAAAGTTCCCAAGCCCAAAGCTTCACCAGCTGCATCCGAGTAATTATCTCTTTCTTCTCTTGTTCTTCAAGTATCATGGTTCTTTTTATCTGTATTTCTTGTTTCTCTCTTTTTGTCCTAACTTGATATTTCTTTCTGTTTTATCTGGCAGGGCCCCCAAGGAAATCTCCCAAAGTGCATCCAACATTTCATCTCCTATGCGTGAAGGACAACCCTCTCCTCGTAATGATGCTCCCGTCCTCAACCCTCTCTGGGAGAATTCTCCTGCCGCGCCGATGAATAGTCCACTTCGGCAGGAGGAGGGCAATGTCGGTACAGGTGGAGGTGGTGCCACCAAGGATCAGGTTATGTCGGATCAACAAGGTGACCCCTCTGCTCTACAGCAACAAGAAGATCAATGCACCGGCAAAGCCGATGCCAAAACTGTTTTGACAAAGGTGCCTGATACTTCAGCATTAGTCCAGCCTCCGTCTCAGCCTCAAGCTCAACCAACCACTACTCCAGCCTGAGGTTCACAATAACAAGTGCCTCCAACCTCGTCCAAGTCTCCTTAGACTCGGCGATACGACCAACTCCGGCAGATCCCTCCAGCCAAATCTCCTGCGCCAGCTTTGGCAGTCGAAGTTCAACCTTCAGCCTCTCAGCAGTGGGTCAAACCAGCTACTAAGGCCAAGAAAGCTGCCGAGGTGACAAAGTCAGCGTCCAAGGGATCCGTGGCTGTGTCAGGGCAACATACTATTTCTTCCATGATGCAACAAGGCAGTGCCGCTTCTGGCCCCACTTTGGACAAACATCTCATGCTACACACTAGTCCGACCGCTGTGAAGGTCGCCCGACAAGCTTCTCATGAGAAAGGCTTAGTCCTGACTCGGACTCTCAAGGTGAGAGCCTTGGATCGCTCGCTGAATATGCCGAGAATTGGAATAATGACGAGTATGTCGAGGTCAGCTCCGAGAATCCCGCGAAGTTTGGCCCTACTGAAATTGGTGCGCAGATGAACACTGCTAGCAAAGCCATTGCTTATGCTGGCAAAATGATGGAGTTAAACCTTTTGGCCATCTTTTTTTACAAATGCACAAGTACTTGTACATATATCCTCCAGTCCCCGAGCCTTCGGGGGAGTAACATGTTACTCGTCAGGATGCTCTTAGCAATAAACTTGCGCAGTTTTTCCTTATCTCACTCTCAATTCCAAAGTATTTTAGCTTAGCTGTTAAAACTTAGACAAATAGTTCCATTTGCTAGCCATCTAGATTCAAATTGAGTTTTACTCGGTTCAAATCTTGAGTAGCTTCAAATATCCAATTACCTAGATACAGGTTAAGTTCCACTTCACTCGGATCTTGATTAACTTCAAATATCAATCACCTAGAGCCGGGTTAAGTTCCACTTTACTCGGATCTTGAATAACTTCAAATATCCAATCACCTAGATCCAGGTTAAGTTCCACTTGACTCGAATCTTGAATAACTTCAAATATCCAATCACCTAGAGCCAGGTTAAATTCCACTTGACTCGGATCTTGAATAACTTCAAATATCCAATCACCTAGAGCAGGGTTAAGTTCCACCTGACTCAGATCTTGAATAACTTCAAATATCTAGTCACCTAGAGCCGGGTTAAGTTCCACTTGACTTGGATGTTGAATAACTTCAAATATCCAGTCACCTAGAGCCGGGTTAAGTTCCACTTGACTCTGATCTTGAATACCTTTGAAATTTTCTATTTATTTCATTAACCAGTGTTGCTCTTTTGCAGATCACCACCAATCGACACACCGCCAAGTTTTAGCGGCTCCTTGACGCCCATAAAGAACTTTTAGCGAAGCATAAGGCACTGCTGCTAGAGCTGAAGGTGAAAAGTAAACGTTTACTCCATTGCCTTCAGTTTAGTTCTTTTTTGTTCTTGCCTTGCCGAGCTAATATGTGACTCGGATATTGCCAGCTGATGTGGAGGCCCAGAACCAGGAGTTGTGGAGGCAAATGGCCGAGCTCAAAGGTACTTTTCTTTTTGGCCTTTGCCCTTTGCGCCTTTGATTTGGCCCATAATCATTCCTCGGCTTTCGCCGGGTCAAAAATCATTGCAGTATCTCTTCGAGATAGCGTATCCATGCCTGACTTGATGCTTCACTTCCTCGAACAAGCAGGACAACACCAGATCCAGGTGAAGGAGAAGGACGAGGAGATCTTCTGGCTACGTGTCGAGAATGAGAAACTCCAACGTCTCCAGAAAACTGAATTGAATAAGCTTGATCAAGAGTTCTCCAAGGAGAAAAGATGGCTCACTAGCCAACTCGACAAAAGCAAAGATCTTCTTCAAGAGGCCGAGGCCAAGGTTGAGTCGGTGAACACCACGCTTGAGGATCTCTAGAAAAAGCAACCTGCTTGGTTAGCCAAATTGACTCGGATCCATGGCCTCATAGCTCGTATGTTTTCCTGTTCCGACATTGTTTTTATTGCCGAGGTCTTTCTCCTCTTTGCGCTTTTTGATTTGCTTTTTGTTTTTTCCTTTCAGAGGATTTTCCTCAGTCCAAGGCCCATTCTAACGTTGCCATCCGCAAATGTCGGGAGAAGAAAGCCAAAACTGGTCCCATCTTCGAAGAAATCACCATCGATGAATCCTTGGTTGGTCTTGTGGCCAGCCTCGGACCCATGAAGGTCTTTGGAGTTGGGCTCCTCGGCGCTACCATTTAAGCCTTTCATACTCTTTAGCCTGATGAGACTACTCCCAAGAAGGTCGTAGATTTAACTGAGAAACTCTTCGATAGCAGCACACAACTCAAATTGGGGCAATAATCTGCTGCGCGTGCCGGAGCTGACACAACCTTATCTTTTGTGTTATCTTGGTATGAGGCCATCGACCTGAATGTTCTTTATCGCATGCGCATTGGATCCAGATGGACCATAGACCCGACCTGCATTGCCCAACACCAATACCGAGCCTACGACCTTATTTAGTATGCTCACTGTCATCAATGGAATGAGGGGCCTAGTTTCCTCGATGCCATCGATGATGAGTATGTTGAAGAAGGCGTGGATGAGGACCAAGATGATACGGATGATGCTGAGGATGCTGAGGCAAACCCGGATGGTGATGCTGAAGCCAAGGCTCCTAACACCAAAGACAACATGCCTCCTCCTACTGCAGATGATCCGACCGCTGTAGCTCCTTAAACACATGAGCTTTATACTTTATTAAATCCCCGGTATGTCGGGTGCAAGATGTAGTATGCACTTTGAAGTTATTTTGCTACAACTTATGTTCTTATGTCGGATCTATTTGGGCGAAGTCCCCGAGTTCCATTTTCTTGTTCTCTCAATCTGATGACTCGGCTCGCGTCTACCATTATTCGACGTTCGACTTACGAGTCCGAGGTCAATCAAACTAAATTAACAATACGTTGAAATTGTGAGGATGGGATCAAAATAATTTGGCATAATAGTAAGTAGAGTAAATACATGGGTTAGTCCAAAAACAAACGTCGGCTCGATTACGTCTCTTTCCTTAGTCGTTTTTCATGTGTATAGCAATTCCAAACTTGTTCTCTTGCTTGCCATGAAGCCAATCTTTTTGGACAGCAGCAAGTTGAAGAGTTAGCTTTTGGTGCCGACACATTACTAACTCAGCTAAGGGGTAAGAAATTTAAGCCAGTCGACATATAAAAAATAAACAAAGAAAAAGACAATCACTACTATGGCAGTTCCCAAGTTTCTGCTCGAGGTGCTGAGGTTTCATTAATAACTCATTGCCGACATATAGTCTGACATATGAGAGTTCGAGAGACATACACTTTAACAAAGTGTAAAATGGACGAAGTAGTGCTACATTCCATGGTCGCTTTAATTCTTTTCCGGACCTGTCCGCCCTGTTCTTCTCCTATGGTTGTGCATCTATAAGATAGTATGCATCATTGTGCAGTGCTTTTCTCATGATGAATGGTCCTTCCCAAGGAGGTGAGAGCTTATGCATGCCGGTGGTGCGTTGCACTAGCCGAAGTACCAAATCTCCTTCCCTGAAAACTCAGGGGCTCACTTTCCGGCTATGACGGCGTCGAAGATTTTGCTAATATATGGCGGATCTGGACAGTGCCAACTCTCTTGCCTCTTCCAGTAGATCAACATCATTTTGTCGGGCTTCTTGCACTTCGTCTTCTGTGTATTGGGTGACTCTAGGCGAGGCATGCTCTATGTCGGCTGGTAATACAGCTTCTGCAGCATATACCAGAAACAGTGGCGTATAGCTAGTTGATTGATTTAGATTTGTTCTTAGGCTCCATAATATTATCGTGAGTTCATCAATCCACCACCCCACTTATCTTTGCAACGGCTCAATGAGCTAGGGTTTTATCCCGGACAATACTAGTCCATTGGATCTTGCCACTTGCTCGTTTGATGTGGGGTGTGCTACTGATGCAACATCTAGCCGTATTCTTTTATCTTGGCAAAACTGGGCAAATGCTCCTTCGATGAAATTTGTGCCATTATCTGTTATGATACTCTGTGGGTACCGTATCTCAAGATAATGTCCTTGAGGAATGATACAGCAGTAGCTCCATCACATTTTCTGATTGGCTTCACCTCAATCCACTTAGTGAACTTGTCCACCATGAATAGGATGTGAGTCATGTTTCCTCGAGCCGGCCTAAATGGTCCAACCATATCCAAACACCACACAGAAAATGGCCAAGTGATTGGTATAATTTTGAGTTCGGAGGCTGGCATATGTATCTTGCTAGCGTACCTCTGACACCCATTACATTTCTTCACAAGTTCTTCAGCTTGTTGCAAGACACTGTGCCAGTAAAACCCATGCCGAAAAGCTTTGGCTACTGATACCTTCGATCCGGATTCACGGATGTAGTATAATAGCTTTTTCCCTAGAAGACCTAGGTTTAATCGAACCTTGGAAAGCACTGCTAAGAGGTAATAAGAAAGGACACGTCTACAAGACTTTGTTTGTTCATTTTACCTTAGTTAACCGGACCAATCTAGTTTACTTTATAACGGGTTTGAATCAATGGATGGAGATAGGCCAGGGTTAAAGATCCACCTGGGATGAAAGATAATAATAAGCACAGTCATGTATCATGTTTGTATTGACATAATCTTTTGTGGGCAACACATCCTAATATTCCAAAGCCCCCGTGATGCAGCGGGCATAGCAATAGACTTTTAACCCAAACGAGAACACACCAAAGCCATGGGTTGCAAATGATTATTAAGTGTAAACACAGATTAAATCTTGAAGTGGTGATGTTGTTATTGATCCCGAATGGGGCGCCAAGCAAAGGCCGTACTTCCATTTATGTCACCGAGTTTCCTATGAGATTATCGCTAGCCAAGTATGTTACCTCAAGCCTTTATCAATCTATGGGATCTTGGGTACCTACAAGTCCACAGATCGAGGCGAGAGACAAAGAAACAAAAGATACAAATCACGAATCCAAACAAAATACAATTCTCCCATGATCTAGATGCACATAATTGCTGCGAGGTTTCTCTCCAACCTGCAGCCCATGAGGACTACTCACTCATAACAAATAGATCAGAGATATAAAACATCATGCAAATACTTAGATTGAAATCAAATATTCTTATAATGGTCGCCAAATCATAAGGATATCTAAAATTACAAAGCAATGGCTATGGCTAGTGGAGGGATGGATGGTGGAAGTGATGAACAATGGAGTGGATCTCCTTTGGTGGTGTTGTGATGTAATCTGAGAATGGTGGCTCTCTGGATGGCGGTTGGAGCCTCAAAATATATAGGCGTCTTCACGAAAGTTGTAGGGTTTAACGAGACGAAGCTGTCGCCACCTGGTCGTTAAGCATTCTGACGCCTTGGAATTGCTTCCCAATTACTTGGTTGTGTGTACTTCCTCAAAATCCTTCATTATGACTCCTTATTTCGCCTTAAAAGCAGTGATTTCCTGCACAACATAAATCAAAGAAGGGATTTGCACATATTTGCAATTATTAGTCATTAGTGGCAAGGTTGAGAGTTTATTTGGCAATTTCTTGACCAAAAACAACATTTAAACGCAGTGGAAGATGGCAAAAATCAAAGCCATCAACTTCCCCAAAGGTCAAACCTTGATCGTCCTCGAGCAAGAAGAACCAAAAGAACTATAAGGAATTCAACATTTAAACTTGAAACAATGATAATAGGGGTTCACTTACAGTAGGTAATCATATGTGCTCAACACTTCATTCATTTGCAAAGCTTATCAAAGTTAGAGAGATGACAAGAACATTATACAAGCTTCGATAAGTCAAGATAATCAAAGTAAAGTTTAATATAAGTATAAATAACTAGAAGTACAACAATCAATCCAATTCCTCTAATTAAGTCTCAGCTTGCCAAGGAACACTTAAGATGTTTAACTAGCATAATTGAGTAAGAGAATTTCATGTCCCAAGTAGTATAACAATGAAATGTCTTATTTACACCCACATCAATAGATCAAGTCAATCTAAAACACTTCTAATCCAATTATTGTCTTTCAATAAAAAATCATAAAGTAGTAATGAGACCATGCCAAGGACTTGTTATGTGGATCCTCATAGATATATTTTTTATTTCTTTCTTTTTCATCTCATTTTTTTCAAGGATCATTGTTTGTTTCTTTTTACTAGTATATGCACAACCTTTGAGAGTACCGATACTTTTGCCCATACATTGACACGGATGCCAATCATGTCATCAACTCATAGCCGAAATTCGGGGTTATACCATAGATCGTTCAAAAGCTAGCGGAGTTGTTGGCATCCCAAAGGTGTGCGTCAGAGACATAGAACATAGTTGTCTCGCAGCTTTTTCTCTTCTTCTTTTTGAGCTAGAACCGTGGTTTGATCCACAAGGTTAGCTTTGGCATGCATCACAATTACCACTATACTTTATTTCAATCAAACAATTCCTTTCATGAGTGTTGTCGAGACTGTCAAAATATCTATGGGGTTAAGTATAATCAAGGGTATACTCTCAAGACATGCATTCATCAAACAAGTCGTGAATTTTAGACTTTTTATTGTTGTACTTGTATGGCATTATTATTTCCAAGGCAAGACTCAGTTAACTAAAAGAACTAGAGCAAGAGCTTCAACAACTAATCATCATACTAATAAAAAGCCTTACTCTAACCATATTAATTACTTCCCACTAGCATGCATCTTAGCAAATCAACCAACTAAGATAAACAATTTAAACTTCATAAGTGGGAGACATAGGACATACCTCTCATAAGTAGCTTCCTGATCCTCTTCCTTATAGGGATGTGTTCCTTCAAAACTCAAACACGATTACTCTCGAAATGATATCAAAGCAAAGAGGCAAAGTATGAATCCATGTTTACGAAAAAGGATAAACGGAAAAATCTTTTTGTATTTTTGAGGATAGGGATTAAAGAATAGAAAAGAACTTGCGACCAAGCAAGGGCTAAAGAAAAACAAAAGAAAACAAATAAACTAAAACGAAAGAAAATTTAAAAAGCAAAGGAAAAAAGCAAAGTGTTGGAACAGGCCAACACGATTGTTTCAAAGCTCACAAGGAGCTGGAGTACAACCTCGTTATTACACAAATAAATTTTCTAGGGGAACACATCCCCAAGCTCAGGCTTTTGCAAGACGCTTTGTTGTTCATTGTGGTGGTGGTGGATAATATCCCACGTTCCATTGGCTGCTCCAATCATGGAACTGGGTGGCGAGGCTTGTAGCAGCATCTCGAAGGTTGATGGAGAGGTTGTTCATGGTGTGAATATTTCCTTCGAGTGCATAGATATCTTCATAGGTGGTGTAGTAGTTTGGTAGCTGCACATCATGTTCGGGTCCTTGTTCTACTTCTTCATCTTCTCCTCCTCCCACAGGTATTTCTTGTTGGGGTAGATTATCTTCGACCTGCATGTCGTAACGCAAATGTCCATCCTCGATAGAGAATAGACCATTAGGCAAAGGAGCAGGAATCAAGTGATCCGCTCCAGTTATATTGAAGAAATATCTACCATGATTTTTAGAAATCATACCGCATGCTCTTCGAGTAGATGGACCAAGACAATTACCTCTAGTTAACGGTTGGATGTTACCTAGGTTGATGTGAAGTGCGCGTGCAAGAACAGTCACAACTCCTCCTCCACATATGGGTCCTCAAGATTGAAGAGCTTGATGCTTAAGATAACACAAGTAAAGCGCCCAAATTTGGTGTTGAATTACAATTGATAAGTGCAGCTTTTGCGAGGATCAACATGTCTTCCTCATTAACTCTAGTAAACTCACCACGTGCCTGCAATGTGTTAGCAATAACATAGAACATATATCGAATGGCAGGATGATCAATTTGGTTCCCCTTGGGTGTGTGTCCACGAATTCTCATCAAGTTAAACTATTGTGAAGGGGACAGATCTACAACAAAGATAGTTGTGCATACATCGGTGTTGTTGTTGGTAAACCCAAAGCATTGAGCCCATTGGCTGAGTGTCAAAGTATACTCACAAATCATAAGGCGGAATTTGATTCGATCAACTCCAGTCCTTTGTTCCTCGAAACAACCATAAGGATCCATCGTGTGTGTCAAGGTGCTGAAGAACTCAAGTGTCAAGCGGCAGTACGTTGCGACATCCTGAAAGACAAAATTATACAAACCAACATTGTTACAAAGTAAATCGAAATCAGCACGAATGCCAAGTTGGTTCAGGATATAAGGACATGCCCACTTGGTGGACTTGATCTCTCGAATCTTGAGACAATCGAAATGGGTAAGATTGAACTCCTCGGTGAACTCGATGCCAAGTGACTCGAGGGTTAACGTATCCACAGGTGGTGTGGAGGACTCCACAACCATCTCACGTGTACGAATCCTCGTGTTCATCTAATAAGTAAAAACAATACAAAGTAAATAAAATTGCTAATAATTTTTTCGGTCCAATAGAAACATAGAATAAGTGTTTCTCTACACTAACTACAAAAGAAAACTCCTCTAAAAACAATGCTAAGCATACTTAGTACCAAGATTGAATCAAGAACAAGACCCATGTCTAGATTGACAATGATGAATGACTAAGCCAAGCTTTTGCACAAATAAGTTGGGGATTGGAGGAGAATCATACCTTAGATTGAGTGAGTGCGAATAATAAAAGAAAGATTGAGTAAATTTGAAGATCCAATGGAGGCAGTTTGAAGTTTGGAGAAAGAAGAAATAGAAAATAGATGAATTGGGATGTTTAGGTTACCTTCTCGGGCAGATTATGGCGTCCGCGTACGTGGTACGGGCGGGCGGTACGGCCGGAGCCCGCCCGTACCGGGTGTCTTACCTTGGGGGCGACGTATGCTCCCAGGCAGTGCACTCAGTACGGGCGCGCGGTATGGGCGCGCGCGCCCGTACTACTGGTCGTTATCTATTCAGAATATTTGCTTAAAATCTGATGTTTGCTCGGAGGTACAGTACAGGCGCGCGGTACGGGCACGTCCGGCCACACCAATGGTCTTTATCGCCACTGACTCCTGCGGCAATTATCAAAATTTCTATCCCCCTTTACCTTGAGGTGGTATGGGCGCATGCTACGGGCCACTCTGGCCGTACCAGTGGTCGTTACCGACACTGTGAACTACAACAAACTTAGAATTTGATTAGTAGCTCCGTGCGCCTTTGCACATCTTATCAAAAGGTTAGATAGCAGCAAAAATACTAAGTAATGATCCAGCAATACTTCTTAGGCCATGACGAGGATTAAACTCATCAATGCCCATTATTATGGACTTGGGTTTTGGAGAAGAGGGGTGCGCTAGAAATCTCGTTCGGCTAACAGACAAGCAACACGGGACAAAGGATTTACCCAGGTTCAGGCCCCCGGACAGAAAACCCTACTCCTGCTTGTCTGCTCTTGATTGATGATGATCCGAAGGATTACAAAGTCGCCGATGGAGGTAGATGCATAGATTGGATCTGGCATATGTGTATACTACAGGTGTTGTCTAGATCTATTGTGTTGTATCTATTGTGGCGATGTCTATATCTGCTATGTGAGATTATAGATCTGTCTATTGGGGGTGTTAGGTCGTGTCCTCCTCGTTGGACCCTCCTAGCCTTTATATATGGGGAGACTAGGTCTTGGGTACCCATACGAGTTGGTTATAAGTTGTATTCAAACTCTAGTTTTGAGCTTTCCTTTTCTTGCGTGCTTGGAGTTTGTGTCTATATGGATTTGTACCACCCGAACTGTCTTGGGCTTCATGGACCTTGGCAGGTTTTAGAGTGAGCCTTCCGTCGGGCCGTACCTGGTAGGTTGTAGTCGGGTGCCCATTGGGCATACCTATGTCAGTAGCCCCCGAGTGTCCATGCGAATCGTAGATTCGGGTGGAGACTTAGAAGTCTTGAGTCTTGCATTTGGTAGTCGAAGTCGACAATTGTGTCGAGTGTGAAGCACTTCACCCGGAAGTTCATCTGGTTAGTTGAAATTCATAATAGTTCACAGGGATGATGGTAAACGTGCCTGGTGTGCTCGACGGATCGGGACCAGTTAATTGCTCTAGGGCAAAAACAATGCTACCTACTCAAACTCGAGTCCCCGGACTCAAATTCGGAAATTGCTGGTGTAGTTTGACTCATACCATGGAGGCCTTACTAAGTCGAACTCCAGTTGATAAATATGTGTACCCAACGCGTCCGTCGGGATTTTTTTCATGTCATAGATATGGTATATATTTGGTAGAGCGTAGCGGATGCGGTTGCCAGGCCATCAGATTATATCTGTAGGTCTTATCTTTATGTCGTGGACGCATCATCCGAAGGTTTTATCACCACGGAGGTGTTTTGGGTGGCCAAGGAGATGTTGTCTCTGAACTTGACATTGTAGTGTATAGCGGGCAAAGTCGCCAATGCATTCGATTAATGTAAGCGAGTCGACATTGTGGATGTAGTCGACACAACGGACTGTACTATAAGTCTTTTGTTTTATATAATCCAGCTCTTTAGGATTTTCATCATTTGTTACCACCCTCATAATTTTGACATCCTATACCGGATTTGGCTCGAGTTTGCCGGCGAACTTTGCTACTATGAGAGCTTGGCTCTCGGCCACTTTACCCAGCTGAGTCTCCATGGTCTTTGTTCTTTCCTGTAGAGCCTGCACATCATTTCTAATTGCAATGACTTGGTTAGATAATCTTACTAAACTACTTTCATGGTTCTTCGTAATCTTAATAAGCATATTGTTTTGTTCGGTTTGAGATTGCATAAATGTTCTAATAGTTTTCTCAAACGGGAGATTGCTATGATTTGCTCCATTAGTATTATCATAATTATTATAAGGATCTCCTGCAGGATTAGCATGATATTTTTGAACATTAGAAGCATAATTATTTTTCCATGCAGGATTAAAAGGAGTGCGAGCTATAAAATTGACATCATTAACATCGGTAGTGATAGCATAAACTGGGGTATCATCCTTACCCTTTACTAAGCTAAGCAACTCATCTACCTTGGATGTAAGCTCCTCATTGCTTACCTCGGTAATTGAACTTACTCTCTTCGAGGCTCTTTCCACATGCCATTGGGCATGGTTATTTTGCATATCATCAAGTAACTTCTTTGCAACACTTACATGTTTTCCCATGATCGTTCCTCCTGCTGCAGTATCTAGCATAGACTTAGAAATTGGGTTAAGACCATTATAAAATAAATGTAATATAAGCCATTCTTCCATCCCATGATTAGGATAGTTCATTACGGCTTCTTTCATCCTTTCCCACGCAAGCGCTAGTGGCTCATGGTATTATTGTCTAAAGCTTGTGATGTTGGATCTTAGCTGCATAGTCTTAGCTAGGGAAAAAATTTAGTCATAAACAAATTAGTGCATTCCTCCCAAGAATTAATAGTGCCCTTTGGTAGAGCTAGCAACCAATCCTTAGCCTTTCCTCTAAGAGAGAAAGGGAATAATCTTAGATTAACAACATTTGGATCTACATCTTTAATACGCATCATGTCACGAATTTCAGTAAAAGTATTTAAGCGCAATCCCGAATCCTCAGAAGATGAACCCCCAAATTGGTTTTGTTGAACCAAACTTAAAAGGTTAGGTTTTATGTCATAAGTTTCTGCATCAACCGCGGGTTGAGTGATGGGTGCACGAATAAAATCATCGGTGGGAGTAGCATACTCCCCTAGTCTATTTTGAGCGATGGCTCTTATCTTTTTGGTAATATTTAAGTAATAAAAACAAATAACAAGTAACTAATTTTTTGGGTTTTCAAATAGATAACAAGAAAGCAAACTAATAACAAGAATTAAACTACAACTAATAATAAGACTAAAAATAAGGTCTCTAATGACCTCACCAGGATAGAGAAATTGCTTCCTCGGCAACGACGCCAGAAAAAGGGTTGATACCTTCGATCCAGATTCACGGATGTAGTATAATAGCGTTTTCCCTAGAAGACCTAGGTTTAATCGAACCTTGGAAAACACTGCTAAAAGGTAATAAGAAAGGACATGTCTACAAGACTTTGTTTGTTTACCTAAGTTGACCGGACCAATCTAGTTTACTTTATAACGGGTTTGAATCAATTGATGGAGATAGGCTAGGGTTGAAGATCCACCTGTAGCTGCACATCAAATGGGATGAAAGATATTAATAAGCACAGTCATGTATCATGTTTGTATTGAGATAATCTTTTGTGGGCAACACATCCTAATATTCTAGAGCCCCCGTGATGCAGCGGGCATAGCAATAGACTTTTAATCCAACCGTGAACACACCGAAGCCACGGGTTGCAAATGATTATTAAGTGTAAACACATATTAATGCTTTAAGTGGTGATGTTGTTGTTGATCTCGAATGGGGCGCTAAGAGAAGACCGTACTTCCCTTTCTGTAACTGAGTTTCCTATGAGATCGCCGCTAGACAAGTATCTCACCTCAAGCCTTTATCAATCTATGAGATCTTGGGTACCTACAAGTCCACAGATCGAGGCGAGAGACGAAGAAACAAAAGATACAAATCACGAATCCAAACAAAATACAATTCTCCCATGATCTAGATGCACATAATTGCTGCGAGGTTTCTCTCCAACCCGTAGCCTGTGAGGACTACTCACTCATAACAAATAGATCGGAGATAGAAAACATCATGCAAATACTTAGATTGAAATCAAATATTCTTACAATGGTCACCAAATCACAAGGAGATCTAAAAGTACAAAGCAATGGCTATGGCTAGTGGAGGGATGGATGGTGGAAGTGATGAACAATGGATGAAAAATGGTGTGGATCTCTTTTGGTGGTGTTGTGATGCAATCTAAGAATGGCGTCTCTCTGGCCGGTGGCTTGAGCCTCAAAATATATAGGCATCTTCAGGAAAGTTGTAGGGTTTCACGAGATGAATTCGTCGCCACCTGGTACGGGCGGGAGGTACGGGTGAACCACACCCATACCAGTGGTTGTTAAGCATTCTGACGCCTTGGAATTTCTTCCCAATTACTTGGCCGTGTGTACTTCCTCAAAATCCTTCATTATGACTCCTTATTTCGCCTTAAAAGCAGTGATTTCTTGCACAACATAAATCAAAGAAGGGATTTGCACATCTTTGCAATTATTAGTCATTAGTGGCAAGGTTGAGAGTTTATTTGGCAATTGCTTGACCAAAAACAATGTTTAAACATAGTGGAAGATGGCAAAAATTAGGGCCATTAGCTACTTAGGCCCTAGACGAGACATGATGCCCACATTCACCCTAATGGATATCTCGGAGGATTTCCATCCCTTATGTCGGGTCAACACATCGCTGCAAGATGCTTGGTGACACTTCTCTTGTATAACTCGGCATTTATGATGGTGTATGCTTTTGCTCTCCTTTGAACTTGCCTCGAAAGTACCTCATCACTTGGTAAAACTCCATCATTTAAGAACTCAAAAATCTACTGCACCCATGCTGGTACAACACGGCCCGAGAAAAGCACTTCATCAACCTCCATTGGATCAGCCAACATAACCTCTGTTGGATTAAGCTGAACAGTCCCTGGTTATTGCAAGGCAGTCCCCGGGTTTGCCAAGGTGTTCCCCCAGTCAATGTCCATTGGGGCAACTTCTTATCTGGGGTTGGCCGGGATATAAATTGATTCAGATTCTGGTGAGGGGTTAATAGATGGTTTTCTCAGATGCTCCAAAGCAACTCCTGGCGGGATGGCTTGCCGAGATGGACCTAGTTTAGATAACACGTCAGCTGCATCATTTTCAGCTCGTGGCACATGATGGAATTCGCATCCCTCAAAGTAACCACATATCTTTTGGACATGAAATATGTACAGGGCCATGTTTGCGTCCAGCGCATCCGAATCACCAGAAACTTGTTGCAACACCAAATCCAAATCTCCAAAGCACGGATCCGACGTATCCCAATTTCCTTTGCTACTTTTAGCCCATGTACGAGCGCCTCATATTCAGCCACATTATTAGATGCTCTAAAATGGATCTGAAGTACATATCTCAATTGGTCTTTCTTGGGCGAGGTAAGGACTACCCCCCGACCCCTAATCCGTCCTTCAACTTTGATCCATCAAAGTGCATTCTCCAGTAGTTTGAATCCGACAATGGAGGCTCGTATTGCATTTCGGCCCAATCTACGAAAAAGCCGGCCACTGCCTAAGACTTGATCACATCTCTCTTATCATACTATGGAGCATATGGGGCTAATTCAATTGCCCATTTGGCAATTCAGCCACTTGCGTCTTTTTTACTCATTATCTCAGATATAGGTGAAATATCATGGATGTCGCCTAGAGGGGGGATGAATAGGAGGTTTCAAACTTTTACGAGATGGGCTTAACAATGGTGGAATAAAACTAGCGTTTTCTTTTGTTAAGCACAAAGCCTAGATATACTAAGGTTCACCTATGTGCACCAACAACTTATGCTAAGCAAGACAAGAAACAATGTGATAACAAGATAGATTACTTCAAGCACGAAGGCTATCACAATGTAAAGTGCATAAGTAAAGAGCTCGGATATAGAGATAACTGAGGCACGCGGGGACGGCGATATTTTACCGAGTTCCTCCCAACAAGGGAGTACGTCTTGTTGGAGGGGTGGGCGGTACTAAGACCACCAACGCCACAAAGGCCTCACCCTATTCTCCCGAGCACCCACCACGCGGTAAGCACCCGTTCCACTATGGGACACTTGAGGGTGGTCACTGAACCCGTACAAGATTGGGGCTATCTCCACAACTTAATTGGAGGCTCCCAATAACACACCACAAAGGCCACAAAACCGTCTAGGGTTCCAAGAACCCAAGTGGGACAAGCTTCTTGATTTCACCGAACAAATCCTCTAGGGAGAACACACACCGATGCACCTAATGCAAAAGGTAAGAACACCACAAAGATGCTCCAACACTTCACTCTCAAATTCCAACAAGGCTACTAAAGCACTTGGGGGAATAAGAGAGCAAGAACACAAAGGGGAATACAAAATCCCCCAAAGATCTAGATCCCAAAGATTCACTCACAAAGAGGAGATTTGGTTTGGTCAAAATGTAGATCTAGATCTCCTCTATCTTCCCCTCAAATATTGGCAAGAATCATTGGAGGGGGGGGGTCAAGAAATCAAGCTCAAAGATGTGTCAAGGAGAGGCAAAGCTTGAAGAATAAAATGAGGAAGAAGCAATAGACAAGACAAAGGGAAGAGGCTATTTAAAGGGGCCCAAAAATCTGCCCATTGGCGCCAGAGCCGGTAGTACCGGATGGGCCCGGTACTACCACTCGCGAGCCCAGCAGCGCAAGAGAATAGGCGAGGTCAACGCAACGAACCTGGGCGAGCGAAGGAGCGGGAGTAGGGTGGCTACATGGAGCCAGCACGAGGGGAACGGGGAGGGATGACAGTGGGCTGGCACGAGCTAGGCGGCCTAGCAAGCAAGGCGAGCATGCAGGGGATCGGGACTAGTGCGCGCAAGCGAGCGAGGAAGCGGGAGTAGCGCGAGCGGCGAAGGGGATCAGGGCTGGCAGCACAAGTGGGCGAGGCAAGCCAACGAGCTAGCATGGGAGTGGGCCGGTGAGGCGTAGGGCGACCCAGCAAGAGCGACGCACGGGAGGGGATCAGGGGAAGCGAGCTACACGCTGGAAGGAAGCGAGCAGGCCGCGCACAATGGAGGGCAAGCTGGGCCGGCCGGTACTACCGGCCCGCCCGTGCGGTAGTACCGCATTGGGCCGGTAGTGCCGGTTGGGCTACCGGGCGGCATAGAGCTCCAGCACGCGGGCAGGGGCCGGGCGGTAGCGGCCCGGTATTACCGCTTGGCCCAGAGCCAAAACTTTTTCTTTTTCTTTTTAATAAATAAGAGGCAAATATTCAAATAGCTATTACTTTAGTTTGGTAACTCCGATTGATCCAAAACCAATTTTGTTGGAAAGAGGACGACAAGAGCTACCCAACAAGTGAGAATGTATCTAGTATTATAATGTGAGATACCTCACTCAGTGAGAATCTAGAAAACCTCCAACAATAAAATCGCAACAAGATATAAAAGGGAGATCCAATTTTGATGAACAAGAGCTTGTTATGAAGATTACCACAAGCTCTATATCCTCACATTGATAGGACAAATAAACAAACAAGATATGATGCTAAGAATGCAAAGGTTTGAGCTCTCTTCGAATGATATGATCGAGTTACTCAATCGAGAGCCCCTCTTGATAATACGGCTATCTATCCTAAACCCGGTCTCTCAACTACCAACACGAGACCGGCAAAAGGGAAAACCTATCAAGAATACCTTTGCCTTGAGCATACTTAAACCTTGTCTTCATCGATCCATGATCACCGAGTATGGCAAGCATCAAACAAGAGATCTTCTAGAGATAACGCCTTTTGAGCTTGCATAACACATCTTCTTCTTCATTTCATGTACCTTGAAGCCAACATATGCTCCAAGCGATGCCAATGGACAAATCCTACAAGTGAAACTTAATACAAACATTAGTCCATAAAGATTGTCTTTAATTACCAAAACCACACATGGGGGCCCACATGCTCTTTCAATAGGTGCTTCGCATATCACCTTTATTGGGTGTTCTTCAAAATTGTGGTTAAGCTTTTTGGCTGCCATATAGATGCCATATTCCATCTTTTGATAATGAGGGTAATTCTGCTTTGAAGTGGATAGTACCTCACCTAGGTAATATACTGGCCTCTGCACCGACTTACCTTCCTTGTTATGCTCCACCACTATCACAACCCTCATGACTTGGTTGGTTAATTCTATATAGAGCAACATCGGCTCTTTGGATAATGGAGAAGCTAACACTGGTGTAGATGCTAGCATCTTTTTTAGTTCGTGAAAAGCACTATCTGCTT
Organism: Avena sativa; assembly: GCA_916181665.1. NCBI lineage: Eukaryota > Viridiplantae > Streptophyta > Magnoliopsida > Poales > Poaceae > Avena > Avena sativa. The sequence goes on from OV702290.1 coordinate 161,654,995, forward strand.
GAAGTGTCCATACAAACTTATCCGGTTTTTTCATGAGCTGATAGAGAGGCAATGCCTTTTCCCCCAACCGACATACGAAGCGACTTAATGATGCCAGTCAATTAGTGAACTTATGGACACCATTGAGACACTTCGACAATTCCATTTGCTCAATAGCTCAGATTTTTAGTTGGGTTAGCTTTGATACCTTGGCTGGACACGAGGAAACCGAGTAACTTTCCGGCCGGGACACCGAAGGTGCATTTCTCTGGGTTAAGCTTCATTCGGAACCTCCTTAAGTTCGCGAATGTTTGCCAGATATCATCTAAGAGAGTATGACTCTCCTTAGTTTTTATCACCACATCATTGTTGGAAATATGCCCTAGAGACAAATAGTAGTAAGGACTATTATCATATTTCATATAGTTTATGATTAAGTTTTATATCATGCTATAACTGTATTGAGTGGAAACATCAATACACGTGTGATATACAAACAACCAGGGGTTCCCAGTGAAACTCTAGTCACTGGTTCATTGGTCAACAAATGATCATGTTTCCTGATCATGTGGCATTTATGCCAGTTGGAGATGAGGTCATCTCATTCAGAGAATGAGATGATGAACCAATACCCAACCTAAACATCATGACCCGATCATGTCACGAAGTTCAAGTTATGATGATTAGAAATGGATCCTCGTAGACTATTCCTTAGACCATGAGACTATATCAATCACTGTCTCTCGAGAGTGCTTAGATAGCATCAAACGCCATCTGGTAAAACGTTGGTTATAAAGGTGTGTTCAGGTATTTGGAGGAAACCGTAGAGGCAATATATGTCAAGAGCGGGATTTGTCCGTCCGTGTGACGGGAAGATACTCAAGGGCCCACTCGGAGAAGTTATATCCAATAGCTGCGCAGCGTGTGATTTGACCACGGGGATATCACTTGTCAGAACGAGTCAAGTAGCATTGTTCAGTAACGAGATTGAACACGACATGGTGATGTAATTGATCAGATCTCGGGCAGTGCAAGTATCGAGTGACAAAGGGAATAAGACACGACTGTCTCGGTTCAAACGACAAAAGACCTTCGTGGAACGCACAGGGGTCACATGGCCATCCAGGTCCCTCTCTCGATCATTGGTGCGGGAGTGTCCCGACCATGTCTGGAGTGTTCCCGAACCATGGGGTATCACGCTTAAGGGCTTGATGATGCTTAGAGAGTGTTTATAGGATCGGTGGAATCACCGAAGAATAATAGAGAGAAAACCGGAAGGGTTTCAGTAAGTCCGGAGGATGTCCGGAGTGGAGGTGGAAGGTGTTCCATAGCCACGAAGATTAGATAATGTGTGAATGAATGTTAAATGTTGATTTAATCATTTATTCATAATTATTTAATAAAAATAAAATCAATTAAAGGTCAAAAAGGCTTAATGGGCCAATTTCCGGAGGGAGAGGGCCCATTAGGGAAAGGAGAGAGGGAGAGGGGACAAGGGGGCTGGCCGGCTGGGCCTAGCCCCCCTGCGGGGCCCACTAGGGGCTGGCCGGCGGCCACCCCACCCCCTCCTCTCCTTTAGTCCCACCACGGGACTTTGAGGGAGGTAGTACCTCCCCTCCCCCTATATATAGTGGGGTATTTGACCTAGAAAAATACACCAATAATCAATAAAGGTCTCCCCACTTTTAGGAGGACCTCTAATTGATATTTTCTCTCTCCCCTCTCTCTCTCGTGACCGTGGTCCCATGTCTGGACTGCGCAAACGAGAGACATCTTCACCACGGAGCACGTCACGCTGCGGGATTTGGATCCGGGAGATCTACTTCCGCAACTGCTACTGGATCGGGGAAGCGGGAGTCATCGTCAGGCACCGGACATGTGTAACTCCCCGCGAGGTGTCGCACTTGAGGCACTCAAGTCGCTGGAGCCAAGGAGCACAAGGACTTCATCACGACCTTGAGGTCGGCTTCGGCTCGTCTACATCAACCACGCTCTCCTGAGCATTGACAACGCTTTTCGGTCTTCGAGGGTAAGTTTGCGAAAAGCCCCTCCTGTTACTGTATTACTAATAGATAGGTCCTGGCAGCTTCAGGGGTTCAGGGGCGTAGGGTAAAATTTTATTGTTTTCATACGCGGAACCCCTACAGTGGTATCAGAGCTAGATCTATGCGTAGTAATGCTAGCACGGGTAGAACACACGAGATGTAGCGTGTGGGTGCTGATCTTTTAGTTGTTACCCTCCCACGTGTACTTGTGTATACCGCAGTAATGCTTGATGAAGCGGCCCCCAACCGACTTTACGCGTTCATTCACGAGACTGGTCCACGCTTGACATACGGCTTGTACCATATAAAGTGGCTTAGGGGGATGTCTGTCTCTCTCGCATTAGTTAGTATACCATTTGCAACGGAGGGCCCCGAAAGGGGTGTAATCCATGTTGCACAGCGAAAACACTAAGGTTGAGTTGGCGAGCCTAGCATGTACAGACATGGCCTCGGAACGCGGATGGTTGAAAGATCGAGCACGAGTCGCATGAATGATGTGACCGACGTTTAGCGTCCACCCTTGAACCCACATTGATGGCCGTGATGATCGGGGGAGATGTGGCTGATAGGGGTTGTGTTATCACTAGGAATCCTCACTGGGGATAGGTGTTTCTGAGTGGAGTTATTACTAACTCATTTAATTAGAAACTTAGTCTAAATTCCTTTTGCAATTATAAATGTAGATGGCTCACCGTGAAGCTTACTTTGTCATTGAGGATTGGGTAAAGGGTGAGAAACTTAGACTTGATGGATCCAACTTCTCTAGTTGGCTTGTGCGCCTGAATGATCTCCTTACTAGGAATCATGTGGTAGACTACATACGCCGCACAATGGATTTGACTGAGCCAGACTACTATGAGACCCCACAAGAGCTGGCAGACCGCTACTATTGCCAAGAGATGTCCACCTACATTCAGATAATAATGCGTTACGGGATGGTGGATGAACTACATCTGCTCATGGGTGATCTTGATGCATATTCGATGGTGGATTAGCTGAGAGCAGAGTTCGTAGACCATGTGCGCATGTGGAAGCACGAGTTGTTTGGAGAGTTCCTTTCCATACAGATGGAGGAACATACATGTCTGAAGGGTCACTTGGAGTGCATGCTTGATGCACACACAAGACTGGTTCACTTCGTGGATTACTGGATGGCTGATCCATTTGCGATAGACGTACTACTTTGGTTGTTGCCTCCCAGCTACGAAGGACATGTCCGGAGTAGCATCATGAGTGGTGATACAGAAACATTGGATTTCCATGAGTTCATATTACGTTTCAGGAACATAAAGGTTGAATCAATCACCGGAGAGGTCATCGAGGACAAAGGTATATATTTGATATACAGTTTTATAAATGTTATAATCTTGCAAACACATTGCAGTGTTAAGTATATCTGATACTTGTTCTGTTTTTCTGAAAACAGGTCCTTCTGCATAAGAGGTGCTTGCTAGAGAGGAGGTGATGTTGCGTGTTGATGGCGAGCATGATGATGATGGCCGACGACACTCTCCCTCGACATTTATCATTTAGTTTATGTCTTAGGATGATTTTTGTAATCAAGAGATTGTGAACTTTTTTAGTGTGTCTCACACTTTGTGAGACGGTTATTCATATGAGTTTGTAACAAACAGTTGTTCCACTTTTATGAATGATTTCTATTCGTGTTCATATCTTGTTTGATTACTTGTGAATTATCCTTGTTATTTGAAACTAATTGATAATACATGAACATTTGTAAAATATTAAAATGCCTTGTTTAAAATACCCAACTTAAATGATATTTCATTAATGAATGAAAAACCATTGTTTAAATTCAAAGTTATTTGATAATATGTGAAAGTCATTCGATTTCTTATCACATATAAATCATGCCTAAGTTCGGCAAAATAACTTGAACACCGTGTATTACTTGAATACAAAGTATTTAAAGAATTGTTAAAAGTTAATACATATTCGATGTATTGTGTTTTAACGAAAATGGTAATTATCATTGAATGATTGTTTAAATGTGTAAAGTAGTTTACCAAAGGAAACATGAATATGAAACTATTTGATTTGATCAAAGTGTTTCATCAATGAAATTGTATAAATATAAAAGAGAATCTAATTACTACGATTTGATCAATAGTAATGAAATTCAACTTTATAAGAATGACATAAAAGTAATTGTGGAATGCAAAGCGTTTTGAAATGTCAAAATACAAAGCATCACAATGTGATATTAGATATCAAAGGGGTTGAATAGAAGGCACCAAATAAATCGTTGTAGTGTAGATGTAGAGACCATTAGTTAGAAATAGTTAGCACTCAGTTAGAATTGGTAAACCATTAGAATTCGTGAAAGTTTTGGGGTTATTCGATATAACCAAAACAGTAGTGAATGAGTCCTTGTAGAGTATTCACTAGAAACTTTGAATACAAAACCCATAGCTGAAACCAAAAGGAAAGCTCTCTCTCGTGACTGTGGTCCCAAGTCTGGACTGCGTGAACGAGAGACATCTTCACCGCGGAGCGCCGTTGCGCTGCGGGATTCGGATCTGGGAGCTCTACTTCCGCAACTGCTGCTGGATCGGGGAAGCGGGAGTTATCGTCAGGCACCGGACGTGTGTAACTCCCCGTGAGGTGTCGCACTTGAGGCACTCAAGTAGTTGGATAGAAGGAGCACAAGGACTTCATCACGACCTTGAGGTCGGCTTCGACTCGTCTACATCAACCACACTCTCCTGAGCGTTGACAACGCTTTTCGGTCTTCGAGGGTAAGTTCGCGAAAAGCCCCTCCCGTTACTGTATTACTAATAGATAGGTCCTGGCAGCTTCAGGGGTTCAGGGGCGTAGGGTAAAATTTTATTGTTTTCATACGCGGAACCCCTACAATCATCAACATATATTTGGACATGTTTCCCAATTTGATCGTGTAAGCATTTTTGCATGCATCTCTAATACGTTGCCCCTGCATTACATAAGCCAAATGGCATGGTGCGATAGCAATAAGCCCCATACGAGGTAATGAGAGAAGTCTTTATTTGATCATCCGGGTTTAAGGGTATCTGGTGGAAACCAGAATACGCATCTATAAATGATAACAACTCACACCCAGCATCGAATCAATGACCTGATCTACCCTCGGTAGAGGGAATGGATATTTTAGACACGCCCTGTTCAGTTTCGTGTAATCGATACACATACGCCACACTACTGCTAAGTTCAGGTCATCCTTCTTATTTTCTACCAGCACCGGATTAGATAGCCAATCCGGGTAAAGTACTTCCATGATAAACCCAGCTGCAAGGAGCCGAGCTATCTTGTCACCAATGACTTTTCTCCTACCTTCGAAAAAGTGGCGAAGAGGTTGCTTCACCGGCTTTGCGCCGAGTCTTACGTGCAAAGATTGCTCAGCCAACTCCCTCGGTACACCTTGCAGATCCTGTGTGGACCAAGCAAAGATATCCCGATTCTCATGGAGGAAGCTGGTGAGCTCGCTTTCCTATTTGTCGCCAAGCCCCGCACCAATAGTCACGGTGCGCTCCGGGAACAGATCATCAATGGGCACTTTCTTGGTGTACTTTGTTGCCTAGAATGAGACACTCTCATGCGGGTTACTTAGGGCCGGCATATTCAGCTGTGCGGACTGAGCCAGTGCCACAGCCTCTTGAATTCTCTTCTTCTCCATGCTATCACCAGTGACTCGGCCAGATTTGATCCGGCTGAAGCACACTCCATTGAGCACCTGAAATCTCCTGTAATGGTGATAACTCCGTTTGGCCCTATCATCTTCATCTTCAAGTAACTGATGTGGTCACTTTCCATAAACTTTGAAAGAGATGGTCTGCCGAGTAATGCATGGTAAGAGTTGTCCAAGTTCACAAACTCAAACTCCAAGTTCTCAGTTCTGCAGTTCTCCCACATGCCGAATAACACATCAATTCGGACCTTGCCAATTGGCTCGCAGGACAAACCCGACACAATGCCATGGAAAGTTGTCTTTGTTTCCTGGAGCATATTCTCTGAGACTCCCAACTTGTGCATCGTATCCTTCTACAGTATATTAATATTGCTACCATTATCAATCAACACCTTGGAAAACTTCACGTTGATGTTTGGCCCGATGAAAGTTGGGCCAAGCACCAAAGCATATGATCCAGGGCTCGGCATGATCCTGGGGTGATCCTTGATACTCCATGTCATTTCCTGATTAGACCAGGGCATGTACCTCGGCACAGCTGGCATAACTGCATTGACCTCCAAATGTCACCACTGCACGCTCTGCATGTCAGTTTCTTCGATGGTAAACACACAATAACTTTGATGGTGCTCTCTGTACTCATTTCTTCCATTGTTGTTGGGGTGTCTTTGGTTCGGCTGGTTCTGGTTGTTCACCTGATGCACTGCATCCCTTATGTCATGGTTCTCATACCTTGGCGGAGGTGGTGGCAACATCATTTGTTAAGCATTTTCTCCTGCGAGTTGCTGCTGCCGAGGTTGCTTGGGTGGTCACATGTTACCTTGCTCCTGGTTACATTGTCTTGCATGCCGAAACCACTCACACTTCTGGGTCGTATGATTCGCTGGCTTACCCGGATTTGGTGTGTGGAACTTGCATAGTTGATCCAACGTTGCCTCATACGTATACCTCGGCCTATCCTTCCTTTCTTGCAACTATTTTTTCTATTCATTGGTCCAAGGCTTCTTCCCATCATTTTTCTGTGCCCACTGTTGGCCACCACTCTTTTGTCGCTGGCTACTCCCAGCTCTAGGCTAATCTTGGTCCATAGCAACGACATGATGTGAGACATATTTGTAATCTGGCCTTCATCTCTTCTCTTACCCCGGAAATCATTTCGCTGGGTTGACCCAGCTCCATCACAAGGGTAATATTCCTCATTTGACTCGCTTGATACAAGCCAAGGTTGAGTTGGATCACCCAATGCATATGAGTCGCTAATTCTGATTATTTTAGCCAATGTAGTTGGCATATCTCTTTGTAGCCTTTGCCACAACACACTTGCATATCTGTATCCTTGTGGAAACCAAACAATTGCTTGTGACTCGATTACCCCTTCACATGAATTGTGCATGTTGCATCAGCGAGTCAAAAACTCTCGGTCTGTCTCATTCAGCCTCTGTTTACACATTGCCAGTTGCTGCGGCCTGTTCAACCTCTTGTAGGTACTGGTGAAATTGCTGATAAACATTTCCTCGAAATCCAACCAGCAGTTGATACTTCTTATCGACAGATTATTAAGCTAGACTCTTGCTGGTCCTTCTAGCATTTGAGGCATGTACCTCACTGCCCATCCCAAATTGCCTGTGGCAATGTTCACTGTTGTGGCATAATCAATTAGCCAGTCTTCTGGCTTGGTGCTTCCATCATATGTTTTTGTCCCTTTGGCCAACTAGAAGTTCGGCATTGGTGGTTCCCTCATAATCTGAGGGCCAAAGAATGCTAGACCCGGAGGACCTTGTCCCTCCATCATTTGTGACCTATAAATCCGGTCCAACTTCAATCCTGCATCATCTGGTTGTAAGTTTCTGCTTCATAGCCTCGACCCTATCACATGATGATCTGGCTTGGGAAATCCGGCATGGACCATTGCCGAATAACCATCATCATACCTATTTTGAACCAGATGAACATATTGCTATTGCACAACTGGGCCAGCACTTTGCTCTTGTGTAGGTGGATTCTGTCTAGCTCCTGCCGAGTTGCGCTACCTAGCATTACCGTGCCTAGCGTTTCCCTGGCTTGCATGGCCTTGGCCGTGGTTACCTCGTCCACCTTCACCTCGGTTGGCACTGTGACGATCCTCATCACACCGTATTGCTTTTCCTTTCCCTACCCTTTTTGGGTCATATGGGACCATCCACTTGTTCTTTCTCCTAGAGGTTACTACCTCTTCTCTCCTTGGGCCTGCATGAGGGGATGAAGCTGCCCCGGCAGATTTTGCTGGAGCGCCCCCAGCCAAATGAATGACTCAAGAACCTCCTGCCCTTGCCGGGTTTGCTTTGAGCAACTCCTCATTCCGCTTGTTAGCGATTTTCACTAACTCAATAAGTCTTCATTGCCTTTCCCAGGCTTCACCGGCCAGTCCCTCTAACTCGAACGTTGCCGCATCTGCGGCTCTGAGGTTCTTTGTCGGGGTGCTATACCTCGGCAAACCTACTGCCATGGGGTTACCTGACTACGCCGGCCTAGGCACATACTCCTTGTCTATCTCACTGATGAGGTTTCTACCCCTAATATGCACACCGTCCATGCGGGTGGGACTAGCGTTAATCCTATTTGCCTTTGCGTACTCACACAGCGTGATGTTCAATGCATGCTGAGCTGTTGCTAATTTCTTTGCCCCTTCTAACATTTTCTGATAGGTCTCCTCTAGCTCGGCATGTGCCTGAGCCGGATCTACTATAGTAGCTATGGGAGTAGTGAGACTCTCTATTGCATGCTGCAAGATGTTCTGCGGCCTCTCTAACGGTGGACCTCTAGCCCTAGGAACCTTGGGAGTTACCTCTAGATCCTCCACCGGGTCTTTACTGGCTTCCGCATCTGGCACGGTCATCATCACCTCGGCGCTGCTAACGGGGCAAGCGATACATGCACCGCGAGCTACACAGAGAGGGGGTTCTCCTCCCTCGACAATGTGCTATGGGTAGACGCAAGACTCATCGACGCTGATGTAGATCTTGTGGACACCGAAGTTGACGAAGAGCCTGTTGTGTGGAGGCAGGCGGTTGGTGAAGCTGCGGACGTTGTCGCTAATGAAGTCTAGTGAGCCCTAGTGCTGGACCAATCCGGATACGATGCGCTCCCAGTGATGATGAAGTTTCCCATCCGGATCTTGACTCCAGCTAGCACTGCTACTGGCCCCACGGTGGGCGCCAACTGTCATGGTGGTGTCACGGCAGATGCCATTGGTAGGAAAAGATGGGGCCAAGGTGCACTAGTGGTATCCGGGGAGGGATAGTGCAGTGAATCTATACACGAAAGATGAATCAACACAACACAAGATGAACTGCTCGAAGATCTTATGTTATGATCTAAAGCTAATACAGATGCTCCTTGAGCTGTATCATAGAGAGGAAGGAGATGAAGTGCTCCTGCTCTCTACTCTCTCTAGGGTTCTTCCCTTAGCCAAAAAGATCCACCCCTCCCTTGGAGGCCCTGGCTCACCTTATAAAGGGGTGGCTGATGGCTATGATATACAACACTTTTTAGCAATATAAATTGTGTCATTTGCTTATCATATCATGCTCCATATAACTATTGCTATGCCTAATATGCATGATTACTTGTTTTTACTAAATTCAATATGATCTTTGAACATTTTGTAGTTTAGGTAGAATTTTATCCCAATTCCTTGTCTTTGACATGTGTGTAGGTGTTGATGATGATTATTGACAAAACAAAGGCAAAAGGAACCAAGAGAGCATAGTATGGAGGAGCTACAGGGACCAGACTTAGCCATTTGAGAGGTTGAAAAAGCCAATTTTTCCAACTTCTAAAAATAAATATTCAAGACCACAAGGTTGTAGCCCTCGACGATACGAACTCAATGATCCCAATAACACCCAAAACATAGTTCGTATGAAGGAATGGTGGCCAAAATACAAAAGCATTTGCAAGTTTAACGGGCAACTATACGGCCGGAGCTATATTTTTGGTCGTATAGCTCCACCAGTATAGTTGCCAAAAAGGTCAGAAACGACGGGATTTTGCCCCAGAAAAGATCCAGAACCTTCCCTAAGTCATATGACGGTATTGGGGGAACCCTAGGGCACCCCCAAGGCCTATATAAAGGAGAGAGGACCCAAGGAAGCATCAATCAACCATATAGAAGATCTAGATCCCATCTACCGCCTCCACGGGGCACCCTACCGCCGTGTCGCCTGCATAGCCTCTACAGCTCTAGCAAGATCTAGATCTCCATCAACACCATCAAGCCATCCAAGCAAGAAGAGGAGGAGAAGGAGGACGCTGCCATCACCACGCCGACGCCACCATCATCACCATCTCCATCGCTGCTACTCCTTCATCCTTCCCCATCATGATCTCCGTGATGGGTTGTAACATTGCTTGAACCCCCTTTTATTAATGTTATGATGATTTGAGGGTGTGTTCTTGTTAATTAATATGTTTGTGCTTTCTCTTTACATTGTTCTATTCATGATATTATTCTAGTGATTGGAGACGTCCAATCCATTCTTGAGAAATTTACTAGGGATTCACGGAGTGTCACAGAACTTATCATTAGTCTCTACTCTTTCATGGTACCTGACAACAGCATGGGTAGAACTAATAGGCTATTTGCTATAAGTGGTTTGCGGAGGCAATAGCAACTTAGGATGCACCGCCCATTAAGATTAAGTTTCCTCAAGATCACTCATGATATAGATAGGTATAGTGTTGCGAATTGCTTGACCCCAAAGTGACATATGTGATATCTTGTGACTAGCACACTTGCTTAGGAGTACGGTTGTCCATAGAACTTAATGCCTTGCTCTGGTTTACCTTAATTGGTCTTGTTACCTTAATATACTCTTCTTTTACGGATCACCCGTGTCCGGAGAGGGTGTGAACAATTGACTTGTGTAGTTGTCACTTACCAACGGTGGGAGACAACGGTATATGAGGGGCCGCCACAATTATAGTTAACAACTATTCAATAAGCACTTATCATGCACACCGGTATACACAACATTACTTGAGGAATCATAGCATTAATATTTCATCTCATTGCATTCACCTCTTTTCAGTTTTACTTTCGTTCTAGTTTTCTTCCAATCCTAGTAGTAGTTATTACAAAACATCTTAAATTCATTTATCCTAGTAACTTATAGAATAGGGTATTTCCAAACCACGGTTTGGGTGCGTACGTGGTCACATTGACAAGGCGGCTGCGAAGGTCGTGTTCGCCGAGCTCCCATCAGGACAAACTCTTAAATATTTGCTGCTGCAAGTACTGCAATAACCCTGTGTTGGTGCAGGAACTCAGTCACATCAAATTGGCGCCGTTGCCGGGGAGCAAAGCGTTCGGTTATCTACTCGCACATAGTTTATATCTGTTTGTTGTTACTGCTTTCTTTTATATTGAAAACAATAAAAAAATTACAAACCCAAAAATTTATAAAAACTGTTGCTACTAATCATGTCTTTCGAGGTAAAGTTTGTTCAAGAGATAATACAAGCATTGGAGGAGATAAAAGATTCAAGTTCATCAAGCCTGGTTACTAGATATGAGCTGATAAAGAAATTGGTGGACCAATTGGAAATGCATTCATTATGGTAGCATGTTAATGATGGATCTTATTGCACAATTTGTATAACAGATGACCACCTTAATTTTCAATGTAAGTATTCCAACAATCCTACCCTAGCAAATTATAATAGAGATAAATCCTATGCTAGTTTGGAAGTACTAGAATACATTCTTTTCAAAGGTGCATATGAAATGGTATTTAGACTAGGAAGTATTGATGTTGAAAGTGAAGCACTAGATGGAGTTTTTAATTTAGTATACCTCATATTCCTCTTTTGCGAAAATAATTTAAGTGGAGAGGAAAAGGAGCAAAAGGAAGAGGAGGAAGAACGGATTGATCACCGGCTCACACCTTCGACTCCTACTTTTGATTCTATCATTGCTATTAAAACACTAGTCGATGAAAAGGAGGAACAAAAAGGTGAGGTTGACAAACAGAGTCACACTACAACTTCTGTTTGTGATGCCTCTCACTCTAGTAGTGATTTTTATGATGCTAAAACTGTTGATAATTGTTCTGCAGAGGCCTTGTGCCTAGACACTCATATGGGAAGCATTAATAATAATGAACTAGAGTTAGAACCTTGCTACACTAACATCCAGGGGACTGAATTCCCTGCTATGAAGGAAGAATACTATGAAGTGTTCCCCTACACAGGTAACCAAGGTAAAGATTTAAGAATTTTATATGAATCTCAAATCCTCTCATTGCAGCTATACACGGAGGCATGTTCACCAAGCTTGGTGCATCAACACTCGCTTGAAAGCGAGAACTTGTTCATCTACATGATGCCGATGCACCATAAGCAGGTACAACTCCGACCGAACTCTACTTCAAGATGCTCCAAGCTAGTATGTACAACCTCACCTTGAGTCGATATCCCTTGGGATCCAGGTGGGTAATATATGAAGCATCCTAGCCTGGCTTTATGTCTTTAAAGATAGCCCTTCCCGGGAGGCAACCTGGAAGTCATTAGGCATCTTTCTTAGTTTTGTGTCTTTAGTCTAGTTGCATTCTGTATTGGCACTTTTATTCTTCGCATGTCTTGCTATTAGAGTAATCTTGTTGAAGTTTTCAAAAGGTAGAATTTATTGTCACTATATTATGTGTTGCAAAAAGGAAGAGAAAATCAGTTTCAAGTGAATCCTTCAATTAAATGTATTTTTTGGTTGAAAATTAAAGTTGTTATTTTACCGTCAAAACAAGGTATTTCACTAAGTTACAGGATAAGAAAGAATTCACGAAGAAATAGAAATTTTCTAATGTACACAGAAGGTTTAACGACCAACTATACGGAGGGAATAAAAATTCCAGCCGTATAGTTCCAGTCGTATAGATATCTTTTCCATCGAAAATTTGTCTTTCATATGTACTAAGAGTCTAACGACCAACTATATGGCGGGAATAAAAATTCTGGCCGTATAGTTATAGTCGTATAGATATCGGTGCCTCTGTTCAAATTCTTTTTTAATATACTGAGAGTTTAACGACCAACTATACGGTGGGAATAAAAATTCCGGCCGTATAGTTCCGGCCGTATAGATATCTGTGCCTTTGTATATTTTCTTTCCCAGGGACAGACAGTTTGACGACCAACTATACGGCAGGAACATTTTATTCCGGCCGTATAGTTACGCCCGTATAGTTGGGAAAACCCCTCAAACGCCAACTAGAAGGTAACCATTGCTCAAAATTTCATTCTTTCTTCTTTCTTCTTCTTCTAAAAACCTCGAAGCACCACCTGGGAGCTTCTCCCATGTTTTAGATAAGCCGAGCGTATGTAAACAATAAAGTTCTATCTCAGAAATTCCTTAAGTTGTAATTCTCTTTAGTAGTTCATGTTTTCTTTTCATTTTCTTTCATTAGTTGGGTGAACGAACTTCGTTCGTACACCGAACTGTTGTCTTTTATTTTGTTTGTTATTTTCGTAGGGACTTGAACCTTGTGTGACGACGTGTACGGTAGTGCCAACTGTGCAAACACTCGCATGAGCCACTTGGTTGCTTCAATTCAACGTTTTAACAATCAATGTCTGGTAAAAACCTTCCAATTCGAACCTCTTTTAAATAAGCACATAGGGGCTGCAAACTCATGTCTTGTATCCTGTTTCACTTACACCTCATCACAATCTAGGAGAGGCCTCTTCTAGAACTAGTTTGTTGACTTAAGCATGGTGCTTAGGTTGATGAACCGACTCAGTGGGACTTGTATGTTTATCACTTGTGAGCTAAACCCGTGTCTTCAAAAACACAAAAATATTTTGTCTTCTTTCTAGTCTTGTTCCTACCCTGGTTCTTAAGGAAGGCATACACCGGATCGTGAAGCATTCATTGAAGCAAAGGTTCTTTGTTCATAAAAGTAGAGGTTAAAAGCACCTCAACGGTAAAGTGTGTCACCCTTGCTTTAACTTAAGATTGGGGAGGTAACCACTTCCTATACTCTCTTTTGATAACTGCATTTTCTCTTTTGTTTTCATGATCTTCTTAAAGTTATTAGCTTGGGGAGGTTATTTTGCATGCATAGAGTCTTGTGCAAAGTTCTTTATCTTAAAAAGTTTTCATGCTATTGTGTATCTCTCTGTTTTTGAATGCTTGCTTAGGTGAGATTTTGTTCTTATTTATATAAGGGATATACTTGCTCATGTTAGGCCCCATAGGAGACAAGCATAGCTTTGATGCACCTTGTTCAACTTTTATCTAGCTTGTGAAAAATATTGTGATCCTCTAAATATACATTGCCATGTTCTCTACATTTTTAAAAAAATAATAAAGAAGTTCTTCGAAACTTGCTAGTTGTCACTATTCAGAATTGTCTTAAGTGAATGGTTATGGAGTAGCACGATCCCATAGTGCTGGAAATGATGGTCTTAATAGATGCTTACTAAGTGAGTTGTCAAATAAGAAATGGTGTTTCAAAGTTTCGAGATTACATATGCCACAATTTTGTCTTGGAAATCAAAGTGAGATATTTCTTTATGCGTGTCTTGCACCACTGTCGCACAACATGGGATGCTAACAACTCCGCTGGCCTTTAAACAATCCAAAAAGAGGAAACTCTTAGAGTTTGGCTATGAGTTTCCCAACATATGTAGCAAAAATGCTATATTTGGGTATGCATTGGTATTCTCATGGGCCTGCGTTCAAAGCAAAAGTCAGAATACTCCTTTGACCGTTATGAGAAAACATTATACATAAAAGGGAAACCTTGGTAATGGTCATGAGTGTCCTTCCTAGCCTGCACTGTCTCGATTGAACATATACCACTCTTTTGGCATGGTCTCGTTACTAAGAAATATATTTTCTATGAGCTCAACAATCGAAGTTTGCACTTGAGAGACTTTAATAGATGGCAGGAGTGGGCAACATAGGAAAACTCTATTTCTATTTATGATTTACAACTAACCGTGTTCAGCTTTGCCTTATACAAATAACAATACAAAAATACAATAAAGTGCATATAGAAGGATCACAAGTTTACTTGCAAGCTAGATTTAACTTTGACATGGGGCATAGAAGTTTTTGACTAATCTCTAGTGGTTTGGAATAAATATAACTGAGCTTATATTGCCTTGTATGATTATGCGCTCTCTTACTTTGAGCTTGTAGGAAAAACAAGGATATGATGCATTGATTTCCAATGATAAGAAAGATCACATCCATTAAGTTATCGATCCCTTTTGCTCGAGGACGGGCAAGATTTATCTTGGGGAAGTTGATGGCTGTGATATACAATACTTTTTAGCAATATAAATTGTGTCATTTGCTTATCATATCATGCTCCATCTACTATTGCTATGCCTAATATGCATGATTACTTGTTTTTACTAAATTCAATATGAGCTTTGAACATTTAGTAGTTCGGGTAGAATTTTATCCCTCTTCCTTGTCTTTAACATGTGTGTAGGTGTTGATGATGATTATGGACAAAACAAAGGCAAAAGGAACCAAGAGAGCATAGTATGGAGGAGCTGCAGGGACCAGACTTAGCCATTTGAGAGGTTGGAAAAGCCAATTTTCCAACTTTTCAAAATAAAGATCCAAGACCACAAGGTTGTAGCCCTCGATGATACGAACTCAACGAGCCTAAGAACACCCAAAATGGAGTTCGTATGAAGAAATGGCGGCCAAAATACAAAAGCATCTACAAGTTTAACGAACAACTATACGGCCGAAGCTATATTTTTGGTTGTATAGCTCCGCATGTATAGTTGCCAAAAAGGTCGGGAACGATGGGATTTTGCCCCAGAAAATCTCTGGAACCTTCCCTAAGTCATATGATGGTATTGGGGGAACTCTAGGGCACCCCCAAGGCCTATATAAAGGAGGGAGGACCCAAGGAAGCATCAATCAACCATATACAAGATCTAGATCCCATCTACCGCCTCCATGGCGGTGCCCTGCCGCCATGTTGCCTCCATAGCCTCTACAGCTCCAGCAAGACCTACATCTCCATCAACACCATCAAACCATCCAAGCAAGAAGAGGAGGAGAAGGAGGACGCCGCCATCACCACGCCGACGCCACCATCACCACGCCATCATCACCATCTCCATCGCCGCTACTCCTTCATCCTTCCCCATCATGATCTCCGTGATGGGTTGTAACATTGCTTGAACCCCCTTTTATTAATGTTATGATGATTTGAGTAATTGAAGTGTGGTGTGTTCTTGTTAATTAATATGTTTGTGCTTTCTCTTTACATTGTTCTATTCATGATATTATTCTAGTGATTGGAGACGTCCAATCCATTCTTGAGAAATTTACTAGGGATTCACGGAATGTCACAGAACTTATCATTAGTCTCTACTCGTCCATGGTACCTGACAACACCATGGGTAGAACTAATAGGCTATTTGCTATAAGTGGTTTGTGGAGGCAATAGCAGCTTAGGATGCACCGCCCATTAAGATTAAGTTTCCTCAAGATCACTCATGATATAGATAGGTATAGTATTGCGAATTGCTTGACCCCAAAGTGACATATGGGATATCTTGTGACTAGCACACTTGCTTAGGAGTACGATTGTCCATAAAACTTAATGCTTTGCTCTGGTTTACCTTGATTGGTCTTGTTACCTTAATACACTCTTCTTTTATGGATCACCCATGTCCGGAGAGGGTGTGGATAATTGAGTTGTCTAGTTGCCACTTACCAATGGTGGGAGACAATGGTATATGAGGGAGCACCACAATTATAGTTAACAACTATTCCATAAGCACTTATCATGCACACCGGTATACACAACATTACTTGAGGAATCATAGCATTAATATTTCATCTCATTGCATTCACCTCTTTTCAGTTTTACTTTCGTTCTAGTTTTCTTCCAGCCCTAGTAGTAGTTATTACAAAACATCTTAAATTCATTTATCCTAGCAACTTATAGAGTAGGCTATTTCCAAACCATGGTTTGGGTGCGTACGTGGTCGCATTGATAACGCGCCTGCGAAGGTCATATTCGCCGAGCTCCCATCGGGACAAAATCTTAAATATTTGCTGCTGCAAGTACTGCAATAACCCTGTTTTGGTGCAGGAACTCAGTCACCTCAGTGGCCAGGGTACATCTAGGGCTTACATGGCCCGATATATGCTTGGAATATGCTTGTCCCAAAGAGGTAAGTCGGCGCGCTACTTTTCCCTGTCCATAGCCTCTGCAAGGCAATGGCACAGAGCCCACGTGCTATGACAGTTGCTGCCAGTGACTGTCACGTCTGTGATGATCTCTTGTGTCGCTGACTCTTTGACTCTTGTCGCTACCACTTGTCTCGCCCTAGATTCCCTTAGGAGAGAGAAAAGAGCTGACTCCGAGCTCCTTTCGTACCTGCAAAGGGAAAATGATTCTTCCCTCGTGCCAACATACCGTATATGTCGGACAAGTCTCGCCAGTGCTTTCTGGATTAGGGTAACCCAACCATAACCCGACCGGCCCTTCTATGATTCGGCCAGCTCATGCTTTGACATGTCTTTTACCTCGGTGGACCTTGTCCTTTTACCTCGACTTTACCCTACCTGGGGTCATCCCCCAACACCCTTGGGCCAAGCTCGCTAGGAACTGACAATTTGGTCATTTATAGCGAGCCACCCTCTTCGTGCGCTCCCTAGGTGCAAAAGGGGAGATTTCCTACATGAGCTCGACCGCACATGGAGATGGCAGGAGCACGTGCATTTGAAAAAAGGGAAAAGGGTAAGAGAAGGAATATGTCACCTCCCGCTGAAACCCTTCCTATATTTGCACTTTCCATTTCCCCTGCCCCCATTGAGGTCCATTTTTATCGCAGCAATTGGCTCCCTCATTTCCGATCATCAGCATCGACAGTGACTGAGAATACTGTGTCCTCTGTGTTGATCTATGAGTGCGACCGCCAAAGTCTCCATGCTGAGCTAGAATGAGCGCGAGAGCTTAAGCCAATCGTATATAGGGGTAAGCTAAATTTTCCTAATTTGTCTATAGAGTTAGGGGCGTTGTGGTCCGCACGAACTTTAAAGAACCCTTGGGCCAGGCTCGCTAGGAACTAACGCTTCGGCAATTTTTAGCAAGCCACCCTCGTCGTGCGCTCCCTAGGTGCAAAATGGGAGATTCCCTGCACGAGCTCGGCCACACATGGAGATGGTAGGATCACACACGTTTGTGAAAAGGGAAAGGGGTGAGAATGATTCCATCACCTCCCTCTGAAACCCTTCCTCTATTTGCACTCTCTATTTTCCTCCTCCCCCATTGAGCTCCATTTTTTCCGTAGTAGTCGGCTCCCTCATTTTCGACCATCAGCAGCGGCAACAACTTAGAATAATGTGTCCTCTTTGTCGATCTATGAGTGCAACCGCCAAAAGTATCCACACTGAGCAAGAATGAGTGTGGGAGCTTGAGCTAGTCAAATATAGGGGTAAGCTAAATTTTATCTAATTTGTCTGTAGGACTAGGGTTTGCTTCCGATTTTGGGATTTTTAATTTGGCCTCATTTTGTTGCGATTTTATTTTTTTAGGACCTCACAAATATGGACTATGCTCCTGAATGCATTGAATATCCCATAATCACTGGCATCGTAGTAGATTGTGCCGAGGTGTGTCGTGTCCACAAGTTTGGGCATGTCAAGTGTGTTGCATTTGAAGGAAGCAACACATACCGCTGATTTTATCTCTACTAAGTGCAGAATGTAAGTTCCTACCTTATATTTATCACGTACTAGCTCATCCACAAGCTGTGAGCATGATCTTCTTATTTGCAGAAAATCACAAACTATGGAGTTGTGGCTTGGTTTGATAAGGAATGGCCAGAAATAGCAAAAAATGCGTTAGGAAAATTCTAAGGAATGTATCATGATAGTAATAGTGCAAGAATAAATAAGAGGATTCAGAGTGAAAAGTTGGTGACGGGTCTAGTAGATGAGAAGAACAAAATTGAAAAGTACTCAAGTCTATTAGTTGATGTAAAGAAATTTATGAATGAAACTGAGAAGAGGGTACCGAAGGATAAATTTTCTAGGATGAAGGACAACACCTTGAAAGTTAACACTAGTACAAACTCATTACTTAGAGACTGTGCCTAGAGTCGGTTACCTCTAAAGTACAAACCACCAGCTGTGTTCATCACCCTCAGGCGATCGTAATTTTTTTGACCACCTCTAACTCTAACCTCAGATGGTTGGGAATCTGCATCGTGCCTAGTATGGCTTTCCCCTCAACCGCTCTTTAAAATAAAACACCTCTAACTGGAACCTGAGATGATGGAAATTATTGGTCGCCCCTTTATAAATTTTAACAGCAGTCGTCCATAAATAATCACCATCTCTAAGAACATCCCAAGTCTAGCCATTATAACGAACGTCGTGAAAATTTGTAGCTAGGGCGGTCATTAATTAAAACTGCCTCAAATATATATCTGACTAGAGGTGGTTTCAATTATAAACTATTTAAGATCTCCTTTGCTGTTTTTTCTATGGGATGGTTCCTTTGCTACTGACTATATATATATGGATCAACAAGGCATAAATGCCTTCACTAAACCAGTATAATCTCGTGCTAGTGAGTTTATATGGATCAGGGCTTCATGCTGGGGTGATCGAGTTTGCATGGAGTTATTTTGAAGGTGCATTTTAATCTTGTTCATTTTTATTTTTGTACAATCTATTTTTCTTGCAAACAACATATCAATCGATTCTCATATACAGATTAGTAACATATATAAGCATGATCAGAGTAACAATTAACTACTTTGCGCATTTAAAAAACCCGAACATGGCTATTATAACCGTGACTAGGATAACAATGGAACCAAATGCATATTGTAGACACCTTTTCTTTCAAATAGCATACTTCTTTATCTTATTCATCTTCAACCTAGTTGTTTGTCTACTTTCTTGCTTCTTGATGTTGTGTGCATCGATGGTATCGGCCAACACTAACTCTATTTGCCCCTTCTCTTTCACATCCCTTTCCATTTTTTGATGGTTTTCATTGCTTGCTCCATCATTTGGATTGTCTCATGAGCTAGCATTAGCTTCTCTTCCGTATTCCTCAATTCTTCATTGGTCTTCCTCAATTCTTCATCCATCTTCCTCTTCTCCTCCCATGTAAAGTCTAGTTCTTCTAGGACTATGATTTTTGCATCTAGACAATGTTGGAACTGGGGACATCCATCACGAATACTGCAGTCACAAGCTGATTCCTAGAAAAAATAAAAACAAATTGAATTCGGAATAGTTCAGTAGATGCATCCAATTTTTCAAGACAAATAGAATTAGAGAGACAAAAGCTAGAAGATTAGTACCTCATCCAACGAGGAGGAGTAGTTAACGAGGCCGATGAGGATCTCGCTACCGCCCATTGTCCTAACCATGGCGACACGTACACAGGCAGGATAGATCTGAGGCGTGACGACGATTTAACATCCGTGGCACCTCGTGGCGGCGAAATCCAGATGCTGGGATGCTCGATCTAAACCGGGGCCGACGGACTACGACAAGTGGGGGCAGTCGGTGACGGTGGTTCGGGAGGGAGAAGAGAGAGGGTGCGGGGCAGAAAGGGGGCTTCAGAAGAGTGAGGAGGAAAGCAAGGAGAAGGTTCTGGCCGAGTCATAAAAAGGAGAATTCGGACCCTCCGGATAATAACTGGATGTCCCGGTAAAATGTTTTTTTTTTGATTACTTCAATTTTCAGGAGTTTGTTTTAGGATAAATGTTGTATTAAATGCATGTGAATTTCTATTTTATTACTTCTGCATATTAATTTGTTTTATTTTACAGATGGACCATGGGTGGATGTACCTAGGGAATCGTGTGACCAATATGTACATTGACGGTGTCAAGGAGTTTTTGAACACAGCTGGAATGAATGCAGTTCATATAGAGGACCCATGGATACTTTGCCTACGCTGTGACTATAAAAACATTCAGAGTTTTACAAGCATTTCACAAATTCAGACACATTTGATGAAAAGGGGATTCATGACGGGGTATGATTGTTGGATCCAGCATGGAGAAGTACGACAAAGTACATATAAGGAGGGTGATGCTAATGAGGAGGGTGGTAGCTTGTGAGGATGCCAACATGGATAATGTAGACATTACAACCATATTTCCGTCAACTGATGACGAGGTTGGTTGAACAAACTACATGGATAATATATCGTCGCAAGAGAACATGGAAGATGTTGAAGAAAACAATGGGAGTCAGATGTTGCGGGAGTTGAAAGAAAACTACGAGGATTAGAAAATGTACGATAAATATGCTTGCATGATCAAAGACTCGGAGACACCAATGTACCATAGGTGTAAGACGCACTACACAAAGTTAGCTACTGTGCTAGAATTGATGTAGATGAAGCAAATGTATGGATGGTCAGATAAGAGTGTAACCAAGTTGTTAACATTCTTACAAGACTTTCTTCCTGAAGAAAACCACATGCCAGATAGTTTTTACAAAGCTAAGCGGATTGTGTGTCTGTTGAGAATGGAGGTTCAGAGAATCCATGCATGTAAAAAGAACATACTGATAAAAGTGTGTTGGTACCTGGCTATTATTCCTTGTTTGACACGCTTATATGCAAACCCCGATAGCAAAACTACTGCGTTGGCACGCAGAGAAGCACATTTAGGACGACATGCTCAGACACCCTCCAACTCTCCAAAGTGGAGGAACGTCAATAGGTTGAAGCCTTTGGGTATAGATGGTGATCGTTTTGGAGACGACCCTAGAAATGTGAGGTTTGCACTGAGCACCGATGGAATGAACCGTTCGGCAAATATAGGACCACCCACAACACCTGGCCTGTGGATCTCAGTATTTACAACATGTGGAGCAAAATCGAAGTCACTGTCAGCCTGCAGTGATTTAGAGAACTCAAGTAAGGACATAAGGAATTCACAAAGAATATTAAGGATATATGGAGGTCCATTTGCACGGCCATATATTTGCAAGAAGAACCAGTCACCTTAGAAAACAATGTCCATAGAGCCATCCAAAGATGGTTACCTCCTCAAGTAAATGTCATGTGCCAAATGCCATGGAAAAAATTGTAATCGTAGATGCTTGGTGTATTACTTGACGGCTGCCCCAACCCCATCGCATTCCCCTGCCCTGCCTCGTCTTCCTCCCTCGAGCGCCGCCGGTGGACCTGTCCTTTGCTCGGCTTCCCAGGCGCCGCCCCCGGAATCCTCGAGCCGCTGCCTCCTTCCCCCGGTTCCGTGCAAGCCGCCGCCAGGGGCTGCCTCTGCTTCGACCCGGAGCTCCAGCATGTCATCTCTCTCTGGCTGCAGAGCACCTCCGCCCCTCGCCTCTGATACGTCCATTTTGCATCACTATTCTATGTCTTAATTCACTATTATTCATTGATATATTTCTTATTGAGAGGTGATACTTATGTTATTTCATCTGTTTTTGCATGGTTGACGACTTTTGGAGCATGGACCGCTGCAGTTAGGATTCTGATGGAAAAGGTGCTGTTTGGAGGCAAAATTCGCGAAGATCAGAAAATCCGGGAAAATATACGGAAAATCCTATTTTTCCAGAAGACTAAGGATGCCAGAAGACGGAGTGGAGATGGGCCACAGGGGGCCCAAACCACCCCCTGGCGCGGGCAGCCCTAGGTCGCGCCAGCAGGTGGTGTGGCCGCCCTGGCCCACCTCTGGCTCTCCCCTCTGGCGTATATCATCCTCTCGAAACCCTAAGACTAGGAGAGCGACCACAGAAAGATTCCGCCGCCTCTGCGGGACGGAAAACACCGAGAGCGAAAGATCTATCCGGCAGACAAATTTCTGCCGGGGGAATTCCTTCCCAGAGAGGGAAGATCATCGCCATCAACACCACCATCAAGCTGGACTTCATCGGGATCATCATCACCACCATCATCACAATCAGCACCCTCATCACCATCTCCATATTGCTGTAACAGTTGTGTTGAATCTTGCATAGTTCATAGGGGAAACTTTTCCGGTGTTGATTACTCTTTGTAGTTGATGCTATTGAGTGAACCATTGAATTATTGTTTATGTTCAGATTGTTATACATCATTATTCCATCTCTGATCATGATCCATATGATGTCTTGTGAGTAGTTCATTTTGTTCTTGAGGACATGGGAGAAGTCATGTTGTTAGTAGTGGAGTTGTGTTGAGAGAGATTCAATAGATTGTTATTTAAGTTGTGGTGTACTTCTTGTAGTGGTGTCATGTGAACGTCGACTACATGACACTTCACATATATGGGCCTAGGGGAATGCATTGTGTATTTGGGTACTAATCGTAGGGGTTGCCGGAGTGACAGAAACCTGAACCCCCGTTAGGAAACCATTGCACAAGGGACGTAAGGGTCTTAGGGTTTAAAGCTATGGTTAGGTTTCTACCTTAATTACTTTCTTTTACTTACGGATGTTTGCAAGGGGTATAATCACAAGTATGTATTAGTCTTGGATGGGGAGGTACATTAGCACTGGTTCACCCACACAACACTTAGCAAGCTAAAGAAGATTAATCAACTATATGAAGCAAAAGAACTTGACAGTCTTCCCATGTGTCCTCGAGAATGTTTGGTTATCTTAAGTAATATAACCGGCTTGTCCTTTGCTGCATAAAGGATTGGGCCACTTGTTACATTTATTCCTACTGTATTTTATTACTCGTACTTTGTTTACTTGCTTTATCAAAAACCCCTAAAAATCCGTTTGCTAAGTATTTGCAGAGAATTCCTGATCCATACCACTAGCCAGCACCTTCTGCTCCTCGTTGGGTTCGACACTCTTACTTATCAAAAATACTGTGATACACCCCCTATACTTGTGGGTCATCAAGACTATTTTCTGGCGCCGTTGCCGGGGAGTGAAGCGCTATTGGAGAGTGGAACTGGTAAAGGAAACTTCTACTGTGAGTATTGTTTACTTCTGCTAGTTGGTTTATTTTCGTTATGGATAATTTGCTGAGTTTCTTATTTGGTAATGCTACTACGACTGCTAAGGTAGTAGATAAGCCACCACCTGCTGAGAATGATGTTTTCAAAATACCTACAAAAATTATTGATCGTGTTATGGATAACTAGTATGTTGGAGATGGAACTGTCCATCCCGGTGATCATTTGCTCTTTATACACGAATTATGCGGGTTGTTCAAGTGTGCAGGTATTACTATAGATCAAGTTAAGAAGAAGTTATTCTCATTATCACTAAAAGGAAGAGATGAGGAACGGTATAAGCTGCTGAAGAATGGTCAAGCTCGGGAATGGGAGGAAATAGTGCCTCTCTTTTATTCAAAGTTTTATCCTCCTAGTGAGATTCATAAAAATTGGAATCAAATATACAACTTTTGGCCTCTTGATGGAGAGAGTACAACTCAAGATTGGGGGAGATTGAAGTTACTAATGCTCAAATGTCCCATTCATGAGCTCCCCAACAATATTATTATCAACAACTTTTATGCAAGGCTCCCTCTACATGATAAGGATTTATTGGATGCTTCTTGTGCTGGATCATTCACTCGCATGGAAGAAGAAGCTAAATGGGATCTTCTAGACCGTATTCAAGACAATGCTGAAGCTTGGGAGAATGACAAAGGTAGAAAGTCAGGTATAAATTATGATTATGAATGCATTGAATATTTTATGGAAACTGATGACTTTCAAAATATTAAAAATGCTTATGGTCTAGACTCTCAGGCTATTGCTTCTTATTTTAAGGCTTTTGCTTCCTACATTGAAGTGCCTAAAAAGAAGTGGAATAAGTATCATGAACCTTATAAAGATGTTGCTAAGAGTGTTCCTTCAGGAAATACCGAAGTTTATACTGCTAATCATGTCTTACCTGAACCTTATATTGAGAAAATGCCTTTCCCAGTTAAGATAAGGGAACATTCTATGATGGCTAGTATGGTAGATGAAAGTATGAATAAAGCTATTGAACCTGATAAACAAAAGGTTGATGAACCTATAATAGCAAATGTGAAAGACTTTGTTACTAAATATCAGAAAGAGGGACACCCTATCCTTTGTAAGGATACCTCTAATATTGTTTCACAAAGTAGTGTTATGAGAGCTAGTATTCCTGTGTTTTCTGTTAGAATAAGTGATCATTGCTATGATGGTCCTTGTGATAGCTATATTGTTAAGCTTATGCATGATACTGAAAGTTACTATGAGAGAGGGAAAAGTGTTCGTATGCATCTCAATAATATCAAGTTTCCTCGTTTTATGCTGAAAGTTTTTATGTTGCACTTCTTTTGCCTTCTTATGCAAGTAGCCTTTGGTTTCAACAACTTGTTTGTTTACAAAATCCCCTTGCATAGGAAGTGGGTTAGACTTAAATGTGTGTGTGTGTTTTTTCTTCTTAATGCTCTCTTTCACTTCAATTCATATTCCTGAGTGAGCATCTTCACAATTATCATGCCCATCTTAATGGCTATAAAGAAAGAGCTTTATGGGAGACAACCCAATTTGTTTTTGCTTTCAGTTTGTTGTTGTTTCTTTGAGTCTTGGAAGTTACTACTTCGGTAATAACCGCTCCTTATCCGTTTTGTTTGGTTTTTGTGTCAAGATCAACCTCTAATGAGAGAGAAGTAAGGTTTGGGGAAGTTGCTGTCCTGAAACAGATTTTTGTGCTTCACCGTAAAAATTCGTGAGAGATCTCTGTCTATCATATTGAGTTGTAATTTTTTTGTGCTTCTGCCCCAGGTTGTTATTTAACTTTTTTTAGTTTTGCACTTTTTTATTTGAGCAACAGAAGATTTTCGAAAAAAATTATCTTTACCTGCTGGTCTGTTTTGACAGATTTAGCCACTCTTGCATTTGCTTCTTTATTCGATTTCCTTTTTGAATTCTTTTTGGGTTTTCAGAAGGAGTTGCTACAGTAGCTTATGTTTTGACGGTTTTCAGTTGAATTTGGACTCAAAAGATTTTATCACTTCACTTATACTAATGTTGCTAATGAGAACTGTGTGAAGTTTTGTGTGAAAGAAATTTCCAGGTAGTGGAGATAATGGTGTAATAAGGAAGATAAGGGTTTTATGACTCAAGTAATAAGTATATGAAGATGAAGATATTGATGATTATTCAAGTGGTGACTCCGAAAGAATCTACTAGATACCAAATTCAGAGACCTGCAGAGTCTGTTTTCAAATAGGTAACAGTTCTGGTAAGAAAAGTTCCACGAAAACACTATCCAACTATATTTTTGCAGTTTTCAGTCAATAAGGAAAGCTACGAAGCGAAAAAGGGACGGAAATGGATCCAGGGTGGCCCACACCACCCTGTGGCGCGGGCCCTCCCCTGGCCGCGCCACCAGGTGGTGAGTCCACCCCGGACTCTGCCTCCGACTCGTTTTCTCCCAGTACCTTCCTTTTGATGTGAAACTTCGTAATATATAACCCCCCCAGATCCTCTGAAGTTCGTATATCATGTTTTGGTCATGTTTTTGTTTCGATCTGTTTCTGCCAGGACATACTCTTTGAAGGTTTAGAAGCACAATGGTGTCCGCCAAGGATAAAGGGAAGGAGCCTATGGAGGATCTCCAAGACCCCAAGCAGGTGCTGGTACCTTTAGTCACTTGCCCTGCATCAACGAAAGCCCTACGAGTCACTAAGGAGTTCTGCGATAAGTACCGAGACTTGAGGGGGAAGGTGGACATGCTTTAGTGGGAGAATGATTGGCTTCGCAAGATGCTGGAAGATTTCCTCACGTCAACTAAGAAAATATTACCACCACCACTGAAGGAGTAATTCGTCATCAGGTTTGGCATCCCCTTGGTTTGTTCCAAGCTTGGGGGAGTGTCACGGTATCATATCACTATCTTCTATCTTTTTTACCTTTTTAGTAGAGTCATATCATGAATAGAGGAGTTATTATGTAGGATGGTTTGCATTATGGAAGTGTCCCCTCTCTCGTTAGATATGTATCCCTTGGTGTGAGTTGCCGATATGAAATATTAATGAGAAGTTCTATCATTCACTCTTTTGCATAGCTTATATTAGTTTTCAATTCGTGGTTATATGATTGATCTTGTTGTTAGTATTGGTATCACTTTGGGATCATTGAGTTAATTTAGTTGGTTTTGGCAAACCTGGCTCGGTCAGTAGCAACACTATTTTTGAGAGTTGAATTAAAAAGATAGAAGTACTCTAAAGTAAAATAATTTCATCATCTTTCTTTCTTGATTTGCTCATAAGTCTAGTATTCTCTAGTTAAGATCTTTCGTGCTTCGAAGGAAGATTGCATGTTTGTCTTTATCACTTGTATGTTTGTTTGTTTCCTTCAACTCTTATGCTTGCTACCCATCCTTGCTAGCCAAAAACCCGTACTGAGAGGGTACTCTTCTCGTGCATCCACCTCCTTTAAACCAAAACCTTTGCCATTTGTGTCCACCATACCTACCCAGTAGCATTATTGCTATTCCAAGTAAATTCTTGTTTTATCTACCTCCCAAATTAAACTTGTTATGTGAAAATTAGTGATTAAAGCTCTCACAAACTTGATGGCACACTTTACTTTCTTGCACTTAATAAACTTGAACCATTGTGCTCACCTATGTTGCGTATATGCTTGCACTTTGTAAGTTGTGAATTAGCAGAACCATGCTGTCATGGGGAACGCTTTCAACATTGCACTGGTACTTTGTACCAAGTTGATATCATGTTCATTTGTCTATGGATGTCGTCAGTGTGAAATGAAAGGGGAGCTTGTAAGTCCATTGAGTTATGCATGTGTGTTAGAGAAACGCCTGGGCCGCTGGTCTAATCCATGCTGACATGGTGGAAACCTGCAGCATAACCATAACGAGTATCTATGAAGCATTCTTCTTATAAAAAAGAGATAGAGATTGAGAAAAAGAGAAAAGAAAAAAGAGATATTATGAAAAGAGGAAAGAGAGAAAAAAAGCACCATATTCCCATGGTAAATAAGAAGATTGCTGAGATACTTGTTGTCTGCTTGCCTTGTCATTTTGATATGGGGATTCTTCCGTATCATCGGGCAAGGGGTACCCCGTTGGCGGTTCTCAATGATACACATATGCTTACGATGACAAGAACTTACCGGTGACTAAACTTGAGTAGCATGAGGAGCGGCCCTCGTATTCAAGGGACATGAGATTCTCAACTTACAACTTGTCAATGCATATCCTCATATTTGATCACTTTAACCTAATCACCTAAAGATGCCTATGATAGGGGCAACGAGAGCTGAAAGCTAGTAAGTATCATAATTTTTGGGAGCTCTTTATGAGACTTGCAATCCTTGCTTCCCTCTTTGAAGGGCCTTTCTTTTACCTTGTAGTTGAGTTAGTAAACCTACTCCCTTGTACCTCAGCAAGTATTTTGAGTTGTTGTGTTTCATTCATTCATGTGATGATTTATTCAATCATGTTTCTTATGTTCCTTGTTTAACACATTTCTCTTATCTTGATGTTTATTACTTTGAAAGCTATCATTGAAAAACCAGCTATTTGTGAACTCTAGCAATTTATCAACTATTCTTCGACCAAGAGCTAAGTTTGCCATTACCAATTATGATTCACTTTATGTATCTTTATTGTGTTTCCTTTACTCATTGCAAGTTGAGTTATATAATAGTGACTTGTCTTCTATTATGATCTATGCATTTGATGGATGTGATGCTTCTTGTCCGTATTCTTTTATCGACCCTTCACTCCATAAACCTGAGGCCATGTTTATTGAACTCAGTTTCGCTTGAGGACAAGTGAAGTCTAAGCTTGGGGGGAGTTGATACGTCCATTTTGCATCACTATTCTATGTCTTAATTCACTATTATTCATTGATATATTTCTTATTGAGAGGTGATACTTATGTTATTTCATCTGTTTTTGCATGGTTGATGACTTTTAGAGCATGGACCGCTGCAGTCAGGATTCTAATGGAAAAGGTGCTGTTTGGAGGCAAAATTCGCGAAGATCAGAAAATCCGGGAAAATATACGGAAAATCCTATTTTTCCAGAAGACTAAGGATGCCAGAAGACGGAGTGGAGATGGGCCATAGGGGGCCCACACCACCCCCTGGCGCGAGCAGCCCTAGGCCGCGCCAGCAGGTGGTGTGGTCGCCCTGGCCCACCTCTGGCTCTCCCCTCTGGCGTATATCATCCTCCCGAAACCCTAAGACTGGGAGAGCGACCAAAGAAATATTCCGCCGCCTCTGCGGGGCGGAAAACACCGAGAGAGAAAGATCTATCCGGCAGACAAATTTCTGCCGGGGGAATTCCTTCCTGGAGAGGGAAGATCGTCGCCATCAACACCACCATCAAGCTGGACTTCATCAAGATCATCATCATCATCATCACCACCATCACCATCAGCACCCTCATCACCATCTTCATATTGTTGTAACAATTGTGTTGAATCTTGCATACTTCATAGGGGAAACTTTCCCGATGTTGATTGCTCTTTGTAGTTGATGCTATTGAGTGAACCATTGAATTATTGTTTATGTTCAGATTGTTATACATCATTATTCCATCTTTGATCATGATCCATATGATGTCTTGTGAGTAGTTCGTTTTGTTCTTGAGGACATGGGAGAAGTCATGTTGTTAGTAGTGGAGTTGTGTTGAGAGAGATTCAATAGATTGTTATTTAAGTTGTGGTGTACTTCTTCTAGTGGTGTCATATGAATGTCGACTACATGACACTTCACCTATATGGGCCTAGGGGAATGCATTGTGTATTTGGCTACTAATCATAGGGGTTGCCGGAGTGATAGAAACCTGAACCCTCGTTAGGAAACCATTGCACAAGGGACGTAAGGGTCCTAGAGTTTAAAGTCGTGGTTAGGTTTCTACCTTAATTACTTTCTTGTACTTACGGATGTTTGCAAGGGGTATAATCACAAGTATGTATTAGTCTTGGATGGGGCGGTACATTAGCACAGGTTCACCCACACAACACTTAGCAAGCTAAAGAAGATTAATCAACTATATGAAGCGAAAGCACTTGACAGTCTTCCCATGTCTCCTCGAGAACGTTTGGTCATCTTAAGTAATACAACCGGCTTGTCCTTTGCTGCATAAAGGATTGGGCCACTTGCTGCATTTATTCCTACTGTCTTTTATTTACTCGTACTTTGTTTAATTGCTTTATCGAAAACCCCTAAAAATCTGTTTGCTAAGTATTTGCAGAGAATTCCTGATCCATACCACTAGCCAGCACCTTCTGCTCCTCATTGGGTTAGACACTCTTACTTATCGAAAATACTGCGATACACCCCCTATACTAGTGGGTCATCAGTCTCCCTGCCGCCTCCAGCCAGCATCTCGCCGCCCAAACCTCGCCTCCGCACTGGTGTTGGGTTTGGAGCATAGAATTTTTTTTCCTACGATGGGAACTATATGCCAAGATCTATCTACTAGATACAAGCAATGGGTGGATATACATCCATGGAGAACCTACCCTCAAAGACAACAAACCTTTGTTAACGAGATGGAACTCGTGGATGATGTAGTCGTACACTTGCCGATCTCAAGATCGTGATGAAGTCCTTCAGGTCTAGCAGTTCCATCACCATCAGGTCCAGCACCATCAAGTCCAGCACCGCAAAGTAGCGGTGCATCCGTGATCACACACACGTTCGGTCCATCGAACAACCTCCGCCTCCTCGCTCCAGCGATGCAGCGGAAGCAACAACTCCTTTCCAGATAAAGCCACCGTGAACATGTATCTCGCTAATCCGAGACCATGGGGAATAACTAGAGGGAGAAGAGAACCTTCACGAGGAGGTGGTGCAAGAGGAGAGGAGAAGGAGGTGATCCTTATATAGTGGAGGGGGGCACCCAAGGGGGCATGGCGCCGGCCATGGTGGGTGCCCCCACCTCTCCCTCATTCATGTGGGTGGAGCTCCCACTCACATAAACACACACCTCCACTCATGTCCACTCACATGCATTAAATTTCCACCAAATTTAATACAAGATCTCATTAAATAAAAAACTTTTATTTATTTTATTCATAATTTTGTTAATTACTTTAATTAACAAACATTCACATAAAACTCCCTGCAACATTTCAATATCACATGCAGAACCAGTTTCAGCAATTTCACCCGAAACAATTCCGGTTTCCATCGAAATGATTCTAGCACTTTCTTAATCTTTATCTGAAACATATTTTCTCCTAAATGGTGTCGGTATCCCTTAAGTGTGTCACCCTACGGTTCATGAATAATGCAGACATGATCGAGACCCCTCTCCGATCAATAATCAGCAGCGAGACCTAGAGATCCGTGCTGACTCCCACATATTCAACGATGACTCTTGTGATCGTGTGAACATTTAACATCGTAACTAGATCCCTTTGTCTCGCGATATATTACATGTGCAAGATTCGATCATCGGCATCCAAATACCTAGTTTGATCTTGTTACCGACATGCACTCTTTTCTCTTTCCCGTGATATAACATTCTAGTGATCACATCACTTTCTTGCAAGCTATTTCAATGTGATATCACCGAGAGGGCCCAGAGTATATCTATCCATCATCGGGATGGACAAATCCCACTCTTGATCCATGAGCCTCAACATAACACCTTCTTAGCACTGAACCCACCTTTATAGTCACCCTATTACGGTGTGACGTTTGATGTTATCAAGATACTCTTCCGGTGTTAGCAATTAACATGATCTCATGGTCTAAGGACTAAGATTACTTCGTATGATGTTATAGCAATATAAACATAATGAATTTGATCGTAATGCTATACTTCGGATGAATGTTCATCACATCATTCCACCAATGTTGTGACCTCGTTATTAACAACATCCAATGTCCATGATCAGGAAACCTTGATCATCTTGTTAATCAACGAGCTAGTTTATATGAGAGGCATTACTAGGAACTTTGTATTTTTTTATTAAACACACATGTATTAACGTTTCCAATTAATACAATTATAGCATGTAAAATAAACATTTATCATAAACATGGAATAAGATAATAACCACTTTATTATTGCCTCTCGGGCATATTCCCTTCAGTCTCCCACTTGCACTAGAGTCAATAATCTAGTTTGAAAAACTTTGCGTATTGAACACCTATGGCTTAAAGGTGTTGCATATACGCGATTGCTAGTGGTTAACATAATCTCCGGATCTGACAGTTTCAGGTCCGTGTGTATTTGCATGTCTTTGCTTCTCTACGCATCACTCATTCTCAAATGAGATGGCATTGTATAAATTTGGTCCTTTGGTGAGACCTTTAGTTCGTTCGGGTTAAAATATGTTGATATTATTGTCATACAATATATCTTCATAGTATTAACCCACTTTGAACCACACCTAGTTTGATAACAAACTACTTAACACAAATGCCCTCCTTTGCTGCTACTATAGCAGTCATATACTTAGCCTTTTGTTGTAGTATCCGCCACAATGTCTCAACTTTGGAACTCATCCAAATCCATAATGGAACATCCTTTCCATTACATTGTGGCACCCATAGTCTAAAACGATATAAATTTAATTTGTATCTTGTGACAAAACTAGTATCAATGTAACACTTTACAATGAACTACCTTCAACTATTTGTCACTTATACATGATATATTCTTAGTTCTTCCAAAGCTCATAAGGATATCTTTACTATGGTCCAATGATCATCTTATGAATCATTCTGGTATGTGCTCATAACTTTTAGAGCATAGGGCATATCTGGACATATACATATCACGGTATAATCGTTCAAAATATTCATGTGATTTTACTCACCAAGTGTTGAAACACTTGAATCTTGATACAATCCTTTCATGCAGCAAGAACCTTTCTTGTTGTTTCCATATAGAACCCTTTTAATATCTCATATATGTACGTCTGGCATAATATTTTTTGAATAGAAAGTCAATGTATCTAACCTATTATTTCACAGGAGTACTAATTGCTGAAGACGATTTCAGAATAAAAACCATATTAGCGCCTCAATCTATCCATATAGACATTGATGCCAAATATTCTGGTTTTGCCCAAGTCTTTCATTGAAATCCTATTTTAATGAAATTCTTAACTTGTGTCAATACAAGATACATCATTTCCAATCAACACCATGTCCTCTACATAATGTATTAGAGATATGTCTCAGCGCCCCCACTTAATTTCTTGCAAATGCAAGCATCTTCATCATCTTCGATGAAATTAAACTTCTTTATCATTTTCATCATGGTGAAGATTCCAACTCTGCTATGCTCACTTCAACTATTGAAGTTTGCATGCCCTTTTAGCACCCTTTGAATTAACAAAACCCTTCGGAACGTGTCATGTACACGTCCTAGGTAACCATTCTATTAGAAGAACCTTGTTTTGTTTATTCAACTACCATATACCAAATTATATGTAGTGGTTGCTACATTAATCCGTCAAGACTAAATATCGCTATGAAAGATCAAATCTTGTCATAGTCAACTCCTTGAACATTGTCGTAAACTTCTTTCTGACATGTCGACTATTTCATAGATGTTAAACATCCATGTCTATTTCTTTATAGATCCAAACACAATCGATAAGCTTCACGCCTTTCAGAGGGTCTTCCAAGTTCAGAAACTTGATTTCTCGTGTATGGATACTATCACGGATTCTGTGACTTCTAGTCACTTTATGGAGTCAGGGCCCATCATCGCTTCTTTATATGTAGTCGGTTCATCATTGTCAAAACAATAATGACTTCTGTTTCAAATCTTACTATTTGATTCTTACTGACCCACATGGTTCAATAGGAACTCTAATCTCCAAGATCACACTCTTTGTAATCACGGGAGCCATGAGCATTGTGGCCGCCACCAGGACACTTTTTGGCGTTGCGCTACTTAGAACATATAGCTAAGGTTCAACAACCTTATCAAAGTTCTATTGTCCTCCCACTTAACTTTTCACGAAAAATTCCTTCTCAAGAAACTTGACGTTCCAAGCGACAAACTCTTTTGTCCTCGGTGTTATGGAGGAATTCCCAACAAATTCTTTGGGATAACCTACAAAGACGTGCCTATCCGACTTTGGTTGTAAACATTTTACTTATGCATAGCATATCGAAATTTAAGAAAAGACAATTCGGGTTTTATCCCAAACCATAACTCATATGGTGTCATTTCAACGGATCACGATGGTGCTCTTTTTAGTGTAAAAGTGGTAGTATCTAAAGCTTTAATCCTTAAAACATAATGGAAGTTTTATAAATGACACCTTTGATCTTACCATGTCAAACAAGGTTTGATTTGATCTCTTCAACATACCATACTCCTGTGGTTTATCGGGAAATGCAAATTCATGGAACAATTCCTGAAATCTTAGGTGTTTTGCTAAACCTGTAACTCAAATATCTTCCTTTATGATCAAATCATAAACTCTTTTATTTTCTTGTTACAATGATTTTTCACTTCATCTTGAAAGTCTTTGAACAGTTTTCAAATGTTTCATATTTCTTCATTATTAAGTAAATATATAGATATATTCACTCAAGTTTCTGGAGAAAGCATATGAAGCAAAAAAGATCCATCGCATATGGCTACGCATAATGGACTATGTACATCAACATGCATAATATCCAATAAGTTAGTCATCTGTTCCTCTTGGGCCTATGGACGGAGTTTCAATTATCTCGAGGGAAGTTTCACAAGCGTCAATTGATCAAAATCAAAAGACTCCAACAATCCATCAACATGGAGTTTCTTCATGTTTACTTTCCAATATAATTTAAACAACGATGTCACTTCATAAGTGATCTTCCAATCATTTGTCTTACGACATTTTAGCAATAATGTTTATGGATGTGATTTCTCCAACTAGACTTGTAAAATTTCATCCATCCTTTATGGAATACGGTAATTATTTGAACAACCATTGTTCTCGTAATACCAGAACAAAATAACAATTATTAAAACAAATCTTGAAGGCTAGGTTTGACAACAACAAAAAACACAATAACACTTTATTTGTTTTCGATGAACATCATCACATATTATTTTGCTAGTTAGTTTGGCTATTGTAGTTCATGAATTGTGTTGTTCTGTATGACACTTCACACCAACCAATTCGGTATCCAATACCTCAGAACCACATTGTTTAACAAGCAAGGAATACAACCATAACATGTATATCTTCTATATACCTAAGTTGGACATCTCCAACCTTTTCTTTTCTACCAAATATTTTATAGATTCTCTTTCAACAATTCCTTTTCTTTTAAAAGAATCCATCAACATCAATAGTGGTGTCATTCACATGACACATAGTACAAAGTGTATATAGTCAAATACTAATACCTTTGGACTTACACTTTGAAGTGGATCACCATCATCAAATGTTTGGTGTTCTTTAAAAAATCCATTCTTTACTAATCTATTAGTGTAGTAAACATTTTACTTACATCTTCTATTCATCCTTATCATGGCAACTTTCATGATCAAGCTACTATAGCCCCTATAAGGAAGAATCGCGAGTATAATGTTAGTTCCCAAAACCTTTTTGGGAGATCCGGATGCCTAGCATCTCCATCCTTCACAAATTCTCATACAATATGAGAACATGTATTTTGCTAAATTATACTCTATCATAATGCAACCAAAAACATTGTTTTAGATATCACAATATCTTTCACACATGATGGTTTCTGAAACAATTTTCAGCTCCTAGATACTCTTGATATTAAAAAAAAACTTTTGAATATCAATAATCATGGAGGCAAACATGATACTTTAGATACTAACATTGGAATTCATACTCTTGATTTAATACTACTTATTAAACTTCATGGAGTAAATAGAGTTTGATGAAAGTTTACAATAGGACTTCTAAACTTTAAATTGACATTCAAAACAATACGATACCAGTTCGTAAAGTAAATATCCAGAATTCTATAGTTCTATTATCTCAATTCAAACTAAGCATAAGGTAGTGAACAGATGCCAATGAATACAACAAATTATGCAAATTCAATTCGATTTAGTTTACGAGAAATTGAGTTCGACTAATCCAAATTAGAAATGAGCTCCCACTCAAAAACGACATCCCTCGTGCCTTTTTGGTGATTACATGAACCAAATCCACTACACCAAGTCCGATCATCACGTGAGTCGGTGTAGCCTCAAAGGCGAGCATCAATATGGGCATCACGTCAACTATATGACTCATGCTTAACCTTTCGGTTCGTGTTCCGAGGCCATGTCTGTACATGCTAGGCTCGCCAAGTAAGAACCTTAGTACCCACATGTGTAAAACTGTCTTACACCCGTTGTTATAAAGCGTGGAGTCGAGTACACCCGATCATCACGTGATGTCTCGAAACATGATCCATAGAACGGTGCATACTCAAGGTAGAACACATTTTATCTTGATATCTAAATGAGGGATCATCTTACAATGCTACTAAAAGTGCCAAACTAGCAGTATAAGATGTAAACATCTAATGTGTAAAGTGAGATGATATGGTCCATGCATTTGATCTCTATCATTTGCATCGTGGTATGATCTCTATCATTCCTTTGTGTGTAAGTCCAAGGTCTATGGAACTTACACGTTATGTGTGTTGTAAGAGTATCTACCATACATCTACTTACAACATTACCATATCAATACACTAGCCCAACAACAATCTAAACTAGACGCCTCTAATTTATCCATTGCAAGTTTTACGTGGCTTAGGGCTTTCAGAGATAGAACCGGTCTTACCTACGAACATGGAACCACAACGAGGGTAACCAAGTTATTAGCAACTCATTGTAAATCAGATATTGACTATAGTAGGAGATACAGACACCCGCCAGCCACTTATGCAAAACTAGTTGCATGTCAGTCGTGGAACGAGGTTGGTCTGGGCCGCTTCATCCCACTATGCCACCAATATCCAAAATACATGAAAGAAGCAATAACATGATCATCATCGCCCCCATATAAACAGATGTGTACTACCCATGCAAAGCACCTATGCATAGATCAGGCTCTGATACCACTGTTGGGTTCGCAACATAGAAAACAAATTTTTTCCTACGATGGGAACTATACGCCAAGATCTATCTACTAGATACAAGCAACGGGTGGATATACATCCATGGAGAACTTATCGTCGAAGACTACAAAGCTTTGTTAACGAGATGGAACTCATGGATGATGTAGTCGTACACTTGTCGATCTCAAGATCGTGATGAAGTCCTTCAGGTCCAGCAGTTCCAGCACCATCAGGTCCAGCACCATCAAGTCCAGCACCGCAAAGTAGCGGTGCATCCGTGATCGCACACACGTTCGGTCCACCGAACAACCTCCGCCTCCTCACTCCAGCCATCCAGCAGAAGCAGCAACTCCTTTCTAGATAAAGCCACCGGGAACATGTATCTCGCTAATCCGAGACCATGAGGAATAACTAGAGGGAGAAGAGAACCTTCACGAGGAGGTGGTGCAAGAGGAGAGGAGGAGGAGGTGCTCCTTATATAGGGGAGGGGGCAGCCCAAGGGGCATGGCGCCAGCCATGGTGGGTGCCCCCACCTCTCCCTCATTCATGTGGGTGGAGCTCCCACTCACATAAACACACACCTCCACTCATGTCCACTGACATGCATTAAATTTCCACCAAATTTAATGCAAGCTCTCATTAAATAAAACACTTTATTTATTTTATTCAGAATTTTGTTAATTACTTTAATTAACAAACATTCACATAAAACTCCCTGCAACATTTCAATATCACATGCAGAACCAGTTTTAGCAATTTCAGCCAAAACAATTCCGGTTTCCATCGAAATGATTCCATCGCTTTCTTAATCTTTATCTAGAACATATTTGATCCTAAATGGTGTCGGTATCCCTTAAGTGTGTCACCCTACGGTTCGTGAATAATGCAGACATGATCGAGACCCCTCTCCGATCAATAATCAGCAGCGGGACCTAGAGATCCGTACTGACTCCCACATATTCAACGATGACTCTTGTGATCGTGTGAACCTTTAACGTCATAACTAAATCCCTTTGTCTCGCGATATATTACATGTACAATATTCGATCATCAGCATCCAAATACCTAGTTTGATCTCTTTACTGACATGCACTCTTTTCTCGTTCTCGTGATATAACATTCTAGTGATCACATCACTTGCTTGCAAGCTATTTCAATGTGATATCACCGAGAGGGCCCAGAGTATATCTATCCGTCATCGGGATGGACAAATCCCACTCTTGATCCATGAGCCTCAACATAACACCTCCTTAGCACTGAACCCACCTTTATAGTCACCCTGTTACGGTGTGACGTTTGATGTTATCAAGATACTCTTCCGGTGTTAGCAATTAACATGATCTCATGGTCTAAGGACTAAGATTACATCGTATGATGTTATAGCAATATAAACATAATGACTTTGATCGTAATGCTATACTTCGGATGAATGTTCATCACATCATTCCACCAATGTTGTGACCTCGTTATTAACAACATCCAATGTCCATGATCAGGAAACCTTGATCATCTTGTTAATCAACGAGCTAGCTTATATGAGAGGCATTACTAGGAACTTTGTATTTTGTTTATTAAACACACATGTATTAACGTTTCCAATTAATATAATTATAGCATGCAAAATAAACATTTATCATAAACATGGAATAAGATAATAACCACTTTATTATTGCCTCTCAGGCATATTCCCTTCAACTGGGCCCCATCACCAGCACATGAGCCCTGCCTCTGTGCCCCTCTTGCCGCTTCCCACTCACCTGCAAGGACCACGCCGCCGACCCCAGCGTCGCCCGTGCCTAGCCTCCCTGCCAGAGCATCTCCAGTCGTGAAGCAAGCCACCACGTACGAGACTCACTGCGGCGCTTCTGCTAGTGATGTGGATGCTATGAAGGAGAAGATGTGTTGCAGATGTTTCGGGTTTTGGAGTGGTGCTAAATGCTATACTACTGAAGGTGCTAATAGTTGGCTTCCATTAAACAAGATGATGTTGATCTACGGATATAATCTCTCAGCACTATGTTTGGGACATATCAGTGTACAAGATCCACAAATCGAACAAGGCGCCCAAGACCACCGATGTGGAACATCCCCATACCAAGATCTCCCAATGACCCTAGCATCGAACAAGTTCGTCATCGACCGCGA
Source organism: Avena sativa (assembly GCA_916181665.1). Lineage (NCBI taxonomy): Eukaryota > Viridiplantae > Streptophyta > Magnoliopsida > Poales > Poaceae > Avena > Avena sativa. Next base: position 161,693,818 of record OV702290.1, read on the forward strand.
CGCCAACAAGGATCCCCTTCACGGAACGCCAAGTTCTCCTTCCCGGATCCAAAGACCGTTCCTGATCCCATTGACCCAAGGCCCCAGTTCCGATTCCCAATGTGTGACCCTTTTCCGAGCCTCTATTTTATAAATGATATATACCTCGATGCATATTAAATCTATTCATGCATGCATACATCGCATCATGTGGGTTGGGGACACTTTGCTAATTCACCTCATAATTAAGTATGGAGTGTATATGCGGGATATCTTGTCTTATCTCGAATCCATTTAAATTTATGTAGCGAATCGATCCCATGCTATGCCTTGTTAATTCAACATCTAATATGTGGGATAGATAAACAATTTGAACCATAATATTTATTTATCGGGACTCTGATTCCGCTTAATATTGCTAAGTTAGACCGCATATTGCCATGTCATGCATCATACCAAGATCATGCCGAATCTTCCACGTATTATTAAATATCGCATCGGGTGTTCTTTCTTGAGTTTGCTTCTTCACTAGATATGACGATGAGTGGTTGCGAGTTGCGATAAGCCTTCGGATACCGACTTTGTCTCACAAGCGAGCATTCTCCCCTTTCACCTATTTTGCATTTATAGTCTTTATTTCCTTCCTTTGATCTACTGCTATCCCTATTATCGATGCTTTAGTATCGTACCTTTATTTACCCGCTCTACCATATTGCCTTGGTCATACTATTGCCTTTGTTTGAGTATCTAGATTTGTCCTTGCGAGTCGTAGTACATGCTTAGGTCTGATGTCCTCTCTCATACAGGTGAACCGTGATGTCTGGTTATGGTTGATAACATGATAAATTAAACTGGTGATGCTGATTATGGTTATGGTTATGGTTATCGTTTCACCTAATGATAAGGCCCCAGCAGGGACCACCTTTGGGAACTTCTTGAGCCGACCTAGGACCCGTTCGTGCTACAATACTAGTTTTGAGTTGATCGCGCTAACCAAACGTGGGGCCTCTGGGATTGTCCCTCAACTACCGGCGCTATTCGTATATCCAGAGGATCACAAAATTGGTTTTCCATTTGGTGCATATGCATAATATGTCCTCAGACATGGGTTGAGTTGTGATATGATTTTGGTGGACTTCCATGGCTTGCATTGCATAAAATCGGGATACCTTGCCAGAGGTGGGATGGAGCTCTACAAGTTATCTTCTGATCATCGACCGGCCGTAGACTCAAACGTTGTGCCTTCCTTGAGAATCACCGTACCTCTTGGTTGGTTCCCCACAGTAGGTGATACCTCTGGATACGCGCATAGTTATGGGATAGTTCTTGTTGTGAGATTCAGACGACACGATATGTTGCCTGAAGGGTTGAGCATGCATTTGGGTATAGTAGTGCATCCCTGCAGGGTAAATCTTTTCGAGAAGACATGTGTCCACGGTTATGGATGCCTAAGGAGTATGGTGTCATGATCATAGAAAACGCCACTAATGTTTCGCCTCTAATAATATAATTAGTAATTAGCCTTATCAACTAAACACCTATTTAACTAAAATTGCCACCATGTGTGTTCCGCAAGAGGACTTCCTTGACTGGTCTTCGAGGGGAAAATCTTCGGATGGGTTATGTTTGTTGTTATATTATACTTATCGTATAACACTCCCTTATCTCTCTCTAATAGCTGAAGTTGTAGCGTGTCTCTATAAGTTAGATAGTGTAAGCTTTGCTGCCGCTGAGCCTACCATACCTATATAGGTGAGGACTGTCGAATTTTAGCCTCGCCGTGTACTGGCCTCAAAACTGACCACTCTTTTTTTCCTTTGCCCTTTATCGGCACCCCTTTGGCTTTGAAAGGTATGTGATTGACGATGTTAGCAAGGTTATCCTTCCGGCTTGGCCTGGGCAGGGTTATGGACACCGCATGGTTATTCTCTAGGACTCTTAGTCCAATTTGGATCTTGTCTGTACTCGGATACTATTTGGTTTTCTTCATGATTTGTATCTTTGTATTGTATCTTTGTATTCTTGACCCGCTGAGTCGTTGTATATATAAGTTCTTGTGGACTCTATTGTAAACTACTGTGATGTAACTACTTGCAATCAAATCCCACCCACACGAAAGTGTTTGGTGGGCGCTTTTGAATCGCTTCTATGCGGGTTTTGGCGGGAAAATGCTAAGATCTGCATAGACTCGATTCTGGGGAATTACGAGTTCAATGATTTCCTACCAAAGCAAGGAACATTCCCAATGCTCCCTGGCCATCAAAACAGTCAAACCATGAAACTGATGACTGGTAGATTAAATTACACTAACAATACTTTCTTTTTTTGTCAAAAAAAAATAGTACTTTTTTTGGAAAGGCAGAGCTTCTTTTGAATGTCCAAGAAATACGGAGTACAATAAATCAATTTAAACAACAAAACTATAAATAGCTCAAATAGGGGGAGGATCCTAACACCACAAATAATTGACATACCACTACACCATGATCCAATTTTGTTGCAAGGGAATCGACTCTTGTTGTTGTAAAGGACAAATAACCCCTTTCTTTTCCTGCCGTGTGGCTGAGAGCAAGTTTCTGTGGCTTTTATTGAGACAGTTAGCCAGTTGATTATAGCACCCTAGCAGAATTGCTTTTCTTCAGTGTTGAATGGATTATAAAAAGTGTGGTTAGATTTATTGGAAATAATTCATCATTCTAAAAAGCAGCATAACATTATTTATACAATATTATACCGTATTTTACGTGCATGATGTGGTAGTTTTTCTGGTTTCTTCCTTCTTGTTGTATCTCGATGTTGATGGATGAGCACACTTCTTGTCTTGTTTTAATTTTTGGGTAGAGGTCACATTGTCCTGGAAAAAAGGTACAGAACATCAAATATGATAATGTCGATTAGAATGGAGATTTTACAAAGAAAGAAAGCTATGTAAAATCAATCTATGTGCAGAAGTAAAACGTAGCTGGAACGCTACATGTAAGAACCATACAAAACTATAAATATGTCAATCAAATCTGAATAAATATTACAGTTAACTCAAATAAGGCATTTCATAAGTCTTGTAGACTTTATTGTGAAACTCATACCATGCACAACAAAATATTTGGAGAGTTTTTCGCAACCAGCATCATAGTTGCAGTGTTGCCGTGCTAAACCACTATGAAAGAATGCCAAACACAAGCTTGTCAGACTATATTGCTAGATAATTCACAAATATAGATTGTTCAACCATTGAGAAAAATAGATAGTTTCAGACTGTAGCTCCAAGAATATTTTTCCATGAACTTCCATAGGTTCTTAGGTAGGTTCTGTACCTGGCAATCTACCATGGTGGAACAATTCATATACTCCCTCTGGTCCATATTATTGTTCTCAACTTTATCTATATTCGTATGAATCTAGTTAAATATTTAAACTAGATGCATCCATATTTAGACAAAGTTGAGAACATTAATATGGACCGGAGGAAGTACAATTTCTCCAGTCTATATATCTCTGTTTTCCCTTATTCAACCTAAAGGTGCAAGCAGTTTCCAACGATGAGAAAGAGGAATCAATCAAGGTGAGAAAAGGCAGAATACAAAGTTTGCAATATGTGGAAACTAAGAAATATGTATGGTCAGAGAAATTAGAAATACAAAATTTCTTACCAAGTTAATTAACTTATCATTCGCAGACCAAGTGATCTTGGCCACTAATTTCGATTTTTCTAGTAATCTAATGGTGAAAGAACACGAGCTAATGGACTGCGAATGATGGATAGACCTTGTTACTACTGAAATCTGATTTATCTCTAGTTGGGCCATTAGACTCATATGCACCACCAACTACATACAACTTTGGATAGAGGAATATGCATATACATAGCTCTCAGTATGACAATTACTCTGGGAAACACTACTATCTAGTCCATGGTATGCGGAACTTAGTAACTATCTTCATCAAACTATTCATAAAAGGTGCCAACTAATTAACAAATGTGATGCGCTTCAGAGCCACTAAGTGCACTACACCAAGAGAAATGATCTGGTGGTAGAGGAAAAAATAATAGCCATTCTCAGAAGCACTATCACGAAAAGGTAAAAGAAAAAGCAGTCCTTAATTATTGAAGCGGCCAATTTTGGAACAGTGAAGCTGAAACCTATTTGAGGCTCCAATGCAAATAAAGGTTTAAGATAACATAACCAGTAGCTGAGTATGGGTGATCATATACACAAAGATAACATAACCAATAGCTGAGTATGGGTGATCATATACACAAAGTAGTCATCATTTCTAAAATGCAGATGAACAGAGGGCACACATGATGTATATGCTTCCTAGATCCCCTATCTGACCCTATAAGGAGCTGCTTTAGCCACCGGTACATTATTTCTTCTACTTCGTCCGTACCTTGCCAAGATCAGCAAAAGGAAAAAACATCACTAAAATCAAGTATGTTAACACCCGGATTTTTAATCCCAGATGCCTGTTATGTCATACATCGCAATCCCAAGATTACCATTTTTGCGAGACATAACAGATTGGATATCACAGTACATCATCCATTACAAACCATAAATAAGGTCTTACACAAATGAGGATCTCATGATCTAGTCTTAATACAACAAGCAGCGGAATAAATAATAAGCGTAGCGGTGAGGTCCATCTTCAGACGCACGGGCAATGCTGACGAAGGCAGATAGTCCTAGTTATCATAGCCGTCATGCTGGCCATCATCTTGGTAGTCTTCTTCATAGTATGGCCATAGGAATAGCAGGGACAAAAGCCATGAGTACTCTTTAAGTACTCACAAACTACCACTAACAAGTAGTATAGTTCTAAAGTAATGTGCTAACTCTAAATTTAACTATAAAATTAAGTTTGAAACCTAAGCTGAGTTCAAAAACAAAGAAAGATAAAGTAAAGTTCTAGAATCACTTAAGTTGGGAAGCTAGTGTCATAGTCACAACCCTGTTGTGGTCAAGTCAAGATTCATCATTCATTTCATAAGTTATTTTCAAAACATCTGACAACGAAACAGTATGGCCACTCCAACTGTCCATAACCACGGACGTGGCTATTCGAATAGTTTGACACTCTGCAGAGGTGGTACACTTTCACCACAAGATCCGATACATCCGTCAGGGATAACCCTCAATCATCATACTTAGTATGCAGATAGTCAAACATAACCTTTCCTTTACACACCCTAGTATAAGCACCTCTCCTATGAGCATGGCCTCCCAACCATGACCATCTATCATCTTGGGCACTGCATAGGTGGACAACATTGAGAGGTAGCCTCAGCTCAAACCTCTCCCGCGAGAGAACTAATACTAATGCATATAAACTTCCGGCTAAGCCTTACCCAATTCAGGTATTGTGGTTGTACGGTAAAAATTGGAATGGTATCGCATCCGAATCCAACCATCAGTTTTTATAAAAGGGCTAAGGCTCATGCCTCAACATTTTCATCATCATAAACCATTTTTGTTTCTCAACACATGTCAAAAAATCTCAATAGAATGACTCATCATTCCAAGGTTTTCACAATTCATTTTCACCAAGTGTTCCCATCTAAAGTGACTCAAGTTTTGACTTAGTTCTAAGCTACTAAGTTAAGAGTGTTCACTAAGGTGGGATGCTAATCTCAATCTCATGTCATAGAATGACATCTAAGGTTATCTAGATAGGTCAAGTTTTATACTCTTTATGCTACCTTCAAAGCAAGTAAAATAACTTTGGTAAAGTAAAGGAAGTAAAAGCTTGGAAATAAAACTTGGGGTAGGTAATAGTCAAAGTGGTATAACCAAAGCATGCCTAGTGCATCTTGCTCAGGTTATCTAGCTTAATTCTAGCTTGCTAAGTATTATACTTGCAAGTGTTAGCTTGCCTTGGTTGGTGCAGTGGTTGAAGTTTTCTTCCTCCTCCTCTTGGTAGAACTCCTCCTCCTCGAAAGCTTGGTCGGTACTATCGTCTATAAATACATACGGAGTACACAATCACCAAACAATACTTAACTAGTCTACTTAGCATTCTAGGGCACACATTTGATGATCTAATATCATCACAAGCATCACAAGGTTTTATTAACTAGTTTCATTCTTTTTATTTGAGAAAAGTAATTTCTACTCATTGAAAATAACTAAGATTTAATATTCACCACTTAAAATATGGGATCATGTGAACAGATGTCATCACCACATATTCTAACATGTGGAAATGTGATTTAAGCGTTGGATCACCTTTTAATAAGTTTAAGTTTAGAATTTAATGATTTAAAGTGACTAGAAATGCCTATATGGCATTATTTTGGTACTAGTCCAAAGTCACTGCATGTAAACCTTAATATTGTTACATATTCAGATAGGTCTGGTTAAATGTGATTTTTGAAAGTTGGAATCAACTCAAAAGCTATTATGGTTGATTTTATAAAAAGGTTTAAATGTGCAAATGCTTCTGTCTTGTTATTTTTACTAGGAGAGATCTCTAACTCTAAATGAATTAAATCCAACGGGCTTGGTTAGATCTTTTTAGTAGCTTTCTAAAAAAATTGAATCACTCAATTTGGTTCAGTAAATTTTCTAGAATTGATTTTTAAACTAAGGGATAGAAGTGAGTTCAAACTAAAATAGAAAAATCTAAATTTGAATTCGTGGGCTAGCGCGGGAAAGAAAATGGGCCGACCCAGTGGCGCTCCGTGGCGCAGAGGGTGGCTGACAGGTTGGTCCCGCTTGTCAGCGAGACTTAAAACCCGAAACTGTACGGGGCAATCTGGGCGCTACGATTAGAACAGAGATCGACGGCTCACAGCCGTCGTCGATGACGGACTCGTCACCGGCGAGACCGAACCCTAAACGGCCAGCAGGGGTCTACCGGGGACGTACCAGGGCTCCAGCTACTGCGGCGAGGCGGGAAAACGATCTGGTGGACGACGGTGAGCTCAGGCGAGGTTGTGGCAAGGGCTGTGGTGGACGGAATCGACGGCAGCTTCTCCTCCTCTGCAGCGGGTTCCTCCGGTGCAATTCTGGCAAACTATGGCTCGAGCGGCTCCGGCGAGAGGTGGGGAAGGATTAGTGAGGAGAGGGGAGAGGAGTGGTGTGAGGAGTTTGTGCTGGGGAGGGCTCCTTTTATAGGGCGACGAGGGGACCGAACGGCACGACGGTGAGCTTGTCGGTGACGTTGATACAAGCGGCTAGAGGCATGGGCAGCGTAGGCGGACGGTGGCCTGCCTCCTGGTGATGCTCTACAGCGTTAATGCGTGGCTAGGGGCGGTGGCGTTTGGTCGGGATCATCCCACGCTCTGGGAGACAGAGGCGATGCTCGACGCGGCGCACGGTGACTATGGGTCACGCGGCGACGCACGGCCATTCTGGCGGGGTGCTGGGGTCAAGGCGGAGCGACGTGCATGGTATTTGGTCGGGGCATGGTCTGTGGCGTGCTGGCGGCTAACGCGCTCTGGCGAGCTTGCAGAGAGAATGGGCGGCACGCTGGGGAGTGGTCCAGGGGCTAGCTGGGCTTGGGGAAGGGGCAGGGAGGTGCGGTAGGGTTAGGCAGAGCTAGTGGTGGTGCTGGAACGGCGCGGCGTGGTCTATGGCGCATTTCCCTCTTCTGGCCAGCGGTGACCAAAAAGGGGCGGTGCTCCACTACTGCTACGGCTTAGGGGTAGGCTGGTGAGGGTCTGGTTGGACTCAGGAGGGACAAGGGTGATCAATGCGGCTCTAATTGCTCGACAAGATTTGATCAAAACAGTATAAGTTAGGCTCAGTTTGATTCTGCCTGCAAGGTGTTCGACATAATGGCCGAAAGAAATTTAAATTCGAATTTTGAAAAGATTTCTGGTGTGTGATCTGATCTTATGCTTGGTAGTCTCTAGTTGCTAGGAAATGTCAAGGTGAATTGGTTTGGTTGGTTTTTGCATAAGTGGGATCTTCTCATATGAACTACATTCAATTTTCAAATGCCAATTAAAATTAGTGTTTGAAAGTTTTTGGATGATCACAAAGTGGGCCTTGGTACATCACTACATGTAGTAGCAAGAGGTGCAAAGATCCACATTTGTTTCTGTTAGGTTTTGAGTTATAGGAATAGCCATAGTAGGCATGGTAGTTAAAATGGCACAAATGACCATTTAGTTGTTTTATTCATTTTGATTTGTTTTTCTTTGGGAATGATCTAGATGATGTTTATTTCACCTAAGAATCATTTTACAAGCAATGGATCACTTAATCAAGGCATTCAGAACAACTCCTAAATTATATGCAGACACATATGAATGCTTTAATAATTTTAATTGGAAAAGTTTTTGTTAACTCTAAAAGTTGATGATTTGGATCTTAATAACCTTGGCTTAAAGTTTTGGGATGTTACAAAGTAGTACAACATGCAGAAGGGAAAGACAACACATGATTTTTCACGATTTTATTTCTCAGTAGTTGCATATAAGACCCTTGATACATTGCAAATGTATCTATAATTTTTGATGTTCCATTCTTGGTTTTATCCACTTTCTTGTGTTTTGGCCACACTTTGGAGTACTTTTCATATGATTTCTTGGACTAACCTATTAACAAGAGCCACAGTGCCAGCTGCCTGTTTTCTGCTGTTTTTGGTTCCAGGAAAGTCAGAAAATGAATATTCTCGGAATTGGACGGGACAAAAGCCAAAGTGCCTATTTTTTCGGAAGTCATCATATGCCAGAATACGAGATGGAGAGAGGCCAGGGGGCCACCACACCACCTGGCCACGCGGCCTAGCCTGGCCCACGCCAGAGGGTGGTGTGGCCGCCACCGGCACCCCCTCGGCCTCTCATTCCTCCTATAAGATGCCCTCGGGATGAAAACCCTAAGTACCCGATCAAAAAATCTAGGAAAGAGTCTGTAGCCACCGTCATCTCCATCCCTAGATCAGGAGGGATCTGAAGCTCTTCCCGGCACCCTGCCGGAGAGGGGAATTCACCCTGGAGGCCTTCTTCATCACCATGCAAGCCTCCGGTGTGATGCGTGAGTAGTTCATCCTTGGACTACGGATCCATGTAGTAGCTAGATGGCTGGTTCTCCTCCTTTGTGCTTTCATGTCTAGATCCTGTGAGCTCCGTTCATGCTCAAGATCATCTATTTGTAATTCTGCATGTTGTGTTTGCGGGGATCCGATGGATATTGAGATGCTATTTCAGATTGATTATTGATTCTATCATGTCTTTGTTATTTGTGATCTTGCATGCTTTCCGTTGTTAGTAGCTATCTTGGCCAATTAGATGCTAGCAACTCCAAGAGTTAGTATTTATGTTCGATAGTGGGTTCATGCCTCTGGTAATCTGGGGAAGTGACATAAATCTCTAAGGTACTAGATGTGCTGTTGCTACTAGGGAGAAAACAACAATCCTTTGTTCATAGAACAACCGTATTGTTTACTTTACATGCAATTCGTAAAGCAATAATCTGTTGCTTGCAACTTAATACTGGAGGGGGTTCGGATGATAACCTGAAGGTGCATTATTATTCATAGATGCAGTTGGATGGCGGTATATGTATAATGTTGTAATGCCCAATCAAGTTCCAAAGGAGTCGAGATGATTAGTATGCATGTATTGCTTTCTCGATGTTTGTCAATTGCCCCACTGTAATTTGTTCACCCAACATGTTATCTATCTTAAGAAGAGCCACCTCTAGTGAACTATGGATCCCGATCCTTTCTTTTACATACAATCTATAAACTGTTTACCGCTTTGTGTTTACTTTCTTCAAACTATTACTTCTTTCCATTCGATACGTTTAATCCTTTGTTTTCAGCAAAACACGGTGAGATTGACAACCTCATCGCAAGTTGGGGACAGAGTTCTGTGGTTGTGTTGTGCAGGTCTCCACGTTGCTACTAGCACCGGTAGTGCGCCCTGCCAAGGCTCAGCTAGCAACACCTTTGCGGTGTTTCCTTGCTCTTACTGGTTCGATTAAACCTTGGTTTCATAACTGAGGGAAACTTACTGTTGTGCTCATCATACCTTCCTCTTGGGGTTCCCAACGAGCTCTACATCAACAATGAGCCATCAAGCATTTTTCTGGCGCCGTTGCCGGGGAGTCAAGGGCATCTTCACAAGGGGAGTCCCTCATAACCAATCTCTTTACTTTGTTATTTTTGTTTTGCTTATTTACTTTTTCCTTTGTTTGCTTGTTTTGTTATCAAAAACACAAAAAATCAGTTCTACTAGTTTGCTTTCTTATTCAAAAACACACAAAAAATTAAGTCTCCTTTAGTTGTCACCTCTTCCTTAGCTCGCCATGTTGATCCCTAAATTCACCCTGAAAGACCTTTCAATTGGTAGTGGTTCAATAATTGGGAAAGATAATATTGAAGAATTCTTTAATCATGTTATCAAACATGAAGATACTGAGGATAGATCCCTTGCAGAACTTGCTCCAAACTATGAGATGGCTGCAGCTTCTTTAATTCATATGTTAGAAGATAGGTTTGTTAACCTCAACCCCTTAATGCAAGTAATGTTTCTTAAGCTTAAATAAATTGAGGACCCTGAAAAGAGGGATTTTATTCTAGAAACTTTGTTTAAGGAGTTCTATGATGTTGTCAAGGAAGCTAGGAAAGTCTTTGAATGTTTCAATATGCTAGGCTCATGTGTAGATGTTGTTGGTACACGAGAAAAGATGAACAAAACCGAACCTAATGGGGAGGAACCTAAGATACCAATACCCTTTAAACTAGTAGCAATACATGATGCCATAGAAAAGAATCTTGATTGGATTGTTCCTGCAAACCCTTTTGATGAGAATAGTGAACCTAAGAGCATTGAGAGAGCATCCTCTAGAACTTATTTGGATGATATACCTTGCCTTGTTGAAAATATTTTTGGTATTGATCTTAATGCTTCTTCATTTGAGAACACTTGATTCTATCTTGCTTCTTATGCCTAACTTAAAGGCGTTAAAGAAAAGTACTTATTGGGAGATAACCCAAAAGTTTTAGATGAGTCTTGGAAGTTATTACTTCAGTAATAACCGCTCCTTATCCTTTTTATTTTCTTTTTGTGCCAAGAGTAACCTCTAATGAGAGAGAAGTAATGATTGGGAAAGTTTCTGTCCCGAAACAGATTTCTGTGCTTCACCGTAAAAATTCGTGTAAAATCTCTGGACGTCTTTTTGAGCATGAATTTTTGTGCTTCTGCCCCAGGTTGTTATATAACTTTCGTTAGTTCAACACTTTTTGATTTGAGTAACAAAAGGTCTTCGAAAAAATTCGTCTTTACCTGCTGGTCTGTTTTGATAGATTTCTATCATTTTCTGCATTTGCTTCTTGTTGGTTCCTTTTTGAGTTCTTTTGGGGAATTGAGCTTTTTGAGGGAAGTGCTTCAGTAGCTAGTGTTCTAATGGAAGTTTATTTGTTGTTAGAACTGAACCTTAAGACTTATTATCTTGGGTGCACTATTGTTGCTAATAAAGATTGTGTGAAGTTTTGTATGAAGAAAAAATTTCAGGTGTATGGAAGGAATGAGTAATGAGATGAAGGATGGACTAAAGCTCAAGATTGGGGATGCCACGCGTGTCACCCCAAGAAATATCCAAGAAGTACAAGCGTCAAAGCTTGGGGATGCCCAAGGCATCCCCTCTTCATCAATAAAAATCCCAGGTTTCTTCCAAACGCTTCATTTTTATTGTTTCATGCACAGTTGTGTTGTTCTTGGAGCGTCTTCTTTTTCGTTTTCGTTTTGGTTTTCGTTTGCTTTTGTTTGCTTATTTTTATGAATAAATTGGTTGGACCCCCTCTTTCATACATTGGTTTGCAAATAGTTTGGTTTGGTTTGGAAAAGAGTAGGAAAGTTCATGCTTATGTGGTAAAAAGAGTTCGTTTTTGACTGTGGCCTATGCTCTATCATGCCATGCTTGATATTGTTTTGGCTTTATGCTTATTATCCTTTGCTGTAGCATGACTTGTTATAAACAATTGAGATTGCTTAATGTGCCTTGGATGAATCATGCGTTGTTTTAGCATATTAAAGCATAGTATAGTGTTATTCTCCTTTGATGCTTTATTTGGGGTTGACTTGGCGCATGCTCACACCATGTTATGACTATCTCAAGTCACCATAGCCTTTATGATCTTTTGTTTTCAACTTGTAGTATCACTTTATGCTTTGATCAATGATGTATTGTCGCTCTGCATGATTGTGGCCATTATTGCTCTCTTAGTTTGTCGCTCCCAGTCTTTTGCTAGCCTCCATAACCAAGTATGAGTTCCACTCATGCATCCAACTCCTAAACCAAGTTATTCCAAAGAGTCCACCATACCTACCTACTAGCTTATGCTATTCCAAGTATATTCATGCTTTTCTTTACCTTCCAAATTAAACTTGTTATGTGAAAACTAGTGATTAAAGCTCTCAAGAACTTGATGGCACACTTTACTTTTCTTGCCGTTAATAAACTTGAACCATTGTGTCGTCTATGTTGTTATGCTTGCACTTATTTGTTGGGAATTAGCAGAACCATGCTTTCATGGGGAACACTTTCAACATTGCACTTGGTACTTGTACCTAGTTGATATCATGCTCTTTTGTATATGGATGTCGTCGGTGTGAAATGAAAGGGGAGCTTGTAAGTCCATGGAGTTATGTATATGTGTTAGAGAAACGCCTGGGCCGCTGGTCTAATCCATGCTGACATGGTGGAAACCTGCAGCGTAACCATAATGAGCTGTCTAGGAAGCATTCTTCTTATAAAAAAAAGAGTCCTATATTGAGAAAAAAAGAGAAAAAGAGAAAAAAGAGATTATGAAAAGAGGAAAAAGAGAAAAAAGCACCATATTCCCATGGTAAATAAGAAGATTGTTGAGATGCTCGTTGTCTGCTTGCCTTATCATTTTGATATGGGGATTCTTCCGTATCATCGGGCAAGGGGTACCCCGTTGGCGGTTCTCTATGATACACATGTACTTACGATGACAAGAACTTACTGGTGACTAAACTTGAGTAGCATGAGGAGCGGTCCTCGTATACAAGGGACATGAGATTTCTAACTTATACTTCGTCAAGCATGTACACCATAGTTTGTTCACTTTAACCTTAATCACTTCAAGATGATTATGATAGGGGCAGTGAGAACTGAAAGCTATAAGTACCATAATTTTTGGAAGCTCTTTATGAGACTTGAATCCCTACTTCCTTTTATAAAGGCCTTTCTTCCACCATTATATTGAGTCTCCACCTTCTACCTTTATGCACCTACTTTGAGAGCATAGTGGCCATTCTTAGTTCTATGTGCATTGTCCCAAGACTAGTTGATTGATGCATAACTTGATATTGCTTGTTTTAAACTATTTGTATCTAGTCACTCTTATGAACTTTGACGGTGTCCTATGCATTTATATTTTCTACTCTATGAAGGACAAGCTGAATGCTATTATGCTATGTTTTCTTTATGTGAAACAAACAAACGTCTTGCAAAGCATTGTTATTCATGAATCTTTTGTTTGTGCCTTTTCATGTTGCATCATAGTTTCTTTGTCTTATTGCTAGAACTTTGTCTTTCATGTTATGATTGAAGTACTATGATCCCAGCTTTGAATGTTTTACAAATACTTTGATCAAGTCTTTGATGGTGCATGTCACCTAAAAAATATTCTTTCTTTTTATCACTTACCTACTCGAGGACGAGCAGGAGTTAAGCTTGGGGATGTTGATACATTGCAAATGTATCTATAATTTTTGATGTTCCATGCTTGGTTTTATCCACTTTCTTGTGTTTTGTCCACACTTTGGAGTACTTTTCATATGATTTCTTGGACTAACCTATTAACAAGAGCCACAGTGCCAGCTGCCTGTTTTCTCCTGTTTTTGATTCCAGGAAAGTCAGAAAATGAATATTCTCGGAATTGGATGGGACAAAAGCCAAAGTGCCTATTTTTCTGGAAGTCATCAGATGCTAGAATACGAGACGGAGAGAGGTGATGACCCACAAGTATAGGGGGTGTATCGCAGTATTTTCGAGGGAAGTGAAACCCAATTTATTGATTCGACACGAGGGGAGCCAAAGAATATTTATAAGCCTTAACAACTGAGTTGTCAATTCAGCTGCACCTGGAAACAATCTTGCTCACATCAGTTTATCAGTAGCAACAGTTTTGTTGTAGGAATAGTAAAGTAACAACAGTAGTAAAATAAAGACAGCAGTGACAATAGCAGTAAACATTGGGATTCGAGTGTGGTAGGCATAGGGATGGATGGACGGGCGTTGCATGGACAAGAAAATTCGCATAGCAATCAGAACATAGGGCAATTGCAGATAAATAAGATAAAGCATCCAAGTACTAGACAATCCTAGGCATGTGTGCCATATATAGTCATATGTGCTCGCAATGAGAACTTGCACAACATCTTTTGTCCTGCCAGCCCGTTTGCAGCGGGGCCTCTAGGGAACTACTGGCAATTAAGGTGCTCCTTTTAATAGAGCACCGGAGCAAAGCATTAACACTCCGTGAACACATGTGATCCTCACATCAAAGCCATTCCCTTCTGGTTATCCCGATTTCTGTCACTTTGGGGCCATAGGTTCCGGACAACAATGTGCATATACAACTTGCAGATAAGACCAGAAACAATACTATCATAATGAATCAATAACATGTTCAGATCTGAAATCATGGCACTCGGGCCCTAGTGACAAGCATTAAGCACAACAAGTTGCAACAAAGTCATAAAGCACTAATAAAAGATACTAGGTACCATGCCCTAAAAATCTAATGCCATTACATGAACAATCTCATCTAATCCCTACCATCCCCATAGCCTACAGCGGGGGATTACTCACTCATAGATGGGGGAAACATGGATGGTCGATGGAGATCGATGGAGATGGCTCCGGGGGCACTTCCCCATCCCGGCAGGGTGCTGGAACACATACTTTCTGTCCCCCGAATCTCCCCTTCGGTGGTGGTGGCGTTGCGGAACTTTTTTTTGGAAAAACGTCGAACCCCCCGAAGTTTTTAGGTCAGAAGGCTTCTTATAGGCGAAGAGGGAGACCGAGGGGGTGCCTGGGGCCACCACACCATGCCCTGGCACGGTCAGGCCTAGCCCGCACCTGGGGGTGGTGTGGCCAGCCCCTGGCCCTCCTCTGTCTCGTATTCTGGCTCCTGGAGTCTTCTGGAAAAATAGGCACTTTGGCTTTTGTCCCATCCAATTCTGAGAATATTCATTTTCTGACTTTCCTAGAACCAAAAACAGCAGAAAACAGGCAACTGGCACTGTGGCTCTTGTTAATAGGTTAGTCCAAAAAATCATATGAAAAGTACTCCAAAGTGTGGACAAAACACAAGAAAGTGGATAAAACCAAGCATGGAGCATCAAAAATTATAGATACATTTGCAATGTATCAAGAGGCCAGGGGGCCACCACACCACCTGGCTGCGCGGCCTAGCCTGGCCTGCGCCAGGGGGTGGTGTGGCCGCCTCCGGCACCCCCTCGGCCTCCCCTTCCGCCTATAAGATGCCCTCGGGACAAAAACCCTAAGTACCCGAACAAAAAATCCACAAAAGAGTCTATCGCCGCCTTCATCTCCATCCCTAGATCGGGAGGGATCTGAAGCTCTTCCCGGCACCCTACCAGAGAGGGGAATTCACCCTGGAGGCCTTCTTCATCACCATGCAAGCCTCCGGTGTGATGCGTGAGTAGTTCATCCTTGGACTACAGATACATGTAGTAGCTAGATGGCTGGTTCTCCTCCTTTGTGCTTTCATGTCTAGATCTTGTGAGCTCCGTTCATGATGAAGATCATCTTTTTGTAATTCTGCATGTTGCGTTTGCGGGGATCCAATGGATATTGAGATGCTATTTTAGATTGATTATTGATTCTATCATGTCTTTGTTATTTGTGATCTTGCATGCTTTCCGTTGTTAGTAGCTATCTTGGCCAAGTAGATGCTAGCAACTCCAAGAGTTAGTATTTATGCTCGATAGTGGGTTCATGCCTCTAGTAATCTGGGGAAGTGACAGAAATCTCTAAGGTACTAGATGTGTTGTTGCTACTAGGGAGAAAACAACAATCCTTTGTTCATAGAACAATCGTATTGTTTACTTTACTCGCAATTCGTAAAGCAATAATCCGTTGCTTGCAACTTAATACTGGAGGGGGTTCGGA
Source organism: Avena sativa (assembly GCA_916181665.1). Lineage (NCBI taxonomy): Eukaryota > Viridiplantae > Streptophyta > Magnoliopsida > Poales > Poaceae > Avena > Avena sativa. Next base: position 161,709,918 of record OV702290.1, read on the forward strand.
TGATAACCTGAAGGTGGATTATTAGTCATAGATGCAGTTGGATGGCGATCTATATATAATGTTGTAATGCCCAATCAAGTTCCAAAGGAGTCAAGATGATTAGTATGCATGTATTGCTTTCTCGATGTTTGTCAATTGCCCCGCTGTAATTTGTTCACCCAGCATGTTATCTATCTTAAGGAGAGCCACCTCTAGTGAACTATGGATCCCGGTCCTTTCTTTTACATACAATCTATAAACTGTTTACCGCTTTGTGTTTACTTTCTACAAACTATTACTTCTTTCCATTCGATACGTTTAATCCTTTGTTTTCATCAAAACACGGTGAGATTGACAACCTCATCGCAAGTTGGGGACAGAGTTCTGTGGTTGTGTTGTGCAGGTCTCCACGTTGCTACTAACACAGGTAGTGCGCCCTGCCAAGGCTCAGATAGCAACACCTTTGGGGTGTTTCCTTGCTCCTACTGGTTCGATTAAACCTTGGTTTCATAACTGAGGGAAACTTGCTGTTGTGCTCATCATACCTTCCTCTTGGGGTTCCCAACGAGCTCTACATCAACACTGAGCCATCAACCCTTACGTCCCTTGTGCAATGGTTTCCTAACGGGGGTTCAGGTTTCTCTCACTCTGGCAACCCCTACGATTAGTAGCCAAATACACAATGCATTCCCCTAGGCCCATATAGGTGAAGTGTCATGTAGTCGACATTCACATGACACCACTAGAAGAAGTACACCACAACTTAAATATCAAACTATTGAACCTTTCTCAACACAACTCCGCTACTAACAACATGACTTCTCCCATGTCCTCAAGAACAAAACGAACTACTCACAATACATCATATGGATCATGATCAGAGATGGAATAATGATGTATAACAATCTTAACATAAACAATAATTCAATGGTTCACTCAATAGCATCAGCATCAACTACAAGGAGTAATCAACACCGGGAAAGTTTCCCCTATGAACTATGCAAGATTCAACCCAATTGTTACAGCAATATGGAGATGGTGATGAGGGTGCTGCTGTTGATGATGGTGGTGATGATGATGATCTCGATGAAGTCCAGCTTGATGGTGGTGTTGATGGCGACGATCTCCCCTCCGGGAAGGAATTCCCCCGGCAGAAATCTGTCTGCCGGAGAGATCTTTCTCTCTCGGTGTTTTCTGCCCCGCAGAGGTGGCGGAATCTTTCTGTGGTCGCTCCCCGAGTCTTAGGGTTTCGGGAGGATAATATACGCCAGAGGGGAGTGCCAGCGGTGGACCAGGGTGGCCACACCACCTGGTGGCGCGGACTAGGCTGGCCCGCGCTAGGGGGTGGTGTGGTCCCCCTGTGGCCCATCTCTAGCCCCCCTTCTGGCTTCCTTCGTCTTCTGGAAAAATAGGATTTTCCGTATATTTTCCCGGATTTTCTGATCTTCGCGAATTTTGCCTCCAAACAGCACCTTTTCCATCAGAATCCTGACTGCAGCGGTCCATGCTCCAAAAGTCATCAACCATGCAAAAACAGATGAAATAACATAAGTATCACCTCTCAATATGAAATATATCAATGAATAACAGTGAATTAGGATATAGAATAGTGATGCAAAATGGACTATCAACTCCCTCAAGCTTAGACTTCGCTTGTCCCCAAGCGAAACTGAGCTCAATAAACATGACCTCAGGTTTATGGAGTGAAGAGTCGATAAAAGAATACGGACAAGCAGCATCACATTCATCAATACATAGATCATAATAGAAGACAACTCACTATTATATAACTTAACTTGCAATAAGTAAAGGAAACACAATAAAGATACATAAAGTAAATCATAATTGGTAATGGCAAACTTAGCTCTTGGTCGAAGAATAGTTGATAATTTGCCGGTGTTCACAAATAACTGGTTTTTCAATGATAGCTTTCAAAGTAGTAAACATCAAGATAAGAGATAATTTGCTGGTGTTCACAAATAACTGGTTTTTCAATGATAGCTTTCAAAGTAGTAAACATCAAGATAAGGGCAATGTGCAAAACAAGGAACATAAGAAACATGATTGAATAAATCATCATATGAATGAATGGAACACAACAACTCAAAATACTTGCTGAGATAGAAGGGAGTAGGTTTACTGACTCAACTACAAAGTAAAAGAAAGGCCCTTCACAGAGCAAAGCAGGGATTGCAAGTCTCATAAAGAGCTCCCAAAAATTATGATACTTACTAGCTTTCAGCTCTCATTACCCCTATCATAGGCATCTTTTGGTGATTAAGGTTAAAGTGACACAACTAAGAGGATATGCTTGACAAGTTATAAGTTGAAATCTCATGCCCCTTACTTATGAGTACCGAACCTCATGCTACTCAACTTCAGTCACGAGTAAGCTCTTGTCATTGTAAATATACGTGTATCATTGAGAACCGCCAACGGGGTACCCCTTGCACATGGCACATGAGCTATCCCATAATCAAAATGACAAGGCAAGCAGACAGTGAGCATCTCAGCAATCTTTTTATTTGCTATTTGCATAGGTTTTTATTGAGGATGCTTCATAGAATGCTCACTATAGTTATGCTGCAAGTTTCCACAATGATTAGGCATGGCTTAGGCTAGCGGCCCAGGCGTTTCTCTAAGACACATATGAACTCCATGATCTTACAAGTTCCACTTTTATTTCACACCACCGGGATCCATAAGCAAAAGTACATGATATCAACTAGGTACAAAGTACCAATGCAATGTTGAAAGCGTTCCCCATGATACATGGTTCTGCTAACTTCAACTCATAAAGCGCAAGCATATACGCAACAAAGAAGGACCCAATGGTTTAGGTTATTAAATGCAAGAAAATTAAAGTGTGCCATCAAGTTCGTGAGAGCTTTAATCACTAATTTTCACATAACAAGTTTAATTTGGGAGGTAGATAAAACAAGAATTTACTTGGAATAGCAATAATGCTAATAGGTAGGTATGGTGGACACAAATGGCAGGGGTTTTGGTTTAAGGGAGGTGGATGCACGAGAAGAATTCCCTCTCAGTACAGGTTTTTGGCTAGCAAGGCTGGGTAGAAAGTATAAGAGTTGAAGGAAACAAACATACATACAAGTGATAAAGACAAACATGCAATCTTCCTTGGAAGCACAAAAGATCTTAACTAGAGAATACTAGACTTATGAGCAAATCAAGAAAGAAAGATGATGGAATTATTTTTCTTTAGAGTACTTTTATATTTTCATTCAACTCTCAAAAATAGTGTTGCTACTTGCCGAGCCAGGTTTGGCAAAACCAACTAAATTAACTCAATGATCCCAAAGTGATACCAATACTAACAACAAGATCAATCATATAACCACGAATTGAAAACAAATATAAGCTATGCAAAAGAGTAAATGATAGAACTTCTCATTAATAATCCATAACGGCTACTCACACCAAGGGATACATATCTAAAGAGAGAGGGGAAACTTCCATAATGCAAACCATCCTACATAATAACTTCTCTATTCATCATATGACTCTACTAAAAAGGTAAAAATATAGAAGATAGTGATGTGATACCGCGGCACTCCCCAAGCTTGAAACAAACCAAGGGGATGCCAAACCTGATGACGAATTACTCCTTCGGTGGTGGTGGTATCCTCTTGATGAGCTCTCTAATAAGTTTCCCCAAGTCCTCAATCTCAAAGGTGAGATTACGAATCAGCTGTGAGTTTTTCTCAATGCGGCTCATGATCATGTCGGGTTGAGAATTCCAGCTCTTGCTATTCTTTCCCCACTCTTCCTCCTTGAAGTCTTCTTTTCCTGCATGGCTAGAACGAGGCAAATCCCAATTGGAGGGTAATTTCCCCTTGGGCATATTATGGTATTGATGCTCATGGATAAGGGTATGGAAAGGGTTCTTGGTGCGTGGAGGAAGTGACCGTGGAGCCAAACAGTGACGAAGAGCTTTCCCCCCAGTCTGCATCCGTGCAGTCCTTCTAACCCTGGCAGGTTTTGTCACCACTCCAATGCTTGCAATGGTAGTGCCGGTGTACGGATATTGACTTTGCTCCTCTTCACCTTCACTCTTGATCTCCTTCTCCTTCCCGGGGTCTTGGAGGTCTTCCTCCATAGGCTCCTTCCCTTTATCCTTGGCGGACACCATTGTGCTTCAAAGCTTCAAGAATAGTTCCTGGCAGAAACAGATCGAAACAAAAACACGACGAAAATACGATATACGAACCTCGGGGGATCTGGGGGGTTATATATTACGAAGTTTCAAAGCAAAAGGAAGGTACTGGGAGAAAACGAGTCGGAGGCGGAGTCCGGGGTGGACTCACCACCTGGTGGTGCGGCCAAGGGTGGGCCCGCGCCATAGGGTGGTGTGAGCCACCCTGGCTCCGTTTCCGTCCCTTTTTTGCTTCGTAACTTTCCTTATTGGCTAAAAACTGCAAAAGTATAGTTGGATAGTATTTTCGCGGAACTTTTCTTACAAGAACTGTTACCTATTTGAAAGCGGACTCTACAGGTCTCTGAATTTGGTATCTAGTAGATTCTTCCGGAGTCACTACTTGAATAATATCAATATCTTCATCTTCATACACTTATTACTTGATTCATAAAACCCTTCTCTTATTACACCATTATCTCCACTTCCTGAAAATTTCTTTCACACAAAACTTCACACAGTTCCCATTAGCAACATTAGTATAAATGAAGTGATAAAACCTTTTGAGTCCAACTTCAACTAAAAACCATCAAAACATAAGATACTGTAGCAACTCCTTCCGAAAACCCAAAAAGAATTTAAAAAGGAAATCGAATAAAGAAGCAAATGCAAGAGTGGCAAAATCTGTCAAAACAGACCAGCAGATAAAGATCAATTTTTTCGAAAATCTTATATTGCTCAAATCAAAAAGTGCAAAACTAACTAAAGTTAAATAACAACCTGGGGCATAAGCACAAAAAATTACATCTCAATCGGACATACATAGATCTCTCACGAATTTTTATGATGAAGCACAGAAATCTGTTTTGGGACAGCAACTTCCCCAAATATTACTTCTCTCTCATTAGAGGTTGATCTTGACACAAAAACCAAACAAAACGGATAAAGAGAGGTTGTTACTGAAGTAATAACTTCCAAGACTCAACAAAACAAAAACAAACTAAAAGCAAAAATAAACTGGGTTGTCTCCCAAAAAGCTCTTTCTTTATAGCCATTAAGATGGGCATAATAATTTTGATGATGCTCACATAAGAATATGAATTGAGGTGAAAGGGAGAATTTAAGAAGCAAAAATACACACATTTAAGTCTAACCCACTTCCTATGCAAGGGAATTTTGTAAATAAACAAATTGTTGAAACCAGCGGCTACTTGCATAAGAAGGCAAAAGAAGTGCAACATAAAAACTTTCAGCATGAAACGAGGAAACTTGATATTATTGAGATGCATACGAACACTTTTTCCTCTTTCATAGTAACTTTCAGTATCATGCATAAACTTAACAATATAACTATCACAAGGGCCATCATAGCAATGATCACTTATTCTAACAGAAAACTCAGGAATACTAGCTCTCATAACATTACTTTGTGAAACATTATTAGAGGTATCCTTACAAAGGATATTGTGTCCCTCTGCTACATATTTAGTAACAAAGTCTTTCACATTTTCTATTATGGGTTCATCAACCTTTTGTTTATCAGGTTCAACAGCTTCATTCGTACTTTCATTAACCATACTAGCTATCATAGAATGTTCCTTTATCTTAACTGGGAAAGGCATTTTCTCAATTTAAGGTTCAGGTAAAACATGATTAGCAGTATAAACTTCAGTATTTCTTGCAGGAACACTCTTAGCAACATCTTTATAAGGTTCATGATACTTATTCCACTTCTTTTTATGCACTTCAATATAGGAAGCAAAAGCCTTAAAATAAGAAGCAATAGCTTGAGAGTCTAGACCATAAGCATTTTTAATATTTTGAAAGTCATCAGTTTCCATAAAAGATTTAATGCATTCATAATCATAATTTATACCTGACTTTCTACCTTTTTCATTCTCCCATGCTTCAACATTGTCTTGAATACGGTCCAGAAGATCCCATTTAGCTTCTTCTTCCATGCGAGTGAATGATCCAGCGCAAGAAGCATCCAATAAATCCTTGTCATGTAGAGGGAGCCTTGCATAAAAGTTATTGATAATAATATTGTTGGGGAGCTCATGAATGGGACATTTCTTCAATCTCCCCCAAGCTTGAGCTGTACTTTCTCCATCAAGAGGCCAAAAGTTGTATATTTGATTCCCATCTTTATGAATCTCACTAGGAGGATAAAATTTTGAATAAAAGAGAGGCATTATTTCCTCCCATTCCAGAGCTTGACCATTCTTCAACAGCTTATACCATTCCTTAGCTCTTCCTTTCAGCGATAATGAGAATAACTTCTTCTTAACTTGATTTGTAGTAATAACTACACACTTGAACAGCCCGCATAATTCATGTATAAAGAGTAAATGATCACCGAGATGGACAGTTCTATCCCCAACATAGTAGTTATCCATAACATGATCAATAATTCTTGTAGGTATTTTAAAAGCATCATTCTCAGCAGGTGGTGGTTCATCTACTACCTTAGCAATGGTAGTAGCATTACCAAATAAGAAACTTAGCGAATTATCCATAACGAAAATAAAGCAACTAGCAGAAGTAAACAATACTCACAGTAGAAGTTTCCTTTACCAGTTCCACTCTCCAATAGCGCTTCACTCCCCGGCAACAGCGCCAGAAAATAGTCTTGATGACCCACAAGTATAGGGGTGTATCGCAGTATTTTCGATAAGTAAGAGTGTCGAACCCAACGAGGAGCAGAAGGTGCTAGCTAGTGGTATGGATCAGGAATTCTCTGCAAATACTTAGCAAACGGATTTTTAGTTTTTTTTGATAAAGCATGTAAACAAAGTACGAGTAAATAAAAGACAGTAGGAATAAATGTAGCAAGTGGCCCAATCCTTTATGCAGAAAAGGACAAGCCGGTTGTATTACTTAAGATGACCAAACGTTCTCGAGGACACATGGGAAGACTATCAAGTGCTTTCGCTTCATATAGTTGATTAATCTTCTTTAGCTTGCTAAGTGTTGTGTGGGTGAACCTGTGCTAAGGTACCGACCTTCCTAGGACTAATACATACTTGTGATTATACCCCTTGCAAACATCCATAAGTACAAGAAAGTAATTAAGGTAGAACCTAACCACAACTTTAAACTCTAAGACCCTTACGTCCCTTGTGCAATGGTTTCCTCACGGGGATTCAGGTTTTTGTCACTCCGGCAACCCCTACGATTAGTAGACAAATACACAATGCATTCCCCTAGGACCATATAGGTGAAGTGTCATGTAGTCGACGTTCACATGACACCACTAGAAGAAGTACACCACAACTTAAATATCAAACTATTGAATCTTTCTCAACACAACACCGCTACTAACAACATGAATTCTCCCATGTCCTCAAGAACAAAACGAACTACTCAGAAGACATCATATGGATCATGATCAAAGATGGAATAATGATGTATAACAATCTGAACATAAATAATAATTCAATGGTTCACTCAATAGTATCAACTACAAAGAGTAATCAACACCGGGAAAGTTTCCCCTATGAACTATGTAAGATTCAACCCAATTGTTACAGCAATATGGAGATGGTGATGAGGGTGCTGCTGATGATGATGGTGGTGATGATGATGATGATGATCCTGATGAAGTCCAGCTTGATGGTGGTGTTGATGGCGACGATCTCCCCTCTCCAGGAAGGAATTCCCCCGGCAGAAATCTGTCTACCGAAGAGATCATTCTCTCTCGGTGTTTTCTGCCTCGTAGATGCGTCGGAATCTTTCTGTGGTTGCTCCCCGAGTCTTAGGGTTTCGAGAGGATAATATACGCCAGAGGGGAGTGCCAGGGGTGGACCAGGGTGGCCACACCACCTGGTGGTGCGGCCTAGGCTGGCCTGCGCCAGGGGGTGGTGTGGGCCGCCTGTGGCCCATCTCCAGCCCCCCTTTTGGCTTCCTTCGTCTTCTGGAAAAATATGATTTTCTGTATATTTTCCGGGATTTTCTGATCTTCGTGAATTTTGCCTCCAAACAACACCTTTTCCATCAGAATCCTGACTGTAGCGGTCCATGCTCCAAAAGTCATCAACCATGCAAAAACAGATGAAATAGCATAAGTATGACCTCTCAGTATGAAATATATCAATGAATAACAGTGAATTATGATATAGAATAGTGATGCAAAATGGACGTATCAAGCATGTTTCATCGTCACAGCTCAATTGCCGATAGAATCAGACAGCTACAATATACCTCTTGTTTTGAAACAAATTCTGTTTCTTTTGGGCCTCTTATGATCCAGGAATCATAGGATTTCCCTTAAACCCATGCCGGCTAAGTGCTCCTTGAACACATTGGGTGGTAAGCCTTTTGTTAGCGGATCTGCAAGCATATCCTTTGTCCTTATATGCTCGAGTCTTATAGTGTGATCCTGGATCTTATCTCTCATAACATAATATTTTATCTCCATTGGTTTGGAGGCATTACTCGACTTGTTGTTGTGAGCATAGAATACTGCGGGCTCGTTGTCACAGTACATCTTGAGTGGTTTGTCAATGCAATCTACCACTTTCAAGTCGGGTATAAATTTCTTTAACCATATCGTCTGCCCTGTTGCCTCATAACAAGTTATAAATTCTGCATACATCATGGATGATGCAACTATTGATTGTTTGGAGCTTCTCCATGAAATAGCCCCTCCTGCGAGAGTGAAGACGTATCCTGTCATGGACTTTCGATTATCTCTGTCTCCCGCAAAAACATCATCTGAATACCCTCTTATTTTTAGGGAATCAGACCTTCTATATGTTAGCATGAGGTCTTTTGTGCCTTCCGCATAATGCAAAGCTTCCTTTACCATCTTCTAGTGCTCTATGGTATCTGTCGAGTACCTCGGTGATAAAAGCTAAGTCAGGGCGAGTGCATGCTTGTGCATACTGTAAGCTTCCAACGGCCTAAGCTGGTACCACTTTCATTTTGATCGATCTCATATTGACTCTTGGGACATGGAAATTTCCCAAAACTATCGCCCTTGACTATAGGAGCAGGTGTGGTATTGCATGCATGCATACTGTATTTCTTTAGAATCTTCTCTAGGTATGCCTTCTGTGATAGTCCTAGAACCCCATTTGGTCTATCTCGGTGAATTTCTATGCCCAAAACATATGAAGCTTCACCAAGATCTTTCATGTCAAAGTTTGAGGACAAGAACTTCTTTGTTTCTAGTAGTAGACTAACATCGCTGCTAGCAAGCAAGATATCATCCACATACAAATTAGGAAAATATATCTCCAACTTTTAAACTTTGCGTAAACATAGTCGTCCTCAACATTCTCTCTAAATCCAAATTTCTCAACATGAAGTGCATCCTCTGGAGGTGGCTGCTGCTGCTCCCTTTCATGCTCAACAGTGGGTTCAATCGGCTCCTGACGATCAGGTTCCGGATCTTCACTCACTGTTGTCATGGGTGGAGTTGCGACAGGTGCTTGCACCAACAACCTCTAGGGTTATCGATGCAGGAACAACAGGTAGCTCGGAGAATGGCTCCCGAGTCATCGGATTAGGTGCATGCACCCTCTTCTCCTCAAGATCAATTTTCTGAGTTACCATGCTCCCCCTCATCATTTCATCCTCTTTGAAAACAACATGTCCCATTTTTACAAACTTTGTGTATCTGTCTTGATAGTAGAAACGAAAAGCTTTCAATTTCGATTAAATACTTTGGCCTCGGCTGGGCTCCCCCACACCCTTAGGTGTTGTAGCGAGGGAAATCTTAGTGTTTCTATTCTCCCCCTCGAAATATGGCCTAAACGATAGTGCCATAATTTCGACGAGTCATGAGTTCTCATTCTTTTCTTCGGATCTTTATTCGACGAAGAAACATGCTTTTTCACATTACACACAGAATAAACTTTTTCACAAGTAGATAATTTAAAAGAAGCTCATTATGAAGGAAAGCAACACCCACACAATCTTTATTACAATAAATGGCACACTAGCCATGTCCACAATGACATTCAAAGTTTACTTTGTTCGAGCACGATATACTTATTAAAATTTATATGCAAAAGAAGAAGCATAGAGGACATCCGTAAGAAAGATCGTCGATCCATCAGCAAGCTCCAAGGAGATGTCGCCAATGGCCTCAACATCCGCTAGGATTCCATTTGCGACTTCACCGCATCCTTTGCTTCTTCTCATAATCCTCGTCAAATGGAATACCTGTGATGAATTTGCAACATGAACAGTTGCTCCTAAGTCAATCCACCAAGTAGATTTTGAAGGCTGTGTATACAGGGATTCATGTACAAAAGAAACGTTGTTGTTACCTTTCCTTGCCATCAGTTCCTTTAACCAAACAGAGCAATCTTTCTTGAAATGCCCTTTCCTGCCGCAGTGGAGACATGCATCTTTGTCCACTGGAAGAGCAAGCCTCTGCTGATGCTGATAGTGCATGGGAGCTTTACCATATGGCTTAGTAGGGGAGCCATGGTTGCTTTGAGTGAAATTCCTTTTCTTGTTGTCCTTGACAAAGTTCAAGGAACCTCCATTCTGGGCTTTGAGCCTCTCCTCTTCTTGAGTACACATGGCGATAGTCTTTTCTATGTCCCATTTTTCAGGGGGCATATTGTAATTGACAACAAAGTTCTCAAACTGTTGAGGCAGTGACACCATGACTAGGTGGACAAGGAGAGCATGCTTTATCTCCAGATCAGCTTCCATGGCCTTCAATTTGGCAGCCATGTTGCTCATCCGGAGGATGTGCTCCCTGATGCCATGTCCACCTCCTATATAGTTCTCTGTCACCAACTGCTTCAGCAGCTGGGTTGCATATGTCTTTGAAGAGCCAGTGAACTGGCTCTTTATCTTTTCCATGTACTCCCCTGCGGAAGCACACTCTGTGATTGAACCAACAATTGCTGGCTCAACCGTGTTCTTTATGAATGCCATGCATTTCTTGTTGGTGTTCTGCCACTTTTGGTTCTCTATGGAGTATGCCAGCTCTATTGGAGCATAGTCCCTTTTCTTTCTGTCCCATGCAACATCATCATCGGCAGCATCTCTGATGAGCTCTGTCGTCTTTGTGGGAGGCTTGGTCTCAAGGACCCAATCCACCTCAGCGCAGATGAACGCGAAGTCCACCTTCTTTCTCCACTCGGAGTAATTGTCACCTCTTAGTGTGGGGACCTCCTTGATGCAATTCATCAAGTAGAACCCTCCTGAAAACCACAAAGAAGTGAGAACAATAACAATTGCATGTATTAATCCAACGTTGGTCAAAATTAAGACATACAAATGTTTATGCAAATAATTCTACATCACCGTTGGGTAGAAAATAGAATCAAAAGCACATGACTTTAATTACTTTGAAACAAGACACTAATCATAATCATGCTATTTACAATGTTGGTTAGAAAAATAACATGAATATGACCAGAATATAACTTTAACATGCTCTCATAAATTTAATATCACTTTTGTCTATATTAAATTTTAAAAGAGCCCTTTAACTATTTGCAGCGGAAGAATGAATTACAAATTCATTAAACTTTGTATTTTACAGAAACTTTGCACTTTTCAGAAACTTTACTGTTGCTTTTCTATTTCTAAAACAAACCATTCATTGGATTAGTTTGATTAGAAAAAACTAGACGAAATTTGTCAAAAAACTGTACAAAAATCATCCAAAACAGCTTCTATAAAAATAAAATGGCAAAAACTATGCGTTGGGCGGTAGATAACGGCCCACCGCCCGCTGTGCAGATCCTAGCGCCCTCTGCTGGCTGCTGTGCGTGCTGCCTAGCATGGCACACGCGGCCCACGTGACCCACGCTGCTGTCACCAAAACGCCAGCGAGGTGCTAGTCCATCTCGGCCCGGCAGAAGCCAAGCTGTATCGCCGCCGCTCCATCTTGGCTGTTCATCTGCATCCGACGGCTGAGCGCGTGTTTCGGCTGGGTCAAAACCAGCACCCCGGTCGCCCCCGATAGAACCCTAGGTTATTTCGCCCCCCCGTCCCGCGTCTGTGTATGCTCGCTGGCAGCGCTACCTAGCGCGAGCCCACCCCCACGAGCCTTGCTCGCTGGCGGCATGGTGCCGCCGACATGAGCCTACCACGAGCTCTCCTCCCCCTCCTGTCTGTCTCGCGCCCTAGTGGCGGCACTGTCTCTGCAAGGTTGGATAGGTTGCCGCGATGCCCGGCGCTCGGCCGGTAGCAAGCCCCTCCCTCCTTTCTTCTCTGCTTCCTCCACCGCCCGCCTCCACTACTACCCATGCGGTGGCGCCCCCTGGCTCCTTGCCGACGAGTGCCTCCACCCGCGGGTGGGAGCGCCGTCGTCAAGTGGCCAGTGGTGGTGCCCTATGCCGGCCAGCATGCTCGGCTTCGGTCGGTTTTGACTTTCCCTCCTTTTTTTGTTTGATTCGGATTCGGGAGGGGAAAACAGGGGATGTTCTTTTGCATCTAGGGTTCGGGTTTGCTTTCTCTATTTCGATTTGGGGAAAACAGGGGAAACGAGGACGTGGGGAAAACTTTGCCTTTGGAGTTCCTTTGTTGTTCTTTGCCCCGAAGGGTTAGTTCTTCTTCTAGATGTTTCCATATGGATACCCATCTAGATCGAGAGGAACGGCGCAGCCGTGTGGGCGGCGCACTTTAGGGTTAGGGTTTACTAACCTTCTTTGCTTTTCTACCCCGAAGAAAACTACACAACCTAGTACTATGCTCTGATACCATTGTTAGGATCTACAGAGATCTAGATCGATTCGGTAGAGGCATGGCTAGGGTTTGGATCTAGACAGAGAGAGAGAGAAGAAGTACCTTCTCCGGTGGACGAGCTCGATGAGCTGTTGGCCATAGTGGTCGACGGCGAGAGCGGGGCTAGGGGACCTAGGCAGAGTGGTGGCAGAGCTTCTCGTGACTAGCGCTAGGAAACCCTAGATCGGTAGGGATGTCGGTGGGGAGCGGCGGCAGCGTCGAACCTCGTATCCTATGCCCCGGCCCCCACCTCCTCTTTATAGCGCTCCCACATGGGCCCACCAGCCTTGAAGTGGTTGGACGCCCCCGATCACGGCGCGAGCAAGGGTTCGTCAAACCGTTAGGTTCGTACGAGGAGAGGTCAATCTAACAAGAAACACATAGTCATCACATCCTCGATGCTTCCAAAAAGAGAGGAAGTTCAACGGGCCACAAATGATGCAAGGCAACAGGCATGTACATACAACGGACGAATGGATGATTAGTACTACCTCTGTTTTATAATGTAAGACTTTCTAGCAGTTCAAGGTAGTAAGAGTAGGTACAATAAGACCTACTCAGCAGGCTGTAGTGCCACGCTATAAAAATCTTACGTGGCAGGTAAATAAATGAGGAGAGGGACCAAAGCGAGCGCTTTGTCTATCGCCCGGCTATAGCGCAAGCATCGAGGGAAAGGAACTCGCTTGCAGACCGTGTGCTACGCTAGTCCGGCGCTTCGTTCTTCCCCTTGATCCCGTGTGTCCGTGTTCTTCCCGCGCTAAATCGACTCCTTCCCGCAACGAATCGATCCCTCCCGCGCCAAATCTCTCTGCCTCCCCTACAAATCAACCCCCCTGAGTCAAATCCACTCCTAAGCCACCAAAATCATCCCCAAATTCCCCAAATAGCCACTTAAGAACCCTAGGAGGCAAGACCACAGCCGGCGGCGCTCGCTGCGACCTGCGAGATGGCCGGAAAGTGCAACAGGACAACAACACCGGTGCCTCCGGAGTTCCTGTGGCAGACGACTCAGCCCGTCCCGCCACCAGCGGCTCAGCGCGGCCGGACCCAATGGCTCAGTCTATCATGCCGCCAACGCCTCAGTACATTCTGCCGCCGGCCATCCCGTCCATGTTTCCACCAGGCAAAAGGCTCATGGTGAACACCGTCCGCTAGAATTGGAGGCTCAGTAGTGTTAGATTGATCTCCACGGTCACCCCAATGGGTGACTGACTCGATCTCGCGCCCTGAACAGGGGCGCCCAACGTCACCTTCGTTGGTGGGCCCCCAGCGCGCAGTGCATATAAAGAGGTGGGGTCCGGAGGCACGAACCCCAAGGTTCGTCTGCCGACTCGCCCACCACACAACACAAAACCCTAGAGCCTCCGATTAGGCTAGTGCTGCAGCGGCGGGAAGTGCCACCACACCGCCGCCACCACTCCGTCGCCCCCATGTCGACCTCATCCTCGACAATGAAGACCGACGGTATGCTATCCCTCTTCTCCTAGTCGTTCCCATCTAGATCCCACTAGCTAATCCATTTTTTTCCTAAGTACAAGCCTAGTACTCGCTAGATCAACACCTAGAGATCCTAATAAAATATATCAATGGTATCAGAGCAACCTAGGGTTGTTGATCTAGTCGAGGTAGTACAAGAAATGCAAAAGAAAAGAAAGGGGCTAGGGTTTACACAAGCGCCGCCGCAAGGCCGCGCCGTTCCTCTCGATCCCGATGCGCATCGGCAAGCCGAGGCATCGGGAAGAAGAACCCAAGCCCTAGCCTGCACCCCAACCCTAAGAACCAACCGAATATTTTCGGGAAGAACCAAGTAGGAGGGGGAAAGGGAAGAAGAACAAAATCCCACAGAGAAAGCCCTGTTTTTTCCCCTTACCCGAATCAAAAAAAAGGCCCAACCGGCCGCCGCCGTGCGCCGGCAAAGGGCGCCACCGTCGGATCCGCTTGACGGTGGTGCGCCCACCCTCAGGTGGATGCACGCACCGGCAAGGGGGGCCAAGGGGGCGCTGCCAACTGTCGCTCCTCTCGTTTTCTCGCCTCGACGCGGGATCTGGTGGAGCTGTGCGAGCTGGACAGAAAGAGGGAGAAGGGGAGAGGCGCCCGCGTCAGTGGAGGGAGGGGCTCGCCGCCAGCCGAGCGCCGGGCGTCGCGGCCACCTCTCCAACCTCACCAGCACGGGGCGGTGCGCCGCCGCCGCTGGGAGCAAGACAAGACGCGGGGGAGTGGGAGGCAGAAAATGGGGGCTAGGGTTTTTTCGGAGAGGGCCATGGGCCATTTTGTCTCTGCGACAGGCACGGGCGTCCGTCCGATCGGATTCGACCGGATCCGACGGACGAGATGGAGCGGCGCAGCGCTGGCCCTGCTGGCAGGCCGGTGGGCAGCCGTTGGGCTGGAGGTGGGCCGAGGCGGGCGCCACATAGCATGCAACAGAGGAGTTGCACGCCGCATAGGGGCCGTGGGCCGTTATCTACCGCCCAGCACATCCAGTTTTTTCCAATTTTTCATTTACAGAAGCCTTTTGGCCTTTTTTAATTGTCTGTTTTTGATGTTTTTTGCACGTTTTTTCTACAGCAAAATTCTCCAATGAAATTTTGTGTAGAAAAATATTAAAGTGACAATAAAGTTTCTGTAAATTGTAAAATTGATGAATTTTATTCATATTTTCCGCTGCAAATAGTTAAAAGTATTTGCTTAATTGCAATAAAGTGAGGATTTTATTTGATGACCAACGTTGTTAATAAGATTTTCACTATAGATAGTAAGTTGGATCACTATTAGTTCTATTTCTGCCCAACGGTGATGTAGAACTAATATTGAGAAGTTTCATGTTTTAATTTGACCAATGTTGAATTAACTCATTTTAATGATATTTTGTTTTCAGGCAATCCCATGAGTTTCATCTCGGCTATTGAGCCCCTGAATGGAGGGAACTACGGCTCATGGCCAGAGAAGGTTGAGATGGGCCTTGCTTTGCTTGACCTCGACATGGCACTGATTGAGACCTGTCCCAAAGAACCTGAGGACCCTGTGAGGGGTGAAAAAGAAAGTGAAGATGACTTCAAAAAAGGGTCCATGACCATGGACCAATAAGAATGAAGTACGACCTTGATCGTGCAAAGTGGGACTCGTCCAACAGAAAGTGCTTGATGGTCATTAAGAGCTCCATTATGGAAGCAATAAGGGGAACAATCCCAGAGTGTAGCACTGCCAGTGAGTACCTGAAGAAGGTAGAGAGTCAGTTTACTGGGTCTTCAAAGGAATATGCGAGCTCTCTCATTAAGAAACTTGTTACTACAAGATACACTGGTGGTGGAGTAAGGGACCACATATTGCGAATGAGCAACATGTCTTCCAAGCTTAAGCCCATGGGCATGGAGCTCCCAGTCGAGTTCATCATTCACCTAATCTTTGCCTCACTACCAAACCAATTTGAGACTTTTGCTGTGAACTACAACGCACAGCCAGAAAAGTGGGGCATTGAGAAGATGATGGCCATGTGCGTACAAGAAGAAGAGAGGCTCAAGGGGCAATCTGGTGATTCTGTGAACTACCTGAGCCCAACCAAGAAGAGGAACTTTCAGGGTTCCAGGCCACAAGGGAGGCCACAAGGGAAACCTCAGGGGAATCCCCCTCCTTCTAAGCCTCATGGAAAGGATGATGATCACCGACAACAGGAGGTGGACAAGGACACATGCAGGTGGTGCAAGGAAAAGGGCCACTACATGAGTGACTGTGTGAGCTTCCTAAAGCATCTATGCAAGAAAGGTGAGGATTTAATTACTTTTGTTGATGAATCACTATTTTTAAGTTATGCAAAATCTACTTGGTGGATTGACTCAGGTGCAACTGTCCACGTTGCAAATTCATTACAGGGATTCCGTATGAGAAGGACCCTACAGAGAGGAGAAAGAAGAATTAAAGTGGCAAATGGCGTCCAAGCTGAAGTCGAAGCTATTGGAGATCTCCCATTAGAATTATCAAATGGTTTTGTACTTTTACTAGTAGATGTACTTTATGTACCCTCTTTTCATCGAAACTTAATAAGTGTATCACGCTTAGATGATGATGGTTTTGCTTGCCATTTTGGTGATGGACAATGTAAAATCAAGCATAATAATGAGATTGTTGGTCTTGCCTTCAGACAAGACAAGCTTTATTTGTTATCACTTTGTGAGAATGTGTATGCATTAAGCGCTGAGAATGAGAATGCCTCCTCATCCCTGAATGGAAAGAATAAAAGGAAAAGAATTGATGATGTCTCTTCGAAATTATGGCACTGTCGTTTAGGCCATATTTCGAGGGGGGAATAGAACGCTTAGTAAAAGAATCAATTCTACCGCCTTTAGAATTTTCAAATTTAGAGCAATGCATCGATTGCATTAAAGGAAAGTTCGTAAAGAACATTAAAAAGGGCGCCAAAAGAAGCACATGAGTCTTAGAAATAATTCATACGGATATATGCGGTCCGTTTCCTGTGACATCTGTGGATGGATATGATTCTTTCATAACATTCATGGATGATTATTCGCGTTATGGTTACATTTATCCAATTAGAGAGTGTTCTGAAGCATTGGATAAATTTAAGATATTTAAGGCTGAAGTTGAAAATCAGCATAGTTTAAAAATTAAAGTAGTAAGGTCCGATCGTGGAGGCGAATACTACGGTCGGCACACCCCATATGGCCAGGTTCCTGGACCTTTTGCAAGGTTTCTACAGGAACATGGTATAGTTGCCCAGTATTCAACGTCGGGCGAGCCTCGGCAGAATGGAGTAGCTGAAAGACGTAACCGTACCTTGATGGATATGGTAAGAAGCATGTTAAGTTTCTCCACCTTACCGGTTGTTTTGTGGATAGAGGCGTTAAAAACCGCCATTCACATACTTAATCGAGTTCCTAGTAAGTCGGTGTCTAAAACACCATATGAGTTATGGACTAGTCGTGAACCTTCACTGAATTATTTGCGAGTGTGGGGCTGTCTAGCTGAGGCTAAGCTCTTCAACCCAAACCTTGGTAAGTTAGATCCTAAAACAGTAAGTTGCCATTGCATTGGCTATCTAGACAAGTCAAAAGGTTATCGTTTCTATTGTCCAGACAGATTTACTAAGTTTGTGGAAACGAGACACGATGTGTTTCTGGAGGATCAGATGATCAGGGGGAGCACGGTATCGCGAGAAATCAACCTTGAGGAGAAGCGGGTGCATGCACCCACTCCGATGATTCAGGAACCGTTTTTCTCGATACCTGCTGCTACACCGACACAGGAAAATGTCGATGTGACACATGTTGTTAGTTCTCCTATGGCAACAATGAATGAAAATGAAGACCCTGTTGTCACACAAGAGGGAGAGCTGAAATAGCCCAATACAGAGAATGTGCCAGAAGGCGAGACCCTTAGAAGGTCTCAAAGAACTAGAAAGCCAGCTATTCCCAACAATTTTGAAGTCTATGTTAGTGAAGAAGTTCAAATGGAGGGTGATCCCACCACATTTGAAGAAGCCATCAAAGGTGCTCACTCATCAAAGTGGCTTGAAGCCATGGAAGATGAAATGAGATCCATGAGTAGTAACAAAGTCTGGGATTTAGAAGAAATTCCTAAAGGAGCCAAAACAGTAGGCTGTAAATGGGTCTACAAAAC
The DNA here is from genome assembly GCA_916181665.1 of Avena sativa. NCBI lineage: Eukaryota > Viridiplantae > Streptophyta > Magnoliopsida > Poales > Poaceae > Avena > Avena sativa. The sequence continues at coordinate 161,728,384 of OV702290.1, forward strand.
AAAATGTGACTCTAGAGGGAATATTGAAAGATATAAAGCACGACTTGTTGCTAAAGGCTTCACCCAAAGAGAGGGAATATATTATAATAAGACATTTTCTCCAGTCTCAAGTAAGGATTCTTTTAGAATCGTAATGGCTTTAGTGGCACACTATGATTTAGAATTGCATCAGATGGATGTAAAGACGGCTTTCCTAAATGGAGATCTAGAAGAAAAGGTTTACATGGCACAACCCAAGGGTTTTGTTGTGGAAGGAAAAGAACGTATGGGATGTCGTCTGAAGAAATCCATTTATGGATTAAAACAGGCCTCCGGGCAATGGTACTTAAAGTTCCATGAAACAATAAGAAGGTTTGGGTTCGATGAGAATGAAGAGGATAATTGCGTATATGCAAAGTTCAAGAATGGGAAATTCATTTTCCTTATCCTGTATGTGGATGACATTCTACTTGCCAGTAGTGATGTTAGTCTACTATTGGAAACAAAGAAGTTCTTGTCCTCGAATTTTGACATGAAAGATCTCGGTGAAGCTTCATTCATTCTAGGAATTGAGATTCTCTGAGATAGAGAAAAAGGGGTCTTAGGGCTATCGTAGAAGGCATACTTAGAGAAGATTCTGAAGAAGTATAGTATGCATGCGAGTAATCCTACGCCTGCTCCTATAGTCAAGGGCGATAGATTTGGGAATTTTCAATGTCCCAGGAACCAATATGAGATCGATCAAATGAAAGAGGTTCCATATGCTTCTGCTGTCGGAATCTTGATGTATGCTCAAGTATGTACACGCCCTGACATAGCTTTTGTTACCGGGGTACTTGGCAGATTTCAAAGTAATCCAGGAATAGATCATTGGAAAATGGTAAAGAAGGCATTGCGTTATGCAAAAGGCACAAAAGGCCTCATGTTAACATACAGAAGATCTGATTCCCTTGAGATAGAAGGGTATTCAGATGCAGACTATGCGGGAGATATAGATGAAAGAAAATCCACGTCAGGATACATATTTACTCTCGCAGGTGGAGCTATATCGTGGAAAAGCTCCAAGCAAACCATCACGGCATCGTCCACGATGGTAGCTGAGTATGTAGCATGTTATGAGGCCACGGGACAGGCAAACTGGTTAAAGAAGTTTGTACCCAGGTTAAGAGTGGTGGACAACATTCAAAGACCACTCAGAATGTACTGCGACAATGAGCCAGCAGTATTCTATGCTCACAACAATAACTCAAGTGTTGCTGCCAAACACATTAACATTAAGTTTTATGTTGTGAAAGAAAGAATCCAGGATCATACCATCAGTTTGGAGCATATAAGTACAAAAGAAATGCTCGCGGATCCGCTCACAAAAGGCTTACCACCCAGTGTGTTCAGAGAACACTTAGCCGGCATGGGTTTAAGGGAAAGCCTGTGATACCTGGATATTAAGGGCCTAAGAACAAAAGTCTGTTTCAAAATAGAGAGGTGTATAGTGGCTGTTGAATCTATGGTGCGTAACTGACCATTATGATGAGACATACTCCATATGCTGATCTGTGATGAAATGGGTGCAAAAGTATAAGTTGAATGAAAGATGAGATCAAGGGGGAGAATGTTAGATTGATCTCCACGGTCACCCCAACGGGTGACCGACTTGGTCTCGCGCCCTGATCGGGGGCGCCCAGTGTCACCGTCGTTGGTGGGCCCCCGTCGCGCAGCGCATATAAAGAGGTGGGGTCCGGAGGCACGAACCCGAAGGTTCGTCTGCCGACTCACCCACCGCACAACACAAAACCCTAGAGCCTCCAATCAGGCTAGCGCTGTAGCGGCGGGAAGTGCCACCACACCGCCGCCACCACTCCGTCGTCCCCATGTCGACCTTATCCTCGACAATGAAGACCGACAGTATGTTATCCCTCTTCTCCTAGTCGTTCCCATCTAGATCCCACTAGCTAATCCATTTTTTTCTAAGTACAAGCCTAGTACTCGCTAGATCAACACCTAGAGATCCTAATAAAATCTATCAAGCAGAACATGCACCCACGGCTGGGAATCCTAGGGACAACGATCTGCAGTCTTGGTATGTGCTATCGGCTCCCTTCTTGGTAAATTTAAATTTATCTTGAGGAATACTAATTTGCTGGTTGTTGTGCTGGTTGATTATTTCCGTGTTGGGCAAGCATGGGCGGAACTAAGAATTTTTACAGTAAACTTATTTCCATGTTTAAATTTATCCCTTGTTCTTGTTTCATTTTTACATACAGTGGTTGAAGGTTACTGATGCAAGCAGATGGTTAGCTGCTACCAAAGTTCAAACAATGCCTTTGTGTCTTTATCATCATCGAGATCAAAGTGATGTCTTTTTTGCTGGAGATCGCATTAGTATTTTGTGTTTGGTTAATGTATTTTTCTAAAGAGTCGTGTAATGTTTAAGTGTCAATGCCATGTTTGGTATGGTTTGTTAGAATGAAACTAAAGACTCGCTCATCTGTTGCCGCCCTCTTATTAGTAAGTTTTCCTTGATTTGTCTTGATGGAGTGGATGATACGTATGTATGCTTGCCTGAAATGGCTACAAAGATTCATTTTATAGTAGATCACAGCAGATGATATACACATGCAGTCATTAAATAACCTAGCAGCCGGCCTAAAGTCAGCTCATTGTAGTGTGCTGGCTTTATGCTTACTATAGCTGACGTGGCATGGGCTTATAGCTAGCAGCCGGCTTTGTTATTGTTCTTACTCTAACTAAGATGAAACGAACGATCTAGCTTTTGCACTCACGAATTACTGGTAGAATGACCAACAATCGATTTTTCTCGAATGCAACCACACATCATAGAACTGAAGACTGCAATCCTAGCTCCCACTTCCTCTCCTACATCGCCTCGGATTGGAACTCTTACCTAGTACGACTCCACCACCGGGCAGAGGTTGGTTTCGACACGTCCTCACGCAAAATCTGCACCGACATGCCTCTTTGTCCATCATATGATGAACACCACAAGGCAGTGCAGGTCCAACCGCTGTTTTTTCCTTATCTGCGTACATGGGATGATGGAAAAAGATGAGGCCAGGCCTCCTTAGCTGCCCCGTCGTTGCATCTATCTACGGGACGACGCCGGAGGCCGTGATCTCGCTAGTGGCGCCACGCGGAGAGCTCCGGACGGCGACTAGGGATCTCGTTGAGGGAGCCGAGGAACACGCAGACACACAGAGTGTTATATGTTGATCCAAATTCTACAAAGTAAAGGCCAACTTCTGACGGAGCGGAGCGTGGCCCGTCGCCGATGCGGAGCGGAGTCTGAAGTTGGCCCACTTCGTGCCCAACAGGAACGCCTGTGGGGGGTGCGGGGGGCGACAGCCCCCGCGGTACGGATCGTTGATGATCTAGGTTACCACCGTTATATATACCTCTTGTAAGCCGCCGGCTGGGACATGTTGCATCTGTGAAATCCCCGGCGTTGTGTAAACACTCTCTGTTATAGTGAAGTTTTGCTGGCTGGCGCCCGTGGTTTTTCCCCTCTCTTTGTTGGAGAGGGTTTTCCACGTTAAATCTGTGTCCCCCTCACTGCGATTTTATTTTCGTTCTTCGTTATTTACTTGTCGCAAAGCTAACAAGTGGTATCAGAGCCCCAGGTTCTAATCTAGGGTTTGCGACATGTCGTCATTGAAGTTCGATCTACCGTAGCTGGACTACTCCACAAGATTCTGCTTGTGGCAGGTGAAGATGCGGACGATTCTCGCCCAAACTTCAGATCTGGATGATGCGCTGGATGGATTCGGGGAAAAGGATGCTATGAGCTGGTCTGACGAAGAAAAGCGGAAAGACCATAAGGCTTTGTCTATGATTCAACTTCATCTATCCAATAATATTTTGCAGGAAGTCTTGACAGAGAAATCTGTTGCTGCCCTTTGGGGGAAACTGGAATCGATCTGCATGTCAAAGGATCTAACCAGTAAGATGCATGTGAAGATGAAGTTGTTCTCGCATAGATTGCAGGAAGGTGGATCGGTAATGAATCACTTATCTCTTTTCAGAGAGATTATTTCTAATTTGCAATCTATGGAAGTAAAATATGATGATGAGGATCTAGCTCTATTACTCTTATGCTCGCTGCCTAGTTATTATACTCACTTTCGTGATACAATGTTGTTGAGCCGTGATAAGATCACCCTTGATGAAGTGCAAGATGCCCTCAAACAGAGGGAAAAGATGAAATCTATGGTGCAGGCAGATGGGGCGTCTTCCAAGGCTGAAGCTCTGCAGGATCGTGGCAGGACCGAGTAGAGATTTAACAACTATGGCAACCGAGATAAGAGCAAAGACGGCAAAAGTCGTTCGAAGTCCAAGGGAAAGGACAAGTTCTGTAGGTATTGTAAGAAATCTAACCATGTTATTGATGATTGTTGGAAGTTGCAGAATAAGGAGAAAATGAACGGTACTTACCAACCAAAAGATAAGGATCAAGGTAATGGTAAGGCTGCTGTTGTTTCTGGTGATAGTTCTGACGGTGAATGTCTAGCCGTTTTTGCTGCTTGTGCTTCTCGTGATGATGAATGGATACTTGATACTGCATGTTCGTTTCATATTTGTTGTAACAAAGATTGGTTCAGTTCATATGAGTCTGTGCAGACTGGAGATTTTGTACGTGTGGGAAATGACAACCCGTGCCATATTGTTGGAGTTGGATCTGTTAAGATCAAGACACATGATGGCGTGACGCGTACATTGAATGAGGTGAAGCACATACCAAGCATGGCCAGAAATCTGATCTCCCTGAGTACCATGGACGTTGATGGATACAAGTACACTGGTGGGCGTAGATTGTTAAAGGTATCAAAAGGTTCTCTTACTCATATGATAGGTGATATGAATTCTGCTAAGTTATATATTCTTAGAGGTAGCACTTTGCCTGGTATTGCTGCTGCTGTTACTTCTAATGATTCTGATGATTGTGGTAAAACAAATCCATGGCATATGCGTCTTAGGCATATGAGCGAACATGGCATGGCAGAGTTGGTTGAGAGAGAACTGATTGATGGTTGCAGCTTGGGTAAGTTTGAGTTCTGTGAGCACTGCGTTTTTGGTAAGCATAAAAGAGTTAAATTCAATGCTTCCGTTCATACCACCAAAAGCATTTTAGATTATGTGCATGCTGATGTTTGGGGGCCTTCCCTTAAGACATCTATTGGTGGTGCTAATTACATGCTTACTATTATTGATGACTACTCAAGAAAGGTGTGGCCATATTTTCTAAAACATAAATTTGATGTTTTTGATGCTTTTAAGAAGTGGAAAGTTATGGTAGAAAAGCAAACTGAAAAGAAGGTAAAGGTACTACGTACTGACAATGGTATGGAATTCTGTTCTAATGAGTTTGAGGAGTTTTGCAGTAATGATGGTATGATCAGGCACCACACCATCCCTTACACTCCTCAGCAGAATGGCGTGGCTGAGCGCATGAACAGGACCATCATCTTGAGGGCTCGCTGTATGTTGTCCAATGAAGGTATGCATAGACATTTTTGGGCTGAAGCAGCCAACACAACGTGTTACCTCATTAACAGGTCACCTTCTATTCCACTTGAGAAGAAAACTCCTATTGAGGTATGGTCAGGTTCGCCTGCTGATTATTCATAGTTGAGAGTTTTTGGCTGCACTGCTTATGCTCACATTGATAATGGAAAGTTAGAGCCTAGAGCTGTTAAGTGCATGTTCCTTGGTTATGGTTCAGGAGTTAAGGCTTATAAACTATGGAATCCTGAAACTAAAAGGATTGTGTTGAGTAGAAATGTTGTTTTCAGTGAATCCGTTATGTATCATGACAGCTTGCCATCAGATCCCTCTCCTGTTGCTATTGGAGAGGAGGGAGTTCGTGTGCAGGTGGAGCACCTGCAGAAATCTGTTGATAATAATGTTGTCGTTGATGATACTCATGAGGAAAATATTGATGATGATGTTGTTCAGCACTCACCTACTGTTTTGCAGCAGCCACAGGAATCTATTGCTGCTGATAGACCGAGGCATAACATACTTCCCCCTTGTCGTTTGATTGAAGAGTGTAATCTTACTCATTATGCTTTGAGCTGTGCTAAACAGGTGGAGCATGATACTGAACCTGCTACATACAATGAGGCTGTTGCATCCGTTGACCGCGAGAAGTGGGTTTCTGCTATGCAAGAAGAGATGCAATCGCTTGATAAGAATGGCACATGGTAAGTTGTGCGCTTGCCTAAACAGAAGAAGGTCGTCCGCTGTAAGTGGATATACAAGAGAAAGGAAGGTTTGTCTCCTAATGAGCCTCCAAGCTTTAAGGCAAGGTTAGTAGCAAAAGGTTTTAGCCAGATTCCAGGTATTGACTATAATGATGTTTTCTCTCCGGTTGTGAAGCATAGCTCTATTCGTACTTTCTTTGGTATTGTTGCTATGCATGATCTTGAGCTTGAGCAGCTAGATGTAAAGACTACTTTTCTATATGGTGAACTGGAGGAGGAGATTTACATGAACCAACCTGAAGGGTTCATAGTTCCTAGAAAAGAGGATTTTGTGTGCAAATTGAAGAGATCGCTTTATGGTTTGAAGCAATCTCCAAGACAGTGGTATAAAAGGTTTGATTCATTTATGATCTCACAAGGTTTTAAGAGATCTCAGTTTGATAGCTGTGTTTATATAAAGTTTGTTAATGGATCACCTATTTACTTGTTGTTATATGTTGATGATATGTTAATTGCTGCCAAGAGCATGAAAGAAATCACTACTTTGAAGGCACACCTAAGTAGTGAATTTGAGATGAAAGATCTTGGTGCTGCTAAGAAAATCCTAGGTATGTGATGGCTCAATGCACGGCGCCCAGAAAAATGCTTGATGGCGGTGTTGATGCAGAGCTCGTTGGGAACCCCAAGAGGAAGGTATGATGAGCACAGCAGCAAGTTTCCCTCAGTTATGAAACCAATGTTTAATCGAACCAGTAGGAGCAAGTAAACACCTCAAAGGTGCTACTAGCTGAGCTTTGGCAGGGCGCACTACCGGTACTAGTAGCAACATGGAGACCTGCACAACACAACCACAAAACTTTGTCCCCAACTTGCGATGAGGTTGTCAATCTCACCGTGTTTTGCGGAAAACAAAGGATTAAACGTATCAAATGGAAAGAAGCAAAAGTTTGTAGAAAGTAAACTCAAAGCAGTAACAGTTTATAGATTGTATGTAAAGTAAAGGACCGGGATCCATAGTTCACTAGAGGTGGCTCTCCTTAGATAGATAACATGCTGGGTGAACAAATTACAGCGAGGCAATGGACAAACACCGAGAAAGCAATACATGCATATACTAATCATCTTGACTCCTTTGAGACTTGATTGGGCAATACAACATAACACATAGACCGCCATCCAACTGCATCTATGACTAATAATCCACCTTCAGGTTATCATCCAAACCCCCTCCAGTATTAAGTTGCAAGCAACAGATTATTGCTTTATGAACTGCGTGTAAAGTAAACAATACAATTGTTCTATGAACAAAGGATCATTGTTTTCTCCCTAGTAGCAACAACACATCTAGTACCTTAGAGATTTCTGTCACTTCCCCAGATTACCAGAGGCATGAACCCACTATCGAGCATAAATACTAACTCTTGGAGTTGCTAGCATCTACTTGGCCAAGATAGCTACTAACAATGGAAAGCATGCAAGATCTCAAATAACAAAGACATGATAGAATCAATAATCAATCTGAAATAGCATCTAAATATCCATCGGATCCCCGCAAACACAACATGTATGAATTACAAAAAGATGATCTTGATCATGAACGGAGCTCACAAGATCTAAACATGAAAGCACAAAGGAGGAGAAACCAGCCATCTAGCTACTACATGGATCTGTAGTCCAAGGATGAACTACTCAGGCATCACACTGGAGGCTTGCATGGTGATGAAGAAGGCCTCCAGGGTGAATTCCCCTCTCCGGCAGGGTGCCGGGAAGAGCTTCAGATCCCTCCCGATCTAGGGATGGAGATGATGGCGGCTACAGACTGTTTCGTGGATTTTTGATCGGGTACCTAGGGTTTTCGCCCCGAGGGCAACTTATAGGCGGAAGGAGAGGCCGAGGGGGTGCTGGGGGTGGCCAGACCACCCCCTGGCGTGGGCCAGGCCTGGCCGTGCGGCCAGGTGGTGTGGCTGGCCCCCAGCCCTTCTCCGTCTCGTATTCTGGCACTTGATCCCTTCCGGAAAAATAGGAACTTTGGCTTTTGTCCCGTCCAATTCCGAGAATATTCATTTTCTGACTTTTCTAGAACCAAAAACAACAGAAAACAGGCAGCTGGCACTGTGGCTCTTGTTAATAGGTTAGTCCAAGAAATCATAATAAAAGTACTCCAAAGTTGGAACAAAACACAAGAAAGTGGATAAAACCAAGCATGGAACATCAAAAATTATAGATACATTTGCAATGTATCAACATCCCCAAGCTTAAATCCTGCTTGTCCTCGAGTAGGTAAGTGATAAAAAGAAAGACTAATTTCTAAGGTGACATGCACCATCAAAGACTTGATCAAAGTATTTGCAAAACACTCAAAGCTGGAATCATAGTACTTCAATCATAACATGAAAGACAAAGTTCTAGCAATAAGCAAAGAAACTATGATACAACATGAAAAGGCACAAACAAAAGATTCATGAATAACATGCTTTGCAAGACGTTTGTTTGTTTCACATAAAGAAAACATAGCATAATAGTATTCAGCTTGTCCCTCAATAGAGTAGCAAATATAAATGCATGGGACACCTTAAAAGTTCATAAGAGTGACTAGATACAATAGTTTCAAACAAACAATATCAAGTTATGCATCAATCAACTAGTCTTGGGACAATGCACATAGAACTAAGAATGGCCACTATGCTCTCAAAGTAGGTGCATAAAGGTAGAAGGTGGAGACTCAATATAATGGTGGAAGAAAAGCCTTTTGTAAAAGGAAGTAGGGATTCAAGTATCATAAAGAGCTTCCAAAAATTATGGTACTTATAGCTTTCAGCTCTCATTGCCCCTATCATAAGCATCTTGAAGGTGATTAAGGTTAAAGTGACACAACTAAGAGGATATGCTTGACAAGTTATAAACCGAAATCTCATGCCCCTTACTTATGAAGACCGATCCTCATGCTACTCAACTCTAGTCACGAGTAAGCTCTTGTCATTGTAAGTATATGTGTATCATTAAGAACCGCCAACAGGGTACCCCTTGCACATGATACGGGAGCTTTCCCATGATCAAAATGACAAGGCAAGCAGACAATGAGCATCTCAACGATCTTTTTATTTGCTATTTGCATAGGTTTTTATTGAGGATGCTTCATAGAGTGCTCATTATGGTGATGCTGCAAGTTTCCACCATGATTAGGCATGGCTTAGGCTAGCGGCCCAGGCGTTTCTCTAACACACATACAAACTCCATGATCATACAAGTTCCACTTTTATTTCACACCGTCAGGATCCGTAAGCAAAAGGACATAATATCAACGGGGTACAAAGTACAAGTGCAATGTTGAAAGCGTTCCCCATGGTACATGGTTCTGCTAATTTCAACTTATAAAGCGCAAGCATATACGCAACAAAGAAGGACCCAATGGTTCAAGTTTATTAGAGGCAATAAAGTAAAGTGTGCCATCAAGTTCGTGAGAGCTTTAATCACTAGTTTTCTCATAACAAGTGAAAGGTAGACAAAAGCATGAATATACTTGGAATAGCATAAGCTAGTAGGTAGGTATGGTGGCCTCTTTGGAATAACTTGGTTTAGGGAGTTGGATGCATGAGTTGAACTCATACTTTGTGGTGGAGGCTAGCAAAAGACTGGGAGCGACAAACTAAGAGAGCAATAATGGCCATAATCATGTAGAGCGACAAAACATCATTGATAAAAGCATAAAGTGATACTACAAGTTGAAAACTAAAGGATCATAAAGGCTATGGTGACTTGTGACAGTCATAACATGGTGTGAGCATGTGCCAAGTCAACCCAAATAAAGCATCAAAAGAGAATACCACTATACTATGCTTTAATATGCTAAAACAACACATGATTCATCCAAGGAACATTAAGCAATCTCAATTGTTTATAACAAGTCATGCTACAACAAAGAATACTAAGCATAAAGACAAAACAATATCAAGCATGGCATGACAAAGCATGGCCACGGTCAAGAACGAGCTCTTTTTACCACATAAGCATGAACTTATCTACTCTTTTCCAAACGAAACCAAACTATTTGCAAACCAAAGTATGAAAGAGGGGGTCCAACCAATTTATTCAGAAAACTAATCAAACCAAGAAAACTAAAAACCAAAACGAAAACGAAAAGGAAGACGCTCCAAGAAAAACACAACTGTGCATGAAACAATAAAAATGAAGCGTTTGGAAGAAACCTGGATTTTTTATTGATGAAGAAGGGGATGCCTTGGGCATCCCCAAACTTTAATGCTTGTACTTCTTGGATATTTCTTGGGGTGACACGTGTGACATCCCTAAGATTGAGCTTTAGTCCATCCTTCATCTCGTTACTCATTCCTTCCATACACCTAAAAATTTTCCTTCATACAAAACTTCACACAATCTCATTAGCAACATTAGTGCACTTAAGATAAATAAGTCTCAAGGTTCAGTTCTAACACCAAATAAACCTCCATTAGAATACTAGATACTGTAGCACTTCCCTCAAAAAGCTCAATTCCCCAAAAGAAATCAAGAAGGAACTAACAAGAAGCAAATGCAGAAAATGGCAGAAATCTGTCAAAACAGACCAGAAGGTAAAGACGATTTTTTTCGAAGACCTTCTGTTCCTCAAATCAAAAAGTGTTGAACTAACTAAAGTTAGATAACAACCTGGGGCAAAATCACAAAAAATTACAGATCATTCCGACGTACAGAACTCTCTCAGGAATTTTTATGGTGAAGCACAGAAATCTGTTTCGGGACAGCAACTTTCCCAATCATTACTTCACTCTCATTAGAGGTTACTCTTGGCACAAAAATCAAATAAAAAGGATAAGGAGAGGTTATTACAGAGGTAATAACTTCCAAGACTCAACTTAAACTCTTGGGTTATCTCCCAACAAGTACTTTTCTTTAACGCCTTTAAGTTAGGCATAAGAACCAAAGAAAGAATCAAGTGTTCTCAAATAAAGAAGCATTAAGACCAAATTTTGTTTTCATAGGAGAAGCAAAAGAAATCTTTTCTCTCTTTTTAAGGAAGTGTTCTATACCTTTCTTGAGTGGGAGTTGATATTTAATGGTGCCTTCTTTCATATCAATGATGACACCAACAGTTCTAAGAAAAGGTCTTCCCAAAGTAATAGGACAACAAGCATTGTATTGAACATCCAAAACATAGAAATCAACAGGGACATAGGAATCATTAACCATAATAAGAACATCATTAAGACTCCCCATGACTTTTTTTTAGCATTAGCATCAAGTGGGATATTCAAATAACAATCTTCAAGAGGAGGCAAATCAAGCATATCATAAATCCTTCTAGGCATAATAGAAACACTACTATCAAGATCACACAAAGCTTTGAAATCAAAGTCGTTCACTTTCATATTAATGATGGATTCCCAACCATCTTCTTGTTTTATAAGAATAGAAGCTTTATGTTTCATCTTTTCTTATTTAATCTTTATGAGAGCATCAGTAATGTGTTTTGTAAAAGCCATGTTCATAGCACTAGCATTAGGACTTTTAGCAAGCTTTTGTAGGAACTTAATAACTTCACAGATGTTGCAACCATCAATATCAAAATCAACTTTATCATCTAAGGTTGTAGAACTATTAGTGGCCTCAACACTAGTGGTGGTGATAGTAGAAACACTAATGTTTCTAGCAATTTCATCTTCTCTTTCCCACTTAGCATGTAATTCAGCTAATAGTCTAACATTTTCATCAATTCTTACTTGTATGGCATTAGTAGCTGCAAAGGGATTCTCATTAGTTTCAGGTTTAGCAGCCATTTTATTCAAGGTAGATTGAGCTTCAGCCAAAGATGCTATATTTCTTTCAGCATTAGAGAGTTTTTCCTCAATAGTTTTATTGAAAGCAGTTTGTTTACTAATAAACTCTTTAAGCATAACCTCAAGTTCAGAGGGAGCACTCTTATTATTGTTGTAAGAATTTCCATAAGCATTACCATTGTTGGGAGGATATGGCTTATAATTGTTGTTACCAAAAATTGTTTCTATAAGCATTCATACCATAAGCATTGTTGCCAAAGTTGTTATTTCTTATGAAGTTCATATCAACTTGCTCTTCTTGAGCAACCAAAGAGGCTAAAGGAACATTATTTGGATCAATATGGGCTTTCCCATTAACAAGCATGGACATAATAATATCAATCTTATCACTCAAGGAGGAGGTTTCTTCAACATAATTTACCTTCTTACCTTGTGGAGCTCTCTCGGTATGCCATTCAGAATAATTAACCATCATATTGTCCAAAAGTTTTGTTGCAGCACCCAAAGTGATGGTCATAAAGGTACCTCCAGCAGCTGAATCCAGTAGGTTCCTTGAAGAATAGTTCAATCCTGCATAAAAAGTTTGGATGATCATCCAAGCAGTCAGTCCATGAGTGTGACAATTCTTTACCAAAGATTTCATTCTTTCCCAAGCTTGAGCAACATGCTCATTATCAAGTTGTTTAAACTTCATTATTTCACTTCTCATGGAGATAATCTTAGCAGGAGGATAGTATTTTCCAATAAAAGCATCTTTGCACTTAGTCCAAGAATCAATACTATTCCTAGTTAAGGAATTCAACCACTCTTTAGCTTTTCCTCTCAAAGAGAAAGGAAACAATTTTAGCTTAATAATATCACCATCTATATCCCTATGCTTTTGCATCTCACAAAGTTCAACAATTATTTAGATGGGAAGCAGCATCTTCATTACCAATACCAGAAAATTGATCTCTCATAACAAGGTTGAGCAAAGCAGGTTTTATCTCAAAGAAAGTATTTTCAGCCACAGGTGGAGCAATAGGTGTGCTCATAAAATCATTGTTGTTGGTGCTAGTGAAGTCACACAACTTAGTGTTTTCAAGAGTAGTCATTTTTTTGGGTTTTCAAATAAGAAAGCAAACAAGTAAAACTAATATTTTTGTGTTTTTTGAAGAACAAAACAAGCAAACAAAGCAAAACAAAAACAACAAAGTAAAGAGATTGGTTATGAGGGACTCCCCTTGTGAAGATGTCCTTGACTCCCCGGCAACGGCGCCAGAAAAATGCTTCATGGCTCAATGCACGGCGCCTAGAAAAATGCTTGATGGCGGTGTTGATGTAGAGCTCGTTGGGAACCCCAAGAGGAAGGTATGATGAGCACAGCAGCAAGTTTCCCTCAGTTATGAAACCAAGGTTTAATCGAACCAGTAGGAGCAAGGAAACACCTCAAAGGTGTTACTAGCTGAGCTTTGGCAGGGCGCACTACCGGTGCTAGTAGCAATGTGGAGACATGCACAACACAACCACAAAACTTTGTCCCCAACTTGCGATGAGGTTGTCAATCTCACCGTGTTTTGCGGAAAACAAAGGATTAAACATATCGAATGGAAAGAAGTAAAAGTTTTCAGTAAGTAAACACAAAGCAATAACAGTTTATAGATTGTATGTAAAGTAAAGGACCGGGATCCATAGTTCACTAGAGGTGGCTCTCCTTAGATAGATAACATGCTGGGTGAACAAATTACAGCGGGGCAATTGACAAACATCGAGAAAGCAATACATGCATATACTAATCATCTTGACTCCTTTGAGACTTGATTGGGCATTACAACATAATATATAGACCGCCATCCAACTACATCTATGACTAATAATCCACCTTCAGGTTATCATCCGAACCCCCTCCAGTATTAAGCTGCAAGCAACAGATTATTGCTTTACGAACTGCGTGTAAAGTAAACAATACAATTGTTCTATGAACAAAGGATCGTTGTTTTCTCCCTAGTAGCAATAACACATCTAGTACCTTAGAGATTTCTGTCACTTCCCCAGATTACCAGAGGCATGAACCCACTATCAAGCATAAATACTAACTCTTGGAGTTGCTAGCATCTACTTGGCCAAGATAGCTACTAACAACGGAAAGCATGCAAGATCTCAAATAACAAAGACATGATAGAATCAATAATCAATCTGAAATAGCATCTCAATATCCATCGGATCCCCGCAAACACAACATGTATGAATTACAAAAAGATGATCTTGATCATGAATGGAGCTCACAAGATCTAAACATGAAAGCACAAAGGAGGAGAAACCAGCCATCTAGCTACTACATGGATCCGTAGTCCAAGGATGAACTACTCATGCATCACACCGGAGGCTTGCATGGTGATGAAGAAGGCCTCCAGGGTGAATTCCCCTCTCCGGCAGGGTGCCGGGAAGAGCTTCAGATCCCTCCCGATCTAGGGATGGAGATGACGGCGGCTACAGACTCTTTCGTGGATTTTTGATCGGGTACCTAGGGTTTTCGTTCCGAGGGCAACTTATAGGCGGAAGGAGAGGCAGAGGGGGTGCTGGGGGCGGCCAGACCACCCCCTGGCACGGGCCAGGCCTGGCCGCGCGGCCAGGTGGTGTGGCCGGCCCCCAGCCCTTCTCCGTCTCGTATTCTGGCACTTGATCCCTTCCAGAAAAATAGGCACTGGCTTTTCTGGAACCAAAAACAACAGAAAACAGGCAGCTGGCACTATGGCTCTTATTAATAGGTTAGTCCAAGAAATCATAATAAAAGTACTCCAAAGTTGGAACAAAACACAAGAAAGTGGATAAAACCAAGCATGGAACATCAAAAATTATAGATACATTTGCAATGTATCAGTATGGAAATTAAACGGGACAAAAAATCTAGGTTGTTGTTTCTTAGTCAGCAAAGTTACGTTGAGAAAGTTCTTCAACGTTTTAATATGCATGATGCAAAGTCAGTTAGTACTCCTGTTGCTCCTCACTTTAAATTTTCAGCATTGCAATGTTCTAGTTCTGATGAAGATACTGAGTACATGTCTCGAGTTCCTTATTCTAGTGCTGTTGGTTCCTTGATGTATGTCATGGTTTGCTCTCGCCCTGATTTATCATATGCTATGAGTTTGGTGAGTCGTTACATGGATAATCCTAGTAAAGAACATTGGAAAGTTGTTCAGTGGATTTTCAGGTATCTCCGTGGCACATCGAATGCTTGCTTGAAGTTTGGCAAGACTGGTGAGGGACTCGCAGGCTATGTGGATTCAGATTTTGCTGCCGACTTGGATAAGAGGAGGTCCCTCACAGGTTATGTGTTCACGATAGGTGGATGTGCCGTGAGTTGGAAGGCAACGCTGCAACCAGTTATTGCTTTATCTACAACCAAAGCAGAATATATGGATGTTGCTGAAACTTGCAAAGAGTCTATTTGGTTGAAAGGTTTGTATGCTGAGCTTTGTCAGGATGATTCTTGCATTAGCCTGTTCTGTGACAATCAAAGTGTTATTTACCTTACTAAGGATCAGATGTTCCATGAGAGAACAAAGCACATTGATATCAAGTACCATTATGTTCGTGACATTGTTGTACAAGGTACACTAAAGGTATGCAAGATAAGCACTCATGATAATCCTGCTGATATGATGACAAAGCCTGTTCCTGTTGCTAAGTTTGAGCTATGCTCAAGCTTAGTTGGTATAACTGCTTAGCCCAAGTGGCTATTGGCGCCGAAAGTGTTTCTTGTTTGTTCAGGGAGATGATTGCTGTTGATGGTACAAGAAGGAATTTGTTATATGTTGATCCAAATTCTACAAAGTAAAAGCCAACTTTTGACGGAGCGGGCCCGTCGCCGATGCGGAGCGGAGTCTGAAGTTGGCCCACTCCGTGCCCAACAGGGACGCCTGTGGGGGGTGCGGGGGGCGACAGCCCCCCGCGGTACGGATCGTTGATGACCTAGGTTACCACCGTTATATATACCTCTTGTAAGCTGCCAGCTGGGACATGTTGCATCTGTGAAATCCCCGGCGTTGTGTAAACACTCTCCGTTATAGTGAAGTTTCGCTGGCTGGTGCCCGTGGTTTTTCCCCTCTCTTTGTTGGAGAGGGTTTTCCACGTTAAATCTATGTCCCCCTCACTGCGATTTTATTTTCGTTCTTCGTTATTTACTTGTCGCAAAGCTAACAGAGAGGAGGAGGAAACCATGGCGGAGAGACATAGCCACCGCTCCATCGGGGACTACGCACACGTCCTATCCGATTAAATCCGCCGAGAAACGCACGAAAGAGGAGGGCACCGAGATCCTCCACCACCCAACCAGCCGCCTCGGGAAATGAGATTAGGGCGCCGAGCTCGTCCCCTGCGTGCCAGCTGTCTCGAGAAGGAGAGGAGGGCACCGACCCTCGGGAGAATATGTGGGCGGTGGCGATGGGTGTAGCCAACAATGATGGGAATTGGAGAGGAGAGGAGAGGATTATTTGGTAGTGGAATATCGGCACCGCTTTGACCCTGCCTCATGGAGAGAGGGGCCAGGGAGGGCACGTGTCCCTGCTGCAACCTTCCTCTCGAAGCCGCGATTACCGCAATACCGGAGGAGAACGGGTGATGTGGTGATCTAAGGTTGGCTGAAACCGGGAACCTACAGTAACACGCTACCATCGCTAATTTTGAGCTACGCGGAGCGCTAACAGCTCGCGATTCGTTTGACCAAAACGTTCACATATAGCACGGCTCTGAAGACGGGAAGCACTGTAGATGTACAAAACTTGTACATCTGCAATGCGATCGCTGAGGTGGCACGGCCCATCGATTGCTGAAACGGTTGTCTTTCATATATGTAGTTATTATTATTATGCGAAGCAAAAAAAATGCTAAAATGCATACCCCGTGCAAGGACATAATTGTACATTTCCGAGTGTTTCATTGGAAGTTTCGATGTTCCAATGCATCATCAGACTTCATGGCTTAATTCATATAAAAAAAATTCCGAACTTATTTTTATTTTTATTATGTTGAGATCATTTAATTTGTTGGATTCAAAACTATGCTCTTTTTTCTTCTTCTCACAAGCCACTTTCCACTTAGTTGCAAGAATCTTCTTTTACTGAGTTTAACCTTTTCGTAATGAAGGGAAAATGTTATTCCTTTTACATAATCAAGCAAGAAAATGCACAATCATGGGCTAAAATCATTCTGTCGAGATGAAATTCATCAAACATTTAACTCATCTTGTCCATGAGCGGCCACTCTTCGTCACATATTTGTGACTGTGAGCCGGGCGAATTTCCTTCTACACACATGGGGCCTAGCTCTATAGATCCCAAGCACGAGTTGGCTGGGCCCACATTAGTTTCTGTTATCTTAGTTAGAGCATCTTCTCTGGTGCCCCCATGGCCCCATCGACCAATAGGGATTCAAACACGAAAAAAGCCCTAGCAACGCCCCACATCGGTCTAGACATGCCCAAAAAGCGTATGGCACCCCCCTCGTTCTCCACCAACCTTCGGGGCCAACTCGGGGGTAACAAACACCCCGAACATAGACACTACATAGGATTCCAACAAGCGGGCCCAACATGCCATTGGCATGGAGGTCGGTGAGCCCTGTTTAATGGCGCCCACCCACTTTCTCGGTTCATGAGGAGGATGTTGTGCCTTCCCCACACGACGCTGGTATGGATACCGACGAATGGCACCCCCACCGACCACGCACATGTCCGTCTTTATCTGGCCTATCTCGGCGCGCCATACCAATGCCGATAGTTGCTCGAGCCGAAGCCGACCCTCGCTATGGCTACACGATGACGCGTGGGATGCGCTCTTCCGCGACGAGAGCAAGGCCGTTCGTGCTAGGTCTAGTTTAAAGTTTGGTGGAATTATGTTCAAATTTCGTTATAAATATCCTAAATTTTGAACAAAACTCAAGTCGTTCGGTTAAATTTCAGTGTTTATTAAAAAAAATTGAGACTGCTTCAGACCCTTATAAGTTCGGACACGTATTTGTCGCTCCATAGCGGACACAAATTGGGGTGGGTCTGACACGGTAGGGGAACACAGGTGGAGATGCTCTTAGCGCAAGCTTCCTCTTGTTATAGTGTTTTAAGCTCGACTTTTGATGACCACTACTTTTCACTATATATGTATAGAACACATGAAAAATATTACATTACGAATTTATTTTTTAGACACAAATAAAAATACGATTTACAAATCCTCAGTTTGAATATTCAAGCTAATATTTATACTCGTCGTTTTAAAGATTTGTCTAAAGACATTCCAAAACGATACTATCAATTTATTGTACGAAGAGAGTAGACGAGCTAAGTGAATCTCGACCAGAACTTCGAATATATACTGTATACGTTAAGATAATGATTACGAATCCTTGGTGCTAAAAATATTTGATTCGTTTCAAATATAGAGATTGCCACATGCTCCAACTGCTGGAATGAGAGTCAAAATGTTCGAAAAATCTGTTTCGTCGAAACCCTAGTGCGGCGACGCCCGGGCCCTCCTCGCGTTCCCCCCTCCCTCGTCGCCGCCGGAGGCTGTCTTCGGGCAAAGCCCCGGAGGCGACGACGGCGGGATCCTCTTCTCCCCTGATTCGGTGGCGGCGGCGCGGGCCGTAGCGGCCGGTGGGGGCGCGGTGCTGGGCGAGCGGCACGACGGCATGGCTGTTCTGCGGCGGCACGACGACCTCGCGGGTGTGTGGCCCCGCAGCGGCGACTGCGCGTGCAGTCCAGAGGCAGGGGCCGCGAGCTGGATCTCCGTCGTCGGGGGATGGCCTGGGGTTGGCTGTGAGCGTCCGGGGCGGCGTTCGGTGGCGGTGTGCGGCGCACCGGGTCGGGGATGGGCAAGGTGGCGACCTCGCTCGGGCCGGGGCAGGGCCTCTAGCCCGCTCGAGCCCATTCCCCTAACATATCTAGAGTTCGTCTCTGGCAGGGCGCCGATCTGGCCGGTGTCGGGGTGCACGCGGCGCGGCGGCGCTGTGGTGACGTGGTGGCGTGGTCAGGAATGGGTAGGGAGGCCGGTTCTTCCGCCTCGTGCTCGGGCCGGAGCAGGGGCTCGGGGCCCTTGCGAGCCCATCTCCCTCCCGTAGATCTTTGACGGCTGCAGCCATGGGGGCTGGAGGGTGTCGATCTAGGGGCCTAGCTCGTCATCTTGCTGTTCTTCGGACCTGCATAGTGAAGTCATGTCCTTCTCTGCGTTCTTCGTTGCTTCTGCTTGGACGCCGGGGCGGCGGCCCTGGACGGCGGGGGCCTCTTTGGCGTGTGTGCGAGCCAGGGGCCCAGGTGTTGTCCGGTTACCATGGTCCGTGTGGGCGGCATGGTGGTCGGGGAGTTGCTCGACGGGGCGGTGGTGCGGTTGCCCGTCTCGGCGGCAGTCCGCCCCTCGTGTTGGAGTTAGAAGGCGGTGCCGAGGGGAAACCCTATCCTTTGGGCTGCGACGATGGCGCCTACATGCGTCGTTCCCTTGGTGAATGCGCCGTTACGGTGCTTTCGGTCTCCCTCGTGCTTCGGGTGAAAACCCTGATCCTCGGATCGGGCGGTGGCGGCGCTTTGGTGTCGTGCTCTTCTTGAAGACACCATCTTGGAGCCCTCGTCGTGTGGCTAGCCGGCGGAGTTTTGGTGGAGCTGTGGTGTCTTTGGACGGTTGGAGTTGCGGCGTGTCTCCCTCGGCATGGTTTTCTGCGGATCGGCTCCCTCTCTCCTTGGGGCTTCCTCGATGCGGCCTGGGGCCTACAAGCAGCCTGGTTTGGTTCCTGAAGGTGGTCGGCTTCTGGTGGCGTTGCTGCAGCGGTGGCGGGATCTCGACGGTGCGTGTGAAAATGACTCATCCTCTGGAGGAGCTCCGTCCCGACACTGTAGACGTCTTGAGCTCGTCTTCCGCTTTTGTAGTAACTGTAATGGCCTTGCCCTTTCGAGTGTAGCGTCGTAGTTTGCCCTCTTGTGCGGATGGTTTGCTCTTTCGTATAAGCTGGATGCAGTACCTTGTATCCTGTCGTCGTTTGATGTTATTAATTTAACGTCGGACCTCTAGCCTTTTATATTAAAAAACAGTCATAAGTGTCCTGCCATAGAACTTGACTTACTCCGGCATATACGGAAAGGATTCCAACGGTGGGCCAAGGTCCTGAAAAGAGCCATTCAACCGTGGCAGTACGAATCAACAGTTAAAACACTTGATTCCGCAATCGCAAGATCGTGATGAGCAAAAGTCGATAAAAATTAAAATGCATATCCCATGCTGGGTTTTGAGGTTTTCATTGGAAGTTCCGATGCTTCAATGCATCATCTATAATTCACATTTCTTAATAGGCTTTACTTCGATCCACTTCGTAAATTTGAGAAACGTTACGGCCGTAGTCCCATCACATTTTCTAATAGGCTTTACTTCGATCCACTTCGTAAATTTATCCATCATAACCAAAATGTGAGTCATGTTTTCCCTTGCTAGTTTAAACGGACCAACCATATCCAAACACCATACAACAAATGGCCCTGTAATTGGTATGATCTTGAGCTCCGACATTGGTATATGTGTCTTAGTAGCATACCTCTGACAACCATTGCATTTTCTCACCAGATCTTCTGGTTGTTCTAAGGCACTGGGCCAGTAGAACCCATGCTGGAATGCTTTTGCCACCAAGGCTCTGGATGAAGCATGATGCCCGCATTCTCCTTGGTGTATATCTCGGAGGATGTCAAGCCCTTCTTCCGGGTCAACGCATCGCTGGAAGACATTGGTTACACTCCGTTTGTACAGCTCGGAATTGATAATCGTGTATGCTTTTGCTCTCCTCTGAGTTTGCCTGGCTAACACCTCCTCAGTGGGTAACGTTCCATTTTTCAAGAATTGAAATATAGGCAATGCCCAAGCTGGTATCGCTCGTGCAGGGAACACATCCTCATCAATTTTCATCTGATCCACTGGCATAACTTCAACCGGATCACGCTGAGCAGTCCCCGGATCCTGCGAGGTAGTCCCCGGGTTCGCTGAGGCAGTCCCCGGGTTTGCTGATGCAGTCCCCGAGTTTCGCGCACTACCTCCCATGTCAATGTCCATGGGCTCAGCTCCGGATTTTGTATCTTCCGGGACATAGATCGAGTCGGTTCCTGGGGATGGCCTGATAGATGGTTTTCTGAGGTGTTCCAATGCTACACCCGGTGGAACTGCTTGTCGGGTTGATCCGAGCTTCGATAGCATGTTGGCAGCCTCATTTTCCACCCGAGGCACATGGTGAAATTCACACCCCTCAAAGTAACCAGATATCTTCTGTACATGAAATCTGTACAGCGCCATGTTTGGATCAAGGGCGTCCCACAATCCTGATACTTGCTGTACCACCAAATCCGAGTCGCCAAAGCATATGATCCGACGTATCCCAATCTCTTTTGCTACCTTGAGCCCATGCACAGTGCTTCATACTCTACGACATTATTCGATGTCGCAAAATGGATTTGGAGCACATATTTCAGCTGGTCCTTCTTTGGTGAGGTAAGCACAACTCCGACGCCTAGCCCGGTTTTTGTTTTTGACCCGTCAAAGTGCATCCTCCAGTAGTTCGGATCTGGTGGTGGTGGTTCGTATTGTTCCTCGACCCAATCTACAAAAAAGTCCGCCACTGCCTGAGACTTGATTTCTTCTCTTCTGTCATATTGTGGCGCATAAGGAGCTAGTTCAATTGCCCATTTTGCGATTCGACCACTTGCATCCTTGTTACCCATTATCTCAGATATGGGAGCCTCACATATTACTTTGATGGGGTGCTCCTCAAAGTAACTTTAACTTCTTTGCCGCCATATAGACACCATATGCCACCTTTTGAAAGTGCGGGTAGTTCTGTTTTGAGGCAGATAATACCTCGCTCAAGTAATACACTAGCCTCTGCACCGACTTACCCTCTTCATCGCGCTCTACTACAATCACTGCACTTACAACTCGGTTGGTTGCGGCTATGTAGAGCAACATTGGCTCCTTTGATAGTGGAGAGGCTAACACTAGTGCAGTGGCTAACATCTTTTTTAAGTGGGCAAAGGCTTCATCGACCTATGGCGTCCAAACAAACTTATCCGACTTTTTCATGAGTTGGTAGAGAGGCAATGCCTTTTCTCCCAACCGACATACAAACCGACTCAACGATGCTAGGCACCCAGTGAACTTCTGGACATCGCTAAAACACTTCGGCAGCTCCATTCGTTCAATGGCCCGGATCTTAGTTGGATTAACTTCGATACCTCGGCTGGAGACGAGAAATACGAGTAATTTTCCATCCGAGACACCGAAGGTACATTTTTCCGGGTTAAGCTTCATTCGGAACCTTCTCAAGTTCGCGAATGTCTGCCCGATATCGTCAAGGAGCGTTTTGCTTTCCTTGGTCTTGATAACCACATCATCCACATATACTTGTACATTTTTACCTATTTGGTCGTGCAAACATTTTTGTACACATCTTTGGTACGTTGCACCTGCATTACGTAAACCAAACGGCATAGTGCGATAGCAATAAGCCCCGTACGGGGTGATAAAAGCGGTCTTTATTTGATCATCCGGATTCAGAGGTATCTGGTGGAAACCAGAATATGCATCAATGAATGACAACAGTTCACATCCCGCGGTTGAGTCTATGACCTGATCTATCCTCGGCAGTGGAAATGGATCTTTTGGACACGCCTTGTTCAGGTTCGTGTAATCGATACATATACGCCAAACTACTGCCACGTTCGGATCATCCTTCTTCTTTTCTACCAGCATCGGATTAGAGAGCCAATCCGGATACAGTACTTCCATGATAAATCCTGCTGCTAGCAACCGAGCTATCTCGTCTCCAATGACTTTTCTCCTATCCTCGGCGAAGCGGCGGAGAGGTTGCTTCACGGGCCTTGCTCTGGGTCTTACGTTTAAAGAGTGCTCGGCCAACTCCCTCGGAACACCTTGCAAGTCCTGTGTAGACCAAGAAAAAATATCCCGATTCTCACGGAGGAAGTTGACGAGCTCGCTTTCCTATTTATCATTCAACCCGGCACCAATTGTTACGGTGCGCTCTGGGAACATATCATCAACAGGCACTTTCTTAGTATCCTTTGCGGCCTGGAACGAAACGCTACCATGCGGGTTGCTCAGCGCCGACATATACTGCTGCGCGGACTGAGCTAATGCCGCCACCTCTTGAATTTTTCTTTTCTCTTGCGCAATCACGAGTGACTCGGCTAGGTTAGACCCGGCTGAGGCACACTCAATGGAACGTCGGAAATCTCCTGCAATGGTAATCACTCCATTTGGCCCGGGCAACTTCATCTTCAGATAACTGATGTGGCAGCTTGCCATGAACTTGTTCAATGCTGGACTTCCGAGTAACGCGTGATATGCACTTTCCAAGTTCACCACCTCAAACTCCAGATTCTCAGTTCGGCAATTATCTCTCGTGCCGAACAATACGTCGACCCGGACTTTGCCTATGGGCTCACAAGAAATGCCTGGTACAATACCGTGGAAAGTTGTCCTTGTAGCCTGGAGCATGTTCTCCGAGATACCCAACTTGCGCATTGTATCCGCATACATAATGTTAATGCTACTTCCATTGTCAATCAGTACCTTGGAGAACCTCACATTGATGTTAGGCCCAATGAATGTCGGGTCCAGCACTAACGCATACGAACCAGGACTCGGCATAAGCTTGGGATGATCTTTGATGTTCCAGGTGATTTCCTGGTCTGACCAAGGCATGTACCTTGTCAACGCTGGCATTACCGCATTGACCTCCATATGTTGGCGCTGCAAGCTTTTCCTATCCGTTTCCTCAGTTGTGAACACACAGTAGCTCTAGTGATGCTCTATGTACTCATTTCTTCCCTCATTTCTAGGGTACCTCTGATCCGGCTGGTGTTGATTTTCCACCTGATGCACTGCATCCCTTCTCTCATTGTTGTCATACCTCGGCGGAGGGGGAGGCAACATTAGCTGTTGCGTGTTCGCTCCGGAGAGCAATTGCTGCCGGGGTAACTCCTACCGAGGTTGATCATTCCGGGGTGCCTGAGCATTCCCCGAACCACCTTGTTCTATCTTACGCATCCACTCACATTGCCTCGTTGTATGACTCAGTGGGTTACTCGGATTTGGCGTGTGAAACTTACACGGCTGATCCAACATCGACTCATAGGTGTACCTCGGACGGTCCTTCCTTTCTTGTCACTGTTTCTTTTGTTCTGGCGTCCAAGTTTTCTTGCCATCGTTTCTCGGAGTCCATTGCCCTCCAGTTTTCTGGCGTTGACTGCCCCCTGCTCCAGGCTGATCTTGATTCATAGCTACAACTTGTTGCGAACCGTACCGATGATCTGGTCTATCATCCCTCCTTTTACCTCTGTAGTCATTCCTTCGGGATGATCCGGCTCCATCTCTCTGGTAGTACTCCTCACTCGACTCGTTGGACACGAGCCTAGGTTGAGTTGGATCTCCTAGAGCATACGAATCAGCAATCCAGATCATCTCTGCCAACGTGGTGGGCATCTTCCTTTGTAACTTTTGCCACAGTTCGCTTGCATATCTGCATCCCTGTGCAAACCACGCTATGGCTTGTGATTCTATCATGCCCTCACATGAGTTTCTCACGGTACACCACCGAGTTAAAAACTCCCGGTCTGTCTCATTCGGTCTTTGCTTGCACATAGCTAGTGTCTGTGGCCTATTCGGCCTCTGATACGTACTCGAGAAATTGCTGATGAACATCTCTTCAAAATCTATCCAGCAGTTAATGCTTCCGGGTGGCAAATTGTTCAGTCATACCCTTGCCGGGCCTTCCAACATCTGGGGTACGAATCGTACAGCCCATCTCAAGTTGCCTGTAGCAATTTTCACAGCCGTTGCATAATTTATCAACCAATCCTCCGGCTTAGTGCTGCCGTCATACGTCTTCATGCCTCTGGGTAACTGGAAGTTAGGTACTGGTGGCTCTTTCATGATCCGGGGTCCAAAATACGCAGGACCCGGGGGACCTTGACTTTCAATCTGTTCCGACCTATACAGTCGATCCAGTTTCAACCTGGCATCATCCGGCATCAAATCCCTGCTTCCCAATCTTGACCCTATCACATGATAGTCCGGCCTTAGGTATCCTGCATTTACCATTTCCAAATCTCCGTCGTTGTACCGGTCTCATTCTCGTGGCGCATCTTTCCATTGCATACCTCGGCCGGCATTTTGCTCTTGCCTTGGCATATTCCGCTGCTGCGGTTGTCCTGTAGAGTTGCGCTGTCCGGCATTGCCGTTAACAGCGTTTCCTTGACCAACATTGCCTTGGTCACGGTTACCTTGGCCAGCTTCACCTCGGCTTACACTCCGTCGATCGTCGTTTCTTTGTACTTCTTTTGCCTTTCCTGCCCTTGTCGGGTCATACGGAACAATCTGCTTGTTTCTCCTGGCCGAGGTTACTACCTCCTCTCTCCTTTGACCATCATGAGGGGACGATGTGGCTCCAGTAGATTTCTCTGGGTTACCCACCGCTGAATGAACGATCTTGGAGGCCCCAGCTTTCTCCGGGTTTGCCCTAAGCAGTTCCTCATTTTGCCTGTTCGCAATCCGAACCAACTCATTGACCCGATCTTGCTGTCTCTGATGGGCTTCACCCGTCAGACCCTCTAGCTCGGATGCGGCTGCATCTGCTGCTCTGAGGTTTTTCGCCGGGGTACTGTACTTCGGCAGCCCCATGGACAAACCGTTTTCAGACTCCTCAATCCGAGTATCCCTTTCTTTGTTCATTTCACTCATGAGATTTCTCCCCTTCACTTTTACAGCATCTACTTTATTTGCCTTGGCGTACTCACGCAGCGTCATGTTCAACGACTGCTGAGCCGCAGCAATCTTTTTCGCTCCCTCCAGAATTTTCTGCCTAGTTTCCTCTAGCTCGGCCTGTGCCTGAGCCGGATCTACTACCGCTGCTACCGGGTTTGCCAGGCTATCCATAGCTTCTCTCAGTACATTTTCAGGCCTCTCTAGTGGAGGACCTGTACCTTTCCTTGGTTCCTTAGGCGTTACCTCCGGATCTGGTGCCGGATCCTTGCTTGCGCCTGCCCCCGGTGCAGTCATCATCACTTCAGCACGGTCCAGGGAGCGAGCGATACGTGCCCCATGAGCCACGCTAAGGGGTGGTTCCCCTGCTTCAACGACGCGCCGCGGATGAACGCATGATACGTCAACAGCAACGTAGACCTTGTGCGCACCCAACTTGACGAAGAGGCCGTTGCGTGGAAGTGGGCGCGTGCCTAAGCAGCCAGCGTTGTCGCTGACGAAGTCCAGCGCTCCAAAGAGCTGAACGAGCCCGGAGACGATGCGTTCGCCGGTGCCGATGAGGTTTCCCGTCCGGATCTTCACCCCTGCTAGCGCCGCTAGCCCCACGGTGGGCGCCAACTGTCGTGGTGGTGTCATGGCAGATGCCATGGATAGGCTAAAGGTGGGGACTAATACACGCTAGGGGAATCCAGGGAGGGATAGTGAAGTGATTCTCCACACAGAAGTTTATATTTGCTTTGTCCCCAAGGTTACAAGTGCTCCTAGAGCTGTATTGGCGAGAGGAGGAAGAAGGAGCTCTCTTTCTCTCGCTCACAGATCACCCTTAAAACCCTAGCCAAACTAGCCAAATCGGAACCCTTTCTACAGAAGCCCTAGCCCTCCTTATATAGGGGGGGCTAGGTCTCCATCTAGGGCATACGTGGAGGTATATTCCTAGAATATGCCATCTCCCAAAGTAGTAAGCCGACCGGGTTACTTTTCCCTCGCGTCACACATGCAGAGGCTACGTGAGCCTCAGCGGCGCCCGCGTCAGCCGACATGGGTATCGCCACCCTTGTCGGCCACGCCTCGGTGGTCCTGCCTTTGTCTGCTTCGCTCAGGCAGTGCGTACCGGGGCTTCTTTTGACCAGCGAGATTTCTTCCTTCTCCTAGAAGCTAGATGTGCCCCGGATCATAGTTGATCTGGCCACACCTGTTCTTGCATACAAGTTAAACATGCATTTCCGACTTACTGCTTAAGCCGGTTGAGACTTAGTTAGGCGAGCGCCCCCTGGTCCGGGTTACCCCGTGATTCGTCCTGCCTTGAGGTGACCCGGCCAGCATCCGCTTTGGCCTTGCCGAACCTCGGCTAACTCGGCCTTTATACCCCGGCGTGACCCTACCCGGGCGTATCCACCCAACACCCCGAGTGTCCAGTGGAATCGCATATTCGACTGGGGACTTTATGGAGTCTTTTCGAGTGCATGACCGAGTATATTTTCGAGTGTTTAGTTTGTGTCATAGGGATTGTTGATATACGTGCCTGATTTATCCGATGTATCGGTATTAGTTAACTGCCTTAGGGCAAAACAACGCAATCTACTCAAACTCGAGTCTCCGGACTCGAATTTGGAAAAGTGCTGGCGTAATTCGACTCAGGCCACGGAGGTCTTGCAGGAGTCGAATTCCACTGTATAATTGTGAGCACTCGACGTGTCCGTCACGGCATGTTCATCGTACCTGCAGGCACGGATATGTTTCTAGTAGTGCGCAGCAGATGCGTTGCCAGACCTTGTTCAGATCTTATCTTCATGTTGTAAGCGCACTATCCGAATTTTTTGTCATAGCGGAGATAATTCGGGTGGCCCAGGAGACGTAGTATCTTTGTAGGGAAAGTATGAGGCTGAGTCGCCATAGCATTCGGGTGTGGATGTTATCAACACACAGTGCGATGTACAAATAATCATAGGGTGCACGACCAGCGCTCCCTATGGGAGTAGCCCCCCGAGTGCCTGGTTGAGTCGAAGACTCAAGCGGGGACTAAAGATCTTTTCGCGACTGTTGTCGTCTTTCGCTGCTTGTATCAGTCGAATTTGCTGCCAGCACTCCCTATGGGAGTTGCCCATAGTCTTTAATCGAATCGTAGATTCGAGTGGTGGGTATATCCTAAATGTTCATATGTCTGCATGAAAATAATCGTAGGGTGCGCGACCAGCGCTCCCTATGGGAGTAGCCCCCGAGTGCTTGGTTGAGTCGAAGACTCGAGCAAGGACTCAAGTAGTCGAAATCTTTTGTTGCTGAAATCAATGACGTCAGTGCTGACGATGTGATGACTCGAGTGGCTTTGACGGGACGTGACGAGTGGTGGGTCCTACTTTCTGACTTCGATTTGACCAGGCGTGCGTAATCTTCTGTTTTAACTGCGTCTCCTCAATTTCCGCGCGTAATGGGAATAGTGGGGGGACGGTTCGTGCTTCGGCTTCGCCACGTGTCGATGGCGATGTGCGCCACGCGTGTAGTAGGGTTTCTGCTAGCCGTTGGATGGTGTCTGCGATGAGGTTAAGTAGTAGCACGGCTGCGGTAATTTCCCCATCTCTCTTCGTTGTTCTTTCCTCCATTGCCATTGCTGCTGCTCTCTGTTTCTTTGCGCACTTTCTCACTGCGGCGCTAGACCAGCTCCGTATCTTCCCCATCTACTTCCTCCGTTCTCACCGCCATCGGAAGATGGGCAAGAAGAAAGGAGGCGCCACCGCTGGGTCTGCCGCCGCCATTGCTGCCGCCAATAAGAAGGGCGGCTCCACCACTGTGGGAACTAGTGCCACCGGCGTTGGGAAGAAGAAGGGCGCGGGTACCCGCATCACCAATGGCGCTTGGTGAGCGTCTATCATCAAATCCTCCGATCTTCATCTTCGTCGTCAAGATGGAGTTCTTCCATCCGTGGAGGGCGATTCGCGAGTGCTCGGCGAGGAGGTAATCCCATGTCCTCCTCCTAGTTTCCGGGTGATGTTCCTTGCGTTCATCATCCGTGGTCTTTCTCTACCCCTGCATCCTTTATTCAGGGGCCTCATTTGCTTCTACGGGCTCTAGATGCATCAGCTGTCCCCAAATTCTATTCCCCACATCTCCTGCTTCATTACGCTTTGCGAGTGCTGGCTCGGGATCGAGCCGCACTTTGGCCTCTTTAAGAGGCTTTTTAAGCTGAAACGCCAGTCGGCGTCCGGTTCAGTAGTCTACGACGTAGGAGGCTGTGGAATCCACGTCGACTCCTCTGTCACCTACTTTGCCATCAAGCTCATCGCGTCCGTCCAAGGGTGAAGGGACAAATGGTTTTATACCCGCGACCAAAAGGCCGACAGAGAGCATTACGGATTTGCGCCCTTCGATCCCGCGACGTCGTGCAAGAGGAGGCGCTCCTGGAAGAACATAGTGATGCCTGGCGAGTCCGAGGAAACGGAGGTGCTGTACAAGCGCGTTTGTGACCTTGAAAGTCGCATAAGTAAAGAAGAGGGTGGTGCTGACCTCATTTGCACGTGGTTGCACCGTCGCGTCCAGCCTCTACAGGCTAGACTGCACCCAATGTACTGCTGGACCGGTGCGGACGATGTCACCCGCGTGTCTGTCGAGGGCATTTTTGCGGGTGAGGTAGATAATAGGGTGCGACTGGTTACCAAATACACCACCAAGGAGGTTCTCCCAGGCGAACCAGTCGTGCCTCCTTTCGATGCCTCTAACCCCCCTCCTGAGGTAGAGTTATTCTGTGAAATAGTTTCCTTTTGCGACTGCCTTTATGATGTTTTTTGATATATAATGTTGTATCTTCTGAATGTAGGACTGAAGGTGTCTCCCAACTTGCCCCCTCAACCTGAAGGGATTATCCCACGTGAAGTGGACGAAGAGGACGAGTCGGAGTCGACCGTCCCAATTGAAGAGGAGGAGGGAGCCCCCGAGTTCAGCGGCCAGGACACTCGCAAGCGATCCCGCAGCAAGGACTAGGATGCCTCGTCGCCATCAACACCAGAAGGCCCTTCTGCTATTGCAGAGGAGCCGGTCCCCGCCGTTCCTGTGCGCTCCATGGCTCCTCCTGCCCGGAAGAAGCTGCGGCTGCCAAAGGAGTCATCGGAGTCGGATGAGCAATCCTTCGACCTTGATAAATTTGACTGGTGAGTTCGTGATGTTGCCTTAGTTTCTTTGTTTGGAGTTGCTTTCCCTAAGGTTTTTGCTTGACGTGTTTTGCAGTCAAGCGGCATCGTCGTCTTCTGGCGATGTCCAATTTGTGAAGGAATCCGGAGTCACAGACTCCAAGGCCAAAGAAGTGGCCGACCGATCTTCTTCTCCTCCATTGGCGGCCCACTCTGGGCACAATTCTTAGAGTTCCCCGCATGCTGGGGAACACCAAATTGTTACTCGGACGACTGCACGATAATCATCTTCGGAGTCTCTGGAGGACCACGTAAGCGTCCTTTTGTTTGTTTTGGCAGTCGAATATATACTTGGTGCTGTTACTGAACTTTGTTTTCTTCTAATGCATCTCATCGTGAAGGAGGTTGCTCTCCTGGCGGAGCAAGTTCTGGAGATGGGTCGACAATATGCACGGCTGGACAATCGCCATCGTGTTGTTGAAGGTTAGTATTGCCTTTGTATTTGTATTGGTGAAGTGTCTAGATGTGATTTATGATACGTCCTCTCTTGCAGTTGAGCATGACGAGCTTTTGTGTCATGCTGCTTCACTTGAGAAGGCGCTTGCCGTGGCGGCGAAGAGTTGCGACGAAGCAATCGTGACCTTGGAGGAATCGCAAAAGCACGAGGAGGACTTGCGGAAGCGCGAGGAGGACTTGCATTCCTCCAATGCCGAGAGGGAGAAGTTGCTCGAGGAGCAGCTTTTCTCGATTGCTAAGTCCCTCTCAGGTATTCGTTCAACTGAATTTTCTTTGTTTCTTGCTTCGACATCGTGGTATTGTACCAACATTTTGCTGTATGAAGATGTCGGTGGCCTGAGCTTTGACGCCCAGGCTCTTCGTCGTGACGATGCATTGGCTGGTGCCGTCGCCGCATTCGAAGACCACAGCACTTCTCTTCAAGGGACGCTGACGAAGGCCAAGAATGTGCTTAGTCGCATAAGCAGGGATCTAACTCCCAAGGCTGAACTGCTTAACAACCAGGAGGACCTAGTGGAATCCCTTTCTAGGGGTATTCCCATGGACTTCAGGAACTCCCAGCGGTCCGTCGGCGCCACTATGGCACTCGCGATGGTGCAAGCCCATGGCGTGGAGGTGGATCCTGCCACGATTTCCAAGGCGATGCCTGTCGGCGCAGATGGCCAACAAGTAGTGTTTGCTCCCTTCGCTACTGGTTGTGGTAAATATGGGCCGCATCTCATCATTACAGTCGCCAAATACTCCGAGGAGCTGTAGCAAGCGAAGAATGCGGCGAAGGCTACGGCATCAAGGGCCGGAACTGGAAAGTCTGTGGCGTCAGATACCGCCACAAATTCGACGAGGCCCCCGAAGTCCAAGTCGAAGTCGAAGAAGTAGGCTGCTCCTTAGGTGCTATCTTGTAATAGTTGTAGTTTTAACTTCTGTGTTGGAACAATGCTTTTATGGAAGTGTCCCAGTCGAGACTTTTGCTAAGATTGAATGCGTCTATGCCTTTTTTCAATGTATTCTTGGTCTCTTATTTGCTTTTGCTTGGTTCGTGATAGGGTACATCGAGTGGTCCTTCGAGTGGTCCTCACGATCCTCCACCCACCGATGAGATCTTGGCTCAATCGCGCTCAAAGTTGGATGAGTTGTCCTTGCTTTCGAGATTGCACGATCGCATTAAGCAACTGGAGCGTGAGTTGCCCATCCTCCGTGGTAGCACGGATGTATGGAAGTCCAAGGCGGAGAAGGATACCGCCCGTGAGCAGTATCTATTGAAGGAGGTGACGCAGCTAGGCGATCAGTTCAAATGTTAGCTTTCTGCCCTCTTATATTTTCTTTTAGTCAGTCGTGGCAATGCCTTGTCTTCATACTTTGTCCTTTTTTGCTTGGTGTAGTTGTCAGTGCTCGTCATCCGCAGGATGAAAAAGACCGGATTGCCATTCGAATGAATGACTTGACCCAGGAGCAGCTTCAGGCGAGTGGGTACTTTTGGGTGGACCATGACCGTGCGATCATGCTTGCGACCCTGCAGGATTGTGCTTCTCGAGTACTCCACTTTTTGAAGAAGGCGCATTCGTGCCTTAGGCATATCTATCAAACGATGTCCCCGCTGGACGCCGTCCCTTCAAGCCTGTTGGCTCTTCTGGCAAAGTTCCAAGATCTGAGTGTAGTTCGCGAGTGTGTGTGATGGCCCAAAATATATCGAGCTCGTTGGGGAACCCCAAGAAGAAGGTATGATGAGCACAGTAGCAAGTTTTCCCTCAGTTATGAAACCAAGGTTATCAATCCAGTAGGAGCAAGGAAACACCCCAAAGGTGTTGCTAGCTAAACTTTGGCAGGGCGCACTACCGGTGCCAGCAGCAATGTGGAGACCTGCACAACACAACCACAGAACTCTGCCCCCAACTTGCGATGAGGTTGTCAATCTCACCGGTTTTGCTGAAAACAAAGGATTAAACGTATCGAGTGGAAGAAAGTAATAGTTTGCAGAAAGTAAACACAAAGTAGTAAACAATTGATTGTAGATTGATGGTAAAAGGAAGGACCGGGGTCCATAGTTCACTAGTGGTGGCTCTCCTTAAGATAGATGACATGTTGGGTGAACAAATTACAGCGGGGCAATTGACAAACACCGAGAAAGCAATACATGCATATACTAATCATCTTGACTCCTTTGAGACTCGATTGGGCATTACAACATAATACATAGACCACCATCCAACTGCATCTATGACTAATAATCCACCTTCAGGTTATCATCCGAACCCCCTCTAGTATTAAGTTACAAGCAACAGATTATTGCTTTACAAACTGCGTGTAAAGTAAACAATACAATTGTTCTATGAACAAAGGATCGTTGTTTTCTCCCTAGTAGCAACATCACATCTAGTACCTTAGAGATTTCTGTCACTTCCCCAGATTACTAGAGGCACGAACCCACTATCGAGCATAAATACTAACTCTTGGAGTTGCTAGCATCTACTTGGCCAAGATAGCTACTAACAACGGAAAGCATGCAAGATCACAAATAACAAAGACATGATAGAATCAATAATCTGTCTGAAATGGCATCTCAATATCCATCGGATCCCCCCAAACACAACATACAGAATTACAAATAGATGATCTTGATCATGAACAAAGCTCACAAGATCTAAACATGATAGCACAAAGGAGGAGAACCAGCCATCTAGCTACTACATGGACCCTGATACATTGCAAATGTATCTATAATTTTTGATGTTCCATGCTTGGTTTTATCCACTTTCTTGTGTTTTGTTCCAACTTTGGAGTACTTTTATTATGATTTCTTGGACTAACCTATTAACAAGAGCCACAGTGCCAGCTGCCTGTTTTCTGTTGTTTTTGGTTCCAGAAAAGTCAGAAAATGAATATTCTCAGAATTGGACGGGACAAAAGCCAAAGTGCCTATTTTTCCGGAAGGGATCAAGTGCCAGAATACGAGACGGAGAAGGGCTGGGGGCCGGCCACACCACCTGGCCACGCGACTAGGCCTGGCCCGCGCCAGGGGGTGGTCCGGCTGACCCCAGCACCCCCTCGGCCTCTCCTTCCGCCTATAAGTTGCCCTCGGGACGAAAACCCTAGGGACCCGATCAAAAATCCACGAAAGAGTCTGTAGCCGCCGTCATCTCCATCCCTAGATTGGGAGGGATCTGAAGCTCTTCTCGGCACCCTGCCGGAGAGGGGAATTCAACCTGGAGGCCTTCTTCATCAGCATGCAAGCCTCCGGTGTGATGCGTGAGTAGTTCATCCTTGGACTACGGATCCATGTAGTAGCTAGATGGCTGGTTTCTCCTCCTTTGTGCTTTCATGTTTAGATCTTGTGAGCTCCATTCATGATCAAGATCATCTATTTGTAATTCATACATGTTGTGTTTGCGGGGATCCGATGGATATTGATTTGCTATTTCAGATTGATTATTGATTCTATCATGTCTTTGTTTTTTGAGATCTTGCATGCTTTCCGTTGTTAGTAGCTATCTTGGCGAGTAGATGCTAGCAACTCCAAGAGTTAGTATTTATGCTCGATAGTGGGTTCATGCCTCTGATAATCTGGGGAAGTGACAAAAATCTCTAAGGTACTAGATGTGTTGTTGCTACTAGGGACAAAACAACAATCCTTTGTTCATAGAACAATCGTATTGTTTACCTTACACGCAGGTCGTAAAGCAATAATCTGTTGCTTGCAACTTAATACTGGAGGGGGTTTGGATGATAACCTGAAGGTGGATTATTAGTCATAGATGTAGTTGGATGGCGGTCTATGTATTATGTTGTATTGCCCAATCAAGTCTCAAAGGAGTCAAGATGATTAGTATATGCATGTATTGCTTTCTCGGTGTTTGTCCATTGCCCCGCTGTAATTTGTTCACCCAGCATGTTATCTATCTAAGGAGAGCCACCTCTAGTGAACTATGGATCCCGGTCCTTGTCTTTTACATACAATCTACAATCTTTTACTGCTTTGTGTTTACTTTCTGCAAACTTTTACTTCTTTCCATTCGATACGTTTAATCCTTTGTTTTCTGCAAAACACGGTGAGATTGACAACCTCATCACAAGTTGGGGACAAAGTTCTGTGGTTGTGTTGTGCAGGTCTCCACGTTGCTACTAGCACCGGTAGTGCCCGCTGCCAAAGCTCAGCTAGTAACACCTTTGGGGTGTTTGCTTGCTCCTACTGTTTCGATTAAACCTTGGTTTCATAACTGAGTGAAACTTGCTGTTGTGCTCATCATACCTTCCTCTTGGGGTTCCCAACGAGCTCTACATCAACACCACACACCAAGCACTTTTCTGGGCGCCGTGTATTGAGCCATCAGACCCGTAGTCCAGAGATGAACTACTCACGCATCACACCGGAGGCTTGCATGGTGATGAAGAAGGCCTACAGGGTGAATTCCCCTCTCTAGCAGGGTGCCAGGAAGAGCTTCAGATCCCTCCCGATCTAGGGATGGAGATGACGGCGGCCACAAACTCTTTCATGGATTTTTGATCGGGTACTTAGGGTTTCTGTATCGGAGGCATCTTATAGGCGGAAGGAGAGGCCGAGGGGGTGCCTAGGATGGCCAGACCGCCCCCTGGCGCGGGCCAGGCCTGGCCAGGCCTTAGCCCCTCTCTGTCTCGTATTCTGGCTCCTGGTGTCCCTCGGTGAAAAACTGACTTTGGCTTTTGTCCTGTGCAATTCCGAGAATATTCATTTTCTGACTTTCCTGGAACCAAAAACAGCAGAAAACAGGCAGCTGGCACTGTGGCTCTTGTTAATAGTTAGTCCAAGAAATCATATGAAAAGTACTCCAAAGTGTGGACAAAATATAAGAAAGTAGATAAAACCAAGCATGGAACATCAAAAATTATAGATACGTTAGCAACGTATCAGTGTGCGGTAGCAGTTAGTGACCGATGCCAAGGCTGCTTTGTTGCTGGTGCGACTGCATATGCCAGATGTAGACGTTGCAGTTGTTGCCGCTGGGCCACCGACCCTGCCGGAAGGTTCGACCTGGAACATGGTTCCACTTTACCAGGCAGTTGATCGTCTAGCAGAAGAAATTGTCGACTTCTTCGAGGAGCAAACAAACGTTCTTCTGTTGCAGCAGTAGCTTTAGCTTGTGTCCTGCGCATAATTGTACAAGTGTTGTAAAGTTCGTATAGATATGTTGGGTGTAATTAATTTCTATTGATATGTAAAGAGCTTGCTAGCTTATATATTTTGCGAGTGTATTTGTACTCTGCAGTTCCTTTTCGTTATCCTGACTTGTGTTATCTCAGCACCTTGCTAACCTATCAGGTGCGTTGCAACTGGGTTGGTTTTTTTATCAAGGGTTCGATTGATGTTGTGTCAGCTACTCGGGATACTACGACTTGTTCGTAGAATGAGGATGTAAAGGGTGGCGTAGCCCCGAGTGATAAGATTGCCAGAAAAATAAGGGAAAACACAGAGTTTCGGGGCACTTAGCTTTATTTATTCGCAGAATAGTACGAGGTACAATGGGTGGCTAAGTAGCCTGGCTGAATAGCCTTATTTGTAATGCAAAAATGACTAGGGGTAGAAACGACGTAGCTGTGCGATGTTCCAGGGCTTGGAGTATGCGACTCCTATCTTGAAATCTTTAAGGCGATAGGCGTCACCTGGGATTACTTCTGTAATCACATAAGGTCCCTCCCAGGGGGACTTGAGCTTGAGATGCCCTTGTTGCTTGAGTCGCAGGACCAGGTCTCCTTATACTAAGGATCTTGGGCGTAGCCTTCTACTCTGATAGTTGCGGAGGCTTTTCTGGTAGATCGTTGATCTTTTCACTGCGATTTCTCGTGCTTTGTCAAGAAGGTCGACAGAGTCTTCGAGTGCAAGAGTTGACTCCTGCTCGCTGTAAGCGACCACCCGTGGGTCTTTGTAGCGTACTTCTGTGGGTAGCACCGCCTCAGCACCGTGCACCATGAAGAACAGGGTATATCCCGTGGCGCTGTTTAGAGTTGTGCGCAAGCTCCAGAGAACGGATTGTAGCTCGTCTGTCCAGCATCCAGCGGCTTGTTCGAGTGGCCAGAGGAGTCGCTTATTGATTCCACCACAGACGAGGCCGTTGGCCTTTTTGACTTGACCGTTGGTCTGCGGGTGAGCCACCGAGGCGTAGCTTATGCTGATTCCCAGGTTTTCGCAGAATTCCTAGAACTCCTTGGAGGTGAAGTTCGTCCCATTGTCCGTGATGATGTTGTGCGGCACTCTGAAGCGATAGACAATGGACTCGAAGAACTTGATGGCACTGTCTCCTGACTGGTTTGTCACCGGCATGGCCTCGATCCACTTGGTGAATTTTTCGACTGCGACCAAGAGGTAGACGTAACCTCCTCGTGAGGATTTCGGGAGCTTGCCGACCATATCGAGTCCCCGTTGCGCGAATGGCCAAGCCAATGGTATTGGCCAGAGTTCTGCGCCAGGTGCGTGCGGTTTGTCCGCGAATCGCTGGCAAGCGTTGCAGTGCTGGACAATATCCTTGGCATTGCGCATGGCCGTGGGCCACTAGAATCCAGCTCGTAGAGCATTGGCAACAAGGACGCGACTGCCAGCATGGTGCCCGCAGGTCCCTTCGTGGATGTCGAGGAGGACGGCCCTTCCGTCCCCGTTGGAGACGCGCCGTTGGAGTACTCCTGTGATGCTACGCTTGTATAGTTCGTTGTTGATGACGGAGAATGCCTTGGATCATCGCGCAATGTGTTGCGCGTCAGTCGGGTCGTCAAGCAGCCTCTTACTGAGAAGATATGTGATGTGGGGTTGAGTCCAGGATGGCTCGATCATCATGACGCCCATTGGTCCTTCGAGTCCTGTGTCGAGCTCCAGGTCGTCGAGTGCCATTGGCTCATTGGGTGGCGTAGCCCCCGAGTCCATTGACGCGCTTGCTTTCTTCTCTGGAGCCTTTGGCTTGATGGAGCATTTGCAGATATGCTCGAGAAATACCCCAGGTGGTATGGGTGCGCAGGTGGAGCCAATGTTGGCGAGTGTGTCCGCCTCTTCGTTGCTTTCACGGCCTACGTGTCGCAGCTCACAACCGTCGAAGTCCCCTTCGAGTGTGTCGTAGAGGTCACGATAGGCGATCATGTTGTCGCTCAGTGCGTCGCACTCGTGCATTGTTTGGTTCACCACTAGTTTGGAGTCGCTGTAGATGATGAGCCTCTTGGAGCCGCAGGCTTTCACCATCCGCATCCCATGGATTAGGGCCTCGTACTCAGCTTCATTGTTGGAGGCCGTGAATTGCATTCGCAGAATGTATTTCAGCTTGTCTCCCTGGGGCGATGTCAGTATGACACCTGCTCTGGCCCCATCCTTTCATTTGGACCCATCGAAGTGCATTGTCTAGAGATAGGACATATCTGGCTTTTCGGGGAGCTGGTTCTCCATCTAGTGCATGAGGAAATCGGGGAGGACTTGCGACTTGATCGCGTCGCGCTTTTCATATGTGAGGTCTCATGGAGACAGCTCGATTCCCCAAAGCGCGACTCGTCTGGTGGCATCAGGGTTGTTGAGGATATGCCTGAGCGGGGCGTCATTGAGCACCACGATTGGGTGCTCCTGGAAGTAGTGGCGCAGTCGCCTGGCTGTCATGAAGACACTGTACGCAAGCTTCTGGTAGTGTGGGTACCGTTGTTTTGTTGGCGTGAGCACCTCGCTGAGGTAGTAGACTGGGCGCTGGACCCCGTGGACCTTGTTTTCCTTGGCTCGTTCCACCACGAGCACCGTGCTGACCACCTGGTTGGTGGCGGAGATGTAGAGCAGCAATGGCTCCTTTTCGTGAGGCGTCACCAGTACTGGCGAGGTGGATAGTAGATGTTTAAGGTCTTCGAATGCTTCTTGTGCTTCGTCTGTCCACTCGAACTTGTCAGTCTTGCGAAGAAGTTGGTAGAAGGGCAGTGCCTTTTCGCCCATTCAACTGATGAATCGATTGAGCGCTGCGATTCGCCCAACCAGCTGATGAACGCCTCTTACGTTCTTTGGCTTCTCCATTGCTAGTATGGATTTTATTTTCTTTGGATTTGCCTCGGTCTCTCTCGCGAAGATGAGATACCCGAGTAGTTGCCCAGATGGTACGCCGAAGGCGCATTTGTCCGGATTGAGCTTGATCCGGTAGCGGTCTAGGTTGGCAAAGGTTTCGCGTAGATCATCGATTAGCGAGGCTTCCTCTTTGGTTTTAATGACAATGTTGTCAACATAGACTTGGATGTTGCGACCAAGTTGGTTCTTGAGGCAAGCCTGCATGCACCGCTGATAGGTGGCTCCTGCGTTTTTTAGCCCGAAGGGCATCGTGTTGTAGCAGAACACACCAAAGGGCATTGTAAACGCTGTTTTCTCATGATCTTCCTCCTTCATTCGAATATGATTATAGCCTGAGTAGGCATCGAGGAAGCAGAGACGCTCACATCCCGCGGTGGAGTCGATGATCTAGTCGATTCGCGGCAACGGTAACTGATCCTTTGGGCAGTGCTTATTCAAGGAGGTAAAGTCCACACACATGCGCATGATATCTGTGTATTTTTAGGCACGAGCACCGTGTTGGCAAGCGAAGTGCTTTCCTTGATCTCGCATATGAATTTGGCGTCGCGGAGTCTGTTGATCCCCATTTCGACTGCCTTTGCTCTTGGTTCAGACAGTCGTCGAATTGTCTGCTTGACTGGCCTTGCGTCTAGATTTTCATTGAGTGAGTGCTCGGCGAATTCCCTAGGAACTCCTGGCATGTCCACTGGACACCAGGCGAAGATCTCCCAGTGCTCACGAAGGAATTCGACGAGCGCGAGTTCCTATGCGGAACTCAAGTTGTTAGCGATGAGGGCCGTCTTGGTTGGGTCCATTGGGTGGACCTGGACTTTCTTCGTGTGCACCGATGAGTCGAAGGACAGGTCGAGTGAACTTGGCCTGCTCAGGGGAGGCAGACTGTTGTCTGTCGACTCCTTTAATCTTGCGAGTTCCTCCTGCATGCCGAAGGACTGGGAGATTCTGTTGAATTCCCTATCGCAGCTGTCGGACCTCTCGAAGTTGCCGTTGATTGTGATTATGTTGTTTGGACCTGGCATCTTTATCTGCAGGTAGGCATAGTGTGGCACTGCCATGAACCTCGCGAACACGACACGTCCGAGGATGCAGTGATACTATGAAGGCCAGTCCACGACCTCAAAGTCGATGCGCTCTCGCCGAAAGTTTTGAGGCGTGCCAAAGATGACGTCAAGGTTGATTTTGCCCAGGGGTAGATGCCCTTCCCTGGGATGATGTCGTGGAACGTCGTGTCTAAAACTTCTAGGCACGTCAGAGGTATCCTCATCGCCAGCAAGGTACTTGCGAACATGAGGTTAATGCCGATGCCGCCATCCATGAAGATGCAACTCATGTCGAAACCCCCAATTTGCGCCTCGAGTATGAGGGGACAGTGGCCTGGACGAGGAACTTGGCGTGGGTGGTCATGCCTATCGAAGGTGATGCAGGAGTCGCTTCCACTGAGGTACTCAGTGGTGGGAGGTAGAGAGTTTATCGCCAAGTTGACTTGGCGAGTGATGGCCTTTTGCACTCGATTTGAGGGACGCTCCTTTTGGATCATCCCCATGTTGCCCACGGCTCGTGGGTATGGTTCGCCTCCATGATGCTGGACCGGCGTGGCCGCAGGTGGTGGTGGTGCGAGCGGTGGTGGAGGAGCTCCATGTGCCACGACGCTTGGGGCGGCTCCATAGCCCCTGTTGACTACGTCGCGATTCATCCGGGCCAGGCCTTCATGGAGTTTGAGGAACTCGCGGCAGTCTTTGAGAAGGTGGCTGGATTTCTTCACACCATTGTGCTTGTCGATGTAGAAGTGAACATTGTAGGGCCTGGACAACTTGTCCTCAATAGATGTTGCGGGTGCCTCTTCGCGAGTTCGGCATTACCACACCTGCGTGGTTTTTCCGCTGTCGCGGTATCCACCACTACGGTATCCGTTATTGCGGTTGTCGTTGCGTTTGTCAGAGTAGCCGGCTGCGACCATGTTGACCTTGTCACGGTCATCGTAGACACGCATTCGAGGTTTGCTTCGGTGATCGCGCCTGCGCCCAAGGTCGTCGTCGTCATCGGAGTAGGTGCGGTTCTTCACCGAGTCTTCTCCGTCAGCCCACCGATTTGCGATTTCCATCAGGTGGTTGATCATTTTGAGCTTCGAGCGGCCCAGTTCCTCCTTGAGATCTATGTGGCGAACGCCGCCGTTGAATGCGTCGATTGCGCGGTCCTCCGAGATTTTTTCTGCGGAGTTCTTGATGATGGACCACCTCTAGATGTATGAGCGTAGCGATTCACGCCTTTTGTAGGCAGCTTCTCAGTTCTTCGATTTATGCAGGCCTTTTGTAGGTGCCCTTGAAATTGCACATGAAGCTGTAGACCAGCTCTTCCCAGCTGAGAATGGATCCGCACGGGAGATTATTGACCCATGCGCGAGCGGCACCCTGCAGCTGTAGCTGCAGGCATTGCATGACCGTGCTTCGACTCCCGCCATGTAGTCTGGCGGAGGAGATGTGGTCCTCCAACCAGATTTTCGGGTCCTATAGACCATCAATTTTGGGTTCTCTGGTGGTAGTTTGAACCCTTTAGGCATTCGCTTCTGCCTAATGGCTCTGCTGAAGCATCTAGCGCCACAGAGTTTAGTCTCGTCCTCTTCTGAGTCAGTCGAGCGAGCGCATCTTGCCCTTGATTTTTCGATTTTGCACTATGTGAGGTCATCGCGCGCATCGTAGTCGCGATCGTGTCGCCGTGAGCGGCGACGCCGAGATAGGTCGTGGCTATCGTCGCTGGACGAAGGCGAGGAGTAGTGTTTTGCCAGAGCCTTGCTTTTCTTTGGCTCCGGTGCAGGTTCTTTGTCGAGGGCTGCCTCGACTAGCCCCAAGCCCGCGATCGTAGATCGGTGCATGGCAGCTCATGGATCTCCAGCTGGCGGCTGGTTGTTGAGAAGGTACATGGTGGCCGCCATTACCGCGGCTTGCGGCGTATTTGGGATCACGTTGCCCCATGTATCCACCGTCATGGAGCCAAAGTCAAGGACTTTAGCGGCTTCTACGCGCTCCTCCTCGGTGAGGTGGGCTAGTCGAGATCTTCTCTTGTTGGCCAGGTACTCGTTGCCTTTGGAGGAGGATCCTCCGTGGGAGGAGAGCCCGGCTCGCCGAAGGCTTGATTCATCCGCCGCCTTTTTACGTGCTTCGAGTTACGCAATTGCATGTAGCTGGCATCTGTACTCCTCCTTCAGTAGCCAATGGTAGCCCATCAGCATGTCTTGCGGGGAATTGAGGGGCAGAGGATTGCCTCGCAAAGCTTCTCGACAGCAGGCCCATTCGTTGTCGTTGAGCTTGATCACCACGCGCTCTCCCGTGTGTTCATTCACTATGGTAGGTGGTTCTCCTGCCGCTCCATTATTGATGGGCGTGCCATTGCCACCGTTTTGTGGGGCTGCCATTGGGCGTATTGCCG
Source organism: Avena sativa (assembly GCA_916181665.1). Taxonomy (NCBI): domain Eukaryota; kingdom Viridiplantae; phylum Streptophyta; class Magnoliopsida; order Poales; family Poaceae; genus Avena; species Avena sativa. The sequence goes on from OV702290.1 coordinate 161,770,243, forward strand.
TTGGGTGGTCCAGTGTCGTTGGGCGGTCCGGTGCCAGATCCGGGGCCAACGTTTTTGCGATTGGCGGTAGTGTCACCTGCATTGATGACTGCGCACATGAAGTGGTTGGGGAAGCTGTTGCTCCCGCAACTTTCAGATCTAGAGCCGTAGGCTCTGTCTTCAGTGGCCAGATCACCCAGATCGGATCCGCGACTGCTGTCGTCGTCCGTGCTCCCAGCTGTTGCTGAGGCATTGAGCTCGCCGAGGGTGCCAATTGGTGGCGGGAACCACGATGCTGAAGTAATCGCGGGTGTCATCGGCTGGTTAGGCATGCGAAGCGTGCCCATCTGACCAATCTGGAAGCGGAAGCTCCCAATTGCCAGAATGATTCCATCGCACACGAACTCAAAAGCCGGGCGAGTGTCTGGCGTGTGGATGGTGAAGTTAAACGCTCCGAAGAGCTAGTGAATCTCCGCTATTGCGGAGTTGTATATTGCGGTTGATGGGGCCGAAGAAGCCGCGACATCAGCACTCCCAATTCCCACAGACAACGCCAATTGACGAGGGTTTAACTCGTCAATGTCCATTGTTATGGACTTGGGTTTTGGAGAAGGAGGGAGCACTGGAGACATCAGTTGGATAGCAAACATGCACACAGGGACGCAAGTTTTACCCAGGTTCAGCCTCGTAGAGGTCCCTACTCCTGCTTGTCTGCTCTTGGAATTAACGAAGGAATCGAAGATTACAGGTGCGCGCAGATGCAATCTGGCGAGAGTTTTGGAAACTAGGGTTGCGTGTGTCCTCCTCGCCGCCCCCTCTTGGCCTTTATATAGATAGGCTAGGTCTCGGGTAGCAGGTCGAGTCAGTTATAGATTAGGGTTTTTCCCTTTAAACTTTCTATCTTAAGCTTCTTCTTGTCTCGCAAGCAATCGAGAGTCTGTGGGCCACTCAAATTCTCCATTTGGGCCTTGGCAACGCTGTGGGCTTCTGCCGTATCTGGACCGCATATACTGAACTCGAGTACCTATAGGGTATACCCATGTCAGGGCCCATTTAGGTCCGAGAGGGCCAGCAACTTCATGGGATGACGTTGCTCCCTAGAGGGTGAACATGGAGGTGGCGATCTCAGTGTGGTGGCGGTGTAGAGCCGACCTACTACAGCATGGCGACAGGGGCTTTACGGGCCTGATTTGGGCTCAGTTGGGCTAGCTAGGGCGAATATGTCCCTACTGTTGTGTCTGGCTGACTACCATGATAGTGGTGGAGGTAGTTCCCTCATGCACGGCTGCAACACCGCTACCCCTGATACCTGCTATTTTTCGTTTTCTACCCTCCAGGACACACATCAGTTCACAAAGAGATAATGATGGTGGCATCAAGACTATGGTGACACGTGTTGGTGGACTTTGTTGATGGTTGGAAGACTACAGAGTGTCCGAGGTAGTAGTTTTTTCGGGGTTGAGAGAAATCCCTGTCGGTGATCCGACACTAACGGGGTGATGCCTGCGGGTGTCGCCATTCCTTTTTCAAGGGTGACGGGTGTACCCCTTTCCCACTCACCTCCACGTATGGGGAAACCCTAGGATATTTCCGAACAACACCATTGTCATGTCACATGCCTTCCTAAAGGTGGGACATTTTCGGAGGATGCAACGATCGCCAACCATCTTCACTTCATCGAACTGTCATCGATGACATTGTTTTCTCTTTTCTTTCTCTCTTTTTTCCATTTGCGATTGATTGTGGTGAGGTCCCAATAGTTGTATCAGGTGGTTGTTTCCATTTTGGAGGAAGAGAGAATGAGATAAATCAACTAGATGGCAATTCCTCTTGTTCAAACCTCTCTTGTCGAGTCTTCTCCTCATAGTGACTATCGCTCTTGTGGGTAGGATTTGATGTTTATGATATGTATTAGGTTTAAATTGTATTATTTGTACGATTAAAAAACTTACGCTTTATTTCTTGCTAGCCACTTTGCACTCAGTTTTTTGAAATACTTTCATTAAGTTTAGCCTTTACTTAACCAAGAACAATTATTCATCTTTTCTATATATTTGTTAAATACACACCTATGGGCTAAAAGATCTGCAAAAATCATAAAAGGGATGCTCTCGTGGAATGGAATTTGTCAAATATTTAGGGTCTCTATGGACCATCAGATTTAAAAACGCAGGAATAGAAAACACAAAGGAATTTTACAGGTTTATATATGCAAAAGAGAGAATTATAAAACATAGGAAAACTAAAAAATAGTCAGAGTCGGCTCTATATTTTGCGGGGCCCTTGACGAAACTAACTACATGGGCCTTAATGCTAAGACCATGCACTATGTGTAAATCGGTTTAAAGGCTTCTATGATTCGATTCAACACATAGTAGGGAATCGATTCAATAGCCGTGACAAGAAAAGCGACCTAAGTTTTTTGTTCGGTTCACGGTGCAAAACATGTCAAGCTGGCCCACAGTATAGAGAAAGGAAGGAGATAGAGATTGTGGTGACCCAGCATACAACTTCATGATGTAGTACACTATATTCGTTGACATAACACTAATGAAACACCATTCACTAGTATTACATCCCTCAGAGTAGTACAACAGAAACACAGCAGGTCCAAGACATGACTATAGATTACAACTCGACTCTTTACAAAAGATCAAGAGAACACTCTATGTTAAAGAGAGAGAAAGAACTTCTTACAAAGAAGAACTAGAAATAATAACTCAGAAATATCTAGTAACTAAGACTAGCATCTTAACTATCAGGCTTGCCATTGCTGCTATTGCAATGCTCTACAGAAGTAGGTTTTATGGCTAGAGAATCTACTCCTATCTACTTAAGAACTTTGTCTTCACTTTGGTTGATGTATATGTTGACTTCATTGACTCTGTTGAAGAACTTGAGCTGTCGATGATGGTTTCGTGAGCAGAAATTGATGTTGGTGTCGTCTTCAACGACTTAGATCCTAGCAAGGGTTAAGAAGGTACGGTTGAGTACGAGCGTTCTCAGCAAGTTTACTAAAAAGGAGTGTATGATGCACTATCTCTATAGCCACAGACCATAGGTCATAGGCAATGCAAGTTTTCGTAAACATTTCTTCAAAGGTTGCTTTTATTCTGAAAACTATGTCCGACAACCTTCACAGGCTGACTAGAACCTTCATGGGGTTCGTTTCCTGCCGCGTTCGTAGCTCCTTCCCGGAATAGGGAGTAACATGTCATAATTCTTACACTCTGCAAAGGTGCGTTACTTTACCCATGAGAGACCATCTCCTTGCTGCACAACCAGGCAGCTTATTCCCGTCCACAATTCCTTGATGTGGGGCCCAGTAGATGATCCAAGCCAATCACTACCCTCTCCGCGACCCCATATGTCTGCACGATCCTTCGGGGCTGACTACACCTTCGTCAAGCCCCCTTTTAGGCAAGCTACAACCCTAGTGAGTTCCCAAAGACTCTACGAGCCGGTTATGCCCCTGGCAAGCTCCATAAAGGTCCGACTGTAACTCCGGCAGCCGCTCATAGATAATCTAGATACAAAAAACGTGGGGCCTAAGGGTTCCCACCCATTGTAACACCCTAAAACTTTAATCCAAGTGATCAAGATACAAATCATCAAATTTAGAGTTAACAAAAACTTTTCCATTTTAAAAAAAATATTAAAGCATTCATATATGTGTGCATGTAAATAGGAGTTGTTTTGAATTGCCATGATTAAGTGATCCATTGCTTGTAAAATGATTCTTAGGTGAAATAAACATCATCTAGATCATTTCCAAACAAATCCCAAAGAAAAACAAATCAAAATGAATAAAACAACCAAATGGTCATTTTTGCCATTTTAATCAACATACCTACTTTGGCTATTCCTAGAACTCAATTCTTAACAGAAACAAATGTGGATCTTTGCACCCCTTTCTAGTACATGTAATGATGTACCAAGGCCCACTTTGTGATCTACCAAAAACTTACAAACACTAATTTTAAATGGCATTTGAAAATTGAATGTAGTTCATATGAGAAGATCACACTTATTCAAAAACCACTCAAATGAGCTCATTTTCAAATCCCAAGCAACCACAGATGCTCAAGCATATGATCAACAACTCCACCAAAATTTAACCAAAAATTCAAAAACTTTTCTCATGCGGCCATTGTGTTAAACAGGTGGCATGCAGAAAACAAACTGCCTAACTATTACTGTTTCTACTTAAGCCATTGTCCCTCATTTGACCCCCTCTACACTCCCTTGTCCCCCCTGAGTCCAACCAAGTGGTCACCGGCCTACCGCTAAGCCGCGGCAGTAGTGGAGTGCCGCCACTTTATGGTCGCCGCCGGCCGATCATGGACAGAGCGCCACAGACCACCCCGCGCCATTCCAGCGCCACCACTAGCTCCGCCTAACGCTACCGCCACCCCCTGTCCACCCCTCGATCACCCCCAGGCCCTGTACCACACCCCAGCGCCGCCGCCCATTCTCTCCGTGCCGTGCTCAGCGCGCGCTAGAGCGCGATCGTCGCCAGCACGCAGCAGACCGCCACTGGACATAAAATCCTGCACGCCGCTCCACCTCGACCCCCAGCACCCTGCCAGACATGGCCGTGCACCGCCGCGCGACCCACAGTCGTTGTGCACCGCGTCGAGTATCGCCTCTGTCTCCCAGAGCGCATGATGCTCCCGACCAAACACCACTGCCCCTAGCCGCGCATTAACATCACAGAGCATCGTCGGGAGGCAGGCCACCGTCCGCCTACGCCGCCCATGCCACTAGCCGTCTGTATGAGCGTCACCGACGAGCTCACCGTCGTGCTGCTCAGTCCCCTCGTCTCCCTATAAAAGGTGCCCTCCCCAGCACAAACTACTCACACCATTCCACTCCTCTCTCCTCACTGATCCTTCCCCACCTCTCGCCGGAGCCACTCGAGCCATAGTTCACCGTAATTGCGCTGGAGGAGCCCGCTGCAGAGGAGGAGAAGGCGCCATCGATTTCGGCTACCCCAGGAGCTGCTGTGACTTCGCCTGAGCTCGCGGTCATCCACTAGTTCGTTTGCCCGCCTCGCCGCAGTAGCTGGAGCCCTGGTGTGCCTCCTGTGCACCCCCACCGAGCCGCTAGGGTTAGTTCTCGTCGGCGACCTGTTCGCCGGAGACGACACACCTTAGCCGTAGATCTTCCTTTTAATCGCACAGTCCACGTTGCCCCGTACCGCTTCGCGTTTAAAGAGCCGCTGACATGTTGACCCCCCTGTCAGCTGTTCTCTGCGCCGCGGAGTACAACTGGGCCGGCCGATTTCCGTTCCCGCGCTAGCCCACGAATTCAAATTTAGGTTTTTCTAATTAGGTTTAAACTTAGTTCTGTCCTCTAGTTTGAAAATCATTTCAGATCAATTTACAAATCCAAATTGAGTGATTCAAATTTTGTTAGAAAGCTACTGAAAAGATCTATCCAATGCCGTTGGAATTAATTCATTTAGAGTTAGAGATCTCTCCTAGTAAAAATAACATGACAGAAGATTTTGCACATTCAAACATTTTTATAAAATCAACCAAAATATCTTTTGAGTTGATTCCAACTCTCAAAAATCACATTTAACCATACCTATCTGAATATGTAATAATATTAAGGTTTACATGCAGTGACTTTGGACTAGTACCAAAATAATGCTATATAGGCATTTCTAGTCACTTTAAATCATTAAATATTAAACTTAAACCAAAGTAAATGTGATCCAACCCTTAAATCACATTCCCTTATGTTAGAATATGTGGTTATGACATGTGTCCATATGATCCCATATTCTAAGTGGAGAATATTAAATCTTAGATATTTTTTAATGAGTAGAAATTACTTTTCTTAAATAAAAAGAATGAAACTAGTTAATAAAACCTTGTGATGCTTGTGATGATATTAGATCATCAAATGTGTGCCTTAGAATGCTAAGTAGCCTAGTTAAGTATTGTTTGGTGATTGTGTACTCCGTATGTATTTATAGACGGTAGTACCGACCAAGCTTTCGAGGAGGAGGAGGAGTGCTATCAAGAGGAGGAAGAAAACTTCAACCACTTCACCAACCAAGGCAAGCCATCATTAACAATGCAAGCTAACACTTCCAAGTATAATTCTTATCAAGCTAGAATTAAGCTAGATGATTTGAGCAAATATGCTTTAGGCATGCTTTGGTTATACCCCTTGATTAGTACCTACCCCAGGTTTTATTTCCAAGCTTTACTTTCTTTACTTTACCCGAGTCCTTTACTTGTTTTGAAGGTAGCATAAAGAGTATAAAACTTGACCCATCTAGATAACTTTAGATGTCATTCTATGGCATGAGATTGATCCCATCTTTCCACCTTAGTTAACAGTCTTAACTTAGTAGTTTAGAGCTAGATCAAAACTTGAGTCACTTTAGATGGGAACACTTGGTGAAAATGAATTGTGAAAACCTTGGAATGATGAGTCATTCTATTGAGATGTTTTGACATGTGTTGAGAAACACAAATGGTTTATGATGATGAAAATGTTGAGGCACGAGCCTTAGCCCTTCTACAAAAACTGATGGTTGGATTCGGATGCGATACCATTCCAAATTTACCGTACAACCACAATACCTGAATTGGGCAAGGCTTAGCCGGAAGTTTATATACATTAGTATTAGTTACCTCGTGGGAGAGGTTTGAGCTGAGGCTACCTCTCAATGTTGTCCAACTATGCAGTGCCCAAGATGACAGATGATCATGGTTGGGAGGCCATGCTCATAGGAGAGGTGCTTATACTAGGGTGTGTAAAGGAAAGGTTATGTTTGATTTTCTGCATACTAGTATGATGATTCAGGGTTATCCCTGATAGATGTATCGAATCTTGTGGTGAAAGTGTACCACCTCTGCAGACTTTCAAACTATTCGAATAGCCGCGTCCGCGGTTATGGACAGTTGGAGTGGCCATACTGTTTCGTTGTCAGATGTTTTCAAAATGACTTATGAAATGAATGATGAATCTTGACTTGGCCACAACAAGGTTGTGACTATGACACTAGGTTCCCAACTTAAGTGATTCTAGAACTTTATTTTATCTTTCTTTGTTTCAGAACTCAGCTTAGGTTTCAAACTTAACTTTATAGTTAAACTTAGACTTAGCACATTACCTTAGAACTATACTACTTGTTAGTGGTAGTTTGCGAGTACTTAAAGAGTACTCATGGCTTTTGTCCCTGGCTATTCTCATGGCCAGACTATGAAGGAGACTACCAAGATGATGGCCAGCAGGACGGCTATGATAACTAGGACTATCTGCCTTCGTCAGCATTGCATGTGCCCCTGAAGATGGACCCCACCGCTACGCTTATTACTTATTCCGCTGCTTGTTGTATTAAGACTGGATCATGAGATCCTTATTTGTGTAAGACCTTATTTATGGTTTCTAATGGATGATGTACTATGATATCCAATCTGTTATGTCTCGCAAAAATGGTAGTCCTAGGATTGTGATGTATGACATAACAGGCATCTGGGATTAAAAATCCGGGTGTTGACAAGTTGGTATTAGAGCCATCCTGACCATAGGAGACCCTAGTTAGAATGGACGTCCGAACAAAAACTTAATTTCAAAAACAAAGTGAGTATTTATGAAAAACTATTTCCTCTCTTACCCTTGGGAATTCATTCTTTCTCAAGAATTCATGTTCCTCCAATTCTTACATTACTACATAAAATTTGACACACTTGATCACTTCACTAATTTCCTCATCCTTAATTTGTGTAGATGGAGACTCAGTTCAGCAAGTTCTACCAGTCAGGCAATGGAGGCCAACTGATCTTCGAGAGGGATCTAGATTCACTGTCTGAGTTACTGGGACGCCTGCATCCGGAGTTTCTTGGAGCTCAACTTCCAGGGCCCCCAGGAGGAGATTTATAGTGGCTAGTCACCGCTGATCTTCGAGGAAGCATAGAAGCACCAACATCCGGGAGAATCTAGTTCTCTGTCTGAGAGAACAACTGGCTAGATGGATTAGCCAGGGCAATGCATGAAGCTCTCGCACGTTTATGTGCCCTCAGTGTCAACCAAATCTAAGGAACCCGTTTTGCTCACTATGCAAGGCGTGACTTCATGGGAATGCCTATGGAGATGCCCAGTCACCCGGAGCTGAAGCGTCAAGTGGAGAACCTTGACTTCCTGCTGTACGATCGCCAGAAGGAATTGGACAATGCTAGGGAGTTCGCCAACCACACCCCTGCCATTGCCGACCAGAAGGCCCAGACTTTCTCACTGCTTGTCAAGGACCGTCAGTCTCTTCACCTCCAGCGTGAGAAGAAGGATCGCAACATCGCCCGTCTTCGCAAGAAGGTGGCCGACCTCGAGAAGACCGTCAAGGAGCAAGAAGCTCAACTTGCAGCAAAGGAGGAAGAAGAGGAGGGTGAAGACATCCAGGGAGACATGGATTCTTACCTCAGCAATGATGATGACTTTCTGGAGGAGGATGCCGTGGACTTCTACACTGACGATGAGGACTCCGACTTCATCGACGATGAGTAGATGCACTAGAGCATTGTCGTAGCATGAGATGTATCGGCCCCACTATATTGTAGCTTGCAGAATGGTTCTTAAAACCATCTGTTTTCCTTGTTGTGGTGTGTGTTTGTATCGTGTGCTTTGCTTGAATGAATGAAATGAAGTTAGTTGCAAAACCTGAGTCAAACTCAAAGTTTTAGCTTTGAAATCAAAACCCTGAACCTTACAACTTTCCATCTTACCCCTTTATCTACCTCAATCTTCAGATGACTCGTGGAAACCAAGGAGGGAGCAGCTCATCGCAAGACCCAGTGCTGCAGATCTTGCAAAATCTCATCGCAGACAGAGAAGAAAGCAGGGCGGAGCGCCAAGCTAATCTAGCAACACTGCAATAGATCGCCTAGATGGCTCTCAACAACCAAGGGCATGGAAAACAGGATCATCAAGGATCCAAGCTGAAGAACTTCCAGAATACCAATCCCCCGATCTTTAGCACTTCAGAGAACCCATTAGATGTAGATGACTGGTTGCAGACAATGGAGAACAATTTGGAAGTATCCAGAGTTGATGACAACGAGAAAGTTCTCTTTGCCACCCACTACTTGGCAGGAGATGCAAGAGCATGGTGGAACAACATCCGCCTGATGAACCATGGTCAAGTGATGACATGGGAAGCCTTCAAAATCAAGTTCAGCCGCACCCATGTGCCGCAAGGCTTAGTCACCAGAATGAGGGATGAATTCAGGGAGTTGAAGCAAGGCAAAATGGCTGTGGTGGAGTACCGTGACAGATTCCTGTCGCTTGCCAGATATGCACCCGATGAGATCAACACGGAGGCCAAGAAGAAGGAGAGATTCCTGAACGGATAGCATGATGAGATGCAGACTGTCCTCGTCAACATCTGCTTCGAGGATCTCGAAGAGCTAGTCGACTCTGCCATTCAGATGGAAGGGAAGATTAACCAGGCAAACGACAACCGCAAACGTCGTATGATGATGCAATCTGGATCCAGCAGTGTAACATCCCAAAACTTCAATCCAAGGTTATTAAGATCCAAATCATCAAAATTAGGGTTAACAAAAACTTTTCCAATTAAAATTATTAAAGCATTCATATGTGGGTGCATTTAAAATAGGAGTTGTTTTGAATTGCCATGATTAAGTGATCCATTGCTTGTAAAATGATTCTTAGGTGAAATAAACATCATCTAGCTCATTCCCAAACAAATCCCAAAGAAAAACAAATCAAAATGAATAAAAGAAGAGAATGGTCATTTGTGCCATTTTAATCAGCATGCCTACTTTGGCTATTCCTAGACTCAATTCTTAACAGAAATAAATATGGATGTTTGCACCCCTTGCTAGTACATGTAATGATGTACCAAGGACCACTTTGTGATCTGCCAAAAACTTTCAAACACTTTAAATGGCATTTGAAATTTGAATCTAGTTCCTATAGGAAGATCCCACTTATTCAAAAACCACTCAAATGAGCTTTATTTTCAAAACCCAAGCAACCACAGATGATCAAGCTTATGACTAACACACCCACCAAAAATCTTTTCAAAATTCAAAATTAAATTTCTTGCGGCCATTTCCATAAACACTTGGCAGGCAGGAATCAAACTCTAATCCTAGCTCATTGTTTTCAACAGGGTTTTGCCCCCATTTGATCTCCAATCACTCCCTCTGTCTCCACTTGATCCAACCTGGCCATAAACACCCCATCCCCTACCCCCTAGCAGCAATGTCATGCCACCCCGAGCACCATGCCGCCGGCCAAACCTTGCCATCGCTGCAGCAGACCGCCCCTCTCTCTCTCGCCATGTCTATGAGCTAGCCCAGACCGCACCACCACCCTCTGTCCCCTCCCCGAGCAGAGCCAAGCCGTGGACCATCCGCAGCGCGCCGCGCCTAGAGTGTCTGCGCCATGCCGAGCACGCGCCAGAGCGCCGCGCCCGACACGCGTGCACACGCCACCCCTCGACCGCAGCCCGTGCTCACCGCTTCGCCACAACCCAGGGAGCCCCCTAGACATGCCTGTTCGCCGCCATTTGCACCAAAGCCACCGCCTGCCGTGAAGACCGCCGCCTCTGCCGCTCAGAGCGTGAGCACCGCCTAACCAAATGCCACCGTCCCTAGCCCCGCTTTTAAGCCATAGTGCATCGCCAGGACGCAGGCCACCATCCCCTACCTCGAGCCATGCCGCTAGCACGCTGTGCAGCCCTCGCCGGAGCCGCCCGCCCATCACTCTCAGTCGCCTCGTCGAGCTATAAATAGAGGCCACCCCAGCACCAACCACTCACACCATTCCACTCCCCTCTCCTCACTGGTCCTTCCCCACCTCTAGCCAGAGCAGCGCGAGCACTTGTTCGCTGGAATTTGCCCGGAGCAGCCCGCTATAGAGGAGGAGAAGGCAACGTCGATTTCGTCCACCCCCGGAGCTGCCTCGACCACCCCTAACCTCGCCGTCGTCCACCAGTTCGTTTGCCCCCATCGCCGTTGCTACTGGAGCCCTGATACGCCCCCTGAGCACCCCACCGAGCCGCTAGAGTTTGTCCTTGCTGGCGACCTGTCCGTCGTTGACGACAAGCCCCAGCCGTCGATCCTAGTTCTTATCTAACGACCCACATCGCCCTGTACCGCTTCGCGTGTAAATAGCCACTGACCGGTGGACCCCCCTGTCAGCTGTGCCCCGCGCCTCGGAGTGTCACTGGGTCGGCCCGTTAGCTTTCCCGCGCGACCCATTTAATTCAAATTAGGATTTTTCTATTTAGTTTGAACCTAGTTCTGTCCTTTAGTTTGAAAATCAATTCAGAGAGATCTACAAATCCAAATAGAGTGATTCCAATTTTGTTAGAAAGCTACTGAAAAGATCTACTCAATCCCGTTGGATTTAATTCAATTAGAGTTAGAGATCTCTCCTAGTAAAAATAACAAGACAGAACTTTTGCACATTCAAACATTTTTATAAAATCAACCATGATAGCTTTTGAGTTGATTCCAACTCGCAAAAATCACATTTAACCATACCTATCTGAATATGTAATAATATTATGGTTTACATGCAGTGACTTTGGACTAGTACCAAAATAATGCTATATAGGCATTTCTAGTCACTTTAAATCATTAAATATTAAACTTAAACCAAAGTAAATGTGATCCAACCCTTAAATCACATTCCCTTATGTTAGAATATGTGGTGATGACATGTGTCCATATGATCCCATATTCTAAGTGGAGAATAATAAATCTTAGATATTTTTTAATGAGTAGAAATTACTTTTCTTAAATAAAAAGAATGAAACTAGTTAATAAAACCTTGTGATGCTTGTGATGATATTAGATCATCAAATGTGTGCCTTAGAATGCTAAGTAGCCTAGTTAAGTATTGTTTGGTGATTGTGTACTCCGTATGTATTTATAGACGGTAGTACCGACCAAGCTTTCGAGGAGGAGGAGGAGTGCTATCAAGAGGAGGAAAAAAACTTCAACCACTTCACCAACCAAGGCAAGCTAACACTTGCAAGTATAATGCTTAGCAAGCTAGAATTAAGCTAGATGATTGAGCAAAGATGCTTTAGGCATGCTTTGGCCATACCACTTTGACTATTACTTACCTCAAGTATTATTTTCAAGCTTTACTTCCTTTACTTTACCCAAGGTCTTTTACTTGTTTTGAAGGTAGCATAAAGAGTACAAAACTTGACCTATTTAGATAACTTTAGATGTCATTCTATGGCATGAGATTGATCCCATTTTTCCACCTTAGTGAACACTCTTAACCTAGTAGTTTAGAGTTAAATAAAAACTTGAGTCACTTTAGATGGGAACACTTGGTGAAAATGAATTGTGAAAACCTTAGAATGATGAGTCATTCTATTGAAATGTTTTGACATGTGTTGAGAAACACAAATGGTTTATGATGGTGAAAATGTTGAGGCATGAGCCTTGACCCTTTTACGAAACTGATGGTTGGATTCGGATGCGATACCATTCCAAATTTACCGTACAACCACAATACCTGAATTGGGTAAGGCTTAGACGGAAATTTATATGCATTAGTATTAGTTCCCTCATGGAAGAGGTTTGAGCTAAGGCTACCTCTCAATGTTGTCCACCTATGCAGTGCCCAAGATGATAGATGGTCATGGTTGGGAGGCCATGCTCATAGGATAGGTGCTTATACTAGGGTGTGTAAAGGAAAGGTTATGTTTGATTATCTGCATACTAAGGATGATGATTTAGGGTTATCCCTGATAGATGTATCGAATCTTGTGGTGAAAGTGTACCACCTCTGCAGAGTGTCAAACTATTGTAATAGCTGCGTCCGCCATTATGGATAGTTGGAATGGCCATATTGTTTTGTTGTCAAATGTTTTCAAAATAACTTACGAAATGAATGTTGAATCTTGACTTGACCACAACAGGGTTCTGTTTATGACACTAGCTTCCCAACTTAAGTGATTCTAGAACTCTATTTATCTTTCTTTGCTTCTGAACTCAGCTTAGGTTTCAAACTTAACCTTATAGTTAAACTTAGAGTTAGTACTTTACATTATAATTATACTACTTGTTAGTGGTAGTTTGCGAGTACTTAAAGAGTACTCATGGCTTTTGTCCCTGGCTATTCTCATGGCCAGACTATGAAGGAGACTACCAAGATGATGGCCAGCAGGACGGCTATGATAACTAGGACTATCTGCCTTCATCAGCATTGCCTGTGCCCCTGAAGATGGACCCCACCGCTACACTTACCTTTTTTCCGCTGCTTGTTGTATTAAGACTGGATCATGAGATCCTTATTTGTGTAAGACCTTATGTATGGTTTGTAATGGATGATGTACTGTGTTATCCAATCTGTTATGTCTCACAAAAATGGTAATCCTGGGATTGCAATGAATGACATAACAGGCATCTGGGATTAAAAATCCGGGTGTTGACAAGTTGGTATTAGAGCCATCCTGACCATAGGAGACCCTAGTTAGAATGGACGTCCGAACAAAAACTTAATTGAAAAACCAAAGTGAGTATTTATGAAAAACTATTTCCTCTCTTATCCTTGGGAATTCATTCTTTCTCAAAAATTCATGTTCCTCAAACTCTTACATTTCTACTTAAAATATGACACACTTGATCACTTCACTAATTTTCTCATCCTTAATTCTTGTAGATGGAGACTCAGTTCAGCAAGTTCTACCAGTTGGGAAACGGAAGTCAGCTAATCTTCGAGAGGGATCTGGATTCACTATCGGAGTTACTGGGACGCCCGCATCCGGATTTTCTTGGAACTCAACTTCCAGGACCCCCCCAGGAGGAGATTTACAGTGTCTAGTCATCGCTGAGCTTAGAGGAAGCATCGAAGCACCAACGTCCGGGAGAATCCAGTTCTCCGTGAGAGAGAACAACTGGCTAGATGGATTAGCCAGGGCAATGCATGAAGCTCTCGCACGTCTGTGTGCCCTCAGTGTCAACCAACTCTAAGGAACCCGTTTTGCTCACTATGCAAGACGTGACTTCATGGGAATGCCGACGGAGATGCCAAGTCACCCAGAGCTGAAGCGTCAAGTGGAGAACCTTGACTTCCTGTTGTACGATCGCCATAAGGAATTGGACAATGCTAGGGAGTTCGCCAACCACAACCGTGCCATTGCCGCCCAAAAGGCCCAGACTTTCTCACTGCTAGTCAAGGATCGTCAGTCGCTTCGCCTCCAGCGCGAGAAGAAGGATCGCACCATCGCCCGTCTTCACAAGAAGGTGGCCGACCTCGAGAAGACCGTCAAGGAGCAAGAAGCTCAACTTGCAGCAAAGGAGGAAGAAGAGGAGGGTGAAGACGTCCAGGGAGACATGGATTCTTACCTCAGCAACGATGATGACTTTCTGGAGGAGGATGCTATGGACTTCTACACTGACGATGAGGACTCCGACTTCATCGACGATGAGTAGATGCACTAGAGCACTGTCGTAGCATGAGATGTATCGGTACCACTGTATCATAGCTTGCAGAATAGTTCTTCAAACCATCTGTTTTCCTTTGTTGTTGTGGTGTGTGTTTGTATCGTGTGCTTGTTTGCATGAATGAAATGAAGTTAGTTGCAAAACCTCAGTCAAACTCAAAGTTTTAGCTTTGAAATCAAAACCCTAAACCTTAGAACTTTCCCTCTTACCCCTTTATCTACCTCAATCTTCAGATGACTCGTGGAAACCAAGGAGGGAGCAGCTCGTCGCAAGACCCAATGCTGCAGAATCTCAACACAGACAGAGAAGCAAGCAGGGCAGAATGCCAAGCTAATCTAGCAACACTGCAATAGATCGCCCAGATGGCTCTCAACAACCAAGGGAATGGAAATCAGGATCACCATGGATCCAAACTCAAAAACTTCCAGAATACCAATCCCCCAATCTTCAACCAAGCTGAAAACCCACTAGATGCTGATGAGTGGTTACAGACAATGGAAAACAACTTAGAAGTTGCAGGAGTTGATGACAACGAGAAAGTTCTCTTCGCCACCCATTATCTGGCAGGAGATGCAAGAGCTTGGTGGACTAGTATCCATAACATGAACCATGGTCAAGTGATGACATGGGAAGCCTTCAAAACCAAGTTCAGCCACACCCACGTGCCGCAAGGTCTAGTCACCAGACAAAGGGATGAGTTTCGCGATTTGAAGCAAGGCAGAATGACTGTGGTGGAATACCGTGACAGATTCTTGTCGCTTGCAAGATACGCCCCGGATGAGATCAACACAGAGGTCAAGAAGAAGGAGAGATTCTTGAACGGACTGCATGATGAGATGCAGACTGTCCTTGTCAACATCCGTTTCGAGGATCTCGAAGAGCTAGTTGACTCTGCCATTCAGATGGAAGGGGAGATTAATCAGGCAAACGACAACCGCAAACGTCGTATGATGCAGCAATCTGGATCAAGCAGTCACCAGAAGTACCGTCCCAACCCCTCACCAGGATATGCACCAAGGAACAATCGACCCCCAATGTCTCTCCCAAGCTACCCCAACCGTAGCAGAGGCAATGTAAAGTCCGGAGGAAACAATCACAACTCCGGCAACACCAACAATTTCACCCGTGCCCCTCCCAAGAGCAACAACAACAACAACACTGCACCCAGAACTGGCAGCAATGTTGTGCCTGTCGCAGCAAAAGACAAGTCCCAGATCACTTGTTTTGAGTGTGGAGTGAAGGGCCACTATTCCAATGAGTGTCCCAAGAAGACTGCTGCCACTGCCAATGTGAATGCCCCAGCTCAACAGCAGCGTCGTGTTCAACCAGGGAGAAGATTTGCCCCAGGGAACCCTCACAACTGCAATGGTCATCTCTTCCACATGAACACTGAAGAAGCCCAGGAAGCACCAGATGTAGTGCTGGGTATGTTTTCTGTCAACTTAGTTTTAGCAAGAGTATTGTTTGATTCGGGAGTATCGCATTCATTTGTCACCGAAGAATTTGCATGCACTAGCAAGATTCACCCAACCAACCTGAAGCATGTCATGATAGTTCAAATCCCCGGATCAACTACAAAAGCTAGAAAATTTTGCAAAGTTGTGCCTATCAGGATACATGGGATGGATTTTTATGACAACCTTATAGTACTTGGAACCAAAGGATTGGAAGTAGTACTAGGTATGGACTGGATGTCAAGGCATAAAGGAATGATAAACTGTGCTAAGAAAGCCATCACCATGACCAGTAGTTCTGGAGTAACAGTAGAGCATATATCCGAAACCTTACCCCGTCAATTCAAGTGCAACAAGAGTCTCGCCCTACCCACCATAGACCAAGTAAGAGTAGTCTATGAATACCCCGATGTATTCCCAAATGAATTGCCAGGTATGCCCCCGGATAGGGATATTGATTTCATTATCGAACTAATCCCCGGAACCGGACCCATAGCCTAGAGACCCTATAGCATGAACCCCTCAGAGTTAGTAGAGTTGAAGAAGCAGTTGGATGCTATGTTGGCAACAGGCTTGATTCAACCAAGCGCATCACCATGGAGATCACCAGTGTTATTCGTCAACAAGAAAGATGGAGGCAACCGTTTATGCACCGACTACAGGAAGTTGAATGACGTCACCATCAAAAACAAGTACCCCTTGCCAAAGATAGAGGATCTTTTTGATCAGTTGACTGGACCCCAGGTGTTCTCAAAGGTTGATCTTAGGACTGGTTATCACCAACTTAAGATTCGTGCAATGGATATTCCGAAGACCGCCTTCACTACTCGCTATGGTTTATACGAGTATACGGTTATGTCTTTTGGATTAACCAATGCCCCTGCTTATTTCATGAATCTCATGAATAAGATCTTTATGAATTTCCTAGATAAGTCTGTAGTTGTGTTTATCGATGATATCCTTATCTACTCCAAGTCAGAAGAAGAGCATGAGCAACATCTGAGAATCATCCTAGAAACCCTGAGAGAGCATTGGTTATATGCCAAGTTCAGCAAGTGTGAGTTTTGGCTGAAAGAAGTAGGATTCCTAGGACATATTGTGTCTGCCGGAGGAGTCTTTGTAGATTCCGCCAAGATCAAAGATGTCGAAGCATGGGAAGCCCCAACCACTCAAACCCAAGTCCGTGCATTCCTCAGATTAGCGGGATACTACCGCAAGTTCGTCAAAGGATTTTCAAGCATCGCCAGACCCATGACCCAATTGTTAAAGAAGGACAAGAAGTTTGAATGGACCGACAAGTGTGAAGCCAGTTTTCAGGAGCTGAAGAAGAGATTGATATCAGCCCCAATATTGATCATGCCAGATATCAAGAAGCCGTTTGATGTATATTGTGATGCATCCAAGATTGGTCTCGGATGTGTCTTAATGCAAGAAGGCAAAGTCATCACCTATTTGTCTCGACAACTGAAGCAGCCTGAGCAGAACTATCCGACCCATGATCTTGAATTAGCAGCCGTAGTTTTGGCGTTGAAGACATGGCGTCATTATCTTATGGGTAATCGCTGTGAGATTTACTCAGATCATAAGAGCTTGAAATATATTTTCACTCAAAAGGAGCTGAATATGAGGCAAAGGAGATGGATAGAGTTAATAAAGGATTATGACCTTGACATTCACTATCACCCCGGTAAAGCCAATGTGGTAGCGGATGCTCTTAGCAGATTGCCGTGTAGGTTTAACACCATGATCAAGGAGAAGCAACCAAGTTTCTATGAGGAGTTGGAGCAGTTTAGAACTGAGCTAGTTAGCAAAGGATTCTTAGCTAGCATTGCACTTCAACCCACTTTGATTAGCAAAATCAAGGAAGCCCAGAAGGGAAATGAAAGTATCGACAGAATCAAACGTCGTATTGGTACAAGGAAGGTACCTAGATTCACTGAAGACGAATAAGGAGTTCTGTGGTACAAAGGACGTATCTGTGTGCTAGTAGATTCGGATCTGAAGCAAGTTATCATGAAGGAAGCTCATGATACTCTTTATTCTATCCACCCCAGAGGAACGAAGATGTATCAAGACCTGAAAGAGAAATTTTGGTGGCACAAGATGAAGAGAGAAATCAGAAGCTACATCGCCAAATGTGACATCTGTCAAAGAGTCAAAGCAGAGCATCAGAGACCCGCAGGACTGTTGCAACCATTGCAGATTCCAGAATGGAAATGGGATTCCGTCGAAATGGACTTTATCACCGGTTTGCCTACTTCCAGTAGGGGAAATGACTCGATCTAGGTCATAGTTGATAGACTGTCCAAGGTAGCTCACTTCATACCTGTCAAGACTACCTACCAGAGTGCGAAGCTAGCAGAGCTGTTCATTGCTAGGATTGTTAGTCTGCATGGAACCCCCAAGACCATAGTATCGGATCGAGGAACCCAGTTCACATCGAGATTTTGGCAGAAAGTCCAGGAAGGATTGGGAACCAAGTTGAATTTCAGCACCGCTTATCACCCGCAAACTGATGGACAGACTGAGAGAGTCAACTAGATCCTAGAAGAAATGTTAAGACCTTGTGTGTTAGAGTACGGATCAAAATGGGAAGACTGCCTGCCTTTCGCAGAATTCTCATATAACAACTGTTATCAAGCTAGTTTGCAGATGGCACCATTTTAATTCCTATACGGAAGAAAGTGTCACACCCCTTTGAATTGGTCGCAGGTAGGAGAGAGTCGGATATTTGGACACGACATTCTCCGAGAAGCCGAAGAGAAGGTTCACAAAGTCCGTGAGCACCTCAAGACTGCCCAATCCAGACAGAAGAGTTATGCTGACAAGAGAAGGAGAGACCTAACTTTCAATGTCGGAGATTTTGTATATCTCAAGGTTTCGCCATTGAAAGGAACGCAACGCTTTAGTCTGAAAGGAAAGTTAGCCCCCAGATATATCGGACCCTTCAAGATTCTAAACCGTCGAGGAGAAGTATTGTATCAATTGGAACTACCTAAAGAGATGCCAGCCATCCACAATGTGTTCCATATCTCGTTACTTCGCAAATGCCTGGAAGTGCCAGAGAAGACCGAAGTTTTCAAGAACATCGATCACAGAGCTGTGGAGATCAACAATGACCTGACCTATCGTGAAGTGCCCATCCGTATCTTAGAAGAAGCTTACAGAACCACCAGGACCAGGAGTATCAAGTTTCTCAAGATTCAATGGAGCAACCATACCGAAGACGAAGCCACTTGGGAGCGAGAAGATTACATTAGGACAGAGTTCCCAGATCTCTTTAGTTCCTAGTTTTCTTTGTAAATATCGGGATGAGATTTTTTTTAAGGGGGGAAGATTTGTAACATCCCAAAACTTCAATGGGTTAACAAAAACTTTTCCAATTAAAATTATTAAAGCATTCATATGTGGGTGCATTTAAAATAGGAGTTGTTTTGAATTGCCATGATTGAGTTATCCATTTCTTGTAAAATGATTCTTAGATGAAATAAACATCATCTAGATCATTCCCAAACAAATCCCAAAGAAAAACAAATCAAAATGAATAAAAGAAGAGAATGGTCATTTGTGCCATTTTAATCAGCATGCCTACTTTGGCTATTCCTAGTACTCAATTCTTAACAGAAATAAATATGGATCTTTGCACCCCTTGCTAGTACATGTAATGATGTACCAAGGCCCACTTTGTGATCTGCCAAAAACTTTCAAACACTAATTTTAAATGGCATTTGAATTTTGAATCTAGTTCATATGGGAAGATCCCACTTATTCAAATACCACTCAAATGAGCTTTATTTTCAAAACCCAAGCAACCACAGATGATCAAGCTTATGACTAACACACCCACCAAAAATGTTTTCAAAATTCAAAACTAAATTTCTTGCGGCCATTTCCACAAACACTTGGTAGGCAGGAATCAAACTCTAATCCTAGCTCACTGTTTTCAACAGGGTTTTGCCCCCATTTGATCTCCAATCACTCCCTCTGTCTCCACTTGATCCAACCAGGCCATAAACACCCCATCCTCTATCCCCTAGTAGTAATGCCATGCCACCCCGAGCACAATGCCGCAGGCCAAACCTTGCCATCGCTGCAGCAGACCGCCCCTCTCTCTCTCGCCGTGTCTATGAGCTAGCCCAGACCGCACCGCCACCCTATATCCCCTCCCCGAGCAGAGCCAAGCCGTGGACCACCCGCAGCGCGCTGCGCCCAGAGTGTTTGCGCCATGCCGAGCACGCGCCAGAGCGCCGCGCCCGACACGCGTGCACACGCCGCCCCTCGACCACAGCCCGTGCTCACTGCTTCGCCACGACCTAGGGAGCCCCCCAGACATGCCCGTTCGCCGCCATTTGCACCACATCCACCGCCCACCGTGAAGACCGCCGCCTCTGCCGCTCAGAGCGTGAGCACCGCCCAACCAAACGCCATCATCCCTAGCCCTGCTTTTAAGCCATAGCGCACCGCCAGGAGGCAGGCCACCGTCCCCTACCTCGAGCCACACCGCTAGCACGCTGTGCAGCCCTCGCCGGAGCCGCCCGCCCGCCCATCACTCTCGGTCGCCTTGTCGAGCTATAAATAGAGGCCACCCCAGCACAAACTACTCACACCATTCCACTCCCCTCTCCTCACTGGTCCTTCCCCACCTCTAGCCGGAGCAGCGCGAGCACTTGTTCGCCAGAATTTGGCCGGAGGAGCCCGCTGCAGAGGAGGAGAAGGCGACGTCGATTTCGTCCACCCCCGGAGCTGCCTCGACCACCCCTGACCTCGCCGTCGTCCACCAGTTTGTTTGCCCCAGTCGCCGTCATTGCTGGAGCCCTGGTACGCCCCCTAAGCACCCACACCGAGCCGCTAGGGTTTGTCCTCGCTGGCGACCTGTCCGTCGTTGACGATGAGCCCCATCCGTCGATCCTAGTTCTAATCTAACGGACCACATCGCCCCGCACCTCTTCGCGTGTAAATAGCCACTGACCGGTGGACCCCCCTGTCAGCTGTGCCCCGCGCCGCGGAGTGTCACTGGGCCGGCCCGTTAGCTTTCCCGCGCGACCCATTTAATTCAAATTAGGATTTTTCTATTTAGTTTGAACCGAGTTCTGTCCTTTAGTTTGAAAATCAATTCAGAGAGATCTACAAATCCAAATGGAGTGATTTCAATTTTGTTAGAAAGCTACTGAAAAGATCTACTCAAGCCCGTTGGATTTAATTCAATTAGAGTTAGAGATCTATCCTAGTAAAAATAACAAGACAGAAGCTTTTTCACATTCAAACATTTTTATAAAATCAACCATGATAGCTTTTGAGTTGATTCCAACTCTCAAAAATCACATTTAACCATACCTATGTGAATATGTAATAATATTAGGTATTACATGCAGTGACTTTGGACTAGTACCAAAATAATGCTATATAGGCATTTCTAGTCACTTTAAATCATTAAATAATGAACTTAAACCAAAGTAATTATGAACCAACCCTTAAATTACAATTCCCACATGTTAGAATATGTGGTGAGGACATGTGTCCACATGATCCCATATTTTAAGTGGTGAATATTAAATCTTAGTTATTTTTCAATGAGTAGAAATTACTTTTCTTAAATAAAAAGAATGAACCTAGTTAATAAAACTTGTGATGCTTGTGATGATAATAGATCATCAAATGTGTGCCTTAGAGTGCTAATTAGACTAGTTAAGTATTGTTTGGTGATTGTGTACTCCGTATGTATTTATAGATGATAGTACCGACCAAGCTTTCAAGGAGGAGGAGTTCTATCAAGAGGAGGAAGAAAACTTCAACCACTTCACCAACCAAGGCAAGCTAACACTTGCAAGTATAATGCTTAGAAAGCTAGAATTAAGCTAGATGATTGAGCAAAGATGCTTTAGGCATGCTTTGGTCATACCACTTTGACTATTACTTACCCCAAGTATTATTTTCAAGCTTTACTTCCTTTACTTTACCCAAGGTCTTTTACTTGTTTTGAAGGTAGCATAAAGAGTATAAAACTTGACCTATTTAGATAACTTTAGATGTCATTCTATGGCATGAGATTGATCCCATATTTCCACCTTAGTGAACACTCTTAACCTAGTAGTTTAGAGTTAAATAAAAACTTGAGTCACTTTAGATGGGAACACTTGGTGAAAATGAATTGTGAAAACCTTAGAATGATGAGTCATTCTATTGAAATGTTTTGACATGTGTTGAGAAATACAAATGGTTTATGATGGTGAAAATGTTGAGGCATGAGCCTTGACCCTTTTACAAAACTGATGGTTGGATTCAGATGCGATACCATTCCAAATTTACCGTACAACCACAATACCTAAATTGGGTAAGGCTTAGCAGGAAATTTATATGCATTAGTATTAGTTCCCTCGCGGGAGAGGTTTGAGCTAAGGCTACCTCTGAATGTTGTCCACCTATGCAGTGCCCAAGATGACAGATGGTCATGGTTGGGAGGCCATGCTCATAGGAGAGGTGCTTATACTAGGGTGTGTAAAGGAAAGGTTATGTTTGATTATCTGCATACTAAGGATGATGATTCAGGGTTATCCCTGATAGATGTATCGAATCTTGTGGTGAAAGTGTACCACCTCTGCAGAGTGTCAAACTATTGTAATAGCTGCGTCCGCGGTTATGGATAGTTGGAATGGCCATATTGTTTCGTTGTCAGATGTTTTCAAAATAACTTACGAAATGAATGTTGAATCTTGACTTGACCACAACAGGGTTGTGTTTATGACACTAGCTTCCCAACTTAAGTGATTCTAGAACTCTATTTATCTTTCTTTGCTTCTAAACTCGGCTTAGGTTTCAAACTTAACCTTATAGTTAAACTTAGAGTTAGTACTTTACATTAGAATTATACTACTTGTTAGTGGTAGTTTGTGAGTACTTAAAGAGTACTCATGGATTTTGTCCCTGGCTATTCTGATGGCCAGACTATGAAGGAGACTACCAAGATGATGGCCAGTAGGACGGCTATGATAACTACGACTATCTGCCTTCGTCAGCATTGCCTGTGCCCCTGAAGATGGACCCCACCGCTACACTTACCTTTTTTTCTGCTGCTTGTTGTATTAAGACTAGATCATGAGATCCTTATTTGTGTAAGACCTTATGTATGGTTTGTAATGGATGATGTACTGTGATATCCAATCTGTTATGTCACGCAAAAATGGTAATACCTGGGATTGCGATGAATGACATAACAGGCATCTAGGATTAAAAATCCGGGTGTTGACAAGCAGTCACCAGAAGTACCGTCCCAACCCCTCACCAGGATATGCACCAAGGAACAATCGACCCCCAATGTCTCGCCCAAGCTACCCCAACTGTAGCGGAGGCAATGTGAAGTCCAAAGGAAACAACAATCACCCCGGCAACACCAGCAATTTCAACCGTGCCCCTCCCAAGAGCAACAACAACAACAACACTTCACCCAGAACTGGCAGCAATGCTATGCCTGTCGCAGCAAAAGACAAGTCACAGATCACTTGTTTCGAGTGTGGAGTGAAGGGTCACTATTCCAATGAGTGTCCCAAGAAGACTGTCGCCACTTCCAATGTGAATGCCCCAGCTCAACAGCAGCGTCGTGTTCAACCAAGGAGAAGATTTGCCCTAGGGAACCCTCACAACCGCAATGGTCGTCTCTTCCACATGAACGCCGAGGAAGCTCAAGAAGCGCCAGACGTAGTGCTGGGTATGTTTTACGTCAACTCAGTTTTAGCAAGGGTATTGTTTGAGGGAGCATCGCATTCATTTATCACCGAAGAATTCGCATGCACTAGTAAGATTCACCCAACCAACTTGAAGCATGTCATGATAGTTCAAATCCCCGGATCAACTACAAAAGCTAGAAAAAGTTGCAAAGCTGTGCCTATTAGAATACATGGGATAGATTTTTATGCCAACCTAATAGTACTCGGAACCAAAGGATTCGAAGTAGTACTAGGTATGGACTGGATGTCAAGGCATAAAGGACTGATAGACTGTGCTAAGAAAGCCATCACCATGACCAGTAGCTCTAGAGTAACAGTAGAGCATATATCTGAAACCTTACCCCGTCAATTCAAGTGCAACAAGAGTCTAGCCCTACCCACCATAGACCAAGTCCGAGTAGTCTATGAATACACAGACGTATTCCCAGATGAATTGCCAGGTATGCCCCCGGATAGGGATATTGAGTTCATTATCGAACTAATCCCTGAAACCGGACCCATAGCCCAGAGACCCTATAGCATGAACCCCTCAGAGTTAGTCGAGTTGAAGAAGCAGTTGGATGCTATGTTGGCAACAAGCTTGATTCAACCAAGCGCATCGCCATGGAGATCACCAGTGTTATTCGTCAACAAGAAAGATGGAGGAAACCGTTTGTGCACCGATTACAGGAAGTTGAATGACGTCACCATCAAAAACAAGTACCCCTTGCCAAAGATAGAGGATCTTTTTGATCAGTTGACTGGAGCCCAGGTGTTCTCAAAGGTTGATCTTAGGACTGGTTATCACAACCTTAAGATTCGTGCAACGGATATTCCGAAGACCGCCTTTACTACTCGCTATGGTTTATACGAGTATACGGTTATGTCTTTTGGATTAACCAATGCCCCTGCTTATTTCATGAATCTCATGAATAAGATCTTTATGAATTTCCTAGATAAGTTTGTAGTTGTGTTCATCGACGATATCCTTATCTACTCCAAGTTAGAAGAAGAGCATGAGCAACATCTGAGGGTCATCCTAGAAACCCTGAGAGAGCATCGGCTGTATGCCAAGTTCAGCAAGTGTGAGTTTTGGCTAAAAGAACTAGGATTCCTAGGACATATTGTGTCTACCGGAGGAGTCTCTGTTGATCCCGCCAAGATCAAAGATGTCGAAGCATGGGAAGCCCCAACCACTCAAACCCAAGTCCGTGCATTTCTTGGATTTGCGGGATATTACCGCAAGTTCGTAGAAGGATTCTCGAGCATCGCCAGACCCATGACCAAATTGCTGAAGAAGGACAAGAAGTTTGAATGGACCGACAAGTATGAAGCCAGTTTCCAGGAGCTAAAGAAGAGATTGATATCAGCCCCAATATTGATCATGCCAGATATCAAGAAGCCATTTGATGTGTATTGTGATGCATCCAAGATTGGTCTCAAATGTGTACTGATGCAAGAAGGCAAAGTCATAGCCTATTTGTCTCGACAACTAAAGCAGCATGAGCAGAACTATCCGACCCATGATCTTGAATTAGCAGTCATAGTTTTGGCATTGAAGACATGGCGTCATTATCTGATGGGTAATCGCTGTGAGATTTACTCAGATCACAAAAGCTTGAAGTATATTTTCACTCAGAAGGAGCTGAATATGAGGCAAAGGAGATGGATAGAGTTAATCAAGGATTATGACCTTGACATTCACTATCACCCCAGCAAAGCCAATGTGGTAGCGGATGCTCTTAGCAGATTGCCATGTAGGTTAAATACCATGATCAAAGAGAAGCAACCAAGTTTGTATGAGGAGTTGGAGCAGTTTAGAACTGATCTAGTTAGCAAAGGATTCTTAGCTAACATTGAACTTCAACCCACATTAATTAGCCAAATCAAGGAAGCCTAGAAGGGAAATGAAAGTATTGACAGAATCAAACGTCGTATTGGTACAGGAAAGGTACCAGGATTCACTGAAGACAAAGAAGGAGTTCTGTGGTACAAAAGTCGTATCTGTGTGCCAGCAGATTCGGAGCTGAAGTAAGTTATCATGCAGGAAGCTCATGATACTCTTTATTCTATCCACCCCGGAGGAACAAAGATGTATCAAGATTTGAAAGAGCAATTTTGGTGGCACAAGATGAAGAGAGAAATTGGAAGCTACATCGCCAAGTGTGACATCTATCAAAGAGTCAAAGCAGAGCATCAGAGACCCGCAGGACTGTTGCAACCTTTGCAGATTCCAGAATGGAAATGGGATTCCGTCAGAATGGACTTTATCACCGGTTTGCCTACTTCTAGTAGGGGAAATGACTCAATCTGGGTCATCGTTGATAGACTGTCCAAGGTAGCTCACTTTATACCTGTCAAGATAACCTACCATAGTTCGAAGCTAGCAGAGCTGTATATTGCTAGGATTGTTAGTCTGCATGGAACCCCCAATACCATAGTATCAGATCGAGGAACCCAGTTTACCTCGAGATTTTGGCAGAAAATCTAGGAAGGATTAGGCACCAAATTTAACTTCAGTACCGCTTATCATCCACAAACTGATGGACAGACTGAGAGAGTCAACCAAATCTTAGAGGATATGCTCAGAGCTTGTGTGTTAGAGTACGGATCAAAATGGGAAGACTGTCTGCCTTTCGCAGAATTCTCATATAACAACACTTATCAAGCTAGTTTGCAGATGGCACCATTTGAGTTCCTATACGGAAGGAAGTGTCGTACCCCTTTGAATTGGTCTCAAGTAGGAGAGAGTCAGATCTTCGGTCCCGACATTCTCAGAGAAGCCGAAGAAAAGGTGCACAAAGTCCGTGAGCACCTCAAGACCGCCCAATCCAGACATAAGAGTTATGCTGACAAGAGAACAAGAGACCTGACCTTCAATGTCTGAGATTTTGTATATCTCAAGGTTTCGCCATTGAAGGGAACCCAACGCTTTAGTCTGAAAGGAAAGTTAGCCCCCAGATATATCGAGCCCTTCAAGATTCTGAACCGTCAAGGAGAAGTATCTTATCAACTGGAACTGCTAGAGGAGATGTCAGTCATCCACAATGTGTTCCATATCTCGTTACTTCGCAAATGCCTGGAAGTGCCGGAGAAGACTGAAGTGTTTAAGAACATCGATCATCGAGCTGTTGAGATCAACAATTACCTGACATATCGTGAAGTGCCCATCCGTATCTTGGAAGAAGCTTACAGAACCACCAGGACCAGAAGTATCAAGTTCCTCAAGATTCAATGGAGCAACCATACCGAAGAGGAAGCCACTTGGGAGCGAGAAGATTACATGAGGACAGAGTTCCTAGATCTCTTTAGTTCCTAGTTTTCTTTCGTAAATCTCGGGACGAGATTTTGTTTAAGGGGGGAAGGTTTGTAACACCCCAAAACTTTAATCCAAGTGATCAAGATCCAAATCATCAAATTTAGAGTTAACAAAAACTCCATTTTAAAAAAAATATATTAAAGCATTCATATATGTGTGCATGTAAATAGGAGTTGTTTTGAATTGCCATGATTAAGTGATCCATTGCTTGTAAAATGATTCTTAGGTGAAATAAACATCATCTAGATCATTCCCAAACAAATCCCAAAGAAAAACAAATCAAAATGAATAAAACAACCAAATGGTCATTTGTGCCATTTTAATCAACATACCTACTTTGGCTATTCCTAGAACTCAATTCTTAATAGAAACAAATGTGGATCTTTGCACCCCTTGCTAGTACATGTAATGATGTACCAAGGCCCACTTTGTGATCTACCAAAAACTTACAAACACTAATTTTAAATGGCATTTGAAAATTGAATGTAGTTCATATGAGAAGATCACACTTATTCAAAAACCACTCAAACCATTTTCAAATCCCAAGCAACCACAGATGGTCAGGCATATGATCAACAACTCCACCAAAATTCAACCAAAAATTCAAAAACTTTTCTCATGCGGCCATTGTGTCGAAAAGGTGGCATGCAGAAAATAAACTGCCTAACTATTACTGTTTGTACTTAAGCCATTGTCCCCCATTTGACCCCCTCTGCACTCCCTTGTCTCCCCTGAGTCCAACCAAGTGGTCACCGGCCTACCCCTAAGTCGTAGCAGCAGTGGAGCGCCACCACTTTATGGTCGCCGATGGCCGATCATGGATAGAGCGCCACATACCACGCTGCGCCATTCTAGCGCACCACTAGCTCCGCTTAACGCTACCCGCCGCCCCCTGTCCACCCCTCAATCACCCCTAGGCCCTGGACCACACCCCAGAGCCGCCGCCCATTCTCTCTGCGCCGTGCTCTGCACGCACCAGAGTGCGATCGTCGCCAGCATGCAGCAGACCGCCACTGGACATAAAATCCCGCACGTCGCTCCGCCTCGACCCCTAGCACCCCGCCAGACATGGCCGTGTGCCGCATCGAGCACCGCCTCTGTCTCCCAGAGCGCGGGATGCTCCCGACCAAACGCCACCGCCCCTAGCTACACATTAACGCCATAGAGCATCGCCAGGAGGCAGGCCACCATCCGCCTACGCCGCCCATGCCGCTAGCCGCCTGTATCAGCATCACCGACGAGCTCACCTCGTGCCGCTCGGTCCCCTCGTCGCCCTATAAAAGGAGCCCTCCCTAGCACAAACTACTCACACCATTCCACTCCTCTCTCCTCACTGATCCTTCCCCACCTCTCGCCGGAGCCACTCGAGCCATATTTCGCCGGAATTGCGCCGGAGGAGCCCGCTGCAGAGGAGGAAAAGGCGCTGTCGATTTCATCCACCCAAGGAGCTGCCGCGACTTCGCCTGAGCTCGCCATCGTCCACCAGTTCGTTTGCCCGCCTCGCCGTAGTAGCTGGAGCCCTGGTATGCCTCCTGTGCACCCCCACCGAGCCGCTAGGGTTAGTTCTCGCTGGCGACCTGTTCGTCGGAGACGACACACCTCAGTCGTAGATCTTCCTTTTAATCGCACAGTCCATGTTGCCCCGTACCGCTTCGCGTTTAAAGAGCCGCTGACATGTGGACCCCCTGTTAGCTGTTCTCTGCACCGTGGAGTACCACTGGGTCAGCCCATTTCCGTTCCCGTGCTAGCCCACGAATTCAAATTTAGGTTTTCCTAATTAGGTTTGAACTTAGTTTTGTCCCCTAGTTTGAAAATCATTTCAGAGCGATTTACAAATCCAAATTGAGTGATTCAAATTTGGTTAGAAAGCTACTGAAAAGATCTATCCAAGCCCGTTGGATTTAATTCATTTAGAGTTAGAGATCTCTCCTAGTAAAAATAACAAGATAGAAGCTTTTGCACGTTCAAACATTTTTATAAAATCAACCAAAATAGCTTTTGAGTTGATTCAAACTCTCAAAAATAAATTTAACCATACCTATCTGAATATGTAATAATATTAAGGTTTACATGCAGTGACTTTGGACTAGTACCAAAATAATGCTATATAGGCATTTCTAGTCACTTTAAATCATTAAATATTAAACTTAAACCAAAGTAAATGTGATCCAACCCTAAAACCACATTCCCTTATGTTAGAATATGTGGTGATGACATGTGTCCATATGATCCCATATTCTAAGTAGAGAATATTAAATCTTAGATATTTTTCAATGAGTAGAAATTACTTTTCTTAAATAAAAAGAATGAAACTAGTTAATAAAACCTTGTGATTCTTGTGATGATATTAGATCATCAAATGTGTGCCTTAGAATGCTAAGTAGCCTACTAAAGTATTGTTTGGTGATTGTGTACTCCGTATGTATTTATAGACGATAGTACCGACCAAGCTTTCGAGGAGGAGGAGTGCTATCAAGAGGAGGAAGAAAACTTCAACCACTGCACCAACCAAGGCAAGCCATCATTAACAATGCAAGCTAACACTTGCAAGTATAATGCTTAGCAAGCTAGAATTAAGCTAGATGATTTGAGCAAAGATGCTTTAGGCATGCTTTGGTTATACCCCTTGACTAGTACCTACCCCAAGTTTTATTTCCAAGCTTTACTTTCTTTACTTTACCCAAGTCATTTACTTGTTTTGAAGGTAGCATAAAGAGTATAAAACTTGACCCATCTTGACTAAGTATGATGATTTAGGGTTATCCCTAACAGATGTATCGAATCTTGTGGTGAAAGTGTACCACCTCTGTAGAGTGTCAAACTATTCGAATAGCCGCGTCCGCGGTTATGGACAGTTGGAGTGGCCATAATGTTTCGTTGTCAGATGTTTTCAAAATGACTTATGAAATGAATGATGAATATTGACTTGGCCACAACAAGGTTGTGACTATGACACTAGCTTCCCAACTTAAGTGATTCTAGAACTTTATTTTATCTTTCTTTGTTTCAGAACTTAGCTTAGGTTTCAAACTTAACTTTATAGTTAAACTTAGAGTTAGCACATTACCTTAGAAATATACTACTTGTTAGTGGTAGTTTGCGAGTACTTAAAGAGTACTCTTGGCTTTTGTCCCTGGCTATTCTCATGGCCAGACTATGAAGGAGACTACCAAGATGATGGCCAGCAGGATGGCTATGATAACTAGGACTATCTGCCTTCGTCAGCATTGCCTGTGCCCCTGAAGATGGACCCCACCGCTACGCTTATTACTTATTCTGCTGCTTGTTGTATTAAGACTGGATCATGAGATCCTTATTTGTGTAAAACCTTATTTATGGTTTGTAATGGATGATGTACTGTGATATCCAATCTGTTATGTCTCGCAAAAATGGTAATCCTAGGATTGTGATGTATGACATAACAGGCACCTGGGATTAAAAATCTGGGTGTTAACACCCATATGCTGGATCCGCACAAGGAATCACAGCGTCACGTTAAGGTCATCTTGCCTCCATATGAAAGGAAGAAGATACAGCTGACTTCTCCGTCCCATTCCAAATATCATGGTTAACATGTAATATACGGTGCTAGAATCACTGGCGACATTGGTTGTTAAGTCCTATATATTATGTTCCTTTACCACTGGAACTGTATCAAATAGATTATTACCATCTAGTAAATAATCCATAACCATATTATTATGAAGATAGTGTTTTTCTGACCTTTTTGAAATGCATGTGATGACAACATTTGAGTTAGAAGCATTTGATAGAAAATAATCAAAGGACATGAGCAAGTTGTGAACTTGCCTTTTGTAATTGCAAGGTTATGCAATCACGCTCTTCGAGTTAATAGAAGATCCAAATTCTGTAAACAACATCATTGGTCCAGTAAGGACTAATGTTTAAAGAAGCAAGATGCAATGATGCATAAGTAATGTAATGCAATTTGATAAACGCGAACCCCTGGACTAATCGTATTCGATCTAGGGTTCAGAAATTAGGAATGGTTTCTTTAGAATGTGTTTCACTTTTATACCAGCTTCAAAATTGTGCTTCTTATTAAGGCTTGTGAGAGCGTGTGAAACACTATGTAAACACAACAAGTAACATGCAATACTAAAGCACTCAAATGGATCATGGTATCTAAAAGATTTCTTAAGCAAGATTATTAATCATTTAGAGCTTTCAAGAAGTGTTTAAGGATTACTTTTAACGTTCTTAAAGGAATAACTTTCAAGGAAAAGGTTACTTTTACAAAGTAAAGGTATTTAAATTTTAACATGCAAAGTATAAAAGTGAAGTATAATAATATTCTAAGATTGAGCTGGATTGCTATCTGATAATTATGATGGAAATTATTTTGTTAAGTTTTTAAGAGTTAAAGGACTTGTTATAAGATTGTTGTTTGAAGTGGCAAAACGAATAACTTTTGAAGAAAAGATTTTTTTGTTAAAGATTAAACAATCTTTGTGATTAATCGAATGTGATCGATATCATTTACGCTAATCCGATAAGTTTGGACTTTGAGATGCCTTATGACTTAATTTGGAATAGACAAAAGTTAACTATAAAAACATAATATAATTTGGTCCTTATCCTTTATAACTTTGGTAGAGCAAAATTAACTTTAAAAGGAACCTAAATAGACTTAGGGTTCTGATGTATCTAGATTATTATTGAATTCTAGGGTTAATGCAAAGATGGTTAAGAGTGTGAATTCATTCACTTCTAATTTAAGTGAATGATAAGTTCAAGGCTGATTTGCTATTATGGAAATGCTTTGACTTATTAATGAAAGCAAATTTAAATGATCTCATTAAAGTGTTAAGGTTTAAAACCATGTTAAGCATGATTAAGAATTGGATATCATTCACTTTTATTATAAGTGAATGATGTTTAAAATTTATTCAAATTGTTGGTTTATCTTGGAGTTAAGGTTTTAAAGAGTTTCCTAAATGTTAATAGTTTACTTTTAAGTATTATTATAAACTTAAGTTATGATTTTGGAAGTAGTATTTAAATGTACAAGATTTAGAGTTTTATATAAAATTGTGATTATTTCTTATTTAAGAATGATCTTGAAGAATTTACCAACTAGATAATAAATAAGTATTTATTTCTTAATAACCTTAAAATGTGATGGAATAATATAATTAGTATTTTTTCTAGGAAAACATACTTACTTAAGATCTTAGAAGTGAATTTTATTTAATTTTAGGTGTTATCCTTATTTTTACAAAATTCCACAAAGGATTATATATCTTTAAATATTTGCTTCAAGTTTTATTTGTAAACAATTAAGTTAGTATTTTTATAAAATAGTAGACTCATTTTTATATGCAAAATTGATTTTTATTCAATTTTAAGTCTTTATTTTATTTTATGAAATTTCGTTTAGGTCCTAATGGTATTAATATTTATTTAAATTTTATTTATCTCAATCAAGTCATGTTATATTTTTCTTAGGTATATATTATTTTTGTGATCATTTTGATATATTATAACCATTTTTAAGATTTTTCTATATTTTTCTAGAGTGTAAGCTAGGCTTAGGGGTATTTTGGTCATTTACTAATTGGGATAATAATTTATTTTTGGAATTTCTTTTGGAACCGGGCCAGGCTCACCGACTG
The DNA here is from genome assembly GCA_916181665.1 of Avena sativa. NCBI lineage: Eukaryota > Viridiplantae > Streptophyta > Magnoliopsida > Poales > Poaceae > Avena > Avena sativa. Next base: position 161,802,787 of record OV702290.1, read on the forward strand.
ACCCATCTGGCCCAACTTGGCCCAACTAGGTTCGGGGTCAACACCGACCCCAGCCCACTCCTCTCTCTCGCACATACACACGCACACGTTATCCTCAGAACCTTGCTGTGGTGGTAGGGAAGGTGTTATGGTATCGCTTCTTCTCCGACACCGAGGGGACGGCAAGCATCTGCAACCCCGGCGTCGGCCTTCTTGTCTACTACATCAACTATGTCTCTGGTCAGGTAATACTCATGTGACCGGCCTTCGAGCCGATGAACTAGTTTAGGTATAGTAGAATTATGGGGACCTCATGGTTGTGATGATGATTTCTTGGACATGTGCTCTGGTGCTAGTGACAAACTGCGGTTGTCTAGATTAGGTTTTAGTTCATGACAGATGAACTCTGGTTCATGGTAGATGGTTTTATCTATTTCTCTTGATCAATTGCTAAAGGCTGATCCTGTTATGCAAGTGTAAGTGTGTGGATATTATGCTTGAGCTAATAGTTGCTTCCTAAGGTGTATATGCAGGACGTATAGTAGTTTATATACATGCTTCTTTGTTGTAACTTAATCCTTGTTGATCAGAAGTGAATTTCCTGGTATATATATTGTAGGGTGATTGTAGTTATGTTGGATGGCTGTAGTTTATTTCAGGACATGTTCCTCTAAGTTTCTGGTGATCATATGTTCACCCCAGATTTTTGTAGTATAACTCCAAATCAAATATGTTTTTCCTAGATGGTTTGGTAGTGTTCTAGTGCTCTATGGTTGATTTGCTTGCTCCTGTACAAATCTGGTTGTTGTCCAGCAACACAAGTTTTGTACTACACCCCTCTCATATCCTCTACAACTTTCTCTTATGTATTTGTTCTTCTGAAATTCAATATTAGCTTTGTAGATGCCTTTGAATAGACAAACAATTATATGATCATGTATAGGCATGATCTTGAGCAAGTATGTGGGTGTGTGGTTCAAGTGACCTCCTCTGATCTCCTAGAAATCCTCTAGTTGCAGATCAGTGGAATTTGGTTGCTTATACCATTGTGCACAATCATTTGTGTGGCTATCAATCTTTGTGAAATATGACTTGACAAGATCAGATGTTGTACTTGTATATATAGGCTCTACCTATGATGCCAAGGCTGAGGTTGGGATCTGTAGTAAGAACAGATACTACAATTGCCTTACAAGCTCTATGATGAGGCTAGCATAGTTTTCCTATGCTAGACTAAGAGCTCCTTTTCTTTCCAAATCCTTTTCTAAAATGAATTGATAGGAACAAGGGCTATATTTGGTTATGAAGATAATCACCTATAGTTGTGTGGAGGTTGTACTTGATAGAGATCTAGTTCAGCTGCTGCTGTATCTTGATATCCTACTTCCCTCTCCTTCTACTACTTCATCCACTACAGCAGCCATAGCCTGGCCTTCTCCACCTTGTCCTTGCCCTTGGATGGCTCCTTGAAGCAACCATGGTTACAGATATGGTGTTCACCTACATGAGTGATCTTGTGGTGATGAGCAAGAACAGGTGTTGTTCTTGGTGATGAGTTGGGAAGAACTTGGTGGCTGGTGAGTATAATAAAGTGGTTAGTGTGTGTGTGTGGCTTCTTGCTAGCCACGGCTGGGTCAGAAGTGTGGTGCTTATATTCTGTTGCTCTGCTCTTTGTGCTATTGATAGCACAACACTTGCATGTCGTGTGAGCTGCTTGTGATGGCCCCCTTGTACCTTGTACAGGTGATCATGTTGCCTTTCTCCTTCTCCTTCTCTGAGCTACGGCTAAGCTGATGATTATCTTGTGTTGATGCTTTCTTATGGATCTGCCAAGTGGAATTTCCCTCCTAGCCTGTGATGCAATAAGTCTGAGGCAAATATCCTGATAAGAACAGATACTAAATGGCCCCTTTATTGCAAACTCGATGATGAATTGCTGGCTTGGCACTTCTAATCCCCAATCTAAGAGTTTCCTAACCCAAAACTTCCTTTCTTTTTCATTTTTTCTTTTCTTGTTATCTGTTTCTTTTGCAGGGTTCAACAGAGAAAGGAAAGGTTCAGGAAAGGGATGATATCATCTATAGCATTAGTGTAGAATCTTATTTAGGCTTTTCTCTTATGATTCTTTTGTAATCTTCTTTTATTCTTTAATTGTAAAAACTTTGTACTATTATTATAGATGAAATAAAGTTTATTCTTTCATTTATCCTAATTCTCGTAATAATATTTCTTTATTGTTAGCATTTTGTATTCCTTTTGTTGTACAATGTTAAGTAGACATTATTGTAATAAGTCTATATGTCTTATACAAAGAATTCTTTATATTCAAATTTATGTAATAAAGATTATTATTCTTTAAAAATATTATATTGTGGTTACAGAATATTCTATCATAATTTGAGAATTTAAACTTGAATGCAAGTTGTATTTGAATTGTGTTATCTCATATTTGAACTTTGAATTCAAATTGTTTCCCCCCCAAACACCAAAGATACAAGAGAGGTCCTGCCCAAAATCTGTCGCACTTGCTCGGATGATTTCATCAGAACAAGAGAGACCATGATCCCTCACTAGCTTGTTTAGTTTGCACGAAAATTACCTAGATTTTCTATGCATGAATGCAATGCACACACCTCAACTCAGCTTATTTCTAAGATCTAATGCTGGGATGTTACAGAGATACATCTATGATTGCAAGCAAAAAGGGTGGTGCGTGTGTCACCTTGTGCCCATATAGGAATCGAACCTACATAGCATAAAAAATAGACCTACTAAAAACATGACATCTTTTCAATTGAATCCACGTCACATAGTGCATGGTCTAATATATATGTACTCATATCAAGGTATATAAACATGTATATATGCTTTCACTTGCAAAATTTAACAGTTAAATCCAATATACCAAGTATTATTATTAAGCACCTAAGCAATATCATGTTACGACAGGAATCCTAAAAGAGTAAAAAAATATAACAAGTTGTATTCCCTACTAGTTCGATTGCCTCAAATAAGAACCAAATTGAATGATACTAAATAGCTTTTTTTGCATTTCAAAATTCAAAATCGTTGAGTACAATCTCAAGATCAATGTCATCCAAGATATCAGTACACCAATTAGACAATCCATTCAATCTGTCTTGTAACATAGTTGACATCAAACAATTTTTATGTTTCAATTTAGAGAAACTTCTTTTAGCCCAGGCTATGGTCACAAGTATAGTCAAGAAGATCCAATATTACACTCTCTTATTTCATGGCACAAAAAGGTTTTGCCCCTTAGTTGAGCTCTTTCCTTGATCTCACATAAGATATTTCTAAAGATTTCCATATTATGTTTTTGGAGCCCCTCAACCACCTCCAAGTTGTTTGATGCAATTTGTATCACACCTAGTTGGAGATCCATGGCCAGGACTAAAGCTTTGTGTCATGCCATTGGCTCTAGGCTGTGACGGTGAGTAATAACCTCGTACACCACTATTGATGCCCCCAGGTACATGCCTTGCACTGACCTACACACCACACCAATAGCTCATCTCGATGTTGTGTTAGTCACTATAGCGTTAGTGTTAATCTTCATCTAGCTCTCCGGAGGCAGGATCCATCTTCCTCCTTGCTCTGGCCTTCTCACTTGTCTCCCTTCCTGCCCCGGCTTTAGTTCCTGACTAGCTGAAAGATCCTGCAAGAACCTCTCCAGGAATAACTCCTTAGCCCTTGGGCCTTGAAAAACTTCCTCATGGATTGCCTTCCACCTAGAATGGCATATAACCCATAATGTAACCAAACATCCTCGTCAGACCCTCGTACTTCATCGTCTCCATCATGGATAAGTGCCACTACATTCAATCAACAAATATCTCCATGATCCCTCATGTCCACAGATAGAGGATGCCCTCGTTGGCGCATGTTCCTATGGTGATGAACATCACCTCTCGATATGAGTGTTGTGTGATGGCTCAAAATGTAGAGCTCGATGGGAACCCTAAGAGGAAGGTATGATGAGCATAGTAGCAAGTTTTACCTCAGTTATGAAACCAAGGTTATCGAACCAGTAGGAGCAAGGAAACAACTACAACGTATTGCTAGCAACTTGGAATCCTGCACAACACAACCACAGAACTTTCCTCCCAACTTATAGTGAGGTTGTCAATCTCATCGGTTTTGCTGAAAACAAACGATTAAACGTATTATGTGGAACATAGTAATTGCTTATAGAAAGTAAATAATAAATAGTAAATAGTAATAGTAGAAGGTATAACAATGGTAAAATCATGGATCGGGGTCCATAGTTCACTAGAGGTGATTCTCCTTAAGATAAATAACATGCTGGGTGAACAAATTATAGCAGGGCAATTGACAGATTCGAGAAAGCATACAATGCATATACTAGACATCTTGACTCCTATGAGATTTGATTGGGCATTACAACATTATACATAGACTGTAATCCAACTATATCTATGACTAATAATCCACCTTTAGGTTATCGTCCGAACCCTTCCAATATTAAGTTGCAAGCAACAGATAATTGCATTAAGTAAAGTGTGTAAAGTAAACAATACGATTGTCCCATGGACAAAGGATTGTTGTTTTCTCCCTAGTAGCAATAGCACATCTACAACCTTAGAGATTCCCGTCACTTCCCCAGATTACTAGAGGCATGAACCCACTATCGAGCATAAATACTCCCTCTTGGAGTTGCAAGCATATACTTGTCCAAGATAGTTACAAACAACGGAGAGCATGCAAGATCACAAATAACAAAGACATGATAGAATCAATATTCAATCTGAAATAGCATCTCAATATCCATCGGAGCCCCGCAAACACATGTAAGATTACAAATAGATGATCTTGATCATGAACGGAGCTCACAAGATCTAAACATGATAGCGCAAAGGAGGAGAACCAACCATCTAGCTACTACATGGACCCATAGTCCAAGATGAACTACTCACGCATCACACCGGAGGCAGGCATGGTGATGAAGAAGGCCTCCAGGGTCATCTCTCCCCTCCGGTAGGGTGCCGGGAAGAGCTTAAGATCCCTCCCGGTCTAGGGATGGAGATGGCAGCGGCTACAGACTCTTTTGTGGAATTTTTGATCGGGTACTTAGGGTTTTTGTCCTGGGAGGATTTTATAGGCGAAGGAGCAAGGTCGGTGGAGCACCAGGGGGGCCACACCCCCTGGTGGAGCGTGGCCACCAGGTGTGGCCACCCTGGTGCGCCACTTCGTCTCCCCTCCGGACTCCGTGTTGCTTCGGGTAAAATACTAACTTTGGCTTTTGTCCCGTCCAATTCCGAGAATATTTCCTTACTAGCTTTTCTGAAACCAAAAGCAGTAGAAAACAGGGAACTGGCATTGTGGCATGTTGGTAATAGGTTAGTCCCAGAAAATGTATAAAAATACCTCAAAGTGTGAACAAAACATAAGAAAGTAGATATAAAACAAGCATGGAACATCAAAAATTATAGATACGTTTATGACGTATCAACATCCCCAAGCTTAACTCCTGCTCATCCTCGAGTAGGTAAGTGATAAAAAGAATAATTTTTGAGGTGACATGCACCATCATAATATTGATCAAGGTATTTGTAAATCATTGATGTTCGGGATCAAAGTACTCTAACATGAACATAAAAGACAAAGTTCTAACAATAAGACATGGCAACTATGTTGTAACATGAAAAAGGTACAAACAAAAGGTTCATGAATAATAATGCATTAAAAGACGTTTGTTTGTTTCACATATAGAAAACATAATAAGAATGGTATTCAGCTTGTCCCTCATGGTATAGAAAAACATAAATGCATAGGACACCTTCAAAGTTCATAAGGGTGACTAGATACAAATAATTTAAGAACAAGCAATATCATAGTTATGAATCAATCAACAAGTTTTGGGACAATGCACATTAAACTAAGAATGGTCACTATGCTCTCTCAATTGTTGCATAAAGATAGAAGATGGAGACTCAACATAAAAGTAAAAAAAGAAAGGCCCTTCATAAGAGGGAAGCAGGGATTTCAAGTTTCATAAAGAGCTTCCAAAAATTATGGTACTTATTAGCTTTCAGCTCTCATTACCCCTATCATAAGCATCTTTTAGGTGATTAAGGTTAAAGTGAACAAATATGAGGATATGCTTGACAAGTTATAAGTCGAAAATCGCATGCCCCTTTCCTACGAGTCCTGGACCTCATGCTACTCAACTTTAGTCACAAGTAAGTTCTTGTCATTGTAAGTACATGTGTATCATGGAGAACCGCCAACGGGGTACCCCTTGCCCCATGATACAGGAGCTATCCCATATCAAAATGACAAGGCAACAGACAATGAGCATCTTAGCGATGTTTTTATTTGCTATTTGCATAGGTTTTTATTGAGGATTCTTCACAGAATGCTCACTATGGTTATGCTGCAAGTTTCCACCATGATTAGGCATGGCTTAGGCTAGCCGCCCAGGCGTTTCTCTAACACATATACAAACTCCATGAGCTTACAAGCTCCCCTCTTATTTCACACCGTCGGGATCCATAAACAAAAGAACATGATATCAACTGAATAATAAGTGCAATGTTGAAAGAGTTCCCCATGACAACATGGTTCTGCTAATTCTCAACTTATAAAGTGAAAGCATATACGCAACATAGATGGACGCAATGGTTCAAGTTTATTAAGTGCAAGAAAGTAAAGTGTAACATCAAGTTCGTGAGAGCTTTAATCACTAATTTTCACATAACATGTTTAATTCGGAAGGTAGATAAAAGCATGAATATGCTTGGAATGGTGTAACACACCATGCATAGGAATTTATAGTGGACTCTATGGAACAACTTGGTTTTCTTGGGGGTTGGATGCATGAGTGTAACTCATACTTGGTACATGTGGAGGCTAGCAAAAGACTGGGAGTGACCAACTAAGAGAGCACTAATGGCCATAATCATGCAAAGAGATAAAACATTATTAATTTAAAGCATAAAGTGATATGGCTAGTCAAAAAAACTAAATGATCATAGAGGCTAAGGTGACTGGTTCATAGTCTTAACATGGTGTAAGCATGTGCCAAGTCAACCCAAATAAAGCATCGAAAGAGAATACCATAATACTATGCTTTTGTATGCTAAAACAACACATGATTCTTTCAAGGCACATTATGCAATCTCAATTGTTTGGAACAAGTCATGCTACAACAATAATTAATAAGCATAAAGTCAAAGCAATATCAAACATGACATGATAAATCTAGGCCACAGTCAAAACAAAACTCCTTTTGTACCACTTATAAGCATGAACTTTCCTACTCTTTTCCAATCACCAATCAACTTATTTGAAATATCATATGAATGCAGGGGTCCATCAAATTTATTTAAGCAAACTAAACAAAACAAAACTAAAAGCAAAAACAAAGATGCTCCAAAAACAACACAATTGTGTATGAAACAATAAAAAATGAAGTGTTTTGGAAAAAACCTGAGATTTTTATTGATGAAGAAGGGGATGCCTTGGGCATCACCAAGCTTTGATGCTTGTACTTCTTGAATATTTCTTGGGGTGACACGGGTGGCATCCCCAAGCATGAGCTTTTGTCCATACTTCATCTTATCACATTATTCTTCCCCTACACTTGAAAATTTTCCTTCATACAAAACTTCACACAATCCTCATTAGCAACATTAGTGTATTCAGAATAATTGGTCCTATGCTTTAGTTTCATCACAAGTAAAACTTCCATTAAAACACAAGCTACTGTAGCAATTCCTTCTAAAAGCTCAAGTGATCAAAGAGAACTCAAAGAGAAAGAGATTAAGAGGCAAATGCAAATAATGGCAGAAATCTGTTAAAACGGACCAGCAGGTAAAAACCAATTTTTTCGAAGACCTTATGTTGCTCAAATCGAAAAGTGCTGAACTAATGAAAGTTAGATAATAACCTGGGGCATAAGAACTAAACATTACAGATCAATCTGACGTACAGGGATTTTTCACAATTTTTTACAGTGAAGCACAAAAATCTGTTTCGGAACAGCAACTTTTCCAAGTCTTAGTTCTCTCTCATTAGAGGTTATTTTTGGCACAAAAACCACGCAAAAAGGATAAGTAGAGGTTATTGTTGAAGTAATAACTTCCAAGACTCAACAAAAATAAAAAATTACTGAATAGAAATTTGGGTTATCTCCCAATAGTGATTTTCTTTAACGCCTTTGAGCTAGGCATAGGAAGCAAGATTCAAGTATTCTCAAACGAAGAAGCATTAAGACCAAATTTGGTTTTAATAGGAGAGACAAAAGGTATCTTCTTTCTCTTCCTAGGGAAGTATTCTATACCTTTCTTGAGTGGGAGTTGATATTTAATGATACCTTCCTTCATATCAATAATAGCACCAACTATGCTTAGAAAAGGTCTTCCCAAGGTAATAGGACAAGGGGCATTGCATTCAACATCCAAAACATAGAAATCAATGGCGACATAGATATTGTTAACCATAATAAGAACATCATTAATACTCCCCATGAGTTTCTTTTTAGCATTATCATCAAGTTGGACATCTAAATAACAATCTTCCAATGGTGGCAAATTAAGCATTTCATAAATCCTTCTAGGCATAATAGAGACACTAGTATCAAGATCACATAAAGCTTTGAGATCAAAATCATTCACTTTCATATTAATGATGGGTTCCCAACCATCTTCTAATTTCCTAGGAATAGAAGATTTATGTTTCAACTTCTCTTCTTTAATTTTCATAAGAGCATCTGCAATGTGTTTTGTAAAGGCCACATTCATAGCACTAGCATTAGCACTTCTAGCAAGCTTTTGTAGGAACTAAATTAATTCAGAAATATTGCAACCATCAATATCAAAATCAAAATTACCATCCAAGGTAGTAGAACTATTGTCTCCCATATTAATAGGGACTTCCTGTGGTTTGCTAGCATCAACATTAGTGGTGGTGATAGTACAAATACTACTATTTCTAGAAATTTCATCTTCTCTTTCCCACTTAGCATGCAATTTAGCTAACATTCTAACATTTTCATCAATTCTAACTTGTATGGCATTAGTAGCAGCAAAGGGGTTTTCCATAGTTTCAGGTTTAGCAGCCATTTTATTAATCAAAGAAGATTGTGCTTCAGACAAACATGATATTTTTTTCAGCATTCAAAAGTTTTTCCTCAACAGTTTTATTAAAAGCAGTTTGTTTACTAATAAAATCCTTAAGCATGACTTCAAGTTTAGAGGGTGCACTTCTATTGTTGTTGTAGGAATTTCCATAAGCATTACCATTATTGGGAGGATATGGCCTATAATTGTTATTACCAAAATTATTCATATAGGCATTGTTGCTAAAATTATTATTTCTAATGAAGTTCACATCAACTTGCTCTTCTTGAGCAACCAAAGAGGCCAAGGGAACATGATTTGGATCAATATGAGTTTTTCCATTAACAAGCATAGACATAATAACATCAATTTTATCACTCAAGGAGGATGTTTCTTCAACAGAATTTACCTTCTTACCTTGTGGAGCTCTCTCTGTGTGCCATTCAGAATAGTTAACCATCATATTATCAAGGAGCTTTGTTGCAGCACCCAAAGTAATGGTCATAAAGGTGCCTCCAGCAGCAGAATCCAACAGATTTCTTGAAGAATAATTCAGTCCTACATAAAAGGTTTGGATAATAATCCAAGCAGTCAGTCCATGAGTGGGACAATTCTTTACCAAAGATTTCATTCTTTCCCAAGATTGAGAAACATGTTCATTATCAAATTGTTTAAATTTCATTATTTCACTTCTCATAGATATAATCTTAGTAGGAGGATAGTATTTTCCAATGAAAGCATCTTTGCATTTAATCCAGGAATCAATACTATTTATAGGTAGGGATAGCACCCATTCTTTAGCTTTTCCTCTCAAAGAGAAAGGCAACAATTTAAGCTTAATAATATCTTCATCTATATCCCTATGTTTTTGCATCTCACAAAGTTCAACAAAGTTATTAAGGTGAGCAGCAGCATCATCAGTACCAGTACCAGAGAATTATTCTTTCATAACAAGATTGAGCAAAGCAGGTTTAACTTCAAAGGAAGTAGCTTCAGAAATAGGTGGAGCAATGGATGCACACACGAAATCATTGTTGTTTGTGGTAGTGAAGTCACACAACTTAGTATTTTCAAGAGTAGTCATTTTTTGTGTTTTTGATAGAAGGAAGCAAACTAGTATACTAATTTTTGTGTGTGTTTTTGACAAGCAAACAAAACATAAATAAACTAAGAAAAACAAAAAAACAAAGTAAATAGATTGGTTGTGAGAGACTCCCCTTGTGAAGCTGTCCTTGACTCCCCGGCAATGGTGCCAGAAAAAGTGCTTGATGGCTCAAAATGTAGAGCTCGTTGGGAACCCCAAGAGGAAGGTATGATGAGCACATCATCAAGTTTTCCCTCAGTTATGAAACCAAGGTTATCGAACCAGTAGGAGCAAGGAAACAACTGCAAGATGTTGCTAGCAACTTGGAATCCTGCACAACACAGTGAGGTTGTCAATCTCGCCAGTTTTGCTGAAAACAAAGGATTAAACGTATTGTGTGGAAGATAGTAATTGCTTGCAGAAAGTAAATAGTAAATAGTAACATTAGAAGGTATAGCAATGGTAAAAGCATGGACCGGGGTCCATAGTTCACTAGAGGTGATTCTCCTTAAGATAAATAACATGTTGGGTGAACAAATTACAGTGGGGCAATTGACATATTCGAGAAAGCATACAATGCATATACTAGACATCTTGACTCCTATGAGATTTTATTGGGCATTACAATATTATACATAGACCGTAATCCAACTGCATCTATGACTAATAATCCACCTTTAGGTTAGCGTTCGAACCCCTTCCAGTATTAAGTTGCAAGCAACAGATAATTGCATTAAGCAAAGTGTGTAAAGTAAACAATACGATTGTCCCATGGATAAAGGATTGTTGTTTTCTCCCTAGTAGCAACAACACATCTACAACCTTAGAGATTCCCGCCAGTTCCCCAGATTACTAGAGGCATGAACCCACTATCGAGCATAAATACTCCCTCTTGGAGTTGCAAGCATCTACTTGGCCAGGATAGTTACAAAAAAGGAGAGCATGCAAGATCACAAATAGCATAGACATGATAGAATCAATAATCAATCTGAAATAGCATCTCAATATCCATCGGATCCCCGCAAACACAACATGTAAGATTACAAATAAATGATCTTGATCATGAACGGAGCTCACAAGATCTAAACATGATAGCACAAAGGAGGAGAACCAACCATCTAGCTACTACATGGACCCATAGTCCAAGGATGAACTACTCACGCATCACACCGGAGGCAGACATGGTGATGAAGAAGGCCTCCAGGGTGATCTCTCCCCTCCGACAGGGTGCCGGGAAGAGCTTTAGATCCCTCCCGATCTAGGGATGGAGATGGCGGCGGCTACAGACTCTTTCATGGAATTTTTGATCGGGTACTTAGGGTTTTCGTTCCGGGAGGCTTTTATAGGCAAAGGGGCAAGGTCGGTGGAGCACCAGGGGCCACACCCCCTGGTGGCGCGCGGCCACCAGGTGTGGCCGCCCTGGTGCGCCACTTCGTCTCCCCTTCGGACTCCGTGTTGCTTCGGGTAAAATACAGACTTTGGCTTTTGTCCTGTCCAATTCCGAGAATATTTTCTTACTAGATTTTCTAAAACCAAAAACAGCAGAAAACAGGCAACTAGCACTGTGGTATCTTGTTAATAGGTTAGTCCCAGAAAATGTATAAAAATACCTCAAAGTGTGAACAAAACATAAGAAAGTAGATATAAAACAAGCATGGAACATCAAAAATTATAGATACGTTTACGACGTATCATTGTGCCAGCCTACGCATGAAAACACGAAGTTTCGCTAGGACATCAAGCTTTTAGAGCTTGGTCCATGATTTGCCTTCTTTAGCCCGGTTCAACAACAAAGACTATCATCCAACCATCCCTCTCGGGTTCTCTGCATTAGTGTAAGTGCTTGGTACACCGAACTGCCAAAGAAGATACTCGTATCGTTCGATGCCAAGCCTAGAAATTGTCTTGATTCCGCAACACGGTGTTCATGATGATCTTATATTCCATTGTTAGAAAACTTTCATCAAGCTTTTCAATGTTCCATGAAGCCGTAGTATGATCAATATAACCACTTACTTTGTCATGTTTTTTAAATAATACACTTTTTTAATCATTTCGAGATTTTTTGCACGAATTTGAAAAATTCGATTTGTAGCACATTGTCGGATTGGGTCTAGCCGAATGAACCATTCGGCAAGGGCCGGACCTATTCAGACCCACTCGGCGAGGAGCTGGCCGATTGCATGTGAACGCGGCCCCCCGCTGGCCGAGTGCCCACTTAGTCACGGCCTGGTGGAATGGCCTATTCGGTCCCGACCTCACCGATTGAAGGCAAAGAGGTCACGACCGTGCGCCGGCCACCCGCTCCTCTCCCTTCTTCTTCCCATGTATGTTTCCTCCTCTCTCTCCTAAGCTCGATAACCACCATTCCTTGCACCTATTTTTCCCTGATTTTTCGTAGTTGTCCACCAAATCTTCATCCTAAAACCATTAGAGAGGTAGGAAAGCCCGATCTACTGATGGTTAGCTTGGCACTCGATTTGGTGGTTGCTCTTTGGAGGAATGGTGGTGGTATGCCATTGGAGCAATGGCAATGGTGATCTACGGTGGAGCTTGGTGTTGGGGGTAGTATGAGCAACTCCGTGTTGCTGGTCCGGTGACTCGAGGATATTGTACTGAGTGGATTCTCACACTTCAAGGGTAAACCCTAATACCTAGATAATCATAGTCATTTTATATGGTTATGCGGCTAATCGGGTATGGTTGGAAGGCTATTAGAATAGTCAAGTGGTGGATTAGTGGGAAAATTTGTCTCGTGGTTTAGTTACTGTTTCTGGCCATTTGTCCGCGCATTTTATTAGAACATTTGTCTTGCGCATAAGTGAGAAAGTTTGGCTGGTGGTTTAGTTATTATTTCCGGCCGTTAGTTAGTACATTTTATTTATGTAGACAGATTGTTATACATGGTTATATCCACTGTTGCTAATTTATTGATTAGTCCGAAAAATGTTTTTACTCCCTCTGTCTCGGTTTACAGGGCTCAATCTAAAAAATTATTTGTCCCACATTACCTCACATCTAAGTCTTGCATGCAGTTAATTTGGAGTAGTAACCCCCTAATTACTCCCCACATCTCCTTTCTCTTCTTTTAGCTAGGTTGGAAACCGAATCAGATTGCATGATGTTGGTTGCATGCGAGATATTGAATTGGAAGTAGAAGCCAATTGGAGAGATAAGAGAGTTTTTAGCATCCAACAAAAAAACGCCTTGGTCATGATGTAGAATGTTTTGAGCCCTTTAAACCGAGACAGAGGGAGTATGTCAACAAAGATGTCCAATTTAGTGAAGTTCGTATTTTACTTCAGTCCTGGTAATATCCAAATAAATGAGTATGGAGCTGATTTGAGTGAGTTTCAGTTTACGGAGTTGGATTTGACTGCCCCTCAACATCAAGTGTTACTCAGTTGACTGAATGGTTGACAAGCTATTTAGGGTGTAACCTTGAAACATACACCATCAGTGTACAAGCACAAAGTCAATGAAGAACCTTTTCTAGATTTTGATGCATGTAGGTCGTAATAAAGACTGGTTAAAGTGGTTACAAGGTTACGAGGATAGGCACGTAAACCCTATTGCACTAGTGCTTCCCGTCCCAAAGGAGATCGATCCGCCTGGAGGCGATGGTGGATACGATCTGCTTGGCCATAGTGCTGAATCCAGTTACATGATATACTCTATGTCAAATGCTGGAGGTGATAGTTATGAATCAGAGCAGAGCAGTCAGGTAGGAGGAGGAGGTGGTGGTTATGAATCAGGGCAGACCAGTCAGGATGGAGGTGGAGGAGGTGATAGTGGTGAGGCAGATGCGGATGAGGAAGCTGGACATATGCAGGACTTGATGGAAAAGGAGGATTACATGGATGGTGAAAGTGGTGATTCTGATGATTCAGATGATTCAGATGGAGAAGACAATGGAGAGAACTTGCCAATTCCTGCTTCATGGAATGAACACATCTCTTCTGGAATGACCGTTAAGGACAGTCACGATTCTGCGTGGGAATATCATAAGAACAAAATTGCCTAGGGTGCCAAGTATCCAGACAAGAAACAATTGCAAGATGCAATGGGCAAGTGATCGAGGCATAAATTCATCATCATTGTTCTCATCGGCGACAACCTTAGATGATGCACCAGTATCAACCTTTTGTTTGCAACAGGCTAATGAACAAGGTGGGAAGTCATTGTCATGATTCTCCTTCTCCTCCCTGATAGCCCTCTTCATTGCGTCAGCAAAGAGGGTACACTACAGACGGCCTTTGGGAGGTTGGCCGAATACTATCTTCATCCAGTCGTAGTTTGAGATTGTCTTGTTAAGGAACTCCACATCGCTAGGCCAAAGCTGTAGATTACAAATTGGAAAAACAACATATTAGTATTATATTACTACAATTCAATATAAGAATGCTTCAAATATTTGTTACCTTAACATGGTAGTCATACTTAGCAGGCAAAAACCTTACTATCGCCGAGGCTTGATATATATGATGGCCGCGAGCTCCCGCCTCAATGATTTTAAGCCCCACCACTCTGCACCACTTCGAACGGATCCTCAGAAGTTCTTGACATGTTTCCTCTATAGTCCTAGACAACATATGGTTCTTAGGTAAACATTCACCCAACTCCATGATGTATTGATTGACACAAACTATATCTAGGAAGCACCAGCACAATTGTGTCTACGCAACATGCATAACACAATCGGACATATGTGGGTGGAAACCATGATTAGATTAGATTGTGAGAAGAAACGGAGGGAACTCGCGGGCGGGAGATGATCCCTGAGGGATGGCGAGATAGAGATTTATAGGACGAGGCTGGGGCGGTATGGCGGGGAGAAACGGAGGGAACTCGCGGGCGGGAGAAAATGGCAGGAAGAAAGGGCGGGAACGTGCCTACGGGAAGAAAATGGAGGGAAAAAATAACGGGAACTCGCGAGTAGGAGAAAGTTGCGACAAAAAGAGGCGGGCTGGAACTAACATTTAGGTTTAGGTTAATTACATAGCGTTGCATTGATCATACAAGATTTGGCACCGCCTAAGATGATTAGGGCAATCTATCACGAGCAGCAATCGGCCTAACCCTAACCGATTGAAACATTCCGCCTGGCCCTGACCGAATGCATGTTGGTGGCTCGCCGACTGCCCATTCGATGCGGCCGAGGCCGAATGAAACTCATTCGTCTAGGCCCATACCAATGATGTGCTACAAATGGAAATTGTTAAATTTGTGCAATACTTATCGAATTGATTTAAAAACTGTATTATTAGAAAAAATCACTACTTTGTCTACAGGATCCTCTTTCCTTTTATTTTTGATCTTGGATTCTCTTTCCTTCGGGCCAAAAATGTGAAGCGGAGCTCTCTCAACCCCAAAGCATTAGTCAGCCCGGCCCACACGACAGACTTAGTTAGCTCAGTTAAGCATAAGATTATTGTCTTATTCTAACACCCACTATCGTAAACCGTGGCCCACTAAACATACACCTAGCGCTGTCAAAGGCGACTAGGATTTTCTTCCCCTCCGACGATCTTACTGATGGCAGGGTTGATTAACACCACCGCAATCTCGATTGACTCAGGTTTCTAGGTGTCGGATGCCTCGGGCTGACCAAGGGCTTGATTTGTTTCGACAACCCGACCTTGGTTCCTCCGTCTCACCTAGGGTTTGAGATCGGATTGGATGGCAACGTCAAAGGAGAAGGGAGAACCGAGCGGAGGAGCGGTGTAGGGGAGGGCGAAGCCATCCTTGGAGGAGTTGCTGAAGAGTCTGAACATCAAGGCGGAGGACATTGATGGTCTATTCATGGCAAAGAGCGAAGTGGAGACTCTGAAGGAGGGGGCGAAGTGGATGGTAGTGATGTGCGTCCTCACGTCAAAACCGTTTAGTTCCAGTTCTATGAAGAAAACGCTGAGGTTTGCATGGGCACCGGCGCAAGATGTTTACTTCCGTGATCTGGAGGATGGAAGGTTCATTGTGTAGGAAAGTTGCTTGGGGGACTGGAAGAGAATCACTGAGCATGCACCATGGATCTTCTGGGACCATGGGGTGCTGATAGAGAAGTATGATGGGAGTTGCAGGGCATCGGCGATGGAGTTGAACCGTATCCAGGTGTGTGCGCAGGTTCATGACGTCCCTGAGTTGTTCCATAAACATCCTCTTATCAGCAAGGTGATCAAGGTGGACATGAATAGTTCTGGCTCGAAGGGAGGTGATTTCGTTCGAGTTTGGGTGTGGTTGGATGTGAGGAAGTGTTACCAGATTTGTGTCCTTTAAACCAGAAGGGGAAGCTACTATGATTATGCGGGTGAAGTATGAGAAAATCCCACGCTTCTATGTTGTTTGTGGGTTATTGGGATATGAACAGAGGACTGCTGTACGGGGGAGCATGCCCTAGGTGCTATGAGGTTTGGCAAGTGGTTGTTGGCTGATACACCATGGAACATAGGACCATTTTATGGTGCCACTGATCGACTGGCTGGGCGAGATAACACTGGGCAATGGACTGAGGGACCATGTGGTAGAGGACTGGGCTGCTCGGGTTGGGGAATGGCTGATCAGGGAGGCCGAGATGGTGGAAGAGGCCGGGGTTGGTTCCGGCAGAAAATCGCAAGCGCACCTCTTCCAAAGCATGATTAGAGGCTATCCCGACCAAGGATGTAGTCAAGCAAGGCAACAACTCCTCCTCAGGTCCTCGGATGCTGCAGTGGGGGGAGACCGGAATTGTGGTTTCTGAACTAATAGATGGGGCACATAAGTAGTTGGAGATCAAAGAAGGGGGGTGGAGAAAGTCTATCCGGAGAGGTTGGGTACTCCTCCACCTCCTCCTTCGGCGAGGGAACAAAAAAGACCTACGAAGCATAACACACCGAAGAAGAACAAGAGTGTGACAGCGGCGACAACCTCCGAGTCAGAGAGCTGCCCATCAAAATGAGTGTCCTAAGCACAAACTGCCATGGTCTCGGTGGCGCTGTGGTAGTGAGAGATCTCCGTATTATTGTGGAGCGCCATGCCCCTTCAGTGTTATGTGTGGTGGAGACCCAGCTGCATAAAACACGAGTGGAGGGCTTATCTCGTTCGTTAGGTTTTAATAAAAGCTTTGCTATTAGTAGTTCTGGCCATAGTGGCAGCATTGAAATGTTTTGGAATGATGATTCAATAAATGTTGAAATTTTACCTTACTCTCAGTATCATCTTGATGCAGTTGTTACAGAGGAAGGGAAGGACCCTTGGCACCTTACAATTGTGTATGGGGAGGCCCAGGTCCAGGAGCGCCACAAAACATGGGAAATGATCAAATTTATATGTTCATCGTCTGATTTACCATGGCTTTGAATTGGAGAATTCAACGATGTTCTCTGTCGCGAGGAACATGTGGGAGTAAATGAACAGAGTTGGAGCCAGATTGCGGGCTTCTGTGATATGGTGGATATATGTGGACTTTGCGATCTGGGATTCAGAGGAGTTCCATGGACTTTTGAAAAGAGGGTTGTGGGAGGGGCTTATTGTCGGGTGCACCTCGACCGTGCTTTGGCCTTGCTGTCATGGTATGCGAGGTTCTCGGCTGCGGAGGTGCACCACCTTCCGAGCTACACGACTTCTGATCATCTGCCCATCATGCTTCAGTGCACGCCCTTGCAGCCTAAGGAAAAAGGGGATTGTCTTTCCGTTATGAGGTCATGTGGGAGATGCATGACGAATTTCCAGCCTTGCTGAAGGACTTGTGGAATTCTAGCGACAAGATCCAATTGGTGCTGGAGTTGCAACAGAAACTTGCTGCCGTTTCTTCAAATTTGATGACCCGGGGCAAGGAAACTTTTGGGAGTGTGTGACACCAGATACGCACGCTGCAACGTGAGCTTGGAGAGCATAGAAGCAGTCCAAATAGAGTGGGGCCGACACATGCAGAGCTCAAAACGGTTGAACGACTTACTGAGGTTCTTCACTATGAAGAGGTGATGTGGAGAAAAAGGACTCGGATTCAGTGTCTTGCCAAGGGCGATAAGAATACGCGGTTTTTTCATCTTCGTGCAAGCTAATGGAAGAAGAACAGAATAATTGCGTTGGAAAAGACGGATGGGTCGACAGCTACTAGTGAAACTAAGATGCGTAGTATGGCGAATGCTTTCTACCAAAACCTGTACACCTCTGAGGGAGTTGCAACAATGGATGAAGTGATACAGCATGTACCAAGAAGGGTGGATAATGACATGAACTGTAAGCTAGACGCATCCTTCTCGGAATCAAAGATCAAGAAGGCTCTGTTTGAAATGTATCCTACAAAGGCACCAGGACCAGATGGCTTCCCGACACACTTTTTTCAGCAGAATTGGGAAGTGTGTGGTGAAGAGGTGACTTTGGCAGTTCTTCGCGTCCTAAAGGGGCAAGATAGTCCTAAGGTCATTAACAAAACTTTCTTTGTACTTATCCCTAAGGTGGCAAGTCTAAAGGAATTGGTGGCAAACTGGTTGAAGGTGGTGCTGCCCCAGATTATCTCTGAAGAGTAGTCGACCTTTGTCCCTAGAAGGTTAATCACTGACAATATTATCACAACATACGAGTGTCTACATTTTATGAAGCGTACAAAGGCGAAAAGACATCGGTTATGTGCACTCAAACTAGATATGCAGAATGCTTATGACAGGGTTGAGTGGAGTTATCTGAAAACGATTATGAGTAGTAGATGGGTTGATCTTATTATGCAATTAGTCTCATTAGTATCCTTCTCGGTGCTCTTTAATGGGTCATCGTAGGAGGTGTTCAAACCGTCGAGGGGAATTCGGCAGGGTGATCCAATATCCCCGTACGTGTTTTTATTGACAGCAGAGGGTCTTTCGTGCCTCCTAAAAAATCAACTCCAGTCATCAGCACTCCATGGTATTAAGGTGGCTCCTACGGCCCTAACCTTAAACCAACTTCTATTCGCAAATGATAGCCTGCTGTTTTTCAAAGCAACTACAGAAGGAGCAATTGGGATCAAAGAAGTGTTGGAGAAATATTGTAATGCTTCGGGACAACGAATAAATATCGACAAATCCTCGATATTTTTCAGCAAGGGTTGTCCAGGAGTTGTGAAGGAAGGGATAAAAATGTACTTGATGTGTACAAAGAGACCCTCGATGAGAAGTATCTTGGTATGCCTTCCGTTGTGGGTAACTCCAAGAGTGGGGCTTTCAAATATTTGAAAGACCGAGTGTGGAAGAAAGTGTTGGGTTGGATGGAGCAGCTGCTTTCGGTGGGGGGAAAGGAGATACTGATTAAATCCGTAGCTCAAGCGGTTCCTACTTTCTCTATGTCCTGCTTGAAGCTACCAAGGGGCTTGTGTGATCACATCAATGCAATGCTACGCCAATTTTGGTGGGGTAGTAAGGAGGGCAAACGAAGAATCTATTGGGTGGCGTGGGAGAAGATGACCCAACCGAAGTACGCTGGTGGGCTAGGGTTCCGAGATATTGAGCTATTCAATCTCGCACTGCAAGCACGGCCGGTATGACGCATGATCCAAGAACCTTTAACTTTGAGCGCACGGGTGCTGAAGGCTGTCTACTTCCCGGGCTCGGAGCTACTGTCAGTAGAGCTAGGGTCGCACCCATCACAGGTCTGGCGTGCACTCATAAAAGGGAGGGATGCTCTGAAGCTCGGCCTCATTCGCCGTATCGGGAATGGAAGGACGACGGATGCATGGAGGCACAACCGGTTGCCTCGTGATGAGAGATTGTTGCATGTAGCTCCGCTGAAACAGGGTGCTCCGCAACTAGTCAGTGATTATGTCAATAGTACAACTGCCACCTGGAAGGTGCAGCGACTTGAAGAATTCTTCTTACCAATGGATGTGGAGATTATCAGGGGTATCCCGTTGTGCACGAGGAACCAGGAGGACTTCTGGTCGTGGCATTTCGAAAAAATGGTATCTTCACGGTACACTCTGCTTATAGAGTTTTGGTCTCAGTTAAAAAACAAGAGCGAATTGGCTAGACTGTAGGGCTGCATCCTCGAGCTCAGTGGATGATGGGAAAGCTTGGTCGAAGCTGTGGAAGACCGAGGTCCCTT
This sequence comes from Avena sativa, assembly GCA_916181665.1. Taxonomy (NCBI): domain Eukaryota; kingdom Viridiplantae; phylum Streptophyta; class Magnoliopsida; order Poales; family Poaceae; genus Avena; species Avena sativa. Next base: position 161,823,001 of record OV702290.1, read on the forward strand.
CTAAGGTGCGCGTGTTCCTTTGGAGGCTAGACCAATGCTCCCTACCGACAGGTGATGTCCGACACCACAGGGAGATGTCGCCGTCGAAGGCGTGCACAGTGTGTGGGCAGGAGGACTCCTGGCGCCACTCGTTGATCAAGTGCAATACGTCTCGATGTGTATGGACGTTATCTGACCCTACCATTGTCGAGCATATCTGTATGACGGGCAAACCGTCGGCATGGCAATGGTTGTTTCAGATGCTGCACACGATGGACCATGGGGACTTTACATCAATGGTGATCACTATGTGGGATATATGGCATGCGAGAAGGAAGTTGATTCATGAGGAAGTTTATCAAAGCCCATTTGCTACCTACCAACAGTTTGTTCAAACATATTTGAGTGAGCTGAAAGCAAGCAAGGGAGAAAAATGTGCGAATTCCTGTAAACGTTGTTATTATCGATTAATAAAGGGGTCGAGTGTTTCTAAAAAAGGTTAACAAAAAATTGGGCATGCCTACATCTCAGGTGCTATTTCTCAGTCGCTCACGTCAATTTCTCAGAGTTTTGATATACTCCCGATGGATTAGTTGACCTTGGTGGTATGTGTTGATTCTTTTTCACATAACAAGGCTGCCATCGCTGTGAGTTCAGCCAGTTTCTGTTTGACACAACGTTTTGGTGAATGTGGCCTGGGCCTTAACGATCGAGCTAGGCTACGCTATCTCTCTTTGGGCCATTTTTCTCTTTCGACTTCGTTTGTTGTCCTGAAATCCTGACTCGCCCAGAGAATCTATATAGTTGGAATTTCTTTTCGTTCCTTCTTCTTCTTCTTGCTTAAAGACGCAAACCAAAGACGCTAGGGAACGCGAGAATAATGGAGACTAGAATATATAGAGCAGCTGGTTCTCGAAACAAAAATAGAGCAGCTTACACGTATGAAAGAAAAATGGTTCGATCAGGTACATTGTGCCACAGAAAAGTAAGTGTGCAAAATGAAAACTTCGATTAACCAAATCATATCATGCCAGTACAAATCACGATGTAAATCCCATGGTCGAAAAATATTCTTCCTAGTTGCAACCTAGGTGTAACTGGAATCTCAGTTGCAACCCACTTATAACTCTCATGCTAGCACAAATTCACATTTTTTCCTTACTTGCAATCCACTTGCAACTAGAAATAAATTAGTTCTTCGGTTGCAACACACTTGCGACTCACATGCTAGCATGAATCACAACACAAAAACCAATGGCCGAGAATATTTTTCTCAGTTACAACCCAATTGCGACTAGAAATTTTCAGTTGCAACCTACTTGCAACTAAAAAATATTAGTTACAACTCACTTGTAACTCCCATGTTAGCACGAGTCATGATGCAAATCCAATGCCGCCAAACATTATTTCTTAATTACAACCTACTTGTAACTAAAAAGAACTCTCAACCCACTTACAACTCCCATGCTAGCATAAATCACGAGCAAAATCAAATGGTCAGAAATATTTTTCTTAGTTGCAACCCAATTGTAACGGGAACAAACTCAGTCGCAACCCTCTTGCAACTGAAAAGTATAAGCTACAACCCACTTGCAACCAGAAAATATCAGTTACAACCGACTTGCAACTTCCATGCTAGCATGAGTCATAGTATAAATCCAACGCCCTAAACCATTTTCTCTTTGCAACCCGCTTAAAAATGATGCAACCATGATAAAATGTATCCCAAAAATTGACAAAAAAAAGTAACATTAAATTTATTGCAAAAAATGAAAAATTAAAAAACAACAGAATTAAAGGAAAATCACCAAAAAGAAAGTAGTAATAAACAAGCAAGGAAAAAATTAAAAACGAAAGACAACAACCACCTTAACGAACAGCAACATGGCTTAGACACATGTAAAAAGCAAAAAGAAGAACAAGAAGAAGAATGGCCCACACAGGTGCCTTTGGCCCAGGTCAACGGACTAGAAAAGGGCAATAAATAGGGCCTGTAGACATGCGCTGATGTAACAGCCAGGTGCAGCACAAATCTTAACACTATGGATTAGTGGTGAGATCAAACAAATGGAAACCCCATCACCAGCTCAGACGGAAAGAACTCGCCGGCCGGCCTCACGTGGGCCTCACCCGTGCACTCCGGCCAAACGGCTACCATCCTTCCTCAGGCTCTCGCGCTCCCCGCTCAGCTGAATCAAACCTCGGCCGTCCAATCTGGCATCTGACGGACAGGTCGCACCGACCGTTGCGCCACTGGTAACGCTCGAGTGTCAGAGCCGACGCACACCCGACCGTTGGGCTCGCTATTTTCGAAAGCCGGGAAGGGAATTCGAGGGGAATAAATAACGCCGCGCCGGCGACCGCCTCTGCCACAGCTCAGATCCTCGTCTCGGTCCCCGAGGCCCAGCAATCGATTGCTCAATCCTTCTTCCTCCCCACCCTTTAGCAGATCTCGCCATAATTTCGAGCTCGGCCCGCCGCCAGCAGCCTTCTTTTCCCCCCTTTCTTTGAGCGCGCGGGATGGGTTTGAGCTGAGCTTCTGTTTCTTGGTTTGGTTGTTATCGAGCTGAGCTCGTAACTGGGGGCTGCTTGATTGTTTGTTCGGTTGAAGTTTTCAGTTGATTTGGAGGAGGGAGAGGCGATTTGGCGGGGGGATGTCGCGGCGGCTGTCGTTGCCGGCGGGCTCGCCGGTGACGGTGACCGTGTCGCCGGTGGCTGGAAAGGCTGGTGGCGGAGGTGGCAGCCCCGGGGATGGGGTGGTGAGGAGGGCGTCCGGGATCACGAGCCCGGTGTCCAGGCACTCGATCGGGTCGTCCACGGCGACGCTGCAGGTCTCGCCGGTGCGCCGGAGCGGCGGGGGCAGCCGCTACGCTTCTAGGGATGACGGCAGCGCCGAGTTCGTGCACTACACCGTGCACATCCCGCCGACGCCGGACAGGACAACGATGGCGTCCGCCGCGTCCACCGACGCGCCCGCGGCCGAGGAGGAGGTGCGGCCGCAGAGGAGCTACGTCTCCGCCACCATCTTCACCGGCGGCCTCAACTGCGCCACGCGTGGCCGCGTGCTCGCCGACGGCGCCGCTCGACCGGCCGCATCCGCGAACCTGTCCTGCAAGATGCGCGGCTGCGACATGCCGGCGTTCCTCCCCGCCGGGCACCCGCCCTGTGACTGCGGCTTCATGATCTGCCAGGAGTGCCACGCGGACTGTGTCGCCGCCGCCGGCACCTGCCCAGGCTGCAAGGAGCCGTACTCCGCCGGCAGCGACACCGACAATTCCGTCGACGACGACGAGGCCATCTCCTCGTCCGAGGAGCGGGACCAGATGCCCATGACATCCATGGCCAAGCGGTTCTCCATGGTGCACTCCATCAAGATGCCCACGCCCAGCACCAACGGCAAGCCGGCCGACTTCGACCACGCCCGGTGGCTCTTCGAGACCAAGGGCACCTACGGCTACGGCAACGCTCTGTGGCCCAAGAACGGGCACGGCGGCGGTGGCGCCGGGGCCACCACCGGCTTCGTCGGCATCGAGGAGCCACCCAACTTCGGCGCCCGCTGTCGCCGCCCACTGACGAGGAAGACCAGCGTCTCTCAGGCAATCCTCAGCCCTTACAGGTAAAACACAATGCTGCTAAAATTCTAACCCTTGGACTGAATATCGTGTGGATTTTGTTGGCTCGAAACTCTTGACTTGTCCTAACTCTGATTTGGCTTCTTCTTCCTCTGCTCGCTCGGATGCAGGATGCTGATCGCTATCCGGCTGGTGGCGCTGGGGTTCTTTCTGACCTGGCGCATCCGGCACCCGAACCCGGACGCGATGTGGCTGTGGGCGCTGTCTGTGACGTGCGAGGTGTGGTTCGCCTTCTCATGGCTGCTCGACAGCCTCCCCAAGCTCTGCCCCGTCAACCGCGCCTGCGACCTCGACGTCCTTGCTGACCGCTTCGAGTGCCCCACGGCACGCAACCCCAAGGGCCGCTCCGACCTGCCCGGCATCGACGTCTTCGTCTCCACCGCCGACCCGGAGAAGGAGCCGCCGCTCGTCACCGCCAACACAATCCTCTCCATCCTCGCCGCCGACTACCCGGTCGAGAAGCTCGCCTGCTACCTCTCGGACGACGGTGGCGCGCTCCTCACCTTCGAGGCGCTCGCCGAGACAGCCAGCTTCGCGCGCACGTGGGTGCCCTTCTGCCGGAAGCACGGCGTCGAGCCGCGCTGCCCGGACTCCTACTTCGGCCAGAAGCGGGATTTCCTCAAGAACAAGGTGCGGCTGGACTTCGTCCGCGAGCGGAGGAAGGTGAAGCGGGAGTACGACGAGTTCAAGGTGCGTGTGAACTCGCTGCCGGAGGCCATCCGCCGGCGCTCAGACGCGTACAACGCCGGTGAGGAGCTGCGTACCAGGCGACGGCAGCAAGAGGAGGCCGTGGCGGCCGGTGGCACGCTTGGAACAGCTCCTTTGGAAGAGACTCTGGCCGTGAAGGCGACATGGATGTCTGACGGCTCCCAGTGGCACGGCACTTGGCTCAAGGGCGCGACAGATCACGCCCGTGGCGACCACGCCGGCATCATTCAGGTGATTGATCTAAAAATCCCCAATTCCCATACTTGTTGTCGCTGACAGAAATCCTTTCCTGTCCGTTCGAAATGCTGCTGTATCTTACTACCCCAATTGATGAACGCCGCAGGCAATGCTTGCGCCACCGACGTCGGAGCCAGTGCTTGGCGGCGAGCCGGCGGAATCCGGCGCACTGATCGACACTACCGGCGTGGACATCCGGCTGCCAATGCTGGTGTACGTTTCGCGCGAGAAGAGGCCGGGGTACGACCACAACAAGAAGGCCGGCGCCATGAACGCTCTGGTCCGGTCGAGCGCCATCATGTCCAACGGGCCCTTCATCCTCAACCTCGACTGTGACCACTACGTGCACAACTCGGCGGCGCTCCGGGAGGGGATGTGCTACATGCTCGACCGCGGTGGCGACCGTGTCTGCTACGTGCAGTTCCCGCAGCGGTTCGAGGGGATCGACCCCAACGACCGGTACGCCAACCACAACCTGGTCTTCTTCGACGTAGCCATGCGCGCCATGGACGGGCTGCAGGGTCCCATGTACGTCGGCACGGGCTGCATCTTCCGCCGCACTGCTCTGTACGGGTTCAGCCCGCCGCGCGCCACGGAGCACCACGGCTGGCTCGGGAGGAAGAAGATCAAGCTGTTCCTGAGGAAGAAGCCCAGCATGGGGAAGAAGACGGACAGGGAGAGCGAGCACGAGTCGATGCTGCCGCCGATCGAGGACGACGACCACAACCAGCTCAGCGACATCGAGTCGTCGTCGCTGATGCCGAAGCGGTTCGGCAACTCGGGGACGTTCGTGTCATCCATCTCGGTGGCAGAGTACCAGGGGAGGCTCCTCCAGGATATGCCGGGGGTGCACCAAGGCCGTCCCGCCGGCGCTCTGGCCGTGCCCCGTGAGCCGCTGGACGCCGCAACCGTCGCCGAAGCCATCAGCGTGATCTCGTGTTTCTACGAGGACAAGACAGAGTGGGGCCGGCGCATCGGGTGGATCTACGGGTCAGTGACGGAGGACGTGGTGACAGGGTACCGGATGCACAACCGCGGGTGGCGGTCGGTGTACTGCGTGACTCGCCGCGACGCCTTCCGCGGAACGGCGCCCATCAACCTCACGGACCGGCTCCACCAGGTGCTCCGTTGGGCGACGGGATCCGTGGAGATCTTCTTCTCACGCAACAACGCCATGTTCGCCACCCGGCGGATGAAGCTCCTGCAGCGCATCGCCTACTTCAACGTGGGCATGTACCCGTTCACCTCCGTGTTCCTCCTCGTCTACTGCGTCCTCCCGGCGGTCTCCCTCTTCACCGGCAAGTTCATCGTGAGCCACCTGAGCGCCACGTTCCTAGTCTTCCTGCTCATCATCACCATCACGCTCTGCCTGCTGGCGCTGCTGGAGATCAAGTGGTCCGGGATCACGCTGCACGAGTGGTGGCGCAACGAGCAGTTCTGGGTCATCGGTGGCACCAGCGCGCACCCGGCGGCGGTGCTGCAGGGTCTCCTCAAGGTGATCGCCGGTGTGGATATCTCCTTCACGCTCACGTCCAAGCCGGGCAGCGCCGACGACGGCGAGGAGGACACGTTCGCTGAGCTGTACGAGGTGCGGTGGAGCTTCCTGATGGTGCCTCCCGTGACCATCATGATGCTGAACGCGGTGGCGATGGCCGTGGCCACGGCGCGGACGCTGTACAGCGAGTTCCCGCAGTGGAGCAAGCTGCTGGGCGGCGCGTTCTTCAGCTTCTGGGTGCTGTGCCACCTCTACCCGTTCGCCAAGGGCCTCCTGGGACGCCGTGGCCGCGTGCCGACTATCGTATTCGTCTGGTCAGGGCTCATCTGCATGATCGTGTCGCTGCTCTGGGTCTACATCTGCCCGCCCGCCGGCGTCAAGGACGGCATCGGCGGCTTCAGCTTCCCATAGTAGTAGTAGTAAGTTTGTCTGAAGAAACTCACATGAAGGAGTACTTGCTTCATGGAGTTTTCAGGTGTTTGCTAGTTTGATGATGGATTCTTAAGCAGCTGAGCTCTGCTGCTGCTTTTACCAGTATTTTGGGACATGTTTAGCTATGCTATATCTGACTGTATGTGAATGGTGTTCAATTACTAGTATTATTCCTCTGTTATGAACTTGAAAGTTCAGGCAGCACAACGGCAGCAGGATCTTGTCACTTGGCAACTTGCAAGTAATTCAGAGCAGCTTGAAAGTTCAATTACTAGTATTATACACCAGCTGCTTGAAATCACAATTGGTGATGTTCAGCTATCAGAGCACAGGACTGATTGTGACTGCAGCAGTCTGATAAACTGTCCTGCAGTGTTCCTAGGAATTCTAGAAGTTGTTGAGCTTCTGTCGAAAGACGTCTACAATGTTCATGGATCGGACTTTCAGAGAGAGAGTGAGATGTGTCTATCATTGAGTTTCATGGACAACATACATCGTACATGTACATTGATACCACAAAACCAGACCACATGCATACAATTATGTATTATATCTTCAAGGATTATACAACAAGGATTATAAGCATAGATAAGCACGCACATAAACCTCAAAGCGGGCCGTCTACAGCTGCTACACTCGGTTACTCCCTCCGTTTCAAAATATAAGATGTTTTAGTTTTGTGTAGAAAGTGTACCTACACCCTTTTTCATGTGTATGTTCACTCTAAACCTAGATACACTCTCTTCACAAAGCTAAAACATCTTATATTTTGAAACGGAGGGTGTACGTCCCTAGCAGTTTACCTTATGACGATACATGAGATGCCGGCATGGGTTAGAAAAGAGTTCGATCATCGTCGTAGAGCTTGGCTTTGGGCGGGAGAAGTGTCGTGTGGAGGAGGCAAATGCAGAGTTAGTTGGAAGCAAGTCTATAGGCCCAAGGAGCTTGGGGGGTTGGGGGTGCATTGCATCACATCCTTCGGCAGGGCCCTGCGTTTGCGATGGCTCTGGCAGAAATGGAAAGAGCCACAAAAGTCGTGGACGCACTTTGAGATGCCTTGCAACCAGCTTGACAAGGACATGTTCAACGCAACCACAATGATCACACTCGGCGACGGCAACACGGCGCGCTTCTGTACTGACCGTTGGCTCCTAGATCACGTGCCGGTAGAGGTGGCGCCGGAAGTTTATAAGATCTCGGCTAGGAAGAACCGAGCTATTTGGGAGGCGCTTGACAATGGCAAGTGGTTGATGGATCTGAAGGCGGAGCTGGACATCCGGCATGAGCCGCAGCTCATAGCTCTGGCAGAGATGATAGACCAAATACATTTGACAAATAGGAAAGATGAGATCAAATGGCGGGTGGGCATGAGGGAGGACTACTCCACCAGCTCGGCCTATAGAATGCACTTCATGGGGTCGGCAAAAACTGATTTCAAGAAGATCATATGGAAGGGGTGGGCACCGGCCAAGGGCAAATTTTTCATTTGGCAACTCTTGGATCGCATTCTCACTGCGGATAAGCTACTATTACGACAGTGGGACAATGATTAATTCTGTCTGCTATGCAGGAGAAACTTGGAAAAACCACATCACCTTTTTGTTGAGTGCCCCTATAACAAGATGGTATGGAGCAAGCTGGCCGATGTTTTCCAAGAAGAATCCTTCAGGCCTGGGAATTGGGTAGATCATGATGCGACGGTTGGCTCTTGGTATAGGAGAGTGGGGAAAGCTGCGGAGACAACAAATCAAAAATCAACACCGGCGATCACAAAGCTGATTTGTTGGGAGATACGGAGAGAGAGGAACAGGAGAATTTTCGAGAAGAAGGAGCTGATAGTCAGTGGTCTCATATCACGCATTCTGGATGAGGCCAAGGCTTGGAAACATGCAGGGACTCCTATTCCCTTGGTAGAGATGTATGGAGGAACACCATTTGATCCCAGTTGAGTTGGCGTGTTATGTATCTTTTCTTTCGAGGCGCTACTTCATGCGCCCTCTTTTTTTTAACCTCCTTTCGTTTCTGCTAATGAATACACATAGCATCTCTCCTGCTATTATTCAAAAAAAAACCTCAAACACATTATAGTACTCCCTCCGTCCTAAAATATCTGACTTCACTTTGTCTAGATACGCATACATCTAGACACATTTTAGTACTTCAGATAACTTACGTTTACATAACCCCACAATCACCAAGCAAACATGGAGAGGGTTGACTGTGATCTCTCAATTCTTGGCTGAATTAGGCCTACCCGGAAGGGTTGGCAACGAGGTAGACCTCGACCATCTTGAACAGGTTGAGGTACCCCATCGCGAGTGCGGGTGCTCCTCCGACGCCAGTGCCCCGCCGTTAAACCTCTCATACTCCACCCTCATCTTGGCCACGCACCCTAATGAGCCGCCGCTTGATCTGCTCCCCAGGGCCGCTGCCGCCATATTCGTCTACGGTGGCGGCCACACCCAGCCTGTCAAAGGAGGTGAGTGTGGGCGAGCTCCAATGGTCTCCTACACGCGAGGCAGGTCATCACCAGGGCGACACATGTGGAACACGGGTGGTGGTGGAGGTCTTTCATGGCGGTGTGTTTACTGGTGGCATGGGATTCTCCTCGCTACGCGATTCGACCGGATCCGGCGGAAGATCGTCCCTGTTCTGCTGCCTTCTTCCTCGATGCTGGCCTGGCCGCTGAGGTTTGGAGCTGTAGATCCAACAGAGTGTCGGCGGGTGGCGTGGGGACGACTATCTTGACTTGAATAAAGGTGGACCTAGGGTTCCAACTTGCACAAAGATGAAGATCTGCCGGATGCCTGTCCCCATCGATATGGCTAGATCTTATGGGGACAGATCGATGGGGACAGATCTTATGGGGACGGATCGATGGGGACAGATCGATGGGGACAAATCTTATGTTTATTTCTCATGCTATAATTGTGTTAACCAGAAACGTTAATACATGTGTGCTTAATAAACAAAAAAGGTTCCTAGTAATGCCTCTCATTACACTATCTTGTTGATTAATAGATGATCAAAGTTTCCTAATCATGAACATTGGATGTTGTTAATGCCAAGGTCATGTCATTGGAGAATGATGTGATGAACATACACCCACGATAGGTATAGAAATACGATCATGTCATCAAAGTTTATATTGCTATATCAATCTCACACGAAGTAACACTAATCCTTAGACCATGAGATCACGTCAATCACTAACACTGGAAGAGTACTTTAATTATATCAAATATCATACCGTAATAGGGTGATTATAAAGATATCGTTGGGTACTTAGAAAGTGTTAGTTGAGGCTCATGGATCAAGAGTGGATTTTTTCTATCCCGATGACAAAGATATATATACTCTAGGCCTTCTTGGTGATATCACATTGATATCACTTGCAAGCACGTGACTGTCTCACGAGGATGTTATATTACAAAACGAGTAAAAGAGTAATTGTCGGTAACAAGATAGAACTAGGTATGGATGATACCAAATGATCGGATCTCGGATAAGTAAAATATCGCGAGACAAAAGGAATTGGTTACTATGAAAAAGGTTCACGTGATCACTAGTTCATCGTTGAGTAAGTGGGAGTCGTTATGGATCTCCAGATCCCGCTAATGATTATTGATCGGAAAGAGTCTCGATCATGTCCACTTAGTTCATGAACCATAGGGTGACACACTTATGGCTCGTCGACGCAGTTGAGTGGATACGGAACGCAAGAGAAAATACTAGACAGTTCAGAAACTGTTTTGACAAAACTGTCGGAATAGTTTCGGTGTATCGAAATAGTGCAAGGGAATAAATTGTTAATGTGTTCATTAAATGAAGTGTTCATTAAATTGAGTGGTATTAAACCAAGTGAATTAAAAGTGTTTTATTGAAAATACCTTTGAATTTTTAGTGGATATTTAATGGAAGAAAGTGACTCTTGATTATTTGTGAGTGGAGACTCCACCAGCAATGAAGAGGGGAGAGGTGGGGGCACCACATGGGGCGTCTTCCACCCCTTGGGTGTTGCCCTCTACTCCTATATAAGGAGGACGTGGAGACCCTCTCCTCACACTCCATTCCATCTCTCTCATATGCTCTTTGGTTGGCATCTTCCCTCCTTGCTAGATGATCCACTATCGCAACTACGGTGCTTAGATGAAGCCCTGCTCAAGAACTTTTCCACCACCACCACCATGTTGTAGTGCTGTTGGAGTTCCTGAGGATCCGCTGCTTCCGCTGCCCAATTTGAGCAAGGGACAGAGGTTGTCGTCTTGATGGACGTGTGATCGATTATGGAGGCGCTGCCCGATTGTGGCGTTGATCGTCTCCACGACCTTCGAGTACAAACGAGTACATTCTACATTAGCCATATTTGTTTGCAGGAATGTTATCCCGCTTCCGATCTTCGAGGGTGAGTCCTTCTGAAACTATTACAAGTATTACCTAGAGTTGACCTTGGAAGTTGCAATTGTATGATTTTTTTGTTTTCTATGCAACGAACCCATCACCTCGAACCGCTCCATGAACATGCACCGATGAAGACATCATTGTAGAAATTGTCGGTGTGTCGATTCCAACAGCTAGTCGATTATCCGTGAGAAGATTTATCCTTGTGAAGATCCGCGCGATCAAGTGATCCAAGTGTAGAGCCTCCACTGCTATCCACGCGTATCTGATCAGCGGCACCACATCAAGGTGTGATCAAGCACACATCCGGATGGCAAACGCCAGGTTCGGGGCCAGGTTTAGCCCCCTATACCCGTACCCGACACTCCGCCCACCCCCCGCCCTGAAACCCGCCATCTGGTCCAGATCAAAAGTAGACCTGCCACCCGTCGGGTACCCGGGACACGTCGGGTACCCGCAGTCTGATGTACAAGGACGGGATCTAGGGCCTGCACGACCGCGGGTGGCGGTGTTGGGGCCAGGGCATGCTCAACCATGAGCGGTGGCGGCGCTGGGACGTGCTCGACCACAAATGACGACGGCACTAAGGCAGTAGTACGATGGAGTGGGAGAGGCGGTGGGAGGAGCGGCAACGGCGACTGCTCTGCGGGATGGCGGCAGGCCGATGGAGGTAGGCAGGCGTCGACATGGGAGAATGATGCGAGGGAGACAGGCAGAGAGCGGTCTAGGGAGGGGTCGCGTCTCGCATGTGTGATACTGTGGTGGAACCGTGGACGTGAAAATTGAGATCGTGGGGTTGCGTTTAGGCCAGACAATAAAAACGAATCATGTGCGATCGTGGGCTGTGGGTTGGGATTTGGTGGGCTTTTAGGATTTATTGCCAACCCTCATATTTTAGCGGGTACGTGGGTCTATGCGTACAGGTTTAGCACTCCCATACCCGCCCCGTTAGACCCGATGGGTCTAGTTTTTTTGCCGCTAAGCGGCCCCACGGTTTTTTTACCAGACCCTTCCCATTTAAGGCGGGTACCTATCGGGTTAGCGGGTTTCAGGTACCCATTGCCATCCGGAAGCACATGGTCGAAGCGGGAATGTGCCGATGAAGATACGAGAGCGCTTCTGAAGTGAAGTAGAAGAAGAACCTGGAGCACGCCAACCCTAGGGTTTAGATCACCACCAAGGAGGTGGTGTAGAGAAGAGGGACGTGGCATCAACACACGGAGTGGTGGCGCGGCGCAAGGCGACAGTGGAGCGTGCGCAGGTTGGGGAGGCTAAGGCCAGAACTTGCATTGCCTTTGGGGTGCCCTTTGGTACCTTTAAATAGGTCCCAAAGTCCCTTGGATCGTTCGCAAGCCAGCGCCCAAGTTTTGATGAGTTCCGGTAGGTTTAAGTCAACCGAAACCTACTAGAAAACAACCTCCTGTGACCAATCCGAATTAGGGTAGGAAAACTTTTTTTGTCCCTTGGGCAACGTGGATGCACCTATTATAGAATCTTATGGACATCCTAAGATGGTCCGGATCATCCCGGTACCTTTCATAACCTTCCAGATCTTTCAGTCCTTCCAAAACCTTTCATATATGTATAGAACCATTCTGGACACTCCTGGGACAATTCTAGCCACTTTTGGGATCATACGGGACCTCTCGGAACCATTCAAAGATCATATGGGACATTCTCAGAATCCTTTTCTCATTCTTTAAATGCTAAAAATTCATTTGAACACTCTCGACAATATTACGTACACCTCTGGTATATTTCGAGACCTTACAAACACGTTCAGAATTACTTCTTTAATAAAACTTTATTCGCTCTTACATTCTGAATGTCGCTAAACTCTTAAGTGTGTGATTCTATGGGTTCAAATATATACAGACATGTTCGAAACTCATTCCTCCACAATGACCAATATTGGTACCTTGGTGCACACAGTGATCCCCGCATATAATCACAAAGTTCTTTTATTGTGTGAACCTTTTGTATTACATCTATACACGTTACGTTGCTTATTGATGCTTTACATAGCTCGAGGTGAAACAAAAGGTTATCCTCGTTACCCGACATGTACTCTTTACTCATCCCGTATTATCGATGTTCCTATGATCAACTACTTGATTACATGTCCGGTCAGACGATGACGGACATCATAATACATGAGTGGGCCCGGTGTATCTCTCCATCGCCAGGAGTAGAAATTTCCATAACTACACCATATAAGACATTGGCAGACTATCTAGTAAGAGTGAGTACCGACTTTATAATTCCTCATTCTTAGAGTAATGTTTGAAGAATCCTGCCACATCCATATTGCATCCAAGTTCATATGTGTCTTGTGGTCTAATGATCTTATAGTAATGGTAATATTTGTTAATGAGAAACTACCGATAACATTATTGTCGATGTGTTTCACGGCATATCATGTTTGGTCTATCCATGGTCGTTATAATCTCAACAACTCTGATCTCATATATCATCAGCATCTATACAACACTTTGTACTTTGGCATAGTCAGGAAACCGGGACTATCAATGATGCAATAACTAGTCTTAGAGGTGAGACTAGGGATATATAATGTTGTTCATAATTCCACACATGTATTAGGATTTTCCTCCAAATACTCATTATCTGGAACTAATATAATTATAGCACAATATTATAAACTTAATCATGAAACATGAAATATAGAATAATACAACTTATTATTGCCTCTAGGGCATATTTTCCATCATAGATCATTGTAGTGGGACTTCTATTTTTATTGTAATTCTTATTCTTTTTTGGGTTGTGTGCATCTATAAGGCCGCTAGGGAAATGCGTTGTTCTAGAGGCTGAGTGTAATTGGCATCTTCTCGATATTAATATATGCTCTTTGTCGAAAAAGAGCTTCTACATCGGCGTCGTCCAACCCGGCCCCAAACCGAGTTGGGGGTGGAGGCTGAAAATAGGCCCGCACCAGGGACCCCAAACAACTTCCTATAGATTAGGATGCCCACCAATCAGTCTGGCACGCCCGTAGCCCTTCCCTCCACCCCGTCTTCCTTCCTTTCTGAAAGGATAGAGATGTCGCCTAGAGGGGGGGTGAATAGGCAATTTCAAAACTATTACGGTTTTGGCTTGATAGAATGCGGAATTAAACTAATGTTTATTTTACAAGCCCAAAACCTAAATACATTAGGATCAACTAAGTACACCAACAACAAGTTAAGATAAGCATGATAGCACAATATAAATATACCACAAGTTATGAGCAAGATATAAGTACTTCAAGCACGATGGCTATCACAAGAAAAGTAAGCTCGAGTATAGAGATAACCGAGGCACGCGGAGACGAAGATGTGTTCACGTGTTCCTTTTCAAGAAGGCACGTCACGTTGGAGAGGTGTGGGATTCCACGAAGGATTTCCCAATGCCACAAAGGCTCACCTTCTTCTCCGAGTCTATCCCATGAAGGAATAGGCCCTTTCCTTATGGCTAGCTTTTCCTCCACTCCGGAGATGGCAAGATCCACAACCACTTCACAAGCTCCACGAAGGAGAATCCCGGGTCTCTTCACAATCTTCAGCGAAGAGGACACCGCGGCACCAACCGCCAAGCCAACTAGGAGGTCACCCTCCAAGAGTAACAAGCTCACGGTCTCTCACTCGAACAAATCGTAATAGAGAGATCAACACTTATGCAAGAATGCAAAGCAAGAACACCAAGGATGCTGAAATCCTTCACTCTCAAATCCCACCAAAGCAACAAGTGCTAGGGAGGAATTAGAGAGGAAGAACAATGGTGGAAGTCAACCAATGACTCCAAGATCTAGATCCAAAGTGTTCCCCTCACTTAGAGGAGGAATTGATTGGTGGGGATTGTAGATCTAGATCTCCTCTTCAAAAGCCCTCAAAAAGATGCAAGAACGATAGGAGGGAAGGGAGAGGAAGCAAGCTCAAAGGGGTCAACAATGGTGGTCAAAAACGTGCTCAAGAACCCTAGAACTTTGGGGAAGAAGCCCCCCTTTTATACACCTTCAAGGGGGATAACCGTTGGAGACAAAACAAGCTAAACGGACATGATCCAGTGAGGAAATCGGCGCCGCCGGATCTGGCACCGGAATTTCTGCTCGACCTGAAAAATTCCAGTCAAAACCGAAACAGCAAACATAACAGTTTTTCGACGGCCGCCGGAAATTCTGGCCCAGAACCGGCGCCGCCGAAATTCCCGGTGGAATCAAAATAGGCACATGAAAACAACGATAACTTTTGCGTCCGGACTCAGATTTTAGCAAACTTGGGATTTTTGAAAAGCTAAGAACAAGATCTATCTATTAGAGAGTAGAAAACCCAATAAAGAGAAAGAGTTAAAGAACCAAATAAGGTGAGGTATGAAACCTCCCTAACAACGAACCGGTAAAACCTCTAAACTCGAAAACGCAATAGAAGATGCATACGAATTCCGTTTTTGATGAACTTGAGCTTGTTGAAGAGCTAGAAACAAGCTCAAGAACATCACACGGATAAACACCAAGAAGCAACAAAATAGGGAGAAGCAAAGTATGCAAGGTTTGAGCTCCCTAACGATGTGATCAAGTTACCCAACCGGAAGCCCCTCTTGATAGTGCGGCTATCTATCCTATAAGCCGGTATCCCAACAACCACCTTGAGACCGGTAAAAGGAAAACCTAGCAAGGCCATACATTTTCCTTGCTCATCCTGCTTGATCTTGATGACAACACTTCAAGCTCCATCCAAGCCGGAATGCATTACTTGATCATTGTTGCTTCGTGAAGACTCATAATTTTCTCCCCCATACACCACTATGTGATAGCTTCATTAAGACACGTCTTCACATGTCCATCATCACCAATATGGACATCAAGCTTCAAGAAAATGATGTTCTTGAGATTCTTATCTTGAACTTGCCCTTCTCAACCTTGATGATGATCACCACTTGATGTCATCCTCTCATGGGCTATATGAGATCTTCAGTTTTGAAGCATGCCCATGGAAAAATACCTATCCCATATAGAAAACACAAAGGCACATATACAATGGGTTAGTTCTTGATGCATAATTGACAAGGCTTACCATACCGCAAGATCCATGTGGTACATTCTTTATGCTTCATGTCTTGACCAATTTGAAATCCCTCTTAACTCTTTTTATTGGTTAACCAAGTATCTTCTCATGCTCCATCTCAATATCTTGAGGTACATAAGGAACTCTTCATTTGATTACATGCTCTAAATCTTAGTTAACCATAGCTCAACTAATGAGGCTATCATGACACTGACTTAGATCCATATCTTGAATTCTTCTATTGAGAACACACTCTCAAGATCTTGATCATATCATATTCTTCCTTTTAACTCAATGATCTTGATGCCAATACTCAAGGTATATCTTTATCTTCATGGCATCCTAACCTATGGAATATTCCTTAATATAAAACTCAAATAAAACATTAGTCCATAGGGATTGTTATTAATCACCAAAACAACACATAGGGGCAATTACACTTTCAATCTCTCCCATTTTGGTAATTGATGACAATCACAACAAGAGGTTTTATATATTGAATATTAGAAACAAGTTCACAGCTTATCCGAGAATAAGTTGTATACAAGAGGTTGTATTTGATATGGTCAAGTAACACAAAGATACTATCCCACATCAAAACCGATTCTACTCACACAAACTACAACTAATGCAGGAGATGTGAGTAGAACCAACATATATAGAGCAAACTCCCCCACAATGTATGCACGTGTGATGAACTTGAATTTCATTGCATGCATTGTTAATCATAATCTTTGGGAGATTTTCCACTATATATTCAACCATGCAAAACATAATAAAGATGAAATGTATGAAAGGCAAACACTTAAGAACAAACCAATCTTAAGTACAAAACCATTTCCTTAAACCCTATAAACTTCTCCCCCATTGACAATAAGTGCCAAAATGGATGACCAGGTTAGAAGGACAATATAGTATGAGTTCCTACCCAAGGTGTGCATTACTCATAATATGAGTGAAATCATATGCACATATCCAATGAAAAATACTTGGAGGAAATCAAACTATATTGAGGATCAAAGATTGCTAAAAGGATAACAAGGTGAAGAAACTTCAACGGATGAAGCAAGCAATCAATAGATCCAAATAATCAAATGGACAAATAGTGCTATAAATGAAATAAGGAAGCTCCCCAAGGTTCGTGCATAAATTAGTTGTTTCATTTGAATACAATATGCATAAACATGGAGTCCTCACTCCCTCCATATAATTTAGAACACAACCAAGATACAAGGAGTATAGATATAAATCAATACACTTGTCAAGACAAGCTTAAGTCCAAAAGAAACCAAATATGAGATATCAGTGCGTGAAGATGCAATAAAAGTAAACCGAGCACTCATAAATCAAGACCTTACCAATACCATTAAAAACCAAGAGGATAAGAGAGATGGTAGGCAAAGAGCGAGGATATCAAGGCGAGAGATTAACACTCTCATGTATATAAGTTTCTAAGTGGGCAAAACATGAGAATAATCCACAAAGAAAAATCCACACACATACGAGGTTAATAAAAAAAGAAAACATGATATCCAAGAGGAAGTCATGAGATATACCAAAAAAATGATATTTTTCTTAAGTGCATATATAGCCCAAGGCTCTATTTTCTCTTATGGTATATCAATGAACTTCACCAAAAAAACCTCAAAAACATCACAACTAACACTAAGGGAACTAATGCTAGTTGGGATATTTTGAGAAAGGCAACAAGTATCAAAAGGAAGGATTCAATGCAATTTCAACAATATTGCACATGAGAGTACCCTGAGGAATTGATATGCAATAAATTGTTAGAAGGCATATTTGGAATTGGTGAATCATAAACATGATTTTGTATAATCCCCATTATATGCATCATCTCAAATTACTCACATAAGCAATAAGGATAGAGAAGTCTTTCCAAGATCCTTGCAAGAATCACAACATTTATAAACAAATAAATCCATACCAAGATGTAACCTATAAGAGAGTGGATGGAAGAATAGTATGATGTATTAGATAATAATTCTTCGATCATCCTAGCTTGGCTCCAATTATCATGTTGTGACAACACCTTCCTTATAGATACGACAAGCATCCATTGCATCTCCAATGTACCTAAAACAACATTAAAGTACATCTTGGTCCCCAAACTCATTGGGTCCAAAGTGGTTAGACTAACCACGATAGATAGGACATGCTCCATAAAAATATGTGCATATTTAGAGATAAAATTTGAATTTCATGCATATCTTAGCCGTTTAAGGATATGATGGAGTATACCCTATATATTGGGTCAAAGAAAGCAAGACATGATATAAGATATACATTTAGTAAACATGTATGCATGAGACTTTCAAGATCCAACGAAGATATAATTTGGACAAAACACCAAACAATCAAGGAGGCATACATGGTGTGACAAAATACATTTTTTGTCCAAACTATGTCAAAGAATCAAATCAATACAAGATTTTTTAAACAAAGTTCAACAAATGAACCAAGCAAAAACTATTGAGCATAAAAGACGAAATAAAAACACAAATGCTCAAAGAATTATCTCAGTCAAGCAAATAAAATAGAGAAGAAAGAATAAGATAACAAACTCCCAAAAGAGCAAGGTTTCAACAAATAAACCAAATCCTTAACACTTTTCACAATGGCACAAAGTACCGGAAAAAAAGGTTTGTCTTCCACTAAAACATATTAGATAAATAAGATAATCAAAGAGATTTTCAAAAGGCAAGGAAGGCAATGGGAGCCGCAACAAATTTCTTGGAAAGAAAATAAGGAAATAAGAGACGAAATCCAAGGTGAAGATGATCCACAAATGCTACCACACATAAGTATATCAATTGTAGAAGACAATGAGTATATTGGAATTAATTTTCTGGTGGTATATTGCAAGGGTATTAAATATAATACTTCACAATAAAAATATTAAGATAGGAATAAAAAGATTAAGCACGATGCAAAGATAGAGATTCTTGATAGCTTTAACTAGTCACACAATCACGCAAAGCAATGATTAGACTAACTTGAAGCAAATGATCTCCCAAATAAGGTATAGAGATATGTATTTGAGGAAGGCCGCACCAAGAATTTCTTACTCAAACAAAGACCGAAAGAATGAGCAATAAAAACTTCTAACAAAAATAGGACCTTGTTTGAGCAAACATGCCACCTAGAAACAAGATAATCAACAATATCAACTCTAAGTGGCACTACCTCATATGTTCACATTTTCTAGGATTGTGATATGCAAAAGGAGCATATCACTCCCCCATAATGTGATATTCAATTTTTTTCTTAATAAGTGGCAAAGCACTCTCAACTAGAGATAATTAATGGACATTTAGAATTTGAATTTCTCATGAGTATGACACACCACATAGTGACTAGATAAGCTTGCAAAATCAATACTAAGTGGTAATACTCATGTACACACATTTTAAGGTTTGAGAGATGCGCAAGGCATATCACTCCCCCAAAATGGGATGTTCCATTAACCACTCTAAAAGAGCCAAATAAGATATCATCAAGATGCATTAGAGGCTCAAAACAAAACACACGAGTAAATGATGTGCCAAACACCTAGACATACTTGAATACACAAAATAAGCAAGCATGAGGCACAACAAATACGAACACATACTTGGTACAAAACCAAAATATGTAAAGGGGCAAGTAACTTACAATATAAAAGAGTTGAGTTCGAGTTACCACAAAGAGGCGCATTGGGTATATGGTAGGGAGATGATAATCCTTATAACTTGGCTTGATCAAATATAATATATGAAGATCCCTTAATTCTTCATGAGTTAGCCAAGTATCCAATGCCCTCTACAAACACCTATTGATCAAGTTTGAGATTTTTACTCCCCAATCAAGTTGGGTCCTAAGAGTTTAGTCACAATAGGCTTGGCAACCCAAATGGTTCTCTTCTTAACACCACTTTGAGTTCCAACAAACTTGGCAAACACATTGCCATACTTATCATTCCCAAGCAAGTAATCATCATCAACAATGATAGGGTTAGATAAGGTACCATTTGAACATGAAGAGGCAAAGTGCCCCTTCTCACAACATATGTAGCAACAAGTGCTCCCCTTTCTCTTCTTCATTAATTTCTTAGATTGGGGAGCATTATCTTGATTCTTCTTGGGAAGTGGCATAACTTGAACTTGAGGTTGAGATTAGGCTTGATCTTGAACTTGTGGCTGCTTCCCTAGTTGCTTCTCACACAAGTGCTTTTTCTTCAATGGACAAGATCTTACATGATGTCCTTCAACCTTGCACTTGAATCAAATAATCTTGGCTGAATTCTTGACTTGGTTTTGGCCCTTGTTCTTGTTGGTCTTGGACTTTTTATTATTATTTGAGTTAAATCCAAGTACACTTTTATCATTAGGGTATCTTTGCACAATCAAATAATTATCAAGAGTGGACTTCCCTTCATGAGTTTTTTCCAAGTCTTTCTTCAAAGAAGTGACTTGGGCCTTAAGCTCTTTGATTTCTTCTACATGGTTAGTAGAAATAAAAGTACTAGAGAAAGTAGAAGCTTCATTGTTAGAGCAACAAGGCAATGCAAGTAATCCAACACAAGGTTTATCAATAGTATGACTAAATAGATCACTAGGACTAGCACATGGTGATATATCGTTTTGAGTAGAAGTTGTGTTAATGTCCAAAATACGCTCACAAAAAGTTACCTTAGTGATACTTACCTCAAGTTCTAACTTTAGCCCATCATAGGAGATTATAAGATCATTATGAGAGCCTGAGAGCTCTACATGACTTTCTTCCAATTTCCTATAATTGCTAGTTAGCAACTCAAGTTGAGGTCTTAGCTCAACATTCTCCTTTAAGGTAGATGCTTCACAAGAAGTAGAATTAGTAGCACAAGCATCATTAATAGAATTTTCATTTTCAAACTCATAAGATTCAATCGTTTGTGTGAGGAGACAATTAGTGTGCTTCTCCTAGACAAGCTCTTGCTTAAGGAGATTGAATCTCCGACTCCCATCATCAAGTTGGAAATCCAACTCCTCTATGGTTTCCATTTGTTTAGTTATGGTATCCATAACGTGTTTGAGACAAGCAACAGTCTTATTATTACCACGAAGAGAGGCACACAAAAAGGTCATCTCACGAAGGATAGTACTAGTATCCTCATAAACATCATCATCGCTATCATCATTAGAAGATATATTAGGATTCAAAGTTGGAGATACCTTTGACCCTCTTGCCATAAGACACATATGAGTACGGGAGGATGAAAATGAGGATATTCTTGAATCTTCATTCATGATTTTGTCTTGCTCCATAGAGTGTTTGATTTCCTCTACATTTTTAGATACACAACAAGAGAAAATAGAAGAATTTTTCTCTTAGGAACAAGACAAATCAAGCATATCATCTACATTAGTACTCAAATATTTTTTAGATGATATGAAAGGACTAGCAACACAAGGGGATATAGAATTATTGTTGTAAGAAGTGCTTAAGTCCAAACTCTCTACACCATTAGAATTTAGAGAACATTAATCATCGGCGTAAAGAGAAACACTACCATCATCACATATGATTTCTCCACTCACCATGACATTACCTTGTGACTTGTCACATGTAGGTGAAGTGGAAGGAATTGAAATATCATTGCGGTTGGATGTGGAAGCAATTTGGAGCTCATCATGATGTGAAGGAGAAGGGAGATCCTCGGAGATACCACCGACCATATGAGAAATGGACCCATCAAATATTTCTTTAAGATTGGTCCACATCTCATGAGATGACTTGCACTTTACATTTGTCAAGAACAAATTAACTATGGGGCTCAAGGAGAAAATAAGCTCATTAGATACTTGAGCTTCGAGATGTAAATTTTTATCATCCTCTAAAGATAGATTTTGAGGATCCATTGGAGGAGAAAAACCTATATCTAGAAATTGCTCAATATTTGGACACAAGGTCCCAAGATTACAAAGCAAGCAATTTCTCCACAAAATATAATCTGTACCATCAAATACAATTGTGTCATTGTGCACTATACTAGTAGCCGACATCTTTACACTCTAGGCGGTGAAGCATAAACAAGGAGAGACCTTGCTCTCATACCAATTGCAAGGATAGAGATGTCGCCTAGAGGGGGGTGAATATGCAATTTCAAAACTATTACGGTTTTGGCTTGATAGAATGTGGAATTAAACTAACGTTTATTTTACAAGCAAAAAACCTAAATACACTAGGCTCAACTAAGTGCACCAACAACAAGTTAAGATAAGCATGATAGCACAAGATAAATATACCACAAGCGATGAGCAAGATATAAGTACTTCAATCACGATGGCTATCACAAGGAAAGTAAGCTCGGGTATAGAGATAACCGAGGCACGCGGAGTTGAAGATGTGTTCCCGTGTTCCCTTACAAGAAGGTACGCCATGTTGGAGAGGTGTGGGATTCCACGAAGGATTTCCCAACGCCACAAAGGCATACCTTCTTCTCCGAGTCTATCCCACGAAGGAATAGGCCCTTTCCTTATGACTAGCTTTTCCTCCACTCCGGAGATGGCAAGATCCGCAACCACTTCACAAGCTCCATGAAGGAGAATCCCGGGTCTCTCCACAATCTTCCACGAAGACGACACCACGGCACCAACCGCCAAGCCAACTAGGAGGTCACCCTCCAAGAGTAACAAGCTCACGGTCTCTCACTCGAACAAATCGTAATGGAGAGCTCAATAGTTATGCAAGAATGCAAAGCAAGAACACCAAGGGTGCTAAAATCCTTCACTCTCAAATCCCACCAAAGCAACAAGTGCTAGGGAGGAATTAGAGAGGAAGAACAATGGTGGAAGTCAACCAATGACTCCAAGATCTAGATCCAAAGGGTTCCCCTCACTTAGAGGAGGAATTGATTGGTGGGGATTGTAGATCTAGATCTCCTCTTCAAAAGCCCTGAAAAAGATGCAAGAATCTTAGGTGGTAAGGGAGAGGAAGCAAGCTCAAAGGGGTCAACAATGGTGGTAAAAAAAGTGCTCAAGAACCCTAGAACTTTGGGGAAGAAGCCCCCCTTTTATACCTCTTCAAGGGGGATAACCGTTGGAGACAAAACGAGATGGACGGACACGTTCTGGCGGAGAAACCGGTGTCGCCGGATCTGGCTCCAGAATTTCCGGTCGACCGGAAAAATTCCATTCAAAATCCAAACATAAAAAATAACAGCTTTTCAGCGGTTTGCCGGAAATTTCCGGTCACCGCCGAAAATTTCGGCCGTAGAACCGGCGCCGCCGGAATCAAAACAGGCACACGAAAACGGCGTTAACTTTTGCGTCCAGACTCGGATTTTAGCAAACTTGGGCATTTTGAAAAGCTAAGAACAAGATCTATCTATTAGAGAGTAGAAATCCGAAGAAAGAGAAAGAGGTAAAGAACCAAATAAGGGGAGGTATGAAACCTGCCTAACAACGAACCGGTAAAACCTCTAAACTCGAAAACACAATGAAAGATGCATACAAATTCGGTTTTTGATGAACTTGGGCTTGTTGAAGAGCTAGAAACAAGCTCAAGAACCTCACACAAAGAAACACCAAGAAGCAAAAAAAATAGAGAGAAGCAAAGTATGCAAGGTTTGAGCTCCCTAAGATGATGTGATCAAGTTACCCAACCGGAAGCCCCTCTTGATAGTGCGGCTATCTGTCCTATAACCTGGTCTCCCAACAACCACCTTGAGACCGGTAAAAGGAAATTCTAGCAAGGCCATACCTTTGCGTTGCTCATCCCACTTGATCTTGATGACAACACTTCAAGCTCCATCCAAGCCGAAATGCATTACTTGATCATTGTTGATTCGTGAAGACTCATAATTTTCTCCCCCATACACCACTATGTGATAGCTTCATTAAGACATGTCTTCACATGTCCATTATCACCAATATAGATAGCAAGCTTCAAGCAAATGATCTTCTCGAGATTCTTATCTTGAACTTGCCCTTCTCAACCTTGATGACGATCACCACTTGATGTCATCCTCTCATGGGCTATATGAGATCTTCATTTTTGAAGCATGCCCATGGAAAGATACCTATCCCATATAGAAAACACAAAGGCACATATACAATGGGTTAGTTCATGATGCATAATTGATAAGGCTTACCATACCAGAAGATCCATGTGGTACATTCTTTATGCTTCTATTGACCAACTTGAAATCCCTCTTAACTCTTTGTATTGGTCAACCAAGTATCTTCTCATGCTCCATCTCAATATCTTGAGGTACATAAGGAACTCTTCATTTGATTACATGCTCTAAATCTTAGTCAATCACAACTCAACTAATGAGGCTATCATGACACCGACTTAGAGTCATATCTTGAATTCTTCTATTGAGAACACACTCTCAAGATCTTGATCATATCATATTCTTATCTTCAACTCGATGATCTATATGCCAATACTCAAGGTATATTTTTATATTCAATGCATCCATACTTGAATACAACAGATGGACTACAAGCATGACCCATGGATTATTCCTTCATATAAAACTCAAAGAAAACATTAGTCCATAGGGATTGTCGTTAATCACCAAAACCACACATATGGGCAATTACACTTTCACTTTCCTACTACCCATGAATCGTAGCCACCGGTAGCAGCCATCTCCGACCCACTGTTGACCATCCTTGCCTAGCATCACCCATCTAGTGTGCCACCCATCTATTGGAAATATGCCCTAGAGACAAATAATAATAAGAATTATTATTATATTTCATAAATTTTATGATTAAGTTTTATACACTACAAGAAATGTGGTAATTTTTGGCCCTCCATATTGGTGATTAGATGGTCATTGTTCTCCATTTGTGACCTTCTTGTGACAAAAAACAGATGGTCAAAAGCTGAGAGTCACTGGCGGACAATAAAGACCTTTTCTATGCATTGGTCATAGACTACTATGACCAATATAGATGGTTTGGTCATTGGCTATCTAGCATGTCCACATAAACCTCCACGTCCATGTAAGCCAATCCTACGTGGCAATGGTTGTAGATCGAATTCAGCCCAAACAAACGAGGTGCTCTATCTGGGCCAAGCCCAACAATTCTAGCCTTTTATTTTATAAATTTGGCATTTCAGCCCATATATTTTTCTAGGCCGTAGCCCATTTACACACCATTTCTATTTTTTTACTTAATATTTAGGATGGTCCTACTAGTCAGATGGGGCCCAGCTGTCAGCATAACCCACATGTCAGTTCTGTTTTACTGCTGGTCCCACATTTCAGGTTCGATTATCCAACAATAATACATTAATTAATCATCTAATTTAACCAGAACCAAGAATATATGAAATTCCTTTAACAATAGCCATAACAAGTCGATTACAATATTTTCAAGATTCACATATACACTGGTTCAAATCACACATATACACTGGTTCAAATTACGCATATACAAGTTCACATATAGAATTGTTCAAATCGCATATACACTGGTTCAAATCCTAGAACCGATCCCACTCTGCACATGCTCCTAGCTCAGACCGGGATCAATCCCAGAATCTCCAGGTCCGGCCAGCACTTGATACCAGCACCTCCACCCAACACTTCTAGCTGCCGGACCCACACGTGCCCAACAGCTATGGCTTGGCACACCTTTAGGCTCGGCATATCCAGGTCATCGAGGCACCCGAACTTGTCGCGCCTAAAGAACAATGCTGGTTCCAGATCTTAATTTTAAGGTTCAAGTTGCAACGTCAAAATAATAAGAAAATAAACTTTCAGTAAACAAGTGCAAGAAGTGACAAGCATAGCAAGTGTAGCAAGTGAAACATGAAGAATAAGGGTCACTGCTTGTACTAGAGAGTTGCCACTGTAGTGAAGATTACTCATGTTAGAACATTCAGTGAAGTAGGAGACACTAGTATGGTTGTACCTTGCTACAGGAACTACAAACAGCGATAAGACGAGGTAGAGTTTTGAAAAGGTAGAGTTTTGGTACCATACAAGTTAGAGTACTGAGCTCACAGATATACATTAAACATGTTGATTAACTTGTTATGCTCTTAACACAAATCAAGAAATTCTGCTAGTATGGAGATGTTTCTCCTAGATCAAGTAAATGGATACCAAACGGACCACACATGTATATATGAGGTCAGGGAGAGAGAGTGACCTGGGGACAGCCGCCTAGCAAGCAACTTCCTTAGCAACAACAACTTCATCTTTCGAACTAAGCTCGACGTGTTCAACATATATTGTTCATGCCCATGGTGACCTAAAAATGTAGAATAATTCATAATGATAATGGAAACTTAGGAAGTCTAGACTAGTTGAATAACTTCAGTGTTTACAATAAGCACACAAGTACTACTAGTAAAATAAAAGCAGAAGTGGTTATGTTCTTACTAGTAGTAGTACTTAGAACAAGCAATAACATATGTTGTTACTAGTAGAGTTACTTGAAAACATTTTTTACTCTACTCCTAGTAGAGAAACTAGTAAGAAATATATAATAGCAGTACTTGGAATAAGCAAAAGCATATGTTGTTACTAGTAACTAGTAACACTACAATAGCAGTACTAAAACATTTCAAATAGCAGTACACAAAATAATGGTACCCTACTAAAATGAAACCTTGGAAGGATCATCTGCAAATCAAATAGCTCTTGGTTTACAAGATATGAAGCAACTAAGACAAATATTCCAATACATGTTTACTCATGTTAAAAATGTCTTGTAATGAAAAGCTACATACACAGAGGAGAACATCGTTCGATCTTGTGAAGGAACGAAAAATCACCTGGTGTGGAAGATGTCGGAGATCCTGACGTACGCGTCCCTGTTCGTCTCCTCCTCCATCATCCTACGCACAGAGCAGCGATACGTAAGACATGGAAGAGGATCTTGCTGGTGATGTCGGTGAGCATGAGCCGCGTGGAGCAGATCTTGCTCGTAGGAGGAGGCCTGGCGCCGGATCTTGTGGAAGAAGGGCACGTCCATGGCCGGCCGCACCCACACGCACGAAATTCCCATCCTCGATCTTACCCTCGAGCCGCTCGGGTGGATGCAGCATGAACGAAGATGAGCGGCAGAGTGGGCTTGGTCGAATCGGGGAAGGGAGGGCGTCGGGAGACAGAGTGATGGGCGGTGGCGCATGAGGAATGCCCTGTGACCTCCCGTGGCCGAGGAGGTGGCGTAGGTTAGAGGGGAGGACGCGCCGGCGTTGGAGGCATCGGATCTAGCAGCGACCGGGATGTGGCAGCGTGGGAGGCATAGGATCTGGCGGTGGTCTGGTTGAGGAGCGAGCAAGGGGAGAATTGGCGGCGGGGTCTGGGTAAGCAGCGAGCGAGGGGATTAGGGTTTATAGGGGCTAGGGCGGGAGTGGCGGCGGTGGCTATTGAGTTTGGGGAGTGGAGAGCGACACCACATCATCGATCCATGCCCACTGAGCCAGATGGCAATCCTGTCCGTCCATACTCCTCTGATCCAACGATTCTTCTAGCAGCACTCATTTTCCATTTTCCAGTGTAAAAAATGGGGTGTTTTATGAAGCAACCACCAAATAAAAGTTTTAAAATGCTACCCCCCATTTTTCATAAATACTAGACCACATTTTATGGACAATGTCCCATCCGGGATATCTCAAATCTTTCCGTCCACCCCTCCCAAAAAAGATAAATGTGTGCCGAATCGGTAGGAAGTGGGTCCGATTTGAACTACAGGTACATGATCTAATACTCATCATTTTTTGGAAAAATCATTTTTGGACTCACCATATGCTATTTTATCAGAGATTCACTGAAAGTTTAGCGAGGCTCAACACTTATCTTCATGCCCGCCGTTTTGACCATAGTTTGAAACGAGAAAATTTTGAAACGAGCATAAGAAATTCAAAAACGGTCCAAACAAGGTGAATTATTTGCGTGGCATCATATTATGTGACATGTTTTCTAGAAAAATACCAAACTTGGTATATTGATTGCATCTAAAAAAACCTTCATAGAAATGACCTATCATGTTCGAGGTTTCATGGCTTTCAGGCCAAACGACCAATGTTACGGTCAGTATCGCGGCATAGTTTGTGATAATGTGCCCATATTGTGCACCCATGTGTATCATGGGATGGTGAACAATGTTGCAGGAGGAAGTTTTCCTTTTTGTTGCATGGAAAAGCCAATTTCTATTTTGCTAGTGCCAAAATCGGGGCATTTTGTGAAGCAACACCAAACGGTGAATACAAAATTCTACCACCCCATTTTTCAAAAACACTAGACCTATATTACATGAACAATGTCCCAATCAGAGATTCACAAACCTTTCCGTCCACCCCTGGTAAAAAAGACAAATATTTGCCGATTCGGTAGGAAGTGGGTCCGGTTTGAACTACAGGTACATGATCTAATACTCATGATTTTTTAAAAAAATCATTTTTAGACTCACCATATGCTATTTTATCAGAGATTCACTGAAATTTTAGCGAGGCTCAACACCTATCTTCATGCCCGCCGTTTTGACCATAGTTTGAAATAAGAAAATTTTAAAACGGGCATAAAAAATTCAAAACGGTCCAAACGAGGTGAATCCTTCGCGTGGCATCATATTATGACATATTTTCAAGGAAAAATACCAAACTTGGTATATTGATTGCATCTCAAAAAAACCTTCACAGAAATAACCTATCATGTTCGAGGTTTCATGGCTTCAGGCCAAACGACCAATGTTACGGCCAGAATCGTGACATAGTTTGTGATAACATTCCCATATTTTGCACCCATGTGTATCATGGGATGGCGAACAATGTTGCAGGAGGAAGTTTTTCTTTTCGTTGCACGGAAAAGCCATTTTCTATTTTGCTAGTGCCAAAATCGGGGCGTTTTGTGAAGCAACACCAAACGGTGAATACAAAATGCTACCACCCTATTTTTCAAAAATATTAGACCTACCTTACATGAACAATGTCCCAACCAGGGATTCGCAAACCTTTCCGTCCACCCCTGGTGAAAAAGACAAATATCTGCCGAATCGGTACGAAGTGGATCCGGTTTGAACTACAGGTACATGATCTAACACTCATGATTTTTTGAAAAAATCATTTTTATACTCATAATATGATGTTTCTTCAGAGATCCAATGCAAGTTTACCGAGGCTCATCCCCTATCTTCATGTCCGTTGTTTTGATCATAGTTTGAAACGAGAAAATTTTGAAACAGGCATAAGAAATTCAAAAACGGTCCAAACAAGGTGAATTCTTCGCGTGTCATTATATTACATGACATAGTTGCAAGGAAAAATACCAAAGTTAGTATATTGATTGCATCTCAAAAAAAGCTTCACAGAAATGACCTATCATCCGAATCGGTAGGAAGTGGATCCAATTTGAACTACATGTACATTATCTAATGCAAATGATTTTTTGAAAAATCATTTTTAGCTTTACCTCCTAAAGATGAACAAAATTAATTTTTATATCATCACAATCCGAGTGATATGCAGAAATTATAGAGAAATTACATCTATATACTTACAAAAAAATAAAGTCCATCTATTTGCGTGGGCTCAAAGTTTGTAAGAAGCCTACAATTTCCAATTAAATGGAAATGCTAACAGTGTAATGGGCTATTGGCCCAGCCGGCTGATACGTTGCTAACGTATCCATAATTTTTGATGTTCCATGCTTGGTTTTATCTACTTTCTTATGTTTTGTCCACACTTTGGAGTACTTTTCATATGATTTCTTGGACTAACCTATTAACAAGAGTCACAGTGCCAGCTGCCTATTTTCTGCTGTTTTTGGTTCCAGGAAAGTTAGAAAATGAATATTCTCGGAATTGGACGGGACAAAAGCCAAAGTCAGTTTTTCACCGAGGGACACACGGAGCCAGAATACAAGATAGAGAGGGGCCAAGGGGCCACCACACCACCTGGCCATGCGACCTAGGCTGGCCCGCGCCAGGGGGTGGTGTGGCCGCCTCCGGAACCCCCTCGGCCTCCCCTTCCGACTATAAGATGCCTCCAATACAGAAACCCTAAGTACCCGATCAAAATTCCACGAAAGAGTCTGTATCCATCGTCATCTCCATCCCTAGATCCGGAGGGATCTGAAGCTCTTCCCGGCACCCTGCCGGAGGGGAGAATTCACCCTGGAGGCCTTCTTCAGCACCATGCAAGCCTCCGGTGTGATGCGTGAGTAGTTCATCTCTGGACTACGGGTCCATGTAGTAGCTAGATGGCTGGTTCTCCTCCTTTGTGCTATCATGTTTAGATCTTATGAGCTCCGCTCATGATCAAGATCATCTATTTGTAATTCTACATGTTGTGTTTGTGGGGATCCGATGGATATTGAGATGCTATTTCAGATTGATTATTGATTCTATCATGTCTTTGTTATTTGTGATCTTGCATGCTTTCCGTTGTTAGTAGCTATCTTGGCCAAGTAGATGCTAGCAACTCCAAGAGTTAGTATTTATGCTCGATAGTGGGTTCATGCCTCTAGTAATCTGGGGAAGTGACAGAAATCTCTAAGGTACTAGATGTGTTGTTGCTACTAGGGAGAAAACAACAATCCTTTGTTCATAGAACAGTCGTATTGTTTACATATACGCAATTCGTAATGCAATTATCTGTTGCTTGCAACTTAATACTAGAGGGGGTTCGAATGATAACCTGAAGGTGGATTATTAGTCATAGATGCAGTTGGATGGCGGTCTATGTATAATTTTGTAATGCCCAATCAAGTCTCAAAGGAGTCAAGATGATTAGTATATGCATGTATTGCTTTCTCGATGTTTGTCAATTGCCTCGCTGTAATTTCTTCACCCAACACGTTATCTATCTTAAGGAGAGCCACCACTAGTGAACTATGGACCATGGTCCTTTCTTTTACAATCAATCTACAATCAACTGTTTACTGTTTTGTGTTTACTTTCTGCAAATATTACTTTCTTCCACTTGATATGTTTAATCCTTTGTTTTCAGCAAAACCGGTGAGATTGACAACCTCATCGCAAGTTGGGGGCAAAGTTCTGTGGTTGTGTTGTGTAGGTCTCCACGTTGCTACTAGCACCGGTAGTGCGCCCTACCAAGGCTCAGCTAGCAACACCTTTGGGGTGTTTCCTTGCTCCTACTGGATTGATAACCTTGGTTTCATAATTGAGGGAAAACTTGCTGCTGTGCTCATCATACCTTCCTCTTGGGGTTCCCCAACGAGCTCGATATATTTTGGGCCATCAAGCTCTTTTTCTGCCACCATTGTCGGGGAGTCAAGGACATCTTCACAAGGGTAGTCCCTCATAACCAATCTCTTTACTTTGTTATTTTTGTTTTGCTTAGTTTATTTCTGCTTTGTTTGCTTGTTTCTTTATCAAAAACACAAAAAAAATTAGTTCCTACTTCAAGTTGTTTTTATGTCTAGTTCTGCTCCAATCACTACTTCATCATGGATAGCCCACTCGGTTTCCTATTTGGGGAAACTATTATCACTGCTAAGGTAGTAGATGAACCACCGCCTGCTAGAACCTCCATGGAAGATTTTATAAGGTATAGAGAATCTTATAAGGGTAAAGTAATGAGAGCCGTGTTAAAAAGGTTGGATCTAATTGCTAAAATTTTGCTTAAATGCCATGATATAAATTGTTGCTCTGAACATGATAAACATCTTAAATTCCAATGTGGCTTTAGTAAAGAATTTATAATTATGAACTATCATTGGAATAACTATATTCATCTTGGATTTGAAGAAGTAGAACAATTCATTTTGTTTATGGGAGCTTCTAAAATAGAATCCTTTATGTCTAAAAACTATGAAACCTGTGTTGCTTGTAAAGACCTTAAAGATATGGTCTCTTCTATCCTTGATCATTGCATAGAATTTCAGCAATAATTGTTATATCATTGATTATAAAGAGAGACTCAGTCATGCACAAGAATGTGTCCACAATTTGCAGGAGCCTATGGAAGAAGAAATTGTTGAACCTGAAAGCTCATTAGATGAAAAAGAGGAGGAGAGTGATGGACAAAAGGAGGAAGAATGGATTAGCTACCCATGCCTACCTTCTAATGAGAGTAACTCTTTATCCCTTACATTATTTGATTGTCCCCCATGCTTACCAAAGGAGGATGAATGTTATGTTCCTATGGATTCTTTTGAAAAATCTACTACGGGTAAAACTTGTGATAATAATCATGCTCCTATTATCTATGATAATCCTTTATTAGTGCCTAACTTCGAAATGCATGGTACTAAAGAGCATTTCTTAGAAAATGTTTATGACAAAGCTCTAGATCATGGTCCTATATTTGTTGATAATATTAATTGTACTACTATTAAAAATGAGATTGGAGTGGTCTTGACCTTATCTTGGAACCCCATACCTCTTGAGAATGATCAGTCACCTTGTTATAAAATTGTTAAAAGTGGGTTTGAAGGTTTAAATCCCAATATTTTTGAGCTTGATAAAAATTATGTGTTTGTAGATCGTGAAAAGCATGCTTTATGTGATAGTTATATTGTTGAGTTTATTCATGAGGCTACTAAAAATTATTATGAGAGGAAAATATGGTTGTATAAGTTTTCATGGTACTGAAACACCTCTCTATTTGCTGAAAGTTTTGAAGGTACTCTCTTTTTATCTTCCTATGCCTGTCACTTTGTTCTTTGTGAATTTATTTGCATACAAGATTCCCATGCATAGGAAGTGGGTTAGACTTAAATGTGTTTTGAATTTTCTTCTTGATGCTCTCTTTTACTTCAATTCATATTTCTTATGTGAGCATCATCGAAATTATCATGCCTAGCTCAAAGGCGTTAAACAAAAGTACTTATTGGGAGATAACCCAAAAGTTTTAGATGAGTCTTGGAAGTTATTACCTCTGTAATAACCGCTCCTTTATCCTTTTTATTTGCTTTTTGTGCCAAGAGTAACCTCTAATGAGAGAGAAGTAATGATTGGGAAAGTTGTTATCCCGAAACAGATTTCTGTGCTTCACCGTAAACATTCGTGTAAAATCTATGTACATCCTTTTGTGGCGTGATTTTTTTTTGCTTCTGCCCCAGGTTGTTATATAACTTTCGTTAGTTCAACACTTTTTGATTTGAGCAACAGAAGGTCTTCAAAAAAATCGTCTTTGCCTGCTCGTCTGTTTTGACAGATTTTTGCCATTATTTGCATTTGCTTCTTGTTGATTCATTTTTGAGTTATTTTGGGGGATTGAGATTTTTGAGGGAAGTGCTACATTAGCTTGTGTTTTATTGGTGTTGAAACTGAACCCAACGACTTATTATCTTGAGTGCACTAATGTTGCTAATAAAGATTGTCTGAAGTTTTGTATGAAGGAAAAATTTCAGGTGTATGGAAGGAATGAGTAATGAGATGAAGGATGGACTAAAGCTCAAGCTAGGGGATGCCACGTGTGTCACCCCAAGAAATATCCAAGGATTACAAGCGTCAGAGCTTGGGGATGCCCAAGGCATCCCCTTCTTCATTAATAAAAATCCTAGGTTTCTTCCAAACGCTTCATTTTTATTATTTCATGCACAGTTGTGTTGTTCTTGGAGCGTCTTCTTTTTCGTTTTCGTTTTGGTTTTTTGTTTGCTTAGTTTGCTTAATAAATTGGTTGGACCCCCTCTTTCATGCATTGGTTTTCAAATAGTTTGGTTTGGATTGGAAAAGAGTAGGAAAGTTCATGCTTAAGTGGTAAAGAGAGCTTGTTTTTCACAGTGGCTGATGACCCACAAGTATAGGGGTGTATCGCAGTATTTTTGATAAGTAAGAGTGTCGAACCCAACGATGAGCAGAAGGTGCTGGCTAGTGGTATGGATCATGAATTCTCTGCAAATACTTAGCAAACAGATTTTTAGGGGTTTTCGATAAAGAAAGTAAACAAAGTACGAGTAAATAAAAGATAGTAGGAATAAATGCAGCAAGTGGCCCAATCCTTTATGCAGCAAAGGACAAGCCGGTTGTATTACTTAAGATGACCAAACGTTCTCGAGGACACATGGGAAGACTGTCAAGTGATTTCGCTTCATATAGTTGATTAATCGTCTTTAGCTTGCTAAGTGTTGTGCGGGTGAACCTGTGCTAATGTACCGCCCCATCCAAGACTAATACATACTTGTGATTATACCCCTTGCAAACATCCGTAAGTACAAGAAAGTAATTAAGGTAGGAACCTAACCACAACTTTAAACTCTAAGACCCTTACGTCCCTTGTGCAATGGTTTCCTAACGGGGGTTCAGGTTTCTGTCACTCCGGCAACCCCTACGATTAGTAGCCAAATACACAATGCATTCCCCTAGGCCCATATAGGTGAAGTGTCATGTAGTCGACGTTCACATGACACCACTAGAAGAAGTACACCACAACTTAAATAACAATCTATTGAATCTTTCTCAACACAACTCCACTACTAACAACAAGACTTCTCCCATGTCCTCAAGAACAAAACGAACTAATCACAAGACATCATATGGATCATGATCAGAGATGGAATAATGATGTATAACAATCTGAACATAAACAATAATTCAATGGTTCACTCAATAGCATCAACTACAAAGAGTAATCAACACTAGGAAAGTTTCCCCTATGAACTATGCAAGATTCAACGCAATTGTTACAGCAATATGGAGATGGTGATGAGGGTGCTGATGGTGATGATGGTGGTGATGATGATGATGATGATCCCGATGAAGTCCAGCTTGATGGTGGTGTTGATGGCGACGATCTCCCCTCTCCGGGAAGGAATTCCCTCGGCAGAAATCTGTTTGCTAGAGAGATCTTTCTCTCTCGGTGTTTTCCACCCCGCAGAGGCGGCAGAATCCTTCTGTGGTTGCTCCCCGAGTCTTAGGGTTTCAGGAGGATGATATACACCAGAGGGGAGAGGCTGGAGTGGGCCAGGGTGGCCACACCACCTCCAGGCGCGGCCTAGGGCTGCCCGCACCCGGGGGTGGTGTGGGCCCCCTGTGGCGCATCTCCACTCCGTCTTCTGGCAAACTTAGTCTTTTGGAAAAATAGGATTTTCCGTATATTTTCCTGGATTTTCTGATCTTCACGAATTTTGCCTCCAAACAACACATTTTCCATCAGAATCCTGACTGCAGTGGTCCATGCTCCAAAAGTCATCAACCATGCAAAAAAAGATGAAATAACATAAGTATCACCTCTCAATACGAAATATATCAATGAATAATAGTGAATTAAGACATAAAATAGTGATGCAAAATGGACAGATCAACTCCCCCCAAGCTTAGACTTCGCTTGTCCCCAAGTGAAACTAAGCTCAATAAATATGGCCTCAGGTTTATGGAGTGAAGAGTCGATAAAAGAATACGGACAAGAAGCATCACATTCATCAAATACATAGATCATAATAGAAGACAACTCACTATTATATAACTCAACTTGTAATAAGTAAAGGAAACACAATAAAGATAGATAAAGTGAATCATAATTGGTAATGGCAAACTTAGCTCTTGGTCAAAGAATAGTTGATAATTTGCTGGAGTTCACAAATAGCTGGTTTTTCAATGATAGCTTTCAAAGTAGTAAACATCAGGATAAGAGCAATGTGTAAAACAAGGAACATAAGAAACATGATTGAATAAATCAACATATGAATGAATGAAACACAACAACTCAAAATACTTGCTGAGATAGAAGGGAGTAGGTTTACTAACTCAACTACAAAGTAAAAGAAAGGCCCTTCAAAGAGGGAAGCAGGGATTGCAAGTCTCATAAAGAGCTCCCAAAAATTATGATACTTACTAGCTTTCAGCTCGCATTGCCCCTATCATAGGCATCTTTAGGTGATTAAGGTTAAAGTGACACAACTAAGAGGATATGCTTGCCAAGTTATAAGTTGAAATCTCATGCCCCTTACTTATGAGTACCGATCCTCATGCTACTCAACTTCAGTCACGAGCAAGATCTTGTCATTGTAAATACATGTGTATCATTGAGAACCGCCAACGGGGTACCCCTTGCACATGACACAGGAGCTATCCCATAATCAAAATGACAAGGCAAGCAGACAGTGAGCATCTCAGCAATCTTTTTATTTGCTATTTGCATAGGTTTTTATTGAGGATGCTTCATAGAATGCTCACTATAGTTATGCTGCAAGTTTCCACCATGATTAGGCATGGCTTAGGCTAGAGGCTCAGGCGTTTCTCTAACACACATATAAACTCCACGATCTTACAAGTTCCACTTTTATTTCACACCGCCGGGATCCATAAGCAAAAGAACATGATATCAACTAGGTACAAAGTACCAAATGAAGTTTTGAAAGTGGTTCCCATGATACATGGTTCGGCTAACTTCAACTCATAAAGCGCAAGCATATACGCAACAAACAAGGATCCAATGGTTCAAGTTTATTAAATGCAAGAAAGTAAAGTGTGCCATCAAGTTCGTGAGAGCTTTAATTACTAATTTTCACATAAAAAGTTTAATTTGGGAGGTAGATAAAACAAGAATTTACTTGGAATAGCAATAATGCTACTAGGTAGGTATGGTGGACACAAATGGCAAAGGTTTTGGTTTAAAGGAGGTGGATGCACGAGAAGAATACCCTCTCAGTACAGGTTTTTGGCTAGCAAGGCTGGGTAGCAAGTATAAGAGTTGAAGGAAACAAACAAACATACAAGTGATAAAAACAAACATGCAATCTTCCTTGGAAGCACTAACGATCTTAACTAGAGAATACTAGACTTATGAGCAAATCAAGAAAGAAAGACGATGAAATAATTTTTCTTTAGAGTACCTTTATCTTTTCTTTCAACTCTCAAAAAAAAGGTGTTGCTACTGACCGAGCCAGGTTTGCCAAAACCAACTAAATTAACTCAATGATCCCAAAGTGATACCAATACTAACAACAAGATCAATCATATAACCATGAATTGAAAACTAATATAAGCTATGCAAAAGAGTGAATGATAGAACTTCTCATTAATATTCCATAACGGCAACTCACACCAATGGATACATATCTAACGAGAGAGGGACACTTCCATAATGCAAACCATCCTACATAATAACTTCTCTATTCATGATATGACTCTACTAATAAGGTAAAAAGATAGAAGATAGTGATGTGATACAGAGGCACTCCCCCAAGCTTGGAACAAACCAAGGGGATGCCAAACCTGATGATGAATTACTCCTTTGGTAGTGGTGGTATCCTCTCGATGATCTCACTGATTAGTTTCCCCAAGTCCTCAATCTCGAAAGTGAGATTACGAATCAGCTGTGAGTTTTGCTTAATGCGTCTCATGATCATGTCGTGTTGAGAATTCCAGCACTTGCTATTCTTTCCCCACTCTTCCTCCTTGAAGTCTTCTTTTCCTGCATGGCTAGAACGAGGCAAATCCCAATTGGAGGGTAATTTCCCCTTGGGCATATTCTGGTATTGATGCTCATGGATAAGGGTATGGAAAGGATTCTTGGTGCATGGAGGAAGTCACCAGGGATCTGAACGGTGATGAGGAGGCTTCCCTCCAATGGCTAGATTTGCCACCACTCCAATGCTTGCAATGGTAGTGCCGGTGTGCGGATGTTGGCCTTGCTCCTCTTCACCTTCACTCTTTACCTCCTTCTCCTTCCCGGGGTCTTGGAGGTCTTCCTCCATGGGCTCCTTTCCTTTATCCTTGGCGGACACCATTGTGCTTCTAAGCCTTCAAAGAGTATGTCCTGGCAGAAACAGATCGAAACGAAAACACGACGAAAACACAATATACGAACCTCGGAAGATCCGGAGGATTATATATTACGAAGTTTCATAACAAAAGGAAGATACTGGGTGAAAACGAGTCGGAGGCGGAGTCCGGGGCGGACTCACCACCTGGTGGCACGGCCAGGGCTGGGCCCGCGCCACAGGGTGGTGTGAGCCACCCTAGCTTTGTTTCCGTCCCTTTTTCGCTTTGTAGCTTTCCTTATTGACTGAAAACTGCAAAAATATAGTTGGATTGTATTTTCGCGGAACTTTTCTTACCAGAATTGTTACCTAGTTGGAAACGGACTCTACAGGTCTCTGAATTTGGTATTTAGTGGATCCTTCCAGAGTCACCACTTGAATCATCAATATCTTCATCTTCATACACTTATTACTTGAGTCATAAAACCCTTCTTTTCCTTATTACACCATTATCTCCACTTCCTGGAAATTTCTTTCACACAAAACTTCACACAGTTCTCATTAGCAACATTAGTATAAGTGAAGTGATAAAACCTTTTGAGTCCATCTTCAACTGAAAACCATCAAAACATAAACCACTTAAGCAACTCCTTATGAAAACCCAAAAAGAATTCAAAAAGGAAATCGACTAAAGAAGCAAATGCAAGAGTGGCAAAATCTGGCAAAACAGACCAACAGGTAAAGATCATTTTTTTAGAAAATCTTCTATTGCTCAAATCAAAAAGTGCAAAACTAACTAAAGTTAAATAACAACCTGGGGAAGAAGCACAAAAAATTACAGCTCAATCCGACATATAGAGATCTCTCACGAAGTTTTACGGTGAAGCACAAAAATCTGTTTCTGGACAGCAACTTCCCCAAATCTTACTTCTCTCTCATTAGAGGTTGATCTTGACACAAAAACCAAACAAAACGGATAAGGAGCGGTTATTACCGAAGTAATAACTTCCAAGACTCAAAGAAACAAAAACAAACTGAAAGCAAAAACAAATTGGGTTGTCTTCCAAAAAGCTCTTTCTTTATAGCCATTAAGATGGGCATGGTAATTGTGAAGATGCTCACTCAGGAATATGAATTGAGGTGAAAGAGAGCATTAAGAAGCAAAAAATACACATGTTTAAGTCTAACTCACTTCCTGTGCAAGGGAATTTTCTAAACAAACAAGTTTTTAAAACCAGAAGCAACTTGCATAAGAGGGCAAAAGAAGTGCAACATAAAAACTTTCAGCATAAAACGAGGAAACTTATATTATTGAGATACATAAGAACACTTTTCCCTCTCTCATAGTAGCTTTCAGTATCATACATAAACTTAACAATATAACTATCACAAGGACCATCATAGCAATGATCGCTTATTCTAACAGAAAACACAGGAATACTAGCTCTCATAACACTACTTTGTGAAACAATATTAGAGGTATCCTTACAAAGGATAGGGTGTCCCTATTTTTCATATTTAGTAACAAAGTCTTTCACATTTTCTATTATAGGTTCATCAACCATTTTTTTATGAGGTTCAACAACTTTATTTGTACTTTCATTAACCATACTAGCTATCATAGAATGTTCCTTAATCCTAACTGGGAAAGGCATTTTCTCAATATAAGGTTCAGGTAAAACATGATTAGCAGTATAAACTTCAGTATTTCTTGAAGGAACACTCTTAGCAACATCTTTATAAGGTCCATGATACTTATTCCACTTCTTTTTAGGCACTTCAATGTAGGAAGCAAAAGCCTTAAAATAAGAAGCAATAGCTTGAGAGTCTAGACCATAAGCATTTTTAATATTTTGAAAGTCATCAGTTCCCATAAAAGATTCAATGCATTCATAATCATAATTTATACCTGACTTTCTACCTTTGTCATTCTCCCAAGCTTCAGCATTGTCTTGAATACGATCCAGAAGATCCCATTTAGCTTCTTCTTCCATACAAGTGAGTGATCCAGCACAAGAAGCATCCAATAAATCTTTGTCATGTAGAGGGAGCCTTCCATAAAAGTTATTGATAATAATATTGTTGGGGAGCTCATGAATGGGACATTTGAGCATTAGTAACTTCAATCTCCCCCAAGCTTGAGTTGTACTCTCTCCATCAAGAGGCCAAAAGTTGTATATTTGATTCCGATCTTTATGAATCTCACTAGGAGGATAAAACTTTGAGTAAAAGAGAGGCACTATTTCCTCCCATTCTAGAGCTTGACCATTCTTCAGTAGCTTATACCATTCCTCAGCTCTTCCTTTCAGTGATAATGAGAATAACTTCTTCTTAACTTGATCTGTAGTAATACCTGCACACTTGAACAACCCGCATAATTCGTGTATAAAGAGTAAATGATCACCGGGATGGACAGTTCCATCCCCAACATAGTAGTTATCCATAACACGATCAATAATTCTTGTAGGTATTTTGAAAACATCATTCTTAGCAGGTGGTGGTTTATCTACTACCTTAGCAGTGGTAGTAGCATTACCAAATAAGGAACTCATCGAATTATCCATAACGAAAATAAAGCAACTAACAGAAGTAAACAATACTCATAGTAGAAGTTTCCTTTACCAGTTTCACTCTCCAATAGCGCTTCACTCCCCGGCAACAGCGCCAGAAAATAGTCTTGATGACCCACAAGTATAGGGGGTGTATCATAGTATTTTCGATAAGTAAGAGTGTCGAACCCAACGAGGAGCAGAAGGTGCTGGCTAGTGGTATGGATCAGGAATTTTCTGCAAATACTTAGCAAACGGATTTTTAGGGGTTTTCGATAAAGCAAGTAAACAAAGTACGAGTAAATAAAAGACAGTAGGAATAAATGCAGCAAGTGGCCCAATCCTTTATGCAGCAAAGGACAAGCCGGTTGTATTACTTAAGATGACCAAACATTCTTGAGGACACATGGGAAGACTGTCAAGTGCTTTCGCTTCATATAGTTGATTAATCTTCTTTAGATTGCTAAGTGTTGTGTGGGTGAACCTGTGCTAATGTACCACCCCATACAAGACTAATACATACTTGTGATTATACCCCTTGCAAACATCCATAAGTACAAGAAAGTAATTAAGGTAGGAACCTAACCACAACTTTAAACTCTAAGACCCTTACGACCCATGTGCAATGGTTTCCTAACGGGGGTTCAGGTTTCTGTCACTCCGGCAACCCCTACGATTAGTAGCCAAATACAAAATGCATTCCCCTAGGCCCATATAGGTGAAGTGTCATGTAGTCGACGTTCACATGACACCACTAGAAGTACACCATAACTTAAATAACAATATATTGAATCTTTCTCAACAAAACTCCACTACTAACAACAAGACTTCTCCCATGTCCTCAAGAACAAAACGAACTACTCACGGGACATCATATGGATCATGATCAGAGATGGAATAATGATGTATAACAACCTGAACGTAAACAATAATTCAATGGTTCACTCAATAGCATCAACTACAAAGAGTAATCAACACCGGGAAAGTTTCCCCTATGAACTATGCAAGATTCAACGCAATTGTTACAGTAATATGGAGATGGTGATGAGGGTTCTGATGGTGATGATGGTGGTGATGATGAAGATGATGATCCCGATGAAGTCCAGCTTGATGGTGGTGTTGATGGCGACGATCTCCCCTCTCCGGGAAGGAATTCCCCCGGTAGAAATCTATCTGCCGGAGAGATCTTTCTCTCTCGGTGTTTTCCACCCTGCAGAGGCGGTGGAATCTTTCTGTGGTCGCTCCCCGAGTCTTAGGGTTTCGGGAGGATGATATACGCTAGAGGGGAGAGGCTGGAGTGGGCCAGGGGGGCCACACCACTCCCAGGCGCGGCCTAGGGCTGCCCGTGCCAGGGGGTGGTGTGGGCCCCCTGTGGCCCATCTCCACTCCGTCTTCTGGCATCCTTATTCTTCTGGAAAATAGGATTTTCCATACATTTTCCCGGATTTTCTAATCTTCGCGAATTTTGCCTCCAAACAGCACCTTTTCCATTAGAATCCTGACTGCAGTGGTCCATGCTCCAAAAGTCATCAACCATGCAAAAACAGATGAAATAACATAAGTATCACCTCTCAATATGAAATATATCAATGAATAATAGTGAATTAAGACATAGAATAGTGATGCAAAATGGACGTATCAGTGGCCTATGCTTTTCATGCCATGCTTGATATTGTTTTGGCTTTATGCTTAGTATTCTTTGTTGTAGCATGACATGTTATAAACAATTGAGATTGCTTAATGTGCCTTGGAAAGATCATGTGTTGTTTTAGCATGTTAAAGCATAGTATTGTGGTATTCTCCTTTGATGCTTTATTTGGGTTGACTTGGCACATGCTCACACCATGTTATGACTATCCCAAGTCACCAAATCCTTGATGACCCTTTAGTTTTCAACTTGTAATATCACTTTATGCTTTGATCAATGATGTTTTGTCGCTCTGCATGATTATGGCCATTATTGCTAGCCTCCGTAACCAAGTGTGAGTTCCACTCATGCATCCAACTCCTTAAACCAAGTTATTCCAAAGATTCCACCATACCTACCTATTAGCAATTGCTATTCCAAGTATATTCATGTTTTTATCTACCTTCCAAATTAAATTTTTTATGTGAAAATTAGTGATTAAAGCTCTCATGAACTTGATGGCACACTTTACTTTCTTGCATTTAATAAACTTGAACCATTGGGTCCTTCTTTGTTGCGAATATGCTTGCGCTTTATAAGTTGAAATTAGTAGAACCATGTATCATGGGGAATACTTTCAACATTGCACTTGTACTTTGTACCCCGCTGATATCATGTTCTTTTTCTTATGAATCCCGGCGGTGTGAAATAAAAGTGGAACTTGTAAGATCTTGGAGTTTGTATATGTGTTAGAGAAACGCCTAGGATGCTAGCCTAAGCCATGCCTAATCATGGTGGAAACTTGCAGCATCACCATAATGAGCACTCTATGAAGCATCCTCAATAAAAACCTATGCAAATAGTAAATAAAAAGATCGCTGAGATGCTCATTGTCTGCCTGCCTTGTCATTTTGATTATGGGATAGCTTCTGTATCATGTGCAAGGGGTACCCCGTTGGCGGTTCTTTATGATACATATGTACTTACAATCACAAGAGCTTACTCGTGACTAAAGTTGAGTAGCATGAGGTTCGGTCTTCGTAAGTAAGGGGCATGAGATTTTGGCTTATAACTTGTCAAGCATATCCTCTTAGTTGTGTCACTTTAACCTTAATCACCTTAAAGATGCTTATGATAGGGGTAATGAGAGCTGAAAGCTAATAAGTACCATAATTTTTGGAAGCTCTTTATGAAACTTGAATCCCTACTTCCTTCTATGAAGGCCTTTCTTTTACTTTTATGTTGAGTCTCCACTTTCTACCTTTATGCACCTACTTTGAGAGCATAGTGGCTATTCTTAGTTCTATGTGCATTGTCCCAGGACTTGTTGATTGATGCATACTTTGATATTGCTTGTTTTAAACTATTTGTATCTAGTCACTCTTATGAACTTTGAAGGTGTCCTATGCATTTATGTTTTGCTACTCTATGAGGGATAAGCTGAATGCTACTATGCTACTATGCTATGTTTTCTTTATGTGAAACAAACAAACGTCTTGCAAAGCATTGTTATTCATGAATCTTTTGTTTGTGCCTTTTCATGTTGCAACATAGTTGCTTTGTCTTATTGCTAGAACTTTGTCTTTCATGTTATGATTGAAGTACTATGATCCCAGCTTTGAATGTTTTACAAATACTTTGATCAAGTTTATGATGGTGCATGTCACCTCAAAAATTATTCTTTCTTTTTATCACTTACCTACTCGAGGACGGGCATGAGTTAAGCTTGGGGATGTTGATACGTGGCTAACGTATCCATAATTTTTGATGTTCCATGCTTGGTTTTATCTACTTTGTTATGTTTTGTCAACACTTTGGAGTACTTTTCATATGATTTCTTGGACTAACCTATTAATAAGAGCCATAGTGCCAGTTGCCTATTTTCTGCTGTTTTTGGTTCCAGGAAAGTCAGAATATGAATATTCTTAGAATTGGACGGGACAAAAGCCAAAGTCAGTTTTTCACCGAGGGACACATGGATCTAGAATACGAGACAGAGAGGGGCCAGGGGGCCACCACACCACCTGGCCCTGCGGCCTAGCCTGGCCCGTGCCAGGGGGTGGTGTTGCTGCCTCCGGCACCCCCTCGGCCTTCCCTTCCGACTATAAGATGCCTCCGATATAGAAACCCTAAGTACCCGATCAAAATTCCACAAAAGAGTCTGTAGCCGCCGTCATCTCCATCCCTAGATCCGGAGGGATCTGAAGCTCTTCCCTGCACCCTGCCGGAGGGGAGAATTCACCCTGGAGGCCTTTTTCATCACCA
Organism: Avena sativa; assembly: GCA_916181665.1. Classification (NCBI taxonomy): domain Eukaryota; kingdom Viridiplantae; phylum Streptophyta; class Magnoliopsida; order Poales; family Poaceae; genus Avena; species Avena sativa. The sequence continues at coordinate 161,867,005 of OV702290.1, forward strand.
TGCAAGCCTCCGGTGTGATGCGTGAGTAGTTCATCTCTGGACTACGGGTCCATGTAGTAGCTAGATGGTTGGTTCTCCTCCTTTGTGCTATCATGTTTAGATCTTGTGAGCTCCGTTCATGATCAAGCTCATCTATTTGTAATTCTACATGTTGTGTTTGCGGGGATCCGATGGATATTGAGATGTTATTTCAGATTGATTATTGATTCTATCATGTCTTTGTTATTTGTGATCTTGCATGCTTTCCGTTGTCAGTAGCTGTCTTGGCCAAGTAGATGCTAGCAACTCCAAGAGTTAGTATTTATGCTCGATAGTGGGTTCATGCCTCTAGTAATCTGGGGAAGTGACAGAAATCTCTAAGGTACTAGATGTGTTGTTGCTACTAGGGAGAAAAAAACAATCCTTTGTTCATAGAACAATCGTATTGTTTACTTTACATGCAATTCGTAATGCAATTATCTGTTGCTTGCAACTTAATATTGGAGCGGGTTCGGATGATAACCTAAAGGTGGATTATTAGTCATAGATGCAGTTGGATGGCGGTCTATGTATAATGTTGTAATGCCCAATCAAGTCTCAATGGAGTCAAGATGATTCCTATATGCATGTATTGCTTTCTCGATGTTTGTCAATTGCCCCGCTGTAATTTGTTCACCCAACATGTTATCTACTTAAGGAGAGCCACCACTAGTGAACTATGGACCCCGGTCCTTTCTTTTACAATCAATCTACAATCAACTGTTTACTGTTTTATGTTTACTTTCTGCAAATATTACTTTCTTCCACTCGATACCTTTAATCCTTTGTTTTCAGCAAAACCGGTGAGATTGACAACCTCCTCGCAAGTTGGGGGCAAAGTTCCGTGGTTGTGTTGTGCAGGTCTCCATGTTGCTACTAGTGTCAGTAGTGTGCCCTACCAAGGCTCAGCTAGCAACACCTTTGGGGGGTTTCCGTGCTCCTACTGGATTGATAACCCTGGTTTCATAACTGAGGGAAAACTTGCTACTGTGCTCATCATACCTTCCTCCTGGGGTTCCCCAATGAGCTTGATATATTTTGGGCCATCACCGGCCGAGTAGGACAGGGCCTCTGTCGCGTGAGGCCCAGGCCCAACAGCCATTTTTGCTAAGTAAAGAGGGCGACGCGTGAATCTGTGACAACAAGTTCCTGTCTTCTGTGGTGGTTCAGTTCCTTCGATGGTAGGGAGAGGTCGCGGGTTCGACTTCCCGTGCCGCCCACCTCCTTTTTTCGTTAATATTTCGTGCGTCCTAGTTGACAGGCCCTACGGTGGTGATAAAAGGGGCCGAGCTCCCTTAATGGCACTAACAAGGCAGTTGGTGTAGTGGTTAGGATGTGGGAGTCAATGAGGTTTCAAGTTCGAACCCCCACAACGCTGCTTTTTTTGAAATAATTTCCACACACCATGGTGGTCCCAATGCCACGTAGACATGACAAGTAAGAAAAAAATGACACATGGACATGATATGAAGGTGATATTGCTGAGTTGGCAATTCTGTAATTTTTTTCTCAGAATTTAACCATAACGACCATTTAAATTGGTCGTAGTCTACCAAATAAAAGGCTCCAAACCAGTCATATCCATCTATGACCTTTTTGTGTTAGGACACTATGACCTTTTTGACAAAATTGGTCATTATTTTTCAAGGTTTGGACTCTCCCAAATTTCCTACGACCAAATGGTTCAGAATGGTCATAGATCTATGACCAAAAAATCCATGGTCATTAAGAAAAGGTCACTAGTCACCAGATTTCTTGTAGTGATATCATGCTATAATTGTATTCAAAGGAAAAGTCAATACACATGTAATATATAAACAACCAGGGGTTCCCGGTGAAACTCTAGTCATTGGTTCATTGGTCAAGAGATGATCAAGGTTTCCTGATCATGTGGCATTAATGCTAGTTGGAAATGGAATCATCTCATTATGAGGATGAGATGATGAACTAATACCCAACCTAAACATCGTGACCTGATCATATCACGAAGTACAAGTTATGATGATTAGAATAGACCTAGTAGACCATTCCTTAGACCACGAGGCTATATCAATCACTGTCTCCCGAGGGTGCTTTGATAGCATCAAACGTCACTTGGTAATATAATGATCTTGAAGGTGTTGAAAGAGCATGTGGGCCCCCATGTGTGGTTTTGGTAATTAATGACAATCTTTATGGAATAATGTGTGTATTAAGGTGTACTGATGACCCACAAGTATAGGGGGTGTATCGCAGTATTTTCGATAAGTAAGAGTGTCGAACCCAACGAGGAGCAGAAGGTGCTGGCTAGTGGTATGGATCAGGAATTCTCTGCAAATACTTAGCAAACGGATTTTTAGGGGTTTTCGATAAAGCAAGTAAACAAAGTATAAGTAAATGAAAGACAGTAAGAATGAATGCAGCAAGTGGCCTAATCCTTTATGCAGCAAAGGACAAGCCGATTGTATTTCTATAGATGACCAAACGTTCTCGAGGACACATGGGAAGACTGTCAAGTGATTTCGCTTCATATAGTCGATTAATCTTCTTTAGCTTCCTAAGTGTTGTGTGGGTGAACCTGTGCTAATGTACCACCCCATCCAAGACTAATACATACTTGTGATTATACCCCTTGCAAACATCCGTAAGTACAAGAAAGTAATTAAGGTAGAAACCTAACCATAGCTTTAAACTCTAAGACCTTACGTCCCTTGTGCAATGGTTTCCTAACGGGGGTTCAGGTTTCTGTCACTCCGGCAACCCCTACGATTAGTAGCCAAATACACAATGCATTCCCCTAGACCCATATAGGTGAAGTGTCATGTAGTCGACGTTCACATGACACCACTAGAAGTACACCACAACTTAAATAACAATCTATTGAATCTTTCTCAGCGCAACTCCACTACTAACAACAAGACTTCTCCCATGTCCTCAAGAACAAAACGAACTACTCACAAGACATCATATGGGTCATGATCAGAGATGGAATAATGATGTATAACAATCTGAACATAAACAATAATTCAACGGTTCACTCAATAGCATCAACTACAAAGAGTAATCAACACCAGGAAAGTTTCCCCTATGAACTATAGCAAGATTCAACGCAATTGTTACAGCAATATGGAGATAGTGATGAGGGTGCTGATGGTGATGATGGTGGTGATGATGATGATGATCCCGATGAAGTCCAGCTTGATGGTGGTGTTGATGGCGACGATCTCCCCTCTCCGGGAAGGAATTCCCCCGGCAGAAATCTGTCTGCCGGAGAGATCTTTCTCTCTCCATGTTTTCCACCCCGCAGAGGCGGCGAAATCTTTCTTTGGTTGCTCCCCGAGTCTTAGGGTTTCATGGGGATGATATACGCCAGAGGGGAGAGGCTGGAGTGGGCCAGGGTGGCCACACCACTCCCAGGGGCGGCCTAGGCCTGCCCACGCCATGGGGTAGTGTGGGCCCCCTGTGGCCCACCTCCACTCCATCTTCTGGCATCCTGAGTCTTCTGGAAAAATAGGATTTTCCGTATATTTTCTCGGATTTTCTGATCTTCGCGAATTTTGCCTCCAAACAGCACATTTTCCATCAGAATCTTGACTGCAGCGGTCCATGCTCCAAAAGTCATCAACCATGCAAAAATAGATGAAATAACATAAGTATCACCTCTCAATACGAAATATATCAATGAATAATAGTGAATTAAGACATAGAATAGTGATGCAAAATGGACGTATCAACTCCCCCCAAGATTAGACTTCGCTTGTCCCCAAGCGAAACTGAGCTCAATAAACATGGCCCCAGGTTTATGGAGTGAAGAGTCGATAAAAGAATACGGACAAGAAGCATCACATTCATCAAAAGCATATATCATAATAGAAGACAACTCACTATTATATAACTCAACTTGCAATGAATAAAGGAAACAAAAATAAAGATACATAAAGTGAATCATAATTGGTAATGGCAAACTTAGCTCTTGGTCGAAGAATAGTTGATAATTTGCTGGAGTTCAAAAATAGCTGGTTTTTCAATGAAAGCTTTCACAGTAGTAAACATCAAGATAAGAGCAATGCAAAAAGCAAGGAGCATAAGAAACATGAGTGAATAAATCACCATATGAATGAATGAAACACATCAACTCAAAATACTTGCTGAGATAGAAGGGAATAGGTTTACTGACTCAACTACAAAGTAAGAGAAAGACCCTTCGCAAAGGGAAGCAAGGACTTGCAAGTCTCATAAAGAGCTCCCAAAAATTATGATACTTACTAGCTTTCGGCTCTCATTGCCCCTATCATAGGCATCTTTAGGTGATTAAGGTTAAAGTGACACAACTAAGAGGATATGCTTGACAAGTTATAAGTTGAAATCTCATGCCCCTTACTTATGAGTACCTATCCTCATGCTACTCAACTTCAGTCACGAGCAAGATCTTGCCATTGTAAATACATGTGTATCATTGAGAACCGCCAACGGGGTACCCCTTGCACATGACACAGGAGCTATCCCATAATCAAAATGGCAAGGCAAGCAGACAGTGAGCATCTCAGCAATCTTTTTATTTGCTATTTGCATAGGTTTTTATTGAGGATGCTTCATAGAATGCTCACTATAGTTATGTTGCAAGTTTCCACCATGATTAGGCATGGCTTAGGCTAGCGGCTCAGGCGTTTCTCTAACACACATATAAACTCCATGATCTTACAAGTTCCACTTTTATTTCACACCGCCGGGATCCATAAGCAAAAGAACATGATATCAACTAGGTACAAAGTACCAAATGAAGTGTTGAAAGCGGTCCCCATGATACATGGTTCGGCTAACTTCAACTCATAAAGCGCAAGCATATACGCAACAAACAAGGACCCAATGGTTCAAGTTTATTAAATGTAAGAAATTAAAGTGTGCCATCAAGTTCGTGAGAGCTTTAATTACTAATTTTCACATAACAAGTTTAATTTGGGAGGTAGATAAAACAAGAATTTACTTGGAATAGCAATAATGCTACTAGGTAGGTATGGTGGACACAAATGGCAAAGGTTTTGGTTTAAAGGAGGTGGATGCACGAGAAGAATTCCCTCTCAGTACAGGTTTTTGGCTAGCAAGGCTGGGTAGCAAGTACAAGAGCTGAGGGAAACAAACAAACATACAAGTGATAAAGACAAACATGTAATCTTCCTTGGAAGCACAAAAGATCTTAACTAGAGAATACTAAACTTATGAGCAAATCAAGAAAGAAAGATGATGAAATTATTTTTCTTTAGAGTACTACTATCTTTTTATTTTCAACTCTCAAAAAGGTGTTGCTACTGACCGAGCCAGGTTTGCCAAAACCAACTAAATTAACTCAATGATCCCAAAGTGATACCAATACTAACAACAAGATCAATCATATAACTACGAATTGAAAACTATCATAAGCTATGCAAAAGAGTGAATGATAGAACTTCTCATTAATATTCCATAACGGAAACTCACACCAAGGGATACATATCTAACAAGAGAGGGGACACTTCCATAATGCAAACCATACTACATAATAACTCCTCTTATTCATGATATGACTCTACTAATAAGGTAAAAAGATAGAAGATAGTGATATGATACCGCGGCACTCCCCCAAGCTTGGCACAAACCAAGGGGATGCCAAACCTGATGACGAATTACTCCTTAGGTGGTGGTGGTATCCTCACGATGAGCTCTCTGATCAGTTTCCCCAAGTCCTCAATCTCGAAAGTAAAATTACGAATCAGCTGTGAGTTTTGCTCAATGCGGCTCATGATCATGTCGTGTTGAGAATTCCAACTCTTGTTATTCATTCCCCACTCTTCCTCCTTGAAGTCTTCTTTTCTTGCATGGCTAGAACGAGGCAAATCCCAATTGGAGGGTAATTTCTCCTTGGGCATATTCCGGTATTGATGCTCATGGATAAGGGTATGGAAAGGATTCCTGGTGCATGGAGGAAGTGACCAGGGATCTGAACGGTGATGAGGAGGCTTCCCTCCAATGGCTGGATTTTCCACCACTCCAATTCTTGCAACGGTAGTGCCGGCGTGCGGGTGTTGGCCTTGCTCCTCTTCACCTTCACACTTGATCTCCTTCTCCTTCCCGGGGTCTTGGAGGTCTTCCTCCATGGGCTCCTTCCCTTTATCCTTGGTAGACACCATTGTGCTTCTAAGCATTCAAAGAGTATGTCCTGGCAGAAACAGATCGAAACAAAAACACAACGAAAACATGATATCCGGACCTCGGGGGATCCGGGGGGGTTATATATTACGAAGTTTCATATCAAAAGGAAGGTACTGGGAGAAAACGAGTCGGAGGCGGAGTCCTAGGTGGCCTCACCACCTAGTGGCACGACTAGGGGTAGGCCCGTGCCATGGGGTGGTGTGGGCCACCCCGGCTCCGGTTACGTCCCTTTTTCGCTTCGAAACTTTCCTTATTGGCTGAAAACTGCAAAAATATAGTTGGATTGTATTTTCGCGGAACTTTTCTTACGAGAACCGTTACCTATTTGAACACAGACTCTGCAGGTCTCTGAATTTGGTATTTAGTGGATCCTTCCGGAGTCACCACTTGAATCATCAATATCTTCATCTTCATATACTTATTACTTGAGTCATAAAACCCTTCTCTTCCTTATTACACCATTGTCTCCACTTCCTGGAAATTTCTTTCACACAAAACTTCACACAATTCTCATTAGCAACATTAGTATATATGAAGTGATAAAACCTTTTGAGTCCAACTTCAACTGAAAACCATCAAAACATAAGTTACTGTAGCAACTCCTTCCGAAAACCCAAAAAGAATTCAAAAAGGAAATCGAATGAAGAAGCAAATGCAAAAGTGGCAAAATCTGTCAAAACAGACCAGCAGGTAAAGATCAATTTTTAGAAAATCTTATGTTGCTCAAATCAAAAAGTGCAAAACTAACTAAAGTTAAATAACAACCTGGGTCAAAAGCACAAAAAATTACAGCTCAATCCGACATACAGAGATCTCTCACGAATTTTTACAATGTAGCACAAAAATCTGTTTCGGGACAACAACTTCCCCAAATCTTACTTCTCTCTCATTAGAGGTTGATCTTGACACAAAAACCAAACAAACGGATAAGGAGCGGTTATTACCAAAGTAATAACTTCCAAGACTCAAAGAAACAAAAACAAACTGAAAGCCAAAACAAATTGGGTTGTCTCCCATAAAGCTCTTTCTTTATAGCCATTAAGATGGGCATGATGATTTTGGAGAAACTCTCATAGGGATATGATTTGAAGTGAAAGAGAGCATTAAGAAGCAAAAACACACGCATTTAAGTCTAACCCACTTCCTATGCAAGGGTATTTTTTAAACAAACAAGTTGTTGAAACCATATGAAACTTGCATAAGAAGGCAAAAGAAGTGTAGCATAAAAACTTTCAGCATAAAACGGGGAAACTTGATATTATTGAGATGCATAAGAACACTTTTCCCTCTCTCATAATAACTCTCAGTATCATGCATAAACTTAACAATATAGCTATCACAAGGACTATCATAGCAATGATCACTTATTCTAACAGAAAACACAGGGATACTAGCTCTCATAACACTACCTTGTGAAACAATATTAGAGGTATCCTTACAAAGGATAGTGTGTCCCTCTTTTTCATATTTACCAACAAAGTCTTTCACATTTGCTACAATAGGTTCATCAACCATTTGTTTATCAGGTTCAACAACTTTATTCATACTTTCATTAACCATACTAGCTATTATAGAATGCTCCTTTACCTTAACTGGAAAAGGCATTTTCTCAATGTAAGGCTCAGGTAAGACAAGATTAGTAGTATAAACTTCAGTATTTCTTGCAGGAACACTCTTAACAACATCTTTATAAGGTTCATGATACTTATTCCACTTCTTTTTAGGCACTTCAATATAGGAAGCAAAAGCCTTAAAATAAGAAGTAATAGCTTGAGAGTCTAGACCATAAGCATTTCTAATATTTTGAAAGTCATCAGTTCTCATAAAAGATTCAATGCATTCATAATCATAATTTATACCTGACTTTCTACCTTTGTCATTCTCCCAAGCTTCAGCATTGTCTTGAATACGATCCAGAAGATCCCATTTAGCTTCTTCTTCCATACAAGTGAGTGATCCAGCACAAGAAGCATCCAATAAATCTTTGTCATGTAGAGGGAGCCTTCCATAAAAGTTATTCATAATAATATTGTTGGGGAGCTCATGAATGGGACATTTGAGCATTAGTAACTTCAATCTCCCCCAAGCTTGAGCTGTACTCCCCAAAAGTTGTACATTTGATTCCGATCGTTATGAATGTCACTAGGAGGATAAAACTTTGAATAAAAGAGAGGCACTATTTCCTCCCATTCCAGAGCTTGCCATTCTTCAACAGCTTATACCATTCCTCAGCTCTTCCTTTCAGTGATAATGAGAATAACTTCTTCTTAACTTGATCTGTAGTAATACCTGCACACTTGAACAACCCGCATAATTCGTGTATAAAGAGTAAATGATCACCGGGATGGACAGTTCCATCCCCAACATAATAGTTATCCATAACACAATCAATAATTCTTGTAGGTATTTTGAAAACATCTTTCTCAGTAGGTGGTGGCTTATCTACTACCTTAGCAGTGGTAGTAGCATTACCAAATAAGAAACTCAGCGAATTATCCATAACGAAAATAAAGCAACTAGCAGAAGTAAACAATACTCACAGTAGAAGTTTCCTTTACCAGTTCCACTCTCCAATAGCGCTTCACTCCCCGGCAACGGCGCTAGAAAGTAGTCTTGATGACCCACAAGTATAGGGGTGTATCGCAGTATTTTCGATAAGTAAGAGTGTCGAACCCAACGAGGAGCAGAAGGTGCTGGCTAGTGGTATGGATCAGGAATTCTCTGCAAATACTTAGCAAACGGATTTTTAGGGTTTTTCGATAAAGCAAGTAAACAAAGTACGAGTAAATGAAAGACAGTAAGAATGAATGCAGCACGTGGCCCAATCCTTTATGCAGCAAAGGACAAGCCGGTTGTATTTCTATAGATGACCAAACGTTCTCGAAGACACATGGGAAGACTGTCAAGTGCTTTCGCTTCATATAGTCAATTAATCTTCTTTAGCTTGCTAGGTGTTGTGTGGGTGAACCTGTGCTAATGTACCGTCCCATCCAAGACTAATACATACTTGTGATTATATCCCTTGCAAACATCCGTAAGTACAAGAAAGTAATTAAGGTAGAAACCTAACCACAACTTTAAACTCTAAGACCCTTACGTCCCTTGTGCAATGGTTTCCTAACGGGGGTTCAGGTTTCTGTCACTCCGGCAACCCCTACGATTAGTAGCCAAATACACAATGCATTCCCCTAGGCCCATATAGGTGAAGTGTCATGTAGTCGACGTTCACATGACACCACTAGAATAAGTACACCACAACTTAAAATAACAATCTATTGAATCTTTCTCAACGCAACTCCACTACTAACAACAAGACTTCTCCCATGTCCTCAAGAACAAAACGAACTACTCACAAGACATCATATGGATCATGATCAGAGATGGAATAATGATGTATAACAATCTGAACATAAACAATAATTCAACGGTTCACTCAATAGCATCAACTACAAAGAGTAATCAACACTGGGAAAGTTTCCCCTATGAACTATAGCAAGATTCAACGCAATTGTTACAGCAATATGGAGATGGTGATGAGGGTGCTGATGGTGATGATGGTGGTGATGATGATGATGATCCCGATGAAGTCCAGCTTGATGGTGGTGTTGATGGCGACGATCTCCCCTCTACGGGAAGGAATTGCCCTGGCAGAAATCTGTCTGCCAGAGAGATCTTTCTCTCTCGGTGTTTTCCGCCCCGCAGATGCGGCGAAATCTTTCTATGGTTGCTCCCCGAGTCTTAGGGTTTCGTGGGGATGATATACGCTAGAGGGGAGAGGCTGGAGTGGGCCAGGGTGGCCACACCACTCCCAGGCGTGGCCTAGGCCTGCCCGCGCCATGGGGTGGTGTGGGCCCCCTATGGCCCACCTCCACTCCATCTTCTGGCATCCTGAGTCTTCTGGAAAAATAGGATTTTCTGTATATTTTCCAGGATTTTCTGATCTTCGCGAATTTTTCCTCCAAACAGCACCTTTTCCATCAGAATCTTGACTACAGCGGTCCATGCTCCAAAAGTCATCGACCATGCAAAAATAGATGAAATAACATAAGTATCACCTCTCAATACGATTAATGAATAATAGTGAATTAAGACATAGAATAGTGATGCAAAATGGACGTATCATGTACTTGTAGGATTTATGCATTGGCATCGCTTGAAGTATGTGTTGGCTCCAAGGTGGAAGATATGAAGAAGAAGATGCATTGTGGAAGCTCAATATGTGCCATCCTAGAAGATCTCATGTTTGGTGCTTGCCATCCTCGGTGTTTATGGATCGATGAAGACAAGGCCAAAGGATGCTCATGGCAAAGGTATTCTTGATAGGTTTTCCTTTTTGCCGGTCTTGTGTTGATCGGGTTTAGGATAGATAGCCGTACTATCAAGAGAGGCTCTCGAGTGAGTATCTCGATCATATCGTTCGGAGAGAGCTCAAACCTTTGCATACTTGCATCATCATATTTGGTTGTTTATTTGTCTTATCCATGTGAGGATTTAGAGCTTGTGGTAATCTTCATAACAAGCTCTTGTTCATCCAAATCGGATCGCCCTTTTCTATCTTGTTGCGATTTTGATCTTGGCGGTTTTCTGGATTCTCACCGAGTGAGGTATCTCACATTATACTACTTGATACTTTCTCACTTGGTAATATCCAATATTAGTTGGGTAGCTCTTGTCGTCCCCTTTCCAACGCAATTGGAATCGGGTCAATCGGAGTTACCAATCAAAAGTTATTGCAGTTTGTTTATTTGCCTTTTGACGTAAAAAGAAAAAAGGGGTTCAGCTTTTTCTAGGCGTCCGGTACTACCGGGCCTAGTACCGGACACGTCTAGTCCGGCCCACTCCCTCTCCGCCTCGCCCGGTGGCCTCATCCGGCACTATCGTCCTGGCCTGGTACTACCGCCCGGGTGGGCCGGTAGTACCAGCCAGCCCATCATCTCCTAGGCCGTGCTACCTCCCTATCCCCAGCCCTGCCAGCTCGCCCCGCTTCGCCCCTGATCCCCTCATGCTCCGCTTCCCGCGCACTCGCATCGATCCTGCCTCACTCGCGCTGACTCTACTCGCTCGGTCGCCGCTCGCGTTGTTTCCTGGCCTGGCCCAGCTTGTCCCGCGCCTGGCCGGCCCAGCCGCCGCCGCTCCTCTTGGTCCCCGCTCCCGCCGCAAGCTTGCTAGTGGGCCTCGCGCGCATAGCCGCCGCCAGTCCGCGTCGCTCGCTCGCCCGCGGCTTGCGCTCCCGATCCCTTGTCGTCCCTCTCGCTTGATGTGAGCTGCTGCTCTCTCGATTGTTGCGCGCTGTGTTGCCCCGCATTGACCTGGCTGGCCCAGAACCGGTAGTACCGGGTGACTGTGGTACTACCGGCTGGCCTAGGAAAATCACCCCAACGGTCAGTTTTCTAGCCCCTTTAAATAGTCCTTTTGGCTATCTTTTGAGGTCAGTTCTTTCTCTATTTTTCTCAAGCCCTCTTGACTATTTGCCTCACATCTCTTGAGCTTGATTAATCTCTCCCCCTCCAATGATTCTTTCCCATACTTGAGGGGAAGATAGAGGAGATCTAGATCTATATTTTGATCTAACCATTTCATCTCTTTGTGAGTGAATATTTGGGATCTAGATCTTTGGGGCATTTTGTGTTCCCCTTTTGTGTTCTTCCCCTCTTGTTCCCCCAAGTGCTTTAGTAGCCTTGTTGCAACTTGAGAGTGAAGATTTGAGGCATCTTTGTGGTGTTCTTGCCATTTGCATTAGGTGCATCGGTGTGTGTTCTCTTCGGAGGATTTGGTTGGTGATATTCATTGTTGCTAGTCCCTCTTGGGTTCTTGGAACCCTAGACGGTTGTGTGGCCTTTGTGGCGTGTGATTGGGGTCTTCAATTAAGTTGTGAAGCTCCCCCAAGATTGAGGCCTTGGTGGCGACTATTGGGAGCCTCCAATTAAGTTGTGGAGATAGCCCCAATCTTGTACGGGTTCGGTGACCACCCTCAAGTGTCCCATAGTGGAACAGGTGCTTGCCCGCGTGGTGGGTGCTCGGGAGAATAGGGTGAGGCCTTGGTGGCATTGGTGGTCTTAGTATCGCCCACCCCTTCAACGAGACGTACTCCCTTGTTGGGAGGAACTCGGTAAAATATCGCCGTCCCCGCGTGCCTCGGTTATCTCTATACCTGAGCTCTTTACTTATGCACTTTACTTTGTGATAGCCATCGTTCTTGAAGTATTATCTTGCTATCATATTGTTGCTTGTATTGCCTAGCATAAGTTGTTGGTGCAGATAGGTGAACCTTAGTATATCTAGGCTTTGTGCTTAACAAAAGAAAACGCTAGTTTTATTCTGCCATTGTTAAGCCGAAGTTTTTAATCGCCTATTCACCCCCCCATCTAGGAGGTATCCGTGATCTTTCAGGTGTGTTCAGGTATTCTGAGGAACTTTTGAGTAAATATATGTCAAGAGCGGGATTTTTTCATCCGCGTGACGAAAAGATACTCGAGGGCCCGCTCGGAGAAGTTATATCCAATTGATGTGCATCGTGTGATTTGATTACAGGGATATCACTTGTCGAAACGAGTCAAGTAGCATTTGTCGGTAACGAGATTGAACTAGACATGGTGATGTCATTTATCAGATCTCGGGCAATGCAAGTATCGAGAGACAAAAGGAATAAGACTCGACAGTCACAGTTCAAATGACGAAAGATCTTCATGGAATGCACAGGGGTCACATGGCCATCCAGGTCCCTCTGTTGATCATTGGTCCGGGAGAGTCCTGACCATGTCTAGAGTGTTCCCGAACCATGGGGTATCACGCTTAAGGGCTTGGTGATGCTTAGAGAGTGTTTACAAGATTAGTAGAATCACCAAAGAATAGAAAGAGATAAAATCAGAAGGGTTTCGGTAAGTCCGAAGGATGTCTGGAATGGAGGTGGAAGGTGTTCATAGCTACGGAGATTGAATGAGATGTGAATGAATGTTAAATATTGATTTAATCATTTATTCATAATTATTTAATAAAGAGAAAATCAATTAAAGGTCAAAAAGGCTTAATGAGGAGGGGCCTAGGGGTGGCCGATGACCCTAGTGGGCATGTCCCACGTGGGCCCCACTCCTCTCTCCCTCTCCCTCTCCCTCTCTCTCCCTCTCCCTCTCTCCCTCTCTCTCTCCCTCTCTCTCTCTCCCTCTCCCTCTCTCCCTCTTCCTCTTCCTCTCCCTCTCCCTCTCCCTCTCCCTCCCTCTCTCTCTCCCTCTCCCTCTCCCTCTCTCCCTCTCCCTCTCCCTCTCCCTCTCTCTCTCTCTCTCTCTCTCTCTCTCTCTCTCTATCTATCTATCTATCTATCTATCTCCCTCTCCCTCTCCCTCTCTCTCCCTCCCTCCCTCCCTCCCTCTCTCTCTCTCTCTCTCATGACCGTGGTCCCAAGTCCGGATTGTGCGAACGAGAGACATCTTCACCGCGGAGCACCGTCGCACTGCGAGATTCGGATCCAAGAGCTCTACTTCTGCAACTGCTGCTGGATCGGGGAAGCGTGAGTCATCGCCAGGCACCAAATGCATGTAACTCCTTGCGAGGTGTCACACTTGAGGCACTAGAATTCGTTGGAGGAACAGGAGCGCGAGGACTTCAACACGACCTTGAGGTCGGCTTCGACTCATCTACATCAACCATGCTCTCCTAAGCGTTGACAAGGTTTTTCGGTCTTTAAGGTTAAGTTCGCGAAAAGCCCCTCCCTTTACTGCATTACTAATAGATAGGTCCTGGCAACATCAGCGGTTTAGGGGCGTAGGGTAAAATTTTATTGTTTTCATACGCAAACCCCTACACCATCCCCTAGTAGTCACCCTCCTTGTTCTCACGTGCACTCATCATTGATTGAGAACCACCAATGGTGCGACCTAGCGCATCACCTGCCAATGGCCGACGACGGCCTACCGCTACTCTCATGAGAGGTTGTATGCATCTTCCGCATCCCTATGTCGATGTGGTTGCCTCTGGGGCTGCGTCAAGGCTAGAAGGCGCGCCCCTAGGCCACGAACCGCGTCAAGCTCGCCGCGCATAGAAGGTGCTTGCCATTTTAACAACATAAAATCTCCTTTGAACTTGGTCGTTGTAAAATGTCCTTCGTGCTATGGTGGGACACTTTGGGCCGACATATCTGAAGGCACCAAATGAAGAAGATACAACTCGTATACTGGCACAGAACTTAGGTAGGGGATTACCTAGATGCTTGGAAGCATCAACTGCATGCATTCAGGATGAAAATATTACCCTTTTGCTTGGCAAGGTATGTACAAAGGCCATACCTTGAGGTCGGCTTCGGCTCATCTACATCAACCATGCTCTCCTAAGCGTTGACAACGCTTTTCGGTCTTTAAGGTTAAGTTTGCGAAAAGCCCCTCCCGTTACTGCATTACTAATAGATAGGTCCTGGCAGCATCAGCGGTTTAGGGGCGTAGGATAAAATTTTATTGTTTTCATACGCGAACCCCTACACCATCCCCTAGTAGTCACCCTCCTTGTTCTCACGCGCACTCATCATTGATTGAGAACCACCAATGGTGCAACCTAGCGCATCACCTGCCAATGGCCGACGACGGCCTACCGCTACTCTCATGAGAGGTTGTATGCATCTTCCGCATCCCTATGTCGATGTGGTTGCCTCTGGGGCTGCGTCAAGGCTAGAAGGCATGCCCCTAGGCCACGAACCGCGTCAAGCTCGCCGCACATAGAAGGTGCTTGCCATTTTAACAACATAAAATCTCCTTTAAACTTGGCCGTTGTAAAATGTCCTTCGTGCTATGGTGGGACACTTTGGGCCGACATATCTGAAGGCACAAAATGAAGAAGATACAACTCGTATACTGGCACAGAACTCAGGTAGGGGATTACCTAGATGCTTGGAAGCATCAACTGCATGCATTCAGGATGAAAATATTACCCCTTTGCTTGGCAAGGTATGTACAAAGGCCATACTGGAGAATGTAGATAGTAGAGGATGTGGCAGATCATGACTTGTGTATTTGCCATGCTTTCTTTGGCATGGCTATATTGCAAAATAACATCAACGTGTTGCAGCGATCTCCAGTGTTTGGCAGATTAATAGAAGGCCATTCCTCGGTGGTAAACTTTGTAATCAATGGCAGGGAATAAACCAAATGCTACTACCTAGCTGATGGTATTTACCCTAGATGTGCCACCTTCGTGAAGACAATCCTTGACCCTCATATTAATGCAAGAGCTTGGTTTGCCAAGTTCTAGGAGGCTTGTAGAAAGGATGTTGAGCGAGCATTTGGTGTGCTCCAAGCTCGCTTTTCTATCATCGGGTACCTTGCTCTAGCCTGGTCAACATCTCAGATGTGGGAGGTGATGAATTATTGCGTGGTCATGCATAATATGATCATCAAGAGTGAGTGTGATTCTCTAGTGGTTGATCTGTTTCCCTTTGAGGTATGGGATATCTTGCTAAGGTTGATCATGGGGTGATGACTGATTTTGGTACTTTCCTTGCCATGCATCAAGAAATCTGCGATGGCTAGGTGCACGATCAGCTACTAGAAGATCTCGTCGAGCATTTTTTGGTGCTCAGAGAAAATGCACCTCAAAACCAATGGACCCCTGCTGCTTGATCTATTTTGAACTTTTATTTATATAAATTATTGTGTGAACTAGTTCCCTTCAAACATTCAATTTGTAATAAACTTGATTTTATTTGCCTCTATTGTAATAAACATTCTCCTATTGTGTGATCTGTTTCAAATTCGGACATTATCCACGGCGTGATCATTGGGGGTGTCGGTGAGGGATGGCTTCCACAAACCACCGACAGTTTGGACAGCCTCCCCAAAGTCACTATGGGTGTGCTTGTCATCCAAACTTTGGAGATGCCGGTGGAGATGCTCTAAGCAGCTAAGCTCTGCTACTGCTTTACCAAGATTTTAAGATATGATTTTAGCTAACTATATACTGTGTGATCGGGGTGTATTCTAATAACATCACTATCTGGCTGTCAAATGTGTCAACATTTGTGGAGGAAATAGTAGATGGAAAATCTCCATCTATGACATATGCAAGAAAGGAGATTATATATGGCAAGGGAAATAAATGAAGGAGCCAATTAGTATGTCGCTGTTGTGGTCAGACCCGTCGTTGTACTACACCATACGGTTGTACCTAGCCCGTACGTACTTGATGCTAGCAATCTGGATTCCTAGGGGGAGATCATAACCACGCCAAGGGATTCGTGCAGGGTGGCGTCACTGGCGGCGCTCAATGCAGACATATTTGAAGAGCAGAGATGGGATTCGGTGGAGTGCTCAGGGGTGTGTGCGGTGGCCGTGTACGAGCTGGAGGCTGCGGTGGCAGTGTGTGGAGGTGGTGGCGACGAACCCGGGCATATAGGCGATGATGCTTTGACCGAGGTGGAGGTGGCAACTGTTAGCTTTGTGACAAGTAAATAACGAACGAAAAAGAAATCGCAGCAAGGGGATACAGATTTAACATGGAAAAACCTCTCCAACAAAGAGAGAAAAAACCATGGACACCAGCCAGCGAAACTTCACTATAATAGGGAGTGTTTACACAATACCGAGGGTTTTCACAGATGCAACTTATCCCAACCGGCGACTTACAAGAGGTTTATATAGCGGTGGTAACCTTGGTCATCAACGATCCGTACCGCGGGAGGGCTTCGCCCTCCGCACCCCCTGCATCGGCCCAGCCCTCCGACAACGGACCTCGATCCGCTCCGTCAAAAGTTAGCCTCCTTAATAGAATTTGGATCATACTTCAAAAAACTCCACCCTGAGACAAAATCCTTCTTGTAGCATCAACATTAATCATCTCCCTGAACAAACAAAGAAAACATTTTCGGCGCCAATAGCCACTTAGGCTAAGTAGTTATACCAACTAAGCTTGAGCATAGCTCAAACTTAGCAATAAGAACATGCTTTGTCATCATATCAGCAAGATTATCATGAGTGCTTATCTTGCATATCTTTAGTGTACCTTGTGCAACAACATCACGAATATAATGGTATTTGATGTCAATGTGTGTTGTTCTTTCATGAAACATCTGATCCTTAATAAGGTACTAGATGGACCTAGCGCGCTTTGCCGCGCCTTCCTCTGCTAGTGGCTTTTTAATTTTATGGAAAGCGCTCAGGTTGCTAAGATATATATGTTTTTTATTCTGTTGTTCGATGTGGCATTAATGAACCCAGCAAAACCATGAGCAGCAGAAACATGAGGACGCACACGAATACCCACAGCCAACTCGCCCGACGGCGCAACCAAATTGCAACTGGATATCCTTGCTACCGCACAACACAACATACAAGCACTAATTTATATAAACGACAAACAAGATAGGCGACGAAATAGAACAAAAAAATCATAAAAAAGTCAAGCAACGACAAATAAAATACAAAAACACTTCCAAGTGCATGCAGGCTGCCCTGGGATCCACTCAATAAAGCAACAAACAGACGACCCTAGGCACATCGGCCCAAACCTGTCGCGCAAGGAACAACAACAAAATTTAGAGCATGCTGGCACCGAGACCCGTACTCGCTGAATCAGCAACGACACATGCACAACACACTCACCACGACATGACCCAACCTACCATACAAATCAAAAGTAATCGATCTCAAAAGCCACTTCCCCGTGCATCCCAACCACACACGATGTGCTGACCAAAATGGCAATAGCAAACAAAACATGACAATAATAAAAAAATCAGCCACGAATTATGTCTGAGGCAACCTCAAATCCAGAAACTGACATCGCATCCACACACCGGCCTTGACCAGCGGCCAGCCACCACAACGACCACCGTCACAAATCCACATCACACACATACCAAACAGCAAACCACGCCAGTGGAACACCCTCACAATAGCATTGAAGAAAAATGCAGAGTATAGATCAGAGGAAATGAACCCGAGCGAGTGGTATCCCTGGGGAACACGTGTACGCGTAGCACCCCCACCCAAAACCACACCCTGCACCGATGAAGGTCAGGAGGCAAAGAAGGAGGAAGTCACCGCAGCGCCAAAGAAAACCACCACCATGGAAAAGAAGAGAAAAAGAGAGAAGCAACAATGCCTCGCGCCCCACGACTCCCTTCACTTAGGACACATGCAGCTACACACGGCCTGTCGCAATGCTACACACATAAAAGCAAAAGGCACACAGATAGGATGGCCCACACCAAACACTGACATCCATAGGGCCCAACCGAAAGAACATAAACAAACCATAGGAACTCAATTCCACCATTAGGGAAGCAACAACACACTGGCTAGCAAGCCCTAGGCAGCAGGGCGTGACCCAGCCAACCACAACCCACCGGTCAACCGGGCAGCAAAACACAACCACTAATATGTCGCATAGCGAGGTGGAGCACCGACTCACCTACAACAGCCACCCGCATGGGTCGACCCAAGTTCTTCCATCGTGTAGCTATTTTCTTTTAGAAGTTTGTGTTGCATGCTCGTTCTAGTAGTACTCGTTTCTGTTCGATGTTTTAGGATGTTTTCTTCTCCCTTTTATTTTTCTCTTTATCATTTTTTAACTATTTTCTCATTCTACAATTTTATTCGAGTTCTTATCTCTTCATTTGTCATGTTTTTATTCAATATTTTCATTTCATTTTCCACCAAAATTTAGTTTATTTTGTTTTGTTTTTATTTCTTCATTTTTATCAATATTTTCATGTCTTTTTTCTCTTTTATTTTTATATTATAATTTACATTTTCCTTTTAAAAACATATAAATATTTTTTGTAGAACACATGAACATCTTTTTGGTCTGACGAATAGTACGAACATTTTTTAGACCAATGAATATTCTGTAAACTGATGGACAATTTTTGAAATTATGTGAACTTTCTTTTTCAGACCCAAATTTTTTAACCGGTAAACTTATTTCATATCCACGAATACTTTTTAGAATTATGTCAATATCTTTTTCAGACCCATAAGATTTTTTAGACTGTTGAACCTTTTTCAAATCCATGATTAATTTTTGAAATTACGTGAACATATTTTTGCATACGTGTGAGAGTTTTTTTTGTACCGATGAATTTTTTCCAATGTCGTTAATACTTTTTACGTAAACATATATCTACAAACTCATGAGATTTTTTTAGATCGATGAACATTTTAAAAAATACGTGTATTTTATTTTCTACCAAGTGAATAATTTTATTGTCAGATGTGAACATTAGTCATGCTCTCGGTATTTGTGTAATTGTTGAACAATTAATATATATTTTTATTAGCTAATTTGTTTTGTGAGTAAATAAATATAAAATGACAATCATGCTTATCTATATCTAACTGGGTGAGGCGGATGACACCACCATCCGCGCGAGGCGAGGCGAGGCGAGATCCGTTAAACCATCTTTAAACAAACATTGTCTACATATACTTGGGGAGCATAGCATGGCTAGTAATCCACACACGACACGTCCGAGTAAGGAGAGGCCTCCAATTTAAGGGAGCTTAGAGCTCTTAGAGATATAGCAATTTGACTGTCACAGAACATGTTAATGCAAAAATCATCCCGACAAAGCTCAACATACACACATTTTAACCAAATAGACTCTTTGCAAGCTTCGGCAATAGCCATATATTCTACTTCGATTGTAGATAGAGCAACAACTGGCTGCAGCGTTGTCTTCCAACCCACGGCACATCCACCTACCGTGAACACATAGCATGTGAGGGACCTCCTCTTATCCAAATCGGCAGCAAAATATTAATCCATATAGCCTGCGAGTCCCTCACCAGTCTTACCAAACTTCAAGCAAGCATTTGATGTGCCACGAAGGTACCTAAAAATCCACTGAACAACTTTCCAATATTCTTTACCAGGATTAGCCATGTAACGACTCACCAAAGTCATAGCATATGATAAATCAGGGCGAGAACAAACCATGGCATACATCAAAGAACCAACAACACTAGAATAAGGAACTCGTGACATGTACTTAATATCTTCATCAGAACTAGGACATTGCAATGCTGACAATTTAAAGTGAGTAGCAACATGAGTACTAACAGACTTTGCATCATGCATATTAAAATATTGGAGAAATTTCTCGACGTAACTTTGCTGACTAAGAAATAACAACCTAGATTTTCTATCCCATTTAATTTCCATACCTAGGATTTTCTTAACAGCACCAGGATCTTTCGTCTCAAATTCACTACTTAGGTGTACCTTCAAAATAGTGATTTCTTTCATGCTCTTGGCAACAATTAACATATCATCAACATATAGCAGCAAGTATATAGGTGATCCATTAACAAATTTTATGTAAACATAGCTATCAAACTGAGAGCTCTTAAAACCTTGTGACATCATAAATGAATCAAACCTTTTGTAACACTGTCTTGGAGATTTCTCCAAACCATAAAGCGGTCTCTTCAATTTGCACACAAAAACCTCTTTTCCAACAACTATTAACCCTTCATGTTGGTCCATGTAAATATCCTCCTCCAGTTCACCATGCAGAAAAGCAGTCTTTACATCTAGTTGCTCAAGCTCAAGATCATGCATAGCAACAATACCAAAGAAAGTACGAATAGAACTGTGCTTCACAACCGGAGAGAAAACATCATTATAGTCAATACTTGGAATCTGGATGAAACCTTTTGCTACTAACCTTGCCTTAAACCTTGGGAGGCTCATTAGGAGCCAAACCTTCCTTCTTTTTGTATATCCACTTACAGCTGACAACCTTCTTTTATTTAGGCAAGCGCACAACATCCCATGTGCCATTCTTTTCAAGCGATTGCATCTCTTCTTGCATAGCAGAACCCCACTTCTCGTGGTCAATGGATGCAACAACTTCATTGTATGTAGCAGGTTTAGAATCATGCTCCACCTGTACAGCACAACTCAAAGCATAATGAGCAAGATTACATTCTTCAATTAAACGATGAGGTAGAACTATGTTACGCCTCGGTCTAACAGCAGCAATAGACTCTTGTGGTTGCTGCAAAACAGTAGGTGAGTGCTGAACAACGTGATCATCAACATTTTCTTGATGAGTATCATCAGCCACAACATTATTATCAACAGTTTCTGCAGGTGCTCCATCTGCACACTGACTCCCTCCTCTACAATAGCAACATGAGAGGGATCTGATGGCAAGCTATCATGATACATAACAGATTCATTGAAAACAATGTTCCTACTCAACAAGATCTTTTTAGTTTCAGGATTCCATAGTTTATATGCTTTAACTCCTGAACCATAACCAAGGAATATACACTTAACTGCTCTAGGATCTAACTTTCCATTATCAACGTGAGAATACTGATACATCCATTTTGCATCACTATTCTATATCATAATCTACTGTTATCCATTGATATATTTCATATTATGAGATGATACTTATGTTATTTCATCTATTTATGCATGGTTGATGACTTTTAGAGGATGAACCACTAAAGTCAGGAATCTGATGGAAAAGGCACTGTCCAGGTGCAAAATTGGTGAATATCAGAAAATCCCAGAAAATATACGGAAATTCCTATTTTTCCAGAAGACGAAGAAGGCCAGAAGGGGAAGTGGAGATGGGCCATAGGAGGCCCACACCACCCCCTAGCGTGGGCCACCCCTAGTCGTGCCACCCGGTGCTGTGGCCACCCTGGCCCACCTCTAGCATCGTCCTTTGGCATATATAATCCCCTCGAAACCCTAAGACTGGGGGAGCGACCAGAGAAAGGTTCCACCGCCTCTACGGGGCAGAAACTACAGAGAGAGAAAGAGCTCTCCGGCATGCAGAAATCTGCCTGGGAAATTCCTTACCGGAGAGGGGAGATCGTTGCCATCAACACCGTCATCAAGCTAGACTTCATCGGGATCATCATCATCATCTCCACCAGCACCATCACCACCACTCCATACCACTATAACAATTGGGTTGAATCTTGCATAGTTCTTAGGGGGAAACTTTCCCGATGTTGATTACTTGTTGTAGTTGATGCTATTGAGTGGAACCATTGAATTATTGTTCATGTTTAGATTGTTACTTATCATTATTTCATCTCTGATCTTGATCCATATGATGTCTTGTGAGTAGTTCATTTAGTTCTTGAGGACATGGGAGAAGTCATGTTGTTAGTAGTGGAATTGTGTTGAGAAAGATTCAATGGTTTGATATTTAAGTTGTGGTGTTATTCTTCTAGTGGTGTCATGTGAATGTCGACTACATGATACTTCACCTTTATGGGCCTAGGGTAATGCATTGTGTATTTGGCTACTAATCGTGGGGTTGCCGGAGTGATAGAAACCTGAACCCCGGTTAGGAAACCTTTGCACAAGGGAGTGTAGGATCTCAAAGTTTAAGGCTGTAGTTAGGTTTTTATCTTAATTACTTTCTTGTAGTTGCGGATGCTTGCAAGGGGTATAATCACAAG
Organism: Avena sativa; assembly: GCA_916181665.1. NCBI lineage: Eukaryota > Viridiplantae > Streptophyta > Magnoliopsida > Poales > Poaceae > Avena > Avena sativa. The sequence goes on from OV702290.1 coordinate 161,889,600, forward strand.
TATGTATTAGTCCTAGGAAGGTTAGTACATTAGCATAGGTTCACCCACACAACACTTATCTAACCAGAGAAGATTGATCAACTATATGAAGCAAAAGCACTTGACAATATTCCCATGTGTCCTCGAGAACGTTTGGTCATCTTAAGCAATACAACCGGCTTGTCCTTTGCTAGAGAAAGGATTGGGCCACTTGCTGCAATTATTATTATTGTGTTTTATTTACTCGTACTTTATTTATCTGCATTATCAAAAACCCCTAAAAATCTGTTTGCTAAGTATTTACAGAGAATTCCTGGTCCATACCACTTGTCAACACCTTCTGCTCCTCGTTGGGTTCGACACTCTTACTTATCAAAAGTACTGCGATACACCCCCTATACGTGTGGGTCATTAAGACTATTTTCTGGCGCCGTTGCCAGGGAGTGAAGCTCTATTGAAGAGTGAAACTGGTAAAGGAAACTTCTGTTGTGAGTATTGTTTATTTCTGTTAGTTACTTTATTTCAATATGGATAATTTACTTAGTTTCTTATTTGGTAATGCTACTACCACTGCTAAGGTAGTAGATGAACCACCACCTTCTGAAAATGATACTTTTAAGATACCTACAAAAATTGTTGATCGTGTTATGGATAAATAGTATTTTGGAGATGGAACTGTCCATCCCGGTGATCATTTACGCTTTATACACGAATTATGCGGCTTGTTTAAGTGTGCAGGTATTACAACAGATCAAGTTAAGAGGAAGTTATTCTCATTATCATTTAAAGGCAATGCTGAGGAATGGTTTAAGTTGCTAAAGAATGGCCAATCTCTCGAATGGGAGGAAATTGTACCTCTCTTTTATTCCAAATTTTATCATCCTAGTGAGATTCATAAAGATCAGAATCAAATATATAACTTTTGGCCTCGTAATGGAGAGAGCACCGCCCAAACTTGGAGGAGATTGAAGTTACTAATGCTCAAATGTCCTATTCATGAGCTCGCTAATAATATTATTATCAATATGCAAGGCTTTCTCTTCATGATAAGGATTTATTAGATGCTTATTATGCTGGATCATTTACACGTATGGAAGAAGAAGCTAAATGGGATCTTCTAGACCGTATTCAAGACAATGCTAAAGCATGGGAAAATGATAAAGGAAGAAAGTCAGGTGTAAATTATGATTATGAATGCATTAAATCTTTTATGGAAACTGATGACTTTCATAATATTAGTACTGCTTATGGTCTTGATTCTCAAGTTCTTGCAAATTGATTAAAGGTTTTGCCTCTTATATTGAAATCCCCAAAAAGGAATGGAACAAGTATCATGCACCATATAAGGATATTGTTGATTGTGTTCCTGCTAGAAATACTGAAGTTTGCACCGTTGATCGTATTTTACCTGAACCTTACATTGAGAAAATACCTTTCCCTATTAAAATAAAAGAGCGTTATATGATAACTAGCGTGGTTAAAAAAAGTACAAAGAAAGTTGTAAAACCCGATGAACAAATAAACATTGAACCTGCAGTAGCAATTGTGAAAGACCTGGTTACTAAAAGTGTAGAAGATGGACACATTATATTTTGTGAGGATGCTTCTAATATTGTTTCACATCCTAGTAGAACTAGGAAAGCTAGTGTCCTTGTGCTCTCTGTTAGAATTGGTGATCATTGCTATTATGGTTTGTGTGATATTGGTGCAAGTTTAAGTGCTATTCCTTATGAGCTTTACAAAGAAATTATGCATGAAATTGGTCCCTGCGAACTAGAAGAAATTGATGTGGTTATTCACCTTACCAATAGAGATACCATCTCTCCAATTGGTATTGTAAGAGATGTGGACGTTCTTTGTGGTAAGATTAAATATCCTGCTGATTTTCTAGTACTTGGTTCAGCTGCTAGTAAAACTTATCCTATCATTTTTGGTAGACCTTTCTTGAACACTTGTGGATCCATAATGGATTATAAGAGGGAGAAAATTTTAACTAAATTTGACAGAGAACCGTATGAGTTTAAGTTTTCAAAATTTGCTAAAGTTCCTTATGAAAATGAATTGCCTGATGAGGATTTTAGAGTTGAACAACTTGCTTCTATTTCTCTTGCTCCTAACAATGCTTTGCAGCAATTTATGGAAGACCACGAAAGTGAGATCTTCATGGAAGAAAGAAATGAGATTGAAGAGATTCTCCATCGTCAACCCAAGATGCTTAAGCATAACTTACCCATGGAAGATTTGGGTACCACATTACCGCCTAAAAAGGATCCAGTTTTTGATCTGAAACCTTTACCTGATGATCTTAAATATGCTTACATTGATGATAATAAAATATATTCTGTTATTATTATTAGTTCTAAACTTTCAGCAAAGGAAGAGGAAATATTATTAGAAGTATTGAAGAAACACCGAAGAGCTATGGGTTATACCCTTGATGATTTAAAGGGGATTTCTCCTACTATATGTAAGCATGCTATTAATATAGAACCCGATGCAAAACCAGTGGGTAGAACATCAACATCGTTTAAATCCTTAGATGAAGGAAGTGGTAAGAAATGAGGTATTAAAACTCCTTGATGCTGGTATTATTTATCCTATTGCTGGTAGTCAATGGGTTTGTCTTGTTCATTGTGTCCCCAAGAAAGGAGGAATTAATGTTGTGCCTAATGAAAATAATGAGCTTATTCCCCAAAGAGTAGTAGTTGGTTATATGATGTGCATTGATTTTAGAAAGGTTAACAAAGTTACTAAGAAAGATCATTACCCACTGCCTTTTATTGATCAAATGTTAGAAAGGTTTTCTAAGAAGACTCATTTTTGCTTTCTTGATGGATATTCTGGGTTCTCTCAAATTGCTGTTAAACAACAAGATCAAGAAAAAACTACTTTTACGTGTCCTTATGGAACTTATGCTTATAGGCGTATGCCTTTTGGTTTGTGTAATGGTCCTGCCACTTTTCAAAGATGCATGTCTGCTATCTTTCGTTGTTTTTGTGAGGAAATTCTGGAAGTATTCAAGGACGATTTTTCCGTCTATGGAACTTCTTTTGATAATTGTCAGCACAACCTTGATAAAGTTTTGCAGAGATGCAAAGAAACTAATCTTGTTCTTAATTGGGAGAAATTCCACTTCATGGTTAATGAAGGAATTGTCCTTGGACATAAAATTTCCGAAAGAGGCATTGAAGTGGACAGAGCCAAAGTCAAAGCAATTCAGAAAATGCCCTGTCCTAGGGATGTCAAAGGTATTCGTAGTATCCTTGGTCATGCTGGTTTCTATAGAAGGTTTATTAAAGATTTCTCTAAGATATCAAAACCTCTTACTAATCTTGTCCAAAAAGATGTACCTTTTGTTTTTGATGATGATTGTAAGGAAGCTTTTGAAACTCTAAAGAAAGCTTTAAGTACTGCTCCTATTGTCCAACCACCTAATTGGAATTTACCCTTTGAAATTATGTGTGATGCTAGTGATTTTGTTGTAGGTGCTGTTCTTGGACAACGAATAGATAAAAAGTTGAATGTTATCCATTATGCTAGTAAGACTCTTAATGCTGCTCAAAAGAATTATGCTACTACTGAACAATAATTCTTAGCTATTGTCTTTGCTTGTGATAAGTTTAGACCTTATATTGTGGATTCAAAAGTCACCATTCATACTGATCATGCTGCTATTAAGTACCTTATGGCAAAGAAAGATGCTAAACCTAGGCTTATTAGATGGATGTTACTTTTACAAGAGTTCGATCTTCATATTCTAGATAGAAAAGGTGTTGAAGATCCTGTTGCTGATAATTTATCTCGATTGGAAAACATTTCTTTTGATCCTATGCTTGTTAATGATAGTTTTCCAAATGAACAATTGGCTGCAATAGAGGTAAGCTCACGAGAGAGTCATTGGTATGCTGATTATGCTAACTTTATTGTTTCCAAGTATTTGCCTCCAACTTTTACATTCCAGCAAAGAAGGAAATTCTTTTATGATTTGAGGCATTATTTTTGGGATGACCCACATTTATATAAAGAGGGAGTGGATGGTATTATGCGAAGATGTGTTCCAGAATATGAACAAAAGGAGATATTGCGGAAATGTCATGGTATTGCCTATGGAGGGCACCATGCTGGAGATAGAACCGCACAAATGGTTCTACAATCAGGTTTCGATTGGCCTACCCTTTTTAAAGATGCAAGGAAGTTTATTTTATCATGTGATGAATGTCAATGAGTTGGTAATATTTCTAGATGCAATGAAATGCCTATGAGTTACTCTCTTGTTATTGAACCATTTGACTGTTGGGGATTTGACTTTATGGGTCCTTTTCCTCCTTCGAAAGGTTATACTCACATCCTTGTTGCTATTGATTATGTTACTAAGTGGGTAGAAGCCATACCTACAAAAAGTGCTGATGGTGAGACCTCTTTAAAAATGCTTAAAGATGTTATTTTTCCTAAGTTTGGAGTGCCTAGATATCTTATGACTGATGGAGGTTCACACTTCATTCATGGTGGTTTTAGGAAGGCCCTTGCTAAATATGACGTTAATCATAGAATTGCTTCAGCTTATCATCCCCAAACCAGTGGGCAAGTAGAACTATAAAACACATCAATTAAATCTATCTTGCAAAAGACTGTTAATAGATCTAGAAAAAATTGGGCTAAAAAGTTGAATGATGCTTTATGGGCTTATAGAACTGCTTATAAAAATCCTATGGGAATGTCTCCTTACAAAATGGTTTATGGAAAATCTTGTCACCTGCCTTTAGAATTAGAACACAAAGCTTATTGGTTAGTGAAGGAACTTAATAGAGATTTTAAACTTGCTGGTAAGAAAAGATTGCTCGACTTGAGTTCTTTAGATGAGTGGCGGAGTGAGGCTTATGAAAATGCTAGACTCTTTAAAGAAAAGGTTAAAAGATGGCATGATAGGAGAATTCTTAAGAGAGAGTTCCATGTTGGTGAGAAAGTTCTATTGTATAGGTCTCGTCTCAGATTTCTTGCAGGAAAACTACTTTCAAAATGGGAAGGACCTTTTGTTATTGAAGAGGTGTATCATTCAGGTGTAATAAAATTTATTCCTTAAAAGACAACACTACACAAGTGGTGAATGGTCAAAGACTCAAGCACTATATTGCTGGAGATTCTTACAATGAAGATATTGATGTTATTCAAGTGGTGACTCCATAAAAATTTATCAAAGACCAAATTCAAAAACCTGCAGAATCCGTTTTCGAATAGGTAACAGTTCTGGTAAGAAAGGTCCACGAAAAACCTTTCAATTTATATTTTTTGCAATTTTTGTCTAACGTGGAAGATAATGAGTCGAAAGGGGGACGGAAACGGAGCTCGGGGGCTCACACCACCCCGTGGCGCGGGCCCACCTAGTCGCGCCACCAGGGGGTGTGGCCACCCCGAAGACCGTCTCCGACCTAATTTCTCCCAGTACCTTCCTTTTGTTGTTAAACTTCGTAATATATAATCCCCCGGATCCCCCGAGGTTCGTATATCGTGTTCTCGTCATGTTTTCATTTCGATCTGTTTCTGATAGGCAGATTCTCAGTCTGGAGCCATAATGTCTTCCTCTGGATCACCCAAAGGGGGATTCCTCCGCGGACATCATCAACACGTACATGTATGAGTTGAAGATTCACCCCAAGGAGTTGTTGCTCAAAGATGGGGATGTATAGATAAAAGAGGTTCAGGGCCCTAAAGGAGAAGGTGGTCTAGAGGACATGATGGAAGCACTGGAGCAAGAAGTCTTTAGGTACAAGAAGATGGTGGAACACGAAGTGGATATCATCCATAAGATTAGTTCAGAACTCATCGCTGAGCACAAGAAGGAGACTGCTGAGCTTAGGGATGAAATTCTCTCACTCCATCGAACAACCAACCAACTACAAGCACAACTCTATGACATACAAAATCTAAACTGTGAGTATGAGGCTAGGTTTAAACACATAAGTTCTGCTGCTAGTTTCAGGATATTGGAAACCAAGATGTCCTTTATTGATAGGGAGCCCTTACCTTGGAAGTGAGATGATTATGAGAGAACACCACCACCACCAAAGGAGTAATTCGTCATCAGGTTTTGTCATCCCCTTGGTTTGTTCCAAGCTTGGGGGAATGCCACGGTATCACATCATTATCTTTCATATTTTTACCTTTTTAGTAGAGTCATGTCATGAATAGAGAAGTTATCATATAGGATGCGTTGCATTGTAGAAGTATCTCTCCCCTAGCTAGTGATACGTCCATTTTGCATCACTATTCTATATCATAATTTACTGTTATTCATTGATATATTTCATATTAAGAGATGATACTTATGTTATTTCATCTATTTTTTGCATGGTTGATGACTTTTGGAGGATGGATCGCTAAAGTCAGGATTCTGATGGAAAAGGCACTGTTTGGAGGCGAAATTCACGAAGATCAGAAAATCCCAGAAAATACACGGAAAATCCTATTTTTTTCAGAAGACGAAGGATGCTAGAAGGGGGAGCGGAGATGGGCCACGGGGCCCCACACCACCCCTGGAGCGGGCCACCCTAGGCCGCGCCACCAGGTGGTGTGGCCTCCCTGGCCCACCTATGGCTCTGCTCTTTGGCGTATATATTACTCCCGAAACCCTAAGACTCGGGGAGCGACCATAGAAATATTCCGCTGCCTCTGCGGGGCGGAAAACTGCAGAGAGAGAAAGAGCTCTCCGCCAGGCAGAAATCTGCTGGGGAAATTCCTTCCCAGAGAGGGGAGATCATCGCCATCAACACCATCATCAAGCTGGACTTCATCGGGATCATCATCTCCACCAGCACCATCATCACCACTCCATACCGCTGTAACAATTGGGTTGAATCTTGCATAGTTCTTAGGGGAAACTTTCTCGGTGTTGATTACTTGTTGTAGTTGATGCTATTGAGTGGAACCATTGAATTATCGTTCATGTTCACATTGTTACTTGTCATTATTTCATCTCTGATCTTGATCCATATGATGTCTTGTGAGTATTTTGTTTAGTTCTTAAGGACATGGGAGAAATCATGTTGTTAGTAGTGGAATTGTGTTGAGAAAGATTCAATGGTTTGATACTTAAGTTGTGGTGTTATTCTTCTAGTGGTGTCATGTGAACGTCGACTACATGACACTTCACCTTTATGGGCCTAGGGGAATGCATTGTGTATTTGTCTACTAATTGTAGGGGTTGCCGGAGTGACAGAAACCCGAACCCCCATTAGGAAACTTTTGCACAAGGGAGGTTAGGATCTCAAAGTTTAAAGTTGTGGTTAGGTTTCTAACTTAATTACTTTCTTGTACTTGCGGATGCTTGAAAGGGGTATAATCACAAGTATGTATTAGTCCTAGTAAGGTCAGTACATTAGCACAGGTTCACCCACACAACACTTGTCAAACTAAAGAAGATTAATCAACTATATGAAGCGAAAGCACTTGATGATATTCCCATGTGTCCTTGAGAACGTTTGGTCATCTTAAGTAATACAACCGGCTTGTCCTTTGCTAAAGAAAGGATTGGGCCACTTGCTGCATTTATGATTATTGTCTTTCATTTACTCGTACTTTATTTACCTGCATTATCAAAAACCCCTAAAAATCCGTTTGCTAAGTATTTACAGAGAATTCCTGCTCCAAGCCACTCGTCAACACCTTCTGCTCCTTGTTGGGTTTGACACTCTTACTTATCGAAAATACTATGATACACCCCCTATACTTGTGGGTCATCAAGACTATTTTCTGGCGCCGTTGCTGGGGAGTGAAGCGTTATTGAAGAGTGGAACTGGTAAAGGAAACTTCTACTGTGAGTATTGTTTATTTCTGTTAGTTACTTTATTTTCAATATGGATAATTCACTTAGTTTCTTATTTGGTAATGCTACTACCACTGCTAAGGTAGTAGATGAACCACCACCTGCTGAAAATGATACTTTCAAAATACCTACAAGAATTATTGATCGTGTTATGGATAACTACTATTTTGGAGATGGAACTGTCCATCCCGGTGATCATTTGCTCTTTATACACGAATTATGCGGGTTGTTCAAGTGTGCAGGTATTACAATCGATCAAGTCAAGAAGAAGTTATTCTCATTATCACTTAAAGGAAGAGCTGAAGAATGGTATAAGCTGCTGAAGAATGGCCAATCTCTTGAATGGGAGGAAGTAGTGCCTCTCTTTTATTCAAAATTTTATCCTCCTAGTGATATTCATAAAGATTGGAATCAAATATACAACTTTTGGCCTCTTGATGGAGAGAGTACAGCTCAAGCTTGGGGGAGATTGAAGTTACTAATGCTCAAATGTCCTATTCATGAGCTCCCTCACAATATTATTATCAATAACTTTTATGCAAGACTTTCTCTTCGTGATAAGGATCTATTGGATGCTTCTTGTGCTGGATCATTTACACGCATGGAAGAAGAAGCTAAATGGGATCGTCTAGACCGTATTCAAGACAATGCTGAAGCATGGGAGAATGATAAAGGAAGAAAGTCAGGTATAAATTATGATTATGAATGCATTAAATCTTTTATGGGAACTGATGAATTTCAAAATATTAGTACTGCTTACGGCCTTGATTCTCAAGTTATTGCAAATTGTCTTAAAGCTTTTGCCTCATACATTGAGATTCCAAAAAAAGGAATGGAACAAGTATCATGCACCATATAAAGATATTGTTGATTGTGTTCCTGCTAGAAGTACTGAATTTTGCACTATTGATCACAACTTACCTGAACCTTATATCGAGAAAATGCCTTTCCCAGATAAGGTAAAGGAGCATTCTATGATAACTAGTGTGATTAATAAAAGTACAAAGAGAGCTGTAAAACCTGATAAACAAATAAACATTAAACCTGCTTCACTAAAAGTGTAGAAGATGGACACATTGTCTTCTGTGAGGATGCTTCTAATATTATCTCACATCCTAATAGAATTAAAAAAGCTAGTGTCCTTGTGCTTTCTGTTAGAATTGGTGATCATTGCTATTCCTTACGAGCTTTACAAAGAAATTATGCATGAAATTAGTCCATGCGAACTAGAAGAAATTGTTGTGGTTATTCAGCTTGCAAATAGAGAGACCATCACTCCAATTGGTATTGTAAGAGATGTGGAAGTTCTTTGTGGTAAGGTTAAATATCTTGCTGATTTTCTAGTACTTGGTTCAGCTGATAGTAAAACCTATCCTATCATTTTTGGTAGACCTTTCTTGAACACGTGTGGAGCCATTATAGACTGTAAAAGGGAGAAAATTTTAACTAAATTTGATGGGGAATCTTATGAGTTTAATTTTTCCAAATTTGCTAAAGTTCCTCGTGAAAATGAAACTCCTAATGAGGATTTTAGAGTTGAACAACTTGCTTCTATTTCTCTTGCTCCTAACAATGCTCTGCAACAATTTATGGAAGATCACGAAAGTGAGATCTTCATGGAAGAAATAAATGAAATTGACGAGATTCTCTGACATCAACCTAAGATGCTTAAACATAACTTGCATGTGGAAGACTTGGGTACCACATTGCCACCTAAAAAGGATCCGGTTTTTGATCTGAAACCTTTACCTGACGATCTTAAATATGCTTACATTGATGATAAGAAAATATATCCTGTCATTATTAGTTCTAAACTTTCAGGGAAGGAAGAGGAAAGATTATTGGAATTATTGAAGAAACACCGAGGAGCTATGGGCTATACCCTTGATGATTTAAAGGGGATTTCTCCTACTATATGTCAGCATGCTATCAATATAGAACCCGATGCAAAACCAGTGGTAGAACATCAACATCATTTAAATCCTAAGATGAAGGAAGTGGTAAGAAACGAGGTATTAAAACTCCTTGATGCTGGTATTATTTATCCTATTGCTGATAGTGAATGGGTTAGTCCTATTCATTGTGTCCCTAAGAATAGTAGTAGGTTATAGGATGTGCATTGATTTTAGAAAGGTTAACAAAGTTACTAAGAAAGATCATTACCCACTACCTTTTATTGATCAAATGTTAGAAAGGTTGTCTAAAAAGACCCATTTTTGTTTTCTTCATAGATACTCTGGGTTTTCTCAAATTGCTGTTAAACAACAAGATCAAGAAAAAACTACTTTTACGTGCCCTTATGGAACCTATGCTTATAGGCGTATGCCTTTTGGTTTGTGTAATGCTCTGACGGCCCAAAATATATCGAGATCGTTGGGGAACCCCAAGAGGAAGGTATGATGAGCACCTCAGCAAGTTTTCCCTCGGTTATGAAATCTAGGTTATCGAACCAGTAGGAGCAAGGAAACACCTCCAAGGTGTTGCTAGCTGAGCTTTGGCAGGGCGCACTACCGGTGCTAGCAGCAACGTGAAATCCTGCACAACACAACCACAGAACTTTGCCCCCAACTTGCGATGAGGTTGTCAATCTCACCGGTTTTGCTGAAAACAAAGGATTAAACGTATCGAGTGGAAGAAAGTAAAAGCTTGCAGAAAGTAAACAAAAAACAGTAAATAGTTGTAGATTGATGGTAAAAGAAAGGACCAGGGTCCATAGTTCACTAGTGGTGGTTCTCCTTAAGATAGATAACATGTTGGGTAACAAATTACAACGGGGCAATTGACAAACATCGAGAAAGCATACATGCATATACTAATCATCTTGACTCCTTTGAGATTTGATTGGGCATTACAACATTATACATAGACCGCCATCCAACTGCATCTATGACTAATAATCCACCTTCAGGTTATCATCCAAACCCCCTCCAGTATTAAGTTGCAAGCAACAGATAATTGCATTACGCATTGCGTGTAAAGTAAACAATACGATTGTTCTATGAACAAATGATTGCTGTTTTCTCCCTAGTAGCAACAACACATCTAGTACCTTAGAGATTTCTGTCACTTCCCTAGATTACTAGAGGCATGAACCCACTATCGAGCATAAATACTAACTCTTGGAGTTGCTAGCATCTACTTGGCCAAGATAGCTACTAACAATGGAAAGCATGCAAGATCACAAATAACAAAGACATGATAGAATCAATAATCAATCTGAAATAGCATCTCAATATCCATCGGATCCCCGCAAACACAACATGTAGGATTATAAATAGTTGATCTTGATCATGAAAGGAGCTCACAAGATCTAAACATGATAGCACAAAGGAGAAGAACCAACCATCTAGCTACTACATGGACCCGTAGTCCAAGGATGAACTACTCACGCATCACACCAGAGGCTTCCATGGTGATGAAGAAGGCCTCTAGGGTGAATTCCCCTCTCCGTCAGGGTGTCGGGAAGAGCTTCAGATCCCTCCCGATCTAGGGATGGAGATGATGGCGGCTACAGACTCTTTCATGGAATTTTGATCGAGTACTTAGGGTTTCTGTATCGTAGGCATCTTATAGTCGGAAGGGAAGGCTGAGGGGGTGCCCTGGGTGGCCAGACCACCCCCTGGCACGGTCCAGGCTAGGCCGCGTGGCCAGGTGGTGTGGCGGCCCCCTGGCCCCTCTCCGTCTTGTATTCTGGCTCCCTGTCCCCCTCGGTGAAAAACTGACTTTAGCTTTTGTCCCGTCCAATTTCGAGAATATTCATTTTCTGACTTTCTGGAACCAAAAACAGCAGAAAATAGGCAGCTGACACTGTGGCATCTTGTTAATAGGTTAGTCCAAGAAAGTGTATGAAAAGTACTCCAAAGTTGGAACAAAACATAAGAAAGTAGATAAAACCAAGCATGGAACATCAAAAATTATGGATACGTTAGCAACGTATCAACATCCCCAAGCTTAACTCATGCTCGTCCTCGAGTAGGTAAGTGATAAAAAGAAAGAATAATTTTTGAGGTGACATGCACCATCATAAACTTGATCAAAGTATTTGTAAAACATTGAAAGCTGGGTCATGGTACTTCAACATAGCATGAAAGATAAAGTTCTAACAATAAGACATAGCAACTATGTTGCAACATGAAAAGGCACAAACAAAATATTCATGAATAACAATGCTTTGCAAGACGTTTGTTTGTTTCACATAAAGAAAACATAGCATAGTGGCATTTAGCTTGTCCCTCATAGAGTAGCAAATATAAATGCATAGGACACCTTCAAAGTTCATAAGAGTGACTAGATACAAGTAGTTTAAGAACAAGCACTATAAAGTTATGCATCAATCAACAAGTCTTGGGACAATGCACATAGAACTAAGAATGGCCACTATGGTCTCAAAGAAGGTGCATAAAGATAGAAGGTGGAGACTCAACATAAAAGTAAAAGAAAGGCCTTCATAGAAGGAAGAAGGGATTCAAGTTTCATAAAGAGCTTCCAAAAATTATGGTACTTATTAGCTTTCAGCTCTCATTGCACTATCATAACCATCTTTAAGGTGATTAAGGTTAAAGTGACACAACTAAGAGGATATGCTTGACAAGTTATAAGCCAAAATCTCATGCCCTTACTTACAAAAACCGAACCTCATGCTACTCAACTTTAGTCACAAGTAAGCTCTAGTCATTGTAAGTACATATGTATCATAAAGAACCGCCAACGGGGTACCCCTTGCACATGATACAGGATCTATCCCATAATCAAAATGACATGGCAAGCAGACAATGAGCATCTCAGTGATCTTTTTATTTGTTATTTGCATAGATTTTTATTGAGGATGCTTCATAGAGTGCTCATTATGGTGATGCTACAAGTTTCCACCATGATTAGGCATGGCTTAGGCTAGCGGCCCAAGCGTTTCTCTAACACACATACAAACTCCATGATCTTACAAGTTCCACTTTTATTTCACACCACCGGGATCCATAAGCAAAAGAACATGATATCAACGGGGTACAAAGTACAAGTGCAATGTTGAAAGTGTTCCCCATGATACATGGTTCTACTAATTTCAACTTATAAAGCGCAAGCATATATGCAACAAAGATGGACACAATTGTTCAAGTTTATTAAATGCAAGAAAATAAAGTGTGCCATCAAGTTTGTGAGAGCTTTAATCACTAATTTTCACATAACAAGTTTAATTTGGAAGGTAGATAAAAACATGAATATACTTGGAATAACAATTGCTAATAGGTAGGTATGGTGGACTCTTTGGAATAACTTGGTTTAAGGAGTTGGATGCATGAGTGGAACTCACACTTGGTTATGGAGGCTAGCAAAAGACTGGGAGCGACAAACTAAGAGAGCACTAATGGCCATAATCATGCAGAGCGACAAAACATCATTGCTTAAAGCATAAAGTGATATTACAAGTCAATAACTAAAGGATAATCAAGGCTGTGGTGACTTTGGATAGTCATAACATGGTTTGAGCATGTGCCAAGTCAACCCAAATAAAGCATCAAAGGAGAATACCACAATACTATGCTTTAATATGCTAAAACAATGCATGATCCTTCCAAGGCACATTAAGCAATCTCAATTGTTGATAACAAGTCATGCTACAGAAAATATTACTAAGCATAAAGCCAAAACAATATCAAGCATGGCATGACAAATCATAGGCCATAGTCAAAAACAAGCTCTCTTTACCACTTAAGCGTCAACTTCCCTACTCTTTTCCAATCCAAACCAAACTATTTGAAAACCAATGTATGAAAGAGGGGGTCCAACCAATTTATTCAGCAAACTAAGAAAACCAAGCAAACAAAAAACCAAAACGAAAACAAAAAATAAGACGCTCCAAGAACAACACAACTGTGCATGAAACAATAAAAATGAAGTGTTTGGAAGAAACCTAGGATTTTTATTGATGAAGAAGGGGATGCCTTGGGCATCCCCAAGCTTTGACGCTTGTACTTCTTGGATATTTCTTGGGGTGACATGCGTGGCATCCCCAAACTTGAACTTTAGTCCATTCTTCATCTCATTACCCATTCCTTCCATACACCTGAAAATTTTCCTTCATACAAAACTTCACACAATCTTTATTAGCAACATTAGTGCACTCAAGATAATAAGTCTTTGGGTTCAGTTAAAACACCAATTAAACTTCCAATAAAACACAAGATACTGTAGCACTTCCCTAAAAAAGCTCAATTCCCCAAAAGAACTCAAAAAGGAACGAACAAGAAGCAAATGCAAATAATGGCAGAAATCTGTCAAAACAGATCAGCAGGTAAAGTCGAATTTTTTCGAAGATCTTCTGTTGCTCAAATCAAAAAGTGTTGAACTAACTAAAGTTAGATAACAACCTGGGGCAGAAGAACAAAAATTCACGCCTCAAAACGACCTACAGAGATTTTACATGAATTTTTACGGTGAAGAACAAAAATCTGTTTTGGGACAACAACTTTCCCAAGCATTTCTTCTCTCTCATTAGAGGTTACTCTTGGCACAAAAAGCAAATAAAAAGGATAAGGAGCGGTTATTACAGAGGTAATAACTTCCAAGACTCATCTAACACTTTTGCTTTATCTCCCAATAAGTAATTTTCTTTAACGCCTTTAAGTTAGGCATAAGAATCAAGAAAAAGAATCAAGTGTTTTCAAATGAAGAAGCATTAAGAGCAAATTTTGTTTTCATAGGAGAAGCAAAAGAAATCTTCTATCTCTTCTTAGGGAAGTGTTCTATACCTTTCTTGAGTGGGAGTTGATATTTAATGTTGCCTTCTTTTATATCAATAATGGCACCAACAGTTCTAAGAAAAGGTCTTCACAAAGTAATAGGACAAGAAGCATTGCATTCAACATCCAAAACATAGAAATCAATGGGGACATAAGCATTGTTAACCATAATAAGAACATCATTAAGACTCCCCATGAGTTTCGTTTTAGCATTATCATCAAGTGGGACATTCAAATAACAATCTTCAAGTGGTGGCAAATCAAGCATATCATAAACCTTTCTAGGCATAATAGAAACACTACTATCAATACCACATAAAGCTTTGAAATCAGAATCGTTCACTTTCATATTAATGATGGGTTCCCAACCATCTTCTTGTTTCATAGGAATAGAAGCTTTATGTTTCATCTTTTCTTCTTTGATTTTTATGAGAGCATCAGTAATGTGTTTTGTAAAAGCCATATTCATAGCACTATCATTAGGACTTTTAGCAAGCTTTTGTAGGAACTTAATAACTTCAGAGATATTGCAACCATCAAGATCAAAATCATAATTATCATCTAAAGTAGTAGAGCTATTACTAGCTTCAACACTAGTGGTAGTGATAGTAGAAACACTAATGTTTCTAGAAATTTCATCTTCTCTCTCCCACTTAGCATGCAATTCAGCTAGTAATATAACATTTTCATCAATTCTAACTTGTATGGCATTAGTAGCAGCAAAGGGATTCTCAATAGTTTCAGGTTTAGCAGCCCTTTTATTCAAAGAAGATTGTGCTTCAGCCAATGATGCTATATTTCTTTCAGCATTAGAGAGTTTTTCCTCAATAGTTTTATTAAAAGCAATTTGTTTACTGATAAAATCTTTAAGCATAACTTCAAGTTCAGAGGGAGCACTCCTATTATTGTTGTAGGAATTGCCATAAGCATTGCCATTGTTGGGAGGATATGGCATGTAGTTGTTATTACCAAAATTGTTCCTATAGGCATTTTTGCTAAAATTATTATTTCTTATAAAGTTCACATAAACTTGCTCTTCTTGAGCAACCAAAGAGGCTAAGGGACCATGATTTGGATCAATATGAGCCTTCCCATTAACAAGCATAGACATAATAACATCAATTTTATCACTCAAGGAGGAGGTACCTTCTTACCTTGTGGAGCTCTTTCAGTGTGCCATTCAGAAAAATTAACCATCATATTATCCAGAAGCTTTGTTGTAGCACCCAAAGTAATGGTCATAAAGGTACCTCCAGCAGCAGAATCCAATAGAGTTCTTAAGAATAGTTCAATCCTGCATAAAAGGTTTGGATGATCATCCAAGCAGTTAGTCCATGAGTGGGACAATTCTTTACCAAAGATTTCATTCTTTCCCAAGCTTGAGCAACATGTTCATTATCAGATTGTTTAAACTTCATTATTTCACTTCTCATAGATATAATCTTAGCAGGTGGATATTATTTTCAAATGAAAGCATCTTTGCATTTAGTCCAAGAATCAATACTATTCCTAGTTAAGGAATTCAACCATTCTTTAGCTTTTCCTCTCAAAGAGAAAGGAAACAATTTAAGCTTAATAATATCCCCATCTATATCCCTATGCTTTTGCATCTCACAAAGTTCAACAAAGTTATTTAGATGAGCAGCAGCATCTTCATTACCAATACCAGAAAATTGTTCCCTGATAACAAGATTGAGCAAAGCAGGTTTAATTTCAAAGAAAGTCGCTTCAAGAACAGGTGGAGCAATAGGTGTGCACATGAAATCATTGTTGTTGGTGCTAGTGAAGTCACACAACTTAGTGTTTTCAAGAGTAGTCATTTTTTGTGTTTTTAATCAAGAAAGCAAACTAGTGAAACTAATTTTTTTGTGTGTTTTTGGTAAAGAAACAAGCAAACAAAGCAAAAATAAACTAAGAAAAACAAAAACAACAAAGTAAAGAGATTGGTTATGAGGGACTCCCCTTGTGAAGATGTCCTTGACTCCCCGGGGACGGCGCCAGAAAAATAGCTTGACGGCCCAAAATATATCGAGCTCGTTGGGGAACCCCAAGAGGAAGGTATGATGAGCACAGCAGCAAGTTTTCCCTCAGTTATGAAACCAAGGTTATCGAACCAGTAGGAGCAAGGAAGCACCTCCAAGGTGTTGCTAGTTGAGCTTTGGCAGGGCGCACTACCGGTGCTAGCAGCAACGTGGAATCCTGCACAACACAACCATATAACTTTGCCCCCAACTTGCGATGAGCTTGTCAATCTCACCGGTTTTGCTAAAAATAAAGGATTAAACGTATCGAGTGGAAGAAAGTAAAAGCTTGCAGAAAGTAAACAGAAAATAGTAAACAGTTTTAGATTGATGGTAAAAGAAAGGACCGGGGTCCATAGTTCACTAGTGGTGGTTCTCCTTAAGATAGATAACATGTTGGGGAACAAATTACAGCGGGGCAATTGACAAACATCGAGAAAGCATACATGCATATACTAATCATCTTGACTCCTTTGAGATTTGATTGGGCATTACAACATTATACATAGACCGCCATCCAACTGCATCTATGACTAATAATCCACCTTCAGGTTATCATCTGAACCCCCTCCAGTATTAAGTTGCAAGCAACAGATAATTGCATTATGCATTGCGTGTAAAGTAAACAATACGATTGTTCTATAAGAAAAGGATTGCTATTTTCTCCCTAGTAGCAATAGCACACCTAGTACCTTAGAGCTTTCTGTCACTTCCCCAGATTACTAGAGACATGAACCCACTATCGAGCATAAATACTAACTCTTGGAGTTGCTAGCATCTACTTGGCCAAGATAGCTACTAACAACGAAAAGCATGCAAGATCACAAATAACAAAGACATGATAGAATCAATAATCAATCTGAAATAGCATCTCAATATCCATCGGATCCCCGCAAACACAACATGTAGGATTACAAATAGATGATCTTTATCATGAACGGAGCTCCCAAGATCTAAACATGATAGCACAAAGGAGAAGAACAAACCATCTAGGTACTACATGGACCCATAGTCCAAGGATGAACTACTCACGCATCACACCGGAGGCTTGCATGGTGATGAAGAAGGCCTCCAGGGTGAATTCCCCTCTCCGACAGGGTGCCGGGAAGAGCTTCAGATCCCTCCCTATCTAGGGATGGAGATGACGGCGGCTACATACTCTTTCATGGAATTTTGATCGAGTACTTAGGGTTTCTGTATCGGAGGCATCTTATAGTCAGAAGGGGAGGCCGAGGGGGTGCCCTGGGTGGCCAGACCACCCCTGGCGCGGGCTAGGCTAGGCCACGTGGCCAGGTGGTGTGGTGGCCCCCTTGCCGCTCTCCGTCTCGTATTCTGGCTCCTTGTCCCCCTCGGTGAAAAACTGACTTTGGCTTTTGTCCCGTCCAATTCCGAGAATATTCATTTTCTGACTTTCTGGAACCAAAAACAGCAGAAAATAGGCAGCTGGCACTATGGCATCTTGTTAATAGGTTAGTCCAAGAAAGTGTATGAAAAGTACTCCAAAGTTGGAACAAAACATAAGAAATTAGATAAAACCAAGCATGGAACATCAAAAATTATGGATACGTTAGCAGCGTATCATGCTCCTGCTACTTTTCAAAGATGCATGTCTGCTATCTTTCATGATTTTTGTGAGGAAATTGTGGAAATATTCATGGACGACTTTTCCGTCTATGGAACTTTTTTTGATAATTGTCTGCACAACCTTGATAAAGTTTTGAAGAGATGTGAAGAAACTAATCTTGTTCTTAATTGGGAGAAATGTCATTTCATGGTCAATGAAGGAATTGTCCTTGGACATAAAATTTCCAAAAGAGGCATTGAAGTTAACATAGCCAAAGTTGAAGCAATTGAGAAAATGCCCTGTCCTAGAGACATCAAAGGTATTCGTAGTATCCTTGGTCATGCTGGTTTCTATAGAAGGTTTACTAAAGATTTCTCAAAGATATCAAAACCCCTTACCAATCTTCTCCAAAAAGATGTACCCTTTGTTTTTGATGATGATTGTAAGGAAGCTTTTGAAACTCTAAAGAATGCGTTAACTACTGCTCCTATTGTCCAACCACCTGATTGGAACTTACCCTTTGAAATCATGTGCGATGCTAGCGATTTTGCTCTAGGTGCTGTTCTTGGGCAACGAGTAGATAAAAAGTTAAATGTTATCCATTATGCTAGTAAAACTCTTGACGCTGCTCAAAAGAATAATGCTACTACTGAAAAAGAGTTCTTAGCTGTTGTGTTTGCTTGTGATAAGTTTAGACCTTATATTGTTGATTCAAAAGTTACCATTCATACTGATCATGCTGCTATTAAGTACCGTATGACAAAAAAAGATGCTAAGACTAGGCTTATTAGATGGGTGCTGCTTTTACAAGAGTTTGACCTACATATTGTAGATAGGAAAGGTGCTGAAAATCCTGTTGCTGATAATTTATCTTGATTGGAAAACATCTCTTTTGATCCTATGCCTGTTAATGATAGTTTCCCAAATGAACAGTTGGCTGCAGTAGGGGTAAGCTTGCTAGGGAGCCCTTGGTATGCTGATTATGCTAACTTTATTGTCTCCAAGTATTTGCCTCCAACTTTTACAACCCAGCAAAGAAGGAAGTTCTTTTACGATTTGAGGCATTATTTTTGGGATGACCCACATTTATATAAAAAGGGAGTAAATGGTACTATGCGAAGATGTGTTCCAGAATATGAACAAATGGAGATATTGCGGAAATGTCACGGTAGTGCATATGGAGGACATCATGCGGGAGATAGAACCGCACAAAAGGTACTACAATCAGGTTTTTACTGGCCTACCCTTTTTAAAGACGCAAGAAAAATTGTCTTATCATGTGATGAGTGTCAACGAGTTGGTAATATTTCTGGATGCAATGAGATGCCAATGAATTACTCTCTTGTTATTGAACCATTTGATTGTTGGGGATTCGACTTTATGGGTCATTTTCCCCTTCGAAAGGTTATACTCATATTCTCGTTACTATTGACTATGTTACTAAGTGGGTAGAAGCCATACCTACGAAAAGTGCTGATGGTGAGACCTCTTTAAAAATGCTTAAGGATATTATATTTCCTATGTTTGGAGTGCCCAGGTATCTTATGACTGATGGAGGCTCTCATTTCATTCATGGTGGATTTAGAAAGACCCTTGCTAAATATGATGTTAATCATAGAATTACTTCATCTTATTGATACGTTGCTAACGTATCTATAATTTTTGATGTTCCATGCCTGTTTTATATCTACTTTCTTATGTTTTGTCCACACTTTGGAGTATTTTTATACACTTTCTTGGACTAACCTATTAACAAGATGCCACAGTGCCAGCTGCCTATTTTCTGTTGTTTTTGGTTCCACGAAAGTCAGAAAATGAATATTCTCGGAATTGGATGGGACAAAAGCCAAAGTCAATATTTCACCGAGGGGGACACGGAGCTAGAAGACGAGACGGAGAGGGGCCAGAGGCCGGCCACACAACCTGGCCACGCGGCCAGGCCTGGCCCACGCCAGGGGGTGGTGTGGCCGCCTAGGGCACCCCCTCGGCCTCCCCTTTCGCCTATATATCGCCTCCGATACAGAAACCCTAAGTACCCGACAAAAATTCCACGAAAGAGTCTCTAGCCGCCGTTATCTCCATCCCTAGATCAGGAGGGATCTGATTCCCAGCACCCTGCCGGAGGGGAGAATTCACCCTGGAGGCCTTCTTCATCACCATGCCTGCCTCCGGTGTGATGCGTGAGTAGTTCATCCCTGGACTACGGGTCCATGTAGTAGCTAGATGGTTGGTTCTTATCCTTTGTGCTATCATGTTTAGATCTTGTGAGCTCCGTTCATGATCAAGATCATCTATTTGTAATCCTACATGTTGTGTTTGCAGGGATCCGATGGATATTGAGATGGTATTTTAGATTGATTATTGATTTTATCATGTCTTTGTTATTTGTGATCTTGCATGCTCTCCGTTGTTAGTAGCTATCTTGTCCGAGTAGATGCTAGCAACTCCAAGAGGGAGTATTTATGCTCGATAGTGGGTTCATGCCTCTAGTAATCTGGGGAAGTGACAGAAATCTCTAAGGTACTAGATGTGCTGTTGCTACTAGGGAGAAAACAGCAATCCTTTGTTCATAGAACAATCGTATTGTTTACTTTACACACAATGCTTAATGCAATTATTTGTTGCTTGCAACTTAATACTGGAGGGGGTTCAGATGATAACCCGAAGGTGGATTATTAGTCATAGATGCAGTTGGATTACGGTCTTTGTATAATGTTGTAATGCCCAATCAAATCTCATAGGAGTCAAGATGATTAGTATATGCATGTATGCTTTCTCGATGTTTGGCAATTGCCCCGCTGTAATTTGTTCACCCAACATGTCATCTATCTTAAGGAGAATCACCACTAGTGAAATATGGATCCCGGTCCTTTCTTTTACCATCAATCTACAATCTACTATTTAATGTTTTCTGTTTACTTTCTGCAAGCTATTACTATCTTCCACACAATACGTTTAATCCTTTGTTTTTAGCATAACCGGTGAGATTGACAACCTCACTGAGTTGGGGGCAAAGTTCTGTGATTGTGTTATGCAGGATCCCAAGTTGGAAACAACACCTTGGAGGTGTTTCCTTGCTCCTACTGGTTCGATAACCTTGGTTTCATAACTAAGGGAAAACTTGTTGCTATACTCATCATAACTTCATCTTGGGGTTCCCCAACAAGCTCATCATCTTGAGTAAGCAAGACTTTTTCTGGTGCGTTGCCGGGGAGTCAAGGACATCTTCACAAGGGGAGTCCCTCATAACCAATCTCTTTACTTTGTTTTATTTGTTTTGCTTAGTTTATTTTCTGCTTTGTTTGCTTGTTTCTTTATCAAAAACACACACAAAATAGTTATACTAAGTTTGCTTTATTTATTAAAAACACACAAAAAAATGACTACTCTTGAAAACACTAAGTTGTGTGACTTCACTAGCACCAACAACAATGATTTCATGTGCACACCTATTGCTCCACCTATTCCTGAAGCTACTTTCTTTGAAATTAAACCTGCTTTGCTTAATCTTGTTATGAGAGAACAATTTTCTGGAATTGGTATTGAAGATGTTGCTGCTCATCTTAATAACTCTATTGAACTTTGTGAGATGCAAAAACATAGGGATATAGATGGGGATATTATTAAGCTCAAATTGTTTCCTTTCTCTTTGAGAGGAAAAGCTAAAGAATGGTTGCAATCCCTAACTAGAAATAGTATTGATTCTTGGACTATATGCAAAGATGCTTTCATTGGAAAATACTATCCTCCTGCTAAGATTATATCTATGAGAAGTGAAAGAATGAAATTTAAACAATCTGGTAATGAACATGTTGCTCAAGCTTGGGAAAGAATGAAATCTTTGGTAAAGAATTGTCCCACTCATGGACTGTCTGCTTCGATGATTATCCAAACCTTTTATGTAGGATTGAACTATTCTTCAAGAAATATATTGGCCTCTGCTGCTGGAGGTACCTTTATGACCATCACTTTGGGTGCTACAACAAAGCTTCTAGATAATATGATGGTTAACTATTCTGAATGGCATACTGAGAGAGCTCCACAACGTAAGAAGGTAAATTATGTTGAAGAAACCTCCTCCTTGAGTGATAAAATTGATGTTGTTATGTCTATGCTTGTTAATGGGAAAGCTCATATTGACCCAAATCATGTTCCCTTAGCCCCTCTAGTTGCTCAAGAAGAGCAAGTTGATGTGAAATCTATAAGAAATAATAAATTTGGTAACAATGCTTATGGTAATAACAATTATAGGCCTTACCCTCCTAATGATACTTATGGTTATCATGGCAAACCTGGAATACCTAGTGAAGGAAGAATTTTAGAAGTTGAAAGAGCCACTAAGAATTTCATGCAAATGCAATATGAGTAGAATAAATTATTTACTAAAACCATGGAGGAACAGTCTACTATCTTGAAAAATATTAGCCATCAACTTGAGAGTTTAAATTGGGAAATTCCTAGTTTGCAATTAAAACTTTCTAAAGTTGAAAGAAATATCATATTTGTCTGAAGCACAATCCTCTTTAAGTAACAAAATGGCTGCTAAACCTGAAACTATTGAAAATCCCTTTGCTGCTACTAATGCCATACAAGTTAGAATTGATGAAAATGTTAGACTATTAGCTGAATTGCATGCTAAGTGGGAAAGAGAAGATGAAATTGCTAGAAATATTAGTATTTCTACTATCACCACCACTAATGTTGAAGCTAGTAAACCCAATGGAACCTTTTCTAATAAAAATGTTGAAATCCTTCGAAATATGGGAAACAGTAGCTCTAATACTTTAGACGATAATTATGATTTTGATCTTGATGGTTGTAATATCTCTGAAGTAATTATGTTCCTACAAAAGCTTGCTAAAAGTCCTAATGCTAGTGCCATGAATATGGCTTTTACAAAACACATTACTGATGCTCTCATAAAAATTAAAAAAGAAAAGACGAACATAAAGCTTACATTCCTATGAAAATAGAGGATGGTTGGGAACCCATCATTAATATGAAAGTGAATGATTTTGATCTCAAAGCTTTATGTGATCTTGATAGTAGTGTTTCTATTATGCCTAAAGGATTTATGAAATGCTTGATTTGCCACCGTTGGAAGATAGTTATTTAAATGTCCCACTTGATGATAATGCTAAAAAGAAACTCATGGGGAGTATTAATGATGTCCTTATTATGGTTAACAATGCCTATGTCCCCGTTGATTTCTATGTTTTGGATGTTGAATGCAATGCTTCTTGTCCTATTACTTTGGGAAGACTTTTTCTTAGAACTGTTGGTGCCATTATTGATATGAAAGAAGGCACCATTAAATATCAACTCCCACTCAAGAAAGGTATAGAACACTTCCCTAAGAAGAGAGAGAAGATTCCTTTTACCTCTCCTATTAAAACAAAATTTGCTCTTAATGCTTCTTCATTTGAGAATACTTGATTCCTTTCTTGCTTCTTATGCCTAACTTAAAGGCGTTAAAGAAAAGTACTTATTAGGAGATAACCCAAAAGTTTTAGTTGAGTCTTGGAAGTTATTGCTTCATTAATAACCTCTCATTATCCTTTTTATTTGCTTTTTGTGCCAAGAGTAACCTTTAACGAGAGAGAAGTAATGCTTGGGAAAGTTGCTGTCCGGAAACAGATTTTTGTGCTTCGCTGTAAAAATTCGTGTAAAATCTCTGCATGTCGGTTTGAGCTGTAATGTTTTGTGCTTTTGACCCAGATTGTTAGCCAACTTTCGTTAGTTCAACACTTTTCAATTTGATCAACAAAAAGTCTTCGAAAAAATTGGTTTTTACCTGCTAGTCTGTTTTGACAGATTTCTGCCATTATTTGCATTTGCTTCTTGTTGATTCGTTTTTGGGTTCTTTTTGGGGAATTGAGCTTTTTGAGGGAAGTGCTGCAGTATCTTGTGTTTTAATGGAAGTTTTATTTGTATTGGAACTTAACCCTAAGACTTATTATCTTGAGTACACTAATGTTGCTAATAAAGATTGTGTGGAGTTTTGTATGAAGAAAATTTTCAGGTGTATGGAAAGAATGATGTAATGAGATGAAGAATGGACTAAAGCTCAAGATTGGGGATGCCACGCGTGTCACCCCAAGAAATATCCAAGAAGTACAAGCGTCAAAGCTTGGGGATGCCCAAGGCATCCCCTTCTTCATCAATAAAAATCTCAGGTTTCTTCCAAACACTTCATTTTTATTGTTTCATGCACAATTGTGTTGTTCTTGGAGCGTCTTTGTTTTTTGTTTTTGGTTTTCGTTTGCTTACTTTGCTTGAATAAATTGGTTGGACCCCCGTATTCATACATTAGTTTTCAAATAAGTTTAGTTTGGATTGGAAAAGAGTAGGAAAAGTTCATGCTTAAGTGGTAAAAGGAGCTTGTTTTTGATTGTGGCCTATGCTTTGTCATGTCATACTTGATATTGTTTTGGCTTTATACTTAGTGATTTTTGCTGTAGCATGACATGTTATAAACAATTGAGATTGCTTAATGTGCCTTGAAAGAATCATGCGTTGTTTTAGCATATTAAAGCATAGTATTGTGGTATTCTCCTTTGATGCTTTATTTGGGTTGACTTGGCGCATGCTCACACCATGTTATGACTATAACAAGTCACCATGTTATGACTATAACAAGTCACCATAGCCTCTATGATCCTTTAGTTTTCGATTTGTAATATCACTTTATGCTTCAATTAATGATGTTTTGTCGCTTTGCATGATTATGGCCAGTATTGCTCTCTTAGTTGGTCGCTCCCAGTCTTTTGCTAGCCTCCATAAACTAGTATGAGTTCCACTCATGCATCCAACTCCAAATAAAACCAAGTTATTCCAAAGAGTCCACCATACCAACCTATTAGCATTTGCTATTCCAAGTATATTCATGTTTTTATCTACCTTCCGAATTAAACTTGTTATGTAAAAATTAGTGATTAAAGCTCTCACGAACTTGATGGCACACTTTACTTTTCTTGCCCCTAATAAACTTGAACCATTGTGTCATCTATGTTGTATGTGCTTGCACTTGTATGTTGGGAATTAGCAGAACCATGCTGTCATGGGGAACGCTTTCAACATTGCACTTGTACATTGTATCCAGTTGATATCATGCTCTTTTGTCTATGGATGTTGTCAGTGTGAAATGAAAGGGGAGCTTGTAAGTCCATGGAGTTATGTATGTGTGTTAGAGAAACGCCTAGGCCGCTGGTCTAATCCATGCCTAATCATGGTGGAAACCTGCAGCATAACCATAATGAGCAATCTATGAAGCATTCTTCTTATAAAAAAGAGATAGAGATTGAGAAAAAAAGAAAAAAAGAGATGAGAAAAGAGGAAAGAGAGAAAAAATCACCATTTTCCCGTGGTAAATAAGAAGATTGCTGAGATGCTTGTTGTCTGCTTGCCTTGTCATTTTGATATGTGGATTCTTCCGTATCATCGGGCAAGGGGTACCCCGTTGGCGTCTCTATGATACACATGTCTTACTATGACAAGAACTTATCGGTAACTAAACTTGAGTAGCATGAGGAGAGGCCCCCGTATTCAAGGGACATGAGATTGCCAACTTATACTTTGTCAAGCATATAGTCCATAGTTTGTTCACTTTAACCTTAATCACTTCAATATGCTTATGATAGGGGCAATGAGAGCTGAAATCTAATAGTACCATAATTTTCGGAAGCTCTTTATAAAACTTGAATCCTTGCTTCCTTCTATGAAGGCCTTTCTTTTACTTTTATGTTGAGTCTCCATCTTCTATCTTTATGCACCTATTGAGAGAGCATAGTGACCATTCTTAGTTTAATGTGCATTGTCTCAAGACTTGTTGATTGATGCATAACTTTGATATTGCTTGTTCTTAAACTACTTGTATCTAGTCACCCTTATGAACTTTGAAGGTGTCCTATGCATTTATGTTTTGCTACACTATGAGGGACAAGCTGAATACCATTCTTATTATGTTTTCTTTATGTGAAACAAACAAACGTCTTGCAAAGCATTGTTATTCATGAATCTTTTGTTTGTGCCTTTTCATGTTACAACATACTTGCTATGTCTTATTGTTAGAACTATATCTTTTATGCTATGTCAAAGTACTATGATCCCAGCTATCAATGTTTTACAAATATTTTGATCAAGTTTATGATGGTGCATGTCACCTCAAAAATTATTCTTTCTTTTTATCACTTACCTACTCAAGGACGAGTAGGCGTTAAGCTTGGGGATGTTGATACGTTGCTAACGTATCTATAATTTTTGATGTTCCATGCTTATTTTATATCTACTTTCTTATGTTTTGTCCACACTTTGGAGTATTTTTATACACTTTCTTGGACTAACCTATTAACAAGATGCCACATTGCTAGCTGCCTGTTTTCTGCTGTTTTTGGTTCTAGAAAGTCAGAAAACGAATATTCTCGGAATTGGACGGGACAAAAGCCAAAGTCAATATTTCACTGAGGGGGACACGGAGCCAGAAGACGAGATAGAGAGGGGCCAGAGGCCGGCCACACCAACTAGCCGCACGGCCAGGCCTGGCCCGCACCAGGGGGTGGTGTGGCCGCCTAGGGCACCCCCTTGTCCTCCCCTTTCGCTTATATATCGCCTCCGATACAGAAACCCTAAGTACCCGATCAAAATTCCACGAAAGAGTCTATAGCGGCCGTCATCTCCATCCCTAGATCAGGAGGGATCTGAAGCTCTTCCCGGCACCCTGCCGGAGGGGAGAATTCATCCTGGAGGCCTTCTTCATCACCATGCCTGCCTCCAGTGTGATGCGTGAGTAGTTCATCCCTGGGCTACAGGTCCATGTAGTAGCTAGATGGTTGGTTCTTCTCCTTTGTGCAATCATGTTTAGATCTTGCGAGCTCCGTTCATGATCAAGATCATCTATTTGTAATCCTACATGTTGTGTTTGCGGGGATCCGATGGATATTGAGATGCTATTTCAGATTGATTATTGATTTTATCATGTCTTTGTTATTTGTGATCTTGCATGCTCTCCGTTGTTAGTAGCTATCTTGGCCGAGTAGATGCTAGCAACTCCAAGAGGGAGTATTTATGCTCAATAGTGGGTTCAGGCCTCTAATAATCTGGGGAAGTGACAGAAATCTCTAAGGTACTAGATGTGCTCTTGCTACTAGGGAGAAAACATCAATCCTTTGTTCATAGAACAATCGTATTGTTTACTTTACACACAATGCTTAATGCAATTATCTGTTGCTTGCAATTTAATACTGGAGGGGGTTCGGATGATAACTTCATAGATGCAGTTGGATTACGATTTATGTATAATATTGTAATGCCCAATCAAATCTCATAGGAGTCAAGATGATTAGTATATGCATGTATGCTTTATCGATGTTTGTCAATTGCCCCGCTGTAATTTGTTCACCCAACATGGCATCTATATTAAGGAGAATCACCACTAGTGAACTATGGATCCCGGTCCTTTCTTTTACCATCAATCTACAATCTACTATTTACTGTTTTCAGTTTAATTTCTGCAAGCTATTACTATCTTCCACACAATACGTTTAATCCTTTGTTTTCAGCAAAACCGGTGAGATTGACAACCTCACTGAGTTGGGGCAAAGTTCTGTGATTGTGTTGTGCAGGATTCCAAGTTGGAAACAACACCTTGAAGGTGTTTCCTTGCTCCTACTGGTTCGATAACCTTGGTTTAATAACTAAGGGAAAACTTGTTGCTATACTCATCATACCTTCCTCTTGGGGTTCCCCAACGAGCTCATCATCTTGAGTAAGCACTTATCATCCCTAAACTAGTGGGCACGTAGAACTATCAAATAGAGAAATTAAATCCATCTTGCAAAAGAATGTTAATAGATCTAGAAAAAATGGGCTAAAAAGTTGAATGATGCTTTATGGGCTTATAGAACTAGTTATAAAAATCCTATGGGAATGTCTCCTTACAAAATGGTTCATGGGAAAGCTTGCCACCTTCCTTTAGAATTAGAACACAAAGCTTATTGCGCAGTGAAAGAACTTAATAGAGATTTCAAACTTGCTGGTGAGAAAATATTATTAGACTTAAGTTCGTTGGATGAATGGAGGAGTGAAGCATATGAAAATGCTAGACTCTTTAAAGAAAAAGTTAAAAGATGGCATGACAGGAGAATTCTTAAGAGAGAGTTCCATGTTGGTGAGAAGGTTCTATTGTATAGGCCTCGTCTCAGATTTTTTGCAGGGAAACTACCTCAAAATGGGAAGGACCTTTTGTTATTGAAGAAGTGTATCGTTTAGGTGCAATAAAAATTTCTTCTTTAAAAGATAATACTACACAAGTGGTGAATGGTCAGAGACTCAAGCACTATATTTCTGGAGATTCTTACAATGAAGATATTGATGTTATTCAAATGGTGACTCCGGAAAAATTTATCAAAGACCAAGTTCAGAGACCTGCAGAGTATGTTTTCGAATAGGTAACAGTTCTGGTAAGAAAAGGTCCACGAAAAATCTATCAAGTTATATTTTTGTAGTTTTTATCTAACAAGGAAAGCAATGAGTCGAAAGAGGGACGGAAACGGAGCCAGGGTGGCTCACATCACCCCATGGTGCGGGCCCACCTGGCCACGCCACCAGGGGTGTGGCCACCCTGGAGCCCGTCTCCGACCCGTTTTCTCCCAGTACCTTCCTTTTGTTGTCAAACTTCATAATATATAATCTCCTAGATCCCCCGAGGTTCGTATATCGTGTTCTCGTCTTTTTTATTTTCGATCTGTTTCTGTCAGGAACTATTCTTAAAAGTTTAGAGGCACAATAGTCTCCTCCAATAATAAGGGCAAGGGGCCTGTGGAAGATGATCTCCAAGACCTTGAGCAGGAGGAGGATGTCGAGAGTGAAGTTGAAGAGGAGGCAAAGGAAGACCAGCATCCGCACACCAGCACCACCATTGCAAGCATTGGAGTGGTGGAAAATCCTGCCAGGTTCAAAAGGACTACATGGATGTCCACTGGAGGGAGGACTCCGCGTCATTGCTTAGCTTCACAGTCACCTCCTCCACGCACCAAGAATCCCTTCCATACCCTTATTCATGAGCATCAATTCCAGAATATGCCCAAGGAAAAATTACCCTCCAATTGGGATATGCCTTGTTCTAACCATGCAGGAAAAGATTACTTCAAGGAGGAAGAGTGGGGAAAGAATCGTACGAGTTGCGATTCACAACCCGACATGATCATGAACCGCACTGAACACAACTCGGAGTTAATTCGTACTCTCACCTTAGAGATTGAGAACTTGAGGGAATTGATTAAAAAGCTCATCGAGAGAACACCACCACCACCGAAGGAGTAATTTGTCATCGGGTTTTGGCATCCCCTTGGCTTGTTCCAAGATTGGGGGAGTGTCGTGGTATCACATCACTATCTTTTATCTTTTTACCTTTTCAGTAGAGTCATATGATGAATAGAGAAGTTATCATATATGATGGTTTGCATTATGGAAGTGTCCCCCCTCTAGTTAGATATCTATGTATCCCTTGGTGTGAGTTGCCGTTATGGAATATTAATGAGAAGTTCTATCATTTACTCTTTTGCATATCTTATATTAATTTTCAATTGCTATTATATGATTGATCTTGTTGTTAGTATTGGTATCACTTTGGGAACATTAAGTAAATTTAGTTGGTTTTGGCAAACCTGGCTCGGTCAGTAGCAACACTATTCTGAGAATTGAATGAAAAAGAGAAAAGTACTTTCAAGAAATATAATTTCATCATCTTTCTTTCTTGATTGGCTCATAAGCTTAGTATTCTCTAGTTAAGATCTTTTGTTCTTCCAAGGAAGATTGCATGTTTGTTTTTATCACATGTATGTTTGTTTGTTTCCTTCAACTCTTATGCTTGCTACCCAGCCTTGCTAGCCAAAAACCTGTACTGAGAGGGAATGCTTCTCGTGCATCCAATCCTTAAACCAAAATCTATGCCATTTGTGTCCACCATACCTACCTATTAGCATTATTGCTATTCCAAGTAAATTCATGTTTTTATCTACCTTCCGAATTAAACTTGTTATGTGAAAATTATTGATTAAAGCTCTCACGAACTTGATGGCACACTACTTTTCTTGCACTTAATAAACTTGAACCATTGTGCCCATTTATATTGTGTATATGCTTGCGTTTTGTAAGTTGGGAATTAGCAGAACCATGCTGTCATGGGGAACGCTTTCAACATTACACTTTATTTAGTTGATATCATGTTCTTTTGCTTATAGATCCCGGTAGTGTGAAATGAAAGGGGAGCTTGTAAGGCTCATGGAGTTCGTATATGTGTTAGAGAAACACCTGGGCGGCTGGTCCAATCCATGCCTAATCATGGTGGAAACCTGCAGCGTAACCATAATGAGCAATCTATGAAGCATCGTCTTTATAAAAAAAGAAGCCTATGCAAATAGGAAAGAAAAAAAAGAGAAAAAAAAGAGATACCTATGCAAATAGGAAATAAAAGGATGCTGAGATGCTTATTGTCTGCTTGCCTTGTCATTTTGATATGGGGATTCTTCCATATCATCGAGCAAGGGGTACCCCGTTGGTGGTTCTCTATGATACACATGTACTTACAATGACAAGAACTTACTTGTGACTAAACTTGAGTAGCATGAGGAACGGTCTTCGTAAGCACGGGGCATGATATTTTCAACTTATAACTTGTCAAGCATATCCTCATATTTGATCACTTTAACCTTAATCACCTAAAGATGCTTATGATAGGGGAAATGAGAGCTCAAAGCTAATAAGTACCATAATTTTTGGAAGCTCTTTATGAAACTTGAAATCCCTGCTTCCCTCTGCGAAGGGCCTATCTTTTACTTTTTAGTTGAGTAAGTGAACCTATTCCCTTCTATCTCAGCAAGTATTTTGAGTTGATGTGTTTCATTCATTGATATGATGATTTATTCAATCATGTTTCTTATGTTCCTTGTTTTGCACATTGCTCTTATCTTAGTGAGTATTACTTTGAAAGATATCATTGAAAACCCCATTATGTTTGAACTCCTGCAGATTGTTAACTATTCTTTGACAAAGAGCAAAGTTCGCCATTACCAATTATGATTTACTTTGTGTATATTTATTGTGTTTCCTTTACTTATTACAAGTTAAGTTATATAATGGTTAGTTGTCTGCTATTATGATTTGTGTATTGATGAATGTGATGCTTCTTGTCCGTATTCTTTTATCGAAACTTCACTCCATAAACCTGAGGTAATGTTTACTGAGCTCAATTTTCGCTTGGGGACAAGCGAAGTCTAAGCTTGGGGGGAGTTGATACGTCCATTTTCCATCACTATTCTATATCATAATGTACTGTTATTCATTGATATATTTCATATTAAGAGATGATACTTATGTTATTTCATCTATTTTTGTATGGTTGATGACTTTTGGAGGATGGACCACTGAAGTCAGGATTCTGATGGAAAAGGCACTGTTTCGAGGCGAAATTTGCGAAGATCCGAAAATCCCAGAAAATACACGGAAAATCCTATTTTTCCAGAAGACGAAGGATGCCAGAAGGGGGAGCAGAGATGGGCCACAGGGGACCCACACCACTCCCTGGTGTGGGCCATCCTAGGCCATGCCACCAGGTGGTGTGGCCGCCTTGGCCCACCTCTGGCTCTGCTCTTTGGCGTATATATTCTTCCTGAAACCTTAAAACTCGGGGAGTGACCACAGAAAGATTCTGCTGCCTCTGCGGGGCAAAAAACTACACAGAGAGAAAGAGCTCTCCGGCAGGCAGAAATCTGCCGGGGAAATTCCTTCCCGGAGAGGGGAGATCATCGCCATCAACATCGTCATGAAGCTGGACTTCATCGGGATCATCATCATCTCCACTAGCACCATCACCACCACTCCATACCATTGTAACAATTGCGTTGAATCTTGCATAGTTCTTAGGGGAAACTTTCCTGATGTTGATTACTTGTTGTAGTTGATGCTATTGAGTGGAACCATTGAATTATCATTCATGTTCAGATTGTGACTTGTCATTATTTCATCTCTGATCTTGATCCATATGATGTCTTGTGAGTAGTTCGTTTAGTTCTTGAGGACATGGGAGAAGTCATGTTGTTAGTAGTGGAATTGTGTTGAGAAAGGTTCAATGGTTTGATACTTAAGTTGTGGTGTTATTATTCTAGTGGTATCATGTGAACATCGACTACATGACACTTCACCTTTATGGTCCTAGGGGAATGCATTGTGTATTTGGCTACTAATCGTAGGGGTTGCCGGAGTGACAGAAACCTGAACCCCTGTTAGGAAACCTTTGCACAAGGGAGGTTAGGATCTCAGAGTTTAAAGTTGTGATTAGGTTTCTATCTTAATTACTTTCTTGTACTTGCGGATGCTTGCAAGGGGTATAATCACAAGTATGTATTAGTCCTAGGAAGGTCAGTACATTAGCACAGGTTCACCCACACAATACTTGTCAAACTAAAGAAGATTGATCAACTATATGAAGCAAAAGCACTTGACGATATTCCCATGTGTCCTTGAGAACGTTTGGTCATCTTAAGTAATACAACCGGCTTGTACTTTGCTAAAGAAAGGATTAGGTCACTTGCTGCATTTATTATTATTGTCTTTCATTTACTCGTACTTTATTTACCTGCATTATCAAAAACCCCTAAAAATCCGTTTGCTAAGTATTTACAGAGAATTCCTACTCCAAGCCACTCGTCAACACCTTCTGCTCCTCGTTGGGTTCGACTTACTTATCGAAAATACTGCGATACACCCCCTATACTTGTGGGTCATCAGCTAGTTATCTATGTATCCCTTGGCGTGAGTTGTCGTTATGGAATATTAATGAGAAGTTCTATCATTTACTTTTTGCACATCTTATTTTAGTTTGCAATTTCTGTTATATGATTGATCTTGTTGTTAGTATTGGTATCACCTTGGGATCATTAAGTAAATTTAGTTGGTTTTGGCAAACCTAGCTCTGGTCAATAGTAACACTATTTGAGGATTGAATGGAAAAGAGAAAAGTACTTTTAGAAATATAATTTCATTATCTTTCTTTCTTGTTTGGCTCATAAGCTTAGTATTCTCTAGTTAAGATC
The DNA here is from genome assembly GCA_916181665.1 of Avena sativa. Classification (NCBI taxonomy): domain Eukaryota; kingdom Viridiplantae; phylum Streptophyta; class Magnoliopsida; order Poales; family Poaceae; genus Avena; species Avena sativa. The sequence goes on from OV702290.1 coordinate 161,922,809, forward strand.
TTTTGTGTTTCCAAGGAAGATCGCATGATTGTTTCTATCACTTGTATGTTTGTTTGTTTCCTTCAGTTCTTATGCTTGCTACTCAGCCTTGCTAGCCAAAATTGCTGAGAGGGAATACTTCTCATGCATCCAATCCTAAAACAAAAAACTATGCCATTTGCATACACTATATCTACCCATTAGCATTATTGCTATTCCAAGTAAATTCATGTTTTTATCTACCTTCCAAATTAAACTTGTTATGTGAAAACTAGTGATTAAAGATCTCACAAACTTGATGGCACACTTTACTTTCTTGCACTTAATAAACTTGAACCACTGCGTCCATCTATGTTGCATATATGCTTGCACTTTATAAGTTGAGAATTAGCAAAACCATGTACCATGGGGAACACTTTCAACATTGCACTTATTATTCAATTGATATCATGATTCTTATGTTTATGGATCCCGGCGGTGTGAAATAAAAGGGGAGCTTGTAAGCTCATGGAGTTTGTATGTGTGTTAGAGAAACGCCTGGGCTGCTAGCCTAAGCCATGCCTAATCGTGGTGGAAACTCGTAGCATAACCATAGTGAGTATTCTATGAAGCATCCTCAATAAAACCTATGCAAATAGCAAATAAAAAGATCGATGAGATGCTCATTGTCTGTTGTCTTGTCATTTTGATATGGGATAGCTCCTGTATCATGGGGAAAGGGGTACCCTGTTGGCGGTTCTCCATGATACACATGTACTTACAATGACAAGAGCTTACTCGTGACTAAAGTTTAGTAGCATGAGGTTCGGTACTCGTAGGCAAGGGGCATGAGATTTTCCACTTATAACTTGTCAAGCATATCCTCATATTTGTTCATTTGAACCTTAATCACCTAAAGATGCTTATGATAGGGGCAATGAGAGCTCAAAGCTAGTAAGTACCATAATTTTTGGAAGCACTTTATGAAACTTGAAATCCCTGCTTCCCTCTGCAAAGGGTCTATCTTTTACTTTTTGTTGAGTCAGTAAACCTATTCCTTTTTTTGAGGGAATAAAACCTATTCATTTCTATCTTAAGCAAGCATTTGAGTTGTTGTGTTTCAACCATTCATATGATGATCGATTCAATCATGTTTCTTATTCTCCTTGTTTTACACATTTCTCTTATCTGCGTGAATATTACTTTGAAAGCTATCATTGAAAACCCCAATATGTTTGAATTCCTGCAAATTGTTAACTGTTCTTTGACCAAGAACAAAGTTTGCCATCGACAATTATGATTTACTTTGTGTATCTTTATTGTGTTTCCTTTACTCATTGCTAGTTAAGTTATATAATAGTGAGTTGTTTTCTATTATGATTTGTGTATTGAATGTGATGCTTCTTGACCGTATTCTTTTTATCGACACTTCACTCCATAAACCTGTGGTCATGTTTATTGAGCTCAATTTTCGCTTGGGGACAAGCAAGGTCTAAGCTTGGGGGAGTTGATACGTCCATTTTGCATAACTATTCTATATCATAATCTACTGTTATTCATTGATATATTTCATATTATGAGATGATACTTATGTTATTTCATCTATTTATGCATGGTTGATGACTTTTGAAGGATGAACCACTGAAGTCAGGATTCTGATGGAAAAGGCACTGTCCAGGTGCAAAATTGGCAAAGATCAGAAAATCCCAGAAAATATACGGAAATTCCTATTTTTCCAGAAGACGAAGAAGGCCAAAAGGGGAAGTGGAGATGGGCCACAGGGGGCCCACACCACCCCCTGGCGTGGGCCACCCCTGGCCGTGCCACCAGGTGGTGTGGCCATCCTGGCCCACCTCTGGCATAGCCCTTTGGCGTATACAATCCCCTCGAAACCCTAAGACTAGGGGAGCGACAAGAGAAAGGTTCCGCCACCTCTACGGGGCAGAAACTACAGAGAGAGAAAGAGCTCTCCGGCAGGAAGAAATCTGCTGGAGAAATTCCTTCCCGGAGAGGGGAGATCGTCGCCATCAACACCGTCATCAAGCTAGACTTCATCGGGATCATCATCATCGTCATCTCCACTAGCACCATCACCACCACTCCGTACTGCTGTAACAATTGGGTTGAATCTTGCATAGTTCTTAGGAGAAACTTTCCCGGTGTTGATTACTTGTTGTAGTTGATGCTATTGAGTGGAACCATTGAATTATTGTTCATGTTCAGATTGTTACTTATCATTACTTCATCTCTGATCTTGATCCATATGATGTCTCGTGAGTAGTTCATTTAGTTCTTGAGGACATGGAAGAAGTCATGTTGTTAGTAGTGGAATTGTGTTGAGAAAGATTCAATGGTTTAATACTTAAGTTGTGGCGTTATTCTTCTAGTGGTGTCATGTGAACGTCGACTACATGATACTTCACCTTTATGGGCCTAGGGGAATGCATTGTGTATTTGGCTACTAATCATGGGATTGCCGGAGTGACAGAAACCTGAACCCCCGTTAGGAAACCTTTGCACAAGAGAGTGTAGGATCTCAAAGTTTAAGGCTGTGGTTAGGTTTTTATCTTAATTACTTTCTTGTAGTTGCGGATGCTTGCAAGGGGTATAATCACAAGTACATATTAGTCCTAGGAAGGTCAGTACATTAGCATAGGTTCACCCACACAACACTTATCTAACCAGAGAAGATTAATCAACTATATGAAGCGAAAGCACTTGACAATATTCCCATGTGTCCTCGAAAATGTCTGGTCATCTTAAGTAATACAACCGGCTTATCCTTTGCTAGAGAAAGGATTGGGCCACTTGCTGCAATTATTATTATTACCTTTTATTTACTCGTACTTTAATTATCTGGATTATCAAAAACCCCTAAAAATCCGTTTGCTAAGTATTTACAGAGAATTACTGGTCCATACCACTTGTCAACACCTTCTGCTCCTTGTTGGGTTCGACACTCTTACTTATCGAAAATACTGCGATACACCCCCTATACTTGTGGGGTCATCAAATACACAGTGCAACCAAAAACTCTCAACTGTGAATAATCAGTAGGCGAACCTGAGCATACCTCAATAGGAGTTTTTTTCTCAAGTGGAATAGAAGGTGACCTGTTGATGATGTAGCATTGTGTTGGCTGCTTCAGCCTAGAAACGTCTATGTATACCTGTATTGGACAACATACAGCGAGCCCTCAAAATGATGGTCCTGTTCATGCGCTCAACCACACCATTTGGCTGAGGAGTGTAAGAGATGGTGTGGTGCCTGATCATACCATCATTACTGCAAAACTCCTCAAACTGATTAGAACAGAATTGCATACCATTGTCAGTATGTAGTACCTTTACCTTTTTTCAGTTTGCTTTTCAACCATTACTTTCCACTTCTTAAAAGCACCAAAAACATCAGATTTATGTTTTAAAAAATATGACCACACTTTTCTTGAGTAGTCATTAATAATAGTAAGCATGTAATTAGCACCACCAATAGAAGTCTTATAGGAAGGTCCCCATACATCAGCATGCACATAATCTAATATGCCTCTGCTGGTATGAATGGAAGCATTGAATTTAACTCTTTTATGCTTACCAAAAACGCAGTGCTCACAGAACTCAAACTTACCCAAGTTGCAACCACCAATCAGCTCTCTCTTTACCAACTTTGCTATGCCATGTTCGCTCATATGCCCAAGACGCATATGCCATAGATTTGTTTTACCACAATCATCGGAATCATTAGAAGTAACAGCAGCAGCAATACCAGGCAAAGTTCTACCTCTAAGAACATATAACTTAGAAGAATTTATATCACCTATCATGTGAATAAGAGAACCTTTTGATACCTTTAACAACCTATGCCCACCGGCGTACTTGTATCCATCAACGTCCACGGTACTCAGAGAGATCAAATTTCTGGCCATGCTTGATATGTGCTTTACCTCAGTCAACGTACGCGTCACGCCATCATGTGTCCTAATCTTAACAGATCCAACTCCGACAATATGGCATGAGTTGTCATTCCCCACACGTATAAAATCTCCAGTCTGAACCGACTCATATGAATAGAACCAATCTTTATTACAATAAATATAAAACGAATATGCAGTACCAAGTATCCATTCATCATCACGAGAAGCACAAGCAACAAAAACGGCTAAACATTCACCATCAGAACTGTCACCAGAAACAACAATAGCCTTACCAGTACCTTGATCCTTATCTTTCGGTTCGTAAGTTCCATTCCTTTTCTCCTTATTCTGCAGCTTCCAACAATCATCAATAACATGATTAGATTTCTTACAATACCTGCAGAACTTGTCCTTTCCCTTGGACTTTGAACGACCTCTGCCATTCTTGCTCTTATCTCGGTTGCCATAGTTATTAAATCTCTGCTCGATCCTGCCATGAACCTACAGAGCTTCAGCCTTTGATGACGACCCATCTGCTTGCACCATAGTTTTCATTTTTCCCTCTGTTTGAGGGCCTCTTGTACTTCATCAAGGGTTAGTTCATCACGGCTCACCAATATTGTATCACGGGAAGTGTGTATAAGAACTAGGCAGCGAGCATAAGAGTAATAGAGCTAGATCCTCATCATCATATTTTACTTCCATAGATTGCAAATCAGAAACGATCTCCCTGAAAATAGATAAGTGATTCATTACCGATTCACATTCTTGCAGTCTATGCGAGAACAACTTCATCTTCACATGCATCTTATTGGTTGGATCCTTTGACATGCAGATCGATTCCAGTTTCAGCCAAAGGGCAGCAGCAAATTTCTCTGCCAACACTTCTTGCAAAAGATTATTAGACAAATGAAGTTGAATCAAAGACAAAGCCTTACAGTCCTTCCGCTTCTCTTCATCAGACCAGCTCTTAGCATCCTTTTTTCCAAATCCTTCCAGTGCTTCATCCAGATCTGATGTTTGGGCGAGAATCGCCCGCATCTTCACCTGCCACAAGCAGAATCTTGTGGTGTAGTCCAGCTGCAGTAGATCGAATTTCAATGACGACATGTCGTAAACCCTAGATTAAAACCTGGAGCTCTGATACCACTTGTTAGCTTTGCAACAAGTAAATAATGAAGAATGAAAAAGAAATCGTAGCAAGGGGGACACAGATTTAACGTGGAAAAACCTCTTCAACAAAGAGAGGAAAAACCCACAGACGTCAGCCAGCGAAACTTCACTATAACGGAAAGTGTTTACACAACGCCGGGATTTTCACAGATGCAACTTATCCCAATAGGCGGCTTACAAGAGGTTTATATAGCGATGATAACCTAGGTCATCAATGATCCGTATCACACGGGGGGGGGGGGGGGGGCTTCGCCCCCCGCGCACCCCCCGCATCGGCCCAGGCCTCCGGCAAAAGTTAGCCTCCTTAATAAATTTGGATCATACTTCAACAGCAGCGACGTGTGGAGGTGGATGCGGCGGCGGTGAGGCGACATCCGTGGTAGAGGCGACGGTGTGCTCCGGTGTGTGGGCTATGAGACGTTGGCAGAGGTGGAGGTGGAGGCGGCAGTGGACTGCTGCAGCATTTGGGCGGTGGCCGCGTGTGATTTGCGGGCTACTCCTATGAGCTAAACAAACTTTTTTCCCCAAAATTTATTGCTTGCTAGGTTTGTTCGGCCTAATGTCTTTCGGTCCATTTGAATCGTTCAAACTGCTCATTCCTCCATGACTAGTAAAAGGTACCGTAAAAGTTATCAATTTTTTCGGATGAAACTCACATGAAGGAGTATTTGCTTCATGGACTTTTCAAGTGTTGCTAGTGATGGTATATTGTCAGATGGATTGGTTCTTAAGCAGCTGAGCTCTACTACTGTTTTACCAAGATTTTAAGACACGGTTTTAGCTAACTGTATAATGTGACTGGGATGTACTGTAATAATATCGGTATCCAGCAGTAAAATGAACTGAGGTTTCAGAACGACTGGTATTTTTTGTTGATGTAGTTTTATAATGTGGCTTGTGCTAATGGAGGAAATCATAGCATTGTAATTAATGTAATATTGCATGGAATTTTCTTCAATGCTGATTCCTGCTTCAGCGTGAACATCTTCTGATCTTTGAATCGTGGAAGTAATTCAGAAATCAGGACCATTGGGACAACCAGAATTATTGAGCCTGTGTAGGATCATTCTCGTGCAGAGTGTGCACGTCATCAACTTGGTTGGGTTCAGTTGGAAATTTCATTATGTGATGTTTAGCTGACAACTTTGGCCTGAACTAGTTGATACCCCGGGGCGTTGCGACGGGCATTAGAGATGTTTTATTTGTATGCAAAAAATGGCATGGACATTGTATGAAAATAATGGCCAATTACATGAAGTGTTATGAAGTGCTAGCACATAGCTGTGTATTGGCTTTGGCTACACGTAGCCATGGGTAAAAAGATATGAAGAAATAGCACGAACGTCTTTGAACTGAAAGATATGAAATCGTTTTTAAATGTTTCACCAGTAAGCGATTATTATGTATCCATTACATCAGGAACAAAGTCACGTATGAGAATAAAATATCATAGGATTCCTGACATTTAGAAGGAGAATGTAAGACATTTGATAGAAAAGACAGAATATTGGAGAAGTGCATGTTGGCGACCCTTTATTCATCAAGGCTTGTACGGTGGTGTGTAACGATCACTACCACTCGCTTGCCATCATGGTGATCTTTATTCATCTACCGAGTATCTGCAGTTTCAATAAAAACGTTATATTTTTAAGTAAGAAGTCACCTCATATATGTTCTTTAGGAAAATAGGTATATTGCTTATAATTTATTCATGTGGAGATTTACCTGTAAATATTTTTGAGGTTGCTAAGAAATTCATTGAGAGGCTAGGTCAGGATCTTTTGCAAGAATGGAAGTTAAGATTGGTGTCGAAGTATTAACTACCTTTATTTTGCCATTTGTTCACATTGTCGTAAGTATTATCTGATATGGTGTTGTTGCGGATGATGACGATGCAAAAAATAAATATTTTAAAAAAATTAGAGAATTGTGGTGCAATAATAAATAGATAGAAGATGGTATACCTTTGATTATTGACATCACTATCCTTATCAAACTGTAGTTGTCTCTTTGTGTTTGAGCTGTTGACATAAGGTAAGATTCTATATAATGTTTGAAAATGCAGAGCAAAGTTTGGTGTGGAAAGTTTGTACTTAATTGGATTGTCAACATGAGGGCATTCAGATTGTTTGTCCAAATTTTTATCTGTCATAATACATGAAGACTGTGCATACCATATGGAGATGTCTTGTCTGATTGTAGTGCATGAGGGAAAACTTAAATCTTACACGCTGATGGTGTTGGCTGGACTTGGTGTAGAATTATAAGATCTAGAGAGTTGTCCAACTATTTTCTTGCGTGGATGGGTCTGATGAGATTACATTATGTGAAGTAGACGAAGATGGAGCTGTGTGGGACAGTCCGGACTACCAGGGCATTTAAAACACACAGTCCGGACTACTGTGTGTTGACAATTGTACGTTATCACGGGAAACAACATGTAAAATACAACAATGGAACTGTTAGCAGATGCATGTTCGATACACATACCATTTGGAATGTACGGTGGCTGGAGCAAATAAATTGAACTCAATAGGTAAACCTTCTTCTCTGATGGAAATAGCTGCAAGGAAAGTTCAGATAAGACAGACAAAGAAATTCAGATAAGATAGTACAAATAGAGTTGCACAAAATACCATAGAGTAGTACTAGTTCCTACCGTGTGCTCTAGAAGAGCTCGTACTTATTCAGATCATCAACCACAAACATAAAAAGGTTGTCCGTCCCAAATTAGTAATGAAGATGAAGATGATGCGTATCTCCACCCGATGTGAATAATGAATATGATGGCTCCTGTCCCAACTTAGTTGTTTGGTGATGATGATGGCTATAATGAAATCAAAGAGAAGATGGACAGCACAGATGAGGTCAAGACCTGTAGGGAGCTGGACCGATGTGGGGATCGAGCGTGGTGACATTCAGCAACACCAGCAGACGCAGTGAACAAACACAGAGAGCAGGTTGCTTCAGAGGGGTAACTGAGGGGCGTCAAGAAGAGGGAATTGAGGGGTTAAAATACACGATCGACCAGAGGAAGTCATCGGATGGGAGCCATTAAAATCAATCGAATGAATCATGGAAAATGTGCGGACAGGCGGGTGTTACCAAGCAGTTGCGGGAGGAGCGAAAACTGAAGCTACATGGGAGATGGGGAGGCATCCGACAATTTCCGGTCGGAGCAGAGGAGGCAAGGCCGGCGATGGTTGCGGCGTCATTGAGCCTGTCTTGCGAATTGACCGAACGGAGGATTTTGTTTTCCTTAGTGCTGCAGTTTGAGAAGAATAAGCTTATGTGAGCTGGGCCGAGAAAAGCAGGGATTCTGATGTGGACTGGGCCGGTCCAGCGAAGTTTTTATTTCCTTCACACGTTGTAGAAGCGTATGTGGGCTCGATAGAATGAAGGGAGCTATCCTGAGATCGGCTTGGGCTGTCGAGGGAACGTGTACATGTTTGCTTCGAGCGAATTGGGCAGCGTGAAGACGGTCGACCGACAAATCAGGGACCTCATATTTGTAATCCAACAGATAATAGAAATTAGGGTGACGTGGCTGCATGAGCTTTCAGCTTGCAAACATTAAATAAACGTTAGTGAGGATAAACTTTATAGATATTATAGATTTAGCAGCGATGAATCCACTTATTTTTTACCGGTGTACTTGCACCGTTTGTAGTACGGATTGCGGATAATTTTGCGAGTGGAACATGGCTCGGAAAAAATGTTACTCCCTGTTTGCCGTAGTATAGTGCATACAAGACTTTAGAAAGTAAAAAATCATCAACTTTGACCAAGTTTATTGACAAAAGTTTCTAGTTCTGCAATATTAGATGTATACAGTATGAAAATATACATCACGATAAATCTAATGGTATTAATTTGGTTTTCTAGATGCTGACAGTTTTTTCTATACAATTGGTCAAACTTGATAACGCATGACTTTTACAAAATCTCATGTACACTCTATTTTAGCAAGGAGGGAGTAACTAAATCACGGGCCGATCGACTAATTATATCTTTGTGACAAGGTTTTTAATGATAAAAATAGTTTTCATGTGCAGGTTATTTACCGGTGCACCAGTTTGCTCTGTTTAAGATCGTCTCTATAACATGCGGAGTTTCAAGACCTATTTACGGAGATGTCTACACGGCTGAAGTAAACGGCGAGAGATCTTTTTATCCAACATGGATGGCGACATGATTTACAGATTGGTCCTCTGTCAGCTTAGGCGTTTTACAAATTCTTGATGTTTTATGTAATTCATGTTTTTTCTTTCTCATTTGGAATTGTGCGGTTGAGTACATTCTAGCTATGGAGGGGCCGTTAATACTTAAAACTTCTTTAAGTATTAAAACGCCTTTTATGGAAAATGGACGGTTGTGAATCTAAAAAAAACTAAACCAATCCAGGTGGCGTCTTTCATTGTTGAAAACATCACATTGTCACATGAAGTTTTAGACTAGCCCCAATGGGGGTATCATAGGTAGTATCATGCATGCCATGTTGGCAAAATTCTGACGTGGCATCCTAATTAATGATGAAAGAGGTTGTGTTGGTATCATAGGTAGATACCGTATCATAGCACGTAGTACTAGAAAAACTAATCTCAAATGAATCTTGTACACAATTTTGCATTGAGATTCTACAAAACAATAAATACACTAAGACTATGGTACTACTACATGATACTATGCATTGTGGAGGTGGTATCATATACTAGTATCATATACATGATACTACTATATGATACTTCCCATTGTGACTAGTCTTAGTTTTCATTTATGTGCGACGGTCATCAGGAGTTGATGTTCAACACAAATGCGCATGAGAACGGCCTATCACCCATAAACCGACGACTAATCGGAGCGTGTAAACCCATGCATCGATACCTACTTGCGATAAGTGTGTGGTATGATTCAAGTAAGGGTTTGTCTATGTTGGAGCTGGCCCATGTAAGAAGATGTGTAAGAGTATGAGTTTGGTGAAATATGATGGATATATAATTGAGCCTTATGGACGAGTATATATAGACGTACAGAGAATTATCTTGGAGTACGAGTCAAGTTAGTACTGTACGTAAACAGATCCTAACTCTATCTAAAATACCATAACAACCATATATACATAATACTCTAACACTCCCTCGCAGTCATAGCAGTAGCGTCGTAAACAACTGGAACATCGTGGATGATCAGACTAGAAATAAACCAAAGTAGCATCCAGTAGGCTGACATCCCCCCGCAGTCCGAGTGGGAACGTCGTGGACGGTGTCGCAGCGCGGTAGCTTGGACTGTAGAGGAAGCTGATGATGCTCAAGCAAGGTGGTAGCCCTTGTGCCGATGTCGAGGGAGCCCAGAGCGTGAGACGGTGCCATGGTCGAGGTAGCCGTGCGATGGGTCGCCGTGGTCGATGTCGTGGTCAGGGATGCTGGTGTCGAGGTAGCCGCACGTGAATCCGCATGCGCATAGCGCGCGAGGAGGATGACGGAGACGCATCGAGGCAATCGTTGAGGTCGTCGATGCCGAAGTCGATGCAGTCCGAGCCGTCGAGGACGAGGTGCGGCCATAGTTTTGTCAGAACTAGGCGCACGTCGGGGACGAACGCACACTCCGGTTTTGCCAAAAACGAGTATGCAAAGAAGAACTCGTCGGTGATGCGGTCGAGGCAGTCGTAGAGGGGTCGATGCCGAAGAAGACGTTGTCGAAGCCGATAAAGACGAGGCGCCGATCCGAGCTTGCCAGACAATGGAACGCGTCGGGAACGAAGGCACTTTCGGTGTTACCAGTACCAGGCATGCGGGGGCAGGGACCATCATGAACTTGCCGCCATGTCAGAAAGACTAGCAGAGGAAGCCTCCAGAGCAGTTGCGATGCGCAGAGCGGCGAAGGGAGAGATGTCGACGCTGTCCGCGGTTGTCAGAGTAGAGTAGCGGGTGGTGTAGGCGGGGATGAGGCGATGACGCTGGCGACGAAGTTGTAGTGGACGAAGACGTAGAAGACGGCGAAACCAGCGGCGACCTTGATTAGTCATGTTGGATGCCTAGAGTGGCGATGAGGTAGTCGGCGGGACCTGCGATGGCGAGAGGACGCCCTGCAGGTTACCTTGTGAAACGCGGCGGCGGTGCTCGAAGTAGGCGAGGAAGACCCGACGACGTGACAAAGACCATATGCAGACGGCGGCGATCCGTGTCGTAGGAGATGGCGCGGTGAAAGCCGAGGCCATTGATGCACGAGGACAGCGAACTATATTGCGTGCAGCCACGCTATGACCCGAGGGGGCGGCATAGCTGCAGGGCGCAAGTCGGTGCAGCGGCTGGGAGACCACCAGCGACGTACACGTCAAGGAAGGCGCATTGAAAGCCGGTAGCGTGGACCAAAGGCGACGGCGCTGCGGCCTGACGGGGCGACACAACGGCAGCCCGTAGCTCGATCGGTGGTAGGCGCGTGCTCGGGGACGTGCTTGGCGTAGACAAGCACGGGATCGGTTGATCAGACCGACGGTGCGTCGTATGCGCCATGGCGTGGACGACACGTAGACCGGAGTCGATGGCGACGTTGTCGGTGAAGTCTCGGATGATGATGACATAGACGATCCGCAGGGGACAGCCGCGACAGCCTCCCGAGGAAGGCGTAGCAGCCGACCGCGGTGCGCGGCAGCCTGCCTTGAGGAGCGAAGGTGGCAGGCAGACGAGCGCGGTGTAGATCGTCAGTGTCGATGGTCGGAGTAGAGGCGCGGCGATGACGACGGCGGTGGAGGGCGCCTCAATCCGATTTATGATCGGTAAACCAAAAAATAAAATATCGATCGAACGACCGGCGGAGAGAAAAACCGATCAAGAGATCGGAAAAGACTCACCAGGGCAGCCGATCACGGATCGACGGACGAGCCCTGAGACGGATCACGCGGCCCCCGGCGGAGATCATGGAGATCGATCCCGCCGGGGGCGGCGCGGCGGAAGCGTGTCGGTGGCGGCTCGAATTTAGGCTGATACCATGTAAGAGTATGAGTTTGACGGAATATGATTGATATATTATTGAGCCTCATGGACGAGTATATATAGCCATACAAAAGATTATCTTGGAGTACGAGTCAAATTAGGACTGTACGTAAACAAATCATAACTCTATCTAAACTATCATAATAACCGTATATATACCTAATACTCTGACAAGATGAACTCACACACACAAGGATAAGAATGAAGCGGCTTTGCGGCCTAGATTCTAGAAGGGTTGAAATTCAAACGATAGGGTAGCATGCCTTCTGCATACCGTTCATGATGTGGATTAGGGCTTGATTGGTCTGGCAATATTTGACTGAACATTGCAAAACCATCAAGTTTTCTTGGGTCAGCATACTTTTAATATAAGCAAGCAAAAAGAAAATAAAAGTTCTATGATGAAATATACACCCTATAAGCTGGCAAGTTTTACCATGAACATTGCATACATCAAAGTGTACGTCAACTCTAGTGCTGCTTTCCATCTAAAAAAACTCTACTGCTGATTTACTAGGATTTTAAAGCATGGTTTTAGCTATGCTATATCCAACAATTGTAACTGTATGTGACTAGGGTGTACTGCCGTAATATTGGTATCCAGCGAGATATTCCTGAACAAATGGATTTTTTTATTAATGGCTGAGTTTCAGTTGGAATTTTCATTCGTTCTTCTCGAAACTAGGAGCGTAGCCCCGGCCTCTACATCAATAGACGTACACGGATATTTTATTGCATCGTTCAAAAATTATAATCTTGCAATTACATATCAGATAGAGTTGATACATGTATCAACTATCTAAAATGAAAAACAACAAATAGCTATCCATTCTGAAGTCTGCTAGTGTGCCGCCACCTAGTAGCCCAGAAAAAGAAGTCCTGAGCGAACGTGAGGAGTTGGTTGCAGCCAGAAACCATAGGCTCCCCGCTGATCCGCCGGGAGTAGGAAGGACCATAGTTGTATCCAGTGCGCTACCAACCGAATAACCTAGAAAAGATTAGTAGTCGATTGTTTTTTAAACACAATGTTATTTCTAGATATACAAATGGATCAACCTAAAGCAGAAACACCCATACATATTAGCTTTGGTCATCTTATTGGCCCCATTAAGCCAATTATCAAACATGTTAGTAATATTGGATGGTTGGGGTATATTATAAGCAAAGTAAACCCCTAGGAGACATCTTTAGGTCATTGTGCCATCAAATATAAAAGTGTCATTGTGCACTACACCCTTAGGAGATATCTTTACTCTCGAGGAGGTGAAGCCTACAAGAGAGAGACCTCGCTCTGATACCATGTGAAAGAACACAGATGTCGCCTAGAGGGGATGAATAGGCGTTTAAAATAATTACGGTTTAGACTCTAATAAATGTAGAATAAAACTAGCATTTAATTTATCAAGCATAAAACCTAAACTCACTATGTTCGCCTAAATGCACAAACAACCTATGATAAGCAAGAAAAGCAACAATGTGATAGCAAGATATATTACTTTAAGCACAATGCCTATCACAATGTGAAGTGCATAAAAAATGCTCGGGTAAAGAGATAACCGATGGATGCGAAGACGATGATTATATCCTGAAGTTCACTTCCAAAGAAGCTACGTCTCCGTTGGAGAGGTGCGATAGCGTAATGATCTCTGAATTCCACAAATGACTCACATTGAGGCGTGGTGGCTTGATGCGCACCCAACTCCACACAAGGCCTCACCCAAAGATGCAGAGGCACACTACTCACCGACGCCACAAAAGGCTCACCATATTCTCCCGAGTGCGCACCACAAAAGGGGGACACACTCAATCCACTATGGGACACTTAAGGGTGGTCACCGAACTCGTACAAGCTTAGGGCAATCTCCATAACTCAATTGGAGGCTCCCAAGAATCATCACAAATGCCTCTAGATTGAGGAATCTCTAGAACTCAATTGGAGGCCCTAAGAGAACAACACCACTTAGACACAACCGTCTAGGGTTTCAAGAACCAAAGAGTAACTAGCCCACAAGCTTGTACTTGCCGAATCTCCGTAGAGAACTCAAACCTATGAAGCAAATGCAAAGTCAAGTCCTTCACACCCAAATTCTACCAAAGTTATATAAGATATTGGGGGAATAAGAGAGGAAAAACACAAGAAGAGAACGTAAAATTCTCCAAGATCTAGATCCCAAGGAAGAAGGAATTTGGTTTGGTGGGGTTGTAGATCTAGATCTCCTCTCTCAAATCCTTCAAAATATGCAAGAATCATAGGAGGGGGGAGAAGAGAGGACAAGCTCTTGAAGGTCAATAATGGAGGAGACATAGTGGAATAGCAAGTAAAGGACCAATAAAAAAGCCAACCCTAGAAAGGGGAAGAGGGAGGCTTTAAAGGACCCCCCCCCCCAGATCTGACCGTTATGTGAAGATCCGTGTATGGCCGGTAGTATCGCTGATTTGGTGGTAATACCGTCCCCTCCCTTGAAACTATCAAAACGCAATGCAGTAGTCAGAGAAAAGTATGTGGCCGATACTACTGCCAATTCAGCTGTACTACCACTAAGGTGAGGCCGGTATTACCGCCTAACTTACGGTCAAGTTCTGATAATAAATCATGACCATCTAGAGAGGTTACTGCAGGGTGGCATGAGCCGAGCGGGGAAGTGACCTAGAACTTAAATCGGTACTACCGGTGGCAAAATTCTCTAGTGGTACTACCGGTGCGGTGCTGGTACTACCGCCCCTAAAAACTGCGGAACCAAAGCCTGGTTACTGAGAGTTGGCAGTGGCCAGCGGTACTGACCCGAAACTTCATCGGAACTACCGACACCAAGAATGTCTTAGGGGTACTTCCGGTGGAGCGGCAGTACTACAGGTCTAGGCAACCTGCTAAAATGAAAACTGCAATAACTTGAGTATCCGAACACCGAATGGGATGAAACAAATTTCGTTGGAAAGATAACGACTAGAATCCAACAAAGGTGTGGAGACAAAAAACCTTCAAGATCAAAACCGCGATAAGATATTCAACCGAAATCCATTTTTTGATAAACTAGAGCTTATTATGAAGATAACCACAAGATCTCGAACCTCATATGGATAAGATCCAAATAACAACCAAGAAATATGATGCAAGAATGCAACGGTTTGAGCTCTCTCCGAAGTAAATGATTGAGCTACGTACTTGACGACCCACAAGTATAGGAGGTGTATCGCAGTATTTTCGAGGGAAGTGCAACCCAATTTATTGATTCGACACAAGGGGAGCCAAAGAATACTTATCAGCCTTAACAACTGAGTTTTCAATTCAGCTGCACCTGGAAACAATCTTGCTCACGGCAGTTTATCAGTAGCAACGGTTTTGTAGTAGGAATAATAAAGCAACAGCGGTAGTAAAGCAAAGACAACAGTAACACAAGCAGTAAATAGTGGGATTCGAGTGCGGTAGGCATAGGGATGGATGGACGGGCGTTGCACGGACAAGACAATTCACATAGCAATCAGAACATAGGGCAATTGCAGATAAATAAGATAAAGCATCCAAGTACTAGACAATCCTAGGCATGTGTTCCATATATAGTCATACGTGCTCGCAATGAGAACTTGCACACCATCTTTTGTCCTGCCAGCCCGTTTGCAGCGGGGCCTCTAGGGAACTACTGGCAATTAAGGTGCTCCTTTTAATAGAGCACCGGAGCAAAGCATTAACACTCCGTGAACACATGTGATCCTCACATCAAAGCCCTTCCCTTCCGGTTATCCCGATTTCTTTCACTTCGGGCCCATAGGTTCCGGACAACGACGTGTGTATACAACTTGCAGATAAGACCCAAAACAATACTATCATAATGAATCAATAATAAGTTCAGATCTGAAATCATGGCACTCGGGCCCTAGTGACAAGCATTAAGCACAACAAGTCGCAACAAAGTCATAAAGCACTAATAAAATATACTAGGCACCATGCCCTAACAATCTGATGCCATTACATGAACGATCTCATCCAATCCCTACCATCCCCATAGCCTACAGCGAGGGATTACTCACTCATAGATGGGGGAAACATGGATGGTCGATGGAGAAGCGATGGTGATGATGATGGCGATGATCTCCTCCAATTCCCCGTCCTGGCAGGATGCCAGAACGGAGTTTCTGGTGCTGTTTCGTAGAATCTGGTGGTGGCGGCAGAGCAGAACTCCTTTTAGAAAAACGTCGAACACCCCGAAGTTTTTAGGTCAGAAGGCTCCTTATAGGCGAAGAGAGAAGCCGAGGGGGGTGCCTAGGGGGCCCACACCACCCCCTGGCGCGGCCTGGCCTAGCCCGCGCCACCAGGTGGTGTGGCCACCCCAGGGCTCTTCTCCGTCTCGTATTCTGGCTCCTGGAGTCTTCGGGTGAAATAGGATTTTTGGCATATTTTCCGGGATTTTCCTGATAGCTGATTTTCTGCACAAAAAGTGAACACCAAGGCAATTCTGCTGAGAATAGCGTTAGTTCGCATTAGTTGCATCCAAATCACACAAGTATAGAGGAGAAACAATAGCAAAAGTGTTCGGGAAAGTAGATACGTTTTGGACGTATCAACTCCCCCCAAGCTTAGCTTATTGCTTGTCCTCAAGCAATTCAGTTGAAAACTGAGTGCGATAAAAGAACTTTCACAAACACATTTGCTTCATATGATGTAAATATTCTCAGCAATGTAATCAACTACTTAGACAATTCATAATAAAGAGTATGCAACTGAGTCTACTTAATAGTCATTGCAAGCTATAAAGAGATTCCAACTCAAGAATAATAAGTAGCATGAAGCACAAACATAAGCAACATTACAATGCTCATAGAAAGGTATGATAGAGTGGTATCTCGCTTGCCTTTGATTATGAATGCCAAGGCACCTTTGAAGTTCAAGTGATGACTAGAAGTAAAGATATCAAAGATACAAGCATCAAAGTCATAACACAAATAATCAAGTATTGAAACAAACACAAAGGATGACAACTATGCTCTCAAGAAGGTGCTCAAAGAATAAGTGGAGACTCAACAAGTAGAAGAAAAGGTTTTGAATAATTTGAAAGGCTTCCAAATGTTGAAAGTATGGTACTTGTTAGCTTTGAGCTCTCACTACCCCTATCATAAGCATCTTTAATGTGGTTAAGGTGAAAGTTACACAACTAAGAGGATATGCTTGACAAGTTATAAATTGAAGTCTCATGCCCCTTACTTACGAAGACCGATCCTCATGCTACTCAACTTCAGTCACAAGTAAGCTCTTGTCATTGTAAGTACATACGTATCATGGAGAACCGTCAACGGGGTACCCCTTGCATATGATACAGGAGCTATCCCATAATCAAAATGACAAGGCAAGCAGACAATGAGCATCTCAGCGATCTTTTTATTTACTATGTGCATAGATTTTTATTGAGTATGCTTCATAGGATACTCATTACGGTTATGCTGCAAGTTTCCACCATGATTAGGCATGGCTTAGGCTAGCGGCTCAGGCGTTTCTCTAACATACATACAAACTCCATGATCTTACAAGTTCCACTTTTATTTCATACCGCCGGGATCCATAAGCAAAAGAACATGATATCAAATAGGTACAAAGTACCTATGAAGCGTTGAAAGCAGTCCCCATGATACATGGTTCTGCTAACTTCAACTCATAAAGCGCAAGCATATGCGCAACAAAGAAGGACGCAATGGTTCAGGTTTATTAAGTGCAAGAAAATAAAGTGTGCCATCAAGTTCGTGAGAGCTTTACTAACTAACTTTCTCATAACAAGCAAACATTTTATTCGGAAGAAAACAAGGCATATTGAATATGCACGGAGATAGCAAACGATGCTAATAGGTAGGTATGGTGGACACTTTGGAAATATTTAGTTTAGGGAGTTGGAAACACGAGTAAAACACTCAGTGGAAGTGAAGGCTAGCAAAAGTAAGGGAGCGACAAACGAGAGAGCAATAGATGTCATTATCATGCTTGCAACAAAACAGGACTACTCATGGCATGAAAATGATTCAAGATCCTCAAGGCAAAATAATTCATCGAGGCTCAACTGATTATTACAGTCTTGTGCATGCGTGAGCATGTGCCAAGTCAATTCAAATAAAACATTCAGAGGAGGATACCACGGTGTCATACCAATTTATGAATAGAGTAATGCAAGCAAACATTCATGAGACATGCTACAAACTATTAGCGGGCTGGAGCTAATCACAAGAAAGCAAGAACTACTAAGCATCCAAAGATAACATACACCCTACATGAACGGACTAAGCAAGCTCACAAAGATGAGTATATGTACAAAAATGAAGACAAATAGAGTTCGTTACCAGCCTCTTACCACGCCTCAAGTTGTCATTAATCCTCATTATTGCTCTTCACTTGTATGGCTTGAATAAAAATATGAAACCAATAATCCACTGAGAACTGCCGAACCCTGAAGCAAACGCGCAAAAACCAAAGAAGAACGACAAATATTTTTGGTGTTTTTGATTTTTGAACAAGAACCAAAAGAGAGAAACAAGCAAAGCAAAATCTTTTGGGGTTTTTCGAATAGTTCAAACAAAGCAAAAAGGAAAAAGCAAACCAAGGCAAAAAGAAGAAGCAAGCCAAAGAGAAACAACAAAAATATTTTTGGTCCTTTTGTGTTTTTAGAAAGCAAAAGCAAAGAAGAACAAAAACTAAAAAGAGAACGAAAACATGAATATACAAAGTACCGATGCAACATGATATGGAGATGAGTGCGGTGTCGGCGTACCTCCCCCCAAGCTTAGGCTTTTGGCCTAAGTGGGTATCAATCCCAAGCTGGCCAGGATGAAGTGTCACCGGGGTATGACGAGGAGGTACCCTCGTCCTGGTGCAAGCCCGAGTACGCCCCTCCGTAATGTGCGGAGTAATCAAAGAAGGGCACGTCCTCCTGGTGCTGCTCGTGGAAACCCAACAAGCGAAGCTGCTCGTCCACCTCCTCCTTGGAGCGCGACCACGGTCTCCTGTCAACACTAAACAAAGAAGGCTGTGGCAAGAGGATCTCCCTCTCATCCCCGTCAGTGAAAAGCATCCTATATACTAGATTGTTCAAATCAGAGGTAGTAGTGACAAAGTGATGGGTTTTCATGGCAACAAGGTCGAGCCTCTGTGGTTCTAGCATAGCATCATCAAGAGCCACTGAAAGATCTAATGCATCGACTATACGCGAGGCAATGATGCCCCCATAGATAGGCCCCCTAGCAGCTAGGCGGCGAGCAATAAGCGAGCCAAGATTGTACCGAGTATCGTTGTTGAGCGCAGCAGCAAGTAAAGCTAAGTGATAGTTGGAGATATTACTAGTGTTCTCCCTATCCAATATACTAGTGGCAAGATAGTATGCAAAGTATCTAAGAGCAGGGAGTTGGATATTTCTTATCTTTTCGCGTTGCGCCACGCGGTCATCATCATTGGTCACCCCTCGGTAGAGCTCCAACAAATCAGTGGGTCGCCCTTGAATTTTCTTCACGGTCCCTGTCATACGCACACCTACAATACTGTAAAATCTCTCCAAAGGCATGGTGAAGGGCATATCATAGATTTTAAAGGAGACAGTGGAATGATAAGATGTGTTAGTAAATGAGAAGCTCTCAACAAAAGTTTTGGTGAGCATAGCGTATTGTGCACTCTCATGTTGCATATAAGAGGTTAGGCCAACCCTCTCAATCAGTAGCAAGAAATCATCAAGAATACCTGCAACTTGTAAGAAAGTAAAACAAGGAAAAGAGGATGGGTGAGCATCCCCATCATCCCTTTCACTGCCAATACGAGTTGCAATGAGATCTTCATTGTATGATGGCCTAGCTTGAGAGGCTGTTCTTGAGGGCCTCGACCTCCTAGGTGCATCACTCTCAAATATCTCTCCAAAAGTATGGTTGTTCATGCTTGGTATTCTGAAATTTAAACACCTATTAAACAAGTGCTTGCAAAGTAAATATAATGAAGGATTCTACTCATAGGGACTTGCAAGAGGCCTAAACATGCATCAAAACTAAATCTCTAAGCATCAAACAAGCTTACAAGATCTCATAACCAGTCACCTACAGCAGCAAAATACTCAACATATAATCCACTAAACACAAATCTACTTGGACAAGGGGAGGAGTCACATACCAAGGAACAATTGCTCCAAATTTCAGCAAGAAAGATGGGCTAAGCAAGGAGATCGAAGAAATCAAGAGCAAGCACAGAAAGAACGCGATTTTGAGCTATGAACTGGAGCTTACTCGGGAGAGAGAAGAAAGTGGCAGGTGAGAGAGTAAGTGGGGGGCCAGGGGTGGCCCACACCAGGGCATGGCGCCACCTAGGGCTAGCCGCGCCACCACATGGTGTGCCTGCCTGGTGGGCCCCCCCAGTACCTACCAGGTACTCCTCTGCCCCTTTTTTCACGTAAAAATTTAATATGAATTTTCTGGAATTTTTCGAGACACTTTATTTTTGGGCATTTTTCAGAAATAGAAGAATGATTTTTCTGACAGACAGATTTTTTTTCTTTTGGAAACATGATGCAAGGACAAAACAAGGCTAGAACTACAAAAGTTCTAACATGCAAACAAACTACCAACACAAAGAAAACTAAACGAAAGCAAAAACTAAAATGCAAAGGATAAAAATAAACGGAGATAATCATAATGAAAACATTGTTTTGATCAATGGAATCCTTTTGTTAGCAAGGTTGATCAAGTCTTGCTACCAAAACAATTGCATATGAGACAAAACTTTGTACTCCACTAATGAGTATGTTACCTTAACCTTGATAGCAATGGTCCCAATCATAATAGTTTCAAATTTTTCTCTTGGTATGGGACAATATATTTCTCCAACTTGAATACCTTCAACATGTTCAATTGAATTCAGTCCATAAGTCCTTTCAATCTTCTTGGGGAAATAGACAGTATGTTCCTTGTCATTAACATTGAAGGTCACCTTTCCTTGATTACAATTAATAATAGCTCCTGCAGTATTAAGAAAAGGTCTCCCAAGAATAATAGACATATTATCATCTTCAGGCATTTCAAGCACAACAAAATCAGTTAATATCAAGCAATTGTGAGCCACCTGAACAGGTACATCCTCACATATCCCCACAGGAATAGTGGTAGATTTATCAGCCATTTGCAAAGATATATCAGTTGGTATCAATTTTTCAAGCTGAAGCCTCTTATAGAGAGAGAAAGGCATAACACTAACTCCAGCTCCCAAATTACACAAAGCAGTTCTAACATAACTATTCTTAATAGAGCAAGGGATAGTTGGAATCCCTGGGTCTCCAAGTTTCTTAGAAACCTTACCATTGAAAGAATAATTAGCAAGCAAAGTAGAGATTTCTTCATTAGGGATCTTCCTTTTATTCGAGACAATGTCCTTCATATACTTTGAGTAAGGAGGCAATTTAATAGCATCAGTCAAAGGAATTTGCAAGAATAAAGGCTTCATCCACTCACAAAACTTATTATAGTGTTCATCTTCCTTTGACTTGTGTTTCTTATCAGGGAAAGGCATAGATTTTTGGACCCAAGGTTCTCTTTCACTACCATGTTTCTTAGCAATAAAATCTTCTTTAGTGTATTTAGTAGTCTTAGTGTGATTTTTAGGTTCTTCTTCAACTTTTTCTTCATTAGGAACTTCATTTTCTTCATTACCACTTTTAGTTTCAGCATCAGAGATAGATATACTATTAGGATATATAGCAGGTTCAGAGGATTCTACAATAGTTTTATGTTTCTTTTTCCTTTTCTTACGAGTAGAACCACTATTTTCAGCTTGTTGAGAATCCTGCTCAATTCTTTGGGGATGCCCCTCAGGATATAGAGGATCCTGGGTAGCAGCACCACTTCTAGTTCTAATTTCATAAGCATGTTTTTCTTTAGCAGCATTAACTAGCAAGTCGTTTTGCACTTTAACGAGTTGATCTATTTGAGTTTGAACCATTTGAAAGTGTTTAACAATCATTTTAACATCATTAGAGGTTCTTTCCACAATATCTTTCAACTCAACAATAGCTCTAGTGTTTTCCATTAGATGATTTTGCAACCTTTTATTAAAGTTATCTTGCTTAACAATAAAGATATCAAATTCTTCTAAGCATTGATCAGGAGGCTTCAAGTAAGGGATATCACCTTCATCAAAGTGTTGGAGAGAGTGTACCTCAATAGTGGGTGAGTAGGGAATAGGCTTACATAATTCTTCTATAGGAGGTAAATTCTTGACATCTGCAGCTTTAATTCCCTTCTCCTTAAGACATTTCTTAGCTTCCTTCATCACTTCATCATTTAATTCAATAACTCCCCTCCTCTTTGATGTTGGAATAGGCACTGGAATAGATGGTTCAGGTACAATTACTTCAGGTATAGCTTGTTTAGGAGGAGTCCAATCTTCATACTTCTTGCTTATTTTAGCCATCAATTCCTCAGCTTCCTTAGGAGTCCTATTTCTGAAAACACAATCAGCACAACTATCTAGGTATGTCCTAGATTCTTCGGTTAGTCCATTATAAAATATATCAAGTAGCTCATTCTTAGGTAATGGACTTCCAGCCTGTGCATGAATCAAAGCACAAAACCTTGCCCAAGATTCGGGCAATACCTCTTTTTCTCCCTGTTTAAAATCAAAAAGTTCCTGCAAAATAGCATGTCTAGCACTGGGAGGAAAATATTTCTGCAGGAAAGTACTAATCAAGCACTCAGGGCTATCAATAGATCCAGGAGGTAAATTACCAAACCAAGTTTTAGCTTCTCCTTTCAGTGAAAAGGGAAAAATCTTAGCAACAAAGTAAGTACGCATCTTAATATCATCAGAAAACAAGCCACTCATGGTAGAAAGTTCATTCATATGTGCTACCGCACTTTCATTCTTAGTCCCACAAAAAGGTTCTTTCTCGACAATAGCTATGTAAGATAGATCGAGAGAGAAATCATAATCTTCATCTATAATGTTTATGGGAGAAGCAGCAAACTTAGCAGCAGGAGATAATTTGGGTCTAATAGTACGCCTCTTAAGGAGACTCTTAGCAGCGCTCCTATCATGGGTGTTCTTACATTCTTTAATAAACTCATCGGTCATCTCAACATAATCTTCCTCAATATCATAACTTTCACTAGACTCGGGTGAGCTAACAGGTGTGGTAGTGTCTTCATTAGGAGTTTCGATATTTCTAGCTATAGTTCTAGCAATCGTAGCATCTAGGAAAGGACCTAATGAACCACTCTTATCAAGCACAGTAGAAGCAGCATCATAAGTATCAGAAGTTTCAGATTCAGCAGTAGTAGCAGTGTGTGTAGCATGTGTATGTGGTGGTGTAACGAGCTTACTTATAACAGACGGTGAATCAAGAGCAGCAGAGGTGTTCAGAACCGTACCTCTTCTTGTAGTGGATGGTAAAATAGGAACCTTTCCATCACGAGACTTACCCATGATGGATGGATAGCAGCGAACAATAGAGAATCCAAGTGAACTTGATAAATAAAGCTATGCTCCTCGGCAACGGCGCCAGAAAATAGTCTTGATGACCCACAAGTATAGGGGGTGTATCGTAGTATTTTCGAGGGAAGTGAAACCCAATTTATTGTTTCGACACAAGGAGAGCCAAAGAATACTTATCAGCCTTAACAACTGAGTTGTCAATTTAGCTGCACCTGGAAACAATCTTGCTCACGGCAGTTTATCAGTAGCAACAGTTTTGTAGTAGGAATAGTAAAGCAACAACAGTAGTAAAGCAAAGACAGCAGTAACACAAGCAGTAAACAGTGGGATTCGAGTGCGGTAGGCATAGGGATGGATGGACGGGCGTTGCATGGACAAGACAATTCACATAGCAATCAGAACATAGGGCAATTGCAGATAAATAATATAAAGCATCCAAGTACTAGACAATCCTAGGCATGTGTTCCATATAAGTCATACGTGCTCGCAATGAGAACTTCCACAACATCTTTTGTCCTGCCAGCCCGTTTGCAGCGGGGCCTCTAGGGAACTACTGGCAATTAAGGTGCTCTTTTTAATAGAGCACCAGAGCAAAGCATTAACACTCTAACACATGTGATCCTCACATCAAAGCCTTTCCCTTCCGGTTATCCTGATTTCTGTCACTTCGGGGCCATAGGTTCTGGACAACGATGTGTATATACAACTTGCAGATAAGATCCAAAACAATACTATCATAATGAATCAATAATAAGTTCAGATCTGAAATCATGGCACTCGGGCCCTAGTGACAAGCATTAAGCACAACAAGTCGCAACAAAGTCATAAAGCACTAATAAAAGATAGTAGACACCATGCCCTAACAATCTGATGCCATTACATGAACGATCTCATCCAATCCCTACCATCCCCATAGCCTACAACAGGGGATTACTCACTCATAGATGGGAGAAACATGGATGGTCGATGGAGAAGCGATGGTGATGATGATGGCGATGATCTCCTCCAATTCCTCGTCCTGGCAGGGTGCCAGAACGGAGTTTCTGGTGTTTTTTCGTGGAATCTGGTGGTGGCGGCGGAGCGGAACTCCTTCTGGAAAAACGTCGAACCCCATGAAGTTTTTAGGTCAGAAGGCTCCTTATAGGCGAAGAGAGAAACCGAGGGGGTGCCTGGGGGGCCCACACCACCCCCTGGCGCGGCCTGGCCTGGCCCGCGCCACCAGGTGGTGTGGCCACCCCAGGGCTCTTCTCCGTCTCGTATTCTGGCTCCTATAGTCTTCGAGTGAAATAGGATTTTTGGCATATTTTCCGGGATTTTTCTGATAGTTGATTTTCTGCACAAAAAGTAGATACCAAGGTAATTCTGCTGTAAACAGCGTCAGTTCGCATTAGTTGCATCCAAATCACACAAGTATAGAGGAGAAACAATAGCAAAAGTGTTCGGAAAAGTAGATACGTTTTGGACGTATCAGTACTCGAGAGCCCCTCTTGATAGTACAACTATCTATCCTAAACCCGGTCTCCTAACAAACTATAAGAGACCAGCAAAAGAGAAAACTTATCAAGATCATACCTTTGCCTTAAGCATTCCACTTGATCTTGATGTAAATGACCTTATCAAGATGGAACATATTTCTTGATTGCCCTTGCTCACACACGCTTGATGAAGACTTGCGAATTTCTCCCACCCATACACCATGGAGAAACCTCTTCTTAGAAGTTGTATTCATCGACCCATGATCACCGAGGATGGCAAGCTTCAAGCATGATATGTTTTTAGAAATTTCACATCTTGAACTTGCACTTCTTCAATTCTTCTTGAGTGTTGATCCACTTCAAACTTCTCTTTTCACTTTGAATTGATCAACCTTGAATCATCTTCTTTCTTCAACATGATTCCAATAGGCCCAAAGCCCTTAGACATTCCTTATTTTTCATAATTTCTTCATATTTAAACTTTGAAGCTAACACATGATCTAAGCAATGCCAATGGACAATTCCTACAAGTGTAACTCAAAGGAAATATTAGTCCATAGAGATTGTCATTAATTACCAAAACCACACATGGGGTTACACATGCACTTTAACATGATATCTATCATGTTTCAAGAACTTATCATGAATCCTCTACCAGAATTACTGCCAGACTATCACTCCATATCATTCTCACACTCCTACTTTCTCAGCTAAGATTGATCAAGTGTCTACTATGCCTGTTGGCATAACCACTACCTCTGAGTACAAATCACTTTAGTGTGTACATGTGAGTGTGGTGATACAAGTACGAATCGAGCTATCTAGTTGGTTGCTAATCGAGCCAACTTTTTGCTAATTGATGTACATGCGTCTTAGCTGATTGGTTTGGTATGTGCAGGTCTCGCCGAACAAGCTTCGTCGTCGTCATCGCTGGAAAGTACTTGATGTAAGGGGCTATGCCAACAATGCCGCTCGACATAATTTTCATCGTTGGATTACTAGTCCATGTCCTAGCGGTGGAATCTACGTAATTGGGCTCCGAGGAGCATGCCTGTGGGTTGTCTAGAAGGCATACACCATGGAGGAATAGTAAAAGCCTTTAGGGAGGACTTCTTCTTCTTCCTAGCTTTCTTCATCGCCTTCTCGGGATGAGGAGTGTTCCCGGGGAGAGGATTTGTAATGCCCGGACCACCGTAGTCCCGACAACTATCACCCCTAGTAGCTTATTAGGATCTCTAGACTGGCCCATAGACCAACACTTTTCTTTTCTGCGCACTTTTTCCTCAATCGTGCGCACCCGATAATAATTTCCCGGTCGGTCACCCATCCTTATATTGGTCTAGGCCAAGCACGCTTAACCTCAGAGTTCTTCTTAGATGAGCTTCCAAAAAAGAAGTTGCAGCTTGTTGGTCTAAGTATCCTATCAATATTATTAAGCCATGTGCTAGGATCTCACAGGCTTCTTCATTGCTTTCATCATCAGAGGGCAAACGACGGGTCGATGATGATGATGATGCTTGAGTCCTACCCTAAGATTTTGTCCCCGAAGGTCTCTCGCGGGCATCCTTTTCGCCCTCACTCTCTAAAGACTCGTCCTTGGAGTCAGAGTCATTGTCGTTTGCAACGCCTTTCGCGTTGCACTCACGCATCACACCTAGGATTTTCACGCGTTGAGTGTTGGAGCAAAGTGGCATCAGACCCTTCGGATGGCTACCTAAGGCGGTGGGAGTAAGGAGGTATTTCATCCAGCTTGAGTACTCCTACGGAGTTATATCATACTCCTTCCTGGGCCACAATCGCATCGGGTCCTCTAGTCCTTGGTACATCCATGATGGACAATACCTCTTCTTCAACGGGGCTAGGAACGATAGAAGGAAATCGACAACCACAAGGTTAACAATCAAGCCCTGGTCCGCCAGTCGCTTGATTCGACCTACAATTGGGCCTAGATCTGGCTCTTGCAAGCTCAGCCTCCCTCGACCTGGGTGGAGCCACGCCACATCTTTAATATCGTACATCCATGGGAGAATGGACTCCACATAGACCAAGAAGTGCTTTCAATGCAACACATCCCACTTGGATTTGTACTTTCACTAGAGTTAGTGCTTGGAGAGCCGGTTGTGGAGGTAGAAGGTGATGACCCTACAAGCGTCGTCTTCGAATTGATGCTAGTGGTGAAGTAATGCCGAAACAGAGCACCAGAGACATCACTCCAACAAACCTCTTATAGAAATGAGCAAAGATCGCGAACACAAAGAGAGCGTTGGGATGTAGTTGGGCGATCTGGAAAACGTATACCATCATCATGTAATTGAAGAATTCTAAGAAAGGGAGTACTAACCCCATATTGAGGTAGAAAATGTAGAGGGGGATCTCCTTAGATGCCCGACCACCAGTGGTGGTTCTGAACATGGTGGCGCCATTATCGTGATGCTTGCCAGCCACCCGATAGCGCATCGTCTTGACCCCTGCTCCGTCCATGGTTGACCTAAAGTGGGAGCGCTCAAGCCGTTGATCTGCCAGAGCCTTCGACCTAGTCCTCGATGATGAAGGCTCTTTTTTCCACCACCTTCCCCTCATTGCTGACTTTCAACGCCATCGACTGTGCACGAAAATGGGCGACATGCAAGGATAATGGTGAGGGAGAAGGAAGGAGAAGAAGGAAAGGGTCTGGTAGAGGAATGAAGGGAGCAACTGCGTTAGTTTACCTTATTGGCCTTGGCCTTGGGAACTCCTCCGCCCTTTCCCCTCCATGCAATAACTGAAGCGTGTTCCCGAAGCACGCCAATGGGCTGCCGCTCCTACCTTTTGCGGGGACCAACGCGACGTCACTAGGTTGTGTCTCTTCAAGACACGGTGGAATCTACGTTCGTACCCTACCGCGACATGCCATCAGGGACACCTGACGAGTGCCGCGGACCAACTTTGACGGCATAGCTCCGGCAACAGGAAGCGTCGTGGATGGCTCCATGTCCCGGGGCTACTATCGTCTCCATGGATTAGGGGACGCCACCGACCCATCGAAGTCGGTCCTTGGAACTTCCTTCGTGCAGGTTCTCAGGAGCAGGGCCCCAACATCGCGATCTTTCTAGGAAAAGGGCATTCCTTGGATCCGACAACAAGTTTTTCAGCAGTGACGAAGACTCTGCTCGGGGCGGGACTGGGCCGCACCAGTTACTTCGCCTACACCATCCACACGGATCAAGTGCAAGGGTTATGTCACCATGTTTCTACCACGCATCAGAGTATTACGCCGCGTAGTGAGCAACATATGTGATGTCCCCTTGCTGTTATAAAACGAGGCCCAAGCTGAGTGACAAAGAGGAGGCCAGATAGAGAAAAAAACCTAGAGAGTGCGAGCTAGGTTATTGAGCTCCACTAGGACTCGTTCCCAAAGACTAGTGATTGGACATTGTACATTTATCATACACCATATATAGCCATCGAGGAAAGACGTAGGGTTTCGCACGCTGCAGCCTGAACCTGTGTAACATAATCATCATGTGCTTGTTCTTGATGTTCTCAGGGGTCGATTGGGTTTGCTGCATGTAGTGCAGCATGCTGAACTAGAAAGGGGGTGGCTACATCCCCGGTGTTCACGGAATCGTACACGACAAAAACCGAAAAGTGGTCCCCTATTTTAGGGCATGTGTTGGAGATGCTCTTAGGAATCTGGTTTCATCCTACATTGGTGGTTTGAATCCAGATTGCCTTGGATAAAGTTGATCTTCTATGACTTTTGCTCCAGACTAGCATCAATATTTTTTTCTGTTTTGAAAAATTAAAGTCACACATTTTTCATTTTCCATGTTGATTATGATGTTACCTGTTTTGAAAAAAGTTGCTCCAAATTCTATCTAAGATTCAATCTGACAGATGTTAGCATTTGAAGATTTGAGGGGAGAAGCAGGATCTTTTAGTGGATCTTGATGAATATTCTCCACCATCTTGACTTCGTGAATGCGCCAAACTTCCATGTACTCCGGACTTGGTAGTCTTCATGGCCCTCCATTTGACCGATTTACCACCCATGCACCCAAGCCATTCATCCATTCTCAGAAGTTTTGATTACATTGAACTCTACCACTTCATGGTACCCATCGACCACTCATCCCAACTTCATGGTTGATTTGCTGAAATTCCCAATCCGCATCCCTGGTACAACGCTCAAACACACAAAAAAGATCAAAACCTGTCGCCGGTGGACTTGCGACTCTGAGTCTTTTTCTGTACCGTGCAAATGTTTGAATTAGGCCAATCCAAACATACCATGCACCAACACCATCCTACCCTCACGTGCCACTCCAAACTGTCCTGGATAAATTCTCTTTTATTTTCTTGCTTGTCCCCACGAAAAATAGTTTTTTTGGAAAAAAATTAGGAGCTTTATTAAGTAGCTGTTCCTCTACAATCGGCCTGAAGACTGGATACATGAAAAACTAGTCTCTCATCGAACCAGGTAACTAGTCGACTCTAATGTACAAGCTAACTTGGCACACAACTGAGTACAACATATGTCATGCACAAGGATTCCACCGCACATATACATTATACACGAGGTTTGATGAGCAGAGATTTGGTGCACATGGGCACCGGTGGTCCCTTTTAAAAAAAATCCTACTTATAAGTTATAAAAAATTCTGAAAATAAATCAGATGTAGCCAGTGATTTATACCAAAAAATACAAAATATCAATTAGAAATGATGTGTATTTTGAGCTACACCAAAATGACAAAATTGTAGATCTGAGTATAGTGATTTCAAATCTAAAAAACCAAACTTTTTCCTTTTTGTGTAGCTCAGAATACAAAACATTTGGAATTGAGATTGATTTTGCATGTTTATGAAATACATCATCAACTACTTTTTGGATTTTGTTTCAATTTTTTAAATTCATCAAAAAATTAATACAGCGAGAGCACTAGAGCTTGGGTGCAAAAAGAACTTTCCGAGGTTTGACTCCATACTATCTTTTACCTCTGGCTGGCACGTCGACTTTTGATCAACATATGATTAGTCCTGAATGCAACCTTTATATTAGTCAAGTTAGCTTTATGTTTTTTTCCCGTGAAAACATAAAAAGATTTACTTCCGATGCATTGATAGAAAAAGGAATTAATTGTACAAGCCCAAAGAATGGGCCAACACCCTCGCCATAAAACTCAACCCAAGAAAAACTAGTCTAAGGGGTAGCTCGTGTAGCCCTCGAGCTCCCATAGCCTCCCAAGATCTTGCCTTAGCCTTGATCGTATCGACTAGGGAGGGCACCGAAGGCCGCTTGTTGTTGAAGACGATTGAGTTCATGTTCTTCCAAATCCAACATGATGTGAGCAAGATCAACAATGAGGTTTCTTTGCGCATCTGGCGTGGGCTGGAATGCACCACCATCGTCTACCACTCCGGCAAAGGCCCTTCAATAACGGGAGGTCCAGCTGTAGATCTAATCCACGATAGTACCCCGTGCTAGATTGTCCATGAAAACGAGCAACCTGTGAGGATATGTGACATAGTCTACTCTGTCTGGTCACGCAACATGCAGCGTGGTCGGTGGGATAGTCTACGGCGCGCGAGCCTCCTATCCGTCCAACATCTGTCTTGGCAGAAAAACCATATGAAGAATTTCACCCTAGGAGGTGCCCGAGATTTTCAGTTCAACTTCCAAGACTGATAGCAATGACCCTTAAAAGAGGGCATTGTAGCAGTACTTAGAAGAGTACTGGCCATTGGTCTTCTTGTCTGGCTCATCCGCCAGATGCACCCCTCGCAGTCTGGTCCACAACTGAACGTACTGGCAGAGGCCAGGGGGTTCAGCGACCTGAAATGTCCGAGATCCAACTGCGTGTGCTAAGCGCCTGTTGTGTCGTCAGACGCTAGGTCATCGTGGGATAAGTGCTAGTAAGCATGGGCGGAGACAGCACCCGGCGACCCGAGGCAGCTGCCCGGGCTCGTTCACGAGCGGAAGCTGATCCACGTGGACCACGTAGTTAAGTTTTCACCGAGTTCCAGCTTAATTTGTCCGGGCAAATAATTCTACAGCCTTAATTATCACATCTCGGCCCATGAGCCCAGCTAATCAATTAGTCTAGCTAGCAAGCTTAGCTCCACGTCTTGGTGAATCGTGGGTTACTGGGTTCCTATGCTGCAGCCCGCTGACTCCAAATCGCTAGATGCGAAGGCAACCACCCCATTGTGAAACACGATCGAGCGGCCGCTGATCGCGCTGTTCGTTATTCGACGCCTCACGGAGTCACGGTTCCAGTATAGACTCTCTCATCTCATCAACCATCGCGTCGCAGTTCAAGGCGGCAACTCCGGCCTCCGGCAACTCGCCAGACACGGGTGCGGCTAATCCCGACGAGCGACGGAAGCAGGCGGCACCTCCTCCCATCGCCACCGGTTCGTTCAGACGTCTGATGCTATTGCTAATTGATATTTCTGCGATAATTGACTGCTGAGTTCTTGATATTGGTTCGCAAGACAGTCCACCACAGATTCATAACACATAGGAAATTGGAAGGGATTATGAGCAGATTGATTAAAGAAAACCGATCCTAATACTCCAAAGGTATTATTTCTTTGGACACTCCCCTAACCTGAGCGATGTTAAATAATCAATAGTTTTAAAGCACCGAATTTCATTTTATTTTCCCGCGCAAGAATTTCATTTTAGTTATCTCTCTATGCCAAATATGAGGAGGTTTTTGGTCCCATGAGAAAATGTTCAGAATACTAATGTTGTGCATCCAGAACAAGAGCTCCAGGTTAATGTTCCAATTCCAAACAATAAAGAGTTTGATCCGGCTGAAATTTTGTGTGACCTCGCTCTTAGTAAACAAGTTGCTAAATATGCTCCAAAAGTTCAAGACCAAGTTAGAAGGACATACATATTAAAAGGGTCCAACCCAACCAATATTGAAATTTCCGTGTGAGAATTTTCTCAATCATGGTACTCAAGGTATAATTGGGTAGAATATAGGCATTCCATGGATGTGGCCTATTGTTTCTACTGTTTCCTATTTAAGCAACCTGAAAAGACTGAACACTTTGGCTTCGAAGTTTTCACTAAGATAGGTTTTAGAGACTGGAAGCATGCATATAGAGCTTTACCCGAGCATGTTGGAGATTTGGATAGTAGCTACAATACTTGTGTTAGGCATTGTGATGCTTTCAAAAATCAAAGACAGAGTGTGGCAAATAATTTGGCTTGTGCAACCGAGGAGTCAAAAGAATTATACAAAATCCCCTTGACTTCTTCTCTAGTATGTGTCATGCGTTATTAGTATATTAATGGTATGTGCCATGCTGCCTAGTGTGAATAAGTATTTATAACTACATGAATTAGTAATTTTTTACTCTAATTTTAATCTCGCGGGTTCTATTATGGGTGTCAAAATGCACATGAGGTATCTCGATCTGTGTTTATGACTGCTATCATCTAGTGAGCTATTTTCTATACTCAATTCTGTATTACGATTATTCCAAACTATCATGAATATATGGTTCTCCAGTTTAGCACTTATACTAGCAATATATCTCAAAATACCGGGTTGCGGTTCTCGATTTTCTTACTTGGCTTACGGCCCGCCCCGGGTCCTATTTTTTTCCGGCTCCGCCACTGCTAGTAAGTCTGGCGCTATCTCCCCAATAGACTTCCCGTCCAGCCATCTTCCTCCGAGAATAGAGCGGATGAACCGTCTCCCACTATCATCACACTGGAGAAGAAGATGTTACACTCGCTTCTAGAAAACTGCAAGCCCGCGCCAAGGTCGCAAAAGGTTCGTACGCATCCTCCAAAGGCAGCGGGTCCTGAGACTAATGTCTCCGAGGTCCTGAATTCCAAGCCCTCCATAGCTCTATGTTTGATTGAACACTTTCTAGAATGTCTTCGTTTTTGGAGCTTAACCAATGTAAAAGTTTGTTAAGCAATTCCTCCGTTCACTAGTATAAAATATTTTAGTAAACTAACTTAACAGAGGAAGGACAAGATGAAAAGCTCAGTGGATAGACACACAACACGACCATACAAATAGTCAAATACATTTCGCCATTTAGCTCTAGCTTGTGGCAGACCTCAGCGTATGTACAACGGTGGAGCTTCACACAACGGCAACGGAGCGAACTGTCGTACGCCGGCACCACGTACAAAGCAAAGAAGGCATATACTCAGGAAATGGTGAGCTTGGACTAAGGGGATCACATGGTTGGACTCTTGAAACAGTCCGGGTTCAGTATTTCTCTCTGAAGCCGTTCAATCTTCTTCACATGTGTGCTGACTTGGGGTAGAAGAGCTGAAATTCAGACAGGAGGGGCGTGTGTCCGACCACGACTTCAACTGGAATGGAAGTGAGAACCGCGGTCCATTTTTTTCAATTTTTTTTGGCTTGGTGTAGTGTGTGCAGGGGATCCTCGAGATTTTATTCCTCAATCACGTGGTTCAGTTTGTTCGTTTGATTGGAAATTTTTATATCCCAAACGCTAAAAAGTGCTCGGAGGACAGTTTGCTTAAACAAGCCTCCGATTTTTGACCATCCGATCGAGTCCATCCCAGGCGCCCGATCCCCACCAACCACACTTCCTGCGGTTCTCTCTAATCCCCACGCGCCGCCCAACCCTCCAGGCGTCCACCTTCTCCCGCACCGGCGGCAAAATCCACATCCCCGGCGACACTCCTTGCGGCCAGCAGTCCGGTGCCTCCTCCCAACCCTCCGCTTACCCTCCCCCTCCCCCGACGAGCGGCCCTCCTTCCCCGTCGCTGGCGGAGCGCGGAACCGCCGTCGTGAGCACCTCACACCCAACTCCACTAGGCGCCGCCGGAGAACCCACCTCCGCCCTCCATCCCGAAGCGCTGACGAGCACTGCACGACCCACCCCTCCCAACCCTCTTTCCTGCTCGCCGACACCGCGCACCACGCCCCCTTCTTGCTCGTCGGCGCGCCCCTGCCCTCGTTCTGGTTGCCGACTTGATAGTAATCGAGGGAGATGTGGAGCAGCAGGTCGGAGATCCATCACGCCGTCTACTTCTCTCCTGGCGCTGGCCTAGTGCACCGAAGTGTGACCTCGAGTAGCACTGCCATAGATGACTCCTCGTGTAGAGCTAGAGGCTTCAGTGCAGTGTCGAACATCTACTCCCTGGCCGGCGATGGAGCACCATCCCGGGACTGCAGCCACCGCACCATTTCCATGTCAGCACCAATGGTCTTGTCGGTCGGCAGGAGCCCGGTGACAAGCTCCATGAGCATGATGCCAGTGTTGTACATGTCTGTTTTCCTCGCGGCCTTCAATCTGTAAGCACACTCAGCACGCACATGCAGATATTCAGCAAGTTCTTATCGGATGTGTATGCAATCTTCAATACCTAAACTTTTTATCGTTTCAGATGATGGAGTTTACATGGAGCCATGTACCTGTATGATCTGGTGAAGGAGTCTTATTCAATGCAGTCCTTGCCACCATTGTGGTGCTCAGCGATGGCCTTGGCGAGTTGCGTGGAATAGGAGCGACAAATAGGGGCAGCGAGCAAGGTGATTTTTTTACGATCTTGACAACCACAACCTGATTAAGTTGCTTTTTGTATACTGGTTAATTGTATGAAGTTTCCTACAATGGAGTGGTCTGCAGTTTCCTGCTATAGATTATTTAGTAGATTTTATTGCAATATCACTTCCCAATTAAAATGTAGATACACCAATTTTCACATGGAGGGGGTGGGGTACTCTTTTGGTGTGTAAAGGATGATGGAACAAAGATTTGTAGCACATACTACTAGCTATGTTAATTTTCCTTACACTTGTGTAAAATAGCCTAACAATACTGATATCCAGTAGTGGTTTTGATATGTATGTGCTTCATGCAGATGCTTAGTTATTTGAACTGAGTTGTACACGTGATAGCAACTTTTTTACAAGCATGACTAATGCAAATTTTACAAGTAATTTTAGGATGTGTTGTGCTGGAAGAGTATATCATGCTTCTCATGATGAATTAAGTTGTACAACGATGATTTTAATCTAAGTTAATTTTTGTCATCCCATCAGTTGTATACTGATTCTAATTAAGTTGTTTTGTTCAGCATACTTAAGTAGTATATTGATTCTAACTAAGTTGATTAGCCATATTAGCCTAAGTTGCATTCTGATTTTTTGTAGGGGGATATGTTTGCTTTGGTTCACTGTCTCTTTTCCCCAATTTAGTTGTTTTTTCACCGTAGTTAAGTTTCTTTCATCATATAACCAAGGAAAAAATAAGCGCGCTAACTTAAATAGCGCGGACTTCAAAAAAATGCTATGAACGCTATAGCATGCTAATAGCGCGCTATTTTTCAAAATAGCGTTTCATATAAAGTATAAAAAATCGATATTTCAGCAGCTATAAAATTATAGATATAGCATTCCGCAGCTATAAAACCACAGGTATAACATTCTGTAGCCAAACATCAACTATAGATAGTTCACATAGTTCATAACTCCATATCACATAGCCGAAATCACAACCATAGTTCAGAATTCACACACTAACATAGAGTCAGACACATAGTTGACATTCGATGCAGGGATTATCGATGACGGATTGAAGGAGGGGAACGGAGGTAGGGTGAAGGCGTGAAGCACCGAAGCTAGACGTGAAGGCATCCAAGGCGGAAGCGATTCTAGGCAGAGGCATGTTGATTCCAGGCGGAGACGCCGTATCCTTCATCGCGATGTCGCCTCTCTAAGGAAGTGGAGGAGACGAACAGGGAACTGACGTTATGTGTGTTACCATGTTGCCCTATTAGGGTTAGTTGGATTAGGGTAGGCCACTAGACCAAAATGGTTCAAAATGGGGAATGGGCTACTAAAAAAACCAACAAAAAAATAGCGCCGCTACGACGTAACGTCAAATAGCGCGAATAGCGCCGTATTTAGCGTGCGTAGCGCCATAGCGCCCATGGAATGCATAGCATAGCGTCCAGCTCCCGAAAATGCTATAGCGGCGCTAATAGCGTTAAATAGCGCGCTATTTTTTTCATTGCATATAACTAAGTTGATTTTCCAGATTAGCCTAAGTTGCATCTTGTTTTTTGTAGGGGATTGTTTTGCTTTGATTCACTATTCCTTTTTCGCAATTAAGTTGTCTTGTCACCGTAGTTAAGCTACTTTCAGATTGCAATCAGTACCTTTTTGTATGTTGATTAACATCAATATTTTGAGTAGGAGAGGGGCTAGCCTTTTTATGTACCCATATGATCAGGGCAACCATTCTATTAGGTTCATAGCATCAATAAGGCACTTAGAGTTATTTATCAAGTGGTCCATCTAGGCTAGTTTGTATGTTATTTGTGCAATGGCTAACCAATTTTTTGAGGGTCTTTTAAGTTTCTTAGCAAATTTAACTAAGCTCCTCGTTTTTCATTATTAACTTGTTGCATGTTTTTTGGTAAGTTACATGCCCCGGTGCTTCACGGTCGAGGTGAGTGGCAGTTGCCCTGCCACTATAGTTGTTAGGTTTTAAGATTACCCTGATGTTTTGCTAGAGTGATCCAAGTACATAGGTGTTTTTTTATGTGTGTTTGAAGGAACCTAGGTTTGTGGGTTTAACTAAGTTGTAGTTATATGATTACGTAGTTGCTTTTCAAGTGTAGCTAAGTTGCTATTTTGGTTTCACTAAGTTGCTGCTAAGACTAGTAGGTTTCAGGATCACCTCTACTTCATGGGTGATTTGTATGTTATTGGCACACTAATGAGGTTGTTGATCTAACTAAAGTGTGGAATTAATATCACCTAGTCGCTTTTTCAGGTGCTGGTAAGTTGCTTTTTGTCATGCGCTAAGTTGTGGTTACCAGATTACCTAGTTGCTTTTTGGGTACAGCTAAGTTGCTCTTTGGTTCTACTATGTTGCTGTTGGGGCTGTTGTAGGTTTAAGATCACCTAGTCGCTTTTTGGGTGTAGGTAAGTTGCAGTTTGTGAGGCACTAAGTTGTGGTTACTAGATTACCTAGTTGCTTTTCAGGTACAGCTAAGTTGGTGTTTTGGTTCCACTTTGTTTATGTTGAGGTTTTGGTTCCACTTTGTTCATGTTGAGGTTGGTGCATGTTTAGATCACGCCTACTATTTCTAGGATTATTCGTGCACTATTTGCCCTTCTCCTTGTGTTGTGGATCTAACTAAGTTGTAGGTTTCATATCACCTAGTCACTTTTCAGGTGTAGGAAAGTTGTAATTTATCATGCATGGATTGCTCTTTTTGATTATCTCTACTTGATTTGTTGTAGCTTGCAACAATGGAATATTGAATGCAAATTTAGTTGCCTACTAGATAAATTCCTTTTTTTTGTTATGCCATGCATAAGTGGGAATACCGAATGAAATTTCACAAAACCCAAGCCATACAAGATAAATGAGAAGTAACTTTATAGTTTCCATGCACAAACCAAAATGCCTAAGATGATGGTTAGTATGATTCAGTTAAGTTGCTCCCAACAGACAAACCCGTTCCCACTCTTAAACATATAGGTTTTCAATTATATAGGTTTAGCTTATTAAGCTGTTTTTGTGAGATTTGTATTCACTCCAAACTTATTGGACCAAGGGGAAACACAATTACTATAGTGGTACTCAACCTAATGGGTGTGTTTGTTCAAATAAGGAGATAAGGAGATAATGAAATAGCTTAAGTATAGATTTGTAGATCCACACATTTCTAGATCCAAGTTGCTTTAGTCAAGATGTTAAGTTGTTTTCGCATTTCACTCAAGTTGGTTACCACCACTTGGTAAGTTGCATTTCATCCTTATGAACTACGTTTTTGTTTTCTGGTTGCCTGATTTTTTCTGGTTACCAAGATGGACTACCTGCAGGACGTCGTGGTTGTGCCATCGCCGGAGAGGCTCTCGGTCCCGAATCTCCAGCATTGGTAACTCTTCGGCTTTGCCATGGACGTGTACTCGCTCACGGACTGGGTGTGCATGCAGCTGTCGAAGAGCGAGATGCTGGCCGTGGATGAAGGCTAGCACCAGGGCACTAGGGTCGTCGACGCTCGGCACATTCAGATGTTGCCCTACAAGTTTATTTTAAAATACCCTCTTTGACCTAGTGAGGGAGCAACTTTGATCTGATTGTCGTGCTGATATGTGCCATGGACCTAAGTTTCTTATGCCAGTTAATTAAGTTTTTTTACGGGTAAATCCTCTTAATTAAGTTGATTAGACATGTTAGTCCAAGATGCATACTGGTCCTCTTTAACTCACATATAGTTGTGTTTGCATGATTTACTTAAACCTGAGATTTCTCCTAACCAGTTATTGCATGATCTAAGTTGCAGTTGTCTCTTGTTTCGTTACTTGCGTGGTGGGTATCTAAAAAAAATGTTGGACTCCCAGGTCTATGTTGTAACCATGTAGGTCATTTTTCTGGTTCCTGAGATTCTACTTGTTGTATATAGGTGCTGTTGTATGCAATTTTTTGGTCAATGTTGTCCCAGGAATGTCTAAGTTGCTGGAATAGGATTTTTCTTGATGAATCCTTCTGATTTTACTATGTGGAAGAACTGTGTTTGCAGGGCTACAAGTTTCAGGGTTATTTTTTATGTAAATTGGCCTAATTTCTTCCTGGGATATTTTTCTAGTTTTCTTTCATGTTCTAATTGTTATTCTTCAAGAGATCTACAACATAACCAGATTTTTTTGTCCATAGAGGGGGAATTTCATGGGTAGGAGTTGCTGAGGAGAACGTGAGGAAGGATATGATAAGTTGCAGCATCGAGTCCAATCCTAAGATCCAGATCAGGAGGAGGAAGAAGAACTGGTCAAGTACTTATTACAGAACAAGCAGTTGGACGAGTAGATATTTTGCTCTCTAGGATTGGAAACGTGGATGTGCTTTCCGTGTGAGGTAGGTTGTCGCTAGTTTTCTTGAAAAGGCTAGCTTTCCTGAAAAGGTACACGAGTGGGGCTGGGTTCTTTCATTTTCTAGCGGGGAGGCTGGGACACACAAACGAGCCCTCGAGGGCTAGCTAGCCGCATCCTTTTTATATTGAGGAGTACTAGCAAGCGACAACTGCGTCATAGATTTGGGGCGCGAGGTCACTTTCCCAAAATGTGTGCATGGATAGAAGCAAAGTTTAGTATGCATGCATGTACAAAAACATAAAAAAGTGTTGATGTCATCCAAAATATTTATGAACTAATTTTTTAAATTATTTGAACTCTCAAATCTTGTACATATTTACTTGGCATACTATTGATTTTGCTTCATTGAGAGATAAAATACTTTAAAAATTTGAGAGTTGGAATGCGAATGGCTGGGAAACAGTCATATGGAGTTGATTTTGTTTTTGTGGTTAGCCAGAAAAATACAATTACCATTGTAGCACATCAATGTTAAGCTATCAGAGTAGAAGGGCACATTCTAAATCTCCCTAATTCAAAGGGAAAATAGATCCATTTGCTCGGGAACTGTTTAGATCTTTTATCAATTACTGGCTGAGATCAGTTTATCCTTTTCATGCCAAACGTATCCTGGAGCAGTAAATGTGCTTGCACACTGTTTGAACACATTTCAAACTCTCCCGGTGTGTTCCTATGAATCTCTACTACTTATAAAGGAGCAAACAAGAATTTCGCTAAGTGTACCCCGCAAATCCTACATGGACGGACTAAATCCACACGACCAGGCCCACTAATGATAATCTAACGGTCTAGGTTAGCCTAATTAGATACGTGCGTGCATTTAGTATTTTACAACGTCGGACGGGCACTTATCCCACGGAGCCAAAATACGTTCGCACGCGCTGATTTCTCGCGTAAGATCAATCTCCGATTTGACTGATCAAATCCTCTCCTGCTCCCCGAATTGTCGCCTCGCACCCCACGATCGACCGCAATCACCCTCCCCACAATCCCCCTATCCCGATCCCTCCATCCCTAGGATCCCTCTCCTCCATCTCTCTTCCGCTCCTCCCTCTTGAACTTCGGCGCAGGAGGCTGAAAGCGATGCACGGCAACATGCACGCGCCGGTGGGCGGTGAGCGGCGACAAGCGGAGAGTGGCATCATCGTATCAGGCCGCTGCAGAGGGCCTGGCACCCTAAATCGCCCCCATTGTCTTCACACCGCCGCCTGGAACGCACATGGCATCTTGATATCTTCGCGATAAGCTCCAAGCATCTCCTTTCCAGTACAGACATGTAGCATAGAGAAACCACCTCCCTCAGGCCCTCTCCTATTTTTGAGGACGACAGTATAGTTCTCCTTTGCTTGCCCCAACACTGGAGCTATTAGCATGTGTACATCTAGATTGAACAGTGGCATTTGTCAGATGGAACGCCAGTTCACGCTCTTATTTGGTGGATCTCACGACGTTCGGGAGGTGTTCGAGGAAATGCAAATCCAAGAAAATTTCAGAGACACACTTTCAGTTCCTTTCCAGGCAGCAGATGCCCTTTCTCTTTGCTCTGGCTAACAACACAGCCGGCCTGTACAGTTACACACACATGTACGCACTATAGGTAGGCTCAAACATACTCAACACACACACGTCGCTACTCGCTACTGTGCAGGGACACAAGGAGCGGCCCTATCGTTAGCTACTAGCTGCAAAAGTTGCAGTCTACTATTAACTCCCCATGCGACTACACACGTAGCATGGTAAATACCGAGTTTAGATTATACCAAGGATTACATTAGCAGTATTCGTTCATGGAGTGCACATGCCTCTTTATATTTTCATAGTGCAATATTGTGCTGGCAAATTATATCATGTGAATTTGCCATGTCTACCAATGTAATGAGTATCTCAAGATTATCCTCAAAATTTATTTCATTTTGTATAGAGACAGTTGGTAATGCAGAACTTTGATAGCAGTTTATATCAAGTGAGTTGATAGTTGTTTGCATGTATTAATCAACTAAGTTGGTACCATATTCACATTCTGTATTTTCACTTTACTTGAGGTCTTCTATGTCATTGCCATCTGTATTTATCTTTAATATTTATCCCTTCTACAGTGTGTCAATGATCATCGATCACAAGAAAACCTCAAACATCACAGCTGGTAACCAGGCCAGACTGATGTTGGTGCTCTCAGTATTTTCAGTGTATATATTGAAAAGGAACAAGCATGTTGGAATTATCATACCATGTTTATACTTCAAAGGAAAGGAAATGCTGTATTGCTCAGCACAAATATCGCAATCTCATTTGTATATATTGTATCCTTGTTTTGATAAGTCAGCTTCTCTTCGACAACATACCAATGATGTCGCCTAGGAAAAATAGCAAGTGGTCCTTGTTTGTGCTTATATTGTTTTCTTTGTAGAGCGGCAAACCTAAAAGCTATTGTTGTTGGTCTCTAGGCTGTGATAAGCACAAACATAATCAGGCCTCCGGTGCATCTTCTCTGAAGTGCTGAAAAATTGCTAGAAAGGGCAAGCCATTGTCACTATGTTGTTTCTTCAGAGAAAAGACAATGCAAATTACTCTGTCAGTGTGTTCAGTTGAGGCGATCCTTCTTACCGGGCAAGGATTGCTACTCTCTAGCCCGCTGCCTTTTGAAAGTTTTGTAATAATGCCATCATCTGGCACAACATGATAAACTACCTTCTCTCTCTATTTTCTATTATGTTACGCTGCTAAGAGATAGTAACTCTTAATGACATCTTTGTTCTGTTATGGAAACAAGGAACAATTTTGCTATACCGTGTTACTTTTTATGGTGATTGCAAGTAGTTGTACAAAAGTGAAACACACCATTCTCATGAGAATTTAATTACACTGGGGAGTGCGGTGGGTGTTGAATTGGGCAGATCAAAATTCGCATAAGCAAGACCATGGGAAAAATCTTTTATAAATTGGTTATTTCAGATTCACAAGACTTCAGAGTGTGTAGTAGTGTTTCACTTGCATATATCTGTTTGGCCTCTAATGCTTTTATTTCAATTTGTAAGTGCAAACTACCGTCATGATCGCCTCAACTTTTGGTAACTAGATATGATGAGCTTTCAGATTATCTGCTGAACCGAATGACATCTCTTAACTTCCATGGTAGATATAAATGTTGATGTACACTTTGCACAATTATTGACATTAAAATGTTCATTGTACAAGTAGCTAGGTTTCTCTAACTATTGCACATGGACCAGTAAATGGGAAAATTGATCTTTCATTCATTATAAATTATTCTTCTTCAATTATATGTTAGCTAATAACAACCTTCTTCAGTACGCAGGTATTCACAGCTGTGAATTAAGAAATGCTTAATAAATTCTTTAAAATAATGAACAGCCAGAGAGCTTGCACACAATTGCTAGAGCTAATATGCAATTTCAGACTTTCAGTGTGCCGGTTTGTGCCCAGTTTGATAATACTTCAAGTTCTCACCCCAATGACTGTAACCTGGCTCATTAGTAAATGAGCTCTATGCCTACATGATGCAAGGTCCACCTGTTGCAGAACTTTAATTGAAAAACTGCCAACTAGATGGACGACATCCACTGATCATTTTACATTGTTATTAAACACGGGAATAATTCCTTGTGGAAATTTTGTTAAGATTCTACTTCCAGGATGGGTATAAGTTTCGTTACTTTATGTTGACTGTGTGGAATTGGATTTCTGATTACAATCGCAAGACTCTTTAAGTTAAATGTGGTACTAATTGCAATATATTTTTAAAACGTATGCTATAAACCTGAATTGGGAACATGACTTTCTTTCAGCAGATTTTCAAAAGGTTTGTATATAAGTACTTTTATGGAATTTGACTAACCAAATTATTTAATCACATCTTTGGAGATGTTATGTTGGTAGACTCTGTCAGGAATCGGACTGTGAGGTTGATTGTGCATGAAGTAAATTTTGTTGGTTTCGTTTTATGCTTTCCAATCAT
Organism: Avena sativa; assembly: GCA_916181665.1. Classification (NCBI taxonomy): domain Eukaryota; kingdom Viridiplantae; phylum Streptophyta; class Magnoliopsida; order Poales; family Poaceae; genus Avena; species Avena sativa. The sequence continues at coordinate 161,965,607 of OV702290.1, forward strand.
AAGCATGGGTAGACCATACAGTAAATTCCATGATGTTGTTCTCCATTACAACATGAGTAAGAGTAACCGTCCTGAAAATACACCCATTTCTATTTTTTCTCTTTTCATGTTGATTAGCATGTATGTAATTATTTATAGACAAATTTGGATTACCATATAGTGTATTTTAAATTTTAGACATAAAACTATAATTATTTTGGTTTATGATAATGGAGCGTGCGTTGCACGTGCACGTTTACTAGTTCTAGAGATTGTTGAGTTTCTGTTCAAAAATGTTTACTTGCTCTTCCTCGTCACATCAATGAATTCTTGATTTAGTGGACATCCATGAGTTCATTTGATCAACTTTCAGAGAGAAATGTGTTCTTTATGTGAAATTATACATCACAATGTGTGATGAGAATGGATTTTGTGCTTGTACACGTGGGTACATGTCATGTCCTATCCATCCATGTAGCCTCCAAGATGTATGTCCATTATGCACCAATACAATTTGTGAATTCTCGTCCTGATTTTTCCCGTTAAGTCGAGTTTGATTATCTCCTGTCTTTACGGCATGCGACACGCATGGCCAGTAGTAGACTTTCTCTCCTCCTAGATCCTACCGATGTGCCCATCCCGTGCTAGGAGAGAGAATAAGAGGTATCTTTATCTCATCGTCTCACGGGGACAGAGTTCCTCCCTCGCCATTAATTTCTCCTTTGGGTGAAGCTCTATGCAGTTGGCAAGGGCAGCATGAAGCTCTCAATGGTGGGGAGGTGTGCCTCGAGTGTTTGATCCTCGGTAGCCAGGGAGTCCATGGGTCCAAGATGTTGGTTTTCTGCAGTTTATGTCACACGCGTATGCGTACCATGATCTTGGAATACAAATTGGCACTATTATCTGCATTTTTTTAAAACGGGATCATGAGAGTGCCATGTGCATAGTTCATTGGCAGAAATGTTTAGCCGGTGGGTTCCGACACTCCCAACGACGCCTCCGATAGGCAGCTCTTTAATGCTGCCACTAGAGTCACCATTGGTGATGGAAGAAAGGCTTCTTTCTGGTCTTCCTCCTAGCTTGATGGATCACCCCCAAAAGACCTGGCTCCTCTGATCTTCAAAGCCTCGAGAAGAAAAAACCGAACGGTCCAGGATGCCCTTAATGGACAAAACTGGGTCTCGGATATTATGGTGGACTCCTTCTCCGTCGAACACATTGTCCAGTTCATTCACCTTTGGGATCTTATCTCGGACGTCCATCTCTCCCCGGAAATTGAAGATTCCATTATTTGGACTCTGTCTCCTAACGGTTGCTACTCGGCAAGATCTGCTTATAAGGCGCAATTTATGGCCTCTCTGCCTTATTCCTTCAGGCCGATCGTCTGGAAGCCCTAGGCCCCGCCCAAATGCCGTTTTTTCGCTTGGTTGGCCGTCCAAAATCGCCTTTGGACCGCTGACCGCCTGGCCAAGCGTGGATGGCCGCACCACCCCACCTGTCAGCTGTGCAGATGTTCCCCTGAGACGGCACGACACATCTTCTTCGAATACCGATTCTCTAAGAGAATCTGGTCGGCTGCGGCATCTTGGCTTTCCTGCCCTGACTTATTACTTAACATGGGCTCCGACCGTCCCAAGGTGATTGACTATTGGCAAGCCACTGCCAGATCACCCGCTTCCTCTCCCAAAGGTCTCAAAACCGCGATCATGCTCATCACATGGGAAATCTGGAAGGAGAGGAATGAGAGAGTTTTCAACAACAAATCTTCGCTTCCTACGGAAGTTATGCGTAGGATAAAAGAAGAAGGAAAGGATTAGATCATTGCGGGAGCGAAAAACCTGGCGGATCTTGTGGGGTAACCTGTGGTGTTGGTTGGAATGTAACCTTTTTCTTTTGATGGCTTAGGCCGTCATCCCTTGTTTTGCTCCTTCTATATCAATATATAGGCAAAGCTTTTGCCTCGTTTCAAAAAAAGAAATGTTTAGCCGGCGACATCTTTGAATTTCAAATTCATCTCCTGCTCTTGTGAGTTGTCTTCGGTCAGAAACATTTTCTGAGGGATCGGCATTCCCGTGGACATGCTTCTGATGACACGTAGAAAAGTAAAAACGTGAAATCAAAAATATGAAAGCTGGTTGACCCTCACAAAGCTGGGATTATGGAAAACAATGCGTACGGTAAAGTCAGATTCGAATATCAGCTTCCATAGTATACCAGTTGGGTACATTCCGCGGGAATGCTGGCCTTCCCAGATCCATGGATTCCCAGATCCGCCGGTGCTGCGGTGAGAACACTCGGCTGACATCGGTGAGATGAGGGGGTAGGTGGTGTTCGGGAGGGGAGGCAATGATGGAACCAGAGCACGGGATAGGAGGGAAGAAGAGGATAGGGTTAAAGCTAGAGTAGATGTTTGGGTGAGAGGCTCGGTTGGTTCAATAAAAAAAGCTATTCTCGTTTCTGTCCAGGCTCTCGTGAGGCTAGTCTACAGGTGTAGGCCTCCCGTTCACTTTCCCGAATAATCCGTTGTGATACAACTCTCTACTCTACTTTCCCGGAATTCCCTCTCGTTTGGCAAAATGCAAAAAATGGACAAAAACTAGCTCTGGGCAAAAACTCTTTCTGGATCTCAACGCAACATTCAGCATGTGAACGGCCAAATATGTCATGTATCCATTTGTATAAGTACAAATCTATTTTCGGAACACTTGAATGTTCTTCAACCGAACTTTCAGAGAGAGAAATGTGTTAATTATGTGAGATCAACAAACAACATGCATCATAACACGTAGAATATACGATAGATTCATCATGAAAACCAACCACATACATATACATCTATATTATTTGTTGAAAAAAATATCCTCACAAGTCACAACACCAAAACACAACAAACATAAGCTTACATAAAGAAAACACACCATACACTTACGGTTTCCTCTTTATTCTTCTCCAAGACTCCATTACCAAAGAAGCAAACACATATAATTCACCCGCCAGCTAGAATCACTGTAATAGGTATCTTCCTTGTTGAACTAGGCGTACTCGGCGGGGTTAGCAATGAGGTAGGCCTCAACTGCCTTTAACATGCCGAAGTACCCCCCGATAAGCTCTTCCTGGTCCTCCGGCGCCAGCGCTCCACTACCATCGAGCCTCTCGTACTCAACCCTAAACTTGGCAACACAGGCCCCCTCCCCAACCTCCTCGACTTTCACCTCGGTCACCTGCGACTTGAGTTGTCCGTTCACCTTGCCACCCTCTAGAATCTCATTCCTTAGCACCCGCGCTGCGTGGTCACGCACCAGCACACGGCTCGTCAGCAAGCTTTCGCCTGCCGCCGCGCTGAGCGTCAGAGTGGTGACGCTGCCAGGACCGCCATCGCCCTTCTCCTCCACGGTGTCGATGATGGATGCGCAAGCCTTTTGCAGGGCATCGCTAGAGCAGGCCACCTTCCACATCCGGTCCGCGGACACCGCCATGGTGAACTCCTCGGTGATCAAACCAGCCACCATCTTTTTTTATGGGTAAGTGGCAAGTTCTTTCAGGCTTTAGATTGTTGATGAGTGTGTGTGTGTGTGATTGAAAGGACTGCCCTCCTACGTCAATATATAGGTGCAAAGGAATTCAGAAGAAGCGAAGGGATTCAGACATGTCTTGACATGTGTAGCGCATGTCAGGAACCATTTTTTTTCTTAATCTGACCGTCCTCTAAGACCAGTGACTCTAAGCTGGGCCCCTCTTGATAAGTACTTTCATGTCTGCTATGCCCCGTCCAGACTTATTTGTGGCTGCCATATTCAATTTTAGATAGCATTGTTTATCTTCATTGCTTCGTATGCAATGTGTAGTCTGGCTGCTTTTCGTTGGGGTCTTCATTAGCGTGTATTTTATCCAAAGTTTGCATACGCAGCTCGGCAGCTAAGTATACGTTGACCATTCCACCATTAGCTTATAAATACCTTCTAGTTTTTTTTGACAGGAAATACCTTTTAGTTTTTTTACAGGAAATACCTTTTAGTTTTTATGCAGTGCCTAGTACGAAACTTCGATAGTTTCTGCTTTAGAAACATGCACAAATAAAATGCTTGATAGTATCATGAAAAGCCCATAATGTGATATTATCCATGTTTGAAAAAAATATCCGAATGACCCGGGATCCCGTGTTTTTTATCCCCCGGGTCACGTGGAATGACGCATCGTGGTGCTTGCCTTCTTCCTGCCCATGACGCCCGGAGGCCCACCTTATCTCCTCCCGTTCATCCCTTCCGAGCGAGAAACCACGAAGCCCTCACGCCGGCTAGCGGAAGTCTCCAACGCGCCCAGATCCCCATCTCTCCGGTGCCGCCCCGCTCCCGATGTCGCCGCTGCCGCCCTGTCGAGTTGCCCCGTCTCCCCGACGACGGGAGGATGGCTGCACTGCTTTGAGGGGAGGCGAACACCACGGTTGCGAGCACGGGTTCCCGGCGACGACAACGCTCACCCCGCCGACGCCCTCGTGTCCATGGCTGTTCCCCCCGCCGGCGTGCTGGCCCATCCGTTCTCCTTTGCCGGTGTGTGCCACACCCAACCTTCTTCCTCAACGGGACGCCTCCCCGTCGCTCCCCTCTCTCTCACCTCCGGCAAGGAGAGGTCCTTCGAGGCCACCCACCATGGCTGACACCCGCTGAGTGCCGCCGCTCACCTCTGCTACACGTGATGACCGTCGCTGTTACGCGCGCTGGGTTCCTCTACTACACGTGCCGGCCTCCACCGCTACCTGCTCCGCGCCGCTGCTGCTACACGCGGTCGGCGCCCTTGAAAGAGCATTTCATGTTTTCCTATGTTTTGCGTGTTAGATAACAATACTATGGAGACTTTTCATGTGCGCTAAGTGTGCAGGAAGTTTTGAGGGGGGCCGGATTATCCGCCCCTCCAAGGACCGGATAATCCGGCCTACCTCATCTCTCAAGGAAGCCAAGGCGCGTCGCTCAGTGTCCAGGCGGATTTTCTCCCGGAAAATCCGAACTGGGGCGGTTTTTCCTCCCCAGGCCGGATAATCTGGGTTTCGCAAGGGCCGGATAATCCGGCCCCTAGTTTTCGAGCAAAAGGAGCCAAGGCGCGTCGCTCAGTATCCAGTCAGATTTTCCACCGAAAAATCCGAACTGGGGCGGTTTTTCTCCCTAGGCCGGATAATCTGGCCTTCGCATAGGGCCGGATAATCCGGCCCCCAGAAGTTGATCAAGGGCAAGCTCGGCGCGACGCTCAGAGAGGGGGCGGATTGTCTGCCGGACATTCCGAGTCTGGGGCAGAGTTTCCCTAGACCGGATAATCCGGCCCTCACTTGGGCCGGATAATCCGCCCCCCAAAGTGTGCAACGGCTGGTTTTTGGAAAGGGGTATAAGTACCCCTTCTTCCCCAACGTCCAGACTTCTTGATTCATTCGAATTTGACCAGACCCTGTGTAAGAGCTCTAAATCTCGATCTCCCACTTCAACCACCCTAAGGTCTTGATCTTTGGTGGAATTGAAGGAGAAGAAGTTCATCATCAACATCAAGAATCAAGCACTTCAACTCCTTTCCATTCACTTGGAGAAATCCCTGATCTAGTATTCTCGTTAATACCTAGACCGTGTTATTGTATTTGACAACTTTGTTCTTGTGGCAGCTTGTTGTCATTTCGGGAGCCTCCAAGTTGTTGTGGAGTTGTTGCCCCGCTAGTTGTGTAAAGGCGCCGGTGCCCGCCTCGAAGGGTACCTATAGTGGAAGGTGGATCAGGCCTGTTGTGGCAAGATCCATCGGAGAACAGGGTGAGGCCTTTTGTGGCGTGGTGGTCATAGTACCGCCCACCCCTCCAACGCAGCCATACTTCCCTTAACAAGGAAGGAACTGCGGTCAAACAAATCCCGTGTCTCCGCGTGCTTCTCTTCGGTTCACTCGTTCCTCTTCCACTCGCTCCTTACTCGCTAGTAGATAGGTTTGCATATAGAGAAATTCCACACATTAGTTTACTAGAGAATTTACCTTTGTGCTAAGCCTACAATTGAAAAAGAATTAAAAATGGTATAGCACCTATTCACCCTCCCCTCTAGGTGCCCATGCGATCCATTTCAATTGGTATCAGATCCCCGGCTCTTAATTCAGGCTTAACCGCCTAAGAGTAGTATGGGTACAAGGGATGATGGAAATGAGGCTGTGGATAAGGTCACAATGGATGATCTCAAGTCGTTGGAAACAACCTTGTTGAAATCCTTTGAGGCCAAGATGGAGGAGATGAATCAAATGATTGCTCGCCTTACATCATCCATAGCCCCATCTCCATCCTCCTCTGAGGCTCCCTCACCATCATCTAAGGAAAAGGGTAACACCGGATCTAAGGATGATGATGTGGAAGGTGAAAAACTAAATGGTTCCACCTCCAAAAAGGGAAGTGGTAAGGAGGAATATAGTGAGGTTCGCCACGTATATTCCCCCGACCCACCTATCCCTCATCCTCATATAAACAATAGGGGTGATCCACCCAAGCTCACTGCATCTTCTTTTAACCAATGGCAATTTCTAATGAAATCTCATGTTTGCAGCTCCTCTATTGAATTGTGGAGGATCATTGAAGAAGGTCTTCATGTTGGAGATCAAACCAATCTAACAAGAAGGGAAGTTGTGGATAGCAATGCCACTGCTCTCCACATGATACAGCTGGGTGTGGGTCCCAAGGACATGCCACACATTGAACATCTCAACACGGCTAAAGAGGCGTGGGATGCTCTTACGGACCTTTTTGTTGGAAATGAAAGCATGAGAAGAAACCGGTATGATGCCCTTAGTAACAAAGCTGAGAGATTCTACATGTTGGATGGTGAAAACCACGAGGACATGTATAGAAGACTCAAGGGCATCGCAACAACATTTCGGAAGCATGGGGCCACTCACATTGATGATGCATGGATAAAAAGGAAGTATGTGAGTGCCTTAATGCCTTTCGAACCGACGGATTTGAAGAGCTTGCAAGGTAGACACAACTATCATCAAATGACATCCAATGAAGTCATGCAAGAAATGGCGTCATTCAAAGTGGCGGCAAAGAATGCTGAAGATGCCCGTGCTCTAGCTATTGGAATGCAAAAGGGTGTCAATATGGCTCTCAAAGCCAATGTTGCTGAGCAAGAGGATGATGAAGGAGCATTTGAGAGGATATCCATGGACTGCCCCGATGGGGTCAAACGTGCTCATGGTGAGTACATGGCATTCTATGCAAGGAACTTTTGGAAGGACCCTGCCAAAGCCAAGTATGAACTTGAGCGCAAGAACGGGTCAAATGGAAGAAGAGAAAGTGGCCCAAGATTGAGAACTTGCTTCAACTGTGGAGATAGACTGCACTTTGTAGCCGAGTGTCCTTATGAAAATAAAGAAGACAATGGTGGCAGGCTCATACTTAAAGAGAAATCCAAAGTTCCAAAGAAGAAGCCATTTGCTAAGAAGAATGGTCCTTTCAAGAAGCAACCCAAGATGGTCCTTGTAGCTCAAGAGGAATACTCCTCCGCAAGTGAAGATGAAGAGGATGATGATAGTTCCCGCGAAGTGGCTGCTATAGCCACCACATCAACTCCCTCCTCTCTCTTCGACTCACCGAACGAGAACGCCATCAACAACAACGCCACTTGCCTAATGGCAAGAGGATCCGAGGTATCGACTTCTAACTCCTCATTTTCTAAGACTAACATAATTTTAGATATGGATGATCATGACAGTCTTGAAATGAAAGAAGAAGTTATTGCCTTGGATATTTTTTCACTAACCTACAAGGTGAGCACAAACTCCATTTTGATACTCTTATGAGTCAACTTGCTCGAGTCGAAGATCTCCTTGAAGAAAAGGGCAGAATTGAAAGAGAAGATGCTTTGGAGATAGCTTCTTTGAAGAATGTCTTGGAAGAGGAAGAGGAAACTCGAGTTTCTTTGGAAGAAAGACTCGAATCCCTAGAGGAGTCACAAGAAGAAGCTATAGCTCAGCTCATTAAAGAACATGACCATGCCCTTGCCAAAGTAAAGAAACTAAAGAAAGAAAAGATTGATTTTGGGGCTGTTCATGCTAGACTTTTGGAGAAGTTTGATGATCTTGAAAGTGCTCACAAGGCATTGAAGAGTGATCATTCTACTCTAAATGAGTCTCATTACCAGCTCCAAACTCAATTGAAATGGTATGATGTACCAAGTACCTCATCTTCATCCGTTGGAAAAGAAGATCTTGCAAGGAGTTCTCAATACAAAGGTAAAGGGGTTATTGATGAGATACTGAGCAGGCAAAGGACAAACACCAGTAAAGAAGGTCTTGGTTACATACCCAAGATAAAGAGCAAGAAAAACAACAACAACAACAAGAAGAAGAACAAGACTGCTCAAACAAAGACTAGCAACATTACCAATGACAAGACTAATTATGATGGTTTTGCAGGGATCAACAATCCTAACTTCGAACTATATTGTGATGCTTATGGTGATGTTTATGCTAGTTATGTAGGGCCTTATGATTGTTACATTCCTTGGTCTATTTGGGTTCCCAAGACCCTTGTTACTAACATGAGAGGACCCATTGAAAAATGGGTACCTAATATCAAGAAGTAATTTTCTTGCAGGGCTATGCTTCCGGTGGTTCTAAATGGGTACTCGATAGAGGTTGTATGAGTCAAATGACCGGAAGCAAGGAGATCATCACGGAGATGCAGCCAAACCTTGATCACATTACCGTCTCCTATGGTGACAAGTCAAAATCCGAGGTATTGGGTCTTGGCAAAGTTGTGGTGGCTCACGATATCTCCCTCGTGGACGTCATGCTTGTTGAAACCCTCGGGTATAACTTACTTTCAGTTCGTGCCCTTGGTAAGATGGGCTTTGCAGTTTACATTGATGCTGATTTGGTGGTACTCTTGTGGAGCAAGTCTCTAAAATTCGCTTTCGTGGGATATGTCGAAAACGACCTGTACGTGGTAGACTTTTCGGGGAAAACCACTATAGGTCCGATGTGTCTTTTCAGAAAGGCTGACGCGGGTTGTCTATGGCATCGCCGACTAGCCCACGTCAATATGAGAACTTTGCAAAGTCTCCACAAGGGTGGCCACATTCTTGGACTAAAAGAAAATGTCTCTTTTGCCAAAGATCATGTCTGCAGGGCGTGTGTTGAAGGGAAAATGCATGATTCTCCTCATCGAAGGAAAACCATTATCTCTTCAAAAAGGATCTTGGAGCTTCTTCATGTGGATCTTTTCGGACCTCCATCTCATGCAAGCCTCGGTGGGAAAAAGTATTGTCTAGTGATTGTTGATGATTACTCAAGATACACTTGGGTTTATTTCTTCAAGTTGAAGAGTGAAACTCAACAAACTATCATCGACTTCGCCAACGAGGTTCAACGTCAACACAACGTCCCCATTCTGGCTATAAGGAGTGATAACGGCTCGGAGTTCAAGAACTACACCTTAAATGAGTTCCTAAGTGAAGAGGGGATAAGACATCAATATTCCGCTGCGTACACCCCTCAAAAAAATGGTGTAGACGAGAGGAAGAATCGAACTCTAATGGACATGTCAAGATCAATGTTGGCCGAATTCAAATCTCCATATAACTTCTGGGCTGAAGCAATCTCTACTGCTTGTCATTCATCCAATCGTTTATACCTCCGCAAGATTTTGGACAAGACTCCGTATGAAATACTTACCAGTAACAAGCCAAACATCTCATACTTTCGGGTATTCGGGTGTAAGTGTTTCTTTCTTATTAAAGGAGTTCGTTTATCTAAGTTTGAATCTAAGGCTCTAGAAGGTATTTTTGTTGGTTATGGTGCCGAATCCCACACTTATAGAGTCTACAATAAGCTCTCCGGAACTGTTGTAGAATCTTGTAGTGTGGTGTTCGAGGAAAATGACGGTTCCCGTGCGGAGCAAGTTGGTGTTTGTGATGTAGATGTTGAAATACCCCAAGATGCCATAAGAAGAATGGGCGTGGGATTCTTCTGCCCCATTGAGGAACCCCTTGTGGCGGACCGGGAAGGACAATGCTCTACTCATATAGAGCCCTCATCTACACATACACAACACGCTCCAACCACGGGGGCAACTTCTACACCATCTCCATCAACTGCTGAAGGTCAAGATGCTCCAGAAAGCTCCAGGCCGGATTTTCCGGTGGATACCGGATTATCCGGCCACCCCGCTCCAGCAGCTCCTGGTGGTGAAGATATCAACACAAGCTCCAGGCCGGATTTTCCGGCTGACCCCGGATTATCCGGCTCCTTGCCAGGTCAAGCCAGTCCCAGGCTTCCTGATGCTGCTGCTGCAAGTCCTCCCAGGCCGGATTATCCGGCCACTTCATCGGCCGGATTATCCGGCCCTGACTCTCCAGTTCTGCAGCCTCCTGTTATGGCTACGGACTCACCTCAAGGGCATGCATCTCCACCACCTGCTACTGATGTTCCTGCTACTGATCAAGGCGGAGAAAATGCCTTCAATGAAGACTCAAGTGATGAATCTCCTCCACCAAGAGACAACAAACTTATTGAACTTCGTCGCAAGGCTCGGGCTGATCGCAACCTTGAGTTGAGGGGTCACACTCTCGACAAGGTTGTTGGTGATCTTCGACGAAGGGTATCTACTAGAAGAGAATTGGCCAGTTTTGGTGAGCATCAAGCTCATATCTCCATGGTGGAACCTAAGAAGGTTTTTGAAGCTCTTGAAGACCCAAACTGGGTTGTTGCTATGCATGAAGAATTGAACAATTTCGAGCACAACAAAGTCTGGAAACTAGTGGAGAAACCCAAAGAGTGCCGCAATGTTATTGGCACCAAGTGGATTTTCAAGAACAAGCAAGATGAGAATGGCATCGTTGTGAGGAACAAGGCAAGACTTGTGGCACAAGGTTACTCCCAAGTTGAGGGCATCGACTTCGGCGAGACCTATGCTCATGTGGCTCGTCTTGAGTCCATCCGTATCCTACTTGCTTATGCTGCTCATAACAATTTTAAGTTGCAGCAAATGGACGTCAAGAGTGCCTTCCTTAACGGTCCTCTACATGAGTTGGTATATGTAAAGCAACCCCCGGGGTTTGAGGATCCTAACTTCCCGAACCATGTCTACTAACTCGATAAGGCACTCTATGGCCTTAAACAAGCCCCACGTGCGTGGTATGAGCACCTTAAAGAGCTTTTGTTAGATCATGGCTTCGAAGTTGGGCAAATCGACCCCACTCTTTTTACTAAGAAGGTTAAGGGGAAGCTCTTCGTATGCCAACTATATGTAGATGATATCATTTTTGGTTCTACTAATAAAGCTTTTAACGATGAATTTTCAAAGCTTATGACTGACAGGTTTGAGATGTCTATGATGGGGGAATTACGGTTCTTTCTTGGATTCGAGATCAAGCAACTAAGAGAAGGAACCTTTATTAATCAAGCAAAGTACATCCAAGACATGCTCAAGAGATTCAAGATGACGGATCTAAATGGTGTCGCTACTCTGATGCAAACAAAGTGTCATCTCGAACTCAACCCTCATGGTAAAGATGTGGACCAAAAGGTATACCGGTCCATGATCGGATCTCTTCTTTACCTCTGCGCATCTAGACCCGATATTGTGTTGAGTGTGGGAGTGTGTGCAAGGTATCAAGCAGCTCCTAAAGAAAGCCACTTAGTGGCGGTCAAGAGGATCTTTCGATATTTAGTTCATTCCCCCAACTTTGGTCTCTGGTATTCCAAGGGTTCCAATTTCTCTTTATGTGGTTATACTGACTCAGATTGGGCTGGTGATAAGGATGATCAGAAGTCAACTTCTGGAGCTTGTCAATTCTTGGAAAGATCTCTTGTATGTTGGTCCTCCAAAAAGCAGAATTGTATATCTCTCTCCACCGCCGAAGCTGAATATGTTGCTGCTGCCAGCGCTTGTAGTCAATTATTGTGGATGAGGCAAACTTTAAAGGAATACGGTGTCAATTGTGACAAAGTGCCTCTTTTATGTGATAATGAAAGTGCTATCAAAATTGCGTACAATCCAGTTCAGCACACAGGGACGAAGCATATTGAGATTCAGAATCATTTTATTCGTGACCATGTTGCTCGAGGTGATATTGATCTATCTTTTGTGAGCACGAAGAATCAACTGGCATATATTTTTACAAAGCCACTTGATGAAGCAAGATTCTGCTATTTGAGGAATGAGCTAAATATCATTGATTCCGAGAGCTTGTCTTGATTACTCATGCACCCACTCGTACATCTCAATCCTTGTTTGGTCTAGGTGTGGGCATGGATATAGGGGGAGTGTGGTCCTAACATATTGGGCTAACCCTCCCCCCATAATGCCAATAGCAAATTATATCATTTCTCTTAATATCATGTTGTGATATGTGAGCTTATTGATGAGTATTGGTCGTGAACCCAAGATATATCTTCGCGGTGTCACACCATACACTCCAACAAGGTGGCTTCGTCCACCACCCTCTCCTTCGTGGAGAATTGGATTTTTTTTGGATGTTATTTGCTCTCTCATGTTCTTATGGGAATCACACTCAATCTTGGCTTTTATTTGATTTGGATTTTGCAATTTTGAGTGTCTAGTACCATCTCAGTTTGGCATTCTCAATCCTAAGCCTTCCCTACCCCTAAGACATCTATTCTTGCACACAAGTCACTTGTACACCTTGTGGGGGTGTTGTCTGGGGACGCGCGGGCCTGGTTTTGTGTATAACAGAATCCCAGATTTTAGGCCAGATTATCCGTGCACAAGGCCAAGAAGATTTACAACAAGGTTCGGAAGGCTGCTCACCCCTCCTCTGCTCCTGAGGGCCTCATGAGGGATGCTCGTCGGCCCCCAGTGCCTCCCGTGGCCCGTGAGATCAAGCAGCTGAACTGGTTCCAGCGTCACATCCTCTGTATGGGCGTGGACACACACAAGGGTCAGTATGAGGCCTACAGGCAGTGCCATGAGTTGGATCACTCCCATCAGCTCATTCTCCACCACGTGTCTGGCGCTTCGGGTGCTCCTCCGGCTCCTACACCTCCCACTCCATATGCTCGGTGGAACTCTTCCTCCGGGCTGAACTATGGTGAGCTGGAGAGTCACGTGTTCCCCTCTGCGCCTGCTGCTGATGCTGATGATGAGGAAGGTGACACTGAGGAGCTTGAAGATGAGGATGAGGAAGAGCATGAGGACGAGGACGAGGACGAGGACTATGATGAGTGATCCCATGGGGCGCTAGCATCGCTCTTCTCCCTTTTTGGTGTCTCGATGCCAAAGGGGGAGAAGTAGTTCTATTAGGTTGTCCATGGATTTGCATGGTTCGGGCATAAGCACTTGCACTTTTTATTCGTTATTTCTTACTTATGCCCATTTAGCGTTGAACTTTTATATTCGTGGTTTGTGATTTGTGGTTGAGACTTTATGTGGTTGTCTGGATGATACCTATGGACTTCATATCATGGATTATGCTCATGGTTATATCTATTCATATCCTACTGCTGGTGGTTTATCACGGAAGACGCGCGCTCATAATGGTTATCCACTAATAATGGTGATTTATGTCAAGGATGCCTATTCTCTACTTCGGTGGTATGTGTTTTTGCCCTTCTGTCTATGGAATAGATTCACCGATTTGTGTGCATTTGTATTCCAAAGCAAAACTCTATTATGCACACATTGAGGGGGAGTCCCTTCCATAGTTATCTCTGTTTGTCTTGTGTCTTTCTCCTGCAAATCCTGGTATTATCATCTAACACCAAAAAGGGGGAGATTGAAAGAGCATTTCATGTTTTCCTATGTTTTGCGTGTTAGATAACAATACTATGGAGACTTTTCATGTGCGCTAAGTGTGCAAGAAGTTTTGAGGGGGGCCGGATTATCCGCCCCTCCAAGGATCGGATAATCCGGCCTACCTCATCTCTCAAGGAAGCCAAGGCGCATCGCTCAGTGTCCAGGCGGATTTTCTCCCGGAAAATCCGAACTAGGGCGGTTTTTCCTCCCCAGGCCGGATAATCCGGGTTTCGCAAGGGCCGGATAATCCGGGTTTCGCAAGGCCCAGATAATCCGCCCCCTAGTTTTCGAGCAAAAGGAGCCAAGGCGCGTCGCTCAGTATCCGGTCGGATTTTCCACCGGAAAATCCGAACTGGGGCGGTTTTTCTCCCCAGGCCGGATAATCCGGCCTTCGCATAGGGCCGGATAATCCGGCCCCCAGAAGTTGATCAAGGGCAAGCTCGGCGCGACGCTCAGAGAGGGGGAGGATTGTCTGCCGGACATTCCGAGTCTGGGGCAGAGTTTCCATAGACCGGATAATCCGGCCCTCACTTGGGCCGGATAATCTGGCCCCCAAAGTGTGCAACAGCTAGTTTTTGGAAAGGGGTATAAGTACCCCTTCTTCCCCAACGTCCAGACTTCTTGATTCATTCGAATTTGACCAGACCCTGTGCAAGAGCTCTAAATCTCGATCTCCCACTTCAACCACCCTAAGGTCTTGATCTTTGGTGGAATTGAAGGAGGAGAAGTTCATCATCAACATCAAGAATCAAGCACTTCAACTCCTCTCCATTCACTTGGAGAAATCCCTGATCTAGTATTCTCGTTAATACCTAGATCGTGTTATTGTATTTGACAACTTTGTTCTTGTGGCAGCTTGTTTTCATTTCGGGAGCCTCCAAGTTGTTGTGGAGTTGTTGCCCCGCTAGTTGTGACATAGGTATGATTACTCGGATGCTTATGATTTGCTACCCTATACTGGGTAAAAGGCTTCCAGCCCATGAAGATTTCAGATGATAGCCCATGGAAGCAGCAGACAAAAACTTTGATTGTATTAGGAAAGAGACTATGAACCGACATTATATTTGTTGGGTTCGTAGCATAGAAAAAATTTCTACGATGGGAACTATTATACGCCAAGATCTATCTATTAGATACAAGCAACGAATGGATGTACATCCATAGAGAACATACCCTCGAAGACAACAAAGTTTTGTTAACGAGATGGAACTAGTTGATGATGTAGTCGTATACTTGCCGATCTCAAGATCGTGATGAAGTCCAGCAAGTCCAGCAGGTCTAGCTCCAGCACATCCATCAGATCCAGCTCCAGCAAGTCTAGCACCCACAAGTCCAACACCGCAAAGCAGCGATGTATCCCTGATCGCACACATGTCTAGTACCCCGACAACCTCCGTCCCTCGCTCCAGAAAAGCAGCGGAAGCAGCAAATCCTTTCCAGATAAAGTCACCAAGAACATGTATCTCGCTAATCCGAGACCATGGGGAATAACTAGAGGGGGAGAGAGATCCTTCACGAGGAGGTGTGAGAGTGGAGGAGGAGGAGGTGCTCCTTATATAGGGGAGGGGGTGCAGCCCAAGGGGGCATGCCGCCAGCCATGGTGAGTGCCCCCACTTCTCCCTCATTCATGTGGGTGGAGCTCCCACTCACATAAACACACACCTCCACTCATGTCCACTCACATGCATTAAATTTCCACCAAATTTAATGCAAGATCTCATTAAATAAAACTATTTTATTTATTTTATTCAGAATTTTGTTAATTACTTTAATTAAGAAACATTCATATAAAACCCCCTGCAACATTTCAATATCACATGCAGAACCAGTTTCTGCAATTTCACCCAAAACAATTCCGGTTTCCATCGAAATTATTCCAGCGCTTTCTTAATTCTTTATCTGAAACATATTTGCTCCAAATGGTGTCGGTATCCCTTAAGTGTGTCACCCTACCATTCGCAAATAATGTAGACATGATCGAGACCCCTCTACGATCAATAATTAGCAGTGGGACCTGGAGATCCGTACTGACTCCCACACATTCAATGATGACTCTTGTGATCATGTGAACCTTTAACGTCATAACTAAATCCCTTTGTCTCGTGATATATTACATGTCCGAGATTCGATCATCGGTATCCAAATACCTAGTTTGATATCGTTACCGACATGCACTCTTTTCTCGTTCCCGTGATATAACATTCTAGTGATCACATCACTTGCTTGCAAGCTATTTCAATGTGATATCACCGAGAGGGCCCTGAGTATATCTATCCATCATTGGGATGGACAAATCCCACTCTTGATCCATGAGCCTCTACATAACACCTTCGTAGCACTGAACCCACCTTTATAGTCACCCTGTTACAGTGGGACATTTGATGTTATCAAGATACTCTTCCGGTGTTAGTGATTAACATGATCTCATGGTTTAAGGACTAGGATTACTTCATATGATGTTATAGCAATATAAACATAATGACTTTGATCATAATGCTATACTTCGGATGAATGTTCATCACATCATTCCACCAATGTTGTGACCTCGTTATTAACAACATCCAATGTCTATGATTAGGAAACCTTGATTATCTTGTTAATCAACAAGCTAGTTTATATGAGAGGTATTACAAGGAACTTTGTATTTTGTTTATTAAACACACATGTATTAATATTTCCAATTAATACAATTATAGCATGCAAAATAAACATTTATCATAAACAAGGAATAAGATAATAACCACTTTAGTATTGCCTCTCGGGCATATTCCCTTCAGTCTCCCACTTGCACTAGAGTCAATAATCTAGTTTGTAAACTTGTATATATAACGCCTAGGTGTTGAATATACGCGTTTGCTAGTGGTTAACATAATCTCTGGATCTGGCACTTTTAGGTCCATGTGTATTTGCATGTCTTTGTGTCTCTACGCATCACTCATTCTCTAATGAGATGGCTTTGTATAAATTTAGTCCTTTGGTGATACCTTTAGTTCTTTTTGGGTTAAAACATGTCGATAGTATCGTCATACAATATATCTTCATAGTATTATCCCACTGTGAATCACACCTAGTTTGATAACAAACTACTTGACACAAATGTGCTCCTTTGCTGCTACTATGGCAATCATATACTTAGCCTTTTGTTGTAGTATTCGTCACAATGTCTTAACTTTGGAACCCATCCAAATCCATCATGGAATTTCCTTTCCATAATATTGAGCCACCCATAGTTTAAATTGAGATAAATTCAATTTGTATCTTGTGGAAAACTAGTATCAATGTAACTTATTACAATGATCTACTATTCACTATTTGTCACTTATACATGATATATTCTTAGTTCTTGCAAAGCTCATAAGAATATCTATACTATCGTCCAATGATCATCATATGAATCATTCTGGTATATGCTCATAACGTTTAGAGCATTGGACATATCTGGATATGTACATATCACGGTATTATTGATCAAAATCTTTATGTGATTTTACTCACCAAGTGTTTAGACACTTGAATCTTGATACAATCCTTTCCATGCAGCAAGAACATTTCTTGTTGTTTCCATATTGAACCCTTTTCAATATCTCATATATGTATGTCTGGCACAACCATATTAGCGCCTCAACCTATCCATATATACATTGATGCCGAATATTCTGGTTTTGCCTAAGTCTTTCATCAAAATGAAATTCTTAACCCGTGTCAATAAAAGATACATCATTTCCAATCAACAATATGTACTCTGCATAATGTATTGGAAATTTGTCTCAGTGCTCCCACTTAATTTCTTGCAAATGCAAGCATCTTCATCGCCTCTGATGAAATTAAACTCCTTTAACATTTTCATCATGGTGAAGATTCCAACTTCGCTATGCTCACTTCAACTATTGAAGTTTGCATGACCTTTTAGCACCCTTTGAATTAACAAAATCCTTCAGACCGTGTCATGTACACATCCTAGGTAACCATTCTATTAGAAGAACATTGTTTTGTTTGTTCAACTACAATATACCAAATTATATGTAGTGGTTGCTAGATTAATCCGTTAAGACTAAATATCGCTATGAAAGATCAAATCTTGTCATAGTCAACTCCTTGAACATAGTCATAAATTCCTTTCTGACATGTCGATTATTTCATAGATGTCAAACATTCGTGTCTATTTCTTTATAGATCCAAACACGACCGATAAGCTTCATGCCTTTTCGGAGGGTCTTCCAAGTTCAAAAGCTTGATTTCTCATGTATGGAAACTATCACGGATTTTATGACTTCTAGTCATTCTATGGAGTCAAGGCCCATCATCGCTTCTTTGCATGCAGTTGGTTCATTATTGTCAAAACAATAACGTCTTGTTTATCAAATCTCATTATTTGATTCTTACCTGATGCATATGGTTCAAATAGGAACTCTAATCTCCAAGATCACAAACTTTGTAATCACGGGAGCCATGAGCATTGTGGCCGCCACCAGAACACTTTCCGGCGCTACGCTACTTAGCACATATAGCTAAGGTTCAATAACCTTATGAAAGTTGTATTGTCCTCCCACTTAACTTTTCGCGAAAAATTCCTTCTCAGGAAACTTAACATTCCAAGTGACAAACTCTTTTGTTCTCGGTGTTATGGAGGAATACCCAAAAAATTCTTTGGGACAACCTACAAAGACGTGCTTATCCGACTTTGGTTGTAAACATTTACTTATGCATAACATACCAAAATTTAAGAAAAGACAATTCGGGTTTTATCCCAAACCATAACTTATATGGTGTCATTTCAACGGATCACGATGGTGCTCTTTTCAGTGTAAAAGTGGTAGTCTCTAAAGCTTTAATCTTTAAAACATAATGGGAGTTTTATAAATAACACATTTGATCTTACCATGTCAAACAAGGTTTGATTTGATCTCTCGAATATACCATACTCCTATGGTTTATCAGGAAATGCAAATTCATGGAACAATTCCAGAAATCTTAGGTGTTTTACTAAACCTGTAACTCAAATACCTTCCTTTATGATCAAATCATAAACTATTTTATTTTCTTGTTACAATGATTTTCCACTTCATCTTGAAAGCCTTTGAACAATTTTCAAATGTTTCATACTTCTTCCTTATTAAGCAAATATATAGATATATTCACTCAAATTTCTGGAGAAAGCATATGAAGTCAAAAGATGCACCTCACATGACTACATATAATGGATTATGCACATCATCATCCACAATTTCCAATAAGTTAGTAATCCGTTCCTATTTGGCCTATGAACGGAGTTTCAATTATCCCGAGGAAACTTTCACAAGCGTCAATTGATCAAAATCATAGAATCCAAAAATCCATCAAAATGGAATTTCTTCATGTTCTCTTTCCAATATAATTTAAACGACGATGTTACTTTGTAAGTGATCTTTCAATCATTTGTCTTGCGACATTTTAGCATCAGTTTATAGGTGTGATTTCTCCAACTAGACTTGTGAAAGTTCATCCATATTCTATGGAATATGATAATTATTTGAATAACTATTGTTCTCATTATACTGGAACAAAATAACAATTATTTAAACAAATCTTGAAGGCAAGCTTTGATGTCAACAATGAATACAATAACACCTTATTTGTTTTCGATGAACATCATCACATATTCTTTTGCTAGTTACTTAGGCCATTGTAGTTCATGAATTGCGTCATTTTGTATGATATTTCATACCAACCAATTCGGCATCTAATACCCAAGAACCACATTGTTTAACAAGCAAAGAATACAACCATGACATGTATATCATCTATAT
Organism: Avena sativa; assembly: GCA_916181665.1. Lineage (NCBI taxonomy): Eukaryota > Viridiplantae > Streptophyta > Magnoliopsida > Poales > Poaceae > Avena > Avena sativa. The sequence goes on from OV702290.1 coordinate 161,985,137, forward strand.
ACCAGCTAGACATTACCAGTCTTTTATTTTCTGCCAAATATTTTATAGATTCTCTTTCAACATTTCCTTTTCCTTTTAAAAGAATCTATCAACATCAAGAGTGGCACCATACATATGACACATAGTTCAAAGCATGTATAGTAAAATACTAATATCTTTGGACTTGCACTTTGAAGTAGATCACCATCATCAAATCTTTGGTGTTCTTTCAAAAATCCATACTTTAGTAATCTTTTAGTGTAGTAAACATTTTACATACATCTTCTATTCATCCTTATCATGACAACTTTCATTATCAAGCTACTATGGCTTATAAGGACGAATTGTGAGTATAATGTTAGTTCCCAAAAACCTGTTTGGGAGATTAGGACGTCTAGCGTCTCCAACATTCGTCAATTCTCATACAATGTGAGAACATGTGTTTTGCCAAATTATACTCTATCATATTGCAACCATAAACATTGTTTCGGATATCAAAATATCTTCCATGCATGATGGCTTCTGAAACAATTCTTTCAGCTCCTAGATAACCTCGATATTAAAATTAACTTTTGAATATCAAGAATCATGGAGGCAAACATGATACTTTAGATACTAACATTAGAATTCTTACTCTCGATTTAATATTAACTATTAAACTTCATGGAGTAAATAGAGTGTGCTGAAAGTTTGCAATAGGACTTCTAAAATTGACATTCAAAACAATACGATACCAGTTCGTAAAGAAAATATCCAGAATTCTATAGTTCTATTATCTCAATTAAAACTAAGCATAAGGTAGTAAACATATGTCAATGACTACAACAAATTATGCAAATTCACTTTGATTCAGTTTATGACAAATTGAGTTCGACTAATCCAAATTATAAATGAACTTCCACTCAAAAACGACATCCCTCGTGTCTTTTTGGTGATTACATGAACCAAATCCACTACACCAAGTCCGATTATCATGTGAGTCGGTGTAGCATCAAATGCGAGCATCTATGAGAATCATATCTACCATATGACTCATGCTTAACCTTTCGGTCCGTGTTTCGAGGCCATGTCTATACATGCTAGGCTCGCCAAGTAATAACCTTAGTACTCGCATGTGTAAAACTGTCTTACACCCGAAATATGGTCGTGGATTCTAGTACACCCGATCATCACGTGATGTCTTGAAGCGGTGAAACATAAATGGTGCATACTTAAGGGAGAACACATTTTTATCTTGATATCTAAATGAGGTATCATCTTATGATGCTACTAAAAACGCCAAACTAGCAATATAATATGCAAACATCATATGTGTAAAGTGGAATGATATGGTCCATGCATTTGATCACTGATGTCTACGCACTTCTATTCTTGTAGACAGTTGTTGGGCCTCCAAGTACAGAGGTTTGTAGAACAGCAACAAGTTTTCCCTTAAGTGGATCACCCAAGGTTTATCGAACTCAGGGAGGAAGTGGTCAAAGGTATCTCCTCTCAAGCAACCCTGCAATCAAGATACAAGAAGTCTCTTGTGTCCCCAACACACCCAATACACTTGTCAAGTGTATAGGTGCACTAGTTCGGCGAAGAGATAGTGAAATACAAGTGGTATGGATAATTATAAGTGATACCGGTGATAGAAGATAGCTTGCTGGCGTAGAAAAGACTAAAGTAAAACTGAAATAAAGAAGGAAGCAAGCAAACATGTAACAGATCTAATTGCAAATGGTGTACCAATGCTTAGAAACAAGGCCTAGGGATCATACTTTCACTAGTGAACACTCTCATATAAATATATTCTTCTTTATGATACTACACTGAACTACTCTCCGGTTGAACACTCTAATCAACGGTAGGGCTATAACAGCACACCTCAAAGTAAGCCTTTCCCATCTAGAAAACCCCACACTGTCACCTTGAGTACTAGATGAGTCCAACAAACACCAAAATTTCATAAAGACATCCAACTCCAAATATAACTCATAACAAGTATTTGTAATCTCTAGCCTAAGTGCCACCATGGTGAGCACACTGTCACTTTCACACACATGGGGAGAGCAGAGATCTATTAAAGCACTTGAGTAGCAAGGTAGATCTATAAATTACAAGCTCATGATCTCAATAAGATCATGCATAGAGAGAGAGAGATGAACACATAGCTACCGGTAGAACCCTTAGCCTCGAGAGAGAACTACTCCCTCCTCATCATGGGAATCAGCAATGGTGATGGAGATGGTGGTGGAGATTGATGGAGATGGCTCCAGGGGAACTTCCCCGTCCCGGCAGGGTGCCGGAACAGAGACTTTCTGTCCCCCGAATCTCCCCTTCGGTGGCAGCGGTGCAACGGAACTTTTCGTGTATTTCTGATTGACGATTTAGGGTTTTGGTATCGGGAGGCTCTTATAGGCGAAGGAGGCAAGGTCGGTGGCCGGCCAGGGGGCCCACACCATGCCCTGGCGCGACCTGGGGTTGCCCGCACCTAGGGGTGGTGTGGCCACCCTATGGCCCCTCTCTGACTCTCCTTATGGCTCCGTGAGTCTTCCGAGAAAATAGTAACTTTGGCTTTTGTCCCGTCCAATTCCGAGAATATTCATTTTCTGACTTCTTGGAACCAAAAACGGCAGAAAATAGGCAACTGGCACTGTGGCTCTTGTTAATAGGTTAGTCCAAGAAATCATATGAAAAGTACTCCAAAGTGTGGACAAAACATAAGAAAGTAGATAAAACCAAGCATGGAACATCAAAAATTATAGATACATTTGCAATGTATCAATCACCATCATGTGCATCGTGGTATGATCTCTATCATTCCTTTGTTTGTTGTAAGGGTATCTACTATATATCAACTTACAACATTACCATATCATAACACTAGCCCAGCAACAATCTAAACTAGACGCCTTTAATTTATCCATTGCAAGTTTTACGTGGCTTAGGGCTTTCGAAGATATATCTGGTCTTACCTATGAACATGGAACCACAACGATGATAACTAAGTTATTAGCAACTCGTTATAAATCAGATATTATCTATAGTAGGAGAGATAGACACCCGCTAGCCACTTATGCAATACTATTTGCATGTCAGTCGTGGAACCGGTCTCATGTGCGAGGATATGTAAAGTTGGTCTGGGCCGCTTCATCCCACTATGCCACCAATATCCAAAATACATGAAAGAAGTAATAACATGATCATCATCGCCCACATATAAAAATATGTGTACTACTCGTGCAAAGCACCTACGCATAAACCTGGCTCTAATACCACTGTTGGGTTCGTAGCATAGAAAACACAAAATTTCCTATGATGGGAACTATTATACGCCAAGATCTATCTATTTGATACAAGCAACAGGTGGATATACATCCATAGAGAACATACCCTCAAAGACAACAAAGCTTTGTTAACGAGATGGAACTCGTGGATGATGTAGTCGTACACTTGCTGATCTCAAGATCGTGATGAAGTCCAACAGCTCCAGCTCCAGCACGTCCATCAGATCCAGCTCCAGCAAGTCCAGCACCACCAAGTCTAGCACCACAAAGCAGCGGTGCATCCGTGATTGCACACACGTCTGGTCCCCCGACAACCTCCGTCCCTAGCTCCAGCAAAGCAGCAGAAGCGCAACTCATTTCCAAATAATGCCACCATGAACATGTATCTCGCTAATCCGAGACCATGGGGAATAACTAGAGGGGAAGAGAGATCCTTTACGAGGAGGTGTGATAGTGGAGGAGGAGGAGGTGCTCCTTATATAGGGGAGGGGGCAGCCCAAGGGGGCATGGCGCTAGCCATGGTGGGTGCCCCCACCTCTCCCTCGTTCATGTGGGTGGAGCTCCTACTCACATAAACACACGCCTCCACTCATGTCCACTCACATGTATTAAATTTCCACCAAATTTAATGCAAGCTCTCATTAAATAAAACTATTTTATTTATTTTATTCAGAATTTTGTTAATTACTTTAATTAACAAACATTCACATAAAACCCCCTGCAACATTTCAATATCACATGCAGAACCAGTTTCTGCAATTTCACCCGAAACAATTCCGGTTTCCATCGAAATGATTCCAGCGCTTTCTAAATTCTTTATCTGAAACATATTTGCTCCAAATGGTGTCGGTATCCCGTAAGTGTGTGACCCTACCGTTCGCGAATAATGTAGACATGATCGAGACCCCTCTCCGATCAATAATCAGCAGCGGGACCTGGAGATCCGTACTGACTCCCACACATTCAATGATGACTCTTGTGATCGTGTGAACCTTTAATGTCATAACTAAATCCCTTTGTATCGCGATATATTACATGTCCGAGATTCGATCATCGGTATCCAAATATCTAGTTTGATCTCGTTACCGACATGCACTCTTTTCTCGTTCCCATGATATAACATTCTAGTAATCACATCACTTCCTTGCAAGCTATTTCAATGTGATATCACCGAGAGGGCCCTGAGTATATCTATCCATCATTGGGATGGACAAATCCCACTCTTGATCCATGAGCCTCTACATAACACCTTCGTAGCACTGAACCCACCTTTATAGTCACCCTGTTACGGTGTGACGTTTGATGTTATCAAGATACTCTTCCGGTGTTAGTGATTAACATGATCTCATGGTTTAAGGACTAGGATTACTTCATATGATGTTATAGCAATATAAACATAATGACTTTGACTGTAATGCTATACTTAGGATGAATGTTCATCACATCATTCCACCAATGTTGTGACCTCGTTATTAACAACATCCAATGTCCATGATCAGGAAACCTTGATCATCTTGTTAATCAACGAGCTAGTTTATATGAGAGGCATTACTAGGAACTTTGTATTTTGTTTATTAAACACACATGTATTAATGTTTCCAATTAATACAATTATAGCATGCAAAATAAACATTTATCATAAACATGGAATAAGATAATAACCACTTTATTATTGCCTCTCGGGCATATTCCCTTCAGTATTGGTATTGTAATTATGCGTATGTGAAACCTATCCGCATACAACTTTGAGACCCGTCCTATAATATATAGGACGGGAGAAGCTCAAGCGAGGGTACCAAAAAAACTCCCAGGCAACTTGTAATAGTGCGATTCCGAAATATTCAGGCGACTTTGACTCCACTGTTTTCCTGACATCTGACGAAATCCCCAACGTTCTCTTTTCCGTGAAACCCTAAGTCCTTCACCATGGACATTACCGAGGTTATCCGTCGTCAATTGGCGCCGTCTATGGGAAACCTGAATGCTGGAACCATGGATTCGGTAGAACGCTCTCCACCAAGCATCAACCCGACAAAAGCAGATCCACACCCGCCCACCCCTATATTGGTACCTGCCAATTTCAACGGAGGATCCGATCTAATCATCGGAAGCTTCCACTTCCAAGTAGAAGACCCACAAGAATCGCACCCTTCGGCCCTGATCACATCAGAACCGTCGGTGGAAAAACCTACGCCTACAGCGGTACCAACATCATTCGTCGGATCCTCCGTGGATGCCACAACACATATCGAAGGAGGCGAAGAAAACGAGCAAATCGAGATGGATCTGGGAGACCTTGATGGTCTTTACGACAATCCCTCCTTTGGATCAGATCCACACCTAACCCCACCACGCGAAGCAAGCCTGACGAATACCGGACCCGAAGAAAGTGGTGAAAGCATCGACTTCGGAATTAGGATGGCAGAAATCTACCCAGAACAAAAACTGATGGACTTCACTGGTTCACCCGACAGTGTCTCCCTCGGTTCAGACGATGATGTCACCAGTTCATATATCACTCAGCACCAGATATGCGTGATCATCGGAGACGCCTCGACCCAGCAAGACTCCAACAATAACCCAATTTTTAACCCTAATGATATTCTTTCAAGCCACAATGTAGGAGACCACGACAATGAAGGAAGACAAGGAAATCGGGGAGCCCAACAGTTAACCGTGTAAATCGAGAAGAAGAAGAACCACACAGAGGTGAGAGGAAAACTCTCAGCTTACCAGCTAGCACATGGCAAATAGCAAGGGCATCAATTTCGGGTGCGGTTCCAATGACAATGGATGCCACTCACGAAGATTTATTAGCATATCAATATTTACTCCATCACAAGAAGAGAGACCTACTAAAGATGCAAAGGCAACTCGACGAAAGGAAAAGATTACCCGACGAATCTAGCCTACGATGGGCATAGTTAAGCTCCACTCGAGGATCAAGGAGCGTAACATGAGGAGCATCGCCAAGGAGAGGAACATCTCGGTTGTAGAATATCTCTGAAGTGGAGAGGAGTGGACTAATCTGAGACCTTGATCTATCATGCATGTCAATAGACCAGGCTAGAAACATCAAGGCAAAAACAGCCCAGGCAGCCATTGTGGCCGCATAGACATATCTAATCACAACGCAACTTGCACCCGACGATCCTCGCGCGGCCCTCCACCGCTCCGCCCTGATGAATCTCGGCATGGTAGGAGCATCTCTTGCGCAAGCAGAGCAAGGAACCATGCGGCAACTCGACAGATCCCCGTGCTGTCGCAACATCCCTCAGCAAGGAGGTCACACCTGACGATCACGATCGCCACATCGGGTCCACTTTTCAGAGTCAGAGCCATGAAATGATGCAAGAAATGATATCACACAACGAAGGATCGACCGATCCAGATAAGAGCGTAGCACCCAAATATACCATGACAATGAAAGCGAGGACGAGCAAGAGCTATGCTGAGCCAGTTGCTTTACCCGACAGATTCGTAAGACTCCGGCACCAAAAGACTTTAAATTACCTCAAGATCGTCAAAAGTACGATGGTATCCAAGAACCCGAAGCTTGGTTGGCAAATTATCTGGCAACCATCAAGTTACAAGGCGGCTCCAAAGCTACTACAATGCAAAGCTTGTAGCTACACCTAACCGGCGCGGCATGTTCCTGTCTAAGACAACTACCCGAAGATTCTATCAGCAGTTGGAATGATCTTGAGGACAAATTTATCAGGAACTTCTAGTACACATTCAAGCGACCCGCGTCTTTGGAGCAATTGGGGCCTGCAAGCAAAAGCCAGGAGAATCAATATGGGATTTCGTCCAATGGTGGAACATCATAAAAAATTCGGCTGAAGCCATATCCGATGAAAGAGAAATCGACGCCTTCAACGATGGACTCCGTCGGCAGGAATTTATTGAAGAACTAGGACGAACCAAGCCAAAGACAATTTCGCAGATGATGGACATAGCCAATCGTTGGGCCGATGGAGAGGATGCAGTATACAACAGAAGATCCCATTCACCCGAAGAAGACAGGGACAGGCGCAATAATGATCGAAGACGACGAACCAACGATGGGTACAGTACACTAGGTTATGTGGCAGCCAGTTTCTCTAGAGGGGACAACCGACGAAGCGACGATTACAACAATAGATACCGTGGTAACAGGGACATCATTGGTGGAGGCCAGCCGCAATAATGATACCAGCCAATGAATCGAGACCCACCTATGTCAGTAGGACAAATGTTGGAAGGACCATGCAATATGCACTTCTACGTCGACTCGGCATGGAAAAGACGATCAAATCACCTCCTAAAGGACTTCCGCACATTCCTAAAAATGCAAGAGCTATGCAACACAAAGGCAGCCGAAGCAGCAAACCGAGGATACACTACCACGCCTGGTGCTTTGGCTATCGACACACCACCGCCACCGCAGGGGCATCCGCCAGCAGGACAGCCGCAAAACACAACACATCAAGACGACGAATATCCAAGGTCAAAAGGAGCAATGTCAATGATCCAGAAGGGATGGCCCTCCAACAGAACACAAAAGTTGATCACTAGGCAAGTAAACATGGCAGTAACAAAGCCACCTCCTACACCTGACTATCTCCATTGGCCAGAACAAGAAATTACCTTCAGCAGAGCTTGTCATCTACTAGGGTCCCTTGACCAGGCCAAGCAGCGCTAATAGTAGAAGCACAAATCAGCGGGTTCGACATGAGAAAGGTTTCCTTGGATGCAGGGAGCAGCCTCAACCTGGTCTACACCAAAACTCTACATGCTATGAATTGGTCCATGACAAATCTAGTATCTATAGACATAACTTTCCACGGGATAGTTCCAGGAAAAGCCGAAATTCCATTGGGCAAAGTCCACCTCGACGTAGTCTTTAGATCAAAGAATAACTTCAGACGTGAAAAGCTAGAGTTCGAAGTTATGGACTAGCCATCTCAGTAGCACGCGATCCTGGGACGACCAACTTTCACTAGGTTCATGACAGTGTCTCACTATGCATATCTGGTGCTAAAAATGCCATCCCCCAACAGGGTCATAATAGTAAAAGGAAGCTTCAATCGCTCAGACAGTTGCTATCGGGAATTCAACAAAATATCAGAATCTTTCAGGATGGAGACAGAACTTGGACAGCTGAAAATAGCGGATGAGGAATCACTACACGAAGGGCACACCCACAAGAAGCAAACATCGGAAGAGCAAGCGCACAACGGTCCCACAAAAGCAACATGTGGCCTCCACTATAGGTCCCTCATAGGAAGGCCCACTCGTCGAAAAGACGAGACCACCCCACATACCAGCATGGAGCATGATGAAGAACCCCAAGAACAGAAGCCGAAATTCCTAAAGAAAATCTTGACTTTGACGCACTTTATATTCAATAAAGGCCAACGGCCAGGCGATCACGCCCTCGCAATGTATCCATTTATGTTTATCAATGAATAAATAAAGTACTTTTCAGCATACAAATTTCTATAGCAAATGAAGGAAGACATCAGTTCATCGGATCCTCAACAAAAATACGACCTTTTTGACAAGTATAAAGTAGCTCTATACAGTATTTCTTCTACAAACTACAAGACTGCACAAGCAAGCAGTCACACAGCAAAATTAACAAAAAATTCTTCATCTGCCTCTAAGCATCTTCAAACAATCCTAATGGTAAGTCTACGAACAACGGCGTAATGAGGCGCCATATCAATAAGGCCACCATCGGAAGGGGGAGATAGCCCTGAAGATACAACATCCAAGTCTAGCGTCGAATGATGCGCATGTACCCAAGAAAGCGCGAGCTTAGCACCCGCCACAAGTTGAAGCTTCACGAAATGATGAATCCTTTCACCTTGTCGAAACTTCACAAGTAAATCCGCCAAGGTCCGAGGCTGAGGATCCCAAGGAAACATGGCATTATAAACAAAGGCCAGCGATCTATGGCAGCACTCAACAAACTGCTCCAACTTTGATAGGTGGTCCTAAAGCAACGCCATCGCATAAGCATTTCGATGATTGGTCCAAAAATCTATCTCAGAAGTTTGGGAGGCAGACACAAGAGCTTGCATTTGGTTGCACAGATGTTTGGTTTCCTCCCTCTCGCACAATCGAATGCCTACAAATTGGAGAGAAAACATTGACTTCCCGCAAGCCAGAAGGAGCAATAGAAGAAAGAGGAAGAAGACTTACACAATAGCTTTCACTTGCCCTGGAAACTTCTTCCAAGAAAAAAGCTTCACGATCGAGGGCCTGACATGTCTTAGATTGGGCAACATCCACCATTGACTGAACAACCCGAAGTTTTCCTTCAAGTTTTTTCACCTGTTTAATTTTTTCAGCGTACAACGACGGGTCCACCGTACGCATAATGGTGGTATTGGTTGCGCCTACTACAGATGAGGAGGGAATTGCATCCGACAATTGTGGGGACCCAGAAGGAGCCGAAGATTCATTCAAAATCTAGCAAGACACAAAAGATATGAAATGTTCAGCATACAAAAACAAACTCATACGCATACATTCAACATTTGCTTTCTTGCAAAAGAAAACAAAAGGCAGCTAGATAAGTTAAAGGTTCATTACAGTAACGACAAGGGAGACACAATAAAACTACAAAACAAAGCCTATGAAGCCATTTTCTTCAAAGGCAAAGTAGCACCAGCAGAAGGAGCACTAGCTACACGAACGACAGGAGCACCCGAAGAAGGAGCACCCGTCGAAGAAGGGGCAACTAGCTTCTCCAAGCCTGAGCCTAGGCCCAAAAGCAGCCGGGAATACTTTCTGCCCCTCTTAACATAAGGCTTCAAGTCAACTTATTGGCTATTGGAGGTGACTGGACAGAGGAGCTAACCTTATCCCAATCGACCTTCTCGTCGTGCGCCATCGCTAGTGCCATTGAAGTTTTGGCACCACTCTTCGACTGCATCAGGCTATAACCAACAAGGGGGCTGGGGTCGTCACCGAAAACAGTGACAAGATCATTCAAGTTATTTTGTACCTCCTTGGTTGGATTTTTTTTGGCATGAAGGATTTTGAAGGCACGGCAGGAGCGGACAAGGAGGTTGCGCCCATGAACGCTATTGGCCTCCAAGGTGCTAACAGCATCCGACAAAGGATCAACCTTCTTGCCTTTGTGCAGCATCAGGTTCTGGCCAGTCAATTCTGAAAATAAAAAAGGAAAAGATTGATGACCAAGGAAAAGAAATAAAATAAAGCCACACAAGACAAAAAACTTACGGGTCAAAGAAGCATTAAGGGCCTCCAGGCGCTCCCGAAGATTTTCATCTCGAATAGCGGCTTGCTCGACCACTTCTTCCGCATCAGTTTTCGCTTTCTACTTGGCCTCCTCCAAAGCCTCCTCAACAACCCGCAGTTTGGCCTCCAGATCATCGGCACACTTCATCGCCTCGTCCCGAGTAACTCCGGATTCCTTGGCAGCAGGTGCACAAGTAGATCATGAAAAGTGGAGAAGAAAAACACGCAAAGAATTCCCAAAGATGAACATGATATACTCTTCAGTTCTTCGGCTTCATCGCGGATATTTATAAAACGAGAGGCCATGTCGACCATCTCGCACATCAAAGGCTGAAGAAGAACATCTAGCAAGGGATATCAGGAAAAATAAAAAGAAGCTATGGGGAGAAAAAATTCTGAAATATAGAGCGACTTACATCTTTCATATCCACATCAATAGGATTTTTAGACATCACCACATCTTTACCAGCCGTTTTCCTAATTTTTTGCGGGGGCGTCCTTGACGAAGTGGCAACATCTTTCTGGATAATCTTCTCCACAGAAGACGCGATCATTTCTTTCGGCTCCATCGACGGCGGACGGGATTTCTTTGCAGAACATGACACAGACGTACGAAGAGGAGACGCGGGAGGATCTTCATCATCATCACTACAAAAGAAAAGAACCAAACAATAGGGAAAGCATCAGCAATAGAACTACCTGATAAAGCAGTAAAGAAGCAGTAAAACACTTACGAAGATACATCCTGCGCAAAGCGGAACAAGTTCATCTGGGTAGGAGCAGCCAAAACTGAAGCAACATCGAAGGGTTTGCAAGCAGTTGAGGCATCCGAGTCTTTGCCCTTTTCTACAGCGTAAGAGCGTTTCCTCTTATTACTAGCACGCTCCACGCGAAAATTCCCAGAACGAGCTAACAGAAGGGATTGCATTTTTGATGAAGAATCAGAAGCAGAAAAATCCATCTCCTCATCCGCGGCAGTCCTAGTCACAGGGAGATCATCGGATGCGGAAGAATGGACAGGGGGCTTACAGCTTCCAGGGAGAGGAGGAAGCGAGCAAAAATGATCAAAATCCTACACAAAAAGAAGACATGTAAAAAGCGCCAATTATTGATAGAGTAAAAATTCATCCGCAAATAAAAGGGAGGAAAGATGGATGCAAAGGGAACTTACCTCGGGAAGGCAGTTCTTCTTGCCATAGGGCTCCACAACACAGCTGGAAGGAACCATGCTTTTCTTGGTAAGAGTGGTGAAATTTCGAACCCTCATTTCAACACCTAAAGGGTAAGGTCTATCGGAGAAATCCTCATCGGATCCTTTTTCCCGGTATACGCCCACTTTACAGAAAGTCGGGCCTGAAGTGGTTGGACATGGATCCACAAAAAATATGCCAGAATCTGGAGACCCGGAAATTCCTTGCCAACTTCATGCCGCAATTCTGAAATGCGATCAAGATAGGGCTAGATTTCCACCATTTCTTCGGCAGAAGGACGTTGATCCCAGGAGTCAAGTTTGCGGCAAGTTTTCTTAGGATCAAAGGGGACTAAACCGAAGGACTGGCCTTCAACTGGTTGATCCTTGATATAAAACCACTAGGACTTCTAGGCTTGGACAGAATCAGTGATCTTAAAATCAAAATAATCTACTTCGGAGCGAATAGAGAACATCGTGCCACCAACATCATGGACAATGGTGCTAGTGGAGTTACGGTGAACATAAAAGAAATGCTTCCACAAGCTCCAATGGGGATGAATCCCGAGAAAGCATTCACAGAGAGTGACAAAACAAGCAACATGGAGGATAGAGTTCGGCGTGAGTTGATAAACCTGCACGCCATAGACAAAAAGAAGACCACGAAGAAATTCGTGGACGGGAAGATAAAGGCTACGGAGAAGAAAGGAGAGAAACATTACCCTCCAGCCGGGCTTGAGGATGGGAGCAGCTTTGTCTCTAGGGAGCTTGAAGGTACCCTCCGCCAGATGGCCGGATTTCCGCACCTCACGGAGATCCCACACCGTGCACTTGGAAGGAGCCCATCTGACGGCCCTCTTCCTGGTGGCCTTCATGGCCGTAGTGGAAGTCCCCACCTTACTTTTGCCCATGGCAGAGAAAGAAAAACACAAGCACAGAGCAGGAGTTCACAAGGGGCAAGAGTGCAAGGAAGAACATGGAGCCAAGGAAGGTGAGGTAAAACAGTAAAACAAATCTCCTTCCCCTTATAAAGAGCAAAGATATGAAGTTCGAACTGTTCGATGCAAAATCAAACCGACAGAAGATCACACGGTGGTGACAAGTGTTAAAGAGATTCTGTAAAAGAAAAATCTAAAGAAGTTATTACCGCGATAAAAACAGGAGGACAACGCGTGACGTCTCGATCTTCGCACAAAGAGGGGACGTGCAGTCAAAAAACTCCGCTAAATACACTGTCAGGCGTCATCATTACTGCCGCATGGCCCCATGTTTGAAACGTCCCAATAGGACGTATCATATGGAAATCAATAACATAAAATACGTCATCACTGACATCACGGTAAAGACAATGCAGAAACTGCGACTCACTATAAGAGATAGGACCCAAAAAAATTAAAATTGGAGCCGAAGTAAATTCCTCCATGAGAAGACTTGAGGCTACAATCGAATATACAATATTGCGACTGTAGCCTCGGGGGATACTCCTATCGGGAGCATTGGTCGTGCACCCGACAAAATCTACAAAAACACTGGCGCCATAAATCCAAGGTTTCGAGCCTATGGTCTGATACATACATCCAAACATAGCCTCGGGGGCTACTCCTATAAGGAGCGCTGACGCGTACCTCATAAAGAAAGACAAATGATAAATTCTTCAATAGATACTCCTATCGGGAGCACTTACAAAAAAACAAAAAAAAATCAGATCGCACTCGACGCGACAAAAATCCGAATGCCATGTTAATCCGACAAAACATGAAGGTAAGACCCCAGATTTGTCCTGCGTGGCCTGGTAATCGCACAAGAATGCGCTCTGCTAGTAAAATATCCATATCAATGTTATGATGAAAAATCCGGACAGACGCGTTGGGTACCCGATAAAATAGAAAATGAAATTCAGTATTCGATAAGATCTCAGCGGGTCGAACTGAATTACGTCAGTAGTAAATTCCGAAATTCGAGCCCAGGGACTTGAATTTGATGTAGGCCAACCTTATTTTTGCCCAAGAGCAATTAACTGATTCCCGATTCGTCGGAAGCATCAGACTCATTGTGCCGAACTCCCTATAAAAATAAAAATAAAGAAATAAAAATAAAGGAAAAGAAGGAAAAAGAAACTTTGAGACTCAACCTGAAACTGCAGTTCAAGTAGAGTCTCGGGGGATACTGCCATAGGTATGATTACTGAGATGCTTATGATTTGCTACCCTATACTGGGTAAAAGGCTTCCGGCCTATGAAGATTTCAGATGATAGCCCAAGGAAGCAGCCGACAAATATTTTAATTGTATTAGGAAAGAGACTATGAACCGACATTGTATTGGTATTGTAATTGTATGTATTTGAAACCTATCTGCATACAGCTTTGAGACCTGGCCTATTATATATATCCCGGGAGAAGCCCAAGCGAGGGTACCGAAAAAACTCCTAGGCAACTTGTAATAGTGCGATTCTCAAATATTCAGGCGACTTTGACTCCACTATTTTCCTGACATCCGACGAAATCCCCAACATTCTCTTTTCCGTGAAACCCTAAGTCCTTCACCATGGACATTGCCGAGGTTATCCCTCGTCACCCGGCCTCTGCATAGCTAGGATGGATATAGCCGATCAACCACACACCAAGTGTCTAACAGAAAAGTACGAAAATTACAAAGCATGCTATAAAATGAAACTCCACAGCTAATTTTGACCGATTCGCAGATCACGCTGCCATCCATATCGGGAGAAAATATCCCTCACGGTGTCCTCCAATTACATATACCCCTCCACAAATAAGTCGCGATGCTCCATACGTTGGAGTGTAGTCCATGATCAGAGAATAGCCGTAGCTTGATAGATAACCTGCAAAAAAGAAGACACAACATTATTAAAAATCTTGTCATTTCTACATAGCCAAAGTGACCAAATAATAGCAAGCGCTCCTACCATAAACAAAGTCCCATATTTATCCTGTATCCCATGAAGCCAGTTACCAAAAACATTGGTTACCGACCAAGGAGGAGATAAACCAAAGGCCATTTGGGTGATTGACCATATAACACGAGCAAATTTACATTGGAAGAATAAATGTAGGATTGTCTCATTATGATGACAAAAAAAATTGTGTACTTCCATGCCAATTACTCTTAGCAAGATTATCTTTTATAAGAATTACCCCTTTACGGAAATACCATGCAAATATCTTCGTTTTTAGGGTTATTTTCATTTTCCAAATTTTACTATTATCATCGACTGGAATATCAAGTTGGATCAGAGATCTATACATTGAGTCCATAAAAAGTTACCACTCTCTAGTAATTTCCATTTGAACTCGTCCACACCTTGCGACCACTATATCGTGGATAATCTTATAAGGAGATTGTTCCACAACACTAGTCTAGGACCTATGAGACTTCTTCTGAAAGACACATTGGGTGGATTAGATCCCAACATTGTGGAAAGTGTATCCCCTTTGTGTCTAACAATCGAATATAAAGCTAGATATTGTTCATGAAGAGTACTTTAGCCAAGCCATATATCTTCCTAGAACCTAATCTGTGAACCATCCTTAATATTAAAAATACCAAAGCGGAAGAAATGCTTTTTGGACGCCATTAGTCCAGCCCAAAAATGTGAATCACCGGGTTTCCAAACCACTTGAGACACAACTTTGGAACCAACATACTTCCTCCATAGAATGGTCTACCAGACATCATCCTCTGTAAGTAGTTTAAATAACCATTTACCTAGAAGCACAGTGTTCTTAACTTGCAAATCATGTATGCCAAGTCCACCATACTCTTTCAGTTGGAAAACCACATTCCATCTGGCTAGTCGATATTTCTTCTTTTCACTATCCCCTTGCAAAAAGAATCTTGATCGAAAATAATCCACTTTCTTCAAGACACCTTTCGGTATTTGGGAAAATGAGATCATATGCATTACCATGTTGGTGAGTACTGAATCTATGAGGACAAGTCTTCCACCAAGGGATAGAAGTTTACCCTTCCAACTATTAAGACGTTTCTGTAGTCTTTCCTCAACGAGTTCCCATTCAGAAATCGTGAGATGCCGATAATGGATCGATATTCCTAGATAGTTAATTGGAAATTGCCCCTGGCCATAGCCAAAAAGTTTAGCATATAGGTGGGCATCGTTATTAGCCTCACCAAAGCAATACAAATCACTTTTATGGAAGTTGATTTTCAATCCAGAGAGTTGCTCAAATACTGATAACACTGATTTCAGATTCTTAGCCTTCTTAAGATCGTGTTCCATAAATAAGATTGTATCATCAGCGTATTGAAGAATAGAGAAACCACCATCAATTAGATGGGGAACTAATCCTTCAACTTGTCCATCAGCTTTGGCTCTCTCAATCAGGATAGCCAACATATCTGCCGCTATGTTAAATAGTATAGGCGATAATGGATCCCCCTATATTAGACCCTTTTTTATTTGGAAGTATTTGCCCATGTCATCATTGACATTGATGGCAACACTACCCCCAGACACAAAAGACTGTATGAGATCACACCACTCCCCCGAAAAACCTTTCATTCGGAGTGTTTGCTAAAGAAAAGACCAATTAACCTTGTCATAAGCCTTCTCAAAGTCAATCTTGAACATTACACCATTTAGTTTATTTGAGTGTAGTTCATGAGTTGTTTCATGCAAGATTACTACACCATATAAGATGTTTCTTCCTTGCATGAAAGAAGTTTGAGATGGTCGTACAATATGGTCAGCTACCGAATTTAATCTAATCGTGGCAACTTTTATGAATATTTTAAAACTAGAATGCAGATTGGATGATACTATTGTATACACTCTATGTTATTAACCTTAGGTAGTAAAACAATGTTTCCAAAATTGAGACTAAAAAGGTCTAACTGACCAACATGTAGGAACTCAAATAAAAGCATCATAACCTCCTTAATAACTTTCCAGAATTTTTGATAGAATTCTGCTGGAAAGCCATCAGGTCCTGGTGCTTTATTATGTTCCATTTGGAAAACAGCTCTCTTGACCTCCTCCTCCGTATAAGGAGCGATTAGAAAGTTATTCTCCTCAATAGAAACCTAAGGAATATCTGCTATTTGGGACTCATCCAGCATGAATGAATTCTCTGGCATTGCCCCAAACAAGGATTTATAATAATTAGTAATATAATATTTTAGTTGCTCCTGGCCCTCAATCATACCATCATCCTGAATTATTGAGTGAATAAGTTTCTTTTTATGCTTGCCGTTGGCAATAGCATGAAGCATCTCCTTCCGGAATGAATTTCGCTTCAGAGCATTGGTACCATTTGAACTCCTCCACACGGAGTAGTCTAGCAATTTCTGCATTCGATTGGTTTTTAAGCTTAATATCTTGTGCAGTTAAAAGCCCGACTTCTGCAACAACCTCTAAATAGTTAATAATGACTCACCACATTCTTTTGCCTGTTTTGTACTTCCTCCGTTTCAAAATATAAGATGTTTTAGGTTTGTGAAGGTAATGTATCTAAACACCTTTTAGTGTGTAGATTTGGAGTAAACCTCGCCGAACCTACACACTAAAAGACGTCTAGATAAATTTTCTTGACAAAGCTAAAACATCTTATACTATGAAATAGAGGGAGTAGTCTTTAATTATTTCTTTCCTACTGACTCTAGGAGGAGGCAACTATGGTTATGAAGAAACCCATCTAGGGTTTCGTTCCCCTCGCCGGTGACGCCGTCGGTCCGTCTCTGTTGGCCTTGGGGCATTGGAGGTGTGGCAGACCACGTCTCTCGTCGGCAGGAGCTTTCTGTTTGTTGGTTAGACTGTTTTTTGTGTTTTTTAGGGATGATGAGGCGTTGAGTACATCCTGAAGTCAGAATAAGGTCCTCCCAGCCCTATCCTCGCTCGGGCGGTGCATCTAGCACCGGCGGAGGGCGTGTGGAGTCATGTGCTCGGCAGATCTTCTAGGATCTGTTCGGTTTTTGTGTTCATTGGTGTGTTTCCAGGTCAGTCTCTTTCGATCTATGGATTTTATCATTGGCGATGGTTGCTGCTCTAACATGTTGGTCCTTCGGGGTCTTACCATGACGACTTCCCGTCTGTCTACTACAACAAGTTCTACTACGACAACCTTTGTATGGCTCCGGTGTTGGAGGGGCAAGGACGGCGGAGCGCATTCGGTTCGCGCTAATGTTTGTAGTCGTAGCTAGGTGGTCCTTTGACCTATTTGTAAATTTTATTACTTTTAGACTTCTTTGTACTACTGTTAATGGTTATTAATAGATCGGTGAAATTTCGCAAAAAAAATCACTTCTTTCCTTTTCCAAGTTAGCCATGGTATGTTACTAACATATAATACACATACATAAAAACTTATAAAATTGTGAAACTAGCTAGCGTTCCTGCATATTATCTTTAGACTTAAGCGTGCTAATATGCAAGGGCGCTCAGGCCATCTGCGTGCGTCTGCCGCTGATTGTGGGCCCGTGGCCCTAGCCGGTCTTTCCATCTACGCTGCACCTAGGGGTGATATTCAGCCACCAACACATCCCGGTATCTCTCTCTCTGTCTCTCAACCCGTCGCACCAGAAGTGCCGCCACCGCCGACAGTCCGCCTCCGGCCGTCGACTGTCCGCCGCCGGCCGCCACCTCCTCATCTCCTCCTCCCATGGCTCCCCTCTCCTACCACCTGCTCCTCACGGACTAGCTCCTCGCAGACACACGTGGAATCGCTCCTCTAGGGTTAACGGAGGCTGCCGCCCGCGGGCCCTCTGCTACCCAACGTACAGAGGCGGGATTTCGCCTACTTCTCTCCTCCTATCCTCCGCCTTAGGCTGTTCGGCTGCTCCTTTCCTCCATCAGACCACCATCATACGGCTGTTTATGCAAGAGGTCAGTTAATATTTTGGGTAATGTTCTTTCTTTTTTAGAATCAATACTATAGGAGTTTATACATGCATATCAGTAAATAGGACCTAAGATCTAAAATATGATTAGGCGAAAAAACCTATTTGCTAATGCGTGCTGTTGATTTCTGAATCCGTTCCCCTCTCCCGACCTTAAAATCTGAATGTTTGATGCATCGGTACTCTGAATCTTCAGGAATGTGTTGCACGCATGCACATGTGAATTGAATTGAATATACAATTTATTTTGTCACTGAATTTGCACATTTCAACATATGCTCAGAAATGCTTTGTACGATTGTCCTGTTTGGTTAATTTATTTTCTAGCATTGGCATAATGGAGAGACATTACATTGTTGCATGGACAGATCTTTTAGTGTAACGGTTGATGGGTGTATAGATGTTGAACAAGCGAATAGTTGGAAGAAGCTTATTTTGGACTGAGTGAATTTTTATGTGTCTGTGTCTATAATTATGACATTTTCTATTGGACTAAGTGGATCTATGTGTTGTAAACTTGTGATGTAGCTACTGTTATGGTAATTGGTACTTCAAGAAACTTGTTAGACTATTTTATGGATGTATTCATGACCAACCGTTGTTTATAATTGTAAATTATTACTTTTTAGCAATGGTTATGGCATGTTTTTTTAATTACATCGAGCCTTCGAACCGGCTTGCGAGCTTCACCAAGCTACCTTGTCGAGTCTCGAGCCTGATTACCAGGGATTAGGCTTGGCTTGACCAACCTTCGAGCCAAGCCGAGCTTTGTTGAGCCTCGAGCCCGAGCCGCTGTTGTAGGCGCCCGTCATCGTGGGACATGGCAGCACCTCCGACCAGCTCATGCTCCATGACAGAGATGGTGAACAACTCCCACCGCTTTGTGATCTAGGGATACTCCATTGCCAAGGGGATGGGCGTTGGGAAGCACATCCTAAGAGAGATCTTCACCATGTGGGGATACCAGTGGGCGATCTACTTCTCCCCCGACGGGAAGAACCCTGAGGACAACTCTGCCTTGATCTTCATCGCGCTCGCCTCCGAGCACACTGATGTCCGTGCCCTCTTTGAGATCACACTGCAATACCGAGCGGCGAGGGAAATCACAAGTCCACTCCTACTTCGACCGCTCGCTCAAGTTTGTGCCCTACACCCTTAGGTACTGTGGCTCCATAAGTAGGCACCTCTAGATAAACCTCTTGCTTAATTGGTTTAGTATGACTATAACACTAGTGTTGAATTGAGGTTTGATTCGTTTAGTTGATGTCCTACGAGTCGATTGAGGTTGCATGGTTGGGTAGTTCTAATGCTAGGAGGCATGTGTAGTAGCCTAGCAAGTTTGTAGTGATTATCCTTCAAAAAAATAATTAACTTTTGCTACTTGGTTTTGATTGTAGGTATTGTTTCACTCAACTCAGGTACTTGGGTGTGGTGGTGAATTGATATGCAATGTATGTAGTTAAGTTTTCATGTTTTAGTATAGAGATACATAGCTAATGTGGAGTTCTAAAATTATGTAGTATAATTGCTACAGATTGTCTCATGTGTGATGATGTTATAAAATTGCAGGTTGAAAAATGACGAGGATCTCCATGTCTCGGGTGGATTCGGTTGCCTACATCTCCGATACTACTTTGAGATTCACTAGAGGAATGACGAGGATTTATTTTCATATGGTATGTGTGTACATCATAATCCATTGTACTATATCTTGGTGAAATCTGCTGTGGTTTAATTTTACTTGCTTGTTAGTTTATAGTATATACAAGATAACCACTGCAATATTTTATCGACTTAGCGTTCGATACATGTTTTGATCAATAATAGGTTGGTTGTTATGCTTCTATTTCTGGGTTTGACATAAGTATATCTGGATGTCTAAAGTTTATTGCAATATCATATTATCATCAGTTCTGAACTTGGTTTGGTCTTGAATGTTAAGTAGACCGTCATTTACTTCTAAATTATTTTTCTCCCATAGTGGTTTTTGATGTCAGAGATTCTTAAATCAGTTTAAACTTTATAAGCCTAAAAAGTGTATTATGATAGAAGCCTCAAGTTTACCAGTTCAGCAGCCATACGATGCTGATAATTTTAGTTCATCCGTTTCCTCTACCCTGTATAAGATTATTTATATATACATCCCCACATAATTATGTCGACTTGGCAGTAGCTTTTCCTCCGTAGTAAAAAAATGTGTATGGGTTTCACCATTTACCTCTCCATAATGTAATGACGCTGCTATTGTCCATTGATACACTACACTAGAGCCAAGTTTGACCAAGTTTTGTTTATCATTATTTAAAAATGTGTCCAGTTGTTTTCTTGCTTCTGTTTTTCTGTCGACCTTTCATATAAGGTACTGTTTATCAAGCATTGGTATAGTTATCACATAAAAGGATGTGCTTTATTTGGTACCTTCCATCTTTAGCGAAGTGCCTTTAGGGCATGTTTCTCTGACAGATAGCTTCACAACTTGAATAGGTGTTTGCAAGGGAAGTGGGTTATGGTAATTGGTAAACAACAAAGTAAACAAAGTAGTGAGGTATATAGAGAGGGTTTCTGGATAACCGGTAGATGCATATTGTTCAGAAGCAATGGTGTAATACATATTTGCAATGTTTGCTGCATTTCTGAAATTTGTGAGTTTCTGTCTGCAAGACATACCTGCATCTTGCACTACAATCTACATATGAGCTACACTACAAGTTTCATTTTACTTGTGTGATTTGCTTCTTACTAAAACTAATTTTACATATGTATATTATTAGGTGTGCCTACTAAACATTCGAGAGTTATGTTCTGCAACATCTCTCACTATGCTTCCAGCCTTTTCGGAAATTAGGTCTTAACTATGTGCCTGTACCTTCCATAGAAATCTTAAGTCGAGGTATTTTTCACTATCCGGTGACATGTCTATAATATTTGCATCTTTTGAGTTAACTCTAGCAAATGCCATTTGTAAATGGACTATAAGCATGCACATTTGTTTGATCTCAGAGGATGGCTATGCTGCACAGGCTTTTATTTAATGTTCAGAGTCAAGTTAAAATTTTCTTACTGTAAGGGCTATAATTCAGTACCACATTCTGGTAGGGCACAATTAGCTATAGCTAAGGCCACCACAAATCTTCATACAATTAGCCTGAATGTGTTATCAATATGGGAAATACAACTGCACACACCGACTCATCTGGGAAAGATTTATGCTTACAAAGAAGAGTGGTGACCTGGGCTATTGATGATTATTGCTTGCCACTATTATCTAAAAGGCATTTTCTCTGCTAAATCTGTAACTAATTATTTTTTTACTGTGTTCAATTGAATCTATATTGAAGATAACTACAAGAGAGCCAATGGTGGTTCATTTACTGATAGCTGAACAAGGTTTAGATGCCAAACAGTGTATACAAGGTAAAACACATATTGCCGATGATGTTTCAAAGGTGACTCTAAATGATGTATTCTGTAAATATACCTCTTTTCTATTTCAATGATGTTTTCATGACTTCATATAAAAATCTGTGATGTCCTATTTATTTTGACGGTTTAGTTTGATTGGCTATGTCTTTTCAATTTATATAGTGTCTCCCTATGGCCTATGAGAATATCATATTGGCAGATAGTAACATCATGTGGGTCTAATTTGTATTAGGTAGTTGTGCTAAGCTGGACCCTATTGTGATAAAAAAATTACTTTATGCTAAATCAGTTGTAGCATTGTGCTGACCATTAGGTGGTCAAATACTAAAACTGAATAGGTAGAGCTGTGTAACCAAAGAAAGTTGCAGTTTTTTTAAACCATACATGACTGTCTCTGTCTCGGGCCCTTTTGAAATACTTGGTCCTATTTTCGCACATCTTTTGCGAATGCCATTATGTCCTAATATGTTGTTCTCACTATGATGGATAGTTCTATATTTTGTTGTTAATTGGGTGATGATATCACAAGAACAAAGTCAATTAGCAATGTGGATTCTATCATGTGGTGCAGTTAACATCCCAAAATGTAATTTGTGCATTTTTTGTTCTCCTTAGATGGATGTTAAATTGGCATTTGTAGATAGATTTGTTGCTCTGCTTGGTCGCTTCTCGGGTTAGATTCACGATTGATGCCTTTCTCTATGCAAATACTTTGGAGCATCATCAAGTTAAGTAGAGTACTTGCAGCCCTTATTCCTCCGGTCTCTACATGATGACATGAGCCATGACTCCTATCCTTTTTCTCTCTCAAAAAAATAAAGGAGATCATATTTGCCTGCTGGATTCGATAGGGAGAAAGCCACGATTATTGTTCGTGCCTCTGGAGGAGTGATGTTTTAGTACTCTGCAATCTTTGGCGTCAGGTTCATGTAGGTATCGCCAGAGCTTTGACCAAAGTTTCCGCCCACGGATGCCACACAGGTATGTGACATGCCTGCATCAAGTATGTCAAGCTATCTCCTCTTATGGAGAGTGTCCTCATCGTAGCTACCACCGGCTGGTTGTCGCTAGTGGCGTCTAGACTTTACCTCTGGAGTTGCAGGCGATCTGTCCCATGTGCTATGTATACTGTATCGCCCTTGGCTCTCTCACTATGTATCGACATTTTTGTCTTCGTCCGTACATATCGACCCTGCATCCATCCTCAACACATCCTCAACACGGAGACTCAAGGTCCTATGCTGCCAGGTATGCATAGTCCAGCCGATTTTTCATATCTGGATAGCAGAAGTAATTGGTTTTTTTGCTACTTAATGGAAGAAGGTTGAAAATCCTTATTCAATCTTTCAATGTTTAGTTAATGATGCTTAAATGCCAAAGGAACTAGAAGTTTAGTTTTTCTAATTTGACTGCTAATACATGCAATTTTGCTATAGTTAGAGCAATGTTATTTTTCCTAGGGTGTATACTAATTGATATTGTGGGTAGCTTTTTGTACAAGGTGTTATATGAAAATTCTTATCAAGTTCTTATAAGTTATGCATTGAAAGTGTAGTAAAATATTCTCTCTCCATATTTTCCATCTAAATTCAATATGTGTGTGTTTTTTTGGAATATCTGTTCATAGAGAGAGAGATAGCACGTTCCCTACTTAAGGCCTACATGTTGCGTGCTTGCATGCTTTTTCAAAGTACACTGCCAGTTAATATGCACCTATTACATTTGTGCATGGCTGTCGTGGTGTGGAACACGGCAGTGCCATCGGGGATGGCTTGAAGAGGACACTCAGGTTGCTATCGGTGGCTATACGCAATGGGTTGGGCACAGATACTGCGAACACCGCGATGTACCCAGGTTCGGAACCCTCTTGGTGAGGTAAAACTCCTACTCCTGCAAGGATCTACTATCAAAGGGGGCGAATGCCAATACAAGTGCTCCTTGAGCTGTTTCCTTAGCTACAACTCAGTATCCTGAGGCAACAGATCAGGCGCTGGGCCGGATTCCCGAGACGGATCCGGAACGGGATCTCCATCCGGGGGAGCTGGTGACAGTCGTCAGCGAGGAGGCGAACAAGCTCCGCGCTTCTGCCCTCGAGGTCTTTGACTATGTCTGGCCCGAGGCCGTCCCGCCTGCCACCATGGACGTCCTAGCTGAGCGTCTCTGGGGTGCCCCGGAGCTCATGAACGTGGCCCGGGAGTGGGCGGCTCGAGGTGGAGCGGAGATGGTGCTGGCGCTGCTTAAGTCCTGGTACCCTGACGTGGATCTGCGGAGCCTTTCCCGTGGATTCCGCCAAGGGACCAGCTACGACCAGCTCCGCGCTGACGTCCCTGACATCCGCTCATGTGCTGTGACGATCGGGAGCTACGTCACGCTGGACAGGGACTTCAGCAATCCCGCCGGCACGGAGCGGTACTTCCACAGTCCGGATGCGGCACGCACCGAAGCTCTGGCTGCACCGCAGACCGCCTCGACAGACGTCGCCTTCTACAACTATGCCCCAACTGACGCCTCTGGCCCTTTTGCCCCTCAGTGAATCTGATCCCCGGTATGCCAGGAGTATTTGTGACTTTGAAAAATTTGCCTTTTCTGTGTGCCGTGTGAACAATTGTCCATCTGTGACATACTGAACTTCTGTGGGAGCATCGCCTCCCTTTATCTTATTTGCTCATGCTCTTCTGTTTGCACTTTCTGTTTTGCATCTTCTGCATGCCTTCTTCTTTGTGGGGGCGCGCAAGCGCATCCACAGGGTGTAGTCCCCGAGGTTCGGGCCGGCTGGAGAATACAACCGGGTCGAATCTCCTTTATGCTCTTTGTTTCGCAGGTTTCTATGTGGGGACGCGCAAGCGCACCCACAGGGTGTAGTCCCCGAGGTTCGGGCCGGCTGGAGAATATAGCCAGGTTGAATCTCCTTTATGCTCTTTGTTTTGCAGGTTTCTGTGTGGGGGCGCACAAGCGCACCCACATGGTGTAGTCCCCGAGGTTTGGGCTGGCTGGAGAATACAGCCGGGTCGAAGCTCCTTGACCTGCTCTGCTACCGCCTAGAAGCTCTCTGCCTCCTCCTTGGCGGTGCTTGTCGTTGAACTTTGGCTCATGTAAACATAGAAACAAACAAGTTGTTTGCCTGGTTAAACATATGCAAGTCCAAATTGTAATCTTAGATAAACTAGTTTTCAGATTTTTGCTGTTTCGCGCAAGTTCAATGTCTTTGCCCTTTTCTCAGTGAGCATTGGCCAATTTCAGTGTTGTTCCCTTGCTGAATTTTAGCCGGAGTCGAAGGGGTAGCTTGGTAGGCGTACTGCATGATACTTCGGGTTTGGGTCATTGCCTTTGAGCGAGCGAGCGCATCCGGGTCGTCCAGACGTTTTTGTTTTCCTCGTAGCATTTTCGTGTAGGGACCTTTGAGCGTTCTGCTCTTGCCGGATCTATCAGCCGGCTTGCGGTCTGCAGCCGGAACCGAAGAGGAAGCCTTAGGAACCACGTACAGTACTTTGCCGCG
The DNA here is from genome assembly GCA_916181665.1 of Avena sativa. Taxonomy (NCBI): domain Eukaryota; kingdom Viridiplantae; phylum Streptophyta; class Magnoliopsida; order Poales; family Poaceae; genus Avena; species Avena sativa. Next base: position 162,010,624 of record OV702290.1, read on the forward strand.
TGGATCGCGCAGCCGTCTAGGCCAACCGACGAGTCCCCGAGGCGGATTGCCGGCTCCGGGGTTAGAGTAATGCAGCCGGAAAAACCAACTTGTGCAGCATAACTTGCTTATTTTATTGTGGAGTCCCCGAGACTGTGTCGAGGCTCCTACGCTTGTTCATTACATGAAAGTAAGGTACATACACTTCTTGTTCAAGTGTAAAAGGGGCGGAGCAGGCACGCGTTCCATGGACGTTCAGTTTCTTCGCCTAAGCGGTCCATCCTGTTCTTTTCCAGCTTGCGGGCGTCGATGAGGTAGTACGAATTGTTCTGCAGTGCCCGGCTGATTATGAATGGTCCCTCCCAAGGTGGAGACAGCTTGTGCATCCCCTTGGTGTCTTGGACCAGCCTTAGCACCAGATCGCCCTCGCGGAACGAAACGCTCCGTATCCGGCTGGCGTGGTAGCGGCGCAGGTTCTGCTGGTAGATGGCTGACCTGGACAAGGCCAGTTCGCGGGCTTCCTCCAAGAGATCGACACTGTCTTCCCGTGCTTCTTTCGCCTGCTGTTCTGTGTAGAGCAGTTTGCGGGGTGCGTCAAACTCGATATCAGTGGACAGAACCGCCTCCGCCCCGTAAACGAGGAAGAAGGGAGTGTAGCCGGTGGACCGGTTTGGCGTTGTGCGCAGGCTCCAGAGTACAGCCGACAGCTCCTCAATCCAGCAACCGGGGGATCACATTAGTGGTTCGATCAGCCGGGGCTTGATTCTGGCTAGGACCAGACCATTTGCTCGCTCGCATTGCCCATTGGACTGGGGGTGTGCCACAGATGCGAGGTCCAGGCAGATTCCCTTATCTCCGCAGAATCGTGCGAAAGCTCCTTGGCAAAATTTGTTCTGTTGTTGGTTATGATGCTGTTGGGGTAGCCAAAGCGTGTGATTATGTCTGTGAACAACTTGACCACCGTTGGACCATCCAGCTTCTTTATCGGCTTTTCCTCTATCCACTTGGTGAACTTATCCACCGCCACCAGCAAGTGGGTCATGCCGAATCTGGCCGTTTTGAAAGGGCCAACCATGTCCAGCCCCCAGACAGCGAATGGCCAGGTGATGGGAATAGTTTTGAGTGCTACAGACGGAGTGTGTTTCTGCTGGCTGAACCACTAACACCCGTGGCATGCCTTGACAATCTGCTCAGCGTCTTCTAGTGTTGTGGGCCAGTAGAACCCGTGGCGGAATTCCTTTTCCACTATGGCTCATGACGATGCGTGATGTCCACACTCGCCCTGGTGGATGTCGACCAGCAGCCGGATTCCTTCCTCATGGCCCACACATCGTTGATAGATGCCGCCAACACTGCGCTTGTAGAGCTCGTTGTTGATGATGGTGTATGCGCTGGCTCTGCGCTTGATCTGTCTTGCCTGCACCTCCTCTTCGGGCAGCTCTCCGTTGGCCAGGAAATCCATGAATGGCTTGGCCTAGGTTGGTGTTTCCCAGATGGCCGGCAGCTGCTAGGCTGGAAGCGGCAGTCCCTGGGTGCGCGGGAGCAGCTCCTGGGTGCGGTGCAGCCGTCGCGGAAGTCTTGGAGCCGGTAGTCCCCGGGTGTGGCGTAGCAGTCCCCGGGTGCAGCGAGGCAGTCCTCGGGTGCGGTGAAGCCGTCACGGAGGTCTTGGAGCCGGCAGTCCCCGGGTGCGGCGAAGCAGTCCCCGGGTGCGGTGAAGCTGTCACGAAGGTCTTGGAGCCGGCAGTCCCCTGGTGCGGCGAAGCTGTCATGGAGGTCTTGGAGCCGGCAGTCCCCGGGTGTAGCGAGGCAGTCCCCGGGTGCAGCGAGGCAGTCCCCGGGTGCGGCATAGCCGTCACTGAGGTCTTGGAGCCGGCAGTCCCCGAGTCCGCATCCAATATGATGGAGTCGGATTCAGGAGACGGTGTGATTGATGGCTTGCACAGGTGCTCAAGGGAAACTCCAGGCGGAATTGGTTGTCTTGTCGACCGGATGCGGGTGAGCGTGTCTGTGGTCTCATTGTTTACCCTGGGAACATGGTGAAACTCACATCCTTCAAAACAGGCGCATAACTGCTGTATGAAGAAACGGTATACGTCTCTGGCATCCCAGTCGCCTGACACTTGCTGCACCACCAGATCAGAATCGCCGAAGCATAGGATGCGTCGGATGCCTATTTCCTTTGCCATCTTGAGGCCGTGGATGAGCGCTTCATACTCAGCGACGTTATTGGACGCGCGGAAGTGGATCTGTAGCACGTATTCTAGCCGGTCTCCTTTTGGGAAGGTGATGACCACTCCGGCTCTGAGACCTCCATACATCTTGGAGCCGTCAAAATGCAGCTTCCAATGCGTGGAGTCAGGGTAAGGTGGTAGGTATTGTGTTTCTGCCCAATCGACGAGGAAATCCGCCAAGGCCTGAGACTTGATCGCCGTTCTTGGCTCGTACTGTATGTTGCGGGCAGCGAGCTCTATGGCCCATTTCGCCACCAGGCCTGTGGCGTCTCTGTTGCCGATGATCTCCGCAAGTGGCGCTAGTGCCACCACCCGGATGGAGTGTTCTTGGAAGTAGTGCTTCAGTTTCTTAGCGGCCATGTACATTCCCTACACCAGGTTCTGGTAATGAGGGTAGTTCTGCTTCGGGAGTGAGAGTACCTCACTCAGGTAGTACACCAGTCGTTGCACCGGCTGCGCCTTTCCTTCTTCCGGCGTCTCTACTACCAACACCACACTGACAACCCTGTTTGTTGCTGCGATGTACATCAACATGGGTTCCTTTGCTGCTAGTGCTGCCAGGATAGGTGGCGAGGTGAGCATGCGCTTGAGGTCACGGAAAGCATCATCCACCTGCGATGTCCAGACGAACTTGTCCGTTTTCTTCATGAGCTGGTACAGTGGGAGTGCTTTCTCGCCCAGCCGGCTGATGAACCGGCTGAGGGAAGCCAGGAAGCCGGTGAACTTCTGGACATCTCTCAAGTTCTTGGGCGGTTGCATGCACTCGATTGCGCCGATCTTCTCCGGGTTCTCCTCAATTCCTCGCTCAGATACGAGGAAACCAAGTAGCTGACCGGCTGGGACGCTGAATACGCACTTCTCCGGGTTCAGCTTCATCTGGAACCGATGGAGGTTAGTGAATGTTTCCTTCAAGTCCTCAAGGAGTGTCTGGTGCTCCTTGGTCTTGACTACCACATCGTCGACGTAGGTGTGTACGTTTCTGCCAATCTGATTATGCAAACACTTCTCCATGCAGCGCTGGTATGTTGCTCCAGCATTCTTCAATCCGAATGGCATTGTGTTGTAGCAGTAGGCTCCGTAAGGAGTGCTGAATGATGTCTTTATTTGATCAGCGAGGTTCAGTCGAATCTTGTGGTAACCGGAATATGCGTCCAGAAATGACAACAGCTCGCAGCCGGCCGTGGAATCGATCACTTGGTCTATCCTTGGCAGGGTGAATGGATCCTTGGGGCATGCTTTGTTCAGACTGGTGTAGTCAACACACATGCGCCAAGTCTTGTTCTTCTTCAGCACGAGTACCGGGTTCGCCAGCCATTTCGGGTGGAAAACTTCCATGATGAATCCGGCTGCAAGCAGCCGGGTGATCTCTTCCCCAATTGTCCTTCTTTTTTCTTCCGCGAAGCGGCGCAGTGACTGTTTGACTGGTTTTGCATCCGGCCTGACATGTAAAGAGTGCTCGGCGAGCTCCCTCGGAACACCTGGCATGTCCTTGGGGGACCATGCGAAGATATCCCGATTCTCATGGAGGAAGTCGACGAGCGCGCTTTCCTATTTGCTGTCAAGGCTGTCTCCGGCCAGGACGAACTTGTCCGGCTCGGCCTCGTTCAGCAGGATCTTCCTCATGCCCTTGGATGGCTTGAATTGTGCCTCTCCGGCCGGCTTGGGCTCGCCAGCCGGCATGTCCTTCTGTAGGGCCACCATGTTCTGCATGATTATGTGTTTTTCTGCCGTGACGATCATGGCTTCAGCTATCTTGGACCCATCTGTGGCGCATTCCACAGACCGTCTATAGCAGCCGGCCACAGTGATGACCCCTTTGGGCCCTGGCAGCTTCATCTTGAGGTAGGCGTAATGTGGCACCTCCATGAACTTGGTGAGTGCTGGGCGCCCCAGTATTGCGTGGTACGCGCTGCAGAGGTTGACCACCTCGAACCATATGGGCTCGTGGCAGAAGTTGTCCTCCATGCCGAAGATGACGTCCAGCCGGATTTTTCCGATGGGGGAGTGCGAAGGGACGGGGACGGCTCCATGGAAGGAGGTGCTTGACGGCTCCAACTGTGACTCACTAATACCAAGCCGGTCGAGCGAGCTGTGGTACAGGAGGTTGATGCTGCTCCCTCCATCAACGAGGACGCGGGAGAATCTGCAGGAATGCTTCTGGGAGACAATGATAGGATCCAGAACCATCGCGTAGGTGCCTGGGTGAGGCAGCTCAGCCGGCTGGTCCTTCCGGCTCCATGCAACTTCTTGCTCCGACCAGTTGAGGTACTGGGGGACGCGAGAAACAATTGCGTTCACTTCCGCATCGCGACGCCTTTTGTTGTGCTTGGTATCCGGCTCCATAGTGAAGATGCGGTAAGTTCCCACCTGGCGAGGGTAGTTGTTGTCGTCGTCCTCCCTTCGATGTTGGTTGTTGCGATCGCCTGGCGGCCCGCCGTCTGGAGGAGGTGGTGCCTGTCCAGCCGGTGCGCCAGCAATTTCCGCCATCTTCTTTGTCCAGGTGCACTGGCGTGTGGTGTGCGTAGCCGGCTTATTGCCCCCGCTGTGGAACTTGCATGGCCCATCAAGCATGGACTCAATGGTCTACTTGGGCCTTGGAGGCCGGTCATTAGACTTCTCTCTTCGGTTTCCGCCTGCAGCCGGATCCACCTGCACTGCTGCCACCTGTCTGGAGCCATATTGGTTATCCGGCTGGTCGTCCTTTCTTTTGCCGTGGCAGTTGTCGTGGCACCTGGAATTGTGCCCATTCCCTTCCGACTGGCACCGATCTATAGTGACGTCGACGATTATTTGCCCTTGGTCGTCCACCCGGACGAATCTTTTCATCGCTGCGTCGGCCATGGCGTACTTGTCCGTGATGGCCATGGTCTGTGCCATGTTTGTGGGTTCCACCTGGTGGAGCTTATGCTTGATAATAGTGCCGTCTCTGCAGCCGTTGATGAAGAAATCAACTGCCTGATGCTCGTGTACCCCCTCACAGGAGTTGTGCATGCTCGTCCATTGAGTGATGTAGGAGCGATCAGATTCATCCGGGCCCTGTACACAGAGAGCAAGCTCGCCTGGCCGGCCTGGGCGCTTGTAGGTGCCGGTGAAGTCGCGAATGAACGCCTGCTCGAAATCGATCCAAGCGTTGATGCTATTGTCGGGGAGAGTGTTTAGCCACGTTCTGGCTGAATCGAGGAGCATGAGAGGGGCGTAGTGCACTGCCACCCGGCGGTTGCCGTTGGCGATGCCCACGGCGGTGGTATAATCCACCAGCCAGTCCTCTGGTTTGACCGAGCCGTTGTACTTTGGCGTGTCTCTTGGGAGCGAAAATCCCTTTGGAAACGGTTCGTTCCGGATGCGCGGTCCGAAATATCTTGGTCCGGCTGGACTTTCTTCCTCCAGTACGCGTGATTGGACCAACAGGTCGATTCGCGTGCACACATCTTGTTCATCCGGCTTGAGCGGTCCCAGCCGGCCAGATAGGCGGGACATGGGGAGCGCTTGGCCTTTTCCGGCTTTGTCAGCCGGCTCGCGATTTTTGCTGGTAACAGCTGCCGCGTCGCGGGCGTTGTGCCCGCGGCCTGCAGATCCACCGCGTGGGCGGTTGCTTTGTCTCGCTCCGTTTGGGGAAGACGCTTTGCTACCGCCTGCAGCCGGGTCCGCCATCCGGCGAGCCGGCTGGGTTCTGCTGTTGCCAGCCATGCTGAGTTCTGCCTCGGCCTGCTGCTTGTTCGCCGTGACCACAAGGAGCTGGACGCGCGCTTGCTGACGGAGCAGTTCCTCGCCATCCAGGTGGCTAAGCTCTGCGACTGCTGCCTTCGCGGCCCTCATGTTTTTGGCGGGGGTGCTGTAGACGGGCTGCACCGCGGGTGTGCGCGGGTCAGCGGCAGGATCCATCTCCGAGCCGAGGTTCCGGCCTGGTGGCTGGGCCATTCGGCTGGTGCCGGGTAAGCGAGCGAAGCTGTGCACGATGTTGTACTCTCGCATGGTGGCGTTCATCTGCCGCTGGGCGGCCGCCACCTTGCTGGCTTCCTCCAGAAGATTCTAGCGCGTAGTTTCTAGGGCTGTCGCAGCTGCAGCTGGATCCGCCTCGATGGGGGTGATGTGGTTGCGGAGGTGCTCGATAGACGAGTTGATCAAGTCCGGGTTCGGGAGGCGCAAATTGGTGGCGCGACCGTCCACGTTGCGCTCCAGAGGCGGGTGACGGTTCTCCACCGAGCCTGCCATCATGACTTCAACGCTGCCACTGGCGATGCGCGAGGCGGAGAAGCCAGGGGGTGCGCCGAAGATGGTGATGACCTCATGAGGGAAGGCCTTAGGGACGGTGATGACGTAGACGCGGTGCTCGCCGAAGCGCATGATGGAGCCTCCGCTTGGGAAAGTTCCCCCAGCGAAGTAGGACGCGTTGTCGAGGACGCAGTCGTAGGAGCCGAGAGTGAGGACGAGGCCAGAGGCTACTCGCTAGCCGACGACGAGTGGAAGTCCCGTGCTAAAGATGATCCCAACCAAAGCGCTGTGCCCCAAGGTGGGCGCCAACTGTCGTGGTGTGGAACATGGCAGTGCCATCGGGGATGGCTTGAAGGGGACACTCAGGTTGCTATCGGTGGCTATACGCAACGGGTTGGGCACAAATACTGCGAACACAGCGATGTACCCAGGTTCAGAGCCCTCTTGGTGAGGTAAAACTCCTACTCCTGTAAGGATCTACTATCAAAGGGGGCGAATGCCCAATACAAGTGCTTCTTGAGTTGTTTCCTTAGCTACTTGTTGCTAAAAATTCTCTAAGTCCTTCTTCTGGTGTCTATTTTCCTTCTGCTTAAGCTTACCTAGAACCCTAGCACTACCCCCTTTATATACAAGCTGAGGAGGTAGCTTACAAGATGGGTTCTAGGGTTTACTGTTTGGATTTGGGCTTTACAAAGTGGGTCGACTGGACAGGGCCAAACGGTAGGCCCGGGTCCAGTCGAGCCTCCAGTACAGGGGAGGACCATGCTTTAGCGCTCCACATCCCTGCTTTACTTGTCATCCGGCTCTTTATCCGTCAGCCGGCTCTTTATGCGTAAGCCGGGGCTTTCCTCGTTAGCCCTTGCTTTGCTCGTCAGCCTCCAGCTTTGGCGCAGTTGTCCAGTAGCACCGGCCAGGCCAGCCAGCCAGTCCGGTCAATGGTGCGCTCAGCAAGGAGCGTCATCCCCACCGTACAATGTCTAGCGGATCTGAGGCGGCCGGCTAGGAGCAGCCTCCCAGCCGGTTCTTCTGGCTACCCAGCTAGACGGGCCAACCGGGGAAACTTGAGTATGGACCGGGTGGGAATTCCACCCGGCTGCGGTTCCTTGATCTGGGTCCAGGCGGCGTGCGCTCCTTGGAGCCAACCGGTTGGTCCCGTCTTGGGGTATCCGGGGGTCATCCCCCCGACAATGGGTGAATAGACAAACAGAAGACTGTTTCATGCTATTTATTTTTTGTGCATTTGAATAAAAAACTCTAATTAAGATAAGCATAAAGTTTCAAAGAATCAAGATTTGAAGATAACTGATTAGATGAAGAACTAGAATAGTGTCTATGGATAAAAGAAAACAATCAAGTACCAACAGTACTGAAAACCCAACCAAGGAATGGGCTATATGGCACACTCCTTTGGTTAAAACAGTAGCTAATATGTATATATTGAGTTAGCTCATGTTGATCTCATAGGGAATTTTGGAGCAGTACGTTCCTTGACTTCCATGGTACAGATTCAATGTATGTGATTCAACAACATATGTGTTTAAACACTATTTTTGGATATGTTACGTCAAATTTATAGATTTATTCAGTTTGATATAATTTAGAGTATTATAGGAATGATGGATGTTACCGAGGGAAGTCAATAGACGATGTCGCTGCTGCCTTAAGTATGGGAGGTCCAAAAGTCTTTTCTAGAATACAGAGGTCCAGGAGTATATAATACAAAGGTCCATGTTCCTCCTCTGAAACATTCCCAGGTAATTCTTGCTTTCTCTGTTTTCTTGGCCTAATCTGACTTTTTAATATTTCTCCAATTACACTAAGTTTTATTAAGATAGTTGTCTGTTTGGTGGAAGGTTGGAGTGGGCTCTTCATGTTATATATCATTATCTGAAGATTCTATTCAATGGGAGGGAACGCTATTTCAGCTGTAAATTGTATTGTTTGCTGCATTAAATGTTACAAGGAAGGGCGTTTCCATTTTTCCCATGAAAGAGGACATAGTCGTGTGAGTTGAGATGGACAAAATTTGTGGCTCTTAAGTGATTTCAGTCGACTGAGATGTTTTAATTATCCGACATCTGATTTTTTGTTACTAAATGTAAGTATGAGATTTATATATGTTTTGTTTACATGTGAGATTCCCTATGTATATTGATTATATTTTGCTTAGAACTTTCTAGATATATGTGTAGTGATGTATTACCTCTGTTCCAGAATGTAAGATGTTTTGGTAGGCTATTTTAGCTAACCAAAACGTTGTATATTTACGAACGGAGGTAGTACTATACAAAAAAATGTATTGACGGTCGCCTGCAGCATAATGAATTCTATGGATATTATCTATAGAATATAAAACCTTTGAACGATTGTTTCATATAGCCGTGTTTTGTTGCATAGTCTTCTCACAGCCTTTGTTTCCATCACAAAAATGATATTTCTTTTGATGTTCTCCAATATTCGGATTTTGGAAAGGGGTAATGTCATAACTAAATCATATTCTTGAGGATCAGTATGAATTTAAAAAGTTTAGTTACTATGGCTCTTGATATATTCACTCTACTGGTGTGCTGTAGAATTATGTGAATTTAGAGACGCTCCAACTTCTCTTATTCAGATAATGAAACACCATCATGTGTGGCTGGGCATGTTGTGCCTTTTGGAACTATAGTAACTATCATGTGATAGCAGTCTAATTATTTTATCTAATGGCATCCTTTGTACATGGTGATTGTATCCATAATCAGTTTATTTTTGTGATGTATTATCATTACTAAAAAGATATTTTTTAGGTAAATACTAAAACAATCTTGTGTATTTTGCAAATTACACCAAAAACGTGTGTAGGTCCCTCGTTGGACGTTGTACCATGCGCCAAAACGTTTACTGCCACCTGACGTATTGTATGTATCACGTTGTGAGATAACGGCCATGCAGACAGCGAGGCGAAGCTCGCATGTCTTTCTAGTGATTAGTTATATACCTAGTACTACGGAGACCATGCAAGCTAGCTAGCGTTCCTGCATATGATTAGTTATATACCTCTATATTAGTTAGTGTTGAAAGCTAGCTAGGTTTTATTGAACCCTTTTTCAAAACGTAAAATTTTGTTAGCGTAGATACTCACAGAATGAAAAGCTCGTCGGTTAGACACACATATAACTGTACAAATAAAATTCATGATTTAAATGCATCCACCTCTTTCTACACATATAAAGAACACATTCTTTTTTTCCTTTTTCTTTCTTTTTGTTGTGTGCATCTTTAATGTTTAGACTTGGTCTTGACATTATGTGGTTGCAGAAGCTAGGTATATTTTGATATTACCTTAATATTAATATATTTTCTTTATCAAAATAAATCTAAAGAACTCATTCTTTACTCGTGTTGGGAGGCTTTTCAGAATATTATACTATAGCTTAAGCTTGATTACATGCATGAGCAATAGCGACATTTGCACATCCCGTGTCTATGGAGTACGACCCGAATGGGCTCCATGGAGGATCTTTAAAAAAAATCAAATTTAAAAATTTAAAAAGTTCCGGTAAAAATATCAGAATATAGATAATGATTTATAATACACATGTACAAAATTATATGTAAAAATACTTTGTATCATGGTCGCAAAAAAAGAAAAAATTCAGATCTAGACATAAACAGTGCAATTTTAAATGGGTCCACTTTTTCCAAAATTTGTCATATTTGTCTCTTTTGTTGCGTCCAAAATATAAGGTATTTTCCATTAAATTTTTACAAATGTGTATTTCATATCGTTGGTTAGACATAGGTATTTTTTTTGAAAATATTTATGAATTTTAAAAGATTTAAAAACAGGCTCCATGAAGCCCATGCTCTAAAGCGATTTTTCGTGGAGCTGACCCTCTCTTTCCCTCATCTCTCTATTCGTCTTCCTCGAGAGCTCCGGGTTAGGGTGTCCGGCTACCATCTATGATTCTCTGACTGCTACCATACTAAGCCTGCTTAGCCGCAACTCCTTTAGGTTGTCTCCCCCGGCCTCATCTCGACCACCGTGTTGCCATGCGCGAGGAGGGGTGCACGGAAGCGTCCCCAGACGGAGGTGTCGCACAGGAGAACGAGTCGGATGTGATTACGCGTTGCAGGAGGCATTGGTCAGGCAGGGGGCTTGGATACGCATCTCGAGACGGGGTCTTTGGCGTGGAGTTGAGCCTGCAGAGGAGACGTGGAGATGTCGACTCTAAGACAGCACTGCATGGGAGAGGGAGGCACCTGGGCATGTCGACTCCGCCTAAACCTTTCAGTCTTTCTTTGCCTAGAGACGAGGAAAGACACTTCCTCCTCATGCCAGCCACCCCTCTCATCTCCTCCACTCCTCCACTCTCAGCTCTCTTTTCTGCTTCAACTTGTGTGAAACAGTCAGACGTCCTGAGTAGGCGTTGTTGTGGATATGGTGAGTGTAGAATCCAACCCCAGGCCGAGTTGTCATTTCCTTCTCTCCAACTCTTTCTTCTTCTTCTTCTTCTTCTTCTTCTTCTTCTTCTTCTCAATTTGCATAATTTACTACATATGGGCATAATTTTTCCTGAATTTTGTATCGCCGATCCTTCATGTGTTAATTTATTGGTTAGAGAAATTATATGCTTAGAGAAAGGAATTAAACATTTATTTATTTTTAACTTGAAAATATTCATTTATGTTCTAATAATAAGATTGGGCGTAAGTGCTAACAACACTTCACTAATTAATTATGTACGTACTATTAAATGATAAAAAATGATGTGACCAAAAACTCGCGTGCTCGCCCTCAATATCTAACACGATATAGACGGTGAGGCGAAACTCACGCTCCCACCTAGTTTGCTTTTACGACCATTCTAGAACAGTGGAGCTTTACAATAACAACGTACTGTATACATCGAGTTTGGTACACTGGTAATGAAACTATCCTACGTCCGCGCCACATACGACTGCAAGAACTGTCAATTGACTCAATGGCGGCTAGACGTGATTAATAAACAAATACTCAGGAACAGGTGAGCTTGGACCGTGAGGGATTCAGTATTTCTCGCTGCAGCCATTTTTTTTTTTGGGGAGAAACTGATATTGATTAACTGCAGATCTTACAGATCAGTGCAGAACAAAGAAGCAAAATACAAGATAGTCCTTCTGGACCTCGACGCCATGGACGACGAACAAGACGCTGCGCCGGCGCGCCACCTCCCCTCTGGCCTTGGAACAGGAGGCTCCCCTTACGGACGGGAAGTCGACGCTCCTCAGATCCGAAGGTCCTCCACCTCGTGTCGCCACCAGCATCGAAGCAGCAAACCACATCAGCTCGAGTCTTCACCTGGGCCGGATCCGCCGCTACTCGGCCTCCGGCAACGGGAAACTCGCACCTCATCTCCGAAGATCTGCGGCCGAGAGAAGAGCGTGCGGCCGGCGACGACGCCCCGCAGAGCATCACCACCGAAGAGGAGAGCCGCCGCCCCAAAACTCCACACCGACCACGCCGCCATCTTCCCGACGCCGCCGGCTGGTACCTATACAACCCTACACTACAAACGGAAGAGAAAACGAGGCTCCCCCGTCCTCCCGCCGCCGGAGTGGCCGGCGGAGGACGAGGGACCCGGCGATTCGTCGGCGTTGAGGTGGATTGGCTGGTGGATTCCAGAAACCGCTCCTGCGAGTACTGTAGCGAGGGGAAAGGTCCAGGCTCCTTTATTTGGAAAAGTGTTGGCAATTCTAGGACCTCTTTCGCTGCAGCCATTCAATCTTCCTCCTGTGTTTTTTATTTTTGATAGAAGACCTTAATAATCTTCCTCCCATTTTTGCTGACTATAGATTCTAGAAACTAAAATTCAAACAGGAGGGGTGTGTGTCCCTCTCCTGCAAACTGTTCTTGATGTTGACGTGGGCTGAACATTGCATAGATCAAGTTTCCTAGATCGAACTCGTCCCATAATAATCTGGCCTGCATTCTTATGATGGAAGCCAGCCCAAATAAAGTCGAAGTTTGTGATAAAATAAGTCCCTACACTACACGCTGGCAAATTCGAATGTATGGTGTTCCTAGTATAAAAGATGATTGAACGCCCGAGCCTTAGCAGCCGGACGATTGATGATCTCATAACGATTTTTCTCTGTGGTGGAGTTGAGTTTGTAGTGTGCCCCTGAGTCCCATCCCTATTTTGACGGGACTTTGTTTGGATACTCCCTCCAATCTAAATTAATTGACTTGGATTTGTCTAGATTCGGATGTATCTAGACATGTTTTAGTATTAGGTACATTCGAATCTAGATAAACCCAAGTCAATTAATTTGGATCGGAGGGAGTAGAAAGAAGCATATATTAATATCGCGGAGCTATGTAGCAACATACCCTATTAGCATTACGGATGTACACATCCATAAATAAGAAGAAGAATTACAAAAAAAAGTTTCGCTACAGTGATCAGATCCTTAGCAGCAACGACACTAGCACCATCAAAACAACACCAGAAGTCCAACCCCTTCAAAAGCGATGCCTCCAAGAAGAAAACAATGTACAAGCATTGTCATCGCCGGTCAAAGATCCTAGGTTTTCACCCTGGAGAAAATCCTCACTCGCAGAACAATGTCTTCTGCAAGACCATTGCTAGACACAACCAATGAAGGCCAGATTTTGGGTTTTCACCCTGCAAGGTAAGACTGTGAACTTCACCGGTGTTGTCGCCCCTACAGATGCTACTACGAATCATAGATCATTAAGCCAGATCCTCATGGCCACAAAGACTCAATCCACCATAGCTAGCCCTCATGTCTCTGTCTTCATGATATTCTTCGCTTCTGACTTCACCATGGATCGTTAAAAACATGACACATGATGGTAACAGGTAGCAGGCTTCGACACGATCCCTCTAAAACCAAACGGCCAACAAAAACAGGTGTGCATGACCGTATTCCTTCCTATCTAGCAAACTCCAGGCATGATGCTCCCACGGGAGTTCACCAGCGGAGCTTTCCTAAACTCGCCAGTCCTCTCAGATCAACGACGGCCTGCATACAACAAATCTTCATCTTCGTGCAAGAGAAACCCTATGACAACCTCCATTATTCTCAAGACCTGCAGGCCCCCATGCAGCCGGTCAGCATCCAGTACGAAAGCAACAGACAAGGCAGTAGCAGGAAGACCCGGTTGAGGATCGAGTGACCCCCACACCAGAAGACCAACCTGGGCACCGTCAGTCCAAATAGGGGCCCATGAGGTCCAGATCGACACACAGTAGAGCCCCAAATCGTGCGCCGCAGGCTGCACCCAGTGGTTACCGGTGGCCACCCCGGCCATGCGCTGCCACCTCCTCATCGTCGCCCCGCTGGACCTCAGGAACCAGCCGCATGGCCGCGCCACCCTGTGCCCTTCATCAACGTGCACGACCTCCCATGCATCGCAGCGAGCACACCTCTCCAGCCCCCCGTCAATTTAAACAGGGTGGGCGCCGCCACTGCCGTTGGCACGGGCAGTAGAAATGGCCAGGAGCGCCGAGATAGGGAGTGGAGCTTTAGGGTTTGGGGTTGTTGCCTCCGGACTCGCTCGAGAGGGGAGCTACTCTGGAGCACACACATAAAAATCATGTTGAGGAGGTCTAGCACGGGATGCAACCGGTAAGGAATAGGTGTATGCATTTCACCCTAAAAAAGTTGTATGCATTTTTACGAAATGGAGCATAATCTTCGTGATTTGAATGATAGGCACATCCATATATTACAAATAGTCACCCGAACTGTAAGCACATTGAATCTCTCAGTCGTGTATTGTGTATGGAACATGTCCATAAGTGCAATCATTATATCATGTACTTCCTGGTCCTCAAACTTCTTTTGGAAATCAGGTTCCATGCATGCAAGTATAAGACAACTAATCTTAAGAGACTCATCACATGCTTTCTTGTAGGTATTTTTAACAGTGGCAGACGCATTTTTAGGAGGTTGTTCTTCTAGTGGGGTATCCAGAATAGTTTCCTTTTTTATTAGCCCTAAGAACAATTTTCTCAGGTTATAGACCCGGTCTGAATAATTTGTTTCATTTATTTTATCTTTCTCAAGGATTGAATGCAAAGCAAAAGTTGATGTGCTGCTAAGTACCATGATCTACAACAGAAAACATGAAAAATACTAAGACAAAATATCCATGATAGAGTAAATCACATTAAACAACTTACTCGAATGTACTTCTACTTAAATCAGCATCCCTCTATTAGTACTTAGTGATTCAAGATCCACAACTAGTGAGATTTAGCATCACCGCTAAAAGACAAGGTAGATCAGTAAACAACAATTGCTAATCATATCACGTATGATTCTTGTTGTTGGGTAACATATATATGTCATAACCAAGCACCCAACCTTTATGCCCCAAGGTCGTTAACCATTAAGATAATCTTGTTAAGTTTATCGGCCCTTGTGCGTGTAGGTATCAAATAAAACCCATCCGACCAAGGAAAATTGAGGCACCCTTATTTCATAATCCCACCATCAATTGTATAAGATATGTGATGGTGCAGCCGCCCACCATCTACTTCTATAATCCAAAAATGCAAATGAGTAAAACAATAGCAACAAACAGTCACAAACTTGTGACAACGTATGGCCTGTTTTCTTATGGTGATCTCCGTCGTCACAAAACCTATCCACTATGATGATCTCCATCTTCATGATCCATGTACACCATTTCTCCAAGTGATGTATTCTCCAAGAACTAATATAATCTATTACTCCTAATATCTAGTAATCAAAAAATACACAGTAATATGGAAACATCACAAGTTGGCACGCATGCCATTTCAATGATATGATAATACATTTGGCTCCAGCCATTTTGCTGTACTCACGACTCGCAGGTCATGAAATATTACACACATGCATTATATATGCATTGGGCCATACAAGTCAGAGAGGTCATGCAAAAACATGTTAGACGTCCTAATGCCGAAACTTAAAACGTCCAAAACTTAATTTTGCAAGAAAAAATTGAATTGTTTATAATTTAAACAGACAAAGTGGGAGAAATTAGGATGTAATTGTTTTAGATATGGATAGACATAAAATTTACCTAAATCGAAGTTCGACAAAAGTTATAGCCGTTTTACCGAACATGTAGAAATTACAAATTTTCTGAACTGGTGGTAGATCCAATCTACTACCATGCACATCTCATGGGAATGTTCGTTTACGGTATCAAACTTGGTGGGTGAGCGCACCGCGATACCCGAGTTGTCATCAATCGCGTGGAGGGGTCATAGTAGAATCGCCAATTGTCCAGAAGGGCCAAATGGGGGTGAATACAAATCTAACGGCCAAACGGTCGTTTGAACCAGACGAAAAACGGTTGAACTCAAATACCGCCGTTAGGTCAACTCTTCTTGGCCCGCCATGTCAGTATTCCCCGTTAAATTTTGTGGTCGTGGACTAGCTTACCCCTGCATGGACCAGATCCCTGAGTGGACCGGATCTATTTCTTTGCTCTGCTCTGGTCTTCTCCCCTGCTCCCCTCCCCATAACATTTGCTCAGCTTCGGCTGCTCGTCTCAGATCGGAGCTTGCACTTGCTCTAATTTGCGTCCCCGCCATGTCCGGTCAACCTCCCACGCCTCTAATCGAAGCTCGCAGCCGTCGCCGTTGCATCGTCCGCCGTATCGGAGCTTCGCGTCCCTGGACTAATATCTTGCCTCTGGCTAGTCCTTCTCGCACGGCGGAGCGCGTCCCGTCGGGCGATCTAGGCCGGCGACCGGCCTCGGGAAGTTGCGTGCTACCGCACATCCCAGGCATGGTAGCCCTGGCACAGCAGTTCGACGACCACACTCTCATGGCCATTGTGCTGGGCGTCCGTCCCGCCGTGTCGCTGGCAGAGTTGTTGTCGGCTTTCAGGCCTCGTTTTGGGATCAGACAAAATGAGGTCAACATTGAGGTATGCGCGCTGCCATTCGATTTTTTCGTCCAGTTCGAGCACAGCTCAGACACCGAGCGCATTCTGCATTCTTCCCGTTCTTTCGAGTGCTGCGGGGAGAAAATGAGCTTCATGCATTGGCATCGCGCCTGTGGGTGGGACGATCGCTTGGGGCAGCTTCGTTTCTTCTCCAAACTCGGCTTTGACGGCCTCCCATTGGATGCTTGGGAGCCGGAGGCCCTCAAGCAGGTCATCAGTAGCCTTGGCGGCGAGCTGGTGGAAATCATGCCATCGAGCGACAGATGGGTCATCGAGGTAAAGGCGTGGCTGAAAGATCCTGACGCCATTCCTAAGATGTACTAGGTGCAGATTCCAAGCAGGATAGGGCGACAGCTTTGCTGGAAGCACACGATCATCATCCACCTAGAGGAGGTTCTGGAATCGGTACATGGCATTCAGGGCCCCGAAGAGGCTGCTAGAAAGCGTCCTCGTTGCCTGCAGTCTTGGCCTGGAAGGATCGATGGCACAGGACCACCACCGTTTCGCGACGGCGCACACAGTTTCGGTGGGGGAACTGGGCTTGGACGAGCTGGTGGTTCTGATTTCCCTCGAGTGAAGACAGAGCTCTAGTGAATTGCCATGGTATGTGTGGCTAATGAATTTGTAGTATGGAGAGCGTAGCAGGAAGTTAGCATCGACTAAAAATGTGTAATAGTTTGAATCGATGTAGTACGTGTGTGTAATAGTTTGAAGTAGTATGTGTGTGTAATAGTTTGAATCGATGTAGTATGTGTGGTAATGAATTTGATGTAGTGTGTGTGTGTGTAATATTTTGAATCGATGTAGTTGAACACCGTGCTTTATAATTTCTGTGAATAACCAAGGATAACTTCATGAAAAGAGGGTGGTCTGGCAATGAGCAATGTCAATTCTGTGGATGCTAGGAAAATATAGTCCATCTCCTCTTCAAATACAAGGTAGCTACATTTGTAACACGTTGAACTACAGGACCATTTTGCAAGCAACACAAGACAAAGGAAAAATGGTTTACAGCACAAACAGCAGACGCAAAATCTATAGTCTGGGATACAAAGATGCCAGTTAACTGGATTGAATCACGACTAGTAATTGAAGGAAATAGATACTTAATAGTATTTGCTTACAACAGTAGTACTTCCATACCAAAGGATCTTATACCTGCACAAAAGTGGGCTAAACTTCCTACTAGTTTATAGAACAATTCGTCAGCATTTCATCTACAAAAGCCATTCTTTAGTCTGAACTTAACTATTCTACACTAAAGAAACTACAAATCTCCACTAGAAAACTTGGCTGGCCAATTGCACTGAGAGGACATAAGTTCTTTGATCATTTAACCCAAACTGATCTATTGCCTTCCTGCCAAACTATAAGAAATCTGCATCATTCATGCATGAGCGATTTGCGTGCGCTAGTCCCGGTTCAGTTGGACCATCCACGCCGCCGCAACGATTTCTTCGAAACTAAAATTCCGCATCTCCTTCTCGGGATCATAGATCCGTGTGAACTCGAACCTGAATTCCGGGGCTGAGCTGATGCCCGCCGCCGGCTCCAGCTGTCGAACAATCTAGCATGCTGAGTGTAGACGCTTAGTCGCCGCCACGGTATGGCCTCCGACGGTGCGTATGATGGAGCGTCTTTGCCGCAGAAGGCATGCTCCCAACCTCCCCCACTGCGATAAGGTAGTCCACGCCGAAGCATGGACGCGAGAGTTCCTAGACTTTGGCGCTGCCCTGTTCGAGGGTGTGTACCCTCGGCGGTAAGCTCTCGTGAATGATTTGATACGTACCTTGTTCCCACTGCCTAGAGCATGCCATAATGCCGCCGCGCGATTTCTCCACATCGCTCTCTTGGCCCTGCTTGCCGCATCTGGCGCTGACGACGCCGCCGTCGCCGCGGCGGCCGATTCAGCACATTCGGGAAAATCATCCGCCCGGCAGGGCAATGGGAGACCGGCCTTGAAGTAGAGCTTCATGACCTGCCTTAGAGGGGCTAAATACCCCAGTTTCGGTGGCTGTCGCGGCGGCGGCGACGACTGCTTAGGTGGGGCCATGTTACCCTAGTTGGTGAGGCGTGGAGGAGCTGCGCAAGGTGAACTGTGGTTTGTCGGAGAAGGGGAGTGAAAGACTGACAGTAGGTTTGGACTACGCGCACGCGTAAAAATAACCATCTCCCATTTCCTTAGAGGGTAATAATTCGACACTCGTTGCATTAACCGCTCAATCTTTATTTCTCTTCTCAGCATAAGAGTGCGAACGTATTAAAAAGATCGGTCGTGGCTATCCACCTCATCGCGCAATGTACCAGGACAGGTAGGAGATGGGACCGGGTTTTATTTTAGAAATATTGACGACTGTGCCCTTATGTTTATACGATATTATTTATATGCCACCATGTATCGTCAACTGTAGCAACACCATCAGAAACAGTAGATGAAGACGTGGCGTGTTTTCTTTTTTTAAAGGGCATCAGAAACAGGGGATGCCGACGTGGCATGTTTTCTGACTGCCGGGCCCGCCTCCTCCACCTTCGACGGCGTGCATCCCAGGTTCGAGGGCTGGTGCCGCCCACCAACACATTATTGTGCAATTTTCCATGTGGAACCTGAATTCTGGCGCTGAGTTGATGCCCATGACGAACATAGAGAATTCTGAAAGAAGCTACTAAAAATAAATGCTTTGAATTCTGAAAGTACTAAAATTAAATACATTACAATTTTGTCTGAAAGATAATACGCATACTGCTGATCGAAATAATATAAATACAGTACAAATTTCTACTTCAAATAATAGACCTGAAAATGCTAGCAAATAACCTAGGATGAATATAGGACTCATTCTCCCCTATATATTTCATCATCGTCTGCTCTCGCATGCTGCAACACATGTTCAGAGAACTCTCTTCGTCTGCAATGTGCTGCCAGTATCTCGTCCAGAGGGTAAGGCCTCGGTGTATGTTCCAGACTTAAGCCATACATTACCATTCTTGGTTCCTCTTCCCAGGCTTGAACCTCATGATCGTACAGTCTGATATAATTCTTGTAGTATATGTAACCGGGTTTAACTGTGGGGTGTAACCTGGTGTCAATGGAGATAGACCGATTGTAACCAACGAAGAGGGCATGACTTCCAATGTCACCGACCGCCTCGAGAGTGCGGTTCTCCGTGTCCAGCCGGTACAACACCGGTTGCCCTTTGGCGAAATCCCCGTTCAACACAAGAAGTAGATCACCATCTGACTCCACAAGGTAAAAATTGTAGGTTCCGCGTACCTGTTCAAAGACTGGGGCTGAAATTATTTTGGCCATCGTGACAGTGCTCGCGCACTACTCTAACTGGATGTTGGTCGACAAGATGTCTCCATTCTCAAGTAATGCATATACTTCCCCTCGGAATGTCGTCATGCAGACCAGAAGCATATCAGGAGGTGGCAAATACAATCCTTCTCCAAATGATTCATTGATTTGCCCCGTTGGGGCGCTCTCATCGGCCCATGCAATATGATCTGGATAATCAGTGCAAACGAACACCATCGTCGGGGACTTCGTCACGATGACAGATTGCAGAAGATCAGATGGTATGTGTGCTTGAAACTCAGTGTTAAACTTATGAGTGATTGGGTTCAGAAGCCGAATCTGGTATGGCTCCATCCTCTGAGCAAGCATGATGATGCCACGAGAAACACCGACAAAGTAGAATCTTTTGGAAGAAGAGGGCATCAGTTAGCACTAAGATGTTTACAATGGAAAATACCAATAAATAACGAATGTGAATGTGAACCTACGATGGACGTCCATTAGATTTGTCCTGAAGCAACAACCAGTGGCGAGGTTGAGGAAGGTGAAGTCGCCAACATCTGGAAGTGTGTGATCTATCATGATCTAGTTGTTGAGATGGAATTCGGGCACCTTTAAAGTTCGGCACCAATCGGTGTAGACTTCCCAACAAGCAGCATAGGTGTCGATGTACTCCTCTTTCTCCAGCAAGTAGTCGGCGATCTTGCAAAGTGGGTCGGCCGGGAGATCGGACCAGTTCCTCTTCATCCAGTTATTGGCCATGGCTTACGTGCGGGAATGTTTTGATCGAGGAAGAAAGAAGAACTACCACTGTGAGGAGAAGAAGAAGAGGATAACAGACGAGGGAGACGAAGCGGAACTGCCACTGCGAGGAGACGAGGAGACGGGGGAGAAGAAGCGGAACTACCACTTCAAGTTTGGATCAACGGGATTTTTTCGAAACTAGCGTGTGAACCATCCATGCACTGCATGCAAGTTTTGATCAAACAGACTGACATGTGGGACCTGCTAAAAAATTCCGTGAAGTGCTACCGTGCATAGTGCGCTGGCAGGTGGCATGTTTTCTGACTGTCGGGCCCGCCTCCTCCACCTCCGACGGCGTGCGTCCCAGGTTCGAGGGCTGGTGCCGCCTACTAACACATTATTGTGCAATTTTCCATGCTTTGTCACAACCAGCTCCGCTCCTTTGCTCATGCCGCCGCCACTCCGCTCAGTCGTGCACCGCTCTAATCGTCCCCTTGGGTCGTCGTCCTCCCGCCCTCCCCTCCCTGCCATACCCTCACGTCCCCTCCCCTCCCCTCCCTGCCCTGTCTCCTTGCCGCCGCCCACCGCCCAGGCACGTCTGTAAACAAAAACCGAGAGTCGGCCGTTGGGTTAGGGGCCCAATGACGCCAGTGATCCGGATCCCGCTCGGAGATGGATCCTGCGAGGATTGAGAGCACGGATATGGGTCCTACGCGGCTGGAGAGCATGGAATCTCCTTCAAGTCTGGAGAGCACAGAGGACAACAAAACAGGGGGAGGGGAAGCAGGGTGTAGAGCTTTGGAGGTATGGAGCCCGGAGAAGGTGTCGTGCGTCCACATTGAAGGGTAAGAACTGTGATTCCTTTTCTGCATACCCCAATTAGCGTTTCTAGTCCCGTGGTGATGGCAAGGATATGTGTTGGTAACCGCGGGACGTTTGTACAGCTTGTCCTTGAGCATGATGCTTTGTGAAGCGAGCATGAAGGCACTGAAATGTGTGGCGGTGCGGATGATGATGAGAAAGCATATCCAGACGTGGTTGCTAACCCTGATAGGATGGAGAGTAGGGAATATTTGGTTGATTCGAACTTTGAGCCTAACTATGGGACTGATGAGGAAGAGGAATGTGAAGATGTCGAAATGGGATGTAGATACGACGACGAAGACGTGGACATGCCAGTGATACACTTTGACAGGGACAATCCTACAATTGATGAGGGGACTGTCTTTGATAATGTGGAGGACTGCAGATATGCAGTTGCAACCTATGTAATCAGAGTTGGGTTCGAATTTATCATTGAAAAGAGCGACCAAAAGAGATTTAGGGTGCACTATAGGGAAAGTAATGTGTGTAAATGGAGATTACATGCATCTCCAATGCGAGGTGGACACCCATTTCAGGTTGCAATAGCTACATTTAGTTTCAGTGTTTCTCATATTTATTCTGCTGATAACTAGCTCTGAATTATTTGGATTCTTATCGAATGCAAATCAAAGTAAACACGAAGAAACACAACTGCCCTAATACTTATTTAAGTGGTAAAATTAGACCTGTGACTACCAAGTGGATTGCTGCTACTGTACTTGATTGGGTGAGGCAGGATCATAACATTGGACCTGCTGAACTCAAAACAAAGATTAGCAAAAAGTTTAACATTCTGATTCCTTACCACAGAGTCTTTGATGGGAAGGAGATGGCTCTAGACTTCATTCAAGGCAAGTGGAATGACATTTTTCATATGTTGTATAGTTTCAAAGCTCAGGTAGAGAAAACATCACCTGGTAGTGTTGTTGACATCGATTACGAGGTTGTGAAAGGGAGAGAAAAGGTCTTGAGGGGGGTCAGGTATAAGTAGGCAGATAAGATATGCTTCAGGAGATGTTTTGTCTGCCTGAAGGCATGCTGGAAGGGGTTCCTAGACGGCTGCAGGCTATACTTGGCAATAGGCGCAACTTCTTTAACAAGGAAGTTCAGGGGACATGTTGCTTATGCTTGTGCTTTGGACGCGCATAATTGGCTTCTACCCGTAGCTTATGCTGTTCTTGAGGGTGAATCAAATGAAAGCTGGACATGGTTCATGCAGAGACTACGGGAAGTAATTGGTCACCCTAAAGGCTTGGTGATACACACCGGTGCATGCGAGGGTCTTGAGAATGATGTTGATGCTGTGTTTCCTAGGGTTGAGCATAGGGAATGCATGCGGCACCTCGCTACAAACTTCACAAAGAAGTTCAAAGGAAAGATCTTTGAAGAGGACTTGTGGCGATCAGCATACACATACACCCCAAGCACACATGCTACTTACTTGCAGAACATGTATGTAGTGCCAAAGGTGAAAAAATACCTTGAAGAACATCACACCAAGCTATGGGCCAGAAGCAAGTTTGGTGAGTTAAGAAAGGTGGATTTTGTTTGCAATAATTTGACAGAGAGTTTCAATGATAAGATTTCAGGCATGAAGACAATTGGAATTGTTATTTTGTTGGATGCAATAAGACAGTGCATAATGGTGAAGATAGATTTAAGGCAAAGAATTTGTGCAAGAAATTTTTTAGGCCATAAAATAGTTCCAAAGGTGGTTATGTTACTGAATGCAAGAACCAGGGCAATGAGAACAATAAAGATGAGGATGGTTAGAAGTTCCAGAACATTGGATGAGGTTTATGCAGAATACAAGTGTGGAAGTGAACGAAGGTACACTGTAGACATTGGAAACAAGACTTGCTCATGCAGGCAGTGGTAGATTACTGGTCTGCCATGTTACCATGCAATTTACTTCATCTTAAAGCTTAGAGGTAACAGAGCTAAAATAGAGAACTATGTCGACAACTATTTCTCCATGGACAAGTTTGCTGCAACTTATGCAGAAAACATACCACCTATGGCCGATGAAAATAATTGGGAGATTGTCGATCCAGGGTTCAAACTTCAACCACCAGTTCTTATGAGGCCACCTGGGAGGCCTAGAAAGCTAAGGATCGAAGCCTCCACCGATAAAGGTTCAAGGCTGGGAGCTAGGAAAAGGAAATGCAAACGTTGTGGCGGATTCGGACTTATCAAGAGGTTGTGCAAAAACCCAGTTACACATGATATTGTCCCTGTTCACACCCATGTGGCAGAAAATGAGACTTCTCAGCCAGAACTGACAGAAGAGCAGCGTGAAGACGGTGATGAGCACTCGGAGGAAAACGTACGTAAGCAGCCAATTTATGAAGAAGTGGAGGTGCCGGCGAGAAAAGAAAAGAAACAAAAGGGTAAGTGGAACAGGGAGGAAAGGGCAAATAATGGAGGTGTATTAGAATATGAAGAAGTTGCAGGGTGATTGAGGATGTTCTTGAGGATCTTTCGGCTAACTGCAGGAGAAATAATAAATCCCTGCCAATTTCATCTTTGTACGATTCTCCGGATGAAAGGTAAGCTTAATTTTTTTTATTTGCCATTTTATCATTTTTATCCTCATCAACTGATGCTTAATGCAGCATGGGCTAGCAGACTAATAAGAGGAGCAGAAAGATGCGGGCACAGTAACATCATATGTTGAATTATATCATTGAAACTAAACTAGCCGTGTCGTCTTTATTTATATCTGGCGCGTGCAACATGCCTGTGATGGGGTCATGTGGACCATATTACAATTTTTTAAATATTATTACATGAATATTTTACCTGCGTTTGGACGCGGCTACTAGTTCTCATCTCCCTTGCATTCCCATCTCCTCCGGCGCACTCCAGAATTATGGTTGTGCCATCAAGTAGAAGAGTCAGCGTATTGTCCCATCAGGTGTGAACGCAATGACTTTGTTTGTTCAGAATTTGATGACTTTGGTTTAGTTTGAAAGACAGAGAAACCTAAAACATGTATCTAGACATGTTTTGGGTATAGACACATTTATCAAATATCTAAAAAAACTAAGTCAGTTATATTTGGACAGGAGTAGTACACTATTACAACACGCTCGATCCCTTCTCCTCTGGTGCACTCCAAATTATGGCTGTGCCATCAAGTGCTGGGAGCAGAGTCAGCGTATTGTCCCATCAGATATGCCAGGAACGCGTGAACTTTATTTTCAGGATCGGACGAGTTTCGATCGACTAGTTTCAAAGACAAATACAACTAAAACATGGCCAACATATATAGATTATGACGATAATCAACCATGACTCAAGTGACCCAGATCCAAAGAGCGCATTAAGATACCGTACATAAATTTAATTAATGCTTAAGTGGCCCTAATCGACTATGACACTCCCGCAGTCTCCATCATTGACGACGTTGTCTGCGTTGATGCCAACCTCCTCCGCGTCGGAATCGATGCCGACGTTCCTGGCAGCGTTCCTCCTCATGGATTCTTCACGGCGCGCTGCATTGATAACGGTGGAGGTCGTACGCCCAGGCACTGCCCAGAAGCACTGCCTCCCTTCGGGGTTGCGCAGATCCGGGTGGATATCCCGCCGGTGGGTTCCGCACAGCTCAATCAACGCAGCCCGCTCCTTCTTGAACAACTTTCGCCAGTACGTGCTCGTGCGCGAGTACCGTGCCATTGCCCTCTTCCGCTCCGACAGCTAGCGGCGGTGCTCCTCGATCTGCCTTGCCAACGCGTTGTCGCGCAAGAGCGGCGCGATAGGAACCCCAGCATAGCTGAGCTCGAAGCCGGCCGGAAGCCTCGCGAACGGCGGCGCGAGTATGTCGTAGTGGGCGAACATCCGAGCCTCGCGCAAGCTGAGTTTGGGCCTCTCCCTCTCCATGGCGATGAAGGAACACGATCTGATCTTCGGCCCCGAGGTTAAGGGGATAAGGGCAAGGATGTTGGCCTAGCGTTGTTGCCATTGCCAATCAGTTCGTAGAACAGACTTCTCGCGGATCACCCTCGCGAAGGACATCACTATCGTCCACGCACCCCGATCCAAAGACGCCTAACAATCGGGGATTGGGTCTTCTAGAAGCCCAGAGCGGTTGCTGGTTAGCTCTACGTCCCGATTGTTTATGGCCAAAGGCTGTAGTTGAAAATAATACACATGCAATGACACTGGTGGATCCATATGTGGTATGTGAAAAGAACACACGTTTCAATGACTCTGGTTGTTGTTAATGAGAAGAACACACATGCAATAACACTGGTGGATCCATGTGTGGTCTCTGAAGAGAATAGTCATGAAATGACTCTGGTAGGGTGGATCCATATGTGGTATGTGAAAAGAACACACATGCAATGACTCTTGTTGTTGTTAGTAAAAAGAACACACATGCAATGACACTGGTGGATCCATAGGTGGATTGTGAAGATAACACACATGCAATGACACTGGTGCATCCATGTGTGGTCTCTGAAGATAACACACATTTCAATGACTCTGGTTTTTGTTAGTAAAAAGAACACACATGCAATCACTTTGGTGGATCCATGTGTGGTCTCTGAACAGAACACACATTCCAATGACTCTAGTTGTTGTTAGTAAAAAGAACACACATGCAATGACACTGGTGGATCCATAGGTGGATTGTGAAGAGAGCATACATGCAATGACACTGGTGGATTCAATGACACTGGTGGATCCATATGTGGTATGTGAAAAGAACACATATGAAATGACTCTAGTTGTTGTTAGTAAAAAGAACACACATGCAATGGCACTGGTGGATCCATAGGTGGATTGTGAAGAGAGCATACATGCAATGACACTGGTGGATCCATGTGTGGTCTCTGAAAATAACACACATGCAATGACTCTAGTTGTTGTTAGTAAAAAGAACACACATGCAATGACACTGGTGGATCCATGTGTGGTCTCTGAAGAGAACACACATTTCAATGACTCTGGTTGTTGTTAGTAAAAAGAACACACATGTAATGACACTGGTGGATCCATGTGTGGTCTCTAAAGAGAACACACATGCAATAACTCTGGTTGTTGTTAGTAAAAAGAGCACACATGCAATGACACTGGTGGATCCATAGGTGGATTGTGAAGAGAGCACACATGCAATGACACTGGTGGATCCATGTGTGGTCTCTGAAGAGAACACACATTTCAATGACTCTAGTTGTTGTCAGTAAAAAGAACACACATGCAATGACACTGGTGGATCCATGTGTGGTCTCTTAACAGAACAGACATGCAATGACTCTGGTTATTGTTAGTGAAAAGAGCACACATGCAATGACACTGGTGGATCCATAGGTGGACTGTGAAAAGAACACACATGCAATGACACTGGTGGATCCATATGTGGTATGTGAAAAGAACACACATTTCAATGATTCTGGTTGTTGTTAGTAAAAAGAACACACATGGAATGACACTGGTGGATCCATGTGTGGTCTGTGAAGAGAACACACATTTCAATAACACTGGTGGATCCATGCGTGGTATCTGAAAAGAACACACACGAAATGACTCTGGTTGTTGTTCGTAAAAAGAACACACATGCAAGGACTCTGGTTGTTGTTAGTGAAAAGATCACACATGCAATGACACTGGTGGATCCATAGGTGGATTGTGAAAAGAACACACATGCAATGACACTGGTGGATCCATATGTGGTATGTGAAAAGAACACACATGCAATGACTATGGTTTGTTTTAGTAAAAAGAACACACATGCAATGACACTGGTGGATCCATAGGTGGATTGTGAAGAGAGCACACATGCAATGACACTGGTGGATCCATGTGTGGTATCTAAAGAGAACACACATTTCAATGACTCTGGTTTTTGTTAGTAAAAAGAACACACATGCAATGACTCTGGTTGTTGTTAGTAAAAAGAGCACACATGAAATGACACTGGTGGATCCATAGGTGGATTGTGAAAAGAGCACACATGCAATGACACTGGTGGATCTATATGTGGTATGTGAAAAGAACACACATTTCAATGACTCTGGTTGTTGTTAGTAAAAATAACACACATGCAATTACACTGGTGGATCCATGTGTGGTCTTTGAAGAGAACACACATTTCAATGACACTATTGGATCCATATGTGGTATGTGAAAAGAACACAAATGAAATGACTCTAGTTGTTGTTAGTAAAAAGAACACACATGAAATGACACAGCTGGATCCATAGGTGGATTATGAAGAGAGCATACATGCAATGACACTGGTGGATTCAATGCCACTGGTGGATCCATATGTGGTATGTGAAAAGAACACACATGCAATGACTCTTGTTGTTGTTAGTAAAAAGAACACACATGCAATCACACTGGTGGATCCATAGGTGGATTGTGAAGATAGCACACATGCAATGACACTGGTGCATCCATGTGTGGTCTCTGAAGAGAACACACATTTCAATGACTCTGGTTTTTATTAGTAAAAGAACACACATGCAATGACTCTGGTGGATCCATGTGTGGTCTCTGAAGAGAACACACATTCCAATGACAATGGTGGATCTATGTGTGGTATGTGAAAAGAACACATATGAAATGACTCTGGTTGTTGTTAGTAAAAAGAACACACATGCAATGACACTGGTGGATCCATAGGTGGATTGTGAAGAGAGCACACATGCAATGACTCTAGTTGTTGTTAGTGAAAAGAGCACACATGCAATGACACTGGTGGATCCATAGGTGGATTGTGAAAAGAACACACATGCAATGACACTGGTGGATCCATATGTGGTATGTGAAAAGAACACACATGCAATGACTATGGTTGGTTTTAGTAAAAAGAACACACATGCAATAACACTGGTGGATCCATAAGTGGATTGTGAAAAGAACACACATGCAATGACACTGGTGGATCCATATGTGGTTTGTGAAAAGAACACACATGCAATGACTATGGATGTTGTTTGTGAAAAGAACACACATGCAATGACACTGGTGGATCCATAGGTGGATTGTGAAAAGAGCACACATGCAATGACACTAGTGGATCTATGTGTGGTCTCTAAAGAGAACACACATGCAATGACTCCAGTTGTTGTTAGTAAAAAGAACACACATGCAATGACACTGGTGGATCCATGTTAGGTCTCTGAAGAGAACACACATTTCAATGACTCTAGTTGTTGTTAGTAAAAAGAGCACACATGCAATGACACTGGTGGATCCATAGGTGGATTGTGAAAAGATCACACATGCAATGACACTGGTGGATCCATATGTGGTATGTGAAAAGAACAAAATTTCAATGACTCTGGTTGTTGTTAGTAAAAAGAACACAAATACAATGACACTGGTGGATCCATGTGTGGTCTTTGAAGAGAACACACATTTCAATCACACTGGTGGATCCATATGTGGTATGTGAAAAGAACACATATGAAATGACTCTAGTTGTTGTTAGTAAAAAGAACACACATGCAATGACACTGGCGGATCCATGTTAGGTCTCTGAAGAGAACACACATTTCAATGACACTGGTTGTTAGTAAAAAGAGCACACATGCAATGACACTAGTGCATACATAGGTGGATTGTGAAAAGAACACACATGCAATGACACTGGTGGATCCATATGTGGTATGTGAAAAGATCACACATTTCAATGACTCTGGTTGTTGTTAGTAAAAAGAACACACATGCAATGACACTGGTGGTTCCATGTGTGGTCTCTGAAGAGAACACACATGCAATGACACTGGTGGATCCATATATGGTATGTGAAAAGCACACACATGCAATGACTCTGGTGGATCCATAGGTGGATTGTGAAAAGAACACACATGCAATGACACTGGTGGATCCATGTGTGGTCTCTGAAGAGAACACACATTTCAATGACACTGGTGGATCCATGTGTGGTATGTGAAAAGAACACACATGAAATGACTCTGGATGTTGTTAGTAAAAATAACACACATGCAATGACACTGGTGGATCCCTAGGTGGATTGTGAAGAGAGCACACATGCAATGACTCTGGTTGTTGTTAGTGCAAAGATCACACATGCAATGACACTGGTGGATCCATAGGTGGATTGTCAAAAGAACACACATGCAATGACACTGGTGGATCCATATGTGGTATGTGAAAAGAACACACATGCAATGGCTATGGTTGTTGTTAGTAAAAAGAACACAAATGCAGTGAGACTGGTGGATCCATAGGTGGATTGTGAAGAGAGCACACATGCAATGACACTGGTGGATCCATGTGTGGTCTCTAAAGAGAACACACATTTCAATGACTCTGGTTTTTGTTAGTAAAAAGAACACACATGCAATGACACTGGTGGATCCATGTGTGGTCTCTAAAGAGAAGACACATGCAATGACTCTGGTTGTTGTTAGTAAAAAGTACACACATGCAATGACACTGGTGGATCCATATGTGGTATGTGAAGAGAACACATTTCAATGACTCTGGTTGTTGTTAGTAAAAAGAACACACATGCAATGACACTGGTGGATCCATAGGTGGATTGTGAAAAGAGCACACATGCAATGACACTGGTGGATCCATATGTGGTATGCGAAAAGAACACACATGCAATGAATCTAGTTGTTGTTAGTAAAAAGAACACACATTCAATGACACTGGTGGATCCATAGGTGGATTGTGAAAAGAGCACACATGCAATGACACTGGTGGATCCATATGTGGTATGTGAAAAGAACACACCTGCAGTGACTCTAGTTGTTGTTAGTAAAAAGAACACACATGCAATGGCACTGGTGGATCCATGTGTGGTCACTGAAGAGAACACACATTTCAATGACACTGGTTGTTCTTAGTAAAAAGAGCACACATGCAATGACACTGGTGGATCCATAGGTGGATTGTGAAAAGAACACACATGGAATGCCACTGGTGGATCCATAGGTGGTATGTGAAAAGATCACACATTTCAATGACTCTAGTTGTTGTTAGTAAAAAGAATACACATGCAATGACACTAGTGGATCCATGTGTGGTCTCTAAAGAGAATATACATGCAATGACACTGGTGGATCCATATGTGGTATGTGAAAAGAACACACATGCAATGACTCTGGTGGATCCATAGGTGGATTGTGAAAAGAACACACATGCAATGACACTAGTGGATCGATGTGTGGTCTCTGAAGAGAACACACATTTCAATGACACTGGTGGATCCATGTGTGGTATGTGAAAGGAATACACATGAATAACTCTGGTTGTTGTTAGTAAAAAGAACACACATGCAATGACACTCGTGGATCCATAGGTGGATTGTGAAGAGAGCACACATGCAATGACTCTGGTTGTTTTTAGTGAAAAGAGCACACATGCAATAACACTAGTGGATCCATAGGTGGATTGTGAAAAGAACACACATGCAATGACACCGGTGGATCCATATGTGGTATGTGAAAAGAACACACATGCAATGACTATGGTTGTTGTTAGTAAAAAGAACACACATGCAATGACACTGGTGGAACCATAGGTGGATGGTGAAGAGAGCACACATGCAATGACACTAGTGGATCCATGTGTGGTCTCGGAAGAGAACACACATTTCAATGACTCTGGTTGTTGTTAGTAAAAAGAACACACATGCAAGGACACCGGTGGATAAATAGGTGGATTTTGAAGAGAGCACACATGCGATGACACTGGTGGATCCATAGGTGGATTGTGAAAAGAACACACATGCAATGACACTGGTGGATCCATATGTGGTATGTGAAAAGACATGCAATGACTATGGTTGTCGTTAGTAAAAAGAACACACATGCAATGACACTGGGGATCCATAGGTGGATTGTGAAGAGAGCACACATTCAATGACACTGGTGGATCCATGTGTGGTATCCAAAGAGAACACACATTTCAATGACTCTAGTGTTTGTTAGTAAAAATAACACACATGCAATGACACTGGTGGATCCATGTGTGGTGTCTGAAGAGAACACACAAGCAATGACTCTGGTTGTTGTTAGTAAAAAGAGAACACATGCAATGACACTGGTGGATCCGTAGGTGGATTGTGAAAAGATCACACATGCAATGACACTGGTGGATCTATGTGTGGTATGTGAAAAGAACACACATTTCAATGACTCTGGTTGTTGTTAGTAAAAAGAACACACATGCAATGACACTGATGGATCCATGTGTGGTCTCTGAAGAGAACACACATTTCAATGACACTGTTGGATCCATATGTGGTATGTGAAAAGAACACACATGAAATGACTCTAGTTGTTGTTAGTAAAAAGAACACACATGAAATGACACAGCTGGATCCATAGGTGGATTATGAAGAGAGCATACATGCAATGACACTGGTGGATTCAATGACACTGGTGGATCCATATGTGGTATGTGAAAAGAACACACATGCAATGACTCTTGTTGTTGTTAGCAAAAAGAACACACATGCAATCACACTGGTGGATCCATAGGTGGATTGTGAAGATAACACACATGCAATGACACTGGTGCATCCATGTGTGGTCTCTGAAGAGAACACACATTTCAATGACTCTGGTTTTTATTAGTAAAAGAACACACATGCAATGACTCTGGTGGATCCATGTGTGGTCTCTGAAGAGAACACACATTCCAATGACAATGGTGGATCCATGTGTGGTATGTGAAAAGAACACATATGAAATGACTCTGGTTGTTGTTAGTAAAAAGAACACACATGCAATGACACTGGTGGATCCATGTTAGGTCTCTGAAGAGAACACACATTTCAATGACTCTAATTGTTGTTAGTAAAAAGAGCACACATGCAATGACACTGCTGGATCCATAGGTGGATTGTGAAAAGAGCACACATGCAATGACACTGGTGGATCCATATGAGGTATGTGAAAAGAACACACATGCAATGACTCCTGTTGTTGTTAGTAAAAAGAACACACATGCAATGACACTGGCGGATCCATGTTAGGTCTCTGAAGAGAACACACATTTCAATGACACTGGTTGTTGTTAGTAAAAAGAGCACACATGCAATGACACTAGTGCATACATAGGTGGATTGTGAAAAGAACACACATGCAATAACACTGGTGGATCCATATGTGGTATGTGAAAAGATCACACATTTAAATGACTCTGGTTGTTGTTAGTAAAAAGAAGACACATGCAATGACACTGGTGGGTCCATGTGTGGTCTCTGAAGAGAACACACATGCAATGACACTTGTGGATCCATATATGGTATGTGAAAAGCACACACATGCAATGACTCTGGTGGATCCATAGGTGGATTGTGAAAAGAACACACATGCAATAACACTGGTGGATCCATGTGTGGTCTCTGAAGAGAACACACATTTCAATGACACTGGTGGATCCATGTGTGGTATGTGAAAAGAACACACATGAAATGACTCTGGATGTTGTTAGTAAAAAGAACACACATGCAATGACACTGGTGGATCCCTAGGTGGATTGTGAAGAGAGCACACATGCAATGACTCTGGTTGTTGTTAGTGCAAAGAGCACACATGCAATAACACTGGTGGATCCATAGGTGGACTGTGAAAAGAACACACATGCAATGACACTGGTGGATCCATATGTGGTATGTGAAAAGAACACACATGCAATGGCTATGGTTGTTGTTAGTAAAAAGAACACAAATGCAATGAGACTGGTGGATCCATAGGTGGATTGTGAAGAGAGCACACATGCAATGACACTGGTGGATCCATGTGTGGTCTCTAAAGAGAACACACATTTCAATGACTCTGGTTTTTGTTAGTAAAAAGAACACACATGCAATGACACTGGTGGATCCATGTGTGGTCTCTAAAGAGAAGACACATGCAATGACTCTGGTTGTTGTTAGTAAAAAGAACACACATGCAATGACACTGGTGGATCCATATGTGGTATGTGAAGAGAACACATTTCAATGACTCTGGTTGTTGTTAGTAAAAAGAACACACATGCAATGACACTGGTGGATCCATAGGTGGATTGTGAAAAGAGCACACATGCAATGACACTGGTGGATCCAAAAGTGGTATGCGAAAAGGACACACATGCAATGAATCTAGTTGTTGTTAGCAAAAAGAACACACATTCAATGACACTGGTGGATCCATAGGTAGATTGTGAAAAGAGCACACATGCAATGACACTGGTGGATCCATATGTGGTATGTGAAAAGAATACACATGAATAACTCTGGTTGTTGTTAGTAAAAAGTACACACATGCAATGACACTGGTGGATCCATGTGTGGTCTCTGAAGAGAACACACATTTCAATGACACTGGTTGTTGTTAGTAAAAAGAGCACACATGCAATGACACTGGTTGATACATAGGTGGATTGTGAAAAGAACACACATGCAATGACACTGGTGGATCCATATGTGGTATGTGAAAAGATCACACATTTCAATGACTCTGGTTGTTGTTAGTAAAAAGAACACACATGCAATGACACTGGTGGATCCATGTGTGGTCTCTGAAGAGAACACACATGCAATGACACTGGTGGATCCATATATGGTATGTGAAAAGAACACACATGCAATGACTCTGGTGGATCCGTAGGTGGATTGTGAAAAAAACACACATGCAATGACACTGGTGGATCCATCTGTCGTCTCTGAAGAGAACACACATTTCAATGACACTGGTGGATCCATGTGTGCTATGTGAAAAGAACACACATGAAATGACTCTGGTTATTGTTAGTAAAAAGAACACACATGCAATGACACTGGTGGATCCATAGGTGGATTGTGAAGAGAGCACACATGCAATGACTCTGGTTGTTGTTAGTGAAAAGAGCACACATGCAATGACACTGGTGGATCCATAGGTGGATTATGAAAAGAACACACATGCAATGACACTGGTGGATCCATATGTGGTATGTGAAAAGAACACACATGCAATGACTATGGTTGTTGTTAGTAAAAAGAACACACATGCAATGACACTGGTGGATCCATAGGTGGATTGTGAAGAGAGCACACATGCAAAGACACTTGTGGATCCTTGTGTGGTCTCTAAAGAGAACACACATTTCAATGACTCTGGTTTTTGTTAGTAAAAAGAACACACATGCAATGACACCGGTGGATCCATGTGTGGTCTCTAGAGAGAACACACATGCAATGACTCTGGTTGTTGTTAGTAAAAAGAGCACACATGCAATGATACTGGTGGATCCATAGGCGGATTGTGAAAGGAGCACACATGCAATGACACTGGTGGATCTATATGTGGTATGTGAAAAGAACACACATTTCAATGACTCTAGTTGTTGTTAGTAAAAAGAACACACATGTAATGACACTGGTGGATCCATGTGTGGTCTCTGAAGAGAACACACATTTCAATGACACTGGTGGATCCGTATGTGGTATGTGAAAAGAACACACATGAAATGACTCTAGTTGTTAGTAAAAAGAACACACATGCAATGACACTGGTGGATCCATAGGTGGATTGTGAAGAGAGCATACATGCAATGAAACTGGTGGATTCAATGACGCTGGTGGATCCATATGTGGTATGTGAAAATAACACACATGCAATGACTCTGGTTGTTGTTAGTAAAAAGAACACACATGCAATGACAATGGTGGACCCATGTGTGTTCTCTGAAGAGAACACACATTTCAATGACTCTGGTTGTTGTTAGTAAAAAGAGCACACATTTCAATGACACTGGTGGATCCATATGTGGTATGTGAAAAGAACACACATGAAATGACTCTAGTTGTTGTTATTAAAAAGAACAAACATGCAATGACACTGGTGGATCTGTAGGTGGATTGTGAAGAGAGCATACATGCAATGACACTAGTGGATTCAATGACACTGGTGGATCCATATGTGGTATGTGAAAATAACACACATGCAATGACTCTAGTTGTTGTTAGTAAAAAGAATACACATGCAATGACGCTTGTGGATCCATGTGTGGTCTGTGAAGACAACACACATTTCAATGACTCTGGTTGTTGTTAGTAAAAAGAACACACATGCAATCACACCGGTGGATCCATATGTGGTATGTGAAGAGAACACATTTCAATGACTCTGGTTGTTGTTAGTAAAAAGAACACACATGCAATGACACTGGTGGATCCATAGGTGGATTGTGAAAAGAGCACACATGCAATGACACTGGTGGATCCATATGTGGTATGTGAAAAGAACACACATGCAATGACTCTGGTTGTTGTTAGTAAAAAGAACACACATGCAATGACACTGGTGGATCCATAGGTGGACTGTGAAAAGAGCACACATGCAATGACACTGGTGGATCCATATGTGGTATGTGAAAAGAACACACATGCAATGACTCCAGTTGTTGTTAGTAAAAAGTACACACATGCAATGACACAGGTGGATCCATAGGTCGATTGTGAAAAGAGCACACATGCAATGACACTGGTGGATCCATATGTGGTATGTGAAAACAACACACATGCAATGACTCTGGTTGTTGTTAGTAAAAAGAACACATATGCAATGACTCTGGTGGATCCATAGGTGGATTGTGAAAAGAGCACACATGCAATGACACTGGTGGATCCATATGTGGTATGTGAAAAGAACACACATTTCAATTATTCTGGTTGTTGTTAGTAAAAAGAACACACATGCAACGACACTGCTGGATGCATGTGTGGTCTCTGAAGAGAACACACATTTCAATGACACTGGTGGATCCATATGTGGTATGTGAAAAGAACACACATGAAATGACTCTAGTTGTTGTTAGTAAAAAGAACACACATGCAATGACACTGGTGGATCCATAGGTGGATTGTGAAAAGAGCACACATGCAATGACACTGGTGGATCCATATGTGGTATGTGAAAAGAACACACATGCAATGACTCTGGTTGTTGTTAGTAAAAAGAACATACATGCAATGACACTGGTGGATCCATAGGTGGATTGTGAAAAGAGCACACATGCAATGACACTGGTGGATCCATATGTGGTATGTGAAAAGAACACACATGCAATGACTCCAGTTGTTGTTAGTAAAAAGTACACACATGCAATGACACTGGTGGATCCATAGGTGGATTGTGAAGAGAGCATACATGCAATGATACTGGTGGATTCAATGACACTGGTGGATCCATATGTGGTATGTGAAAATAACACACATGCAATGACTGTGGTTGTTGTTAGTAAAAAGAACACACATGCAATGACAATGGTGGATCCATGTGTGTTCTCTGAAGAGAACACACATTTCAATGACTCTGGTTGTTGTTAGTAAAAAGAGCACACATTTCAATGACACTGGTGGATCCATATGTGGTATGTGAAAAGAACACACATGAAATAACTCTAGTTGTTGTTATTAAAAAGAACACACATGCAATGACACTGGTGGATCCGTAGTTGGATTGTGAAGAGAGCATACATGCAATGACACTAGTGGATTCAATGACACTGGTGGATCCATATGTGGTATGTGAAAATAACACACATGCAATGACTCTGGTTGTTGTTAGTAAAAAGAACACACATGCAATGACACTGGTGGATCCATGTATGGTCTCTGAAGAGAACACACATTTCAATGACTCTGGTTGTTGTTAGTAAAAAGAACACACATGCAATGACACTGGTGGATCCATATGTGGTATGTGAAGAGAACACATTTCAATGACTCTGGTTGTTGTTAGTAAAAAGAACACACATGCAATGACACTGGTGGATCCATAGGTGGATTGTGAAAAAAGCACACATGCAATGACACTGGTGGATCCATATGTGGTATGTGAAAAGAACACACATGCAATGACTCCAGTTGTTGTTAGTAAAAAGAACACACATGCAATGACACTGGTGGATCCATGTGTGGTCTCTGAAGAG
Organism: Avena sativa; assembly: GCA_916181665.1. Lineage (NCBI taxonomy): Eukaryota > Viridiplantae > Streptophyta > Magnoliopsida > Poales > Poaceae > Avena > Avena sativa. The sequence goes on from OV702290.1 coordinate 162,047,782, forward strand.
AACACACATTTCAATGACACTAGTTGTTGTTAGTAAAAAGAGAACACATGCAATGACATTGTTGGATCCATAGGTTGATTATGAAAAGAACAAACATGCAATGACACTGGTGGATCCATATGTGTTATGTGAAAAGATCACACATTTCAATGACTCTGGTTGTTGTTAGGAAAAAGAACACACATGCAATGAAACTGGTGGATCCATTTGTGGTCTCTGAAGAAAACACACATGCAATGACACTGGTGGATCCATATGTGGTATGTGAAAAGAACACAAATGCAACGACTCTGGTGGATCCAAAGGTGGATTGTGAAAAGAACACACATGCAATGACACTGGTGGATCCATGTGTGGTCTCTGAAGAGAACACACATTTCAATGACACTGGTGGATCCATGTGTGGTATGTGAAAAGAACACACATGAAATAACTCTGGTTGTTGTTAGTAAAAAGAACACACATGCAATGACACTGGTGGATCCATAGGTGGAATGTGAAGAGAGCACACATGCAATGACTCTAGTTGTTGTTATTGAAAAGAGCACACATGCAATGACACTGGTGGATCCATAGGTGGATTGTGAAAAGAACACACATGCAATGACACTCGTGGATCCATATGTGGTATGTGAAAAGAACACACATGAAATGACTCTAGTTGTTGTTAGTAAAAAGAACACACATGCAATGACACTTGTGGATCCATAGGTGGATTATGAAGAGAGCATACATGCAATGACACTGGTGGATTCAATGACACTGGTGGATCCATATGTGGTATGTGAAAATAACACACATGCAATGACTCTAGTTGTTGTTAGTAAAAAGAATACACATGCAATGACACTTGTGGATCCATGTGTGGTCTGTGAAGACAACACACATTTCAATGACTCTGGTTGTTGTTAGTAAAAAGAACACACATGCAATCACACCGGTGGATCCATATGTGGTATGTGAAGAGAACACATTTCAATGACTCTGGTTGTTGTTAGTAAAAAGAACACACATGCAATGACACTGGTGGATCCATAGGTGGATTGTGAAAAGAGCACACATGCAATGACACTGGTGGATCCATATGTGGTATGTGAAAAGAACACACATGCAATGAATCTGGTTGTTGTTAGTAAAAAGAACACACATGCAATGACACTGGTGGATCCATAGGTGGATTGTGAAAAGAGCACACATGCAATGACACTGGTGGATCCATATGTGGTATGTGAAAAGAACACACATGCAATGACTCCAGTTGTTGTTAGTAAAAAGTACACACATGCAATGACACAGGTGGATCCATAGGTCGATTGTGAAAAGAGCACACATGCAATGACACTGGTGGATCCATATGTGGTATGTGAAAAGAACACACATGCAATGACTCTGGTTGTTGTTAGTAAAAAGAACACACATGCAATGACTCTGGTGGATCCATAGGTGGATTGTGAAAAGAGCACACATGCAATGACACTGGTGGATCCATATGTGGTATGTGAAAAGAACACACATTTCAATTATTCTGGTTGTTGTTAGTAAAAAGAACACACATGCAACGACACTGCTGGATGCATGTGTGGTCTCTGAAGAGAACACACATTTCAATGACACTGGTGGATCCATATGTGGTATGTGAAAAGAACACACATGAAATGACTCTAGTTGTTGTTAGTAAAAAGAACACACATGCAATGACACTGGTGGATCCATAGGTGGATTGTGAAAAGAGCACACATGTAATGACACTGGTGGATCCATATGTGGTATGTGAAAAGAACACACATGCAATGACTCTGGTTGTTGTTAGTAAAAAGAACACACATGCAATGACACTGGTGGATCCATAGGTGGATTGTGAAAAGAGCACACATGCAATGACACTGGTGGATCCATATGTGGTATGTGAAAAGAACACACATGCAATGACTCCAGTTGTTGTCAGTAAAAAGTACACACATGCAATGACACTGGTGGATCCATAGGTGGATTGTGAAGAGAGCATACATGCAATGAAACTGGTGGATTCAATGACACTGGTGGATCCATATGTGGTATGTGAAAATAACACACATGCAATGACTGTGGTTGTTGTTAGTAAAAAGAACACACATGCAATGACAATGGTGGATCCATGTGTGTTCTCTGAAGAGAACACACATTTCAATGACTCTGGTTGTTGTTAGTAAAAAGAGCACACATTTCAATGACACTGGTAGATCCATATGTGGTATGTGAAAAGAACACACATGAAATAACTCTAGTTGTTGTTATTAAAAAGAACACACATGCAATGACACTGGTGGATCCGTAGTTGGATTGTGAAGAGAGCATACATGCAATGACACTACTGGATTCAATGACACTGGTGGATCCATATGTGGTATGTGAAAATAACACACATGAAATGACTCTAGTTGTTGTTATTAAAAAGAACAAACATGCAATGACACTGGTGGATCTGTAGGTGGATTGTGAAGAGAGCATACATGCAATGACACTAGTGGATTCAATGACACTGGTGGATCCATATGTGGTATGTGAAAATAACACACATGCAATGACTCTGCTTGTTGTTAGTAAAAAGAACACACATGCAATGACACTGGTGGATCCATGTATGGTCTCTGAAGAGAACACACATTTCAATGACTCTGGTTGTTGTTAGTAAAAAGAACACACATGCAATGACACTGGTGGATCCATATGTGGTATGTGAAGAGAACACATTTCAATGACTCTGGTTGTTGTTAGTAAAAAGAACACACATGAAATGACACTGGTGGATCCATAGGTGGATTGTGAAAAAAGCACACATGCAATGACACTGGTGGATCCATATGTGGTATGTGAAAAGAACACACATGCAATGACTCCAGTTGTTGTTAGTAAAAAGAACACACATGCAATGACACTGGTGGATCCATGTGTGGTCTCTGAAGAGAACACACATTTCAATGACACTAGTTGTTGTTAGTAAAAAGAGAACACATGCAATGAAATTGTTGGATCCATAGGTGGATTATGAAAAGAACACACATGCAGTGACACTGGTGGATCCATATGTGTTATGTGAAAAGATCACACATTTCAATGACTCTGGTTGTTGTTAGGAAAAAGAACACACATGCAATGACACTGGTGGATCCATTTGTGGTCTCTGAAGAGAACACACATGCAATGACACTAGTGGATCCATATGTGGTATGTGAAAAGAACACAAATGCAACGACTCTGGTGGATCCAAAGGTGGATTGTGAAAAGAACACACATGCAATGACACTGGTGGATCCATGTGTGGTCTCTGAAGAGAACACACATTTCAATGACACTGGTGGATCCATGTGTGGTATGTGAAAAGAACACACATGAAATAACTCTGGTTGTTGTTAGTAAAAAGAACACACATGCAATGACACTGGTGGATCCATAGGTGGAATGTGAAGAGAGCACACATGCAATGACTCTAGTTGTTGTTATTGAAAAGAGCACACATGCAATGACACTGGTGGATCCATAGGTGGATTGTGAAAAGAACACACATGCAATGACACTCGTGGATCCATATGTGGTATGTGAAAAGAACACACATGAAATGACTCTAGTTGTTGTTAGTAAAAAGAACACACATGCAATGACACTTGTGGATCCATAGGTGGATTATGAAGAGAGCATACATGCAATGACACTGGTGGATTCAATGACACTGGTGGATCCATATGTGGTATGTGAAAATAACACACATGCAATGACTCTAGTTGTTGTTAGTAAAAAGAATACACATGCAATGACACTTGTGGATCCATGTGTGGTCTGTGAAGACAACACACATTTCAATGACTCTGGTTGTTGTTAGTAAAAAGAACACACATGCAATCACACCGGTGGATCCATATGTGGTATGTGAAGAGAACACATTTCAATGACTCTGGTTGTTGTTAGTAAAAAGAACACACATGCAATGACACTGGTGGATCCATAGGTGGATTGTGAAAAGAGCACACATGCAATGACACTGGTGGATCCATATGTGGTATGTGAAAAGAACACACATGCAATGACTCTGGTTGTTGTTAGTAAAAAGAACACACATGCAATGACACTGGTGGATCCATAGGTGGATTGTGAAAAGAGCACACATGCAATGACACTGGTGGATCCATATGTGGTATGTGAAAAGAACACACATGCAATGACTCCAGTTGTTGTTAGTAAAAAGTACACACATGCAATGACACAGGTGGATCCATAGGTCGATTGTGAAAAGAGCACACATGCAATGACACTGGTGGATCCATATGTGGCATGTGAAAAGAACACACATGCAATGACTCTGGTTGTTGTTAGTAAAAAGAACACATATGCAATGACTCTGGTGGATCCGTAGGTGGATTGTGAAAAGAGCACACATGCAATGACACTGGTGGATCCATATGTGGTATGTGAAAAGAACACACATTTCAATTATTCTGGTTGTTGTTAGTAAAAAGAACACACATGCAACGACACTGCTGGATGCATGTGTGGTCTCTGAAGAGAACACACATTTCAATGACACTGGTGGATCCATATGTGGTATGTGAAAAGAACACACATGAAATGACTCTAGTTGTTGTTAGCAAAAAGAACACACATGCAATGACACTGGTGGATCCATAGGTGGATTGTGAAAAGAGCACACATGCAATGACACTGGTGGATCCATATGTGGTATGTGAAAAGAACACACATGCAATGACTCTGGTTGTTGTTAGTAAAAAGAACACACATGCAATGACACTGGTGGATCCATAGGTGGATTGTGAAAAGAGCACACATGCAATGACACTGGTGGATCCATATGTGGTATGTGAAAAGAACACACATGCAATGACTCCAGTTGTTGTTAGTAAAAAGTACACACATGCAATGATACTGGTGGATCCATAGGTGGATTGTGAAGAGAGCATACATGCAATGAAACTGGTGGATTCAATGACACTGGTGGATCCATATGTGGTATGTGAAAATAACACACATGCAATGACTATGGTTGTTGTTAGTAAAAAGAACACACATGCAATGACAATGGTGGATCCATGTGTGTTCTCTGAAGAGAACACACATTTCAATGACTCTGGTTGTTGTTAGTAAAAAGAGCACACATTTCAATGACACTGGTGGATCCATATGTGGTATGTGAAAAGAACACACATGAAATAACTCTAGTTGTTGTTATTAAAAAGAACACACATGCAATGACACTGGTGGATCCGTAGTTGGATTGTGAAGAGAGCATACATGCAATGACACTAGTGGATTCAATGACACTGGTGGCTCCATATGTGGTATGTGAAAATAACACACATGCAATGACTCTGGTTGTTGTTAGTAAAAAGAACACACATGCAATGACACTGGTGGATCCATGTATGGTCTCTAAAGAGAACACACATTTCAATGACTCTGGTTGTTGTTAGTAAAAAGAACACACATGCAATGACACTGGTGGATCCATATGTGGTATGTGAAGAGAACACATTTCAATGACTCTGGTTGTTGTTAGTAAAAAGAACACACATGAAATGACACTGGTGGATCCATAGGTGGATTGTGAAAAGAACACACATGAAATGACACTGGTGGATCCATGTGTGGTATGTGAAAAGTACACACATGAAATAACTCTGGTTGTTGTTAGTAAAACAAACACACATGCAATGACACTGGTGGATCCATATGTGGTATGTGAAGAGAACACATTTCAATGACTCTGGTTGTTGTTAGTAAAAAGAACACACATGAAATGACACTGGTGGATCCATAGGTGGATTGTGAAAAGAACACACATGAAATGACACTGGTGGATCCATGTGTGGTATATGAAAAGAACACACATGCAATGACTCCGGTTGTTGTTAGTAAAAAGAACACACATGCAATGACACTGGTGGATCCTTGTGTGGTCTCTGAAGAGAACACACATTTCAATGACACTAGTTGTTGTTAGTAAAAAGAGAACACATGCAATGACATTGTTGGATCCATAGGTGGATTATGAAAAGAACACACATGCAATGACACTGGTGGATCCATATGTGGTATGTGAAAAGATCACACATTTCAATGACTCTGGTTGTTGTTAGGAAAAAGAACACACATGCAATGACACTGGTGGATCCATGTGTGGTCTCTGAAGAGAACACACATGCAATGACACTGGTGGATCCATATGTGGTATGTGAAAAGAACACACATGCAACGACTCTGGTGGATCCAAAGGTGGATTGTGAAAAGAACACACATGCAATGACACTGGTGGATCCATGTGTGGTCTCTGAAGGGAACACACATTTCAATGACACTGGTGGATCTATGTGTGGTATGTGAAAAGAACACACATGAAATAACTCTGGTTGTTGTTAGTAAAAAGAACACACATGCAATGACACTAGTGGATCCATAGGTGGAATGTGAAGAGAGCACACATGCAATGACTCTAGTTGTTGTTATTGAAAAGAGCACACATGCAATGACACTGGTGGATCCATAGGTGGATTGTGAAAAGAACACACATGCAATGACACTCGTGGATCCATATGTGGTATGTGAAAAGAAAACACATGAAATGACTCTAGTTGTTGTTAGTAAAAAGAACACATATGCAATGACACTGGTGGATCCATAGGTGGATTGTGAAGAGAGCATACATGCAATGACACTGGTGGATTCAATGACACTGGTGGATCCATATGTGGTATGTGAAAATAACACACATGCAATGACTCTAGTTGTTGTTAGTAAAAAGAATACACATGCAATGACATTTGTGGATCCATGTGTGGTCTGTGAAGACAACACACATTTCAATGACTCTGGTTGTTGTTAGTAAAAAGAACACACATGCAATCACACCGGTGGATCCATATGTGGTATGTGAAGAGAACACATTTCAATGACTCTGGTTGTTGTTAGTAAAAATAACACACATGCAATGACACTGGTGGATCCATAGGTGGATTGTGAAAAGAGCACACATGCAATGACACTGGTGGATCCATATGTGGTATGTGAAAAGAACACACATGCAATGAATCTGGTTGTTGTTAGTAAAAAGAACACACATGCAATGACACTGGTGGATCCATAGGTGGATTGTGAAAAGAGCACACATGCAATGACACTGGTGGATCCATATGTGGTATGTGAAAAGAACACACATGCAATGACTCCAGTTGTTGTTAGTAAAAAGTACACACATGCAATGACACTGGTGGATCCATGTGTGGTCTCTGAAGAGAAAACACATTTCAATGACACTGGTTGTTAGTAAAAAGAGCACACATGCAATGACACTGGTTGATACATAGGTGGATTGTGAAAAGAACACACATGCAATGACACTGGTGGATCCATATGTGGTATGTGAAAAGATCACACATTTCAATGACTCTGATTGTTGCTAGTAAAAAGAACACACATGCAATGACACTGGTGGATCCATGTGTGGTCTCTGAAGAGAACACACATGCAATGCCACTGGTGGATCCATATATGGTATGTGAAAAGAACACACATGCAATGACTCTGGTGGATCCATAGGTGGATTGTGAAAAGAACACACATGCAATGCCACTGGTGGATCCATGTGTCGTCTCTGAAGAGAACACACATTTCAAAGACACTGGTGGATCCATGTGTGCTATGTGAAAAGAACACACATGAAATGACTCTGGTTGTTGTTAGTAAAAAGAACACAAATGCAAAGACACTAGTGGATCCATAGGTGGATTGTGAAGAGAGCACAGATGCAATGACTCTGGTTGTTGTTAGTGAAAAGAGCACACATGCAATGACACTGGTGTATCCATAGGTGGATTATGAAAAGAACACACATGCAATGACACTGGTGGATCCATAGGTGGATTGTGAAAAGAGCACACATGCAATGACACTGGTGGATCCATATGTGGTATGTGAAAAGAACACACATGCAATGACTCTGGTTGTTGTTAGTAAAAAGAGCACACATGCAATGATACTGGGGGATCCATAGGCGGATTGTGAAAGGAGCACACATGCAATGACACTGGTCGATCTATATGTGGTATGTGAAAAGAACACACATTTCAATGACTCTAGTTGTTGTTAGTAAAAAGAACACACATGTAATGACACTGGTGGATCCATGTGTGGTCTCTGAAGAGAACACACATTTCAATGACACTGGTGGATCCGTATGTGGTATGTGAAAAGAACACACATGAAATGACTCTAGTTGTTAGTAAAAAGAACACACATGCAATGACACTGGTGGATCCATAGGTGGATTGTGAAGAGAGCATACATGCAATGAAACTGGTGAATTCAATGACACTGGTGGATCCATATGTGGTATGTGAAAATAACACACATGCAATGACTCTGGTTGTTGTTAGTAAAAAGAACACACATACAATGACAATGGTGGATCCATGTGTGTTCTCTGAAGAGAACACACATTTCAATGACTCTGGTTGTTGTTAGTAAAAAGAGCACACATTTCAATGACACTGGTGGATCCATATGTGGTATGTGAAAAGAACACACATGAAATGACTCTAGTTGTTGTTATTAAAAAGAACACACATGCAATGACACTGGTGGATCCGTAGGTGGATTGTGAAGAGAGCATACATGCAATGACACTAGTGGATTCAATGACACTGGTGGATCCATATGTGGTATGTGAAAATAACACACATGCAATGACTCTAGTTGTTGTTAGTAAAAAGAACACACATGCAATGACACTGGTGGATCCATAGGTGGATTGTGAAAAGAGCACACATGCAATGAGACTGGTGGATCCATATGTGGTATGTGAAGAGAACACATTTCAATGACTCTGGTTGTTGTTAGTAAAAATAACACACATGCAATGACACTGGTGCATCCATAGGTGGATTGTGAAAAGAGCATACATGCAATGACACTGGTGGATCCATATGTGGTATGTGAAAAGAACACACATGCAATGACTCTGGTTGTTGTTAGTAAAAATAACACACATGCAATGAAACTGGTGGATCCATATGTGGTATGAGAAGAGAACACATTTCAATGACTCTGGTTGTTGTTAGTAAAAAGAACACACATGCAATGACACTGGTGGATCCATAGGTGGATTGTGAAAAGAGCACACATGCAATGACACTGGTGGATCCATATGTGGTATGTGAAAAGAACACACATGCAATGACTCCAGTTGTTGTTAGTAAAAATAACACACATGCAATGACACTGGTGGATCCATGTGTGGTCTCTGAAGAGAACACACATTTCAATGACACTGGTTGTTGTAAGTAAAAAGAGCACACATGCAATGACATTGTTGGATCCATAGGTGGATTATGAAAATAACACACATGCAATGACACTGGTGGATCCATATGTGGTATGTGAAAAGATCACACATTTCAATGACTCTGGTTGTTGTTAGGAAAAAGAACACACATGCAATGACACTGGTGGATCCATGTGTGGTCTCTGAAGAGAACACACATGCAATGACACTGGTGGATCCATATGTGGTATGTGAAAAGAACACACATGCAACGACTCTGGTGGATCCAAAGGTGGATTGTGAAAATAACACACATGCAATGACACTAGTGGATCCATGTGTGGTCTCTGAAGAGAACACACATTTCAATGACACTGGTGGATCCATGTGTGGTATGTGAAAAGAACACACATGAAATAACTCTGGTTGTTGTTAGTAAAAAGAACACACATGCAATGATACTGGTGGATCCATAGGTGGAATGTGAAGAGAGCACACATGCAATGACTCTAGTTGTTGTTATTGAAAAGAGCACACATGCAATGACACTGGTGGATCCATGTGTGGTCTCTAAAGAGAACACACATGCAATGACTCTGGTTGTTAGTAAAAAGAGCACACATGCAATGACACTAATGGATCCATAGGTGGATTGTCAAAAGAGCACACATGCAATGACACTGGTGGATCCATATGTGGTATGTGAAAAGAACACACATTTCAATGACTCTGGTTGTTGTTAGTAAAAAGAACACACATGCAATGACACTGGCGGATCCATGTGCGGTCTCTGAAGAGAACACACATTTCAATGACACTGGTGGATCCATATGTGGTATGTGAAAAGAACACACATGAAATGACTCTAGTTGTTGTTAGTAAAAACAACACACATGCAATGACACTGGTGGATCCATAGGTGGATTGTGAAGAGAGCATACATGCAATGAAACTGGTGGATTCAATGACACTGGTGGATCCATATGTGGTATGTGAAAATAACACACATGCAATGACTCTGGTTGTTGTTAGTAAAAAGAACACACATACAATGACAATGGTGGATCCATGTGTGTTCTCTGAAGAGAACACACATTTCAATGACTCTGGTTGTTGTTAGTAAAAAGAGCACACATTTCAATGACACTAGTGGATCCATATGTGGTATGTGAAAAGAACACACATGAAATGACTCTAGTTGTTGTTATTAAAAAGAACACACATGCAATGACACTGGTGGATCCGTAGGTGGATTGTGAAGAGAGCATACATGCAATGACACTGGTGGATCCATATGTGGTATGTGAAAATAACACACATGCAATGACTCTGGTTGTTGTTAGTAAAAAGAACACACATGCAATGACACTGGTGGATCCATGTATGGTCTCTGAAGAGAACACACATTTCAATGACTCTGGTTGTTGTTAGTAAAAAGAGCACACATTTCAATGACACTGGTGGATCCATATGTGGTATGTGAAAAGAACACACATGAAATGACTCTAGTTGTTGTTATTAAAAAGAACACACATGCAATGACACTGGTGGATCCGTAGGTGGATTGTGAAGAGAGCATACATGCAATGACACTAGTGGATTCAATGACACTGGTGGATCCATATGTGGTATGTGAAAATAACACACATGCAATGACTCTAGTTGTTGTTAGTAAAAAGAACACACATGCAATGACACTGGTGGATCCATAGGTGGATTGTGAAAAGAGCACACATGCAATGACACTGGTGGATCCATATGTGGTATGTGAAGAGAACACATTTCAATGACTCTGGTAGTTGGTAGTAAAAATAACACACATGCAATAACACTGGTGGATCCATAGGTGGATTGTGAAAAGAGCATACATGCAATGACACTGGTGGATCCATATGTGGTATGTGAAAAGAACACACATGCAATGACTCTGGTTGTTGTTAGTAAAAATAACACACATGCAATGAAACTGGTGGATCCATAAGTGGTATGTGAAGAGAACACATTTCAATGACTCTGGTTGTTATTAGTAAAAAGAACACACATGCAATGACACTGGTGGATCCATAGGTGGATTGTGAAAAGAGCCCACATGCAATGACACTGGTGGATCCATATGTGGTATGTGAAAAGAACACACATGCAATGACTCCAGTTGTTGTTAGTAAAAAGAACACACATGCAATGACACTGGTGGATCCATGTGTGGTCTCTGAAGAGAACACACATTTCAATGACACTGGTTGTTGTAAGTAAAAAGAGCACACGTGCAATGACATTGTTGGATCCATAGGTGGATTATGAAAAGAACTCACATGCAATGACACTGGTGGATCCATATGTGGTATGTGAAAAGATCACACATTTCAATGACTCTGGTTGTTGTTAGGAAAAAGAACACACATGCAATGACACTGGTGGATCCATGTGTGCTTGAAACTCAGTGTTAAACTTATGAGTGATTGGGTTCAGAAGCCGAATCTGGTATGGCTCCATCCTCTGAGCAAGCATGATGATGCCACGAGAAACACCGACAAAGTAGAATCTTTTGGAAGAAGAGGGCATCAGTTAGCACTAAGATGTTTACAATGGAAAATACCAATAAATAACGAATGTGAATGTGAACCTACGATGGACGTCCATTAGATTTGTCCTGAAGCAACAACCAGTGGCGAGGTTGAGGAAGGTGAAGTCGCCAACATCTGGAAGTGTGTGATCTATCATGATCTAGTTGTTGAGATGGAATTCGGGCACCTTTAAAGTTCGGCACCAATCGGTGTAGACTTCCCAACAAGCAGCATAGGTGTCGATGTACTCCTCTTTCTCCAGCAAGTAGTCGGCGATCTTGCAAAGTGGGTCGGCCGGGAGATCGGACCAGTTCCTCTTCATCCAGTTATTGGCCATGGCTTACGTGCGGGAATGTTTTGATCGAGGAAGAAAGAAGAACTACCACTGTGAGGAGAAGAAGAAGAGGATAACAGACGAGGGAGACGAAGCGGAACTGCCACTGCGAGGAGACGAGGAGACGGGGGAGAAGAAGCGGAACTACCACTTCAAGTTTGGATCAACGGGATTTTTTCGAAACTAGCGTGTGAACCATCCATGCACTGCATGCAAGTTTTGATCAAACAGACTGACATGTGGGACCTGCTAAAAAATTCCGTGAAGTGCTACCGTGCATAGTGCGCTGGCAGGTGGCATGTTTTCTGACTGTCGGGCCCGCCTCCTCCACCTCCAACGGCGTGCGTCCCAGGTTCGAGGGCTGGTGCCGCCTACTAACACATTATTGTGCAATTTTCCATGCTTTGTCACAACCAGCTCCGCTCCTTTGCTCATGCCGCCGCCACTCCGCTCAGTCGTGCACCGCTCTAATCGTCCCCTTGGGTCGTCGTCCTCCCGCCCTCCCCTCCCTGCCATACCCTCACGTCCCCTCCCCTCCCCTCCCTGCCCTGTCTCCTTGCCGCCGCCCACCGCCCAGGCACGTCTGTAAACAAAAACCGAGAGTCGGCCGTTGGGTTAGGGGCCCAATGACGCCAGTGATCCGGATCCCGCTCGGAGATGGATCCTGCGAGGATTGAGAGCACGGATATGGGTCCTACGCGGCTGGAGAGCATGGAATCTCCTTCAAGTCTGGAGAGCACAGAGGACAACAAAACAGGGGGAGGGGAAGCAGGGTGTAGAGCTTTGGAGGTATGGAGCCCGGAGAAGGTGTCGTGCGTCCACATTGAAGGGTAAGAACTGTGATTCCTTTTCTGCATACCCCAATTAGCGTTTCTAGTCCCGTGGTGATGGCAAGGATATGTGTTGGTAACCGCGGGACGTTTGTACAGCTTGTCCTTGAGCATGATGCTTTGTGAAGCGAGCATGAAGGCACTGAAATGTGTGGCGGTGCGGATGATGATGAGAAAGCATATCCAGACGTGGTTGCTAACCCTGATAGGATGGAGAGTAGGGAATATTTGGTTGATTCGAACTTTGAGCCTAACTATGGGACTGATGAGGAAGAGGAATGTGAAGATGTCGAAATGGGATGTAGATACGACGACGAAGACGTGGACATGCCAGTGATACACTTTGACAGGGACAATCCTACAATTGATGAGGGGACTGTCTTTGATAATGTGGAGGACTGCAGATATGCAGTTGCAACCTATGTAATCAGAGTTGGGTTCGAATTTATCATTGAAAAGAGCGACCAAAAGAGATTTAGGGTGCACTATAGGGAAAGTAATGTGTGTAAATGGAGATTACATGCATCTCCAATGCGAGGTGGACACCCATTTCAGGTTGCAATAGCTACATTTAGTTTCAGTGTTTCTCATATTTATTCTGCTGATAACTAGCTCTGAATTATTTGGATTCTTATCGAATGCAAATCAAAGTAAACACGAAGAAACACAACTGCCCTAATACTTATTTAAGTGGTAAAATTAGACCTGTGACTACCAAGTGGATTGCTGCTACTGTACTTGATTGGGTGAGGCAGGATCATAACATTGGACCTGCTGAACTCAAAACAAAGATTAGCAAAAAGTTTAACATTCTGATTCCTTACCACAGAGTCTTTGATGGGAAGGAGATGGCTCTAGACTTCATTCAAGGCAAGTGGAATGACATTTTTCATATGTTGTATAGTTTCAAAGCTCAGGTAGAGAAAACATCACCTGGTAGTGTTGTTGACATCGATTACGAGGTTGTGAAAGGGAGAGAAAAGGTCTTGAGGGGGGTCAGGTATAAGTAGGCAGATAAGATATGCTTCAGGAGATGTTTTGTCTGCCTGAAGGCATGCTGGAAGGGGTTCCTAGACGGCTGCAGGCTATACTTGGCAATAGGCGCAACTTCTTTAACAAGGAAGTTCAGGGGACATGTTGCTTATGCTTGTGCTTTGGACGCGCATAATTGGCTTCTACCCGTAGCTTATGCTGTTCTTGAGGGTGAATCAAATGAAAGCTGGACATGGTTCATGCAGAGACTACGGGAAGTAATTGGTCACCCTAAAGGCTTGGTGATACACACCGGTGCATGCGAGGGTCTTGAGAATGATGTTGATGCTGTGTTTCCTAGGGTTGAGCATAGGGAATGCATGCGGCACCTCGCTACAAACTTCACAAAGAAGTTCAAAGGAAAGATCTTTGAAGAGGACTTGTGGCGATCAGCATACACATACACCCCAAGCACACATGCTACTTACTTGCAGAACATGTATGTAGTGCCAAAGGTGAAAAAATACCTTGAAGAACATCACACCAAGCTATGGGCCAGAAGCAAGTTTGGTGAGTTAAGAAAGGTGGATTTTGTTTGCAATAATTTGACAGAGAGTTTCAATGATAAGATTTCAGGCATGAAGACAATTGGAATTGTTATTTTGTTGGATGCAATAAGACAGTGCATAATGGTGAAGATAGATTTAAGGCAAAGAATTTGTGCAAGAAATTTTTTAGGCCATAAAATAGTTCCAAAGGTGGTTATGTTACTGAATGCAAGAACCAGGGCAATGAGAACAATAAAGATGAGGATGGTTAGAAGTTCCAGAACATTGGATGAGGTTTATGCAGAATACAAGTGTGGAAGTGAACGAAGGTACACTGTAGACATTGGAAACAAGACTTGCTCATGCAGGCAGTGGCAGATTACTGGTCTGCCATGTTACCATGCAATTTACTTCATCTTAAAGCTTAGAGGTAACAGAGCTAAAATAGAGAACTATGTCGACAACTATTTCTCCATGGACAAGTTTGCTGCAACTTATGCAGAAAACATACCACCTATGGCCGATGAAAATAATTGGGAGATTGTCGATCCAGGGTTCAAACTTCAACCACCAGTTCTTATGAGGCCACCTGGGAGGCCTAGAAAGCTAAGGATCGAAGCCTCCACCGATAAAGGTTCAAGGCTGGGAGCTAGGAAAAGGAAATGCAAACGTTGTGGCGGATTCGGACTTATCAAGAGGTTGTGCAAAAACCCAGTTACACATGATATTGTCCCTGTTCACACCCATGTGGCAGAAAATGAGACTTCTCAGCCAGAACTGACAGAAGAGCAGCGTGAAGACGGTGATGAGCACTCGGAGGAAAACGTACGTAAGCAGCCAATTTATGAAGAAGTGGAGGTGCCGGCGAGAAAAGAAAAGAAACAAAAGGGTAAGTGGAACAGGGAGGAAAGGGCAAATAATGGAGGTGTATTAGAATATGAAGAAGTTGCAGGGTGATTGAGGATGTTCTTGAGGATCTTTCGGCTAACTGCAGGAGAAATAATAAATCCCTGCCAATTTCATCTTTGTACGATTCTCCGGATGAAAGGTAAGCTTAATTTTTTTTATTTGCCATTTTATCATTTTTATCCTCATCAACTGATGCTTAATGCAGCATGGGCTAGCAGACTAATAAGAGGAGCAGAAAGATGCGGGCACAGTAACATCATATGTTGAATTATATCATTGAAACTAAACTAGCCGTGTCGTCTTTATTTATATCTGGCGCGTGCAACATGCCTGTGATGGGGTCATGTGGACCATATTACAATTTTTTAAATATTATTACATGAATATTTTACCTGCGTTTGGACGCGGCTACTAGTTCTCATCTCCCTTGCATTCCCATCTCCTCCGGCGCACTCCAGAATTATGGTTGTGCCATCAAGTAGAAGAGTCAGCGTATTGTCCCATCAGGTGTGAACGCAATGACTTTGTTTGTTCAGAATTTGATGACTTTGGTTTAGTTTGAAAGACAGAGAAACCTAAAACATGTATCTAGACATGTTTTGGGTATAGACACATTTATCAAATATCTAAAAAAACTAAGTCAGTTATATTTGGACAGGAGTAGTACACTATTACAACACGCTCGATCCCTTCTCCTCTGGTGCACTCCAAATTATGGCTGTGCCATCAAGTGCTGGGAGCAGAGTCAGCGTATTGTCCCATCAGATATGCCAGGAACGCGTGAACTTTATTTTCAGGATCGGACGAGTTTCGATCGACTAGTTTCAAAGACAAATACAACTAAAACATGGCCAACATATATAGATTATGACGATAATCAACCATGACTCAAGTGACCCAGATCCAAAGAGCGCATTAAGATACCGTACATAAATTTAATTAATGCTTAAGTGGCCCTAATCGACTATGACACTCCCGCAGTCTCCATCATTGACGACGTTGTCCGCGTTGATGCCAACCTCCTCCGCGTCGGAATCGATGCCGACGTTCCTGGCAGCGTTCCTCCTCATGGATTCTTCACGGCGCGCTGCATTGATAACGGTGGAGGTCGTACGCCCAGGCACTGCCCAGAAGCACTGCCTCCCTTCGGGGTTGCGCAGATCCGGGTGGATATCCCGCCGGTGGGTTCCGCACAGCTCAATCAACGCAGCCCGCTCCTTCTTGAACAACTTTCGCCAGTACGTGCTCGTGCGCGAGTACCGTGCCATTGCCCTCTTCCGCTCCGACAGCTAGCGGCGGTGCTCCTCGATCTGCCTTACCAACGCGTTGTCGCGCAAGAGCGGCGCGATAGGAACCCCAGCATAGCTGAGCTCGAAGCCGGCCGGAAGCCTCGCGAACGGCGGCGCGAGTATGTCGTAGTGGGCGAACATCCGAGCCTCGCGCAAGCTGAGTTTGGGCCTCTCCCTCTCCATGGCGATGAAGGAACACGATCTGATCTTCGGCCCCGAGGTTAAGGGGATAAGGGCAAGGATGTTGGCCTAGCGTTGTTGCCATTGCCAATCAGTTCGTAGAACAGACTTCTCGCGGATCACCCTCGCGAAGGACATCACTATCGTCCACGCACCCCGATCCAAAGACGCCTAACAATCGGGGATTGGGTCTTCTAGAAGCCCAGAGCGGTTGCTGGTTAGCTCTACGTCCCGATTGTTTATGGCCAAAGGCTGTAGTTGAAAATAATACACATGCAATGACACTGGTGGATCCATATGTGGTATGTGAAAAGAACACACGTTTCAATGACTCTGGTTGTTGTTAATGAGAAGAACACACATGCAATAACACTGGTGGATCCATGTGTGGTCTCTGAAGAGAATAGTCATGAAATGACTCTGGTAGGGTGGATCCATATGTGGTATGTGAAAAGAACACACATGCAATGACTCTTGTTGTTGTTAGTAAAAAGAACACACATGCAATGACACTGGTGGATCCATAGGTGGATTGTGAAGATAACACACATGCAATGACACTGGTGCATCCATGTGTGGTCTCTGAAGATAACACACATTTCAATGACTCTGGTTTTTGTTAGTAAAAAGAACACACATGCAATCACTTTGGTGGATCCATGTGTGGTCTCTGAACAGAACACACATTCCAATGACTCTAGTTGTTGTTAGTAAAAAGAACACACATGCAATGACACTGGTGGATCCATAGGTGGATTGTGAAGAGAGCATACATGCAATGACACTGGTGGATTCAATGACACTGGTGGATCCATATGTGGTATGTGAAAAGAACACATATGAAATGACTCTAGTTGTTGTTAGTAAAAAGAACACACATGCAATGGCACTGGTGGATCCATAGGTGGATTGTGAAGAGAGCATACATGCAATGACACTGGTGGATCCATGTGTGGTCTCTGAAAATAACACACATGCAATGACTCTAGTTGTTGTTAGTAAAAAGAACACACATGCAATGACACTGGTGGATCCATGTGTGGTCTCTGAAGAGAACACACATTTCAATGACTCTGGTTGTTGTTAGTAAAAAGAACACACATGTAATGACACTGGTGGATCCATGTGTGGTCTCTAAAGAGAACACACATGCAATAACTCTGGTTGTTGTTAGTAAAAAGAGCACACATGCAATGACACTGGTGGATCCATAGGTGGATTGTGAAGAGAGCACACATGCAATGACACTGGTGGATCCATGTGTGGTCTCTGAAGAGAACACACATTTCAATGACTCTAGTTGTTGTCAGTAAAAAGAACACACATGCAATGACACTGGTGGATCCATGTGTGGTCTCTTAACAGAACAGACATGCAATGACTCTGGTTATTGTTAGTGAAAAGAGCACACATGCAATGACACTGGTGGATCCATAGGTGGACTGTGAAAAGAACACACATGCAATGACACTGGTGGATCCATATGTGGTATGTGAAAAGAACACACATTTCAATGATTCTGGTTGTTGTTAGTAAAAAGAACACACATGGAATGACACTGGTGGATCCATGTGTGGTCTGTGAAGAGAACACACATTTCAATAACACTGGTGGATCCATGCGTGGTATCTGAAAAGAACACACACGAAATGACTCTGGTTGTTGTTCGTAAAAAGAACACACATGCAAGGACTCTGGTTGTTGTTAGTGAAAAGATCACACATGCAATGACACTGGTGGATCCATAGGTGGATTGTGAAAAGAACACACATGCAATGACACTGGTGGATCCATATGTGGTATGTGAAAAGAACACACATGCAATGACTATGGTTTGTTTTAGTAAAAAGAACACACATGCAATGACACTGGTGGATCCATAGGTGGATTGTGAAGAGAGCACACATGCAATGACACTGGTGGATCCATGTGTGGTATCTAAAGAGAACACACATTTCAATGACTCTGGTTTTTGTTAGTAAAAAGAACACACATGCAATGACTCTGGTTGTTGTTAGTAAAAAGAGCACACATGAAATGACACTGGTGGATCCATAGGTGGATTGTGAAAAGAGCACACATGCAATGACACTGGTGGATCTATATGTGGTATGTGAAAAGAACACACATTTCAATGACTCTGGTTGTTGTTAGTAAAAATAACACACATGCAATTACACTGGTGGATCCATGTGTGGTCTTTGAAGAGAACACACATTTCAATGACACTATTGGATCCATATGTGGTATGTGAAAAGAACACAAATGAAATGACTCTAGTTGTTGTTAGTAAAAAGAACACACATGAAATGACACAGCTGGATCCATAGGTGGATTATGAAGAGAGCATACATGCAATGACACTGGTGGATTCAATGCCACTGGTGGATCCATATGTGGTATGTGAAAAGAACACACATGCAATGACTCTTGTTGTTGTTAGTAAAAAGAACACACATGCAATCACACTGGTGGATCCATAGGTGGATTGTGAAGATAGCACACATGCAATGACACTGGTGCATCCATGTGTGGTCTCTGAAGAGAACACACATTTCAATGACTCTGGTTTTTATTAGTAAAAGAACACACATGCAATGACTCTGGTGGATCCATGTGTGGTCTCTGAAGAGAACACACATTCCAATGACAATGGTGGATCTATGTGTGGTATGTGAAAAGAACACATATGAAATGACTCTGGTTGTTGTTAGTAAAAAGAACACACATGCAATGACACTGGTGGATCCATAGGTGGATTGTGAAGAGAGCACACATGCAATGACTCTAGTTGTTGTTAGTGAAAAGAGCACACATGCAATGACACTGGTGGATCCATAGGTGGATTGTGAAAAGAACACACATGCAATGACACTGGTGGATCCATATGTGGTATGTGAAAAGAACACACATGCAATGACTATGGTTGGTTTTAGTAAAAAGAACACACATGCAATAACACTGGTGGATCCATAAGTGGATTGTGAAAAGAACACACATGCAATGACACTGGTGGATCCATATGTGGTTTGTGAAAAGAACACACATGCAATGACTATGGATGTTGTTTGTGAAAAGAACACACATGCAATGACACTGGTGGATCCATAGGTGGATTGTGAAAAGAGCACACATGCAATGACACTAGTGGATCCATGTGTGGTCTCTAAAGAGAACACACATGCAATGACTCCAGTTGTTGTTAGTAAAAAGAACACACATGCAATGACACTGGTGGATCCATGTTAGGTCTCTGAAGAGAACACACATTTCAATGACTCTAGTTGTTGTTAGTAAAAAGAGCACACATGCAATGACACTGGTGGATCCATAGGTGGATTGTGAAAAGATCACACATGCAATGACACTGGTGGATCCATATGTGGTATGTGAAAAGAACAAAATTTCAATGACTCTAGTTGTTGTTAGTAAAAAGAACACAAATACAATGACACTGGTGGATCCATGTGTGGTCTTTGAAGAGAACACACATTTCAATCACACTGGTGGATCCATATGTGGTATGTGAAAAGAACACATATGAAATGACTCTAGTTGTTGTTAGTAAAAAGAACACACATGCAATGACACTGGCGGATCCATGTTAGGTCTCTGAAGAGAACACACATTTCAATGACACTGGTTGTTAGTAAAAAGAGCACACATGCAATGACACTAGTGCATACATAGGTGGATTGTGAAAAGAACACACATGCAATGACACTGGTGGATCCATATGTGGTATGTGAAAAGATCACACATTTCAATGACTCTGGTTGTTGTTAGTAAAAAGAACACACATGCAATGACACTGGTGGTTCCATGTGTGGTCTCTGAAGAGAACACACATGCAATGACACTGGTGGATCCATATATGGTATGTGAAAAGCACACACATGCAATGACTCTGGTGGATCCATAGGTGGATTGTGAAAAGAACACACATGCAATGACACTGGTGGATCCATGTGTGGTCTCTGAAGAGAACACACATTTCAATGACACTGGTGGATCCATGTGTGGTATGTGAAAAGAACACACATGAAATGACTCTGGATGTTGTTAGTAAAAATAACACACATGCAATGACACTGGTGGATCCCTAGGTGGATTGTGAAGAGAGCACACATGCAATGACTCTGGTTGTTGTTAGTGCAAAGATCACACATGCAATGACACTGGTGGATCCATAGGTGGATTGTCAAAAGAACACACATGCAATGACACTGGTGGATCCATATGTGGTATGTGAAAAGAACACACATGCAATGGCTATGGTTGTTGTTAGTAAAAAGAACACAAATGCAGTGAGACTGGTGGATCCATAGGTGGATTGTGAAGAGAGCACACATGCAATGACACTGGTGGATCCATGTGTGGTCTCTAAAGAGAACACACATTTCAATGACTCTGGTTTTTGTTAGTAAAAAGAACACACATGCAATGACACTGGTGGATCCATGTGTGGTCTCTAAAGAGAAGACACATGCAATGACTCTGGTTGTTGTTAGTAAAAAGTACACACATGCAATGACACTGGTGGATCCATATGTGGTATGTGAAGAGAACACATTTCAATGACTCTGGTTGTTGTTAGTAAAAAGAACACACATGCAATGACACTGGTGGATCCATAGGTGGATTGTGAAAAGAGCACACATGCAATGACACTGGTGGATCCATATGTGGTATGCGAAAAGAACACACATGCAATGAATCTAGTTGTTGTTAGTAAAAAGAACACACATTCAATGACACTGGTGGATCCATAGGTGGATTGTGAAAAGAGCACACATGCAATGACACTGGTGGATCCATATGTGGTATGTGAAAAGAACACACCTGCAGTGACTCTAGTTGTTGTTAGTAAAAAGAACACACATGCAATGGCACTGGTGGATCCATGTGTGGTCACTGAAGAGAACACACATTTCAATGACACTGGTTGTTCTTAGTAAAAAGAGCACACATGCAATGACACTGGTGGATCCATAGGTGGATTGTGAAAAGAACACACATGGAATGCCACTGGTGGATCCATAGGTGGTATGTGAAAAGATCACACATTTCAATGACTCTAGTTGTTGTTAGTAAAAAGAATACACATGCAATGACACTAGTGGATCCATGTGTGGTCTCTAAAGAGAATATACATGCAATGACACTGGTGGATCCATATGTGGTATGTGAAAAGAACACACATGCAATGACTCTGGTGGATCCATAGGTGGATTGTGAAAAGAACACACATGCAATGACACTAGTGGATCGATGTGTGGTCTCTGAAGAGAACACACATTTCAATGACACTGGTGGATCCATGTGTGGTATGTGAAAGGAATACACATGAATAACTCTGGTTGTTGTTAGTAAAAAGAACACACATGCAATGACACTCGTGGATCCATAGGTGGATTGTGAAGAGAGCACACATGCAATGACTCTGGTTGTTTTTAGTGAAAAGAGCACACATGCAATAACACTAGTGGATCCATAGGTGGATTGTGAAAAGAACACACATGCAATGACACCGGTGGATCCATATGTGGTATGTGAAAAGAACACACATGCAATGACTATGGTTGTTGTTAGTAAAAAGAACACACATGCAATGACACTGGTGGAACCATAGGTGGATGGTGAAGAGAGCACACATGCAATGACACTAGTGGATCCATGTGTGGTCTCGGAAGAGAACACACATTTCAATGACTCTGGTTGTTGTTAGTAAAAAGAACACACATGCAAGGACACCGGTGGATAAATAGGTGGATTTTGAAGAGAGCACACATGCGATGACACTGGTGGATCCATATGTGGATTGTGAAAAGAACACACATGCAATGACACTGGTGGATCCATATGTGGTATGTGAAAAGACATGCAATGACTATGGTTGTCGTTAGTAAAAAGAACACACATGCAATGACACTGGGGATCCATAGGTGGATTGTGAAGAGAGCACACATTCAATGACACTGGTGGATCCATGTGTGGTATCCAAAGAGAACACACATTTCAATGACTCTAGTGTTTGTTAGTAAAAATAACACACATGCAATGACACTGGTGGATCCATGTGTGGTGTCTGAAGAGAACACACAAGCAATGACTCTGGTTGTTGTTAGTAAAAAGAGAACACATGCAATGACACTGGTGGATCCGTAGGTGGATTGTGAAAAGATCACACATGCAATGACACTGGTGGATCTATGTGTGGTATGTGAAAAGAACACACATTTCAATGACTCTGGTTGTTGTTAGTAAAAAGAACACACATGCAATGACACTGATGGATCCATGTGTGGTCTCTGAAGAGAACACACATTTCAATGACACTGTTGGATCCATATGTGGTATGTGAAAAGAACACACATGAAATGACTCTAGTTGTTGTTAGTAAAAAGAACACACATGAAATGACACAGCTGGATCCATAGGTGGATTATGAAGAGAGCATACATGCAATGACACTGGTGGATTCAATGACACTGGTGGATCCATATGTGGTATGTGAAAAGAACACACATGCAATGACTCTTGTTGTTGTTAGCAAAAAGAACACACATGCAATCACACTGGTGGATCCATAGGTGGATTGTGAAGATAACACACATGCAATGACACTGGTGCATCCATGTGTGGTCTCTGAAGAGAACACACATTT
Source organism: Avena sativa (assembly GCA_916181665.1). NCBI lineage: Eukaryota > Viridiplantae > Streptophyta > Magnoliopsida > Poales > Poaceae > Avena > Avena sativa. The sequence goes on from OV702290.1 coordinate 162,071,379, forward strand.
CAATGACTCTGGTTTTTATTAGTAAAAGAACACACATGCAATGACTCTGGTGGATCCATGTGTGGTCTCTGAAGAGAACACACATTCCAATGACAATGGTGGATCCATGTGTGGTATGTGAAAAGAACACATATGAAATGACTCTGGTTGTTGTTAGTAAAAAGAACACACATGCAATGACACTGGTGGATCCATGTTAGGTCTCTGAAGAGAACACACATTTCAATGACTCTAATTGTTGTTAGTAAAAAGAGCACACATGCAATGACACTGCTGGATCCATAGGTGGATTGTGAAAAGAGCACACATGCAATGACACTGGTGGATCCATATGAGGTATGTGAAAAGAACACACATGCAATGACTCCTGTTGTTGTTAGTAAAAAGAACACACATGCAATGACACTGGCGGATCCATGTTAGGTCTCTGAAGAGAACACACATTTCAATGACACTGGTTGTTGTTAGTAAAAAGAGCACACATGCAATGACACTAGTGCATACATAGGTGGATTGTGAAAAGAACACACATGCAATAACACTGGTGGATCCATATGTGGTATGTGAAAAGATCACACATTTAAATGACTCTGGTTGTTGTTAGTAAAAAGAAGACACATGCAATGACACTGGTGGGTCCATGTGTGGTCTCTGAAGAGAACACACATGCAATGACACTTGTGGATCCATATATGGTATGTGAAAAGCACACACATGCAATGACTCTGGTGGATCCATAGGTGGATTGTGAAAAGAACACACATGCAATAACACTGGTGGATCCATGTGTGGTCTCTGAAGAGAACACACATTTCAATGACACTGGTGGATCCATGTGTGGTATGTGAAAAGAACACACATGAAATGACTCTGGATGTTGTTAGTAAAAAGAACACACATGCAATGACACTGGTGGATCCCTAGGTGGATTGTGAAGAGAGCACACATGCAATGACTCTGGTTGTTGTTAGTGCAAAGAGCACACATGCAATAACACTGGTGGATCCATAGGTGGACTGTGAAAAGAACACACATGCAATGACACTGGTGGATCCATATGTGGTATGTGAAAAGAACACACATGCAATGGCTATGGTTGTTGTTAGTAAAAAGAACACAAATGCAATGAGACTGGTGGATCCATAGGTGGATTGTGAAGAGAGCACACATGCAATGACACTGGTGGATCCATGTGTGGTCTCTAAAGAGAACACACATTTCAATGACTCTGGTTTTTGTTAGTAAAAAGAACACACATGCAATGACACTGGTGGATCCATGTGTGGTCTCTAAAGAGAAGACACATGCAATGACTCTGGTTGTTGTTAGTAAAAAGAACACACATGCAATGACACTGGTGGATCCATATGTGGTATGTGAAGAGAACACATTTCAATGACTCTGGTTGTTGTTAGTAAAAAGAACACACATGCAATGACACTAGTGGATCCATAGGTGGATTGTGAAAAGAGCACACATGCAATGACACTGGTGGATCCATAAGTGGTATGCGAAAAGGACACACATGCAATGAATCTAGTTGTTGTTAGCAAAAAGAACACACATTCAATGACACTGGTGGATCCATAGGTAGATTGTGAAAAGAGCACACATGCAATGACACTGGTGGATCCATATGTGGTATGTGAAAAGAATACACATGAATAACTCTGGTTGTTGTTAGTAAAAAGTACACACATGCAATGACACTGGTGGATCCATGTGTGGTCTCTGAAGAGAACACACATTTCAATGACACTGGTTGTTGTTAGTAAAAAGAGCACACATGCAATGACACTGGTTGATACATAGGTGGATTGTGAAAAGAACACACATGCAATGACACTGGTGGATCCATATGTGGTATGTGAAAAGATCACACATTTCAATGACTCTGGTTGTTGTTAGTAAAAAGAACACACATGCAATGACACTGGTGGATCCATGTGTGGTCTCTGAAGAGAACACACATGCAATGACACTGGTGGATCCATATATGGTATGTGAAAAGAACACACATGCAATGACTCTGGTGGATCCGTAGGTGGATTGTGAAAAAAACACACATGCAATGACACTGGTGGATCCATCTGTCGTCTCTGAAGAGAACACACATTTCAATGACACTGGTGGATCCATGTGTGCTATGTGAAAAGAACACACATGAAATGACTCTGGTTATTGTTAGTAAAAAGAACACACATGCAATGACACTGGTGGATCCATAGGTGGATTGTGAAGAGAGCACACATGCAATGACTCTGGTTGTTGTTAGTGAAAAGAGCACACATGCAATGACACTGGTGGATCCATAGGTGGATTATGAAAAGAACACACATGCAATGACACTGGTGGATCCATATGTGGTATGTGAAAAGAACACACATGCAATGACTATGGTTGTTGTTAGTAAAAAGAACACACATGCAATGACACTGGTGGATCCATAGGTGGATTGTGAAGAGAGCACACATGCAAAGACACTTGTGGATCCTTGTGTGGTCTCTAAAGAGAACACACATTTCAATGACTCTGGTTTTTGTTAGTAAAAAGAACACACATGCAATGACACCGGTGGATCCATGTGTGGTCTCTAGAGAGAACACACATGCAATGACTCTGGTTGTTGTTAGTAAAAAGAGCACACATGCAATGATACTGGTGGATCCATAGGCGGATTGTGAAAGGAGCACACATGCAATGACACTGGTGGATCTATATGTGGTATGTGAAAAGAACACACATTTCAATGACTCTAGTTGTTGTTAGTAAAAAGAACACACATGTAATGACACTGGTGGATCCATGTGTGGTCTCTGAAGAGAACACACATTTCAATGACACTGGTGGATCCGTATGTGGTATGTGAAAAGAACACACATGAAATGACTCTAGTTGTTAGTAAAAAGAACACACATGCAATGACACTGGTGGATCCATAGGTGGATTGTGAAGAGAGCATACATGCAATGAAACTGGTGGATTCAATGACGCTGGTGGATCCATATGTGGTATGTGAAAATAACACACATGCAATGACTCTGGTTGTTGTTAGTAAAAAGAACACACATGCAATGACAATGGTGGACCCATGTGTGTTCTCTGAAGAGAACACACATTTCAATGACTCTGGTTGTTGTTAGTAAAAAGAGCACACATTTCAATGACACTGGTGGATCCATATGTGGTATGTGAAAAGAACACACATGAAATGACTCTAGTTGTTGTTATTAAAAAGAACAAACATGCAATGACACTGGTGGATCTGTAGGTGGATTGTGAAGAGAGCATACATGCAATGACACTAGTGGATTCAATGACACTGGTGGATCCATATGTGGTATGTGAAAATAACACACATGCAATGACTCTAGTTGTTGTTAGTAAAAAGAATACACATGCAATGACGCTTGTGGATCCATGTGTGGTCTGTGAAGACAACACACATTTCAATGACTCTGGTTGTTGTTAGTAAAAAGAACACACATGCAATCACACCGGTGGATCCATATGTGGTATGTGAAGAGAACACATTTCAATGACTCTGGTTGTTGTTAGTAAAAAGAACACACATGCAATGACACTGGTGGATCCATAGGTGGATTGTGAAAAGAGCACACATGCAATGACACTGGTGGATCCATATGTGGTATGTGAAAAGAACACACATGCAATGACTCTGGTTGTTGTTAGTAAAAAGAACACACATGCAATGACACTGGTGGATCCATAGGTGGACTGTGAAAAGAGCACACATGCAATGACACTGGTGGATCCATATGTGGTATGTGAAAAGAACACACATGCAATGACTCCAGTTGTTGTTAGTAAAAAGTACACACATGCAATGACACAGGTGGATCCATAGGTCGATTGTGAAAAGAGCACACATGCAATGACACTGGTGGATCCATATGTGGTATGTGAAAACAACACACATGCAATGACTCTGGTTGTTGTTAGTAAAAAGAACACATATGCAATGACTCTGGTGGATCCATAGGTGGATTGTGAAAAGAGCACACATGCAATGACACTGGTGGATCCATATGTGGTATGTGAAAAGAACACACATTTCAATTATTCTGGTTGTTGTTAGTAAAAAGAACACACATGCAACGACACTGCTGGATGCATGTGTGGTCTCTGAAGAGAACACACATTTCAATGACACTGGTGGATCCATATGTGGTATGTGAAAAGAACACACATGAAATGACTCTAGTTGTTGTTAGTAAAAAGAACACACATGCAATGACACTGGTGGATCCATAGGTGGATTGTGAAAAGAGCACACATGCAATGACACTGGTGGATCCATATGTGGTATGTGAAAAGAACACACATGCAATGACTCTGGTTGTTGTTAGTAAAAAGAACATACATGCAATGACACTGGTGGATCCATAGGTGGATTGTGAAAAGAGCACACATGCAATGACACTGGTGGATCCATATGTGGTATGTGAAAAGAACACACATGCAATGACTCCAGTTGTTGTTAGTAAAAAGTACACACATGCAATGACACTGGTGGATCCATAGGTGGATTGTGAAGAGAGCATACATGCAATGATACTGGTGGATTCAATGACACTGGTGGATCCATATGTGGTATGTGAAAATAACACACATGCAATGACTGTGGTTGTTGTTAGTAGAAAGAACACACATGCAATGACAATGGTGGATCCATGTGTGTTCTCTGAAGAGAACACACATTTCAATGACTCTGGTTGTTGTTAGTAAAAAGAGCACACATTTCAATGACACTGGTGGATCCATATGTGGTATGTGAAAAGAACACACATGAAATAACTCTAGTTGTTGTTATTAAAAAGAACACACATGCAATGACACTGGTGGATCCGTAGTTGGATTGTGAAGAGAGCATACATGCAATGACACTAGTGGATTCAATGACACTGGTGGATCCATATGTGGTATGTGAAAATAACACACATGCAATGACTCTGGTTGTTGTTAGTAAAAAGAACACACATGCAATGACACTGGTGGATCCATGTATGGTCTCTGAAGAGAACACACATTTCAATGACTCTGGTTGTTGTTAGTAAAAAGAACACACATGCAATGACACTGGTGGATCCATATGTGGTATGTGAAGAGAACACATTTCAATGACTCTGGTTGTTGTTAGTAAAAAGAACACACATGCAATGACACTGGTGGATCCATAGGTGGATTGTGAAAAAAGCACACATGCAATGACACTGGTGGATCCATATGTGGTATGTGAAAAGAACACACATGCAATGACTCCAGTTGTTGTTAGTAAAAAGAACACACATGCAATGACACTGGTGGATCCATGTGTGGTCTCTGAAGAGAACACACATTTCAATGACACTAGTTGTTGTTAGTAAAAAGAGAACACATGCAATGACAGTGTTGGATCCATAGGTTGATTATGAAAAGAACAAACATGCAATGACACTGGTGGATCCATATGTGTTATGTGAAAAGATCACACATTTCAATGACTCTGGTTGTTGTTAGGAAAAAGAACACACATGCAATGAAACTGGTGGATCCATTTGTGGTCTCTGAAGAAAACACACATGCAATGACACTGGTGGATCCATATGTGGTATGTGAAAAGAACACAAATGCAACGACTCTGGTGGATCCAAAGGTGGATTGTGAAAAGAACACACATGCAATGACACTGGTGGATCCATGTGTGGTCTCTGAAGAGAACACACATTTCAATGACACTGGTGGATCCATGTGTGGTATGTGAAAAGAACACACATGAAATAACTCTGGTTGTTGTTAGTAAAAAGAACACACATGCAATGACACTGGTGGATCCATATGTGGAATGTGAAGAGAGCACACATGCAATGACTCTAGTTGTTGTTATTGAAAAGAGCACACATGCAATGACACTGGTGGATCCATAGGTGGATTGTGAAAAGAACACACATGCAATGACACTCGTGGATCCATATGTGGTATGTGAAAAGAACACACATGAAATGACTCTAGTTGTTGTTAGTAAAAAGAACACACATGCAATGACACTTGTGGATCCATAGGTGGATTATGAAGAGAGCATACATGCAATGACACTGGTGGATTCAATGACACTGGTGGATCCATATGTGGTATGTGAAAATAACACACATGCAATGACTCTAGTTGTTGTTAGTAAAAAGAATACACATGCAATGACACTTGTGGATCCATGTGTGGTCTGTGAAGACAACACACATTTCAATGACTCTGGTTGTTGTTAGTAAAAAGAACACACATGCAATCACACCGGTGGATCCATATGTGGTATGTGAAGAGAACACATTTCAATGACTCTGGTTGTTGTTAGTAAAAAGAACACACATGCAATGACACTGGTGGATCCATAGGTGGATTGTGAAAAGAGCACACATGCAATGACACTGGTGGATCCATATGTGGTATGTGAAAAGAACACACATGCAATGAATCTGGTTGTTGTTAGTAAAAAGAACACACATGCAATGACACTGGTGGATCCATAGGTGGATTGTGAAAAGAGCACACATGCAATGACACTGGTGGATCCATATGTGGTATGTGAAAAGAACACACATGCAATGACTCCAGTTGTTGTTAGTAAAAAGTACACACATGCAATGACACAGGTGGATCCATAGGTCGATTGTGAAAAGAGCACACATGCAATGACACTGGTGGATCCATATGTGGTATGTGAAAAGAACACACATGCAATGACTCTGGTTGTTGTTAGTAAAAAGAACACACATGCAATGACTCTGGTGGATCCATAGGTGGATTGTGAAAAGAGCACACATGCAATGACACTGGTGGATCCATATGTGGTATGTGAAAAGAACACACATTTCAATTATTCTGGTTGTTGTTAGTAAAAAGAACACACATGCAACGACACTGCTGGATGCATGTGTGGTCTCTGAAGAGAACACACATTTCAATGACACTGGTGGATCCATATGTGGTATGTGAAAAGAACACACATGAAATGACTCTAGTTGTTGTTAGTAAAAAGAACACACATGCAATGACACTGGTGGATCCATAGGTGGATTGTGAAAAGAGCACACATGTAATGACACTGGTGGATCCATATGTGGTATGTGAAAAGAACACACATGCAATGACTCTGGTTGTTGTTAGTAAAAAGAACACACATGCAATGACACTGGTGGATCCATAGGTGGATTGTGAAAAGAGCACACATGCAATGACACTGGTGGATCCATATGTGGTATGTGAAAAGAACACACATGCAATGACTCCAGTTGTTGTCAGTAAAAAGTACACACATGCAATGACACTGGTGGATCCATAGGTGGATTGTGAAGAGAGCATACATGCAATGAAACTGGTGGATTCAATGACACTGGTGGATCCATATGTGGTATGTGAAAATAACACACATGCAATGACTGTGGTTGTGGTTAGTAAAAAGAACACACATGCAATGACAATGGTGGATCCATGTGTGTTCTCTGAAGAGAACACACATTTCAATGACTCTGGTTGTTGTTAGTAAAAAGAGCACACATTTCAATGACACTGGTAGATCCATATGTGGTATGTGAAAAGAACACACATGAAATAACTCTAGTTGTTGTTATTAAAAAGAACACACATGCAATGACACTGGTGGATCCGTAGTTGGATTGTGAAGAGAGCATACATGCAATGACACTACTGGATTCAATGACACTGGTGGATCCATATGTGGTATGTGAAAATAACACACATGAAATGACTCTAGTTGTTGTTATTAAAAAGAACAAACATGCAATGACACTGGTGGATCTGTAGGTGGATTGTGAAGAGAGCATACATGCAATGACACTAGTGGATTCAATGACACTGGTGGATCCATATGTGGTATGTGAAAATAACACACATGCAATGACTCTGCTTGTTGTTAGTAAAAAGAACACACATGCAATGACACTGGTGGATCCATGTATGGTCTCTGAAGAGAACACACATTTCAATGACTCTGGTTGTTGTTAGTAAAAAGAACACACATGCAATGACACTGGTGGATCCATATGTGGTATGTGAAGAGAACACATTTCAATGACTCTGGTTGTTGTTAGTAAAAAGAACACACATGAAATGACACTGGTGGATCCATAGGTGGATTGTGAAAAAAGCACACATGCAATGACACTGGTGGATCCATATGTGGTATGTGAAAAGAACACACATGCAATGACTCCAGTTGTTGTTAGTAAAAAGAACACACATGCAATGACACTGGTGGATCCATGTGTGGTCTCTGAAGAGAACACACATTTCAATGACACTAGTTGTTGTTAGTAAAAAGAGAACACATGCAATGACATTGTTGGATCCATAGGTGGATTATGAAAAGAACACACATGCAGTGACACTGGTGGATCCATATGTGTTATGTGAAAAGATCACACATTTCAATGACTCTGGTTGTTGTTAGGAAAAAGAACACACATGCAATGACACTGGTGGATCCATTTGTGGTCTCTGAAGAGAACACACATGCAATGACACTAGTGGATCCATATGTGGTATGTGAAAAGAACACAAATGCAACGACTCTGGTGGATCCAAAGGTGGATTGTGAAAAGAACACACATGCAATGACACTGGTGGATCCATGTGTGGTCTCTGAAGAGAACACACATTTCAATGACACTGGTGGATCCATGTGTGGTATGTGAAAAGAACACACATGAAATAACTCTGGTTGTTGTTAGTAAAAAGAACACACATGCAATGACACTGGTGGATCCATAGGTGGAATGTGAAGAGAGCACACATGCAATGACTCTAGTTGTTGTTATTGAAAAGAGCACACATGCAATGACACTGGTGGATCCATAGGTGGATTGTGAAAAGAACACACATGCAATGACACTCGTGGATCCATATGTGGTATGTGAAAAGAACACACATGAAATGACTCTAGTTGTTGTTAGTAAAAAGAACACACATGCAATGACACTTGTGGATCCATAGGTGGATTATGAAGAGAGCATACATGCAATGACACTGGTGGATTCAATGACACTGGTGGATCCATATGTGGTATGTGAAAATAACACACATGCAATGACTCTAGTTGTTGTTAGTAAAAAGAATACACATGCAATGACACTTGTGGATCCATGTGTGGTCTGTGAAGACAACACACATTTCAATGACTCTGGTTGTTGTTAGTAAAAAGAACACACATGCAATCACACCGGTGGATCCATATGTGGTATGTGAAGAGAACACATTTCAATGACTCTGGTTGTTGTTAGTAAAAAGAACACACATGCAATGACACTGGTGGATCCATAGGTGGATTGTGAAAAGAGCACACATGCAATGACACTGGTGGATCCATATGTGGTATGTGAAAAGAACACACATGCAATGACTATGGTTGTTGTTAGTAAAAAGAACACACATGCAATGACACTGGTGGATCCATAGGTGGATTGTGAAAAGAGCACACATGCAATGACACTGGTGGATCCATATGTGGTATGTGAAAAGAACACACATGCAATGACTCCAGTTGTTGTTAGTAAAAAGTACACACATGCAATGACACAGGTGGATCCATAGGTCGATTGTGAAAAGAGCACACATGCAATGACACTGGTGGATCCATATGTGGCATGTGAAAAGAACACACATGCAATGACTCTGGTTGTTGTTAGTAAAAAGAACACATATGCAATGACTCTGGTGGATCCGTAGGTGGATTGTGAAAAGAGCACACATGCAATGACACTGGTGGATCCATATGTGGTATGTGAAAAGAACACACATTTCAATTATTCTGGTTGTTGTTAGTAAAAAGAACACACATGCAACGACACTGCTGGATGCATGTGTGGTCTCTGAAGAGAACACACATTTCAATGACACTGGTGGATCCATATGTGGTATGTGAAAAGAACACACATGAAATGACTCTAGTTGTTGTTAGCAAAAAGAACACACATGCAATGACACTGGTGGATCCATAGGTGGATTGTGAAAAGAGCACACATGCAATGACACTGGTGGATCCATATGTGGTATGTGAAAAGAACACACATGCAATGACTCTGGTTGTTGTTAGTAAAAAGAACACACATGCAATGACACTGGTGGATCCATAGGTGGATTGTGAAAAGAGCACACATGCAATGACACTGGTGGATCCATATGTGGTATGTGAAAAGAACACACATGCAATGACTCCAGTTGTTGTTAGTAAAAAGTACACACATGCAATGATACTGGTGGATCCATAGGTGGATTGTGAAGAGAGCATACATGCAATGAAACTGGTGGATTCAATGACACTGGTGGATCCATATGTGGTATGTGAAAATAACACACATGCAATGACTATGGTTGTTGTTAGTAAAAAGAACACACATGCAATGACAATGGTGGATCCATGTGTGTTCTCTGAAGAGAACACACATTTCAATGACTCTGGTTGTTGTTAGTAAAAAGAGCACACATTTCAATGACACTGGTGGATCCATATGTGGTATGTGAAAAGAACACACATGAAATAACTCTAGTTGTTGTTATTAAAAAGAACACACATGCAATGACACTGGTGGATCCGTAGTTGGATTGTGAAGAGAGCATACATGCAATGACACTAGTGGATTCAATGACACTGGTGGCTCCATATGTGGTATGTGAAAATAACACACATGCAATGACTCTGGTTGTTGTTAGTAAAAAGAACACACATGCAATGACACTGGTGGATCCATGTATGGTCTCTGAAGAGAACACACATTTCAATGACTCTGGTTGTTGTTAGTAAAAAGAACACACATGCAATGACACTGGTGGATCCATATGTGGTATGTGAAGAGAACACATTTCAATGACTCTGGTTGTTGTTAGTAAAAAGAACACACATGAAATGACACTGGTGGATCCATAGGTGGATTGTGAAAAGAACACACATGAAATGACACTGGTGGATCCATGTGTGGTATGTGAAAAGTACACACATGAAATAACTCTGGTTGTTGTTAGTAAAACAAACACACATGCAATGACACTGGTGGATCCATATGTGGTATGTGAAGAGAACACATTTCAATGACTCTGGTTGTTGTTAGTAAAAAGAACACACATGAAATGACACTGGTGGATCCATAGGTGGATTGTGAAAAGAACACACATGAAATGACACTGGTGGATCCATGTGTGGTATATGAAAAGAACACACATGCAATGACTCCAGTTGTTGTTAGTAAAAAGAACACACATGCAATGACACTAGTGGATCCATGTGTGGTCTCTGAAGAGAACACACATTTCAATGACACTAGTTGTTGTTAGTAAAAAGAGAACACATGCAATGACATTGTTGGATCCATAGGTGGATTATGAAAAGAACACACATGCAATGACACTGGTGGATCCATATGTGGTATGTGAAAAGATCACACATTTCAATGACTCTGGTTGTTGTTAGGAAAAAGAACACACATGCAATGACACTGGTGGATCCATGTGTGGTCTCTGAAGAGAACACACATGCAATGACACTGGTGGATCCATATGTGGTATGTGAAAAGAACACACATGCAACGACTCTGGTGGATCCAAAGGTGGATTGTGAAAAGAACACACATGCAATGACACTGGTGGATCCATGTGTGGTCTCTGAAGGGAACACACATTTCAATGACACTGGTGGATCCATGTGTGGTATGTGAAAAGAACACACATGAAATAACTCTGGTTGTTGTTAGTAAAAAGAACACACATGCAATGACACTAGTGGATCCATAGGTGGAATGTGAAGAGAGCACACATGCAATGACTCTAGTTGTTGTTATTGAAAAGAGCACACATGCAATGACACTGGTGGATCCATAGGTGGATTGTGAAAAGAACACACATGCAATGACACTCGTGGATCCATATGTGGTATGTGAAAAGAAAACACATGAAATGACTCTAGTTGTTGTTAGTAAAAAGAACACATATGCAATGACACTGGTGGATCCATAGGTGGATTGTGAAGAGAGCATACATGCAATGACACTGGTGGATTCAATGACACTGGTGGATCCATATGTGGTATGTGAAAATAACACACATGCAATGACTCTAGTTGTTGTTAGTAAAAAGAATACACATGCAATGACATTTGTGGATCCATGTGTGGTCTGTGAAGACAACACACATTTCAATGACTCTGGTTGTTGTTAGTAAAAAGAACACACATGCAATCACACCGGTGGATCCATATGTGGTATGTGAAGAGAACACATTTCAATGACTCTGGTTGTTGTTAGTAAAAATAACACACATGCAATGACACTGGTGGATCCATAGGTGGATTGTGAAAAGAGCACACATGCAATGACACTGGTGGATCCATATGTGGTATGTGAAAAGAACACACATGCAATGAATCTGGTTGTTGTTAGTAAAAAGAACACACATGCAATGACACTGGTGGATCCATAGGTGGATTGTGAAAAGAGCACACATGCAATGACACTGGTGGATCCATATGTGGTATGTGAAAAGAACACACATGCAATGACTCCAGTTGTTGTTAGTAAAAAGTACACACATGCAATGACACTGGTGGATCCATGTGTGGTCTCTGAAGAGAAAACACATTTCAATGACACTGGTTGTTAGTAAAAAGAGCACACATGCAATGACACTGGTTGATACATAGGTGGATTGTGAAAAGAACACACATGCAATGACACTGGTGGATCCATATGTGGTATGTGAAAAGATCACACATTTCAATGACTCTGGTTGTTGCTAGTAAAAAGAACACACATGCAATGACACTGGTGGATCCATGTGTGGTCTCTGAAGAGAACACACATGCAATGCCACTGGTGGATCCATATATGGTATGTGAAAAGAACACACATGCAATGACTCTGGTGGATCCATAGGTGGATTGTGAAAAGAACACACATGCAATGCCACTGGTGGATCCATGTGTCGTCTCTGAAGAGAACACACATTTCAAAGACACTGGTGGATCCATGTGTGCTATGTGAAAAGAACACACATGAAATGACTCTGGTTGTTGTTAGTAAAAAGAACACAAATGCAAAGACACTAGTGGATCCATAGGTGGATTGTGAAGAGAGCACAGATGCAATGACTCTGGTTGTTGTTAGTGAAAAGAGCACACATGCAATGACACTGGTGTATCCATAGGTGGATTATGAAAAGAACACACATGCAATGACACTGGTGGATCCATAGGTGGATTGTGAAAAGAGCACACATGCAATGACACTGGTGGATCCATATGTGGTATGTGAAAAGAACACACATGCAATGACTCTGGTTGTTGTTAGTAAAAAGAGCACACATGCAATGATACTGGGGGATCCATAGGCGGATTGTGAAAGGAGCACACATGCAATGACACTGGTCGATCTATATGTGGTATGTGAAAAGAACACACATTTCAATGACTCTAGTTGTTGTTAGTAAAAAGAACACACATGTAATGACACTGGTGGATCCATGTGTGGTCTCTGAAGAGAACACACATTTCAATGACACTGGTGGATCCGTATGTGGTATGTGAAAAGAACACACATGAAATGACTCTAGTTGTTAGTAAAAAGAACACACATGCAATGACACTGGTGGATCCATAGGTGGATTGTGAAGAGAGCATACATGCAATGAAACTGGTGAATTCAATGACACTGGTGGATCCATATGTGGTATGTGAAAATAACACACATGCAATGACTCTGGTTGTTGTTAGTAAAAAGAACACACATACAATGACAATGGTGGATCCATGTGTGTTCTCTGAAGAGAACACACATTTCAATGACTCTGGTTGTTGTTAGTAAAAAGAGCACACATTTCAATGACACTGGTGGATCCATATGTGGTATGTGAAAAGAACACACATGAAATGACTCTAGTTGTTGTTATTAAAAAGAACACACATGCAATGACACTGGTGGATCCGTAGGTGGATTGTGAAGAGAGCATACATGCAATGACACTAGTGGATTCAATGACACTGGTGGATCCATATGTGGTATGTGAAAATAACACACATGCAATGACTCTAGTTGTTGTTAGTAAAAAGAACACACATGCAATGACACTGGTGGATCCATAGGTGGATTGTGAAAAGAGCACACATGCAATGAGACTGGTGGATCCATATGTGGTATGTGAAGAGAACACATTTCAATGACTCTGGTTGTTGTTAGTAAAAATAACACACATGCAATGACACTGGTGCATCCATAGGTGGATTGTGAAAAGAGCATACATGCAATGACACTGGTGGATCCATATGTGGTATGTGAAAAGAACACACATGCAATGACTCTGGTTGTTGTTAGTAAAAATAACACACATGCAATGAAACTGGTGGATCCATATGTGGTATGTGAAGAGAACACATTTCAATGACTCTGGTTGTTGTTAGTAAAAAGAACACACATGCAATGACACTGGTGGATCCATAGGTGGATTGTGAAAAGAGCACACATGCAATGACACTGGTGGATCCATATGTGGTATGTGAAAAGAACACACATGCAATGACTCCAGTTGTTGTTAGTAAAAATAACACACATGCAATGACACTGGTGGATCCATGTGTGGTCTCTGAAGAGAACACACATTTCAATGACACTGGTTGTTGTAAGTAAAAAGAGCACACATGCAATGACATTGTTGGATCCATAGGTGGATTATGAAAATAACACACATGCAATGACACTGGTGGATCCATATGTGGTATGTGAAAAGATCACACATTTCAATGACTCTGGTTGTTGTTAGGAAAAAGAACACACATGCAATGACACTGGTGGATCCATGTGTGGTCTCTGAAGAGAACACACATGCAATGACACTGGTGGATCCATATGTGGTATGTGAAAAGAACACACATGCAACGACTCTGGTGGATCCAAAGGTGGATTGTGAAAATAACACACATGCGATGACACTAGTGGATCCATGTGTGGTCTCTGAAGAGAACACACATTTCAATGACACTGGTGGATCCATGTGTGGTATGTGAAAAGAACACACATGAAATAACTCTGGTTGTTGTTAGTAAAAAGAACACACATGCAATGATACTGGTGGATCCATAGGTGGAATGTGAAGAGAGCACACATGCAATGACTCTAGTTGTTGTTATTGAAAAGAGCACACATGCAATGACACTGGTGGATCCATGTGTGGTCTCTGAAGAGAACACACATGCAATGACTCTGGTTGTTAGTAAAAAGAGCACACATGCAATGACACTAATGGATCCATAGGTGGATTGTCAAAAGAGCACACATGCAATGACACTGGTGGATCCATATGTGGTATGTGAAAAGAACACACATTTCAATGACTCTGGTTGTTGTTAGTAAAAAGAACACACATGCAATGACACTGGCGGATCCATGTGCGGTCTCTGAAGAGAACACACATTTCAATGACACTGGTGGATCCATATGTGGTATGTGAAAAGAACACACATGAAATGACTCTAGTTGTTGTTAGTAAAAACAACACACATGCAATGACACTGGTGGATCCATAGGTGGATTGTGAAGAGAGCATACATGCAATGAAACTGGTGGATTCAATGACACTGGTGGATCCATATGTGGTATGTGAAAATAACACACATGCAATGACTCTGGTTGTTGTTAGTAAAAAGAACACACATACAATGACAATGGTGGATCCATGTGTGTTCTCTGAAGAGAACACACATTTCAATGACTCTGGTTGTTGTTAGTAAAAAGAGCACACATTTCAATGACACTGGTGGATCCATATGTGGTATGTGAAAAGAACACACATGAAATGACTCTAGTTGTTGTT
The DNA here is from genome assembly GCA_916181665.1 of Avena sativa. Lineage (NCBI taxonomy): Eukaryota > Viridiplantae > Streptophyta > Magnoliopsida > Poales > Poaceae > Avena > Avena sativa. Next base: position 162,087,240 of record OV702290.1, read on the forward strand.
ATTAAAAAGAACACACATGCAATGACACTGGTGGATCCGTAGGTGGATTGTGAAGAGAGCATACATGCAATGACACTGGTGGATCCATATGTGGTATGTGAAAATAACACACATGCAATGACTCTGGTTGTTGTTAGTAAAAAGAACACACATGCAATGACACTGGTGGATCCATGTATGGTCTCTGAAGAGAACACACATTTCAATGACTCTGGTTGTTGTTAGTAAAAAGAGCACACATTTCAATGACACTGGTGGATCCATATGTGGTATGTGAAAAGAACACACATGAAATGACTCTAGTTGTTGTTATTAAAAAGAACACACATGCAATGACACTGGTGGATCCGTAGGTGGATTGTGAAGAGAGCATACATGCAATGACACTAGTGGATTCAATGACACTGGTGGATCCATATGTGGTATGTGAAAATAACACACATGCAATGACTCTAGTTGTTGTTAGTAAAAAGACAACACATGCAATGACACTGGTGGATCCATAGGTGGATTGTGAAAAGAGCACACATGCAATGACACTGGTGGATCCATATGTGGTATGTGAAGAGAACACATTTCAATGACTCTGGTAGTTGGTAGTAAAAATAACACACATGCAATAACACTGGTGGATCCATAGGTGGATTGTGAAAAGAGCATACATGCAATGACACTGGTGGATCCATATGTGGTATGTGAAAAGAACACACATGCAATGACTCTGGTTGTTGTTAGTAAAAATAACACACATGCAATGAAACTGGTGGATCCATAAGTGGTATGTGAAGAGAACACATTTCAATGACTCTGGTTGTTATTAGTAAAAAGAACACACATGCAATGACACTGGTGGATCCATAGGTGGATTGTGAAAAGAGCCCACATGCAATGACACTGGTGGATCCATATGTGGTATGTGAAAAGAACACACATGCAATGACTCCAGTTGTTGTTAGTAAAAAGAACACACATGCAATGACACTGGTGGATCCATGTGTGGTCTCTGAAGAGAACACACATTTCAATGACACTGGTTGTTGTAAGTAAAAAGAGCACACGTGCAATGACATTGTTGGATCCATAGGTGGATTATGAAAAGAACTCACATGCAATGACACTGGTGGATCCATATGTGGTATGTGAAAAGATCACACATTTCAATGACTCTGGTTGTTGTTAGGAAAAAGAACACACATGCAATGACACTGGTGGATCCATGTGTGGTCTCTGAAGAGAACACACATGCAATGACACTGGTGGATCCATATGTGGTATGTGAAAAGAACACACATGCAACGACTCTGGTGGATCCAAAGCTGGATTGTGAAAAGAACACACATGCAATGACACTGGTGGATCCATGTGTGGTCTCTGAAGAGAACACACATTTCAATGACACTGGTGGATCCATGTGTGGTATGTGAAAAGAACACACATGAAATAACTCTGGTTGTTGTTAGTAAAAAGAACACACATGCAATGATACTGGTGGATGCATAGGTGGAATGTGAAGAGAGCACACATGCAATGACTCTAGTTGTTGTTATGGAAAAGAGCACACATGCAATGACACTGGTGGATCCATGTGTGGTCTCTGAAGAGAACACACATGCAATGACTCTGGTTGTTGTTAGTAAAAAGAGCACACATGCAATGACACTAATGGATCCATAGGTGGATTGTCAAAAGAGCACACATGCAATGACACTGGTGGATCCATATGTGGTATGTGAAAAGAACACACATTTCAATGACTCTGGTTGTTGTTAGTAAAAAGAACACACATGCAATGACACTGGCGGATCCATGTGTGGTCTCTGAAGAGAACACACATTTCAATGACACTGGTGGATCCATATGTGGTATGTGAAAAGAACACACATGAAATGACACTAGTTGTTGTTAGTAAAAACAACACACATGCAATGACACTGGTGGATCCATAGGTGGATTGGGAAGAGAACACATTTCAATGACTCTGGTTGTTGTTAGTAAAAAGAACACACATGCAATGACACTGGTGGATCCATAGGTCCATTTTGAAAAGAGCAGACATGCAATAACACTGGTGGATCCATATGTGGTATGTGAAAAGATAACACATGCAATGACTCTGGTTGTTGTTAGTAAAAGGAACACACATTAAATGACACTGGTGGATCCATAGGTGGATTGTGAAAAGAGCACACATGCAATGACACTAGTGGATCCATATGTGGTATGTGAAAAGAACACACATGCAATGACCCCAGTTGTTGTTAGTAAAAAGAACACACATGCAATGACACTGGTGGATCCATAGGTGGATTATGAAGAGAGCATACATGCAATGACACTGGTGGATCCATAGGTGGATTGGGAAGAGAACACATTTCAATGACTCTGGTTGTTGTTAGTAAAAAGAACACACATGCAATGACACTGGTGGATCCATAGGTGGATTGTGAAAAGAGCACACATGCAATGACACTGGTGGATCCATATGTGGTATGTGAAAAGAACACACATGCAATGACTCTCGTTGTTGTTAGTAAAAAGAACACACATGAAATGACACTGGTGGATCCATAGGTGGATTGTGAAAAGAACACACATGAAATGACACTGGTGGATCCATGTGTGGTATGTGAAAAGAACACACATGAAATGACTCTGGTTGTTGTTAGTAAAAAGAACACACATGCAATGACACTGGTGGATCCATGTGTGGTCTCTAAAGAGAACACACATTTCAATGACTCTAGTTGTTGTTAGTATAAAGAACACACATGCAATGCCACTGGTGGATCCATATGTGGTATGTGAAAAGAACACACATTTCAATGACTCTGGTTGTTGTTAGTAAAAAGAACACACATGCAATGACACTGGTGGATCCATAGGTGGATTGTGAAAAGAGCACACATGCAATGACACTGGTGGACCCATATGTGGTATGTGAAAAGAACACACATGCAATGACTCTGGTTGTTGTTAGTAAAAAGAACACACATGCAATGACACTGGTGGATCCATAGGTGGATTGTGAAAAGAGCAGACATGCAATGACTCTAGTGGATCCATATGTGGTATGTTAAAAGAACACACATGCAATTACTCCGGTTGTTGTTAGTAAAAAGAACACACATGCAATGACACTGGTGGATCCATGTGTGGATTGTGAAAAGAGCACACATGCAATGACACTGGTGGATCCATATGTGGTCTCTGAAGAGAACACACATTTCAATGACTCTAGTTGTTGTTAGTATAAAGAACACACATGCAATGCCACTGGTGGATCCATATGTTATGTGAAAAGAACACACATTTCAATGACACTGATTGTTGTTAGTAAAAAGAGCACACATGCAATGACACTGGTGGATCCATAGGTGTATTATGAAAAGAACACACATGCAATGACACTGGTGGATATATATGTGGTATGTGCAAAGAACACACATTTCAATGACTCTGGTTGTTGTTAGTAAAAAGAACACACATGCAATGACACTGGTGGATCCATGTGTTGTCTCTAAAGAGAACACACATGCAATGACACTGGTGGATCCATATGTGGTATGTGAAAATTACACACATGCAATGACTCTGGTGGATCCATAGGTGGATTGTGAAAAGAACACACATGCAATGACACTGGTGGATCCATGTGTGGTCTTTGGAGAGAACACACATTTCAATGACACTGGTGGATCCATATGTGGTATGTGAAAAGAACACACATGAAATGACTCTTGTTGTTTTTAGTAAAAAGAAAATACATGCAATGAAACTGGTGGATCCATACATGGATTGTGAAGAGAGCACACATGTAATGACTCTGGTTGTTGTTAGTGAAGAGAGCACACATGCAATGACACTGGTGGATCCATAGGTGGATTGTGAATAGAACACACATGGAATGACACTAGTGGATCCATATGTGGTATTTGAAAAGAACATACATGCAATGACTATGGTTGTTGTTAGTAAAAAAAACACACATGCAATGAAACTGGTGGATCCATAGGTGGATTGTGAAGAGAGCACACATGCAATGACACTGGTGTATCCATGTGTGGTCTCTAAAGAGAACACACATTTCAATGGCTCTAATTGTTGTTAGTAAAAAGAACACACATGCAATGACACTGGTGGATCCATGTGTGGTCTCTGAAGAGAACACACATTTCAATGACACTGGTGGATCCATGTGTGGTATGTGAAAAGAACACACATGAAATAACTCTGGTTGTTGTTAGTAAAAAGAACACACATTCAATGACATTGGTGGATCCATAGGTGGAATGTGAAGAGAGCACACATGCAATGACTCTAGTTGTTGTTATTGAAAAGAGCACACATGCAATGACACTGGTGGATCCATAGGTGGATTGTGAAAAGAACACACATGCAATGACACTCGTGGATCCATATGTGGTATGTGAAGAGAACACATTTCAGTGACTCTGGTTGTTCTTAGTAAAAAGAACACACATGCAATAACACTGTGGATCCATAGGTGGATTGTGAAAAGAGCACACATGCAATGACACTAGTGGATCCATATGTGGTATGTGAAAAGAACACACATGCAATTACTCCGGTTGTTGTTAGTAAAAAGAACACATATGCAATTACACTGATGGATCCATCTGTGGTCTCTGAAGAGAACACACATTTCAATGACACTGATTGTTGTTAGTAAAAAGATCACACATGCAATGACACTGGTGGATCCATAGGTGGATTGTGAAAAGAACACACATGCAATGACACTGGTGGATATATATGTGGTATGTGAAAACAACACACATTTCAATGACTCTGGTTGTTGTTAGTAAAAAGAACACACATGTAATGACACTGGTGGATCCATGTGTTGTCTCTGAAGAGAACCCACATGCAATGACACTGGTGGATCCATATGTGGTATGTGAAAAGAACACACATGCAATGACTCTGGTGGATCCATAGGTGGATTGTGAAAAAACACACATGCAATGACACTGGTGGATCCATGCGTGGTCTCTGAAGAGAACACAAATTTCAATGATACTAGTGGATCCATGTGTGGTATGTGAAAAGAACACACATGAAATAACTCTTGTTGTTTTTAGTAAAAAGAAAATATATGCAATGAAACTGGTGGATCCATACGTGGATTGTGAAGAGAGCACACATGCAATGACTCTGGTTGTTGTTCGTGAAAAGAGCACAGATGCAATGACACTGGTGGATTCATAGGTGGATTACGAAAAGAACACACATGCAATGACACTAGTGGATCCATATGTGGTATTTGAAAAGAACACACATGCAATGACTATGGTTGTTGTTAGTAAAAAGAACACACATGCAATGAAACTGGTGGATCCATAGGTGGATTGTGAAGAGAGCACACATGCAATGACACTGGTGTATCCATGTGTGGTCTCTGAAGATAACACACATTTCAATGACTCTAATTTTTGTTAGTAAAAAGAACACACATGCAATAACACTGGTGGATCCATGTGTGGTCTCTGAAGAGAAAACAAATGCAATGACTCTGGTTGTTGTTAGTAAAAAGAGCACACATGCAATGACACTGGTGGATCCATATGTGGTATGTGAAAAGAACACACATTTCAATGACTCTGGTTGTTGTTCGTAAAAAGAACACACATGCAATGACACTAGTGGATCCATGTGTGGTCTCTGAAGAGAACACACATTTTAATGACACTGGTGGATCCATATGTTGTATGTGAAAAGAACACACATGAAATGACTCTAGTTGTTGTTAGTAAAAAGAACACACATGCAATGACGCTGGTGGATCCATAGGCGGATTGTGAAGAGAGCATACATGCAATGACACGGGTGGACCCATATGTGGTATGTGAAAATAACACACATGCAATGACTCTGATTGTTTTTAGTAAAAAGAACACACATGTAATGACACTGGTGGATCCATGTGTGGTCTCTGAAGAGAACACACATTTCAATGACTCTAGTTGTTGTTAGTAAAAGAACACACATGCAATGACACTGGTGGATCCATATGTGGTATGTGAAAAGAACACAAATTTCAATGACTCTGTTTGTTGTTAGTAAAAAGAACACACATGCAATGACACGGTCGGATCCATAGGTGGATTGTGAAAACAGCACACATGCAATGACACTGGTGGATCCATATGTGGTATGTGAAAAGAACACAGATGCAATGACTCTAGTTGTTGTTAGTAAAAAGAACACACATGCAATGACACTGGTGGATCCATAGGTGGATTATGAAAAGAGCACACATGCAACGACACTGGTGGATCCATATGTGGTATGTGAAAGGAACACACATGCAATTACTCCGGTTGTTGTTAGTAAAAACAACACATATGCAATGACACTGGTGGATCCATCTGTGGTCTCTGAAGAGAACACACATTTCAATGACACTGATTGTTGTTAGTAAAAAGAGCACACATGCAATGAAACTGGTGGATCCATAGGTGGATTGTGAAAAGAACACACATGCAATGACACTGGTGGATATATATGTGGTATGTGAAAACAACACACATTTCAATGACTCTGGTTGTTGTTAGTAAAAAGAACACACATGTAATGACACTGGTGGATCCATGTGTTGTCTCTGAAGAGAACACACATGCAATGACACTGGTGGATCCATATGTGGTATGTGAAAAGAACACACACGCAATGACTCTGGTGGATCCATAGGTGGATTGTGAAAAGAACACACATGCAATGACACTGGTGGATCCATGTGTGGTCTTTGAAGAGAACGCACATTTCAATGACACTGGTGGATCCATGTGTGGTATGTGAAAAGAACACACATGAAATGACTCTGGTTGTTGTTAGTAAAAAGAACACACAAGCAATGACACTGGTGGATCCATACGTGGATTGTGAAGAGAGCACACAGGCAATGACTCTGGTTGTTTGATGACCCACAAGTATAGGGGGTGTATTGCAGTATTTTCGATAAGTAAGAGTGTCGAACCCAACGAGGAGTAGAAGGTGCTAGCTAGTGGTATGGATGAGGAATTCTCTGCAAATACTTAGCAAACGGATTTTTAGGGGTTTTCGGTAAAGCAAGTAAACAAAGTACGAGTAAATAAAAAGACAGTAGGAATGAATGCAGCACGTGGCCCAATCCTTTATGCAGCAAAGGACAAACCAGTTGTATTTATATAGATGACCAAACATTCTCGAGGACACATGGGAAGACTGTCGAGTGCTTTCACTTGATATAGTCAATTAATCTTCTTTAGCTTGCTAAGTGTTGTGTGGGTGAACCTGTGCTAATGTACCGCCCCATCCAAGACTAATACATACTTGTGATTATACCCCTTGCAAACATCCATAAGTACAAGAAAGTAATTAAGGTAGAATCCTAACCACAGCTTTAAACTCTAAGACCCTTACATCCCTTGTGCAATGGTTTCCTAACGGGGGTTCAGGTTTCTGTCACTCCGGCAACCCCTATGATTAGTAGCCAAATACACAATGCATTCCCCTAGGCTCATATAGGTGAAGTGTCATGTAGTCGACATTCACATGACACCACTAGAAGAAGTACACCACAACTTAAATAACAATCTATTGAATCTTTCTCAACACAACTCCACTACTAACAACAAGACTTCTCCCATGTACTCAAGAACAAAACGAACTACTCACAAGACATCATATGGATCATGATCAGAGATGGAATAATGATGTATAACAATCTGAACATAAACAATAATTCAATGGTTCACTCAATAGCATCAACTACAAAGATTAATCAACACCGGAAAAGTTTCCCTTATGAACTATGCAAGATTCAACGCAATTGTTACAGCAATATGGAGATGGTGATGAGGGTGCTGATGGTGATGATGGTGGTGATGATGATGATGATCCCGATGAAGTACAGCTTGATGGTGGTGTTGATGGCGACGATCTCCCCTCTCCGGGAAGGAATTCCCCCGGCAAAAATCTGTCTGTCGGAGAGATCTTTCTCTCTCGATGTTTTCTGCCCCGTAGAGGCGGCAGAATCTTTCTGTGGTCGCTCCCTGAGTCTTAGGGTTTCGTGGGGATGATATACGCCAGAGGGGAGAGGCTGGACTGGGCCAGGGCAGCCACACCACTCCTAGGCGCGGCCTAGGCCTGCCCGCGCCATGGGGTGGTGTGGGCCCCCTATGGCCCACCTCCACTTCATCTTCTAGCATCCTGAGTCTTCTGGAAAAATAGGATTTTCCGTATATTTTCCCAGATTTTCTGATCTTCGCGAATTTTGCCTCCAAACAACACCTTTTCCATCAGAATCCTGAATGCAGCGGTCCATGCTCCAAACGTCATCAACCATGCAAAAATAGATGAAATAACATAAGTATCACCTCTCAATACGAAATATATCAATGAATAATAGTGAATTAAGACACAGAATAGTGATGCAAAATGGACGTATCATTGTTGTTAGTGACAAGAGCACACATGCAATGACACTGGTGGATCCATAGGTGGATTGTGAAAAGAACACACATGTAATGACACTAGTGGATCCATATGTGGTATGTGAAAAGAACACACATGCAATGACTATGGTTGTTGTTAGTAAAAAGAACACACATGCAATGACACTGGTGTATCCATGTGTGGTCTCTAAAGAGAACACACATTTCAATGACTCTGGTTTTTGTTAGAAAAAATAACACACATGCAATGACACTGGTGGATCCATGTGTAGTCTCTGAAGAAAACACACATGCAATGACTCTGGTTGTTGTTAGTAAAAAGAGCACACATGCAATGACACTGGTGGATCCATAGGTGGATTGTGAAAAGAGCACACATGCAATGACACTGGTGGATCCATATGTGGTATGTGAAAAGAACACACATTTCAATGACTCTGGTTGTCGTTACTAAAAAGAACACACATGCAATGACACTGGTGGATCCATGTGTGGTCTCTGAAGAGAACACACATTTCAATGACACTAATGGATCCATATGTGGTATGTGAAAAGAACACACATGAAATGACTCTAGTTGTTGTTAGTAAAAAGAACACACATGCAATGACACTGGTGGATCGATAGGTGGATTGTGAAGAGAGCATACATCCAATGACACTGGTGGATCCATGTGTGGTCTCTGAAGAGAACACACATGCAATGACACTGGTGGATCCATATTTGGTATGTGAAAAGAACACACATGCAATGACTCTGGTGGATCCACAGGTGGTTTGTGAAAAGAACGCACATGCAATGACACTGGTGGATCCATGCGTGGTCTCTGAAGAGAACACACATTTCAATGACACTGGTGGATCCATGTGTGGTATGTGAAAAGATCACACATGAAATGACTCTGGTTGTTGTTAGTAAAAAGAACACACATGCAATGACACTGGTGGATCCATACGTGGATTGTGAAGAGAGCACACAGGCAATGACTCTGGTTGTTGTTAGTGAAAAGAACACACATGCAAAGACACTGGTGGATCCATAGGTGGATTGTGAAAAGAACACACATGCAATGACACTAGTGGATCCATATGTGGTATGTGAAAAGAACACACATGCAAAGACTATGGTTGTTGTTAGTTAAAAGAACACACATGCAATGACACTGGTGGATCCATAGATGGATTGTGAAGAGAGCACACATGGAATGACACTGGTGTATCCATGTGTGGTCTCTAAAGAGAACACACATTTCAATGACTCTAGTTTTTGTTAGTAAAAAGAACACACATGCAATGACACTGGTGGATCCATGTGTGGTCTCTGAAGAGAACACAATGCAATGACTCTGGTTGTTGTTAGTAAAAAGAGCACACATGCAATGACAGTGGTGGATCCATAGGTGGATTGTGAAAAGAGCACACATGCAATGACACTGGTGGATCCATATGTGGTATGTGAAAACAACACACGTTTCAATGACTCTGGTTGTCGTGACTAAAAAGAACACACATGCAATGACACTGGTGGATCCATGTGTGGTCTCTGAAGAGAACACACATTTTAATGACACTAATGGATGCACATGTGGTATGTGAAAAGAACACACATGAAATGACTCTAGTTGTTGTTAGTAAAAAGAACACACATGCAATAACACTGGTGGATCCATAGGTGGATTGTGAAGAGAGCATACATGCAATGACACTGGTGGATCCATGTGTGGTCTCTGAAGAGAACACACATGCAATGACACTGGTGGATCCATATGTGGTATGTGAAAAGAACACACATGCAATGACTCTGGTGGATCCATAGGTGGTTTGTGAAAAGAACGCACATGCAATGACACTGGTGGATCCATGTGTGGTCTCTAAAGAGAACACACATTTCAATGACACTGGTGGATCCATGTGTGGTATGTGAAAAGAACACACATGAAATGACTCTGGTTGTTCTTAGTAAAAAGAACACACATGCAATGACACTGGTGGATCCATACGTGGATTGTGAAGAGAGCACACAGGCAATGACTCTGGTTGTTGTTAGTGAAAAGAACACACATGCAAAGACACTGATGGATCCATAGGTGGATTGTGAAAAGAACACACATGCAATGACACTAGTGGATCCATATGTGGTATGTGAAAAGAACACACATGCAATGACTATAGTTGTTGTTAGTTAAAAGAACACACATGCAATGACACTGGTGGATCCGTAGATGGATTGTGAAGATAGCACACATGGAATGACACTGGTGTATCCATGTGTGGTCTCTAAAGATAACACACATTTCAATGTCTCTGGTTTTTGTTAGTAAAAAGAACACACATGCAATGACACTGGTGGACCCATGTGTGGTCTCTGAAGAGAACACAATGCAATGACTCTGGTTGTTGTTAGTAAAAAGAGCACACATGCAATGACACTGGTGGATCCATAAGTGGATTGTGAAAAGAGCACACATGCAATGACAATGGTGGATCCATATGTGGTATGTGAAAACAACACACATTTTAATAACTCTGGTTGTCGTTACTAAAAAGAACACACATGCAATGACACTGGTGGATCCATGTGTGGTCTCTGAAGAGAACACACATTTCAATGACACTAATGGATCCACATGTGGTATGTGAAAAGAACACACATGAAATGACTCTAATTGTTGTTAGTAAAAATAACACACATGCAATAACACTGGTGGATCCATATGTGGATTGTGAAGAGAGCATACATGCAATGACACTGGTGGATCCATGTGTGGTCTCTGAAGAGAACACACATGCAATGACACCGGTGGATCCATATGTGGTATGTGAAAAGAACACACATGCAATGACTCTGGTGGATCCACTGGTGGTTTGTGAAAAGAACGCACATGCAATGACACTAGTGGATCCATGCGTGGTGTCTGAAGAGAACACACATTTCAATGACAATGGTGGATCCATGTGTGGTTGTAGCGTCCCCAACCTTTAATAAGATTGAGTCCCCTGTGTTTACAATGCTAGTCCCTGGATCAATAGCTAGCATCCACAGTTCAGATGTAATATCAAGAAACAAAGGTCATAATACAACTTTATAACCAGGAATAAAATAATTTTATTACAACAAACATAGCTCATTGGCTATTTACATTACATTGCAGCGGAATAACTATAGTCATGGGTCCTTCATCTTCAAAGTGCCACAGGCAGATGTTGGTTGTAGACTTTGTAATCCTAATCAATCAATCTTCACTAAAATCAATCAAACCTACAACATTACAAGTTACAGCCACAAGGGTCAATACATTTGAATTGTATTGGCAAGTGATACTTTAGTAGTATAGTAGAGTTTATCATCTATATGCATTTTGGCTAAGTGGAGTTGAGGCTTGCATTGCTCAAAATAGAATTTTCCCTATCATTTTGAAAACACTAAGTTTTATTTGGCAAAAACTTTCCAAGACATCTACCAATCAAGACTGAAGATCCTCTCAAGGCATCTACCAATCAGAGACTGAAGATTTACTTGGCAGAAACAATTTTCTCAACCAATGATTGAAGATCCTCTCAAGGCATCTACCAATCAAAGATTGAAGAATTTCACACAACCCTTGTTCACCCACAAGTTTTAATTTAGAAATTGGAGTGATGAGATTCTTGATTGCTTCCATGTCTTGATGCTCAAATTGTCCTTTTCCAGGGACATGGCTAAGTACTTAGGTTTTACACTCTGCAGAGGTGGTGCACTTTACCCACAAGACTTGGTTTCCCAAGACAAAATCTTTCAGAAGCCTTCCCTTAGACCAACATGGACGCGTTCCAACCTATCAAACACTACCACCCACTGTCCATGTGGCTAAGTTCTTGCAACCTTTATGATCATGGCAGAGCCCATATTGCCAAGTGGTTGCACTTGAAGCTTCTCAACATTTGACAACTCAAATCTCTTTGTTTCCTGGGTGGCCATCCACAAGTGAGATACACAAGCCAAGTCCATGGCCTTGTGAACCACTCAACATAAACCATTCCTTCCATTCCACCCAGGTGATTCATTAACTTAGTTGTTTTATTAAACAAAACATAAGTCCATAGACTTAGAATAATTTTTTTTTCCATAGTGAATATATACCACCCAAGTTTTCTATTAGCTAGGCTAAGCTTGATAGTAATAGGATTCTTAACTAAGGAAAATCCTTCTAAGGATTTATCTACTAGGTTTTCCTATAGCAAGGTCTATACTTAGCTAAATAAAAACCATGCAAGTTTTACTTAGCAAAAACACTAATGCATAGTGAAAATAATGGGATAGATAGTATGAAGTATCACTTGCCTTTTTGGTAGAGGGTATAGGTTTACTCCTTGATCTTGCTAGTCTCACTCTTCTCTAACTTCACTACAAGTTAATCAAGCAAACACAAACTCAATCCACCAATCAAGCAAAACAACACACACATAAAAATAACAAAGTCAAGGTAATGCATGCAAGCATGCCAAGCTTTGCTTTGTTTGAAAAAGTGGTTCCTAGTGGGTCATAGTCATTTGGGTACATCTAAGTCATACATAAGCATGCAAAGGTTGGTTCTAATGTAGGGATGGTCTTCACTAGGCTTCTAACTTTGTAAGTTCCAAATTGGTCATTTACCAAAATGGCAAAGTCATTTGCAAATAGGGTCTCTATTAGATTCCTAAACTTTGTAAGATCCAAATTGGTCATTTACCAAAGTGGCAAAGTTGTTAGCAAAAGGTTTCACCTCAAAACCATTTCCATGACAAAGTGTCATTTTATGTGGTGTAGAAATATTTCTACTAGGGTATTAACCTATAGGTTTCACCAAATGAGTTGCTATTGCAAAACTTGGTGTTTTGGGTCAGTAGGTTTGGTCCAAGCATTTTCTCAAAGTTTTCTTTATGAAAGCATTTTCATAAACAAACAAATAGTTTTAGTTAGCTAGAAATGGACTAAACTAATTAATCCATCCTATTCTTTTCCAAAATCATTTTCCAAACTATGGGTTGGTTCCTAGGGTCAGTAAGGTCACAACAAACTAAATTGCAAAGGTTTTAACCCTAAAATCATTTTTAAATGATTTTTCTAATGTTAGCAAGCACACAAAAGAATCTGCAAAATCAAACAAGCTAACAGATACTATTTGCTAAACTAAGGGTAGGTTTGGCTAGGGCTTGTCTTGCTGATTCCAACGACATCAAATTTGTAAAATTTGGACGTGTGGATCAAAAGATACATGGGTTTGAAGTTTGCAAAAGTTTCTGTTTTCAAATCTGTTTTTTAAACAGATATGTGACACGCGGCGGGTTCTTACTGGTCGATACCGGTTCGGCCGGATCGAGTGCTGCGGAGCGTTGGATCTAGTCTAATCGTGCGGCACAGAGGACATACCCCTTCGCGACTAAGTGATCTAATCGTGTCCGATGGATCTGCATCTAACGGTCGCTGCTGGTTTGACCTAAAAGGAGCGGCGCTGCGGCGGCTGCTGGCGGCGGAGTGATCGGTCGATGACGGTGCCGGCGATACAGGAAGCGAGGGAGAGAGGAGAGATGCTCACCGGGCTCAGGGGGTCACGGTGATGCTCGGGGAAGTGCTGGCTTGACAAGGGGCGCTCAGGGTCAGGCATAATTGCTCGCCGGAGTAGAGGACGGCGACGGACGGCTCTGTCCACGGTTGAAGACGAGGCTGTGGTCCACGAGAAGACAAACGGCGGTCTGGGTTAGATGCAGGAGATCATGTCGGAGCTATGGGCGTGAACGAGAAGTGAAGGGGCGGTCTGGTCTTACCGGTGGAACTCGTCGGAGAGGAAGTAGACGGCGGTGCTCACTGTCGACGATGGAGGCGACGCTACGGTGCGAGCTAGGTCACGAGAACGACGGCGTTAGTTGCGGAAGAAGTCACTGGTCTTAGGCGCATCATCGAAAAGTAGAGGGGCGGCTGGAAGCTACCTGTGGAGTTCGCCGGAGTTGGAGCGGACGGCGGTGTTGCTCAGAGCTTGTTGCAGGCGTTGCTCTGGGGCGCCCGCGGTTGAGTGGGTGGTGTGGATAGATGCGTCTGGAAGTGAGGAAGCGGCTAGGTTGCTTAGGAAGGCAAGGGGCAGTGGGGTTTCGTCGGAATTGCTCGGAGACGGTGGTCGGAGCTGCGGCGGTACAGAGAGAAATGGAGGCAGCCTGGTGGCTCCGGGGAAGCGGGGTTTGAGGGGAAATGTAGAGGAGAGGGAGGTGATTTAACGAGCGTGGACGCGGTGAGTAATTAACGCGGCGTTAAAGCGAAATCAAGCGCGAGAAATCAAGGCAGAAACGGCAGCGCTGTGAGGGGGAGACGGGGTCGCGGGGAGGACGATGAACAGCTGTCGGTGGGGTCCTCTGGTCAGTGGGAAAAGAAAGGAAGGAGGGGTCCACGGGTCATTCACTCAGTGGGTTTCTTTCTTGGTGCAGAAAAACGGTTCGGGGAGAGGAATAAGAGGAGGTGGGGTCTGATGTCAGCGAGTGAGGGAGAGGGAGAAGTGGGTCCGGGCTGTCATTGGTTCTGTGGGTCAACTAATTGGTGCCAAACGTTTTCTTCGGGGAAAAGAATCTGGGTTGGACTGGGCCTATTGGGCTGGGTCTGTTTTCCTATTTTTTTCTGTCTAAACCTTTTTCCTTTTCTATTTCTATTTTCTGTTTTGCAATTCAAACAAATTCAAACAAACACTCAACTTTACTTTGAATTTGGTTCTGTTTTTCAACATATTCCAAATCTCAAAACGAAATATTATTTTTATTTAATTTAGGATCCATTTAATAATTAAATAAATGGATCTTTAGTTATTAGGGTTTGATTTATTTAATAAAATTTCCATTTGAAATCCAATTATTTTCAAAACCAAACCAGAAGGTTTAATTTGAAACATAAAAGAATACTTGGAAACTTATTTAAATAAATAAATAAGTTTTGGTGTTTTAATTAAAATGGGAAAGCCTTTACTTGAATAAAATTGGATATTTAAATCCTTATTATTTTATTTAAATAATTCTTTACTCATTTTAATCAAAGCAAAACCTTTTAATAAAAGATTTCAAAGTAGTAATAAAATACTTGGTGTTCATTTAAAATGGGAAAAGCTTTTACTTAAATAAAATTGGATATTTAAATCCTTTATTTTATTTAAATAAACCTTTACTCATTTTATCAAAACAAAATATTTTATTTCAAAAGTTTGGCCAAAATTAATTTGGCTTATCTTTCCATTTGAAACCAAAGTCTTTTATTAAAAGATCTAAAACAATGTTCCCAAAACAATTTATTTTTAATCCCTTTAGGATTATTTGTTCACCAAAGGGTATGGGTTTTAGATGAGGCTTTAAAGGCTTTGGAAATTCAATTTCCTTATCTTATTATACTCCTAAGATTTTGCTTATGGTTCCAAACTAAGTGAAACCAACTTCTAAGGTCTTTCTTGATCTTTTGAGAAAGTTTGTTGATCAACTTTGGTATGGATCAAATCCATAGATTTGGAGATACTTTGGAAATTGATTTCCTTCCATTAGGGCTTAGGTTTTTGGATGTATTTTCAGATTTCCAGATACATTCATTGAGGAATGCATTTCCCTTGAATTGGATTTTTTGTTGAATTCAAACTTTGACCAAAGTTTGTTCAGGATGGGATTTTTAAGTCTCCTTTTAGAAACAAAAGTTTCTTTTCACCCTGATTTTCATCAAAAGTTTATTTTGTTTAATTTATTTTTCACATTACAAGATTTGGAAAATCTTGGGATGTGACAGTGGTATGTGAAAAGAACACACATGAAATGACTCTGGTAGTTGTTACAAAAAAGAACACACATGCAATGACATTGGTGGATCCATAGGTGGATTGTGAAGAGAGAACACATGCAATGACTCTGGTTGTTAGTGAAAAGACGACACATGCAATGACACTGGTGGATCCATATGTGTTATGTGAAAAGAACACACATGCAATGACTATGGTTGTTGTTAGTATAAAGAACACACATGCAATGACACTGGTGGATCCATAGGTGGATTGTGAAGAGAGCACACATGCAATGACACTGTTGGATCCATGTGTGGTCTAAGGAGAACAGACATTTCAATGACTCTGGTTTTTGTTAGTAAAAACAACACACATGCAATGACACTGGTGGATCCATGTGTGGTCTCTGAAGGGAACACACATGCAATGACTCTGGTTGTTGTTAGTAAAAAGAGCACATATGCAATGATCTTGGTGGATCCATAGGTGGATTGTGAAAAGAGCACACATGCAATGACACTGGTGGATCCATATGTGGTATGTGAAAAGAACACACATTTCAATGACTCTGGTTGTTAGTAAAAAGAACACACATGCAATGACACTGGTGGATCCATGTGGTCTCTGAAGAGAACACACATTTCAATGACACTGGTGGATCCATATGTGGTATGTGAAAGAACACACATGAAATGACTCTAGTTGTTGTTAGTAAAAAGAACACACATGCAATGACGCTGGTGGATCCATAGGCAGATTGTGAAGAGAGCATACATGCAATGACACTGGTGGATCCATATGTGGTATGTGAAAATAACACACATGCAATGACTCTGGTTGTTGTTAGTAAAAAGAACACACATGCAATGACACTGGTGGATCCATGTGTGGTCTCTGAAGAGAACACACATTTCAATGACTCTGGTGGTTGTTAGTAAAAAGAACACACATGCAATGACACTGGTGGATCTATATGTGGTATGTGAAAAGAACACACATTTCAATGACTCTGGTTGTTGTTAGTAAAAAGAACACACATGCAATGACACTGGTGGATCCATAGGTGGATTGTGAAAAGAGCACACATGCAATGACACTGGTGGATCGATATGTGGTATGTGAAAAGAACACACATGCAATGACTCTGGTTGTTGTTAGTAAAAAGAACACACATGCAATGACACTGGTGGATCCATAGGTGGATTGTGAAAAGAGCACACATGCAATGACACTGGTGGATCCATATGTGGTATGTGAAAAGAACACACATGTAATTACTCCGGTTGTTGTTAGTAAAAAGAACACACATGCAATGACACTGGTGGATCCATGTGTGGTCTCTGAAGAGAACACACATTTCAATGACACTGATTGTTGTTAGTAAAAAGAGCACACATGCAATGACACTGGTGGATCCATAGGTGGATTGTGAAAAGAACACACATGCAATGACACTCGTGGATATATATGTGGTATGTGAAAAGAGCACACATTTCAATGACTCTGGTTGTTGTTAGTAAAAAGAACACACATGCAATGACACTGGTGGATCCATGTGTTGTATCTGAAGAGAACACACATGCAATGACACTGGTGGATCCATATGTGGTATGTGAAAAGAACACACATGCAATGACTCTGGTGGATCCATAGGTGGATTGTGAAAAGAACACACATGCAATGACACTGGTGGATCCATGTGTGGTCTCTGAAGAGAACACACATTTCAATGACACTAGTGGATCCATGTGTGGTATGTGAAAAGAACACACATGAAATGACTCTGGCTGTTGTTAGTAAAAAGAACACACATGCAATGACACTGGTGGATCCATACGTGGATTGTGAAGAGAGCACACAGGCAATGACTCTGGTTGTTGTTAGTGAAAAGAACACACATGCAATGACACTGGTGGATCCATAGGTGCATTGTGAAGAGAGCTGATACGTCCAAAATGTATCTACTTTCCCGAACACTTTTGCTATTGTTTCTCCTCTATACTTGTGTTATTTGGATGCAACTAATGTGAACTGACGCTGTTTTCAGTAGAATTGCCTTGGTGTCTACTTTTTGTGCAGAAAATCAACTATCAGGAAAAATCCCGGAAAATATGCCAAAATCATATTTCACCCGAAGACTCGAGGAGCCAGAATACGAGACGGAGAAGAGCCCTGGGCTGGCCACACCACCTGGTGGCGCGGGCCAGGCCAGGCCGCGCCAGGGGGTGGTTTGGCCCCCCCAGGCACCCCCTCGGCCTCTCTCTTCGCCTATAAGGAGCTTTCTGACCTAAAAATTTCGGGGGGTTCGACGTTTTTCTAGAAGGAGTTCCGCTTCGCCGCCACCACCAGATTCCATGAAACAGCACAAGAAACTCCGTTCTGGCACCCTGCCGGGTGATGCACTCGACTTTCAACATAGAGCTCGTTGGGAACCCCAAGAGGAAGGTATGATGAGCACAACAGTAAGTTTTCCCTCAGTTATGAAACCAAGGTTTAATCGAACTAGTAGGAGCAAGGAAAGACCCCAAAGGTGTTACTAGCTGAGCTTTGGCAGGGCGCACTACCGGTGCTAGTAGCAACGTGCAGACCTGCACAACACAACCACAGAACTTTGTCCCCAACTTGCGATGAGGTTGTCAATCTCACCGTGTTTTGCGGAAAACAAAGGATTAAACGTATCGAATGGAAAGAAGTAAAAGTTTGCAGAAAGTAAACACAAAGCAGAAACAGTTTATAGATTGTATGTAAAGAAAAAGGACCGGGATCCATAGTTCACTAGAGGTGGCTCTCCTTAGATAGATAACATGCTGGGTGAACAAATTACAGCGGGGCAATTGACAAACACCGAGAAAGCAATACATGCATATACTAATCATCTTGACTCCTTTGAGACTTGATTGGGTATTACAACATAATACATAGACCGCCATCCAACTGCATCTATGACTAATAATCCACCTTCAGGTTATCATCCGAACCCCCTCCAGTATTAAGTTGCAAGCAACTGATTTTTGCTTTACGAACTGCGTGTAAAGTAAACAATACAATTGTTCTATGAACAAAGGATCGTTGTTTTCTCCCTAGTAGCAACACCACATCTAGTACCTTAGAGATTTCTGTCACTTCCCCAGATTACCAGAGGCATGAACCCACTATCGAGCATAAATACTAACTCTTGGAGTTGCTAGCATCTACTTGGCCAAGATAGCCACTAACAACGAAAAGCATGCAAGATCTCAAATAACAAAGACATGATAGAATCAATAATCAATCTGAAATAGCATCTCAATATCCATCGGATCCCCGAAAACACAACATGTATGAATTACAAATAGATGATCTTGATCATGAACGGATCTCACAAGATCTAAACATGAAAGCACAAAGGAGGAGAAACCAGCCATCTAGCTACTACATGGATCCATAGTCCAAGGATGAACTACTCATGCATCACACCGGAGGCTTGCATGGTGATGAATAAGGCCTCCAGGGTGAATTCCCCTCTCCGGCAGAGTGCCGGGAAGAGCTTCAGATCCCTCCCAATCTAGGGATGGAGATGACGGCAGCTACAGAATCTTTCGTGGATTTTTGATCGGGTACCTAGGGTTTTCGTCCCGAGGGAAACTTATAGGCGGAAGGAGAGGCCGAGGGGGTGCTGGGGTCGGCCAGACCACCCCCTGGCGCAGGCCAAGCCTGGCCATGCAGCCAGGTGGTTTGGCTGGCCCCTGGCCCCTCTCCGTCTCGTATTCTGGCACTTGATCCCTCCCGGAAAAATAGGCACTTTGGCTTTTGTCCCGTCCAATTCCGAGAATATTCATTTTCTGACTTTCCTGGAACCAAAAACAGCAGAAAACAGGCAGCTGGCACTGTGGCTCTTGTTAATAGTTTAGTCCAAGAAATCATATGAAAAGTACTCCAAAGTTGGAACAAAACACAAGAAAGTGGATAAAACCAAGCATGGAACATCAAAAATTATAGATACATTTGCAATGTATCAACATCCCCAAGCTTAACTCCTCCTCGTCCTCGAGTAGGTAAGTGATAGAAAGAAATAATTTTTGAGGTGACATGCACCATCAAAGACTTGATCAAAGTATTTGCAAAACATCAAAGCTGGGATCAAAGTACTTCAATAATAACATGAAAGACAAATTTCTAGCAATAAGCAAAGAGATTATGATGCAACATGAAAAGGCACAAACAAAAGATTCATGAATAAAAATGCTTTGCAAGACGTTTGTTTGTTTCACATAAAGAAAACATAGCATAATAGTATTCAGCTTGTCCCTCAATAGAGTAGCAAATATAAATGCATAGGACACCTTCAAAGTTCATACGAGTGACTAGATACAATAGTTTAAAACAAGCAATATCAAGTTATGCCTCAATCAACTAGTCTTGGGACAATGCACATAGAACTAAGAATGGCCACTATGCTCTCAAAGTAGGTGCATAAAGTTAGAAGGTGGAGACTCAATATAATGGTGGAAGAAAAACCTTTTGTAAAAGGAAGTAGGGATTCAAGTCTCATAAAGAGCTTCCAGAAATTATGGTACTTATAGCTTTCAGCTCTCATTGCCCCTATCATAAGCATCTTGAAGGTGATTAAGGTTAAAGTGACACAACTAAGAGGATATGCTTGACAAGTTATAAACCGAAATCTCATGCCCCTTACTTATGAAGACCGATCCTTATGCTACTCAACTTCAGTCACGAGTAAGCTCTTGTCATTGTAAGTATATGTGTATCATTAAGAACTGCCAACGGGGTACCCCTTGCATATGATACGGGAGCTTTCCCATAATCAAAATGACAAGGCAAGCAGACAATGAGCATCTCAGCGATCTTTTTATTTGCTATTTGCATAGGTTTTTATTGAGGATGCTTCATAGAGTGCTCATTATGGTGATGCTGCAAGTTTCCACCATGATTAGGCATGGCTTAGACTAGCGGCCCAGGCGTTTCTCTAACACATATACAAACTCCATGATCTTACAAGTACCACTTTTATTTCACACCGCCGGGATCCGTAAGCAAAAGAACATGATATCAACGGGGTACAAAGTACAAGTGCAATGTTGAAAGCGTTCCCCATGAAACATGGTTCTGCTAATTTCAACTTATAAAGCGCAAGCATATACGCAACAAAGAAGGACCCATTGGTTCAAGTTTATTAGAGGCAATAAAGTAAAGTGTGGCATCAAGTTCGTGAGAGCTTTAATCACTAGTTTTCTCATAACAAGTGGAAGGTAAACAAAAGCATGAATGTACTTGGAATATCATAAGCTAGTAGGTAGGTATGGTGGACTCTTTGGAAAAACTTGGTTTAGGGAGTTGGATGCATGAGTGGAACTCATACTTTGTTGTGGAGGCTAGCAAAAGACTGGGAGCGACAAACTAAGAGAGCAATAATGCCCATAATCATGTAGAGCGACAAAACATCATTGATCAAAGCATAAAGTGATACTACAAGTTGAAAAATAAAGGATCATAAAGGCTATGGTGACTTTTGGTAGTCATAACATGGTGTGAGCATGTGCCAAGTCAACCCAAATAAAGCATCAAAGGAGAATACCACTATACTATGCTTTAATATGCTAAAGCAACACATGATTCATCCAAGGCACATTAAGCAATCTCAATTGTTTATAACAAGTCATGCTATAGCAAAGAATACTAAGAATAAAGCCAAAAAAATATCAAGCATGGCATGATAAAGCATAGCCACAGTAAAAAATGAGCTCTTTTTACCACATAAGTATGAACTTTCCTACTCTTTTCCAAACCAAACCAAACTATTTGCAAACCAATGTATGAAAGAGGGGGTCCAACCAACTTATTCATAAAACTAATAAAACCAAGCAAACTAAAAACAAAAACAAAAACAAAAAAGAAGACGCTCCAAGAAAAACACAACTGTGTATGAAACAATAAAAATGAAGCGTTTGGAAGAAACCTAGGATTTTTATTGATGAAGAAGGGGATGCCTTGGGCATCCCCAAGCTTTGACGCTTGCACTTCTTGGATATTTATTGGGGTCACATGCGTGGAATCCCCAAGCTTGAGCTTTAGTCCATCCTTCATCTCATTACTCATTCCTTCTATACACCTGGAAATTTTCCTTCATACAAAACTTCACACAATCTCATTAGCAACATTAGTGCACTTAAGATAAATAAATCTAAAGGTTCAGTACTAACACCAAATAAACTTCCATTAGAACACTAGATACTGTAGAACTTCCCTCAAAAAGCTCAATTACCCAAAGGAACTCAAGAAGGAACTAACAAGAAGCAAATGCAGAAAATGGCAGAAATCTGTCAAAACAGACCAGCAGGTAAAGACGAATTTTTTCGAAGACCTTCTGTTGCTCAAATCAAAAAGTGTTGAACTAACTAAAGTTAGATAACAACTTGGGGCAGAAGAACAAAACATTACAGCTCAATACTACGTACAGAACTCTCTCAGGAATTTTTACGGTGAAGCACAGAAATCTGTTTCGGGACAGCAACTTTCCCAATCATTACTTCACTCTCATTAGAGGTTACTCTTGGCTCAAAAAGCAAATAAAAAGGATAAGGAGAGGTTATTACAGAGGTAATAACTTCCAAGACTCATCTAAAACTCTTGGGTTATCTCCCAACAAGTACTTTTCTTTAACGCCTTTAAGTTAGGCATAAGAAGCAAAGAAAGAATCAAATGTTCTCAAATGAAGAAGCATTAAGACCAAATTTCTTGCCCTTACCTCTCTTATTTTTATTCTTAACCTTTGGGAAAATGTGATTGTTTGGTGGAGAAGAAAGGTGCATGGTCCCCTTTCCCACATCTATTATTGCTCCAAGGAGTTCTAATAGGGACCTTCCAAGTGTAATTTGTCCTTTTCATGCACATCCAATAACAAGATAATCAGTAGAAATTATTTTCCCGAGGATCTTTGTAAACACTCCTTCAGCTATTCCAATAGGTAATATGGTAGCATTATTAGCAAGAGATATTTCTCTTCCTCCTTCAGTAAGCCCCCAAAGATTCAAAGATTCATAAATATCTTTGGGCATAAGACAAAATTCAGACATGATATCGCAGCGGGCTTGAAAAGTTTCAGTGTTTATCTCAATCTTTACTGTAGGGAGCCACTTGGATGGTTCAGAATTTATTGGAACATAATTGTGATGCTCCCTAAGCGTATTATAGCAACTTTATAAGCTAGTAGTGCTAGCCTCAAGAGTGTTCAACCTAGCAAATATTTTTGTGAAAGAAATATCAGTTTGGCTAGGCATAGTGTAAGTGAGGATCAATTTCTTTATAGCATTAATGGCATCATCCTCATTACATTGGAGGAAATCTCCTCCCACAATAGCATCTAAAGCATATCTATATCAAAGAGCAATCCCAAGGTAAAAACTGCTAAGGAACAAGCCTTGAATCATTTTAGGCTCAGTCTTTTCATGTAGATCAGAGATTCTAGACCATGCTTCCTTAAAAACTTTCCTCAATTCCTTGTTTAAAAGTGAAAATCATTTCCTTGGGTGACATAGTGATTGGAGCAAGGCTAGACATAGTGGCAACTCAAGATACGAACTAAATTTTTTTGTGTTTTCACAATAAGAAAGCAAACAAGTAAAACTAATATTTTTGTGTTTTTGAAGAACAAAACAAGCAAGCAAAGCAAAAAAGAAACTAAGCAAAACAAAAACAACAAAGTAAAGAGATTGGTTATGAGGGGCTCCCCTTGTGAATATGTCCTTGACTCCCCGGCAACGGCGCTAGAAAACCTTGATGGTGTGTAGTTGACGTGGGAGTTTCTTCTTCTTCGTTCCCCGGCAACGGCGCCAGAAAAGATCTTGATGCACTCGACTTTCAACGTAGAGCTCGTTGGGAACCCCAAGAGGAAGGTATGATGAGCACAGCAGTAAGTTTTCCCTCAGTTATGAAACCAAGGTTTAATCGAACCAGTAGGAGCAAGGAAACAACCCAAAGGTGTTACTAACTGAGCTTTGGCAGGGCGCACTACCGGTGCTAGTAGCAACGTGGAGACCTGCACTACACAACCACAAAACTTTGTCCCCAACTTGCGATGAGGTTGTCAATCTCACCGTGTTTTGCGGAAAACAAAGGATTAAACGTATCGAACGGAAAGAAGTAAAAGTTTGCAGAAAGTAAACACGGAGCAGAAATAGTTTATAGATCGTATGTAAAGAAAAAGGACCAGGATCCATAGTTCACTAGAGGTGGCTCTCCTTAGATAGATAACATGCTGGGTGAACAAATTACAACGGGGCAATTGACAAACACCGAGAAAGCAATACATGCATATACTAATCATCTTGACTCCTTTGAGACTTGATTGGGCATTACAACATAATACATAAACCGCCATCTAACTGCATCTACGACTAATAATCCACCTTCAGGTTATCATCCGAACCCCCTCCAGTATTAAGTTGCAAGCAACAGATTATTGCTTTATGAACTGCGTGTAAAGTAAACAATACAATTGTTCTATGAACAAAGGATCGTTGTTTTCTCCCTAGTAGCAACAGCACATCTAGTACCTTAGAGATTTCTGTCACTTCCCCAGATTACCAGAGGCATGAACCCACTATCGAGCATAAATACTAACTCTTGGAGTTGCTAGCATCTACTTGGCCAAGATAGCTACTAACAACGGAAAGCATGCAAGATCTCAAATAACAAAGACATGATAGAATCAATAATCAATCTGAAATAGCATCTCAATATCCATCGGATCCCCGCAAACACAACATGTATGAATTACAAATAGATGATCTTGATCATGAACGGAGCTCACAAGATCTAAACATGAAAGTACAAAGGAGGAGAAACCAGCCATCTAGCTACCACATGGATCCGTAGTCCAAGGATGAACTACTCACGCATCACACCGGAGGCTTGCATGGTGATGAAGAAAGCCTGCAGGGTGAATTCCCCTCTCCTGCAGGGTGCCGGGAAGAGTTTCAGATCCCTCCCGATCTAGGGATGGAGATGATGGCGGCTACAGACTCTTTCATGGATTTTTGATCGGGTACCTAGGGTTTTTGTCTCGAGGGCAACTTATAGGCGGAAGTAGAGGTCGAGGGGGTGCTGGGGTCGGCCAGACCACCCCCTGGCGCGGGCCAAGCCTGGCCACGTGCCCAGGTGGTGTGGCCGGCCCCTGGCACCTCTCCGTCTCGTATTCTGGCACTTGATCCCTCCCGGAAAAATAGGAACTTTGGCTTTTGTCCCGTCCAATTCCGAGAATATTCATTTTCTGACTTTCCTGGAACCAAAAATAGCAGAAAACAGGCAGCTGGCACTGTGGCTCTTGTTAATAGGTTAGTCCAAGAAATCATATGAAAAGTACTCCAAAGTTTGAACAAAACACAAGAAAGTGGATAAAACCAAGCATGGAACATCAAAAATTATAGATACATTTGCAATGTATCACGGGGACGGGGAATTGGAGGAGATCATCGCCATCATCATCACCATCGCTTCTCCATCGACCATCCATGTTTCCCCCATCTATGAGTGAGTAATCCCCCGCTGTAGGCTATGGGGATGGTAGGGATTGGATGAGATCGTTCATGTAATGGCATCAGATTGTTAGGGCATGGTGCCTAGTATCTTTTATTAGTGCTTTATGACTTTGTTGCGACTTGTTGTGCTTAATGCTTGTCACTAGGGCCCGAGTGCCATGATTTCAGATCTGAATGTATTATTGATTCATTATGATAGTATTGTTCTTGGTCTTGTCTACAAGTTGTTTACACACATTGTTATCCGGAACCTATGGCCCCGAAGTGATAGAAATCAGGATAACCGGAAGGGAAAGGCTTTGATGTGAGGATCACATGTGTTCACGGAGTGTTAATGCTTTGCTCCGGTGCTCTATTAAAAGGAGCACCTTAATTGCCAGTAGTTCCCTAGAGGCCCCGCTGCAAACAGGCTGGCAGGACAAAAGATGTTGTGCAAGTTCTCATTGCGAGCACGTATGACTATATATGGAACACATGCCTAGGATTGTCTAGTACTTGGGTGCTTTATCTTATTTATCTGCAATTGCCCTATGTTTTGATTGCTATGTGAATTGTCTTGTCCATGCAATGCCCGTCCATCCATCCCTATGCCTACCGCACTCGAATCCCACTGTTTACTGCTTTTGTTACTACTGTCTTTGCTTTGCTACTGCTGTTACTTTGCCATTCCTACTACAAAACTGTTGCTACTGATAAACTACTGTGAGCAAGATTGTTTCCAGGTTTAGCTGAATTGACAACTCAGTTGTTAAGGCTTATAAATATTCTTTGGCTCCCCTTGTGTCGAATCAATAAATTGGGTTTCACTTCCCTCGAAAATACTGCGATACACCCCCTATACTTGTGGGTCATCAAGACTATTTTCTGGCGCCGTTGCCGAGGAGCATAGCTTTATTTATCCAGTTCACTTGGATTCTCTATTGTTCGCTGCTATCCATCCATCATGGGTAAGTCTCGTGATGGGAAGGTTCCTATTTTACCATCCACTACAAGAAGAGGTACGGTTCTAAACACCTCCGCTGCTCTTGATTCACCTTCTGTTATAAGTAAGCTCGTTACACCACCACATACACATGCTACACACACTGCTACTACTGCTGAATCTGAAACTTCTGATACTTATGATGCTGCTTCTACTGTGCTTGATAAGAGTGGTTCATTAGGTCCTTTCCTAGATGCTACGATTGCTAGAACTATAGCTGGAAATACTGAAACTCCTAATGAAGACACTACCACACCTGTTAGCTCACCTGAGTCTAGTGAGAGTTATGATATTGAAGAAGATTATGTTGAGATGACCGATGAGTTTACTAAAGAATGTAAGAATACCCATGATAGGAGCGCTGTTAAGAGTCTCCTTGAGAGGCATACTATTAGACCCAAATTATCTCCTGCTGCTAAGTTTGCTGCTTCTCCCATAAACATTATAGATGAAGATTATGATTTCTCTCTCGATCTATCTTACATAGCTATTGTCGAGAAGGAACCTTTTTGTGGGACTAAGAATGAAAGTGTGGTAGCACATATGAATGAACTTTCTACCATGAGTGGCTTGTTTTTTGATGATATTAAGATGCGTACTTACTTTGTTGCTAAGATTTTTCCCTTTTCACTGAAAGGAGAAGCTAAAACTTGGTTTAATAATTTACCTCCTGATTCTATTGATAACCCTGAGTGTTTGATTAGTACTTTCCTGTAGAAATATTTTCCTCCTAGTGCTAGACATGCTATTTTGCAGGAACTTTTTGATTTTAAACAGGGAGAAAAAGAGGTATTGCCTGAATCTTGGGCAAGGTTTTGTGCTTTGATTCATGCACAGGCTGGAAGTCCATTACCTAAGAATGAGCTTCTTGATATATTTTATAATGGACTAACCGAGGAATCTAGGACATACCTAGATAGTTGTGCTGATTGTGTTTTCAGGAATAGGACTCCTAAGGAAGCTGAGGAATTAATGGCTAAAATAAGCAAGAATTATGAAGATTGGACTCCTCCTAAACAAGCTATACCTGAAGTAATTGTACCTGAACCATCTATTCCTAAGCCTATTCCAACATCAAAGAAGAGGGGAGTTATTGAATTAAATGATGAAGTGATGAAGGAAGCTAAGAAATGTCTTAAGGAGAAGGGAATTAAAGCTGCAGATGTCAAGAATTTACCTCCTATAGAAGAATTTTGTAAGCCTATTCCCTATTCATCCACTATTGAGGTACACTCTCCTCTCTCCAACACTTTGATGAAGGTGATATCCCTTACTCTAAACCTCCTGATCAATGCTTAGAAGAATTTGATATCTTTATTCTTAAGCAAGATAACTTTAATAAAAGGGTGCAAAATCATCTAATGGAAAACACTAGAGCTATTGTTGAGTTGAAAGATATTGTGGAAAGAACCTCCAATGATGTTAAAATGATTATTAAACACTTTCAAATGGTTCAAACTCAAATAGATCAACTTGTTAAAGTGCAAAACGACTTGCTAGTTAATGCTGCTAAAGAAAAACATGCTTATGAAATTAGAACTAGAAGTGGTGCTGCTACCCAGAATCCTCTATATCCTGAGGGGCATCCCAAAAGAATTGAGCAGGATTCTCAACAAGCTAAAAATAGTGGTTCTACTCGTAAGAAAAGGAAAAAGAAACATAAAACTGTTGTAGAACCCTCTGAACCTGCTATAGATCCTAATAGTATATCTATCTCTGATGCTGAAACTAAAAGTGGTAATGAAGAAAATGAAGTGCCTAATAAGAAAAAGTTGAAGAAGAACCTGAAAACCACACTAAGACTACTAAATACACCAAAGAAGATTTTATTGCTAAGAAACATGGTAGTGAAAGAGAACCTTGGGTCCAAAAACCTATGCCTTTCCCTGATAAGAAACACAAGTCAAAAGAAGATGAACACTATAATAAGTTTTGTGAGTGGGTGAAGCCTTTATTCTTGCAAATTCCTTTGACTGATGCTATTAAATTGCCTCCTTACTCAAAGTATATGAAGGACATTGTCTCGAATAAAAGGAAGATCCCTAATGAAGAAATTTCTACTTTGCTTGCTAATTATTCCTTCAATGGTAAGGTTCCTAAGAAACTTGGAGACCCAGGGATTCCAACTATCTCTTGCTCTATTAAGAACAGTTATGTTAGAACTGCTTTGTGTGATTTGGGAGTTGGAGTTAGTGTTATGCCTTTCTCTCTCTATAAGAGGCTTCAACTTGAAAAATTGATTCCAACTGATATATGTTTGCAAATGGCTAATAAATCTACCACTATTCCTGTGGGTATATGTGAGAATGTACCAGTTCAGGTGGCTCACAATTGCTTGATATTAACTGATTTTGTTGTGCTTGAAATGCCTGAAGATGATAATGTGTCTATTATTCTTGGGAGACCTTTTCCTAATACTGCAGGAGCTGTTATTAATTGTAATCAAGGAAATGTGACCTTCAATGTTAATGACAAGGAACATACTGTCTATTTCCCCAAGAAGATGGAAAGGACTTATGGCTTGAATTCAATTGAACATGTTGAAGGCATTCAAGTTGGAGAAATATATTGTCCCATACCAAAAGAAAAATTTGAAACTATTATGCTTGGGACCATTGCTATCAAGGTTGAGGTAACATAATCACTAGTGGAGTACAAAGTTTTGTCTCATATGCAATTGTTTTGGTAGCAAGACTTGATCAACCTTGCTAACAAAAGGATTCCATTGAACAAAACAATGTTTTCATTATGATTATCTCCGTTTATTTCTATCCTTTGCATTTTAGTTTTTGCTTTCGTCTAGTTTTCTTTGTGTTGTTAGTTGCTTGCATGCTAGAACATCTGTAGTTCTAGCCTTGTTTTGTCTTTGCATGTGTTTCCAAAAGAAAAAAATATGTCTGTCAGAAAAATCATTTTTCTATTTCTAAAAAAAGCCCAAAAATAAAGTGTCTCGAAAAATTCCAGAAAATTCATATTAAATTTTTACATGAAAAAAGGGGCAGAGGAGTACCTGGTAGGTGCCAGGGGCCCACCAGGCAGGCACACCATGTGGTGGCGCGGCCAGCCCTGGGTGGCGCCATGCCCTGGTGTGGGCCACCCCTGGCCCCCCACTACTTCTCTGACCTGCCACTTTCTTCTCTCTCCCGAGTAACCTCCAGTTCATAGCTCAAAATCGCGTTCTTTCTGTGCTTGCTCTCGATTTCTTTGATCTCCTTGCTCAGCCCATCTTTCTTGCTGAAATTTGGAGCATTTGTTCCTTGGTATGTGACTCCTCCCCTTGTCCAAGTAGATTTGTGTTTAGTGGATTATATGTTGAGTATTTTGCTGCTGTAGGTGACTGGTTATGAGAGCTTGTAAGCTTGTTTGATGCTTAGAGATGTAGTTTTGATGCATGTTTAGGCCTCTTGCAAGTCCCTATGAGTAGAATCCTTCATTATGTTTACTTTGCAATCACTTGTTTAATAGGTGTTTAAATTTCAGAATACCAAGCATGAACAACCATACTTTTGGAGAGATATTTGAGAGTGATGCACCTAGGAGGTCGAGGCCCTCAAGAACAGCCTCTCAAGCTAGGCCATCATACAATGAATATCTCATTGCAACTCGTACTGGCAGTGAAAGGGATGATGGGGATGCTCACCCATCCTCTTTTCCTTGTTTTACTTTCTTATAAGCTGCAAGTATTCTTGATGATTTCTTGCTACTAATTGAGAGGGTTAGTTTGACCTCATATATGCAAGATGAGAGTGCACAATACGCTATGCTCACCAAAACTTTTGTTGAGAGCTTCACGTTTACTAACACACCCTATCAGTCTACTGTCTCTTTTAAAATCTATGATCTGCCCTTCACCATGCCTTTGGAGAGATTTTGCAGTATTGTAGGTGTGCGTATGACAGGGACCGTGAAGAAAATTCAAGGGCGACCCACTGATTTGTTGGAGCTTTACCGAGGGGTGACCAATGATGATGACCGCGTGGCGCAGCGCGGAAAGATAAGAAATATCCAACTCCCTGCTCTTAGATACTTTGCATATTATCTCGCTACTAGTGTACTGGGTAGGGAGAACACTAGTAATATCTCCAACTATCATTTAGCATTCCTTGCTGCTGCGCTCAACAATGATACTCGGTAGAATCTTGGCTCGCTTATTGCTCGCCGCCTAGCTGCTAGGGGGCCTATCTATGGGGGCATCATTGCCTCGCGTGTAGTCAATGCATTAGGTCTTATAGTGGATCCCGATGATGCTATGCTGGCACCACAGAGGCTTGACCTTGTTGCCATGAAAACTCACCATTTTGTCACTGCTACCTCTGATTTGAACAATCTAGTATATAGGATGCTTTTCACTGACGGGGATGAAAGGGAGATCCTTTTGCCATAGCCTGCTTTGTTTAGTGTTGACAGGAGACCATGGTCCCGCTCCAAGGAGGAGGTGGACGAGCAGCT
The DNA here is from genome assembly GCA_916181665.1 of Avena sativa. Taxonomy (NCBI): domain Eukaryota; kingdom Viridiplantae; phylum Streptophyta; class Magnoliopsida; order Poales; family Poaceae; genus Avena; species Avena sativa. The sequence continues at coordinate 162,118,416 of OV702290.1, forward strand.
TTGCTTGTTGGGTTTCCACGAGCAACACCAGGAGGATGCGCCCCCTATGATTACTCCGCACATTACGGAGGGACATACTCGAGCTCGCACCAGGACGAGGGTACCTCCTCGTCGTACCCCGGTGACACTTCATCCTGGCCAGCTTGGGATTGATACCCACTTGGGACAAAAGCCTAAGCTTGGGGGGAGGTACGCCGACACCGCACTCATCTCCTTATCATGTTGCGTCGGTACTTTGTATATTCATGTTTTCGTTCTCTTTTTAGTTTTCGTTCTTCTTTGCTTTTGCTTTCTAAAAACGCAAAAAGACCAAAAATATTTTTGTTGTTTCTCTTTGGTTTGCTTCTTGTTTTTGCCTTGGTTTATTTTTCCCTTTTTGCTTTGTTTGAACTATTCGAAAAACCCAAAAAGATTTTGCTTTGTTTGTTTTTCTCTTTTGGTTCTTGTTTAAAAATCAAAAACACCAAAAATATTTGTCGTTCTTCTTTGGTTTTTGCGAGTTTGCTACAGGGTTCGGCAGTTCTCAGTGGATTATTGGTTTCATATTATTATTCAAGCTATACAAGTGAAGAGCAATAATGAGGATTAATGACAACTTGAGGCATGGTAAGAGGCTGGTAACGAACTTTATTTGTCTTCATTTTTGTACATATACCCATCATTGTGAGCTTGCTTAGTCCGTTCATGTAGGGTGTATGTTATCTTTGGATGCTTATTAGTTCTTGCTTTCTTGTGATTAGCTCCAGCCCGCTAATAGTTTGTAGCATGTCTCATGAATGTTTGCTTGCATTACTCTATTCATAAATTGGTATGACACCGTGGTATCCTCCTCTGAATGTTTCATTTGATTGAGTTGGCACATGCTCACGCATGCACATGACTATGATAATCAGTTAAGCCTTGATGAATTATTTTGCCATGAGGATCTTGAATCACTTTCATGCCATGAGTATTCCTGTTTTGTTGCAAGCATGATAATGACAACTCTTGCTCTCTCGTTTGTCGCTCCCTTACTATTGCTAGCCTTCACTTCTACTGAGTGTTTTACTCAAGTTTCCAACTCCCTAAACCAAATATTTCCAAAGTGTCTACCATACCTACGCATTAGCGTCATTTGCTACCTCCGTGCATATTCAATATGCCTTGTTTTCTGCCGAATAAAATGTTTGCTTGTTATGAGAAAGTTAGTTAGTAAAGCTCTCACGAACTTGATGGCACACTTTATTTTCTTGCATTTAATAAACCTGAACCATTGCGTCCTTCTTTGTTGCGCATATGCTTGCCCTTTATGAGTTGAAGTTAGCAGAACCATGTATCATGGGGACCGCTTTCAACGCTTCATAGGTACTTTGTACCTAGTTGATATCATGTTCTTTTGCTTATGGATCCCGACGGTGTGAAATAAAAGTGGAACTTGTAAGATCATGGATTTTGTATGTATGTTAGAGAAATGCCTAGGCCGCTAGCCTAAGCCATGCCTAATCATGGTGGAAACTTTCAGCATAACCATAATGAGCATTCTATGAAGCATCCTCAATAAAAATCTATGCACATAGTAAATAAAAAGATTGCCGAGATGCTCATTGTATGCTTTCCTTGTATTTTGATTATGGGATAGCTCCCGTGTCATGTGCAAGGGGTACCCCGTTGGCGGTTCTCTATGATACATATATACCTACAATGACAAGAGCTTACTTGTGACTGAAGTTGAGTAGCATGAGGATCGGTCTTCGTAAGTAAGGGGCATGAGACTTCGATTTATAACTTGTCAAGCATATCCTCTTAGTTGTGTCACTTTCACCTTAACTACATTCAAGATGCTTATGATAGGGGCAATGAGAGCTCAAAGCTAACGAGTACCATACTTTCAGCATTTGGAAGCCTTTCAAAATTATTCAAAACCTTTTTCTTCTACTTGTTGAGTCTCCACATATTCTATGAGCACCTTCTTGAGAGCAAAGTTTTCATTCTTTGTGTTTGTTCCATTACTTGATTAATTATGTTATGACTTTGATGCTTGTATCCTTGATATCTTTACTTCTAGTCATCACTTGAACTTCAGAGGTGCCTTGACATTCATAATTAAAGGCAAGCGAGATACCACTCTATCATACCTTTTTATGAGCATTGTAATGTTGCTTATGTTCATGCTTCATGCTACTTATTATTCTTGAGTTGAAATCTCTTCATAGCTTGCAATGACTATTAAGTAAACTTAGTTGCATACTCTTTATTATGAACTGTCTGAGTAGTTGATCACATTGCTGAGAATATTTACATCATATAAAGCAAATGTGTTCGTCAAAGTCCTTTTATCGCACTCAGATTTCAACTGAATTGCTTGAGGACAAGCAATAAGCTAAGCTTGGGGGAGTTGATACGTCCAAAACGTATCTACTTTCCCGAACACTATTGCTATTGTTTCTCCTCTATACTTGTGTGATTTGGATGCAACTAATGCAAATTGACGTTGTTTTCAGCAGAATTGCCTTGGTGTCTACTTTTTGTGCAGAAAATCAACTATCAGGAAAAATCCCAGAAAATATGCCAAAAATCCTATTTCACCCGAAGACTCCAGGAGCCAGAATACGAGACAGAGAAGAGCCCTGGGGTGGCCACACCACCTGGTGGCGCGGGCCAGGCCAGGCCGCGCCAGGCGGTGGTGTGGGCCCTCCACGCACCCCCTCGGCCTCTCTCTTCGCCTATAAGGAGCCTTCTGACCTAAAAACTTCGGGAGGTTCGACGTTTTTCCAGAAGGAGTTACGCTCTGCCGCCACCACCAGATTCCACGAAACAGCACCAGAAACTCCGTTCTGGCACCCTGCCAGGACGGGGAATTGGAGGAGATCATCGCCATCATCATCACCATCGCTTCTCCATCGACCATCCATGTTTTCTCCATCTATGAGTGAGTGATCCCCCGCTGTAGGCTATGGGGATGGTAGGGATTGGATGAGATCGTTCATGTAATGGCATCAGATTGTTAGGGCATGGTGCCTAGTATCTTTTATTAGTGCTTTATGACTTTGTTGCGACTTGTTGTGCTTAATGCTTGTCACTAGGACCCGAGTGCCATGATTTCAGATCTGAACACATTATTGATTCATTATGATAGTATTGTTCTTGGTCTTATCTACAAGGCTTTGATGTGAGGATCACATGTGTTCACGGAGTGTTAATGCTTTGCTTTGGTGCTCTATTAAAAGGAGCACCTTAATTGCCAGTAGTTCCCTAGAGGCCCCGCTGCAAACGGGCTGGCAGGACAAAAGATGTTGTGCAAGTTCTCATTGCGAGCACATATAACTATATATGGAACACATGACTAGGATTGTCTAGTACTTGGGTGCTTTATCTTATTTATCTGCAATTGCCCTATGTTCTGATTGCTATGTGAATTGTCTTGTCCATGCAACGCCCGTCCATCCATCCCTATGGCTACCGCACTCGAGTCCCACTGTTTGCTACTTTTGTTACTACTGTCTTTTCTTTGCTACTGCTGTTACTTTGTTACTCCTACTACAAAACTGTTGCTACTGATAAACTGTTGTGAGCAAGATTGTTTCCAGATGCAGCTGAATTGACAACTCAGTTGTTAAGGCTTATAAATATTCTTTGGCTCCCCTTGTGTCGAATCAATAAACCGAGTTTCATTTCCCTCGAAAATACTGCGATACACCCCCTATACTTGTGGGTCATCAAGAGCACACATGCAATGACACTGGTGTATCCATGTGTGGTCTCTAAAGAGAACACACATTTCAATGACTCTGGTTTTTGTTAGTAAAAGGACACACATGCAATGACACTGGTGGATCCATGTGTGGTCTCTGAAGAGAACACAAATGCAATGACCCTTATTGTTGTTAGTAAAAAGAGCACACATGCAATGACACTGGTGGATCCATAGGTGGATTGTGAAAAGAACACACATGCAATGACACTAGTGGATATATATGTCGTATGTCAAAAGAACACACATTTCAATGACTCTGGTTGTTGTTAGTAAAAAGAACACACATGCAATGACACTGGTGGATCCATGTGTTGTCTCTGAAGAGAACACACATGCAATGACACTGGGGGATCCATATGTGGTATGTGAAAAGAACACACATGCAATGACTCTGGTGGATCCATAGGTGGATTGTGAAAACAACACACATGCAATGACACTGGTGGATCCATGTGTGGTATCTGAAGAGAACACACATTTCAATTACACTTGTGGATCCATGTGTGGTATGTGAAAAGAACACACATGAAATGACTCTGGTTGTTGTTAGTAAAAAGAACACACATGCAATGACGCTGGTGGATCCATACGTGGTTGTGAAGAGAGCACACATGCAATGACTCTGGTTGTTGTTAGTGAAAAGAGCACACATGCAATGACACTGGTGGATCCATAGGTGGATTGTGAAAAGAACACACATGCAATGCCACTAGTGGATCCATATGTGGTATGTGAACAGAACACACATGCAATGACTATGGTTGTTGTTAGAAAAAAGAACACACATGCAATGACTCTAGTGTATCCATGTGTGGTCTCTAAAGAGAACACACATTTCAATGACTGTGGTTTTTGATAGTAAAAAGAACACACATGCAATGACACTGGTGGATCCATAGGTGGATTGTGAAAAGAGCACACATGCAATGACACTGGTGGATCCATATGTGGTCTCTGAAGAGAACACACATGCAATGACTCTGGTTGTTGTTAGTAAAAAGAGCACACATGCAATGCCACTGGTGGATCCATAGGCGGATTGTGAAAAGAGCACACATGCAATGACACTGGTGGATCCATATGTGGTATGTGAAAAGAACACACATTCAATGACTCTGGTTGTCTTTAGTAAAAAGAACACACATGCAATGACACTGGTGGATCCATGTGTGGTCTCTGAAGAGAACACACATTTCAATGACACTGGTTGTTGTTAGTAAAAAGAGCACACATGCAATGACACTGGTGGATCCATAGGTGGATTGTGAAAAGAACACACATGCAATGACACTGGTCGATTCATATGTGGTATGTGAAAAGAACACACATGCAATGACTATGGTTGTTGTTAGTAAAAAGAACACACATGCAATGACACTGGTGGATCCATAGGTCGATTGTGAAGAGATCACACATGCAATGACGCTGGTGGATCCATGTGTGGTCTCTAAAGAGAACACACATTTCAATGACTGGTTTTTGTTAGTAAAAAGAACACACATGCAATGACACTGGTGGATCCATAGGTGGATTGTGAAAAGAGAACACATGCAATGACACTAGTGGATCCATATGTGGTATGTGAAGAGAACACACATGCAATGACTCTGGTTGTTAGTATAAAGAACACACATGCAATGACACCGGTGGATCCATAGGTGGATTATGAAAAGAGAACACATGCAATGACACTGGTGGATCCATATGTGGTATGTGAAAAGAACACACATGCAATGACTCTAGTTGTTGTTAGTAAAAAGAACACACATGCAACGACACTGGTGGATCCACGTGTGGTCTCTGAAGAGAACACACATTTCAATGACACTGGTTGTTGTTAGTAAAAAGAGCGCACATGCAATGACACTCGTGGATCCATAGGTGGATTGTGAAAAGAGCACACATGCAATGACACTGGTGGATCCATATGTGGTATGTGAAAAGAACACACATTTGAATGACTCTGGTTGTTGTTAGTAAAAAGAACACACATGCAATGCCACTGGTGGATCCATGTGTGGTCTCTGAAGAGAACACACATGCAATGACTCTACTTGTTGTTAGTGAAAAGAGCACACATGCAATGACACTGGTGGATCCATAGATGGATTGTGAAAAGAGAACACATGGAATGACACTAGTGGATCCATATGTGGTATGTGAAAAGAACACACATGGAATTACTCTGGTTGTTGTTAGTAAAAAGAACACACATGCAATGACACTGGTGGATCCATAGGTGGATTGTGAAAAGAGCACACATGCAATGACAGTAGTGGATCCATATGTGGTATGTGAAAAGAACACACATGCAATGACTCTAGTTGTTGTTAGTAAATAGAACACACATGCAATGACACTGGTGGATCCATGTGTGGTCTCTGAAGAGAACACACATTTCAATGACACTGGTAGTTGTTAGTAAAAAGAGCGCACATGCAATGACACTGGTGGATCAATAGGTGGATTGTGAAAAGAACACACATGCAATGACACTGGTGGATCCATATGTGGTATGTGAAAAGATCACACATTTCAATGACTCTGGTTGTTGTTAGTAAAAAGAACACACATGCAATGACACTGGTGGATCCATGTGTGGTCTCTGAAGAGAACACACATGCAATGACACTGGTGGATCCATATGTGGTATGTGAAAAGAACACACATGCAATGACTCTGGTGGATCCATATGTCGTTAGTAAAAAGAACACACATGCAATGACACTGGTGGATCCATGTGTGGTCTATGAAGAGAACACACATTTCAATGACACTGGTTGTTGTTAGTAAAAAGAGCACACATGCAATGACACTGGTGGATCCATAGGTGGATTGTGAAAAGAACACACATGCAATGACACTGGTGGATTCATATGTCGTATGTGAAAAGAACACACATGCAATGACTATGGTTGTTGTTAGTAAAAAGAACACACATGCAATGACACTGGTGGATCCATAGGTCGATTGTGAAGAGATCACACATGCAATGAAACTGGTGGATCCATGTGTGGTCTCTAAAGAGAACACACATTTCAATGACTGGTTTTTGTTAGTAAAAAGAACACACATGCGATGACACTGGTGGATCCATAGGAGGATTGTGAAAAGAGAACACATGCAATGACACTAGTGGATCCATATGTGGTATGTGAAAAGAACACACATGCAATGATTCTGGTTGTTGTTAGTATAAAGAACACACATGCAATGACACTGATGGATCCATAGGTGGATTATGAAAAGAGAACACATGCAATGACACTGGTGGATCCATATGTGGTATGTGAAAAGAACACACATGCAATAACTCCAGTTGTTGTTAGTAAAAAGAACACACATGCAACGACACTGGTGGATCCACGTGTGGTCTCTGAAGAGAACACACATTTCAATGACACTGGTTGTTGTTAGTAAAAAGAGCGCACATGCAATGACACTGGTGGATCCATAGGTGGATTGTGAAAAGAACACACATGCAATGACACTGGTGGATCCATATGTGTTATGTGAAAAGAACACACATTTCAATGACTCTGGTTGTTGTTAGTAAAAAGAACACACATGCAATGCCACTGGTGGATCCATGTGTGGTCTCTGAAGAGAACACACATGCAATGACTCTGGTTGTTGTTAGTGAAAAGTGCACACATGCAATGACACTGGTGGATCCATAGGTGGATTGTGAAAAGAGCACACCTGCAATGACACTGGTGGATCCATATGTGGTATGTGAAAAGAACACACATGCAATTACTCCAGTTGTTGTTAGTAAAAAGAACACACATGCAATGACACTGGTGGATCCATAGTTGGATTGTGAAGAGATCACACATGCAATGACACTGGTGGATCCATATGTGGTATGTGAAAAGAACACACATTTCAATGACTCTGGTTGTTGTTAGTAAAAAGAACACACATGCAATGACACTGGTGGATCCATAGATGGATTGTGAAAAGAGAACACATCGAATGACACTAGTGGATCGATATGTGGTATGTGAAAAGAACACACATGCAATTACTCTGGTTGTTGTTAGTAAAAAGAACACACATGCAATGACACTAGTGGATCCATAGGTGGATTGTGAAAAGAGCACACATGCAATGACACTAGTGGATCCATATGTGGTATGTGAAAAGAACACACATGCAATGACTCCAGTTGTTGTTAGTAAATAGAACACACATGCAATGACACTGGTGGATCCATGTGTGGTCTCTGAAGAGAACACACATTTCAATGACACAGGTTGTTGTTAGTAAAAAGAGCGCACATGCAATGACACTGGTGGATCAATAGGTGGATTGTGAAAAGAACACACACGCAATGACACTGGTGGATCCATATGTGGTATGTGAAAAGAACACATATTTCAATGACTCTGGTTGTTGTTAGTAAAAAGAACACACATGCAATGACACTCGTGGATACATGTGTGGTCTCTGAAAAGAACACACATGCAATGACACTAGTGGATCCATATGTGGTATGTGAAAAGAACACACATGCAATGACTCTGGTGGATCCATAGGTGGATTGTGAAAAGAACACACATGCAATGACACTGGTGGATCCATGTGTGGTCTGTGAAGAGAACACACATTTCACTGACACTGGTGGATCCATATGTGGTATGTGAAAAGAACACACTTGAAATGACTCTGGTTGTTGTTAGTAAATAGAACACACATGCAATGACACTGGTGGATCCGTAGGTGGATTGTGAAGAGATCACACATGCAATGACTCTGGTTGCCGTTAGTGAAAAGAGCACACATGCAATGACACTAGTGGATCCATGTGTGGTCTCTGAAGAGAACACACATGCAATGACACTGGTGGATCCATATGTGGTATGTGAAAAGAACACACATGCAATGAATCTGGTGGATCCATAGGTGGACCGTGAAAAGAACACACATGCAATGGCACTGGTGGATCCATGTGTGGTCTCCGAAGAGAACACACATTTCAATGACACTGGTGGATCCATGTGTGGTATGTGAAAAGAACACACATGAAATGACTCTGGTTGTTGTTAGTAAAAAGAACACACATGCAATGACACTGGTGGATCCATAGGTGGATTGTGAAGAGAGCACACATGCAATGACACTGGTTGTTGTTAGTGAAAAGAGCACACATGCAATGACATTGGTGGATCCACAGGTGGATTGTGAAAAGAACACACATGGAATGACACTGATGGATCCATATGTGGTATGTGAAAAGAACACACATGCAATGACTATGGTTGTTGTTAGTAAAAAGAACACACATGCAATGCCACTGGTGGATCCATAGGTGGATTGTGAAAAGAGCACACATGCAATGACACTGGTGGATCCATATGTGGTATGTGAAAAGAACACACATGCAATGACTCTGGTTGTTGTTAGTAAAAAGAACACACATGCAATGACACTTGTGCATCCATAGGTGGATTGTGAAAAGAGCACACATGCAATGACACCAGTGGATCCATATGTGGTATGTGAAAAGAACACACATGCAATGGCTCCAGTTGTTGTTAGTAAAAAGAACACACATGCAATGACACTGGTGGATCCATGTGTGGTCTCTAAAGAGAACACACATTTCAATGACACTGGTTGTTGTTAGTAAAAAGATCACACATGCAATGACACTGGTGGATCCATAGGTGGATTGTGAAAAGAACACACATGCAATGACACTGGTGGATCCATATGTGGTATGTGAAAAGAACACACATTTAAATGACTCTGGTTGTTGTTAGTAAAAAGAACACAGATGCAATGACACTGGTGGATCCATGTGTGGTCTCTGAAGAGAACGCACATGCAATGACACTGGTGGATCCATATGTGGTATGTGAAAAGAGAACACATGCAATGATTGGTGGATCCATAGGTGGATTGTGAAAAGAACACACATGCAATGACACTAGTGGATTCATGTGTGGTCTCTGAAGAGAACACACATTTCAATGACACTGGTGGATCCATATGTGGTATGTGAAAAGAGCACACATGAAATGACTCTGGTTGTTGTTAGTAAACAGAACACACATGCACTGACACTGGTGGATCCATAGGTGGATTGTGAAGAGAGCACACATGAAATGACTCTGGTTGTTGTTAGTGAAAAGAGCACACATGCAATGACACTGGTGGATCCATAGGTGGATTGTGAAAAGAACACACATACAATGACACTGGTGGATCCATACATGGTATGTGAAAAGAACACACATGCAATGACTATGGTTGTTGTTAGTAAAAAAGAACGCACATGCAATGACACTGGTGGATCGGTAGGTGGATTGTGAAGAGAGCACACATGCAATGACACTGGTGGATCCATAGGTGGATTGTGAAGAGAGCACACATGCAATGACTTTGGTTGCCGTTAGTGAAAAGAGCACACATGCAATGACAACTAGTGGATCCATGTGTGGTCTCCGAAGAGAACACACATGCAATGACACTGGTGGATCCATATGTGGTAAGTGAAAAGAACACACATGCAATGAATCTAGTGGATGCATAGGTGGATTGTGAAAAGAACACACATGCAATGGCACTGGTGGATCCATGTGTGGTCTCCGAAGAGAACACACATTTCAATGACACTGGTGGATCCATGTGTGGTATGTGAAAAGAACACACATGAAATGACTCTGGTTGTTGTTAGTAAAAAGAACACACATGCAATGACACTGGTGGATCCATAGGTGGATTGTGAAGAGAGCACACATGCAATGACTCTGGTTGTTGTTAGTGAAAAGAGCACACATGCAATGGCACTGGTGGATCCATAGGTGGATTGTGAAAAGAACACACATGCAATGACACTGGTGGATCCATATGTGGTATGTGAAAAGAATACACATGCAATGACTATGGTTGTTGTTAGTAAAAAGAACACACATGCAATGACACTGGTGGATCCATAGGTGGATTGTGAAAAGAGCACACATGCAATGACACTGGTGGATCCATATGTGGTATGTGAAAAGAACACACATGCAATGACTCTGGTGCATCCATAGGTGGATTGTGAAAAGAGCACACATGCAATGACACTAGTGGATCCATATGTGGTATGTGAAAAGAATACACATGCAATGGCTCCAGTTGTTGTTAGTAAAAAGAACACACATGCAATGACACTTGTGGATCCATGTGTGGTCTCTAAAGAGAACACACATTTCAATGACACTGGTTGTTGTTAGTAAAAAGATCACACATGCAATGACACTGGTGGATCCATAGGTGGATTGTGAAAAGAACACACATGCAATGACACTGGTGGATCCATAGGTGGTATGTGAAAAGAACACACATTTCAATGACTCTGGTTGTTGTTAGTAAAAAGAACACACATGCAATGACACTGGTGGATCCATGTGTGGTCTCTGAAGAGAACGCACATGCAATGACACTGGTGGATCCATATGTGGTATGTGAAAAGAACACACATGCAATGACTGGTGGATCCATAGGTGGATTGTGAAAAGAACACACATGCAATGACACTAGTGGATTCATGTGTGGTCTCTGAAGAGAACACACATTTCAATGACACTGGTGGATCCATATGTGGTATGTGAACAAAACACACATGAGATGACTCTGGTTGTTGTTAGTAAATAGAACACACATGCACTGACACTGGTGGATCCATAGGTGTATTGTGAAGAGAGCACACATGAAATGAATCTGGTTGTTTTTAGTGAAAAGAGCACACATGCAATGACACTGGTGGATCCATAGGTGGATTGTGAAAAGAACACACATACAATGACACCGGTGGATCCATACATGGTATGTGAAAAGAACACACATGCAATGACTATGGTTGTTGTTAGTAAAAAAGAACACACATGTAATGACACTGGTGGATCGATAGGTGGATTGTGAAGAGAGCACACATGCAATGACACTGGTGGATCCATAGGTGGATTGTGAAAAGAACACACATGCAATGACACTGGTGGATCCATATGTGGTATGTGAAAAGAACACACATTTCAATGACTCTGGTTGTTGTTAGTAAAAAGAACACACATGCAATTACACTGGTGGATCCATGTGTGGTCTTTGAAGAGAACACACATGCAATGACACTGGTGGATCCATATGTGGTATGTGAAAAGAACACACATGCAATGACTGTGGTGGATCCATAGGTGGATTGTGAAAAGAACACACATGCAATGACACTAGTGGATCCATGTGTGGTCTCTGAAGAGAACACACATTTCAATGACGCTGGTGGATCCATACGTGGTATGTGAAAAGAACACACATGAAATGACTCTGGTTGTTGTTAGTAAATAGAACAGACATGCAATGACACTGGTGGATCCATAGGTGGATTGTGAAGAGAGCACACATGCAATGACTCTGGTTGTTTTTAGTGAAAAGGGAACACATGCAATGACACTGGTGGATCCATAGGTGGATTGTGAAAAGAACACACATAATTCAATGAGGTAGATTCCACCAGAAAGCAAGAGAATGGTAGGGTTAGATGCGGGCGAGTGCACTGGACATAGGCGTATCATCGGAAGGACAAGGGGTGGCCAGTTACTACCTGGAGGCTTCGTCGGAGAAAGAGGCAGACGGCAGTGCTGCAGGTCATCGTCGAAGCCGAGGTTACAAGGCACCCGCGGATGAATGACTGGCACAGGAAGATGCGCCAGGATGCGGTGAGCGTGCTCGTGTGTTCGGGGAGGCAGGAGGTGGTGTGGCTCGGCCGGATTCGAAGGTGGAAGCTCGTCGGAGACAGAGTTGCTCGGGGAGAAATTAGGGCGGCCTGGGGGCGTGCTTGGGGGAGGAAACAGAGGGAAAACGGAGAGGAGTCACTGGCGTTTAAATGTGCCTGGTCGCTGCAAGTTAAGGTGGCCGTGTTAAGGCGAATTCAAGCCGCGAATCAAAGCCTGCAACGGCCGGCGAGGGAGGAAGAACAGGTCGTGGGGGTGGGGAAGAAGAGGGACGTGGCGGTGGGTTCCTCTGGTCAGTGAGAAAGGGAAAGGGAACGGGGTCCAGTCGTCAGTGTCCTCGCGGGTGTGGGTTTGAGTGCGAAAACGTTTCGTCAGAGGGGTGGGGAAATGGGCTGCTGGGCTGGGGTGGGCTTTAGCTGGGCTGGGTCGGCCAGTTTCTATTTTTTTTTGTTTGAAACCTTTTTCTATTTTCCAAATCAATTTCTGTTTTGAATTTTCAATCAATTATTCAAACATTCAACCAATTCAAATAATCACCACACTTAAATAAGTTTTTGGTTCTGTTTATCAACATAAACCAAATCTCAAAATAAAATAATATTTTTATTCATTTTTAGGATCTATCTAATATTTAAATAAAATAGCCCTTTAGTTATTTAATCAAATAGGGTTTGATTTATTTAATAAAATTTCCATTTGAAATCCGAATATTTTCAAATTCAAATCAGTAGGTTTTATTTGGAAATAAGGAATACTTAGTAACTTGTTTAAAACAAAATAACCTTTTATTTTAGGTTCCATTAATAATTAAATAGAATGGACCTTAGTTAATAAATCAAGTAGGGTTTGTTTTATTTAAAATCTTTATTTGAAATATAAATAAAATCAAAATACTTCAGTAGGTTTTATTTGAGAATATAAAATACTTGGATAACTTATTTAAAATAAATAAATAAGTTTTAGTGTTTATTTAAAATGGGAAAAACCTTTACTTAAATAAAATTGGATATTAAATCCTTATTAATTTATTTTGAATAAACCTTTACTATTTTTATCAAATAGAAATATTTTTATTTCAAAAGCTTGGCCAAGGTTTAATTTGGCTTTATAAAATAATCTTTATTTGTAAATCTATCCTTTTCTTTTGAAAACAAAATCTTTTATTGAAAGATCCAAAATTGTAATTTTAAAGGTTTTGAAGTTTATTGTTTATTTAATTTTTTTAAATTCCTTTAGGATTTTATTTGATTCAAATTGGTTTGAAGTTCCAATTAAATTCAAAAAGTTTCTTCTGGCCCTGAAAATCAAACAAAGTTTTATTTTATTCATTTTTTTTACATTACATGATTTGGAAAATCTTGGGATGTGACAGGCTACCACCCTTAAAATAAATCTCGTCCCGAGATTTGGGAAGGATAGGGTTACAAGTAGGCTCAAAACATCTAGGGTACTACCACCCTTAAAAAATTTCAAACTAATTTACATCTTGGCTTGCTTGGGTTCCTGGGGAAACTTCTCTGGGCAACCTTCTTCATAGTGTCCTTTGTTTCCATACTTGACTAATGGGCCAAGGTTGAGTTTCTCCATAGGCTTGTTCAACTTGTTCATCATCTTTTCTGGACAATTCTTTACATAGTGGCCTGGTTCCTTGCATTTGAAACATATCACGGTTGATATCTTTCTTTTCCTTTAGTATCATTGCCTCTTGTTTCTTTCCTTGGTTCTTCTTCTTTTCTGGGCACTCATTAGCATAGTGTCCCATCTCTTTGCATTTGAAACATTGCACTTGTGTAATATCCTTCTTGCTAGTGTTGGGGCATTTCTTCTTCTTCTTTTTGGGTCTCTCCAAAGCTAGGAGTTCTTCTAGTTCATGTTCTTCATGAGTGGGAGATCTTTCTCTCTTCTTGGGGCATTGATCTTCATGTTCCTTGGATGCATGATCCTTGACTTCACAAGTATTGCTAACTTGGGTTCCTTCTAGAATAACATCTTTGTCATCCTTGTTGTCATTAGCTTTTTGGGAAAAGTTTCCCTCATGTTGATCATTTGAGTAACCAATCCTTGCAACATTTGGGATTGAAGTTTCAAAATCCTTTGTATGGCTGGGTCTAATCCATTGTTGTTGGCTAAAAGCTGAGTTGTCTCTTGGCTCAACTGGTTTTGGGTTGCTATGAGTTCTCTCATGTTGTCAGCTTGGTTGGTGTTGGTGTCATCAACCTTGATGTTGGAGTCTCTTGGAGGAGTCATCTGTTCAGGGTTGAATGGAAATTAGATTAGGCAAAAGGTTTTTCTAAGGAATCAATTCCAATCACACACATCACAATTCACACAAGCAACGTGCATGCAATCACAAACCAAACAATTCACTCAAACAACAAAGTTCAAGCACATACTTTGGCAACAAAATACTTTTGTTACACCACATAAGTTGGTGAGTTTGACTTAACTAAAATATGGTGGTCCATCTATATGGTTTACTTGTGATCTTTCCATCTTTCTTGGTTGATTCTTTCTTGCATGAGATCATGGTTTCCTTAGGAGAAATTCTTGATCACAAAACTTCAAGTGGTGTGGGCTTCTTCTAACTTTTGCATTCCCTTAGTCTCTAAACCTTGAGCAAGATGTCCTTGTCTCACTTGTAGTCCTTAGCGGTATCCAAGATTGTAAGTCCTTGGTGAATATGCTGAAGATGTTGAAGTCATTAGAGTTGAAGGTGTTTGAAGAAGTCCTTTGTACATGGTGTAGTCTTTGGCCATGGGGTAGTCCTTTCCATCAAGTTGAAAATAGAAGAGATGTAGAGTTGAAACCAAAATGGTTGAGGAAAGAGTTTACAAGATTGTTTGTAAATAAATTTTGGAACAAAATACAACTCCTATTCTTCTAAGGGGTTTTTGTCCAATCCTAGGTTTACAAATCCTACAGGCAACACAATGATCTGATACCATTTGTAGAGGTCTCAACCTTCAATGAGGTAGATTCCTCCTGTGTTTACAATGCTAGTCCCTGGATCAATAGCTAGCACCCACAGTTAAGATGTAATATCAAGAAACAAAGGTCATAATATAACTTTATAACCAGGAATAACATAATTTTATTACATCTTACATAGCTCATTTGGCTATTACATTACATTGCAGCAGAATAACTATAAGCATGGGGTCCTTCATCTTCAAAGTGCCACAGGCAGATGTTGGTTGTAGACTTTGTAATCCTAATCAAACAATCTTCACTAAAACCAATCAAACCTGCAACATTACAAGTTACAGCCACAAGGGTCAATACATTTGAATTGTATTGGCAAGTGATACTATGGTAATATAGTGGAGTCTAACATCTATATGCATTTGGCTAAGTGGAGTTGAGGCTTGCATTGCTCAAAATAGATTTTCCCTTAACATTTGAAAATACTAAGTTTTTGTTTTGACAAATCTTTTCCAAGGCATCTCTCAATCAAAGATTGAAGACTTCAAACAACCCTTGTTCAAACCTCAAGTTTTAACTTAGAAATTTGAATGATGATATTCTTGATTGCTTCCATGTCTTGATGCTCAAATTGTCCTTTACCAGGGACATGGCTAAGTACTTAGATTTTACACTCTGCAGAGGTGGTGCACTTTCCCCACAAGACTTGGTTTCCCAAGATAAGATCTTTCAGAAGCCTTCCCTTAGACCAAAATGGACGCGTTCCAACCTATCAAACACTACCACCCTCTGTCCATATGGCTAAGTTCTTGCAACCTATATGATCATGGCAGAGCCCATATTGCCAAGTGGTTGCACTTGAAGCTTCTCAACATTTGACATCTCAAATCTCTTTGTTCCTGGGTGGCCATCCACAAGTGAGATACACAAGCCAAGTCCATGGCCTTGTGAACCACTCAACCAAAAACCACCAAGCAATCCCATTCCACCCAGGTGATTCATTAACTTAGTTGTTTTATTAAACAAAACACAAGTCCTCAGACTTAGAATATTTTTCCATAGTGTGAATATATATATTCCACCCATGTTTTCTATTAGCTAGGCTAAGCTTGATAGTAATAGGAATCTTAACTTAGGAATATTTCCACTAAGGTTTCATCTACTAGTTTTCCTATAGCAAGGTTTATACTTAGCATAAATTCCATGCAAGTTTTACTTAGCAAAATCACTAATGCATAGAGAAAGTAATGGGATAGAAAGTATGAAGCATCACTTGCCTTTTTGGTAGAGGGTATAAGTTCACTCCTTGTCCTTGCAACAATCACACTCTTCAAGTCACTACAAATCAATCAAGCAAGGCACAAACTCAATCTACCAAACAAGCAAAACAACACATAAAATGACAAAGTCAAAGTAATGCATGCAAGCATGCCAAGCTTTGTTTTGTTTGAAGAAGTGGTTCCTAATGGGTCATAAACATTTGAAATCACCTATTTGGTCATTTTTTAAAGTGGCAAAGTCATTTGCAAAAAGGTTTCACTTCAAAAACCATTTTCAAAACAAAGTATCATTTTATGTGGTGTAGAAATATTTTTACTAAGGCATGAACCTATAGGGTTCACCAAATATGTTTTCAAACCATAAAACTTGGTGTTTAGGGTCAGAGGGTTTAAACCAAAACATTTTCCAAAGGTTTTCTTCCAAAACCATTTTTAAATAATAAACCACATTTCTATTTGACTAGAAATGGTTTTAAATCAAAGAATCATTATTTTGTTTCACCAAATACATTTTTGAACCCACAAAGTGTTTCCTAGGGTTAGTAGGTTCAAAATACACCTTTTGCCAAAGATTTTATCCCCAAATTCATTTTTAAACAATTTTCACAACCTTAACAAGCATACAAATGTTTCTGCAAAAACAGCCATTTTTCCAGAAGCTTTTTGCTAAACAAAGGCCATGGTTGGATAGGGCTTGTTCCCCTGATTTCATTGATATAAAATTTGCAAAATTTGGACATGTGGTTTGAAAGTTACAAGGGTTTCAAAATGGCATCAAATTCTGATTTCAAATTCTATTTCAGATCATCTGGTGCCACGCGTCCTAATATCATTCGTCGGTACCGCTTCACTCGGATTGCACAGCTGCAGCCGTTGGATCAAGTCAGATCGTGCGGTGCGCAGATGCTACTTACCCTTTCACCTAGCTTCTATCCTATCCACTGGATCGAGATCGAACGGTTGACGCAGGCTCGACCTAAAGCTAGCGGCGCTGCGGCGGTGGCTGGAGGCGGAGCGACCAGACGGCGGCGGAGTCGATGTTACAGGAAGTGAGGAAGGAGGAGAGGTGGCTCACTGTGATCGCCGTGGCACGGGGATGCTCAACCTGCCCTTGGTTGGTGAAGGGGCGCACGAGGATGGGCGGGATTCCTCACCGGAGTTAGGGCTGGCGCCAGGAGCTTCTGTTTGTGGACGGGGACGGGGCTGTAGTCCACCAGAAAGCAAGAGAATGGTAGGGTTAGATGCGGGAGAGTGCACTAGACACAGGCGTATCATCGGAAGGACAAGGGGTGGCCAGTTACTACCTGGAGGCTTCGTCGGAGAAAGAGGCAGACGGCGGTGCTGCAGGTCGTCGTCGAAGCCGAGGTTACAGGGCACCCGCGGATGAATGACTGGCACAGGAAGATGCGCCAGGATGCGGTGAGCGTGCTCGTGTGTTCGGGGAGGCAGGAGGTGGTGTGGCTCGGCCGGATTCGAAGGTGGAAGCTCGTCGGAGACAGAGTTGCTCGGGGAGAAATTAGGGCGGCCTGGGGGCGTGCTTGGGGGAGGAAACAGAGGGAAAACGGAGAGGAGTCACTGGCGTTTAAATGTGCCTGGTCGCTGCGAGTTAAGGTGGCCGTGTTAAGGCGAATTCAAGCCACGAATCAAAGCCTGCAATGACCGGCGAGGGAGGAAGAACAGGTCGTGGGGGTGGGGAAGAAGAGGGACATGGCGGTGGGGTCCTCTGGTCAGTGAGAAAGGGAAAGGGAACGGGGTCCAGTCGTCAGTGTCCTCGCGGGTGTGGGTTTGAGTGCGAAAACGTTTCGTCAGAGGGGTGGGGAAAATGGGCTGCTGGGGTGGGGTGGGCTTTAGCTGGGCTGGGTCGGCCAGTTTCTATTTTTTTCTGTTTGAAACCTTTTTCTATTTTCCAAATCAATTTCTGTTTTGAATTTTCAATCAATTATTCAAACATTCAACCAATTCAAATAATCACCACACTTAAATAAGTTTTTGGTTCTGTTTATCAACATAAACCAAATCTCAAAATAAAATAATATTTTTATTCATTTTTAGGATCTATCTAATATTTAAATAAAATAGCCCTTTAGTTATTTAATCAAATAGGGTTTGATTTATTTAATAAAATTTCCATTTGAAATCCAAATATTTTCAAATTCGAATCAGTAGGTTTTATTTGGAAATAAGGAATACTTGGAAACTTATTTAAAACAAAATAACCTTTTATTTTAGGTTCCATTAATAATTAAATAGAATGGACCTTAGTTAATAAATCAAGTAGGGTTTGTTTTATTTAAAATCTTTATTTGAAATATAAATAAAATCAAAATACTTCAGTAGGTTTTATTTGAGAATATAAAATACTTGGATAACTTATTTAAAATAAATAAATAAGTTTTAGTGTTTATTTAAAATGGGAAAAACCTTTACTTAAATAAAATTGGATATTAAATCCTTATTAATTTATTTTGAATAAACCTTTATCAAATAGAAATATTTTTATTTCAAAAGCTTGGCCAAGGTTTAATTTGGCTTTATAAAATAATCTTTATTTGTAAATATATCCTTTTCTTTTGAAAACAAAATCTTTTATTGAAAGATCCAAAATTTTAATTTTAAAGGTTTTGAAGTTTATTGTTTATTTAATTTTTTTAAATTCCTTTAGGATTTTATTTGATTCAAATTGGTTTGAAGTTCCAATTAAATTCAAAAAGTTTCTTCTCGCCCTGAAAATCAAACAAAGTTTTATTTTATTCATTTTTTGTTCACATTACAAGATTTGGAAAATCTTGGGATGTGACACAAATGCAATGACTCTGGTTAATGTTAGTAAAAAGAGCACACCTGCAATGACACTAGTGGATCCATATGTGGTATGTGAAAAGAACACACATGCAATGACTATGGTTGTCGTTAGTAAAAAGAACACACGTGCAATGAAACTGGTGGATCCATAGGTGGATTGTGAAGAGATCACACATGCAATGACACTGGTGGATCCATGTGTGGTCTCTAAAGAGAAAAAAAATGCAATGACTCTGGTTATTGTTAGTAAAAATAGCACACATGCAATGACACTAGTGGATCCATATGTGGTATGTGAAAACAACACACATGCAATCACTATGGTTGTTGTTAGTAAAAAGAACACACATGCAATGAAACTAGTGGATCCATAGGTGGATTGTGAAGAGATCACACATGCAATGACACTGGTGGATCCATGTATGGTCTCTGAAGAGAACACAAATGCAATGACTTTGGTTATTGTTAGTAAAAAGAGCACACATGCAATGACACTAGTGGATCCATATGTGGTATGTGAAAAGAACACACAACAATGACTATGGTTGTTGTTAGTAAAAAGAACACACGTGCAATGAAACTGGTGGATCCATGGGTGGATTGTGAAGAGATCACACATGCGATAACACTGGTGGATCCATGTGTGGTCTCTGAAGAGAACGCAAATGCAATGACTCTGGTTATTGTTAGTAAAAAGAGCACACATGCAATGACACTAGTGGATCCATATGTGGTATGTGAAAAGAACACACATGCAATGACTATGTTTGTTGTAGTAAAAAGAACACACGTGCAATGAAACTGGTGGATCCATAGGTGGATTGTGAAGAGATCACACATGCAATGACACTGGTGGATCCATGTGTGGTCTTTGAAGAGAACACAAATGCAATGACTCTGGTTATTGCTAGTAAAAAGATCACACATGCAATGACACTAGTGGATCCATATGTGGTATGTGAAAAGAACACACATGCAATGACTATGGTTGTTGTTAGTAAAAAGAACATACGTGCAATGAAACTGGTGGATCCATAGGTGGATTGTGAAGAGATCACACATGCAATGACACTGGTGGATCCATGTGTGGTCTCTGAAGAGAACACAAATGCAATGACTCTGGTTATTTTTAGTAAAAAGAGCACACATGCAATGACACTAGTGGATCCATATGTGGTATGTGAAAAGAACACACATGCAATGACTATGGTTGTTGTTAGTAAAAAGAACACACGTGCAATGAAACTGGTGGATCCATAGGTGGATTGTGAAAAGAACACACATGCAATGACACTGGTGGATCCATATGTGGTATGTGAAAAGAACACACATGCAATGACTATGGCTGTTGTTAGTAAAAATAACACATGTGCAATGAAACTGGTGGATCCATAGGTGGATTGTGAAGAGATCACACATGCAATGACATTGGTGGATCCATGTGTGGTCTCTAAAGAGAACACACATTTCAATGACTCTGGTTTTTGTTAGTAAAAAGAACACACATGCAATGACACTGGTGGATCCATGTGTGGTCTCTGAAGAGAACACACATGCAATATGGTTGTTGTTAGTAAAAAGAGCACACATGCAATGACAATGGTGGATCCATGTGTGGTCTCTGAAGAGAACACACATTTCAATGACACTGGTGGATCTATATGTGGTATGTGAAAAGAACATACATGAAATGACTCTAGTTGTTGTTAGTAAAAAGAACACACATGCAATGACAGTGGTGGATCTATAGGTGGATTGTGAAGAGAGCATACATGCAATGACACTGGTGGATTCAATGACACTAGTGGATCCATATGTGGTATGTGAAAATAACACACATGCAATGACTCTGGTTGTTGTTAGTAAAAAGAACACGCATGCAATGACACTGGTGGATCCATATGTGGTATGTGAAGAGAACACATTTTAATGACTCTGGTTGTTTTAGTAAAAAGAACACACATGTAATCACACTGGTGGATCCATAGGTGGATTGTGAAAAGAGCACACATGCAATGACACTGGTGGATCCATATGTGGTATGTGAAAAGAACGCACATGCAATGACTCTGGTTGTTGTTTGTAAAAAGAACACACATGCAATGACACTGGTGGATCCATAGGTCGATTGTGAAAAGAGCACACATGCAATGACACTGGTGGATCCATATGTAGTATGTGAAAAGAACACACATGCAATAACTCCAGTTGTTGTTACTAAAAAGAACACACATGCAATGACTATGGTTGTTGTTAGTAAAAAGAACACACGTGCAATGAAACTGGTGGATCCATAGGTGGATTGTGAAGAGATCACACATGCAATGACACTGGTGGATCCATGTGTGGTCTCTGAAGAGAACACAAATGCAATGACTCTGGTTATTGTTTATAAAAAGATCACACATGCAATGACACTAGTGGATCCATATGTGGTATGTGAAAAGAACACACATGCAATGACTATGGTTGTTAGTAAAAAGAACATACGTGCAATGAAACTGGTGGATCCATAGGTGGATTGTGAAGAGATCACACATGCAATGACACTGGTGGATCCATGTGTGGTCTCTGAAGAGAACACAAATGCAATGACTCTGGTTATTGTTAGTAAAAAGAGCACACATGCAATGACACTAGTGGATCCATATGTGGTATGTGAAAAGAACACACATGCAATGACTATGGTTGTTGTTAGTAAAAAGAACACACGTGCAATGAAACTGGTGGATCCATAGGTGGATTGTGAAAAGAACACACATGCAATGACACTGGTGGATCCATATGTGGTATGTGAAAAGAACACACATGCAATGACTATGGCTATTGTTAGTAAAAAGAACACACGTGCAATGAAACTGGTGGATCCATAGGTGGATTGTGAAGAGATCACACATGCAATGACATTGGTGGATCCATGTGTGGTCTCTATAGAGAACACACATTTCAATGACTCTGGTTTTTGTTAGTAAAAAGAACACACATGCAATGACACTGGTGGATCCATGTGTGGTCTCTGAAGAGAACACACATGCAATATGGTTGTTGTTAGTAAAAAGAGCACACATGCAATGACAATGGTGGATCCATGTGTGGTCTCTGAAGAGAACATACATTTCAATGACACTGGTGGATCCATATGTGGTATGGGAAAAGAACACACATGAAATGACTCTAGTTGTTGTTAGTAAAAAGAACACACATGCAATGACAGTGGTGGATCTATAGGTGGATTGTGAAGAGAGCATACATGCAATGACACTGGTGGATTCAATGACACTGGTGGATCCATATGTGGTATGTGAAAATAACACACATGCAATGACTCTGGTTGTTGTTAGTAAAAAGAACACGCATGCAATGACACTGGTGGATCCATATGTGGTATGTGAAGAGAACACATTTTAATGACCCTGGTTGTTTTAATAAAAAGAACACACATGTAATCACACTGGTGGATCCATAGGTGGATTGTGAAAAGAGCACACATGCAATGACACTGGTGGATCCATATGTGGTATGTGAAAAGAACACACATGCAATGACTCTAGTTGTTGTTTGTAAAAAGAACACACATGCAATGACACTGGTGGATCCATAGGTCGATTGTGAAAAGAGCACACATGCAATGACACTGGTGGATCCAAATGTAGTATGTGAAAAGAACACACATGCAATAACTCCAGTTGTTGTTACTAAAAAGAACACACATGCAATGTCACTGGTGGATCCATGTGTGGTCTCTAAAGAGAACACACATTTCAATGACTCTGGTTTTTGTTAGTAAAAAGAACACACATGCAATGACACTAGTGGATCCATGTGTGGTCTCTAAAGAGAACACACATTTCAATGACACTGGTTGTTGTTAGCAAAAAGAGCACACATGCAATGACACTGGTGGATCCATAGGTGGATTGTGAAAATAACACACATGCAATGACACTGGTGGATCCATATGTGGTATGTGAAAAGAACACACATTTACAATGACTCTGGTTGTTGTTAGTAAAAAGAAGACACATGCAATGACACTGGTGGATCCATAGATGGATTGTGAAAAGAGCACACATGCAATGACACTGGTGGATCCATATGTGGTATGTGAAAAGAACACACATGCAATCACTCCAGTTGCTGTTAGTAAAACGAACCCACATGCAATGACACTGGTGGATCCATGTGTTCTCTGAAGAGAACACACATTTCAATGACACTGGCTGTTGTTAGTAAAAAGAGCGCACATGCAATGACACTGGTGGATCCATAGGTGGATTGTGAAAAGAACACACATGCAATGAAACTGGTGGATCCATATGTGGTTTGTGAATAGAACACACATTTCAATGAATCTGGTTGTTGTTAGTAAAAAGAACACACATGAAATGCCACTGGTGGATCCATGTATGGCCTCTGAAGAGAACACACATGCAATCACACTGGTGGATCCATATGTGGTATGTGAAAAGAACACACTGCAATGACTCTGGGGGATCCACAGGTGGATTGTGAAAAGAACACACATGCAATGACACTGGTGGATCCATATGTGGTATGTGAAAAGAACACACATGAAATGACTCTGGTTGTTGTTACTAAATAGAACTCACATGCAATGACACTGGTGGATCCATAGGTGGATTGTGAAGAGAGCACACATGCAATGACTCTGGTTGTTGTTAGTGAAAGGAGCACACATGCAATGACACTGGTGGATCAATGTGTGGTCTCTGAAAAGCACACACATGCAATGAATCTGGTGGATCCATAGGTGGATTGTGAAAAGAACACACATGCAATGACACTGGTGGATCCATATGTGGTATGTGAAAAGAACACACATGCAATGACTAT
Organism: Avena sativa; assembly: GCA_916181665.1. NCBI lineage: Eukaryota > Viridiplantae > Streptophyta > Magnoliopsida > Poales > Poaceae > Avena > Avena sativa. The sequence goes on from OV702290.1 coordinate 162,142,727, forward strand.
GGCTGTTGTTAGTAAAAAGAACACACGTGCAATGAAACTGGTGGATCCATAGGTGGATTGTGAAGAGATCACACATGCAATGACATTGGTGGATCCATGTGTGGTCTCTAAAGAGAACACACATTTCAATGACTCTGGTTTTTGTTAGTAAAAAGAACACACATGCAATGACACTGGTGGATCCATGTGTGGTCTTTGAAGAGAACACACATGCAATATGGTTGTTGTTAGTAAAAAGAGCACACATGCAATGATAATGGTGGATCCATGTGTGGTCTCTGAAGAGAACACACATTTCAATGACACTGGTGGATCCATATGTGGTATGTGAAAAGAACACACATGAAATGACTCTAGTTGTTGTTAGTAAAAAGAACACACATGCAATGACAGTGGTGGATCTATAGGTAGATTGTGAAGAGAGCATACATGCAATGACACTGGTGGATTCAATGACACTGGTGGATCCATATGTGGTATGTGAAAATAACACACATGCAATGACTCTGGTTGTTGTTAGTAAAAAGAACACGCATGCAATGACACTGGTGGATCCATATGTGGTATGTGAAGAGAACACATTTTAATGACTCTGGTTGTTTTAGTAAAAAGAACACACATGTAATCACACTGTGGTCTCTAAAGAGAACACACATTTCAATGACTCTGGTTTTTGTTAGTAAAAAGAACACACATGCAATGACACTAGTGGATCCATGTGTGGTCTCTAAAGAGAACACACATTTCAATGACACTGGTTGTTGTTAGCAAAAAGAGCACACATGCAATGACACTGGTGGATCCATAGGTGGATTGTGAAAAGAACACACATGCAATGACACTGGTGGATCCATATGTGGTATGTGAAAAGAACACACATGAAATGACTCTGGTTGTTGTTACTAAACAGAACACACATGCAATGACACTGGTGGATCCATAGGTGGATTGTGAAGAGAGCACACATGCAATGACTCTGGTTGTTGTTAGTGAAAGGAGCACACATGCAATGACACTGGTGGATCAATGTGTGGTCTCTGAAAAGCACACACATGCAATGAATCTGGTGGATCCATAGGTGGATTGTGAAAAGAACACACATGCAATGACACTGGTGGATCCATATGTGGTATGTGAAAAGAACACACATGCAATGACTATGGTTGTTGTTAGTAAAAAGAACACACGTGCAATGAAACTGGTGTATCCATAGGTGGATTGTGAAGAGATCACACATGCAATGACATTGGTGGATCCATGTGTGGTCTCTAAAGAGAACACACATTTCAATGACTCTGGTTTTTGTTAGTAAAAAGAACACACATGCAATGACACCGGTGGATCCATGTGTGGTCTCTGAAGAGAACACACATGCAATATGGTTGTTGTTAGTAAAAAGAGCACACATGCAATGACAATGGTGGATCCATGTGTGGTCTCTGAAGAGAACACACATTTCAATGACACTGGTGGATCCATATGTGGTATGTGAAAAGAACACACATGAAATGACTCTAGTTGTTGTTAGTAAAAAGAACACACATGCAATGACAGTGGTGGATCTATAGGTGGATTGTGAAGAGAGCATACATGCAATGACACTGGTGGATTCAATGACACTGGTGGATCCATATGTGGTATGTGAAAATAACACACATGCAATGACTCTGGTTGTTGTTAGACACGCATGCAATGACACTGGTGGATCCATATGTGGTATGTGAAAAGAACACACATTTACAATGACTCTGGTTGTTGTTAGTAAAAAGAAGACACATGCAATGACACTGGTGGATCCATAGGTGGATTGTGAAAAGAGCACACATGCAATGACACTGGTGGATCCATATGTTGTATGTGAAAAGAACACACATGCAATCACCCCAGTTGCTGTTAGTAAAACGAACCCACATGCAATGACACTGGTGGATCCATAGGTCGATTGTGAAAAGAGCACACATGCAATGACACTGGTGGATCCATATGTAGTATGTGAAAAGAACACACATGCAATAACTCCAGTTGTTGTTACTAAAAAGAACACACATGCAATGACTATGGTTGTTGTTAGTAAAAAGAACACACGTGCAATGAAATTGGCGGATCCATAGGTGGATTGTGAAGAGATCACACATGCAATGACACTGGTGGATCCATGTGTGGTCTCTGAAGAGAACACAAATGCAATGACTCTGGTTATTGTTAGTAAAAAGATCACACATGCAATGACACTAGTGGATCCATATGTGGTATGTGAAAAGAACACACATGCAATGACTATGGTTGTTGTTAGTAAAAAGAACATACGTGCAATGAAACTGGTGGATCCATAGGTGGATTGTGAAGAGATCACACATGCAATGACACTGGTGGATCCATGTGTGGTCTCTGAAGAGAACACAAATGCAATGACTCTGGTTATTGTTAGTAAAAAGAGCACACATGCAATGACACTAGTGGATCCATATGTGGTATGTGAAAAGAACACACATGCAATGAGTATGGTTGTTGTTAGTAAAAAGAACACACGTGCAATGAAACTGGTGGATCCATAGGAGGATTCTGAAAAGAACACACATGCAATGACACTGGTGGATCCATGTGTGGTCTCTGAAGAGAACACATATGCAATATGGTTGTTGTTAGTAAAAAGAGCACACATGCAATGACAATGGTGGATCCATGTGTGGTCTCTGAAGAGAACACACATTTCAATGACACTGGTGGATCCATATGTGGTATGTGAAAAGAACACACATGAAATGACTCTAGTTGTTGTTAGTAAAAAGAACACACATGCAATGACAGTGGTGGATCTATAGGTGGATTGTGAAGAGAGCATACATGCAATGACACTGGTGGATTCAATGACACTGGTGGATCCATATGTGGTATGTGAAAATAACACACATGCAATGACTCTGGTTGTTGTTAGTAAAAAGAACACGCATGCAATGACACTGGTGGATCCATATGTGGTATGTGAAAAGAGCACACATGCAATGACACTGGTGGATCCATATGTTGTATGTGAAAAGAACACACATGCAATCACTCCAGTTGCTGTTAGTAAAACGAACCCACATGCAATGACACTGGTGGATCCATAGGTCGATTGTGAAAAGAGCACACATGCAATGACACTGGTGGATCCATATGTAGTATGTGAAAAGAACACACATGCAATAACTCCAGTTGTTGTTACTAAAAAGAACACACATGCAATGACTATGGTTGTTGTTAGTAAAAATAACACACGTGCAATGAAACTGGCGGATCCATAGGTGGATTGTGAAGAGATCACACATGCAATGACACTGGTGGATCCATGTGTGGTCTCTGAAGAGAACACAAATGCAATGACTCTGGTTATTGTTAGTAAAAAGATCACACATGCAATGACACTAGTGGATCCATATGTGGTATGTGAAAAGAACACACATGCAATGACTATGGTTTTTGTTAGTAAAAAGAACATACGTGCAATGAAACTGGTGGATCCATAGGTGGATTGTGAAGAGATCACACATGCAATGACACTGGTGGATCCATGTGTGGTCTCTGAAGAGAACACAAATGCAATGACTCTGGTTATTGTTAGTAAAAAGAGCACACATGCAATGACACTAGTGGATCCATATGTGGTATGTGAAAAGAACACACATGCAATGAGTATGGTTGTTGTTAGTAAAAAGAACACACGTGCAATGAAACTGGTGGATCCATAGGTGGATTGTGAAAAGAACACACATCCAATGACACTGGTGGATCCATATGTGGTATGTGAAAAGAACACACATGCAATGACTATGGCTGTTGTTAGTAAAAAGAACACACGTGCAACGAAACTGGTGGATCCATAGGTGGATTGTGAAGAGATCACACATGCAATGACATTGGTGGATCCATGTGTGGTCTCTAAAGAGAACACACATTTCAATGACTCTGGTTTTTGTTAGTAAAAAGAACACACATGCAATGACACTGGTGGATCCATGTGTGGTCTCTGAAGAGAACACACATGCAATATGGTTGTTGTTAGTAAAAAGAGCACACATGCAATGACAATGATGGATCCATGTGTGGTCTCTGAAGAGAACGCACATTTCAATGACACTGGTGGATCCATATGTGGTATGTGAAAAGAACACACATGAAATGACTCTAGTTGTTGTTAGTAAAAAGAACACACATGCAATGACAGTGGTGGATCTATAGGTGGATTGTGAAGAGAGCATACATGCAATGACACTGGTGGATTCAATGACACTGGTGGATCCATATGTGGTATGTGAAAATAACACACATGCAATCACTCTGGTTGTTGTTAGTAAAAAGAACACGCATGCAATGACACTGGTGGATCCATATGTGGTATGTGAAGAGAACACATTTTAATGACTCTGGTTGTTTTAGTAAAAAGAACACACATGTAATCACACTGGTGGATCCATAGGTGGATTGTGAAAAGAACACACATGCAATGACACTGGTGGATCCATATGTGGTATGTGAAAAGAACACACATGCAATGACTATGGTTGTTGTTAGTAAAAAGAACACACGTGCAATGAAACTGGTGGATCCATAGGTGGATTGTGAAGAGATCACACATGCAATGACATTGGTGGATCCATGTGTGGTCTCTAAAGAGAACACACATTTCAATGACTCTGGTTTTTGTTAGTAAAAAGAACACACATGCAATGACACTGGTGGATCCATGTGTGGTCTCTGAAGAGAACACACATGCAATATGGTTGTTGTTAGTAAAAAGAGCACACATGCAATGACAATGGTGGATCCATGTGTGGTCTCTGAAGAGAACACACATTTCAATGACACTGGTGGATCCATATGTGGTATGTGAAAAGAACACACATGAAATGACTCTAGTTGTTGTTAGTAAAAAGAACACACATGCAATGACAGTGGTGGATCTATAGGTGGATTGTGAAGAGAGCATACATGCAATGACACTGGTGGATTCAATGACACTGGTGGATCCATATGTGGTATGTGAAAATAACACACATGCAATGACTCTGGTTGTTGTTAGTAAAAAGAACACGCATGCAATGACACTGGTGGATCCATATGTGGTATGTGAAAAGAACACACATTTACAATGACTCTGGTTGTTGTTAGTAAAAAGAAGACACATGCAATGACACTGGTGGATCCATAGGTGGATTGTGAAAAGAGCACACATGCAATGACACTGGTGGATCCATATGTTGTATGTGAAAAGAACACACATGCAATCACTCCAGTTGCTGTTAGTAAAACAAACCCACATGCAATGACACTGGTGGATCCATAGGTCGATTGTGAAAAGAGCACACATGCAATGACACTGGTGGATCCATATGTAGTATGTGAAAAGAACACACATGCAATAACTCCAGTTGTTGTTACTAAAAAGAACACACATGCAATGACTATGGTTGTTGTTAGTAAAAAGAACACACGTGCAATGAAACTGGCGGATCCATAGGTGTATTGTGAAGAGATCACACATGCAATGACACTGGTGGATCCATGTGTGGTCTCTGAAGAGAACACAAATGCAATGACTCTGGTTATTGTTAGTAAAAAGATCACACATGCAATGACACTAGTGGATCTATATGTGGTATGTGAAAAGAACACACATGCAATGACTATGGTTGTTGTTAGTAAAAAGAACATACGTGCAATGAAACTGGTGGATCCATAGGTGGATTGTGAAGAGATCACATATGCAATGACACTGGTGGATCCATGTGTGGTCTCTGAAGAGAACACAAATGCAATGACTCTGGTTATTGTTAGTAAAAAGAGCACACATGCAATGACACTAGCGGATCCATATGTGGTATGTGAAAAGAACACACATGCAATGAGTATGGTTGTTGTTAGTAAAAAGAACACACATGCAATGAAACTGGTGGATCCATAGGTGGATTGTGAAAAGAACACACATGCAATGACACTGGTGGATCCATCTGTGGTATGTGAAAAGAACACACATGCAATGACTATGGCTGTTGTTAGTAAAAAGAACACACGTGCAATGAAACTGGTGGATCCATAGGTGGATTGTGAAGAGATCACACATGCAATGACATTGGTGGATCCATGTGTGGTCTCTAAAGAGAACACACATTTCAATGACTCTGGTTTTTGTTAGTAAAAAGAACACACATGCAATGACACTGGTGGATCCATGTGTGGTCTCTGAAGAGAACACATATGCAATATGGTTGTTGTTAGTAAAAAGAGCACACATGCAATGACAATGGTGGATCCATGTGTGGTCTCTGAAGAGAACGCACATTTCAATGACACTGGTGGATCCATATGTGGTATGTGAAAAGAACACACATGAAATGACTCTAGTTGTTGTTAGTAAAAAGAACACACATGCAATGACAGTGGTGGATCTATAGGTGGATTGTGAAGAGAGCATACATGCAATGACACTGGTGGATTCAATGACACTGGTGGATCCATATGTGGTATGTGAAAATAACACACATGCAATGACTCTGGTTGTTGTTAGTAAAAAGAACACGCATGCAATGACACTGGTGGATCGATATGTGGTATGTGAAGAGAACACATTTTAATGACTCTGGTTGTTTTAGTAAAAAGAACACACATGTAATCACACTAGTGGATCCATAGGTGGATTGTGAAAAGAGCACACATGCAATGACACTGGTGGATCCATATGTGGTATGTGAAAAGAACACACATGCAATGACTCTGGTTGTTGTTTATAAAAAGAACACACATGCAATGACACTGGTGGATCCATAGGTCGATTGTGAAAAGAGCACACATGCAATGACACTGGTGGATCCATATGTAGTATGTGAAAAGAACACACATGCAATATTCCAGTTGTTGTTACTAAAAAGAACACACATGCAATGTCACTGGTGGATCCATGTGTGGTCTCTAAAGAGAACACACATTTCAATGACTCTGGTTTTTGTTAGTAAAAAGAACACACATGCAATGACACTAGTGGATCCATGTGTGGTCTCTAAAGAGAACACACATTTCAATGACACTGGTTGTTGTTAGCAAAAAGAGCACACATGCAATGACACTGGTGGATCCATAGGTGGATTGTGAAAAGAACACACATGCAATAACACTGGTGGATCCATATGTGGTATGTGAAAAGAACACACATTTACAATGACTCTGGTTGTTGTTAGTAAAAAGAAGACACATGCAATGACACTGGTGGATCCATAGGTGGATTGTGAGAAGAGCACACATGCAATGACACTGGTGGATCCATATGTGGTATGTGAAAAGAACACACATGCAATCACTCCAGTTGCTGTTAGTAAAACGAACCCACATGCGACACTGGTGGATCCATGTGTTCTCTGAAGAGAACACACATTTCAATGACACTGGCTGTTGTTAGTAAAAAGAGCGCACATGCAATGACACTGGTGAATCCATAGGTGGATTGTGAAAAGAACACACATGCAATGAAACTGGTGGATCCATATGTGGTTTGTGAATAGAACACACATTTCAATGAATCTGGTTGTTGTTAGTAAAAAGAACACACATGCAATGCCACTGGTGGATCCATGTATGGTCTCTGAAGAAAACACACATGCAATCACACTGGTGGATCCATATGTGGTATGTGAAAAGAACACACTGCAATGACTCTGGGGGATCCACAGGTGGATTGTGAAAAGAACACACATGCAATGACACTGGTGGATCCATATGTGGTATGTGAAAAGAACACACATGAAATGACTCTGGTTGTTGTTACTAAATAGAACACACATGCAATGACACTGGTGGATCCATAGGTGGATTGTAAAGAGAGCACACATGCAATGACTCTGGTTGTTGTTAGTGAAAGGAGCACACATGCAATGACACTGGTGGATCAATGTGTGGTCTCTGAAAAGCACACACATGCAATGAATCTGGTGGATCCATAGGTGGATTGTGAAAAGAACACACATGCAATGACACTGGTGGATCCATGTGTGGTCTCCGAAGAGAACACACATTTCAATGACACTTGTGGATCCATGTGTGGTATGTGAAAAGAACACACATGAAATGACTCTGGTTGTTGTTACTAAAAAGAACACACATGCAATGACACTGGTGGATCCATAGGTGGATTGTGAAGAGAGCACACATGCGATGACTCTGGTTGTTGTTAGTGAAAAGAGCACACATGCAATGACACTGGTTGATCCATAGGTGGATTGTGAAAAGAACACACATGCAATGACACTGGTGGATCCATATGTGGTATGTGAAAAGAACACACGTGCAATGACTATGGTTGTTGTTAGTAAAAAGAACACACGTGCAATGAAACTGGTGGATCCATAGGTGGATTGTGAAGAGATCACACATGCAATGACATTGGTGGATCCATATGTGGTCTCTAAAGAGAACACACATTTCAATGACTCTGGTTTTTGTTAGTAAAAAGAACACACATGCAATGACACTGGTGGATCCATGTGTGGTCTCTGAAGAGAACACACATGCAATATGGTTGTTGTTAGTAAAAAGAGCACACATGCAATGACAATGGTGGATCCATGTGTGGTTTCTGAAGAGAACACACATTTCAATGACACTGGTGGATCCATATGTGGTATGTGAAAAGAACACACATGAAATGACTCTAGTTGTTGTTAGTAAAAAGAACACACATGCAATGACAGTGGTGGATCTATAGGTGGATTGTGAAGAGAGCATACATGCAATGACACTGGTGGATTCAATGACACTGGTGGATCCATATGTGGTATGTGAAAATAACACACATGCAATGACTCTGGTTGTTGTTAGTAAAAAGAACACGCATGCAATGACACTGGTGGATCCATATGTGGTATGTGAAGAGAACACATTTTAATGACTCTGGTTGTTTTAGTAAAAAGAACACACATGTAATCACACTGGTGGATACATAGGTGGATTGTGAAAAGAGCACACATGCAATGACACTGGTGGATCCATATGTGGTATGTGAAAAGAACACACATGCAATGACTCTGGTTGTTGTTTGTAAAAAGAACACACATGCAATGACACTGGTGGATCCATAGGTCGATTGTGAAAAGAGCACACATGCAATGACACTGGTGGATCCATATGTGGTATGTGAAAAGAACACACATGCAATAACTCCAGTTGTTGTTACTAAAAAGAACACACATGCAATGTCACTGGTGGATCCATGTGTGGTCTCTAAAGAGAACACACATTTCAATGACTCTGGTTTTTGTTAGTAAAAAGAACACACATGCAATGACACTAGTGGATCCATGTGTGGTCTCTAAAGAGAACACACATTTCAATGACACTGGTTGTTGTTAGCAAAAAGAGCACACATGCAATGACACTGGTGGATCCATAGGTGGATTGTGAAAAGAACACACATGCAATGACACTGGTGGATCCATATGTGGTATGTGAAAAGAACACACATGAAATGACTCTGGTTGTTGTTACTAAATAGAACACACATGCAATGACACTGGTGGATCCATAGGTGGATTGTGAAGAGAGCACACATGCAATGACTCTGGTTGTTGTTAGTGAAAGGAGCACACATGCAATGACACTGGTGGATCAATGTGTGGTCTCTGAAAAGCACACACATGCAATGAATCTGGTGGATCCATAGGTGGATTGTGAAAAGAACACACATGCAATGACACTGGTGGATCCATATGTGGTATGTGAAAAGAACACACATGCAATGACTATGGTTGTTGTTAGTAAAAAGAACACACGTGCAATGAAACTGGTGGATCCATAGGTGGATTGTGAAGAGATCACACATGCAATGACATTGGTGGATCCATGTGTGGTCTCTAAAGAGAACACACATTTCAATGACTCTGGTTTTTGTTAGTAAAAAGAACACACATGCAATGACACTGGTGGATCCATGTGTGGTCTGTGAAGAGAACACACATGCAATATGGTTGTTGTTAGTAAAAAGAGCACACATGCAATGACAATGGTGGATCCGTGTGTGGTCTCTGAAGAGAACACACATTTCAATGACACTGGTGGATCCATATGTGGTATGTGAAAAGAACACACATGAAATGACTCTAGTTGTTGTTAGTAAAAAGAACACACATGCAATGACAGTGGTGGATCTATAGGTGGATTGTCAAGAGAGCATACATGCAATGACACTGGTGGATTCAATGACACTGGTGGATCCATATGTGGTATGTGAAAATAACACATATGCAATGACTCTGGTTGTTGTTAGTAAAAAGAACACGCATGCAATGACACTGGTGGATCCATATGTGGTATGTGAAAAGAACACACATTTACAATGACTCAGGTTGTTGTTAGTAAAAAGAAGACACATGCAATGACACTGGTGGATCCATAGGTGGATTGTGAAAAGAGCACACATGCAATGACACTGGTGGATCCATATGTTGTATGTGAAAAGAACACACATGCAATCACTCCAGTTGCTGTTAGTAAAACGAACCCACATGCAATGACACTGGTGGATCCATAGGTCGATTGTAAAAAGAGCACACATGCAATGACACTGGTGGATCCATATGTAGTATGTGAAAAGAACACACATGCAATAACTCCAGTTGTTGTTACTAAAAAGAACACACATGCAATGACTATGGTTGTTGTTAGTAAAAAGAACACACGTGCAATGAAACTGGCGGATCCATAGGTGGATTGTGAAGAGATCACACATGCAATGACACTGGTGGATCCATGTGTGGTCTCTGAAGAGAACACAAATGCAATGACTCTGGTTATTGTTAGTAAAAAGATCACACATGCAATGACACTAGTGGATCCATATGTGGTATGTGAAAAGAACACACATGCAATGCCTATGGTTGTTGTTAGTAAAAAGAACATACGTGCAATGAAACTGGTGGATCCATAGGTGGATTGTGAAGAGATCACACATGCAATGACACTGGTGGATCCATGTGTGGTCTCTGAAGAGAACACAAATGCAATGACTCTGGTTATTGTTAGTAAAAAGAGCACACATGCAATGACACTAGTGGATCCATATGTGGTATGTGAAAAGAACACACATGCAATGAGTATGGTTGTTGTTAGTAAAAAGAACACACGTGCAATGAAACTGGTGGATCCATAGGTGGATTGTGAAAAGAACACACATGCAATGACACTGGTGGATCCATATGTGGTATGTGAAAAGAACACACATGCAATGACTATGGCTGTTGTTAGTAAAAAGAACACACGTGCAATGAAACTGGTGGATCCATAGGTGGATTGTGAAGAGATCACACATGCAATGACATTGGTGGATCCATGTGTGGTCTCTAAAGAGAACACACATTTCAATGACTCTGGTTTTTTTAGTAAAAAGAACACACATGCAATGACACTGGTGGATCCATGTGTGGTCTCTGAAGAGAACACACATGCAATATGGTTGTTGTTAGTAAAAAGAGCACACATGCAATGACAATGGTGGATCCATGTGTGGTCTCTGAAGAGAACGCACATTTCAATGACACTGGTGGATCCATATGTGGTATGTGAAAAGAACACACATGAAATGACTCTAGTTGTTGTTAGTAAAAAGAACACACATGCAATGACAGTGGTGGATCTATAGGTGGATTGTGAAGAGAGCATACATGCAATGACACTGGTGGATTCAATGACACTGGTGGATCCATATGTGGTATGTGAAAATAACACACATGCAATGACTCTGGTTGTTGTTAGTAAAAAGAACACGCATGCAATGACACTGGTGGATCCATATGTGGTATGTGAAGAGAACACATTTTAATGACTCTGGTTGTTTTAGTAAAAAGAACACACATGTAATCACACTAGTGGATCCATAGGTGGATTGTGAAAAGAGCACACATGCAATGACACTGGTGGATCCATATGTGGTATGTGAAAAGAACACACATGCAATGACTCTGGTTGTTGTTTGTAAAAAGAACACACATGCAATGACACTGGTGGATCCATAGGTCGATTGTGAAAAGAGCACACATGCAATGACACTGGTGGATCCATATGTAGTATGTAAAAAGAACACACATGCAATAACTCCAGTTGTTGTTACTAAAAAGAACACACATGCAATGTCACTGGTGGATCCATGTGTGGTCTCTAAAGAGAACACACATTTCAATGACTCTGGTTTTTGTTAGTAAAAAGAACACACATGCAATGACACTAGTGGATCCATGTGTGGTCTCTAAAGAGAACACACATTTCAATGACACTGGTTGTTGTTAGCAAAAAGAGCACACATGCAATGACACTGGTGGATCCATAGGTGGATTGTGAAAAGAACACACATGCAATGACACTGGTGGATCCATATGTGGTATGTGAAAAGAACACACATTTACAATGACTCTGGTTGTTGTTAGTAAAAAGAAGACACATGCAATGACACTGGTGGATCCATAGGTGGATTGTGCAAAGAGCACACATGCAATGATACTGGTGGATCCATATGTGGTATGTGAAAAGAACACACATGCAATCACTCCAGTTGCTGTTAGTAAAACGAACCCACATGCAATGACACTGGTGGATCCATGTGTTCTCTGAAGAGAACACACATTTCAATGACACTGGCTGTTGTTAGTAAAAAGAGCGCACATGCAATGACACTGGTGGATCCATAGGTGGATTGTGAAAAGAACACACATGCAATGAAACTGGTGGATCCATATGTGGTTTGTGAATAGAACACACATTTTAATGAATCTGGTTGTTGTTAGTAAAAAAAACACACATGCAATGCCACTGGTGGATCCATGTATGGTCTCTGAAGAGAACACACATGCAATCACACTAGTGGATCCATATGTGGTATGTGAAAAGAACACACTGCAATGACTCTGGGGGATCCACAGGTGGATTGTGAAAAGAACACACATGCAATGACACTGGTGGATCCATATGTGGTATGTGAAAAGAACACACATGAAATGACTCTGGTTGTTGTTACTAAATGGAACACACATGCAATGACACTGGTGGATCCATAGGTGGATTGTGAAGAGAGGACACATGCAATGACTCTGGTTGTTGTTAGTGAAAGGAGCACACATGCAATGACACTGCTGGATCAATGTGTGGTCTCTGAAAAGCACACACATGCAATGAATCTGGTGGATCCATAGGTGGATTGTGAAAAGAACACACATGCAATGACACTGGTGGATCCATGTGTGGTCTCCGAAGAGAACACACATTTCAATGACACTTGTGGATCCATGTGTGGTATGTGAAAAGAACACACATGAAATGACTCTGGTTGTTGTTACTAAAAAGAACACACATGCAATGACACTGGTGGATCCATAGGTGGATTGTGAAGAGAGCACACATGCGATGACTCTGGTTGTTGTTAGTGAAAAGAGCACACATGCAATGACACTGGTTGATCCATAGGTGGATTGTGAAAAGAACACACATGCAATGACACTGGTGGATCCATATGTGGTATGTGAAAAGAACACACGTGCAATGACTATGGTTGTTGTTAGTAAAAAGAACACACATGCAATGACACTGGTGGATCCATAGGTGGATTGTGAAGTGATCACACATGCAATGACACTGGTGGATCCATGTGTGGTGTCTAAAGAGAACACACATTTCAATGACTCTGGTTTTTGTTAGTAAAAAGAACACCCATGCAATGACACTGGTGGATCCATTGGTCGATTGTGAAAAGAGCACACATGCAATGACATTAGTGGATCCATATGTGGTATGTGAAAAGAACACACATGCAATGACTTTGGTTGTTGTTTTTAAAAAGAACACACATGCAATGACACTGGTGGATCCATAGGTGGATTGTGAAAAGAGCACACATGCAATGACACTGGTCGATCCATATGTGGTATGTGAAAAGAACACACATGCAATGACTCGAGTTGTTGTTAGTAAAAAGAACACACATGCAATGACACTAGTGGATCCATGTGTGGTCCGTAAAGAGAACACACATTTCAATGACACTGGTTGTTGTTAGTAAAAAGAGCACACATGCAATGACACTGGTGGATCCATATGTGGTATGTGAAAAGAACACACATGCAATGACTATGGCTGTTGTTAGTAAAAAGAACACACGTGCAATGAAACTAGTGGATCCATAGGTGGATTGTGAAGAGATCACACATGCAATGACATTGGTGGATCCATGTGTGGTCTCTAAAGAGAACACACATTTCAATGACTCTGGTTTTTTTTAGTAAAAAGAACACACATGCAATGACACTGGTGGATCCATGTGTGGTCTCTGAAGAGAACACACATGCAATATGGTTGTTGTTAGTAAAAAGAGCACACATGCAATGACAATGGTGGATCCATGTGTGGTCTCTGAAGAGAACGCACATTTCAATGACACTGGTGGATCCATATGTGGTATGTGAAAAGAACACACATGAAATGACTCTAGTTGTTGTTAGTAAAAAGAACACACATGCAATGACAGTGGTGGATCTATAGGTGGATTGTGAAGACAGCATACATGCAATGACACTGGTGGATTCAATGACACTGGTGGATCCATATGTGGTATGTGAAAATAACACACATGCAATGACTCTGGTTGTTGTTAGTAAAAAGAACACGCATGCAATGACACTGGTGGATCCATATGTGGTATGTGAAGAGAACACATTTTAATGACTCTGGTTGTTTTAGTAAAAAGAACACACATGTAATCACACTAGTGGATCCATAGGTGGATTGTGAAAAGAGCACACATGCAATGACACTGGTGGATCCATATGTGGTATGTGAAAAGAACACACATGCAATGACTCTGGTTGTTGTTTGTAAAAAGAACACACATGCAATGACACTGGTGGATCCATAGGTCGATTGTGAAAAGAGCACACATGCAATGACACTGGTGGATCCATATGTAGTATGTGAAAAGAACACACATGCAATAACTCCAGTTGTTGTTACTAAAAAGAACACACATGCAATGTCACTGGTGGATCCATGTGTGGTCTCTAAAGATAACACACATTTCAATGACTCTGGTTTTTGTTAGTAAAAAGAACACACATGCAATGACACTAGTGGATCCATGTGTGGTCTCTAAAGAGAACACACATTTCAATGACACTGGTTGTTGTTAGCAAAAAGAGCACACATGCAATGACACTGGTGGATCCATAGGTGGATTGTGAAAAGAACACACATGCAATGACACTGGTGGATCCATATGTGGTATGTGAAAAGAACACACATTTACAATGACTCTGGTTGTTGTTAGTAAAAAGAAGACACATGCAATGACACTGGTGGATCCATAGGTGGATTGTGCAAAGAGCACACATGCAATGATACTGGTGGATCCATATGTGGTATGTGAAAAGAACACACATGCAATCACTCCAGTTGCTGTTAGTAAAACGAACCCACATGCAATGACACTGGTGGATCCATGTGTTCTCTGAAGAGAACACACATTTCAATGACACTGGCTGTTGTTAGTAAAAAGAGCGCACATGCAATGACACTGGTGGATCCATAGGTGGATTGTGAAAAGAACACACATGCAATGAAACTGGTGGATCCATATGTGGTTTGTGAATAGAACACACATTTTAATGAATCTGGTTGTTGTTAGTAAAAAAAACACACATGCAATGCCACTGGTGGATCCATGTATGGTCTCTGAAGAGAACACACATGCAATCACACTAGTGGATCCATATGTGGTATGTGAAAAGAACACACTGCAATGACTCTGGGGGATCCACAGGTGGATTGTGAAAAGAACACACATGCAATGACACTGGTGGATCCATATGTGGTATGTGAAAAGAACACACATGAAATGACTCTGGTTGTTGTTACTAAATGGAACACACATGCAATGACACTGGTGGATCCATAGGTGGATTGTGAAGAGAGCACACATGCAATGACTCTGGTTGTTGTTAGTGAAAGGAGCACACATGCAATGACACTGCTGGATCAATGTGTGGTCTCTGAAAAGCACACACATGCAATGAATCTGGTGGATCCATAGGTGGATTGTGAAAAGAACACACATGCAATGACACTGGTGGATCCATGTGTGGTCTCCGAAGAGAACACACATTTCAATGACACTTGTGGATCCATGTGTGGTATGTGAAAAGAACACACATGAAATGACTCTGGTTGTTGTTACTAAAAAGAACACACATGCAATGACACTGGTGGATCCATAGGTGGATTGTGAAGAGAGCACACATGCGATGACTCTGGTTGTTGTTAGTGAAAAGAGCACACATGCAATGACACTGGTTGATCCATAGGTGGATTGTGAAAAGAACACACATGCAATGACACTGGTGGATCCATATGTGGTATGTGAAAAGAACACACGTGCAATGACTATGGTTGTTGTTAGTAAAAAGAACACACATGCAATGACACTGGTGGATCCATAGGTGGATTGTGAAGTGATCACACATGCAATGACACTGGTGGATCCATGTGTGGTGTCTAAAGAGAACACACATTTCAATGACTCTGGTTTTTGTTAGTAAAAAGAACACCCATGCAATGACACTGGTGGATCCATTGGTCGATTGTGAAAAGAGCACACATGCAATGACATTAGTGGATCCATATGTGGTATGTGAAAAGAACACACATGCAATGACTTTGGTTGTTGTTTTTAAAAAGAACACACATGCAATGACACTGGTGGATCCATAGGTGGATTGTGAAAAGAGCACACATGCAATGACACTGGTCGATCCATATGTGGTATGTGAAAAGAACACACATGCAATGACTCGAGTTGTTGTTAGTAAAAAGAACACACATGCAATGACACTAGTGGATCCATGTGTGGTCCGTAAAGAGAACACACATTTCAATGACACTGGTTGTTGTTAGTAAAAAGAGCACACATGCAATGACACTGGTGGATCCATAGGTGGATTGTGAAAAGAACACACATGCAATGACACTGGTGGATCCTTTTGTGGTATGTGAAAAGAACACACATTTGTCTGACTCTGGTTGTTCTTAGTAAAAAGAACACACATGCAATGACACTGGTGGATCCATGTGTGGTCTCTGAAGAGAACACACATGCAATGACACTGGCGGATCCATATGTGGTATGTGAAAAGAACACACATGCAATGACTCTGGTGGATCCATAGGTGGATTGTGAAAAGAACACACATGCAATGACACTAGTGGATCCATGTGTGGTCTCTGAAGAGAACACACATTTCAATAACACTGGTGGATCCATATGTGGTATGTGAAAAGAACACACATGAAATTACTCTGGTTGTTGTTAGTAGATAGAAAACACATGCAATGACACAGATGGATCCATAGGTGGATTGTGAAGAGAGCACACATGCAATGACTCTGGTTGTTGTTAGCGATAGAGCACACATGCAATGAAACTGGTGGATCCATAGGTGGATTGTGAAAAGAACACACATGCAATGACACTGGTGGATCCATATGTGGTATGTGAAAAGAACACACATCCAATGACTATGGTTGTTGTTAGTAAAAAGAACACATATGCAATGACACTGGTGGATCCATGCGTGGTCTCTAAAGAGAACACACATTTCAATGACTCTGGTTTTTGTTAGTAAAAAGAACACACATGCAATGACACTGGTGGATCCATGTGTGGTCTCTGAAGAGAACACACATGCAATGACTCTGGTTGTTGTTAGTAAAAAGAGCACATATGCAATGACACTGGTGGATCCATAGGTCGATTGTGAAAAGAGCACACATGCAATGACACTGGTGAATCCATATGTGGTATGTGAAAAGAACACACATTTCAATGACTCTGGTTGTTGTTAGTAAAAAGAACACGCATGCAATGACACTGGTAGATCTATGTGTGGTCTCTAAACAGAACACACATTTCAATGACACTGGTGGATCCATATGTGGTATGTGAAAAGAACACACATGAAATGACTCTATTTGTTGTTTGTAAAAAGAACACACATGCAATGACACTGGTGGATCCATAGGTGGATTGTGAAGAGAGCATACATGAAATGACACTGGTGGATTCAATGACACTGGTGGATCCATATGTGGTATGTGAAAACAACACACATGCAATGACTCTGGTTGTTGTTAGTAAAAACAACACACATGCAATGACACTGGTGGATCCATGTGTGGTCTCTAAAGAGAATACACATTTCAATGACTCTGGTTGTTGTTAGTAAAAAGAACACACATGCAATGACACTGGTGGATCCATGTGTGGTCTCTAAAGAGAACACACATGCACTGACTCTGGTTGTTGTTACTAAAAAGAACATACGTGTAATGACACTGGTGGATCCATAGGTGGATTGTGAAAAGAGCACACATGCAATGACTCTAGTTGTTTCATATGTGGTATGTGAAAAAAAACACATGCAATGACTCTGGTTGTTGTTAGTAAAAAGAACACATATGCAATGACACTGGTGGATCCATAGGTGGATTGTGAAAAGATCACACATGCAATGACACTAGTGGATCCATATGTGGTATGTGAAAAGAACAAACATGCAATAACTCCAGTTGTTGTTAGTAAAAAGAACACACATGCAATGACACAGATGCATCCATGTGTGGTCTCTAAAGAGAACACACATTTCAATGACTCTAGTTTTTGTTAGTAAAAAGAACACACATGCAATGACTATGGTTGTTGTTATTAAAAAGAACGCACATGCAATGGCACTGGTGGATCCATAGGTGGATTGTGAAGAGAGCACACATGCAATGATACTGGTGGATCCTTGTGTGGTCTCTAAAGAGAACACACATTTCAATGACTCTGGTTTTTGATAGTAAAAAGAACACACATGCAATGACACTGGTGGATCCATGTGGGGTCTATGAACAGAACACAAATGCAATGACTCTGGTTGTTGTTAGTAAAAAGAGCACACATGCAATGACACTGGTGGATCTATAGGTGGATTGTGAAAAGAGCACACATGCAATGACACTGGTGGATCCATGTGTGGTATGTGAAAAGAACAAGCATGCAATGACTCCAGTGGTTGTTAGTAAAAAGAACACACATGCAATAACACTGGTGGATCCATAGGTGGATTGTGAAAAGAGCACACATGCAATGACACTGGTGGATCCATATGTGGTATGTGAAAAGAACACACATTTCAATGAATCTGGTTGTTGTTAGTAAAAAGAACACACGTGCAATTACACTGGTGGATCCATGTGTGGACTCTGAAGAGAACACACATTTCAATGACACTGGTGGTTCCATATGTGGTATATGAAAAGAACACACATGAAATGACTCTAGTTGTTGTTAGTAAAATAACACACATGCAATGACACTGGTGGATCCATAGGTGGATTGTGAAGAGAGCATACATGCAATGACATAGGTGGATTCAATGACACTGGTGGATCCATATGTGGTATGTGAAAATAACACATATGCAATGACTCTGGTTGTTGTTAGTAAAAAGAACACACATGCAATGACACTGGTGGATCCATGTGTGGTCTCTGAAGAGAACACACATTTCAATGACACAGGGGGATCCATATGTGGTATGTGAAAAGAACACACATGAAATGACTTTGGTTGTTGTTAGTAAATAGAACACACATGCAGTGACACTGGTGGATCCATAGGTGGATTCTGAAGAGAGCACACATGCAATGACTCTGGTTGTTGCTAGTGAAAAGAGCACACATGCAATGAAACAGGTGGATCCATAGGTGGATTGTTAAAAGAACACACATGCAATGACACTGGTGGATCCATATGTGGTATGTGAAAAGAACACGCATGCAATGACTATGGTTGTTGTTAGTAAAAGAACACACATGCAATGACACTGGTGGATCCATAGGTGGATTGTGAAGAGATCACACATGCAATGACACTGGTGGATCCATGCGTGGTCTCTAAAGAGAACATACATTTCAATGACTCTGGTTTTTGTTAGTAAAAAGAACACACATGCAATGACACTGGTGGATCCATGTGTGGTCTCTGAAGAGAACACACATGCAATGACTCTGGTTGTTGTTAGTAAAAAGAGCACACATGCAATGACACTGGTGGATCCATAGGTGGATTGTGAAAAGAGCACACATGCAATGACACTGGTGGATCCATATGTTGTATGTGAAAAGAACACACATTTCAATGACTCTGGTTGTTGTTAGTAAAAAGAACACACATGCAATGACACTGGTAGATCTATGTGTGGTCTCTAAACAGAACACACATTTCAATGACACTGATGGATCCATATGTGGTATGTGAAAAGAACACACATGAAATGACTCTAGTTGTTGTTAGTAAAAAGAACACACATGCAATGACACTGGTGGATCCATAGGTGGATTGTGAAGAGAGAATACATGC
Source organism: Avena sativa (assembly GCA_916181665.1). Classification (NCBI taxonomy): domain Eukaryota; kingdom Viridiplantae; phylum Streptophyta; class Magnoliopsida; order Poales; family Poaceae; genus Avena; species Avena sativa. The sequence goes on from OV702290.1 coordinate 162,163,182, forward strand.
AATAACACTGGTGGATTCAATGACACTGGTGGATCCATATGTGGTATGTGAAAATAACACACATGCAATGACTCTGGTTGTTGTTAGTAAAAAGAACACACATGCAATGACACTGGTGGATCCATGTGTGGTCTCTGAAGAGAACACACATTTCAATGACTCTGGTTGTTGTTAGTAAAAAGAACACACATGCAATGACACTGGTGGATCCATGTGTGGTCTCTGAAGAGAACACACATGCACTGACTCTGGTTTTTGTTAGTAAAAAGAACATACATGCAATGACACTGGTGGATCCATAGGTGGATTGTGAAAAGAGCACACATGCAATGACACTGGTGGATCCATATGTGGTATGTGAAAAGAACACACATGCAATGACTCTGGTTGTTGTTAGTAAAAAGAACACATATGCAATGACACTGGTGGATCCATAGGTGGATTGTGAAAAGAGCACACATGCAATGACACTGGCGGATCCATATGTGGTATGTGAAAAGAACAAACATGCAATAACTCCAGTTGTTGTTAGTAAAAAGAACACACATGCAATGACACTGGTGGATCCATGTGTGGTCTCTAAAGAGAACACACATTTCAATGACTCTAGTTTTTGTTAGTAAAAAGAACACACATGCAATGACTATGGTTGTTGTTAGTAACAAGAACACACGTGCAATGACACTGGTGGATCCATAGGTGGATTGTGAAGAGAGCACACATACAATGACACTGGTGGATTCATGTGTGGTCTCTAAAGAGAACACACATTTCAATGACTCTGGTGTTTGATAGTAAAAAGAACACACATGCAATGACACTGGTGGATCCATGTGTGGTCTATGAAGAGAACACAAATGCAATGACTCGAGTTGTTGTTAGTAAAAAGAGCACACATGCAATGACACTGGTGGATCCATAGGTGGATTGTGAAAAGAGCACACATGCAATGACACTGGTGGATCCATATGTGGTATGTGAAAAAAACACACATTTCAATGACTCTGGTTGTTGTTAGTAAAAAGAACACACGTGCAATGACACTTGTGGATCCATGTGTGGTCTCTGAAGAGAACACACATTTCAATGACACTGGTGGTTCCTTATGTGGTATAAGAAAAGAACACACATGAAATGACTCTAGTTGTTGTTAGTAAAATAACACACATGCAATGACACTGGTGGATCCATAGGTGGATTGTGAAGAGAGCATACATGCAATGACATAGGTGGATTCAATGACACTGGTGGATCCATATGTGGTATGTGAAAATAACACACATGCAAAGACTCTGGTTGTTGTTAGTAAATATAACACACATGCAATGACACTGGTGGATCCATGTGTGGTCTCTGAAGAGAACACACATTTCAATGACTCTGGTTGTTGTTAGTAAAAAGAACACACATGCAATGACACTGGTGGATCCATGTATGGTCTCTAAAGAGAACACACATCACTGACTCTGGTTGTTGTTAGTAAAAAGAACATACATGCAATGACACTGCTGGATCCATAGGTGGATTGTGAAAAGAGCACACATGCAATGAGACTGGTGGATCCATATGTGGTATGTGAAAAAACACACATGCAATGACTCTGGTTGTTGTTAGTAAAAAGAACACATATGCAATGACTCTGGTGGATCCATAGGTGGATTGTGAAAAGAGCACACATGCAATGACACTGGTGGATCCATATGTGGTATGTGAAAAGAACACTCATTTCAATTATTCTGGTTGTTGTTAGTAAAAAGAACACACATGCAATGACACTGCTGGATGCATGTGTGGTCTCTGAAGAGAACACACATTTCAATGACACTGGTGGATCCATATGTGGTATGTGAAAAGAACACACATGAAATGACTCTAGTTGTTGTTAGTAAAAAGAACACACATGCAATTACACTGGTGGATCCATTGGTGGATTGTGAAGAGAGCATACATACAATGACACTAGTGGATTCAATGACACTGGTGGACCCAAATGTGGTATGTGAAAATAACACACATGCAATGACTCTGGTTGTTGTTAGTAAAAAGAACACATATGCAATGGCACTGGTGGATCCATATATGGTATGTGAAAAGAACACACATGCAATGACTCTAGTTGTTGTTAGTAAAAATAACACACATGCAATGACTCTGGTTGTTGTTTGTAAAAAGAGCACACATGCAATGACACTGGTGGATCCATAGGTGGATTGTGAAAAGAGCACACATACAATGACACTGGTGGATCCATATGTGGTATGTGAAAAGAACACGCATGCAATGACTCCAGTTGTTGTTAGTAAAAAGAACACACATGCAATGATACTGGTGGATCCATGTGTGGTCCCTGAAGAGAACACACATTTCAATGACACTGGTGGATCCATGTGTGGTCTCTGAAGAGAACACACATTTCAATGACTCTAGTTGTTGTTAGTAAAAATAACACACATGCAATGACACTGGTGGATCCATGTGTGGTCTTTGAAGAGAACACACATGCAATGACTCTGGTTATTGTTAGTGAAAAGAGCACACATGCAATGACACTGGTGGATGCATGTGTGTTCTCTAAAGAGAACACACATGCAATGACTCTGGTGTTGTTAGTAAAAAGAGCACACATGCAATGACACTGGTGGATCCATAGGTGGATTGTGAAAAGAGCACACATGCAATGACACTGGTGGATCCATATGTGGTATGTGAAAAGAACACACATTTCAATGACTCTGGTTGTTGTTAGTAAAAAGAACACACATGCAATGACACTGGTGGATGCATGTGTGGTCTCTGAAGAGAACACACATTTCAATGACACTGGTGGATCCATATGTGGTATGTGAAAAGAACACACATGAAATGACTCTAGTTGTTGTTAGTAAAAAGAACACACATGCAATGACACTGGTCGATCCATTGGTGGATTGTGAAGAGAGCATACATGCAATGACACTAGTGGATTCAATGACACTGGTGGACCCAAATGTGGTATGTGAAAATAACACACATGCAATGACTCTGGTTGTTGTTAGTAAAAAGAACACACATGCAATGACACTGGTGGATCCATGTGTGGTCTATGAAGAGAACACACATTTCAATGACTCTGGTTGTTGTTAGTAAAAAGAACACACATGCAATGACACTAGTGGATCCATATGTGGTATGTGAAGAGAACACATTTCAATGACTCTGGTGGTTGTTAGTAAAAAGAACACACATGCAATGACACTGGTGGATCCATAGGTGGATTATGAAAAGAGCACACATGCAATGACACTGGTGGATCCATATGTGGTATGTGAAAAGAACACACATGCAATGACTCTGGTTGTTGTAGTAAAAAGAACACATATGCAATGACTATGGTGGATCCATAGGTGGATTGTGAAAAGAGCACACATGCAATGACACTGGTGGATCCATATGTGGTATGTGAAAAGAACACACATTTCAATTATTCTGGTTGTTGTTAGTAAAAAGAACACACATGCAATGACACTGGTGGATGCATGTGTGGTCTCTGAAGAGAACACATATTTCAATGACACTGGTGGATCCATATGTGGTATGTGAAAAGAACACACATGAAATGACTCTAGTTGTTGTTAGTAAAAAGAACACACATGCAATGACACTGGTGGATCCATTGGTGGATTGTGAAGAGAGCATACATGCAATGACACTAGTGGATTCAATGACACTGGTGGACCCAAATGTGGTATGTGAAAATAACACACATGCAATGACTCTGGTTGTTGTTAGTAAAAAGAACACACATGCAATGGCACTGGTGGATCCATATGTGGTATGTGAAAAGAACACACATGCAATGACTCTAGTTGTTGTTAGTAAAAAGAACACACATGCAATGACTCTGGTTGTTGTTTGTAAAAAGAGCACACATGCAATGACACTGGTGGATCCATAGGTGGATTGTGAAAAGAGCACACATGCAATGACACTGGTGGATCCATATGTGGTATGTGAAAAAAACACACATTTCAATGACTCTGGTTGTTGTTAGTAAAAAGAACACACGTGCAATGACACTTGTGGATCCATGTGTGGTCTCTGAAGAGAACACACATTTCAATGACACTGGTGGTTCCTTATGTGGTATAAGAAAAGAACACACATGAAATGACTCTAGTTGTTGTTAGTAAAATAACACACATGCAATGACACTGGTGGATCCATAGGTGGATTGTGAAGAGAGCATACATGCAATGACATAGGTGGATTCAATGACACTGGTGGATCCATATGTGGTATGTGAAAATAACACACATGCAAAGACTCTGGTTGTTGTTAGTAAATAGAACACACATGCAATGACACTGGTGGATCCATGTGTGGTCTCTGAAGAGAACACACATTTCAATGACTCTGGTTGTTGTTAGTAAAAAGAACACACATGCAATGACACTGGTGGATCCATGTATGGTCTCTAAAGAGAACACACATCACTGACTCTGGTTGTTGTTAGTAAAAAGAACATACATGCAATGACACTGCTGGATCCATAGGTGGATTGTGAAAAGAGCACACATGCAATGAGACTGGTGGATCCATATGTGGTATGTGAAAAAACACACATGCAATGACTCTGGTTGTTGTTAGTAAAAAGAACACATATGCAATGACTCTGGTGGATCCATAGGTGGATTGTGAAAAGAGCACACATGCAATGACACTGGTGGACCCATATGTGGTATGTGAAAAGAACACTCATTTCAATTATTCTGGTTGTTGTTAGTAAAAAGAACACACATGCAATGACACTGCTGGATGCATGTGTGGTCTCTGAAGAGAACACACATTTCAATGACACTGGTGGATCCATATGTGGTATGTGAAAAGAACACACATGAAATGACTCTAGTTGTTGTTAGTAAAAAGAACACACATGCAATGACACTGGTGGATCCATTGGTGGATTGTGAAGAGAGCATACATACAATGACACTAGTGGATTCAATGACACTGGTGGACCCAAATGTGGTATGTGAAAATAACACACATGCAATGACTCTGGTTGTTGTTAGTAAAAAGAACACATATGCAATGGCACTGGTGGATCCATATGTGGTATGTGAAAAGAACACACATCCAATGACTCTAGTTGTTGTTAGTAAAAATAACACACATGCAATGACTCTGGTTGTTGTTTGTAAAAAGAGCACACATGCAATGACACTGGTGGATCCATAGGTGGATTGTGAAAAGAGCACACATACAATGACACTGGTGGATCCATATGTGGTATGTGAAAAGAACACGCATGCAATGACTCCAGTTGTTGTTAGTAAAAAGAACACACATGCAATGATACTGGTGGATCCATGTGTGGTCCCTGAAGAGAACACACATTTCAATGACACTGGTGGATCCATGTGTGGTCTCTGAAGAGAACACACATTTCAATGACTCTAGTTGTTGTTAGTAAAAAGAACACACATGCAATGACACTGGTGGATCCATGTGTGGTCTTTGAAGAGAACACACATGCAATGACTCTGGTTGTTGTTAGTGAAAAGAGCACACATGCAATGACACTGGTGGATGCATGTGTGTTCTCTAAAGAGAACACACATGCAATGACTCTGGTTGTTGTTAGTAAAAAGAGCACACATGCAATGACACTGGTGGATCCATAGGTGGATTGTGAAAAGAGCACACATGCAATGACACTGGTGGATCCATATGTGGTATGTGAAAAGAACACACATTTCAATGACTCTGGTTGTTGTTAGTAAAAAAGAACACACATGCAATGACACTGGTGGATGCATGTGTGGTCTCTGAAGAGAACACACATTTCAATGACACTGGTGGATCCATATGTGGTATGTGAAAAGAACACACATGAAATGACTCTAGTTGTTGTTAGTAAAAAGAACACACATGCAATGACACTGGTCGATCCATTGGTGGATTGTGAAGAGAGCATACATGCAATGACACTAGTGGATTCAATGACACTGGTGGACCCAAATGTGGTATGTGAAAATAACACACATGCAATGACTCTGGTTGTTGTTAGTAAAAAGAACACACATGCAATGACACTGGTGGATCCATGTGTGGTCTATGAAGAGAACACACATTTCAATGACTCTGGTTGTTGTTAGTAAAAATAACACACATGCAATGACACTAGTGGATCCATATGTGGTATGTGAACAGAACACATTTCAATGACTCTGGTGGTTGTTAGTAAAAAGAACACACATGCAATGACACTGGTGGATCCATAGGTGGATTGTGAAAAGAGCACACATGCAATGACACTGGTGGATCCATATGTGGTATGTGAAAAGAACACACATGCAATGACTCCAGTTGTTTTTAGTAAAAAGAAGACATATGCAATGACACAGGTGGATCCATGTGTGGTCTCTGAAGAGAACACACATTTCAATGACACTGGTTGTTGTTAGTAAAAGAGCACACATGCAATGCCACTGGTGGATCCATAGGTGGAATGTGAAATGAACACACATGCAATGACACTAGTTGATCCATATGTGGTATGTGAAAAGAACACACATTTCAATGACTCTGGTTGTTGTTAGTAAAAAGAACACACATGCAATGACACTGGTGGATCCATGTGTGGTCTCTGAAGAGAACACACATGCAATGACACTGGTGGATCCATATGTGGTATGTGAAAAGAACACACATGCAATGACTCTGGTGGATCCATTGGTGGATTGTGAAAAGAACACACATGCAATGACACTAGTGGATCCATGTGTGGTCTCTGAAGAGAACACACATTTCAATGACACTAGTGGATCCATATGTGGTATGTGAAAAGAACACACATGAAATGACTCTGGTTGTTGTTACTAAAAAGAACACACATGCAATGACATTTGTGGATCCATAGGTGGATTGTGAAGAGAGCATACATGCAATGACTCTGGTTGTTGTTAGTGAAAAGAGCACACATGCACTGACACTGGTGGATCCATAGGTGGATTGTGAAAAGAACACACATGCAATGACACTGGTGGATCCATATGTGGTATGTGAAAAGAACACACATGCAATGACTATGGTTGTTGTTAGTAAAAAAGAACACACATGCAATGACACTGGTGGATCCATAGGTGGATTGTGAAGAGAGCACACATGCAATGACACTGGTGGATCCATGTGTGGTCTCTAAAGAGAACACACATTTCAATGAATCTGATTTTTGTTAGTAAAAAGAACACACATGCAATGACACTGGTGGATCCATGTGTGGTCTCTGAAGAGAACACACATGCAATGACTCTGGTTGTTGTGAGTAAAAAGAGCACACATGCAATGACACTAGTGGATCCATAGGTGGATTGTGAAAAGAGCACACATGTAATAACACTGGTGTATCCATATGTGGTATGTGAAAAGAACACATATTTCAATGATTCTGGTTGTTATTAGTAAAACGAACACACATGCAATGACACTGGTGGATCGATGTGTGGTCTCTAAAGAGAACACACATTTCAATGACACTGGTGGATCCATATGTGGTATGTGAAAAGAACACACACGAAATGACTCTAGTTGTTGTTAGTAAAAAGAATACCCATGCAACGACACTGGTGGATCCATAGGTGGATTGTGAAAAGAGCATACATGCAATGACACTGGTGGATCCATATGTGGTATGTGAAAAGAACACACATGCAATGACTCTAGTTGTTGTTAGTAAAAAGAACACACATGCAATGACACTGGTGGATCCATAGTTGGATTGTGAAAAGAGCATACATGCAATGACACTGGTGGATCCATATGTGGTATGTGAAAAGAACAGACATGCAATGACTCTGGTTGTTGTTAGTAAAAAGAACACATATGCAATTACACTTGTGGATCCATAGGTGGATTGTGAAAGGAGCACACATGCAATGACACTGGTGGATCCATATGTGGTATGTGAAAAGAACACGCATGCAATGACTCCAGTTGTTGTTAGTAAAAAGAACACACATGCAATGATACTGGTGGATCCATGTGTGGTCTCTGAAGAGAACACACATTTCAATGACACTGGTGGATCCATGTGTGGTCTCTGAAGAGAACACACATTTCAATGACTCTAGTTGTTGTTAGTAAAAAGAACACACATGCAATGACACTAGTGGATCCATGTGTGGTCTTTGAAGAGAACACACATGCAATGACGCTGGTTGTTGTTAGTGAAAAGAGCACACATGCAATGACACTGGTGGATCCATGGGTGTTCTCTAAAGAGAACACACATGCAATGACTCTGGTTGTTGTTAGTAAAAAGAACACACATGCAATGACACTGGTGGATGCATGTGTGGTCTCTGAAGAGAACACACATTTCAATGACACTGGTGGATCCATGTGTGGTATGTGAAAAGAACACACATGAAATGACTCTAGTTGTTGTTAGTAGAAAGAACACACATGCAATGACACTAGTCGATCCATTGGGGGATTGTGAAGAGAGCATACATGCAATGACACTAGTGGATTCAATGACACTGGTGGACCCAAATGTGGTATGTGAAAATAACACACATGCAATGACTCTGGTTATTGTTAGTAAAAAGAACACACATGCAATGACACTGGTGGATCCATGTGTGGTCTATGAAGAGAACACACATTTCAATGACTCTGGTTGTTGTTAGTAAAAAGAACACACATGCAATGACACTAGTGGATCCATATGTGGTATGTGAAGAGAACACATTTCAATGACTTTGGTGGTTGTTAGTAAAAAGAGCACACATGCAATGACACTGGTGGATCCATAGGTGGATTGTGAAAAGAGCACACATGCAATGACACTGGTGGATCCATATGTGGTATGTGAAAATAACACAGATGCAATGACTCCAGTTGTTTTTAGTAAAAAGAAGACATATGCAATGACACAGGTGGATCCATGTGTGGTCTCTGAAGAGAACACACATTTCAATGACACTGGTTGTTGTTAGTAAAAGAGCACACATGCAATGACACTGGTGGATCCATAGGTGGAATGTGAAAAGAACTCACATGCAATGACACTAGTTGATCCATATGTGGTATGTGAAAAGAACACACATTTCAATGACTCTGGTTGTTGTTAGTAAAAATAACACACATGCAATGACACTGGTGCATCCATGTGTGGTCTCTGGAGAGAACACACATGCAATGACTCTGGTTGTTGTTAGTGAAGAGAGCACACATGCAATGACTCTGGTTGTTGTTAGTGAAAAGAGCACACATGCACTGACACTGGTGGATCCATAGGTAGATTGTGAAAAGAACACACATGCAATGACACTGGTGGATCCATATGTGGTATGTGAAAAGAACACACATGCAATGACTATGGTTGTTGTTAGTAAAAAAGAACACACATGCAATGACACTGGTGGATCCATAGGTGGATTGTGAAGAGAGCACACATGCAATGACACTGGTGGATCCATGTGTGGTCTCTAAAGAGAACACACATTTCAATGAATCTGATTTTTGTTAGTAAAAAGAACACACATGCAATGACACTGGTGGATCCATGTGTGGTCTCTGAAGAGAACACACATGCAATGACTCTGGTTGTTGTGAGTAAAAAGAGCACACATGCAATGACACTAGTGGATCCATAGGTGGATTGTGAAAAGAGCACACATGTAATAACACTGGTGTATCCATATGTGGTATGTGAAAAGAACACATATTTCAATGATTCTGGTTGTTTTTAGTAAAACGAACACACATGCAATGACACTGGTGGATCGATGTGTGGTCTCTAAAGAGAACACACATTTCAATGACACTGGTGGATCCATATGTGGTATGTGAAAAGAACACACATGAAATGACTCTAGTTGTTGTTAGGAAAAAGAATACCCATGCAACGACACTGGTGGATCCATAGGTGGATTGTGAAAAGAGCATACATGCAATGACACTGGTGGATCCATATGTGGTATGTGAAAAGAACACACATGCAATGACTCTAGTTGTTGTTAGTAAAAAGAACACACATGCAATGACACTGGTGGATCCATAGTTGGATTGTGAAACGAGCATACATGCAATGACACTGGTGGATCCATATGTGGTATGTGAAGAGAACAGACATGCAATGACTCTGGTTGTTGTTAGTAAAAAGAACACATATGCAATTACACTTGTGGATCCATAGGTGGATTGTGAAAGGAGCACACATGCAATGACACTGGTGGATCCATATGTGGTATGTGAAAAGAACACGCATGCAATGACTCCAGTTGTTGTTAGTAAAAAGAACACACATGCAATGATACTGGTGGATCCATGTGTGGTCTCTGAAGAGAACACACATTTCAATGACACTGGTGGATCCATGTGTGGTCTCTGAAGAGAACACACATTTCAATGACTCTAGTTGTTGTTAGTAAAAAGAACACACATGCAATGACAATAGTGGATCCATGTGTGGTCTTTGAAGAGAACACACATGCAATGACGCTGGTTGTTGTTAGTGAAAAGAGCACACATGCAATGACACTGGTGGATCCATGGGTGTTCTCTAAAGAGAACACACATGCAATGACTCTGGTTGTTGTTAGTAAAAAGAGCACACATGCAATGACACTGGTGGATCCATAGGTGGATTGTGAAAAGAGCACACATGCAATGACACTGGTGGATCCATATGTGGTATGTGAAAAGAACACACATTTCAATGACCCTGGTTGTTGTTAGTAAAAAGAACACACATGCAATGACACTGGTGGATGCATGTGTGGTCTCTGAAGAGAACACACATTTCAATGACAATGGTGGATCCATATGTGGTATGTGAAAAGAATACACATGAAATGACTCTAGTTGTTGTTAGTAAAAATAACACACATGCAATGACACTGGTCGATCCATTGGTGGATTGTGAAGAGAGCATACATGCAATGACACTAGTGGATTCAATGACACTGGTGGACCCTAATGTGGTATGTGAAAATAACACACATGCAATGACTCTGCTTGTTGTTAGTAAAAAGAACACACATGCAATGACACTGGTGGATCCATGTGTGGTCTGTGAAGAGAACACACATTTCAATGACTCTGGTTGTTGTTAGTAAAAAGAACACACATGCAATGACACTGGTGGATCCATATGTGGTATGTGAAGAGAACACATTTCAATGACTCTTGTTGTTGTTAGTAAAAAGAACACACATGCAATGACACTGGTGGATCCATAGGTGGATTGTGAAAAGAGCACACATGCAATGACACTGGTGGATCCATATGTGGTATGTGAAAAGAACACATATGCAATGACTCCAGTTGTTGTTAGTAAAAAGAAGACACATGCACTGACACAGGTGGATCCATGTGTGGTCTCTGAAGAGAACACACATTTCAATGACACTGGTTGTTGTTAGTAAAAGAGCACACATGCAATGACACTGGTGGATCCATAGGTGGATTGTGAAAATAACACACATGCAATGACACTAGTTGATCCATATGTGGTATGTGAAAAGAACACACATTTCAATGACTCTGGTTGTTGTTAGTAAGAAGAACACACATGCAATGACACTGGTGGATCCATGTGTGGTCTCTGAAGAGAACACACATGCAATGACACTGGTGGATCCATATGTGGTATGTGAAAATAACACACATGCAATGACTCTGGTGGATCCATAGGTGGATTGTGAAAAGAACACACATGCAATGACAGTGGTGGATCCATGTGTGGTCTCTGAAGAGAACACACATTTCAATGACACTGGTGGATCCATATGTGGTATGTGAAAAGAACACACATGAAATGGCTCTGGTTGTTGTTACTAAAAAGAACACACATGCAATGACACTTGTGGATCCATAGGTGGATTGTGAAGAGAGCACACATGGAACGACTCTGGTTGTTGTTAGTGAAAAGAGCACACATGCAATGACACTGGTGGATCCATAGGTGGATTGTGAAAAGAATACACATGCAATGACACTGGTGGATCCAATGTGGTATGTGAAAAGAACACACATGCAATGACTATGGTTGTTGTTAGTAAAAATAACACACATGCAATGACACTGGTGGATCCATTGGTGGATTGTGAAGAGAGCACACATGCAATGACACTGGTGGATCCATGTGTGGTCTCTAAAGAGAACACACATTTCAATGAATCTGGTTTTTGTTAGTAAAAAGAACACACATGCAATGACACTGGTGGATCCATGTGTGGTCTCTGAAGAGAACACACATGCAATGACTCTGGTTGTTGTGAGTAAAAAGAGCACACATGCAATGACACTGGTGGATCAATAGGTGGATTGTGAAAAAAGCACACATGCAATGACACTGGTGGATCCATATGTGGTATGTGAAAGGAACACATATTTCAATGACTCTGGTTGTTTTTTGTAAAACGAACACACATGCAATGACACTGGTGGATCCATGTCTGGTCTCTAAAGAGAACACACATTTCAATGACACTGGTGGATCCATATGTGGTATGTGAAAAGAACACACATGAAATGACTCTAGTTGTTGTTAGTAAAAAGAATACCCATGCAACGACACTGGTGGATCCATAGGTGGATTGTGAAGAGAGCATACATGCAATGACACTGGTGGATTCAATGACACTGGTGGATCCATATGTGGTATGTGAAAATAACACACATACAATGACTCTGGTTGTTGTTAGTAAAAAGAACACACATGCAATGACACTGGTGGATCCATGTGTGGTCTCTAAAGAGAACACACATTTCAATGACTCTGGTTGTTCTTAGTAAAAAGAACACACATGCAATGACACTGGTGGATCCATGTGTGGTCTCTGAAGAGAACACACATGCATTGACTCTGGTTGTTGTTAGTAAAAAGAACACACATGCAATGACACTGGTGGATCCATAGGTGGATTGTGAAAAGAGCACACATGCAATGACACTGGTGGATCCATGTGGTATGTGAAAAGAACACACATGCAATGACTCTAGTTGTTGTTAGTAAAAAGAACACACATGCAATGACACTGGTGGATCCATAGGTGGATTGTGAAAAGAGCATACATGCAATGACACTGGTGGATCCATATGTGGTATGTGAAAAGAACACACATGCAATGACTCTGGTTGTTGTTAGTAAAAAGAACACATATGCAATTACACTTGTGGATCCATAGGTGGATTGTGAAAAGAGCACACATGCAATGACACTGGTGGATCCATATGTGGTATGTGAAAAGAACACATATGCAATGACTCCAGTTGTTGTTAGTAAAAAGAAGACACATGCAATGACACAGGTGGATCCATGTGTGGTCTCTGAAGAGAACACACATTTCAATGACACTGGTTGTTGTTAGTAAAACAGCACACATGCAATGACACTAGTGGATCCATAGGTGGATTGTGAAAAGAACACACATGCAATGACACTAGTTGATCCATATGTGGAATGGGAAAAGAACACACATTTCAATGACTCTGGTTGTTGTTAGTAAAAAGAAGAGACATGCAATGACACTGGTGGATCCATGTGTGGTCTCTGAAGAGAACACACATGCAATAACACTAGTGGATCCATATGTGGTATGTGAAAATAACACACATGCAATGACTCTGGTGGATCCATAGGTGGATTGTGAAAAGAACACACATGCAATGATAGTGGTGGATCCATGTGTGGTCTCTAAAGAGAACACAGATTTCAATGACACTGGTGGATCCATATGTGGTATGTGAAAAGAACACACATGAAATGACTCTGGTTGTTGTTACTAAAAAGAACACACATGCAATGACACTTGTGGATCCATAGGTGGATTGTGAAGAGAGCACACATGCAATGACTCTGGTTGTTTTTAGTGAAAAGAGCACACATGAAATGACACTAGTGGATCCATAGGTGGATTGTGAAAAGAACACACATGCAATGATACTGGTGGATCCATATGTGGTATGTGAAAAGAACACACATGCAATGACTATGGTTGTTGTTAGTAAAAAGAACACACATGCAATGACACCGGTGGATCCATAGGTGGATTGTGAAGAGAGCACAAATGCAATGACACTGGTGGATCCATGTGTGGTCTCTAAAGAGAACACACATTTCAATGAATCTGGTTTTTGTTAGAAAAAAGAACACACATGCAATGACTCTGGTTGTTGTGAGTAAAAAGAGCACAGATGCAATGACACTGGTGGATCCATAGGTGGATTGTGAAAAGAGCACACATGCAATGACACTGGTGGATCCATATGTGGTATGTGAAAAGAACACATATTTCAATGACTCTGGTTGTTTTTAGTTAAACGAACACAGATGTAATGACACTGGTGGATCCATGTGTGGTCTCTAAAGAGAACACACATTTCAATGACACTGGTGGATCCATATGTGGTATGTGAAAAGAACACACATGAAATGACTCTAGTTGTTGTTAGTAAAAAGAATACCCATGCAACGACACTGGTGGATCTATAGGTGGATTGTGAAGAGAGCATACATGCAATGACACTGGTGGATTCAACAACACTAGTGGATCCATATGTGGTATGTGAAAATAACACACATGCAATGGCTCTGGTTGTTGTTAGTAAAAAAAACACACATGCAATGACACTGGTGGATCCATGTGTGGTCTCTGAAGAGAACACACATTTCAATGACTCTGGTTGTTCTTAGTAAAAAGAAGACACATGCAATGACACTGGTGGATCCATGTGTGGTCTCTGAAGAGAACACACATGCACTGACTCTGGTTGTTGTTAGTAAAAAGAACACACATGCAATGACACTGGTGGATCCATAGGTCGATTGTGAAAAGTGCACACATGCAATGACACTGGTGGATCCATATGTGGTATGTGAAAAGAACACACATGCAATGACTCTAGTTGTTGTTAGTAAAAAGAACACACATGCAATGACACTGGTGGATCCATAGGTGGATTGTGAAAAGAGCATACATGCAATGACACTGGTGGATCCATATGTGGTATGTGAAAAGAACACACATGCAATGACTCTGGTTGTTGTTAGTAAAAAGAACACATATGCAATTACACTTGTGGATCCATAGGTGGATTGTGAAAAGAGCACACATGCAATGACACTGGTGGATCCATATGTGGTATGTGAAAAGAACACACATGAAATGACTCTAGTTGTTGTTAGTAAAAAGAATACCCATGCAACGACACTGGTGGATCCATAGGTGGATTGTGAAGAGAGCATACATGCAATGACACTGGTGGATTCAACGACACTGGTGGATCCATATGTGGTATGTGAAAATAACACACATGCAATGACTCTGGTTGTTGTTAGTAAAAAGAACACACATGCAATGACACTGGTGGATCCATGTATGGTCTCTGAAGAGAACACACATTTCAATGACTCTGGTTGTTCTTAGTAAAAAGAAGACACATGCAATGACACTGGTGGATCCATGTGTGGTCTCTGAAGAGAACACACATGCATTGACTCTGGTTGTTGGTAGTAAAAAGAACACACATGCAATGACACTGGTGGATCCATGTGTGGTCTGTGAAGAGAACACACATTTCAATGACACTGGTGGATCCATGTGTGGTCTCTGAAGAGAACACACATTTGAATGACTCTAGTTGTTGTTAGTAAAAAGAACACACATGCAATGACACTGGTGGATCCATAGGTGGATTGTGAAAAGAGCATACATGCAATGACAATGGTGGACCCAAATGTGGTATGTGAAAATAACACACATGCAATGACTCTGGTTGTTGTTAGTAAAAAGAACACACATGCAATGACACTGGTGGATCCATGTGTGGTCTGTGAAGAGAACACACATTTCAATGACTCTGGTTGTTGTTAGTAAAAAGAACACACATGCAATGACACAGGTGGATCCATATGTGGTATGTGAAAAGAACGCACATGCAATGACTATGGTTGTTGTTAGTAAAAACAACACACATGCAATGACACTGGTGGATCCATAGGTGGATTGTGAAGAGAGCACACATGCAATGACACTAGTGGATCCATGTGTGGTCTCTAAAGAGAACACACATTTCAATGACACTGGTGAATCCAAGTGTGGTCTCTGAAGAGAACACACATTTCAATGACACTGGTGGATCCATGTGTGGTCTCTGAAGAGAACACACATTTCAATGACTCTAGTTGTTGTTAGTAAAAAGAACACAGATGCAATGACACTGGTGGATCCATGTGTGGTCTTTGAAGAGAACACACATGCAATGACACTGGTGGATCCATGTGTGTTCTCTGAAGAGAACCCACATGCAATGACTCTGATTGTTGTTAGTAAAAAGAGCACACATGCAATGACACTGGTGGATCCATAGGTGGATTGTGAAAAGAGCACACATGCAATGACACTGGTGGATCCATATGTGGTATGTGAAAAGAACACACCTTTCAATGACTCTAATTGTTGTTACTGAAAAGAACACACATGCAATGACACTGGTGGATGCATGTGTGGTCTCTGAAGAGAACACACGTTTCAATGACACTGGTGGATCCATATGTGGTATGTGAAAAGAACACACATGAAATGACTCTAGTTGTTGTTAGTAAAAAGAACACACATGCAATGACACTGGTGGATCCATGTGTGGTCTTTGAAGAGAACACACATGCAATGACACTAGTGGATTCAATGACACTGGTGGACCCAAATGTGGTATGTGAAAATAACACACATGCATGACTCTGGTTGTTGTTAGTAAAAAGAACACACATGCAATGACACTGGTGGATCCATGTGTGGTCTGTGAAGAGAACACACATTTCAATGACTCTTGTTGTTGTTAGTAAAAAGAACACACATGCAATGACACTGGTGGATCCATATGTGGTATGTGAAGAGAACACATTTCAATGACTCTGGTTGTTGTTAGTAAAAAGAACACACATGCAATGACACTGGTGGATCCATAGGTGGATTGTGAAAAGAGCACACATGCAATGACACTGGTGGATCCATATGTGGTATGTAAAACGAACACACATGCAATGACTCCAGTTGTTGTTAGTAAAAAGAAGACACATGCAATGACACAGGTGGATCCATGTGTGGTCTCTGAAGAGAACACACATTTCAATGACACTGGTTGTTGTTAGGAAAAGAGCACACATGCAATGACACTGGTGGATCCATAGGTGGATTGTGAAAAGAACACACATACAATGACACTAGTTGATCCATATGTGGTATGTGAAAAGAACACACATTTCAATGACTCTGGTTGTTGTTAGTAAAAAGAACACACATGCAATGACACTGGTGGATCCATGTGTGGTCTCTGAAGAGAACACACATGCAATGACACTGGTGGATCCATATGTGGTATATGAAAATAACACACATGCAATGCCTCTGGTGGATCCATAGGTGGATTGTGAAAAGAACACACATGCAATAACAGTGGTGGATCCATGTGTGGTCTCTGAAGAGAACACACATTTCAATGAAACTGGTGGATCCATATGTGGTATGTGAAAAGAACACACATGAAATGACTCTGGTTGTTGTTACTAAAAAGAACACACATGCAATAACACTTGTGGATCCATAGATGGATTGTGAAGAGAGCACACATGCAACGACTCTGGTTGTTGTTAGTGAAAAGCGCAGACATGCAATTACACTGGTGGATCTATAGGTGGATTGTGAAGAGAGCATACATGCAATGACACTGGTGGATTCAATGACACTGGTGGATCCATATGTGGTATGTGAAAAGAACACACATGCAATGACACTGGTGGATCCATATGTGGTATCTGAAAAGAACACACTTGCAATGACTATGGTTGTTGTTAGTAAAAAGAACACACATGCAATGACACTGGTGGATCCATAGGTGGATTGTGAAGAGAACACACATGCAATGACACTGGTGGATCCATGTGTGGTCTCTGAAGAGAACACACATTTCAATGACACTGGTGAATCCATGTGTGGTCTCTGAAGAGAACACACATTTCAATTACACTGGTGGATCCATGTGTGGTCTCTGAAGAGAACACACATTTCAATGACTCTAGTTGTTGTTAGTAAAAAGAACACATATGCAATGACACTGGTGGATCCATGTGTGGTCTTTGAAGAGAACACACATGCAATGACTCTGGTTGTTAGTGAAAAGAGCACACATGCAATGACACTGGTGGATCCATGTGTGTTCTCTGAAGAGAACACACATGCAATGACTCTGGTTGTTGTTAGTAAAAAGAGCACACATGCAATGACACTGGTGGATCCATAGGTGGATTGTGAAAAGAGCACACATGCAATGACACTGGTGGATCCATATGTGGTATGTGAAAAGAACACACATTTCAATGACTCTAGTTGTTGTTACAAAAAGAACACACATGCAATGACACTGGTGGATGCATGTGTGGTCTCTGAAGAGAACACACGTTTCAATGACACTGGTGGATCCATATGTGGTATGTGAAAAGAACACACATGAAATGGCTCTAGTTGTTGTTAGTAAAAAGAACACACATGCAATGACACTGGTGGATCCATGTGTGGTCTTTGAAGAGAACACACATGCAATGACACTAGTGGATTCAATGACACTGGTGGACCCAAATGTGGTATGTGAAAATAACACACATGCAATGACTCTGGTTGTTGTTAGTAAAAAGAACACACATGCAATGACACTGGTGGATCCATGTGTGGTCTGTGAAGAGAACACACATTTCAATGACACTGGTGGATCCATGTGTGGTCTCTGAAGAGAACACACATTTCAATGACTCTAGTTGTTGTTAGTAAAAAGAACACACATGCAATGACACTGGTGGATCCATAGGTGGATTGTGAAAAGAGCATACATGCAATGACAATGGTGGACCCAAATGTGGTATGTGAAAATAACACACATGCAATGACTCTGGTTGTTGTTAGTAAAAAGAACACACATGCAATGACACTGGTGGATCCATGTGTGGTCTGTGAAGAGAACACACATTTCAATGACTCTGGTTGTTGTTAGTAAAAAGAACACACATGCAATGACACAGGTGGATCCATATGTGGTATGTGAAAAGAACGCACATGCAATGACTATGGTTGTTGTTAGTAAAAAGAACACACATGCAATGACACTGGTGGATCCATAGGTGGATTGTGAAGAGAGCACACATGCAATGACACTAGTGGATCCATGTGTGGTCTCTAAAGAGAACACACATTTCAATGACACTGGTGAATCCATGTGTGGTCTCTGAAGAGAACACACATTTCAATGACACTGGTGGATCCATGTGTGGTCTCTGAAGAGAACACACATTTCAATGACTCTAGTTGTTGTTAGTAAAAAGAACACAGATGCAATGACACTGGTGGATCCATGTGTGGTCTTTGAAGGGAACACACATGCAATGACACTGGTGGATCCATGTGTGTTCTCTGAAGAGAACCCACATGCAATGACTCTGATTGTTGTTAGTAAAAAGAGCACACATGCAATGACACTGGTGGATCCATAGGTGGATTGTGAAAAGAGCACACATGCAATGACACTGGTGGATCCATATGTGGTATGTGAAAAGAACACACCTTTCAATGACTCTAATTGTTGTTACTGAAAAGAACACACATGCAATGACACTGGTGGATGCATGTGTGGTCTCTGAAGAGAACACACGTTTCAATGACACTGGTGGATCCATATGTGGTATGTGAAAAGAACACACATGAAATGACTCTAGTTGTTGTTAGTAAAAAGAACACACACAATGACACTGGTGGATCCATGTGTGGTCTTTGAAGAGAACACACATGCAATGACACTGGTGGACCCAAATGTGGTATGTGAAAATAACACACATGCATGACTCTGGTTGTTGTTAGTAAAAAGAACACACATGCAATGACACTGGTGGATCCATGTGTGGTCTGTGAAGAGAACACACATTTCAATGACTCTTGTTGTTGTTAGTAAAAAGAACACACATGCAATGACACTGGTGGATCCATATGTGGTATGTGAAGAGAACACATTTCAATGACTCTGGTTGTTGTTAGTAAAAAGAACACACATGCAATGACACTGGTGGATCCATAGGTGGATTGTGAAAAGAGCACACATGCAATGACACTGGTGGATCCATATGTGGTATGTAAAACGAACACACATGCAATGACTCCAGTTGTTGTTAGTAAAAAGAAGACACATGCAATGACACAGGTGGATCCATGTGTGGTCTCTGAAGAGAACACACATTTCAATGACACTGGTTGTTGTTAGGAAAAGAGAACACATGCAATGACACTGGTGGATCCATAGGTGGATTGTGAAAAGAACACACATACAATGACACTAGTTGATCCATATGTGGTATGTGAAAAGAACACACATTTCAATGACTCTGGTTGTTGTTAGTAAAAAGAACACACATGCAATGACACTGGTGGATCCATGTGTGGTCTCTGAAGAGAACACACATGCAATGACACTGGTGGATCCATATGTGGTATATGAAAATAACACACATGCAATGCCTCTGGTGGATCCATAGGTGGATTGTGAAAAGAACACACATGCAATAACAGTGGTGGATCCATGTGTGGTCTCTGAAGAGAACACACATTTCAATGAAACTGGTGGATCCATATGTGGTATGTGAAAAGAACACACATGAAATGACTCTGGTTGTTGTTACTAAAAAGAACACACATGCAATAACACTTGTGGATCCATAGGTGGATTGTGAAGAGAGCACACATGCAACGACTCTGGTTGTTGTTAGTGAAAAGCGCAGACATGCAATTACACTGGTGGATCTATAGGTGGATTGTGAAGAGAGCATACATGCAATGACACTGGTGGATTCAATGACACTGGTGGATCCATATGTGGTATGTGAAAAGAACACACATGCAATGACACTGGTGGATCCATATGTGGTATCTGAAAAGAACACACTTGCAATGACTATGGTTGTTGTTAGTAAAAAGAACACACATGCAATGACACTGGTGGATCCATAGGTGGATTGTGAAGAGAACACACATGCAATGACACTGGTGGATCCATGTGTGGTCTCTGAAGAGAACACACATTTCAATGACACTGGTGAATCCATGTGTGGTCTCTGAAGAGAACACACATTTCAATTACACTGGTGGATCCATGTGTGGTCTCTGAAGAGAACACACATTTCAATGACTCTAGTTGTTGTTAGTAAAAAGAACACATATGCAATGACACTGGTGGATCCATGTGTGGTCTTTGAAGAGAACACACATGCAATGACTCTGGTTGTTAGTGAAAAGAGCACACATGCAATGACACTGGTGGATCCATGTGTGTTCTCTGAAGAGAACACACATGCAATGACTCTGGTTGTTGTTAGTAAAAAGAGCACACATGCAATGACACTGGTGGATCCATAGGTGGATTGTGAAAAGAGCACACATGCAATGACACTGGTGGATCCATATGTGGTATGTGAAAAGAACACACATTTCAATGACTCTAGTTGTTGTTACTAAAAGAACACACATGCAATGACACTGGTGGATGCATGTGTGGTCTCTGAAGAGAACACACGTTTCAATGACACTGGTGGATCCATATGTGGTATGTGAAAAGAACACACATGAAATGGCTCTAGTTGTTGTTAGTAAAAAGAACACACATGCAATGACACTGGTGGATCCATGTGTGGTCTTTGAAGAGAACACACATGCAATGACACTAGTGGATTCAATGACACTGGTGGACCCAAATGTGGTATGTGAAAATAACACACATGCAATGACTCTGGTTGTTGTTAGTAAAAAGAACACACATGCAATGACACTGGTGGATCCATGTGTGGTCTGTGAAGAGAACACACATTTCAATGACACTGGTGGATCCATGTGTGGTCTCTGAAGAGAACACACATTTCAATGACTCTAGTTGTTGTTAGTAAAAAGAACACAGATGCAATGACACTACTGGATCCATGTGTGGTCTTTGAAGAGAACACACATGCAATGACTCTGGTGGATCCATAGGTGGATTGTGAAAAGAACACACATGCAATAACAGCGGTGGATCCATGTGTGGTCTCTGAAGAGAACACACATTTCAATGAAACTGGTGGATCCATATGTGGTATGTGAAAAGAACAAATATGAAATGACTCTGGTTGTTGTTACTAAAAAGAACACACATGCAATGACACTTGTGGATCCATAGGTGGATTGTGAAGAGAGCACACATGCAACGACTCTGGTTGTTGTTAGTGAAAAGAGCACACATGCAATGACACTGGTGGATCCATAGGTGGATTGTGAAAAGAACACACATGCAATGACACTAGTGGATCCATATGTGGTATGTGAAAAGAACACACATGCAATGACTATGGTTGTTGTTCGTAAAAACAACACACATGGAATGACACTGGTGGATCCATTGGTGGATTGTGAAGAGAGCACACATGCAATGACACTGGTGGATCCATGTGTGGTCTCTAAAGAGAACACACATTTCAATGAATCTGGTTTTTGTTAGTAAAAACAACACACATGCAATGACACTAGTGGATCCATGTGTGGTCTCTGAAGAGAACACACATGCAATGACTCTGGTTGTTGTGAGTAAAAAGAGCACACATGCAATGACACTGGTGGATCCATAGGTGGATTGTGAAAAGAGCACACATGCAATGACACTGGTGGATCCATATGTGGTATGTGAAAAGAACACATATTTCAATGACTCTGGTTGTTTTTAGTAAAACGAACACACATGCAATGACACTGGTGGATCCATGTGTGGTCTTTGAAGAGAACACACATGCAATGACACTAGTGGATTCAATGACAATGGTGGACCCAAATGTGGTATGTGAAAATAACACACATGCAATGACTCTGGTTGTTGTTAGTAAAAAGAACACACATGCAATGACACTGGTGGATCCATGTGTGGTCTGTGAAGAGAACACACATTTCAATGACTCTGGTTGTTGTTAGTAAAAAGAACACACATGCAATGACACTAGTGGATCCATATGTGGTATGTGAAGAGAACACATTTCAATGACTCTGGTTGTTGTTAGTAAAAAGAACACACATGCAATGACACTGGTGGATCCATAGGTGGATTGTGAAAAGAGCACACATGCAATGACACTGGTGGATCCATATGTGGTATGTGAAAAGAACACACATGCAATGACTCTAGTTGTTGTTAGTAAAAAGAAGACACATGCAATGACACAGGTGGATCCCTGTGTGGTCTCTGAAGAGAACACACATTTCAATGACACTGGTTGTTGTTAGTAAAAGAGCACACATGCAATGACACTGGTGGATCCATAGGTGGATTGTGAAAAGAACACACATGCAATGACACTAGTTGATCCATATGTGGTATGTGAAAAGAACACACATTTCAATGACTCTGGTTGTTGTTAGTAAAAAGAACACACATGCAATGACACTAGTGGATCCATATGTGGTATGTGAAAATAACACACATGCAATGACTCTGGTGGATCCATAGGTGGATTGTGAAAAGAACACACATGCAATGACAGTGGTGGATGCATGTGTGGTCTTTGAAGAGAACACACATTTCAATGACACTGGTGGATCCATATCTGGTATGTGAAAAGAACAAACATGAAATGACTCTGGTTGTTGTTACTAAAAAGAACACATATGCAATGACACTTGTGGATCCATAGGTGGATTGTGAAGAGAGCACACATGCAACAACTCTGGTTGTTGTTAGTGAAAAGAGCACACATGCAATGACACTGGTGGATCCATAGGTGGATTGTGAAAAGAACACACATGCAATGACACTGGTGGATCCATATGTGGTATGTGAAAAGAACACACATGCAATGACTATGGTTGTTGTTAGTAAAAAGAACACACATGCGATGACACTAGTGTATCCATAGGTGGATTGTGAAGAGAGCACACATGCAATGACACTGGTGGATCCATGTGTGGTCTCTAAAGAGAACACACATTTCAATGAATCTGGTTTTTGTTAGTAAAAAGAACACACATGCAATGACACTGGTGGATCCATGTGTGGTCTCTGAAGAGAACACACATGCAATGACTCTGGTTGTTGTGAGTAAAAAGAGAACACATGCAATGACACTGGTGGATCCATAGGTGGATTGTGAAAAGAGCACACATGCAATGACACTGGTGGATCCATATGTGGTATGTGAAAAGAACACATATTTCAATGACTCTGGTTGTTTTTAGTAAAACAAACACACATGCAATGACACTGGTGGATCCATGTGTGGTCTCTAAAGAGAACACACATTTCAATGGCACTGGTGGATCCATATGTGGTATGTGAAAAGAACACACATGAAATGACTCTAGTTGTTGTTAGTAAAAAGAATACCCATGCAACGACACTGGTGGATCCATAGGTGGATTGTGAAGAGAGCATACATGCAATGACACTGGTGGATTCAATGACACTGGTGGATCCATATGTGGTATGTGAAAATAACACACATGCAATGACTCTGGTTGTTGTTAGTAAAAAGAACACACATGCAATGACACTGGTGGATCCATAGGTGGATTGTGAAAAGAGCACACATGCAATGACACTGGTGGATCCATATGTGGTATGTGAAAAGAACACACATGCAATGACTCCAGTTGTTGTTAGTAAAAAGAAGACACATGCAATGACACAGGTGGATCCCTGTGTGGTCTCTGAAGAGAACACACATTTCAATGACACTGGTTGTTGTTAGTAAAAGAGCACACATGCAATGACACTGGTGGATCCATAGGTGGATTGTGAAAAGAACACACATGCAATGACACTAGTTGATCCATATGTGGTATGTGAAAAGAACACACATTTCAATGACTCTGGTTGTTGTTAGTAAAAAGAACACACATGCAATGACACTGGTGGATCCATCTGTGGTATGTGAAAATAACACACATGCAATGACTCTGGTGGATCCATAGGTGGATTGTGAAAAGAACACACATGCAATGACAGTGGTGGATGCATGTGTGGTCTTTGAAGAGAACACACATTTCAATGACACTGGTGGATCCATATCTGGTATGTGAAAAGAACAAACATGAAATGACTCTGGTTGTTGTTACTAAAAAGAACACATATGCAATGACACTTGTGGATCCATAGGTGGATTGTGAAGAGAGCACACATGCAACAACTCTGGTTGTTGTTAGTGAAAAGAGCACACATGCAATGACACTGGTGGATCCATAGGTGGATTGTGAAAAGAACACACATGCAATGACACTGGTGGATCCATATGTGGTATGTGAAAAGAACACACATGCAATGACTATGGTTGTTGTTAGTAAAAAGAACACACATGCGATGACACTGGTGTATCCATAGGTGGATTGTGAAGAGAGCACACATGCAATGACACTGGTGGATCCATGTGTGGTCTCTAAAGAGAACACACATTTCAATGAATCTGGTTTTTGTTAGTAAAAAGAACACACATGCAATGACACTGGTGGATCCATGTGTGGTCTCTGAAGAGAACACACATGCAATGACTCTGGTTGTTGTGAGTAAAAAGAGAACACATGCAATGACACTGGTGGATCCATAGGTGGATTGTGAAAAGAGCACACATGCAATGACACTGGTGGATCCATATGTGGTATGTGAAAAGAACACATATTTCAATGACTCTGGTTGTTTTTAGTAAAACAAACACACATGCAATGACACTGGTGGATCCATGTGTGGTCTCTAAAGAGAACACACATTTCAATGACACTGGTGGATCCATATGTGGTATGTGAAAAGAACACACATGAAATGACTCTAGTTGTTGTTAGTAAAAAGAATACCCATGCAACGACACTGGTGGATCCATAGGTGGATTGTGAAGAGAGCATACATGCAATGACACTGGTGGATTCAATGACACTGGTGGATCCATATGTGGTATGTGAAAATAACACACATGCAATGACTCTGGTTGTTGTTAGTAAAAAGAACACACATGCAATGACACTGGTGGATCCATGTGTGGTCTCTGAAGAGAACACACATTTCAATGACTCTGGTTGTTCTTAGTAAAAAGAACACACATGCAATGACACTGGTGGATCCATGTGTGGTCTCTGAAGAGAACACACGTGCACTGACTCTGGTTGTTGTTAGTAAAAAGAACACACATGCAATGACACTGGTGGATCCATAGGTGGATTGTGAAAAGCGCACACATGCAATGACACTGGTGGATCCATATGTGGTATGTGAAAAGAATACACATGCAATGACTCTAGTTGTTGTTAGTAAAAAGAACACACATGCAATGACACTGGTGGATCCATAGGTGGATTGTGAAAAGAGCATACATGCAATGATACTGGTGGATCCATATGTGGTATGTGAAAAGAACACACATGCAATGACTCTGGTTGTTGTTAGTAAAAAGAACACATGCAATTACACTTGTGGATCTATAGGTGGATTGTGAAAAGAGCACACATGCAATGACACTGGTGGATCCATATGTGGTATGTGAAAAGAACACGCATGCAATGACTCCAATTGTTGTTAGTAAAAAGAACACACATGCAATGACACTGGTGGATCCATGTGTGGTCTCTGAAGAGAACACACATTTCAATGACACTGGTGGATCCATGTGTGGTCTCTAAAGAGAACACACATTTCAATGACTCTAGTTGTTGTTAGTAAAAAGAACACACATGCAATGACACTGGTGGATCCATGTGTGGTCTTTGAAGAGAACACACATGCAATGACTCTGGTTGTTGTTTGTGAAAAGAGCACACATGCAATGACACTGGTGGATCCATGTGTGTTTTCTGAAGAGAACACACATGCAATGACTCTGGTTGTTGTTAGTAAAAAGAGCACGCATGCAATGACACTGGTGGATCCATAGGTGGATTGTGAAAAGAGCACACATGCAATGATACTGGTGGATCCATATGTGGTATGTGAAAAGAACACACATTTCAATGACTCTGTTTGTTGTTAGTAAAAAGAACACACATGCAATGACACTGGTGGATGCATGTGTGGTCTCTAAGAGAACACACATTTCAATGACACTGGTGGATCCATATGTGGTATGTGAAAAGAACACACATGAAATGACTCTAGTTGTTGTTAGTAAAAAGAACACACATGCAATGACACTGGTGGATCCATAGGTGGATTGTGAAGAGAGCATACATGCAATGACACTAGTGGATTCAATGACACTGGTGGACCCAAATGTGGTATGTGAAAATAACACGCATGCAATGACTCTGGTTGTTGTTAGTAAAAAGAACACACATGCAATGACACTGGTGGATCCATGTGTGGTCTGTGAAGAGAACACACATTTCAATGACCCTGGTTGTTGTTAGTAAAAAGAGCGCACATGCAATGACACTGGTGGATCAATAGGTGGATTGTGAAAAGAACACACATGCAATGACACTGGTGGATCCATATGTGGTATGTGAAAAGAACACACATTTCGATGACTTTGGTTGTTGTTAGTAAAAAGAACACACATGGAATGACACTGGTGGATCCATGTGTGGTCTCTGAAGAGAACACGCATGCAATGACACTGGTGGATCCATATGTGGTATGTGAAAAGAACACACATGCAATGACTCTGGTGGATCCATAGGTGGATTGTGAAAAGAACACACATGCAATGACACTGGTGGATCCATGTGTGGTCTCTGAAGAGAACACACATTTCAATGACACTGGTGGATCCATATGTGGTATGTGAAAAGAACACACATGAAATGACTCTGGTTGTTGTTAGTAAATAGAACACACATGCAATGACACTGGTGGATCCATAGGTGGATTGTGAAGAGAGCACACATGCAATGACTCTGGTTGCCGTTAGTGAAAAGAGCACACATGCAATGACACTGGTGGATCCATGTGTGGTCTCTGAAGAGAACACACATGCAATAGCACTGGTGGATCCATATGTGGTATGTGAAAATAACACACATGCAATGAATCTGGTGGATTCATAGGTGGATTGTGGTTGCGGATGGGGAGGAGGACGCGACAGGTGGGAGGTAGGCCCGCGGGAGGAAGGAAGCGTGTCGGGGAGATGTGGTTGTGCGGGAGGAGCGTGTGACGCACGGGCTCACTCCCGAGGTGGTCGAGAGTGGGCCAGGGGGTGGGGTAGGTGGATAGGTGGCTGTCGGGGTGGGAGGCAGTTGTGCGGCGCTGGGGTGTGTGTGCGTGGGCAGGCGGGAGGCGCAGGGTGTGGGGCATGGTGGGGCCAGCTGCATGCGGGGTGGGTGCACAGCGCGCGCGCGTGTGGCAGGGAGCGTGGCGGCGTCAGTAGGTGGTGGTGTGGAGGCTGGGGTGAAGGGAGGGGTAGGTGGGGTGGAGGGATTAGGGTTAGGCTAGGTTTAGGTATATGGGGTAGTAGGCTGGCTAGCTGGGCCTTTTGGCCCGGCCGGCTGCCTCCCCCCTAAAAAAAATAACTTTAATTATTTTTATTTTTTCCAAATATACTCTTGTAAATATTTTGTAGACAAAACAAAATATCCGGAAGAGGCCAGGTTTTATTTTGAAATAAAGGCGGGGCATTTAGAAAACAAAACTAGACTTTTCGAAAATAGTTTTCAAACAAACCATGCATGATGATGACGATGCTCAAATGCAATGTGGCATGATGACATGAGCATGCGGTCATGATGATGCAATGCACAAAAACACAGCGATTTTCTAGTAGTGGTTTTAGCGGGATGCCACAATTCGACACCACTAACAAGGGATCTCGCCCTCGAGATCAGCCTCGTGGTACCGAAAGAGGTCGATGACCAGAATCTCCTTGCTTCGTGTGGATCCTTGCAACACCACTAACAAGAGGTCGTTGTCCGTGATCGTCGAGAGAACACTCCAGGAACAAAGGGCGAAGGTAGAGGTATCAACAAATAAAGCCACCTCTAACTTCCATGGACGGAGTAAAATTGCTGGATCCACCGATTCGATATACAAAAGCGAATGATAAGAGTAGTGGTATGGTCGAGACTCCATCCCACACTCATATCATTACTCCGTACATGAATAGCAGAATTATGCAACCAACTCTCAGAATCAGACTGAAGATCTCGACAAACGAGGTTCAGAAACAAGGAGTGATGTAGACTCTACACCAGATCTGGCGTAGATGATGTCGTCGCGTCAGAAAACACCGGAAGGCACGAGAAGGAATAAAGAAAAGTCCAACAGATGAAGGATTCCTCAGATAGCATGAAGACCGGATGTAGAAACACTGTTGCCAAAGGGGGAAGCGAAACCCTAAAGGTACGACGGAAACCCAACCACAAGAAATCCTGTGTAACACCCTCAGAATCGGCCCTATGCAAGTTTCAGCGATTCCCGCCAAACCCGCATAGAAACAATTCAAAGGTGCCCACCAGGCACTTTCGGGCGGGTGGAAAACGAAGTAATACCATTACACAATAGTCCACGATGGAACCCATAGAACAGATATATACAACAACGACCCAAAGAGTCAAGAATACAGATATTCAGTACAAAGATCCAAATCACCTTGAAAACAATACAGCGCCCGAGTACGGACAAGATGCAAATGGGGCTAAGAGCCCTGAAGAATAACCAATGGCGTCCATAACCCTGCCCAGGCCAAGCCGAAAGGGTAACCCTGCTAACGACGTCGATCTCAAAACCTTCTTAAACAAAAGGGGTGCCAACAAAGGGCAAAGGAAAAAGAGAGAGCGGTCAGTACTGAGGCCAGTACACGACGAGACTAGAATTCGGAGGTCCTCGCCTACATAGGTATGGTGGACTGAAGCGGCAGCGTGGCATGCACTAAACAACCTATAGAGACTCGATACAAATAGCGGCTATCAGAGAGGGGTAAGAAAGACCTATTCGGAACCAACCTGATACTACCTCCAAACATACCCATCCTGGTGTTTCCCCCTCGAGACCAAACGAGGAAGTCAACCGAGGAACTCACACCGTTGGCAGTTTTATTTATTCAGTTATCGTTGCATCAATTACTAGTCAGGTATAGATAGTCATCCTGATATAATAAGCAGTGGGCACTTTTAGTTATCCATTCCGTTGTAGTTGCAACACTTACTAGTCAGATACAATTAGCATGCGATATCCCAAACCCAGCAGTTGTTGGTACTTTTATTTAGCCATTCCGTTGCAGTGAAGCTGATTACTAGTCATATCGGATACAAGTCAAATTATAACAGTAAACTTTAGTTATAGTTGTCTATGATCGAGAACTGTGCTCCAAGTTGTCCATAAACCGCGGACACGGCTTCTCGAAAAGATTAAACCCTGCAGGGGTGCACCAAAGTTCCCACACGCACCTACACCCTTGTTGTTAGATCAGGTAGGTACAAGATCACAAAACATACACCCAATGGTATGTCGACGGGGTTTCGGACACGACGTTTCCCAGACCCAAAGCAAGCACGGGGGGCCACCCCACTAAGCTACCCGTAACGAAGTCGGCCGGTCTCCGAGACGGACCCAGGGTTTGTGTCGACGGCTGTAAACGACTGGGAACCCGAAAATGTGACTGGGCTTGTCTATACAGCGAAAACGTGTCACGGTCCTAAACGGTACAGGTGCTCCACGCACAATCTTAAATAAAGCAGTAAAACATGGCATAAGTACAGGATAGTAATAAAGCCCCAAACTACTTTGTGGCCCCCGGTACAATACTTTGAAATCAGGTACTAAATCGATGGGGGTGCCCACACACCCCACATGTGGTTAGCGCGCTCGATCTCGGAACAGGTGTCAAGAACTCGGGGTCCTACGGGACACCAGTGAGCGGTTAAAAACCAAATATTGTCTATTACCCACCGGTGCCTCTACATTTACCTACTTTCAATTTTAGTTATTAAACGGTAATTAAAGCCATGATCATCTCCAACATTAAACATGCGGCAATACTCCATCAACTGTGGTACTTGACGACACGCAACAGCACTTAAGCAAGCGACTACGATGCGCAAGTCCAACTATCTACCAATCAACAGGTAATAGGATGTGTCCAAGGCAATATAAGGCTACAAGGGATATCACGGGTACGAAAACTAGAGCATCGCAACACAGATAGCAATAGATCAACAGGGGGAATAAATACTATAAAAGTAAGATAGGTAGAAAGGGGGAGGTGCTCGCCTGAAAACACTGCCGGAGGTTCAGCCGAAGATCGGGTCGACACTCGCATCAACTCATCGGCCTAATCCGTGAAGAAGCAAAGCACTAGAAGAAACACCAGATGCACTATTTAATACTACGATATAAGACCGGGCATGATGCATGTATGATGTATGACATGGCAAATGTGCGATGCAACTAGGCCACATTAAGCGGAACCGGGGTCCCGACAATTATTTAGATGGTTCAAGTTATTTAGATACCCCGCAATTTAAATGTTGTCTTAACATGGCAAAAGATAGCACCGGTTCGCTACACCAATTTAAATGGGACCAATATAAGACTAGATTTGCCCGCATATGGCCTCCATATTTAATTATAAGGTGAATTGGCATAAGGCCCCCAACCCACATGACAATATGTATGCAAGCATGGCAATTTTATATGCAACAAGTAATATCATTTATAAAAAGGGCTTAGGGTCACACATTGGGATATCGGCGATCTTGGCGGTTCGGGGTTCGTCGGGGTTCGGGTTCGGACGGAGGTCTTGGTGTTCTGATGGATCGGTCTTCAGGGTCGAAGAACTTGGCGCCAGGGTCCAGTCTTCGGCAGGATCGATCTTCGGGTTTGTGATGAAGGACTCGGTGTTCCGTGTAGAAGGACTTGGTTCGGCGTCGAGGCGTATCGGATCTAGGATGAAGAACTTGGCGTCCTTGTCGAAGCTCTCGAGTGACGGTGTCGGTCTTGGGTTCGGCACCGGAAGATCTTGTCGAGGTCCTCGGGTTCATGTGGCACCATCCAGACAACAACACAAACACACAGGCTCAACCGTAGACGCATCTGCACAGGAGCACCACCACTAACTCGAAAACCTCTGTAGACCACAACTATCCCCTGGGCGCAGCACTTCTGTCCCACCCGTTGATAGAAACGCAGGGAGTGGCAGAGCAGCGACTGCTGGAGATGAAGCAGAGCGTGTTGACAGGGCCGTGCTCGAGCAGGCGGGGAAGCGCGAGATCGAGGGGGCCACGAGCTCGTGCGGGAGGCAGAGGAAGGAGAAGCAGATGGCAGCGGAGGGAGGCAGGGACCCGAAAGGCGTCGGGCGGCCCGGCGGCAGGGGACACACAAGGAGGCGGCCATGGCAGGCGGCGGGGCTACTGCTATGAGGCTGCGGGCGAGGAGGAGGCCGGGGAGGCCTGGCAACGCTGCTCGCTGGTGGCGGCGTCGTGGCCGGGCGAGCAGAGATAGGGAAGACGACGCGAGGACGGTGGCGTCCCCTGCGAGGACGGCCGGCCGGAGGGTGGAGGGCTCACGGTGGTGCGAGGGAAGCGAGGGCCCTGGCGGCAACGGGTCCGGAAGACGGCGGCGGAGAAGAGGGTGAGGGCGGCGTAGGAGCTCGGCGCGGCCGGAGAGAGAGAGAGGGTGGAGCCAGCAGGGAGGAGGCGCTGCCCGCGGAGGACAAGGAGAGGGCACTTGCCAACAACGGGGAATGCAGGCGATGCTCGCGAGGGGAACGAGGAGCAGCGGGTTGGTGGGGCCACGAGCGAGGTAGGTGGCTGCGTGCGGGAGAGACGCATGAGGAGGGTGCGGCCAGGGTCACGCGGGGTGGCCGGATTCCACGCGGGCGATGAAACCGAGGGCGGCAGGTGGCCAGGGAGTGCGTGTCCACTGGGTGGACCAGGTCGGAGGGGCGCGTGTGCGTGGGGCGTGGGCGGGAAAAAAAGGAGGCGCGGGGTGGGTCCCGGCTTGGGAGGTGGGCAGGAGATGAGGTGGCGATGGGGTGGCTATGTGAGGTGAAGAGAAAAGAAGGGGATTGGTCAGGGGGATGAGGTGGCGGGATGCGATTGGCCGGGGTGAGGTGGAAGGGGCTGGGTAGGAAAAAGGGGTAGGGTATTTGGTAGAAAAGGTTTGGGTGGATTCTGGGTAGGTAGGATTTTATCTGGAGGTGGCCGGCTAGGCTTTCGGGCCTGGCTGACTGCCTCCCAAAAATAATTTAACTATTTTATTTATTTATTTAAAACGAGGCTATTGCAAACCGTTGGTAGACGAAACAAAATATTCCGGAGACCCGGGTTTTACTTTGAATGAAGGACGGGGCGTTTAGAAAACAAAACCAGGCTTCTCGAAAATAGTTTTATGCAAACAAATGCAAGAAGACATGACGATGCTTAAATGCAAGGTGGCATGATGACATGAGCATGCGGTCATGACGATGCAATGCACAAAAACAACGCGATTTTCTAGTAGTGGTTTTTGCGGGGTGCCACATCCTGGACTCGAAGAAAAGATAAGAGAGCAGATTCAAAACACGCAGAGGTAAGAGGAGAATAGCAGAGGTATAAGGAGTAAAAGCAGACCTCATCAGATCTATCTAACCGATTTTGCAAAATAGTTTGACACTCTACTTCGGCCGTTAGCTAGGTTATCCTACAGGCTGGACCAGTGGGGTATCGCAACTGCTGAGCTCTGATACCACTCTGTAACACCCTCGAATCGGCCCTATGCAAGTTTTAGCGCTTCCCGCCAAACCCGCATAGAAACGATTCAAGGACGCCCACCAGGCACTTGTGTGCGGGTGGAAAACGAAGTAATATCTTTACACAATAGTCCACGATGGAACCCACAAAACATATATATACAACAATGACTCACTGAGTCAAGAATACAGATATACAGTACAAAGATCTAAATCACCTTGAAAACGATAGAGCGTCCGACTACGGACAAGATGCGAATGGGGCTAAGAGCCCTGAAGAATAACCAATGGCGTCCATAACCCTGCCCAGGCCAAGCCGGAAGGGTAACCTTGCTAACGACGTCAAACTCGTACCTGCTAAACAAAAGGGGTGCCGACAAAGGGCGAAGGGAAAAAGAGGAGCGTCAGTACTGAGGCCAGTACACGGCGAGGCTAGAATTCGGCGGCTCTCGCCTACATAGGTATGGTGGACTGAAGCGGTAGTGAAGCATGCACTATACAACCTATAGAGACTCTATATAACCGTCGGCTGTTAGAGAGGGGTAAGAAAGACCTATTCGGGACCAACCTGATACTAACACCAATCATACCCATCCTGGTATTCCCCCTCGAGACCAAACGAGGAAGTCAAACTGAGGAACTCACACAGTTGGCAGTTTTATTCATTCCATTATAGTTGAAGCACTTACTAGTCAGATATAAATAGCATGAGTCATCCTGATAGCATAAGTAGTGGGCAGTTTTAGTTAACCATTCAGTTGTAGTTGCAGTACTTACTAGTCAGATACAATTAGCATGTGACATCTCAAAGCCAGCAGTTGTTGGCACTTCTATTTCATTCCATTGGAGTTGCGATACTTACTAGGCAGGTATAACATGACACGATACACACCAGTTCCACCAGTTGTTGGCACTTTTATTATCCATTCCATTGTAGTGAAGCTGATTACTAGTCACATATTAAGTCAAATTTATAGCACTACTTTAGTTATGCTTGTCTATGATTGAGATACTGTGCTCCAAGTCGTCCATAACCGTGGACACCGGCTTTCAGAAAGATTTACCCTACAACGGTGCACAAATAGCAACACACACACGATCAACCTCGGAAAAACCAAATCAAAACCCAACGAGGCTTTCACGACAAAGCAATCATAGGATTCATAAAATATTTTAGGGGCCCACCCCACTAAGCTACCCGCAACGAAGTTGGCCGGCTCCGAGACGGACCTAGGGTTTGTGTAGACGGTGGTAAATGACTGGGAACCCGAAAGTGTGACTGGGCTTGTCGATACAGCGAAAACGTGTCACGATCCAAAACAGTACAGGTGCTCCACGCACAATCGTAAATAAAGCGGTAAAACATGGCATAAGTATAGGATATTACTAAAGCCCCACGCTAGTTTGTGGCCCCAAGAAATAAGAAATGAATCAAGCTCTGGCTAAGGGGATTCATGGTCCCATATGCGGATAGTGCGATAGTCAAGGAACAGGTATCAAGTACTCGGGGTCCTACGGGACACAAGTGAGCGTGGAAAAACCAAATAACATCTATTGCCCACCGATGCCTCTGCATTGTTATATCTAGCAATTTAATATCAAGTTGTAATTAAAGCCATGATCATCTCGATCATTAAGCATCTCTATCACTAAGCATGTGTCAACCTTTTATCAACGGTGGAACGACAACGACGCGAAGCAGCACCTGAGCAAGCAACTACGACTCGCAAGGCCGACTGTCTATCAATCAATAGGCAGTAGGATGTGTCCAAGGCAATATAGAGGCTGCAAGGAATATAAATGGTGCACGGAAACTAAAGCATTGCAACAAGGATAGCAATAGATCAACAGAAGGAAGTAAAGACTATAAACACAAAATAGGTAGAAAGGGGGAGAATGCTCGCCTGGGAAACATAGCCGAAGATTCATTATCCGAAGGATTTGTCGATACTCGCATCCACTCAACGGCCTAATCTGTGAAGAACCAAAGCACTAAAAGAAACACCGAATGCACTATTTAATACTACGGCAGAAGATCGGGCATGATGCATGTATGATGCATGTCATGGCAAAGATGCGGTGCAATTAGGCAATATTAAGCGGAACCGGGGTCCCGACAATTAATTAAAAGGTTCATGTTGCTTAGATACCCCGCAATTTAAATGTTGTATTAACATGGCAAAACATGACATCGGTTCACTACACAAATTTAAATGGAGCCAATACAAGACTAGAAAAGCCCACATGTGTGCTCCATATTTAATTTAGGTGAATTGTCCAAATACCCTCAAACCACATACTGCGATGTATGCAAGCATGAACAATTTAATATGCATCGAGATATATATATATTTAGCATTTATAAAATAGAGGCTTGGAAAGAGGTCACACATTAGGGTCGAAGATCTTGGGGGTCTTGGGGTTCGACGGGGGGATCGGTCTTTGAACCCGAGAAGAAGAACTTGGCGGTCCGGAGGGATCGGCCTTTGGACTCCGAGATCGGGGTTTTTGGGTGAAGGAGGTCTTTTCGAGGGTTCGTGTCGACGGTCTTGGAATCTAGTAAGAAGATCTTGGGATGTGGCATCGGATTGGTGTTGTGGACGAGACGGTCTTGTCGCCCCCAAAACTTGGTGTTGGTTTCTAAGCTACCGTACTAGCAAGACATGTCCACCCGGTCGAGATCTCCACATCACAAGCATCGCTGAAACAATAGTACCACACCTCTTCGCCTCACGAGTTGCAACCGTGTAGAAGCAGTAGCAACAACAAGATACAGAGACCAGAGGGGGTCGTGGCAGACGGGGTCGAACCGGAGGGCGCGGTCTCCGGTCAGGGTGGAGCACAGGGAGGCCGGAGACGGGGCCGACACCGGCGCTGCTTGCAGGAGGACGGAAACAGAGGAGACCAGCATCAGGTGTGCGCGGCTCACGAATGAAGAGGCTCGGGGAGGAGGCGGTAGGAGACGCACGAGAAGGAGAGGCCGGCGATGGGCGTCGGGCGCGGACGGAGTAGGGACGACGGTGGCGACTCAAGGCGGGAGGGCCGAAGAGGAGAGGACCAGGAGAAGCGGTCACCGGGGACGAGGTCGGAGCGGGTCGAGGAAGGCCGGCGAGCGCGCTGGGGAAGAGCCAGGCGTCGGAGGCAGAGGGCATGCAGGCGGGTGAGCTCGTGGACGTGTGGGATGGTGCGGCTCGACGAAGGCGGCGGCGGCCTAGCGCTCAGGGCGGAGTTCGGCGGCATGGAGGAAGCACGGCCAGGGCGGAAGACGGTGAAGCGAGGACCGGTGGCGGACACCGGATCTTGGTGAGGCCGGCGGCGCACGGGATCGACCACGAGGCGGCGGAAGGGGGCTCTCCGCAGCGGGGTCGTGGACGGGAAGGTAGGGGAAGGACGGAGGCAGCGTCGGGGGTTGGTGGTTGCGGATGGGGAGGAGGACGCGGCAGGTAGGAGGTGGGCCCACGGGGGGAAGGAAGCGTGTCGGGGAGACGTGGTTGTGCGGGAGGAGCGTGCGACGCACGGGCTCACTCCCGAGGTGGTCGAGAGTGGGCCAGGGG
The DNA here is from genome assembly GCA_916181665.1 of Avena sativa. NCBI lineage: Eukaryota > Viridiplantae > Streptophyta > Magnoliopsida > Poales > Poaceae > Avena > Avena sativa. The sequence goes on from OV702290.1 coordinate 162,200,412, forward strand.
GTGGGATAGGTGGATAGGTGGCTGTCGGGGTGGGAGGCAGGTGTGCGGCGCTGGGGTGTGCGTGCGTGGGCAGGTGGGAGGCGCAGGGTGTGGGGCATGGTGGGGCCAGCTACATGCGGGGTGGGTGCACAGCGCGCGCGCGTGTGGCAAGGAGCGTGGCGGCGGCAGAAGGTGGTGGTGTGGAGGCTGGGGTGAAGGGAGGGGTAGGTGGGGTGGAGGGATTAGGGTTAGGCTAGGTTTAGGTATATGGGGTAGTAGGCTGGCTAGCTGGGCCTTTTGGCCCGGCCGGCTTCCTCCCCCCTAAAAAATAGCTTTAATCATTTTTATTTTGTCCAAATATACTCTTGTAAATATTTTGTAGACAAATCAAAATATCCGGAAGAGGCCGGGTTTTAATTTGAAATAAAGACGGGGCGTTTAGAAAACAAAACCAGACTTTTCGAAAATAGTTTTCAAACAAACCATGCATGATGATGACGATGCTCAAATGCAATATGGCATGATGACATGAGCATGCGGTCATGATGATGCAATGCACAAAAACACAGCGATTTTCTAGTAGTGGTTTTGGCGGGATGCCACAATCTACATCCACTATAACCTGTTCAACAACATCATAAATGGTACCAAGGAAGATCACCTTCCTGGTTCGCTTCTTTCGTCGCATAATCTGCATAAGATCTTTAGTATCCAAAACATCTATGAATTGCTGCTTCTTATGATGCCACCACCGGATTTTCGCCATCTGCTTAGGGCCAATACTGATTTCCTTACCGATCATCTCTCTCATTTCATCAAGAGTTATGTTTTTGGAATCGACAATGATCTCCACAGTACATGACGAAACTGGCTTATTAACTCCCTCATCAAGTTTTGCCATTTATGAATCCACCTCTATGCGTATACTGAACTTATCTAGATCAGCATCTATTGGTCTGTATTCTCTAGGAGCAGAAGCTCTAGCAGCAAGATCTCCAGCATCTGCATACATATCATTAATCATCGCTTCAACTTTCACCTTACGATCAGATGCACAACACTCCCAAACCATCTGAAGCTCATGGGAGTGCTCAATTTACTGATAGGTATCATTCATGTTGCACCACACCAATTTTGTCCTCTGTCTAGAACCCTAGGGAATTCTAGCAGCAAGCATATCTACCAGCTGCGAAACAGACACAACCTCTTTGCAATTCACAAGCAGATGCACATATTTCCCGAACACAACCCTCTCGCAACCAAAATCAAGTTTTACAGTGTACTGCCGAACATGAACTGTGAACTCATATAGGTCCCTTATATCAAAGCTGTGCCTAATTTGATTAAAAAGGGGAACATTTCAGTTCATTTGATTCTATTATGCCGTAACTAATCTACTTGCAAGATAAGGCACAGATAAGAAAAATTCACCTCTCGCTCTTCTCCCGGGTTTTTTCTTTGAGATCTGGGTGCTGCATCCGCCCACCGGAGCCGGACAATCCGCCGCCGGCCTTGCTTTTCTCTGCAACCCGCTGCTCGTAGGTACCTTGGGAGCAGAATCCGTGCTGGCCTCCTCGCTAACCGGGGCTGAAGACCTCGCCGCTGCTACGAGTTGAGCCCCAGACTTGGGCCCCGACGGACCCAATTCAGTCGGCGACGTAGCTACAACCTTCGCCTTGCAAGGCATGCTAGGCCGCCGCCGTCGGATTCAGTGTCGGGGGAGGGAGAAAAAAGGTCCTCCGCCGCCAGCATATTTAGGGTCGGGGAAGGGAAGAAAAGGGACCGCCACCGCCGCAGCAAGATTCAGTGTCGAGAGTTAGGAAAGTACATTAATGGATTTGCCCCTACGACACGTGCAGGGTGGCTAAGAAGAGTGACCGGCGAAGGAGGGGCACAGCAGGAACTAGTGTAACAGAATATCCTGAATTAACGGGCGCGATTTGAAAATATTGGGTTTGGCCATCATTCACTCGAAAGACCCCTCTCAGCAATTGGCGCCCCCCAACTTTTCGAATCGTGGTGATAAAAATCAACTTGGGTACCGCGTTGCCTGGGCGACCCAACTTTCGGGCCGCAAAATGATATTATCCATCTCATGTGCCTGGATTATTAACTTGGATCCGATTCAACCATTCAAATTGGTCCTCCCTTACGCATCTGGATTTATGTGTCACAGTCTACACCGATGGCGGAAATCGACCGGTATGGGTATGTCGTTTCACAACCACTACAACAAGATCACTGAAACCAGATCATAGATCAATCTAACCATCATACAATCGATCATATCATCTGCATACCACCATATGCATGCATCAAGAATATAAAACTTAATAGTATAGTCCTTGATACCACTATAGGGATATGTGTACGCTACACTAGCACAAATTAAAATTTTCTACCATGTAATCCAGAAACTGTTGTAGTTATAGATCACAGGATTACCATTAGACGCGCAGTTGCAAAACTTTATAAAGCGCACCAGGGATTGCAGACTATCCACCTTCTCGTCCCATGAGCATCTCCTCTTGTCTGGCTCGTCAAAGTGCTGCAGGTGTAGCACCTCCAAGGTATCCACACATGCAGAGAGAAAGTGTCACACACCATACAGCTAGGACTGCCCATGCAACTAAGGTGAGAGTTGCGTGACGACTAGGTGGAGTGATCAACCATAATCATCTCGCCCCACCCTCTCTTATATAGGCATCCCTGATGGGCTTCTACATTAAAGGCCCATTAGTACTCCTAAACCTGGCTAAATAAGATCCAATCCAAGTTAGTATTCCAGCACCTCAAGTGTGTGACCTTATAGGTTCACGCTCGTATATACATGACACAAGTACATCTACACGGCCAATAGTTGGTATCGGCCTCTAGAAAGACATCCCAACTCCTAACGTGCATAAAGATAATATCTGACAAAACCTCACAATTGTCAACACCCGGATTTTTAATCCCAGATGCCTGTTATGCCATACATCGCAGCCCAGGATTACCATTTTTGCGAGACATAACAGATTGGATATCATAGTACATCATCCATTACAAACCATAATAAGGTCTTGCACAAATAAAGGATCTCATGGTCCAGTCTTAGTACAAACAAGTAGCGGAATAAATAGCGTAGCGGTGGGCTCCATCTTCAGTGTCACAGGCAATGCTGACGATGGGATATGATCCTAGTTGTCGTAGCCGTCCTGCTGTCCTCCTTCAGGGTAGTTCTCCTCATAGTCTGGCCACGGGAATAGCCAAGAACAAAAGCCATGAGTACTCTTTAAGTATTCGCAAACTATCACTAACAAGTAAGGTAGTTCTAGTAGGAATGCTAAACTCTAAGTTTATTTGCAAAGTTAAGTTTGAAATCTAAGCTGAGTTCAGAAAAAAGAAAGATAAAATAAAGTTATAAATCACCTAAGTGGGAACTTAATTGTCATAGTCACAACTCTGTTGTGGTCAAGTCATGTCACAATTCATTTCATAAGTCATTTTGAAAACATCTGACAACAGGACAGTATGGCCACTCCAACTGTCCATAACCGCGGACGCGACTATTCGAATAGTTTGACACTCTGCAGAGGTGGTACACTTTCACCACAAAATTCGATACATCTGTCAGGGATAACCGTGAATCATCATACTTAGTATGCAGATAATCAAACATAACCTTTCCTTTACACACTCTAGTATAAGCACCTCTCCTATGAGCTTGGCCTCCCAGCCATGGCCAACTACCACCCTGGGCACTGCATAGGTGGACAACATTGAGAGGTAGCCTCAGCTCAAACCTCTCCTGTGAGGGAACTAATACTAATGCATATAAACTTCTGGCTAAGCCTTACCCAATTCAGGTATTGTGGTTGTACGGTAAAATTGGAATGGTATCGCATCCGAGCCCAACCATCAGTTTTTATAAAGGGGCTAAGGCTCATGCCTCAACATTTTCATCATCATAAACCATTTGTGTTTCTCAACACATGTCAAAACATCTCAATAGAATGACTCATCATTCCAAGGTTTTCACAAGTCATTTTCACCAAGTATCCCCATCTAGAGTGATCAAGTTTTTGGTTTAGCTCTAATCACTAAGTTAAGAGTGTTCACTAAAGTGGGATGCTAATCTCAATCTCATGCCATAGAATGACATCTAAGTCTAACTAGATAGGCCAAGTTTTATACTCTTTATGCTATCTCTAGACAAAGTAAAGGACTTTGGTAAAGTAAAACAAAATAAAGCTTGTAAGTAAAACTTGGGGTAGGTATAAGTCAAAATGTATAACCAAGCATGCTTATTGCATGTTGCTTTGGTTATCTAGCTTGCAAGTTTTTGCTTGCATTGATAATGATGGCTTGCAAGTAATCACTTGCATGGTTAACTTGTATAATGCTAGCTTGCATTGGTTGGTGCAGTGGTTGAAATTCTCCCCTTCTTCTTCGGGGTAGAACTCCTCCTCCTCGTAGACTTGGTCGGTACTATCGTCTATAAATACATACGGAAATACACAATCACCAAACAATACTTAACTAGTCTATTTAGCACACTAAGGCACATGCTTGATGATCTAGTACCATCACAAACATCACAAGATTTGATGAACTAGTTTTATTTATTTTATTTGAGAAAAGTAATTTCTACTTATTGAAAATAATTAAAATTAAATATTCTCTATTTAAAATATGGGATCATGTGAACATAGGTCATCACCACATATTCTAATACATGGGAATGGGATTTAAATGTTGGATCACATTTTATAAAGTTTAAGATTAATATTTAATGATTTAAAGTGACTAGAAATGCCTATATAGCATTATTTTGGTACTCGTCCAAAGTCACTTCATGCAAACCTAAATATTATTACATATTCAGATAGGTATTGTCAAATGTGATTTTTGAGAGTTAGAATCAACTCAAAAGCTATTATGGTTGATTTTTGAAAAATGTTTGAATGTGGAAAAGTCTTTGTCTTGTTATTTTTTCTATATGTGATCTATAACTCTAATTGATTTAAATCCAATGGTCTTGGATAGAGATTTAAATTATCTTTCCAACAAAATTGGAATCATTCAATTTGGTTAAGTAAATCTTTCTTAATTGATTTTCAAACTAGTGGAGAGAAACTATATTAAGTCTAAATAGAAAATTCTAAATTTGAATTCTAGGGCCAGCGCGGGAACACTAACGGGCCGGTCCAGTCACACTCCTTGGTGCAGAGAACAGCTAACAGGGGGGTCCCGTATGTCAGCGGCTCTTCAAACGCGAAGCGGTACGAGGCGATGTGGGCTGCACGATTAGAACTACAATCTACGACTGTGGCTCGTCATCGATGACGGACAGGTCGCTGGCGAGACGGAACCCTAGCGGCTCAGTGGGGGTGCAGTAGGGGCATACTAGGGCTCCAGCTAGTGCGGTGATGGGCTGATCGAACGAGGAGACGACAGCGGACTCAGGCGAGGTCGCGGCAACTCCTGGGGTGGAGGAAATCGACAGGGCTCTTCCTTCTCTGCTACGGCAAACTCCAGCGCAATTCCGGCGAACGGATGCTCGAGCGGCTCCGGCGATGGGGTAAGGTGGTTATGAGGGAGAGGGGAGTTGAGTGGTGTGAGAAATTGGTGCTGGGGAGGGCTCCTTATATAGGCTCAACGAGGGGACCGTGAGGGCGATGGTGAGCTCGTCGGTAATGACGGTACATGGCGCTAGAGGCATGGGCAGGGTAGGCGGACGGTGGCTTGCCTCCTGGCTGTCAGCTACGGCGGGATGGTGACGCTAGGGGCGGTGGCATGCGATCAGGAAAGGCTGGCGCTCTGCACGGCAGAGGCGGTGCTCGACGCGTTTCATGGCGGCTGTTGGTCGCGCGGCGGGAAGAGGGCGTGTCTGGGGAGGTGTTGGGGTTATGGCGGAGTGGCGCACGCGAGCTAAAGGCAAGGCGCGGCTTGTGCAGGCTTGTCAGGGACGGTGCTCTGGCGTGAGCTAGACGCGGCGCAGAGGCGGTGGGCGCGAGCTTTCCTCGGTGGTCCATGGGCTGGCAAGGCTCGGGGAAGGGACCGTGGGCGGCGGTAGGGCTTGGCGGAGCTAGGGGCATGCTGGATTGGCGCTGCGTGGTCGCTGGCGCGTTGCCCGCATTTGGCCAACGACGACCATATTTGGGCGGCGCGCCACTGTTGCTAGCGGTGAAGGGGGAGCTGGTCTGGGCTGGGGTAGGTGCTAGGGGGACAGGGGATTAAGTGGGAGACCAAATTGGTCGATGATCACTGTGGAAACAGTGAAGCTACTCTAGTTTTGGTTCAGTGCCTGCCATGTGTTCGACAGAATGGCCACAAGAAGAAAAGTTCTGAATTTTGGATTCAAAATTTTTGAGTGTTCTCCACTTAAGCTTGAGATTCTATGCCAAGGGGAATTCATTTGAGTGGTTTTTGAAAAGGTGTGATCTATGCATATGACTTGAATTCCATTTTCAAATGCCATTTAAAATTATTGTTTAAGTGTTTTTGTAAGATTTCAAAGTGGGCCTTGGTAGATCTTTACTTGTACTAGCAAGGGGTGCAAAGATTCATAAATGTTTCTGTTGGACTATGAGTTCTAGGAACACCTAAAGTGACCTAGTGGATTAAAATGGCAAAAATGACCATTTGCCTTCATTAATTCTAATTGATTTCTTTTTCTTTGGATTTTGCTTGGGAATGATCTAGATGATGTGGCATTCACCTTAGAATCATTTTACAACCATTATATCCAACAAACAAGGCAATTCAAAACAATTCCATATTAATGCAACACACATATGCATGCTTAATTATTTTAATAATAAAAAGTTTTTGTTAACCGTAAATTGGGTGATTTGGATCTTGATAACCTTGATTAAAGTTTTGGGATGTTACAAACCTTCCCCCCTTAAACAAAATCTCGTCCCGAGATTTAAGAAACAAAACTAGGAACTAAAGAGATCTAGGAACTCAGTCCTAATGTAATCTTCTCGCTCCCAAGTGGCTTCTTCTTCGGTATGGTTACTCCATTGGATCTTGAGAAATTTGATACTCCGGGTCCTGGTGGTTCTGTAACCTTCCTCCAAGATACGGATGGGCACTTCACGGTATGTCAGATCCTTGTTGATATCAATGGCTCGGTGATCGATGTTCTTGAAAACTTCGGTCTTCTCCGGCACTTCTAGGCATTTGTGAAGTAACGAGATATGGAACATAGTATGGATGGCAAACATCTCCTCTGGCAGTTCCAGTTGATAGGATACTTCTCCTCGACGATTTAGAATCTTGAATGGTCCGATATATCTGGGGGCTAACTTTCCTTTCAGACAAAAACGTTGCGTTCCCTTCAATGGCGAAACTTTGAGATACACAAAATCTCCGACATTGAAAGTCAGGTCTCTATGTCTCTTGTCAGCATAACTCTTCTGTCTGGATTGGGCGGTCTTGAGGTGCTCACGGACTTTGTGAACCTTCTCTTTGGCTTCTCGTAGGATGTCGGGTCCGAAAATCTGACTCTTCTACTTGCGACCAATTGAAAGGGGTACGACACTTCCTTCCATATAGGAACTCAAATGGGGCCATTTGCAAACTAGCTTGGTAACTGTTGTTGTATGAGAATTCTGCGAAAGGCAGACAATCTTCCCATTTTGATCCGCACTCTAACACACAAGCTCTCAACATATCTTCTAGGATTTGGTTGACTCTTTCAGTCTGTCCATCGGTTTGCGGGTGATAAGCTATGCTGAAATTCAACTTGGTTCCTAATCCTTCTTGGACTTTCTGCCAAAATCTTAATCTCATGCCATAGAATGACATCTAAGTCTAATTATATATGCCAAGTTTTATACTCTTTATGCTATCTCTAGACAAAGTAAAGGACTTTGGTAAAGTAAAAGAAAATAAAGCTTGTAAGTAAAACTTGGAGTAGGTATAACTCAAAATCTATAAATACATACGTGAATACACAATCATCAAACAATAATTAACTAGTCTATTTAGCACACTAAGGCACATACTTGATGATCTAGTACCATCAGAAACATCACACAATTTGATTAACTAGTTTCATTTATTTTATTTGATAAAAGTAATTTCTACTCATTGAAAATAATTAAGATTTAATATTCTCTATTTAAAATATGGGATCATGTGAACACAGGTCATCACTACATATTCTAATACATGGAAATGGGATTTAAATGTTGGATCACATTTTATAAAGTTTAAGATTAATATTTAATGATTTAAAGTGACTGAAATGCCTATATAGCATTATTTTGGTACTAGTCCAAAGTCACTGCATGCAAACCTAAATATTATTACATATTCAGATAGTTATTGTCAAATGTGATTTTTGAGAGTTGGAATCAACTCAAAAGCTATTATGGTTGATTTTTGAAAAATGTTTTAATGTGGAAAATTCTTTGTCTTGTTATTTTTGCTATATGTGATCTATAACTCTAATTGATTTAAATCCAACGGTCTTGGATAGAGATTTAAATTATCTTTCCAACAAAATTGGAATCATTCAATTTGGTTAAGTAAATATTTCTGAATTGATTTTCAAACTAGTGGACAGAAACTATATTAAGTCTAAATAGAAAAATCTAAATTTGAATTATAGGGCCAGCGCGGGAACACTAACTGGCCGGCCCAGTCACACTCCGCAGCGCAGAGAACAGCTGATAGGGGGTCCCGCATGTCAGCGGCTCTTCAAACGCGAAGCGGTACGGGGCGATGTGGGCCGCACAATTAGAACTACGATCTACGGCTGTGGCTCGTCGTCGACGACAGACAGGTCGTCGGCGAGACGGAACCCTAGCGGCTCGGTGGGGGTGCAGTGGGGGCACACCAGGGCTCCAGCTAGTGCGGCGATGGGGGCGATCGAACGAGGAGACGATGACGGACTCAGGCGAGGTCGCGGTAGCTCCTGGGGTGGATGAAATCGACGGGGTTCTTCCTTCTCTGCTTCGGCGAACTCCGGTGCAATTCCGGCGAACGGCTGCTCGAGCGGCTCCGGCGATGGGGTGAGGTGGTTATGAGGGATAGGGGAGTTGAGTGGTGTGAGGAATTGGTGCTGGGGAGGGCTCCTTATATAGGTTCGATGAGGGGACCGTGAGGGCGACGGTGAGCTCGTTGGTGACGACGGTACAGGGCGCTAGAGGCATGGGCAGGGTAGGCAGACAGTGGCTTGCCTCCTGGCGGTCAGCTACAGCGGGATGGCGATGCTAGGGGCGGTGGCATGCAGTCAGGAAAGGCTGGCGCTCTGCGCGGCAGAGGCGGTGCTCGACGCGTTTCACGGCAGCTGATGGTCGCGCGGCGGGAAGAGGGCGTGTCTGGGGTGGTGCTGGGGTTATGGCGGAGCGGCGCACGCGAGCTGAAGGCAAGGCACAGCTTGTGCGGGCTTGTCAGGGACGGTGCTCTGGCATGAGCTAGGCACGGCGGAAAGGCGGTGGGCGCGAGCTTTCCTCGGTGGTCCAGGGGCTGGCAAGGCTCGGGGAAGGGACCATGGGCGGCGGTAGGGTTTGGCGGAGCTAGGGGCATGCTGGATTGGCGCTGCGCGGTCGCTGGCATGTTGCCCGTGTTTGGCCGGTGATGACTATATTTGGGCGGCGCGCCACTGTTGCTAGCGGTGAAGGGGGAGCCGGTCTGGGCTAGGGTAGGTGCTAGGGGACAGGGGATTAAGTGAGAGACCAAATTGGTCGATGATCACTGTGGAAACAGTGAAGCTACTCTAGTTCTGGTTCAGTGCCTGCCATGTGTTCGACAGAATGGCCGCAAGAAGAATTTTTTTGAATTTTGGAGTGTTCTCCACTTAAGCTTGAGATTCTATGCCTGTTTGGAAAGGTCAAGGGGAATTCATTTGAGTGGTTTTTGAAAAGGTGTGATCTATGCATATGACTTGAATTCCATTTTCAAATACCATTTAAAAATTAGTATTTAAGTGTTTTTGTAAGATTTCAAAGTGGGCCTTGGTAGATCATTACCTGTACTAGCAAGGGGTGCAAAGATTCATAAATGTTTCTGTTAGACTTTGAGTTCTAGGAACACCTAAAGTGACCTAGTGGATTAAAATGGCAAAAATGACCATTTGCCTTCTTTAATTCTAATTTATTTCTTTTTGTTTGGATTTTGCTTGGGAATGATCTAGATGATGTGGCATTCACCTTAGAATCATTTTACAACCATTAGAACCAACAAACAAGGCAATTCAAAACAATTCCATATGAATGCAACACACATATGCATGCTTAATTGTTTTAATAATAAAAAGTTTTTGTTAGCCCTAAATTGGGTGATTTGGATCTTGATAACATTGATTAAAGTTTTGGGATGTTACAACAATGTTGCGTACATGCCATCGTTTTCCTCGCGATATTTGGTCCAGCTCCTAGCTGACTACTATTCACAGTTTGTGATTAGGAACCCTTACTAAGCTAAATCTTAAACTAAAGTAGCACGACCATGCATCCCGACACTCAGAGGGGCCTAGAGATATCGCTCTCATGTAGAGAGGTACTTTGACAAACCATGCCTCACATCATACTTCATGACAAACCTAGAAGCTATATTTATAACGACCCTGTTACGATGTAGTGTTTGGTAGCCCCTAAGTAGGTTGATTCACATCTCTGGTACATGCGACAATATTAGGTCTAAAAACAAAACATACACATCGTATAAAAATAGAACCATAAGAAATATAGCTATGTCTTGGGCCAGTTCAACCCCATGTTTATAACATGTGTACATATCATTAGCTTAACATCTCCATCTCTATGACTTGTGAAATATAGTCATCATCCAATCTATGTGCTAGTCTAATATTCAAGTGTGTCTTAACATGAACTTCGACTAGGGACAATATTTAGATCATACAGGTAAAGTCCCACAAACAAATCATGTATATGCCAATCAATACAAGTTGCCTGGATTTTCAAGGAACAATACAATAAACCATGGGGAAAAACAATCATCTATATGGTTGCCTCTAGGACATATTTCCAACAAGATGATGGTACGGTCTGCGTCATGGATGCATGGCACGTCGCCATAACCACGCGTAGGGGCACCATATGTGATATGTGTTTTCCACTACGAGTAAAGATCCCACTACATGATCTCATTGCAAGGACGCGCAAATGGCAAGGACCTTTGCTACCACCTCAGATCTCGACGGGTCCCATGACCTAACGGCTGCTTAGCTTTCTTGGGATATAAGCTCCTCTTACAACGCGAGCACCTACCGTCATTGCTAATGAGGGTCAGGGAAGAACTGAGCGCGTGCGAGAACACTGCAGGGGGAATCTCGTGCTTGGCCCCGTGTTGGGCCCATCTTAGGGGGCTTCGCTGCGATGAAGATGTGTGTCCTCCCGACCTCCATCCCAAGGACAGAAATAATCGGGGAGACTTGGATAATTTAACCAAATGAGATGAGACTTTCCATAGATATTTACTCTGATTGTTCTTTGACTTTATGTAGAATTTTCTATAGACACTATACAAGTATAGAAAATTCACACCCACTTGCATATCTAGGATCAGAGAGCCATAAGAAACCCACGCACTAAAAAGCAGGCAAAATAAAAAGTCAGAACCAAGTGAAAAAAGTATGGATTGGAGGATCGACCCAAAAACTAAACTACACCACTAGTAGAGAAAACCTAGTAGTGGCATGATGAAATCTTCTTTAGTAATATGTGTTGATGGCACACGATTGATACGATGCTTCTGATATATGTTGCTAGTGGCATGATTTACCCACACCACTAATAATAGGCATACTAGTGACATAAATGTCCACACCACTAGTAATATATATATATATATATATATATATATATATATATATATATATATATATATATATATATTTGTGGCGTGCCACTATAGGAACACGCCACTAGAGCATTTCTCAAAATAAAAAACTTGTATCATTTACTACTATTTTTTAATAAGAACAATAGTAATATCATATAACAGCAATAGTAATAGCATATAACATGTTCAATAACATAGTACGACTAGTAGCATATAACATGTTCGTCAACTAACATAGTACGTACTAGCTAGCTAGTGTCCTCCTTGTAATACACAATGATGACGTCGTCCTCCCTTGGTCACGGTTGTCATCGTCATCATTGTCGGAGTCAGGCGCCTTGTAAAACACCATGAAGTTTGCATCACCATGCTATAGATAGAATGTGCATCTCCCTCTAGCTTCATTATGTATGATTCTACAAGGTGTCTCCAATAGGGAAACCGAAATATATTCGGCCTGCCTGCTAGTGACTAAAACCCCGAAATTCTTGAGCATTGTCACCTGGACTAGGTACACCTGGAATCTGATGTTCATGAATTCCAACGTTGACATGGGCCAAGAAGTCACGCCCTTCCCCGCGTTCTCATACATGAGCAAAACTAAAATAATAAATTAGACATTTCTTGGGCGCAAATATGAACAACCCATGCACAACTTGTTGAATTAAAATATATCGTCTGAATAAGAAAGTCTTCGTGAACATCTATGGAAAACTTCTTAGCCTTGCGCTTGATGTAGCCACAAATGGCACACATATGATTCATCTTCAGCATTGATGTTAAGAAATTAAACATAAAACATCTAAAATCTACCCCAATCATTTTCATATTAAACATAAATATTCTAATAATCTCTAGATAACTCCGGCCAAAGGTATTGTCATCATCCTCATCCTTGGCCTAGGGGCGCGCCTGATGGGCCAACTTCAACATCATCTTGCTGGCGTGTGCCGAAGGGGTCACTGCAATGGGAGTCGAACAACACATAGTTGTATTCAACTAGACCAGGATCCTCCTTGGCTAGATACACCACCAATGACTTGTTTAGCTGCAATTCGACCTAGCGGTGCTCCTTCTCCTCGGCTGTGGAAGCTATCATGATACCCTCCAGCACGAGGAAGCTCATGACACAGGTATCCTCAAAGCGATTTGATCTTTTTTGTTCCACCGAACAACTCAAGCGCGTTGTGTAATCATATGTGCATGCCACATGCTCACGGATCATCCACACGGCAATCCAAGGCTTCTTTCCTTTCACATTGATCTACACCCCCTCATGACTTACTCGACTTTTATGTCACGCCATAATACTATGATGATGATATGTTCATACCATAAGTTAACAAATAATAATTTAAAACTACTTATTAGAATCCATGAAAAATTGGCATGAACTTTAATAAATATTGAACATATTGAGTGCTGATAAATTGACGAAACGAACGTTTTGCCACAACGGTTGGCGCTCATTTAGGATACCAGCAAATTTGTACGAAAACCCCACAATGAACTCATCTAAATTATATATCCAAATCAACTAAAAATGTAAAACCTAAATCATCTGAATTAACTATTCATCCAAATATACACACTAGCAAAAAAAATCTAAGGTCACAATTAAAAACGGAAAAAAGAGAGGAAAGGAGATGAGAGCCTCATCGTGGAGTGTAGAAACGACAGGATGGACACAACTTGATGAGGCGCCGAAGTGGCGACGACAGGATAGGTCGAGGGCTGCACGATGGGTTGAGGCAATGATGACGCATTAAGTTGAGGTGTTGGCAGAGAGGGCAAGAGCAACTAGGCGGCGATGGAGAGCAACAATGGGTGGAAGATGAAGTAGTGGCAAAGAGCTACAAGGCGTGGCGGGATAGGTTGTGTAGAATGACGTGAGCGGCGAGCCAGGAATGATATAGGGTTTAATGGGTCCCACAAGTTGGTGGCGTAGGCCAATAGCACCATGCAACTAGTACCACTAGTAGTAGTGTCAAGCCAATAGTGATTTAGGCCGGGTTATGATTGGATACCGCATACCAGAGATGCGTCACTATAATTACGCGCCACTAATAATATATTATCCATAAGCAATTCTCAACTAATGCACCATTCATGTTAAGTACGACATCCTTGCTACTTACTCCAATAGCATACGACCATAAACAAATCATGGTGTTCCTAATGTGGAAGAATAGGCCACAAATATAAACGTAGATGTACCTATACATTTTGCACCTAAATTAATATTTTCAATTGTTATTTCTTAATTTTTATTCGATATGTGTACTAAATTGTTTATAAATTGGAATCTAACTTCGGAATGTAGGCTACCCTTTCACAGAATCTTTTGTTTCATGAAACTTCTCAAAGCGCATAAAATACATGAAAAATCAAGGACGAAGAGCCAGTCGGCTGTATGGGCCCTAAGGGGAGCAAGTGGGGACCAGCACATCCTGTCTAGATGTCGTTAGAGGGAGGATAAATACTACCTCCGTTCTCAAATATACAATGTTTTAGTAGGTTAAAATAGTTTACCAAAATGTGTTATATTATGGAATATAAGAAATAATATGGTAATTTTCTGCATTGTTTGTACCTATTTGACTCATTTTAGCTCTGTGATGTTAGAAGGACAATGTGAAACTAAGAAAACTTAACAAAATTAGGGTACCATGCAGAACGTGGAGAAGGATTGACTATGTATCGTTCTTCTGCGTTGTTCTTCTGTCGCCTTTTGGAGGGAGAGAGAAGTGCGTTGACTATGTGAAATCAACGGACAACATACACCATATCACATATACATTCATCACGAAAACCAACCACATACATGTACATATATATTATTTGTTGAAGCAAATACCCTCACAAGTCACAAGCACCAAAATATATAGAAAACTTAAGCTTAAATAAACTACACACACCTTATACTTACGATTTCCTTTTTATTCTTCTCCTAGACTCCATCACCGAAAAAGCAAATACAGATAATTAATACACCCACGCCCTGAAATCACTATGATCTTTATTTTCTTCGTTGGCTTAGACGTACTCGGTAGGGTTAGCGATGAGGTAGGCTCAACTGCTTTTAACATACCGATGTAGGCCCCGACAAGCCCCGCCTGGTCCTCTGGTGTCAGCACCCCGCTACCGTCGAGCTTCTCGTACTCCAGCTTGAACATGGCAACACAGGCCCCATCCCCGGCCGCCTCGAGCTTCACCTCGATCACCTGCGACTTGAGCTGGTTGCTCACCTTGCCACCCTCCAGCACCTCGTTCCTTAGCACCCGCGCTGCATGGTCGCGCGCCACCAAATGGCTTTTCATCAAGATGCCACCTGCGTCCGCCGCAGCCGCAGCACTGAGCGTCATAGTGGTGATGGTGCCAGGACTACCGTCGCCCTCCTCGACCACGGTGTCGATGAAAGCTGCGCAGGCCTTCTGCAGGGCCTCGCTAGAGCAGGCCACCTTCCACATCCGGTCGACAGACACCGCCATGGCGCACTCCTCCGTGATCATGCAACCAGCCACCATCTTTTTTTGTGGGTAGTGCACACTAGTGGATGCTGGCAAAGTGGCAAGTTCTTTCAGGCTTCAGATTTGTTAGCTTTGCGACAAGTAAATAACGAAGAACGAAAATAAAATTGTAGCGAGGGGGACACAGATTTAACATGGAAAACCCTCTCCAACAAAGAGAGGGGAAAAACCACAGGCGCCAACCAGCGAAACTTCACTATATCGGAGAGTGTTTACACAACGCCGGGGATTTCACAGATGTAACTTATCCCAACCGGTGGCTTACAAGAAGTATATATAGCGGTAGTAACAACATATAACAAGATTGCTGATGAGTGTGGGTGTGTGATTGAAAATGTCCCGCGTACATCTATTTATAGGTGGAATTCAGAACTAGCGAAGGGATTCATGCAAGTCTTTACATGTGAGGCGCAATTAGGAACCATATTTTACGGGCCTCGCTCCGCTCCGTCAGAAGTTGGCCTTTACTTTGTAGAATTTGGATCAACATATAACAAACTCCACCTTGAGACAAATTCCTTCTTGTAGCATTAACAGTAATCATCTCCCTGAACAAACAAAGAAAACACTTTCAGCGCCAATAGCCACTTGCGCTAAGCAGTTATACCAACTAAGCTTGAGCATAGCTCAAACTTAGCAACAGGAACAGGCTTTGTCATCATATCAGCAGGATTATCATGAGTGCTTATCTTGCATACCTTCAGTGTACCTTGTGCAACAACATCACGAACATAATGGTACTTGATATCAATGTGCTTTGTTCTCTCATGGAACATCTGATCCTTAGTAAGGTAAATAGCACTTTGACTGTCACAGAACAGGTTAATGGAAGAATCATCCTGACAAAGCTCAGCATACAAACCTTTCAACCAAATAGACTCTTTGCAAGCTTCAGCAATAGCCATATATTCTGCTTCGGTTGTAGATAGAGCAACAACTGGTTGCAGCGTTGCCTTCCAACTCACGGCACATCCACCTACCGTGAACACATAACCTATGAGGGACCTCCTCTTATCCAAGTCGGCAGCAAAATCTGAATCCACATAGCCTGCGAGTCCCTCATCAGTCTTGCCAAACTTCAAGCAAGCGTTGGATGTGCCACGGAGGTACCTGAAAATCCACTGAACAACTTTCCAATGTTCTTTACCAGGATTAGCCATGTAACGACTCACCAAACTCATAGCATATGATAAATCAGGGCGAGAGCAAACCATGGCATACATCAAGGAACCAACAGCACTAGAATAAGGAACTCGAGACATGTACTCAATATCTTCATCAGAACTAGGACATTGCAATGCTGACAATTTAAAGTGAGGAGCAACAGGAGTATTAACTGACTTTGCATCATGCATATTAAAACGTTGAAGAACTTTCTCAACGTAACTTTGCTGACTAAGAAACAACAACCTAGATTTTCTGTCCCGTTTAATTTCCATATCTAGGATTTTCTTAGCAGCACCAAGATCTTTCATCTCAAATTCACTACTTAGGTGTGCCTTCAAAGTAGTGATTTCTTTGATGCTCTTGGCAGCAATTAACATATCATCAACATATAACAGCAAGTAAATAGGTGATCCATTAACAAACTTTATGTAAACACAGCTATCAAACTGAGACCTCTTAAAACCTTGTGAGATCATAAATGAATCAAACCTTTTGTACCACTGTCTTGGAGATTGCTTCAAACCATAAAGCGACCTCTTCAATTTGCACACAAAATCCTCTTTTCCAGGAACTATGAACCCTTCAGGTTGGTCCATGTAAATCTCCTCCTCCAGTTCACCATGCAGAAAAGAAGTCTTTACATCTAGCTGCTCAAGCTCAAGATCATGCATAGCAACAATACCAAAGAAAGTACGAATAGAGATATGCTTCACAACCGGAGAGAAAACATCATTATAGTCAATACCTGGAATCTGGCTAAAACCTTTTGCTACTAACCTTGCCTTAAACCTTGGAGGCTCATTAGGAGACAAACCTTATTTTCTCTTATATATCCACTTACAGCGGACGGCCTTCTTCTGTTTAGGCAAGCGCACAACTTCCCATGTGCCATTCTTATCAAGCGATTGCATCTCTTCTTGCATAGCAGAAACCCACTTCTCGCAGTCAATGGATGCAACAGCCTCATTGTATGTAGCAGGTTCAGTATCATGCTCCACCTGTTTAGCACAACTCAAAGCATAATGAGTAAGATTACACTCTTCAATCAAACGATAAGGTGGAACTATGTTACGCCTCGGTCTATCAGCAGCAATAGATTCCTGTGGCTGCTGCAAAACAGTAGGTGAGTGCTGAACAACATCATCATCAATATTTTCCTCATGAGTATCATCAACAACAACATTATTATCAACAGTTTTCTGCAGGGGCTCCACCTGCACACGAACTCCCTCCTCTCCAATAGCAACAGGAGAGGGATCTGATGGCAAGCTGTCATGATACATAACGGATTCATTGAAAACAACGTTCCTACTCAACAAAATCCTTTTTGTTTCAGGGTTCCATAGTTTATATGCCTTAACTCCTGAGCCATAATCAAGGAATATGCACTTGACAGCTCTAGGCTCTAACTTTCCATTATCAACATGAGCATAAGCAGTGCAACCAAAAACTCTCAACTGTGAATAATCAGCAGGTGAACCTGACCATACCTCAATAGGAGTTTTCTTCTCAAGTGGAATAGAAGGTGACCTGTTGATGAGGTAACACGCTGTGTTGGCTGCTTCAGCCTAGAAACGTCTATGCATACCTGCATTGGACAACATACAGCGAGCCCTCGAGATGATGGTTCTGTTCATGCGCTCAGCCACGCCATTCTGCTGAGGAGTATAAGGGATGGTGTGGTGCCTGATCATACCATCATTACTACAAAACTCCTCAAACTCATTAGAACAGAATTCCATACCATTGTCAGTACGTAGTACCTTTACCTTCTTTTCAGTTTGCTTTTCTACCATAACTTTCCACTTCTTAAAAGCATCAAAAACATCAGATTTGTATTTCAAAAAATATGGCCACACTTTTCTTGAGTAGTCATCAATAATAGTAAGCATGTAATTAGCACCACCAATAGATGTCTTACGGGAAGGTCCACATACATCAACATGCACATAATCTAAAATGCCTTTGGTGGTATGAACGGAAGCATTGAATTTAACTCTTTTGTGCTTACCAAAAACGCAGTGCTCATAGAACTCAAACTTACCCAAGTTGCAACCATCAATCAGCTCTCTCTTAACCAATTCTGCCATGTCATGTTCGCTCATATGCCCAAGGCGCATATGCTAAAGATTTGTTTTACCACAATTATCAGAATCATTAGCAGTAACAGCAGCAGCAATACCAGGCAAAGTGCTACCTCTAAGAACATATAACTTAGCAGAATTCATATCACCTATCATGTGAATAAGAGAGCCTTTCGATACCTTTAACAACCTACGCCCACCGGCGTACTTGTATCCATCAACGTCCATGGTACTCAGGGAGATCAGATTTCTGGTCATGCTTGGTATGTGCTTCACCTCATTCAACGTACGCGTCACGCCATCATGTGTCTTGATCTTAACAGATCCAACTCCGACAATATGGCACGGGTTGTCATTCCCCACACATACAAAATTTCCAGTCTGCACAGACTCATATGAACTGAACCAATCTTTGTTACAACAAATATGAAACGAACATGCAGTATTAAGTATCCATTCATCATCACGAGAAGCACACGCAGCAAAAACGGCTAAACATTCACCGTCAGAACTATCACCAGAAACAACAGAAGCCTTACCATTACCTTGATCCTTATCTTTCGGTTGGTAAGTACCGTTCCTTTTCTCCTTATTCTGCAGCTTCCAACAATCATCAATAACATGATTAGATTTCTTACAATACCTGCAGAACTTGTCCTTTCCCTTGGACTTCGAACGACCTCTGCCGTCTTTGCTCTTATCTCGGTTGCCATGGTTGTTAAATCTCTGCTCGGTCCTGCCACGAACCTGCAGAGCTTCAGCCTTGGAAGACGCCCCATCTGCCTGCACCATAGATTTCATCTTTTCCCTCTGTTTGAGGGCATCTTGCACTTCATCAAGGGTTATCTTCTCACGGCTCAACAACATTGTATCACGAAAGTGTGTATAAGAACTAGGCAGCGAGCATAAGAGTAATAGGGCTAGATCCTCATCATCATATTTTACTTCCATAGATTGCAAATCAGAAATAATCTCTCTGAAAAGAGATAAGTGATTCATTACCGATCCACCTTCCTGCAATCTATGCGAGAACAACTTCATCTTCACATGCATCTTACTGGTTAGATCCTTTGACATGCAGATCGATTCCAGTTTTCCCCAAAGGGCAGCAACAGATTTCTCTGTCAAGACTTCCTGCAAAATATTATTGGATAAATGAAGTTGAATCATAGACAAAGCCTTACGGTCTTTCCCCTTTTCTTCGTCAGACCAGCTCTTAGCATCCTTTTCCCCGAATCCATCCAGCGCATCATCCAGATCTGAAGTTTGGGCGAGAATCGCCCACATCTTCACCTGCCACAAGCAGAATCTTGTGGAGTTGTCCAGCTGCGGTAGATCGAACTTCAATGACGACATGTCGCAAACCCTAGATTAGAACCTGGGGATCTGATACCACTTGTTAGCTTTGCGACAAGTAAATAACGAAGAACGAAAATAAAATTGCAGCGAGGGGGATACAGATTTAACGTGGAAAACCCTCTCCAACAAAGAGAGGGGAAAAACCACGGGCGCCAGCCAGCGAAACTTCACTATATCGGAGAGTGTTTACATAACGCCGGGGATTTCACAGATGCAACTTATCCCAACCGGCGGCTTACAAGAAGTATATATAGCGATAGTAACCTAGGTCATCAACGATCCGTACCGCGGGGGGTTGTCGCCCCCCGCACCCCCCACAGGCGTTATTTATTTCAGACTCCGCTCCGCATCGGCCCAAGCCTCCGGCGACGGGTCTCGCTCCGCTCCGTCAGAAATTGGCTTTTACTTTGTAGAATTTGGATCAACATATAACAAGATTGCTGATGAGTGTGGGTGTGTGATTGAAAATGGCCCGCGTACATCTATTTATAGGTGGAATTCAGAACTAGCGAAGGGATTCATGCAAGTCTTTACATGTGAGGCGCAATCAGGAACCATATTTTATGTTTGTGAATCTGGCCATCCTCTAAGACTAGTACTACTAGTCTAAGGTCCAATCCGCTCGAAAACTATATCCATGTTTGTTTGATATGCCTATATACTGTTTTTGTGACGGTAAATGGCTGTACAGTATTCGTCCGGACTTCTTCGTGGCAACTTTGAATGAGCTACCGTATTCAATTCTAGATACGGAGTAGCATTGTTTATCTTCATTCTTTCATGCGCACTGTGCAGTCTGGCTGCTTCTCATTTGGGCCTTCGTTACAATAATACAAGCATATACTTTATCAAAAGTTTGCATCCTAGTTTGGCAGCTAGGTATGCATTGACCATTTCACCAGTAGACCTCTTATGTGTGTGTATTTCTGTATTGGTTTAGAGATATTTTTAGTTTTTACTATGGAGTGCCTAGTAGGCAAGTTCGATAGTTGCTGCTTTGCAAATATGCATAAAAAAATATTTGATAAATAAAAATCTTAGCGACCCGACCTCTTTGTACTGTCGCCTCCACTGGCACTCATCGCTGCTCCGTCTTTAAAGTTAGCGGGTGTGGTGCACGTCCAAGCTTTTTGTTCATCAAGCAATGTTGTTAGAGGAGTTTTCGGTTGTTCTCCCATAGTTCTTGGAGAAGCCCGGATATGTCTACCTCCTTTTTTTTAGAGAAAACATTCATGATTTATTGCGAAAATTGGGGGAAAATCACCCATTCTCTCATGTCGATTTAATGTTGTTTTTCGTGAATAAACTGTGCATTGCATGGATTTTTGGCCTATTTGTGCTTCACTCGCTGCTGGTTGTATATCCCATCTGGACTCATCTCATTATACACTAGTAGAAAACAGACCTTTGGTCCAGGGGCATTAGCCCCGGTTATGCTACAAACCGGGACTAATGCCCCGGTCCAACGGCTAGAACTGGCCCAGGGGGGTGGCAGACACTAGCCCCGGTTCGAACGGGACCTTTAGCCCCGGGTTGTGTAATAAACCAGGGCTAAAGGGTTTCAGACAGGCCGGGTCGGACGTCAGATCTTTTAGCCCCGGTTTGTTACACGACCCGGGGCTGAAGGTGGACCTTTAGCCCCGGTTCTAGACACGAACCGGGGCTAAAGGTCTGGCTATATCTTCTTCCCCTGTCCGAGCCACCATTCAAGCTGGTGGCTCTCCTCTCTCTCTCTCTCTTTTTTGCTTCAAGCTCGAGTTCATGCCTTTTTTTTCCTCAAGATTTTTCTAGATTTTGTGGTGCTCCATCTATCCAAAGGTTCTAAAAGGTGAGCAACTTCATCCTTTGAACTCTCATTGCTATATTAGCTCATTTCATGCTCTATCTTATAGATGGATTTGTGGATTTAGTTTGGTAGTAATTTTTGCAGTGATAGCATGATATCGATGTTTAGATTCTATCTATCTTGTATTAATGTAAGGAACTCTAAGGTAAATATCACAATATGTGGATTATTCTATCAATATATATCTTGTTTTGGCACATAGAGTCTCGAAAATTGATTTTAGAAGCACACACATGCGTGAGTTCATCATTCTAACTAACTACCTGGGCAAAATATCCTTCTTCGTCTACCTGCGTTCAACAAACTGAAAAATTTGTAACAAAGATAGGGTTAATTCATAAAAGCTTGATAAGAAGACATCACAATTCACATATTAGGGAGTGCCTCTATGGCGAGCTCCTCAAAGATGTCTGAGGACAGGATCCTAAGACATCTTCGAGAAGCTCTGCCGCAGTGGTGTCCCTGCTCTCTCACACCATCTTTCGGCTTATATCTTTTCTAGCTAAATCAGTATGCTGGTGGAGCTAACTAATTTCACATATTAGAGAGTGCCTCTACGGCGAGCTCCTCGAAGATGTTTGAGAACGAGGTCCTAAGACATCTTCGAGAAGCTCCGTCGTAGTGGTGTCCCTGGTCTCACACACCAGCTTGCAGTTCTTCACAAGAATGCATACCTATTTATAGATTAAGCAGCACAACATAGTGTCGGGCACTGATGACACACTCACGCTGGCATAGTGCTGCCACCCACCCAAAATAGTGTCGGCATTTAATTTACTGGCTTAGTGCTGCCCACTGAGGACATAGTGTCAACATGTTGTCTCCACATCCACATTTAGTCCCGGTTGGTGCCTCCAACCGGGACTAAAGGTTTATCATATCTTTAGTCCCGGTTGCTGGTTTTAGATTAGTACTAATTAATTATGATTATGTTTGATGTACTTAATTAATTATATATTGCAGATGAGCCGGCAATGGATGTACGCTGACCGACTCTCTAACGAGTTCATTAAAGGCGTGCATTCTTTTCTTCTTGTGGCCGAGGCAAACAAGCGGAGTGGTTTTATGTCTTGTCCATGTGGTGTCTGTCAGAATCATAAAGAATACTCTTCCTCAAGAGTCCTTCATAGCCACATGTTTCGGTCCGGTTTCATGACCGGCTATAATTGTTGGACCAAGCACGGAGAAAGAGGGGTTATGATGGAAGACAACAAAGAAGAAGAGAATGACAACGACTATCCTGAATACGATGGTACTACAATGGAAGACATTGATGAAGAAAAAGATAAAGAACGGGCATCAGATCTGCCCGATGATGATCTTAGTCGGGCCATTCCTGATGCCCAGGAAGAATGCGTAACTGAAAGGGAGAGATTGAAGTTCAAGAAGATGTTAGAGGATCACAAAAAATTGTTGTATCCAAATTGTGAAGATGGGCACAAAAAACTGGGTAGCACACTGGAATTGCTGCAATGGAAGACAGAGAACGGTGTGACTGACAAAGGATTTGAAAAGTTGCTGAGAATAATGAAGAAGTTGCTTCCAAAGGATAACGAACTGATCGCCAGTACCTACGAAGAAAAGAAGGTTGTCTGCCCTCTAGGATTAGAGGTGCAGAAGATACATGCATGCATTAATGACTGCATCCTCTACCGCGGCGAGTATGAGAATTTGGATGCATGCCCAGTATGCACTGCATTGTGGTATAAGATAAGACGAGATGACCCTGGTGATGTTGAGGGCGAGCGCCGCATGAAGAGGGTTCCTGCCAAGGTGATGTGGTATGCTCCTATAATACCACGGTTGAAACGTTTATTCAGGAACAAAGAGCATGCCAAGTTGTTGCGATGGCACATGGAAGACCGTAAGAAAGACGAGATGTTGAGACACCCCGCTGATGGGTCGCAGTGGAGAAAAATCGAGAGAGAGTTTCCGGACTTTGTAGGTGATGCGAGGAACTTATGGTTTGGTATAAGTACAGATGGCATGAATCCTTTTGGGGAGTAGAGCTGCAGTCATAACACCTAGCATGTGAATTTGTGTATTTATAACCTTCCTCCTTGGTTGTGCATGAAGCGGAAATTTATTATGATGTCAGTGCTCCCAAGGCCCGAAGCAATCCGGCAACGACATTGATGTGTACCTAAGGCCATTAGTTGAAGAACTCTTACAATTGTGGCATGGACAAGGTGTACGTGTGTGGGATGAGAACAAGCAGGAGGAATTTGACCTACGGGCGTTGTTGTTCATAACAATCAATGATTGGCCTGCTCTTAGTAACATTTTAGGACAAACAAACAAGGGATACAATGCATGCACACATTGTTTAAATGATACTGAAAGTATATATTTGGATAAATGTAAGAAGAATGTGTACCCAGGGAATCGTCGTTTTCTTCCACCCTCGCACATCCTAAGAAAGAAAGGTAAGCATTTCAATGGTAAGGCAGATAGCCGGTGTAAGCCTATCCGCCGTACTGGTGATGATGTATTTGACATGGTGAAGGATTTAAAAATAATCTTTGGAAAGGGTCCTGGTAGACAATCTGTTCCGAAGGACGATGTCGGACATGCACCCATGTGGAAAAAGAAATCTGTATTTTGGGAGCTGTCCTATTGGAAAGTCCTAGAGGTCCGCTCTGCAATTGACGTGATGCACCTAACGAAGAATCTTTGCGTGACGCTGCTAGGCTTCTTGGGCGTGTATGGGAAGAGCAAAGATACACCTGAAGCACGGCAGGACCAACAACATATAAAAGACCGAGACGGCATGCATCCAGAGCTGTTTGAAGGTACTACTAGCTACGCTCTTACCAAAGAAGAGAAGGAAATATTTTTTGAAGTCCTTTACAGTATCAAGGTCCCGCCTGGTTTCTCGTCGAACATAAAGGGAATAATAAATATGGCAGAGAAAAAATTTCAAAACCTAAAGTCTCATGACTGCCACGTGCTTATGACCCAGCTGCTTCCGATTGCATTGAGGGGACTCCTGCCGGAAAATGTTCGAGTACCCATTGTGAAGCTATGTGCGTTTCTCAATGCAATTTATCAGAAGGTAATCAGTCTAGATAGTCTACTAAGGTTACAGAAAGATGTGGTCCAATGTCTTGTCAGCTTCGAGTTGATGTTCCCACCATCCTTCTTCAATATTATGACTCACCTCCTAGTTCACCTAGTCGATGAGATTAACATTCTTGGTCCTGTATTTCTACACAATATGTTCCCGTTTGAGAGGTTCATGGGAGTGTTAAAGAAATATGTTCATAACCGTGCTAGGCCAGAAGGAAGCATCTCAAAGGGACATGGAACAGAGGAGGTCATTGAGTTTTGTGTTGACTTTATTCCTGACCTTAAGCCCATCGGTGTTCCTGAATCACGGCATGAGGGTAGAATTAGTGGAAAAGGCACCCTAGGAAAGAAAGCAAGGATATGTATGGACATACATTCTCTCACTAAAGCACACTACACAGTTCTGCAAAGTTCCACCTTGGTGGCTCCGTATATCGAGGAACACAAGAATATTGTACACTCCAACAACCCAGGGAAGCTTGGCTCCTGGATTAGAGATGAACATATGAGGACTTTTGGCGGTTGGTTGCAGTCACATCTCATGAATGACATAAATGTTGGAGAGCAGTTGTACTTGTTGGCGAGGTTACCATCTTCGACTATATTGACTTTCCAACGGTACGAGATAAATGAGAATACATTTTACACGATCGCCCAAGATAAAAAGAGCACCAATCAAAACAGTGGTGTCCGATTTGATGCAACAGACGAGAATGGGAAAAAGGATACATATTATGGTTACATAGAGGAGATATGGGAACTTGACTATGGACCTTTTTTTAAGGTTCCTTTGTTTCGGTGCAAATGGGTCAAGCTGACAGGAGGCGGGGTTGAGGTAGACAAGAAATACGGAATGACAACAGTGGATCTCAACAACCTTGCGTATAGAGATGAACCATTTGTCCTAGCCAATGATGTGGCTTAGGTTTTTTATGTGAAGGACATGTCTACCAAACCGAGAAAAAGGAAAGATAAGCAAAATAATACAACATCCAATGAGCCAAAGCGCCACATAGTTCTTTCAGGAAAAAGAAACATCGTGGGGGTAGAGGATAAGACAGACATGTCAGACGATTATGATAAGTTTCATGAAATTCCGCCCTTCGCTGTGAAGGATGACCCAAGCATCCTGATAAATAAGGAAGATGCTCCATGGTTACGGATTATAAGAAAACCCTAACATGTGTGGATGTTGGTGATGTACAATATTATTAAACCTTTATTTTTAATGATCTTCTTATATGTATATGGATATGAACTTTCTCGATCTCAATAGGTAGTATTGCAACTTGTTGTGGCCAGACATTTATTAATATTAAAACGTAAAAATTAGTCATAATCATATCTTGCCCTGTAGTACACAGCTTCTGGGTCGTCTTCGGAATCGTCATCGTCGTCGTCGTCGCTCGTAGCACGCGGATGGATCCTCAGCCCTTCCTCGTAGCACGCGGATGAATCCTCTGGCCTCGGATTCACGACGCGCGGGGGAGGGGGCTCCCGGATGACGACCCCAGTACGCCCTAGGCCTTCACCACCATCACCATTCTTGTGGCTATGCTGCTGGTGATAGTGCGGGTACCTCAGGCGAGGATGGTCTCCCATGGCGATGTAGCGCATCACACCGGCGATAGTCCGGTTCGCCCACCACAGGAGGCGACCAGCCTCGTTGTGGTTCACTGGGGGCGGGCCGTCACCCTCGTACCTGGCGAGCTCCCTTTCCTGCCGGTTTGCGAAGAAGGCATTCCAGGTGTCGAGGTTGTCGAGATCCCAATGGGGATCCATCCGCTGCTCCGGCGTGAGCTCGAGGTAGAAGTGGTTCGTGATGGCCGCCTGACGGGCTAAACCTTGAGACATAGGAGGAACAGGAACCCCTCCAGCGCTCAGCATCCAGCCAGCGGGCAGCCGGTACCCCGGCGGGCATGGGTAGCTGGAGGCGCACAGCGCCTCGGTCTCCTCGAGCGTCAGAAAAGCCCAGTAAGCGGTGTCTATTGTTGTGAGAGAGAAGGTGTGGATGTGTCGATGGAAATGGCGGTCGGCCTAGATATAGAGGGACATGGCGGGAAGCGGGGGAAATGGCGGAAGAAACATGGCGGGAAGCGGGGGAAATGGCGAGAGAACATGGCGGGAAGCGGAGGAAATGGTGGGAGAACATGGCGGGAAGCAGGGAAAATGGCGGGAGAACATTTCTTCTATATTTTTATGAATATTTTGCTATATTATATGTATTTTTCCATTTTTAAATAATAAACTATATTATTATTATTTTTTGTGAATATTTCTACTAAATATAATACTTGTTAGATAATAGATAATTTCATTTAAGTTGTATAATAAAGTATGATAATAGATTTAAATTATAGATCTTCTTTTTCTGAAAATTTTGATATATAATACATAATTTTTTGAAAACTATAAACCCGCCCCCTGCAGGTGAGGTATACGTAGGTGTAGTTAATTAGGGATATTATTAGTGTGATTTTGTTAGTTAATTAGTGTGATTTTGTTAGTTAATTAGGGATTTTGTTTAGTTACGGATTTAGTTAATTAGTGTGATTTTGTTAGTTAATTAGGGATTTTATTTATTTAGGGATTTATTTAATTAGTGTGATTTTGTTAGTTAATTAGAGATTTAGTAGTGATTTAGTTAGGGATTTTAGTTAATTAGGGATTTAGTTAATTAGGGATTTTAGTAGTGATTTAGTTAGTGATTTAGTTAGGGATTTTAGTAGTGATTTAGTTAGGGATTTTAGTTAGGGATTTTAGTAGTGATTTAGTTAGGGATTTTAGTTAGTTTATAATTAGGGCTTAGGGTTTTATTAGGGATTAGGTTTAGTTAGAATACTTAGTTAATAGGGTTTAGTTTAGTTAGTGATAGGTTTAGGGTTATTGTTATTAGGGCAATATATACTTAGTAATTTAGTTACTGTTTATGTTTTATGATTGTTTATTGCTATTATTTAGTTATGCCGTGTCCATCTCGTCCAAGCCTACTGGACTCCGTCGGGGATGTCCAAGTCTAGGCTCCGCCGGGTTGGCACTGGAAGGTGCTACCTGTCGGGACTCGTACCTTGGTGAGGAATCCGGGTATCATCGTCGACCTGGAGCTTCTTTGGTGGCGTCCAGGAGGTCCAGGAGCGGTGTAGAGGGAGCCAGCCCCCGAGGAGGTGGTACGTCGTCGTATCAGGGAGGAGGACGAGCATGTACGGCGATACATATATCTTTTGGAGACTAGGTTCTCTAATATCTGGCAGGTTCACGGATCTCACCCGAACTATTCTCCGGTGATGGTTCCTCTTCTGTGGCTGCAGAGCTCCCGTAGCACAGAACGCGGCAGCCGCGTTTGCTAGTTTATCTTAATAATGTACTTTATCCTATAATGCACCCGAACTATTCTCCGGTGATGTATTAATAATATACTTTATCTTATACTTTATCCTATAATGCACCCGAGCTATTCTCCGGTGATATATTAATAATATACTTTATCTTATATTTTATCCTATAATGCACCCGACCTATTCTCCGGTGATGTATTAATAATGTACTTTATCTTATATTATTGTATATTATCTTAATCACTAAGTACTGTATCCGAGTTGTCGCAGTTGTAATATTCTTTTACTTAATGCAATATTCTTTTTCTGTATTAGTTAAGCTATGGACGGTAGACAGAATGAAGAGGAGCTTCTCAACATGATAGATGAGGGTACTGGGGGGTCTTATTATGATGGCTCCGAATATCTTAATTTGTCTGGAGGAGACGATGGTGGAAAAAATAGTGGAGACGATGGTACTGACCATGGTGGAGACCATGGTGAAGACACCATAATAATGACAAACTCCATCAAGGTATATAAAGCCTCTATCGATCGTTCACTAGTATAGATGCACTAATTGATTCGTATATATGTACCGACGAATGTTTCTTCTCTTAGACCTCCGCTTCCGGCCAATCTTCTACAAATACAAGAGGCCCGACACACAAGTTGCCCGCTGATGTCCGTTTCAGCATTGACTTAGTCTCTCCGTAGGGTCAACCGCTGGAGCCCAAAGAAGCTGCGAATGCATTTACAAGTCAATGCGGAGTTTTTGTTAGAGACAAAGTTCCGATCACCACGCGAAACTAGAACAAGTCAGGAAAAAAAAGGATCCAGCTGGGGCTAGTTTTGTAGATGACAGAGCGAAAGATCCAATGTGAAATTCTCTCATGACACATTTCACCCTACCAGTCTTGGAGACTGATGAGCTCACACAGCAAATGACGAGGAAAGTCAAGCACTTTGCTCTTAAGAAGATGGCCGAACTATTCAAGGAATGGAAAAAAAGATTGTACCACAAGTATGTCTTGAAGAAAATAACTCCTCCATTCGTTGGCCCACTAGAGTTGCAGCAGGATAACTGGGCCGCATTTGTGGAATACAAGACCTCAGCACCAGCTAAGGCAACATCAGCAAAAAATAAGGAAAATGCAGCCAAAAAGAAATATCACCATCATATTGGCACAGGTGGCTACAGGAGTGCCATGCCTAAGTGGGATAAAGCTGAGGCTGACCTAGAGGCTAAAGGGGTCACTCCCGCTACGTCTAGTTGGCCCTTGAGGTCAAGAAATTGGGTATTCGGGCATGGGGCATCATTAGACCCAGAAACAGGCGAGATTGTTGCAGCCGAAGAAATTTCTACACCCAAGAAAGAACTTGTTAAAGTGATGAAAGAGGTTGAAGAGGAAACGTTTGTTCCCAACAGAGAGAACGATGAGCTGACAAAGGCTCTCGGGAATCCTGAAAAGGCTAGACGAACAAGAGGGTTCGGACCTTCTTATCCATGGGTTATCGGGTTTCCCGAGCACCGTGACACGTACAAAAGCCGATCGAGAAGAACAAACTGGCAAAAAGAGGAGGATACGGAGCGGTTCGCGAGGTTTGAAGCCACGCTGCAGGAGTATCGCCAAGAGCTTAATGAACTTAAAGGAATCCGATAGCAAGATCCTACACCGGACAGTACGGTCGGCCCATCGCAACGGAAAAGCAGCGTGGTTTCCACGGAGGGCCACAGTGGGAGCAATTAAGAAGACTAGTTGCGAGCTGCATGTTGAACTGAAGAAT
The DNA here is from genome assembly GCA_916181665.1 of Avena sativa. Classification (NCBI taxonomy): domain Eukaryota; kingdom Viridiplantae; phylum Streptophyta; class Magnoliopsida; order Poales; family Poaceae; genus Avena; species Avena sativa. The sequence goes on from OV702290.1 coordinate 162,230,350, forward strand.
ATATCCATGAAGTTGGCGGTCGGCTTTGCTTTACCTTCTGCACCGGGAGCGACCTACCATTGCAATCCGATTCCAGCTGGCTATGCTCGTGTCGGTGTGGATGAAATTCTACCTATGTGTCAGTCACTACAGCTTGACATCCCTGGAGGTGAAGGGGAGACGACACTGGGAGAAGTCACGAGTGGCTTCATTCTTTGGAAAAAAGAATACATCAAGTTTCCAGGCTCGACATCAAGGCCACCTTCTCCACCAAGGCAACCGTCTCCTCCCAGTGCACCGTCTCCTCCAAGTCCACCTCCAAGTGCACCGTCTCCTCCCAGTAATAGTCCAATCCATGACCCCAACACGAGTCCATCTCAATCTACGCAGCCACCTCCACCCACTAAGGGGCAAAAGCGGAAGAATACCACCGCTCCGTCGAGTGATAACCAACGCCCGAAGCGACAGTTGTCGCCCCTCCCAAGAGTACCGCCGGTTCCTCCCAAGAGGGCTTACGACCTGACCGATGAGGAGACCGATGCGGTCGTACGTGCCAAAGTGGATGCTCATTTTAAAAAGAAACAACCTGAGCCAGAGGTCCAAATAAAACCGGAAACCAAGGAGCACTTTAGGAAATTACTGACGCAGCCATCCCAAGCTTAGTTAAATGCGCCAGATGACTATACACGATGCCTTCAGAAGATATTGAAACAGAAGAGATCAAGCAGTAGATGAAGTATCAAAAAAGAGGTTCCCCAGCAGGGGGAACAAGCAAAACAATTGAGTGGTAGCGGAAGCATCAGAACAGACGTCCCTCAGCTGGGGAAACAAGCAAAACAATCGAGTGGTAGCCGAAGAACCAAAAGAGATGTTCCCCAGCTGGGGAAACAAGCAAACCAATCGCTCCCCCCACTCCAGGTGAACATACCCAAACCCTAACTATATGAGGAAGAACCTATGGATCCGGAAACGGCTAGGATATTGGCCGAGCAATGTGGTATGCCTATTCATGAAATTATTCACGGAGATATGCCCAAGGCTGAGGTAGCACCCAAATTTGTTAACGGGGAGCCTCTGGTCAGTTCTGAGAGGTTTCGGGATATGCCAACACAAATGTGACGATTTCATGAATGGTACATGAAAGCATCAAAAGAACAGCGAAATTGGCTCATACTGAAAGTTCGAAAATCGCATTACTTCATTGAAGACGAGGTCCCTATTGAATTTACAGAATTATTTCAGTTATTCAATCTAAAGGAACTCGACAAAACTATCCTCAGTTCGTATTGTTTGTAAGTAATTACTTTATTTATGTAATTAGGTCTCTATCTCAGCTTTTTCAATTCATTGCCGGTAAGTATACTCACTATTTTATTTTGTACGCTATATATAATTATGTAGAATGAAGATGCTCGATTGTAAAAGAAAAGCTATCAACGGATTTGGGTACATTGACCCACATCGAGTTCATGGAGCTATACTAAAGGATAAACCATTGGAGACCGAGCATAACTTGTTGCGGTTTCTCACGAAACAACATTTCTGTAACGAAATACTATTTCCTTACCACGACGGCAAGTGAGTTTTTGTACACATTTCCTTTTGCTTACTCGATGTTTAGTGTAAATGATGAGTTACTGACGTATGTAAACCTTGCGTAGGTATCACTGGATTCTTCTAAGCATTTCACTTGACATGGGAAGAGTTCACATCATGGACTCACTAAACAAAGATATTGAAAACTACCGCATCATTATCGATGCGCTCCAGAGGTAATTTCAACCATTATCGCACTATATCGGTTTCTTTCGTTCATTTCCTGGGATATCAAGTAGTTATTAACTCATACATTAATTTTCTTTGTCGGGTAGGGTTTGGACAAAGTTCAAGAAACATGTTCGCGATCAATGGCGTGAGGAGCTATTTTTTAAATCACTCTCGGTAAGTAGTACGAGCTAAGTCCGCGCATCTATTTAATTCTAGTTTATGTGCATTTATCATGCTAGCGTTATTATTTGATTGAATTCTATTCTTGTAAAGTGCGCGAGGTAGCCACAGGGAACTAATCTATGTGGATTCTACGTATGCGAGTTCATTCACATCAGTATTGAGAAGCCCTCGGAAAATGTTCGAGTAAGTAAACAATATATTCACCCTTTATTTTTATTACAAAAATCGTGTTGAGTCTAATCCATACGATCTCCTTTTTACATAGTCGGATGCGACGCAGGACAAGATCCTACCAGAGGACCGCCTAATAGCAATCCAAGAGGAATTTGCTGCATTTTTCTCGACGAGGTCATAGACCCACACAGAGAATACTATATAAGTAGACACTAAAGCATCCATGTAATGATCTCCATGTAATCAAATAGACATGCTCTGGACCTTGTTGGGACTCCATATATATATGCTTGTAAGAGTAATTAGATTATATATTGCGTCAATGTGTACAAGTACTGTGTAGTAGCGTTCTGTATGTATACGAAAACTTGTTTCTAATGAAAACACAGAATGAAAAATAATTGAACACAAAACATAAAATGAAAAGAAAAACACAAAATCCTAAAACCCCATCCCCTGCCGCGGCAGCTAAATGGCACAAAATGCTGCCGCGGTAGGGAACCTTTAGTCCCGGTTCGTAACACGACCCGGAGCTAAATGTCCTGCTGTCCAGCGCGCCTAGCAGGCCACGTGGTTAGACATCTAGCCCCGGTTCGTAACTGAACCAGGGCTAAAGCTTGGACCTTTAGTCCCGCTTTCGCAGCCCCGGTTCGAAATCCGGGGCTAAAGGCCCTTACGAACCGGGGCAAATGCCCGGTTTCTACTAGTGATATTTTCATATTTTGTGATTTCGAGTCTCCTTTTCTGAGCTGGCCATGATATGTTATCAGTGTTAAGAATATAAATATATAACCTACGTCTTTCCATTAGTTTGGACTTTTAGAATAATTGGCTAATGCATCCATTAAACAATCAAAACATATACGGTAATAGACATGTAAATAATAATGAACTGATAACAAATGCGAAACTAGTTCCCACAATTATTTATTTATTTTTTGTAACACCGAGTACAACATAAACCATATACACGCTAGCGTTCCTGCATATCCTGCGAGCTTTATTGATGAAGAGCCACATTTACATCGTTTAGAATGGTTTGCAGCACGAAACTAGGGGATCATCGACCCAATTACAAGAAGATCTAGAAATAAAACACTCCCTAGCTATTACATGAGCAACCTTATTACAATTTCTACCTCAATGGTTGAACTCAACATTCCCAATAGCTCGTGCTTGTATCATGATCTTGCCATAGATTGCAGCGGCATCATTCCAAATGCGCTCACCACTTGAGCAAAGCTAGATAACCTCAGAGGAATCAAACTCCACTTCCACTTGATGGAATCCCAGATTGTGAACTAAGGTCAAGCCATGTAGCATTGCCAAAGCTTCCGCTGAAGCGGCAGATGATACATGCGGTAGAAACACCGATGAGGCTTCCACAAATGCACCCTGGCTGTTACGAATAACAGCACCAGCTGCGCCTGCCCCTTCCTCCACCATATAAGCTGCATCATCATTCAGTTTGATCTGATTGTGTCGTGGTTTAACCCAAAACTCTAGACAATAAGGTTGGGTAATATTTTTTGCAGAATTTGCTATAATAGCACGAATAGTGGAAGCACAATTTTGAATAGGCGGGATCTGCTCACCATGGGTTTGCCAAGGTCGTAGCCACCATATATACCAAGCCGCTACTGCAATCATATTAGGAATTTTGGTGGAACTATACCCAGGAACGTCAGTCGCTAGAAGCCGGAGAAGGGACTCAAAGACTTCCGTTCCCGAACGATTTGGGACAATTGCATCAGTGATCATATTCTCCAGGTCGAGGTATCTCCAAATGTTTTCTGCTCTCTGACATCGGAATAACATATGCAAAATGCCTTCATTTGAACCGTTGCATAATGGGCAGCTACCATCGGTTCCAATATGACGTTTCAGTAAGATATCTTTTTGGGGAAAAATACCATGCATAATTCTCTAACAGAAAATCTTAACTTTTGCCGGTACATTTAAACTCCAGATAATTTTTCAGGTTGGGTTATCCAAAGAAGTACCCTCGATAAGTGACCTACATGTGACTCCATGGAATTGGTGTTTCCACTCCACATGATAGGCGGAGCAGACATAAAATGTACCAGAGCGGGTTCCATGCCAGGCTAAAAAATCATCGAATCCATTAACGCTCAAAGGAATTTGGAGGATCCTCGTAGTATCAATGGGGCGAAAGATATCTTGAACAAGCTCCTGATCCCACATACCACATACCGGTGGTAGGGTTTATAAGCTCCCACACTTTTGTACGTACTCCTCCTCCCGTGAGAAAAAGAGGCGGCGGCTAGGGTAAAAACCCTAGCAGCCGCCACGATCTACTTCGTTCTCGCCGTCTGCGACCGAGCATCGACGGGTCCCCACCTCCTCTGCTTGCCGCTCCGGCGGCGGGAGGAGGTGGGGACCTCGGACCTGCGCTCGACGGTGTAGAAGGGTCCCTAAAGTTAGAGTTTGGTTATCCGGCATCGTCGTTATGGTGGCTATGGCGGTGTTGTGCGGGACAAGAATAAGGTATGCCCGCCTCCTCTTCCACCTCGTCGGCGACGATCCTGCTGCTGGCGTTGAGGAGGGTGGGGATTCGTCTGGTCGCCGCTTCCATGGAGTGGTGGATCTCGTCCAGTCTACGCGTATTCTAGATCTCGTCCAGTCTACGTGTGTTTTAGGTTTGGTGTTACAAGTTTCGGATCAATTCAAGGGTTCAATGGCGACAACTTCATCTCTAGGGCGCTGGTCCTTAGAGGCACGTGCACGAAGACTTCCCGACTGTCATCAACAATGGCATGCCGGCTCCGGTAATGGAGCGGCGACAGCGGCGCATCGACGGCTCGCTCTGGCGGCAGTAGTATTCGTTAGGTGGTCCAAAGACCTCGATGTAATTTTTATTATGTTTAGGATATTTTGTACTTCTTATGAACTCATGAAATAGATCCGGATCTTTTTCCGCAAAAAAAAAAAGCTCCCACACTTTTGTGAAGACACAATCTCCTCTTGGTGTGACAATCTTGCGGTTAGGGCTAGTAGGTATGCACGGATCGTTCCAAATATGAATTTTTGAATCCGTATTGGCAACACGGCAATACAACCCCGTTTAAAAGTTTAGATACCCACAACGATGCTTTGCCAAGTAAAAGAGCTCCCAGGCTTAGCACCGGCCTTAAGAACATCAGTATCAGGATAATACTTTGCATGGAGAATTTGGGCACATAAAGAGTTTGGTTCATCTATAAGCTCCAAACTTGTTTTCCTAGTGTTGAAGACTACCTTATGCTTCAATGAGAACCCTGTTTCTAAAACGTACGTCACCGTTTTTGCGAGATCCACAAATGTAAAATTTTGCTAACCTGAGTACTTAAAAGATAAAAGGCTCGGCGGCTAGAAACACATTTGACTATAGAAAAATACAGTTCGTGATTTAAATGCATGCACCTGTTTCCACATGTGTAGAACAGTGGAGCTTCATAACATCGGCTCCTGTACACTGGGAAAGCACGGACGGTCCTACGTCGGTGCCACGTACGGCCGCGCGAACTGTTATACGTCAACTGCTTCAACGGCGGCTATATACAGTATGTGATTACTGATTAACCGATAAATACTCAGGAACCGGTGAGCCTGGACCGAGAGGGGTGCTGTATTTCTCGCTGCAGCTGTTCAATCTTCCTCCGTATTTTTTTAGATAGAACACCCTTAATCTTCCTCCCATATTTGCTGACTAGGGGTACTAGATTCTAGAAGGGTTGAAATTCCCTAGACCGAACTCGACCCACAGTAATCTGGTCAGCATTCTACGATGTAAACAAGCCTAAACAAAGTCAAATGGGGTGATATAATATAGTCCAACTACTACGAAAAATGATTGAAGCCCGAGCTTTAGCAGCCGGACCATCAGTGATCTCATAAGAATCTTTCGGTATGGTGGACTTGACTGGAGTGGTATCGATAGCTACAATTCAGTTTGATTGTTTTGTTGGAAATCGCTCAATGGAACAGAAACCACAATTAAAATCAAATGGAATTAGTACGATGTGCATCTAAAACTGTTGATTGGCTATGCTGGGAGGACTAGCACGCCACGTTTGCAAGTTGTGTATGGTTAGATCTATCTACTAATTTACGTAGTGGTACGTTCGTCAGCGGAGGGAAATTTCCGTCTGCCCTTAAATTACGGTTTTGCCCCTGACTGTTTGCTAAAATTACACCACTTGCCACCGCAAAGTCAACAACTAGACTGTTCCACCCGCGCCCATGGCTCCCGGCACCCTCCCCGCTCCTCCGCGTCGATCTCAAGCCCCGACGCGTCAGCGACTCTGGTGGTGGTCGACCAGCGGCGGGTCCAAGTGGCAGGGACGAAGCAGGATGGCCCGGATCTAGGGGGAGGGGGAGATCGGAGGCGGAAGGTTTCGTTCCCCAAGCCAGATGAGGGAGGCGACGCCGATTGCTAGAGATCGATGGGTGGCCGATGATGGGGAAGGCCCTGCTGAGACTCATCCCGCACATCGCAGCTGCAGCGCCTGCGGACGAGCTTGCTACCCACGAACACCGAGGAAGAGCGGTGGCGCCTATGGGAGATGCAAAGCCGACGGCGACTAGAGGCCCGCCGGAAGATGCTCGGAAGGAGGAGCTCGGTGGGATAGTCATCGGTGCTAGGGAAGTCATCTAATAGAGGGTGCCAAAGAGGGAGGGCACAACTGCATCTAGATCCAGGCTGCACGCCTCCCTCGAGATATCATCACGGGAGGGGGACGGACATGATCGACGGGTCGGAGGAGAGAGACGTCCATGAGGGGGAGGGCTGACAGAGGGGAGAGGGAGGAAGGGGAGGCGGCCTGAAAGGCCAGAGGTGAGGATGGCCGGAGGGGAGGAGCTGGTGGGCGTGGTGTTCCTCATCAAGAACGAATTTGCCGGCTTGGATGAGAAATCAACGCGGCGGTCGTGCTGTACGGGCTAGGTGAGTTAAACTGCAGGTTCTTGCTGTGTTTTCTTAATCTCATGTGACAGCAACAGTGCCACATCGTGTTATTGTTTTGGTACTAGCTAGCTTCCCAACAAGTAGATTCCTATCTCTTAAGAATTGTCCTTCAAATTTCTAAATTATATTCTGTGTGACTTTATGTATTTGTCATACTTCTGATGGTTGTGTATTTGTCATTCTTCTGAATACAAATAAAATATTGGTTGTGTATTTGTCATACTTGTGAATACAAATAAAATACCATTCAAAAAAAAAGTATTCATGGATATATATATATATATATATATATATATATATATATATATATATATATATATATATATATGTGTGTGGAGAAGAAACACTAGATATTCAGCAGTACAACTATTTAGTACAAATAGTTTACTTATAGTCAGCTCGGACGAGCATGTAAAAAAAATCAGCTCGCACAGAACACTTCCATGTAAAACGAGAATGTATATATATGACTGAAAATAATTATTACTAACTCAGTCAAAGGGTGAATTCGTCCTGTAAAAAGTTCTAAAAATAAATAATGATCGATAATGCGCTTGTTTTTTATTGTAGTTTAGTGGCACTACATAACTTCGACTCTGCATAGACATGCAATAATACTACACTGCTCAATATGTCAAGAAGACAACATAATTGTTGCAATAAATGAGTCAAAATGTCAAGAAAATAACATAATTATTGCGAAAAATGAGGGGTCGACAGGTCCACAATCGAGGTGGACATGTTGCGTGGAGGACTATGAGGAAGGGAAGGGCCAGAGTTCTATGCTGGTGGAAGGTGAAGGATTGGAGGCAATGAGGATGGAGTTAATTTTTGATGAGGAAATTCTCTCAGCGTTGGTGGGACAAGCGAGACGGGTCAATAGGGTGCCCTTCGCATGGGTGTGAGTGTTTTGTATGGTACGAATTTAATGGCGTTGACTAAGAAATATTAGCCCGTAGCAACGCACGGTCTCTTTGCTAATATATGTAACATATGCACATGTGTAAGAAACCAAAGGTGTTGATGTTACCATCTCGTATACTTATATATGAACTGATTCTTAGATGGGTATACATAGTTTTAAGATACTCACAGTGGGACGTACCATGCAATCTATGTCGATGTGGTACTATAATTAATGAAGATAGAGATGATAGCGGTATTATTCTAATCGTACGGTATCACACTAGTAGAAAACATGGCTTTCATCGATGCCACCCAGAGCGATCCGTCTCGGTTTCTTTACGAACCAGGACTAAGGCTCACATTAGTCCGGTTCGTAAGGCCAGGGCGACGCACGGGGCCGGGGAGCGATCTGTCCCGGTTTATGAGGGGCCTTTAGTCCCGGTTCATGCCAGAAAACTGCACTAAAAGGATTGGCCACACGTGGCATCTGCCGTAACCCATTTAGTCCTGTTTTTTTGTAGGAACCGGGACTAAAGGTCCATGTTCCTGTATATATATATATATATATATATATATATATATATATATATATATATATATATATATATATGTATATATATATATATATATGCACCCCAGCCCTACATGCTTGTGTGAGATGGTTTGTTTTTTCCCTCTAATGCACAAGTGGTGTATGTTTTTTCCCCTCTTTGCACAAGAGGTTCTCGATAAAATGCGTGAGAGCATGATGCCACTTGAGTTCACCCAAAACAAACATGATATGAAGTGGCTGAGCCACACTTAAGCTTTCTCCTCTTTCTTTCCTCCTCGATTGAGGTTAGCAATTTAATTCTTTCATTTGTCATTGATATAATGCATGTGTCGATGTACAATGGTGGTCATTTCTCTAGATCTTCTGTAATGTTTTTTCATAAACTTAATTATATAATGTAGATGAGCCAGAAATAGATGTACGGTGACTGACCTACTGGCGAGTTCATTACGGGCCTTCATAATTTCATCTGTGTGGCTGAGGCAAACAGTCTGAATAGTTTTATGCGTTGTCCATATGTTTTATGTCAGAATCAGAAGGATTACTCTCTCAATAACCCTTCACACCCACCTGTTTTGGTTCGGTTTCATGCCTAGCTAAAATTGTTGGACCAATCACGGAGAAAAAGGGGTTATGATGGAAGATAATGAAGAAGAAGATGATAATGACAACTATCCTATGTTTCCTGAATACTGTGATACTGCAACGGGTGAAGCCGAAGATGAAGAGGCACCGGATGAGATCGTTGATGATCTTCACCGGGCCATTGTTGATGCATAGAGAGAATGCGAAAGTGAAAATGAGAAGTTGAAGTTGAAGCGCATGTTAGATGATCACAAAAAATTATTGTACCCAAATTGCGAAGATGACAACACAAAGCTCGATACCATACTAAAATTGTTGCAATAGAAGGCAGATAATGGTTTATCCGATAAAGGATTTGAGAAGCTACTGAAAATAATGAAGAAGAAGCTTTCAAAGGATAACGAATTGTTTGCTAGTACGTACGAAGCAAAGAAGGTTGTGTGCGCTCTAGGATTAAAGGTGCAGGAGATACATGTATGCATTAATGACTGCATCCTATACCGCGGTGATGAGTACGAGAATAAGAATGAATGACTAGTATGCGGTGCATTGAGGTATAAGATCAGACGAGATGATCCTGGTTATGTTGAGGGCGAGCGCCATAGGAATAGGGTTCCTGCCAAGGTTATGTGGTATGCTCCTATAATACCATGGTTGAAATGTTTGTTCAGGAACAAAGAGCATGCCAAGTTATTGCGATGTCACAAAGAAGACCGCAAGAATGATAAGATGTTAAGACACCCCGCTGATGGGTCGCAGTGGAGAAAAACCGAGAGAGAGTACCCGGGATTTGCAGATGACGCAAGGAACTTAAGGTTTGATCTAAGTACAAGTGTCATGAATCCTTTTGGGGAGCAGAGCTACAGTCATAGCACTTAGTCTGTAACTCTATGTATCTATAATCTTCCTCCTTGGTTGTGCATGAAGCGGAAGTTCATTATGATGTCAGTACTCATCCAAGGACCGAAACAACCCGACAACGACATTGATGTGTACCTAGGGCCATTAGTTGAAGAACTTTTATAGTTTTTGGACGGACAAGGTGTACGTGTGTGGGATGAGCACAAATAAGAGGAATTTGATCTACGAGCATTGATTTTCGTAACCATCAATGATTGGCATGCTATTAGTAACCTTTCAGGATAGTCAGACAAGAGATACACCACACGCACACCCTATTTAGATGAGACTGAAGCTACATACTTGCATAAAGGTAAGAAGGTTGTGTACCTGGGGAGTCAAAGATTTCTTCCGACCAAGCATACCGTAAGAAAGAAAGGCAATCATTTCAAAGGTGAGGCAGATTACCGAAATAAGCCTATCCCCGTAATGGTGATGATGCATTTGGTATGGTCAAGGATCTAGAAGTCATCTTTGGAAAGGGTCCTGGCGGTCAGTATGTTCCGAATGATGCTACCGGACACATGCCCATGTGGAAGAAGAAATCTATATTTTGGTAGCTACCCTACTGGGAAGTCCTGGAGGTCCGCTCTTCAATCGACGTGATGCACATGACGAAGAACCTTTGCGTGAACCTGCTAGGATTCTTGGGCGTGTGTGGGAAGTCAAAAGATACACCGGAAGCATGGCAGGACCAACAACGTATGAACGAATGAGATAGCTGCATCCAGAGAAGTATCAAGGTCCTTCCAGCTACACTCTTACAAAAAATTAGATGGAAATATTTTTTGAATGTCTGAATAGTATCAAGTTTCCGTCTGGCTTCTCTTCGAATATAAAGGGAATAATAAATATGGTAGAAAAAATTCTAGAACCTAAAGTATCATGACTGTCACGTGATTATGACGCAATTGCTTCTGGTTGCATTGAGGGGGCTTCTACCGGAAAATGTTCGAGTACCCATTGTGAAGCTATGTGCATTCCTCAATGCAATTTCTCAGAAGGTAATCAATCCAGATACTCTACCAAGGTTACATAATGATGTGGTCCAATGTCTTGTTAGTTTTGAGTTGGTGTTCCCACCATCCTTCTTCAATATTATGACACATCTCTTGGTTCACCTAGTTGAAGAGATTGTTGTTCTTGGTCCTATATTTCTACACAATATGTTCCCCTTTGAGAGGTTCATAGGAGTCTCAAAGAAATGTGTTCATAACCGTGCTAGGCCAGAAGGAAGCATCTCCAAGGGTTATGGAACATAGGAGGTCATTGAGTTATGTGTTGACTTTATTCCTGACCTTAAGACGATTGGTGTTTCTCAATCACGGCACGAGGGGAGACTGAGTGGAAAAGGCATGCTAGGAAAGAAAGCAGTAATATGTAGAGACGAGCATTCTTTCACTCAAGCACACTACATAGTTCTACAAAGTTCCACCTTGGTGGCAGATGACCCACAAGTATAGGGGGTGTACCGTAGTATTTTTGATAAGTAAGAGTGTCGAACCCAACAAGGAGAAGAAGGTGTTGACAAGTGGTTTGGATCAGGAATTCTCTGTAAATACTTAGCAAACATATTTTTAGGGGTTTTTGATAATGCAGAAAAATAAAGTGCGAGTAAATAAAAAGCAAATGATCACCGAGATGGACAGTTCCATCTCCAAAATAGTAGTTACCCATAACACGATCCACAATTTTTGTAGGTATTTTAAAAGGATCAATTTCTGTAGGTGGTGGTTCATCTACTACCTTAGCAATGGTAGTAACATTCCGAAATAAGAAACTAAGTGAATTATCCATATTGAGAATAAAGTAACAAACAGAAATAAATAATACTCACAGTAGAAGTTTCCTTTACCAGTTCCACTCTTCAATAGCGCTTCACTCCCCGACAATGGCGCCACAAAATAGTCTTGATGACCCACAAGTATAGGGGTGTATCATAGTATTTTCGATAAGTAAGAGTGTCAAACCCAACGAGGAGCAGAAGGTGTTGACAAGTGGTTTGGATCAGGAATTCTCTGGAAATACTTAGCAAATGGATTTTTAGGGGTTTTTTATAATGCAGATAAATAAAGTGCGAGTAAATAAAAGACAATAATAATAATTTCACCAAGTGGCCCAATCCTTTCCTTATCAAAGGACAAGCCGGCTGTATTACTTAAGATGACCAAAAGTTCTCGAGGACACATGGTAATATTGTCAAGTGCTTTCGCTTCATATAGTTGATTAATCTTTGCTGGTTGGATAAGTGTTGTGTGGGTGAACCTATGCTAATGTACTGACCTTCCTAGGACTAATACATACTTGTGATTATACCCCTTGCAAGCATCCACAACTACAAGAAAGTAATTAAGATAAAAACCTAACCACAACCTTAAACTTTGAGATCCTACACTCCCTTATGCAAAGGTTTCCTAACGGGGGTTCAGGTTTCTGTCACTCCAGCAACCCCACGATTAGTAGCCAAATACACAATGCATTCCCCTAGGCCCATAAAGGTGAAGTATCATGTAGTCGACGTTCACATGACACCACTAGAAGAATAACACCACAACTTAAATATCAAACCATTAAATCTTTCTTAACACAATTCCACTACTAACAACATGACTTCCCCCATGTCCTCAAGAACTAAATGAACTACTCACGAGACATCATATGGATAAAGATCAGAGATGAAATAATGATAAGTAACAATCTGAACATGAACAATAATTCAATGGTTCCACTCAATAGCATCAACTACTACAAGTAATCAACACCAGGAAAGTTTCCCCTAAGAACTATGCAAGATTCAACCCAATTGTTATAGCGGTACGGAGTGGTGGTGATGGTGCTGGTGGAGATGATGATGATGATCCCGATGAAGTCTAGATTGATGACGGTGTTGATGGCGATGATCTCCCCTCTCCGGGAAGGAATTTGCCCGGAAGATTTCCGCCTGCCAGAGAGCTTTTTCTCTCCCTGTAATTTCCGCCCCGCAGAGGCAGCAGAATCTTTCTGTTGTCGCTCACGAGTCTTAGGGTTTCGAGGGGATTATATACGCCAAAGGGGTGATGCTGGAGGTGGGCCAGGGTGGCCACACCACCTGGTGGCACGACCAGGGGGGACCCGCGCTAGGGGGTGGTCTAGGCCCCATGTGGCCCATCTCCACTCCTCCTTCTGGCCTCCTTCGTCTTCTATAAAAATAGGAATTTCCATATATTTTCTGGGATTTTCTGATCTTCGTGAATATTGCATCTGGACAGCTCTTTTTCCATCAGAATCCTGACTTCGGTGGTTCATCCTCCAAAAGTCATCAATCATGCAAAAATAGATGAAATAACATAAGTATCATCTCTTAATATGAAATATATCAATGAATAGCAGTAAATTATGATATAAAATAGTGATGCAAAATGGAAGTATCAACTCCCCCAAGCTTAGACCTCGTTTGTCCCCAAGCAAAAACTGCGCTCAATAAACATGACCACGGGTTTATGGAGTGAAGTGTCGATAAATAGAATACGGACAAGAAGCATCACATTCATCAATACACAAATCATAATAGAAAACAACTCACTATTATATAACTTAACTTGCAATGAGTAAGGGAAGCACAATAAAGATACACAAAGTAAATCATAATTGGTAATGGCAAACTTTGTTCTTGGTCAGAGAATGGTTAACAAATTGCAGGAGTCAAACATAATGGGATTTTCAATGATAGCCTTCAAAGTAATATTCACTAAGATAAGAGCAGTGTGCAAAACAAGGAACATAGGAAACATGATTGAATAAATCATCATATGGATGATTGAATAACAACAACTCAAATGCTAGCTTGAGATAGAAAGGAATAGGTTTAATGACTCAACTAAAAAATAAAACATAGGCCCTTCGCAGAGGGAAGCAAGGATTTCAAGTTTCATAAAGAGGCTCCAAAAATTATGGTACTTACTAGCTTTTAGCTCTCATTGCCCCTATCATAAGCATCTTGAAGTGATTAAGGTTAATGTGAGGGAAAATATGAGTTATATGCTTGACAAATTATAAGTTAAAAGCCTCATGCCCCTTGAGTACGAGTACCAGACCTCATGCTACTCAACTTTGGTCTCCGGTAAGTTATTGTCATTGTAAGTGTATGTGTATCACAGAGAACCGCCAACGGGGTACCCCTTGCCCCATGACACAGGAGCTATCCCATATCAAAATGACAAGGAAATAGACAGTGAGCATCTCAGCAATCTTTTTATTTGCTATTTGCATAGGTTTTTATTGAGGATGCTTCATAGAATGCCACTATGGTTATGCTGCAAGTTTCCACCATGATTAGGCATGTCTTAGGCTAGTCGCCCAGGCATTTCTCTAACACATATACAAACTCCATGAGCTTACAAGCTCCCATTTTATTTCACACCGCCAGCATCCATAAACAAAAGAACATGATATCAACTAAATAATAAGTGCAATGTCGAAAGAGGACCCCGTGATAACATGGTTTTGCTAACTCCTAACTTATAATTTGCAAGCATACAAGCTTCATAAGATAGTCACAATGGTTCAAATTTATTAAGTACAAGAAAATAAAGTGTGCCATCAAGTTTGTGAGAGCTTTAATCACTAATTTTCACATAACAAGTTTAATTTGGAAGATAGATAAAAATCGAGAATTTACTTGAAATAGCAATAATGCTAATAGGTAGATATGGTGGATGCAAATGGCATAGGTTTTGGTTCAAGGATTGGATGCACGAGAAGCATTCCCTCTCAGTATAGGTTTTTGGCTAGCAAGGCTGGGTGGCAAGCATAAGAGTTAAAGGAAACAAACAAACATACAAGTGATAAAAAACAATCATGCAATCTTCCTTGGAAACACAAAATATCTTAACTAGAGAATACTAAGCTTATGAGCCAATCAAGAAAGAAATATAATGAAATTATATTTCTTAAAGTACTTTTCTCTTTTCCATTCAATCCTAAAATAGTGTTGCTACTGACCAGAGCTAGATTTGCCAAAACCAACTAAATTTACTTAATGATCCCAAAGTGATACCAATACTAACAACAAGATCAATCATATAACAGAAATTGCAACCTAAAACAAGACGTGCAAAAAGTAAATGATAAAACTTCTCATTAATATTCCATAACGGTAACTCACACCAAGGGATATGTAGATAACTAACTGGAGGAGAGATACTTCCACAATGCAAACCATCCTATATGATAACTTCTCTATTCATGATATGACTCTACTAAAAAGGTAAAAAGATGAAAGATAATGATATGATACCGCGGCACTCCCCCAAGCTTGGAACAAACCAAGGGGATGCCAAAACCTAATGATGAATTACTCCTTCGGTGGTGGTGATGTTGTTATCATGATTGGAGTGAGTAAATCTTCTAGGATCTTGCGGAGCTTGTTATTCTCCTCTTGAAGTATATCCACCTTTCTCCTTAGGACTCGGTACTTATCGCAAAACTCATCAGTGGCTCGTAGAGCTTCCACTACTATAGGGCAGGAACTGAGGTCTAGAACTAGAAGTATCAGCCCCTGTCCCTTCATGCCTGCTGACATGCTCTTCACTTCCTCCTCGATGCTCCGATCCATGTCTTCTCGCCTAGCTGTGATCCTTTATTCTTCCACCCATCCCATGAAGGTCCTCTGCTCAAGATTGCGATGGAGCTCACGCCGGTGTCGCAACTCATAGTCCTCCGAAGACAAATCCTGGAACGACATCTGAACAGAACAGATCGAAACGAAAACACGAGGAGAACACGATATATGGACCTCGGGGGATCCGTGGGATTATATATTACAAAATTTAACAACAAAAGGAATGTACTGGGAGAAAACGGGTCGGAGATGGGCTCCCAGGTGGCCACACCCCCTGGTGGCGTGGCTAGGTGGGCCCGCGCCACGGGGTGGTGTGAGCCCCCGGGCTCCGTTTCCATCCCTCTTCTGACTCATTATTTTCCATGTTAGATAAAAACTGCAAAAATATAATTTCATTTTTTTTCGTGGACCTTTTCTTACCAGAACTATTACCTATTCAAAAATGGACTCTGCAGGTTTTTGAATTTAGTCTTTAATAAATTCTTCCGGAGTCACCACTTGAATAATATCAATATCTTCATTGTAAGAATCTTCAAAAATATAATTCTTGCGTCTTTTTACCATTCTTCATCTCATTACATCATTTTCTCCTACCACTTGAAAATTTCTTTCATACAAAACTTCACACAATCTTCATTAGCAACATTAGTGCATGCAAGATAATAAACCTTTAGGTTCAATTTCAACTGAAATCCATCAAAAAATAAGCTACTGGAGCAACTCCTTTCGAAATCCCAAAAAGAATTCAAAAAGGAAATCGATTTAAGAGGCAAATGCAAAAATGGCAGAAATCTGTCAAAACAGACCAGCAGGTAAAGATCAAATTTTTCGAAAATCTTCTGTTGCTCAAATCAAAAAGTGGAAAACTAATGAAAGTTAAATAATATCCTGGGGCATGCACACAAAAAAATTACAGATCAGTATGACGTTCTGGGATTTTTCACGATTTCTTTACGGTGAAGCACAAAAAGCTATTTTGGGACAGCAACTTCCCCAAATCTCACTTCTCTCTCATTAGACGCCGATCTTGACACAAAAACCAAACAAAAAGGATAAGAAGAGGTTATTACAGAAGCAATAACTTCCAGAACTCAAATAAACAAAAACTGAAAGCAAAAATATATTGGGTTGTCTCCCAAAAAGCTCTTTCTTTATAGCCATTAAGATAGGCATGATAGATTTCAATGATGCTCACATAAGGATATGAATTGAAGTAAAAGAGAGCATCAAGGAGAAAATATACACATATTTAAGTCCAACCCACTTCCTATGCAAGGGGTTTTGTAAGAAAATAAATTATTGAAATCAGAGGCTACTATCATAGGAAGGCAAAACAAATGCAACATAAAGACTTTCAGCATAAAGCGAGGAAACTTAATGTTATTAAGATGCATAGAAACATTTTACCCTCTCTCATAGTAACTTTCATCATCATGAATAAATTTAATGATATAACTATCACATGAACCATAGTAGCAATGATCACTTATTCTGACAGAAAACACAGGGACACTAGCCTTCCTAGTTCTACTAGGATGTGAAACAATATTAGAAGTATCCTTACAAAGG
The DNA here is from genome assembly GCA_916181665.1 of Avena sativa. Lineage (NCBI taxonomy): Eukaryota > Viridiplantae > Streptophyta > Magnoliopsida > Poales > Poaceae > Avena > Avena sativa. The sequence goes on from OV702290.1 coordinate 162,247,531, forward strand.
ATAATGTGCCCATCTTCTACATTTTTAGAGACAAAGTCTTTATCAATTGATACTACAGATTCAACATCTATTTGTTCATCAGGTTCTACAGCTTTATTTGTACTTTTGTTAACCATACTAGTTATCATAGAATGCTCCTTTACCTTAATAGGGAAAGATATTTTCTCGATGTAAGGTTCAGGTAAAATATGATCAATAGTATAAACTTCAGTATTTCTAGAAGGAACACAATTCACAATATCTTTATATGGCTCATGATACTTGTTCCATTTATTTTTAGGAATTTCAATATAAGAGGCAAAGGACTTAAAACAATTTGCAATGCTTTGAGAATCAAGACCATAAGAAACACTAATATTATGAAAGTCATCAGTTCCCATAAAATATTTATGCATTCATAATCATAATTTATACCTGACTTTCTTCCTTTATCATTCTACCATGCTTCAGCATTGTCTTGAATACAGTCTAGAACCCATTTAGCTTCTTCTTTCATACGTGTAAATGATCCAGCACAAGAAGCATCTAATAGATCCTTATTATGAAGAGAAAGCCTTGCATAAAATTTATAGATAATAATATTATTAGGGAGCTCATGAATAGGACATTTGAGCATTAGTGACTTCAGTCTCCCCCAAGCTTGGGCGGTACTCTCTCCATCACGAGGCAAACAGTTATATATTTGATTCCGATCTTTATGAATCTCACTAGGAGGATAAAATTTGGAATAAAGGAGAGGTACAATTTCCTGCCATTCAAGAGATTGTCCATTCTTTAGCAGCTTATACCATTCCTCAACTCTTCCTTTCAATGATACAGAGAATAACTCTTTCTTAACTTGATCTGTTGTAATACCTGGACACTTGAACAATCTGCATAGTTCATGTATAAAAAGCAAATGATCACCAAGATGGACAGTTCCATCTCCAAAATAGTAGTTATCCATAACACGATCCACAATATTTGTAGGTATTTTAAAAGGATCAATTTCAGTAGGTGGTGGTTCATCTACTACCTTAGCAGTGGTAGTAGCATTCCGAAATAAGAAACTAAGTGAATTATCCATATTGAGAATAAAGTAACAAACAGAAATAAACAATACTCACATTAGAAGTTTCCTTTACCAGTTCCACTCTTCAATAGCGCTTCACTCCCCGACAATGGCACCAAAAAATAGTCTTGATGACCCACAGGTATAGGGGGTGTATCGTAGTATTTTCAATAAGTAAGAGTGTTGAACCCAACGATGAGCAGAAGGTGTTGACAAGTGGTTTGGATCAGGAATTCTCTGTAAATACTTAGCAGATGGATTTTTAGCGGTTTTTGATAATGCAGATAAATAAAGTGCGACTAAATGAAAGACAATAATAATAATTGCACCAAGTGGCCCAATCCTTTCCTTAGCAAAGGACAAGCCAGTTGTATTACTTAAGATGACCAAACTTTCTCGAGGACATATGGGATTATTGTTAAGTGCTTTCGCTTCATATAGTTGATTAATCTTCGCTGGTTGGATAAGTGTTGTGTGGGTGAACCTATGGTAATGTAGTGACCTTCCTAGGACTAATACATACTTGTGATTATACCCCTTGCAAGCATCCGCAACTACAATAAAGTAATTTAGATAAAAACCTAACAATAGCCTTAAATTTTGAGATCCTACACTCCCTTATGCAAAGGTTTCCTAATGGGGGTTCAGGTTTCTGTCACTCCGGCAACCCCATGATTAGTAACCAAATATACAATGCATTCCCCTAGGACCATAAAGGTTAAGTATCATGTAGTCGATGTTCACATGACACCACTAGAAGAATAACACCAAAACTTAAATATCAAACCATTAAATCTTTCTCAACACAATTCCACTACTAAAACCATGACTTCCCCCATGTCCGCAAGAACTAAACGAACTACTCATGAGACATCATATGGAACTAGATCAGAGATGAAATAATGATAAGTAATAATCTGAACGTGAACAATAATTCAATGGTTCCACTCAATAGCATCAACTACAATAAGTAATCAACACCGGGAAAGTTTCCCCTAAGAACTATGCAAGATTCAACCCAATTGTTACAGCGGTACGGAGTGGTGGTGATGATGCTGGTGGAGATGATGGTGGAGATGATGATCATGATCCCGATGAAGTCTAGCTTGATGACGGTGTTGATGGCGATGATCTCCCCTCTCCGGGAATGAATTTCCCCGGTAGATTTCTGCCTGCCAGAGAGCTCTTTATCTCTCTGTAGTTTTCTCCCCGCAGAGGTGGCGGAATCTTTCTGTGGTCGCTCCCGAGTCTTAGGGTTTTGAGGGGATTATATACGCCAAAGGGTGATGCTGGAGGTGGGCCAGGGTGGCCACACCACCTGGTGGCGCAGCTAGGGGGACCCGCGCTAGGGGGTGGTGTGGGCCCCCTGTGGCCCATCTCCACTCCTCCTTCTGGCCTCCTTCGTCTTCTAGAAAAATAGGAATTTCCATATATTTTCTAGGATTTTCTGATCTTCGCGAATATTGCATCTAGACAGCTCTTTTTCCATCAGAATCTTGACTCTGGTGGTTCATCCTCCAAAAGTCATCAATCATGCAAAAATAGATGAAATAACATAAGTATCATCTCTTAATATGAAATATATCAATGAATAGCAGTAAATTATGATATAAAATAGTGATGCAAAATGGACGTATCAGTGGCTCCGTATATCAATGAACACAAGAATATTCTATGCTCCCACTGCCCGGGGGAGTCTGACAACTGATTACACATGCACACATGGCAACTTTTGGTGGTTGGTTGCAAACACATCTCATGAATAACACCATTGTTGGAGATCAGTTGTACTTGTTTGCCAAGACACTATCTTCGACTGTATTGGCTTTTCAAGGGTACAAGATAAATGGGAATACATTTTACATGATCGCCCAAGATAAAAAGAGCACCAACCAAAACTGTGATGTCCGCATTGATGCAACAAACAAGTAAAATGGACACGTATTATGGTAACATAGAGGAGATATGGGAACTTGACTATGGACCTTTTTTTAAGGTCCCTTTGTTTCGGTGCAAATGGGTCAAGCTGACAGGAGGAGGGGTTCAAGTAGACAAGAAGTACGGAATGACAATAGTGGATCTCAACAATCTTGGATTCACACACAAACCATTCGTCCTAGCCAATGACGTGGCTCAAGTTTTCTATGTGAAGGACGTGTCTACCAAACCGATAAAAAGAAGAAAAAAATAAGAAAACGGATACATCATACGATGAGACAAAGCGCCACATAGTTCTTTTAGGGAAAAGAAACATCGTGTGAGTGGAGGACAAGACAGACATCAGAAGATTATAAGAAGTTTGATGAAATTTCGCCCTTCACAGTGAACACTGACCCAAGCATCCTGTTAAGTGATGAAGATACTCCATTGTTATGGTCGACACGATCATAAGCAAGGCATTTCCGGAAACAAGTGACTATATGTATTTTTCATTATGCCTTTGGTGGTTTTTGAGATGCAATCAATATGGGCACACTATCACAAAATATACCTCAATTCTGACCATAACATTGTACATTTGGACCGAAAGTCATGAAACATCGAACATGGTAGCTCATTTTGAGAAGGATTTTTCTAGATGCAATCAATATACCAAGTTTGGGATTTTTCCTTGCAACTATGTCACATAATATGACACCAAGCGAAGGATTTACATTGTTTGGACCATTTCTAAATTTCTTATGCCCGTTTCCAAATTTTCATATTTTATGCATTTGTCATTAGAAAAGTCAGTCTTTTTTTACATATAATTGGTCGAGCTTTATAAAGATTGACTTTGACCAAACCTAATATGCATCCTAGTTTGGGAAAGAGGAAGTAGTATGAAGAGTATGGCTTGATCAGCTACTCTCTCTCTCGAGGAGCCATACCTGACTGTTTTCCTTGCTTGGTTTTTGGGTCCTTTCTGCTAAATGTATGGACCTCGATATAATTTTCCCTTTTTTAGGTCCTTGATGTAAAATGTACTCCCACCATCCGTGTAAAATTCTAACCAAAAAGTATAAGTCGTGAAATTTAAACAGATTTAAGCTTACTTGTCAATGAGTATGAACATTCTTGGATTTCAAGCCGAACGACCAAGGTCAAGGCCATATTTGTACATCATACTTTATGCGGATGACCCCATATCAAAGAATTTGCATGGCGACAGGTTTTTCCATATTTTGAAAACAATCGTAGAGGAAGTAGTATAAAGAGTTTGTCTCAGATCAGCTGATCTCTCGAGAAGGAGCCGAACCATAAATTTTTCCTTTTAGGGTCCTTTGTGCTAAATGTATGGACCTCGATGTATTTTTTCCCTTTTTTAGGTCCTTGATGTAAAATGTACTCCCACCGACCGTGTAACATGCTAACCTAAAAGTAAGTAGTGAAATTTAAACAAATTTGATCTTATTTGTCAGCGAGTATGAACTTTCTTGGATTTCAATCCGAACGACCACAAGGTGTCAACACCCGGATTTTTAATCCCAGATGCCTATTATGCCATACATAACAATCCCAGGATTACCATTTTTGTGAGACATAACAAATTGGATATCAGAGTACATCATCCATTACAAATCATAATAAGGTCTTACATAAATAAAGGATCTCATGATCCAGTCTTAATACAAACAAGCATCGGAATAATAAGCGGAGCAGCGGGATCCATCTTCAGTGTCACAAGCAATGCTGATGATGGGAGATGATCCTAGTTGTCGTAGCCGTCCTGCTGTCCATCTTCATGATAGTCCTCCTCATAGTCTGGCCACGGTAATAGCCAGGGACAAAGCCATGAGTACTCTTTAAGTACTCACAAACTACCACTAACAAGTAAGATAGTTCTAGTAGGATTCCTAAGCTCTAAGTTTATTTGCAAAAAGCCAGATTTATCCAAACTGAGTTCACAAGTAAAGAAAACTAAGTAAATATTCTAAATCACTTTAAGTGGGGAACCTAGTTTTGCATATTCACAACCCTGTTGTGGTCAAGTCAAAATCATAGTTCACTTCACAAGTCATTTTGAAAACATCTGACGACGGAACAGTATGGCCACTCCAACTGTCCATGACCGCGGACGCGGCTATTCGTATAGTTTGACACTCTGCAGAGGTGGTACACCTTCACCACAAAATTCAATACATCTGTTAGGGATAACCCTGAATCATCATACTTAGTATGCGGATAATCAATCATAACCTATCAATTACACACTCTAGTATAGGCACCTCCCCTATGAGCTTAGCCTCCCAGCCATGGCCATCTGCCATCCTGGGTACTACATAGGTGGACACCATCAAGAGGTAGCCTCAGCTCAAACCTCCTCCGAGAGGGAACCCATACTAATGCATATAAACTTCCGACTAAGCCTTACCCAATTCAGGTATTGTGGTTGTACAGTAAAATTGGAATGGTATCGCATCCGAACCCAACCATCAGTTTTTATAAAGGGCTAAGGCTCATGCCCCAACATTTTCATCATCAAAATCCATTTGTGTTTCTCAACACATGTCAAAACATTTCAATAGAATGACTCATCATTCCAAGGTTTTCACAATCATTTTCACCAAGTATTCCCATCTAAAGTGATCAACTTTTATGCTTAGCACTAGCCACTAAGTTAAGAGTGTTCACTAATGAGGGATGTTAATCTCAGTCTCATGCCATAGAATGATATCTAGTATAGGCCTAGTTTTATACTCTTTATGCTATCTATACTACTTTCCAATACTCACAAAGCACTAACTAAAAGTAAAGAACTTTGATAAAGTAAAAGTGTAAAGCTTGCAAGTAAAACTTGGGATGGGGATAAATCAAAGGTATATAACCAAAGCATGCCTAATGCATCTTGCTTGGGTTATCTTGCAATTAATGATGGCTTGCCTTGATTGGTGCAGTGATTGAAGTTTTCTTCGTCTTCTTCGGGGTAGAACTCCTCCTCCTTGTATCCTTGGTCGGTACTATCGTCTATAAATGAATACCGGGTACAAAATCCCCAAACAATACTTAACTAAGTCTATTCAGCACACTAAGGCTCACAATTGATGATTAACATCATCACATGAAATAAAGAACTAGCTTTATTTAGTTTATTTGAGAAAAGTAATTTTTACTCATTGAAATTAATTAAGATTTTATATTCTCCAAATAAAATATGGGATCATGTGGACACATGTCATCACCACATATTCTAATACATGGGAATGTGATTTAAAGGGTTGGTCACATTTTATAAAGTTTAAGATTATTGTTTAATAGATTTAAAGTGACTAGAAATGCCCTAATAGCATTATTTCGGTACTAATCCAAAGTCACTGCTTGCAAACCTATATATTTTTACCTATTCAGATAGATATTGTAAAATGTGATTTTGAGAGTTGCAATCAACTCAAAAGCTAGTATGGTTCATTTTTTAAAAATGTTTGAAGTTGCAAAAGTCTCTGTCTTATTATTTTTACTATAGATTATCTCTAACTCCAAATGATTTAATTCCAACGGGCTTGGATAGATAATTTAATTATCTTTCTAACAAAATTGAAATCATGCAATTTGGTTAAGTGAAACTCTCTAAATTAATTTTGGAATCTAGGGGTAGAATATGATTTCAACTAAATTGGAAAATCCATATTTGAATTTCCTGGGCTGTACGGGAAAGCTAAACGGGCTGGCCCAGCTGCACTGCACAGTGCAGCGGGCTGCTGACAGATGGGGGCCACTAGTCAGCGACACAGTTTAACCAAAACAGTATCAGCAAATCTGAGTAGTGCGATCCTATTCTAATCCAAGGGCCGAGCACCATCGTCGACGACGAACAGCTCCGGCGAGGAATGTGACCTAGCACGGTGGTGGGGGTCTCACAGGGCTCACCTGGGCACCATCTAGGGTTGACGACAGGGGCAAACGACTTGGTAGACGATGGCGAGGCAAGGTGCGGTCACGACAGGGCTTCGGGTGGTCGGAATCGACGGCGCCCTTCTCCTCCAGCAGCGTCGGGCTCCGGTGAAATTCCGGCACGATGGTGCTCGCCTTGCTCCGGGGAGAAGTGTGGGAGTGTCTGTGAGGAGTGGGGAGTGCAGTGGTTTGGAGAATGGAGGCGGGGGTGACCTCCTTTTATAGTGCAGCGAGGGGACCGAGCGGTGTGGCGGTGAGCTCGACGGTGGCGTCGCTACAAGCGGCTAACGGCATGGGTGAGGGCGTAGGACGGTGCGGTGTCTCCTGGCGGTTCTCTCGGACTTAAAGGCGCGGCGTGGGGTGGTGTGGTTCGGTCGAAAGCGTGCGGTGCTCCGTGCGGCGGTAGAAGTGCTTGCGGCGGCATGCAACAGCTGCAGGTCACGCGGCGGCGAACAGGGGTGTCTGCCAGGGTGCGGTGATCATGGCTAGGCTGCGCGTGCGTGATACGTCCATTTTGTGTCACTATTCTATGTCTTAATTCACTATTATTCATTCATATATTTCATATTGAGAGGTGATACTTATGTTATTTCATCTATTTTTGCATGGTTGATGACTTTTGGAGCATGGACCGCTGCAATCAGGATTCTGATGGAAAAGGTGCTGTTTGGAGGCAAAATTCGCGAAAATCAGAAAATCCGAGAAAATATACGGAAAATCCTATTTTTCTAGAAGACTCAGGATGCCAGAAGATGGAGTGGAGGTGGGCCACAGGGGGCCCACACCACCCCATGGCGCGGGCAGGCCTAGGCCGTGCCTGGGAGTGGTGTGGCCGCCCTGGCCCACTCCAGCACCTCCCCTCTGGTGTATATCAACCTCCCGAAACCCTAAGACTCGGGGAGCGACCATAGAAAGATTCCGCCACCTCTGCGGGGCAGAAAACACCGAGAGAGAAAGATCTCTCCGGCAGACAGATTTCTGCCAGGGGAATACCTTCCTGGAGAGGGGAGATCGTCGCCATCAACACCACCATCAAGCTGGACTTCATCGGGATCATCATCATCACCATCACCACCATCATCACAATCATCACCATCTCCATATTGCTGTAACAATTGCGTTGAATCTTGCATAGTTCATAGGGGAATCTTTCTCGGTGTTGATTACTCCTTGTAGTTGATGCTATTGAGTGAACCATTGAATTATTGTTTATGTTTAGATTGTTATACATCATTATTCCATCTCTGATCATGATCCATATGATGTCTTGTGAGTAGTTCGTTTTGTTCTTGAGGACATGGGAGAAGTCTTGTTGTTAGTAGTGGAGTTGCGTTGAGAAAGATTCAATAGATTGTTATTTAAGTTGTGGTGTACTTCTTCTAGTGGTGTCATGTGAACGTTGACTACATGACACTTCACCTATATGGGCCTAGGGGAATACATTGTGTATTTGGCTACTAATCGTAGGGGTTGCCGTAGTGACAGAAACCTGAACCCCCGTTAGGAAACCATTGCACAAGGGACGTAAGGGTCTTAGAGTTTAAAGCTGTGGTTAGGTTTCTACCTTAATTACTTTCTTGTACTTACGGATGTTTGCAAGGGGTATAATAACAAGTATGTATTAGTCTTGGATGGGGTAGTACATTAGCACAGGTTCACCCACACAACACTTAGCAAGCTAAAGAAGATTAATCAACTATATGAAGCAAAAGCACTTGACGTCTTCCCATGTGTCCTCGAGAACGTTTGGTCATCTATAGTAATACAACCGGCTTGTCCTTTGCTGCATAAAGGATTGGGCCACTTGCTTCATTTATTCCTACTGTCTTTTATTTACTCGTAGTTTGTTTACTTGCTTTATCGAAAACCCCTAAAAATCCGTTTGCTAAGTATTTGCAGAGAATTCCTGATCCATACCACTAGCCAGCACCTTCTGCTCCTCGTTGGGTTCGACACTCTTACTTATCGAAAATACTACGATACACCCCCTATACTTGTGGGTCATCAAGACTATTTTCTGGCGCCGTTGCCGGGGAGTGAAGCGCTATTGGAGAGTGGAACTGGTAAAGGAAACTTCTACTGTGAGTATTGTTTACTTCTCCTAGTTGCTTTATTTTCGTTATGGATAATTCACTGAGTTTCTTATTTGGTAATGCTACTACCACTGCTAAGGTAGTAGATAAGCCACCACCTGCTGAGAAAGATGTTTTCAAAATACCTACAAGAATTATTGATCGTGTTATGGATAACTACTATGTTGGAGATGGAACTGTCCATCCCGCTGATCATTTACTCTTTATACACGAATTATGCGGGTTGTTCAAGTGTGCAGGTATTACTACAGATCAAGTTAAGAAGAAGTTATTCTTATTATCACTAAAAGGAAGAGCTGAGGAATGGTATAAGCTGCTAATCAATGGTCAAGCTCTAGAATGGGAGGAAATAGTGCCTCTCTTTTATTCAAAGTTTTATCCTCCTAGTGAGATTCATAAAGATCGGAATCAAATATACAACTTTTGGCCTCTTGATAGAGAGAGTACAGCTCAAGCTTGGGGGAGATTGAAGTTACTAGTGCTCAAATGTCCCATTCATGAGCTCCCCAGCAATATTATTATCAATAACTTTTATGCAAGGCTCACTCTACATGATAAAGATTTATTGGATGCTTCTTGTGCTGGATCATTCACTCGCATGGAAGAAGAAGCTAAATGGGATCTTCTAGACCGTATTCAAAATAATGCTGAAGCTTGGGAGAATGACAAAGGTAGAAAGTCAGGTATAAATTATGATTATGAATGCATTGAATCTTTTATGGGAACTAATGACTTTCAAAATATTAAAAATACTTATGGTCTAGACTCTCAAGCTATTGCTTCTTATTTTAAGGCTTTTGCTTCCTATATTGAAGTGCCTAAAAAGAAGTGGAATAAGTATCATGACAGAGTGTTCCTGCAAGAAATACCGAAGTTTATACTGCTAATCATGTTTTACCTGAACCTTATATTGAGAAATTGCCTTTTCCAGTTAAGGTAAAGAAACATTCTATGATAGCTAGTATGGTTAATGAAAGTATGAGTAAAGCTATTGAACCTGATAAACAAATGGTTGATGAACCTATAATAGCAAATGTGAAAGACTTTGTCACTAAGTATGCAAAAGAGGGACACCCTATCCTTTGTAAGGATACCTCTAATATTGTTTCACATAGTAGTGTTATGAGAGCTAGTATTCCCGTGTTTTCTGTTAGAATAAGTGATCATTGCTATGATAGTCCTTGTGATAGCTATGTTGTTAAGTTTATGCACGATACTGAAAGCTACTATGAGAGAGGGAAAAGTGTTCTTATGTATCTCAATAATATCAAGTTTCCTCGTTTTATGCTGAAAGTTTTTATGTTGCACTTGTTTTGCCTTCTTATGCAAGAAGCCTCTGGTTTCAATAACTTGTTTGTTTACAAAATTCCCTTGCATAGGAAGTGGGATATACTTAAATGTGTGTGTGTTTTTTCTTCTTAATGTTCTCTTTCACTTCAATTCATATCCCTATGAGAGCTTCTTCAAAATTAGCATGCCCATCTTAATGGCTATAAAGAAAGAGCTTTATGGGAGACAACCCAATTTGTTTTTGCTTTTAGTTGTTTTTGTTTCTTTGAGTCTTGGAAGTTATTACTTTGGTAATAACCGATCTTTATCCATTTTGTTTGGTTTTTGTGTCAAGATCAACCTCTAATGAGAGAGAAGTAAGATTTGGGGAAATTGCTGTCCCAAAACAGATTTTTGTGCTTCACCGTAAAAATTCGTGAGAGACCTCTGTGTGTCAGATTGAGCTGTAATTTTTTGTGCTTCTGCCCCAGGTTGTTATTTAACTTTCCTTAGTTTTGCACTTTTTGATTTGATCAACAGAAGATTATCGAAAAAATTGATCTTTACCTGCTGGTCTGTTTTGACAGATTTAGCCAACCTTGCATTTGCTTCTTTATTCGATTTCCTTTTTGAATTCTTTTTGGGTTTTCGGAAGGAGTTGCTACAGTATGTTTTGTTTTGATGGTTTTCAGTTTAAGTTGGACTCAAAAGGTTTTATCACTTCACTTATATTAATGTTGCTAATGAGAACTGTGTGAAGTTTTGTGTGAAAGAAATTTCCAGGAAATGGAGATAATGGTGTAATAAGGAAGAGAAGGGTTTTATGACTCAAGTAATAAGTGTATGAAGATGAAGATATCGATGATATTCAAGAGATGACTCCGGAAGAATCTACTAGATACCAAATTGAGAGACCTGCAGAGTCTGTTTTCAAATAGGTAACAGTTCTGGTAAGAAAAGTTCCGCAAAAATACAAATCAACTATATTTTTGCAGTTTTCAGTCAATAAGGAAAGTTACAAAGCGAAAAAGGGACGGAAACAGAGCCGGGGTGGCCCACACCACCCCATGGCGCGGGCCCACCCCTGGCCGCGCCACCAGGTGGTGAGGCCACCCAGGACTCCGCCTCCGACCCGTTTTCACCCAGTACCGTCCTTTTGATATGAAACTTCGTAATATATAACCCCCCGGATCCCCCGAGGTTCATATATCATGTTTTCGTCGTGTTTTTGTTTCGATCTGTTTCTGCTAGGACATACTCTTTGAAGGCTTAGAAGCACAATGGTATCCGCCAAGGATAAAGGGAAGGAGAAGAAGATCGAGAGTGAAGTTGAAGAGGAGCAAGGCCAATGTCCGCACACCGGCACTACCATTGCAAGCATTGGAGTGGTGAAACCTGCCAAGATCAGAAGGACGACACGGATGCAGACTGGGGGGAAAGCTCCTCGTCACAGTTTGGCTCCACGGTCACTTCCTCCACGCACCAGGAATCCTTTCCATACCCTTATCCATGAGCATCGATACCAGAATATGCCCAAGGAGAAATTACCCTCTAATTGGGATTTTCCTCGTTCTAGCTATGTAGGAAAAGAAGACTTCAAGGAGGAAGAGTGGGGAAAGAATATCAAGAGCTGGAATTCTCAACCCGACATGATCATGAGCCGCATTGAGCAAAACTCGCAGCTTATTCGTAATCTCACCTTTGAGATTGAGGACTTGGGGAAACATATCAAAGAGAACATCGACAGGATACCACCACCACCGAAGGAGTAATTCGTCATCAAGTTTGGCATCCCCTTGGTTTGTTCCAAGCTTGGGGGAGTGCCGCGGTATCATATCACTATCTTCTATATTTTTACCTTATTAGTAGAGTCATATCATGAATAGAGGAGTTATTATGTAGTATGGTTTGCATTATGGAAGTGCCCCTCTCTCGTTAGATATGTATCCCTTGGTGTGAGTTTCCGTTATGGAATATTAATGAGAAGTTATATCATTCACTCTTTTGCATAGCTTATATTAGTTTTCAATTCGTGGTTATATGATTTATCTTGTTGTTAGTATTGGTATCACTTTGGGATCATTGAGTTAATTTAGTTGGTTTTGACAAACCTGGCTCGGTCAGTAGCAACACCTTTTTGAGAGTTGAAAGAAAAAGATAGAAGTACTCTAGAGAAAAATAATTTCATCATCTTTCTTTCTTGATTTGCTCATAAGTCTAGTAGTCTCTAGTTAAGATCTTTTGTGCTTCCAAGGAAGATTGCATGTTTGTATTTATCACTTGTATGTTTGTTTGTTTCCTTCAACTCTTATACTTGCTACCCAGCCTTGCTAGACAAAAACCTGTACTGAGAGGGTATTCTTCTCATGCATCCACCTCCTTTAAACCAAAACCTTTTCCATTTGTGTCCACCATACCTACCTAGTAGCATTATTGCTATTCCAAGTAAATTCTTGTTTTATCTACCTCCCAAATTAAACTTGTTATGTGAAAATTAGTGACTAAAGCTCTCACGAACTTGATGGCACACTTTACTTTCTTGCATTTAATAAACTTGAACCATTGGGTCCTTCTTTGTTGCGTATATGCTTGCGCTTTATGAGTTGAAGTTAGCCGAACCATGTATCATGGGGACCGCTTTCAACACTTCATTGGTACTTGTACCTAGTTGATATCATGTTCTTTTGCTTATGGATCCCGGCGGTGTGAAATAAAAGTGGAACTTGTAAGATCATGGAGTTTATATGTGTGTTAGAGAAACGCCTGGGCCGCTAGCCTAAGCCATGCCTAATCATGGTGGAAACTTGCAGCATAACTATAGTGAGCATTCTATGAAGCATCCTCAATAAAAAACCTATGCAAATAGAAAATAAAAAGATCGCTGAGATGCTCACTGTCTGCTTGCCTTGTCATTTTGATTATGGGATAGCTCCTGTGTCATGTGCAAGGGGTACCCCGTTGGCGGTTCTCAATGATACGCATGTATTTACAATGACAAGAGCTTGCTCGTGACTGAAGTTGAGTAGCATGAGGATCGGTACTCATAAGTAAGGGGCATGAGATTTCAACTTATAACTTGTCAAGCATATCCTCTTAGTTGTGTCACTTTAACCTTAATCACCTAAAGATGCCTATGATAGGGGCAATGAGAGATGAAAGCTAGTAAGTATCATAATTTTTGGGAGCTCTTTATTAGACTTGCAATCCCTGCTTCCCTCTGTGAAGGGCCCTTTCTTTTACTTTGTAGTTGAGTCAGTAAACCTACTCCCTTCTATCTCAGCAAGTATTTTGAGTTGATATGCTTCATTCATTCATATGATGATTTATTCAATCATGTTTCTTATGTTCCTTGTTTTGCACATTGCTCTTACCTTGATGTTTACTACTTTGAAAGCTTTCATTGAAAAAGCCAGCTATTTGTGAACTCCATCAAATTATCAAACTATTCTTCGACCAAGAGCTAAGTTTGCCATTACCAATTATGATTCACTTTATGTATCTTTATTGTGTTTCCTTTACTCATTATAAGTTGAGTTGTATAATAGTGAGTTGTCTTCTATTATGATCTATGTATTTGATGAATGTGATGCTTCTTGTCCGTATTCTTTTATCGACTCTTCACTCCATAAACCTGAGGCCATGTTTATTGAGCTCATTTTCGCTTTGGGACAAGCGAAGTCTAAGCTTGGGGGGAGTTGATACGTCCATTTTGCATCACTATTCTATGTCTTAATTCACTATTATTCATTGATATATTTCGTATTGAGAGGTGATACTTATGTTATTTCATGTCTTTTTGCATGGTTGATGACTTTTGGAGCATGGACCGCTGCAGTCAGGATTCTGATGGAAAAGGTGCTATTTGGAGGCAAAATTCGCGAAGATCAGAAAATCCGGGAAAATATACGGAAAATCCTATTTTTCTAGAAGACTCAGGATGCCAGAAGATGGAGCGGAGGTGGGCCACAGGGGGCCCACACCACCCCATGGCGCGGGAAGGCCTAGGTCGCGCCTGGGAGTGGTGTTGCCGCCCTGGCCCACTCCAGCCTCTCCCCTCTGGTGTATATCAACCTTCCGAAACCCTAAGACTCGGAGAGCGACCATAGAAAGATTCCGCCGCCTCTGCGGGGCGGAAAACACCGAGAGAGAAAGATCTCTCTGGCAGATAGATTTCTGCCGGGGGAATTCCTTCCCAGAGAGGGGAGAACGTCGCCATCAACACCACCATCAAGCTGGACTTCATCAGGATCATCATCATCACCATCACCACCATCATCACCATCATCACCCTCATCACCATCTCCATATTGCTGTAACAATTGCGTTGAATCTTACATAGTTCATAGGGGAAACTTTCCCGGTGTTGATTACTCCTTGTAGTTGATGCTATTGAGTGAACCGTTGAATTATTGTTTATGTTCAGATTGTTATACATCATTATTCCATCTATGATCATGATCCATTTGATGTCTTGTGAGTAGTTCGTTTTGTTCTTGAGGACATGGGAGAAGTCTTGTTGTTAGTAGTGGAGTTGCGTTGAGAAAGATTCAATAGATTGTTATTTAAGTTGCGGTGTACTTCTTCTAGTGGTGTCATGTGAACGTCGACTACATGACACTTCACCTATATGGGCCTAGGGGAATGCATTGTGTATTGGGCTACTAATCGTAGGGGTTGCCGGAGTGACAGAAACCTGAACCCCCGTTAGGAAACCATTGCACAAGGGACGTAAGGGTCTTAGAGTTTAAAGCTGTGGTTAGGTTTCTACCTTAATTACTTTCTTGTACTTACGGATGTTTGAAAGGGGTATAATCACAAGTATGTATTAGTCTTGGATGGGGCGGTACATTAGCACAAGTTCACCCACACAACACTTAGCAAGCTAAAGAAGATTAATCAACTCTATGAAGCGAAAGCACTTGACAGTCTTCCCATGTGTCCTCGAGAACGTTTGGTCATCTATAGTAATACAACCGGCTTGTCCTTTGCTGCATAAAGGATTGGGCCACTTGCTGCATTTATTCCTACTGTCTTTTATTTACTCGTAGTTTGTTTACTTGCTTTATCGAAACCCCTAAAAATCCGTTTGCTAAGTATTTGCAGAGAATTCCTGATCCATACCACTAGCCAGCACCTTCTGCTCCTCGTTGGGTTCGGCACTCTTACTTATCAAAAATACTGCGATACACCCCCTATACTTGTGGGTCATCAGTGTGCGGTGAGGGCAAGGCACGAGATGGCGGGGCTGGTCGGGCACAGCGCACTGGTGCGCTCTGGACACGATGCAGAGAGGCGGTGCGCGACGCGGCTAGGGTGGTCCATTGCTCGGCTGGGGCTGTGGCCTGGACAGGGGTGGCGGTAGGCTGCGGCGATTCTCCTGGACATCCTGGTTGGGCGCGGGGCTGTCTGGTGCGAGTTGGCCGTGGTCGGCTGGCGATGACCGCAAATGGGCGTCACTCCACTGTGCTCCACGGCGAAGGAGGGATTGGTCTAGGCTGGGTTAGACTCAGAGGGGAACAGAGGGTTAAGAGGGGACCAGTTGGTCGATGATCACTGTACAAAATAGTGAAGTTAGGCCAGGGGTTTAATTAGTGCAGACAAGGTGTTTTTGTTCATGGCCGCATGAAATATACTTTGGAATTTTTGATTCAAATTTTTTGAGTGATCTTAGATTAAGCTTGAGAGACTAGGTTTGCTTGGAGAGGTCAAGGTGAATTGATTTGATAGGTTTTTGAAAAAGTGGGATCTTAACACATACACTTGATTCAATTTTCAAATGTTCTTTAAATTGATTTGCTGGATGTTTTTGTAAGTTTGTAAAGTGGGCCTTGATACACTTTTACTTGGTCTAGCAAGGGGTGAAAAGAAATAGAATTGCTTCTGAGAAATTCTTCTCTAGGAACACCTAAAGTGGACTAGTGGTTTAAAATGGTCAAAATGACTATTTTCTTTATTTATTCTTATTTGATTTCTTATTCTTTGGATTTTGTTTGTAAATGGTCTAGATGATGTGGCATTCACCTTTAAACCATTTCACAACATTTATAACAATCAAGCATGGCATATACACTCAATTCTATACTAATGCAAACACACATGCATTCATATCCATTTTTCTTAATACGAGTTTTTGTTAACCATAAATTTGGGTGATTAGAACTTGATAACCTTGATTAAAGATTTGGAGTGTTACAAACCTTCCCTCCTTAAAAAAAATCTTGTCCCGAGATTTAAGAAAAACTAGGAACTAAAGAGATCTGGAAAGTCAGTCCTAATGTAATCTTCTCGCTCCTAGGTAGCTTCTTCTTTGGTATGGTTGCTCCATTGGATCTTGAGAAACTTGATACTCCGGGTCCTGGTGGTTCTGAAAGCTTCTTCCAAAATACGGATGGGCACTTCACGATATGTCAGATCCTTGTTGATATCAATGGCTCGGTGATCGATGTTCTTGAACACTTCGGTCTTCTTCGGCACTTCTAAGCATTTGCAAAGTAACGAGATGTGGAACACATTATGGATGGCTGACATCTCCTCTCGCAGTTCCAGTTGATAGGATACTTCTCCTTGGCGATCCAGAATCTTGAAGGGTCCAATATATCTGGGGGCTAACTTGCCTTTCAGCTGAAAACGCTGCATTCCTTTCAAGGGCGACACTTTGAGATACACAAAATCTCCGACATTGAAAGTCAGGTCTCTACGTCTCTTGTCAGCATAACTCTTTTGTCTGGATTGGGCGGTCTTGAGGTGCTCACAGACATTGTGAACCTTCTCTTCGGCTTCTCGTAGGATGTCGGGTCCAAAGATCTGACCCTCTCCTACTTGCGACCAATTCAAAGGGGTACAACACTTCCTTCCATATAAGAACTCAAATGGGGCCATTTGCAAACTGGCTTGATAACTGTTGTTGTATGAGAATTCTGTGTTGGGGATGTAACCCCAGGTATCCCAGAGTTGATGAGTCATATGACTAGAAAAAACATGAATATCAAAGGAATTAAGAAAAACCTAAAAAGAAAAAGGAAAGAAGTTGTTCAGGCCGAATTAAGCCTAATTCGGCCTCAAGAGGCGTCCCCTGGGCCAATTCCGGCCTACCAGTTCCGAGTCACTTCATTACTCGGCTGGGCCAAATTATCCTCCCCCGGGTGGGCCGACATCAGCCAAAGTCAGCCCACCATGGGCCTCCTTTGCCCCACCGACCCTCCTCGCCAGCTCCCGCCGACGCCACCAGTTCCCGCCAACGCCACCGGCTCTCTGCGTCGCCGCTTCGCCCGCTTCATCCCCCGGGTGGGACGACTCGGCGGACACCTCGGCCCACCCCGGGCCACCTCCTACCTCCGTCGGATCCCGCCAGGTGGGCTGCTCCGGACCACGTCCCCTGGGCCGAGACGAGAAGACCCTGGCTGGGCCGCCCTAGGCCGGATCGACTTCTACCCCGGCTGGGCCGCCCCAGGCCGGATCAATTTCTACCCCAGCTGGGCCGCCCCAGGCCGGATCAATTTCTACCTCGGCTAGGCCTGCTTCATCCCTCCACCTGGGCCGAATTACCTCATAGTCCGGCTAGGAGGAAAATAATCCGGATGGGGCACTGTTCACCGCCTAGGTGGGCCCCATCTCACCCCCAGGCCGAGTTATTTTCCTCCTTGGCCAAATTTCACTTCCCCGGGCCGAATTACTTCGTCCCGGACGTCATTTCTCTCGTACCTGGACCCACCAGCAACCTCTACATCGACACGCTACCGAGTCCAGTCAAGCCTACGTCAGGTGCCAGTCTTGGGACGCCCATGGCTCAGACTGGCCCCTTTGGTCCAAGATGCTAAGGAATATGCTAGGCATCTTGGGAGATGCTAGGGAATATGCCAAGCATCTCCTAAAGATGCTAAGGAATATGCCGAAGGGATAAGACCAATGACTCAACAAAGGACAAGCTGACTAGGAAAGCCCCACAAGACAGCTCATAGGAGTACTTTAGATGATATACCTTGTCCCCTGGGCTCCCCTTTATAAGGAGCACCAGGGGTAACGTTACATGGGAGGCCCCCGAGAGGGCTCCTCTCCCTCTACTCACTAGGAGCAAGGTTCCTTCTTCCTTTGCTCTCTCCATGAGAGGCATAGGAGTACAGCTCAAGGAGCACCATTGTAGCCACAAGCATGGCAAGATATATGAGATTAGATGCAGGAGTAGAGGTGTTATCTCACTAGGAGAGCCTCGAACCTGGGTATATCGTGTCTCTCTGAATTCTTCCGTATGAGGTCTTCACTTCATCATCCTTCCCCGGATTCCTCCATCGTCCATTCGGCCCCAACTTTAGCCTATACCAGGCATCTGCCGTGACACCACCACGACAGTTGGCGCCCACCGTGGGGCTGATAAGCGGCGCTGGTTGGGTTACCATCCGGACGGGAACATCTTCATCAAGCTCTGCCTCACCATCGATCAAAGGTCTCTGCATCCACTTCCTCAACATACAAAGAGCAGGGGAGTTGGCAATCGAGCCTCCCTTGTTGAGGTGTCTCAACCTCTTCCTCAACCTCTTCACCAACGGTACAGTAAGTCATAGCTAACCCTTTGGGAGTGACTCAACTAGATAACTCAACCAACATATGCATGAGTTACCCTGGATGTCACTCGGGGACTATCACCTAGTTGTTCACCCCAGGGATGAGATAACTCAACCCGGGGGCTAGCATGCATGCCTTTTGAATCACCTAAGGGTAGAAAAAGTAGCTCGGGGACTCAGTGTCCCTGTGCATAGAACAATAACTCAGAGAGGACTTAAGATATGCCATGATCTCATATATGTCCACTGCTTTGTGTCTTCAAACTGTCTTGGACTAAAAAGTATCTCACCGAGTCATGTTTAACTCGGATTTAACTTGACTCACCAAGTTGCATAGTAACTAGAGTTATACTTCATCTTGTCGGGTTGCCCTGTAACTCGGATTTGACTCAGTCAGCCGGATTACCTAGTAACTCAGATTTAACTCGGATTGTTGTTTTCAGCTTGCCAGGTCATTTCGTAACTCGGATGGGTGTGTGCATCACCATGCCAGGTTACCTGGTAACTCGGATTTAACTTCAGTTTGCCTAGTTACAGGTTTCCAGGTTACATGGTAACTCGGATTTTACTTCGATTTTCCTAGTTACATGGTAACTCGGATTTTACTTCGGCTTTCCTAGTTACAAAGTAACTCGTATTTAACTTCAGTTGGCCTAGTTACAGGTTTCCAGGTTACATGGTAACTCGGATTTTACTTCGGTTTTCCTAGTTACATAGTAACTCGGATTTTACTTCAGTTTTCCTAATTTCAGGTTTCCAGGTTACATGGTAACTTGGATCTTACTTCGGTTTTCCTGGTTACATGGTAACTCGGATTTTACTTCAGTTTGCCTAACTACAGGTTTCTAGGTTACATGGTAACTCGGATTTTACTTCGATTTTCCTAGTTACATGGTAACTCGGATTTTACTTCAATTTGCCTAACTACAGGTTTCCTAGTTACATGGTAACTCGGATTTTACTTAAGTTTGCCTAACTACAGGGGTAATTCAGATTCGTTTCAATTTCCTAGTTATAGGTTAACTCGGATTTTAACCCAGCTTACCAGGTTATCTTATACCTCAAATCAGTTTGTTCCATATCTTGGATAGCATGTGCCAGCATATCATTCATTCATCATATCAAATCTCGGATCTATATCTCGGATCCATATCAATGGAAATATGCCACGAAATCATGAAGTCATATCGTAACTCCAAAATCATATCTCGGATCCAAATCTTTGGCGGTTTGCCAGCCAATCGTAAGGGCCATATCATATCTCAACAAGATAACTCGGATCTAAGACTCATGTTAGATTCGAGTCAAGCAACTCAAACTCCCATCAGGTAACTCGGATTTGAGTCAAGTAACTTGGATTTGAGTCTAGTAACTCGGATTTTGAGTCAAGTAACTCAAAACAGAGACTCATGCCAATTGTGAGTCGAATAACTCGGCAATTATATCTCGGATGGGATAACTCGGATTACAATTCATAAGGCCAGAGCCAAATCAGGCCAGAAGCCAAATAACTTACCCAAAAGGGTTAAGGCCAGAGCCGAATCAGGACAGAAGCCAAATGACTTACCCAAAAGGGTTAAGGCCAGAGCCAAATTCGGCCAGAAGCCAAAAGACTTACCCCAAAAGGGTTAAGGCCAGAGCCGAATCAGACCAGAAGCCGAAAAGAGTTACCCAAAAGGGTTAAGGCCAGAGCCAAATTCGGCCAGAAGCCAAGAGACTTGCCCAAAAGGGTTAAGGCCAGAGCCAAATTCGCCCAGAAGCCAAAAGACTTATCCCAAAAGGGTTAAGGCTAGACCCGAATCAGACCAGAAATCATAAATTTGCCCAAGGGGGTTAAGACTAGAGCCGAAGAAGGCCAGAGGTCAGGGATATATGAAAAGGACTACATGTCGGTAACAACTCTAGTGATTTTTTATTTTGAAGCCTAAACGCGATTCTGCGAATCCCGCATAGCCTTGGGGACTAATGTTGGGGATGTAACCCAGGTATCCCAGAGTTGATGAGTCATATGACTAGAAAAGACATGAATATCAAAGGAATTAAGAAAAACCTAAAAAGAAAAAGGAAAGAAGTTGTTCAGGACAAATTAAGCCTAATTCGGCCTCAAGAGGCGTCCCCTGGGCCAATTCCGGCCTACCAGTTCCGAGTCACTTCATTACTCGGCTGGGCCAAATTATCCTCCCCCGGGTGGGCCGACATCAGCCAAAGTCGGCCCACCATGGGCCTCCTTTGCCTCGCCAACCCTCCTCGCCAGCTCCCGCCGACGCCACTAGTTCCCGCCAACACCACCAGTTCCCGCCAACGCCAACGGCTCTCTGTGTTGCCGCTTCGCCCGCTTCATCCCCCAGGTGGGCCGACTCGGCGGACACCTCGGCCCACCCCGGGCCACTTCCTACCTCTGCGAGATCTCGCCAGGTGGGCTGCTCCGGACCACGTCCCCTGGGCCAAGACGAGAAGACCCCGGCTGGGCCGCCCCAGGCCGGATCGACTTCTACCCCGGCTGGGCCGCCCCAGGCCGGATCAACTTCTACCCCGGCTTGGCCGCCCTAGGCCGGATCACTTTCTACCCCGGCTGGGCCTGCTTCATCCCTCCACCTGGGCCGAATTACCTCATAGTCCGGCTAGGAGGAAAATAATCCTGATGGGGCACTGTTCACCGCCTAGGTGGGCCCCATCTCACCCCCAGGCCGAGTTATTTTCCTCCTTGGACGAATTTCACTTCCCCAGGCCGAATTACTTCGTCCCGGACGTCATTTCTCTCATACTTGGACCCACCAGCAACCTCTACATCGACACGCTACCGAGTCAAGTCAGGCCTACGTCAGGTGCCAGTCTTGGGATGCCCATGGCTCAGACTGGCCCCTTTGGTCCAAGATGCTAAGGAATATGCTAGGCATCTTGGGAGATGCTAGGGAATATGCCAAGCATCTCCTAAAGATGCTAAGGAATATGCCGAAGGGATAAGACCAATGACTCAAGAAAGGACAAGCTGACTAGGCAAGCCCCACAAGACAGCTCATAGGAGTACTTTAGATGATATACCTTGTCCCCTGGGCTCCCCTTTATAAGGAGCACCAGGGGTAACGTTACATGGGAGGCCCCCGAGAGGGCTCCTCTCCCTCTACTCACTAGGAGCAAGGTTCCTTCTTCCTTTGCTCTCTCCATGAGAGGCATAGGAGTACAGCTCAAGGAGCACCATTGTAGCCACAAGCATGACAAGATATATGAGATTAGATGCAGGAGTAGAGGTGTTATCTCACTAGGAGAGCCTCAAACCTGGGTATATCGTGTCTCTCTGAATTCTTCCATATGAGGTCTTCACTTCATCATCCCTCCCCGGATTCCTCCATCGTCCATTCGGCCCCAACTTTAGCCTATACCAGGCATCTGCCGTGACACCACCACGACATTCTGCGTAAGGTAGACAATCTTCCCATTTTGATCCATACTCTAACACAAAAGCTCTCAACATATCTCCTAATCTGGTTGACTCTTTCAGTTTGTCCATTGGTCTGCGGGTGATAAGCTGTGCTGAAATTCAACTTGGTTCCTAATCCTTCTTGGACTTTCTGCCAAAATCTTGAGGTAAACTGGGTTCCTCGATCCAACACTATGGTCTTGGGGGTTCCATGCAAACTGACAATTCTAGAAATGTACAACTCTGCTAGCTTCGAACTCTGGTAGGTTGTCTTGACAGGTATAAAATGGGCCACCTTGGACAGTCTATCAACTATGACCCAGATAGTCGTCTCCCCTACTAGAAGTAGGCAAACCGGTGATAAAGTCCATTCCGACGGAATCCCATTTCCATTCCGGAATCTGCAATGGTTGCAACAGTCCTGCGGGTCTCTGATGTTCCGCTTTGACTCTCTGACAGATATCACACTTGGCTATGTAGCTTCCGATTTCTCTCTTCATCTTGTGCCACCAAAATTGCTCCTTCAAATCCTGATACATCTTCGTTCCTCCGGGGTGGATAGAATAAAGAGTATCATGAGCTTTTTGCATGATAACTTGCTTCAGCTCCGAATCTGCTAGCACATAGATACGTCCTTTGTACCACAAAACTCCTTCTTCATCTTCGGTAAATCCAGGTACCTTTCCTGTACTGATACGATGCTTGATTCCGTCGATACTTGCATCTCCTTTCTGGGCTTCCTTGATTTGGCTAATCAAAGTGAGTTGAAGTTCAATGCTAGCTAAAAATCCTTTGCTAACTAGCTCCGTTCTAAACTGCTCCAACTCTTCATGCAAACTTGGCTGGGCTTCTTTGATCATGGTGTTTAATCTACACGGCAATCTGCTAAGAGCATCCGCTACCACATTGGCTTTGCCGGGGTGATAGTGAATGTCAAGGTCATAATCCTTGATTAACTCTATCCATCTCCTTTACCTCATATTCAGCTCCTTCTGAGTGAAAATATACTTCAAACTCTTGTGATCCGAATAAATCTCATAGCGGTTACCCATAAGGTAATGACGCCATGTCTTCAAGGCTAAAACTATAGCTGCTAGTTCAAGATCATGGGTAGGGTAGTTTTGCTCATGCTTCTTCAGTTGTCTTGACAAATATGCTATGACTTTGCCTTCTTGCATAAACACACATCTGAGACCAATCTTGGATGCATCACAATACACATCAAAAGGCTTCTTGATATCTGGCATGATCAATATTGGGGTTGAAATCAATCTCTTCTTGAGCTCTTGAAAACTTTCTTCACATTTGTCAGTCCATTCAAACTTCTTATCTTTCTTCAATAATTGGGTCATCGGTCTTGCGATGCTCGAAAATCCTTCAACAAACTTGCGGTAATATCCTGCTAATCCGAGAAATGCACGGACTTGGGTTTGAGTGGTTGGGGCTTTCCATGCTTCAACATCTTTGATCTTGGCGGGATTGACAACGACTCCTCCTGCCGACACAATATGTCCTAGGAATCCTACTTCCTTCAACCAGAACTCAGATTTGCTAAACTTGGCATACAACTGATGCTCTCTAAGGGTTTCAAGGATGGTTCACAGGTGTAGCTCATGGTCTTCTTCTGACTTTAAATAGATTAGAATATCACCGATAAAAACAATGACAAACTTATCCAAGAAGTTCATAAAAATCGTATTCATGATATTCATGAAATAAACGGGGGCATTGGTTAATCTAAAAGACATGACCGTATACTCATACAATCCATATCTGGTGGTAAAGGCGGTCTTTGCAATATCTGTTGCACGAATCTTGAGTTGGTGATAACCAGTTCTAAGATCAATCTTAGAAAACACTCTGGCACCAGTCAATTAATCAAACAGATCCTCTATCTTGGGCAATGGGTACTTGTTCTTGATGGTGACATCATTCAGCTTCCGGTAATACATGCACAAACGGTTACCTCCTTCTTTCTTATCCACAAACAGAACAAGCAATCTCCATGGCAATGCGCTTGGTTGAATCAGACCTTTCTCCAGCATAGCATCAAGTTGCTTCTTCAGCTCCACTAATTCAGATGGGTTCATACAATAAGGTCTCTGAGCTATGGGTCCGGTTCTAGGAATTAGTTCAATAATGAACTCGATATCCCAATCTGGGGGCATACCGGGCAATTCATCTAGGAATACGTCGGGGTATTCACAGACTACTGTGACTTGGTCTAGGGTTGGTTAGGCTAGACTCTTGTTGCATTTGAACTAATGGGGCAAGGTTTCAGATACATGGTCTACTGATACTCCAGAGATACTGGTCATGGTTATGGATTTCTTGGCACAGTCGATCAATCCTTTATGTTTCGACATCCAATCATTCGTAGTACTACTTCCAAACCTTTGATTCTAAGTACTATTAGATTGGTATAAAAATCTATCCCATGGATTCTAATAGGTACAGCCTTGCAAATTTTTCTAGATTTGGTGGTTGAACCAGGAATTTGAACTATCATAAGATTCTTCAATTTTGTTGGTTGAATCTTACTAGTGCATGCAAATTCTTCTGTAACAAACGAGTGAGATGCTCCAGAATCAAACATACCCAGCACGACATCGGGCGCTTCCTGGGCTTCTTCAGCATTCATGTGGAACAGACGACCATTGCGATTGAGTGAATTCCCTGAAGCAAATCACGGTGCTGCTGCTGAGCAGGGGCATTCACATTGGTGGTGGTTGCAAGCTTCTTGGGACACTCGTTGGAGTAGTGACCCTTGACTCCACATTCAAAGCAAGTAATCTGGGACTTGTCTTTGGCTGCAACAGGTACAACATTGCTTCCAGTCCTTGGGGCAGTATTGTTGTTGTTGTTGTTGTTGTTGTTGTTGTTGTTGTTGTTGTTGTTGTTGCTGTTGTTGGACTTGGGCAGTGCACGGTTGAAGTTGTTGGAGTTGCCGAGGTTGTTGTTGTTGTTTCCTCCAGTCTTCAAGTTTCCTCCGCTATGATTGGGGTAGCTTGGACGAGTCATCGGGGGTCTATTGTTTCTTGGGTCATATCCTGTAGACGGGTTGGGGCGATACTTCTGGGTATTGTGGGACCCAGTGTGATGCATCATTCTGCGCCTGCGATTGTCATTGGCTTGGTTGATCTTCCCTTCCATCTGGATGACAGAGTCTACTAGATCTTCTAGGTCTTCAAAACGGATGTTGACCAACACAGTCTGCATCTCATCATGCAATCCATTTAGGAACCTTTTCTTCTTGTTGGCTTCAGTGTTGATCTCATTAGGGGCATATCTAGCTAGGGACAGAAATTTGTCACGGTACTCAACTACCGTCATCCTTCCTTGCTTTAGTTCCCTGAACTCATCTCTCATTTTGGTGACTAAACCTTGCGGCACATGGGTGCGACTGAACTTGATATTGAAAGCTTCCCAAGTCATGATCTGACCGTGGTTCACAGTACGGGTGCTATTCCACTAGGCTCTTGCATCTCCTGCCAGATAATGGGTGGCAAATAGTACCTTCTTGTTGGCGTCAACTCCTACGACTTCCAGGTTATTCTCCATGGTTTGCAGCCAGTCATCAGCATCTAAGGGATCCTCAGATTTGTTAAAGATAGGGGGATTGGTATTCTAAATGTTCTTAAGCTTGGATCCATGATGATCTTGATTTCCATGGCCTTGATTATTGTGGGCCATCTGAGCTATCTGTTGCAGGGTGGCTAGATTGGCTTGGCGTTCGGCTCTACTAGCTTCACGGTCAGAAACTAGCATCTGCAGAATCTGCAGCATCGGGTCCTGCGATGAGCTGCTCCCTCCAGGGTTTCCACGAGTCATTTGAAGATTGAGATAGATAATGAGGTAAGAGGGAAAGTTCTAAGGTTCATGGTTTTGTTTTCAAAAGTTTAAACTTTGAGTTTGACTCAGGTTTTGCAACTAACTTCTTCTCATTCATTCATTCATTCAAGCACACAATACAACACACACCACAACACAAATGGAAAACATATGGTTTTAAGAACCATTCTGTGAACTAAGATACAGTGGGACTGATACAACTCATTCCTATGGTAGTGATCAAGTGCATCTACTCATCATCAATGAAGTCTAAATCATCATCATCAGTGTAGAAATCCATGGCATCATCTTCCAGGTAGTCGTTGTCATCACTGAGGTACGAGTGAGGATCTCCTTGGATGTCTTCACCTTCTTCCTCTTCCTTTGCTTCAAGCTGGACTTCCTGCACCTAGATGGTCTTCTCGAGAGTGGCCACCTTCTTCCGAAGACGAGCGATGGTGCGATCCTTCTTCTCGCGTTGATGATGAAGTGATTGGCGATCCTTGACGAGCATGGCGAGAGTCTGGTCCTTCCTGGAGGAAATAGCAAGGTTGTGGTTGGTGTAAGATCAAGCATTGTCCAATTCCTTCTGTCTGTCATACAACAGGAAGTCAAGATTTTCCACCTGACGCTTCATCTCTGTTTGACTTGGCATCTCCAATTGCATTCCCATAGAATCACGCCTTGAGAAGTGCACAAAGCAAGTTCCCTAGATCAAGTTGATGTTTTGCCCACACAGACGGGAAAGAGCTTCATGCATAGACCTGGCTAATCCATCTAGCCAGTTGTTCTCTCTCACAGGGAATTGGATCTTCTCAAAAAGGGGTGCTTCCATCTTGCCTCTGAGATCTGCAACTATCAGCCATTGTAGATCTCCTCTAGAGAAATCCTTGAGTTGAGCTCCGACGAATTCTGGATGCGGGCGCTCAAGATACTCTAACAGTGCATCAAGATCCCTCTCAAATATCAGCTGGCCTCCGTTTCCCAACTGGTAGAACTTGCAATACTGAACTTCCATCTATAAGAATTTAGGACGAGTAAGTTAGTGAGGTGATCAAGTGTGTCAAATTTTTATGTAGTAATGTAAGAATTTTTGAGGAACATGATTTTTTTGAAAGAATCAAGGATAAGAGTGGGAATAAGTTTTCATAAATACTCACTTCTTTTGTTTCGAAACTAAGTTTTTGTTCGGACGTCCATTCTAACTAGGGTCTCCTATGGTTAGGATGGCTCTGATACCAACTTGTCAACACCTTGATTTTTAATCCCAGATGCCTGTTATCGCAATCCTAGGATTACCATTTTTGCGAGACATAATAGATTGGATATCACAGTACATCATCCATTACAAACCATAATAAGGTCTTACACAAATAAATGATCTAATGATCCAGTCTTAATACAAACAAGCAGCAGAATAATAAGTGTAGCAGCGGGCTCCATCTTCAGCGTCACAAGCAATGCTGACGATGGGAGATGATCCTAGTTGTCATAGCCGTCCTGCTGTCCATCTTCCTGATAGTCCTCCTCATAGTCTGGCCACGGGAATAGCCATGGACAAAGCCATGAGTACTCTTTAAGTACTCGCAAACTATCACTAACAAGTAAGGTAGTTCTAGTTGGAATCCTAAGGTCTAAGTTTATTTGCAAAAAGCCAGATTTATCTAAACTGAGTTCAGAAGTAAAGAAAACTAAGTAAAGATTCTAAATCACTTTAAGTGGGGAACCTAGTTTTGCATATTCACAACACTGTTATGGTCAAGTCAAAATCATAGTTCACTTCACAAGTCATTTTGAAAACATCTGACAACGGAACAGTATGGCCACTTCAACTGTCCATGATCGCGGACGCGGCTATTCGAATAGTTTGACACTCTGCAGAGGTCGTACACTTTCACCACAAAATTCGATACATCCGTCAGGGATAACCCCGAATCATCATACTTAGTATGCGGATAATCAATCATAACCTTTCAATTACACACTCTAGTATAGGCACCTACCCTATGAGCTTGGCCTCCCAGCCATGGCCATCTGCCATCCTGGGCACTACATAGGTGGCCATCATCAAGAGGTAGCCTCAGCTCAAACCTCCTCTGAGAGGGAATCCATACTAATGCATATAAACTTTTGGCTAAGCCTTACCCAATTCAGGTATTGTGGTTGTACGGTAAAATTGGAATGGTATCGCATCCGAACCCAACCATCCGTTTTTATAAAGGGCTAAGGCTCATGCCCCAACATTTTCATCATCAAAATCCATTTGTGTTTCTCAACACATGTCAAAACATTTCAATAGAATGACTCATCATTCCAAGGTTTTCACAATCATTTTCACCAAGTATTCCCATCTAAAGTGATCAAGTTTTATGCTTAGAACTAGCCACTAAGTTAAGAGTGTTCGCTAATGAGGGATGTTAATCTCAATCTCATGCCATAGAATGACATCTAGTATAGGCCTAGTTTTATACTCTTTATGCTATCTATACTACTTTCCAATACTCACAAAGCACTAACTAAAAGTAAAGAACTTTGATAAAGTAAAAGAGTAAAGCTTGCAAGTAAAACTTGGGATGGGGATAAATCAAAGGTATATAACCAAAGTATGCCTAATGCATCTTGCTTGGGTTATCTTGCAATTAATGATGGCTTGCCTTGATTGGTGTAGTGATTGAAGTTTTATTCGTCTTCTTCGGGGTAGAACTCCTCCTCCTCGTATCCTTGGTCGGTACTATCGTCTATAAATGAATACGGGGTACACAATCACCAAACAATACTTAACTAAGTCTATTCAGCACACTAAGGCTCACACTTGATGATTTAGCATCATCACAACCATCACATGAAATAAAGAACTATTTTTATTTAGTTTATTTGAGAAAAGTAATTTCTACTCATTGAAATTAATTAAGATTTAATATTCTCCAAATAAAATATGGGATCATGTGGACACATATCATCACCACATATTCTAATACATGGGAATGTGATTTAAAGGGTTGGTCACATTTTATAAAGTTTAAAATTATTATTTAATAGATTTAAAATGACTAGAAATGCCCTAATAGCATTATTTTGCTACTAGTCCCAAGTCACTGCTTTCAAACCTATATATTTTTACATATTCAGATAGATATTGTAAAATGTGATTTTTGAGAGTTGGAATCAACTCAAAAGCTATTATGGTTGATTTTTGAAAAATGTTTGAATTTGCAAAAGTCTATGTCTTATTATTGTTACTATAGATTATCTCTAACTCCAAATGATTTAAATACAACGGGAATGGATAGATAATTTAGTTATCTTTCTAACAAAATTGGAATCATGCAATTTGGTTAAGTAAAACTCTCTGAATTGATTTCTGAATCTAGGGACAGAATAGGATTTCAACTAAATTGGAAAATCCATATTTGAATTTCCTGGGCTGCGCGGGAAAGCTAAACGGGCCGGCCCAGCTGCACTGCACATCACAGCGGGCTGCTGACAGATGGGGGCCACCAGTCAGTGACACAGTTTAACCGAAACGGTATTAGCCAATCTGAGCCGTGCGATCCTATTCTAATCCAACGCCCGAGCGTCATCATCGACGACGAAAGCTCCGGCGAGGAATGCAACCTAGCATGGCAGTGGAGGTCTCGCGGGGCTCACTTGGTCTCTAGCTAGGGTCGGCGACGGGGGCAAACGACTTGGTAGATGACGGCGAGGGGAGGTGCGGTCACGACAGGGCTTGGGGTGGTCGGAATCGACAACGCCCTTCTCCTCCAGCAGCGGCGGGCTCCGGTGAAATTCCGGCACGGTGGTGCTCGCTGATACATTGTAAATGTATCTATAATTCTTTATGTTCCATGCTTGGTTTTATCTACTTTATTGTGTTTTGTCCACACTTTGGAGTACTTTTCATATGATTTCTTGGACTAACCTATTAACAAGAGCCACAGTGCTAGCTGCCTGTTTTCTGTTGTTTTTGGTTCCAGGAAAGTCAGAAAATGAATATTCTCGAAATTGGACGGGACAAAAGCCAAACATCCTATTTCACCAGAAGACTCCTAGAGCCAGAATATGAGATGGAGTGGGGCTAGGGCCCAGCCACACCACCTGGCCGCGTGGACTGGGCCTGGCCGCGCCAGGGGGTGGTCTGGCCGCCCCAGACACCCCCTCGGTCTTCCTCTTCACCTATAAGATGCCTTCTGACCTAAAAACTCAAGGGGGTTCGACGTTTTTCTAGAAGGAGTTCCGCTCCACTGCCACCACCAGATTCCACGAAACAGCACCAAAAACTCCGTTCTGGCACCCTGCCGGGATAGGGAATTGGAGGAGATCATCGCCATCATCATCACCATCGCTTCTCCATCGACCATCCATGTTTCCCCCATCTATGAGTGAGCAATCCCCCGCTGTAGGCTATGGGGATGGTAGGGATTGGATGAGATCGTTCATGTAATGGCATCAGATTGTTAGGGCATGGTGCCTAGTATCTACTATTAGTGCTTTATGACTTTGTTGTGACTTGTTATGCTTAATGCTTGTCACTAGGGCCCGAGTGCCATGATTTTAGATCTGAACATGTCATTGATTCATTATGATAGTATTGTATTTGGTCTTACCTGCAAGTTGTATACACACGTTGTTGTCCGGAACCAATGGCCCCGAAGTGACAGAAATCGGGATAACCGGAGGGAATAGCTTTGATGTGAGGATCACATGTGTTCACGGAGTGTTAATGCTTTGCTCCGGTGCTCTATTAAAAGGAGCACCTTAATTGCCAGTAGCTCCCTTGAGGCCCCGCTGCAAACGGGCTGGCAGGACAAAAGATGTTGTGCAAATTCTCATTGCGAGCACGTATGACTATATATGGGACACATGCCTAGGATTATCTAGTACTTGGATGCTTTATCGTATTTATCTGCAATTGCCCTATGTTCTGATTGCCATGTGAATTGTCTTGTCCATTCAACGCCCGTCCATCCATCCCTATGCCTAACGCACTCGAATCCTACTGTTTGCTGCTATTGTTATTGCTGCCTTTACTTTACTACTGCTATTACTTTACTATTGCTACTACAAAACTGTTGCTACTGATAAACTGCCGTGAGCAAGATTGTTTTCAGGTGCAGATGAATTGACAACTCAGTTGTTAAGGCTTATAAATATTCTTTGGCTCCCCTTGTGTCGAATCAATAAATTGGGTTTCACTTCCCTCGAAAATACTGCGATACACCCCCTATACTTGTGGGTCATCACTCGCCTTGCTCCGGGGAGAAGTGTGGGAGTTTCTGTTAGGAGTGGGGAGTGTAGTGGTGTGGAGAATGGAGGTGGCGGTGGCCTCCTTTTATAGTGCAACGAGGGGACCGAGCGGTGCGGCGGTGAGCTTGACGGTGGCGTCGCTACAGGCGGCTAACGGCATGGGCATAGGTGTAGGATGGTGCGGTTCTCTCGGACTTAAAGGCGCGGCGTGGGGCGGTGCGGTTCGGTCGGGAGTGTGCGGTTCTTCGTGTGGTGGCAGAAGGGCTTGCGGTGGCGTGCGGCAGCTGTAGGTCGCGTGGCAGCGAACAGGGGTGTCTGCCGGGGTGCGGTGATCATGGCGAGGTTACGTGTCCGCGGTGAGAGAAAGGCGCGAGCTGGCGAAGCTGGTCGGGCACGACGCGCTCTAGACACGGTGCAGAGAGGCGGTGCGCGGCGCGACTAGGGTGGTCCATGGCTCGACTAGGGCTGTGGCCTGGACAGGGGTGGCAGTAGGATGCGGCGATGCTCCTAGACATCCTGGTTGGGCGTAGGGCTGTCTGGTGCGAGCTGGCCGTGGTCGGCCGGTGATGACCACAATGGGCGGCGCTCCACTATGCTCCATGACGAAGGGGGGATTGGTCTGGGCTGGGTTAGACTTAGAGGGGACCAGAGGGTTAAGAGGGGACTAGTTGGTCGATGATCACTGTACAAAACAGTGAAGTTAGGCCAGGGGTTTAATTAGTGCATACAAGGTGTTTGTGTTAATGGCCGCATGAAAGATACTTTGGAATTTTTGGTTCAAATTTTTTGAGTGATCTTAGATTAAGCTTGAGAGACTAGGTTTGCTTGGAGAGGTCAAGGTGAATTGATTTGGTAGGTTTTTGAAAAAGTGGGATCTTAACACATACACTTAATTCAATTTTCAAATGTCCTTTAAATTGATTTGCTAGATGTTTTTGTAAGTTTGTAAAGTGGGCCTTGATACACTTTTACTTGGTCTAGCAAGGGGTGAAAAGAAATAGAATTGCTTCTGAGAAATTCTTCTCTAGGAACACCTAAAGTGGACTAGTGGTTTAAAATGGTCAAAATTACTATTTGCTTTATTTATTCTTATTTGATTTCTTTTTCTTTGGATTTTGTTTGTAAATGGTCTATATGATGTGGCATTCACCTTTAAACCATTTCACAACATTTAGAACAATCAAGCATGGCATATACACTCAATTCCATACTAATGCAAAGACACATGCATTCATATCCATTTTTCTTAATAAAAGTTTTTGTTAACCATAATTTGGGTGATTAGAACTTGATAACCTTTATTATATATTTGGGGTGTTACACAAGGTCAAGGCCATATATCTACATCATACTTTATGCTGATGATCCCATATCCAAGAATTTGCATGGCGATAGATTTTGCCATATTTTGAAAACAATCAAAGAGGAAGTAGTATGAGACGTATGGCTCGATCAGCTGCGCTCTCGAGAAGGAGCGGAACCTGACTATTTCCTTGCTTAATTTTAGGGGGTTTGTGCTATATGTATGGACCTCGATGTAATTTTCCCATTTTTTAGGTCCTTGGTGTAAAATGTACTTTCACCGCTCGTGTAAAATTCTAACCTAAAAGTGTAAGTGGTGAAATTTGGACGATTTTAAGCTTACTTGTCAACGAGTATGAACATTCTTGGATTTCAACCCGAGTGACCAAGGTGAAGGACATATCAACAACATACTTTAGTCCGATGATCCTAGATGAGAGAATTTGCATGGCGACAAATTTGGCTATATTTTGAAAATAATCAAAGAGGAAGTAGTATGAAGAGTTTAGCTCAAATCAGCTGATCTCACGAGAAGGATCCGAACAAGAAATTTTTCCTTTTAGGGTCCTTTGTGCTAAATGTATAGACCTCGATGTAATTTCCCCCTTTTGAGGTCCTTGATGTAAAATGTACTCCAATCGACTATGTATAATTCTAACCTAAAAGTAAGTGGTGAAATTTAAACGAATTAAGCTTAGTTGTCAACGAGTATGAACCATTCTTGTATTTCAAGACGAACGACCAAGATCAAGGCCATACCTACATCATACTTTATGCCGATGATCCCATATCCAAGAATCTGGATGCCAAAACATTTGGCCATATTTTGAAAACAATCGAAGATGAAGTAGTATGAAGAGTATGGCTCGATCAGCTACTCTCTCGAGAACGAGCCAAACCCGACTATTTTCCTTGCTTAATTTTAGGGTCCTTTGTGATAAATGTATGGACCTCAATGTAATTTCCCCCCTTTTTAGGTCCTTGTTGTAAAATGTACTCCCACAGACCGTGTAAAATTATAACCTAAAAGTAAGTGGTGAATTTTAACCAAAATTTAGCTTATAGTTGTCAACGAGTATGAACATTCTTGGATTTCAAGCCGAATAACCACAAGATCAAGGCCATATCTCTACATCATACTTTATTCTGATGATCGAGTATCCAAGAATTTGCATAGCGACAGATTTGGCCATATTTTGAAAACAATCGAAGAGGAAGTACTATGAAGAGTATGGCTCCATCAGCTGCTCTCTCGAGAAGGAGTCGAACCTGATTGATTTCTTTGCTCAATTTTAGGGTCCTTTGTGGTAAATGTATGGACCTCGATATAATTTTCCCCTTTTTTAGGTCCTTGATGTAGAATGTACTCCCACCGACCGTGTAAAATGCTAACCTAAAAGTAAGTAGTGAAATTTAAACAAATTTAATCTTAGTTGTCAACGAGTATGAACTTTCTTGGATTTCAAGCCGAACGACCACAAGGTCAAGGCCATATCTCTACATCATACTTTATGCTGATGATCCCATATCGAAGAATTTGCATGGTGACAGATTTGGCCAGATTTTGAAAACAATCAAAGATGAAGTAGTATGAAATGTATGGCTCGATCAACTGCTCTCTCGAGAAGGAGCCGAACCTAACTATTTCCTTGCTTAATTTTATGGGGGTTTGTGCTAAATGTATGGAGCTCAATGTAATTTTCCCCTTTTTAGGCCCTCGATGTAAAATGTACTCCCACTGCCCATGTAAAATTCTAACCTTGGATTTCCAGACGAACGACCAAGGTCAAGGCCATATCTACATCACACTTTATGCTTATGGTCCCATATCTATGAATTTGCATGCCGACAAATTTGGCCATCTTTTGAAAACAATCGAAGATATTAAAAACAAAAAATAATCATTTTAAAATTTTCAAGTGACAGAAATTTATTTTCTGAAAAGCAAGTAAGAAGAATTTATTACCTTTATACAGTTAAAAAAGAGGGAGAAGAGACTACGAGCACATAGGAGGCAGCGAGAGAGCTGTGAAGAGGAGGATTTGAGGGTAGTGCAATGTCAGAGCAAAGCTAGGATGGGTTCTTGACACGAGGTATAGGGTACAACAAGTAGAGTAAATTTCAGGACCTTTACAATATATATGCATGCAAAACAAATTGTGTTTTCTCTCTCCTTCACTCCCTTATCCCCACCCACACCCTGGCCGGCTGATATCTCCGTCGTCCACAATGTGGCGCTGCGCACGCGCGTCAACCAATGACCTGCCTTGTGTCGGCGGCTCCATGTCTGTGTCTGGCGTGTTTGTCAGCTACGTTTGTGGGAACCATTTTGGTCCTTGGCGGCAAAAATTATTACTACTACAATAGAGTAGCCATTCAAACTTTCCCAGTTTCGAAATTTTTACTTCCTTCACAAACATCCGGGGAAGGATATTCAAAAGATCGCCATTCGGAGTACTACTAGTACAAGTACGAGTACTACTTAAGTGCTAGACAAGGGATTGGTTGATCTGGCCAGCCAAAAAATCAAAAACATCACATCGCATTGGATGTTCACCATTATGATCTGGCCAGCCTTCCAACTCCGCACTACTCCACCTCCATACCCTAGGAAGAGGAAGCACCAAGCACACCCGCAGCAAGCTGGTTCGAAAGTGAGGAGCGCTCGTTTTTTCTGTGAAGAAAGTTGTACTCCCTCCTTCCCAAATTAAGACGCGTATTACTTCTGGTCTGAGTCAAATTTAATAAACTTTGACTAAGTATACGACATCAACTCAATGTTATTAAAATCATCATGAACTATATTTTAATATTATATGCATTTTTCACTAGAAAAGTCAGTCTGTCTTTACATATAGTTGGTCGAACTTTATAAAGATTGACTTTGACCAAACCAAATATGCTTCCTAATTTGGGAAAGAGGAAATAGTATGAAGAGTATGGCTTGATCAGCTACTCTCTTTCTCGAGGAGACGTACCTGACTGTTTTCCTTGCTTGGTTTTTGGGTCCTTTCTGCTAAATGTATGGACCTCGATGTAATTTTCCCTTTTTTCGGTCCTTGATGTAAAATGTACTCCCACCATCCGTGTAAAATTCTAACCAAAAAGTGTAAGTGGTGAAATTTAAACAAATTTAAGCTTACTTGTTAACGAGTATGAACATTCTTAGATTTCAAGCCGAATGTCCAAGGCCAAGGCCATATCTGTACATCATACTTTATGCTGATAACCCCATATCAGAAAATTTGCATGAAAACAGATTTGACCATATTTTGTAAACAATCGAAGAGGAACTATTATCAAGAGTTTGGCTCAGATCAGCTGATCTCTCGAGAAGAAGCCAAACCTGAAAGTTTTCCTTTTAGGGTCCTTTGGGATAAATGTATGGATCTTGATGTAATTTTCCCTTTTTTAGGTCCTTGATATACAATATGCTCCCACCGACCGTGTAAAATGCTAACCTAAAAATAAGTGGTGAAATTTAAATGAATTTAAGCCTAGCTGTCAACGAGTATGAAATTTCTTGGATGTAGTAAAATTTAAATGAATTTAAGCCTAGCTGTCAACGAGTATGAAATTTCTTGGATTTCAAGCTGAACGACCACAAGGTTAAGGCCATATCTCTACATCATACTTTATGCTGATGATCCCATATCCAAGAATTTGCATGGCGACAGATTTGGCCATATTTTGAAAATAATCCAAGAGGAAGTAGTATAAAACGTATGGCTCGATCAGCTACTCTCTCGAGAAGGAACCGCACCTGACTATTTTCTTTGCTCAATTTTAGGGTCCTTTGTGCTAAATGTATATACCTCGATGTAATTTCCCCTTTTTTAGGCCCTTGATGTAAAATATACTCCCACCGACCATGTAAAATGCTAACCTAAAATCAAGTGGTGAGATTTAAACGAATTTAAGCTTAGTTCTCAACGAGTATGAACATTCTTGAATTTCAAGCCGAATGACCACAAGGTCAAGGCCATATCTCTACATCATCCTTTATGCTGATGATCCCATATCCAAGAATTTGCATGGCGACATATTTGGCCATATTTTGAAAACAATCGAAGAGGAAGTAGTATGAAACATATGGCACGATCAGGTGCTCTCTCGAGAAGGAGCTGAATCCAACTATTTTCTTTGTGCAATTTTAGGGTCCTTTATGCTAAATGTATGGACCTCAATGTAATTTTCCCTTTTTAGGTCCTTGATGTAAAATATACTCCCACCATCTGTGTAAAATTCTAACCAAAAAGTGTAAGTGGTAAAATTTAAACAAATTTCATCTTACTTGTCAACGAGTATGAACATTCTTGGATTTCAAGCAGAACGACCAAGGTCAAGGCCATATCTGTACATCATAATTTATGCTCATGATCCCATGGTAGAGAATTTGCATGACAACAGATTTGGCCATATTTTGAAAACAATCGCAGAGGAAGTAGTATAAAGAGTTTTGCTCAGATCAGCTGATCTCTCGAGAAGGAGCTGAAACGGAAAGTTTTCCTTTTAGGATACTTTGTGCTAAATGTATGGACCTCGATGTAATTTTCACTTCAGTCTACTATATTGGTTGATATCCTCCTAACTGAATCTTTGCTCCGCACACAGTTTTCGTGCAATTTTTTGCTGTCCAGAACTGAATTCTTGCATCATATTTTATTCTATATACCTCTACAAAATCAACTCAATTTAGTGTGCTCTACAGCTTGACGCGAAGTCTAAAATAGCTCTTTGGCATTCAACTCTATATGAGTATCGTGAAGCACTCCAATAGGTTTTTGTTTTCTTTGTTGGAGTTGTTCGTCGCCAAATTTAGAAGATGCATATCCTTTAAAATAAAATCAGGGTGATTTGAATGCAGATGTCGTTGGTTCTGCTAGCAACAACTTCTACTTGTGCTGGTACAACTTGGCATATTTCCTTTGTAGGTTCTTATTTGTGTTCAGCTCTAACCTTTTTTGTAACGAATTTACGACTCATATTCAGTAGTATATATGCTTGAATAACATGTGTTGGAGCTTCCATATTGGAACCTTCATGACTGAAACCTTGATGTGGCATGAGCCTTCTCTATACTATCTAAATAATCTAGGTAATGAAGCTGATCAAAAGTAGTTTCATCAAATCCGTCGTGTCTATTATCAGTTATGTGTTGTTACAAAGAAAAAAGTAACGTTCCTGATGTTATTGCAACTCCATAATATTTGTATTTTTTAAATTCAGTTTCCTCTTTTGTTCATTGCATGTCTAACGCCTTTTTATTTAAGTGAAAAAAAGGAACTTATATTGTTCTGAAGTGGGTCAGTAGGTTCAGCTAGAGGAAATGTTGTAGTTGATGCCTTAAGACACTAAACTTTGACTCACATCCTTGGTTGTTATGTCCATAACTTCAAATTAGGTTAAGTTGTAGAATATGTTCTAGGCTTCCCATAGATACCATGATTTACTTATGCTGACCAAACTGATACTCTGTTGAAGAGACGAGCGTTTCTCTCCAACCAAAGCTCCCTAGCAGTAAGGATGATGAGCACATTAATCTCATTCATGTGCTTGCGGGCAACAACTTCGATTTAGCAAGAAGGATATGAATGTGCTCTTCATGTGCTTGCGTGCCATATAACCTGGGTCACCAATTTGACAGACAATCTGATTCAGCATGCATGAAACAATGTAGCCTAAACGACATGAGGGTGTTATACCACACCTCGCGGGAATATGAACACTGCAGAGTGAGGTGATGGACATCCTCGCTCTCCTAGCAGCACAACAGACAATTCTCAGGTTGCTGCAAGCGTCGCTTCACGAGTTGTAGAAGTTGTAGGTCTCGTAGCTACTTCGACGTATGCTAATATAACGAATTCATGGGTCATATTGAGTGGTATATCTGCTTGAATAACATGTGTTGGGGCTTCTATATTTGGAACCTTCGCGGATGGAACCTTGATGTGTACATGAGCTTGCTCTATACTATCTGAAAAATCTAGGTACTAAAATTGATCAAAAGCATAGTTTCATTAAGTCCGTTGTGCCTATGTGTCGTTACAGAAAATAGTTACTCCTTCCCGGTGTTATTCCAACGTCCATAGGATTCGTATTTTTTCTTTAATTCATTGACCTCTTTGTTCGCCACATGTCTAATGCCTTCTTATTAAAGTGAAAAAAGTTGAAGGCAAATAATATGCATCATTTATATGGTACTTATGAAGTTGACGTTTGTCTTGGGTGATTTCACATACAGCTTGCCCAAAGTTGTGCCTTATTTACCATTAATATATTTAAATCGTGATGTTAGTTTCAAATAAATTTGATGTTGATGCTATATATGCCTCTGTATTTTCCTTTTTTCATGTGTGTTCTGGTACTTCTACTCCATACGATTGCTCTGGCGCTCCACTCATACCGCCTCCAATTCCATGTGCCCAATATGGCCATGGACAGGGAACAGAGTTGTCGAGGCAACACCAACACTCAGTGACGCAGCCGCCTGTGAGCAGTAAGGGCGCATCCACGAACTCGCATGAGCCAATATATTCTATGAGTTATTTGTAGTTATTTTAAAATATAGCTAGCTAATAATATAGTCTATATATCAGTTTCTTCAAAACATAATTTTTCGAAGAGATTTTTCTCGCTAGCTAAATATTTGTTTTCATGAATGTTCATATCTTCATGTTACATTGATGTTCAGAAATCTTCCTGGCGAGGCAGTTATGCGATGGTAAAGATTTGACATTCACGAAGGTAGCGTTGCAAGTTTTCGGGTTTTCTCTCATGCTAACTCTCTTCAAGTGCTCAATGGTTGGTACCCATATATGTTCTAGGGATTTCTATTTTTATGTTCTCGGTTCGTTAGTTCTACTTAGTTTTCCCCAGCCGCTTAGTTTTTCCACACTTTTGCCCTCCCTCTATTCTGAAACCCTCACAGGCGCTCGGACGGGGGATGTCGTCAGATCAAAGGCTTGACCGTTACATCCTGACCGGTGGGACCGCGTTAGGGCGGGTCATGCATTGAGCGTTACGTTACGTCGCCTCACCATTACATGCTGACAGGTGGGGCCAGGATACACAATGGACCAGCCGATCATCTCTCGCTGATTATAGGGGACATGATGTGAGACCATGTGGGGCGTATTTGGTGGTTACGTGCGCCCTGTCGCCTAAATTGGAAGTTTTTTTGTTATTTTAATGATTGGCCTTTTTAAGAGCGCATTTTCCCCTCTCTCTCGCTAACAGTTGTGTTTTTTTTGCCCAAAACCGTAGAGAATTTAGAGCAACTTCTCTCTTTATTCATTGTTCCTTTTGGCCCTCGTTTTTCCCAATCTGGTAGCAAATCTAGAGCAGCAAATCTAACTAGCATCATAAATAAATTCAGTACACAGAGAAGATGTAGATAAAGAAGTTAACGTAGGTTATATAGTACGGTACTTAACGAGGTTCGGCAATTAGGCTGCTCAACAGCAGTAGTAGACAAGTTCAACACAGACAAGACAAAAGAAGCTGGTTTACAGCAGCAGCAATACAAGAGTAGTGGCCCCTCATGGCCTCCGCCTACTCCCTCTGGCGCCTTCTCCACTTCTTGCTACCTAGTCCCTTAACCTTGGGTGTCTTGGGCTTAATCGGGGGCATGCGACCCTCCTCGATAGCCACCTTCTGGAGGTTGCAGAGGTGAAGGCCGAGCGCCTAGTGCTTGGCTCTGAAGCCGTGGACGTTCACGGACTCACCGCAGGTCCTCACGTCCCCGGCATGCTTCACGAGGGAGTTGAAGTCCGTGACACGGAGCCTCCTGGTGGTGCAGAAGGGGCACTATAGACATCGCCGGCGAAGAAGCTATTGTACTAGCCGGACTCAGCCTCCTCAGCACATGACGAGTCTTGGTGTCCGTGGACTCGTCGTCACTGCAGACGTCATTGTTATCCTCCTGTTGGAAAAACAGTAGAGTGCAATAAGGACATGATTGAGATACTTTGATTATCGGGATTGATTATTGATGGCCCAAAATATATCGAGCTCGTTGGGGAACCCCAAGAGGAAGGTATGATGAGCACAGCAGCAAGTTTTCCCTCAGTAAGAAACCAAGGTTATCAATCCAGTAGGAGTAAGGAAACACCCCAAAGGTGTAGCTAGTTGAACGTTGGCAGGGCGCACTACCGGTGCCAGTAGCAACGTGGAGACCTGCACAACACAACCACAGAACTTTGCCCCCAACTTGCGATGAGGTTGTCAATCTCACCAGTTTTTCTGAAAACAAAGGATTAAACGTATCGAATGGAAGGAAGTAATAGTTTGCAGAAAGTAAACACAAAGCAGTAAACAGTTTGTAGATTGATTGTAAAAGAAAGGACCGGGGTCCATAGTTCACTAGAGGTGGCTCTCCTTAAGATAGATAACATGCTGGGTGAACAAATTATAGCGGGGCAAATGACAAACATCGAGAAAGCAATACATGCATATACTAATCATCTTGACTCCTTTGAGATTCGATTGGGTATTACAACATTATACAT
Source organism: Avena sativa (assembly GCA_916181665.1). Lineage (NCBI taxonomy): Eukaryota > Viridiplantae > Streptophyta > Magnoliopsida > Poales > Poaceae > Avena > Avena sativa. Next base: position 162,288,678 of record OV702290.1, read on the forward strand.
AGACCGCCATCCAACTGCATCTATGACTAATAATCCACCTTCAGGTTATCATCCGAACCCCCTCCAGTATTAAGTTGCAAGCAATAGATTATTGCTTTACGAATTGCGTGTAAAGTAAACAATAAGATTGTTCTATGAACAAAGGATTGTTGTTTTCTCCCTAGTAGCAAAAACACATCTAGTACCTTAGAGATTTCTATCACTTCCCCAGATTACCAGAGGCATGAACCCACTATCGAGCATAAATACTAACTCTTGGAGTTGCTAGCATCTACTTGGCCAAGATAGCTACTAACAACGAAAAGCATGCAAGATCACAAATAACAAAGACATGATAGAATCAATAATCAATCTGAAATAGCATCTCAATATCCATCGGATCCCCGCAAACACAACATGCAGAATTACAAATAAATGATCTTGATCATGAACGGAGCTCACAAGATCTAGACATGAAAGCACAAACGAGGAGAACCAGCCATCTAGGTACTACATGGACCCATAGTCCAGAGATGAATTACTCACGCTTTACACCGAAGGCTTGCATGATGATGAAGAAGGCCTCTAGGGTGAATTCCCCTCTCCGGCAGGGTGCCGAGAAGAGCTTCAGATCCCTCCCGATCTAGGGATGGAGATGACGGTTCTTAGGGTTTTGGTATCTGTGGAAATATATAGGCGGAAGGAGAGGCCGAGGGGGTGCTGGGGTCGGCCAGACCACCCCCTGGCGCGGGCCAGGCCCGGCCGCGCGGCCAGGTGGTGTGGCCAGGCCCCAGCCCCTCTTCGTCTCGTATTCTGGCTCCAGTTGTCTTCCGGTAAAATAGCAACTTTGGCTTTTGTCCCGTCCAATTCCGAGAATATTCATTTTCATACTTTCCTGGAACCAAAAACAGCATAAAACAGGCAGCTGGCACTGTGGCTCTTGTTAATAGGTTAGTCCAGGAAATCATATGAAAAGTACTCCAAAGTATGGACAAAACACAAAAAAGTAGATAAAACCAAGCATGAAACATCAAAAATTATAGATACATTTGCAATGTATCAACATCCCCAAGCTTAACTCCTGCTCATCCTCGAGTAGGTAAGTGATAAAAATAAGGAATAATTTTTGAGGTGACATGCACCATCATAAACTTTCAAAGCTGGGATCATAGTACTTTAATCATAACATGAAAGACAAAGTTCTAGCAATAAGACAAAGAAACTATGATGCAACATGAAAAGGCACAAACAAAAGATTCATGAATAACAATGCTTTGCAAGACGTTTGTTTGTTTCACATAAAGAAAACATAGCATAATAGTATTTAGCTTATCCCTCATAGAGTAGCAAATATAAATGCATATGACACCTTCAAAGTTCATAAGAGTGACTAGATACAAATAGTTTAAAACAAGCAATATCAAGTTATGCATCAATCAACTAGTCTTGGGACAATGCACATAGAACTAAGAATGGCCACTATGCTCTCAAAGTAGGTGCATAAAGATAGAAGGTGGAGACTCAATACAATGGTGGAAGAAAGGCCTTCATAGAAGGAAGTGGGGATTAAACTCTCATAAAGAGCTTCCAAAAATTATGGTACTTATAGATTTCAGCTCTCATTGCCCCTATCATAAGCATCTTGAAGTGATTAGGGTTAAAGTGACACAACTAAGAGGATATGCTTGACAAGTTATAAACCGAAATCTCATGCCCCTTACTTACGAAGACCGAACCTTATGCTACTCAACTTTAGTCAGAAGTAAGCTCTTGTCATTGTAACTACATATGTATCATAAAGAACCGCCAACAGGGTACCCCTTGCACATGATACAGGAGCTATCCCATAATCAAAATGACAAGGCAAGCAGACAATGAGCATCTCAGCGATCTTTGTATTTGCTATTTGCATAGGTTTTTATTGAGGATGCTTCATAGAGTGCTCATTGTGGTGATGCTGCAAGTTTCCACCATGATTAGGCATGGCTTAGGCTAGCGGCCCAGGCGTTTCTCTAACACACATACAAACTCCATGATCTTACAAGTTCCACTTTTATTTCACACCGCCGGGATCCATAAGCAAAAGAACATGATATCAACGGGGTACAAAGTACAAGTGCAATGTTGAAAGCGTTCCCCATGATACATGGTTCTGCTAATTTCAACTTATAAAGCGCAAGAATATACGCAACAAAGAAGGACCAATGGTTCAAGTTTATTAAAGGCAAGAAAAGTAAAGTGTGCCATCAAGTTCGTGAGAGCTTTAATCACTAGTTTTCTCATAACAAGTTTAATTTGGAAGGTAAACAAAAACATGAATATACTTGGAATAGCATATGCTAGTAGGTAGGTATGGTGGACTCTTTGGAATAACTTGGTTTAAGGAGTTGGATGCATGAGTGGAACTCATACTTGGCTGTGGAGGCTAGCAAAAGACTGGGAGCGACAAACTAAGAGAGCAATAATGGCCAGAATCATGCAGAGCGACAAAACATCATTGATCAAAGCATAAAGTGATATAAAGTGATACTACTAGTTGAAAACTAAAGGATCATAAAGGCTATGGTGACTTGAGATAGTCATAACATGGTGTGAGCATGCGCCAAGTCAACCCAAATAAAGCATCAAAGGAGAATACCACTATACTATGCTTTAATATGCTAAAACAATGAATGATTCATCCAAGGCACATTAAGAAATCTCAATTGTTTATAACAAGTCATGCTAAAGCAAAGAATACTAAGCATAAAGCCAAAACAATATCAAGCATGGCATGACAAAGCATAGGCCACAGTAAAAAACAAGCTCTTTTACCACATAAGCATGAACTTTCCTACTCTTTTACAATCCAAAGCAAACTATTTGAAAACCAATGTATGAAAGAGGGGGTCCAACCAATTTATTCAGAAAACTAAGAAAACCAAGCAAACGAAAAACCAAAACGAAAACAAAAAAGAAGACGCTCCAAGAACAACACAACTGTGCATGAAGCAATAAAAATGAAGCGTTTGAAAGAAACCTAGAATTTTTATTGATGAAGAAGGGAATGCCTTGGGTATCCCCAAGCTTTGTCGCTTGTATTTCTTGGATATTTCTTGGGGTGACACGCGTGGAATCCCCAAGCTTGAGCTTTAGTCCATCCTTCATCTCATTACTCATTCCTTCCATACACCTAAAATTTTTCCTTCATACAAAACTTCACACAATCTTTATTAGCAACATTAGTGCACTCAAGATAATAAGTCTTTAGGTTCAGTTTCAACACTAATAAAACTTCCATTAAAACACACGCTACTGAAGTACTTCCCTCAAAAAGCTCAATTCTCCAAAAGAACTCAAAAAGGAACCAACAAGAAGCAAATGCAGAAAATGGCAGAAATCTGTCAAAACAGACCAGCAGGTAAATACGAATTTTTTTGAAGACCTTCTGTTGCTCAACTCAAAAAGTGTTGAACTAATAAAAGTTAGATAACAACCTGGGACATAAGCACAAACATTCACGCCTCAAAAGGACATACAGAGATTTTACACGAATTTTTACGGTGAAGAACAGAAATCTGTTTCGGGACAACAACTTTCCCAATCATTACTTCTCTCTCATTAGAGGTTACTCTTGGCACAAAAAGCAAATAAAAAGGATAAGGAGCAGTTATTACAGAAGTAATAACTTTCAAGACTCATCTAAAACTTTTGGGTTATCTCCCAATAAGTACTTTTCTTTAATGCCTTTAAGTTAGGCATAAGAAGCAAGAAAAAGAATCAAGTGTTCTCAAATAAAGAAGCATTAAGACCAAATTTTGTTTTCATAGGAGAGGCAAAAGAAATCTTCTATATCTTCTTAGGGAAGTGTTCTATACCTTTCTTGAGTGGGAGTTGATATTTAATGGTGCCTTCTTTCATATCAATAATGGCACCAACAGTTCTAAGAAAAGGTCTTCCCAAAGTAATAGGACAAGAAGCATTGTATTCAACATCAAAAACATAGAAATCAACGGGGACATAGGCATTGTTAACCATAATAAGAACATCATTAATACTCCCCATGAGTTTTGTTTTAGCATTATCATCAAGTGGGACATTCAAATAACAATCTTCAAGTGGTGGCAAATCAAGCATATCATAAATCTTTCTAGGCATAATAGAAACACTACTATCAAGATCACATAAAGCTTTGAAATCAAAATCATTCACTTTTATATTAATGATGGGTTCCCAACCATCTTCTTGTTTTATAGGAATAGAAGCTTTATGTTTCAACTTTTCTTCTGTAATCTTTATGAGAGCATCAGTAATGTGTTTTGTAAAGGCCATGTTCATAGCACTAGCATTAGGACTTTTAGCAAGCTTTTGTAGAAACTTAATAACTTCAGAGATATTGCAACCATGAAGATCAAAATCAAAATTATCATCTAAAGTAGTAGAACTATTACTAGCCTCAACACTAGTGGTAGTGATAGTAGAAACACTAATGTTTCTAGCAATTTCATCTTCTCTTTCCCACTTAGCATTTAATTCAGCTAATAGTCTAATATTTTCATCAATTCTTACTTGTATGGCATTAGTAGCTGCAAAGGGATTATCATTAGTTTTAGGTTTAGCAGCCATTTTATTCAAAGAAGATTGAGATTCAGCCAAAGATGCTATATTTCTTTCAACAATAGAGAGTTTTTCCTCAATAGTTTTGTTGAAACTAGTTTGCTTACTAATAAAGTCTTTAAGCATAACTTCAAGTTCAGAGGGAACACTCCTATTATTGTTGTAGGAATTTCCATAAGCATTACCATTGTTGGGAGGATATGGCTTATAATTGTTGTTACCAAAATTATTCCTGTAGGCATTGTTGCTAAAATTGTTATTTCTTATGAAGTTCACATCAACTTGCTCTTCTTGAGCAAGCAAAGAGGCTAAAGGAACATTATTTGGATCAATATGGGCTTTCCCATTAACAAGCATAGACATAATAACATCAATCTTATCACTCAAGGAGGAGGTTTCCTCAATAGAATTTACCTTCTTACCTTGTGGAGCTCTTTCAGTATGCCATTCCGAGTAGTTAACCATCATATTATCCAGAAGCTTTGTTGCAGCACCCAAAGTAATGGTCATAAAGGTACCTCCAGCAGCAGAATCCAATAGGTTCCTTGAAGAATAGTTCAATCCTGCATAAAAAGTTTGGATGATCATCCAAGCAGTCAGTCCATGAGTGGGACAATTCTTTACCAAAGATTTCATTCTTTCCCAAGCTTGAGAAACATGTTCATTATCAGATTGTTTAAACTTCATTATTTCACTTCTCATAGGTATAATCTTAGCAGGAGGATAGTATTTTCCAATGAAAGCATCTTTGCACTTAGTCCAAGAATCAATACTATTCCTAGTTAAAGAATTCAGCCATTCTTTAGCTTTTCCTCTCAAAGAGAAAGGAAACAATTTCAGCTTAATAATATCACCATCTATATCCCTATGCTTTTGCATCTCACAAAGTTCAACAAAATTATTTAGATGGGCAGCAGCATCCTCATTACCAATACTAGAAAATTGTTCTCTCATAACAAGATTGAGTAAAGCAGGTTTTATCTCAAAGAAAGTAGCTTCAGGCACATGTGGAGCAATAGGTGTACTCATGAAATCATTGTTGTTGGTGCTAGTGAAGTCACACAACTTAGTGTTTTGAAGAGTAGTCATTTTTTGTGTTTTTGATAAAGAAAGCAAACTTGTAAAACTATTTTTTTGTGTTTTTGATAAAGAAACAAGCAAACAAGGCAAAAAGAAACTAAGCAAAACAAAAATAACAAAGTAAAGAGATTGGTTATGAGGGACTCCCCTTGTGAAGATGTCCTTGACTCCCCGGCAACGGCGCCAGAAAAAATGCTTGATGGCCCAAAATATATCAAGCTCGTTGGGGAACCCCAAGAGGAAGGTATGATGAGCACATCAGCAAGTTTTCCCTTAGTAAGGAACCAAGGTTATCAATCCAGTAGGAGCATGGAAACACCCCAAAGGTGTAGCTAGCTGAATGTTGGCAGGGCGCACTACTGGTGCCAGCAACAACGTGGAGACCTGCACAACACAACCACAGAACTTTGCCCCCAACTTGCGATCAGGTTGTCAATCTCACCGGTTTTGCTGAAAACAAAGGATTAAACGTATCGAATCGAAGGAAGTAATAGTTTGCAGAAAGTAAACACAAAGCAGTAAACAGTTTGTAGATTGATTGTAAAAGAAAGGACCGGGGTCCATAGTTCACTAGAGGTGGCTCTCCTTAAGATAGATAACATGCTGGGTGAACAAATTACAGTAGGGCAATTGACAAACATCGAGAAAGCAATACATGCATATACTAATCATCTTGACTCCTTTGACATTCGATTGGGCATTACAACATTATACATAGACCGCCATCCAACTGCATCTATGACTAATAATCCACCTTCAGGTTATCATCCGAACCCCCTCTAGTATTAAGTTGCAAGCAATAGATTATTGCTTTATGAATTACGTGTAAAGTAAACAATACGATTGTTCTATGAACAAAGGATTGTTGTTTTCTCCCTAGTAGCAACAACACATCTAGTACCTTAGAGATTTCTGTCACTTCCAGATATTACCAGAGGCATGAACCCACTATCGAGCATAAATACTAACTCTTGGAGTTGCTAGCATCTACTTGGCCAAGATAGCTACTAACAATAGAAAGCATGCAAGATCACAAATAACAAAGACATGATAGAATCAATAATCAATCTGAAATAGCATCTCAATATCCATCGGATCCCCGCAAACACAACATGTAGACAAATAGATGATCTTGATCATGAACGGAGGTCACAAGATCTAGACATGAAAGCACAAAGGAGGAGAACCAGCTCACGCATGGACCCGTAGTCCAGAGATGAACTACTCATGCATTACACCGGAGGCTTGCATGATGATGAAGAAGACCTCCAGGGTGAATTCCCCTCTTCGATAGGGTGCCGACAAGAGCTTTAGATCCCTCTCGATCTAGGGATGGAGATGACGGTGGCTACAGACTCTTTCGTGGAATTTTGATTGATTCCTTAGGGTTTTGCTACCGGAGGCAATATATAGGCGGAAGGAGAGGCCGAGGGGGCCAGGCCTGGCCGCGCGGCCAGGTGGTGTGGCCAGGCCCTAGCCCCTCTCCGTCTCGTATTCTGGCTCTAGATGTCTTCCGGTAAAATAGCAACTTTGGCTTTTGTCCCGTCCAATTCTGAGAATATTCATTTGCTGACTTTCCTGGAACCAAAAACATCAGAAAATAGGCAGTTGGCACTGTGGCTCTTGTTAATAGGTTAGTCCAAGAAATCATATGAAAAGTACTCCAAAGTGTGGACGAAACACAAGAAAGTAGATAAAACCAAGCATGGAATATCAAAAATTATAGATACATTTGCAATGTATCAATTATTTGCATAAATTAACCGATTGAGATCCCCTGATTATTCCCCTAATCTCAATACAAATCGAATACTGATCCCAACTACGAATAGGGGGGTTCAAATACGAACAGGGGTATTCATCGAAATATGAGATCTAACACAAGAGGATTAGTTACTATAAAAATACGAACAACCGAACCCGAATAACATACGATCTAGCATCCAACGATGGGAATAGGGGAAGTACAAGGGAAGGGGAGAAAACCCTGGTTACCTCCAACCATAGGTCGGCGATGCTGGTGTCGTAGGGGTTCTCTGGCCTTATATAATCAACCTCCTCGTAGGGGTCCCAGCCGAGCGGGATCTGCCCAAGACCGGCGAGGGCCTCCTCACCGGCGGCTACGGTGGATGCGGGGACGTGGATGGAGGCTGCCTTCGATGCCTGGATGGGGCCTGTACGGGGACGGCGGCTGTCTTTGATGCCTAGACGAGCGCCTATACGGGGACAGGGGCCTCCTCGTCGACATCCTTGGAGGCGTCGATGGCCACCGCGCCATTCTTCTCCATCACCGGTGTGGTTGGGGTTATCTTGGGGGTTTGCAGAAGGTGATGGGACAGTGGAGACGGTTGATTGAGCGAGTGAGTGATGAGTGAGAGTGAGGAGGCCTCTGATGACCCACAAGTATAGGGGGTGTATCGCAGTATTTTCGAGAAGTAAGAGTGCCGAACCCAACGAGGAGCAGATGGTGCTGGCTAGTGGCATGGATCAGGAATTCTCTACAAATACTTAGCAAACGGATTTTTAGGGGTTTTCGATAAAGCAAGTAAACAAAGTACGAGTAAATAAAAGACAGTAGGAATAAATGCAGCAAGTGGCCCAATCCTTTATGCAGCAAAGGACAAGCCGATTGTATTAGTTAAGATGACCAAACGTTCTCGAGGACACATGCGAAGACTGTCAAGTGCTTTTGCTTCATGTAGTTGATTAATCTTCTTTAGCTTGCTAACTGTTGTGTGGGTGAACCTGTGCCAATGTACCTCCCCATCCAAGACTAATACATACTTGTGATTATACCCCTTGCAAACATCCGTAAGTACAAGAAAGTAATTAAGGTAGAAACCAAACCACAACTTTAAACTCTAAGACCCTTACGTCCCTTGTGCAATGGTTTCCTAACGGGGGTTCAGGTTTCTGCCACTCCGGCAACCCCTACGATTAGTAGCCAAATACACAATGCATTCCCCTAGGCCCATATAGGTGAAGTGTCATGTAGTCGATGTTCACATGACACCACTAGAAGAAGTACACCACAACTTAAATAACAATCTATTGAATCTTTCTCAACACAACTCCACTACTAACAACAAGGCTTCTCCCATGTCCTCAAGAACAAAACGAATTACTCACAAGACATCATATGGATCATGATCAGAGATGGAATAATGATGTATAACAATATGAACATAAACAATAATTCAATGGTTCACTCAATAGCATCAACTACAAAGAGTAATCAACATCGGGAAAGTTTCCCCTATGAACTATGCAAGATTCAACGCAATTGTTACAGCAATATGGAGATGGTGATGAGGGTGCTGATGGTGCTGATGGTGGTGATGATGATGATGATGATCCCGATGAAGTCCAGCTTGATGGTGGTCTTGATGGCAACGATCTCCCCTCTCCGGGAAGGAATTCCCCCGGCAGAAATCTATCTACCGGAGAGATCTTTCTCTCTCGGTGTTTTCTGCCCCGCAGAGGCGGTGGAATCTTTCTGTCGTCACCCCCCGAGTCGTAGGGTTTCGGGAGGATGATATACGCCAGAGGAGAGAGGCTGGAGTGGGCCAGGGTGCCCACACCACCTCCTGGCACGGCCTAGGGCTGCCCGTGCCATGGGGTGGTGTGGGCCCCCTGTGGCCCATCTCCACTCCGTCTTCTGGCATCCTTAGTCTTCTGGAAAAATAGGATTTTCCGTATATTTTCCCGGATTTTCTGATCTTCGCGAATTTTGCCTCCAAACAACACCTTTTCCATCAGAATCCTGACTGCAGCGGTCCATGCTCCAAAAGTCATCAACCATGCAAAAAATAGATGAAATAACATAAGTATCACCTCTCAATATGAAATATATCAATGAATAATAGTGAATTAAGACATAGAATAGTGATGCAAAATGGACGTATCAACTCCCCCCAAGCTTAGACTTTGCTTGTCCCCAAGCGAAACTGAGCTCAATAAACATGGCCTCAGGTTTATGGAATGAAGAGTCGATAAAAGAATACAGACAAGAAGCATCACATTCATCAAATACATAGATCATAATAGAAGACAACTCACTATTATATAAATCAACTTGTAATAAGTAAAGGAAACACAATAAAGATACATAAAGTGAATCATAATTGGTAATGGCAAACTTAGCTCTTGGTCGAAGAATAGTTGATAATTTGCTGGAGTTCAGAAATAGCTGGTTTTTCAATGATAGCTTTCAAAGTAGTAAACATCAAGATAAGAGCAATGTGCAAAACAAGGAACATAAGAAACATGAGTGAATAAATCATCATATGAATGAATGAAACAAAACAACTCAAAATACTTGCTGAGATAGAAGGGAGTAGGTTTACTGACTCAAATACAAAGTAAAAGAAAGGCCCTTCAAAGAGGGAAGCAGGGATTGCAAGTCTCATAAAGAGCTCCCAAAAATTATGATACTTACTAGCTTTCAGCTCTCATTGCCCCTATCATAGGCATCTTTAGGTGATTAAGGTTAAAGTGACACAACTAAGAGGATATGCTTGACAAGTTATAAGTTGAAATCTCATGCCCCTTACTTATGAGTACCGATCATGATGCTACTCAACTTCAGTCACGAGCAAGCTCTTGTCATTGTAAATACATGCATATCATTGAGAACCGCCAATGGGGTACCCCTTGCACATGACACAGGAGCTATCCCATAATCAAAATGACAAGGCAAGCAGACACGCAGCGATCTTTTTATTTGCTATTTGCATAGGTTTTTATTGAGGATGCTTCATAGAATGCTCACTATAGTTATGCTGCAAGTTTCCACCATGATTAGGCATGGCTTAGGCTAGCGGCCCAGGCGTTTCTCTAACACACATATAAACTCCATGATCTTACAAGTTCACTTTTATTTCACACCGTCGGGATCCATAAGCAAAATTACATGATATCAACTAGGTACAAAGTACCAAATGAAGTGTTGAAAGCGGTCCCCATGATACATGGTTCGGCTAACTTCAACTCATAAAGCGCAAGCATATACGCAACAAAGAAGGACCCAATGGTTCAAGTTTATTATATGCAAGAAAGTAAAGTGTGCCATCAAGTTCGTGAGAGCTTTAATCACTAATTTTCACATAGCAAGTTTAATTTGGGAGGTAGATAAAACAAGAATTTACTTGGAATAGCAATAATACTAATAGGTAGGTATGGTGGACACAAATGGCAAAGGTTTGGTTTAAAGGAGGTGGATCCACGAGAGGAATACCCTCTCAGTACAGGTTTTTGGCTAGCAAGGCTGGGTAGCAAGTATAAGAGTTGAAGGAAACAAACAAACATACAAGTGATAAAGACAAACATGTAATCTTCCTTGGAAACACAAAAGATCTTAACTAGAGAATACTAAACTTATTAGCAAATCAAGAAAGAAAGATGATGAAATTATTTTTCTTTAGAGTACTTTTATCTTTTTCATTCAACTCTCAAAAATAGTGTGCTACTGATCGAGCCAGGTTTGCCAAAACCAACAAAATTAACTCAATGATCCCAAAGTGATACCAATACTAACAACAAGATCAATCATATAACCACGAATTGAAAACTAATATAAGCTATGCAAAAGAGTGGATGATAGAACTTCTCATTAATATTCCATAACGGCAACTCACACCAAGGGATACATATCTAACGAGAGAGGGGACACTTCCATAATGCAAACCATACTACATAATAACTCCTCTATTCATGATATGACTCTACTAAAAAGGTAAAAAGATAGAAGATAGTGATATGATACCGTGGCACTCCCCCAAGCTTGGAACAAACCAAGGGGATGCCAAACCTGATGACGAATTACTCCTTCGGTGGTGGTGGTAATATTTTCTTAGTTGACGTGAGGAAACCTTCCAGCATCTTGCAAAGCCTATTATTTCCCCATTGAAGCATGTCCACCTTCCTCCGCAAGTCTCGGTACTTATCGCAGAACTCCTTAGTGACTCGTAGGGCTTCCGTTGATGCAGGGCAAGAGACTAAAGGTACTAGCCCCTGCTTGGGCTCTTGGAGATCTTCCTCCATAGGGTCCTTTCCTTTATCCTTGGCGGACACCATTATGCTTCTAAACCTTCAAAGATAGATCCTGGCAGAAACAGATCGAACCAAAAACACGACGAGAACACGATATACGAACCTCGGGGGATCCGGGGGGTTATATATTATGAAGTTTCATATCAAAACGAAGGTACTGGGAGAAAACGAGTCGGAGGCGGAGTCCGGGGTGGACTCACCACCTGGTGGCGTGGCCTGGGGTGGACCCGCGCCACAGGGTGGTGTGATCCACCCTGGCTCCGTTTCCGTCCCTTTTTCGCTTCATAACTCCCCTTATTGTCTAAAAACTGCAAAAATATAGTTGGATAGTATTTTCGCGGAACTTTTCTTACCGGAACTGTTACCTATTTGAAAACAGACTTTGCAGGTCACTGAATTTGGTATCTAGTAGATTCTTCCGGAATCATCACTTGAATAACATCAATATCTTCATCTTCATACACTTATGACTTGACTCATAAAACCCTTCTCTTCCTTATTACACCATTATCTCCACTACCTGGAAATTTCTTTCACACAAAACTTCAAATAGTTCTCATTAGCAACATTAGTATAAGTGAAGTGATAAAACCTTTTGAGTCCAACTTCAACTGAAAACCATCAAAACATAAGCTACTGTAGCAACAACTTCCGAAAACCCAAAAATAATTTTAAAAGGAAATCGAATAAAGAAGCAAATGCAAGAGTGGCAAAATCTGTCAAAATAGACCAGCGGGTAAAGATCAATTTTTTCCGAAAATCTTCTGTTGCTCAAAAATAAAAAGTGCAAAACTAACAAAAGTTAAATAACAACCTGGGGCAGAAGCACAAAAAATTACAGCTCAATCTGATTGACAGAGGTCTCTCACGAATTTTTACGATGAAGCACAAAAATCTGTTTCGGGACAGCAACTTCCCCAAATCTTACTTCTCTCTCATTAGAGGTTGATGTTGACACAAAAACCAAACAAAACGGATAAATATCGGTTATTACTGAAGTAATAACTTCCAAGACTCAAAGAAACAAAAACAACTAAAAGCAAAACAAATTGGGTTGTCTCCCATAAAGCTCTTTCTTTATAGCCATTAAGATGGGCATGCTAATTTTGAAGAAGCTCTCATAGGGATATGAATTGAAGTGAAAGAGAGCATTAAGAAGAAAAAACACACACACATTTAAGTCTAACCCACTTCCTATGCAAGGGAATTTTGTAAACAAACAAGTTATTGAAACCATAGGCTTCTTGCATAAGAAGGCAAAACAAGTGCAACATAAAAACTTTCAGCATAAAACGAGGAAACTTGATATTATTGAGATACATAAGAACACTTTTCCCTCTCTCATAGTAGCTTTCAGTATCATGCATAAACTTAACAATATAGCTACCACAAGAACCATCATAGCAATGATCACTTATTCTAACAGAAAAAACAGGAATACTAGCTCTCATAACACTACTATCTGAAACAATATTAGAGGTATCCTTACAAAAGATAGGGTGTCCCTCTTTTTCATATTTAGTAACAAAGTCTTTCACATTTGCTATTATAGGTTCATCAACCATTTGTTTATCAGGTTCAACAGCTTTATTTGTACTTTCATTAACCATACTAGCTATCATAGAATGTTCCTTAATCCTAACTGGGAAAGGCATTTTCTCAATATAAGGTTCAGGTAAAACATGATTAGCAGTATAAAATTTAGTATTTCTTGAAGGAACACTCTTAGCAATATCTTTATAAGGTTCATGAAACTTATCCCACTTCTTTTTAGGCACTTAAATATAGGAAGCAAAAGCCTTAAAATAAGAAGCAATAACTTGAGAGTCTAGACCATAAGCATTTTTAATATTTTGAAAGTCATCAGTTCCCATAAAAGATTCAATGCATTCATAATCATAATACGGTCCAGAAGATCCCATTTAGCTTCTTCTTCCATGCGAGTGAATGATCCAGCACAAGAAGCATCCAATAAATCTTTATCATGTAGAGGGAGCCTTGCATAAAAGTTATTGATAATAATATTGTTGGGGAGCTCATGAATGGGACATTTGAGCATTAGTAACTTCAATCTCCCCCAAGCTTGAGCTGTACTCTCTCCATCAAGAGGCCAAAAGTTGTATATTTGATTCCGATATTTATGAATCTCACTAGGAGGATAAAACTTTGAATAAAAGAGAGGCACTATTTCCTCCCATTCCAGAGCTTGACCATTCTTCAGCAGCTTATACCATTCCTCAGCTCTTCCTTTCAGCGACAATGAGAATAACTTCTTCTTAACTTGATCTGTAGTAATACCTGCACACTTGAATAACCCGCATAATTCGTGTATAAAGAGTAAATGATCACCGGGATGGACAGTTCCATCCCCAACATAGTAGTTATCCGTAACACGATCAATAATTCTTGTAGGTATTTTGAAAACATCATTCTCAGCAGGTGGTGGATTATCTACTACCTTAGCAGTGGTAGTAGCATTACCAAATAAGAAACTCAGCGAATTATATATAACAGAAGTAAACAATACTCACAGTAGAAGTTTCCTTTACCAGTTCCACTCTCCAATAGCGCTTCACTCCCTGGCAACGGGGCCAGCAAATAGTCTTGATGACCCACAAGTATAGGGGGTGTATCGCAGTATTTTTTATAAGTAAGTGTGTCGAACCCAACGAGGAGCAGAAGGTGCTGGCTAGTGGTATGGATCAGGAATTCTCTGCAAATACTTAGCAAACGGATTTTTAGGAGTTTTCGATAAAGCAAGTAAACAAAGTACGAGTAAATAAAAGACAGTAGGAATAAATGCAGCAAGTGGCCCAATCCTTTATGTAGCAAAGGACAAGCCGGTTGTATTACTTAAGATGACCAAACGTTCTCGAGGACACATGTGAAGACTGTCAAGTGCTTTCGCTTCATGTAGTTGATTAATCTTCTTTAGCTTGCTAAGTGTTGTGTGGGTGAACCTGTGCTAATGTACCGCCCCAACCAAGACTAATACATACTTGTGATTATACCCCTTTCTAACATCTATAAGTACAAGAAAGTAATTAAGGTAGAAACCTAACCAAAGCTTTAAACTCTAAGACCCTTATGTCCCTTGTGCAATGGTTTCTTAACGGGGGTTCAGATTTCTGTCACTCTGGCAACCCCTACGATTAGTAGCCAAATACATAATGCATTACCCTAGGCCCATATAGGTGAAGTGTCATGTAGTCGACGTTCACATGACACCACTAGAAAACGTACACCACAACTTAAATAACAATCTATTGAATCTTTCTCAACACAACTCCACTACTAACAACAAGAATTCTCCCATGTCCTCAAGAACAAAACGAACTACTCACAAGACATCATATGGATCATGATCAGAGATGGAATAATGATGTATAACAATCTGAACATAAACAATAATTCAATGGTTCACTCAATAGCATCAACTACAAAGAGTAATCAACACCGGGAAAGTTTCCCCTATGAACTATGCAAGATTCAACGCAATTGTTACAACAATATGGAGATGGTGATGAGGGTGCTGATGGTGATGATGGTGGTGATGATGATGATGATCCCGATGAAGTCCAGCTTGATGGTGGTGTTGATGGCGACGATCTCCCCTCTCCGGGAAGGAATTCCCCCGGCAGAAATCTGTCTGCCGGAGAGATCTTTCTCTCTTGGTGTTTTCCGCCCCGCAGAAGCGGACGAATCTTTCTGTCGTCGCCCCCGAGTCTTAGGGTTCCGGGAGGATGATATACGCCAGAGGAGAGAGGCTGGAGTGGGCCAGGGTGGCCACACCACCTCCTGGCGCGGCATAGGGCTGCCCGTGCCATGGGGTGGTGTGGGCCCCCTGTGGCCCATCTCCACTCCGTCTTCTGGCATCCTTAGTCTTTTGGAAAAATAGGATTTTCCATATATTTTCCCGGATTTTCTGATCTTCGTGAATTTTGCCTCCAAACAACACCTTTTCCATCAGAATCCTGACTGCAGCGATCCATGCTCCAAAAGTCATCAACCATGCAAAAAATAGATGAAATAACATAAGTATCACCTCTCAATATGAAATATATCAATGAATAATAGTGAATTAAGACATAGAATAGTGATGCAAAATGGACGTATCAGCCTCTATTAAAGGAGAAGGTAAGCGATGTTTTGTTGCACCACTGTGCACCACCTAACCGCGTACGCTACTACACCGTGCACGGCCACAGGTGTCCGCTACCGTCCCGTGCACCACACACGCATACCGTGAGTCGCGTTTTTCCCTCGTGTCTAACCCTAGCAACTTAGTTGTGCTCAGTTTTGCCCTCGAGTGTAACACTGGCAGTTTGGTTGTACTCAGTTTTGCCCTCCAGTACTAACACTTTCGTCTGCAATATACTCAGTTTTACCCTCTGGTAGCTGGTTAACAGAGACTCAACGAATAGGTTTTAGCTAGCTAATTGAGTCATTTTATGCACAACAAATTCAAAAAGATCAAAACATAGTGGCATCCACCCAGGGAATCTTATTATGTGACCTACCATCATAAGAAATGTATGTAAATCAAGTTTTAATCTAAATCACCACTTCTCAAATCACCTACTATCTATGAAGGTTCATGACTTTCTACTCAAACCTCTTCCCAAAACATCCCTCCCCAAAACATAGTTTGTCTAAATGAGGCAATAATTGTCAAACTGGTGTATATTTGAATTGCAAATAGTTTGATGTATGCCAAGATATATTTTATTGTATAAAAGATGCATTTTCCATTTTTTAAATATTTTTCTATTTTCTATTTGAATCCCTTTGTCAGTTTTGCCCTTGGTTTTTAAGTTCCACTCAGTTTTGCGCTTGGTTCTTAAGTTCTACTCAGTTTTCCTCTCTCTTAGTCATAATCACTCACACATGTTTTCATCTTTGCTACTACGCTCGGACTAGTTGAGACAGTTGTCAGCGGATCGTTCCCACCAACCATTGATCCTCTGTGATCTAGCGGACAGGATAACCCCTATATTTGTCAGGGGCACCCCTCTATCCATGCAAAATCACGAGTTTGCCACAGGTACTTTAACTCCATAAACAAATGAACTTGAATATAATTTAAAGGAAATGTGTTCAAAGGTGTATAATTTTCGTATATGAAAATCATAATCTCTCAAGATTTTCTTAGCAAAATATTATCACGTATTAAGTGCGATTTCAAAGAGTTCAAATGTGTATAATTTTCGTATATGCAAGTTTATACATTACATTCCACTCGATGAAAATGGGGGGGGATGATAATCTCTCAAAATTTTGCTAGCACATCATTATCTCGGTATTAAGTGTGATTTCACAGTGTTCAAAGATTTAAAATTTCCATATACGCAAGTTTATGCATTATATTTCACTCCATAGAAATGATAAATGATTAGGATTTTATTAGCACAACATTATCTTGTCCTAAGTGTGATTTCAAAGAGTCCAAAGGTGTATAATTTTCGTATATGCCAGTTTATGCATTACATTGCACTATATGAAAATAATAATATCTCAAGATTCTCTTAGCACAACATTATCAAGTATTAAGTGCTATTTCAAAGAGTTCAAAGGTGTATAATTTTCGTATATGCAAATTTATGCATTATATTCCACTCTATGAAAATAGGGATTTCTATTTTCGTGCCCCTGGTTCGTTAGTTGTACTCAATTTTCCCCAGCCGCTTAGTTTTTCCTCACTTTTCCCCTCGCTCCATTCCAAAACCCTAACATGCGCTCGGACGGGGGGATGCCGTCAGGTCAAAGGCTCGACCTTTACATCCTGACAGGTGGGGTTGCGTTGGGGCGGGTCCTGCATTGAGCGTTACGTTACGTCGCCTCGACCGTTACATGCTGACGGTGGGGCCATGTTGGGACAGGTCTTGCATACATGGTGAAGGGTGGGGCCACATCGAGATACGTCGGACCAGCCATTCTCGCTCTGAGCCTGGAACAGCTCCCACACTGCCCCTCCGCTCTGCTCCCCCGCCGTCGTGCCCTCCTACCTGAGATCCCCTCCTACTTTATGTCGTCCTCGGCCCCAGAGCCACCTCTTCCCCTAGCCACGGAGCGTACTCCGGCTCCGCTTCCTCCCCCACTCTCTCTAATCTCTCCGGATTTTACTTCCCAGCGGTGGTTGCAACTTCCATAACTCTCAGAGATTTGAAAGATAAAATATATTCTAAATTCCCCTGGTAATGCCGATTCTGTT
This sequence comes from Avena sativa, assembly GCA_916181665.1. Classification (NCBI taxonomy): domain Eukaryota; kingdom Viridiplantae; phylum Streptophyta; class Magnoliopsida; order Poales; family Poaceae; genus Avena; species Avena sativa. The sequence goes on from OV702290.1 coordinate 162,306,595, forward strand.
GATTTGCAATATTTCAACATTAGCGAGTAAAGATTGATCCCACTAACTAGCAAAGCTGATCTGGTAATGCTTTTCTCTTTGAATGTTGCCGAACGTTTTGGCCGAATTCATCTCCATGTGCAACCTAAAGTTGAACACACGGGAAAGAGGGCAAAGGCATCATCAGGTGGTCGTGCATCATGTGTCTCTACTATATCTACTAATAGTGTGCGCCCCTACGCTCCTTGTAGGTCCACAGTAGTACCATCAAGTTTGCACTGCGAGTGTAAGCCAAATCGCTCGTGCGGCCGATGTGGAGGACGAAGTAGAGCCTGCCGAGGGAGCGCCTCCACTAGATGATGAGGATGAGTTGATGTTTCCCGAATTGGTAGATAGATTCAGTAAACAAGCACTAGAGGATCAATACACGGCGGAATTGGCCCACAGTGCTAGATTTGATGACACTGATGAAGAACAGAACAAGCAGAAGAATGACAGTCTCGTTTTAGCCGAGTATGATGGTGAGGACTTGCCAATAATTGAGTGGGACAGGAACGATCCTAAGATTTCAGAAGGCACCATATTTGAAATGACGTGGGACTATCGTAATGCCCTTACTACATATTGCATCTGCACCAATAATGATTATGTTGTTATTAAGAGTGAGCCAGCAAGGTTCACAGTGAAGTGCCCATACAAGAGGTGTAGATGGAGGATGCATGCATCCACTATGCTCAGGAGCAGTTTGGTTCAGGTATTACAACCAGTTGTGTATTTTAGATCATTTTGTATAATTTGTTAACTATACCTGACATTTTCATTATGTTTCAGATAAAAGGTAACCGGTTCAAACATTCTTGTCCACCTCAAGGGGGACAGCCAAAGGACAAAACAAAACTAGCAAAGACTAGGTGGTTAGCAGATGCAATCATGGATTGGATGAGAGCGAACCCATCACTTGGTGCAACAACACTCATAAAAAAGTTTATGAAAAGTTTAATATTATAGTACCTTACATGAGGATGTTCTATGCAAAGGAAATGGCTCTTGATAGGATCAATGGTCCATGGAACGAAAGTTATCAGTTGCTTTACAGCTTCAAAGCTGAAGTGGAGATGGCTAGTCCAGGTAGTGTTGTACAGATAGAGAGGCATACAGTTCAGTACAAAATAAGAGGGAAGGCAATGAATAAGGAGTGCTTTAGAAGGGCTTTTGTTTGTTTCAAAGCTTGCTGGCAAGAGTTTTTGGATGGTTGCAGGCCTTATTTGGCCGTGGATGCAACAACTCTTAATGGAATATTTAAAGGATAGCTAGTAGCTGCTACTGCAGTTGATGGCCACAATTGGATGTTCCATGTTGCTTTTGGAGTTTTGGAGATTGAGTCATAGGAAAGTTGGACTTGGTTTCTGGAGAATATGCGCGACCTTATAGGTCATCCACCGGGACTTACTATCCACGCAGACGCTTGCAAAGGTTTGGAGGAAGCTGTAGCAGCAGTATTCCCCGGAGTTGAGAATAGGGAATGTATGCGACACTTAGTGCAGAATTTACAAAGAAATTCAAGGGTAAAGTTTATACTGACAACCTATGGCCAGCTTCATACACATGCAGTTTGAGGAAGCATCTGTATCATTTGGAAGTGTTGTATAAACAAAACCCTGTGATGAAGGAGTACTTGAATGCACATCATGGAATGGTGTGGTCAAGAAGCCAATTCAATGAACTTTGCAAGGTAGACTATGTGACAAGTAACCTTGAAGAGAGTTTCAATGCAAAGGTCAAGTCATTGAAAGGGCTTATGTTGTGGCAAATATTTGATAAGATTAGGCAGATGATCATGATAAAGATTGATTTGCGTCAAAGAATTGCATCAACAGTATACGCTAGCCATCTCATCCTCCCATCTTTGATTAAGGCTTTGCATGCTAGGGCAAAACAATTGAAGATGAAATGCATTAGAAAAGGAATGGAGGCTAAGGTAATGTGCATTAATAGTAAAGATAGGCAATGGAGGTATTAAGTGAGTTTGGCTAATAGGACATGCGATTGCAGGCAATGGCAGCTCCATGGGAAACCCTGCATACATGCATTGTTTTTCATGGGTATTCTAGGAGCTGAAGAGGGTGAAGTTGAGCAGTACGTGTTGGAGTATTTCTCCATTGCCAAATATAGGGAAGCATATGCTTAGAATGTTCCAGCCTTGTTGGGAAAAGACCAATGGATGTAAGTGAATCTAGGCTTCAAGCTATACCCTCCAGTTTAGTAGACCAGCAGGTAGGCCAAGGAAGAATAGGATGGGAGCTAGTGTAGAGGGTGGTGCACCACCTCGACGACGTAAGTGCAAACATTGTGGGATCCTAGGGCACATTGCTAGGCTTTGTAAAAATGCAGTGGACTCAGCTTATGGAATGGATGATCAGGCGGAAGCAGCAAATGCAGATGAGAATGAAGTATCTGAACATGAGGAGAATGAATCAATGGATACATTTCATATTTAACCAACGGATCGAGTGGAGATTGAACCAAATGCAGCGGAGACTAAACCAAATGGAGGGGAGATTGAACCAAATGCAGCGGAGACTGAACCAAATGGAGGGGAGATTGAACCAGATATAGTGGATATTAAACCAATGGATCGAGAGGAGATTGAACCAAATGCAGGGAGATTGAAACAAATGCAGGGGATATTGAACCAATGGATCAAAAGGAGATTGAACCAAATGAAGGCGAGATTGCACCAAATGCATGGGAGATTGAAGCAATTTATTCATTGGAAGCAGAGTTCAAAAGTAAAGGAATTACACAAGAGGATATTGAAGAAATGATGCCAATGCGTTTTGAACCGTATTAACCAATGAATCGAAACATGGTTGAACCAATTGTACAATAAACTGAAGCACTTGATTCATTTGATGCAGAGAAAAAGAACAAAGGGAACAAACGAAAGAAGCTGATGGTAGACTCCGAGAATATTCTAGCCAGGATCACCCGGAGCAAGGTGGTGAACTCTGAGAATATTCCAGCAAAAAACACTAGGAGCAAGAAAAAATGAATTTTAATTATTATTTTGAATTTGTGTGATGAATTTGAATTACTCTCAATGTTTGTAATGAATTTGAACTACTGACAATGTTTGTGACGCTCCCAAGTTTGTATGTTGGATAACCCCATACTGTATGTGTTATTGCAAGTTTCTATTGTCATCCACCTAGTTGCTTAGCACTGCTCAGTTTTGCCCTCGATATGTGGTCAACACATGGGGTTTAGATAGTTCATGGCCTAAACAATAGCAAATGTTGACCAATTGATCCAAAATTTGGCACACTTGTGTATCCTGGATTGATTTACCATATGAAATTGGAAATTTTGGATTTACTTGTAATCAGCTACATTTTTCTTTTTCTAGGTGATTAAATTCAAATAAATGGTTTTAGGGTTAGTTTAATTCAAAAAAGAAGTCAAAACATAGTGCAACCTTCGCATGGAGTCTTGTTATGTTAACTACAACCTAGCATGAATAATAAAGGAAAAGGAAATAAACAGAAATGGACTTCTCCCTAAACCACTTCTTAAATCCTTCTTGGAATGAGCTGCTAGCTATGAAGATGCATGGATTTCTACTCAGTCAACCTCCAAGATAACCCAACCCAAAACATACTTTGTCTAAATCAGGCCAAATTTGGCACACTTGTATATCTTTGAGTTGCAAACCATATAATGTCGGCCAAGATGGATTATTTTGTTCAAATAACACATTTTCCATTTTTTGTGCCAAAAGCTTGAATTTCCCTTAGTCATTTTTTATCTGAGCGCCCTTGTTTTCCTTAGCTCTACTCAGTTTTCCCCTCCCGCTAAAATGTTCCTCAGTTTTCCCCTGCCGTAAAGTTTTCCTCAGTTTTCCCTTCTCGCTAAAGTTTTCCTCACTTTTCCCCTCTCTCATGTCTCAGTTTGGCTAGCACTCTGATTGGACGAGATGTATGTCACACGGATCTTGGCAAACCACCATTGGATACATCATGATCCGACGAGCTGGAGGTCTCTCTCTCCCGATGGGCGCACCTAACCTTGCACGTCGAGGAGAGCCCGACAGGATGGATGTCTCTCCCTTCCTTTCCTGATGCACGTATACTAGACGCATCAACTAGCGCTTAGTTTGACTGCGCTATGATTGGTCAAGATGTATGTCACACGGATCTTGGCCAACTACCGTTGGATACATCATGATCCGACCGGCTGGAGGTATCTCTCTCCCGTTGGGTGATACGTTGCAAATGTATCTATAAATTTTGATGTTCCATGCTTTGTTTTATCTACTTTCTTGTGTTTTGTCCACACTTTGGAGTACTTTTCATATGATTTCTTAGACTAACCTATTAACAAGAGCCACAGTGCCAGCTGCCTGTTTTCTGCTGTTTTTGGTTCCAGGAAGTCAGAAAATGAATATTCTCGGAATTGGACGGGACAAAAGCCAAAGTCGCTATTTTACCGAAAGACATCTGGAGCCAGAATACGAGACGGAGAAGGGCTGGGGCCCGGCCACACCACCTGGCCATGCGGCCAGGCCTGGCCCGTGCCAGGGGGTGGTCTGGCCGACCCTAGCACCCCATCGGCCTCTCCTTCCGCCTATATATTGCCACCGATACCAAAACCCTAAGGACCCGATCAAAAATCCACGAAAGAGTCTATAGCCGCCGTCATCTCCATCCCTAGATCGGGAGGGATCTGAAGCTCTTCCCGACACCCTGCCAGAGAGGGGAATTCACCCTGGAGGCCTTCTTCATTATCATGCAAGCCTCCGGTGTGATGCATGAGTAGTTCATCTCTGGATAATGGGTCCATGTAGTAGCTAGATGGCTGGTTATCCTCCTTTGTGCTTTCATGTCTAGATCTTGTGAGCTCCGTTCATGATCAAGATCATCTATTTGTAATTCTGCATTTTGTGTTTGCGGGGATCCAATGGATATTGAGATGCTATTTCATATTGATTATTGATTCTATCATGTCTTTGTTATTTGTGATCTTGCATGCTTTTCGTTGTTAGTAGTTATCTTGGCTAAGTAGATGCTAGCAACTCCAAGAGTTAGTATTTATGCTCGATAGTGGGTTCATGCCTCTGGTAATCTGGGGAAGTGATAGAAATCTCTAAGGTACTAGATGTGTTATTGCTACTAGGGAGAAAACAACAATCCTTTGTTCATAGAACAATCGTATTGTTTACATTACACGCAATTCGTAAAGCAATAATCTGTTGCTTGCAACTTAATACTGGAGGGGGTTCGGATGATAACCTGAAGGTGGATTATTAGTCATAGATGCTGTTGGATGGCGGTCTATGTATAATGTTGTAATGCGCAATCAAGTCTCAAAGGAGTCAAGATGATTAGTATATGCTTGTATGCTTTCTCGATGTTTGTCAATTGCCCGGCTGTAATTTGTTCACCCAGCATGTTATCTATCTTAAGGAGAGCCACCTCTAGTGAAATATGGACCCCGGTCCTTTTACATACAATCGACAAACTGGTTACTGCTTTGTGTTTACTTTCTGCAAACTATTACTTCCTTCCATTCGATACGTTTAATCCTTTGTTTTCAGCAAAATCGGTGAGATTGACAACCTCATCGCAAGTTGGGGACAAAGTTCTGTGGTTGTGTTGTGCAGGTCTCCATGTTGCTACTAGCACTGGTAGTGCGTCCTGCCACGTTGTTCCTACTGGTTCGATAACCTTGGTTTCATAACTGAGGGAAACTTACTTCTGTGCTCATCATACCTTCCTCTTGGGGTTCCCCAATGAGCTCATCAATCACGAGCCATCATTGGGCTACGGAGAGGAGAGCCTGGCGGGCTGGATGTCTCTCTCTCCCTTTCCCCGTTGCATGTATACCAGCTACATCTTCCTCTCCTCCTACCGACGTACGTCGACGTGGAAGTCCGAACAGCGTGCAGCGGCGCAGATCTAAGCGTGGCGGTCTGAACAGCGTGTGGAGGCATGGACCTAAGCGTGGCGGTCGGAATGACGTGCGGCAGCACGGAACTACGCGTGGGGGTTGGAACGACTTGCGGCGGCACCGATCAAAGCACGACTGCTAGAACAGCATGCGGCGGTGAGGATCTAACTGTCTGAAATTTCTGTCTCTGTTTGTCTCACTTTCGTTCACATCCTCAGATCCGTTGCTGATGAAAGACAGTGATGGAAGCCATCATCTGCAACATCAGTGCGACATCGGTGGTGCTGACAGTGGCCATCGGAGAAAGACACCGATGGAAGCCATCATCTGCAACATCTATGGTTGTGGTGCCGACAGTGGTCATCGATGTGAAGACGTTTAGAGCCATCATCCTCAACATCTACGGCTGTGGTGCCGAAAGTGGTCATCGATGCGAAGAAGATTGAAGCCATCATCCGCAACATCTACGGATGTGGTACCGACAGTGGTCATCAATGCGAAGAAGATTGAAGCCATCATCCGCAACATCACGACGACGGCGCAAATCAAGCCCTCATGAATCGAAGCTATGGGAGGAAGGCCGCGACCATGACTAGCATGTCGAGGTGCACTTCAATGGTGAAGGCCGGATGGGAGCACTTTGCCCATACTTCTTGGAGTACACATACGGCGGGGATGGTGGCTAGCCTACCACTTCAAATTGGGACAAATTTAAGCCCAATCTGAACCAAAATTCCATGAATTAAAATATATGTATGATTTGAATAAATTTGACATGTATTTGAGCCGTGAGACCGGTGGATATGCTCTAAAGTTGATTCATAAGTAGTAGTACTTTCTTTGACAATCTCTGGTTGGCTTGTATAAATTTGATCAAAATATGTATGATTTGAATCAAAATTGATATGTATTTGAGCAATGAGGACGGTGGATATGCTCTAAAGCTGATTCATAAGTAGTATTCCTCCGACCCAGATTAGTTGATTTAGATTTGTCTAGATTCGATTGTATCTTGAGGAATTTGAGTCAACTAACTTGGATTGACAATCTCAACCACTAATTTGGAATGGGGAATGGATGTTGCCGCCAACGCTGCAACTCTACATGGTAGCCACGATGGCAGCGACAGAAAAGTCAAAACTGATAGGCCCTAACTTGACCCTCTAGGCATTTGGCACGCCAATTATGGGTAGCTAGATCCAATGTCAAGCAACTTGGGCCCCGCAATGCATTCTCTCGACAACTTTGGGACCGCTAGATCCAATGGCAAGCAACTCGAGTACCGCAATGCATTCTCTCAACCTCTTTGGGACCGCTAGATCCAATGGAAAGCAACTCGAGCACCACAATGCATTCTCTCGACAACTTTGGGACCGCAAAGTGACTAAATTAGCAGGAACTCAAAACCATCTATTGAATAACAATTCTACTCTCTAAATTAGCTATATATTCAACTTATCATTACATGCGCCACCCTTCACCACAACCGCATACTGTAACTGCTAGGACGCGGATGACAACTACTAAAACTACCCACATGAATCTACTATTCTCCCCCCTCTTCACTTGAAGTTCATATATTATATTTTCTACAACTTGATCAGATACAACAAGATCAACCTCAGGTGTCAAATTTTCTTTGCGAATAAGCTCTGAATTCTTCCTCGACAGTATGCTTTAGCTCGAATATCAACAGGTTTTTATGGGCCAATTCATCACCTAACTTGGCAACCATCTCCTCTAAATCCATCCTATGGCTAGACCACTAAGTTGATTCATCTTGGTATGCAATGTACCATGGATCATCGACCTGCATAGCACACTTTAACAATCCAAAAAAACAAAATTGGAATCAGTCCAATGGGCCATGTCAGCACTTCAAATTCAACGGTAGTACAAAGAGAAGGAGCTACCTGCACTTCCGACATGGTAGGAGAAGGAGAATGTGGCCACGACATGATCAATTTCCTACCCTCGCCGGTGTACCCGCTACGACCAGACATTGAGGACTAATTTGTACCTACAATATCGAGGAAATTATGGGAACCGAATCAATTAGGGTGGGCAGAGCATAAGTGGAGGTCTTAGCAAGCACTACTAGCAATTGCTGCGAATGTTCGTCGAGCTATGGCGGCAGAAAAATCCCGGTCGTCATGGGCGGTGGACCTGCCTGCGGTCGGTACTGCCTCAACATAAAATGCCTGCGGATGAAATAGGTGCCGGAGCTGTGGTTGAGGTGCAGCGTGGCAGTCCGTCTGATACCGCCCTAGGAAAGATCTGGCGACGCCCCGATGCACCGACGATGGCTGCTCTGTTCGCCGGTGGGATAGGAGCTGCTCGGGGCTGGGGGCTGGGAGCAGATGAGAGAGAGAGAGCCGACGTGTCATACACGACCCTACATGTAAATTATTTCATATTTGCCAATTTTGTATATCTGCCAAACTTTTTCTTTGAAATTTGCATATTTTCCACATGACCACCACATGTCAGTGACACACAAAATGGCAAATATACAAGTTCCAAAGTAAAACATGGCAAATATGCAAATCCCTCCTCTAGCCCCACATGACGGCCCCACCGGTCATTGGCTATGACGGCCCCCCAGAACGGCTCCACATAGCGTCCCCCTCGTTCATTGGCTTCGACAGCCCCACAGAACGACCTCATTTATCATTGGCTGCACCGGTCACACAATTAAAAAAACAGGGCCCACAAGTTAGCGAGAGACGGATGGCTGGTCCACCGTGTATCCTGGCTCCACCTGTCAGCATGTAATGGTCGAGGCGACATAACGTAATGCTCAACGCAGGACCCGCCCCAATGCGGTCCCACCTGTCAGCATGTAACGGTCAAGGCTTTGACCTGACGGGATCCCCCCCATCCAAGCGCATGTGAGGGTTTCAGAATGGAGGGAGGGGAAAAGTGAGGAAAAGCTAAGTGGCTGGGGAAAATTGAGTACAACTAACGAACCAGGGGCACGAAAATAGAAATCCCATGAAAATAATAATCTCTCAAGATTTTCTTAGCACAATATTATCACGTATTAAGTGTGATTTCAAAGAGTTCAAATGTGTATAAACTTCGTATATGCAAATTTATGCATTACATTTCACTCTATGAAAATGGGGGAGAAAATAATAATCTCTCGATATTTTGTTAGCACATCATTATCATGTATTAAGTGCGATTTAAAAGTGTTCAAAGGTTTATAATTTTCGGATATGCAAGTTTGTGCATTACATTCTACTCTATGAAAATGATAATCTGTCAAGATTTTCTTAGCACGACATTATCACGTGTTAAGTGCGATTTTAAAGAGTTCAAAGGTGTATAATTTTCGTATACGCAAGTTTATGCATTATATTTCACTCCATAGAAATGATAAATGAGCAGGATTTTATTAGCACAATATTATCATGTCCTAAATGCGATTTAAAAGAATTCAAAGGTGTATAATTTTTGTATATGCATTACATTTCACTATATGAAAATGAAGCTAGATAAAGGGCCGTCATCACCGGAGAAGAAGAAGAAAGGGGAGGCAACGACACGGGCGCAGGCGCGGGGCTGCTCGGGGTCCCATCTTGCAACACCAACCTGGGTAAGTTGTGGGTCCGGCGCTCATGTTGATAAGCTATGGGTCCGGTGCTTACGTGGATAAGCTGTGGGTCTGATGCTGATTTGGATAAGTTAAGAGAGGTGTTCACTACGAGAACCGATCGAACGCGGCCCCATTTGTCAGCATGTAACGGCAAGGGTACACTACGGGACCCGATAGAACGCGGCCCTCTCGTCAGCATGTAACGGTGAGGGTCCACTATGGGACCCGACTGAACGCGGCCCCATTTGTCAGCACGTAACGACAAGGTTGGCGGATGGCGAATTTCATACCATGTGAGAGTTCCGTACAAGAATATGGACAAAAGGGAGGACAAACTAAGCGGTTGGAGAAAACTGAGTACAACTAATGAATCAAGGGTACTAAAATAGAAATCCCTATGTTCTATTAATGTAAGGTTATTACATAGAAAATGGTAAAAGGTAGTGCTTCTTTTGCTATTAGAAAGTATCAGAAGAAAAGCTCTGGTCAGTCTAGGTTGTATTAATATATTTTCCGTATGACTGCTGAGTATTTTTCCTACCAGCAACCCACTCCATTTCATGGGCAGTTCCTAGCCATAGGACCTACTAATGTCAAAGAATTGAGTACGCAACCGACATGTAACCATCATACTAGAGATCTTGGCTATGGAATTAAAAACCACTTCCTTCTTTGTGTACCTTGGTCAATTAGTTAATACAATATATTTCTCTCTATTTATTTGTGGAATGTGTACAGTTTTTCACAGTCCATGCATTTGACCGTGATTCCCGTGGTCATGATTTGATGTAGTTTTTCTGCTGGCCTTAGCAGTTGCCTTAGGTTAATATGATGGTTCATGGTATCGAAGGACCAACATCGGGATTTCTTTTAGTCAGATTAAGAACGACGATCATTGATGTAAGTGGTACCAAATTTAAATCAATTTATCATTTAATTGCATGTGCAACTTTTTTATGGCATAAATCTGTTAGTAGTGATTATTATGCTACTTGACTAATTATTCTATCATTATATACTTTCTTGGTATGTTTTTTTGGGGTTCTTAAATTTCTCATTGATGGAGTTTGGTTTCATTAGGGCCAAGAGAGACAACCTTGGTCATGCATAGCTAGTCTCAAAGAGGTACCAATCTGCATCAACTCTTAGATCTGTTGTCCACACGTTCTTATTGGCATGACTGCGTGCAACCGGTATTAGGATAAAGTAACCACACCATTGTATCCACTGGATATCAGCTGAGGGTGATCGAAACCATTTTTTGCTTTCTAGTCAACTATAGCAAGTTGAGAAGCTCGTCTTACTTTCAAAATATTGCAATTGATATATCTTTCTTTATTCAATATGGTACACCACCATTTCTTCTTCGTCTTCTCCATAGTTATAATGGCATGTTCATATTTTTATTCAGCTTTACTGAAACTTGACATTAAATAGGAGTGCACACTTGACCACCATTTGATAAACAATGTAGATCTCTTGACTTTGAAGGTTTGCTTTAGTTGTTTAATTTGATGTTTTACCAATAAAGCAAAAGCACACACTCTTAGTAGCAATTCATATTTTTGTGGTAGCATTTTCTGTAGATAGCAGCTAGGTAGCACCCGATGCAGTTGTCCATCCCAGGCCTTCACGCGGAGTATATTTTTTAGACATAGAATTAAATCTCATGAATAAGAAGAGGAAATGTTGATATTTGTTCTTCTTAAAGTCTAGCATTTTTTTTGTTCCATTTTCCTCTGCAAAAGTATGCTACTACATAGGTCATCCATTCAGGTATATCTAGCCTATATTTTGCCTTTAAATGTAGAAACTGACCATCATCTTTTTTTAGCCTATATTCCACGATTTCTACCTTTGTGTTGCATGCTCCAAATCTAAATTGGTTATTCGATTTAGTAGATTAATTCATGTTGCTTGCTGATATTTTGATTTACCAGTAACTATTCTATACATAAGTTAGCTAATGCGGCGTACGAAAGCATCAAACTTGCGTGGCTGCAGAGGGAAAACCCGGTGACGGTCGTTGCATTCTACCCGTCAACTCACCGTCCTAGCCTTGCTTACGGCTGCCTACAACTGTCCGCCTATTCTATGAACAATTTAGAGTTTGCAAACAATGATGCAGCAACACAGGTTATCAGATATATAGAATAGACAATTTTAATTATGTATTATCACCTAAGATAACTCCCTGTATTGTTTAGTTTATATAAACAGTTATTCCTACTGAATTGTTAGTTTAGCCTACACGGCGTGGCTAGTTGCGTGTGGTATCTCTCATAGTACTGTAAAGGGACTGAAAAATGAGTACCTGTCTACATAGGTGTTGTGGACTTGTCCTCTACTTATCGCCCGTTACTAAGCCAACTCCTTACTTAAATTCGCTTTTGCAAAATGCCATATTAACTTATCTTCTTTGAAATCATATATTCATAGGTTGCTTGTGGGCTGGATGCTTTGTCTCCGGGCCATGTTTAAGTCATAGATTTACCTTATGTAACTTCAATTATTATTCATTCGTGATGGTCACCATCACTGAATTATAATCTCATTTTGAATCATCTATCTCATTTCAAATCGTCTATCAAATTTGAATCTTTATGTTATGGCAAACTATTTGGTAAATGTTTTGGCCACTAAACTTGCAAAATGGCTCAAAATCAATGGGATCGTGTACCAATGCGCACTACTAATCTAGTGTATTATAGAGGTGGTATCATGCACTAGTATCACATGAATGATACTAGTGTATGATACTCCCCACTATGACCAGCCTTATGGTCGCCGCTTGCGACCGCAAAGTGGCTTCAGGGATTCTTGCATTAAAATGCATTAATTTTTTTGGAACAATGGTGGTCAGCTATTGGAACAAAAGGACATAGAAAATCTCCCTTATTCAGTGTTGAAGTATGATCCAAATTAATTAAGGAGGCTAACTTCTGACGGGCGGAGTGGGGATCCTCGCCGGTTAAGCTTGGGACGAGGCATAGCGGAGTGTGAAATTAGCCCATACCATGCCCAATTGGGATGCCTAGGGGTTCGCATAGGGAAGGGGGTGAATCCCTCACGATACGGATTGTTGAAGACCTAAAATTTCACCGTTATATATACCTCTTATAAGCCGCCGGCTGGGATAAGTCGTATTTTAGGTAATATATGTTGTTGTGTAAACACTTTCTATATAGTAAATTTTCACTGGCTAGCGTCCATGGTTTTTCCCTTTCTTTGTTGGGGAGGTTTTCCACGTTAAATCATGTGTTCTCCTGTTGTGATTTTGTTTTCCATCTTCATTATTTGCATATCGCTTTTATAACAAGTGGTATTATAACCCCATGTTCTAATTAGGGTTTGCGACATGTCGTCATTGAAGCTCAATCTACAATAGTTGAACGACATCACAAGGTTCTCCCTCTGGCAAGTGAAGATGCCGTCGATTCTTGCCCAAACTTCTGATCTAGATGATGCGCTGAATGGATTCAGGAAGAAGGATGTGAAAGAGTGGCATGGCGAAGAAAAGAGGAAAGACGGTAAGGCTTTGTCTCTTATTCAACTTCATCTATCCATTAATATTTTGCCCAAAGTGTGGGCGGAGAAATCCACAATGGCAATTGAAACTAGAATCGATCTGCATGTGAAAGGATCTAACCTGTAAGATGCATATGAAGATAAAGTTGTTCTCACATAAAATGCAAGAAGGTGGATTGGTAATGAATCACTTATCTGTTTTTAGAGAGATTGTTTCTGACAGTCTATGGAAGTAAAATATGATGATGAGGATCTAGCTTTTCCAGTTTTATGGTCGCTGCCTAGTTACTATGCAATTTTCAATGATACAATATTGTTGAGCCATGATGAAATAACCCTTACCAAAGTGCAAGAGGCTCTCAAAAAGAAAATTATGGTGCAGGTAGAGGGGTCGTCATCCAAGGTTGAAACTCTGCAGGTTCATGACAGGACAGAGTAGAGGAATAATAACTATGACAACAAATATAATAGCAAGGATGAGAAAGGTCATTGAAAGTCTAGAGAAAATAACAAGTTCTGTAGATATTGTAAAAAACTAATCATGTTATTGATGATTGTTGGAAGAAATGGCTAATTTCTTTTTTACAATTGTTATATTAAGTTAGCGATGCATCACTATAATCTTTGAACAATTTCCATTTTGAAACGACAAAAAGACATAAAATTATCCACTTTTCAGGTTTATTGGTCGATCGACATAAAACTTATCTTCTTGACTTTCTTTGCAAGTTCAAAAAATTTCGATGTACGTTGCATAGTTCCAGTACACACTGCTTGTGTGATTAAAATGGATATTTTTCAATATATCCATGCATCTATGCACAATGATATGATGTCATACAATTTTTTGATTTTCTGGTTTGTTATTTCAAGTTTAAATATTTTCACACATTTTTTGTTTTGTAAATCCATATATGCACCATAATAATCTGATGTCATGCTTTTTTTAGGGTCTCAGCACTGGCGACACTACTAGAAAAAGGCTTATTTGTGGCACATGAGTTTTGGCATTATGTGGCGCATAAGGGATGCGTCACTGTTACCTCGCCACTAAATTGTAATTCTGTGACGCATATTGATATGCGACACATAATTCTCATATTTCTATGGCGCATTTTTCTCTATGCGCACAGAATTCTGTTTAGTGGCGCATTCTTCTGCATGTGCCACAGAAACTATGTGCACCATAGAAAATCAAATATATGCGCCACAGATTATGTTACAGGTATTCGAAATAAAGTGTAGTCCTGGTACAAAATCAGGTATATTACATGATTTCTACAGATCAGTAGAAACAATACATTTCACATAGTATATGAAAACCGATATAATACAAACACAAGTATAATATCATCACATTACTTAGAGACCGATCGAGATATATATATATAGTGTCAAGTGTCAAATTATTACACAAATGCCGAATACAAAGTTCATCATCTCACATTGCAAATGAAGTGGTCACCGCCTACACTAGGATCAAATAGAATACATCTGTGATGATGGTGAGCAAGAGCAGCAGCATGACCAATATCTTCATCTGGTTCTTTTTCCACAGGTGGTTTCTCTACTTGGCTACCACCTCCTCTCTAGTCACATATCCTTTATAGCTGTTGTTGCTGAACTTGTTCACTTGTTTCTGACAGTTCTCTCACTCATCGTAGACTCCTGGAACCTAACCCTTCTACACCACGTACCACTTTGTCATCTCTATAGACAAGACATATTATTAAATCATGAAACAGAAAGAATTTAAGGGTTCACATGCATATATATTCACAAAAATTAAAGCAAAGGGTTCATAAACCTAAAATATAGCATTGATCACAATCATAGAAGTAAGTTTAATGACAACGACCACAATATAGTTAAGTCAAACAACAACGACCGTTTCGAGCTAGGCAAGTTAAGTTTACAAAATCAGTATATAAAGTTTATGACACACACTACATGCGTCCATCAGTATATACACACACTCGATCATTATAGGCACACATCGATCATGAAGAATTCTTTTCGCTCGGCTTTTGGAACGGTTTATATCCCTCTTTTGTCAACCACGTCCTGATGTCACCCTACTTATGGAGGCATTCTTCGATCTTCCTCTTAGTCAACCCTATGGCTTGTTGTAGCCTCCCTTGTGTTGAAATCTTTAATGATGATTCTTGACAACTTCATCTGGATGCGATGGAAGTCTTCTATAAGATCATCATCGTCGATTTCTGCCAATTTTTGTCCCATCCTCGGAGACTAGATGGCAGTGATAGGTTCTAGCAATCCCGGATAAACCCTTTAAGGTGATGGAGGACGTAGAAGGCCTCCTAGGTGATACCAGTAGCCGGCTGCTTGACACAGGGGAACTCGAGCACGTGCTTGAACACATGTTTGCCATCCCTAGCAAAAATTCCCCTTATTGGCGAAGGGGCATCCCTTTTTGGCATAGCCCTCGAGAGCCTCATCAAGAACACCCCTTATTTTGGTGTAGTATATCTTCTTCATCAAACTCCTCTAGTTGAAATACGTGACAAGCGAATACCTCGGGGAAATGACGATGAGTGTGCTGTATTTGTCTCTGTGCAACACAATTGGAATGAATGTTGGAAAAAGAGCAAAGGAAGAAATCTATAAGAAAGGCATAAAAGTTACGATGGCAAGTGGGCGTGTACTTACTCGGGAAAGAAAGGCAAAAGAAGTGTGTCCTTCCTCTTGTTGTACACCATGAACTTCTGGAGGTATGCTGTCGCCATGGTCCGTGTCTTTGATCCTTCCACCAACGGGCTATCACGCATGTAGTAGGGATCCACTATCGTGACATACGAGGTTTTCTCTCTCTTGATCTTCATCGCCAGATTGAGCGCGTATAGGCGAACAAAGTTATAGTCCAGCCGTTTTGAGAGAAACAGCTTGAAGACATCCTCGTACGTTATGAAGAGTACATCTGTGGGGGCTTCATGCACGAAGTCCACGTCTAGTGGCACCTTGGCCATGAAAACTGAGTAATTTGGATCTTTGTCTCTAAGAAGGAGGCCCTCTAGTGTCTTGATATCATGATGCAAAGTTACCATGAGCCCACGCGCGACGCAGAGCAGCTCCGGAGTCAAATATCGGTTCACCAGCTACATGCACTCGGGGCAATCCATGCTGGCTACTTGTACGATGTCGTCCTGAGCCCGGATCCTCTTTGGAGGAGGCTGGCTCGCAGCCTTATTCTTACTTCTCTTCCTGGGCTTCGTCTTCACAGTAGGGTCCTCCACTTGGGATGCTAACTATTCACTGGCCGCCTTTAGAGTGTGTTAGGGCTGAAAACGAATCTCGGTTTGTCTAGTGGATCGGTGTCAGGAGGCGTCTCTTGAAAAAACCATGGAAGACCAGGCGCTTCGTGCATGTACTAGGACGACCACCTTGATTGTCGCGAGTGGTGAAGGGTTCTTCATCCACACAAGGCATATACAATTCATCATCATCTTTGTGGTTGCCATCATGTGGTGGTGGTGGAAGGGGCGATGGCCATCATGCTCCTCTTGCTCCTCCTCACTACAACACAGCTGGGCTTTGATGGGTCGGTAATAAAAAAGCATTAGCCAACTTGGCTAGCGAGTACCCATTTCTCACTTTTTTAGGAGGCGTTCTTCACCGATTTGACATCGGGTATAACCATGATGGTGACATAACAGCCTTCTTTTTCGATGTTCTTGGCCCATCTAACACGAAACATCAGTATCGTCTCTCAACAGTAGTCGAGCCCCATATCTCCTCGATCCTTCCATCGAATATTTCCTTGACAGTAGTCTCCTCATCGGTGAAGGATAGCATAATTACTTCTATGTTTTGATATTCTCTATTCTTGTCCTTTTCCTCGGTGTAGAATCTGTAACCGTTGATATCGTATGCCTGATAGGTCCTTAGGTTGTGCGCGGGGCCCTGTGATAAGGAGAATATGAGTTTTTGATTTTCCGTAGAAGGCATATGTGGGGGATTGTCTAGTAGCCTTTTCTTGAACCAACCCGTGAAACTAGAGTTGTCCTCTCTGGTTACGTCTCCCTTCTTTCTCAGTCAGCCCAGATCCACGTACTCCTGTTCGATTAAGCTTTTGTTCTCTTGCACCCAAGGGCCGACCAATTCAATGTGTTGTAGAGCGACTAGGTGTTCCCTGTCACAGTTGGTGCATTGACCATAAATGCCGACATGCTGTAAGTGGTACCCCTTGTGGTGACCATATCAGGCGAGCCTGCTGAGGTGCTTCCTGGTGGGCATACCAACATCCTCGTTCTCGGTGGTTAAATAATTCTACAAGAAGGAGATGAACTCATAGATCAGAAAGCCCTTGGCTATCCTTCCATCTGGACGGGACCTGTTGCGAACACATCCTTTGATGACACTGTTGAGCCTTTCAAACGACATCATGTTGTGCAGGAATGTCGGCCCGAGCTGGATGATGTCATCCACGACATGGACAAGCAGATGAACCATGATGTCGAAGAATGCGGGCGGGAAGTAAATCTCGAGCTTGCATAGTATCACCAAGATATCTTCCTATAGCCTGTCGAGCTGCTTCACACTGATAGACTTCCTATATATGACATCAAAAAAGTTGCAGAGACCAAACAACACACAGACATGCTCGTCCATTATCCCTCAGATTGCAACAGGAAGTATCTGCATCATCAACACGTGATAGTCATGAGACTTCATACCGCTGAACCTCTTCTTCTCTACGTCCAGATATGCACTTATCTTCCCCGAGTAACTGCGAGGAACTTTGAATCCTAGGAGGCACCTAAAAAACTGCTCAAGCTCCTCCTGACTCAGAGTGAAGCAGGCAGCGCGAAGCACCACCTCATTCTTCCTAACCCTTTTGCGGTGACCTTGAGTCCCTTCCGTCTGATCATCATCATCACTATCAGGATACTGAAGATCTTTCTTGATGACAAGCAATTCTAGGTCGTTTCTTGCTTTCTGCCCATCCTTGGTCTTCTCCGGCATGTTGAGCAGAGTGCCAAGCAGACTCTACGTAATGTTCTTCGTGATGTGCATTACATCGAGGCTATGGGGCATGTGGAGTACCTTCCAGTACGACAGGTCCCAGAAAACAGACATCGATTTCCATAAACCCAACAGTAGCTTTGTCCTTGATCGCTTCTTTCCCGACGCAGGGCACTCTTCCTAATTATTTAAAAGCTCCTTGATTTCTTTGCTGCTCCTCGGGCGTGGGGCTCTTTCGATCTCATCTTTACCATTGAACATGTCACTGTGTTTTATGCACGGGTGATCCATGCGAAGCAACTTCCGAGTCACTTGGAACATGGTTTTCGAAGACCTAGGATTCTTTGGTAGCTGGAGATGCGAGGTCTCATCCATGCACTTGACACATGCATTGTGTCCATGGTTCACCTGGGCTAATATATATGCGTAACCAGGATAGTCTTACAGCGTCATGAGAAACGTGTCTCTTAGAGGAAAATATTCTCTAGTGTAGGCGTCCCACGTATGGGCTAGCATCTCCCACAACATGGCTAACTCATCTTTCAACATCCCGAGATACAGATGCATATCGATACCTGGTTGTTTCAGGCCCTGAATAAGAATACTCATGTGTACGTACCTTTGCTTCGTGCATAGCCATGGGGGAGGTTGTATGACCATACGAACACGGGCCAAGTGCTATGCGTCCTACTCTGGTTGCCAAAAGTATTGAGTCCATCAGTGCTTATACCCAGCCTGACGTTCCTTGTATCACCCCTGAACTCTTCAATATTGATTTCCAATGCATTCCACTAGCTAGCATCTGAAGGATGTGTCAGGATCTTGCCCTTCTCCGGATCATCTTTGCGTTTCTCCCTTTTCGCGTGCCATTGCATGAGCTTTTCTTCCTTAGGATCTAAGAAATATCGCTACAGACGGGGAGTGATAGGAAAGTACCATACCACTTTTCGAGAAACATTCTTGTTCCCTCTCTTGTACCGTCCTTGGCCGCACACCAGACATGTGGTTCTCTCCGCATACTCATTCCGATAAAGTGCGCAATTATTGATGCAGGCGTGGTATTTAACATGCAGTAGGTCGAGAGGCACACGATTTTCTTGGCCTCCTCGATGCTTGGTGGCAATGTTTCCCCTTAGGAAGACGATCGTGCCAGAATTCCATGTTAGCTTTGACGCTAACATTGGTCCATTTGTGTTCTGCCTTCATCTCTAGAGCCTTGAGCATTACACTCAAGCTTGTATCATCACGCCGACACCAAGGATACAATGGAGTCATCCTGTCTATCTCCATTTGCACCAGCTTGGCTTTCTCTCTGGTTGCATCTTTGGTGTTGCTCGTCTCCTTGAGGAGTCATTCTTGAACATGAGGGTCCTACAAGGCCAAAGTTAGCAGCGTCTGGGTGTTTGATAGTTGTGAGATTTTGACATATTTTTGATGGTTTTTATTGATGGGTTTCCTCTGGATTTGATCGTTTTCTAGCTTTACCTAAAGCTAATACTTCAGTAGCAAAGAAAACTTTGTTTTTAATGTGTGTTTCAGGTCCTGAACATCAACATAAGGTTTTAACAAGGGAAACACAATATTCAGGCGAAAACAAACAAGTCTCTTTTTGGAAGCAATCAAGGAAGACTAATAGACGCTTTAACGAGCAACTATATGGCGGGAACATTTTTCCGGCCATATAGTTCCCGCCGTATAGCTATCGCCGCCTCCGTCTTGTCAAAAGGGACAACTTCTATGAAGAGGCCAGACACGAAATCATAACACAGCAGCCGCCATCCCATCCAGAAATGAGAAAGGAGAGATCCAAAGAAGAAGGGGAAGACGTTCTTCATCTTGCTCCACGATATTTGATCTCCTAGCCATCACACCCTCATAGCCATTACTTGTACTTAAGAGAGAGAGAGGGAGAGAGAGAGAGAGATCTTCACCTTGCAATACTAGGGTTTGAGATTGTTTTTCCTATCTTGGATTGTGTTGGATTAATTTTCTATCCTTATTGTGGATCTCCACGGTAAAATCGAGAAGAACTCCCTTTATTTATCGATGATGCTTTCTTCTCTCATGTGTGAGTAAGTTCCTTGGGCGTGGGAGATGTAAGGGATTGGTGAGATGTGATGTGCCTCCATATATTTTCCATTAGTTTGTGATTGATTTTAATTACTATATTATGTGTGCTTGACTATCTATGGGATGCCTAATGCTTGTTGTCCAATTAAGCGCCCAGACAACATGATGCTTTGTTCTACATAGATAGGATCTTGTTCGCTAGTAGACCAGCGACCCCCGAGTGACACGGGGATATCAATGGAAAACTAGTAGACTCGAGGATAACGAGGAACCACCGTGCTTATTGCATTAGTCCGATCCAAAGAGCTTAATTTCTAAGGAACCTGAAGGGTCTTAATCGTCTAGTGTCTGACCATGGTTTTGGTAACAGACTAGTAGGATTATTGAAGTTGGGATG
The DNA here is from genome assembly GCA_916181665.1 of Avena sativa. NCBI lineage: Eukaryota > Viridiplantae > Streptophyta > Magnoliopsida > Poales > Poaceae > Avena > Avena sativa. The sequence continues at coordinate 162,327,099 of OV702290.1, forward strand.
AAATCTACCAAGAGGAGTTCTGGCTAATTATGGGTTGCTCGGCTACACATATACTTATAAGATTACAATTGTTACACTTATCGCTCGTCCACCTGGCACAGTCACTATCACCATGAACTGTATCTCCCCGCGGCTTCTTTGTCATCTACAGAAAACAACAAACAATCAAATCGTTGTTTACTTTTATGCTTTTTATTTCTGATGTTTACATTTTAGTTTTATTTAAATACATCCAGTTTAATCCAAATTCCATTCTCATTTCCACACTTGCAGTTAATTCACTCGAAGACCTGTGACAACTTTGGGTGTGACAGAGACTTCATTCATAAACACTTACCTTTGGGCTCCCTGTGGGATCAATATCTATACTTCGAAACTAGCTATAAACGATATGTGCACTTGCTGACATCAAGCTATTTTCTGACGCCGTTGCCGAGGAGCTAATCATTAAGTGTTTGTCTCTTGACATTTGAGGTGTTACTACTACAAAATGGTCTCCCTAGGAGACAAAGGGTCTACACGCTCTGGTAGGACCTATTTACCAGATTATTTTGAGCGCGTTCCTATTCAAAGGCGCGAAAAAATTATTGAAAAACTTTTGAGATCAGACAAAGTTCAAGTTGAGAACCTGAGTGATTGTATGGAAATCATGTCCATTTACAGGACAACTCCCAAGAAACCCGAGAAAACTCTTATGGAATACAATGCTCCAAACGCTGCTTTCCTTAAACAACCAATAGAATTTCCTAATCCTGGAGTTAGAGAATATCGATTTGATGGTGGAATTATTAAAAATTTGCAGGAAAAAGCTTTAAGTGGAAGGGAAGATGAAGACCTATGAAGACATATTAGAGAGTTCGACGATTTGATGACAACACTTGGACCAAAAGGTTTGCCAAGGGATTTCTCTCGTCTAAATTTTTTTCGTTGGTCTCTTAAAGGTAAAGCTCTAGACTGGTTATATTCTATCCCTCGTCATTACATTAAATGTTGGGAAAACTGTATTGTCAAATTCATAAACAGGTTTAATCCTTTTAAAAATCTAACTGAAACTAGAAAGAATATAGGCAACTTTAGTCAGAACGTGGGAGAAAACTACCCAAAAGCCTGAGATAGATTCTTTGGAATGAGCAATAGAATTCCTAATCATGGCTATTCTGAATCAACTATTTTCCATTTATTTTACCATGGTCTTAATTCTCAAAGCAGGGAGTTGCTCGACTTATCAGTAGGAGGATCGATTAATACTTTAATTGTTAAACCATGTTTGGAATTAATGTCTACTAGGGCTAAGAATGATTCTATATATAATCCTGATTTCGACACTAAGCTAGAAAAAAGGATGCTTCGTATAAATCCTAATCTTATGCCTGAAGTACGCAAAACAATGAAATAAAAAGGTATACTTTCTGAACTTATTAAGGAGAACAAGGTAGACTTGTTACAAGTTTTTACTGAAGAAGATGAAACTAGAAAAGTTTTTCAAGAATTGAAACATCGACAATCAAAATCTCATAATAACTTGCATAAGCATTTTCAAAAACATAAAAATATCTTGGCAGAACTCACGGAAAATTATAATGACATTGGCCAAGAAATAAAATCATTTCACAAGTATCTTAGTATGATTGAAACCCAATGTGAACAAATAGCATCTGGTTATCAAATTTTTCTTCAAGATGATATAGATATTACTGTTTCTACTAATGTTGTTACAAGAAGAGGTACAGTTGTTACAGGACCATTAGGACCACCAGAATATGAAGTTGAAAAAGATCGAAAGGAGAAAGCCTTGCTCAAAGTGAGCCAAGAAGATGATACACTGGTGGATCCTCAGGATGAAACTGCTCAAGAAACACAATATCAAACCAAGGAGGACCAAAATGATGCACATGATGACTGTTATGACTCTGATGCAAAGACGGTTGATCCTAGAGAAGAAAAAGAGACAAGCAATGAAGATAAAGTTGTTGTAGTAGAAAAGAAGAAAAGCGATAAGCAACAACAAAAGAAAGCAACAAAAGAGTCTGACCCCCCCTACAAAAGGTAAAAGACAAGAATAAGAAAGGTGAGCAAAAGCTTCCTTATCCAGATCGAAAAAAGAAAGCACCAGATCAGGTAATCTATGATTATTTCAAAAAGGCACTTGCTGGTGATCTTCGTCTAGAAATTCCATTTGCGGATGCAATAAAAGTTCCCACCTATATTAAATTCCTCTATGATATTCTTAGTAGAAAGAAAGAAATAACTGAAACCTCTGCCATGGTGACTAGTTATCCCGCTAATGGGAAGCTATTGTCTAAATCAGGAGATCCCGGAATACCAACTATTTCATGTTTAATTGGCAAAACTGATATTCACAATGCCTTGTGTGATTTAGGTGCAGGAGTTAGTGTAATGCCATATTCTCTCTTTAAAAGATTAGGATTAGGGGAGTATTCCCCTATTACTAGCACTTTACAGATGGCTGACAAGTCCACTAAACAACCCATTGGTATGATTGAGGATGTTCTACTTAGAATAGATGAGTATGTTATTCCCACTAATTTTATTATTCTTGAGATGCCAGAGGATGAAAAATTATCCATAATACTTGGAAGACCTTTCCTTAGTACTGCAGGAGCATGACTTGATTGTGCTGAGGGAAAAATAATCTTCAATGTCTATGATGCTGAAATCATCCGGTATTTTCCAAACAAGCTAGAAGCAGGAGAAAGATATATTCCACCGGCAAAACGAGTTCATGTGGTAAGTGCCTTTGATAAGGGGCAATCCAATGTAAGCATTCGAGAATGGAGAAAGGGTTGAGTTATTCAACCATTCTTAATAAAATACTCAATGAGAGTCAACCCATCACATCAATAAAATAAAATAAAGAATAAAGTGTTCATCGCATTCCTACAACTTTTTCACAGACATTCTTGTGGAAGCACGCCCGTGAAGATGGAGCTATCAAAAAGTAGTAGAAACATCGATTGAACAAGTGTAGAATAAGTATAAAAATAAAAGTTTGAGTTTTATCTACAAAGACTAGCTGCATCATTTAGTTTAGACTAAAAAAGTAAATCTCCAGTTGCGGAGAATAAATTAGGTTGTACTAAAATTCTGCTCTTTATATGCTAATGTTGGTCGAGAGTTTTTACTATCATTTTTCTGTCAAAAACAAGGTGCTTCGCTAAGTTTCAAGATAATATGGTATTCTCGAAGAAATAGAATTTTTTTGATGGTTACTGAAGGTTTATCGACCAACTATACGGCGGGAATAAAAATTTCGGACGTATAGTTTGGTCGTATAGATATCTTTGCTATCAACAAATTTTCTTTCGAAGGTACAGAGGTTTTAACGACCAACTATACGGCAGGAATAAAAATTCTGGCCGTATAAATATCGATGCCTTCGTCGAATTTTTTTTCAAATGTACTGATGGTTTAACGACCAACTATACGGCGAGAATAAAAATTTCGGCTGTATAGTTCTGGTTATATAGATATCGATGCCTGTTTTAGAAAATTTATCTCGAGGATACAGAAGGTTTGACGACCACCTATACGGCAGGATCATTATGATCTGGCCGTATAGTTGCATCAGTATAGCTGTTTTCTAGCATAAAGAAACCCTTGTTGGCAGTGTCGCCACAACTATACAACGGGAATTACATATCTCGCCCATATAGTTGCGGCCGTATAGTTCGGCGCGACCTCATAATCGCGCCGGGGCGCCTAGGTTTCTTCTCTCTCCTCACTTTTTCTCTCATATTCTCTCTCCAAACCTCTCAAAACTCACCTAGAACTCTTGATTCTTCGCGGATTTTGTTTGTTTGAGTGGGGGAATCAACATATCGGTATGTTTTTCTCCCTATCCATGCTTTATTTTCATAATTCCATGATTGAAACTCTCACATTGATTTAGTGGATGAACTCAAGCTTGTTTTGTTTTTCCTATTAATTACTCACGTTAGGATTGAATTTTTCTACGTAGAATCATTCGTATATCATATACAAACTATTTTCCTAAGGTATTATGGTGAAATTTTCATTGCATCAAGATGAACAAAATTGGTAATACTTTTTGCAAGAGCAAGCGCCAACGTGGCGAGAGTTCGGGGCACCGGGCCGAGCTCAACCCCAAGTTGGCCATAGTTTCATCAAGGAGGATGTTACCCACACGTTGGGCCGATGATAGCTTTCTCACCGTGGCAGGGTTGAGGGTGGACTTCGACCTCATGTGTGCAAACTCAAGGCTAGCACTACTTGCCTATGCAAGCCATAATACCTACGTCGAGCTCACCTATGAGTTCCTTGCCTCCTTCTATGATGACCATAGGGAGAAAGGTAATGCGTGCATAGAAAGCTTCACCATGAACCGGCAGCATTATGAAATAACTTTCTAACAATTTTTTGATGCTTTTGGTCTCCCTCACAATGGGGAGCCAACTGTTACAAACTTGTATAGCCTCTCAAGTAGAGAAACTTGAGAGGTTATTTCTGTTAATGGTGGCAGGAAATTCTACCAGAAGAAGATCTCCACCATTCAGAACCCAACAATTCGCTACTACACCCTGCTCCTCGCCAATACACTTCTAGGAAGAGGAGATACTGACTCCATGGCCAATTTGGACATGTCCATGATCACCAAGGCACTCTTCCCCAATGCACTGCAAAGCCCCAATCCTGCAGCTCTACTCATCCAGTACTTTCGTCACCAAAGCAACAAGACGAAAGGTTACATTCGCATTGGTGGATTGGTAACCCATCTTGCCCATGCATTAAATATTACATTACCTGTTATGCAACCTGTTGACAGCTCCAAACTTATGGACATCAAGTATTTAACCTGTATCTCCCCGTCCCTTCTTTGTCATCTACAGAAAACAACAAACAATCAAATCATTCTTTACTTTTATGCTTTTTATTTCTGAAGTTTACATTTTAGTTTTATTTAAATACATCATGTTTAATACAAATTCCATTCTCATTTCCACACTTGCAGTAAATTAACTCAAAGACCTATGACAACTTTGGGTGTGACAGAGACTTCATTCATAAACACTTACCTTTGGTATCCCTGTGGGATCGATATCTATACTTCAAAACTAGCTACAAATGATCTCTGCACTTGCAGACATCAGTGTTCACGTCTTCTCCTTCTTCATGATGATCATGCCCGTCGGAATCTCCTTCATGATGATCATGCCCGCCAGCATCTCCTTCTTCATGATGATCATGTCCGCTGGCATCTCCTTCATCATGATGACCATGCCCGGGAGACTCTTCATCGTCCCGCACACCCTCGTCTTCATGACCACAATTTTCTGCCAGTGCCTCATTGAAGTCGCACATGAAACCACGCCTCAGTAGGTGACCCTCCAATTGTCCAGAATCAGGGTCGATCTAGCACTGTAATTTGCATGTTCGAAATGGACATCTTATCTGGGTCTTGTTGTTCTGAATCATGTCCGCCTTCGCGTCTTTCTTGTACCTAGTAACTCGACCTTCGCTCATCATGAAGACTGTGGTTGCCTGCGCAGTATACACATACAGAGAAAAAAAGAGTATGTTAGAACCACACCATATGCACAGACACATGCATGGTCACTAGAAAAATTCGGCATGACCTTTTCTAAAAGTAGGACATATGGGTAGTGCAAAAATTTGTCGAAATAGAAATGAATCAATATTTCGGTGAAAATCTATGCACCACACCGGGGAAATCAACAACAAAAAACTTATTCCCATGCAAACATTCATGCGCCACACAAGCTTCATGTATAAACATTGTCTCGCCATCGCACACCGCCCACGCGACAAGCTTCACCTACAAAACATGCATATTCATGACCAACTACTCACCTAGTAGATTCAATAACGAGATGAGACCACGATGAGAGAGTATGGACAAATATATCTATAAGTTGGAGTGGAAAATAGTGGACAAAGAGAGATACGGAGGAGAAAAGTAAGTGTGGTTTAATAGATCTACAAGTTGGAGAGGCTTCCCCTTACCAATCTCTCAACTAAAGTACTAAAGTAAGTTTAAGTACAAAAAATGGAGAAAAGTATGGGAAAAATGGGGTGGGAGGAGGAGGAAGACGAGCTGGGTGGAGGAGGGGAGAAGGATGGAATGAGTGGTGGTAGGTAGAGAGGTGCAAGATGCCACCTTTTTATATAGATCTGAAAGCCTTATTCTGTGGGGGCATATTGCACATATGCACCACATAAGTTCATCTTTTTTTGACGCATACAACAATATGCGAGAATAAGGGGCAACACTTTCGCGGTAGGATCCGCATCCAATTTCTGTGGCGCATAAATCAGTATGCGCCATAGAAAACAAACATTTCTGTGGCGCATACCAATATATGCGCCATACAAAGTTGGTCACCCAAATTCTATGGTGGGGCCCTCTTTATTTTTGGTGGCGCATGGGTGTTTGTATGCGCCACAGAATGATGAAATTTCGGCGGCGTATTATGCTGGCGTGCGCCACTGGAATTATTCGATGGCGCATGGTTTGAAATATGCGCCACAAAATAGCCGTCTACCTATAGCTATTTTTCTAGTAGTGCGATCTAGTTCATAGGTACTTCTTTTATTATGTCTCCAAATTACTGTTCTGAAGGATAGCTTCATGACTGTAATAGTACATGTGAAGCATGCTACTTGTTCAGCTGTACACGCTGAATATTATCATTATAAGCTAGATGTATCTCTTGTTATTCATATTTCCTTATTCATGTAACTAGTCTTCTCATTGTTTACATGTTGAGGCGGTAGCCAATTAATTATCTCTACCATAATCTTGTTCTGTTTTTCTTTCAACAGTGATGTCATGGGAATATACGGAATATTAGGATATCAACCACACAAACTTGACGATTCTAGCTATATTTTGCTTGCAATAGTGAACCTGTGAGAAGATGAGGATTCTTATTCTATGATATTATTATGCAGACCTATGAACATGATGAGCTGCAATCATTTGAAAAGTAATATTTTGATCTTCACGTGATGGTTAGACTTTCTTTGTTAGTTGCTACAAACGGGGACCTATGGATGTATTTATGTATCTGTATACATATGAAACATCTATTGATGTAGATATCTGATCCTAGATTGTACATAAATGGCAAATACGTGTATTTATTTTTCTAATTCCAAAAACTTAACCAATGATGATCCCATAAATTATATTCGTCGGTGCTTCAAACAATAGAGTGATGGACATAAATCGCATGGCTCATCACCATTAGAACTATTAGAGACTAATAGGGAAAAACAGAACACGTCAGGACTATTCACTATTCTACTAACGAGAACCTGACATAATATCTGTTAGTCAGCGGTGAATGTGCAATGACAAGCAACCCATGACTAGGAACTATTTGCTTCAAAAAAAAGGACGTCACAAAAACATTACAAATGTCAAAAACCACTACAAATGACGGCCTGCAAACACGTCACCGATAACAGTCATGATAGTCACATGTAGTTTATAATCATCACTTACTAGAGCACCTTCGACGTACATAGATTATGTGCGCGCAACTACAATATCTCTAAGTAGTCGCGTCTAGTCGGCTGGAGTACCTGTGTCGACGAGCGTCAGGCCTAGCAGTTCGGACGACGAGTCCTTCTGATGTGAGCGGTAAGATGTTACTAGTGATACTTATAATGCTGAAGAACACCTCTATCGTCAGTGTAGTTGATTCCTCACCCATCACTGCTAATCGTTTTCGCACTAATGTTTCTCAAAAAATATTTACTTCCTTGCCCCATTTACATCAACGAATTCCTGTCTTGCAGTGAACACTTGAATGTTTCTCAAACGACCTTTAGAGAGAGAAATGTCTGGATTATGTGGGATCAACGGACAACATACATCATAACACGTACAATATGAGAACATTCATCATGAGAACCAATCGCATACATATACATTTTTTGTTTTGAAGAATATACCCTCACAAGTCACAAGAACCAAAATACACAGCAAACATAAGCTTACATAAACAAGACACACCATACACTTACGTTTATCTCTTTATTCTTCTCCAAGACCCCATCACCAAAGAAGCAAACACACATAATTCACCCGCCAGCTGGAATCACTGTAATATTTATCTTCCTTGTTGAACTAGGCGTACTCGGCGGAGTTAGCAATGAGGTAGGCCTCAACTGCCTTTAACATGCCGATGTACCCCCCCGATAAGCTCTGTCTGGTCTTCCGGCGCCAGCGCTCCGCTGCCATCAAGCCTCTCGTACTCAACCCTGAACTTGGCAACACAGGCCCCCTCCCCAACCTCCTCGACCTTCACCTCGGTCACTTGTGACTTGAGCTGGCCGTTCACCTTGCCGCCCTCTAGAATCTCATTCCTTAGCACCCGCGCCGCGTGGTCACGCACCAGCACACGGCTCGTCAGAAGCTTCCGCCTGCCGCCGTGCTGAGCGTCGGAGTGGTGACGCTGCCAGGACCGCCGTCGTCCTTCTCCTCCACGGTGTCGATGATCGCTGCGCAAGCCTTTTGCAGGGCATCGCCAGAGCAGGCCACCTTCCACATCCGGTCTGCGGACACCGCCATGGTGCACTCCTCGGTGATCAAACCAGCCACCATCTTTTTTTGCGGGTAGGGAACACAAGTGGATGCTGGCAAAGTGGCAAGTTCTTTCAGGCTTTAGATTGTTGATGAGTGTGTGTGTGATTGAAAGGATTGCCCTCGTACGATCAATTTATAGGTGCAAAGGAATTCAGAAGAAGCCAAGGGATTGTGTAGCGCATGTCAGGAACCATTTTTTTCTTAATCTGGCCGTCCTCTAAGACTAGTAACTCTAAGTTGAACCCCTCTTGATAAGTACTTTCATGTCTGCTATGCCCCGTCCAGACTTATTCGTGGCTGACATATTCAATTTTAGATAGCATTGTTTATCTTCATTGCTTCATATGCAATGTGTAGTCTGGCTGCTTTTCGTTGGGGTCTTCATTAGCATGTATTTTATCCAAAGTTTGCATACGCAGCTCGGCAGATAAGTATACGTTGACCATTCCACCATTATCTTATAAATACCTTTTAGTTTTTACATAGTACCTAGTACGAAACTTCGATAGTTTCTGCTTTACAAACACGCACACAAATGAAATGCTTGATAGTATTATGAAAATCCCATAAAGTGATATTATCCGTGTTTGGAAAAATATCAGAATGACCCGCGAGACGAAAAAATATCTTTGCAACAAAAATATCAGAATGACCCGTGAGACGAAGATATCAGAATGATCCGTGTTTGGAAAAATACCTGTTTTGAACTATTTGTATTGGAATCGAGCACATTTGAAACATATTTATTGAACTAAAGTGTTGTGTGCAATATTGTTAATCAATTTCCTACTTATATTAATCATTTCATTTGGAAAAAAAATTCCTCACAAAGTCTAGTGCAATTTTTCTTTGAAATGTGCTCACCCTCTAGTTTTTTCTGCGTCCACCACTGACTGGCACTCGTAGCTAGTTCTCTCCCTTGCGGCGGCAGAGGGACCCATCTCCAAAGTTGTTTGTTCATCAAGCAATGTTGTTAGAGTTTTCGGTTGTGCTCTCTTAGTGCTTGGAGAATCCCGGATATGCTTATGTCCTTTGGCATATGGACCTGGCTTCCCTCTCTGACATCGGTGGATTTAACGCGGTTTTTTCATGAATAAACTATGCCTTGTATGGTTTTTGCCTAGTTGTGCTCGACTCGGCTAGTTGAAGATCCCATTGTTTTGCAGTCTTTAGTTACTTCTTTCCTTTTCCATGTTATTAGCATATAAGAGACACATATATAAAAACGTATAAAATTGTGAAACTTTTTCGCACAAACAAATACTTTTCATTTTTAAGTAACACTGAGTACTGCATATGATTAGTGTTGAAGTATGATCCAAATTTTATTAAGGAGGCTAACTTCTAACGAAGCGGAGCGAGGCCTGTCGCTTGTGGGGGGTGCGGGGGCGACAACCCCCCTTGGTACGGATCGTCGATGACCTAGGTTACCACCGCAATATATACCTCTTGTAAGCCACCGGCTAGGATAAGTTGCATCTGTGGAATCTCCAGTGTTGTGTAAACACTCCCCGTTATAGTGAAGATTTGCTGGCTGGCGCCCGTGGTTTTTCTCTCTCTTTGTTGGAGAGGGTTTTCCACGTTAAATCTATGTCCCCCTTGCTGTGATTTTGTTTTCGTTCTTTGTTATTTGATTGTCGCAAAGCTAATAAGTGGTATCAGAGCCCCAGGTTCTAATCTAGGGTTTGCGACATGTCGTCATTGAAGTTTGATCTACCGTAGCTGCACTACACCACAAGATTCTGCTTGTGGCAGGTGAAGATGCGGGCGATTCTCGCCGAAACTTCAGATCTAGATGAAGCGCTGGAAGGATTCGGGAAAACGGATGCTAAGAGCTGGTCTGACGAAGAGAAGCGGAAGGACCATAAGGCTTTGTCTTTGATTCAACTTCATCTGTCCAATAATATTTTGCAGGAAGTTTTGGCAAAGAAATTTGTTGCTTCTCTTTGGCTGAAACTGGAATCGATCTGCATGTCAAAGGATCTAACCAGTAAGATGCATGTGAAAATAAAGTTGTTCTCGCATAGATTGCAGGAAGGTGGATCGGTAATGAATCACTTATCTATTTTCACAGAGATTGTTTCTGATTTGCAATCTATGGAACTAAAATATGATGATGAGGATCTAGCTCTATTACTCTTATGCTCACTGCCTAGTTCTTATACACACACTTTCATGATACAATATTGTTGAGCCGTGATGAACTAACCCTTGATGAAGTACAAGAGGCCCTCAAACAGAGGGAAACGATGAAAACTATGGTGCAAGAAGATGGGGCGTCATCCAAGGCTGAAGCTCTACAGGTCCATGGCAGAACCGAGAAGAGATTTAACAACTATGTCAACCGAGATAAGAGCAAAGACGACAGAAGTCGTTCGAAGTCTAAGGGAAAGGACAAGTTCTGCAGGTATTGTAGTTATGGATGATCGTTGGAAGCTGCTGAATAAGGAGAAAAGGAACGGAACTTACCAACCGAAAGATAAGGATCAAGGTAATGGTAAGGCTGCTATTGTTTCTGGTGATAGTTCTGACGGTGAATGTTTAGTCATTTTTGCTGCTTGTGCTTCTCGTGATGATGAAAGGATACTTGATATTGTATGTTTGTATCATATTTGTTCTAACAAAGATTGGTCAGTTCATATGAGTGTGTGCAGACTAGAGATTTTGTACGTGTGGGGAATGACAACATGTGCCATATTGTTGGAGTTGGATCTATTAAGATCAGGACATATGATGGCGTGACGCGTACGTTGACTGAGGTGAAGCACATAGCAAGCATGGCCAGAAATCTGATCTCCCTGGGTACCATGGACATTGATGGATACAAGGATGCCGGTGGGCGTAGATTGTTAAAGGTATCAAAAGGTTCTCTTGTTCACATGATAGGTGATATGAATTCTGCTAAGTTATTGTAGGGGTTCTGCGTTTGAAAACAATAAAATTTTACCCTACGCCCCTGAACCCCTGATGTTGCTAGGACCTATCTATTAGTAGTGCAGTAACAGGAAGGGCTTTTCGCGAACTTACCCTTGAAGACCGAAAAGCATTGTCAATGCTCAGGAGAGCGTGGTTGATGTAGACGAGCCGAAGCCGACCTCAAGGTCGTGATGAAGTCCTTGCGCTCCTGTGGCTCCAACGACTTGAGTGCCTCAAGTGTGACACCTCGCGGGGAATTACACACGTTCGGTGCATGACGATGACTCCCGCTTCCCCGATCCAGCAACAATTGCGGAAATAGAGCTCCTGGATCTGAATCCCGCAGCACGACGACGCTTCGTGGTGAAGATGTCTCTCGTTCGCGTAGTCCGAACTTGGGACCACGGTCACGGGAGAGAGAGAGAGAGAGAGAAAGAGAGAATATCAATTGGAGGTCTCCCCAAAAGAGAGGAAACCTTTTATTGAATATTGTGTGTCTTTATCTGGCCAAATACCCCCACTATATATAGGGGGATGGGAGGTACTACCTCCCTCAAAGTCCCTGGGTGGTACTAAAGGAGAGGGTGAGGGGGGCAGCCGCTGGCCGGCCCTAGTGGGACCTTCTCCCCTCTTGCCTTTCCCTCATGGGCCCTTCTCCCTCCGGAATTGGCCCATTAAGCCTATTAACCATTTAATTGATTTTCTCTTTTATTAAATAATTATGAATAAATGGTTAAATCAATAGTTAACATTCATTCACATATTATTCAATCTCCGTGGCTATGGAACACCGTCCACCTCCACTCCGGACATCCTCTGGAATTACCGAAACCCTTCCGGTTTTCTCTCTTCTCTTCTTTGGTGATTCTACCGATCCTATAAACACTCTCTAAGCATCATCAAGCCCTTAAGCGTGATACCCCATGGTTCAAGAATACTCCAGACATGGTCGGGACACTCCCGGACCAATGATCGACAGAGGGACCTGGATGGCCATGTGACCCCTGTGCATTCTACGAAGATCTTTCGTCGTTTGAACCGGGACAGTCATGTCTTAGTCCCTTTGTCTCTCGATACTTGCATTGCCCGAGATCTGATCAATGACATCACCATGTCGCATTCAATATCGTTACTGAACAATTCTACTTGACTTGTTCCGACAAGTGATATCCATGTGATCAAATCACACGCTGCGCAGCTATTGGATATAACTTCTCTTAGTGGGCCCTTGAGTATCTTTCCGTCACGTGGACGGACAAATCCTTCTCTTGGCATATATTGCCTCTACGGTTCCTCTGAGTACCTGAACACACCTTTATAATTACTGTATTACCAAGTGACGCTTGATGCTATCTAAGCACTCTCGGGAGAAAGTGGTTGATATAGCCTCACGGTCTAAGAAATAGTCTACGAGGATCCATTTCTAATCAACGTAACTTGAACTTCGTGACATGATCAGGTCATGGTGTTTAGGTTGGATATTGGTTCATCATCTCATTCTCAAAATGAGTTGACTCCATTTCCAACTGGCATAAATACCACATGATCAAGAAACCTTAACCATTTGTTGACCAATGAACCAGTGACTAGAGTTTCACCGGGAACCCCTGGTTGTTTATATATCACACGTGTATTGATGTTTCCCCTCCATACAGTTATAGCATGATATAAAACTTAATCATAAACTTTATGAAATATGATAATAATCATTATTATTATTTGTCTCTAGGGCATATTTCCAACAGTCTCCCACTTGCACTACAGTACAAATAAACTAGTTGCATTTGTTCTTAATCATCTGCCATATATCTCGGTACCTTGAACATGCTTGCTCATGGAAGAGGTTGAGTCTTCGGCCTGTACTTTACCGTCCCAAATACTTTGCAAGTTACTAATGGCACCTTGATTGACATTAATACTTTATCATCACATGATAACATCTTTGTGTATGCATCATCGATATAGTAGCAGAACGAGGCCGAATTCCAGGAGCATACAGTGACTTTAGATCAACCTCGAGGGCTTTCTCATGGGCACTATGCCCTGGGACACATCATTCTACGTTAAAAGCGAACTAGCCCCGCCATAACATTATACAACACTTTAGATGGCACTCTTATCTATTATTTTAAATGTAGTCATCAAAACACGAGTGCACCCTATGCAACTTTCGATGTTTGGTTCACCTTGCTTCCTACTTGACTTTAGTCGGTATTTACAGGAGTTTCCAACATATTCCCTTATAACATAGCTCTTTATGCTTTAAGATACGCCATCCTTTATGGATTTGGAAAACATGTTTGCAGTTCTTTATTAGACACTGCGGACAAACTTAGCTCAACATTTTGTGATTGAAACTTAATCACTTTTCAAATGTTTCTTCTTAGATCATATAATATGTTAAGTTACTATCATGGTTTTCTAAGATAGAACCTATGTCTCAACATAGTGGATGATGATCATCCTTTTCTTTCTTTCAACCATCGATGTTAAACTTAATACTATTCCTAATTTGAGTTATTAAGGACCAGTTCCTTAATTAACTTCTATTCTGGAACCCTTTTCAGAATCCATTAAGGAATACTACATAATATCTTAATACACTTATTATCAACTTCTACCCCTTATAAATCATTATTTATCGGCACTTGCGCTTTTATTTTTAATGTGTCATATACACACTTAAGAATCACTCCTTTAAGATCCCAGTCAAAATATGTTCCCAGCATATTTGGGTATGAGTCACTACTCTTACTTAAACTATGTTTCTACATATTTGAATATGAGACTTATATTGCTCCCACTCAAAAATATGTCATTCACATATTGTTTTAGGAAGACTTTTATAGCTCCCATTCAATTTCGTGCAAATTGCATATCCACTCACTATTTGAACAACTTCAAAATCCTTTGATCAAATATCAAACTTGGAGATTTACTATGAGATACTAGTACTTTTACTACTTTTCAATCCTCTAGACATTCAGTACACTTGAATCAAATTCATTTGAATTCATCCAATACTTGACAAATTGTGCTTTTGTCATTCACCCCTTTTTCCACTATGGCTTTGTAGTCATTTGGGAAAATTCCAAGTAACTCCATTACTTTGAAAGATTCAGCAACGAATTGCTTTCTAATCTCAAGGGAATTTTGCTTCTAGCATTTCTCATAATTCTAGTTTACCATTATTTCCTTAGTAGTTTGTAGGTATGTCATATTCTGGTAATCATGACAAACGATTCACAAATGTCTCCATACAAGATATGGGCTACATTTTGAATCCTACTTTATGTAGTGAAAAACTAGTGGGGAAAACACAATGATCACTATCATTGATTCTTTCCTTTGTGAAGAGTATCATTTAGGAACGTTTTCCATTGCGCTTCTCAACACTCTGATGCAGGATTTTGAATCCTCATCGTGTTTCACACTATCTTCCAAAATCTTCGTAATCGAGAAATTTCACTAAATGTGAACTTTCTCGAGAATGCACCAAAATCCAAGCAATACATGTTTTGCTTTCCTTTTGGTTCTAGCTATGGATTTCGTATTCAAAGTTTTCAATGAATACTCGACAAGGACTTGTTCTCTATTGGTTTGGTTGTATCGAATATCCCCAAAATTTTTTTACGACGATCCATACTAGATATGGAGCCGATCTCACGAATCCAGATGGTTCACTATATGTTCTAATCGAGTGCTAACTATCTCTAACTATTGGTCTCTACATCTACACTACAATGATTTATTTGGCGCCTTCTATTTACCCACTTTGATATCAAATATCATATTGTGATTCTTTGCTTTTTAACATTTTAAAAACGCCTTGAATTCCACAATTCTCTATATGCCATTCTTATAAAGTCGAATTTCATTAATATTGATCAAATCATAGCAATTAGATTCTCTTTTATCTTTAATACCCTTTGTTTGATGAAATGCTTTGATCATATCAAATAGTTTCATCCTCATGTTTCCTTTGTAAACTTCTTTACACATTTAAACAATCATATAATGATAATCACCATTTTTTTTAAAACAAAATACATCGAATGTGTATTTAACAATTCATTAAAACACTTTGTATTCAAGCAATACATGGTGTTCAAGTTATTTTGTGGAACTTAGGCATGATACATATGTGATAAGAAAACAAGTGTCTTTCACATATTATCAATAACTTTGAATTTAAAGAATGGTTTCATTCATTAATGAATAAATCATTAAGTTGGATAATTTTAAGGCATTTTAATATTTTACAAATTTTCATGTATTATCAATTAGTTTCAAAACCAGGATAAGTCACACATAATCAAATAAGATATGAACACGAATAGAGATCATTCATAAAAGTGGAACAACTGTTTGTTACAAGCTCATATGAATAACTATCTCACAAAGTGTGAGACACACTAAAGAGGTTCACAATATTTTGATTACAATAACTATCCAAAAACATAAACTAAGTGATAAATGTTGAGGGAGGGTGTCATTGGCCATTATCATCATGCTCGCCATCAACATGCAACGTCACCTCCTCTCTAGCAAGCACGTCTATGCAGAAGGACCTTTTTTCAGCAAAATAAAACAAGTAACAAATATACTTAACACTGCATCATGTGTTTGCAATATTATAACATTTACAAAATTGTATATCAAATATATACCTTTGTCATCGATGACCTCACCGGCAACGGGTTCAACCTCCACATTCGTGAGATGTGAAATGAACATGTGGAAATACTGTGTTTCCGCATTGTCTCTCATGATGCAAGTCCTGACATGTGCTTGGTAGCTTGGTGGTAGCGACCGCAGCACAACGCCATTTGCAAAAGAGCTTGTCATACAGCTATCCAGGAAGTATGCAGGCCTCATATACGCATCATGCATGCGCTCCAAGTGGTGGAGTGATGAGTTCTCCTCCATCTTAATGGAGAGGAAATCTCCCATCAGCTCCCATATGCGTGCTTGTTCCACAAAATGTGTCCTAAGCTATAGCATTACCGTACGAGGGTCGACATTACCCACGACAGGCCACAACTCATCCACCATTCCGAAACGCATTGTAACTGAAATGAAGGAGGCCATCTCGCAGTGGTAATAGCGATCTTCCCGCTGCTCTGGGTCTCTAGGTCACTGGGCTGATCCAAATCCATCTTGTTGAGTATATAGTTGACCATGTTATTCTCGCTAAGGAGAACGTGGAGACGTGCAACCCATATAGAGAAGTTTGAGCCGTTTAACCTGAGCTTCTCTCCTTCTAACCAACCAATCGTCAACAGGAAAGGTAGCATCAGGGAGAACCTTTTTCTACATTTATAATTGCAAAAAGGAATTTAGACTAAGTTTATAATTGAATGAGTTAATAATAACTCCACTCAGAAACACCTATCCCCTGGAGGGTTCTAGTGATAACACGACCCCTTTTCCCCACATCTCCCCCGATCATCACGGCCATCAATGTGAGTTCTAGAGTGGATGCTAAACATCGCTCACATCATTCATGCGACTCGTGCTCGGTCTTTCGACCATCCGCGTTACGAGGCCACGTCTTTGTAACATGCTAGGCTCGCCAACTCAACCTTAGTGTATTCATTGTGCAACATAGCTTACACCCACTATATGCGAACGTAGATATGTCTGACACCCGCTCATCACGGCCTGCCTCATACCGAAGAACTTTCTTGGTGGTGCACACTAAGAGGGAACACAATGGTTCGTAATTTTTAACAAGGATCATCTTATTAGGCTACCGTCGAGTATCTAATACTAGCACACAATAATATGTACAAACAATAACATTGAATGTAAATGTGTTGTGATATGGTCCTTCACGTCGTGATCTCCATCCGTCGTCACCGGATTCCGATGCCAGGGTTCCGGCGCTGTAGACACCAGGGTACCGGTGTCTTTCCGGCATGGTAGTCTGTCACCTCCGTGACTATCTACTACATAACGTAAGGTAATCACTTTACCTTTGGCACAACCATATCACAACGCAACGCCCCCCTGCAAAACAAAGTTAGATGCATCTACTTTATCTTTGCATGTTTTACGTGGCTGAACGAGATTTCGCACAAGAACCGTTCTTACCTACGAACTTTCACCACAATGCTGATCAAGTAGTTATCTATACTATACCCCTTTCGGGTCCCTCCGTTGTAAATGGCATACCAACTAATGCGAGAGAGACATACACCCCCCTAAGCCACTTTATACGGTACAACCCGTATGTCAAGCATGGACCAGTCTCGCGAATGAACGCGTAAAGTCGGTTGGGGGCAGCTTCATCAAGCATTACTGTGGTATACACAAGTACACGTGGGAGGGTAACAACTAAAAGATCAATGCCCACACGCTACATACCGTGTGTTCAACCTATACTAGCATTACTACTCATTGATCTAGCTCTGATACCACTGTAGAGGTTCTGCGTATGAAAACAATAAAAAAATTCCCTACGCCCCTAAACCCCTGATGTTGCCAGGACCTATCTATTAGTAATGCAGTAACGGGAGGGGATTTTCGCAAACTTACCCTTGAAGACCGAAAAGCATTGTCAATGCTTAGAAGAGCGAGGTTGATGTAGACGAGCCGAAGCCGACCTTAAGGTCGTGATGAAGTCCTTGCGCTCATGTGGCTCCAACGACTTGAGTGCCTCAAGTGTGACACCTCGCGGGGAGTTACACACGTCCGGTGCCTGACGATGACTCCCTTTTCCACGATCCAGTAGCAGTTGCGAAAGTAGAGCTCTTGGATCTGAATCCCGCAGCGCGACGGCGCTCCGTGGTGAAGATGTCTCTCGTTAGCACAGTCCAAACTTGGGATCATGGTCACGGGAGAGAGAGAGAGAGAGAGAAAGAGAGAGAGAATATCAATTGGAGGTCTCCCCAGAAGAGAGGAAACATTTTATTGAATATTGTGTGTCTTTATCTAGCCAAATACCCCCACTATATATAGGGGGAGGGTAGGTACTCCCTCCCTCAAAGTCCCGGGGTGGGACTAAAGAAGAGGGAGAGGGGGGCAGCCGCCGGCCAACCCTAGTGGGCCGGGGGGTGGGGCTTGGCCTAGCCAGCCACCCCCTTGCCCCTTCTCCCCTCTTGCCTTTCCCTCAAGGGCCCTTCTCCCTCCAGAATTGGCCCATTAAGCCTTTTGACCATTTAATTGATTTTCTCTTGTATTAAATAATTATGAATAAATGATTAAATCAATATTTTAACATTCATTCACATATTATTCAATCTCCATGTCTATGGAACACCTTCCACCTCCACTCCGAACATCCTCCGGAATTACCGAAACCCTTCAGGTTTTCTCTCTTCTCTTCTTCAGCAGTTCTACTGATCCTATAAACACTCTCTAAGTATTATCAAGCCCTTAAGCGTGATACCCCACGGTTTGGGAACACTCCAGAAATGGTTGGGACACTTCCGGACCAATGACCGACAGAGGGACCTGGATGACCATGTGACTCCTGTGCATTCCATGAAGAACTTGTGTTGTTTGAACCGGGACAGTCGTGTCTTATTCCCTTTGTCTCTCGATACGTGCATTGCCCGAGATCTGATCAATGACATCACCATGTCGCATTCAATCTCGTTACCAAACAATGGTACTTGACTCGTTCTGACAAGATATATCCCTGTGATCAAATCACATGTTGCGCAGCTATTGGATATAACTTATCTGAGTGGGCCCTTGAGTATCTTTCCGTCACGTGGACGGACAAATCCCGCACTTGGCATATATTGCCTCTACGATTCCTCTGAGTACCTGAACACACCTTTATAATCACTGTATTACCAAGTGACGCTTGATGCTATCTAAGAACTCTTGGGAGATAGTGATTGATATAGCCTCACGGTCTAAGGAATAGTCTACGAGGATCCATTTCTAATCATCGTAACTTGAACTTCGTGACATGATCGGGTCACAATTTTTACGTTGGGTATTGGTTCATCATCTCATTCTCAAAATGAGTTGACTCCATTTCCAACTAGCATAAATGCCACATGATCAGGAAACCTTGATCATCTCTTGACCAATGAACCAGTGACTAGAGTTTCACCGGAAACCCCTGGTTGTTTATATATCACACGTGTATTGATGTTTCCTCTCAATACAGTTATAGCATGATATCAAACTTAATCATAAATTTTATGAAATATGATAATAATCATTATTATTATTTGTCTCTAGGGCATATTTCCAACAGTTATATGTTCTTAGAGGTAGCACTTTGCATGGTATTGCTGCTGCTGTTACTTCTAATGATTCTGATGATTGTTGTAAAACAAATATGTGGCATATGTGTCTTGAGCATATGAGTGAACATGGCATGGCAGAGTTGGTAAAGAGAGAGCTGATTGATGGTTGCAACTTGTGTAAGTTTGAGTTTTGTGAGCACTGCATTTTTGGTAAGCATAAAAGAGTTAAATTCAATGCTTCCATTTATACCACCAAAGGCATATTAGATTATGTGCATGCTAATGTATGGGGACCTTCCCGTAAGACTTCTATTGGTGGTGCTTGATACGTCCATTTTGCATCACTATTCTATATCATAATTTACTGTTATTCATTGATACATTTCATATTAAGAGATGATACTTATGTTATTTCATCTATTTTTGCATGGTTGATGGCTTTTGGAGGATGGACCACTAAAGTCAGGATTCTGATGGAAAAGGCACTGTTTGGAGGCAACATTCGCGAAGATCAGAAAATCCTGGAAAATATAAGGAAATTCTATTTTTCCAGAAGACGAAGGAAGCCAGAAGGGGAAGCGGAGATGGGCCACATGGGGCCCACACCACCCCCTGGCGTGGGCTAGCCCTGGCCGCGCCACCAGGTGGTGTGGCCACCCTGGCCCACCTCTGGCATCGCCCTTTGACGCATATAATCCCCTCGAAAACCTAAGACTCAGGGAGGCACCATAGAAAGATTCCGCCGCCTCTGCGGGGCGGAAAACTGTAGAGAGAGAAAGAGCTCTCGGGCAGGCAGAAATCTGCAGGGGAAATTCCTTCCCGGAGAGGGGAGATCATCGCCAACAACACCATCATCAGGCTGGACTTCATCGGGAGCATCATCATCATCTTCACCATCATCTCCACCAGCACCATCACCACCACTCCGTACCGCTGTAACAATTGGGTTGAATCTTGCATAGTTCTTAGGGAAAACTTTCCTGGTGTTGATTACTTGTTGTAGTTGATGCTATTGAATGGAACCATTGAATTATTGTTATGTTTAGATTGTTACATATCCTGATTCCATCTTTGATCTTGATCCATATGATGTCTCGTGAGTAGTTTGTCTAGTTCTTGAGGACATGGAGAAGTCATGTTGTTAGTAGTGGAATTGTGTTGAGAAAGATTCAATGGTTTGATAATTAAGTTGTGGTGTTATTCTTCTAGTGGTGTCATGTGAATATCGACTACATGATACTTTAACTTTATGGTCCGAGGGGAATGCATTGTGTATTTGGCTACTAATTGCGGGGTTGTCAGAGTGACAGAAACCTGAACCCCCGTTAGGAAACCTTTGCACAAGGGAGTGTAGGATCTCAGAGTTTAAGGCTGTGGTTAGGTTTTTATCTTAATTACTTTCTTACAGTTGCGGATACTTGCAAGGGGTATAATCACAAGTATGTATTAGTCCTAGGAAGGTCAGTACATTAGCGCAGGTTCACCCACACAACACTTATCCAACCAAAGAAGATTAATCAACTATATGAAGCAAAAGCACTTGACAGTATTCTCATGTGTCCTCGAGAACGTTTGGTTATCTTAAGTAATACAACGGGCTTGTCCTTTGCTAAAGAAAGGATTAGGCCACTTGTTGCAATTATTATTATTGTCTTTTATTTACTCGCACTTTATTTATCTGCATTATCAAAAAACCCTAAAAATCCGTTTGCTAAGTATTTACAGAGAATTCCTGCTCCCAGCCACTCGTCAACACCTTCTGCTCCTCGTTGGGTTCGACACTCTTACTTATCGGAAATACTGCGATACACCCCCTATACTTGTGGGTCATCAAGATTATTTTTTGGCGCCATTGCCGGGGAGTGAAGCGCTATTAGAGAGTGCAACTGGTAAAGTAAACTTCTACTGTGGGTATTGTTTACTTCTGTTAGTGATGGGGAAATACCAATCGGGGTATACCCACGAAGCGGAGTCGCCATGGAGAATCGACTCGCCTAACACGGCGACTGGCACATACTGGACTCGGACGACTCGCCGACTAGAGGCCCAAGACGGCGACTCCAATAAAAAGCCCATTAGCACTTGTAAACCCTAACTGGCTGCATATATAAAGCACCAGGTGCACCCCTCCGCCTCCGGCGGCTCCATGTAAACCAATCTATGATCATATACTGGATTGATAGCAGAACGTAGCAATCCTCCATCGAGGGGACGCAAAGCTGGGTACGTCGTGTGCCAATCTCACTCCCAGATTCTTCTACGTCGTCCTGCCCTCTCCTCTATGTAAGCTACCCTGTAGCATCTGCCGTGATCAATACCACGACAGTTGGCGCCCACCGTGGGGCTAGTGGCGCTTGGAAGCGTCGTCCGGACGAGATCCCTCTTCATCACCGACGGTCAAATCGCATTCGGCACGGAGATTGGATGCCGATCGTTCCGATCCGGCAACAGCCACGACGCGGAACAAGCACATGTCGTAGACTCTGAAAATTTCAGACGCGCACGCACGCCAGATGAGTTCCATTATGCTGATGAGTTTTTGATTCAATCTCAACTTTCCTATTTATTGTTCAGTCTGTTGATTAATTAATTTGGACCGAACCTTGCATGAAGTACCAACCCATGAATACAGGAGGAGATTTACTAGTACGATCCGTTTCGTCCGGCGACGATTGATCGTTTGCGCCTATTAATCCAAGACGGCAATCAAAGTCCGGCTAGGGGCCAAGGAGCAGCAGCGCAATGTTGGCGTATGAATACGTACGATCAACCAAGACCGGACTGGCGCAATTCTTCGGATGATCCGACGATTGAATTTGCAACATAAATATGTTGATCGCCTCTACATGCCCCACTTGACGACTTCTGCGTCTGCGACTCGCCGGCCCCTACATCCGCGACTCCGCTCGCTGCGACTCGTCAGTCGCCAGGCTTAGGGACTCCCCGTGCTCCGCAACTCGTCTAAACGCAGACTCACTAGGCTCGGGGACTCGCCTGTCGTGGACTCGCCCAACGCGGACTCATTGTCGCAGACTTGTCATGCTAACACTTTGTCTGCCGTTTATTCGTGTCCATCTAAATAGTGAGGGTAGGGACCAAAAGGCCGACCTTGTCTTCGGGTTCAACAGTCTAGCATCGCGTCCTTGTTATTCGACAAGCGTTTCATGCTGGAGGTCTGCCTACTCATGAAAAGATACACATAAACCTTTCGTACTGCTAACTGATCCATTTAACAACAAGCATTTTATTTCAACATCTACGAATGACACTCTCTACAAATGTTCAATATATTTCATAAATACACCTTACTGAAGTTGTACCTTTTTCTCCTTCTCAGCAAAACGGTCTGGTGTCTTTCTTTCCACTCGTCGCGCTCGGGGACTCGGCGTGCTCCCGATAGTGCCAGTCGCCGGTCGCCCGACCTCGCCACTCGCCACGCTCGGGGACTCGGCGCATTATAGACGATGCCACTCGCCGGTCGCCCGACCTCGCCACTCGTCGTGCTCAGGGACTCGGCGTCCTCCAGATAGCGGCACTCGCCGGTCGCATGACCACGCCACTCGCCGCGCTCGGGGACTCGCTGCGCTCCAGACAGCGGCACTCGCCGGTCGCCGGACCTCGCCAATCGCTGCACTCGGGGACTCGGCATGCTCCCGACAGCACCACTCGCCGGTCGTCCAACCTCGTCACTCACCACGCTCGGGGACTCGACGTGTTATAGACGATGCCACTCGCCGGTCGCCCGACCTCACCACTCGTCGTGCTCGGGGACTCGACATCCTACAGATAGCGGCACTCGCCAGTCGCACGACCTCGCCACTCGCCGCGCTTGGGGACTCGCTGCGCTCCAGACAGTGGCACTCGTCGGTCACCCGACCTCGCCAATCGCCGCACTTGGGGACTCGGCGCGCTCCCGACAGCGCCACTCGCCGGTCACCTAACCTCGCCACTCGCCGCGCTCCTGACAACGCCACTCACTAGTCGCCCAACCTCGCCACTCGTCGTGCTCGGGGACTCAGCGTCCTCCAGATAGCGGCACTCGCCGGTCGCATGACCTCGGCACTCGCCGTGCTCGGGTACACGATGTGCACTAGACAATAGCACTCGTTGGTCGTCCGACCTCGCCACTCTCCGCACTCGGTGACTCGGTGCACTCCAGATAGCGCCACTCGCCGGTCGCCCAACCTCGCCACTCACCATGCTCGGAGACTCGGCACGCTCCATGGTCGAGGACTCGCCGCATCTGGTGGCATCACCGACTGGCTCACGCCGACCACCGACCGCCTCACGCTTCACGGTTCTTTCCTCTGTTCAGGAGCTCGTCGCTGATTCACCATGATCCATCGCCAAGACTCTCCGTGCCCTGCCTCAAGCCCGCGTCAAATCCACAACACGCTCGGGGACTACTGATGGGGGAATACCAATCGGGGTATACCCACGAAGCGGAGTCGCCATGGAGAATCGACTCGCCCAACATGGCGACTGGCACATACTGGACCCGGATGACTCGCCGACTAGAGGCCCAAGATGGCGACTCCAATAAAAATCTCATTAGCACTTGTAAACCCTAAATGACTGCATATATAAAGCCACCAGGGGCACCCCTTTGGGACGACTCTCTCACATCACATTAGATCTCTCCCATGTCAGATTAGATCTAGTCTCTCCCTCTGCCCCTGGCGGCTCCATGTAAACCAAACTATGATCATATACTGGACTAACAGCAGGACGTAGCGATCCTCCATCGAGGGGACATAAACCTGGGTACGTCGTGTGCCAATCTCGCTCCCGAATTCTCCTACGTCTCCTTGCCTTTTCCTCTACGTAAGCTACCCTGTAGCATCTGTCGTGGTCAATACCACGACAGTTAGTTACTTTATTTCAAATATGGATAATTCACTTAGTTTCTTATTTCATAATGCTACTACCACTACTAAGGTAGTAGATGAACCTCCGCCTGCTGAAAATGATACTTTTAAAATACCTACAAGAATTATTGATCGTGTTATGGATAACTATTATGTTGGAGATGGAACTGTCCATCCCGGTGATCATTTGCTCTTTACACACGAATTATGCGGGCTGTTCAAGTGTGCAGGTATTACAACAGATCAAGTCAAGAAGAAGCTATTCTCATTATCACTGAAAGGAAGAGATGAGGAATGGTATAAGCTGCTAAAGAATTGCCAATCTCTTGAATGGGAGGAAATTGTACCTCTCTTTTATTCAAAGTTTTATCCTCCTACTGAGAGTCATTAAGATCAGAATAAAATATATAACTTTTGATCTCATGATGGAGAGAGTACAACTCAAGCTTGGCGGAGATTGAAGTTACTAATGCTCAAATGTCCTATTCATGAGCTCCCTGATAATATTATTATCAATAACTTTATGCAAGGATTTCTCTTCATGATAAGGATCTATTGGATGCTTCTTATGCTAGATCATTTACACGTATGGAAGAAGAAGCTAAATGGGATCTTCTAGAACGTATTCAAGACAATGTTGAAGCATGGGAGAATGATAAAGGAAGAAAGTCAGGTATAAATTATGATTATGAATGCATTAAATCTTCTATGGGAACTAATGACTTTCGTAATATTAGTAATGCTTATGGTCTTGATTTTCAAGTTATTGCAAATTCTTTTAAGGCTTTTGCCTCTTATATTGAAATTTGAAAAAAAAGGAATGGAAGAAGCATCATGCACCATATAAAGATATTGTTGATTGTGTTCCTGCTAGAAGTACTGAAGTTTGCACTATTGATCATATTTTACCTGAACCTTATATCGAGAAAATACCTTTCCCGGATAAGGTAAAGGAGCATTCTATGATAACTAGTGTAATTAACAAAAGTACAAAGAGAGTTGTTAAGCCTGACGAACAAATAAACATTAAACCTGTAGTAGAAATTGTGAAATACCTTGTGACTAAAAGTGTGGAAGCTAGACACATTATCTTTTGTGAGGATGCTTCTAATATTGTATCACATCCTAATAGAACTAGAAAAGCTAGTGTCCCAGTGCTTTCTGTCAGAATTGGTGATTATTGCTATTATGGTTTATATGATATTGGTGCAAGTTCAAGTGTTATTCCGTATGAGCTTTACAAAGAAATTATGCATGAAATTGGTCCTTGTGAACTAGAAGAAATTGATGTGGTTATTCACCTTGCCAATAAAGAGACCATCTCTCCAATTGGTATTATAAGAGATGTGGAAGTTCTTTGTGGTAAAATTAAATATCCTGCTGATTTTCTGGTACTTGGTTCAGCTGCTAGTAAAACCTATCCTATTATTTTTGGTAGACCTTTCTTGAACACTTGTGGAGCCATTATAGACTGTAAGAGGGAGAAAATTTTAACTAAATTTGATGGAGAATCTTATGAGTTTAATTTTTCGAAATTTGCCAAAGTTCCTTATGAAATGAATTTCCTAATGAGGATTTTAGAGTTGAACAACTTGCTTCTATTTATCTTGCTCCTAACAATGCTTTGCAGCAATTTATGGAAGACCACGAAGGTGAGATCTTCATGGAAGAAAGAAATGAGATTGACGAGATTCTCCCTCATCAACCCAAGATGCTTAAGCATAACTTACATGTGGAATATTTGGGTACCAAATTACCACCTAAAAAGGATCCAAACTTTGATCTAAAACCTTTACCTAATGATCTTAAATATGCTTACATCGATGATAAGAAAATATATCTAGTTATTACTAGTTCTAAGTTTTCAGGAAAACAAGTGGAAATATTATTAGAAGTATTAAAGAAACACCGAGGGGCTATGGGCTATACCATTGATGATTTGAAGGGGATTTCTCCTACTATATGTCAGCATGCTATCAAAATAGAACCCGACGTAAAACCAGTGGTGGAACACCAACACCGTCTAAATCCTAAAATGAAGGAAGTGGTAAGAAATGAAGTATTAAAACTCCTTGATGCTGGTATTATTTATCCTATTGCTGATAGTCAATGGGTTAACCCTGTTCATTGTGTCCCTAAGAAAGGAGGAATTACTATTGTGCCTAATGAGAATAATGAGCTTATCCCCCAAAGAGTAGTAGTTGGTTATAGGATGTGCATTGACTTCAGAAAGGTTAACAAAGTTACTAAGAAAGATCATTACCCACTGCCTTTTATTGATCAAATGTTAGAAAGGTTGTCTAAAAAGACTCATTTTTGCTTTATTGATGGACACTCTAGGTTCTCTCAAATTGCTGTAAAACAAGAAGATCAAGAAAAAACTACTTTTACGTGCCCTTATGGAACCTATGATTATAGGCATATGCCTTTTGGTTTATGTAATGCTCCTACTACTTTTCAAAGATGCATGTCTGCTATCTTTCATGGTTTTTGTGAGGAAATTGTGGAAGTATTCATGGACAATTTTTCCGTCTATGGAACTTCTTTGGATAATTGTCTGCACAACCTTGATAATGTTTTGCAGAGATGCGAAGAAACTAATCATGTTCTTAATTGGGAGAAATGCCACTACATGGTTAATTAAGGAATTGTCCTTGGACATAAAATTTCTGAAAGAGGCATTGAAGTTGATAGAGCCAAAGTTCATGCAATTGAGAAAATGCCCTGTCCTAGAGACGTCAAAGGTATTCATTGTATCCTTGGTCATGCTAGTTTCTATAGAAGGTTTATTAAAGATTTCTCCAAGATGTCAAAACCCCTTACTAATCTTCTCCAAAAAGATGTACCTTTTGTTTTTGATGATGATTGTCAGGAAGATTTTGAAACTCTAAAGAAAGCTTTAACTACTACTCCTATTGTTCAACCACCTGATTGGTATTTACCCTTTGAAATCATGTGCGATGCTAGTGATTTTGCTGTAGGTGCTGTTCTTGGGCAACGAATAGATAAAAAGTTAAATGTTATCCATTATGCTAGTAAGACTCTTGATGCTGCTCAAAAGAATTATGCTACTACTGAAAAAGAGTTCTTAGTTGTTGTCTTTGCTTGTGATAAGTTTAGACCTTATATTGTTGATTCAAAAGTTACCATTCATACTGATCATGCTGCTATTAAGTACCTTATAACAAAGAAAGATGCTAAGCCTAGGCTTATTAGATGAGTGTTGCTTTTACAAGAGTTTGATCTACATATTGTAGATAGGAAAGGTGCTGAAAATCCTATTACTGATAATTTATCTTGATTGGAAAACATTTCTTTTAACCCTATGCCTATTAATGATAGTTTTCCAAATGAACAGTTGGCTGCAATAGGGGTAGGCTCATGACGAAGTCCTTGGTATGCTCATTATGCTAACTTTATTGTTTCCAAGTATTTGCCTCCAACTTTTACATCCCAGCAAAGAAGGAAATTCTTTTATGATTTGAGGCATTATTTTTGGGATGACCACATTTATATAAAGAGGGAGTGGATGGTATTATCAGAAGGTGTGTTCTAGAATATGAACAAAAGGAGATATTGCGGAAATGTCATGGTAGTGCCTATGGAGGACATCATGCTGGAGATAGAACCGCACAAAAGGTTCTACAATCAGGTTTTTATTGGCCTACCCTTTTTAAGGATGCAAGAAAGTTTGTCTTGTCATGTGATGAATGTCAACGAGTTGGTAATATTTCTAAATGCAATGAAATGCCTATGAATTACTCTCTTGTTATTGAACCGTTTGACTATTGGTGATTTGACTTTATGGGTCCTTTTCCCCCTTCAAAAGGTTATACTCATATTCTTGTGGTCGTTGACTATGTTACTAAGTGGGTAGAAGCCATACCTACGAAAAGTGCTAATGGTGAGACCTCCTTAAAAATGCTTAAGGATGTTATCTTTCCTAGGTTTGGAGTGTCTAGGTATCTTATGACTGATCGAGGATCTCATTTCATTCATGGAGGCTTTAGAAAGACCCTTGCTAAATATGATGTTAATCATAGAATTTCTTCAGCTTATCATCCCCAAACAAGTGGGAAAGTAGAACTATCAAATAGAGAAATTAAATCCATTTTGCAAAAGATTGCTAATAGATCTAGAAAAAATTGGGCTAAAAAGTTGAATGATGCTTTATGGGCTTATAGAACCGCTTATAAAAATCCTACGTGAATGTCTCCTTACAAGATGGTTTATGGAAAAGCTTGTCACCTGCCTTTAGAATTAGAACACAAAGCTTATTGGGCAGTGAAAGAACTTAATAGAGACTTCAAACTTGCTGGTGAAAAAATATTGTTTGACTTAAGTTCTTTAGACGAGTGGAGGAGTCAAGCATATGAAAATGCTAGACTCTTTAAAGAAAAAGTTAAAAGAGGGCATGATAGGAGAATTCTTAAGAGCGAGTTCCATGTTGGTGAGAAGGTTCTATTGTATAGGTCTCGTCTCAGTTTTTTGCAGGAAAACTACTCTAAAAATGGGAAGGACCTTTTGTAACTTAATAGGTGTATCGTTCAGGTGCAATAAAAATTTCTTCCTTAAAAGATAACACTACACAAGTGGTGAATGGTCAGAGACTCAAGCACTATATTTCTGGAGATTCTTACAATGAAGATATTGATGTTATTCAAATGGTAACTCCGGAAAAATTCATGAAAGGCCAAGTTCAGATACCTGCAGAGTCCGTTTTCGAATAGGTAATAGTTCTAGTAAGAAAAGGTCCACGAAAAACCTTCCAATTTATATTTTTGCAGTTTTTATCTAACATGGAACTTAATGAGTCGAAAGAGGGATGAAAATGGAGCCCGGGTGGCTCACACAGCCCCGTGGCACGGGCCCACCTGGCCGTGCCACCAGGGGGTGTGGCCACCCCGGAGCCCGTCTCCGACCCATTTTCTCCGAGTACTTTCCTTTTGTTGTTAAACTTCGTAATATATAATCCCCTGGATCTCCCGAGGTTCGTATATCGTGTTCGTCGTTTTTTAATTTCGATCTGTTTCAGACAGGCAGATTCTCAGTTTTGGAGCCGCAATGTCTTCCTCTGGATCAGCCAATGTGGATTCCTCGGCGGACATCATGAACCCGTACATGTATGAGTTGAAGATTCACCCCAAGGAGTTATTGCTAGAAGATGGGAAGGTATAGATAGAAGAGGTTCAGGGCCCTAAAGGAGAAGGTAGTCTGGGGGACAGGATGGAAGCATTGGAGCAAGAAGTCTTTAGGTACTAGAAGATGGTAGAACGCAAGGTGGATATCATCCATAAGATCAGTTCAGAACTCATCGCTGAGCACAAGTAGGAGACTACCAAACTTAGGGATGAAATTCTCTCACTCCATCTAACAACCAACTTAGGGGTTCAGATACATCGATGGAGATTCGGGTGGATGAACATGGGGGCGCCGTTGATCATATTCTCGAGAATTTTGTCTTGTTCTAGGTCTCTACGAATTGGACTAGGTGGATCGATAGTTTTCTGCAAAATACACACAATATAAAATGATACTCAACAATAATATGTACACCTAAATTGTTTCAATAATACTAAAAAATAGCAAAATTCTAGTGATGCCTCGCGTGGGCCCCATGTCCGGTCGCCCACCATATATACCTCTATAAACCCAATCTCGGGGGCCCGCGAGCACCACCACCCTAATCCTAAGTCCGGTCGCCTGCGAGCACCACCACCCTAACCCTATCTCCGGGGGGCCCGTGAGCACCACCACCTAACCCTAAGTTCGGTCGCCCGCGAGCACCACCACCCTAACCCTAAGTCCGGGGCCTGCGAGCACCACCACCCTAACGCTATCTCCTGGGCCCGCGAGCACCACCACCCTAACCCTATCTCCGGGGGCCCACGAGAACCACCACCCTAACCCTAAGTCCGGGGGCCCGCGAGCACCACCACCCTAACCCTAAGTCCAGTCACCCGTGAGCACCACCACCCTAACCCTATCTCCGGGGGCCCCGCGAGCACCATCACCCTAACCCTATCTCCGAGGGGCCCGCGAGCACCACCACCCTAACATATATATTTTTATACACTATATATTACACTATATAGTAATAATAACATATTAGAAAAAAATACTAGAAAAAATAATAACATACTAGTAATAATAACATACTATATAGTACATTATATAGCTAGTAATAATAACATACTAGTAATAATATATATTTTTATACAATATATGTTTTAGTACACTATATAAAAATACTAGAAAATAATAGAAAAAAATACTAGCTAGGCGCGTGGCGACCCTCTCTCTTCCCGCGGCCAGCGTCGCCCCTTAGTGGCTGGCCGGAGACGAGACGTGGCGGCGGCGGCTGGAGGTGGGGCGGCCGGAGAGGAGAGAGTACTTGCAGGTCGGGGCGACACACGGCAGCGGCGGGTGGAGGTGGGGCGGCCAGAAAGGAGGACGAGGTGCGGCGGTAGCGGCGGGTGGAGGTGGGGCGGCTGGAGAGGGGGAGGCTGCCGGCGTCGTCATCGAGGGTGCCTCCTATGAAGTGTGCGAATTGGGAATGTGATTAGGGAGAAGATGGGCGTGAATTTAAGGGGACGGACCTACGAACCGGGACTAAATATCACCCCTCTGTCCTGGTTCGTGGCACGCACCGTGACTAAAGGGTTTTCGGCACCACCCAAGGGGCGTGCGCTAACGACACCCCTTTAGTCCCGGTGCAAGCCATGAATCGGGACTAAAGGTCCCGTTTTTCAAATTTTTGACCAAATAAAGGGGCGCCCCTGTTTTAAAATTTTCAATTTACATACTATTATATTTTTTAAACATTTGAATTATATAGTATTTGTATACTTATGAATTTGAGAAAATTTTCAATATAAAAAGTTCTTGAATTTGAATAAGTAATCCAAAGATATTTTCTATTTTATGAAATAATTATTCTAACTAATCAAACTATTAACCATTTTGCCATTTTTAATTTAAAAATGTATTAACTATTATATTTTACATATTTTTGAATCTCACTAAACATTCAACATAAAAAATTCTTGAATTTGAATAAGTAATCCAAATCCAATTTCTGTTTTATAAAATAATTATTCTAACTAGTCAAACTATTAACCATTTTGCCATTTTTAATTTAAAAATGCATTGCCTATGGTGGGCAAACCGGACTATCGTCGGTGTGATGCGCTACATCGCCCAGGGATATCATCCTCGCCCGCGGTGCCCGCACTTTGCCTGGACTATCAGCGGCGGTGAAGGCCATGGGCGTAGTAGCATCATCATCCAGGAGCCCCCTCCCTTGTGCGTCGTGAATCCAAGGCCGGAGTGGCAGGTGCCCCCGGAATATGCCCTGGCTAGGCTTAGGATCCAGCCGCGTGTGCCTAGCGAAGACGATGACAATGATGACGAAGACGACCCTGAAGTTGTGTATTATAGGGCTAGACATGAGTATGACTAATGGGGGGCCTTTAGTCCCGATTCCATAGTCCTGGTTTTTTAATAACAATAAATGTCTTGAGTGTTAGTCCTATTTGGTCTCTCTACAACTTTCCCGAACTATGAAGATGTTGTTTTGTTCTTGGGATGGGGAGCTAACTAATTTCATATATTAGGGAGTGCCTATATGGGAAGCTTAAGGGAGATGCCTGAGAATGGATCCTCCGACATGTCCCTAAAGCTTGCCATAGTGTTGTCCCAGCTCTCGCACACCATCAATACGCCAGGGAGCTAACTAATTTCACATATTAGGGAGTGCCTCTATGGCCAGTTTGTTGGAGATGCCGGAGGACTGGATCCTTAGGCATCTCCCTCAAACCGGCCGTAGTGGTGTCCCTGCTCCCTCAAACTGGTCGTAGTGGATCCTTAGTGTTTGAAGATGATAACTTCACAAGAATGCCGGCCTATTTATAGTGTCGCCACCCATATTTAGTCACAGTTGGTGTTTCCAACCGGGACTAAAGATGAACCTTTAGTTCTAGTTGGAAACACCAACCGGGGCTAAACATATTTCCCACCATGTTTTTCCGCCATGTTTTCCTGCCATGTTTTCCTACCCTTTCCCTCTATATATAGGTCTTGGACCGTCAGGACCACCACACATCCACACATTCCCTGCCACACATCCACACATTTCCCGCCGTCTACTTTAGGATTCCCCCGTGTGTTCGTCCACGACTCGGCGGCAACGACGGCGGAGTACTGGGCTCCATCGGGCATGTCCGAGACTAGGCTTCGCCGGGCTGGCACTGGGAGGTACTACCTTCCGGGACGCGTAACTTGGTGAGGAATC
Source organism: Avena sativa (assembly GCA_916181665.1). Lineage (NCBI taxonomy): Eukaryota > Viridiplantae > Streptophyta > Magnoliopsida > Poales > Poaceae > Avena > Avena sativa. Next base: position 162,359,979 of record OV702290.1, read on the forward strand.
CGGGTCTCATCATCGACCCGGAGCTTCTTTGGTGGCGGTCGCATGGTCCAGGCGTGTCCAGGCGTGTTATGGAGGAGTACGAGCATGTCCACCGCTATATGTATGTGTTGGAGGTCAGGTTTTCCAATACCTGGCAGCTTCTTCAGGGACCTCACCCGAGCTATGTACATGTGATGGTTCCTTCTCTTTGGATGACCACCTCCCGTGGCTTAGAACCCGGTTGTCGATGTCTAGTTTGATTGAGCAAGATGTATTACATGAAAGAGGGGCCTTTATGTCTCAAATAAAAGGTTTCATACATTACATAGATTTATGTCTCAAATAAAAGGTTTAATACATTATTACACATCACCAACATCTGGTGTTGTGGTTTTCTTCTGCACCATAGCCATGGACAATCTTCATCATTTAACAGGATGCTTGGGTCAATTTTCACTTTGAAGGGCGGAATTTCATGAAACTTATTGTAATCTTCTAACATGTCTGTCTTGTCATCCACTCCCATGATGTTTCTTTTCCCTGAAAGAACTATGTGGCGCTTTGGCTCATCGTATTCTATATTCTTTTGCTTATCTTTCGTTTTTCTCGATTTGGTAGACATGTCCTTCACATAGAAAACCTGAGCCACATCATTGGCTAGGACGAATGGTTCATCCATGTATGCAAGATTGTTGAGATCCACAGTTGTCATGTTGTACTTTCGGTCTACATGTACCCCGCCTCCTGTCAGCTTAACCCATTTGGACCGAAATAAAGGGACCTTAAAAGTAGTTGCATAGTCAAGTTACCATATCTCCTCTATGTACCCATAATATGTTTCCTTCTGCCCATTGTCATCTATTGCATCAAAGCGGACACCATTTTTTTGGTTGGTGCTCTTTTTATCTTGGGCGATCATGTAAAATGATATCCCATTTATCTTGTACCCTTGGAAAGTACATATAGTCGAAGATGGTAACTTGGCCAACGAGTATGACTGATCTCCAACAGTGATGTTATTCATGAGATATGTCTGCAACCAACTGCCAAAATTCTTCTCGTGTTCCCCTTTAATCAAGGAGTCAGGCTTCCCCGGGTTTTCGGAGTGTAGAATATTCTTGTGTTTCTTGATATACAGAGCCACCACTGTGGAATTGTGTAGAACTGTGTAGTGTGCTAGAGTGAAAGAATGCCCGTCCCTACATACCATTGATTCCCTCCCTAGTTTGCCTTTTATAGTCAACCTCCCCTCATACCAAGATTCAGGAACACCAATCGACTTAAGGTCAGGAAGAAAGTCAACACAAAACTCAATGACCTCCTCTGTTCCATAGCCCTTAGAGATGCTTCCTTCTAGCCTAGCACGGTTATGAACATGTTTCTTTAAGACTCTCATGAACCTCTCGAAGGGGAACATATTGTGTACAAACAGAGGACCGAGAATTCTAATCTCTTCAACTAGGTGAACTAGGAGGTGCATCATAATATTGAAGAAGGATGGCAGGAACAACAACTCGAAGCTGGCCAGACATTGGACCACATCAATTTGTAACCCTGATAGACTTTCTTGATCGATTACCTTCTGAGAAATTGCATTGAGGAATGCACATACCTTCACAATGGCTAGTCGAATATTTTCTGGTAGAATTCCCCTCAATGCAACCGGAAGCAATTGCGTCATAAGCACGTGGAAGTCGTGAGACTTCAGGTTTTGAATTTTTTCTCTTTCATATTTACTATTCCCTTTATATTTGATGAGAAGCTAGATGGGACCTTGATACTGAAAAGGACTTCAAAAAAGATTTCCTTCTCTTCTTTGGTAAGAACATAGCTAGCAAGCCCTTGAAACTACCCTGGATGCTTGTCGTCTCGTCCTTTATGATGTTGCTGGTCCACCATGCTGCCGAGGTATCTTTTGACTTCCCATACAGGACCAGGAAGCCTAGAATATTCACGCAAAGATTCTTCGTCAGGTGCATCACGTCGATTGCAGAGTGGACCTCATGTACTTTCCAATAGGGTAGCTTCCAAAATATAGATTTCTTCTTCCACATGAGTGTGTGTCCGTCGGCGTCTTTCAGAACAGGTTTTCCTCTAGGACTCTTTCCAAAGATTATATCTAAATCCTTGACCATACCAAATACATCAGCACCAGTACAGGGGACAGGCTTCATCCGGGTTTCTGCCTTGCCATTGAAATGTTTGACTTTCTTCCTTAAGGGATGACTGGGCGGAAGAAATGACGATTGTACGGGTACACATTCTTCCTACATTTATCCAGATATATACTTTCAGTCTCATCTAAACAGTGCGTGCATGCATTGTATCCTTTGATCGTCTATCCTGAAATGTTACTAAGAGCAGGCCAATCATTGATGGTTACGAACAACAACACTTGTAGGTCAAATTCCTGTTGTTTGTGCTCATCCCACACACATACACCTGGTTTGTCCCAGAACTGTAAATTTCATCAACTAATGGCCTTAGGTACACATCAATGTCGTTGCCGGGTTGCTTCGGGCCTTGGATGAGCACTGGCATCATAATGAACTTCCGCTTCATGCACAATCAAGGAGGAAGGTTGTAGATACATAGAGTCACGGGCTAGGTGCTGTGACTGTAGTTCTGCTCCCCAGAAGGATTCATGCCATTGGTACTTAGACCAAACCATAAGTTCCTTGCATCACCGGCAAAGTCCGGGAAGTCTCTCTCAATTTTTCTCCACTACCGACCATCAGCAGGGTGCCTCAACATCCCGTCTTTCTTATGGTCTTCTAGGTGCCATCACAACAACTTGCCATGCTCTTTGTTTCTGAACAAACGTTTCAACCGTGGTATTATAGGAGCATACGACATCACCTTGGCAGGAACCCTCTTCCTGGGTGGCTTGCCCTCAACATCACCAGGGTCATCTTTTCTGATCTTATACTGCAATGCAGTGCATACCGGGCATTTATCCATATTCTCATAATTCTCACCACGGTAGAGGATGCAGTCATTAGCGCATTGATACCTTCGATTCAGATTATGGATGTATTATAGCTTATTTTTAGTAGACCTAGGTTTATCGAATCCTTGGGAAGAAGATGCATAGTGAAGTTACTTTAATAGACCTTCGGGAGTTTTAGAATTCCTTTTATTTTTTTACCGGACCAAGAGTTTGCGTCTTTTTGTTGTTGTCGGTGATGGAGAGAGAGGGCCTAGGGTGTTTGGTTTCATCTGTAGCTGTGCAAAACATCTGATGGGAATAAAAGATAGAAATAAAGTATGCATGTAATTGTTAGAGCAAGGTAAATTATATGTGGGCAGTGCATCCATAATTGCTATTGACTCTGCAATCGCTTATAGCAATAACCAACTAGTCTAATCCATTAGAGAAAGAGAACTAATGATATGCACAGTAACGTCTCCATTAATCCCAAGTAAATCCCTCACATACAGCCGTACTACCTGTTCTGTCACTAGGGTTCCCAATCTGCAGATTAGTCATTACTCATACTCCCTATAACTGGCTCAATCCTCGGGGTCTTGGGTACCTGACAAGTCCTTAGATTGATGCAAGAGAGGATACAATAATCATCATGTCATACAAACTAATACATGATCCCATCTATGATAAATAACATGCAAAAAAACTACATGGCTAGGCCGAAGCCCTTAGCCCAAGGAGAATTACTCACACATAGAGATGAGATCAACAATCACAAACATTGTAATGGAAATAATAAGATTGATAGCAAATAGTCTTACAATGTCGCTAATCGAAGATGAGATCTACTATTACAAGTGGTGGAATATGGCTATGGTGGTGGAGAAGGGCTTTGGATATTAGATCTAAGTCTATTCTTCCAGTGGCTCTTCGGTGTGGTGGATGGAGATCTGGAGGCGGCTGATGATCTGGGGCAGGGACTCTCGAGGATCTTTTCTCGTTGCCTGAGGCTTCTTTATATAGGGGTCCCTTCATGAAAGTTGTTCTGTTTGACCTAGCGGTGTCGTTGGAAACTATACGGCCGGAACTATATGGCCAGAATTTTATTCCGGTCATATAGTTAGTCATTAAAGAGTCATCCTCTGACCCACGACTCCTGGTTTCTTCTGGTTGTTGGAAATCTTGTATATTTGACTTAATGTAGTGATTCCCATCATAAAACATCATTATTTGCGCAAGAAAAAATAGAAGGAGAGGATTGCATACCCCTTTGAATATTAGGCACTAGTGGCAGGGTTTAGAGATATATTTCTTCAAAAATATGAATAATATCCAGTTTAAATGTGGACGTAGATGGCTATATTTCAGAGCCTCCAACCTCCCCAAGCTTAAACTTGATCGTCCCCGAGCAAGAAAACCAAAATCAAAAAGGAACTCAGCATTTAAACTGAAATAACAAGATGATGATCTTACTCATGATTGGTAGTCTCATGTTTCCGCCACTTCATAAATCTGAAAAACTTCAGCATAGAGAGAGTAATGTAAGTATATCATACGGGTTTTATGCATCCTTATAGTGCAGCAAAATTATTGTTAACATGGATGATTCAAATGAGTAAACTTTATTCCATGTCATGTAATCAACTCATAGGCTTGCCTTTGAACAATAAGTATAATCATGTAAATTGAGAGTGTGAGAGTTGTCATGAAAAGCACATACACTAGAGTATCTCAATTCTCCTACATCAATAAATTAAGACTTTTCAAGCACTACGTTTCTATCCATTATCCTTCAAGAATTTCAGTTCTTGAGTAATTAAGAGCATGCCAAAAAAATTATTAGTTTATCGGGCTATAATGGACACTCGTGGCATCACTAAGGTTTTTGTTCCTTTTGTATAATGATTACTCATAACAGCTAGAGGAGTGATTCCATCATGAACAAAGCTACCCGGGAGTGCCAAGAATCTTACCCACTATAGCATTGCTGCTACATGTGTTTAATCAACTCATAGACGAAATCTAAGAGTTTCCTTCATGAAGATCATTCATAGGCCAGCAGAGTGTTGGCTGATAGCTGTGAGATTCGACACATTTTTTATGGCTTTTATTGATGGTTTTCTCCCGAATGTGATCATTTTCTGGTTTTACCTAACGCTAATACTTCGGTAGTGAGGAAAACTTGATTTTTAATGTGTGTTTCAGGTTCTGAACGTTAACATGAGGATTTAACTAGAGAAACTCAATATTCTGGGGAAAACAAGCAAGTCTCATTTTGGAAGCACGCAAGAGGAGTCAACAGAAGCTTTAACGAGCAACTATACGGCGGGAATATTTTCTCCGGCCGTATAGTTCCCGTCGTATAGTTTCCGCCGCCTCTGTCTTGTCAAAAGGGACAACTTCTATGAAGGGACGAGGGACGAAAACACAAGGTAACAGCCGCCACACCATCCAGAAGGGAGAAAGAAGAGATCCAGAGAAGAAGGAGAAGACGTTCTTCATCTCGTTCCATGATCTTCGACCTCCTAGCCAATACACCCCATAGCCACTACTTGTACTTGAGAGAAAGAGAGAGAGAGGGATCTCCACCTTGCAAGACTAGGGTTTGAGATTGTTGCTTCCCATCTTGAATTGTGTTGGATATTTTTCTATTCTTATTGTGGACCTCCACGGTAATACAAAGACGAATTCCCTTTATTCAATTATATTGATGATCTGTTCTTCTCTCATATGTGAGTAATACCCTTGGGCGTGGGAGATGTACGGGATTGGTGAGATGTGTTGTGCCTTCATATATTGGTGAGATGTGATTAATTACTATAATATGTGTGCTTGACTATCTGTGGGATGTTTAATGCTTGTTGTCCAATTAAGGGCCCAGACAACATGATACCTTGTTCTACATAGATAAGATCTGGTACGCTAGTGGACCAGCAACACTCGGGTGACACAGGGATATCAATGGAAAGCTAGTTGACTCGAGGATAACGAGTAACCAATGTGCTTATTGCATTAGTCTGATCCAAGGAGCTTAATCTCTAAGCGACCTGAAGGGTCTTAATCGTCTAGTGTCTGACCATGGTTTTGGTAGGAGGCTAGTAGGATTATTGAAGTTGGGATGAAATCTACCAAGAGGAGTTCCGGCTAATTATGGGTTGCTCACCTACACATATATCTATAAGATTATAATTGTTACATTTACAAACTCGTCCACCTGGAACAATCACTATCACCATGAACTGAATCTCCCCGCGCCTTCTTTCGTCATCTGCAGGAAAAAACAAACAAGCAAAGTTGTTCTTTATTTTTATGCTTTATATTTCTGAAGTTTATATTTTTAGTTTTATTCAAATCTATCGCATTTAATCAAAACCCCATTCTTATTTCAACACTTGTAGTCAATTCACTTGAACACCTATGACAACTTCGGGTGTGACTGAGACTTCACCAATAAACACTTACCTTTGTGTTCCCTATGGGATCCATATCTAAACTTCAAAACTAGCTACAAACGATTGTGCTCTTGCAGACATCAGGCTATTTTCTGGCACTGTTGTCGGGGAGCCAAGTGCTATGTGTTTGTCTTTAGACATTTCAGGTGTTGCTACTACAAAATGTTCTCCTTAGGAGACAAAGGGTCTACACGCTCTGGTAGGACTTATCTACTAGATTACGTTGAGCGTGTGCCTTCTCAGAGGCGCGAAGAAATTATTGAAAAACTTTTAAGATCAAATAAAGTTAAAGTTGAAAATTTGAGTGATATCATGGAAATTATGTCTATTTATAGGACAACTCCTATGAAACCTGAAAAAACTCTAAGGGAATACAGTGCTCCAAGTTCCAATTTTCTTAAACAACCAATAGAGTTCCCTAATCCTAGAGTTAGAGAATATCGATTTGATGGCGGAATCATTAAAATTTTGAAGGAAAAAGCTTCCAGTGGAAGGGAAGATGAAGACCCATGAAGACATATTAGAGAGTTTGACGATGTGATAACATCGCTTGGACCAAAAGGCTTGCCCAGAGACTTCTCTCGTCTTAAATTATTTCGATGGTCTCTTAAAGGTAAAGCTCTAGACTGGTTATATTCTCTCCCTCGCCATTACACTAAATGTTGGGAAAACTGCATTACTACATTCATAAACAGGTTTATTCCTTTTAAAATGGTAACTAAACTAAGAAAGAACATAGGAAATTTTAGTCAGAACGTGGGAGAAAACTACCCATAAGCTTGGGAAAGATTCTTTGGAATGGTCAATAGTATTCCTAATCATGGTTATTCTGAACTAACAATTTGCCATTTATTTTACCATGGTCTCAATACTCAATGTAGTGAGTTGCTTGACTTCTCAGCACAAGGATCAATAAATACTTTAACTATTAAAGAGTGTTTGGAATTAATGTATACTAGGGATAAGAATGATTCTTTATATAATCCTGATTTTGGTACTAAGCCGGAAAAATGGATACTTCGGGTAACTCCTGATCTTATGCCTGAGGTACGCAAAACTATGAAAGAAAAAGGTATACCTTCTGAACTTCCTAAGGAAAACAAAGAAGATTTGTTCCAAGTTTTTACTAAAGAATATGAAACTAGAAAAGTTTTTCAAGAATTAAAACATCGACAAGTAAAATCTCATAATAACTTGCATAGGCATAATAACATAAAAAGATTTTGGCAGAACTCACGGAAAATTATGATGAGATAGGCCAAGACATAAAACTATTTCATAAGTATCTTAGTATGATTAAAACCCAATGTGAGCAAATAGCATTTGGTTATCAAATTTTTCTTCGTGAAGACGAAGATATTTTTGTTTCTGCTAACGTTGTCACAAGGAGGGGTGCAGTTGTTACAGGACCCTTAGGACCACTGGAATATGAAGCTGAAAAAGAGCGCAAGTAAAAACCTTGCTTGAAGCAAGCCAAGAAGATGGTACATTGGTGGATCCTCAAGATGAAACTAAGACGCAACAGCAGACCAAGAGGGACCAAAATGATGCACAAGATGATTACTATGACTCTAATGCAGAGACAGTTGATCCAAGAGAAGATAAACAATAAAGTAATGAAGATGAAGTTGTTGTAGTAGAAAAGAAGAAAAACAATAAGCAACAACAAAAGAAAGCAACTAAAGAGCCTAACCCCCACAAAAAGGTAAAAGACAAGAGTAAGTCAGGTGAGAAAAAGATCCCTTATCCTGATCGAAAAAAGAAAGCACCGGATGAGGTAATTTATAAATCTTTTACAAAGGCACTTAGTGACCTTCGTATGGAAATTCCATTTACGGATGCAATCAAAGATCCAACTTATGGTAAATTCCTTCGTGATATTCCTAGTAGAAAGAAAGAAATAACTGAAACTGTTGCCATGGTAAGTAGCTATCCTGCTAACGAGAAGTTGTTGCCTAAGTCTGGAGATCCTGGAATACCAACTATTTCATGCTCAATAGGTAAAACTGATATTCACAATGCCTTGTGTGATCTAGGAGAAGGAGTTAGTGTAATGCCATACTCCCTCTATAAAAGGTTAGGATTAGGGGAGTATTCTCCTACTACTATCACTTTATAGATGGCTGACAAGTCCACTAAACAACCTGTTGGTATGATTGAGGATGTCTTACTTAGGATAGATGAACATGTTATTCCCACTAGTTTTATTATTCTTGAAATGTCAGAAGATGAAAGTTTATCTATAATACTTGGAAGACCTTTCCTTAGTACTGCAGGTGCATCAGTAGATTGCGCAGAAGGGAAGATAACCTTAATGTTTACGATGATGAAACCATCCGGTATTTTCCAAAGAAGATATAAGCAGGAGAAAGATATGTTCCACCGGCAAAACGAGTTCACATGGTAAGTGCCATTGATAAGGGGCAACCAAAGGTAAGAATTCGAGAAGAGAGAATAGGTTGAGTTATTCAACCATTCTAAATAAATGCTTGATGGCAGTCAACCCATTTTCGTCAATTCAGTTGAATAAAGAATAAAAAGTTCATCGCATTCCTACCACTTTTTCACAGACATTCTTGCGGAAGCGCGCCCATGAAGATGCACCTGTCAAAAAGTAGTAGAAATGTCGATTGAATAAGTAGAGAATAATAATAAGAATAAAACTTTGAGTTTTCTATTTATAGAAGCTAAAATTTTGCTTTTAATATGAGAATGTTGGTCAATAGTTTTTACTGTCATTTTTCTGTTAAAAACTAGGTATTTCGCTAAGTTATGGGATAAGAAGGTATCCTCGAAGAAATAGAATTTTTTTGATGTTTACTAATGGTTTAACGACCAACTATACGACGGGAATAAAAAATTCCTGCCGTATAGCTCTGGTCGCATAGTTATCTTTGCATCACCAAATTTTCTTAGAAGGCACAGAGAGTTAACGACCAACTATACGGTGGGAATAAAAATTCCGGCCGTATAGCTGCGGTCGTATAGATATCGATGCCTTTGTACAAAAATTTCTGAAAGGTACTGAGAGTTTCACGACCAACTATACGGCGAGAATAAAAATTCCGGCCATATAGCTGCGGTCGTATAGATATCAATGAATTTGTAGAATTTCATCCCAAAGGTACTGAGACTTTGATGACCAACTATACGGCGGGAATAAAAATTCCGGCCGCATAGTTTCGATCGTATAGATATTGATGCTAGTTTTAGAAATTTATCACGAGAGGCAGACAGTTTAACGACAAACTATACGGCGGGATCATTTTGATCTGGTCGTATAGTTGCACCCGTATAGCTGATTTCTGAATAAAGAAGCCCTAGTTTGCTGTACCACCACAACTATACGGGCGGAACAACTTCACCCTCCCATATAGTTCTGGCCATATAGGTCGGTGCTACCACTTAATCGCACCGGGGCAGCTAGGTCATCCTCCTCTCCTCATTATTTCTCTCATATTCTCTCTCCAAACCTCTCAAAATCCACCTAGAACTTTCGATTCTTCGCGGATTTCGTTCGTTTGAGTGGGGGAATCAACAGATTGGTATGTTTCTCTCCCTATCCATTCTTTATTTTCAGATTTCCATGGTTGAAACTCTCGCATTGATCTAGTGGATGAACTCAAGCTTATATTGTTTTTCCTATTAATTTCTCATGTTAGGATTGAATTTTCCATGTAGAACTGTTCATATATCATATAGAAACTATATGCCTAAGGTTTCATGGTGAAATTTTCCAGTGCATCATGATGAACAAAATCGGTAACCTTTTTTGTTCGAGCAAGCGCCAATGGGGTGAGGGCTCAAGCTTGGGTTCCCGAGCTTCGCGCAACTCCAAGTTGGATGTTGTCTTAGCGAGGAGGGTGCTACCCACACGTTGGGTCGACCACAACTTTCTCACCATGGTAGGGTTGAAGGAGGACTTCGACCTCATGTGCAGCAGGTCGGGGCTGGCGGTGATCAGCTTCACAAGCCACGACACCTACGCCGAGCTCACCCACGAGTTCCTTGCCTCCTTCTACGATGACCACAAGGAGAAAGGTAACATGTGCACTATCATCTTCAACATGAACCGGCAGCACTATGACATAAGTTACGAACAATTCTGCAATACTTTTAGCCTCCCCCATGCTGGGGAGCCCAATGTTACTAACCTCTATAGCGTCACAAGTGGGACGACTTGGGAGGTTATTTCTGTTAATGGTGGCAGACACTTCTATCAGAACAAGATGTCCACCATGCAGAACCCAATCATTCGCTACTATGCTCTATTCCTCACCAATAGACTACTGGGGAGAGGTGACACAGGGTCCATGGCCAATGTGGACATGGCAATGATCACCAAGGCTCTTTTCCCTACTTCACCACAGAGCCCCAGTCCTGCAGCTCTACTCATCCAGCACTTCCGCCACCAAAGCAACAAGACCAAAGGTGATATTCACATTGGTGGATAGGTAACCCATGTTGCCTATGCATTTAATGTTCTACTACATGTTATGGAACCTGTTGATGGCTCCAAACTTATGGACGTCAAGTATTTGACTGCTTGTGGCTTTCTTGGTGTTTACCATGCTAACTCGAGGCTCCGAGCATATCAATTCGGTTATCTTAATGATGTACAGGGTGATCAGGTACAGTTGCCCTGCCCTAGGCCTTCTCAATTGTGGACAAGAATACTTGGATCCTCACCAAGGACCAAGAAACGGCAATCTTGGCCAAGCACCAGCCCGAGGAGGAAGAAGAAGGGCAGCAGGATGATGAGGAGCAGGAGGAAGAGCAGGGACACAACCCTTCTTGAGAGGGACAGTAGCAGCAGGGAAGAGCAAGGGACCCGTGGCCCAACCAGCCACAACAGGGGTACGGCTACGTCCCCTACCAGGAGTTCTAGCAGCTCAACCAGCGCGTTGGGGAGATCGGCCACACTCTTCAGGATGTGAATGAAGATGTGAACACTTTGACTCACAACTTCAGTCACTTCATGACCCACTTCCCCGACTTCTACCAGCAGTATCCGCACCAGCCGCCAAATGATGGCAACAACTGAGCCTGGCAATTGCCTAAGCTTGGGGAGGTTTGAAAATCTCCAAACTTTGCATATATATTTTTATTTTCTTCTTTTGATTTATTTTATTGCTTCCAATTTGCATGTTTACTTTCAGCTTTGCATGTCTAAATCAAAAATACAAAAAAAATTAGTTGTAATTTTATTTTTCAAGTTTGTTTATTTGTTTCTCTTGGAGATTGTTTAATTTCAGGTGACTTGGCAATATGAAAGCATAGAGGGGTATCGACTCAAATACAAGAATGAAACAAGACATAAGAGGTATCACGTTCCTTTCATCATCCTCTCTACAATCTTAAATTGATCCTACAAATATTTACTCGCTTGCACTAAGGACACTCCCCACTTAGCTTGTTATCCCATAAATTCTATTCCCTTGCTAGTGTCTCCTTTTTAGCCTTGAAACAACAAGAAAAGGACTTGGTTTAAAATATTCCCTACATTTTTACAACAAGAAAAAGCATCTGAAAGATGACTTGAGTCCATGTTTAGCGCAAATAATTTAATTTTTGAACCACTCCATCCCATTTGAGCTTAATATAAATAGACTTGATAGTAGCCTTGATTGAAATTGTTTGATGAAATAGATGCTTCGAAGTAGTATAAATTATGCCACTACTTTTTCTGATAATTACCATAAGATATTGCTTTACGCGTGTCATTACAACTCTGTCGTTCTCCATGGGGAACTATTAACTCTGCTGGCCAGCGAACGATCTAAATGTGGGAAACCACTTGATTTGGTCTATTGAGTTATGTAAACGTCTGTAGCACTGATGCTATGATGGGTAAATTTTTTATTCTCCTCATGATTTCACGTTCCAAGTGAAGTTGTAGTACTTCTCTGGCCCATTATTGCTGAACAATTATTTATTGGCATGGTCACGAGTGCACAACATAGCCCCAATTAAACATGATAAAAATAGTGGCATAATTTCTCTATGAAAGAGCTAAAGTTTTGAAAGGCAAAAGAAAAGAAAAGAGGTGCTTTGATAGTCATGAGATTTTGACATGGGATAGATGAGTTGTTCTAAAATTATATACTTTGATGCCTACCTGAGTACTCTTAATTGGGTGAAAAAATAAGAACAAAAGGTTTTCATCTCTCTATAAAGAGAGTGACCAAAAGAATTTGTCTCACTTTCCTAGCTAAACCGTCAACACTTGCTTGGGCAGATAATTTATTTGCTAACAAGATATACGTGGTTAGGAACTAGACTCAGTGCAATCTTGTGAATACTTGTATGATTATATTTAAGATTGTAGGGATTATTAAGAAAAGAATTTGACACCAATTCAAACTTGTGAGTTCCTCTATTTTCAGTTTCGAATCTCTGCTATTCCTCTTTATTTCCTTGTCACTCGCGGGCGAACAACATCAAATCTTGGGGGAGTTGATAGCTGTGAGATTCGACACATTTTTCATGGCTTTTATTGATGGTTTTCTCCCGGATTTGATCATTTTCTGGTTTTACCTAACGCTAATACTTTGGTAGCAAAGAAAACTTGGTTTTAGTGTGTGTTTCAGGTTCTGAACGTCAACAGGAGGATTTAACTACAGAAACGCAATATTCTGGGGAAAACAAGCAAGTCTCATTTTGGAAGCATGCAAGAGGAGTCAATAGAAGCTTTAACAAGCAACTATACGGCGGGAATATTTTCTCCGGCCGTATAGTTGCCGCCGCCTCTGTCTTGTCAAAAGGGACAACTTCTATGAAGGGACGAGGGACGAAAACACAATGCAGCAGCCGCCACACCATTCAGAAGGGAGCAAGAAGAGATCCGGAGAAGAAGGAGAAGACGTTCTTCATCTCGCTCCATGATCTTCGACCTCCTATCCAATACACCCCATAGCCACTACTTGTACTTGAGAGAGAGGAATATCCACCTTGCAAGACTAGGGTTTGAGATTGTTTCTTCCCATCTTGAATTGTGTTGGATATTTTTCTATTCTTATTGTGGATATCCATGGTAATACAAAGACGAATTCCCTTTATTCAATTATATTGATGATCTGTTCTTCTCTCATGTGTGAGTAATTCCCTTGGGCATGGGAGATGTAGGGGATTGGTGAGATGTGATGTGCCTTCATATATTTTACGTTAGTTTGTGATTGATTCTAATTACTATAATATGTGTGCTTGACTATCTGTGGGATGCTTAATGCTTGTTATCCAATTAAGGGCACATACAACATGATATCTTGTTCTACACAGATAAGATCTTGTCGCTAGTGGACCGGCGGCCCTCGGGTGACACGGGGATATCAATGGAAATCTAGTTGACTCGAGGATAACAAGTAACCAATGTGCTTATTGCATTAGTCTGATCCAAGGAGCTTAATTGCTAAGCAACCTGAAGGGTCTTAATCGTCTAGTGTCTGACCATGGTTTTGGTAGGAGGCTAGTAGGATTATTGAAGTTGGGATGAAATCTACCAAGAAGAGTTCCGGATAATTATGGGTTGCTCGCCTACACATATATATAAGATTATAATTGTTACATTTACCACTCGTTCACCTGGCACAGTCACTATCACCATGAACTGAATCTCCCCGCGCCTTCTTTCGTTATCTGTAGGAAACAACAAACAAGCAAAGTCGTTCTTTATTTTTATGCTTTATATTTCTGAAGTTTATATTTTTAGTTTTATTTAAATCTATCGCATTTAATCAAAACCCCATTCTTATTTCAACACTTGCAGTCAATTCACTCGAAGACATGTGACAACTTCGGGTATGACAAAGACTTCACCAATAAACACTTATCTTTGGGCTCCCTGTGGGATCGATATCTGAACTTCGAAACTAGCTACAAACGATCTGTGCTCTTGCAGACATCATTGGAAACCCATGAAGTTTGACACGCATAAAGCTATATCATTCTTATGATTAACAAGTCAAACTTTGGCATGCTCAGAAAACCGCTAAACATTAATTCAATCGAACAAATCCTTTTAAAGAGAGCTATCAAGTCAATCAACATTTTCAGTGGCGTTGAGTGTCTCTAGAAATAAGCCTTCAAGAATAAGAACTACAACACCCAAGCCTTCAATTGTGAGACTTTTGCTTATTACAATTGTTTAGACATTTTTAGGCAAGACTCGATTAACTACGAGAGCTGGAACAAAACGTACCCAACTAAATACCCATGCGAATAAAATTCTTACTACAATACAAAGACTCACTCCACCAATATAACATCTCAACATTTACTACTAACTAGCATGGGTTTCTCAAACTTCAAAAGTGGCGAGTCATAAGGCATACCTCGCATGTTTGGTTCCACTTCTCTCTCCTTTTTTATTTGCTTCTTGGAAACTCGAAGTTGATCACTCTCTTGCAAATACATGAAAACCTCGAGGCGGAAAGAAAAGAAAGAGGGGAAATAAAGAAAAATGGAGAAATCTTTTTGTGGTTTTTAAGAGAAGGAGTTTAAAGAATAGAAAATTGGTAGCAAAGCTTGGCTAGAAAATCTCGAAAGCAAATAGAAAGAACTAAAAATAAAGCGTTGGAGAAACCAACACGAGTGCTTATAAACTTGAATTAAAAACACAACCTCGAAATAAAGAAAATCAAATTAACGCCAACTAAATATACATGAGGAAACTTCCCCAAGCTTAGGCTTTTGCAATCCCTTCAAATCATTTTGGTGGCATAAAAAGGTCATTACTCCAGTTCGCAAATTGAGTTGAGAGGTTACTAGTTGTTCCTCAGAGGTTCAAAGAGAGTCTATGCATCCTCTCCATAGTCCCTGCAAGTTCTTGGAAGTATTGGTATGTGGCAAACTGGGTTTGTGGCTGCTCCTCTTGATAAGGAACTTCTTGCTCCTCTTATTGGTCCTCATCCTCCTTCGAAACCTCCTCCTCGGGTTGGTGTTGCTCAACCTGCAAGTCATATAGCAAACGTCCTTCCTCGATAGAGAAAAGACCATTAGGCATAGGAGCGCGGTAAAGATGCCCGACTCCAGGAATATTTGGGTAATAAACACCACCTCTCCTAGTGAGCATTCCACAAGCTTTTAAAGTAGAGAAACCAACACGTAGCTCACCTAGCACAGGTTGCAACTCACCTAGGTCGATGCCTAGGGCAGTGGCAAGCATGGTGATGATGCCTCCACCTGTGATTGGTCCTTGGCTTTGGGAGGATTGGTGCTCCAGGTCTCGCACAATGATGGTGCCCAAGTTGAGTGACAAGTCGTAGTTGGTGTAAGCGGCCTTTGCAAGGAATAATATGTCCTCCTCGTTGAGTCTCGTGAACTCATTTCTTGCTTGCAAGGTGTTAGCAATAAGATATAACAAATAGCGAATTGCAGGATGTTGAATATTCTTCCTCTTGCTCACTCTAGTAGTCAAACTCATTCCATTATAATATTGTGAAGGGGAAGGGTATAAGCCAGTAAAGGATGTGCATAAAGCATTAACATCATTGTTTGGCAAATTAAAACATGCGAACCATTCATCTAGTGTTAAAGTGTAGTTGTTGTTCATAAGTCGGAAAAAAATCGTGTCCTCTCCTTGCCAGAGTTTAACGGTGCTTTGCAATGAACTTAGAGATTCAATAGTTAAGCGGCGATATGTAGGCACATCATTGTACACAAAGTTTTGCAGGCCATCTCTATTTAAAGTAAATTGTAGTCATCAGAAATACCGAGTTGGTTTAGTATAATGGGGCAAGCCCACTTGGTGGCCTTCACTTTGGGGTTCTTGATCGTGTTGAAGCGATCATGTTGGAGCTCATTCCTAAACTGTATCCCCATGCGTTCTTGAGTGACAGCCCGAGAAGCGCTAGCAGCGGCACGAGCACGAGTTTGGCTCCTTGTGTTCATCATCCAAAACATTGAAGAAAGACAAAAATAATACTTTTTGATCCAACAATAGTAAGTATAACATATTCCTCATCATAGCACACTAAAGAATCTCCTCAAATAAATAATCTAGGAAAGAGAATCATGGTAATTAGTTCATAGTAGGCCTCACCCTAGATTGATAATGACAATAGATCAAAGATCAATTTGCAAAAAGTAAATGGACGATCGGAGGAGAAACATATCAAAGATCACTTGTGTGCAAGGAAATCGAATGAAATTGAGTAGAGATGAAGATCTCTTGAGGTTTTGAGAAAGTTTGGAGGTAGAAGAGAGAAAAGGATTGAAGTTTTGGGGTTGGAGGTACCTTCCCGTGTGATTTTGTGGTCAGACGCAACTATACGGGCAGAACTATACGGTCGGAACAATGTGTTCCCGTTGTATAGTTGGCATGTTGTCAAAATTTTAGGGTTTCCACCCAGCGACATGGCTATACGGCCGAAACCATATGGCCGGAACAATATGTTCCCGCCGTATAGTTGGTCGTCAAACCGTCTGTACCTAGGAAAATAAATTATACAAAGGCATCGATATCTATACGACTGGAACTATATGGCTGGAATTTTTATTCCCGCCGTATAGTTGGTTGTTAAACCGTCAGTACATAGAAAATAAATTGTATGAAAGCACCGATATCTATACGATTGGAGCTATACGGCCAGAATTTTTATTCCCGTTGTATAGTTGGTCGTTAAACTATCAGTACATATAAAAAAAATTGTCGATGGCAACGATATTTTATACGACCGGAACTATACGGCTGGAATTTTTATATCCCGCTGTATAGTTGGTCGTTAAACCCTCTGTATGCATCAAAAAAATTCTTTCTTCGAAAATTATTTCTTATCCTATAACTTAGTGAAATACCTTGTTTTTGACAGAAAATTGACAGTAAATATCGTCGACCAACAACAACATGAATAAAGCAGGATTTTTAGTACTACCTAAGTTCTTCTCCTCAATTGGAGTTTTCTAGCACTCTTTATTAAATATAAACTTAAACTAAAACTTAAAAACTTTACTCAAACCTTTATTTCACATGGGTTGCCTCCCATGAAGCACTCTTTTATGGTCAATAGCTTGACCTCAATGTTGCTTACTTAGGCTAGATGAGTGCAACACCCACTCCAAAATAGTTGGCCTTCAACGTGATGGCCTTCTTTTCATCATGCTTGGCTTTCTTCTTCCTGGGGAAATGAATAACAAAAGGATCCCACGAAGGCAATTGAAGCTTCACATTCGCTTCATGTAGATTAATCAAAACCTTAATAGTTCTTAAGAAATGACAGCCTAATATAATAGGAGCAGTAGCATCTTCAGGCATGTCAACAATAACAAAGTCAATAAGAGCAGGACAGCCTTTAATGTACACTAACATATTCTCCTTAATTCCTACAGCTTGTTTGTAGGTAGAATCTGCTAGATGCAATTTTAACTCAGTGATCTCAAAAGAGCCAAGATTTATCTTATTAAAAAGACTCTTGGGAATTGTTGATACGCTTGCACCTAGATCACAAAGTGTAGCTATCTCATTGGTCCCAATTTTAATCTTAATAGTAGGCTCAAATATGTCATCAAGCTTCACAGGTAATTTTTCAGTAATTTTCTTATATTCTTCCTCAAGCTCACGTACCTTTATTGCTACCTGATTCACAAAGTGTTAGTACATAGCTTCCTCATTTCCTTCACTTGCCGCAATCTTAACGTTGATCCTTTTTATGAGATCTTCAACGGTATAACTTGGTGAAGGAGCATTACTATAATCAACTTCTTCAGGCTCCTCCCTTTGGATTCTCATCATTTTGAGTTCTTTAATAGGATTGGGCTCGGCTTTACCTGCAAATTTAGCTAGAGTGAGAGTTTGACTCTCGGTTATCTTACCTAGCTGTGCCTCAACGATCCTCGTTCTTTCTTGGAGGGCCTGCAAATCATTTCTCAAACTTACAGCTTGGTTAGATAATTTACCAAGCATAGCATCATGGTTCTCCATTATTTTAACAAGAATATTGTTTTGTTCATTTTGTGATTCTATAAAAGACTTAAGTGTTTCTTGGAGACTACCATTACTAGTTCCCATATTATTATTAGAGTTACCTGCAGGACTAGAATAATGTTTCTGAAAATTAGGATTATAATTCTCCTTCCAAGCAGGGTTATAATCATTACGAGCTATGAAGTCTATTTCTTCAATATTTGTTTCTGGGATAGCTCTTACATAGGTTTCCTTACCTTTTAGGCTAGTATGAACTGATACAACTTAGCATTGAGTTCTTCATTTTCTTGTGGTGAGACGGAGTTCACCTTCTTCGTGTTTGATCTATCCACATGCCATTGGGCATGGTTGTCTTGCATATTGTCTAGCAGTTACTTTGCTTCGGTAATATGTTTACCCATAAATGTTCCTCCAGCTGCAATATCAAGCATAGACTTAGACACAGGGTTAAGAGCATTATAAAACAGAAGGAGAATTAACCAGTCTTCCATCCCATGACTAGGACAGTTTCTCATGCATTCTTTCATCCTCTCCCATGCAAGCGCTAGTGGTTCACGCTCTTCCTGTCTAAAACAAGTAATATTAGATCTAAGTTGCATAGTCTTTGCAGGTGGGAAACATTTAGTCATAAATAAAGAAGTGCATTCCACCCATGATGTAATAGTATTTCTAGGCAAAGATAGCAACCATTCTTTTGCTCTTCCTCTAAGAGAGAAAGGAAATAAACGTAATTTGACCACATCGGGATCAACTTCTTTTATATGCATCATATCATATATTTTAGTGAAAGTATTCAAGTGCATACCTGCGTCCTCAACAACAGAGCCTCCAAATTGATTATGTTGAACCAAACTTAAATAATGGGGCTTAATTTCATAGTCATCATCAGCAATTGCTGGTTGAGTAATAGGAGTATGCAAATAATCATTGTTGGGAGTAGCAAACTCCCCAAGCTTCTTTTTAGCCATATTTCCTATGTTTTTGGGTTTTCTTAAACAGAGACTTATAATAGTAAAAGCAAGAATTTAAAGACTAACTATCTTTTTTTGGTTTTTAAAATAAAGATTGAAAGCAAACTAACAAAATTAAAAACAAGAATTAAAACTAGCAAGCTTCCTACTAACCTTACCAGGGTAGCTATTGCTTCCCCGACAACGGCGCAAGAAAAAGGGTTGATACCTACTTAGCCCAAAATATATAGAGCTTGTTGGGGAACTCCAAGAGGAAGGTATGATGAGCACAACAACAAGTTTTCCAAAGGTGTTGCTAGCTGGACTTTGGCAGGGCGCACTACCGGCGTCAGCAGCAATGTGGAGACCTGCACAACACAACCACAGAACTCTGCCCCCAACTTACAGTGAGGTTGTCAATCTCACCGGTTTTGCTGAAAACAAAGGATTAAACGTATTGTGTGGAAGAAAGTAATAGTTTGCAGAAACTAAACAGAAAATAGTAAATAGTGGATTGTAGATTGATGATAAAAGAAAGGACCGAGGTCCATAGTTCACTAGTGGTGGCTCTCCGTAAGATAGATAACATGTTGGGTGAACAAATTACAGTGGGGCAATTGACAAACATCGAGAAAACAATCAAGCATATACTACTCATCTTGACTCCTATGAGATTTGATTGGGAATTACAACATTATACATAGACCGTAATCCAACTGTATCTATGACTAATAATCCACCTTCAGATTATCATCCAAACCACCTCCAGTATTAAGTTGCAAGCAACAGATAATTACATTACGCATTGCGTGTAAAGTAAACAATACGATTGTTCTATGAACAAAGGATTGTTGTTTTATCCCTAGTAGCAACAGCACATCTAGTACCTTAGAGATTTATGTCACTTCCCCAGATTACTAGAGACATGAACCCAATATCGAGCATAAATACTAACTCTTGGAGTTGCTAGCATCTACTTGGCCAAGATATCTACTAACAACGGAAAGCATGCAAGATCACAAATAACAAAGACATGATAAAATCAATAATCAATATGAAATAGCATCTCAATATCCATCGTATCCCCGCAAACACAACATGTAGAATTACAAATAAATGATCTTGATCATGAACGGAGCTCACAAGATCTAAACATGGTAACACAAAGGAGAAGAACCAGCCATCTAGCTACTACATGGACCCGTAGACAAGGATGAATTACTCACGCATCACACCGGAGGCTTGCATGATGATGAAGAAGGCCTCTAGGGTGAATTATCCCCTCCAGCAGGGTGCCGGGAAGAGCTTCAGATCCCTCCCGGTCTAGGGATGGAGATGATGGCGGCTACAGACTCTTTCGTGGAATTTTGATCGGGTACTTAGGGTTTCTGTATCGGAGGCATTTATAGGCGAAAGGGGAGGCCGAGGGGGTGCCGGAGGTGGCCAGACCACCCCCTGGCGCGGGCCAGACTGGGTCGCGCGGCCAGGTGGTCTGCCGGCCCCCTGGCCCCTCTCCGTCTCATATTCTGGCTCCGTGTGTCCATCTGTGAAAAACTGACTTTGGCTTTTGTCCCGTCCAATTCCGAGAATATTCATTTTTTGACTTTCCTGGAACCAAACACAGCAGAAAACAAGCAGCTGGCACTGTGGCTCTTGTTAATAGGTTAGTCCAAGAAAGTGTATATAAAGTACTCCAAAGTTGGAACAAAACATAAGAAAGTAGATAAAACCAAGCATGGAACATCAAATATTATGGATACGTTAGCAACGTATCAATACCTTCGATCCGGATTATGGATGTAGTATAGATTTGTTTCTCGGGAAGAAGATGCATAGTGAAGTTAATTTAACGGACCTTCAGGACTTTTAGAATTCCTTTTGTGTTTTTACCGGACCAAGAGTTTGCGTCATTTTGTTGTGGTCGATGATGGAGAGAGAGGGCCTAGGGCATTCGGTTTCACCTATAGCTGTGCAAAACATCTAATGGGAATAAAAGATAGAAATAAAGTATGCATGTAGTTGTTAGAGCAAGATAAATTATATGTGGGCAGTGCATCCATAATTTCTATTGCCTCCACAACCTCTTATAGCAATAACCTACTAGTCTCATCCATTAGAGAAAGAGAACTAATGATATACATAGGACGTCACCGTTAATCCCAAGTAAATCCCTCACATGCAGCCATACTACCCCTTGTGTCACTAGGGTTCCCAACCTGCAGATTAGTCATTACTCATACTCCCTATACCTGGATCAATCATCAGGGTCTTGGGTACCTGACAAGTCCTTAGATTGAGGCAAGAGAGGATACAATAATCATCATGTCATACAAACTAATACATGATACCATCTATGATAAATAACATGGACAAAAAGCTACATGGCTAGGCCGAAGCCCTTAGCCTAAGGAGAATTACTCACACATAGAGATGAGATCAAAAATCACAAACATTGTAATGAAAATCATAAGATTGATAGAAAATAGTCTTACAATGTCACCAATCAAAGATGAGATCTACTATTACAAGTGGTGGAATATAGCTATGGTGGTGGAGAAGGGCTTTAGAGATTAGATCTAAGTCTATTCTTCCAGCGGCTCTTCGGTGTGGTGGATGGAGATCTGGAGGCGGCTGATGATCTGTGTTAGGGACTCTCGAGGCTCTTTTCTCGTCGCCCGAGGCTTCTTTATATAGGGGTTCCTTCACGAAAGTTGTTCTGTTTGACCTAGCGGTGTCGTTGGCAACTATACGGCCAGAATTTTATTCTGGTCATATAGTTGGTTGCTAAAGCGTCTGCCTCCGAACCACGACTCCTGGTTTCTTCTGGTTGTTAGAAATCTCGTACCTTTGACTTTAATGTAGTGATCCCCATCATAAAACGTCATTATTTCATCAAAAAATAGATGGCTATAGTTTGAATATTAAGCTGTAGGAAAAAATAGAAGGAGAGGATTGCATACCCCGTTGAATATTAGGCATTAGTGGCACGGTTTAGAGAGATATTTCATCAAAAATATGAATAATATCCAGTTTAAATATGGACGTAGATGGTTATAGTTCAGAGCCATCAGGGATGCATGTATCTTCTACACGTCTAATCCTAGAGGACAGACAAGCTTCTTTGCTTCGTACGTACTGAAGGGCAATTCATTATTTATTGGAAGCAACTTCTTCACTATTACCAACAACTTTTCAAATCCCGAGTCAGTCACACCGGTCTCTGCCTTCCACTTCAACAATTCCAGTGTGCTACCCATCTTCTTCTGGCCATCTTCACAAGTTGGGTACAACAATTTGTTGTGGTCCTGTAACATCTGCTCGAACTGGAACTTCTCCTTTTCTATGTTGCAGTATCGCTTTGCATCAGAAATGACCCAACCAAGATCATTAGCGGGCTCATCTAGTTCCCGTTCTTCACCCCCTTCTTCTTCATTGTCTTTCATTGTGGTATCAGCGTATTCAGGAAACATAGATCGGTAGTTGTCATCATCGTTCTCTTCTTCATCGTCGTCTTCCATCATAACCCCTCTTTCTCCATGCTTGGTCCAAACATTATATCCGGACAGGAAACCAGACCGAAGAAGGTGGCTCTGAATGACTCTTGAGGAAGTGTGAGCCTGCTCATTCTGACATTCAACACATGGACAACACATAAAACCATCCCGGCGCTTGTTCACCTCGGCCACAAGGCGAAAAGAACGCACGTCTTCTCTATAAGCGCCAGAGCCTTGGTCACCGTACATCCATGGATGGCTCATCTGCATCATACAACCATATATATCAAACGGTGCTCAAATTAGTACCACATGGTCTAAACGAGAAAATAGTTGCTAACCTTTTAGGACACATCGAAATAAAGAGGAGAAACCTTAAGTGTGGCTCAGGCACCTCATATCATGTTTATCTTGTGTGAACTCAAGTGTCATCACTCTCACGGGCATTTCATTGAGCACCTCTAGTGCATAAGAGAAAAAAAACCTAGCACAAACTTTGCCACACCTTCCCCCATGATAAAATAGAGGAGAGTTGAGCCATATATATAGGCCAGCCCCATTGGTCCTGGTTTGAGATACAAACCGGAACTAATAGGTGTGCCAGGACCACACAGTAGGCACCAGACCCTTTAGTCCCGGTTTATATCTCAAACCGGGACCAAAGGTCTGTTACAGGTCGGGACAAATGATTTCGGTGGATTTTGGCTGTCCGGTTCGGCCCATTAGTCCTGGCCCCAGCCACGGTCGGGACTAATGGCATGAACCAAAGGCCCTTTTTCTACTTGTGTATAGTGCCACTGAAACAGATGTCCGGTGCAGCGAAGAAAAAAAAGAAAGCGAGATATTAATCAGATGATTGAATCACAAAGAGGTGCTTTAAATAAGTATTTTTCAACAACAAGTAGTGTTGATGTTAACAATAGTAATCAAACACAAGAATATGATTCGAGACAAAATGATGAGCATAATTCAAATGCAGATCTCGAGGCCAATGAGAAATCCTTGGATAATAGTAAGTAGCTAACCAGCTTCAATTTTTGCAAGTGTAAGTAAGTAACTAACTACAACTTTTTTGTGTTAGATGCAGATTGTCCATGGACTCATTGGAATTTAGGTTTCTTATTAGAGGTAATCAAAATAGGAGGGAATACTTATTCTTGATATTTTGAGATAATAATAACTTGTATTGATTTGAACAATAGTACAAAGTTTATATAGAAGAGAGGAGGGGGTCCACCGACCTAAACCGACTTAGTACTAGAGTCCTACTCTAACTCTAACTCAATTCTAATACCCCCCACCTAAGTGTCAACGTCAGGCGCCACGATGTTGAGACTGGAGCGAATATCTGTAAATGTTGCAGTGGAAAGACCCTTGGTGAAGATATCTGCAAATTGAGCGCTGGTCAGAACATGAAGAACGCGAACCTCCCCGAGAGCCACCTTCTCTCGAACAAAATGAATATCAATCTCTATGTGATTGGTGCGTCGATGCTAAACCGGATTATAGGCCATGTA
This sequence comes from Avena sativa, assembly GCA_916181665.1. Lineage (NCBI taxonomy): Eukaryota > Viridiplantae > Streptophyta > Magnoliopsida > Poales > Poaceae > Avena > Avena sativa. The sequence goes on from OV702290.1 coordinate 162,384,220, forward strand.
GACTACAGATATATTGTCATAATAGACAACGGTAGCACGCTCAATTGGTCGATGAAGCTTGGCAAGAAGCTGACGTATACAGACCGCTTCGGCCACTGCATCAGCAACCGCCTGGTATTCTGCTTCCGCCGATGACCTGGAAACTGTAACCTTCCTTTTCAAAGACCAAGAAACAAGATTATCACCCAAATAAACACAAAAGCCGGATGTGGATCATCGAGTATCTGGACAACCTGCCCAGTCTGCATCAGAATAAATTGTCAAGCTTGTAGGAGTAGAAGAATTAAGAAGTAGACCATGGTCGAGAGTGCCTTTGATATAGCATAGAATTCGTTTGACATGAGAAAGGTGGGGAACATGAGGATCATGCATATACAAGAAAGCTTGCTGAACAGAATAAGAAATATCAGGACGGGAGAGTAGCATATTGTAGTGCCCATGTGAGACTGCGATAGAATGTAGGATCAGAAACAAGACCACCATCCTTCGATAGTTTGGCGCCGATGTCAGTAGGGGTACGGCTGGGCTGACACTCAAGCATGCCAGCACGAGATAAGAGATCGATAATATATTGGCATTGAGAAATAAAGAGAGTGGAAGAATTTCAAGAAGCGGTAACACCGAGAAAATGATGAAGTGGTCCTAAATCAGTCATAGAGAATTCCTTATTGAGAAGGGTCATAATATGGCTACGAAAGGAGACGGAGGAGGCGGTTATAACTATATCATCGACATGGAGAAGAAGATAAGCGGTTTGAGTAGAAGAGCGAAAAATAAAGAGAGAGGAATCGGATTTAGAGGGAAGGAAACTTATAGTTTGAATAAATGTGGCGAAGCATTGAAACCACGCACGTGGTGCTTGTTTGAGACCGTAAAGAGACTTTTGGAGAAGACACACAAAGTCAGGATGGAAAGAATCTATAAAGCCAGAGGGTTGTTGAGAATAGATGGTCTCATTGAGAGTGTCATGCAGAAAAGCATTTTTACCATCAAGTAGATGAATCGGCCATGAGGAAGATACAGCAAGACTGAGAATAATGTGAATAGTACTTGGTTTAACAACAGGTGAAAAGGTTTCATTGAAGTCAATCCCTTGCTATTGAGAAAAAACCCGGCATACCCAACGAGCCTTGTACCGTGCGAAAGACCCATCAGAATTATATTTGTGGCGAAAAACCCACTTGCCTGAAACAACGTTTGCACCGAGAGGTTTAGGAACGAGAGTCCATGTATTATTTTGAAGAAGGGCATCAAACTCATCACGCATGGAAGAATGGCAAAGAGGATCTAGAAGAGCTCGTTTGTAGGAGGTAGGAATTGGGGAAATATTTGGGGTGGCATTGAGGTTAAGAAAATGGCAAGGAATGTGAAAGCCCTTTTTACCATGAGTACACATGACATGATCGTTAGCAGGAATAGTGACGAGAACAGTGTGAGGAGGAAGTTGTGGAGTGGGAGAGGTACTCGGAGTACTAGCAGGACTAGCAGGAGACGGGGTAGGTGTGTCTGTTCCTGCAGAGGACATGGTGGTGGTGGGCGAGGACCCGGCAGGAGATCCTGTCGCAGCAGGAGAAAGTTTGTTAGGGGCGGTGGAGGCGGTGTTGGGGAAACAAAGACAACCAAAAACATGCAATTCAGAATAGTCGGGATGATATAGAAAGAGAGACTGAAAGGGAGTATGGAGTGGACACGTTTTGGTTGGTGGGATGTTAAGGAGATATGTTGCCGTGCGAAGGGCTTCGGTCCAAAACCGAGGGGGAATAGAGGCTTGGATGAGTAAAGTATGGAGAATGTCATTGATGGATCATAAGGATCATTCGGCTTTACCATTTTGAGGAGAAGTGTATGGACAAGAAAAACGTAAGAGAATGCCTTGAGAGAGAAAGAAAGATCTGTTTTGGATATTATCAAACTCTCGGCCATTGTCACATTGGATAAAACATATAGGAAGCCGAAGTGTGTATGAACATATCGCCAAAAACTTAGAAAAATTGAGTGCACATCGAATTTGGCGCGAATAGGAAAGGTCCATATGTAGTAAGAATAATCGTTAAGAATAACAAGATAATATTTGAAACCAGAAACACTAGGAAGTGGAGAGGTCCATAGATCACAATGCAATAACTCAAACGGAAAACTACTATAGGTAGTTGATGTGCCGAAAGGTAATCTAACATGTTTGCCGCCTTGACAGGCATTACAAATAGAGGGATAATGAGAAGAACTAGAACTATCAATAGGAAGACTAAATTCTTGAAGCAAAGACGACATAGTATTTTTATTGGGGTGGACGAGCCGACGGTGCCAAAGATCGACGGAGGTGTGCATGTCTTGAGGTGTGAAAGATGGTGTGTCATGTAGAGGATAGAGATCGCCCGAGCTATTGTAGCGAGCGAATACCTCTACCATATTCAGATCTTTCACAGATAAGCCAAACAGGTCAAACTCTAAAGAAACATTGTTGTCGATAGTAAAGCGACGAACAGAGATAAGATTTTTGATTAAAGATGGAGCAACAAGAATATTACGGAGAAGAAAATTTGTGTGGGGATTAGTGATGTATGATTGACCGACACAAGATATAGGAATTGAAGAACCATCACCAATAGTTATAGAGGAAAAAGAGGAAGAAGAACAAGCTGACTGAAAATCCATATTTGAAGACATGTGTGAAGATGCACCAGAATCGAAAATCCAATCCGTACCTTCGTGGTTGTTGAGCGTGAAATTGTTCATGGCAGCGATGAAGGCGGATTGGTCCCAGCTTGGTGGAGCGGTTGATGGTGATGGCGTAGGCATGTATGGTAGTGCCAGATCCCGTACATGTAGTTCATTGGCGTCGAGGATGGCATGTAGTATTGTGGAGCGTGGGGCGCCATGTGGGCCATCGGTGGAGCTTGGGCAGTGTAGACCTGCTGCGGAGGTCGAGGTCTAAGAGGCCCTGGCGAGCCTATGGATGGACGAAGACCAGGATTCCACGTCCCGGTGTAGGCCGGTGTGGCGCCATAGGGAGAAGGAGCCGACCAAGGCATAGGCCATGCTTGAACGAGACCCATCCATGGATCGTGCTGGGGCTGCCAGGTTGATGAGGGGGCCGCGATGGAGGGAGGTGTCGGCGCTGGTGGAGTCTGCGCTGGAAGGGCAGGTGTTAGAAGAATTTGGTGAAGAGTAGAGGTGGAGGAGGAAGATAGAGGTGCGCTGGCGGCGCGGGCTTTGGCCGGCGTCCAGAGTGGACCCGTCGTTGGCGGCGACGGAGTTGGCGGAGCCATCTAGGTGCGAAAAAACCTAGGCGTCTGATACCATGATATTTTGAGATAATAATAACTTGTATTGATTTAAACAATAGTACAAAGTTTATACATAAGAGAGGAGGGGGGGTCCACCGGCCTAAACCGACTTAGACTAGCATCCTACTCTAACTCAAGCGCAATTCTAATAATTCTATATTTCTACCGTTTTATTCTTTCTGTCGTAATGTGACGACATTGCTTTAGTGCTAGATAATTATTTATGGATTTCTCGTACTACTTTTAATATTGTGCAAGTTAAAATAAGCATATATATGCCTATATATCTAGTTGTGTGTACATGTATATTGGCCTTAGAAGCGCTCTTGTCAACTTCGTCTAAGGGCCGCGCAAAATATAGAGAAGGTCATGGTTGGGAGGCTTCTCAGAATATCTGAATTTACGACTGTTCTTGAACAGTGGGGCTTTACAATGACAACATATTGTATACATCGTACTCGAAAGAAAAAACATATTGTATACATCGAGCCTGGTACACTACGTCCGCGCCACATACGACTGCACGAACTGTCGATTGACTCAATGACGGCTAGACGTGATTAATCAACAAATACTCAGGAGCAGGTGAGCTTCCGTATTTCTCGCTGCAGCCGTTCAATCTTCCTCCAGTTTTATTTTTTGATAAAAGACCTTAATAATCTTCCTTTCATTTTTCTGACTACTCCCTCTATTTCAAAATATAAGGTGAGCTTTGTAAAGTGAATGTACCTAGACCCCTTTTAGTGTGTAGGTTTATTCTGAACCACTGCGAACCTATACTGTAAAAATAATCTAAATACATTTGCTTCACAAAACTAAAACATCTTATATTATTTCGAAACGGATGGAGTAGATTCTAGAAGCTGAAATTCAAATAGGAAGAGTGTGTCCCAAACTGTTCTTGATGTTGACGTGGGCTGAACATTGCATAGATCAAGTTTCCTAGATCGAACTCGTCCCATAATAATCTGGCCTGCATATTTTTTTGGAAGCAAGCCCAAATAAAGTCGAAGTTTGTAATAAAATAAGTCCCTACACTACACGCTGGCAAATTCGAATGAATGGTGTTCTTAGTATAAAAGATTATTGAACGCCCGAGCCTTAGCAGCCAGACGATTGATGATCTCATAACGATTTTTCTCCGTGGTGGAGTTGACTTGGTATAGTGCCCCGAGTCCCCATCCCGATTTTGACCGGACTTTGTTTGGATTTTTTTTTTAAAGAAGCATATATTAATATCGTGAAAATACCAATTACACCCGTTCTCTGCAACAACGCATACTCTATTAACATTACGAATGCACACAGCCGTAAAAAGGAAGAAGAATTGCAAAAAAAAAGTCCCACTACAGTGATCAGATCATTAGCAATAACGATACTAATACCACCAAAACAACACCAGAAGCCCAACCCGTCCAAAAGCGATGCATCAAAAAGAAAACAGTGCACAAGCCCTAGCATTGGCCAGTCAAATATCCTAGGTTTCCATCCTGAAGAAAGTCATCGCTTGCAAAACAATGCCTTCTGCAAGACCATTGCCAGGCACAATCGATAAAGACCAAACATTGGGTTTTCATCCTGCAAGGTAAGGTGAACTTCTCCGGTGTTTTCGCCCCCTCTAACAGACGTTGTTGCGAGTCACAGATCATCAAGCCAGATATTCGTCGCCATAAAGACTCAATCCACCATAGCTAGCTCTCATGTCTCTGTCTTCATGATATTCTCCGCTTCTGACTTCACCATGGATCGTCAAAGACATCACACGTGATGGTAACTCGTAGAAGAGCTTCGACATGCTCCCTCTAAAACCAAATGGCCAGCAAAAACAGGTGCGGACGATCGCATTCCTTCCAATCTAGCAAACCCCACGCATGGTGCGCCCATGGAAGTTCACCGGCGAAGCCTTTCGGAACTTGCCAGTCCTCTCAGATCAACGACGGCCTACATCCAGCAAATCTTCATCTTGGAGGGAGAGAAACTCTAGGAAAACATAGATTATTATCAAGACTCGCAGGCCCCATACCGCCAGTCTAGATTGGGGCTCACAAGCTCCAGATCGAGACATAGTAGAGCCCAGATCATACGCCACAGTGTGCACCCAGCGGTTACCGGCGGCCATCCCGGCCACGCACCACCACCTCCTAATCGCTGCCCCGCTGGACCTCAGACACCAGCCGTGACGTCATGTGCTCTTCATCAACACGCACCACCTCCCATGCATCGTAGCCGAGAACACCTCTCCAGACCTCGGCTAGGAGCGCCGATATAGGGAGAGGAGCTTTAGGGTTTGGGGTTGTCTCCTTTGGAGTCGCTTAGGAGGGGAGCGACTCGGGAGAGCACGCGTAAAAATCATGTTGAGGAGGTCTAGCACGGGATGCGACCTGCAAGGAATAGGTGTCGCATTTCACCCTAAAAAAGTTGTATGCATTTTTACAAAATGGAGGATAACCTTCGTGATTTGAATCGTACGCACATCCATATATTACAAAATGTCACCCAAACCTTAAGCGTATTGAACCTCTCAGTCGTGTATTGTGTATGGAAGATGTCCATAAGTGCAATGATTATATTTTATACTTCCTGGTTCTCAAACTGCTTTTGAAAATCAGGTTCCATGCATGCAAGTATAAGATATCTGACATTAAGAGAATCATCACATTATTTCTTGTAGGCATTTTTAATAGTGATAGTCACATTTTCAGGAGGTTCTTCTGCTAGTGGGGTATCCAGAATAGTTTCCTTTTTATCAGCCCTGAGAACAATTCTGAGGTTACGGGCCCGGTCTGAATAGTTTGTTTCATTTAGTTTATCTTTCTCAAGGATTGAATGCAAAGCAAAAGTTGATGTGATGCAAAGTACCATGATCTACAACAGAAAACATGCAAAATACTAAGACAAATATCCATGATAGAGTAAATCACATTAAAAAATGTTAATCGAATGTACTTCCACTAAAATCACATCCCTCTATTAATACTTAGTGATTCAAGATCCACAACTAGCAAGTCGACTAGTGAGCTTTAACGTCACCGCTAGAAGATAAGGTAGATCAATAAGCAACACTTGCTAATCATATCACATATGATTCGTGTTGTTGGCTAACATATCTATGTCATAACTAGGCACCCAAACTTTATGCCCCAAGGACCTTAACCATTAAGATAATCTTGTTAAGTTCACCGGCCCTTATGCCTGTAGGTATCCGATACAGACCCATCCGGCCAAGAAAAATTAAGGCAAACTAATTTCATAGTCCCACCATCAATTGTACAAGATATGTGATGGTGCACGCTCCCACCATCTACTTCTATCATCCAAACGTGCAAATGAATAAAACAATAGCAACAACATTTAAAAACGTGTGACAACGTATAGCTTGTTTTCTTATGGTGATCTCCGTCGCCACAGAACCTATCCACCATGATGATCTCCATCTTCATGATCCATGTACACCATTCCTCTAAGTGATGTGTTCTCCAAGAACTAATATAATCTATTACTCCTAACAGCTAGTAATCAAAAATTACATAGTAATATGGAAACATCACAAGTTGGCACGCATGCGATTTCAATGATATGACAATACATTTGGCTCCAACCATGTTGCCGTACTCACGACTCGCAGGTCATGAAATATTACACACATGTATCATATATGCATATGGACATACAGGTCAGAGAGATCCTAAAACAAGTTAGACGTCCTAACGCAGAAACTTAAAACATCCAAAACTCAATTTTGCAAGCCAAAATTTAAATTTTTAGGACTTCCAAAACTGACAAAGTGGGTAAAATTCGGATGTAATTTTTTTTAATATGGATAGACATAAAATTTGCCTCAATTGAAGTTCGTATGCAAAAGTTACAGCCGTTTTACCGAACATGTAGAAATTGCAAATTTCCTGAACTGGTGGTGGATCCAATCTACTACCATGCACATCTCATGGGCCTGGCTTATTAACCTTGGATCCGATTAGACCATTCAAATTGACCCTCTCTTACGCATCTGGATTTATGTGTCATAGTCTATCCCAATGGCGGAAATCGACCGGTATGGGTATATCGTTTCACGACCACTACAGCAAGATCATGGAAACAAGATCATAGATCACTCTAACCATCATACAATCGATCATATCATCTGCATACCACCATATCCATACATCCGGAATCTAAAACTTAGTAGAATAGGCCCTGATACCACTACAGGGATATGGGTACGCTACACTAGCGCAAATTAAAATTTCCTACCACGTAAGCCAGAAACTGCTGCAGTTATAGATCACGGGATTACCATTAGATGCGCAGTTGTAAAACTTTATAAACCGCACCGAGGAAGTATAGATTATCCACCTTCTCGTTCATTGAACAAATCCTCTTGTGTGGATCGTCCAAGAGCTACAGGTGCAAAACCTCTAAGGTATCCACACATGCGGAGAGGAAGCGTCACATGTCGGACTGCTAGGATCGCGCATGCAACTAAGGTGAGAGTTGTGTGACAGCTAGGTGGAGTGATCAACCCTAATCATCTTGATCGTCCTACCCTCTCTTATATAGACGTCCCTGATGGGCTTCTACATTAGAGGCCCATTAGAACTCCTAAGTCTGGCTAAATAAGATCCAATCCAAATTAGTCTTCCAACACCTTATGTGTTTGATCCTATAAGTTCATACTTGTATATGCATGACACGAGTAGATCTACTCGGACAATAGTTGGTATCGGCCTCTAGAAAGACATCCCAACTCCTAATGTGCATAAAGATCATATCGGACAAACCCTCACATATTGTGCACATGCCATTCCGTTTGCCTCGTGTTATTTGGTCCAGCTCCAAGCTGACTACTATTTCTTGGTTTGTGATTAGGAATCCCTTACTAAGCTAACTCTTAACCTCAAGTAGCACGGCCACGCGTCCAGTCAATCGAGGGGTCTAAAGATATCTCTCTCGTGTAGAGAGGGGCAAATATCATTTTGACTAACCATGCCTCACATCATGCTTCATGACAAACCTAGAAGCTACCTTTATAACTACCCTATTACGGTGTAGTGTTTGATAGCCTCTAGGTAGGTTGATTCACATCTCTAGTACATGCGACAATCTCAGGTCTAAGAACAAAGCGTACACATCGTATAGAAATAGAACCGTAAGCAATATAGCTATGTCTCGAGTCAGTTCAACCCCATGTTTATAACATGTGTACATATCATTGGCTTAACATCTCCATCTCTATGAAGTGTGAAACATAGTTATCATCCAATCTATGTGCTAGTCTAATATTCAAATGTGTCCTAACATGAACTCCGGCTAGGGAAAATCTTCAGATCATACAGGTAAAGAGTCCCACAACGTATATGACAATCAATACAAATTGCCTATTATGGATTTTCAAGGAACAATACAATAAATCATGGGGAAATATAATCATCTCTATGAAATCCTCTAGGGCATATTTCCAACAATATGATGGTACGACATGGCTCATGGATGTATGGCACGTCGCCTGAACCACGCATAGGGGCACCATATGTGAGATTTGTTTTCCAGTATGAGTAGATCCCACTACACGATCTCATTGCAAGGACCCGCAGACGGCAAGGACTTTTGTTGCCACCTCATATCTCGACGAGTCGCATGACCTAGCGGGTGAGGAGCTCCCTTGGGCTATAAGCTCCTCTCATTACGCGAGCGCCTACCGTCTCTGCTAACGAGGGCCAGGTCAGAACTGGGCGCGTGCAAGAACACTGTAGAGGGAATCTTGCGCTTGGCCCCTTGTTGGGCCCATCTCAGGGGGACTCCGCCGCGATGGCGATGTGTGTCCTCCGGACCTCCATCCCACGGACAGAAATAATCGGAGAGATTTGGATAATTTAACCAAATGAGACGAGACTTTCCATAGATATTTACTCTGATTGTTCTTTTACTTTATTTAGAATGATCTATAGACACTATACAAGTACAGAAAATTCACACCCATTTCCATATCTAGGATCACACAGCCATAAGAATCCCACACACTAAAAAGTACGTAAAATAAAAAGTCACAACAAGTGCAAAAAGTATGCTTTGGAGGACCGACCCGAAAACTAAACCACGCCAGTAGTAGAGAAAACCTAGCAGTGGCATGATGAAATCTCCTTTAGTAATATGTGTTGATGGCACACCATCGATATGCCGCTTCTAATATATGTTACTAGTGGCGTGATTTACCCACACCAGTAATAATCACTAATATATATATATATATATATATGTGTGTATATATATATTGGCGTGCCACTGTACGCACACGCCACTAAAACATTTCTCAAAATAAAAAACAGGTATCATTTACTACTATTTTTTATAAGAGCAACAATAATATCATATAATAGCAATAGTAATAGCACATAAAATGTTCAACAACATAGTACGACTAGTAGCATGTAACATGATCGTCAACTAACATAGTATGTACTAACTAGCTAGTGTCCTGCTTGTAATACATAATGATGATGTCATCCTCTCTTGGTCACGGTTGTCATCACCATCATCGTCGGTGTTAGGCGCCTTGTAAAACACCATGAAGTTTGCATCACCATGCTAGAGATAAAATGTGCATCTCCTTCCAGCTTCATTACGATAAGTCTACAAGGTGTCTCCAATAGGGAAACCAAAATATATTTGGCTTGCTTCACCGGTGACTAAAACCCCGAAATTCTTGGCATTGTCATCTGGACCAGGTAAACCTGAAATGTGATGTGGTCATGAATGCCAACGTTGACCTGGACCAAGAAGTCACGCCCTTCCCCGCGTGCTCATATATAAGCAAAACTAAAATAATAAATTAGCTAAACAACTGATGCACAACTTGTTGAAATTAAACATATCGCTCGAATAAGAAATTCTTCATGGAGATCTATGATAAACTTATTATCCTTGCGCTTGATGTAGCCACGAATGCGCACATATGATTCATCTTCTGCATTGATGTTAAGAAATTAAACATAAAACATCTAAACTCTACCTGACCATTTTCATATTAAACATAAATATTCTAATAATCTCTAGATAACTCTAGTCAAACATGTTGTCATCATCCTCATCCTCGACCTAGGGGCACGCCTGATCAGCCGACTTCAGCATCATACTACTGGTGTGTGTTGGTGTTGGGGATATACTTTCCGGGTATCCTCATTGTGCCTCACTGACCAGGATGGCCCACTTCGGGTTAGAGCTTTGCTTCACGGACGGCCCAGTCAGGGAGAAGAGACGGAGTTCAGTCCGGCTATGGGAAGGCCCAGAAGACTTACCGACATAGACCCATAGTGTTACTTGTAGTCCAAGATGTACTCTGTAACCGACTCTTAGTCGTAGCCGGATAGGTCTCTCCTGTAAACCCTAGGCCGGATATCTATATAAGCCATCCTAGGGTAAGCCTTTAGGGCACCCTCACAATAGTCTACAATCTCAACTCGCACAGGCGAAACCCTTGTAACCCATATTTCGGCTCTGCCGTATTACTGGATTGCTAGCAGGAGTAGGATCCGTCCAAAGCCGGCGGATTCGAACCTGGGTAAACTTGTGTGCTCACCGTTCTGGAATATCGTACGTATCACACCCCTCTCTTCCACACGCCTCGAGGACCCCCTCATGGCGTACTTGTCATCAATCCGACAACAGTTGGCGCCCACCGTGGGGCAAGTGAGCTTCAGATCTGCCTTCCGAGCGGAATCTGCAAGAATCGGAATCAGCAAGACCATCGTGTCCGCGTCCTCTATGCCAGTGATGTCCCTCTCATCGTTCTCGATGAAACTTGGATTCTGGCTAGGGAGGCCGTGACTACTTACACCATCATGTCTTTTGGTGAGATCGATATGTACATCGGTTTCGCTGAACCTGTCCCACCCACCCCAGCAGTGATGATAGAGGCAGAAGAAGTCTCTGTCTCCACTTTGTCCGCGGAGGCGGCAGAATTCCGGATCTCAGAAAACCCTAATCCCACCCAGCCTGCACCCGTTGTGGAGATAGTGGAGAAAGCCGAACCTGAAGCAGATCCTGCGGTTCAAATCGAATCTGGAGTGGATCTCCCTAGCGAGGATAAATCCCAGATCGATCTACCCACTGAGGTCGAAATCCAGGAGGAGCAGGACAATAACCTTGGTTCTTGTTTTGCTAACGCCGGAAAAGACCAACCTTTCCTGAGGCATACGTTGAGGCGCATGATGCTGCAAGGCGCAAACGTGGATGAGGTTCTCGAGACCATTAGGATTTTCAAGGAAGCCCACGAGGAAAGCCGCAACTACCTCAGGACCCATACGTCGCACTTTGTCGGATATGTTGGATCCGGATCCGGCTCTGCCGATGCTGGAGACAACAAAGACTTAGTGCTGGAGGCGATCGGAACAAACACCAACTTACCTGCATCTTTGGATGACTTGATGATGTCGGCGGATTTCCGAAAGTTCTCCACGGAATATGAAGAGGAGTTCAACTCCAAGGCTGCAGAAGAAGGAGAAGCCATGGATGAAAGATCCGGAGAAAACTCTCCTAAAGCACATGATGACATGGATCTTGGAGCTAACCCCAATATCCAGATGTCCAAAAGTACCGATCAGAGCTTGACTCCGGGAAACGGACCCAAAGCCGTCTTTGCTACCAGCACTACCAAGAAGGCAAAGAAGAAGAACAAGACCTCAGCAAAGGAACTTCCAACATAGGAAGTGATTGCCGAGGAGTATGAGGAAGACTCGGATGGAGCACTTATCCCAGACGAGCCCAAAGAAGCTTCGGTGGATGGACACGTGGTCACTGCAGGTGCCTGTAAACTTATCGATGCTGCTCTAACCACACCTATCCCTACAGCTACAGAACTTACTACTGAAGAGCTGGAGGAAAGCGCTTAGGCCCTAGACTTCGAGGAAGAGAAGAAGCGCATAGCTACTGCAGAGAAGTATATCTCTCTGCAGCATCAGAAGACCCGGAAACGACACACACGTGACAATCAATTTCCGGAAATCCACAAGGTTCTCTTTGAGGGAGATCCAGGGATGCCTCGACTTGACAGTAAGGGAGATCTAGTATACCCAACACCAGTACAAAACACTGCCGCAGCTCGATGTATCCTAGCAAGTAATCCAGGCCCGGAACAAGTTAGATTGGGCATTAAGATACTCACCAAGGGTCTGGAGCAGCAAAAGGTCGCGAAGTCCGGAAGCGGAAAACTGGTCTCTCAATCTGACCAATGCCGCACGGATCTAGCATGGAATGACATAAGGCCCAACGGGTTCCGGAGCAGCATCACCGTTCCGACTGTCGAGAAGACAACTACTCGAGAACCGGATCTTCATGGCAGCGCCACAGAACTGCATGTGACTGGCAACATTGCCCCAGCTGCGGAGCAAGAGGCAATTGCTACACTGTATTCGAGAAATCCTCCCTGGCAAGAGTCGAACGATCGTGGGGAAGAAGACAAGGAGAAACATCGGGAGGAGGACCGTCAAAGAATGCCGCCTCCTGGACATACAAGTCGTCCGTCTGAACCCCATCGTGGTGGGAGTGACGGACGAAAGAATGATGGACACCGTGCCAAGTCAAGCCGGCAAGGGGCTCGTCGCAATGAAGAGCCTCCCCAGAACTGGAATAATGATGCTCCGGACGGAGGACGGTGATCAGCCGGAAACAATCCACCCTCTCCACCAAGTAGCCACCACAAAAGTTCCCAAGGAGGACAAGGAGGGCGTCGTGGTGGAGGAGGTGGTGGCAGAAGCCGAAGTCCGGCTCTAAGGAACCGCAACCACAGTCGTCAATCAGGACGACGATCTCTATCACCAAGTGACACGAGACACTGGATCAACTCTAACATAGAGGCATGGCGCTACGAGAACGACGAAATCTATGTAGGTCCAAAATGCTTCGGACCACGCATTAGAGCAACAAGATTCCCGGAAGGATTTGCTATCTCAAGGCACATCCAGCCCTACGATGTTGTAGCTCGGCCAGATACTTGGCTCCAGGATTTTTTTCCAGGCCTGCTGCATCGCCAAAGGAGGAAATAGCTTGGTCGCAACCCGATATCTCCCACTTATGTTGCGGAAGATGGCACGATCATGGCTCAATGAACTTTTGGATAGCACCATCCACAACTGGTATGACATGCAAAGCGCATTCTTTCGGAATGTCGAAGGCACATACCGGAGGCCCTGTATGGTAGGAGATCTACAACGTTGAACCCAGAAAGCCGGATAAACTTGCTGAGATTACCTCGGACGATGGATTGACACTAAGAACTCCTATGAAGGAGTAAATGACCAAACTGTGATTGAAGCTTTCATTGCAGGACTCCCAATTGGTTTACTACGTCATCGCTTGAAGTGTGACAAGGTCACTGATCTGGGAGAGATGATAGAAATAGCGAGCAAGTATGCAGATGTTGATGACGATGCAGAGGGATTATTGAACGCCCTGGCTATGCCACAGTTGGCAAACAACCAAAGCAGCAAGCTCAAAAGCGTAAGAACACCTCGGAAGAAAAACCCAACGCGGAAACAGTAGTGGTCACTTGTACTTTCGGGTCTGGAGGACAAGGAGGGTGCAGCGGTGGCCACGGACGCGGTCGTGGGACATCACGGGTCCAAGGTAGAGGAGACCAGCAACCTGGCAAAACCTATTCCTGGGCTGACATTACCAACAACCCATGTGTGCATCACTTAGATGCCAGTGGGGGCTCGTCTCAGACAAACGATGAATGTCATTTTAATGACGACATCAAGAAATACGATATCGCTGGCTATAGGGCTAAGCGGAAGAAGGGAAAGAAGAATCCCGAAAAAGAGAAGGAGACCAAGGAAGATTCCGACATGGAGGAAGCTGACCCTTCAAATCCCAAGCCAGATGGAAAGAAGAACTTCCCAACGAAAAAACACACTTACGTCACCTTCCTTGGATCTCAACTAGCTAAGGTCAAGAAGGCAGTTCTGCATGAGCTCAACGCAACCGTTCCGGCTGTCCCACAATTCCTGGACTGGTCGGAAGTGGCAATCACCTTTGACCGTGCTGATCATCCGCCTAAGTTGCACATGCGAGGAAAATATGCCTTAGTCGTCAACCCACTTATTGATGGCTATGGTTTCTCCAAGACTCTCATGGATGGCGGCAGCAGCATCAATATTCTATATGTCAAAACACTACGTCGGATGCGGATCTCGGAGACATAGCTAAATCACAGCTTTGTGATCTTTCACAGAGTTGTCCCGGGAAGACAAGAAAATTCCCTAGAGAGATCACTTTGGATGTTACCTTTGGAACTCCAAAGATCTATCGGACGCAGGCACTTTCCTTCGAAGTGGTCCCGTTCAAGAGCACGTATCACGCTATATTCGGATGTCTGGCTTACTGGACTTTTATGGCTCATCCATGTTACATTTACAATATGATGAAAATTCCAGGTCCCAAAGGCGTGATCACCATCAGGGGAGACCCGAAGAAGGCGCGAGAGTGCGAGGACGGAAATGTCGCCTTTGCTGAAGCCGTGTTGCACGCCCAGGAGTACCAGGAGATCAAGAAGACCATTGATCCGTCCGAGATGCCCGCGACGAAGAAGGAGGTGACAAAGCCAAATCCAGAGTTCAAGGCATCGGAAGAGACGAAGAAGATGCCGTTGAAGGATGATGACCCCTCCAAGGTGACCAAGATAGGTGTAGGCCTAGATAGCGCATAGGAAAGCGCGCTCGTCAAGTTCCTCCAAGTAAATCAAGATATCTTCGCATGGCAGCCATCTAACATGAGCGGAGTACCTAGGGAACTTGCCAAGCACTCTCTAAATGTACACCCGAACGCTAAACCCGTCAAATAGTCCCTACGATGTTTTGGCGATGAAAAGCGTAAGGCAATAGCTAAGGAATTAGCCCGGCTTGAGTTAGACAGATTCATAGAAGAGGTCATCCACACTGAGTGGTCGGCCAATCATGTATTGGTCCCCAAAAAGGACACCACTGATTTAAGGATGTGTGTTGATTATACTACCTTGAACAAGGCTTGTCCCAAAGATCCGTTCGCTTTGCCTAGAATTGATCAAGTTATCGATTCTACTGCAGGCTTGGAACTCCTATGTTTTCTCGACGCATATTCCGGTGATCACAAAATCCGGATGAAGGAATCAGACAAAGTCAAAACTTCATTCATAACCCCCTTCGGAACTTTGTGTTTTGTTATGATGCCCTTTGGGCTCAAGAACGCAGGAGCTACGTACCAACACACTATGTAGCATTGCCTCCATGACCAAATCGGATGCAATGTACATGCATATGTGGACGACATTGTGGTGATGTCCAAAAAGAAGGAAACTCTAATTTCCGATTTGGAGGAAACATTTGCCAATCTACGAAAATACAACATAATGCTTAACCCGAAGAAGTGTTTCTTTGGAATACCAGCCGGAAAATTGTTAGGTTTCATCGTGTCCCAAAGGGGCATAGAGGTGAACCGAGACAAGATTAAGGCTATACTTAATATTTCCAGGCCAACTCGCCTGAAGGACAAGACTAACTGGTTGCATTGCTGCAGTCAGTCGGTTTGTAAGCCGGCTCGGTGAAAGAGCCGTACCACTCTACAAGCTCCTGAAAAAGACCAAAAATTTCGTTTGGACTGACGAAGATGAAGCTGCACTACAAGACCTGAAAGCAGTACTCTCATTTGCTCCTATCCTTGCAGCACCAGAACCACGGGGAACTGATGTTGCTCAATCTCGCTGCGACAAGCAGAGTAGTTAGTGTCGTCATGGTGGTGAGAGAACAGAGAAAAATCATGAACACCTGGTGCAGCATCCGACTTACTACCTCAGCAAGGTCCTAACTGAATCAAAACAGCGGTATCTGCACTATCAAAAGCTGGCTTATGGTGTGTTTTTCGCATCTCGCAAGTTACGACATTATTTTCAGGAACATCCCATTACCGTGGTGAGCACAGCTCCCATGAAGATATAATCAACAACAATGATGATACAGGACGTGTCGCAAAATGGGGCATAGAGCTTTCAGCTTTCGACATTGAGTATAAACCTCGTACAAAAATCAAATCCCAAATCCTTGCTGACTTTATCGCTGACTAGACAAAGACAACGGAAAATATGACCCTCCCAGAGTCGGAATACTGGACCTTACACTTTGATGGGTCTAAGGCGCTCGGGGGCTCGGGGGCTGGCGTGGTGCTAAAATCACCCCAGGGAGATAAACTTTTCTATGTGTTGCAGATCCACTTCACGGCGACGAATAACATTGCCGAGTATGAAGCACTGCTGCATGGAATCTGGATTGCTAAGGATATCGGCATCCGATGTTTGATATGTTACGGAGATTTGGATCTTGTTGCCCAACAAGTGTCGGATATCTGTAATGCGAATAAGCACATGGAAACATATAGAGTTGTCGTGGATGAACTATCTAAATCGTTCGAGGGGTTTGAGGTTTAGCACATCCCTCGAACAGAAAATGAGGAAGCGGATGCACTATCTCGTATAGGCTCTACACGGAAAAAGGTCCCGGATGGCGCTTTTTTGGAGCACCTCAAAGTTCCCTCTATAAAAGGAGTAGACGAAGAATATCCGACCAAATCTGACTCACCTTTAGTAATAGTTCTGGCTGTAATTCCTAGCTGGACTCAACCCTACCTTGATTATTTGGTAGATGGCAAATTACCTGAAGACGAAGTTCTGAGCCGACAGATTGTCCGATGAGCAAAAGCCTTTACTATAATTAGTGGTGAGCTCTATAAGCGGATCATGTCTGAGGTCTTTCAGCGATGTGTATCTCCAGAAGAAGGAGTGGAAATCTTATGAGAAATCCATGAAGGTGAGTGTGGTCACTATGCTGCAGCCAAATCTTTAGTGGCAAAAGCTTTCCGACACGGTTTTTCTATCTTACAGCCAAGGCAGATGCCGAAAGGCTGTTCAAGACATGCAAAGGTTGCCAAAAGTACACCAAACAAGCTCACCGGTTGATCAGCTGTGAACAATACCTATAACATGGCCTTTCACGGTCTAGGGGCTTGACATGGTAGGACCGTTTAAACGGGCTCCAAGTGGATTTACTCATCTCTTAGTGATGGTGGATAAATTCACAAAATGGATTGAGGCTAAACCCGTCACCAGTTGTGATGGAGCAACAACCAGAATATTTGTCGAGGATGTAATAATCCGATATGGTTATCCGCATAGCATTATCACGGACAACGAGAGTAATTTCTCTATGGGAGAGCTTGTCGAATTCTGCAATGAACAAAATATCCGGCTTGGCATTGTGTTAGTCGCACATCTGCAGGCTAATGGACAAGTCTAAAGAGCAAATGGTTTAATCCTACAAGGCCTAAAACCAAGACTCGAAGCACCACTACGACGTGTTGCGAGGGCTTGGGCAGAGGAATTACCTTCTCTAGTATGGAGTTTACGAACTGTAACACCCCAGCATTAGAGCTTAGAAATGAGCTGACATAAGGTGTGTGCATTGCATTCATGCATAGAAAATCTGAATAATTTTCATGCTTTTAAATAAAACTTGTCAAAGATATTGAAGCTTTTCTTAACTTGGTGGAACTGAAGTAGATCATCAAGTTGATTGTGATAAGTTTCTATATGACCTTTGCTAAAACCTTATCTTTGGGTAATATAATTTGATCTAAGGGTAGATCAAATGTAATAAAACTAAGTCACAACACATTACTTAATAAGGAGTGCTTGATCTTCTAGATATCATTACATGGTATTTCATATCACAACTCAAGGATGAATACTTAATATTTGAAAAAATGATATCAAGGTATTACTTACAACAAACCCTGAATACCAAGTTAAGTATACAACTTAAGTAAGGAAAACCCCACAACTAAACCTTGATATACTTGCTTGCCCTAATTATTTCTACCATGAGCATCATGGTAGTTCTTAAACATTAACTCTTATCAAATAGAGATAAAATAGAAGTAAAGCCAAGACCATTCATCGCATGCCCTTGTTGTCATATTAACATATGACATTCCTAAATAATTAAGGCCTAGTGTCAATTGATCATCATTATTGAGAGATCAATTCCTGACCTAGAACTTGTTGACTCTTAACTTTGACCTATTATGTTGACCTTCCAAAGACCTTAAGTAAATTAATAAGAAGAAGGAACTAGTATGATGAAGTGGGCCATCATAAATGGAATGAGATCCTTATTGGTGATCAAATCATTTGATGCTGGAGGAGTTAACTCACTCATGAGTTAACTGGAAGAAGTGTTTAAACCCAAGAGTTTAGATAATAATTATGAAGCTATGAGGAAGCTAGTAGTATTTGAGTGTCCAATAATAATTTTGTTAAGCCAAGTAGATATAGATATGAAGTAAGCTTCTTTAACAAGATAATCCTTATAGAAATACTAGTACAAGTTTATTACTTAGTTGATGATAGATGTTGATCAGACAATGAGACGCCTAAGATTTGTATGATCAAAGGTTGGTGGTCATTATTCCCAAGTCATTGGAGAATAGATGACTAGGTGTTGCAGAAGTGTTGTGAGTATACCAAATTAGGTAAAGCCCTAGTAAGATGAATCATCTAGCTTGACTATGAGAAGTCAAGCTAGAGTATAATGAAGTATATAACATAAGTTGTATGGAGTACTTGGAGGCATAGTAGTTTAACCAAGCTAATACAAGAACAAACTTGTATTATGGGAGTAGTACCATACCTATTCTAGAGGATTGTTATCACATGTGAGGTATAGAGAGAACTATAATCTTGCAAGCCTTGGAAGTAGATGCAAGGCTAATTTAAAGGAGTTAATTGATGGAGTTAAAAGTAGCTACATTGATGGATTCATAAGAGGTAGTTAAGAAATGAAAGTTATATACTAGAGTAATAATGGAGAGGGTGTCTTAATGGAAGCCTTGTCTATCTTAATGTCTTAAAACCTAATAAAAAGTTAGACCCATGAACTAACAAGAGTACTCCTGGAAGTAATTCCTACATCTCTCTAAGAGGGGATATCAACCTAATCATAGAAGGAGAGGCAGTGTCTTTAAAACCTAAATCTTCATCCATAGACATAAGAGAATGTGAGTCTATTCAAAATTCTCCAACCTTAGGATAACCACTTGTTAAAAGAGTATCTTCCTTTCTCCACCAGTGATTGTCGTTTGTGCATAAATACTCAACCAAGATTATTTTATGCTAGTTATAAACCCCACAAACTAAGTAGAGTTTGATTTAGAGAAATAACCAAATATTGAGAATCATGAAATTCAAATCACCACATTATTAGCCCCAAGGTTTAATATATTAGAGTGGATATATATATTTCATTCGAATATAATGCTAACTATGCATGTGATTTTATATATATCCTAAACCATTTCAAGTCATTATCATTAAAATTATCAAGTGAAAACAAAATTATCTTAAAGGGATCTTTAGGTAAGAAGTAATTCCTAAAACCATAATTTCTATTAATATTTCCTAATAAAGAGGACCCTTCATATAATTATGGATATTTTTATACATAACAAAATAAAATAAGGAGAAGAGGGTCATACTTGCTCTAGATAATGATATTCTTGACCTACTATATCTCTGGATATTTAAAAACTTGGAGAAAGTTATATTTGAAATGGTGTTATAAAAACAGAAATTGAAATAGAAAAAATAGAGAGAAAAGAGCAAAGTAGACAAGCTTTGGCCGCAGCCCATCTACTATGTGTCACGCGCGAGCAGCAGCAGCAACTTTTCGCAAGCTTTGCCACAGCCCAGTACCAGCCCATTTAGCCTTCCTCTCTCTGACTGATGGGTGGGACCACAGGAGGGATCGCGGATTGAGACAGAAATTACACTAGGGGGTTTTCCGAAAGATTGCATCGTCATCGTCTTCCTCATCGACTGGAAGCAGCTCGCTGGCGAGTGCTCCACCATTCGCCGTTGCTGAGATGACCGCCGCGCTTTGATTCGTGCTACCGATGCTACCATCGTCTATGAGAACCCCGTACACGTAGAGGGCGAATCCCGTATTCCCTTCTTCCTCCTCTCCCTTATCCGCTGTGACCTTAGCTTGCTAGAGCTCTGAGTCGCCACCGTTCCCGAGCTCCCCTTGGAGTTCTGAGCACACCGTTGGACTCACCTCGATGTCCTTGTTCTCCCTAGCTAGGTCACAGAAGCCGGAGAGCCCCTAGTCAAGCCAATCGACACCTCACCTTCGTCGCCGTTCACCGTTGTTCACCGTCAATTCTGAGCTCACCTCGCCTTGTCGTCACCTTTGCGAGCTTCCTGGTGAGTCACTGAGTCTTCCAGTACCCTCCTCGACTCCCCTTTCATTTTAAATCACTCTCACACTGTAGTCCATCGTCGGTCGTGGCAAAAGGTGGTCGCCAGACTAGCACCAATGACCAATATGGGGCGGCACCGCTACCACTTGGACCGCCTCGGTCTCCTCTTCCTCGTATACATGACCATGCTTGCTAGGACACAGTAGTTTGCCGCCGATAGTCGCGATCTGGCGGTGGAGGCCATCGTTGATGTCACCGTGACGGCATGTTAATGTCATGCCACGCCCAGTCAGCTAGTTTGACTAGTCCTTGCCTCGGTGGCATGCCGACGTGGCCTATGGCCCACCAGTCAGTGACTTGGGCTAGATGTTGGCCCCGTAGAAAAATAATATCTATGTTTAATAATTAGATAAAACAATATAAGTTTCAATACAAATAAATTTCAGGAATTTAAGGAAATGATTAAATCTTATAAATTTAATATCTTTTGTTTCATAATTCCGAAAAATATGTTTAATCATGAAATTTTACAGAAAAATAAAATATGTAATTTAACTTTATTATCAAACATTATTATGTACCTATTTAAATAATTATTACTTAATAAAGATTTTATAAGTAATAATACTTTGAAAATTCATATTTTAATATTGCTAAATAAGAAAAATATAAATAATATACCAAAATTCTTAGAAAAACAAAATCTACATATAAAAACTTGTTTCATTTATTTTTGTGTCACTTAATCAAGTATATATTATTTATTAAATATTTATAGAGTGATAAAACTTATAAAAATCATATCTTATTATTTAAAAATCACAAAAATACATATAATATACCAAAATGATCATAAAAATAAAATCTACACCTTAAAAATATCATATTTCATAATTGAAGTAAATAAAAGGTAAAGATCTAATAAATCTTATTAAAACCCTTTTCTTTTATTTTAATTCCTTAAAAAATTATAAATCTTTACTATTACCTTTACCATTATTTGTTTAAAGTCTAAAAGTGTAATAAAAAATGCAAGTTATGTTTAAGTGAAGGTCTAACCAATTCAAGTTGTACTTACTAAAACTACCATTTAGGATTAAGTAGATCTTACTCTCCAAAAACATTTTATCAATAATAAAATCATCAAGATTTGAGTACTAATTCTTTTACAAGTTTGGGAATCCACTTTAAAAGCTAAACAAATTCTTTAAGTAGTTAATATAATTCCCTTCCCATGTTTATAGAATTAAGTATTAATTCTATAATAGGTAAATGATTCTATTCACTTATGAA
Source organism: Avena sativa (assembly GCA_916181665.1). NCBI lineage: Eukaryota > Viridiplantae > Streptophyta > Magnoliopsida > Poales > Poaceae > Avena > Avena sativa. The sequence goes on from OV702290.1 coordinate 162,406,071, forward strand.
ATCAAGAGAAGACCACTTCCATAAAGACATAATACTTTTGTTTCACCTTCATGAAGTGTTAAAAGTCTGCACTTGCTAGTGGAATAGTTATTCAAAAATACTAATTGTTTTCTACTTTCATACTTGTAATTAATAAGAAAACCTTAAAGTGTTAGATTTAAGTTAAATGCTTTTTACTTTGTAAAGTAATATTTTCCTCAAAAGTTACTCTTTAAGAAGGATTAAAAGTAATCCTTAAGCATTTCTGTGAAGACTCTAATGAGTTGAAAATCCTAATCAAGGAGTTTTATGTGCCATTCCACACTTGAATGCTTTAGTATTGCATACTACTTGTTGTATTTACATATTGTTTCACACACTCTCACAAGCCTTAATAATAAGCACAAGTGTGAAACTGAGATAAAAGTGAAAAACATTCTACAGAAACTATTCATAGTTTCCGAACCCTAGATCATATACGATTAGTCCAAGGATTCGCGACTATCAAATTGCATTATGTTACTTATGCATTATTGCATCCTTCTTCTTTAAACATTAGTCCTTACCGGACCAATGATGCTATTTCCAGATTTTGGATCTTTTATTGTCTCGAAGACCGTGAGTGCATAATCTTGCAATCACAAAAGGCAAGTTCACAACTTGCTCATGTCCTTTGGTTATTTCCTATCAAATGCTTGTAACTCAAATGTTGTCATCACCTGCATCTCAAAAAGGTCAGAAAAACACTATCTTCATAATAATATGATTATGGATTATTTACCAGATGGTAAAAATCTATTGATATAGTTCCAGTGGTAAAGGAACATAATATCTAGCACTTAACAACCAATGTCGCCAGTGATTCTAGCGCTGTATATTACACGTTAACCATGAGATTTGGAATGGGATGGAGAAGTCAGTTGTATCTTCTTCCTCTCGTATGTAGGCAAGACAACCTTAACGTGACGATGTGATTCCTTGTGCGGATCCAGCATATGGGTGGGCACCCTTAGTCCCCACGATTTTGGTGTCTAGATTATCTGTGAGCGGCTACCGGAGGTATAGTCAGACCTTTATGGAGCTTTCCTGGGGCATAAACGGTTCATAGAGTCTTCAGGAACTCATCAGGGTTATAGCTTGCCCGAAAGGGGGCTTAACAGAGATGTAGCTGGGCCTGAAGGATCGTGCAGAAATATGGGGTCGCGGAGAGGGAAGTGATTGGCTTGGATCTTAGGTTGGGCCTCAAACCATGGAAGTTTGAATGGGGACATACTCCCGGCCATGCAACAAAGCGTAAGGTCTCTCATGGGTAAAGCAACACACCTCTGTAGAGTGTAAGAACTATAACATGTTACTCCCTGTTTTGGGAAGGAGCTACGAACGCGGCAGGAAAGGAACTCCATGAAAGTTCTGGTCAACCTGTGAAGGCTGTCAGACATAGTTTTCAGAATAAAAGCAACCTTGGAAGAAATGTTTATGAAAACCTGCATTGCCTATGACCTATGGTCTATGGCTGTAGAGATAGTGCATCATACACTCCTTTTTAGTGAACTTGCTGAGTATGCTCGTACTCAACCGTACCTTCTTAACTCTTGCTAGGACCTAAGCCGTTGAAGACAACGTCAACATCAAATTCTGCTCAAGAAACCATCATTGACAACTCAAGTTCTTCAATACAGTCAATGAAGTCAACATATACATCAATCGAAGTGAAGACAAAGTTATTAAGTAGATAGGAGTAGATTCTCTAGCTATAAAACCTACTTCTCTAGAGCATTGCAATAGCAGCAATTGCAAGTCCATTAGTTCAGATACTATTCTTAGTCTCTAGATAGTTCTGAGTTATTATTCTGATTCTTCTTTGTAAGAAGTTTCTTTCTCTCTCTTTAACCTAGAGTGTTCTCTGGATCTTTTGTAAAGAGTCGAGTTGTAATCTATAGTCATGTCTTGGACCTGCTGTGTTTCTGCTGTACCACTCTGAGGGATGTAATACTAGTGAATGGTGTTTCATTGGTGTTATGTCAACGACTATAGTGTACTACATCATATAGTGGTATGCTGGGTCACGGCACGAACAACTCCGAATAGGTCAACTGGATATACACCTTTCTTCTTGGTTTATGGTCTAGAAGCAGTTCTTCCGAGTGATTTGATTCATACTTCTCCCTGAGTTTCTGCATATATATTGAAGAGGATGCCGAAACTTCTCGACAAAATGATCTCGATTTAATCGAAGAAGTTTGCGTCGTTGCTGAGATAAGATCAACAGCCTATGAGCAGAAGTTACGCAAGTATCATAGCCAGAGAGTCGGAAATCGGTCTTTCAATAAGGGCGATTTGGTTCTTAGGCTTGTGTAGAAAAGAAAGCACAAACTTTCCCCAGTATGGAAAGAGCCCTTTTTAGTTAGCCAAGTATTACACAATGGTTCTTACTATCTAACTGATATGCGGCCAGTCAAAGAAATACCTGCTACTAAGACAAGAAAGAGAGCTGGAGGCAGTACAGACCCGGAAGAATTAGACAGACCGTGGAATATTGCTCAGCTATATCCCTTTTATTATTAATTTATTTTTCTTGGTAATCATATATGTGTACAAGTTTAATGAGAAATAAAGTGTTGGTTGCCTCATTTTTTCTGAGAAGTTTTATATTACCATCTTATTTCCGAATGATCATGTCACAAGTCGAAAATCCCAGAATATTTGAAAGTACTTTATGCTCATGTTTGTTCTGGTTCAGATTTCCGATTCTAAAAATGTTACCTTCGGGTATAAATTTTAAATTTTCTAGTTTGTACTTTGGTTATTTATCTGATTGACGGATGCGGGTATTTTCCGAGTAGTGAATTGTTGGTACTAGAAGCCAGTTTTGTTTCTGAGTTTAAAATGGTTTAGCAATTGAGCTCCGTTGCTCGGCAAAGTTTCGATGCTGAAAGTTGGTCGTCTCACGAAAGGGACGAGGCAGAAAGCTACATAAACAATAATTACAGACAAAAAACATAAGATCTTATGTAAACATTTCAGGCACATAAAATTACAGCCAAAATTGCTAAATAGATATAACAAATCTTAGCACTAGCAAAAGTATTATACTACTTATTTACAACCCGAATTATTTTCAGAATAACACATTGTTTTTCTAGTGACTATGATGCAGACGGATAGGTAGGAGCTGTCGGCTCACTGGAGACATCAGCCTCGCCTTGATATCTTTCTGAGATGTTCAAATCCGAAACGATTTGTTCGCCGTCGGAGACTTCTGCTGTTACTTCGGCAGGCGGAGGAGGCGTCTCCATGCGAGTGAAGAAAGGAGTGTCGTAGCTGGTCAAGTCAGCCACGTGGCACCCATATCCGGCACAGGAGTCCATGATTGCTTTGATGTCCTACTCCTGTCCGTCTTCATCCATAGTAGAATACCCTCTGGTTACTTGCTAGATTTTCATGCTTCCATGGTGGCTCATAACCATGGTGAGAGCATTCTACGCTACGGTTCACGCGTAGGACATGTTCTAGTCCTGGATGAGCTGAGGCATCTCCTTGGCCTTGTCTTGCACTTCAAAGTCGGACATTCTATGCATGCCTAGAACTTTGAGTACTTTGCCAATATCCTCCAAAGATTGGCGGAAATCGTGAAGCAGATCACCGACTTGAGTAAGCCGGTTGGTGCGAGACTCGGTGGAGGCAGAATCCAGAAAGTTCATAGGACCTGCGCATATGATGCAAAAGGTTAAGCAAATATATGCAAACTCCAAAAGTTGGAAAAGGCAGAAATTCAGAAAGGGGGAAACATACTGAAGATGACATCGTCAACTTTGGTCTTCTCTTCTCGTAGGCTCTGGAGTTCAGCCCTGAGTGCCTCGGTAATGTCCTTCTCTCTAAACAAAGCATCGCTGATATCCGATATCTTTTGATCATGGGCTGTGATCCTTCGATCACGTTCTTCGGTGGCCATGGAAGAGGATTCAAGAACTTGAGCAATGCTCCGTTCATGATCCGCCTTTAGCTTGTCCAGCTCCCGACGTAAGTCGGTGTTCTCCACCGCCAGGGTCTTTAGGTTTTCGGCTTCTTAAATCATAGCACATGATTGCTTTACTAGTGCTATAGGCAAAAGAACAACAGTTGAATAAAAAATTCGACTATGAAATGAAGGGCAAGGTTTGAGGACTGGAATGTTTACCTTCAGCCTCATCCCTTGACACATTCAATTGAGCATTTTCAAGCTAGAGAGCTTTGATCTCTCTCCGCTAATTGCAGATATTCTTCAACAATTCCTGGTTATACGAATTAACTTTTTGTAAGTCAGAATAGCCAGAGTCAGAAGTCTACTAAAGACTCAGGCTAATATTTTTACTAATATCAGCACGAGCCTTGGGGGCTACACTAGTTCATTCTTTGGCATCCTAGGGAAGCATAAATCCGGATTGTCTATCCAACTTCATGCTTGGGGGCTAGAGGATATGATATGAAATAAAGTAAAATAGGTGAGTTGGAATTCGACTTACATGATGTTCATGGGTGAGCTTGCTTAAGCTCATAGACATCTCGGTGCTAACCTTCTCGGTGACGGTTGATGGCTCAATGCACGGCGCCCAGAAAAATGCTTGATGGCGGTGTTGATGTAGAGCTCGTTGGGAACCCCAAGAGGAAGGTATGATGAGCACATCAGCAAGTTTCCCTCAGTTATGAAACCAAGGTTTAATCGAACCAGTAGGAGCAAGGAAACACCCCAAAGGTGTTACTAGCTGAGCTTTGGCAGGGCGCACTACCGGTGCTAGTAGCAACGTGGAGACCTGCACAACACAACCACAGAACTTTGTCCCCAACTTGCGATGAGGTTGTCAATCTCACCGTGTTTTGCGGAAAACAAAGGATTAAACGTATCGAATGGAAAGAAGTAAAAGTTTGCAGAAAGTAAACACAAAGCAGAAACAGTTTATAGATTGTATGTAAAAGACAAGGACCGGGATCCATAGTTCACTAGAGGTGGCTCTCCTTAGATAGATAACATGTTGGGTGAACAAATTACAGCGGGGCAATTGACAAACACCGAGAAAGCAATACATGCATATACTAATCATCTTGACTCCTTTGAAACTTGATTGGGCATTACAACATAATACATAGACCGCCATCCAACTGCATCTATGACTAATAATCCACCTTCAGGTTATCATCCGAACCCCCTCCAGTATTAAGTTGCAAGCAATAGATTATTGCTTTACGAACTGCGTGTAAAGTAAACAATACGATTGTTCTATGAACAAATGATTGTTGTTTTCTCCCTAGTAGCAACAGCGCATCTAGTACCTTAGAGATTTCCGACACTTCCCCAGATTACCAGAGGCATGAACCCACTATCGAGCATAAATACTAACTCTTGGAGTTCCTAGCATCTACTTGGCCAAGATAGCTACTAACAACGGAAAGCATGCAAGATCACAAATAACAAAGACATGATAAAATCAATAATCAATCTGAAATAGCATCTCAATATCCATCGGATCCCTGCAAACACAACATGTATGATTACAAATAGATTGATCATGAACGGAGCTCACAAGATCTAAACATGAAAGCACAAAGGTGGAGAACCAGCCATCTAGCTACTACATGGATCCGTAGTCCAAGGATGAACTACTCACGCATCACACTGGAGGCTTGCATGGTGATGAAGAAGGCCTCCAGGGTGAATTCCCCTCTCCGGCAGGGTGCCGGGAAGAGCTTCAGATCCCTCCCGATCTAGGGATGGAGATGACAGCGGCTACAGACTCTTTCGTGGATTTTTGATCGGGCACTTAGGGTTTTCGTCCTGAGGGCAATATATAGGCGGAAGGAGAGGCCGAGAGGGTGCCGGGAGCCACCACACCACCCCCTGGCGCGGGCCCAGCCTGGCCGCGCGGCCAGGTGGTGTGGCCGGCCCCTGGCCCTTCTCCGTCTCGTATTCTGGCACTTGATCCCTTCCGGAAAAATAGGCACTTTGGCTTTTGTCCCGTCCAATTCCGAGAATATTCATTTTCTGACTTTCCTGGAACCAAAAACAGCAGAACACAGGCAGCTGGCACTGTGGCTCTTGTTAATAGGTTAGTCCAAGAAATCATATGAAAAGTACTCCAAAGTTGGAACAAAACACAAGAAAGTGGATAAAACCAGGCATGGAACATCAAAAATTATAGATACATTTGCAATGTATCAACGGTTAGCGGGATAACTGGTGGTGGCGGTAGCACACCGGTTCTCAACCCCTCATCGCAAAGACGAATCTGCTCAAGGAGTTCAGAGTACTTGATGGCCTTCGCTTCTTGTGCCTCCTCCTCGGCAGTAATATTCTGGCTCTCCAAGCATTGTTGGGCTAGCCATTGGATCTCCTCCACAGACTTCCGAGTAATGCCAAGCTTGGCAAGACCTGGATTGTTGAGGAGGTTTTCAGCGAAGACCTCTGCCGAGGGATCATTACCCAAAGAGGGTTTACCCTTATCAAAACCTGAGTCACCCATGGCGACGTCAGTTTGCGATCCGAGGATCACTAGCTCTGCTTGTTGATCCGGATGTTCTGTGACGGTCGGAGATGGAGTAATCTCCAGCGCTGCATAAGGCTAAGAGGCAGGAGTCGGAGGCGTTGTGGCGGGAGAAGTCAAATTCAGCTTTGACTGGCATAGGGGCTTCGACGAGGCTCCTTTCCCCTTACCCTTGGTGAGCGGTTTAGCTCTGAGGAGGTAATAGAATAAAGAACATTACATCTCGGAAAGAATTACGAACAAAATACAAAAACCTTGTGAGGAAAGTTACCTCTTCACAATGGGCATCTCCTTCGTGCCAATAGCTAGCGTCGGAGCCTTATGCTTTCGAGTAAAGGTCTCCGGTAGTGGAATCAATTCTCCGTCATCCTGAGAAATCTTAGGAGGATATCCCTCGAGAGGAGAAAGGTCCGACTCGGCGAGGTCAACAAGCTGAAAAGAAGAGATACCTTAGTATTGCAAAAAGAAACAACAATGTAAAGATGAACACATAATTCGAGTTACTGCTGGAAACTTACCGGTACCACAGGATCTTCAGCTGTATGCATATCCAAAGACAGCTCCGGTATTTTCTTTTCGACCCGCTCCCTTATTAGCCACTTGCTTTGGGACTCGTATTCTTTATCCGTGTAAGGGCGGGGCAGATCCAGAGAGTTTCTTTCTTGGATGCCGTAATGGAATGCATAAGCCGGTCTCCATGATGGTGAAGAGGCTGGATCCGGCATGCCACCCAGCAATGAACCAAGTCGTACCCCTTAAGGCCCTTGTGCTTCATCAAATATTCGATCCGCCTCTTCACAAGAAGCAGATCGTCACTGAGAGCCGTCTCATCTGTGTCCCAAGACTCTTGGGGCCTGGCGGCACCATCGACAAAAGCCGACAAAGTAGTAGCTTTGCCGGGAGCAGGAATATCCTTGTGATAAAAGAAAGTGGACGCCACTATTTCACCGACTCACTGGCCTTAATCCGAGGATAGACGTGCTCTCTCCTAACGGAAAAACTAATGGTTTCGGTAATGTATGGATTACCGGCAGTGATAGAATTTCTCCGGATATGAAAATAAAACCAGAAAAGAGTGAGACTCGGCCTAATGGCGAGGTACCCCTCGCACAAAGAAGCATACGTGCTCATATCTAAGAGAGAGTTCGAGGGAAGATGATGGAGTTGAACTCCGTAGTGATCTATAACCTCAGAAAAGAAATCTAAGGGCGGGAAGCTCAAACCTCTGTCGAGGTGGGTGCCGAAGTGCACCCGCTCATCGGTGCGAGGAGTAGGGACGGTTTGGTCGTAGCCGCTCTGCCATTCGCCGGCATAGAGGAGCCCTTTGTTCTCCATGATGTGGAGCTTGATGTCATCCAAGACACAGGGGATCCGGACCCCATGGTGGATCTCCTTCTCCGCTGCTGAAACCGTCGCTGCCGTCACCGCTGATATGTTGCTAACGTATCCATAATTTTTGATGTTCCATGCTTGGTTTTATCTACTTTCTTGTGTTTTGTTCCAACTTTGGAGTACTTTCTATACACTTTCTTGGACTAACCTATTAACAAGTGTCACAGTGCCAGTTTCCTGTATTATGCTATTTTTGGTTCTAGGAAAGTTAGAAAATCAATATTCTCGGAATTGGACCGGACAAAAGCCAAAGTTGATATTTTACCAGAAGACTCACGGAGCCAAAAGACGAGACGGAGAGGGGCCACACCATATGGTGGCACGGGCTAGCCCTGGCCGTGCCACCAGGTGGTGTGGGCCCCCTGGCCGCCCATCGACCTTGCCTCTTTCGCCTATATATCTCCCCCGATGCAAAAACCCTAAATCGTCAAGCCTCCAGCCACGAAAAGTTCCACAGCGCCGCCGCCACCGAAGGGGAGATTCGGGGAACAGAAAGTCTTTGTTCCAGCACCCTGTTGGGACGGGTAAGTTCCCCTGGAGCCATCTCCATCGATCTCCACCACCATCTCCATCGCCGTTGCTGATTCCCATGATGAGGAGGGAGTAGTGCTCTCTCGAGGCTAAGGGTTCTGCCGGTAGCTATGTGTTCATATCTCTCTATGCATGATCTTATTGAGATCATGAGCTTGTAATCTATAGATCTACCTTGCTACTCAAGTGCTTTAATAGATCTCTTCTATCCCCATGTGTGTGAAGTTGACAGTGTGCACACCATGGTGGCACTTAGGCTAGAGATTACAAATACTTGTTATGAGTTATATTTGGAGTTGGATGTCTTTATGAAATTGTGGTATTTGTTTGAAACATCTAGTGTTCAAGGTGACAGTGTGGGGTTATCTAGATGTGGAAAGCAAACTTTGAGGTGTGTTGTTATAGCCCTACCATCGATTAGAGTGTCCAACCGGAGAGTAGTTAAGAGTAGTATCATAAAGAGAAGATATTTATATAAGGGTATTCACTAGTGAAAGTATGATCCCTAGGCCTTGTTTCTAAACACTGAAACACCGTTTGCAACTAGATCTGTTACATGTTTGCTTGCTTCCATCTTTATTTCAGTTTGCCTTTAGTCTCTTACACGCCATCAAGCTATTTTCTGGCACCGTTGTCTTATATCCATACCACTTGTATTTCACTATCTCTTCGCTGAACTAGTGCACCTATACACCTGACAAGTGTATTGGGTGTGTTGGGGACACAAGAGACTTCTTGTATCTTGATTGCAGGGTTGCTTGAGAGGGGATACCTTTGACCACTTCCTCCCTGAGTTCGATAAACCTTGGGTGATCCACTTAAGAGAACACTTGCTGCTGTTCTACAAACCTTTGCACTTGGAGGCACAACAACTGTCTACAAGAATAGAAGTGCGTAGACATCAAGCTATTTTCTGGCGCCGTTGCCGAGGAGGTAAGGTAAAAGGTACTCACATCCTCCGGTGTGAGTGCTCGAAGTTATTTCCTTTAGATTCTGCAATTTTTTCTTTTTGTTTCTTGTTTTCACTAGTTAGGCTTAATGGAAAACAACAACAAAATTAGAGATCTTTATAACATTTATCTTGGGTTAGGATATGAAGTGTTTGAAGAGAAAATTAAAAAACCTATGGAACTTTATTTGCATACTAATAGCAATGTTGTTAGTATGAATTCTTTGGACACCATTATTGCTAATGCTATGAAAAATTCTAAGCTTGGGGAAGCTTGTTTTGATGAGCATGATATTTTTAGTCCCCCAAGCATGGAGGAGAAAATTTACTTTGATGATACTATGCCTCCAATATATGATGATTACAATGATGAATATGATATTTTCAGTCCACCTACCATCGAGGAGGAAATTAATTATGACTACAATATGCCTCCTATATTTGATGATTATGGTGATGAGAATAATAATGACAGCTATTTTGTTGATTTTGCTCCCACAACAATTAATAAGAATGGCTATGTTTATGTGGAGAGTATTAATTCTTTTATGCATGTGGCTCATGATAAGAATGTTTTATGTGATAGTTATATTGTTAATTTTATTCATGATGCTACTGAAAGTTATTATGAGAGAAGGAAACATGTTTTTATGCATCTCAATAATATGAAGACAAAGTTCTTAAGTAGATAGGAGTAGATTCTCTAGCTATAAAACCTACTTCTGTAGAGCATTGCAATAGCAGCAATTGCAAGTCCATTAGTTCAGATACTAGTCTTAGTCTCTAGATAGTTCTGAGTTATTATTCTGATTCTTCTTTGTAAGAAGTTTCTTTCTCTCTCTTTAACCTAGAGTGTTCTCTGGATCTTTTGTAAAGAGTCGAGTTCTAATCTATAGTCATGTCTTGGACCTGTTGTGTTTCTGTTGTACCACTCTGAGGGATGTAATACTAGTGAACGGTGTTTCATTGGTGTTATGTCAACGACTATAGTGTACTACATCATGTAGTGGTATGCTGGGTCACCGCACGAACAACTCCGAACAGGTCAACTGGATATACACCTTTCTTCTTGGTCTATGGTGTAGAAGCAGTTCTTCCGAGTGATTTGATTCATACTTCTCCCCGAGTTTCTGCGTATATTGAAGAGGATGCCGAAACTTCTCGACAAAATGATCTCAATTTAATCGAAGAAGTTCACGTTGTTGCTGAGATGAGATCAACAGCCTATCAGCAGAAGTTACGCAAGTATCATAGCTAGAGAGTCGGAAAACGGTCTTTCAATAAGGGCGATTTGGTTCTTCGGCTTGTGTAGAAAAGAAAGCACAAACTTTCCCCAGTATGGGAAGGGCCCTTTTTAGTTAGCCGAGTATTACATAATGGTTCTTACTATCTAACTGGTTTGCGGCCAGTCAAAGAAAGACCTGCTACTAAGACAAGAAAGAGAGCTGGAGGCAGTACAGACCCGGAAGAATTAGACAGACCGTGGAATATTGCTCAGCTACGTCCCTTTTATTATTAATTTATCTTTCTTTGTAATCATATATGTGTACATGTTTAATGAGACATAAAGTGTTGGTTGCCTCATTTTTTCTGAGAAGTTTTATATTACCATCTTATTTCCGAATGATCATGTCACAAGTCGAAAATCCCAGAATATTTGAAAGTACTTTATGCTCATGTTTGTTCTGGTTAAGATTTCCGATTCTAAAAATGTTACCTTCGGGTATAAATTTTAAATTTTCTAGTTTGTACTTTGGTTATTTATCTGATTGTCGGATGCAGATATTTTCCGAGTAGTGAATTGTTGGTACTGGAAGCCGGTTTTGTTTCCGAGTTAAAACTAGTTTAGCAATTGAGCTCCGTTGCTCGACAAAGTTTCCTTGCTGAAAGTTGGACGGCTCACGAAAGGGACGAGGCAGAAAGCCAAATAAACAATAAGTATAGACAAAAAACATAAGTTCTTATGTAAACATTTCAGGCACATAAAATTAGAGCCAAAACTGCTAAATAGATATAACAAATCTTAGCACTAGCAAAAGTATTATACTACTTATTTACAACCCGAATTGTTTTCAGAATAACACATTGTTTTTCTAGTGACTATGATGCAGAGGGATAGGTAGGAGCTGCCGGCTCACTGGACACATCAACCTTGCCTTGATATCTTTCTGAGATGTTCAAATCCGAAACGGTTTGTTCGTCGTTAGGGACTTCTGCTGTTACTTTGGCAGGCGAGGAGGCGCCTCCATGCGACTAAAGAAAGGAGTGTCCTAGCTGGTCAAGTCAGCTATGTGGCACCCATATCCGGCACAGGAGTCCATGATTTCTTTGATGTCCTACTCCTGTCCGTCTTCATCCATAGTAGAATACCCTCTGGTTACTTTCTAGATTTCCATGCTTCCATGGTGGCTCATAACCATGGTGAGAGCATTCTGCGCTGCGGTTCACACGTAGGACATGTTCTAGTCCTGGATGAGCTGAGGCATCTCCTTGGCCTTGTCTCGCACTTCAAAGTCGGACATTCTATGCATGTCCGGAACTTTGAGTACTTTGCCAATATCCTCTAAAGATTGGCGGAAATCGTGAAGCAGATCACCGACTTGAGTAAGCCGGTTGGTGCGAGACTCGGTGGAGGCAGAATCCAGCAAGTCCAGAGGACCTGCGCATATGATGCAAAAGGTTAAGAAAATATATGCGAACTCCAAAAGTTGGAAAAGGCAGAAATTCGGAAAGGGGGAAACATACTGAAGATGACATCGTCAACTTTGGTCTTCTCTTATCGTAGGCTCTAGAGAGCCTCGGTAATGTCCTTCTCTCTGAACAAAGCATCGCTGATATCCGATATCTTTTGATCCTGGGCCACGATCCTTCGATCACGTTCTTCGGTGGCCATGGAAGAGGATTCAAGAACTTGAGAAATGCTCCATTCATGATCCGCCTTCAGCTTGTCCAGCTCCCGACGTAAGTCGGTGTTCTCCACCGCCAGGGTCTTTAGGTTTTTGGCTTCTTAAATCATAGCACATGATTGCTTTACTAGTGCTATAGGCAAAAGAACAACAGTTGAATAAAAAATTCGACTATGAAATGAAGGGCAAGGTTTAAGGACTGGAATGTTTACCTTCAGCCTCATCCCTTTACACATTCAATTGAGCATTTTCAAGCTAGAGATCTTTGATCTCTCTCCGCTTATTGCAGATATTCTTCAACAATTCCTGGTTATACGAATTAACTTTCTATAAGTCAGAATACCCAGAGTCAGAAGTCTACTAAAGACTCGGGCTAATATTTTTAATAATATCAGCACGAGCCTTGGGGGCTACACTAGTTCATTCTTTGGCATCCTAGGGAAGCATAAATCCGGATTGTCTATCCAACTTCATGCTTGGGAGCTAGAGGATATGATATGAAATAAAGTAAAACAGGTGAGTTGGAATTTGACTTACATGATGTTCATGGGTGAGCTTGCTTAAGCTCATAGACATCTTGGTGCTAACCTTCTCGGCGACGGTTAGCGGGATAACTGGTGGTGGGGGTAGCACACCGGTTCTCAACCCCTCGTCGCAAAGACGGATCTGCTTAAGGAGTTCAGAGTACTTGACGGCCTTTGCTTCTTGTGCCTCCTCCTCGGCAGTAATATTCTGGCTCTCCAAGCATTGTTGGGCTAGCCGTTGGATCTCCTCCACAGACTTCCAAGTAATGCCAAGCTTTGCAAGACCTGGATTGTTGAGGAGGTTTTCAGCGAAGACCTCTGCCGAGGGATCATTACCCGAAGAGGGTATTACCCTTATCAAACCCTGAGTCACCCATGGCGATGCTAGTTTGTGATTCGAGGATCACTGGCTCTGCTTGTTGATCTGGATCTTTTGTGATCTTCGGAGATGGAGTAATCTCCAGCGCCACATAAGGCTGAGATGCAGGAGTCGGAGGCGCTGTGGCAGGAGAAGTCAAATTCAGCTTTGACTGGCATAGGGGTTTCGACGAGCCTCCTTTCCCCTTACCCTTGGTGAGCTGTTTAGCTCTGAGGAGGTAATAGAATAAAGAACATTACATCTCAGAAAGAATTATGAACAAAATACAAAAACCGCGTGAGAAAAGTTACCTCTTCACAATGGGCACCTCCTTCGTGCCAATAGCTAGAGTTGGAGCCTTACGCTTTCGAGTAAAGGTCTCCGGCAGTGGAATCAATTCTCCGTCATCCTGAGAAATCTTAGGAGGATATCCCTCGAGAGGAGCAAGCTCCAACTCGGGTAGGTCAGCAAGCTGAAAAGAAGAGATACCTCAGTATTGCGAAAAGAAACAACAATGTAAAGATGAACACATAATTCGAGTTACTGCTGGAAACTTACCGGTACCACAGGATCTTCAGCTGTATGCATATCCAAAGAGAGCTCCGGTATTTTCTTTTCGATCCGCTCCCCTATTAGCCACTTGATTTGGGACTCGTATTCTTTATCCGTGTAAGGGTGGGGGCAGATCCGGAGAGTATCTTTCTTGGATGTCGTAATGGAATGCATAAGCCGGTCTCCATGATGTTGAAGAGGTTGGATCCGGCGTGCCACCCAGCAATGAACCAAGTCGGACCCCTTAAGGCCCTTGTGCTTCATCAAATATTCGATCCGCCTCTTTGCAAGAAGAAGATCGTCACTAAGAGCCGGCGCTTCCGTGTCCCAAGACTCTTGGGGCCTGGCGGCACCATCGACAAAAGCCGACAAAGCAATAGCTTTGCCGGGAGCAGGAATATCCTTGTAATAAAAGAAAGTGGACGGCCACTGTTTCACCAACTCACTGGCCTTAATCCGAGGATGGACGTGCTCTCTCCTAAAGGAAAAACTAATGGTTCCGGTAATGTATGGATTACCGGGAGTGATAGAGTTTCTCCGGATATGAAAATAAAACCGGAAAAGAGTGAGACTCGGCCTAATGCCGAGGTACCCCTCGCACAAAGAAGCATACGCGCTCATCTCTAAGAGAGAGTTTGGGGGAAGATGATGGAGTTGAACTCCGTAGTGATCTATAACCTCAGAAAAGAAATCTAAGGGTGGGAAACTCAAACCTCTATTGAGGTGGGTGCCGAAGTGCACCCGCTCGTCGGCACGAGGAGTAGGGACGGTTTGGTCGTAGCCGCTCCGCCAGTCGCCGACACGGAGGAGCCCTTCATTCTCCACGACGCGGAGCTTGACGTCATCCAAGACGCAGGGGATCCGGACCCCACGGTGGCTCTCGTTCTCCGTTGCCAAAACCGTCGCTGCCGTCACCGCCGTGCCGGAAGATGAGGTCGCAACCATTTTCTCATGGTCCGGTGACCTGGGATGGGCGGCGCTAGAGGATTCTGGGGAGGCAGAGGAGCTCTGTTTTCATGGAAAGCGTTGGGAGGACGGAAGAGGCACAAATGCTGGTGAAGAGAAGAGGGAGAGAATCTCAACCCCTTATATTCTTCGTCCGCGCCAAGATTCGTGCAGTGTGTACAGTAACCGTGACACGCATCGCAGAAGTAGCTGGGTAACCCCCACGCGATGATTACACCGCCTCGATCTCCGTGTATGCATTAAAACGACGCCTTGGTTCCGCAACAGGCAGACCCACCAACGGTCGTGCTGATGGGAATGTCTGTCAGTGACGTGCCTTGACCATGACTAGTGTCAGATTACGTCAGAGACCAAGTTCCGGCTTAGTTTGAATTTCGAGCTAGAAACCCGAATAATATATTCATAGGTCCGACTCATTTGAGACCCGGATCCTATCCTTTCTTTTGAAGTTTCAGGAACCCTTCAAGATTCTGCAAGCCGAAGATCAAGCTAGAAGATGATGAAATTCGACTCTGGATCTTGGAGGCTTCCGGGGGCTGCTGTTGGGATATACTTTCCGGGTATCCTCACTGTGCCTCACTGACCAGGGTGGCCCACATCGGGTTAGAGCTTTGCTTCACGAGCGGCCCAGTCAAGGCGAAGAGACAAAGTCCAGTCCGGCTACGGGAAGGCCTAGAAGACTTACCGACATAGGCTCATAGTGTTACTTGTAGTCCAAGATGTACTCTGTAACCGACTCTGGGTCGTAGTCGGATAGGTCTCTCCTATAAATCCTAGGCCGGATATCTATATAAGTTGTCCTAGGGTAAGCCTTAAGGGCACCCTCACAATAGTCTACAATCTCAACTCACACAGGCGAAACCCTTGTAACCCATATTTCGGCTCTGCCGTATTACTGGATTGCTAGAAGGAGTAGGATCCATCCAAAGGCAGCGGATTTGAACATGGGTAAACTTGTGTGCTCACCATCTCGGAATACCGTACGTCTCACACGCCTCTCTTCAACACGTGTCAACACCCGGATTTTTAATCCCAGATGCCCGTTATGCCATACCTCGCAATCCCAGGATTACCATTTTTGTGAGACATAACGGATTGGATATCACAGTACATCATCCATTACAAACCATACATAAGGTCTTACACAAATAAGGATCTCATGATCCAGTCTAAATACAACAAGCAGAAAAAATAAAAGATAAGCGTAGCGGTGGGGTCCATCTTCAGAGGCACATGCAATGCCGACGAAGGCAGATAGTCCTAGTTATCATAGCCGTCCTACTGGCCATCATCTTGATTATCTCCTTCATAGTCTGGCCATGGGAATAGCCAGGGACAAAAGCCATGAGTACTCCTTAAGTACTCGCAAACTACCACTAACAAGTAGTATAGTTCTAAGATAAAGTGCTAAATCTAAGTTTAACTATAAACTTAAGTTTGAAACCTAAGCTGAGTTCTGAAGAAAAGAAAGATAAAATAAAGTTCTAGAATCACTTAAGGTGGGAAGCTAAATATCATAAGCACAACCCTGTTGTGGTCAAGTCAAGATTCATAATTCATTTCAAGTTATTTGGAAAACATCTGACAACGAAACAGTATGGACATTCCAACTGTCCATAACCGCGGACGCGGCTATTCAAATAGTTTAACACTCTGCAGAGGTGGTACACTTTCACCACAAGATTCGATACATCTGTCAGGGATAACCCTGAATCATCATACTTAGTATGCAGATAATCAAACATAACCTTTCCTTTACACACCCTAGTATAAGCACCTGTCCTATGAGCATGGCCTCCCAACCATGACCATCAGTCATCTTGGGCACTACATAGGTGGACAACATTGAGAGGTAGCCTCAGCTCAAACCTCTCCCGCAAGGGAACTAATACTAATGCATATAAATTTCCAGCTAAGCCTTACCCAATTCAGGTAGTGTGGTTGTACGGTAAATTTGGAATGGTATCGCATCCGAATCCAACCATCAGTTTTATCAAAGGGCTAAGGCTCATGCCTCAACATTTTCATCATCATAAACCATTTGTGTTTCTCAACACATGTCAAAACATCTCAATAGAATGACTCATCATTCCAAGGTTTTCATAATTCATTTTCACCAAGTGTTCCCATCTAAGTGACTCAAGTTTTTGATCGTCTCTAAACTACTAAGTTAAGAGTGTTCACTAAAGTGGAAATGATGGGATCAATCTCATGCCACAGAATGACATCTAAAGGGTTCTAAAATAGGTCAAGTTTTATACTCTTTATGCTACCTTCAAAATAAGTAAGGGACTTTGTGTAAACTAAAGGAATTAAAGCTGGTAAGGTAATACTTGGGGTAGTAATAGTCAAAGTGGTGTGACCAAAGCATGCCTAAAGCATCTTTGCTCATTCATCTCTCTTAATTTTAGCTTGCTAACAATAGCTTGCACTGTTAATGGTGGCTTGCAAGTACAACTTGCAAGGGTTAACTTGGATAGGGCTAGCTTGCCTTGCTTGGTGTAGTGGTTGAAGTTTTCTTCTTCTTCTTGGTAGCACTCCTCCTCCTTGTAAGCTTGGTCGCTACTATCTTCTATAAATACATACAGAGTACACAATCACCAAACAATACTTAACTAATCTAATTAGCATTCTAAGACACACAATTGATGATCTATTATCATCACAAGCATCACAAGTTTAATTCACTAGTTTCTTCCTTTTTATTTTAGAAAAGTAATTTCTACTCATTGAAAAATTAACTAAGATTTCATATTCACCACTTAAAATATGGATCATGTGGACACATGTCATCACCACATATTCTAACATGTGGGAATGAGATTTAAAGGTTGGATTATAATTACTTTGGTTTAAGTTCATCATTTAATGATTTAAAGTGACTAGAAATGCCTATATAGCATTATTTTGGTACTAGTCCAAAGTCACTACATGTAAACCTTAATATTATTACATATTCAGATAGGTATGATGAAATTTGATTTTTGAGAGTTGGAATCAACTCAAAAACTATCTTGGTTGATTTTATAAAAATGTTGCAAGGTGCAAATGCTTCTGTTTTGTTATTTTTACTAGGAGAGATCTATAACTCTAATTGAATTAAATCGAACGGGCTTGGATAGATCATTTCAATACCTTTCAAGCAAATATGGTTTCATGCAATTTGGATTTATCAAACTCTCTGAATTGATTTTTAAACTCAGAGACAGAACTAAGTTTAAACTAAAAAGAAAAATCCAATTTTGAACGGCTGGGCTAGCGCGGGAACGAACATGGGCCGGCCCAGTGGCACTCCACGGCGCAGAGGGCGGCTGACAGGCTGGTCCCGCTTGTCAGCGAGACTTAAAACCCGAAACGGTATGGAACGATCTGGGCGCTACGATTAGAATAGAGATCAACGGTCCACAGTCGTCGTCGATGACGGACTCGTCGCCGGCGAGACCGAACCCTAAACGGCCAGCGAGGGTCTACCGCGGATGTACCAGGGCTCCAGCTACTGCGGCGAGGTGGGCAAACGAACTGGTGGACGACAGCAAGCTCAGGGACGGTCGAGGCAGCTCCGGGGGTGGTCGCAATCAGCGGCGCCCTTCTCCTCCAGAGGTGGCCTGCTCCGGTGAAATTCCGGCGAGCTGCTGCTCCCCT
The DNA here is from genome assembly GCA_916181665.1 of Avena sativa. Lineage (NCBI taxonomy): Eukaryota > Viridiplantae > Streptophyta > Magnoliopsida > Poales > Poaceae > Avena > Avena sativa. The sequence goes on from OV702290.1 coordinate 162,424,385, forward strand.
TGCTCCGGCTAGAGGTGTGGGACGGTCAATGAGGTGAGGAGAGTGGAGTGGTGTGCTTCAAATGGCTGGGGGTGGCCTCCTTTTATAGGCCCGACGGTGAGACCGAGCGGGATGGGCAGGCGACGGTGGAGACATGGCTACGGCCGGCTAGAGGCATGGCTGAGGGTGGCGATCGACAGGCGGTCTCCTGGCGGTGCTCGAGGAAGTGAATGCGGGCTTAGGGGCGGTGGTATGCGGTCGGGGCGAGCTGGCGCTCTGAGCAGCAGAGGTGGCGGTGTCCACGACGAGCGGTGGCTGTGGTGCGTTGGGAGGCGAACGGGGGTGTCTAGGGTGTTCCCTGGGTCATGGCAGAGCGGTAGGCGCGGGCTGCGGTCGAGCGGCGGTCTGTGCACGCGGACCGGGTGCGGCGCTCTGGCGCGTGCTCGGCATGGTGCGGTGGCACTGGGCGCGGGCTTTCCTCGGTGGTCCACGGCTGCGCTTGGCTCGGTCAAGGGACAGAGGGTGGCGGTGAGGTACTGGCTACCTCCTAGACATGGCGAGAAAGAGGGAGATGGTCTGCGGCAGCGAGGCAAGGTTTGGCCGGCGACTAGGTGCTCGGATTGGCATGGCATGGCTGCTAGGGGGGTAGGGAATGGGTGCTAAGGGCCTGGTTAGATCAAGAGGGGACAAAGGGATTAAATGGAGATCATTTGGGGGCAAAACCCTGTTCAAAACAGTGAGCTAGGATTAGGGTGTAATTCATGCCTGCCAAGTGTTTGATGAAATGGCCGCATGAAATAAACTTTTGAATTTTGAAGAGATTTTTGGTGGGTTTTCTAGATAAAAGATTGAGACTCTGTGGGTGCTTGGGTTTTGAAAATTGAGCTTGTTTGAGTGGTTTTTGAAAAAGTGGGATCTTGCCATATGAAATAGATTCAATTTTGAACTCCCATTTAAAATTAGCATTTGAAAGATTTTTGCAGATCACAAGGTGGGCCTTGGTACCTCATTATGTGTACTATCAAGGGGTGTAAAGATCCACACATGTTTCTGTTAAGTTTTGAAAACTAGGAATAGCCAAAGTAGGTATGAGAGTTAATTTGGCCAAAATGAGCATTCACTTCAAATATTCATTTTGAGTTATTTTTCTTTGGGAAAAGTTTGGGAATGACTTAGATGATGTTTATTTCACCTAAGAAACATTTTACAAGCAAAGGATCACAGAACCATGGCAATTCAAATCAAATCCTAATTTAAATGCACATACACATGAATGCTTTCATTTTTAATTTGGGAAAGTTTTTGTTAACCCTAATTTTTGATGATTTGGATCTTGATAAGCTTGGATTAAAGTTTTGGGATGTTACAAACCTTCCCCCCTTAAACAAAATCTCGTCCCGAGATTTACAAAGAAAACTAGGAACTAAAGAGATCTGGGAACTCTGTCCTAATGTAATATTCGTGCTCCCAAGTGGCTTCATCCTCGGTATGGTTGCTCCACTGAATCTTGAGAAACTTGATGCTCCTGGTTCTGGTGGTTCTGTAGGCTTCTTCTAAGATACGGATGGGCACTTCCCGATAGGTCAAGTCATTGTTGATTTCTACAGCTCTGTGATCGATGTTCTTGAAAACTTCAGTCTTCTCAGGCACTTCCAAGCATTTGCGAAGTAACGAGATATGGAACACATTATGGATGGCCGACATCTCTTCAGGCAGTTCCAGTTGATACGATACTTCTCCTCGACGGTTCAGAATCTTGAAAGGTCTGATATATCTGGGGGCTAGCTTTCCCTTCAGACTAAAGCGTTGAGTTCCATACAATGGTGAAACCTTGAGATATACAAAACCTCCGACATTGAAAGTCAGGTCTCTCCTTCTCTTGTCAGCATAACTCTTCTGTCTGGATTGAGCGGTCTTGAGGTGCTCATGGACTTTGTGAACTTTCGCTTCTGCTTCCCAGAGAATGTCGAGTCCAAAGATCTGACTCTCTCCTACTTGCGACCAATTCAAAGGGGTACGACACTTTCTTCCGTATGGGAATTCAAATGGTGCCATCTGCAAACTAGCTTGATAACTGTTGTTATATGAGAATTCTGCGAAAGGCAGGCAGTCTTCCCATTTTGATCCGTATTCCAACACACAAGCTCTAAGCATATCCTCTAGGATCTGGTTGACTCTCCCAGTCTGTCCATCTGTTTGCGGGTGATAAGCGATACTGAAGTTCAACTTGGTTCCCAATCCTTCCTGAACTTTCTGCCAAAATCTCGAGGTAAACTGGTTTCCTCGATCTGATACGATGGTCTTGGTGGTTCCATGCAGACTAACAATCCTAGCAATGTACAGCTCTGCTAACTTTCCACTCTGGTAGGTTGTCTTGACAGGTATAAAGTGGGCTACCTTGGACAGTCTATTAACTATGACCCAAATTGAGTCATTTCCCCTACTGGAAGTAGGTAAACCGGTGATAAAGTCCATTCCGACGGAATCCCATTTCCATTCCGGAATCTACAATGGTTGTAACAAGCCTGCAGGTCTCTGATGCTCTGCTTTGACCCTTTGACAGATGTCACATTTGGCGATGTAGCTTCCGATTTCTCTCTTCATCTTGTGCCACCAAAATTGCTCTTTCAAATCTTGATACATCTTTGTTCCTCCGGGGTGGATAGAATAAAGAGTATCATGAGCTTACTTCATGATAATTTCCTTTAACTCCGAATCTGCTGGCACACAGATACGTCCTTTGTACCACAGTACTCCTTCTTCGTCTTCAGTGAATCTAGGTACCTTTCCTGTACCAATACGACGTTTGATTCCGTCGATACTTTCATTTCCCTTCTGGGCTTCCTTGATTTGGCTAATCAAAGTGGGTTAAAGTTCAATGCTAGCTAAGAATCCTTTGCTAACTAATTCAGTCCTGAACTGCTCCAACTCCTCATACAAACTTGGTTGCTTCTCCTTGATCATGGTGTTTAGCCTACACGGCAATCTGCTAAGAGCATCCGCTACCACATTGGCTTTGCCAGGGTGATAGTGAATGTCAAGGTCATAATCCTTGATTAACTCTATCCATCTCCTTTGCCTCATATTCAGCTCCTTCTGAGTGAAAATATACTTTAAGCTCTTGTGATCTGAGTAAATCTCACAGCGATTTGCCATCAAATAATGACGACATGTCTTCAACGCTAGAACCACGACTGCTAGCTCAAGATCATGGGTCGGATAGTTATGCTCATGATGCTTCACTTGTCGAGACAGATACGCGATGACTTTGCTTTCTTGCATCAATACACATCCTAGACCAATCTTGGATGCATCACAATATACATCAAATGGCTTCTTGATGTCTGGCATGATTAATATTGGGCTGATATCAATCTCTTCTTCAGCTCCTGAAAACTGGCTTCACACTTGTCAGTCCATTCAAACTTCTTGTCCTTCTTCAATAATTGGGTCATGGGTCGGGTGATGCTCGAGAATCCTTCTACGAATTTGCGGTAATATCCTGCTAATCCGAGAAATGCACGAACTTGGGTTTGAGTGGTTGGGGCTTCCCATTCTTCGACATCTTTGATCTTGGCGGGATCAACAGAGACTCCTCCGACAGACACAATATGTCCTAGGAATCCTACTTCTTTCAGCCAAAACTCACACTTGCTGAACTTGGCATATAACTGATGCTCTCTCTGGGTTTCTAGGATGACTCTCAGATGTTGCTCATGCTCTTCTTCTGACTTGGAGTAGATAAGGATGTCGTCGATAAACACAACTACAAACTTATCTAGGAAATTCATAAAGATCTTACTCATGAGATTCATGAAATAAGCAGGGGCATTGGTTAATCCAAAAGACATAACCGTATACTCGTATAAACCATAGCGAGTAGTAAAGGCGGTTTTCGGAATATCCGTTGCACGAATCTTAAGTTGGTGATAACCAGTCCTAAGATCAATCTTTGAGAATACCTAAGCTCTAGTCAATTGATCAAATATATCCTCTATCTTTGGCAAGGGGTACTTGTTCTTGATGGTGACGTCATTCAACTTTCTGTAATCTGTACACAGACGATTGCCTCCATCTTTCTTGTCAACGAATAACACTGGTGATCTCCATGGCGATGCGCTTGGTTGAATAAAGCCTATTGCTAACATGGCGTCTAACTGCTTTTTCAGTTCCACTAACTCTGAGGGGTTCATACTATAGGGTCTCTGGGATATGGGTCCGGTTCCGAGGATTAGTTCGATGATGAACTCAATATCCCTATCCGGAGGCATACCTGGCAATTCATTTGGGAATACGTTGGGGTATTCACAGACTACTCTGACTTGGTCTATGGTGGGCAGGGCTACACTCTTGTTGCACTTGAATTGACGGGGTAAGGTTTCAGAGATATGATCTACTGTTACTCCAGAACTACTGGTCCTGGTGATGGCTTTCTTAGCACAGTCTATCAGTCCTTTATGCCTTGACATCCAGTCCATACCTAGTACTACTTCCAATCCTTTGGTTCCTAGTATAATTAGGTTGGCATAAAATCTATCCCATGTATTCTGATAGGTACAACTTTGCAAATTTTTCTAGCTTTTGTAGTTGAACCGGGGATTTGAACTATCATGACATGCTTCGGGTTGGTTGGGTGAATCTTACTAGTGCATGCAAATTCTTCGGTGACAAATGAATGCGATGCTCCCGAATCAAACAATACTCTTGCTAAAACTGAGTTGACAGAAAACATACCCAACACTACATCTGGTGCTTCTTGGGCTTCTTCTGTGTTCATGTGGAAGAGACGACCGTTGCGGTTGTGAGGATTCCCTGGGGCAAATCTTCTTCCTGGTTGAACACGACGCTGCTGCTGAGCTGGGGCATTCACAGTGGCATTGGCTGCAGTTTTCTTGGGACACTCATTGGAATAGTGACCCTTCACTCCACACTCGAAACAAGTGATCTGGGACTTGTCCTTGACTGCGACAGGTACAACATTGCTGCCAGTTCTAGGTGCAGTGTTGTTGTTGTTGTTGTTGCTCTTGGGAGGTGCACGGTTGAAATTGTTGGTATTACCGGAGTTGTGATTGTTTCCTCCGGACTTCACATTGCCTCCGCTACGGTTAGGGTAGCTTGGGCGAGACATTGGGGGTCGGTTGTTCCTTGGTGCATATCTTGGTGAGGGGTTAGGACGGTACTTCTGGTGACTGCTGGATCCTGATTGCTGCATCATACGACGTTTGCGATTGTCGTTTGCCTGGTTAATCTTCCCTTCCATCTGAATGGCAGAGTCGACTAGCTCTCCGAGATCCTAAAAACGGATGTTGACGAGGACAGTCTGCATCTCATCATGCAGTCCGTTCAAGAATCTCTCCTTCTTTTTGGCCTCCGTGTTGATTTCATCCGGTGCATATCTAGCAAGTGACAGGAATCTGTCAGGGTACTCCACCACAGTCATTCTTCCTTGCTTCAATTCGCAGAATTCATCTCTCATCCTGTTGACTAGAGCTTGCGGCACGTGGGTGCGGCTGAACTTCACTTTGAATGCTTCCCATGTCATCACTTGACCATCGTTCATATTGCGGATGCTATTCCACCAAGCTCTTGCATCTCCCGCCAGATAGTGGGTGGCAAAGAGAACTTTCTCATTTTCATCAACTCCTGCAACTTCGAGGTTGTTTTCCATCGTCTGTAACCAGTCACCAGCATCTAATGGGTTTTCAGATTGGTTGAAGATTGGGGGATTGGTGTTCTGAAATTTTTTGAGTTTGGACCCATGATGATCCTGATTTCCATGTCCTTGGTTGTTGAGAGCCATTTGGGCGATCTGCTGAAGTGTTGATAAGTTGGCTTGGCGTTCTGCCCTGCTTGCTTCACGGTCGGCGATGAGATTCTGCAAAATCTGCAGCACTGGGTCTTGCGACGAGCTGCTCCCTCCTTGGTTTCCACGAGTCATCTGAAGATTGAGATAGATATAGGGATAAGAGGGAAATTCTAAGGTTCATGGTTTTGGTTTTTCAAAGCTAATACTTTGAGTTAGACTCAGGTTTTTTTCAACTAACTCCATTTCATTCATGCAGACAAACACACGATACAACACACACCACAACAAACAAAGGAAAACAGATGGTTTGAAGAACCATTCTGCAAGCTACGATACAGTGGGACCGATACAACTCATGCTACGACAGTGCTCTAGTGCATCTACTCATCGTCGATGAAGTCGGAGTCCTCATCATCAATGTATAAGTCCACAACATCCTCCTCCAGAAAGTCATCATCGTTGCTGAGGTAAGAATCCATGTCTCCCTGGATGTCTTCACCCTCATCTTCTTCTTCTTCGGCTGCAAGCTGAGCTTCCTGCTCCTTGACGGTCTTCTCGAGGTCGGCCACCTTCTTGCGAAGACGGGCGATGGTGCGATCCTTCTTTGCGCGTTGGCGGCGAAGAGACTGGCGATCCTGGACGAACAGTGTGAAAGTCTGGGCCTTCTGGTCGGCAATGGCACGGTTCTGGTTGGCTAACTCTTTGGCATTGTCCAGTTCCTGCTGTCTGTCGTGCAACAAGAAGTCAAGATTCTCCACTTGACGCCTCAACTCTGGGTGACTTGGCATCTCCATCGGCATTCCCATGAAGTCACGTCTTGCATAGTGAGCAAAACGGGTTCCTTGGATCTTGTTGACACTGAGGGCACATAGACATGCGAGAGCTTCATGCATTGCCCTGGCTAATCCATCTAGCCAGTTGTTCTCTCTCACGGAGAACTGAATTCTCCCATAAGTTGGTGCTTCAATGCTTCCTCTAAGATCTGTTGTGACTAGCCACTGTAGGTCTCCTCCTGGGGGTCCTGGAAGTTGAGCTCCAAGAAACTCCGGATGTGGGCGTCCCAGTAACTCCGACAGTGAATCCAGATCCCTTTCGAAGATCAGCTGACCTCCATTTCCCAACTGGTAAAACTTGCTGAACTGAGTCTCCATCTACAAGAATTAAGGATGAGGAAGTTAGTGAAGTGATCAAGTGTGTCAAATTTTAAGTAGTAGTGTAAGAATTTTGAGGAACATGAATTTTTGAGAAAGACAGAATTCCCAAGGATAAGAGAGGAGATAGTTTTTCGTAAATACTCACTTTGGTTTTGAAGCTAAGTTTTTATTCGGACGTCCATTCTAACTAGGGTCTCCTATGGTCAGGATGGCTCTGATACCAACTTGTCAACACCCGGATTTTTAATCCCAGATGCACGTTATGCCATACCTCGCAATCCCAGGATTACCATTTTTGCGAGACATAACGGATTGCATATCACAGTACATCATCCATTACAAACCATACATAAGGTCTTACAAAAATAAGGATCTCATGATCCAGTCTGAATACAACAAGCAGCGGAAATAAAAGATAAGCGTAGAGGTGGGGTCCATCTTCAGGGGCACATGCAATGCTGACGAAGGCAGATAGTCCTAGTTATCATAGTCGTGCTGCTGGCCATCCTCTTGATAATCTCCTTCATAGTCTGGCCATGGGAATAGCCAGGGACAAAAGCCATGAGTACTCCTTAAGTACTCGCAAACTACCACTAACAAGTAGTATAGTTCTAAGTTCAAGTGCTAAATCTAAGTTTAACTATAAAGTTAAGTTTGAAACCTAAGCTGAGTTCTGAAGCAAAGAAAGATAAAATAAAGTTCTAGAATCACTTAAGGTGGGAAGCTAAATATCATAAGCACAACCCTGTTGTGGTCAAGTCAAGATTCATCATTCATTTCAAGTTATTTGGAAAACATCTGACAACAAAACAGTATGGCCATTCCAACTGTCCATAACCGCAGACGCGGCTATTCGAATAGTTTGACACTCTGCAGAGGTGGTACACTTTCACCACAAGATTCAATACATCTGTCAGGGATAACCCTGAATCATCATACTTAGTATGCAGATAATCAAACATAACCTTTCCTTTACACACCCTAGTATAAGCACCTCTGCTATGAGCATGGCCTCCCAACCATGACCATCAGTCATCTTGGGCACTGCATAGGTGGACAACATCGAGAGGTAGCCTCAGCTCAAACCTCTCCTGTGAGGGAACTAATACTAATGCATATAAATTTCCAGCTAAGCCTTACCCAATTCAGGTAGTGTAGTTGTATGGTAAATTTGGAATGGTATCGCATCCGAATCCAACCATCAGTTTTATCAAAGGGCTAAGGCTCATGCCTCAACATTTTCATCATCATAAACCATTTGTGTTTCTCAACACATGTCAAAACATCTCAATAGAATGACTCATCATTCCAAGGTTTTCATAATTCATTTTCACCAAGTGTTCCCATCTAAGTGACTCAAGTTTTTGATCGACTCTAAACTACTAAGTTAAGAGTGTTCACTAAAGTGGAAATGATGGGATCAATCTCATGCCATAGAATGACATCTAAAGGGTTCTAAAATAGGTCAAGTTTTATACTCTTTATGCTACCTTCAAAACAAGTAAGGGACTTTGTGTAAACTAAAGGAATTAAAGCTGGTAAGGTAATACTTGTGGTAGTAATAGTCAAAGTGGTGTGACCAAAGCATGCCTAAAGCATCTTTGCTCATTCATCTCTCTTAACTTTAGCTTGCTAATAATAGCTTGCACTGTTAATGGTGGCTTGCAAGTACAACTTGCAAGAGTTAACTTGGATAGGGCTAGCTTGCCTTGGTTGGTGTAGTGGTTGAAGTTTTCTTCTTCTTCTTCTTGGTAGCACTCCTCCTCCTCCTCGTAAGCTTGGTCGGTACTATCTTCTATAAATACATACGGAGTACACAATCCCCAAATAATACTTAACTAATCTAATTAGCATTCTAAGACACACAATTGATGATCTATTATCATCACAAGCATCACAAGTTTAATTCACTAGTTTCTTCTTCTTTATTTTAGAAAAGTAATTTATACTCATTAAAAAATTAACTAAGATTTAATATTCACCACTTAAAATATGGGATCATGTGGACACATATCATCACCACATATTCTAACATGTGGGAATGAGATTTAAAGGTTGGATTATAATCACTTTGGTTTAAGTTCATCATTTAATGATTTAAAGTGACTAGAAATGCCTATATAGCATTATTTTGGTACTAGTCCAAAGTCACTGCATGTAAACCTTAATATTATTACATATTCAGATAGGTATGATGAAATATGATTTTTGAGAGTTGGAATCAACTCAAAATCTATCTTGGTTGATTTTATAAAAATGTTGCAAGGTGCAAATGCTTCTGTTTTGTTATTTTTACTAGGAGATATCTATAACTCTAATTGAATTCAATCCAACGGGCTTGGATAGATCATTTCAATACCTTTCAGGAAAAATTGGTTTCATCCAATTTGGATTTGTCAAACTCTCTGAATTGATTTTTAAACTCAGAGACAGAACTAAGTTTAAACTAAAAAGAAAAATCCAATTTTGAACGGCTGGGCTAGCGTGGGAACGAACATGGGCCGACCCAGTGGCGCTCCGCGGCGCAGAGGGCGGCTGACAGGCTGGTCCCGCTTGTCAGCGAGACTTAAAACCCGAAACGGTATAGAACGATCTGGGCGCTATGATTAGAATAGAGATCAACGGTCCACAGTTGTCGTCGATGACGGACTTGTCGCCGGCGAGACCGAACCCTAAACGGCCAGCGGGGGTCTACCGGGGACGTACCAGGGCTCCAGCTACTGCGGCAAGGCGGGCAAACGAACTGGTGGACGATGGCGAGCTCAGGGACGGTCGAGGCAGCTCCGGGGGTGGTCACAATAAGCGGCGCCCTTCTCCTCCATAGGCGGCCTGCTCCGGTGAAATTCCGGTGAGCTGCTGCTCCCCTTGCTCCGGCTAGAGGTGTGGGACGGTCAGTGTGGTGAGGGGAGTGGAGTGGTGTGCTTCAAATGCCTGGGGGTGGCCTCCTTTTATAGGCCCGACGATGAGACCGAGCGGGATGGGCAGGCGATGGTGGCAACATGGCTACGGCCGGCTAGAGGCATGGCTGAGGGTGGCGATCGACAGGCGGTCTCCTGGCGGTGCTCTAGGAAGTGAATGCGGGCTTAGGGGCAGTGGTATGCGGTCTGGGCGAGCTAGCGCTCTGAGCGGCAGAGGCGGCGGTGTCCATGGCGAGCGGTGGTTGTGGTGCGTTGGGCGGCGAATGAGGGTGTCTAGGGTGTTCCCTGGGTCATGGAAGAGCGGTAGGCGTGGGCTGCGGTCGAGCGGCGGTCTGTGCACGCGGGCCGGGTGCTGTGCTCTGGCGCGTGCTCGGCATGGTGCGGTGGCACTGGGCGCGGGCTTTCCTCGGTGGTCCACGGCTGCGCTTGGCTCGGTCAAGGGACAGAGGGTGGCGGTGAGGTCCTGCCTACCTCCTAGACATGGCGAGAGAGAGGGAGATGGTCTGCTGCAGCGGGGCAAGGTTTGGCCGCGACTAGGTGCTCGGGTTGGCATGGCATGGCTACTAGGAGGGTAGGGAATGGGTGCTAAGGGCCTGGTTAGATCAAGAGGGGACAAAGGGATTAAATGGAGATCATTTGGCGGAAAAATCCTGTTCAAAACAGTGAGCTAGGATTAGGGTGTAATTCATGCCTGCCAAGTGTTTGATGAAATGGCCGCATGAAATAAACTTTTGAATTTTGAAGAGATTTTTGGTGGGTTTGCTAGATATAAGCTTGAGACTCTGTGGGTGCTTGGGTTTTGAAAATTGAGCTTGTTTGAGTGGTTTTTGAAAAAGTGGGATCTTCCCATATGAAATAGATTCAATTTTGAACTGCCATTTAAAATTAGCATTTGAAAGATTTTTGCAGATCACAAGGTGGGCTTTGGTACCTCATTATGTGTACTATCAAGGGGTGTAAAGATCCACACATGTTTCTGTTAAGTTTTGAAAACTAGGAATAGCCAAAGTAGGCATGAGAGTTAATTTGGCCAAAATGACCATTCACTTGAAATATTCATTTTCAGTTATTTTTCTTTGGGAAAAGTTTGGGAATGACTTAGATGATGTTTATTTCACCTAAGAAACATTTTACAAGAAAAGGATCATAGAGCCATGGAAATTCAAATCAAATCCTAATTTAAATGCACATACACATGAATGCTTTCATTTTTAATTTGGGAAAGTTTTTGTTAACCCTAATTTTTGATGATTTGGATCTTGATAAGCTTGGATTAAAGTTTTGGGATGTTACAACACGCCTCTAGGACCCTCTCATGGCGTACTTGTCATTAATCTGACGACAGTCGGAGGGGTCCCTACCATGGGAGTCGAACAACACATAGTTGTATTCAAATAGACCAGGATCCTCCTTGGCTAGATGCACCACCAATGCCTTGTTCGGCTACAACTCGACCTAGCGGTGCTCCTTCTCCTCGGCTATGGAAGCTATCATGATACCCTCCGGCATGAGGAAGCTCATGACACGGGTATCCTCGAAGGGATTTGATCTTTTTTTGTTTCACTGGACAACATGAGTGTGTCATGTAATCATATGTGCATGCCACCTGCTCACGGATCACCCACATACCAATCCAAGGCTTCTTTCCTTTCACATTGATCTACGCCCCCTCATGACTTACTCGACTTTTATGTCACACCATAGTACTATGATGATGGTATGTTCATACCATGAGTTAACAAATAATAATTAAAAACTACTTATTGGAATTGATGAAAAATTGGCATGAACTTTAATAATATTGAACATATTGAGTGCCAAAAAATTGACGAAACGAACATTTTTCCACAACGGTTGACGCTCATTTAGGATATCTATAATTTCTATGAAAACCCCACAATGAACTCATCTAAATCATCTAAATAAACTAACTAAATCATCTAAATTATCTATCCAAATCAACAAAAAATGTAAAACCTAAATCATCTGAATTAACTATTCATCCAAATCAACACACTAGAAAAAATCTAGGATCACAATTAAAAACAGAAAAATAAAAAATAAAATAAGAGGAAAGGAGATGAGAGCCTCATCATGGAGTGTAGAAACGACAGGGTAGACACAACGTGATGAGGCGCCGAAGTGGCGGCGGCATGACGGGTCGAGGGCCGCGTGATGGGTTGAGGCAGCGATGCAGTAAGTTGAGGCGTTGGCGGAGAGCAACTGGGCGGCGATGGAGAGCAACAGTGGGTGGAAGAGGAAGCAGTGGCAAAGAGCTACATGGCGTGATGGGACGGGTTACGTAGAATGATGTGAGCGGCGAGCTAGAAATGATATAGGGTTTAATGGGTCCCACAAGTTGGTGGAGTAGGGCAATAGCACCATGTGACTACTACCACTAATAGTAGTGTCAAGCCAATAGTGACTTAGACCTGATTAGGATTGGATCCCGCATACCAGTGGTGCGTCACTATAATATCACGCCACTAATAATATATCGTCTAGAAGCAATTCTCTACTAATGCACCATCCCTGTTAAGTAAGAAATCCTTGCTACTTACTCCAACAACATACCACCATGAACAAATCATTGTGTTCCTAATGTGGAAGAATAGGCCATAAATATAAACGTAGATGTACCTATACATTTTGTACTGAAATATATATTTTCAATTGTTATTTACTAATTTTTATTTGATATGTGTACTAAATTGTTTATAAATTGGAATCTAACTTCAGAATATAGGCTACCTCTTCACACAAAGTTTTGTTTCATGAAACTTATCAAAGTGCATAAAATCCATAAAAAATCAAGGAAGAAGAGCAAGGCGGCTGGATGGGCCCGGAGGGGAGCAAATGGGGACTAGCACATCCTGTCTAGATGTGGTTAGAGGGAGGATAGATACAATGGAACTACTACCTCCGTTCTCAAATATACAATGTTTTAATAGGTTAAAATAGTTTACCAAAATGTGTTATATTATGGAACATAATAAATAATATGGTAATTTTCTGTATTGTTGGTGCCTATTTGACTCATTTTAGCTCTGTGATGTTAGAAGGACAATGTGAAACTAAGAAAACGAAATTAGGATACCATGTAGCACGATAGAGAAGGATTGGCTATGTATCGTTCTTCTACATTGTTCTTCGGTCGACTTTTAGAGAGAGATAAATGTGTTGACTATGTGAAAGCAACGAACAACATACATAATAACATATACTTTCATCACGAAAACCAACCACATACATGTACATATATATTATTTGTTGAAGCAAATACCCTCAGAAGTCACAAGCACCAAAATATATAGAAACATAAGCTTAAATAAAGCCCACACACACCTTATACTTACAATTTCCTTTTTATTCTTCTCCCAGACTCCACCAAAAAAGCAAACACAGATAATGCACCCACCTCCTGAAATCACTATGGTCTTTGTTAGCACAGCCCCTTGTCGCCGACTATTTTTCGACGACACTGACGATGAAGTTTCAGCGAGATGACACACACATACCAATACCAATACGTTGCCGTAAACTCACGTGCGTTTGAATCTAGCTAAGCAGGCTAGCACACAGCTGATCTAAACTCAACACACGAGATATTCTTTGGATGGCCACAGGACCGTGTCGGACCTGTTGTTGTATTGATTCAACTTCAACTTACACGATGTGGTTTACAGGGTAGCTTACACGTATATATATATAAGATAGCTAAACCTAGTCTAATACATATACGTATACTACCTGGACACCACACCTATTCGGACAAGAACTCTCATGAGCACAAGACGTCTGGTCGATGTCTAGAGTGATTAGAATTTCCAACAATCACCCCGCTAAGCACGATGTGCTCGTCTTGTCGTCCTGGGTCTCAAATGCGCCAGCTGCTAATCGTGGGCGTCATCCTCCATATTACCGACTTTACTTTCGCCGGCTTCTCCATGACTTGACGCCGACCCTCTTTGTCCGCATCCTCCTTGTATGCGTCCTTGATGTCCGCGTCTTCAGTCTTCATCGGTTCCTTGAGGAACAACCGGTGCTTTTCGTAGTTCATCTTCACCGGTTTAACAACGGTCCGAAATTCTTCTTTCGGATAGTAGTCCAACACGCTTCGCATGCATGCTCGCGTCGGTCGTAGTCGTCTCGGCTTCAGTTTTGTCGAAGTCATCGCGACGTACTCTTTTGCGCCCGACGTAGCACTTGTTTCTTGTGCTAAACCTCCAAGAGACGACGACACAGAAAATTGATACTGATTTAGTGTGCCTATCTCTTCCGATGCACAGTCTGGGATGCATCCTCCCTGTAAGCTTCCTAGGCCTCCACTGGACCCTGAGCCAGTAGAACCTCCATCTCTGCTTGGTTCGTCAGCATGTGAACCAGCAACTTCTCTTCCTGGTCCGATTTGCTCACGTGAAATATTTTTTATTTCTTCACGTGAAGGTTGTGTACAAATCAATTCTGCCTGATCTCTTGGCGTAGCACCTTGTGTGCCTCCAGGTGGAGCGCCCATCGATGGACCTCCATGCAACTCTTCTCCTGACTTTTTCTTTGGACTGAGCACAACCCGTCTTGGGTTCCCTCTAGGCAGAACACCACTAGAGCCTTGTCCTACTTCTCTTATAATTGCTGGGTAAATAAGTACGGGTATCGCTGCACATGTATCTACGTGCCTTTCTAGTTCCGTATCTTCTGGCCACGGACTAGCCTTTTCTTCAAACTCTTTGTCTTGTAGGAGAATCTCTAGTGCTTCTAGCCTGGTGTCCACGCCTGGAGCACCTCCTAGGCCTTCAGCGCCTTGTGGGCCCGAACTTGCCGACAAGGATAAGCTTGGTTGATCCATATTTTCTTCATACTCAAGATCCCACGTGACGTAAAAAGTTGGATATCACGGTTTATTGGAGCTCCAATTCCATGACTCGCCTTCCTTAAAGATTACGTCGCCCCTGACAACCACCTTATTGATATAAGGATTGCAAAAGCGGTATTCCTTTGAGCTTTCATAGCCCGTCATAATCATTGGAGTCCTCTGCTCCGCCAATTTACTCTTATGGTCGGACTCCGTCTTGACATGCGACACGCACCCAAAAGTGCGAAGATGATCAACCGAGGGTTTCCATCTGTACCATGCTTCGTACGGTGATATACCAACGCCACTCTCAGTTGGATCCATGTTCAGCAAATACCCAGCCGTATTGACTGCCTCACCCCAGAATTTTCCTGGCAAGCCTTTACTCTTCATCATGCTCCGTGCCATGGTCAACACAGTTTGATGCAGCTCACCCCCTTGATCAATGTGTAGGGCTCTTATCTTCGCCTCCACCTTGAACTCTTCGGCTTCCTTGATCTTCTCGAATGCTTGTTGAGCTTGATCCTTACTTTCCAGCAACACAATCCACATGTATTTACTATGATCATCCACCACAAGCATGAAGAACTTATTGCCGGACAGAGTTGCGGGTGAAATTCCAACGCATAGATCACCATGAACTAGTCCCGAGGCTTCACTTGCCTCAAACGTGGCTTCACATGGTAACGGGGCACTCCGTTCCTCGTGATCCACACACGGTAGATCGTGATCCACTTGCACCACAATCTTCGTAGCCGGTGATGGAGGATCCTCCTCATCCTTCAGCTCAGTTACTTCGAGCATCAATATCATCGGTCCATCATCTCCTTCCTGGGCGATGAGAGCCCTCTCCTTCAGCGGTTTCTTGCAATCCTTCTTGAAGTGACCGAGCTCGCCGCAGTTATGACATCTTACTTTCTTAATGTCAAACTTCCTCCGCGGCGGAGCATCGTCCTCGTCCTCCCCTGCAATATACTTTTTCGCTGGGCGATAAGCTTCTTTATCACTCCTTCTTCCGGATCCTTGATCGCCCTTTTCTTTGGCGACCACCGCCTGCCACTGGGCACGGGTAAGCATCACGTGCTCTTCCGGTACCGCATCACCGTAGGTGATCTTCATCCGCTCATCATGAGCCTCCAATCGTCCAACCAGATCATCCGTCGTGAGAGTCTTGAGATCAACGCACTGCTCGATCGCCGACACAACGGACAAGTAACGCGGCGGCGCCGCGCGAAGGAAACACCGAACGACTGAGATCTCTTCGAGCTTCTCACCGAGCGCGCGAATCCCATTGACCAAAGTGGCTACCCTCGAGGCAAACGCGTCCATCGTCTCGTCTCCTCCCATCTCCGGATTCTCGTACTTCTTCTGCAAGGTTTGTAGGGTCGCCTCGCGGACACGCTCGTGCCCAAGATTTAGCGTCTTGAGTGTCTCCCATGTCTCCTTTGCAGATTTCTTCGAGATTAGGTGCTGCATCACGTCCGCCGGCATCACCAAGCCGATGGCCGTGAGTGCCTGCCGGTCCTTGCGGTACTTCGACGCGCCCTTCTTGAACTCGTCGCCGCCGGGATCGACAGCCTCCCATAGATCGTTGGACTCTAGCGCCCACTCCATCTGGGTCGCCCACATCATGTAGTTGTCACGGTTGTATCTCGGGTACTACGTCATCACCTGCGCAGCAAATCCTTTAGCCGCACCGGAATATTCGCCCATATGGTCGCTGTGACCTCCCGTTACGAGGAGATCCTTCACGAGGCTCTGATACCAATTGTTAGCACAGCCCCTTGTCGCTAACTATTTTCCGACGACACTGACGATGAAGTTTCGGCGAGACGACACACACATACCAATACCAATATGTTGCCGTAAACTCACGTGCGTTTGAATCTAGCTAAGCAGGCTAGCACACAGCTGATCTAAACTCAACACACACGAGATATTCTTTGGATGGCCACAGGCCGTGTCGGACCTGTTGTTGTATTGATTCAACTTCAACTTACACGATGTGGTTTACAGGGTAGCTTACATGTATATATATATATATATATATATATATATATATATATATATATATATATATATATATATATATATATATATATATATATATATATATATATATATATATGCCAAAACTAGACAACCCACTCAGATAGTTAAACCTAGTCTAATATATATACGTATACTATCTGGACACCACACCTACTCGGACAAGAACTCTCATGAGCACAAGACGTCCGGTTGATGTCTAGAGTGATTAGAATTTCCAACAGTCTTTATCTTCTTCGCTGGATTAGACGTACTCGGTGGGGTTAGCGATGAGGTAGGCCTCAACTGCTTTTAACATGCCGATGTAGCCCCCGACAAGCCCTGCCTGGTCCTTTGGTGCCAGCGCCCCGCTACCGTCGAGCTTCTCGTACTCCAGCTTGAACATGGCAACACAGGCCCCATCCCTTGCCACCTCGAGCTTCACCTTGATCACCTGCGACTTGAGCTGGTTGCTCACCTTGCCACCCTCCAACACCTCATTCCTTAGCACCCGCGTTGTATGGTCACGCGCCATCAAACGGCTTTTCATCAAGCTGCCACCTGCATCCGCTGCAGCCGCAGCACTGAGCGTCATAGTGGTGACGGTGCCAGGACTACCGTCGCCCTCCTCGACCACGGTGTCGATGAATGTTGCGCAGGCCTTTTGCAGGGCCTCGCCAGAGCAGGCCACCTTCCACATCCGGTCGGCGGACACCGCCATGGTGCACTCCTCGGTGGTCACGCAACCAGACACCATCTTTTTTTGCGGGTAGTACACACTAGTGGATGCTGGCAAAGTGGCAAGTTCTTAGATTGCTGATGAGTGTGGGTGTGTGATTGAAAAGGGCCGTGTATATCTATTTATAGTTGCAGACAGGACCTGGGTCAATTCAGAACTAGCGCAGGGATTCAGCCAAGTCTTGACATGTGAGGCGCACTCGTCAGGAACCATATTTTATGTTTGTTTGTTTGATATGCCTATGCTTGTATTCGTCCGGACTTCTTCGTGGCTGCTTTGAATGAGCTACCCTATTCAATTCTAGATACTGGCTGCTTCTCATTTGGGCCTTGATTACAATAATACAAGCATTGCATATACAGTACTTTGTCCAAAGTTTGCATCCGTAGTTTGGCAGCTAAGTATGCGCTGACCATTTTTCGGAGTCTCGCAAATGTAAAATTTTGCTAACCTGAGTACTTAGGAGATGGAAAAGCTCACCAGTTTCTACATCTGTAGAACTGGAGCTTCACAACATCGGCGCCTGGTACACTGGCAACGAACTGTCCTACGTCGGGGCCACGTACGTCTGCGCGAACTGCTCTACGTCAACTGCCTCAATGGCTGCTAGGAACTGGTGAGCTTGTACCGAGAACGGTCCCGTATTTCTCCCTGTAGGCCCCGCTTGGTTGGTTGAAAATTAACCCAAAACCCCCGTTCAGTCTAATCTGAACTTTTTTGGCCCGAGCCCAGTATTACGCACTTGGTTCACTGAAATATTTACACCTTCCAGTTGTTTATGGACCGTATACTTCTGTAAACATTAGGCATTTCTGGCGGTCCATATGTTTCACTCCTGAATAGACTGCGTACGTCTAAATCCGTCCGTGAGAAAAACAGAGCAGGAAAGCACACCGGACTCCCAGCCGGGGCAGTAGCTGTTCAATGTTCGGAACATTATGTTCCACCTGTGCTGACTAGGGGTACTAGATTCTAGAACGGCTGAAATTCAGACCGAAATCGTCCCACAATAATATGATCAGCAATCTTACGATGTAAGCAACCCTAAACAAAGTCAAATTTTATGATAAGATATAGACCATACACGGGGGCGATTTTCTTTAAATAATACATTTTTTTAATTAATTTGACAAGTGTTGCACGAATTCAGAATATTACGCATCTAGTGTTTTGTCGACGATGGCCACGCCGAATGAAATACATTGAGTGACAAGCAGACCATGAGGTCTATTCGGCGTGGGCCTGGCCGAATACATCTTTATTCGGCGTCGCGGTTACAGAGTGCATGCGGTGGCGGGCCCACTCGGCTCGATTGCCTCACTCGGCAAGAGCCTGACCGAGTGCAGCACTCAGCGACAGCCTGGCCGAATGGCCCATTCGGCGACAGCCTGGCCAAAAGCATACAAAGAGGACCACGCCGCCACGCGAGCCCGTCCCGCACACAGCGCTTCTTCCTCGCATCGTTGCTCGCTGCCTCTCTCTCTCTAGCCGACGAACTCCACATTTTTTGCACAAGATTTCTCAGATTCAGCCCAGATTAGCCACTAAATCTTCTGTCTAAAACCACTATAGAGATAGGGGAACCCCGATCTACTGATGGGTTAGCTCAAGACTCGATTTGGTGATGGATTTTTGGAGGAATGGTGGTGGTGCTGGGGTGGAGCAATGGTAATGGTGGTGCTATGGTGGAGTTTGGAGCAGGGGCATTTATGAGCTGCATCGTGTTGCTTCTTTGGTGAACCGAGACTGTTGTACCGAGTGGCTTCTCACGCTTCAAGGGTAAACTCTAATCCCTCGTTAATCATAGTTATTGTATATGGTTATGTGGCTACTCGGGATGTGGTTAGGAGGCTATTAGAATAGTTAGGAGACTATTAGTATATTATTTAAAATATTTGCGAATAGTTGTACATAGTTTTATTTAGAATAAGTGGATTTGTAGAAAGATTTGGCAGGTGGATTTGTAGGAATATTAGCCAGACTATTAGTATATTATTTAGAATATTTGCGGATAGTTGTACATGTATTTACGCACTGTCTATAATTAATTATTTAGATTGATTTTTTTTATGTTAGCAGAGATGTGGAATATAGTGAAGTTCGTGTTTTACTACGGTCCTGGTAATATCCAATACTATGAATATGGAGCAGATTTGCGTGAGTTTCATTTTACGGAGTTGGATTTGACTGCCCCTCAAACCTAGAGTGTAGGAATGGTTGACTGGTTGTTTAGGATATAATCTCGAAACATACACCGTCAGTGTCCATGCATTGTGGACAAAGTCTACCAAGAACATTTTCTAGATTTTGAAGGATGTAGATCATAATAGAGATTGGTTTATGTGGTTAAAAGGTTGCCAGGATAGGCACATACACCCTGTTGCACTAGTGCTTCCTGTCTTGAAGGAGATCAATCCGCAAGCATCGGAAGGTGGATACGGTCCTGGCCATAGTGCTGAATCTAGCGGCGGGATGTACTCTATGTCCAATGTTGGAGGTGGTGGTTATGAATCAGAGCAGAGCAGTCAGATAGGAGGAGGTGGTGGTGGTTACGAACCAGGGCAGAGCAGTCAGGATGTAGGTGGAGGATACGATAGTGGAGAGGTAGATGGGGACGAGGAAGGTAGGCACATGCATGACTTGATGGAGGATGAGGATTACATGGATGGTGAAAGTGGTGATTCTTGTGATTCAGATAGTTCTGATGAAGAAGGCAACGAAGAGGACGTGTTGATTCCTGCATCCTGGAATCAAGACATCTCCGATGTCATGATCGTTAACGACTGTCATGATTCTGCATGGGAATATCACAAAAATAAAATTGCGCAGGGCGCCAGATATCTAGACAAGAAACATTTGCAAGATGCATTCATTGCTTGGGCATTGTGTACACAAAGGGTTCTCAGTACAACCGTGTCAAATAAGAGATACTTGACAATGAAATGCATGGATATAAATTGTCCAGCTAGGGTGCATGGATATCTTCCTAAATATGACACAAATTGGTTGGTGAGCGACATGGTGATGCACACATGTCAGCTTTTATCTATCCCTACAGATCATCGTAACCTCTTGTCCACTATGTGATACCAGAGGATCCATCCATAAAGGTGCTTCATCGAGTGTTCTTCTCTTTCTCTGTGTGCATCTAAGCTTTCACTTATTGCCGACCAGTTATATGCGTGGATGACCCGTTTCTCACTAGCAAGTATAAGGGTCAGATCCTTACCTCCATTGGTCAATACGGCAATAATCAAATTGTCCCACTCGCCTTTGCTTTTGTTGAGGGAGAAAACACTGAAAGCTAGACATGGTTCTTCAGGCAGCTCAAGATAGCAGTTGTGAAAGATAAGCCCAATGTGTGCATCATTCATGATAGGCATGCAGGTATACTAAATGTGGTTAAACGTTTGACACAGCCTGGGCCTGAAGAACAAACACCTTGGCTCGATATGCGGAGCCGTTGGTGCATACGCCATTTGGGAGCTAATTTTTCTCACAGTTCAGGAACAAGAATCTGATAAATCTTTTCAAAAAACTGTGTAAGCAGATTCAAGAATGGAAGTATGATTTCATACGTGCACATCTCGATGACTTCACTCAGAAATATGTCAGGGTGAGGAAAGTGGCCCAAACTGCAGCTATAGCTGCACATCAAGCAGCAGTTGCTGCCCAGGATGCTACTGGAGAAGCGCATCTGGAAGAAGAGCCTGTAGGGCTTTGTGACTTCCCTGGATTTGATCCGCCTGGTACTAGGAGAAGGCTCGGGAGACAGATTAAAAAATTTCAACAGTGGATAGAGCACGAGCCTTTGAAGAGGTGGTCTTTTCTACACGACACCCATGGAGATAGGTATGGTGTCATGACTACAAACCTAGCCGAGTCATATAACTTTGTCCTCAGAGGTGGCAGGGCTCTACCACTTACATCCATTGTCGAGGGTATTTTGTATGGCATGATCAAATATTTCAGAGACAGGTGACAGAGAGCTCAATTGCATATATTAAACAATCCGAACACACGCTTCTGTGAAAAATATTATGGACTACATAGATAAAAATATGGCAAAAGCTCGGACACACACTGTCATGGCCATCGGTAATGCAGAGAGAAGGTTTGAGGTGCGGTTACCTACTGATAAGTTTGGGTGTGGTAATGAGCTAAGGACGCATGAGGTGAAGATTGGAAATGAGCAATGGCCAACCTGTGAGTGCACGTGCAACAAACCAAAATTTCTTCATCTCCCTTGCTCGCATGTGCTTGCTGTGTGTGGGCAGCTGGGGTTGGACGCAGTCTCGTTCGTGTCTCCGTACTACCTAAAAGAATCCGTGGTCAATACCTGGACCGGTGAAATGTCAGGATTTCGAGTAGTGGGCAATTTCAACACGGTAAACCCTGGTGAAAGGCCACCCTTTTCTATGCAATCCCTCACCCAGCTCAGTGAGGAGACAATCACACTACAAGAGAAGTCTCCTTCCGCAACGAATTGGCCCGACGGTCATCGTAGAAGGCGCGTCTTCCGCGACGAAATTCTCGGCTCGGCCATGGCCGATGGAGAACTTTTTTTCCGGTTTCGCGGCCCTCTACTACGACGGATCTGCTAAAAACATGGAGGAAGCTTGGCCAGCGCGTGGCAGGAGCAAGATTTTTGTTTCCTCGCGCGATGTTGACTCGCCGAAGTCTTTTGAGGCGTGTAGGTCCCGAACGTCAGTGTCTCTAGCGGACCATACTTTTCAATCGTGCCTCCCTGATTTGAACTTGATAACGTTGCTCAAGGCGTCTGCCATTTAGTCAGGCTGTTTGGTCCCACATGTTAGCTGTCGTCGGATTGATGAAAAGTACACCATGAGGGGTCCTCGAGGCATGTGGAAGAGAGGGTTGTGAGACGTACGGTGTTCCGGGACGGTGAGCACACCAGTTTACCCAGGTTCGAATCCACCGGCTTTGGACGGATCCTACTCTTGCTAGCAATCCAGTGATACGACAGAGCCGGAATATGAGTTACAAGGGTTCGCATGTGCGAGTTGAGATTGTGATTGTAAGGGGTGCCCTAAAGGCTCTCCCTAGGACGTCTTATATAGATATCCGGCCTAGGGTTACTGGAGAGATCTATCCGGCTACGATTAAGAGTCGGTTATAGAGTACATCTTGAACTACAAGTAACACTATGGGCCTAAGTCGGTAAGTCTTCTGGGCCTTCCCGTATCCGGATGGGACTCCGTTTCTTCTCCCTGACTGGGCCGCCCGTGAAGCAAAGCTCTAACCTAAAGTGGGCCACCCTGGTCAGCGAGGAACTGTGAGGATACCTGGAAAGTATATCCCCAACAGCAGCCCCCGGAAGTCTCCAAGATCCAAAGTCGGATTCATCATCGTCTAGCTTGATATTTGGCTTGCAGAATCTTGAAGGGTTCCTGAAACTTCAAAACAAAAGATGCGATCCGGGTCTCAAAAGTAAGTCGGACCTATTAGTACGTTATTCGGATTTTCTAGCTTGATTTTCAAACTAAGCCGGATCTTGGTCTCCGACGTCATCTGTCACTGGTCATGGTCAAGTCACGTCACTGACAGACATCTTGTCACCACGACCGTTGGTGGGTCCGCTGTTCGCGGAACCGAGGCGTGGCGTTTACACTGTGCCATTTGCACAAATCTTGGCGCGGTTCGGTGGCTATAAGGGGTGAGGATTCCCTCTCTATCATCTTCTTCACCTATTCCCCGTGTCATTTCCTTCTCCTCCACTTCTCCCCCGCGCACAGAGCTCCTTTGCTTCCATATTCCCAGCACCGCCCATCCAAGGTCACCGGCGCACCGAAAGAATGGCTTCATCTTCATCATCCGGCTTGGCTGGGGCCGTAGCGGCGGCAACGGCGTCAGTGGAGAAAGAAAGCAACCGCGGGGTCTGGATCCTGTGCATCCTTGACGACACCAAGCTCACCAGCGTGGAAAACGAAGGACTCCTCCGCGCCGGCGACTGGCGGAGCGGTTTTGGTGAAACCATCCCCAAGCCGCACGCCAACGAGCGGGTACACTTCGACACCCACCTCGACAGAGGTTTGTCTTTTCCTCCCTCGGAATTCTTTTTCGAGGTGATAGATCATTATGGCGTTCAGCTTCACCATCTCCCCCCAAACTCTCTCTTAGAGATGAGCACCTATGCGGCTTTATGTGAGGGGTATCTCGGCATTAGGCAGAGTCTCCTTCTCTTCCGGTTTTATTTTCATGTCCGGAGAAACTCTATCACCGCCGGTAATCCTTACATTACTGGCACAATTAGTCTTTCAGTTAGATGTGAGCGTGTCTATCCTAAGATTTTAGCTAGTGAGTCGGTCAAATAGTGGCCGGCTACCTTTTTTATCATAAGGATATTCCTGCTCTTGGCAAAGCTACTTCTTTGCCGGCTTTCATCGATGGAGCCGCCATGCCCCGAGTATCCTGGGACGAGGCTCCTCCAGCTATTACCGACGATCTGCTTCTCGCCAAGAGGCGGATCGTGTACCTGATGAAGCATAAGGGCCTGAAAGGGTCCGGCTTGGTCCAGTCTTGGGTGGCACGCCGGATCCAGCCTCTCCAGTACCACGGCGACCGACTGATGCACTCCATCACGGTGTCAAAAAATGACTCTCTCCGCATCAGCCCCAAGGCTTTAAAGCAACAGGACTACATAAGCCAGATCAAATGGCTGATAAAGGAGCGGATCAAGAGAAAGATTCCAGATTTATCTCTGGATATGCACACAGCAGAAGACCCTGTAGTGCCGATAAGCTTTAGCAATAAACTATTTTTATATGTTTCACCTTTAACTTGTTTCACAATACTGAGATGTTATCTTCTTTTCAGCTTGCCGACCTCCCCGAGTCGGAACTGGCTCCTATCGAGGGATATCCTCCGGAGTTTTCTCAGGAGGAGGAACTGGTCCCACTGCCGGACGTCGTGCCCAAGAAGCGTAAAGCTCCAACAGTGGCCGTCGGCACAAAAGAAGTGCCAGTTGTGAAGAGGTAACTTTCCACACAACTTCCACCTTTGTACTTTACCGGTAATTTCTTCCGAGACATAATGTTCTTTACTCTATTACTTTCTTAGAGCTAAGCAGCTAATCAAGGGCAAGGGGAAGGGGAACATATCGAAGCCCCTGGTCAGACGAAGCTAACCATGGCTTCTCCTGCCGCAGCTCCTCCGACTCCTACCCCTCAATCTTTTGCAACGCCGGTGATTACTCCATCCCCGGTCGTCGCGGAAGATCCGGCTCCCTCAATAGGGCTAGCGATCCTTGAGTCGCAGACTGACGCCACCAAGGGTGGCTTAGGTTTTGATAAGGGTGAACCCTCTTCAGGTAATGATCCCTCGGCAGAGACCTTCGCCGAAAATCTCCTGAACAATCCGGGAATTGCTAAATTTGGCTTGTCTCGGAAATCTGCGGAGGAAATCCAGCGGGTGGCCCAGCAATGTCTGGAAATATGTAATATCTCTGCCGAAGAAGAAGCACAAGAAGCGGAGGACATCAAGTACTCCGATATTCTCGAACAAGTTTGCCTTCACGACGAGGGACTAAGAGCTGGTGTGTTTCCACCACCTCTGGTTATTCCTCTCACCCTCGCCGAGAAGGTTACCACTGAGGTGAATATGTGCCTGAGCAAGCTCACACATGAACATCATGTAAGTCGGAATTTCAACTCACATTTTTCTTTACTGTACTTTATATCATATCCTCTAGCCCCCAAGCATGAAGTTGGATATATAATCTGGGTTTATGCTTCCTTAGGATGCCAAAGATGAACTAGTGTAGCCCCAAGGCTCGTGCTGATATTAGCTACAATATTAGCACGAGTCTTTAGTAGACTTCTGACTCTGGGTATTCTGACTTACAGAAAGTTAATTCATATAACCAGGATTTGTTGAAGAATGTATGCAATAAGCGGAGTGAGATCAAAGCTCTCCGACTTCAAAATGATGAGCTTAAAGTTTCCAAGGATGAGGCCGAAGGTAAACATTCCGAGACTCAAACCTTGTCCTATATTTTCATAGTCGAATAATTATGCTGACCTGTTGTTCTTTTTGACTTACAGCACTGATAAAGCAGTCCTGTGCTATGATCGAAGAGGCAAAAAATCTGAAGACCCTAGTGGTGGAAAACAAGGATCTCTGCCAAGAGCTTGACTAGCTTAAGGCGGATCATGAGAAGAGCATAGCTCAAGTTCTCGAATCCTCCTCCATGGCCACCGTGGAGCGTGATCGCAAGATTGCACTCCATGAGCAAAAAATTTCGTATCTCAACGACGAGCTTTGTAGAGAGAAGGGCCTTTCTGAGGCACTCCGGGCTGAACTCCGAAGTCTTCGTGAAGAGAAGACCAAAGTTGATGATGTCATCTTTGGTATGTTTCCATCTTTCTGACTTGTCTACATTCTTTGACTCTTTCAATGTCGGATTTGTTTAACCATTTTGTGTTATATGCATAGGTCCTCTGAACTTGACGGACTCCACCTCTGCCGAGCCTCGCACCCACCGGCTTACCCAAGTCGGTGATTTGCTTCATGACTTCCG
Organism: Avena sativa; assembly: GCA_916181665.1. Taxonomy (NCBI): domain Eukaryota; kingdom Viridiplantae; phylum Streptophyta; class Magnoliopsida; order Poales; family Poaceae; genus Avena; species Avena sativa. Next base: position 162,450,400 of record OV702290.1, read on the forward strand.
CCAATCCATTGAGGATATTGGCGAAGCTCTCAAGGTTCCGCACATGCATAGCATGTCTGACTTTCAGGTGCGGGATAAGGAAAAGGAGATGCTTGATGTCTACGCACTTATATTCTTGTAGACAGTTGTTGGGCCTCCAAGTGTAGAGGTTTGTAGAACAACAGCAAGTTTTCCCTTAAGTGGATCACCCAAGGTTTATCGAACTCAGGGAGGATGTGGTCAAAGGTATCCCCTCTCAAAGAACCCTACAATCAAGATACACGAAGTCTCTTGTGTCCCCAACACACCCAATACACTTGCCAGGTGTATAGGTCCACTGGTTCGGCGAAGAGATAGTGAAATACAAGTGGTATAGATAATTATAAGTGGTAACGGTATAGAAAATATCTTGATGGCGTGGAAAAGACTAAAGTAAAACTGAAATAAAGATGGAAACAAGCAAACATGTAACAGATCTAATAGAAAATGGTGTTTCAGTGCTTAGAAACAAGGCCTAGGGATCATACTTTCACTAGTGAACACTCTCATATAAATATATTCTTCTTTATGATACTACGTTGAACTACTCTCCGGTTGGACACTCTAATCCATGGTTGGGCTATAACAATACACCTCAAAGTTTGTCTTCCGCATCTAGATAACCCCACACTGGCACCTTGAGCACTAGATGGTTCAAACAAACACCACAATTTCATAAAGACATCCAAATCCAAATATAACTCATAACAAGTATTTGTAATCTCTAGCCTAAGTTCCACCATGGTGTGCACACTGTCAACTTCACACACATGGGGAGAGCAGAGATCTATTAAAGCACTTGAGTAGCAAGGTAGATCTATAGATTATAAGCTCATGATCTCAATAATATCATGCATAGAGAGAGAGATGAACACATAGCTACCGGTAGAACCCTTAGCCTCGAGAGAGAACTACTCCCTCCTCATCATGGAGCTGGTGGTGGAGATCGATGGAGATGGCTCCAGGGGCACTTCCCCGTCCCGGCAGGGTGCCGGAACAGAGACTTTCTGCCCCCCGAATCTCCCCTTTGGTGGCGGCAGCGCTGTGGAACTTTTCGTGGATTTCTGATTGACGATCTAGGGTTTCTGCCTCGGGAGGAATATATAGGTGAAGGAGGCAAGGTCGGTGGCCAGCCAGGGGGCCCACACCATGCCCTGGCATGGCCCAGGAGTACCCGCGCCTGGGGGGTGTGGCCAGGCCCTGGCCCTCCTCCGTCCCGTATTCTGGCTCCGTGAGTCTTCCGGTAAAATAGGAACTTTGGCTTTTGTCCCGTCCAATTCTGAGAATATTCATTTTCTGACTTTCTTGGAACCAAAAACAGCAGAAAATAGGCAACTGGCACTATGGCATCTTGTTAATAGGTTAGTCCAAGAAATCATATGAAAAGTACTCCAAAGTTGGAACAAAACACAAGAAAGTAGATAAAACCAAGCATGGAACATCAAAAATTATAGATACATTTGCAATGTATCAACATCCCCAAGCTTAACTCCTGCTCGTCCTCGAGTAGGTAAGTGATAAAAAGAAAGAATAATTTTTGAGGTGACATGCACCATCATAAACTTGATCAAAGTATTTGTAACATTGATAGCTGGGATCATAGTACTTCAACATAGCATGAAAGACAAAGTTCTAACAATAAGGCCAAGAAACTATGTTGCAACATGAAAAGGCATAAACAAAAGATTCATGAATAACAATGCTTTGCAAGACATTTGTTTGTTTCACATAAAGAAAACATAGCATAGTGGCATTCAGCTTGTCCCTCATAGAGTAGCAAACATAAATGCATAGGACACCTTCAAAGTTCATAAGAGTGACTAGATAAAAATAGTTTAAAAAAAGCAATATCAAAGCTATGCATCAATCAACAAGTCTTGGGACAATGCACATAGAACTAAGAATGGCCACTATGCTCTCAAAGTAGGTGCATAAAGGTAGAAGGTGGAGACTCAATATAATGGTGGAAGAAAGGCCTTTTGTAAAAGGAAGTAGGGATTCAAGTCTCATAAAGAGCTTCCAAAGATTATGATACTTAAAGCTTTCAGCTCTCATTGCCCCTATCATAAGCATCTTGAAGTGATTAAGGTTAAAGTGAACAAACTATGGAGTATATGCTTGACAAAGTATAAGTTGGAAATCTCATGTCCCTTGAATACGAGGGCCGCTCCTCATGCTACTCAAGTTTAGTCACGGGTAAGTTCTTGTCATTGTAAGTACATGTGTATCATAGAGAACCGCCAACGGGGTACCCCTTGCCCGATGATACGGAAGAATCCCCATATCGAAATGACAAGGCAAGCAGACAATGAGCATCTCAGCAATCTTCTTATTTACCATGGGAATATGGTGCTTTTTTCTCTCTTTCCTCTTTTCATAATCTCTTTTTTTCTTTTTCTCTTTTTTCTCAATATAGGACTCTTTTTTATAAGAAGAATGCTTCATAGACAGCTCATTATGGTTACGCTGCAGGTTTCCATCATGTCAGCATGGATTAGACCAGCGGCCCAGGCGTTTCTCTAACACACATACATAAATCCATGGACTTACAAGCTCCCCTTTCATTTCACACCGACGACATCCATAGACAAAAGAGCATGATATCAACTAGGTATAAAGTACACGTGCAATGTTGAAAGCGTTCCCCATGACAGCATGGTTCTGCTAATCCCCAACAAATAAGTGCAAGCATATACAACATAGACGGTTCAAGTTTATTAAGGGCAAGAAAAGTAAAGTGTGCCATCAAGTTCGTGAGAGCTTTAATCACTAGTTTTCTCATAACAAGTTTAATTTGGAAGGTAAACAAAAACATGAATATACTTGGAATAGCATATGCTAGTAGGTAGGTATGGTGGACTCTTTGGAATAACTTGGTTTAGGGAGTTGGATGCATGAGTGGAACTCATACTTGGTTGCGGAGGCTAGCAAAAGACTGGGAGCGACAAACTAAAAGAGCAATAATGGCCATAATCATGCAGAGCGACAAAACATCATTGATAAAAGCATAAAGTGATACTACTAGTTGAAAACTAAAGGATCATAAAGGCTATGGTGACTTGAGATAGTCATAACATGGTGTGAGCATGCGCCAAGTCAACCCAAATAAAGCATCAAAGGAGAATACCACTATACTATGCTTTAATATGCTAAAACAACACATGATTCATCCAAGGCACATTAAGCAATCTCAATTGTTTATAACAAGTCATGCTACAGAAAAGAATACTAAAAATAAACCCAAAACAATATCAAGCATGGCATGACAAAGCATAGGCCACAGTCAAAAACAAGCTCTTTTTACCACATAAGCATGAACTTTCCTACCCTTTTCCAAACCAAACCAAACTATTTGAAAACCAATGTATGAAAGAGGGGGTCCAACCAATTTATTCAGAAAACTAAGCAAACCAAGGAAACAAAAAACCAAAACGAAAATGAAAAAGAAGATGCTCCAAGAACAACACAATTGTGCATGAAACACTAAAAATGCAGCGTTTGGAAGAAACCTGGGATTTTTATTAATGAAGAGGGGGATGCCTTGGGCATACCCAAGCTTTGATGCTTGTACTTCTTGGATATTTCTTGGGGTGACATGCGTGGCATCCCCAAGCTTGAGATTTAGTCCATCCTTCATCTAATTACTAATTCCTTCCATACACCTGAAATTTTTCCTTCGTACAAAACTTCACACAATCTTTATTAGCAACATTAGTGCACTCAAGATAATAAGTCTTAAGGTTCAGTTCTAACACCAAATAAACTTACATTAGAACACTATATACTGAAGTACTTCCCTCAAAAAGCTCAATTCCCCAAAAGAACTCAAAAAGGAATCAACAAGAAGCAAATGCAGAAAATGGCAGAAATCTGTCAAAACAGACCAGCAGGTAAAGACGAATTTTTTCGAAGACCTTATGTTGCTCAAATCAAAAAGTGTTGAACTAACGAAAGTTATATAACAACCTGGGGCAGAAACACAAAAATTCACGCCTCAAAAGGACGTACAGAGATTTTACACGAATTTTTACGGTGAAGCACAGAAATCTGTTTCGGGACAGCAACTTTCCCAATCATTACTTCTCTCTCATTAGAGGTTACTCTTGGCACAAAAAGCAAATAAAAAGGATAAGGAGAGGTTATTACAGAGGTAATAACTTTCAAGACTCATCTAAAACTTTTGGGTTATCTCTCAATTAGTACTTTTCTTTAACGCCTTTAAGTTAGGCATGATAGTTTGACAAGATGCTCACATAAGAAATATGAATTTAAGTAAAAGAGAGCACCAAGAAGCAAATTCAAAGCACATTTAAGTCTAACCCACTTCCTATGCATAGGAATCTTGTAAAGAAAGAATTCATGAAAGCACAAATCAACAAGCATAGGAAAGCAAAACAGGTGCAACTTCAAAAATTTCAACATAAAGAGGGGAAACTTAATATTATTGAGATGCATAAAACCATGTTTACCTCTCTCATAATAACTTTTAGTAGCATAATGAATAAAATTAACAATATAACTATCACACGAAACATTCTTATCATGAGCCACATGCATAAAAAAATTAATAATCCCCACATAAATATAGTCATTCTTATTGATTGTAGTGGGAGCAAATTCAACAAAATAGCTATCATTATTATTTTCATCACCATAATCATCAAATATAGGAGGCATATTGTAATCATAATTAATTTCCTCCTGAATAGTAGGTGGACTGAAAATATCATATTCATCATTGCAATCATCATATATTGGAGGTATAGTATCATCATAAGCAATAGAATAGTTATCTTCCCAAGTGTGTTCATTTGTAAACATATCATCATTGGAAGGAGCATGGATAGTACTAATAGTGCAGCAATTATTAACATCATCATTTTCAGAATTGGTACCGAAGAGATTATCAATATCAAAAGTAGTGTGCTTTTCCCAATCATGATCACTACTATAGGTAATAGGCATAGGAACATCATCGAGTTCAGACTCATCAAAAACTATAATAGGAGCAACATGCTTAGGGGAAAATATTGTTTCCCCTCTCCTTTTACTCCTCCTCTTATTCTTTTTCTTCTTCTCTTTAGGAGGGAGAGGCTTGAAAGGAAGCTTCTCCATATACCCTGGTTCATTGTTAGAGACAATAGAAGAAACTTTGGAGGATTCCTCCTTTTCATTAATAAGAACAAAACACATATTAGCCATGTCATATTTTGGTAAAACCTCATCTTTTATAATATTTTGTATGTAAGTATTTGTGTGGCAATTATCAGCACAATAAATATGACAACCATGCAGGACACTATTCATACCAAAAGCACTCATATCTACCAAAGAGGTTTTTCTTGATAACTCTTCACACCCCAAAAATAATGTAAGTTGATCATGCTGATTAGGAGTGATCATGTCATCACAATACAAACTTGCAGTACTCATTGGATTAGAAGGGCTATTATTATGGCCTGAGCATTGAAAATTGAAATGACCCACTTCAAAGCAAAGTTCAAAAATAAAAGGATAGAGGGCACACACTTTTTTACCAAGATCATTTAGAGCCCTATACCACGTTCTAGTTTTTTCATTCCTATGGGTGATACAATATTCTTCTTCAATTTGATTATTCTCAAAAATTAACATGCTTATAAGAAATAGTACTTTTAGAGGTTTGAGCATGTTTATTGCTATCATTAATAACAATTTCATTTTCCATGCAAGTGTCTTTAAAAGGCTCATGATACATGTCCCATTTTTCCTTAGGAGCATTAATATGAGAAGCAAAGTTTCTAAAACAATCAATAAGAATTTGAGGATCAAGACCATATTTAGCACTAAGCTCTTGAAAATCAATAGTATCAGCAAAAGACTTAATGCAATCATACTCATAGTTTATACCTGGTTCTTTACCTTTGTTGTTATCCCAATCTTCGGCATTGCTTTGAATTGTTTCAAGAAGATCCCACTTAGCTTTGACCTCCTTACTTGTGAAGGATCCCTCTAAACAAGTATATAGATAGTCCTTGTAATGTCCTAAAAGCCTTGCATAGAAATTATTAATAACAATATTACTAGGGAGCTCATGAATGGGACATTTGAGCATTAGTGACTTCAATCTCCCCCATGCTTGGGCAATACTTTCTCCATCATGAGGATGAAAATTATAAATGTAATTCCTATCTTTATGAATTTCATGAGGAGGATAAAATTTAGAGTAAAACAGAGATTCAAGTTCCTTCCACTCCAAATGATGAGGAGCATCTAGTAGCTCATACCACTCCCTTGCTTTGCCCTTAAGTGAAATAGGGAATAGCTTCCTCTTAGCTTGGTTCATTGAAATACCTGCACACTTGAACAACTCGCATAATTCATGTATAAGGAGTAAATGATCACCAGGATGGACAGTTCCATCTCCAAAATATCAGTTATTCATAACACGTTCAACAATTTTTATAGGTATTTTAAAAGGGATGCTTTCAGTATGTGGATTTAAAATATCACAAGTATCATCAGAATTACCACATATGGGAGATAAAGTATCATCAGAGCAAATTTTCTTCTTTAAAGCTGGGGAACTAAAAAGATCATTTTCATAAAAACTAACTTCCCCAAGCTTAGAGATTTCCATAGCATTAGTAACAGAGGTGTTCAAAAGATTCATACTAATAACATTGCTATTAGCATGCAAAGAAAGTTCCATGGGTTTTTTAATTTTCTTTTCAGACAATTCAAGTTCTATCTTAGGAAAAATACTAAAAAGCTCTCTAATTTTTTTGTTGTTTTCCATTAAGCCTAACTAGTGAAAACAAGAAACAAAAATACAAAATTGCAGAATCTAAAGGAAATAACTTTGAGCACTCACACCGGAGGATGTGAGTACCTTTTACCTTACCTCCCCGGCAACGGCGCAGAAAATAGCTTGATGTCTACGCACTTCTATTCTTGTAGACAGTTGCTGGGCCTCCAAGTGTAGAGGTTTGTAGAACAACAGCAAGTTTTCCCTTAAGTGGATCACCCAAGGTTTATCGAACTCAGGGAGGATGTGGTCAAAGGTATCCCCTCTCAAAGAACCCTACAATCAAGATACACGAAGTATCTTGTGTCCCCAACACACCCAATACACTTGCCAGGTGTATAGGTCCACTAGTTCGGCGAAGAGATAGTGAAATACAAGTGGTATAGATAATTATAAGTGGTAACGGTATAGAAAATATCTTGATGGCGTGGAAAAGACTAAAGTAAAACTGAAATAAAGATGGAAACAAGCAAACATGTAACAGATCTAATAGAAAATGGTGTTTCAGTGCTTAGAAACAAGGCCTAGGGATCATACTTTCACTAGTGAACACTCTCATATAAATATATTCTTCTTTATGATACTACGTTGAACTACTCTCCGGTTGGACACTCTAATCCATGGTTGGGCTATAACAATACACCTCAAAGTTTGTCTTCCGCATCTAGATAACCCCACACTGGCACCTTGAGCACTAGATGGTTCAAACAAACACCACAATTTCATAAAGACATCCAAATCCAAATATAACTCATAACAAGTATTTGTAATCTCTAGCCTAAGTTCCACCATGGTGTGCACACTGTCAACTTCACACACATGGGGAGAGCAGAGATCTATTAAAGCACTTGAGTAGCAAGGTAGATCTATAGATTACAAGCTCATGATCTCAATAAGATCATGCATAGAGAGGGAGATGAACACATAGCTACCGGTAGAACCCTTAGCCTCGAGAGAGAACTACTCCATCCTCGTCATGGGAATCAGCAACGGTGATGGATATGGTGGTGGAGATCGATGGAGATGGATTCGGGGGAACTTCCCCGTCCTGGCAGGGTTTCGGAACAGAGACTTTCTATCCCCCGAATCTCCCCTTCGGTGGCGGCGGCGCTGCGAAACTTTTCATGGATTTCTGATACGATCTAGGGTTTCTTCCTCGGGAGGAATATATAGGCGAAGGAGGCAAGGTCGGTGGCCAGCCAGGGGGGGCCACACCATGCCCTGGCGCGGCCTGGGGGTACCCGCGCCTGGGGAGGGGGTGTGGCCAGGCCCTGGCCCTCCTCCGTCTCGTATTCTGGATCCATGAGTCTTCTGGTAAAATTGGAAATTTGGCTTTTGTCCTGTCCAATTCTAAGAATATTCATTTTCTGACTTTCCTGGAACCAAAAACAGCAGAAAACAGGCAATTGGCACTGTGGCATCTTGTTAATAGGTAGTCCAAGAAATCATATGAAAAGTACTCCAAAGTTGGAACAAAACACAAGAAAGTAGATAAAACCAAGCATGGAACATCAAAAATTATAGATACATTTGCAATGTATCAATGCCACAACTCGTCTAGGACTGGAACATGTCCTACGCACGATCCGCGGCACAGAACACTCTCACAATGGTCATGAGCCACCATGGAAGCATGGAAATCTGGCAAGTAACCAGAGGGTACTGTAAGGTGGATGAAGACGGACAGGAGCAAGACATCAAGGCCATCATGGACTCCTACGCCGGATATGGGTGTCATGTAGCTGACTTAACCAGCTACGACACTCCCTTCTTCACCCGCATAGACACACCGCCTCCGCCTCCCAAAGAAGCAGCCGAAGTTTCCGATGATGAACAAACCATATCGGATTTGGACATCTCGGATCGTTATCAGGGCGCGACTGATGTGTCCAGCGAGCCGGTAGCTCCTACCTCTTCTCCTGCATCATAGATTATCAGAAACAATTGTGTTATTCTGAAAACATTATGGGTCTGTAAATATGCAGTATGATACTTTTGCTAGTGCTAAGCTTTTAATCTACTCAGCACTTTTGGCTTAAATTTTTGTGTCCCTGAAATGTTTGCACAAGCACTTATACTTTTTTGCCTATACTTACCGTTTATCTGGCTTTCCACCTCATCCCTTTCGTGACCCGGCTAAACTTTCGGCACGGAAACTTTGCCGAGCAACGGAGCTCAATTGCTAAACCAGTTTAAACTCGGAAACAAAGCCGGCTTCCAGTACCAACAATTCACTACTCAGAAAATACCCACATCTAGCAATCATACAAATAACCAAAGTATAGACTAGAAACTTTAGAGTTATACCCGAAGGTAGAATTTTTAGAATCGGAAATCTAAACCAGAACAAACATGAGCATAAAGTACTTTCAAGTATTCTAGGATTTTCGACTATGACATGACCATTCGGAAATAAGATGGTAAAAACTTCTCAGAAAAAATTTGAGGCAACCAAGACTTTTATTTCTCACACAACATGTACATATGTGTGATTACAAAGAAGGATAAACTAAGAATAAAAGGGACATAGCTGAGCAATATTCCATGGTCTGTCTAACTCATTCGGATTTGTACTACCTCCAGCTCTCTTTCTCTTCTTAGTAGCAGGTCTTTCTTTGACTGGCCTGATATCAGTTAAGTAGTACAAACCATTGTGCAATACTTGACTAACTAAAAATGGCCCTTCCCATACTGGGGAAAGTTTGTGCTTTCTTTGTTGCACAAGCCGGAGAACCAAATCACCCTTATTGAAAGATCTGTTTTCGACTCTCTGGCTATGATACTTGCGTAACTTCTGCTGATAGGCTATTGATCTCATTTCAGCAACGACGCGAACTTCTTCGACTAAGTCAAGATCATTTTGTCGAGAAATCTCGGCATCCTCTTCGATATACGCGGCCACTCTAGGAGAAGTGTGAATCAAATCACTAGGAAGAACTGCTTCTGCGCCATAGACCAAGAAGAAAGGTGTGTATCCGGTTGACCTGTTCGGAGTTGTTCGTAAACTCCATATTACAGAAGGTATGTCCTCTGCCCAAGCCCCCGCAGCACGTCGTAGTGGTGCTTCGAGTCTCGGTTTTAGGACTTGTAGGATTAAACCATTTGCTCTTTCGACTTGTCCATTAGCCTGTGGATGCGCGACTGACGCAACGTCAAGCAGGATATTTTGTTCGTTGGAGAATTCGGCCAGTTCTCCCATAGAAAAATTACTCTCGTTGTCCGTGATAATACTATGCGGATAACCATACCAGATTATAACACCCTCGACAAATCTTTTGGCTGTTGCTCCATCACAATTAGTGACGGGTTTATCCTCAATCCATTTGGTGAACCTATCCACCATCACTAAGAGGAGAGTAAATCCACTTGGAGCCCGTTTAAATGGTCCTACCATGTCAAGCCCCCAGACCGCGAAACCATGTTATATGTATAGTTCGCAGCTGATCAGCCGGAACATGAGCTTGTTTGGCGTATTTTTGGCAGCCCTTGCACGTCTTGACTAGCCGTTTGGCATATGCCTTGGCTGTAAGCCAGAAAAAACCGTGTCTGAAAGCTTTTGCCACTAAAGATTTGGCTGCAGCATGGTGACCACACTCGCCTTCGTGGATTTCTCTTAAGATTTCCACTCCTTCTTCCGGGGATACGCAGCGCTGAAAAACCCCAGATACACTCCGCTTATAGAGCTCACCACAAACTATAGTATAGGATTTTGCTCGTCGGATGATCTGTCGGCTCAGAACTTCGTCTTTGGTGCCATGTACCTAATAATCAAGATAGGATTGAGTCCAACTGGGAATTACAGCCAGAACTGCTATCAAAGGTGAGTCAGATTTGGTCAGATATTCCTCGTCCACTCCCTTTATTGAGGGAACTTTGAGGTGCTCTAAAAAGCGCCATCCGGAACCTCTTTCCGTGTAGATCCTATCCGAGATAATGCATCTGTGTCCTCATTTTCTGCTCGAGGGATGTGTTGAACCTCAAACCCTTCGAACGATTTAGATAGATCATCCACGGCAGCTTTATATGCTGCCATGTGTTTATTTGCGTTACAAGTATCCGACACTTATTGAGCAACAAGATCCGAATCTCCGTAACACAGCAAACGTCGGATGTTGATATCCTTAGCAATCCGGATTCCATGCAGAAGTGCTTCATACTCAGCAATATTATTTGTCGCTGTGAAGTGGATCTGCAACACGTACAAAAGTTTATCTCCTTGGGGTGATTTGAGCACCACGCCAGCCCCCGAGCCCCGGCGAGCCTTAGACCCATCAAAATATAGGCTCCAATATTCCGACTCAGGGAGGGTCATATTCTCCTTTGTCTCTGTCTAATCAGCAACAAAGTCGGCAAGAATTTGGGATTTGATTGCTGTTCGAGGTTTGTACTCATTATCGAAAGTTGAGAGCTCTATGCCCCATTTGGCGACACGTCCTGTGGTGTCACTATTGTTGATTATATCTCTCATGGGAGCTGTGCTCACCATGGTAATTGGATGCTCCTGAAAATAGTGTCGCAGCTTATGAGATGCCAAGAACACACCATAAGCTAGCTTTTGATAGTGCGGATACCATTGTTTTGATTTTGTCAAGACCTCGCTGACAAAGTGTTCCTGATTTTCCTCCGATCTCTCCACAACCATGAAAACACTGACGACTTTGTTTGTCGCAGTGAGATAGAGCAGCATCGGTTCCTGTGGCTCCGGCGCAGCAAGGATAGGAGCAGATGAGAGTACTTTCTTCAGGTCTTCTAGTGCGGCTTCAGCTTCGTCGGTCCACACAAATGCTTGGTATTTTTCAGGAGTTTGTATAATGGTGCGGCTCTTTCACCGAGCCGGCTTACAAACCGACTAACTGCAGCAATGCAACCAGTTAGTCTTTGTATGTCCTTCAGGCGAGTTAGCCTGGAAATATTAAGTATAGCCTTGATTTTGTCTCGGTTCACCTCTATGCCTCTTTGAGACACGATGAAACCTAACAATTTTCTGGCTGGAATTCTAAAGAAGCATTTCTTTGGATTAAGCATTATGTTGTATTTTCGTCGATTGGCGAACGTTTCCCCCAAGTCAGAAATCAATGTTTCCTTATTTTTGGACATCACCGCAATATCATCCACATATGCATGCACATTGTGTCTGATTTGATCGTGGAGGCAACGCTGCATTGTGCGCTGGTATGTAGCTCCTGCGTTCTTCAGCCCAAAGGGCATCGTAACAAAACAGAAGGTTCCGAAGGGGGTTATGAATGAAGTTTTGACTTTGTCAGATTCCTTCATCCGGATTTGGTGATAACCGGAATATGCGTCGAAAAAACAGAGGGGTTCCGAGCCTGCCGTAGAATCGATAACTTGATCAATCCTAGGCAGAGCGAACGGATCTTTGGGACAAGCCTTGTTCAAGGCAGTATAATCAACACACATCCTTTAAATCAGTGGTGTCCTTTTTAGGGACTATTACAGGATTGGTCGACCACTCAGTGTGGATGACCTCTTCTATGAATCCGGCTAACTCGAGCCGTGCTAGTTCCTTAGCTATTGCCTTACGCTTTTCATCGTTGAAACATCGTAAGGACTGTTTGACGGGTTTAGCATTCGGGTTTACATTTAAAGAGTGCTTGGCAAGTTCCCTAGGTACTCCGGTCATGTCCGATGGCTGCCATGCGAAGATATCTTGATTTGCTTTGAGGAACTTGACGAGCGTGTTATCTAGGCCTACGCTTATCTGGGTCACCTTGGAGGGGTCATCATCCTTCAACGGTGTCTTCTTCGTCCCTTCTGATGCCTTGAACTCCGGATTCGGCTTTTTCACCTCCTTCTTCGTCGCGGGCATCTCGGACGGATCTATGCTCTTCTTGATCTCCTGGTACTCCTAGGCATGCAGCACGGCTTTAGCAAAGGTGACATTTCCATCCTCGCATTCTCGCGCTTTCTTCGGGTCTCCCCTGATGGTGATCATGCCGTTGGGACCTAGAATTTTTATCATATTGTAAATGTAACATGGACAAGCCATAAAAGCCCAGTAAGCCCAGTCCGAATATAGCGTGGTACGCTCTCTTGAATGGGACCACTTTGAAGGAATGTGCCTCCGTCCGATAGTTCTTTGGAGTTCCAAAGGTAACATCCAAAGTGATTTCTCCCAGGGAATTTGCTTGCCTTCCTAGGACAACCCTGTGAAAGATCACAGAGCTGTGGTTCAGCTGGGTCTCCGAGATCTTCATCCAGCGTAGCGTTTCAACATACAGAATATTAATACTGCTGCCACCGTCCATGAGAGTCTTGGAGAAACCATAACCGTCAATAAGTGGATTGACGATTAAGGCATATTTTCATCGCCTGTGTAATTTAGGCGGATGATCAGCACGGTCAAATGTGATTGCCACTTCCGACCAGTCCAAGAATTGAGGGATAGCTAGAACTGTTGCGTTGAGCTCATGTAGAACTGCTTTCTTGACCTTTGCTGGTTGAGATCCGATGAAGGTGACATAAGTGTCTTTCTTGGTCGGAAATATTTTCTTCCCTTCCGGCTTGGGATTTGAAGCGTCAGCTTCCTCCATGTCGGAATCTTCCTTGGTCTCTTTATCTTTTTCGGGATTCTTCTTTCCCTTCTTCCGCTTAGCTTTTTAGCCAGCAGTGTCATCTCTTTTAATGTCGTCATTGAAATGACAGTCGGCGTTTGTGTGGGACGAGCCCCCATTGGCATCTAAGTGATGCACACATGGGTTATTGGCAATGTCGCCCCAAGAGTAGGTTTGTCCGGGTTGCTGGTCAACTCTACCCTGGACTCTTGATGTCCCACGACCACGGCCATGGTCACCGCCACGTCCTCCTCGTCCTCCAGACCCGAAAGTAGCAGTGACCACTACCGTTTCCGTGTTGGATTTTTTCTTCTGATGTATTCTTGCGCTTCTGAGCTTGTTGTTTTGGTTGTTTTGCCGATTGTGAAACATCTAGGGCGTTGAGTAATCCCTCTTCATCGTCATCAGCATCTGCATACTTGCTCGCTGTTTCTATCATCTCTCCCAAATCAGTGACTTTGTCACACTTCAAGCGATGACGTAGTAAACCAATTGGGAGACCTGTAATGAAAGCTTCAATCGCAGTTTGGTCATTTACTCCTTCACAGGAGTTCTTGGTGTGGATCCATCATCCGAGATAATCCCGACAAGTTTCTCCGGCTTTCTGGGTGCAACGCTGTAGGTCTCCGACCGTACAGGGCCTCCGGTATGTGCCTTCGAAATTCCGAAAGAACGCACTCTACATGTCATACCAGTTGTGGATGGTGTTCTCTGGAAGTTCATTGAGCCATGATCATGCCGTCTTCAACAACATAAGTGGGAGATATCGGGTTGCGACCAGGCTATTTTTGCCTTTGGCGATGCAGCAAGCTTGGAAGAAATCCTGTAGCCAAGTATCTGGCGAGCTATGCCATCATAGGCTTAAATATGTCTTGAGATAGCAAATCCTTCCGGGAATCTTGTAGCTCTTATGCGTGGTCCGAAGCACTTTGGGCCCACGTATATGTCATCATTTTCATAGTGCCGCACTTCTATATTGGAGTTTATCCTGTGCCTTGCGTCATTTGGGGATAAAGATCGTCCCGAGTGACGGCTATGGTCGCGGTGCCTTGGAGCTGGACTTCGGCTTCTGCCACCACCTCCTCCACCAAGACGCCCTCCTTGGCCTCCTTGGGAGCCGTTGTGATGGCTACTTGGCGGAGAGGGTGGAGCAACTGGATTATTTCCGGCTGATCACCGGCCTCCATCCGGAGCGTCATTATTCTGGTTCCGTGGAGGGTCTTCATTGTGATGAGCCCCCTGCCGGCTTGACTCGGCCCGGTGTCCATCGTTCCTTCGCCCGTCATCCGGACGGCTTGCATGTCTAGGAGGTGGCATTTTTTGTTGGTCCTCCTCTCGATGTTTCTCTTTATCTTCTTCCTTGCGGTCCTTCGACTCTCGCCGGGGAGGGTTTCTCGGATTCAGTGCAGCAATTGCCTCTTGCTCCACAACTGAGTTAACGTCATGCTAGTCACGAGCAGCTTTGTGGTGTTGTCCTGAAGATCTGGTTCTTGAGTGGTTGTCTTCCCGACGGTCGGAACGATGTTGCTGTTCTGGAACACGTTGGGGTCTTCTGTCAGCCCATGCCGGATCTGTGCGACATTGGTCAGAATCGGAGATCAGTTTTTGACTTCCGGACAGGGCGACCTTTTGCTGCTCCAGTCCTTTGTTGAGTAGTTAGATTCCCAACCGGATCTGCTTCGGGCCTGGATTAGCTGATAGGATTTATCGAGCCGCAACGGTGTTCTGTACTGGCATTGGATACACCCAATCCCCGTTGCTGTCGCGTTGAGGCATCCCCAGTTCTCCTCCAAAAAGGACTTTGTGAATCTACGGGAATTGGTCGTCATGTGTATGATGTTTCCTGGTCTTCTGATGTTGCCTGGAGTTGTATTTCTCTACAGAAGCCATGCGTTTCTTTTCCTCCTCAATGTTTTTGGCTTTATCGAGGAGTACTTGACGATGCGCTTCTAGGGCCTGTGCCCTCTCATCCAGCTCTTCAGCAGTAAGTTCTGCAGCTGTAGGAATAGGTGTGGTTACAGCATCGATGAGTTTATGCGCACCTTCAGTGATCACGTGTCCATCCACCGAATCTTGTTTGGGCTCGTCTGGGATAAGTGCTCCATCCGAGTCTTCCTCGTATTCCTCGGCAATCACCTCCTCTGCCGGAGGGTCTTTCGCCAGGGTCTTGTTCTTCTTCTTTGCCTTGTTGGCAGTGCCGGTAGCAAAGACGGCTTTGGGTCCGTTTCCCGGAGTCAAGCTCTGATCGGTACTTTCGGACATCTGGACCTCAGGTTTATCTCCGATTTCCATGTCATCCTGCATTGTGGGAGAGTTTTCCCCAGATCCTTCATCCATGGCTTCTTCTTCCTCTGCAGCTTTGGAGTTATACTCCTCTTCATATTCCATGGAGAACTTTTGGAAGTCTGCTGACGTCATCAACTCATCCGAGGATGCGGGTACGTTGGCGTTTGTTCCGATCGCCTCCAGCATAGAGTCGGTGTTGTCTCTAGCATCGGCGGAGCCGGATCCGGATCCCACATATCTGATAAAGTGCGACGCGCCCCTCCTGAGATAAATGCGGTCTTCATAGTAGGCTTCGTCGAAATATTTGATGGTCTCGAGGATTTCATCTACGCCTGAGTTTTGCATTATCATACGCCTGTCTGTTCCGGCGTCATCAGAGCCGGAACCTGCATTGTTGTTGTGCTCCTCCTGGATTTCGACTTCAGCGGGTGAGTCGATCTGGGATTCAATCTCCCCAGGGAGATCCACTCCAGATTCAACTTGGACCGCCAGGTCTGCTTCAGGCTCGTATTTCTCCACTGTCTTCACAACTGGTGCGGGCTGGGTGGAATTAGGGTTTTCTGAGATCCGGAACTCTGTCGCCTCCACGGACAAAGGGGATCCAGAAATTTCTTCTGCCTCTATCATCACCGCTGGGGTGGGTGGGGCAGGTTCAGCAAAGGCGATGTAAACATCGATCTCGCCAAAAGACATGATGTTGTAGGCAGCCACAGCCTCCCTAGCCGGAATCTAGGTCTCGTCGAGAACGATGAGAGGGACGTCGCTAGCATAGAGGATGCGACCGACGGTGATAGCCTCGCTGGTTCCGATTCTTGTAGATTCCGCTCGGAACGCAGATCCGAAGCTCACTTACCCTACGGTGGGCGCCAACTTTCATCGGATTTATGACAAGTACACCATGAGGGGGTCCTCGAGGCGTGCGGAAGAGAGGGGTGTGAGACGTACGGTGTTCTAGGATGGCGAGCACACAAGTTTACCCAGGTTCAAATCCATCGGCTTTGGACGGATCCTACTCCTGCTAGCAATCCAGTAATACGACAGAGCCGGAATATGGGTTACAAGGGTTCACCTGTGCGAGTTGAGATTGTGATTGTAAGGGGTGCCCTAAAGGCTCTCCCTAGGACGACTTATATAGATATCCGGCCTAGGGTTTACAGAAGAGATCTATCTGGCTACGATTAAGAGTCGGTTACAGGGTACATCTTGAACTACAAGTAACACTATGGGCCTAAGTCGGTAAGTCTTCTGGGCCTTCCCGTAGCCGGATGGGACTCCGTTTATTCTCCCTGACTGGGCCGCCCGTGAAGCAAAGCTCTAACCCGAAGTGGGCCACCCTGGTCAGCGAGGAACTGTGAGGATACCCGGAAAGTATATCCCCAACATCAGCCTCTCATTAGAAGGATCGTGTGCATGATGGAATTTTTTTCCTTTGCTCGCGCTACCCTGTTCCGAAGTTGATAGCGCTGCTCGATGCATCTACCATCTAATCAACCTCCTAGGACCCACATGTCATCTTATCATTAGAAGAAACGTGTCTATGATGTAATTTTTTCCTTCACTGGCGCTACCCCCGTTCCGAGTTGATACCACGGCTTGACGCATCTACCGTTTAACCAACCTCCTGAGCCCCACATGTCATCCTCTCATTACAAGAAACGTGTGTATGATGGTTTTCCTTGGCTCGCGCTATCCTGTTCCGAACTTGATTGCGTTGTTCGATGCATCTACCGTTTAATCACGATACTGGGCCCCACATGTCATCCTCTCATTAGAAGAAACGTGTGTATGATGGATTTTTTCCCTTCGCTGACGCTACCCCCGTTCCGAGTTGATAGCGCTGCTCGACGCATCTACCGTTTAACCAACCTCCTGAGTCCCACATGTCATCCTCTCATTAGAAGAAACGTGTGTATGATGGATTTTTTCCCTTGGCTCGTGTTACCCTGTTCTGAGTTGATAGCGCTGCTCGACGCATCTACCGTTTAACCAACCTCCTGAGCCCCACATGTAATCCTCTCATTAGAATAAACGTGTGTATGATGGATTTTTTACCATCTGTCGCGCCTTCGTGTTCTGAACTTGATAGCTTTGCTCGCTGCATGAGCTGTTTAATCAAACTCCTAGACCCCACATGTCATCCTCTCATTAGAAGAAATATGTGTATGATAGAATTTTTTCCCTCGGTCGCGCCTCCATGTTTCGAACTTGATAGCGTTGCTCGCTGCATCTACCATTTAATCATGATGCAGGGCCCCACCCCACATGTCATACACTCATAAGAAGAAACGTGTGTATGATAGAATTTTTGCTCTCGGTCGCTCCTCCGTGTGTTGAACTTGATAGCGTTTCTCGATGCATCAGCCATTTTTCTAGGCTGCTGAGTCCCCCATGTGAGCCTCTCATTAGAAGAAAAGTGTGCATGCTGGACTTTTTTCTCGCTTGCGCCTCCTTGTTTCAAACTTGGCAACATCGCTCGAGGCAGAACCTGTATAAGGCCGCGCTATTGGGTCCGACATGTCGGTCTCTCTATATATAAAACATGCGTATGATGGACTTTTTTTTGGCCGCGTCCGCTGTTTTGACCTTGGCAACGTTGCTCGATGTGGCAGCTGTGTATGGTCTTGCTGCTGAGGCCCCCATGTCACCCTCTCTGGTATGTTCTAGCTGGTGGGTCCCTAATGCCAGCCTCTCTGTACAAGTATTTAACTTTTTTTCAAACCCGACCATTAAACTCGAGGGATGCTGCAGGCTGGTGGGTCCGTGATGTCAGCCTCTCCATAATGCGATATTAAAAAGTAAACCCTTTCTAAAAAAAAGTAAACCCAAGATATATATAAATTTGTACACACAATGGATTCGAACTAAAGACCTTCAAATCAAATCAAATGGACATAAATTGAGTATTTTGCCACAATACCAAAGATACTAATAGAAATTGAATCATTAAACATGTATTAGTACAACAACTTATGTACTAGTCTTCTAAAAAATATTGTTGTGTTTCCATGTTATCTCTCTTAAAATAAAAGAGAAGTGCTACTGGAACCTCGATTTATAAAAAGCCACATAATGGATTAGTTTCTTAAACACATGGGTAGGCAGAGTTTTTTTTAGAGGTGGGGGGACTGCCAAAAAGGCCAAATTAAAAAGTTTTTGGGCTATGGTCAATGGGCTCCTATCTCAAATTTTACTGGGCCGTGTGTCGCCAGATTCAAACACAGACCTCTTCGAGGGAGGAAAAAGCGATAATTCCTTTGACAGATATTCATGTAGAAATATCTAATGAAAACACACCACATGCACCAAAACTGGGCTGGTATCCAATGACTTCACTTGATGAAATCACGCTCTATATCTTTACCCTCTCATCTCTGTGCAAAATGCATCCAACGGTTCCGATGACACAAAGGCAAAAGCTCTAGAGCAAGCAGCCAGCAGCAACGATAGAACTTTTGACAAATTCAATACCAGTTGAAAGATTAAGGAGTACAGAATAATAAGATATAAAAAAATCGACAAATTCCTAGTTCATATTCAGCAGCACTTAACCAATTCAGAAGCATTTCAAAGTGACTGATTCAGCAATACAAACACTGAAATTCAATATCACTACAGAGAGAGACAGTTCTTGTTTCAGCTCTAAAAATCATACCACGCGATCAGTTTGCCCTTTTCTCCAAACAAACTCGATCACAACACAATCATTGTCATAATATTTGCTCATATAGGGAACCGTCATATAGATACAGATATACCATACCAGTACGTACTAGTCATAGATCCAATCCAGCAAAAGGTTATCATAGTTTTACCACCCATATATGATCAGTGGAGATAAGACAACCATATAATTAATTACAATAGCATGCGACCAAAGAGCTAGACAGCTAGGAAATTCATGAACAACATGCTGCATTCAGGACAGTGAGATACATCGACCTTGACCGTTCTTCCAATAGTAAGTTTGGCTGTTTTCCGGAACTTGATCCACCTAGAAGTAGCTGCCAAGCGCCCATCAGTCGAGTTAATGGCATAGCGTCCCTCAATAAGTAATCCTTCCTCTGCATTGTGAAGACTATTGTGCCCTTTCGTCTGGCCTGGAGTTGCTTTCTGGCACTCTTAGGCAATTTCTGAGTCAAAGCAAGAGATAGACGCATAATTACTAAGAGCGATGCACTGAATCATGTGAAACTTGAGAAGACATTCAGAACAGTTTATCTGCCGCCATATACTCACAAACATAATCCGGTGCAACCTTGTGATGACACATGTGTAGGATATGGTCTGACAAGGTGCTTCCCAGGGTGATGAAGGAGCTTGTGTCGGTGCCTATGCTGGGGCTGGTGCTGGTGCAGGAGATAGTGCTACTAATTGTAGAGGGGCTGGTGCAGGAGCCAGAATGCCTAGAAGCGGTGCCGACGCTAGTAGCTTGATGCTAGATTCCTTCTGAGGGGTAGCTAAGATGACTGCAGGGATGGTAGAGGCACATGAGAAGTGTACAAGCAAAATGGTCTCTTATACAAAAGTTACTCACAAGACACTGATCAGAGGATATGATGAGTATACAAGCAAATTAAGTTACTACCTCCATTCTTTGTACTTAGGTCAATAGGTGCCGGAGCAGGAACTAGGGCCAGTGCCATTGGGGGTGCCAACAGCTTGGTGCTAGTTACCTTCTGAGGGGTAGGTAAGGGGACTGCAGGAGTGGTCAGAGAGGCATATGAGATGTGGACAAGCAAAATGGTTCTTATACAACAGTAACACCTAGACAGAGATGAGAGTATACACGCGAATTAAGTTATTACCTCTATTCTTTCTCCTACTGAGGTCAATAGGTGCCATTTCAGGAACTGAGGCCGGTGCTGGTGCCGGTGCCAGCAGCTTGATGCTGGCACCCTTCTGGGTGGTACATAAGGGGAAGGGGACTACAGAAGTGGTCAGGGTCATATGATGAGTAAAGACAATGGTGCAGAATAGTTAGTCGCAAGAAAATCATTAGGGGTGGTGATGAGTATAGAATCAAATTAATTAGTACTACCTGTGTTCTTGGTCCTTCGGTAAACAGGTGTACGATGGCGTGCAAGTATCTGCCCAGGCTTGCTAAAATCGAATGTTACCTCATCCCCCTGCTTCAGACCATTCTCACGGACATACTTGGACCAACCTCGACCACCCAAATAGGTGGTAGCCATCATCTGGGAGACATCCACATCATATAGTTGCCGCATGCCTTTAGGGCCCTCGCTATACAGAGTTAGAAACTTGTCGTTTCCGAACATCTTGTTTATAATGGGGCAAGCGACACAAGGGATAGCCTTCATGAGAAAATTGATAGAGAAGTAAGGCAACAGGAAAAAAAAGTGAGATACAAGATCTTACATCAAGTCGGTCTAGACCACTTGGAATCCATACCTGATACCATGGGTACCCTTTGTCAAGGGTGGCCATGCACCATTTTTCATCCCTCTGCCTTTGGAATGGCATACAGGGGCCCCTTTCAATCCACAATCTTGACAAGAGGAGGGTAGCAGAAAGGGCTGAGCAGATGGTGCATGGTACTGATTGAAATTAAATGGAAAGGTTAAATTATGTAAAGAGCAAGTAAATCTAATAATATAAGAAAAAACCATTGCCTGTAAAGCAAACAGATTTTATTTTTGTGAACTTCTAATGAGCGTAAACATATAGTACTAGCTGATGAAAATAACATGGAAAATCATAACATGTGAAATTGTGGATTTCCAAATTATACTCACTTCTTAGAGAGGTCACTGCCCACCTGGGTACTGTGTTGGCGCTTCCTCGTTGTGTAGAGGATCTCCTCTTTTGGTGCGGGCATCAGAAATCTACTAGCCTCTACAGCAGCCTCAGCCTCCATAGTAGCACCTTCAATCTGCATAAATAGCAACAGAGCTCAAGAGTTCAATATACTATGTAAAGTTTGGTCAAACTTTCCGTCGCTTGACTTTTCAAAAAATACAGTATATGCCTAAGCCTTGGGACAGGGGAAGTATAGTACATAGTAGTCATATACTGACTGTATGAGACAGTCTGCCAGATCCAGATCTGGATTCACATAAACATAGTGCCAGAAGTAATAAAATCACACATATGTTTCTAAACATCTAATAAGCATGCATCACACCAAGCGGGTAATACTTAAATCTGTCTGCACCATGGTAATAAGGGTATTAAGAACAAATACCTTTCTCTTTAAGCTGGGCCCTCCCAGCTCGTCGGTGACCTTGCGCTTGTTTTTTGGTGAGTAGTGGTACTCACCGGATCCTGCGGCATGTGGGGGTACCATCCTGTTTGTCGCACCTGGAGCACCGCATGTTCGTAGGTATGTACCACCGTGCTATAGTAAATGAAGAAGAGATGGTGTCACAGAGGCTTCCACAAAAACAGGATGCAGACAGAGACAACTTTTAGCACAGGGATACATCTAGGTTGCAGCCAACCAATTTCAGCATTGGAAAGAATAGAAGAATGCAATGAATATACTGCTACATTACCTTTTTTAGGCAACTTTTAAGGGAACTGGTGGGACCATCCCTGTCCGTAGTGGCCGTGCGCGCCACTGACCTATAGTTCTCCATAAAGAATCTGACGCAAAATCCATTGCACATTACAAGTAGCAACTAAAGGTTACAGAAGTGAAGAACACCGAAATTGAAGCCGACCAAATGCCCCAATCAGAACAGCGGTGACCATGCCCTGATCTAGAATCCATACGAAATCAGTACCACCTCCCCCACCCCCACCCCCCATCCCCACCCCACCCAAATGACCCAATCAATTAGAGAAGAGGAAAACTATCCTAATTAGGTGATTCCGAGGTGAACAATAAGCAAAAACTCCACAATCAAAGCATACCGAATACTACTACTCCTAGTACTAATAGTACCCCTAATGGCCCAATCGGAAGCAAATTAAGCAAAGCCGGATTTCGAGGTGAGCAAATACACCCACCTATTTCAACAAGAACTCCCCAATCGGAGGTTGCACCAGTTCCAACAGTTGCTTGTTAGATGTGAGCTAGCTAGTGATGGTTTTTTGTCTTGTCGTCGGTAGAAAGGCATGGGAAGGGGAGTAGTAGTACTAGCAGTACACTTTTTTCTATAGTATTTTTAAGTGGCAGTGGCGGGAACATTTTGCGGGAGAGAATCCCGAATTTTTGATCCCAACTATCACGTGGTGGCCTACAACTATTTCAAGCGGGACCCACGTCAGGGGTGAGTTAAAATAGGTCCCACATCAAGTGGGTGAGATAATTGACCGAGCCAACCTCCTCCTTCCCTTGGTACCAGTACTAGTTCTCCCAGGTTCCTCTCCAAGGACAGAGAAAATCGCTCCTCTTCGAATCAAATTGGTCCCAGCTTATTAACCTTCAGCTGATTCGTCTCACGGAGCAGTGGGCAAGACGACGGTAGTTGCAGCATAGGGCACCAGCGCCGAGGCCTCAAAAACAGTTTAGGAACCGATAAAATGATAAGCTCGGATTTCAGACTAGAAACACACACAAACACACATATACTCCGTATATACTAATATACGGAATAGTTTCCAATTACAATTCTACTAACAAAGGCCTAGAAATCATAATAAGGTAGCTCCATATTACAGAACTACGACAGTAGCGAACCAATCATGGGATAGCTCTAGACCCCAAGAGTTTTGAAGATGGGCTAGTGGTCATGAACGACACCAAAAGTACACCCCTAATGATCAGCAGCGTTGCATCAAATCCATCTAGACGCAGTGCACCCGATCCACAGCCTCAGGTACAGGCTCATCAATGAACATGTCATCGTCATTACCATCAAAGTCCTCTTCGGTCGTCTGCTTCCACGATTAGTAGATTAACAAATACATTTATAGACAAACATCAAAGACACAAAACCTAAACATTTGTTGTTCTACAGATATACCTTGTCATCTGGCATAGTGGTAGTACCAGAAATGAAACATGTTTCATGCAGCTTGCGCTTTTTCTCTCCTCCCCCTTCTCCAAGTTGATCTAGATGCTCAGGACCTGCCTCTGTCAGTTGATCTAGTTGATCAACATCTGCTTCCCCTACTTGATCTTGATGATAAAGATGTGCTTCCCCCGGTTCATATGGAGGATCACATGGTTCACCATGAAATACCCATCTAACATATGTGCTAAGCATCCCAAATGTAAAAATATGGTCTTCCACTATACTTTGAGGCAGCACCCTACGATTCGCACACAACCAGCAGGGGCAATGTACTTTTGAGTTGTCACAATGAGCTCTAACAAATCCCATAAAGCGTAGAACAACATGGATACGTTTAGCGTTGCCTAATGGAGCAATCTCTATCCAAAATCTGCCCATCTGTTTAATTATGACATACAAGGTTGGTTATTATTAAAAGAAAAGCACGAAACAAATTGATGAAGTACAAAAACTATATATGCCTATGCGTTTCAGCAAACATATTGACAGCAAAAATCACCGAAGGTATTTAGGAGCACAGATCTAGCGCAGAATAAACTATGACCATGCAGATTAAGGACAAATTAAACTATGTAGGAGTATTTGAAAGGGCAATAAAAATGCCAACCAGATCGAGCTAGAGATAGAAGGACTATCATGGGATCGACGTGCCCACCGGTGCATCTCAAAAAGACCGATGGTTAGGGAAAGCTTTTTCGCACACGTTGGTGATGAGGAGCGGCCGTAAGCGCGTCTTTTTTTGGGGGAAGGGGTGAGGCCTAGGCGGCGGAGGGTGGAAGTTAATACACAGCATGAAGGGGTGCGGACTGCGGAGGGATAAATTTGGAAATTCTGACCTACCCTGCTTTGGGAACCACCATATACGTGGCCCACCTGTCAGTCACCATAGATCAAAATTGATCCAAAACTTGTCAATATACAAGTTTATGTTTTACCATGGAAACTAATGCACATAGCATTGCACATTGTGAACAAATGGCTTTATGTCAAAAAGTTATTTAATTTTAGCATCTTCAGCTAGGAAGCTTGGAAACTCATGAAAGTAGGGCATTATCCATCAAATCTGGAATCTCCTGTGTAAACAATTGCTTGAAATGCCAAGATGCACCGATCTATCAAATATGGCCAGGTTTATAAGCTTGGTTGGCGAAGATACTTCAATGTACGGAGTAGTGCAAAAGATGAAAAAGGTACAGAAACTATGGCTGTGACCTTGCTCCTCTTGATTGAAAGCCTTGAATTAATGTTCATTAATTTTGGCAGATGTCTATAAACTCATTAAATGCTGGAAAGCATACAGGCATGTGGGTCTATCTAACGGGGACAACATCCCAAGTGGGAGTAGCGTACCTTAGGAGCTTCAACTTTAAAATTTTGGCAGAGCACCGAAATATCCTGCCCACCCATTCAAACATCCCGCCCATCCATTCAAACATCCAGCCCCAAAAATTATTTTCTTGCACAAATTTAGCCTGGAAGCTTGAAAGGGCATTATACATTGTGTGAAAAAAGGGGGCGGTGGCATTTTGAGCCATCATATTTGTAGTTGCTTCACAAAAAACACATTGTCGTTACTTGGAAATTCGAAAACAAACTTCAAATTTGGAAGCAGACATATTGGTTGATTTGCAAAGATGCACCGATCTACCAAATATGGACACGTCATCATAGACTATTTCCATGACCTTGGTCACCTTTTTTGGATGATGGTCATCTTCTTGAAAGCCTTAAATTGTTCGAAAATTTCAGCAAATGCCTAGAAACTCGTTTAAATGCTGGGAAGCAACTCTCGTAGGCGTGTGGTCCTAGACGGTGACAGCGCGTCTGAGAGGCCCCACGCCGGAGTAGTGTATGCTAGAAGCTTCGACCTCAAATTTTGGTATGGCGCCCAAACATCGCAACCATCCATTAAAATATCCTGCGCATCCATTCAAACATGCTTCACCTCTTTCTAGAATGCAAAATTCCTCTTCTATCCCTGCTCCGGAAACAAGAATCCGAGGGAGCACTGCAATAACAAAGGGATATAGGTGGTAAATTTGCGTTATCCCAAGTGCATCACCCCATCCACGTTTCATAGCCCTTATTCAATATTTACCTACCCGCCCACTCCGACCTACACCGACTTTTTGGACACACTATGCAAGTGACCCACATGTTAGTGAGCCAGAATTACAGGAAGTAGAGATTCCCATCGCTTGTTGTTCAAAATTCGAACATTTTTCGCTAAACCGAGATAAAATCGTTAAAATCATCCAACATAGCTTATACTATCATTCCACTATGTCAGAGTAAAAGCTAAAAAAACAAAGCCAAAAATCAAAAGCCAGAATTCGAGCCCAACCAAACAACGCCTAAATCTCAAGTAACTCTTCCTGTTTCTCCCTTGTTTTAGTACCCGGGTACATTCAATTTTATTTAACAAGAAATATGACTAAGCAGGATATCATCGACTTGTAGATCAATTTTTGAGATACTTTCATTAAATTGCGATAACACCATTCTGTTCCATGAATATATATAACCATAAAGTTTGAAAATATTATTGAGAATTCACGGAATCCTAAACCATAAAATCTAAACCCCTAAACCCTGACCAAGCAGGTATCACGCAACTATAGATCAAAAATTGTGATACTTTTGTTAAATCAGGTAACGCCATTCTATTAGACGAATATAAGCATAAATCATGAGCATTACCAAAAATTCTCTGAACCCAAAACCGGAAACAACCCATAAAACTAAAATGTAAAACCCTAAACCCTCGACCCATAAACCCTAATCAAGCAGGTATCGTGCACTTATATATCAAAATTTGAGATAGTTTCATTAAATTGCGGTAACGCCATTCTATTCCATGAATATAAGCATAAATCTTGAACATTATTTAAAATTCCCGAAACCCTAAACACTAATTAAACCCAAAATCCTTACCAAACATGTAGCATGCACTTATCGATCAAAAGTTGATATATTTTCATTAAACTAGTAACTCCATTCTATTCGATGAATATAAGCAACCCTAAACAACCCCTAATAAAACCTAAACCTAAAACCCCAAACCCTCAACCCATAAACCATATCAGAAGAGGTATCATGCACTTATAAATCAAATTTGGAGATACTTTCAATGAGTTAGGTAACACCATATATATTCTATTCGATGAATATAAGCATAAAGCTTGAGTATTATTAAAAATTCGATAAACCCCCTAAACTCTATTCAGTCCATAAAACCTAAACCATAAAACCCTAAACCATCGACCCATATAAACCCTGACTAAGCAGGTATCGTGGACTTATGGATCAAAATTTGAGATTCGATCTTTCATTAAATTGTGGTAACGCCATTCTATTACACGAATATAACAATGAAGTTTGAACATTATCGAAAATGCCCTAAACCATAAGACCCTAAACCCTCAACCCCGCCAAAACGACATTGGCAAATGAGGTATCACATGCACTTGTAGATCAAAATTTCAGATAAACATTCCTCAAATTGTGCTAACACTATTCAATTCCATGAATATAAGAATATATAAAGCATCTTGAACATTATCGAAAAGTCCCAAAAAACCTAAACCCTAAACACCTAAACCCCAAAAACCATAAAAACCCTAAACCCTCAACCTCTTACCAAGCAGGTATGATGCACTCATAGATCAAAATCCGAGATACTTTCATTAAATTGCGATAACACGAGTCTATTCCACGAATATATATAAGCATATATATATAAGCTTGAACATTATTATTGAAAATTCATAAACCCTAAAACCTAGAAAACCCTAAACCCTAAAACCCTAAACCCTAAATACCAACCTTAAACTCCTAAGCCCTAAACCCTAAAATCCTAAATCATATACCATAAACCCTAAACCCCTAAACCCTCAACCCAAAAAACACGAACCCTAAACCCCAGGCTATATATATCTTGTGTGGAAACTAGGGAAATGGGATTTTGAGCCATACTTATTTGTAGTTTCTTCATGACAAAAGCCATTGTCGTCGCTTGAAAAATTGAAAATAACTTCAAATTCAGAAGCTTCCTTTTTAAATAATATTTTAAATGCAAATAATACGGACCAATCTACCAAATACAAACATGTTGTTATAAACTATAGCAAAGGTGTGGCCATGACCTTGGTCACCTGGTTTGAAAGCCATGCAAATTCATACATGGTACACCTTATATCATATGACAAAATTAAAGCCATTATTATCGATTGGAGCTTTTAAAATAACTCCAAATATGGAAGCTCTTTTTCTAAACAATGTTGAAATACCAATATGCACCAATCTACCAAACATGGTTACATTATCATAAAGTATGGTAACACATATGGCCTTGACATTGGTCATCTAGTTTTTGAAAGCCATGAATGTTCAAACATGGTACGCCATATTGTGAAACGAGTTTTTCAAGAGTTATCAAATTATATATATTTTCATGGAAACTAGCCAATGCACATAGTGAGACACCAATGGAGAAACAAATGGTTGTATTTTGTTTTATATTTTGTTTCTTTATTTTTTTTAAAAACTGGCCCAAATTTGGTGTCATTACTATTCATATCAAAAAATTGAAATCTTGCAAAACTCTCGGTGGTTCTCCAATATTTGACTAATTCGGTACCTTTAAACTATTTTTAAAAAGTCAAGAGCAAGCTATATCACACACTTTGTAGTACATAAATATACTTACTTTCAATCGTCAAAAAGTTATTTAATTTCAGCATCTTCAGCTAGGAAGTTTGGAAACTCATGAAAGTAGGGCATTATCCATCAAATCTGGAATCTACTTTGTAAACAATTGCTTGAAATGCCAAGATGCACTGATCTATCAAATATGGCCAGGTTTGTAAGCTTTTTTGGCGAAGATGCTTCAATGTACGGAGTAGTACAAAAGATGAGAAAGGTACAGAAACTATGGTTGTGACCTTGCTCCTCTTGTTTAAAAGCCTTGAATTAATGTTCATTAATTTCGGCAGATGTCTATAAACTCATTAAATGCTGGAAAGCATATAGGCCTGTGGGTCTATCTGACGGGGACACCATCCCAAGTGGGAGTAGCATACCTTAGAAGCTTCAACTTCAAAATTTTGGCAGAGCGCCGAAATATCCCGCCCACCCATTCAAACATCCAGC
Source organism: Avena sativa (assembly GCA_916181665.1). Taxonomy (NCBI): domain Eukaryota; kingdom Viridiplantae; phylum Streptophyta; class Magnoliopsida; order Poales; family Poaceae; genus Avena; species Avena sativa. The sequence continues at coordinate 162,479,196 of OV702290.1, forward strand.
CCCCAAAAAAACATCCAGTCCCAAAAATTATTTTATTGCAATAATTTAGCCTGGAAGCTTGAAAGGGCGTTATACATTGTGTGAAAAAGAGGGTGGTGGCATTTTGAGCCATCATCTTTGTAGTTTCTTCACAACAAAACACATTGTTGTTACTTGGAAATTCGAAAACAAACTTCAAATTTGGAAGCAGACATATTGGTTGACTTACAAAGATGCACCGATCTATCAAATACGGACACGTCATCATAAACTATTTCCATGACCTTGGTCACCTTTTTTTGGACAATGGTCATCTTCTTGAAAGCCTTAAATTGTTCGAAAATTTAAGCAAATGCCTAGAAACTCGTTTAAATGCTGGGAAACAACTCTCGCTGGCGTGTGGGCCTAGACTGTGACAGCGCGTCTGAGAGGCCCCACGCTGGAGTAGCCTATGCTAAAGCTTCGACCTCAAATTTTGGTATGGCGCCCAAACATCACACCCATCCATTAAAATATCCTGCACATCCATTCAAACATGCTTCACCTCTTTCTAGAATGCAAAATTCCTCTTCTATCCCTGCTTTGGAAATAAGAATCCGAAGGAGCACTGCAATAACAGAGGGATATAGGTGGTAAATTTGCGTTCTCCCAAGTGCATCACCCCATCCATGTTTCCCAGCCATTCTTCAATATTTACCTGCCCACCCACTCCGACCTACACCGACTTTTTGGACCCAGTATGCAAGTGATCCACATTTCAGTGAGCCAGAATTACGGGAAGTAGAGATTCCCATCGATTGTTGTTCAAAATTCGAACATTTTTTGCTAAACCGAGATAAAATCGTTAAAATCATCCAACCTGGCTTATACTGTTATTCCACTATGTCAGAGTAAAAGCTAAAAAAAACAAAGCCAAAAACACGTTTGTAGCTTTATAAGCCAAAAATCAAAAGCCAGAATTTGAGCCCAATCAAACAGCCCAACCAATTTTATTTAACAAAAAATATGACCAAGCAGGATATCATCGACTTGTAGATCAATTTTTGAGGTACTTTCATTAAATTACGGTAACACCATTCTATTACACGAATATATATAACCATAAAGTTTGAAAATATTATTAAGAATTCAAGGAATCCTAAACCATAAAATCTAAACCCCTAAACCCTGACCAAGCAGGTATCGTGCAACTATAGATCAAATTGAGATACTTTCGTTAAATCAGGTAACGCCATTCTATTAGGCGAATATGAGCATAAATCCCGAGCATTACCAAAAATTCTCTGAACCCTAAACCGGAAACAATCCATAAAACTAAACTAGAAAACCCTAAACCCTCGACCCATAAACCCTAATCAAGCAGGTATCGTGCACGTATATATCAAAATTTGAGATACTTTCATTAAATTGCGGTAACGCCATTCTATTCCACGAATATAAGCATAAAGCTTGAACATTATTTAAAATTCCCGAAACCCTGAAATCTAAACAGTAAACCCTAAATCCTTACCAAAAACATAGCACACACTTATCAATCAAAATTGATATATTTTCATTAAACTTGTAACTCCATTCTATTCGATGAATATAAGCATAAATCTTGAGCATTATCGAAAATACCCTAAACCCTAAACAACCCCTAATAAAAACTAAACCTAAAACCCCAACCCTCAACCCATAAACCCTAACAAATCAGGTATCATGCACTTATAGATCAAATTTGGAGATACTTTCAATGAGTTAGGTAACACCATATATATTCTATTCGACGATTATAAGCATAAAGCTTGAGTATTATTGAAAATTCGATAAAACCCCTAAACCCTATTCAGTCTATAAAACCTAAACCGTAAAACCCTAAAACCCTAAACCCTCGACCCATATAAACCCCTAACCAAGTAGGTATTGTAGACTTACAGATCAATATCTGAGATTCGATATTTCATTAATTGCGTTAACGCCATTCTATTCCACGAATATAACAATAAAGTTTGAACATTATTGAAAATTCCCGAAAACCAAAACCTGTAAAACCCAAATCCTAAACTCCTAAACCCTATAACCCTAAACCCTAAACCCTCACCAAGCACGTAGCATGCACTTATAGATCAAAATTTAAGATAATTTCGTTAAATTGGGTAACGCCATTCTATTTGACGAATATAACCATAAATCCTGAGTAATATAAAAATTTCCCTAAACCCTAAACAACCCCTAAAACTTAAACCCTAAACCCTAAAGCCATAAACCCTCAGCCATAACCCCTAACCAAGCATGTGTCATGCACACATTGATCAAAATTTGAGATACTTTCATTAAATCAGCTAACATCCATTCTGTTCTACGAGTATAAGCATAAATCTTGAGCATTATTGAAAATTCGCTAAACCCTAAACAACCCATAAACTAAACCGTAAAAACCTATAACCCTAAACCCTCGACCCATAAACCCTAACCAAAGCAGGTATTGTTCACTTATACATCAAAATTTGAGATGCTTTCAATAAATTGATGTAATTCCATTCTATTCAACAAATATAAGCATAAAGCAACTTCAACATTATCAAAAATTCCTAAAACCCAAAACCTAAACCCTAAGCCCCTAAAACCCTAAACCCTTACCAAGCACATAGCACGCACTTATAGATCAAAATTTGATATACTTTCGTTTAATTTACTAACGCCCTTTTATTCGACGAATATAAGCATAAATCTTGAGCATTATCAAAAATTCCCTAAACCCTAAACAACCCCTAAAACCTAAACCCTAAAACCCCAAACCCTCAACCCATAAACACTAACCAAGCAGGTATCATGCACTTTATAGATCAAAATTTGAGATACATTCATTAAATTAGGTAATGTCTTTCTATTCAACAAATATAACAATAAAGCTTGAGCATTATTCTAAATTCGCTAAACTCTAAACCCTATACAATGATAAAACCTAAACTGTAAAACCCTAACCAAGCAGGTATCATGCACTTATAGATCAACATTTGTGATACTTTCATTAAAGCAGGTAACGCCATTATATTTGATGAATATAAGTATAAATCTTTGAGCATTATTGAAAAATCGCTAATCCCTAAACCCTAAAAAACCCATAAAACCTAATCCGTGAAACCCTAAATCATCGACCCATAAACCCTAAACTAGCAGGTATTGTGGTAACGCCATTCTATTACATGAATATAAGCATAAAGCTTAAACATTATTGAAAATCATAAACCCTTAACCGAAAACCTAGTAACCTCCTAACCCTAGAACTCTAACTTCCTAACCCTAGAACCCTAAACCCTTACCAAGGAGGTACAATGCACTTATAGATCAAATTTTGAAATACTTTTATTAAATTATTGCGATAACGCCATTCTATTCCATGAATATAACCATATATAAAGCTTGAACATTATTATTGAAAATTCCCAAAACCTTAAAACCTAAACTATCATAAACCCTAAAACCTTGAACAACCCTAAACCCTAAACCACTAAACCCTAAAACCCTAAACCCTAAAATCCTAAATCATAAACCATGAACCCTTAAACCCTCAACCCAAAATAAAACACCGAACTCTAAACTTAAGTAACCCTAGGATATATATGCTTTGAGTGAAAACTGGGGCAGTGGGATTTAAAGCCATGTTTTGTAGTAGCTTCATGACTAAAGCCATTGTTGTGCATTAGAAAATTGAAATAACTTCCAATTCGGAAGCTTCCTTTGTAAATAATATTTTAAATGCCAATACACACCATAACAAATATGGATAGGTTATTATAAACTATAGAAAAGATATGGCCATGACCTTGGTCATCTGGTTTGAAAGCCATGCATATTCTTACATGGTACTCCATATATATTGTGATATAGTTTTTTCTCAGAAATTATCAAACTTCAAGATTATATTTTTCCATGGATACTAGCTAGTGCACAGAAACACGAATAGAGAAAATAATGGATGCATTTCTTTTTATATTTTGTTTCTTTATATTTTTTTAAAATGGCAAAAATTAGGTGTCATTACCATTCATATCAAAAAGTTGAATTTTCCAAAACTCTCGGTGGTTCTCCAATATTTGACAACTTGATATCTTTGAATTATTTTAAAAAGTCAAGATCAAGGTATATCACACATGTTCTAGTTCGAAATTAGACATATTTACTTTAGATTGTCAAAAAGTCATTTTATTGCATAGATTTAGCTAGAAAGTTTGGAAATTCATGAAAGTTGGGCATTGTCCATCAAATCCAGAATCTTCTTTTGAAATGCCAAGACGTAGCTATCTACCAGATATGGACACGCTATTATAAACTATAGCAGAGATATGGCTGTTACCTTAGTGTTAACACCCGGATTTTTAATCCTAGATGCCTGTTAGGCCATACATCGCAATCCCAGGATTACCATTTTTGCGAGACATAATAGATTGGATATCACAGTACATCATCCATTACAAACCATAATAAGGTCTTACACAAATAAAGGATCACATGATCCCGTCTTAATACAAACAAGCAGCGGAATAATAAGCGTAGTAATGGGCTCCATCTTCAGTGTCACAGGCAATGCTGATGATGGGAGATGATCCTAGTTGTCGTAGTCGTCCTGCTGTCCATCCTCCTGCTAGTCCTCCTCATAGTCTGGCCACGGAAATAGCCAGGGACAAAGCCAAGAGTACTCTTTAAGTACTTGCAAACTATCACTAACAAGTAAGGTAGTTCTAGTAGGAATCCTAAGCTCTAGGTTTATTTGCAAAAAGCCAAATTTACCTAAACTGAGTTTAGAAGTAAAGAAAACTAAGTAAATGTTCTAAATCACTTTAAGTTGGGAACCTAGTTTTCATACTCATAACCCTGTTGTGGTCAAGTCAAAATCATAGATCACTTCACAAGTTATTTTGAAAACATCTGACGACGGAACAGTATGGCCACTCCAACCGTCCATAACCATGAACGCGGCTATTTGAATAGTTTGACACTCTGCAGAGGTGGTACACTTTCACCACAAAATTCGATACATCCGTCAGGGATAACCCTGAATCATCATACTTAGTATGCGGATAATCAATCATAACCTTTCCTTTACACATTCTAGTATAGGCACCTCCCCTATGAGCTTGGCCTCCCAGCCATGGCCATCTGCCATCCTGGGCACTGCATAGGTGGACATCATCAAGAGGTAGCCTCAGCTCAAACCTCTTCCGCCATGGCCATCTGCCATCCTGGGCACTAATGCATATAAACTTCTAGCTAAGCCTTACCCAATTCAGGTATTGTGGTTGTACGGTAAAATTGGAATGGTATCACATCTGAACCCAACCATCAATTTTTATAAAGGGCTAAGGCTCATGCCTCAACATTTTCATCATCAAATCCATTTGTGTTTCTCAACAAATGTCAAAACATTTCAATAGGATGACTCATCATTCCAAGGTTTTCATAATCATTTTCACCAAGTATTCCCATCTAAAGTGATCAAGTCTTATGCTTAGCACTAGCCACTAAGTTAAGAGTGTTCACTAATGAGAGATGCTAATCTCAGTCTCATGCCATAGAATGACATCTAGTATAGGCCTTGTTTTATACTCTTTATGCTATCTATTCTACTTTCCAATACTCACAAAGCACTAACTAAAAGTAAAGAACTTTGGTGAAGTAAAAATGAATAAAGCTTGCAAGTAAAACTTGGGATTGGTATAATCAAAGGTATATAACCAAAGCATGCCTAATGCATCTTGCTTGGGTTATCTTGCAATTAGTGATGGCTTGCATAGTTAAGAAACTTGCAAGTGTTAGCTTGCCAATAATAGCTTGCCTTGATTGGTGCAGTGATTGAAGTTTTCCTCCTCTTCTCCTGGGTAGAGCTCCTCCTCCTCGTAGCTTGGGTCGGTACTATCGTCTATAAATAAATACGGGGTACAGAATCATCAAACAATACTTAACTAGCTCTATTTAGCACACTAAGGCTCACACTTGATGATCTAGTATCATCACAATCATCACATGAAATAAAGAACTAGTTTTATTTAGTTTATTTGAGAAAAGTAATTTCTACTCATTGAAATTTATTAAGATTTAATATTCTCCAATTAAAATATGGGATCATGTTGACACATGTCATCACCACATATTCTAATATATGTCAATGTGATTTAAAGGGTTCATCATATTTTATAAAGTTTAAGAATATTATTTAATAATTTAAAGTGACTAGAAATGCCCTAATAGCACTTTTTTGGTACTAGTCTAATGTCACTACATGCACACCTAGATATTTTTACATATTCAGATAGATATTATCAAATGTGATCTTTTGAGAGTTGGAATCAACTCAAAAGCTATTATAGTTGATTTTTGAAAAATGTTTGAAGTTACAAAACTCTCTGTCTTATTATTTTTGCTACAGAATATCTCTAACTCCAAATGATTTAAATCCAACGGGCTTGGATAGATAATTTAATTATCTTTCTAACAAAATTTGAATCATGCAATTTGGTTCAGTGAAACTCTCTGAATTGATTTTTGAATATGTGGACAGAATAGGGTTTTAGCTAAAAAGGAAAATCCATATTTGAATTTCTAGGCCTGAGCTGGAAAGCTAAACGGGCCGGCCCAGCTGCACTGCACAGCACAGCGGGCTGCTGACAGATGGGGTCCACCAGTCAGCGACTGTTCTAACGTGAAACAGTATTTTTCAACCAGAGCCCTACGATCTAATTCTAATCCAACAGCTGTGGTTCATCATCGATGACGAATAGCTCCGGCGAGGAATCTACCCTAACTCGGTGGGAGGGTCTCACGGGGCTCACCTGGGCTCCAGCTAGGGTCGGTGATGGGGGAAATCGACGGGGTAGACAACGGCGAGGCGAGGCGCAGTCACGACAGGGCTTGGGGTGGTCGAAATTGATGGCGCCCTTCTCCTCCAGCAGCGGCGGGCTTCAGCCAAATTCCGGCGAGATAGAGCTCACCTTGCTCCGGGAAGAAGCGGAGGAGGGTCAGTGTGAGGTGGTGAGTGGAATGGTGTGGAGAAAAGAGGCAGTGTGGCCTCCTTTTATAGTGCGGCGAGGGGACCAAGGGGTGCGGGCGCGAGCTCGTCGGTGACGAGGCTACAGGGGCTATTGTTGTGGCGGAGGTAGGTGGACGGTGCGGTGTTCCCTGGCGATTCTTACGGGCATAAAGGTGAGCCGTGGGGCGGCGTGGTTCGGTCGGGAGCGTGCGGCGCTCCGTGCAGGGGCAGAGGTGTTTGCTACGGCGTGTGGCAGCTGTGGGTCGCGCGGCGGCGAACGGGGGTGTCTGCTGGGGTGCTATGATCATGCTGGGCATGCGCGTGCGCGGTGAGGGCAAGGCGCGAGCTGGGGAAGCTGGTCGGGCACGGTAAACTGGCGCGCTCTTGGCATGGTGCCGAGAGGTTTGGGCACGACGTGCTCGGGTGGTCTAGGGCTTGGCTTCGACCGTGGGGTGGACAGGGGGTGGCGGTGGACTGTGGCGCACCTCCTGGACATCCTAGACGGGCGCGGGGTGGTCTGCTGCGAGCTGGCCGTGATCGGCCGGCGATGACCACAATCGGGTGGCGCTCCACTGTGCAAACGTCAAAGGGGGGAGCTGGTCTGGGGCTGGGTTAGACTCAGGGGAGATAGGGGAGTAAAGTGGAAACCGATTGGTCGATTGATTATTGTTTAAACAGTGAAGTTAGGCAAAGGGTTAATCTGTGTAGTTAAGGTATTTGTGGAAATGGCCAGATGAAATAAAGTGTGGAATTTTTTATTCAAAATTTTGGAGTGATCTTAAATTAAGTTTGAGAGTCTATGTTTGCTTGGAGAGGTCAAGGGGAATTGATTTGATAGGTTTTTGAAAAAGTGGAATCTTAACATATGAACTAGATTCAATTTTCAACTGTCCATTAACTTGATTTGAAAAATGTTTTTGTAAGTTTGTAAAGTGGGCCTTGATACACTTTTACTTGGTCTAGCAAGGGGTGAAAAGAGTTCGAAATGTTTCTGTTAGAAATCTTCTTCTAGGAACACACAAAGTGGCCTAGTGGTTTACTTTGGTCAATGTGACCATTTGGTTTTCATATTTTACTTCTTTTTCTTTTGATTTTGTTTGTAATTGGCCTAGTTGATGTAGTGTTCACCTTTAAACCATTTCACACCATTTAGAACAATCAAACATGGCATGTACACTCAATTCTACAATAATGCAAACACACATTCATTCATATTCATTTTATTAATAAAAGTTTTTGTTAACCCTAAATTGGGTGATTAGATCTTGATAATCTTGATTAGAAGTTTTGGGCTGTTACACTTAGTCATCTTGTATGAAAGCCTTCAAAATATATTGTTTATCAATTTCGGCAAATGTGTGGAAACTCATTTATATGTTGGTAAGCATATTGTCGCTGGCATGTGGGTCTAGACGGGGCCAACACGTGAGAGTGGTCGCGTCGGAGTAGCGTACGTTGGAAGCTTCAACCTCAAAATTTCCGCATGGTGCCAAAACATCCCGCGGACATCTATTCAAATATCCCGCCCCGCTTTTTGCAAATGCAAAATTCCTCTTCTATCCCTTCTCCGAAAAAAGGACCGTGGCAGTACTGCAATAATAGAGAGGTATAGGTCGTAAATGTGCATCATCTGACCTATATCCCCCCCCCCATCGTCTCTTCCCCGCCCACACCCCTCCAACCTCGACCTTCCTCTAGCTGCTTCACTGTCGGCCCTCTCTTCCACACCAGAGTTCCACTGTAGGTGCTCTTTACCGGAACTATTTCACCGACTCCCTCGCGGCACTAGATCTGCTTCACCAACACCGTCGTCTACCCTACCGGGGCCGCTTCACTGAATCATTCATTGTTGACCCCGAAATGCTGAGCCGCCGCCCCCGCCGCCCACTTTCCCGTCCTCGCCGCGCAACGGTAATTTCTCTTGCCCGTTTGCTATACTTTTGTTACTTGTAAGCTACGAAATCTTCATGATGTTGCTCAATATCCTGGATGCTATTGACATTTCGTTTGCACCCTTCATCTTGTAGGTCCTACCCACCTCATTAGCTTCTTGCTTTTATTCCCTTTCTTTATTCTCACGCTCTCGGTTTAATCCACCAACACGAACTCATAGATTCTATTCTTTCCGAGCGCTCGCACGGGTCATGCAAACAGCTCAGAGAGAATCCAACACGGACAATCTGACGCCCAGCAAGGCTGAATCATGAGGTTTCCTTGTGTTACATAGGCCAGTTTGTTGTCATGTTAATTAGTTGTCATTCTACCTAAGAACTTGCCATGAAATTTGCATTTATGTTCAATTGTGAATATATGTGCGAATGCTTAATTTAGAAAATGTCCATCTAGTTTGGATGATATATCTGGTCATTTTTAATGCTATATGTTGGTGTTTTCACCTGTTTCCATCCTTCCACACCAGCTATATAGTTTGAAACATACATCTGGTAATTTTTAATGCTATGCTTTTGGTGTTTTTCAAGAGTTTTCATCCTTCCAAACCAACCAACTTGGTTTCAAATGTCATGCAGAGAAATGACAATGGAGTACAAGGACCAGAGTTCCAACTGCTCTACTCAGATTCTTCTAGCAGATTAACCAGGAGTTGCACCCGCTCGAGAAGGAGCTACTGTCAGCCTGAACGTGCTACTGTAAGTTCATACTTACTTTAAATGATCTCTACTTTATATAATACTACTTGTTTCCCTTGTTGTTTGTTTTAACCTGTTTCACCATATTTTAGCAGACTGCAGTTAAAACCCAGCAGGAGTCCTTGGAAGGCAGGACTAAAAGTTGTGATCCCTCGTCCCATTCATCCTCCCATTGCATTGCCGAAGCAAACTTACTTAACGGTCCACCAAGAACAACTCCTGCATGTGATAAATATATAAATGTTGTATTGCATGCATAACAAAAGGGTGTAGCTGCTCTTAGATCTGTCGCTGAAATGTTGAAGAAGAGGACAGATGATACAGTGAAGCGAATCGCCATGTATTGATCTCTTATTGATGGTACTGACACGTTGTAATCTGTCGGAATTACAATCTTGTTGTATAACCTATTGTAACAAACTTTTATTGTTGTGTAATAAGTAATGTTAATTTCTGTGTGTTTATTAATTGATGTCTTGATATTCACCTGTTCTACGAAAAGTAGGCGCTAGCAAAAAAAGTATGAAACAGTAACAACGTGCGCATGGACGGCCCAAAGCGGCCAGAACAGTAAAAGGCCAGAGAAGTAAAAGGCCAGATCAGTAAAATGCCAGAACAGTAAAGGACCATAATAGTAAAAGACCAGAATAGTAAAATGCCAGAACAGTAAAAGGACAGAACCATAAAAGGCCAAACAGTAAAAGGCCAGAACATTAAAAGGCCAGAACAGTGAAAAGGCCAAAACAATAAAAGGTCGGAACCGTAAAAGGTATCAATAGCAAAAGGCCAGTACAATGGCATGCCAGAACAGTAACAGGCCAAACAGCACCGGCCTTAACAGGCAAAAGCCTAAACACTAAAGGGCCTAAACAGTAACGGGTCGAAATTCCTAAAAGGCTAAAACAGTAACATGACTAAATAGTAAAAGGGTAAATTGGTAACATGCTTGAACAATGCAGCGCCGGACTTGTGAAAGCCTCAAGTGGCATCACAGTGTTGGACAAACATGGGCCTTCTGTAGGCCGAAACAGAATCGGGCCTGAAAGTTCACGGGCCACATCTTTGGGCCTATTTCAAATAGTGCAGGACAAAACAGTAACGGGCCATCTTCTTTTTGGGCTCCCCTGATGGGCCTGCCTAGTTAGTACTTAGCAGGCCTTGGTTGGGCCTGGCTTCTGCCATGGTTTCTATGACCGTTAACAGTGATAACCGGCCGCTAACGGCGGCTGCCACATGGCAGTTTGCATGACGTTAGCCGTCAGGCGTGGCTGGCGAACATATCTATGATGGAACATGTTTTCGTTGCTGAAGGGTGCGATCCGCCACGGGCGAAAAAAAACCGTGGTTAATTCATTTGTGACGGGGCTTTTACCACGAAGGCCATCCATCGCGCAAGACTCTTTGGCCACGAAAAACAGGCCTTCAACCATGAAAATTGTCCGTTGTAAAAGCCAACTTTTCTTGTAGTGACACTAGCAATGAGTTCCTCCAATGGGGCTGGATTGTTGTCTATCGTAAAGTTCCTAGCTAAATGAAAAAGGTCGACGGACATGTTTGTCTCGAAACTGCAACCGTAGGGAAACCGGGAAACATACTAGCTAAAAACAGGGTGGCTTTTCTTAAACAACTGCGTGAGGAGTGGGTTTTATAGGGTAAACAGACAAAAAATGGCGGGAAACATTAGGGTGGGAAGCATTCTGGCAGGAAGCATTCTAGTGGGAAACATTTTGGTGGGAAGCATTCTGGCGGGAAGCATTCTGGCGGGAAGAACTAAGATACATTGTCTCTGAAATTAACTGACAAGTACAAACTAATGTCGCGCTTAAGATACATTACAACACTATAACTGAAATGAAGATACATCATGACACTACAACTGAAATAAAGATACATCAAGACACTACAACTTAAATGAAGATACATCAAGACACTACAACTTAAATGAAGATACATCGGTACTTATACATACGTCTACCTGCCCTGAGTCCAACGCGGGTACTTCTCGGTCTTGTCTCCATGTTCCTCTACAGTCCGCGCCTCGGCAGCCCTTTCTCTTAATCTCTTCCTTTCTACCTCACGGGCCTCCTTGCGCACATGTTCTTGCCGCTCCTCTTCCTCCCTTCTCTTCATGTTCAGCTCACGGTTTCGAGCTTGTTCCGCTCTGAATTCTTTCATTTCTCTCTCTCGGGCCTTCTTCTTGTTCACGGCTATCCTTTCAGCATGTTTCTCATCAATAAAGCTCTCCCTTGCATGTCGGCTCCTGTCCGCAATCTCCTGCACGGCCTAGGCTGGCTGCTCCGTGTCAATCCAATGGTACCACTTGCAAAGTGGAGGAGGAGACTGCAAGCAAATCAATGGAATGAATAAAAGGATACATGATAACATGAATGGTTCATATTAACCATGTTCTGCGAACATACAGGAGGCCTCTCGTATGACGAACTTGCTTGTCAGGGTGGGCTTGCGTCATAGTCAGGACACATGAAAAACTTCATGCCCATGCAGGTGGAGAAATCGATCGACTCCTTGACCTTGGCGAGATGGCCGCGCCAACAATGCTCGTGTGTCACCCCTTGTGGCAACCTAGCATCTTTCATCTTCCTAGGCCTATACTATGGGTCCGAACAAGGCACACGCATGATGGAGAGGAGAAGAAATGCGAGAGAAAGAGGTGGAACAACTGAACTAGGTGAAGAGAGAACATCTCGGTGCCAGAATTTATAGAGGCAATGGGACGAATAGGCGAGAAAAAACAGCGGGAAAACGTGGCGGGAGATAGTGGCAGGAATCGGCAGGGAGGAGATAAACGGCAGGAAATAGTGGCGGGAATCAGTTGGCGGGAGATAAACGGTGGGAACCAAAAACTAATTTAGACATTTAAGGCTTGCATTGATCATGCGGGATTTGGTTATGCATTGATCATGCAGGATTTGGTTAGGGGCAAGCTGACTTGTCCACTCGGTTTGTGCCTGGCCGATTAATCCACTCGGCCAGGGCCTGACCGAAAGGAGCATTCGGCTTCGGCCTGGCCGAGTGGGCTAGCCCCAGTCGGCTAGGCCCTGACAGACTGAGCCAATCGGCCATGGCCTGACCGACTGCAGGTGGCATGTCAGCCGAGAGCTCACTCGGCGAGGCCTAGGCCGAAAGGCTCCGTTCGGTGACACCCTGGCCGACAAAACACTAGATGTGTAATATTCTGAATCCGTGCAACACTTGTCAAATTAATTTAAAAAGTGTATTATTTTTAAAAAATCGCCCCTTCACACTGGCAAACTGGAACGCGGGATGTCACTACGAAAAATGATTGAACGCCCGAGCTTTAGCAACCTGCTCACCATCAGTGATCACATAATAATACTTTTTTTAAGCGGAGGCAAAAGATTTTCTAGGAGAAAATCGAAAAAAAAACCTACAACGATAAGGCCATGCCAATCAAACACCAACAACACAGGGGTAACACCCACACACACTGACAACCAAGCCTAAGAGATGACCCACGGAGCCACACTAACAAGCACACCAAACACGAAATTCCTACACAACAGCGACAAAGAAATGCTAGGACAAAGGGGACATCCATCAAGCAGTTGTAGATGCATTACCTATAGCACGCCGCTTCTTGCTTGATTTCTCCTTCCTGAAGGCTGATCTTGGCCTACCACCACCTCTCATGGACTTAACATTACACCTAGTCGATTTGCTGGATGCATGGTAGGCAGCAGCCAAGGTGGCGAGAAATTGCAAATTTCTCTTGCGACGATAGATCCAAGCAGAGGAGCCAACTCTCCTAACTTAGCAACTCCATCATTTATGGACACCGGCCTGTCAAACTCTGGCGAGACAGAGATTGCAGTGTTGACATCACCACTCTTCTCAAATACAAGCACATGACTCATGATCAAGCCCATGCCCTCGCACTCAGAGGCAGTCGACATAACAAGCGGCAAAGAGGGGCCACGGCGAGAGAAACAAACTAGAGTTTCTATTCCTTAACCATAGACGACTTCTGCTCAGAGGAGTCAAACGCAACCGAATCATGCACTTTGTCTAGCTCCAGACCATCGGAAGGACCTGCCTCCATTGACTCCAAAGAATCACCACCATGCGCCAACAACATCTTGAGAGTTGCCACCTCTTCACGAAGGGGGCGAGACACCTCCTTGATGCGGACTTCTACCACCTGAAGGAGTGCTACGCGCATCAAGGCAACCTAGGACTAAAAGAGAGAGTCCAAAGAGGTGTTGACCTTGAACTACTCGCAACACCTAGGAGAGGGTCTTGGCAGCACCCCTGCAATCACCGACGAGTGGCCCATGATCTCAGCCCAACTTCGGGACAAAAACGAGGCTGAGAAGATCCACTAGCGGGGAGAACGACTAACCGGAGAATGGGCACCAGTTTCCACCTCGTCTCCAAGAGCGGCAGAAAAGCGATCATGACAGGAACGCTCCCTATGACAAGGACACTGACATCAAATGCATCTGAAGGGATGATGACTGCAAGTGCATAGTTCATATATCTAGTTTCGAAGTAAGAGTATCGAACCACGGAGAGCTATTGGTAAAGGTATTTATGCTAGTCGTTACTATTCACTATAGAGTACTTGTAAGTTATCTCTAATTCCAAGCAAGGGTGTATAAAGAGTGTTTGTGCTTGAGAGCAAAAATAACTAGAGTAGAGTAAATAACTAAAGTAAACTGATAACATGTGGATGTTATTATGGGAGTTACAATATGACTAAGGAGTTCACAGGGAGTATCGGATCCACTACTAGCAATTGAGTTAATCATGATTAGGATATATCTATGTCTCTAGTTATGCATATGTATGGGAGAAACTCCTAGTTAGATGATCAAAGATCGGCAATATTATTCATCTCTCATAACCATAGTTGTGATCGTAGGCCATCCACTCTGATCCCCAACAATTAAGGGTTGATCCCATGGTCATGGACTAGGATTTGTGAGTCTTTTCTTATCCCCCTTGAATACAAGAATAATGTTACAATGCAATATGTCACTTAGCACCTTCACACCATCACATACCCAAGATTAGTTTCCTCCCTTGTTCCGAAGGAAAATATTATGTGGTCAACATTCACATAACATTAAGAAAGCAAACTAATACCTATGCATGAACAAAGTTATAGATCATCTTTATTTCAATTCATAATGTTGATATGGTTTCTCCATTTCTCCCCAAGAACAAAGGGAACTACTCACATATGAAGGCAGTCAACATCATCTCTACAATATTAATGTAGTACAGATGTATGAATGTATACAAGTGCAAATCCACGATGGGGATTGAAACTATGACCAAGTAAACAAGGGGATCAGTGAGGTAGACATTGTTGATGATAATGATGTAGATCGATGCATAGGCCTTCAAGCTCCAAGTCCCTTCTCTTGTGTGGTGTTGGTGATGAAGATCTTGTGCAGGCAGCACAGCGGTGGCTATGGCAAGGTGGAGCGACGGAAGAGCTCTACCATGGAGGTATGTGTAGAGGTCCCTTCTCCCTTTGCTTCTGCCTCTCTTATATAGGCCTAGGAGGGTCCCTAATAGCCCCTCATATGTTCCCTATGACCTAAAGAAGGTATGGAAACAAACGAGGGTGAATTCAATCAAGTAACGCGTCAGTTCTTGAGGTTTCCGACATCCATAACCCGCGGTACGGGCACGCCATATGGGCACGTGCGCCCGTACCGTTGCTTGTAAAAATGTATGCGTCTTTCGGTATATTGTCCTCCATTTCTTCGTATGAATTTTGATTTGGGTGTTATTCGGATCACTAGGTTCATATGGACGAGATCTATAACACCATGGTTTTGGATCTTCATTTTAAGTTGATGGAAAAATTCACCTTTTCCACCCCTCATATGGCTAAGTCTGGTGCCTGCAGCACTTGAATATTTCCCTCTCTTTACTTTTTTTGCCTTGCTTTAGTCATAATCATCCATAACATCTACATGGCTACACACATGTCAAAGTCAAGGAAAAGTAATAAATCTTAGCTAATCTTATGCAACACTCATATGAAAATTAATAAGAACTTGTAACCATGCATATAAGGCATAATAATAACTAGAAGGAGAACGATATGAATGAATAATTATATAAAAGCTGTGCTTAAAAGTGCTGAAAAATGCACTCATCAAGGGCTCATGACAAGTGTTGACCTAGTGGTCACGCTCGAGGCACCGGGAGCATCTCCCTCAGTCCAATGCTTGAACATGAGACTACGATCGAGACCTTCCTTCTAAAGTAAAGAGGATGGCTTGTGGCTAGGGAGGCCACCCTGACCCACCTACACCCACATTCCTCGTCTCCATCAGCAGAAGCTGTAGTGTAGGTCATCTTCATCGCATTTTCCTCGAACTTGCTATCAATAGTAGCAATGCAGAACTTGGCAGACAGCGTATTCTAAGGGGCCATCTCTTCATCATCATTGTCCTCGTCATCCTCGGCTACATAATCTCACAAAGAGGGTCATGTCACGATGGAAGGGGCTAGCGGAGTCGAAGCAGAAACCGGTGGTCGTGTCTAGGGGGCAACTCCTTTTGCCTTCCTCATCGTCTATAGCAGTGCTAGAGCTGATGACCCAAGAAGAACTAGGAACAGGGACAGACGTCTAAGGTAGTAGTGTCCCTAGAACGGACTCCCCCCATAGAGGCAGACGCGGGGCAGCAACGCATGGGAGGCGAGGAAGGTCTTGTCGATAGTTCGAAGATGGCATCAGTGAGCGCGACAGGGGCGTAGAGCGACATACCTGGAGTAGTCTCCTTCATAGGCATTGGGACGGCCATGGGCAAGGCCATCAAATAAATGTTCTCCTTCCAAAACCTCCCCGCCGGGGGCAGCCATGACAAATGAGGAAGGACCAGGAGCATCTCCAGAATGGGTCATGTAGCGAACTGTGCAGGTGTGCACGAGGGCGTCAGGGTCCCAACAGCGACAGGAGCAAGTCGCTGCAACTTAGACGATGACTCCAGGACTGACTCCATAGGCCCTAATGCGGCATGGCAGGTGGGGGGAGGGGTGCCTCCAGAACTTGATAGGTCACGGGAGCATGGGGCATCTTGATACCCCAACTCATCTCTATATAGATGACGAGGTAGAGTGGGAACGGGGCCAACCGGTGGCGCCTTGAGATCACCCAGGGCCGCCCATGGTGGAGGTGCCACTAAAGATTGAGCTGAAGAAAGGAGAAAGAAGAGCTTGGTCCCAGTGACCTCGCCGATGGTAGTCACGGGCTGCGAGACGGCCAGAGAGAGGACGTGGTGGGGCTTCCGGATCTGTTCGCGGATACGATGGAGGTATTCGGTGAAGAGAGATCAGCACGACGGTGGCGCGGTGGCACCTGCAGCGGCCATGGTTGTGGCCCATGTCTTTTTAGCTAGTTGAAAATCCTTATAAGAACATTTCTGTATGGTGGAGTTCAGTGACCCAAGCCACGAACAAGAGCTACAATTTAGTTTGATTGATTGATTGGAAATTGTTGGATGGAACATAAACCACAACTGAAATCAAGATGTGTGTGGTTAGATATATGACGTTGTATGCATACATGTAAGAAAACAGGCTTGAACGACACCTAGAAGTTACATAGAAATCCTACAATAAACGAAAATCTAGAATGAGGTTGACCATGGCTTGATCTCTTCTTTCTCCGCATTACCGGAGTCATAGTAGCGGGATCTTGAAGGGAATTCTTCAGCTATTGCAATGTACACGAACAAAACCGTCTATTGAGAACATGTGCTAGTCAAAGGATCAATAGAAACGTGTCCAAGAAGGGGACGGCATGAATGTGTCATTGTCGTTGCCCGATCAGCAAGGGTCTGCGCATTCACTCGGAGACCAAATACCAAGATGAGGAAAAAGAAGGCTTCATGACGACGCTTTAAAGAAGGGAAATAGAACCCTCAAGTGTTATCGTCGTCGGCACCGGTGTAATGGGTAGGGATTTCGCCCGTAACCATCCTTCTCGCTCATTACAAAGACCTAGCCACATAGAGCAGCCATTGTGCTCTTTGTCAGACCATCCTAGCAAGAGCAGGTTTGGAGTATAAAAGCGAGCGGAAGCTGCTACACCAAACAAACTATGGCCCTCTAAACAGCACGAAACTATAAGAAAAACACCAAGGAGAAGCAAACTACGATTGGGACCTTCTTCTCCTTCATGCGGTTGCCATATGATGGAGGGGTTCTTGGAGGATTGTGCGATGACGATGGCTAGAGCCGCCACATGGTCACATGAATGCGAAGTAGGGATTGTCGTGATCCCCTGCTCCGACCCCAAGGATATGGCGAGTCACTCTAACTACTGATGCACTTTCCCTATCACCATCCCTTTGACACATATCGGCGATCACGATGTCGACAACACATGAAAACCACTCATCGATGCACATCTCCCTCCTTAAGCAGCCACACCGCTGGAATCCACACAGCTACCACCACTACTAGAGAAAAGCCTATAGGAGACATGCACATTAGAGGCGCATTTATACTATATGCGCCTCTGATAAGATAGGCGAGGCGCACCGCTCGGCCATGCGCCTCTAGTAATTAAATAGGCGAGGCGCATATCTATAGAATGCGCCTCCTCTAGCATCTGTACGGACGAAATCTGGCACCCCCATCTTATGCGAGGCGCACAAGCCGGACATGCGCCTCTAGTACTTAAACAGGCGAGGGGCATATGTGACAAATGCGCCTCGCGTATCTTGGGTGGGCCCGGGTGGAGATCGGTGGTCCAATATCCGAGGCGCATATAGTAAGATGCGCCTCCGATACTTACAGTAGGCGAGGCACATTAGGGAGCTTGCGCCTCAAGCAACCCCTGCGGGCCTGGGTGGCCGCATAGGCGAGGCGCATGTTGGCATGTGCGCCTCAGATAGTTCAGACTATCAGAGGCGCATTTACTGCAATATGCGCCTCGCATAACCTGGCTCACTTTTTCTGCACCTTTTTGGCACATGCACCCCACTCACTTGCCTCACTTCTTCCTCTCCACCCAAAGACAGATTTGGTCGCCCCCTCCTTCTCCCCATGTCATTTCTCACATTGATTCACCATAGAAGCTTGCTCAATCTCCATTTGTTGACACTCACATGTAAGTGAAGTTTCTTGCTCCTCTAGATCTACAACATGTCCCTTTACTTCTCCTCCGTCTCCCTTGTGCAAGTTGTCGTTGGAGGAAGCGTGAAGGCGTTGCTTGTATGCTCATGCGCGTTGTCGGTGACACCGCGGCTATATGATTGTGTTGTGGTGCATGCTTCTTTTTGTGCAAGGATTTCATTTGAGATGCCAATGTTTCGCCGGAATGTCGATTAATTTCTTTTCCGGCAAATTTCTGGCACTCGCGGATGTCCTCTTTTTAGGGGAGGTCATGCCGAATTTTTCGGGCAATCTAGATGTCCATATATGCTCTAAATATTCTCTTGCTCTTTGTACCACGCGTAGGCGACCATGGTCCGACCACTGATTTGCAAAGCCCTCATGGATAGGTGGATGAGATACGCGAGGACCGATATGGCACGCGCAAACAAGACGGAGATAAGCTGTCTGTGTCGCGACTGCAAGCTGATGTATCTAATAAGGCACGATTCCGGAATGCTGGAGTCGCACCTGCTCCGACGTAGTTTCATGGATGGCTACACTCGGTGGATACGTGATGATGAAGATGATGATGAGGATGTTAATAATGGTGAAGATCAAGATGCCGGTCATGATCACGAAGATCAAGGCGCCGACGGCGGGGCAGGTGATGATCATGAAGATCAGGGTGGCGCCAGGCATGAACACGAAGATGATCAAGGTGGCGCCAGGCATGAACACAAAGATCAAGGTGTCGACCATGATTCGAGCTGGCTGCGAGACCCTCATGTCCAAGATCTGCTTCTCAAGGAGACGAGTAACGCCAGAGCCGCCGCTAGAGAGAAATCTAAGCTGGAGCAAATGAAGAAAGACGCGGTCACTCCATTGTTTGATGGATGCAACGACGGGGATACCCGTATGAATGTAACGTTCAAGGCTCTGGAGATGAAGGTGAAACACAAAATGACCGACGAATGCTTCGACAACAACATTGCATTCTGGCACGATATTCTTCCCAAGAAGGGGAACACATGTCCGACTAGTATCGCTGAGGCCAAGAAAGTCGCGTGCCCTCTCAATCTACCGCACGTGAAATACCACGTCTGCATAAATGATTGCATCATCTACCGGGGCGAGGACACGGAGAAGACCACGTGTCCGGTGTGCAAGACCTCTCGATACAAGAGAGGGACCAAGAAAGCTCCTAGAAAGGTGGTGTGGTACTTTCCTCTAACTCCTCGTCTGCAGCGGTATTTTGTGGACCCTAAGGAAGTAGAGCTCATGCGCTGGCACGCGGAAAGAAAGAGGCCAGAAGACTATGATCTGGAGAAGGAGGAAATGCTAAGGCACCCATCAGATGCTTGCCAGTGGAAGGCGTTGGACCTCCAATATTACCAACATTTTGGGAAAGAGTCAAGGAACCTCAGGCTGGGTGTGAGCACCGACGGACTCAATCTGTTCGGAAAACAGAGCAGCACACACAGCACCTGGCCCGTGTTTGTATGGATCTAACACCTCCCCCCTAGTTGTGCATGAAGAAGAAGTACGTAACCATGAGTATGCTGGTTCAAGGGCCAAAACAACCCGGTATAGACATCAATCTGTATCTCACGTGGTTGAAAGAGGAGTTGGCCACATTATGGGAAGAAGGAGCCCGTACGTGGGACGCCTCGAGACAAGAATACTTCGACATGAGAGCGGCGGTGATCACGACGGTGCAAGACTATCCCGGTTACAAATACTTCTCTGGGCAGGTTTTCCAAGGATTCTATGGGTCTATTAGGTGCAAAGATAATACAACGTACCACCAGCTACAGAAATATCCCGGGTCTGGGAAAACCGTGTTCCTTGGGGATCAGAGGTGGCTTCCCAAGAATCACACCTGGAGAAAGCTAGGAGATCTGTTCGATGGGGCAATCAAGCTCCGAGGAATCCCGGACCAGAGGAGCAACTCACAAATCTATGAGCTATTGAATAACTGGAAGGAATGCCCTACACCGGGAAAGACCCAGAAGAAGCCAA
The DNA here is from genome assembly GCA_916181665.1 of Avena sativa. Taxonomy (NCBI): domain Eukaryota; kingdom Viridiplantae; phylum Streptophyta; class Magnoliopsida; order Poales; family Poaceae; genus Avena; species Avena sativa. The sequence goes on from OV702290.1 coordinate 162,499,956, forward strand.
AGCCGCTGCTGAAGATATGGAAGGCGAGGTCTGTTTTCTGGGACTTGCCATACTGGAAGATCCTCCGCGTGCCTCATAGCCTTGATCTCATGCATATCACGAAGAACATGGGCGAGAGTCTGCTTGCCACCCTCCTTAACACTGACAACACCAAAGATGGGCCGAAGGCAAGGAATGACTTGAAGCATATGGGCATTAGGGATGAACTTCAACCACCACCTAGCAATGACGACGAGGAGGAGACGGAAACGCAGAATAGCCATCGTCGCAAGGGCAAAAAGCAGGTCAAGAAGGGCGAGGTCAAGCTCAAGGCCTCGTGCTTCACTTTGAGTAAGAAGGAGGCCATACAGTTTATGAAGTGCCTCCTCGGAGTCAAATGTCCGAACGGCTACGCAGGGAAGATAAGCAGATGGCTAGACGAGGCAAAGCAGCGCTTCAGCGGGATGAAGTCTCACGACATCGTCGTGCTGATGACGCAGGTACTCCCGGTCGCGATCCGAGGTATAATGGACAAGCACGTCCGTGAAACGTTGTTTGGCCTCTCCGCCACTTGCGCGCTCAATCCTGCCGGTGACGGTTGATTGATGGCCCAAATATATCGAGCTCGTTGGGGAACCCCAAGAGGAAGGTATGATGAGCACAACAACAAGTTTTTCCTCAGTAAGAAACCAAGGTTATCAATCTAGTAGGAGCAAGGAAACACCCCAAAGGTGTAGCTAGCTGAATGTTGGCAGTGCGCACTACCGGTGCCAGCAGCAACGTGGAGACCTGCACAACACAACCACAGAACTTTGCCCCGAACTTGCGATGAGGTTGTCAATCTCACCGGTTTTGCTGAAAACAAAGGATTAAACATATCAAATGGAAGGAAGTAATAGTTTGCAGAAAGTAAACACAAAGCAGTAAACAGTTTGTAGATTGTATGTAAAAGAAAGGACCGGGGTCCATAGTTCACTAGAGGTGTCTCTCCTTAAGATAGATAACATACTGGGTGAACAAATTACAGCGGGGCAATTGACAAACATCGAGAAAGCATACAAGCATATACTAATCATCTTGACTCCTTTGAGACTTGATTGGGCATTACAGCATGATACATAGACCGCCATCCAACAGTATCTATGACTAATAATCCACCTTCAGGTTATCATCCGAACCCCCTCCAGTATTAAGTTGCAAGCAACAGATTATTGCTTTACAAATTGCGTGTAAAGTAAACAATACGATTGTTATATGAACAAAGGATTGTTGTTTTCTCCCTAGTAGAAACAACACATCTATTACCTTAGAGATTTCTGTCACTTCCCCAGATTACCAGAGGCATGAACCCACTATCGAGCATAAATACTAACTCTTGGAGTTGCTAGCATCTACTTGGCCAAGATAGCTACTAACAATGGAAAGCATGCAAGATCACAAATAACAAAGACATTATAGAATAAATAATCAATCTGAAATAGCATCTCAATATCCATCGGATCCCAGCAAACACAACATGCAGAATTACAAATAGACGATCTTGATCATGAACGGAGCTCACAAGATCTAGACATGAAAGCACAAAGGAGGAGAACCAGCCATCTAGCTACTACATGGACCCGTAGTCCAGAGATGAACTACTCACGCATCACACCGGAGGCTTGCATGATGAGGAAGAAGGCCTCCAGGGTGAATTCCCCTCTCCGGCAGGGTGCCGAGAAGAGCTTCAGATCCCTCCTGGTCTAGGGATGGAGATGACGACGACTACAGACTCTTTCATGGATTTTTGATCGGGTACTTAGGGTTTTGGTATCATAGCCAATATATAGGCGGAAGGAGAGGCCGAGCGGGTGCTGGGGTCGGCCAGACCACCCCCTGGCGTAGGACAGGTGGTGTGGCCGGGCCCCATCCCTTCTCCATCTCGTATTCTGGCTCTAGATGTCTTCCGGTAAAATAGCAACTTTGGCTTTTGTCCCGTCCAATTCCGAGAATATTCATTTTCTGACTTTCCTGGAACCAAAAACAGCAGAAAACAAGCAGCTGGCACTGTGGCTCTTGTCAATAGGTTAGTCCAAGAAATCATATGAAAAGTACTCCAAAGTGTGGACAAAACACAAGAAAGTAGATAAAACCAAGCATGGAACATCAAAAATTATAGATACATTTGCAATGTATCAACATCCCCAAGCTTAACTCCTGCTCGTCCTCGAGTAGGTAAGTGATAAAAAGAAAGAATAATTTTTGAGGTGACATGCACCATCATAAACTTGATCAAAGTATTTGTAAAACATTCAAAGCTGGGATCATAGTACTTCAATCATAACATGAAAGACAAAGTTCTAGCAGTAAGACAAAGAAACTTTGATGCAACATGAAAAGGGCAAACAAAAGATTCATGAATAACAATGCTTTGCAAGACGTTTGTTTGTTTCACATAAAGTAAACATAGCATAATAGTATTCAGCTTGTCCCTCATAGAGTATCAAATATAAATGCATAGGACACCTTCAAAGTTCATAAGAGTGACTAGATACAAATAGTTTAAAATAAGAAATATCAAGTTATGCATCAATCAACTAGTGTTGGGACAATGCACATAGAACTAAGAATGGCCACTATGCTCTCAAAGTAGGTGCATAAAGATAGAAGGTGGAGACTCAATATAATGGTGGAAGAAAGGGCCTTCATAGAAGGAAGTACGGATTCAAGTCTCATAAAGAGCTTCCAAAAATTATGGTACTTATAGCTTTCAACTCTCATTGCCCCTATCATAAGCATCTTGAAGTGATTAAGGTTAAAGTGACACAACTAAGAGGATATGCTTGACAAGTTATAAACTAAAATCTCATGCCCCTTACTTATGAACACCGAACCTCATGCTACTCAACTTTAGTCACAAGTAAGCTCTTGTCATTGTAAGTACATATGTATCATAAAGAACCGCCAACGGGGTACCCCTTGCACATGATACAGGAGCTATCCCATAATCAAAATGACAAGGCAAGCAGACAATGAGCATCTCAGCGATCTTTTTATTTGCTATTTGCATAGGTTTTTATTGAGGATGCTTCATAGAGTGCTCATTATGGTTATGCTGCAAGTTTCCACCATAATTAGGCATGGCTTAGGATAGCGGCCCAAGCATTTCTCTAACACACATACAAACTCCATGATCTTACAAGTTCCACTTTTATTTCACACCGCCGGGATCCATAAGCAAAAGAACATGATATCAACAAGGAACAAAGTACAAGTGCAATGTTGAAAGCGTTCCCCATGATACATGGTTCTACTAATTTCAACTTATAAAGCGCAAGCATATACGCAACAAAGAAGGACCCAATGGTTCAAGTTTATTAAATGCAAAAAAGTAAAGTGTGCCATCAAGTTCGTGAGAGCTTTAATCACTAGTTTTCTCATAACAAGTTTAATTTGGAAGGTAAACAAAAACATGAATATACTTGGAATAGCAAATGCTAGTAGGTAGGTATGGTGGACTCTTTGGAATAACTTGGTTTAAGGAGTTGGATGCATGAGTGGAACTCATACTTGGTTGTGGAGGCTAGCAAAAGACTGGGAGCGAAAAACTAAGAGAGCAATAATGGCCATAATCATGCAGAGCGACAAAACATCATTGATCAAACGTAAAGTGATACTACAAGTTGAAAACTAAAGGATCATAAAGGCTATGGTGACTTGAGATAGTCATAACATGGTGTGAGCATGTGCCAAGTCAACCCAAATAAAGCATCAAAGGAGAATACCACAATACTATGCTTTAATATGCTAAAACAACGCATGATTCATCCCAGGCACATTAAGCAATCTCAATTGTTTATAACAAGTCATGATACAGCAAGGAATATACTAAGATAGATTGTATGTAAAAGAAAGGACCGGGGTCCATAGTTCACTAGAGGTGGCTCTCCTTAAGATAGATAACATGTTGGGTGAACAAATTACAGTGGGGAAATTGACAAACATCGAGAAAGCATACAAGTATATACTAATCATCTTGACTCCTTTGATACTTGATTGGGCATTACAACATTATACATAGACCGCCATCCAACTACATCTATAACTAATAATCCACCTTCAGGTTACCATCCGAACCCCCTCCAGTATTAAGTTGCAAGCAACAGATTATTGCTTTACGAATTGCGTGTAAAGTAAACAATACGATTGTTATATGAACAAAGGATTGTTGTTTTCTCCCTAGTAGAAACAACACATCTATTACCTTAGAGATTTCTGTCACTTCCCCAGATTACCAGAGGCATGAACCCACTATCGAGCATAAATACTAACTCTTGGAGTTGCTAGCATCTACTTGGCCAAGATAGCTACTAACAACAGAAAGCATGCAAGATCACAAATAACAAAGACATGATAGAATCAATAACCAATCTGAAATAGCATCTCAATATCCATCGGATCCCCGCAAACACAACATGCAGAATTACAAATAAATGATCTTGATCATGAATGGAGCTCATAAGATCTAGACATGAAAGCACAAAGGAGGAGAACCAGCCATCTAGCTACTACATGGACCTGTAGTCCAGAGATGAACTACTCACGCATCACACCAGAGGCTTGCATGATGATGAAGAAGGCCTCCAGGGTGAATTCCCCTCTTCGGCAAGGTGCCGGGAAGAGCTTCAGATCCCTCCCAATCTAGGGATAGAGATGACGGCAGCTATAGACTCTTTCGTGGATTTTTGATCGGATACTTAGGGTTTTCGTCCCGAGGGCAATATATAGGCGGAAGGAGAGGCTGAGGGGGTGTCGGGAGCGGCCTCACCACCCCCTGGCGTGGGCCAGGCCTGGCCACGCGGCCATGTGGTGTGGTGGCTCCCTGGCCCTTCTCCGTCTCATATTCTGGCACTTGATCACTTCCGGAAAAATAGGCACTTTGGCTTTTGTCCCGTCCAATTCCGAGAATATTCATTTTCTGACTTTCCTGGAACCAAAAACAGCAGAAAACAGGCAGCTGGCACTGTGGCTCTTGTTAATAGGTTAGTCCAAGAAATCATATGAAAAGTACTCCAAAGTTGGAACAAAACACAAGAAAGTGGATAAAACCAAGTACATCAAAAATTATAGATACATTTGCAATGTATCAGCGGTGCCTTGACCTTGGCCGAGTTCGACGCCCTCAAGGTAACTAACTAATTAAAGCCAGCATTGGGAGGCTTAACGACACTGATGACTTGATCTTTGTTTTACTGACGCCCGGCCTACATGTCTTTCGCAGGAGACACTCCTTGCAATCTAATGCATTGGGTGGCGGCCAGTTGAAGGATGTTGCCAAGGGTACTATCGTTGAGAACTGCAAAATGCTCAATGTCACAATGCCACCTGACATGATGAGGGTCAGATACAGTATGGTGCTTCCGGGCTACGAGCAAGTGGAACCTCCCTCTCAACCTTAAGGATGGGATGATGAGGAGATGGCAGCGGTCCTCAATATGTGCTTCGGCTACTTGTACCTATGGCCGAAGAGCCAGATCCGTTTGGGGAAGGAGGACCAGCTCAACATCACCCCAGTGGCAGCACAACCAGCACATGATGAAGACTTCGAGATGGAAGACTTGGACAACATGGCACAGGATCCCTACGATGATGATGGAGAAATTGATCCGAACTTCGGTGACCAGTCCGTTAACACAAGGTTTTCTGATTGGTATGAGCCGGGACCATCAGGCACACATCAAGTTGCCGATACCCAACCAGCACCGGCGAAACCCCCTTGCCAGGTGCGTCTCTTCCCAACTAGTCAGGAGACGCCGCCACCCGCCCCCTTCACCGAGCCTCCGAGGCCAGCAGTTCCTTTGATCATCCCCAGCACCCTTCATAAGGTGATCGGTGAGGTGAACATGGTGGCCGATGCCCCAAAGGGACCGAAGAAGGGTCGCAAAAGGAAGCCTAAGGGTGACCGGAGCAAGGGGCCAAATCTTGTTCTCCGGGCTCAGGACGGCCCTGCGAGGCAAGCCAGGAATCAGCAGCACGTGGCAGGTGCACCGATTATGTGTAACTCGATGCTCGAGGTTGCAGGCTCTCAAATGCGCAATCTTCATTATAGTTGTCTCACAATTGAGGAGCGCCGCATTCACGAGAACGATTAGTAGTACCTCGTTTTCAAGGCTAAGGTGCCTTATGTGTCGTGCTTTGTCAGTGTACCCCCCGGGGATATCTTCTACCTGTGGCATTCCGACATCTTCGACATGTTGAATGGGTTACGATTGCACAATACCCTGGTCCGGCTATTCTCCCTCAATATGGTCATGCAGATCACCAGAGACAAGATCCCGGGCATCCACATAGTGGATCCCTACTTCATGCAGGACGTCGTCCTGAAAGATGCCTAGGACATAGCGCTGGCGACCGACTACCTCTCAACCTTCTTGCAAACATACTCGGACAAGGATGTGATTCTCCTTCCCTACCATCCCATCACGGAGGATGATCAGACAGGCTGCATGCTCATATGCTTGAATTTGAAACACTCAACAGTCATGTACCTCGACTCAAACAGTGCACACCCGAAAAACTACACCAATATCAAGAACATTCTTGATGGTGCTCTCACCGGCTACGTCGCAGCGGGAGACGTCAAACTGGCAACACCATATGTGAAGTTCGGCGCGCACGTGTTCCGCCACGACACCAAGTTTGCCTGCGTCAAGCAGCCGTCTGGCAGTAGGAAGGATGCCTTCTACGCCATTTACCACATGAAGGCGTTCTTCAATGACATGGAGAGCAAAACGTTGCCATCTGACCTCGTGAAGTGGGCTGAAAGGCTTGCAACAATACATGATTGCAACCTCAGGTAGCACATCTTCGACATCTAGGAGGAGCTCGCGACAATCGTGCACCAGGGAGTCATGAAATCTGGGGGCCTCTTCTACGGCGGCCATACACCGCCTAACAGGGAGATGGACGAACGCTTAGCACAGCAGGGTGATCGCAGGACGTTCATGCAGATGGCGAAAACTCGGTCGGGCTTCATCAATGCCCCCCTAAAGCCGACTCAATAGCCGAAGAAGTCTTGATGATTGCATTGCCTGGGTAGCTAGCTGTTAGTTCCGAACTCGTGTTGTAACCTCTTATCACTATGTTAAACTTGCCTAGCAAAACCTCTAGAGTATGTTTCATCAACCATTGAACTTGATTGTGAGCGACACTAGCTAGTTATTTGTGTTATGAACTATTTTAAGTGCTTGTTGTTTTTCATTCATTATTGCCGCCCTACTTCTTGTGGTTTTCTTTCTTTGTCTTTCTTCGAAATGTCGATGATTAAAACGTGTTGTGGCGTCATGTGTGTGACCATGTCGTTGTTGGATCTGGTGTGCCAAGTAGACTAGAGGTTTGTGCATATACTCTACTTGCCGCACTAGATCCATCAGCGGCATTGTCATTTTCCATGCCCAACCTAAGTATGAGGCAACTACTTCATCTTGTAGCCCCAAAGTCGAAAGATGACAGATATTTTCGAGATTCATATACATAGGACATAATATGTTAAGTGGCAAGCCAAGGAAAGGGTTCTGGGTCCATGGCAACGACTCCTTTAGACACACTAAACTCGAAATGAGTCATTGTCGTGGAGACCAAATCCTTTCCTTGGTTTACCACTTGACATAATATGCCCATGCTATATGAATCGTGGAAGTATTTCTCTTCTTTTGTCTTTGGCGATACGAATATATTAGATAGCATGAATTAAATGAAATGGTGAAATATTTAGTTTCAAATATCTCATTGTAGCCCCAAAGTCGAAAGGAAAGACATTGCTTCACTATTCGTATTTGGCGATACAATGAAATGATAAACTATTTCATCTCGTAGCCCCAAAGTCGAAAGAGGACAGATATTTTCGAGATTCATATACATAGGACATAATATGTTCAGTGGCAAGCCAAGGAAAGGGTTCTAGGTCCACGGCAATGACTCCTTTAGACACACCAAACTCGAAATGAGTCGTTGCCGTGGAGACCAAATCCTTTCCTTGCTTTGCCACTGGACATATCATGCCCATGCTATATGAATCGTGGAAGTATTTCTCTTCTTTTGTCTTTGCCGATACGAATATATTAGATAGCGTGAATTAAATAAAATGGTGAAGTATTTAGTTTCAAATATCTCATTATAGCCCCAAAGTCGAAACGAAAGACATTGTTTCACTATTCATATAGCATTGGCGACATTGTTATATGAATCGTAGAATGATTTCTTTCCTTTCGTCTTTGGCGATATAATGAAATGATAAACTATTTCATCTCGTAGTCCCAAAGTTGAAAGAGGACAAATACTTCGAGATTCATATACATAAGACATAATATGTTTAGTGGCAAGCCAAGGAAAGGATTCTGGGTCCACGACAATGAATCCTTTAGACACACCAAACTCGAAATGAGTCATTGTCGTGGAGACCGAATCCTTTCTTTGGTTTGCCGCTAGACATATCATGCCCATGCTATATGAATCGTGGAAGTATTTCTCTTCTTTTGTCTTTGGCGATACGAATAGTATGAGGCACGAATCCAAGTCATTCTTGGTTTGCTTTTTTTTGGCCTTTCTTCGAAATGCCGATGATTAGAACGTGTTGTGGCGTGATGTGTATGACTATGTCGCTGTTTGATCTCGTGTGCCAAGTAGACTAGTAATCTGGGCATATACTCTACTTGCCACACAAGATCAAATAGGGAGCATTGTTATTTCCATGCCCAACCTAAGTATGAGGCACTAATGCAAGTCATTCTTGGTTTGATTTTTTTTTGATCTTTCTTTGAAATGCCGATGATTAGAACGTGTTGTGGCGTCATGTGTATGTCTATGCTGCTGTTTGATCTCGTGTGCCAAGTAGACTAGTAATTTGGGCATATACTCTACTTGCCGCACGAGATCAAACAGCGAGCATTGTTATTTCCATGCCCAACCTAAGTATGAGGCACTAATGCAAGTCATTCTTGGTTTTCTTTTTTTTGTCTTTCTTCAAAATCCCGATGATTAGAACGTGATTTCTTACATCTTGTTGCACCCATATATATATGCATGATCTTATCTTGTGAACTGCTATTACTTTGCACTGACATAGATAATATCATCTATCTTGTGTATATGAGATGGCGAAGAAGTGCTATGTCATGTACGCCGGCAAGGTTGCAGGTGTGTACGAGGAGTGGGAAGACTGCCAGAAGCAAGTGAACAAATTCTTGGGCAACAGCTACAAAGGCTACAAGACTAGAGAGGTGGCGGAAGAGAAGTAGAGGAGGCATGTGAGGAAGAAGTGGAGGAACTTCCTCATGATCACAACCTTGTTGCTCTTCATGGTAGGTTATGTGCTCTACTTGATCTATATAGAGCTCCGTCGTCGGAGTTGTAATGTGATTGTGAACTTGTACTCGGAGGTGTGAACTTGTGGCACAAACACTTGGTGTTGTGTGAAAACTTGGCACTTGTTGATGTATGAACGCGTATGTCGCGATTGATGTGTAATGTACTTGTATTCATGCTGGTTCTATTATGCTTTTGCCAATTGCAAGTTTCTAGAAAATTCTATGTTGTTTATACTATATTCTGGACTGTATTGTATATTTGAATACCTGTAAACTATAATTTGAAAATTGCTGTAAAATTTGAATTTCGAAAATATACCCGAGGCGCATATGGGAAGTATAGTAGGCGCATATTGGGTACTACCCGAGGCGCATACCACTACATATGCTAGGCGCATATCACATGCGCCTCCTATACTTCATATACGCGAGGCGCATACTGATATGCGCCTCGCGTATATGAAGTATAGGAGGCGCATGATATGCGCCTCGCATAGAAGATACTAGAGGTGCATATGATATGCGCCTCGCGTAGCAAATACTAGAGGTGCGACGCTAGAGGCGCATACCATATGCGCCTCGGACGGCGTTCTAGGTGCGCCTCGGGTAGGCTTTTCTCTAATAGTGCACCTACCACATAGACTACATCGTAACATCGATCTAGGACGAAGAGATCTAGGTCATGACCCAAATATTATCGACATCCCCTTCCGCTAGACACTCATTACATGCTATGGAGTTATATTCCCCTTTTCGGAAAAAAAACTCATTACATGATATATCTAGCTACAACTATGCCTATTATGCATGATTACTAGTGCTCATTCATTTTCACATGGAATTTGCACAACTAGTAGTTTTATTAGGATTTTATTACTTTTTCTTATCTTTGACTTGTGTGTAGGTGTTGTGATGGATTATGGATAAATCAAGACAAAAGGAACCAAGAAGATGCAATATGGAGGAAATGCGGGCTAAGTCTCACCAGACTTAGCCATTTGAGAGGTGGAAAAGTGGATTTTTCCATAAACTCCAAATGAATATTCAAAGCCATGGTATTGTAGCCCTTGTATATACGAATCCAACAAGCCGAATAATACGTAAATCGGAGTTCGTATGAAGAAATAGCAGCCAAAATACGAAAGCTTACTAAGGGTTTAATGACCACTAGTACGGGCGGATCCGGTCGTACCGTCCGCCGTACCATGAGTCTAGACGCATGAAAACAGCTATTTTGGACGTGTTTCTTTACAGAATCTGTCTCTGTTTGTTCCTAGACCTTTCTTAGGTCATAAGGAATGTATTTGGGACTCTCATAGGCCTATATAAAGAGGCAAGGAGCCAAGGGAGAAGCATCCTCTCCACATACCTCCACAGTGGAGCCCTGCCGTCTTGCAAACTCCATAGCCTCCACCACCACAAGATCTCTACCACCACCATTGCTCAAGAGGATAAGGAACTTGGATCTTGAAGTCCTCAACACTGATTTGCATCACCATTATCATCACCAACGTCTCCAACAACGACCCCCTTCGTCTACTTGGTTGTAGTCCAAACCCTAGTGTGGATTTTCATTTGTATTCGATTGTACTCTCATATCCCATCCATATTATTGTCATGATGTTGATTTCCTTTATATGTGAGTAGTTCCTTTGTTCTTTGGGAGATGGAGAAACCCTAGCATTATTATGAGATGAAATAAATATGATCTATTACTTGTGTCTATGATCTATCGATTTATGATATTGTGTTTGATCTCTCTCTTTAGATGGTATGTGTAGTCATCCACATATCATTTTCCTTCGGGGCTAAAGATAGGGTGATATCCTTAGGACATGTATGGGAGTATGCCAAGTGTTATTCGTGACTACAAGAATTGGCTTATAACCTGCACAGTCTAAGGAGAAATAAAGAGAGATTCACTAATCTAATTACGATATCCATGGGGAAACTCTTAATTGTGGTGGTCTATATGAGTTACTGCTCTGGGGCATCGAAGTGGTTATTTAGAGATGAACTCATTACCTGGATCAAGAAAGCGGCTGCCCATGAGCCTTGTAGTGAACATCTTATTATGGAACTCTCTCTACACATGTCATGACACAAGAAATAGATATCCTAATTATGATTAATTACCTATGCTAGCGGTGTATCCTAAATCCCCAAGAACACTTTTGCCCTATTAAGTTCCAAAACCATTTCCAACACATTTGTTATTTGCTTTTGTTTATTTGTTTTATTTACTTTCTTGCAAACAAATACAAAAACCTCCAAAGACTGTTACTTGAAATGAAAGGCAGCTTACAAGTATCATTTGGTAGATAGTGACGAGGGGAATAAAATACCTTAACCAATATCTCTCTGTTGGTTTGATACTCTTATTTCAAAACTAGCTACAATCGATATGTGCACTTGCAGTCATCAAGCTATTTTCTGGCGCCGTTGTCAGGGAGTTAAGCGCTTTTGGTCTTTGTTCTTAGTTGCTAATTTTTTATTGCTTTACTAAAGTTTTTTAAGTTTCAAGTTATTACCGTTTATTCCTTTTTGTCCTTTTGCTTTTACTTATTTGAAAAGAACAAAAAATTAATTACATTACTTGATAGTTTTGAAAATGCAGATGATCTCTGTTGAAGATAGAGGTACTACATGTTCCAGAAGAACTTATTTACCCCCTTATATTGAACGTGTACCAATGGAAAGACACCTTGAATTTATTGAAAAAAATTCTAACTCACGTTTTGTAGACGTGAACAATTTGATTCTTTACATGGCAGATTTGACCATCAACCAAGGGGAGGAAGAGCCTGAGAAATCATTGGGAGATTATGGGAATCCATCTAGGCATCATAGGAAAATACCTATTATCTATCCTGATCTTGAAGCCATGAAATTTGAAATACCACCTGAACTAATCTATATGATGAAAGAAGTTGTTTTTGCAGGAAGAGAAGATGAATATCCAAGTGATCATCTAACAAAGGTTTCATGACCTTTGTGATACTCTTAAACCAGCTAGACTACCCAAAGAGTTTATACTTCTTAAAATGTTCTGCTGGTCATTAAAAGATAAAGCTTTTACTTGGTTACAATTCTTGCCTAATCACACTATAAAAAGCTGGGCAGATTGCACCTAAGAATTTATGCAAAGATTCTTCCCATTTACTAAGATTATGCAGATCGAGCGCGACATATCCAATTTATTTCAGGGAATTGGAGAAAGTTTCTCACAAGCTTGGAAAAGATTTTATGGGATGATTATGAAAGTCCCAAATCATGGTTTAAGGAGCATTTAATTATACAATACTTTTATAATGGACTCACTTAATACTCAGATCAAATGATTGATTTAACTGCATGAGGAGCTTTGACCAATTTGACGCTACCTGAATGCATATATTTTTTCGTGGTAAGATCCTTCAATCATGAACAGTATAATAATGTTGAAGATATTAGACCAAAGAAAGGTATGCTTCATATACCTCCAGAACTTATGCTTGAAGTTAAGAAGTCCATGGAAGAAAAAGGTATTGCAGCGAAACTCATAAAAGAGAATCAAGTTGATATTCTCCAAACTTTTGTATTAGAAAATGAAATTAATCTTGTTCTACAAAAATTTAATCATCAACAATGTTAGTTCCGTGATAGATATATTAGACGCCTCATGCTTCATAAGAAAAGATAAAACAATTAACTACAACTTTTTATGATCTAGGGCATGCTACTAGACATCCTGATAAATATATTAGTATGGTTAAATTCCAATGTGATCAAATAGCTAAAACTCAAGCATTGATTTTAAGTCAAATAAATTATGATCGCAATATTGTTTCTACTAATATTGTTACTAGACGTGGTACAGAAACACAGAAATCTCAAGGGTCACATTGGTACCAAGAAGAACAGGCCCGGGAAGCAAGAGAGACTCAAGAAATGAGTCAAGAAGAAGAGGACATTGTTGATCCACGAGATGATATTGATCTTCATGTTGTCGGACTGAAGACATGTACGCCGAGAGGGGGTCCTCAAGGCATGTGGTGAAAAGGGGGTGTGAGGCGACGGTATTCTGGGACGATGAGCACGATTTACCCACGTTTGAATCCACTGGCTTTGGACGGATCCTACTCCTGCTAGTAATCCAGTAATACGGCAGAGCCGGAAGTACAGATTACAAGAGAGGTTCGCCTGTGTGAGCTGAGATTGTAGATTGTGGGTGCCCTAGAGGCTGGTCCCTAGGACGGCTTATATAGATATCGGGCCTAGGGTTTACAAGAGAGACCTATCCGTCTACAACTAGGAGTAGGTTACAAAGTACATCTTGAACTACAAGTAACTAAGTAGGCCTAAGTCGGTAAGTCTTCTGGGCTTTCCCGTATCTGGATGGACCTCCGTCTTCTCTCCCTGACTGGGACGCCCATGAAGCAAAGCTCTAAACTGAAGTGGACCACCCTGGTCAGTGAGTCATAGTGGGTATACCCGGAAAGTATATCCCCAACAGTAGCCCCTGGAAGCCTCGAAGATCCAGAGTCGCATTTCATCATCTATCTTGATTTATCTTTGGCTTGCAGAATCTTGAAGGGTTCCTGAAACTCAAAACAAAAGTAGGATACGTATCTCAGATTGAGTCGAACCTGTAAGTATATCATTCGGTTTTCTAGCTTGAAATTCAAACTAAGCCGGAACTTGGTCTATGACGTAACTTGACATCAATTAAGGTCAAGTCATGTCACTGACAAACATTCCTGATAGTGTGACCATTGGTGGGTCCTCTTATCACGGAACCAACGTGCCATTTAATGCGCATGTAGAGATGGAGGAGGTGTAATCTTCTCGAGGAGGTTACCCAGCTCCTTCCATGATGCATGACACGTTCATTGTTTGTTTCACACGAATCTTGACGCAAGCGTGGCATATAAGGGGTTTAGATCTCCTTATTTTCTCTCACCAGCGTGTCTTCCTTCTTCTTCCTCCCGACAACACCGCACCCTTTCTCCCCTTTTCATTTCCCCAAATCACACAACTCCACCCATCCAAGGTCACAACTAACACCAAAATAGTTGACACGTCTTCATATGGGACGGCGGCGACCACAGTGGTGACCACGGCAACGGCGGAGAAGGAGAATTTCCACGGACTTTGGATCTCATGCATCCTTGATGATGAGAAACGGTGCGTCATTGAGAACGAAGGTCTTCTCTACACCAGCGACTAGCGTAGCGGCTTCGACGAGGTCTTCCCCACTCCTCGCGTCGATGAGAGGGTTAACTTTGGCACTCACCTTGACAGAGATTTGAGCTTTCACCCCTCAGAGTTATTTTCTAAGGTCACAGATTACTATGGAGTTCAACTCCACAACTTCTACCCAAACACGATTCTAGAGCTTAGAGCTTAAGCTTCCTTGTGTGAGGGTTATCTCGGAATAAAACCGAGTCTTATCTTGTTCTGGTACTACTTCGGTACCCAGAGAAATTCCATCACTTTCGGTAATCCCTACATTACCGGGACTCCATAAGGACAAACCGGCTCCCGACAAAGAATCTTCTTTGTTGGCTTTTGTCGACGGTGCTGCCTGATGAGTCCAAAATTGATGCATATTTAAGTATAAAATTTATTCATATTTTCACCCATTACATGTTACATCTTTCTATAACTATGCCTATTGTGTTCGATTTTTAGTTTTCATTCATTTCTACATGGGCTTTGCACAATATTATTTTTATTAGGATTTTATTACCTTTTTCTTGTCTTTGATATGTGTGTAGGTACTATGGAGAATCATGGACAAAAGGAACGAAGAGGATTCAATATGGAGGAGTTTCAGGCACCAGACTTAGCCTTTTGAGGGGAGGAAGAAGTGGATTTTCCATCAACTCCAAATGAATATCCAAGGCCATGGTGTTGTATCCCTCGTGCATACAAATCCAACGAGCCAAAGAACACCTCGATCGGAGTCTGTATGAAGAAATGGAGGCCAAAATACTCTAGAGTACCAAAGGCATAATGACCACTGGTACGGGTGGAGCCCGCCCATACCGTACCACCCTCCGGAAGCTTTGTTTCGTCAAATGGAACAACATTTATTAAGGCCCAATGGGCATATTCGGCCCCCAGCTCTGTCGGTTTGCGAAATCGACCTCCAGATGCCTATTTAAAGAGGGGAAAACCCTAGATGAAGGAAGAGAGTCCACACATGCCTAAGGGGCAGAGCCCTGCCGCTCCGCCGCCTCCATAGCCGCCACCCACAAGATCTACATCACCATAGCACTCAAGGGAGAGAGGAGACTGCATCTTGAAGGGCTACGCATCGATCTTCATCGCCATCTTCATCAACATCGTCTTCACATCAATCTCATTTGTTTACTTTGTTGTAGTCCAATCTCTATTGTGGATTTGCACTTGTATTCAATTGTACCTTCATATTTCATCATACAATTGCCATGATGTTGATGCCCTTCATGTATGAGTAGTTGCCTTGTTCTTGGGGAGAGATGGTGAAACCCTAGTATTATTATGCATTTAAATAAAGATGATCTATTACTTGTATACAAAGATCCGTTGATCTATTAATTGTGTTTGATTTCTCTCTTTAGATGATATCTGAAAGTTGACCACATATCATTTTCCCTTGGGACTAAAGGGAGGGAGAAATCCTTTGAACGTGTCTTGGAAGCATACCCGGAATGCCCCATGACAGATTGGCACCAGCTCGTAACCTACACGGTCAAAGGAGGATTAAAGAGAGACTCCCTAAGCTAATTATGATATCCACGGGGAAACCCTTAATTGCGGTGGTTTGTATGGGTGACTGCTCTCAAACATCGTAGTGGTTATTTAGAGGTGACCTAACTCTTGGCTCAACAAAGCGGCTTCCTACGAGCCTTGTAGTGAACATCTTATTATGGATCTCTCTCCACACATATAATGACATAAGAGATAGGTTACCCTAATCATTCATAATTATTCCATGCTAGTGGTGAATCCTACACTCCTTGAGAACCCCTCAATCATATTACACAACACTTCATAAATACTCTATTGCTCTAGTTTACTTTTTTTATTTACTTTGTTCTTGTTTACCTTATTACTCATTCAAACACACTCTTTATACACCCTTTACTTGGAATTAAAGATAAATTACAAGTACTCTCTAGTGAATATTAATGAGGGGCATAAAGACCTTTACCAATAGTTCTCTATGGTTTCGATATCTTTACTTTGAAACTAGCTACAATTGATCTGTGCACTTGCAGTCATCACCACCACGCCCCAAGAGTCCTGGGATGTGGATGCTCTGGCTCTTTCCGATTATCTTATTCTCTCCAAGAGGTGAATCGAATATCTGATGAAGCACAAGGGTCTGAAGGGATCCAACTTGATGCACTGCTGGCTGGCATGCCATATTCAGACCCTCTAGTACCATGGTGACTGGATTATGCACACAGTCACCAAGAGAAAAAATGATAACCTCAGCATCAGCTCGCTCTCAATCCCGGACAAAGAATATGAGTCCCGGATCAAATGGTTGATCACAGAGCGAGTTGAGAGCAAAATTCTCGATCTCTCTTTGGATATATATACTGCTGATGAACCTTTAACACCAGTAAGATTTCCGGTTGTCTCCTTCATACTCAATTATTTTCCCATCTATACTTTGTTTTTGTTTTGCAATACTGAGATAATGTCTCCTTCAACTTGCTGACCTCCCCGAGTCGGAGATTGCTCCCCTCGAGGGATATCTACTTGAGGATCTGGTTCCTCAGGAGGATGAAGATCTTGAAGTTCTGCCCGAGGTGCTTACTGTCCATACCCGGATTTTTAATCCTAGATGCCTGTTATGCCATACATCGCAATCCCAGGATTGCCATTTTTGCGAGACAAAACAGATTGGATATCACAGTACATCATCCATTACAAACCATAATAAGGTCTTACACAAATAAAGGATCTCATGATCCATTCTTAATACAAACAAGCAGCGGAATAATAAGCGTAGTAGTGGGTTCCATCTTCAGTGTCACAGGCAATGCTGACGATGGGAGATGATCCTAGTTGTCGTAGTCGTCCTGCTATCCATCATCTTGGTAGTCCTCCTCATAGTCTGGCCACGGGAATAGCCAGGGACAAAGCCATGAGTACTCTTTAAGTACTCGCAAACTATCACTAACAAGTAAGGTAGTTCTAGTAGGAATCCTAAGCTTTAAGTTTATTTGCAAAAAGGCAGATTTATCTAAACTGAGTTCAGAAGTAGAGAAAACTAAGTAAAAGTTCTAAATCACTTTAAGTTGGGAACCTAGTTTTCATATTCACAACCCTGTTGTGGTCAAGTCAAAATCATATATCACTTCAGAAGTCATTTTGAAAACATCTTACGACGGAACAGTATGGCCACTCCAACTGTCCATGACCACGGACGCAGCTATTCGAATAGGTTGACACTCTGCAGAGGTGGTACACTTTCACCACAAAATTCGATACATCCGTTAGATATAACCCTGAATCATCATACTTAGTATGCGGATAATCAATCATAACCTTTCAATTACACACTCTAGTATAGGCACCTCCCCTATGAGCTTGGCCTCCCAGCCATGGCCATCTGCCATCCTAGGCACTGCATAGGTGGACATCATCAAGAGGTAGCCTCAGCTCAAACCTCTTCCGTGAGGGAACCCATACTAATGCATATAAACTTCTGGCTAAGCCTTACCCAATTCAGGTATTGTGGTTGTACGGTAAAATTGGAATGGTATTGCATCCGAACCCAACCATCAGTTTTTATAAAGGGCTAAGGCTCATGCCTCAACATTTTCATCATCAAATCCATTTGTGTTTCTAAACACATGTCAAAACATTTCAATAGAATGAAGCATCATTACATGGTTTTCATAATCATTTTCACCAAGTATTCCCATCTAAAGTGATCAAGTTTTATGCTTAGCACTAGCCACTAACTTAAGAGTGTTCACTAATGAGGGATGCTAATCTCAATCTCATGCCATAGAATGACATCTAGTATAGGCCTAGTTTTATACTCTTTATGCTATCTATACTACTTTCCAAGTACTCACAAAGCACTAACTAAAAGTAAAGAACTTTAGTAAAGTAAAAGAGTAAAGCTTGCAAGTATAACTTGGGATGGGTATAAATCAAAATGTGTAACCAAGCATGCCTAATGCATCTTGCTTAGGTTAACTTGTATAATTCTAGCTTGCCAATAATAGCTTGCCTTGATTGGTGCAGTGATTGAAGTTTTCCTCCTCTTCTTCGGGGTCAAACTCCTCCTCCTCGTAGCTTGGGTCGGTACTATCGTCTATAAATAAATACGGGGTACACAATCACCAAACAATACTTAACTAATTCTATTTAGCACACTAAGGCTCACACTTGATGATCTAGCATCATCACAATCATCACATGAAATAAAGAACTAATTTTATTTCGTTTATTTGAGAAAAGTAATTTCTACTCATTGAAATTTATTAAGATTTAATATTCTCCAATTAAAATATGGGACCATGTTGACACATGTCATCACCACATATTCTAATACATGGGAATGTTATTTACAGGGTTGGTAATATTTTATAAAGTTTAAGATTATCATTTAATAGATTTAAAGTGACTAGAAATGCCCTAATAGCATTCTTTTGGTACTAGTCCAATGTAACTGCATGCAAACCTAGATATTTTTACATATTCAGATAGATATTGTCAAATGTGATTTTTGAGAGTTGGAATCAACTCAAAAGCTATTATGGTTGATTTTTGAAAAATGTTTGAAGTTGCAAAAGTCTCTATCTTGTTATTTTTACTAAAGATTATATCCAACTCCAAATGATTTAAATCCAACGGGCTTCGATAGATAATTTAATTACCTTTCTAGAAAAATTTGAATCATGCAATTTGGTTCAATGAAACTCTCTGAATTGATTTTTGAATATGTGGACAGAATAGGGTTTTAGCTAAAAAGGAAAATCCATATTTAAATTTCGAGGCCTGAGCGGGAAAGCTAAACGGGCCGGCCCAGATGCACTGCACAGTGCAACAGGCTGCTAACAGATGGGGTCCACCAGTCAGCGACTGTTCTAACGCGTAATGGTATCTTTCAACCAGAGCCCTACGATCTAATTCTAATCCAATGACCGTGGTTCATCGTCGACGACGAACAGCTCCGACGAGCAATCAACCCTAACACAGTGGTGGGGGTCTCGCGGGGCTCACCTGGGCTCTAGCTAGGGTCGGCGACGGGGGCAATCTACGTGGTAAACGACGGCGAGGCGAGGTCACGGCAGGGCTTGGGGTGGTCGGAATCACTGGTGCCCTTCTCCTCCAGCAGTGGCGGGCTCCGGTGATATTCCGGTGTGGTGGTGCTCGCCTTGCTCCGGGGAGAAGTGTGGGAGTGTTTGTGAGGAGTGGGGAAGGTGTTGGTGTGGATAATGGAGGCGGGGGTGACCTCCTTTTATAGCGCGGGGAGGGGACCGAGCGGTGCGGCGTGAGCTCGACGGTGGCGTCGCTACAGGAGGCTATTATCGTGGCGGAGGTAGGTGGACACTGCGGTGTTCCCTGGCGATTCTTATGAGCAGCATGGTTCGGTCGGGCGCGTGCGGTGCTCTGCGCGGAGGCAGAGGTGTTTGCGGCGGCGTGCGGCAGCTGCGGGTCGCGCGGCGGCGAACGGGGGTGTCTGCTAGGGTGTTGTGATCATGGTGAGGCTACGCGTGTGCGGTGAGGGAAATGCACGAGTTGTGCGAGCTAGTCGGGCATGGTGAACTGGCGCGCTCTTGGCATGGCGTAGAGAGGTTTGGGCGCGGCGTAGCTAGGATGGTCCAGGGCTCGGCTGGGGTCGAGGCTGGGACAAGGGGTGGCGATGGAGTGCGGCGTGCTTCCTGGACATCATGGTTGGCTGCGGCGGTGTCTGCTGTGAGCTGGCCGTGGTCGGTCGGCGATGACCAAAATCGAGCGGCGCTCCACTGTGCAAACGGCAAAGGGGGGACTTGGTCTGGGTGCTGGCTAGGCTCAGGGGAGACAGGGGAGTGAAGTGGAGACCAAATGGTCGACTAATTACTGTGGAAACAGTGAAGTTAGGCAGGTGGTTAAATTAGTGTAAGCAAGGTATTTGTGGAAATGGCCGCATGAAAATAGCTTTGGAAATTTTGATTCAAAAATTTTGAGTGATCTTAAGTTAAGATTGAGACTCTATGTTTGCTTGGAAAGGTCAAGGGGAATTGATTTGATAGGTTTTTGAAAAAGTGGGATCTTAACATATGAACTAGATTCAATTTTCAACTGTCCATTAAATTAATTTGAAAGATGTTTTTGTAAGTTTGTAAAGTGGGCCTTGATACACTTTCACTTGTTCTAGCAAGGGGTGAAAATAAATAGAAATGTTTCTGTTAGAATTTCTCCTCTAGGAACACTCAAAGTGACCTAGTGGTTAACTTTTGTCAAAATGACCATTTGGTTTATTTATTCATATTTGATTTATTTCTCTTTGGATTTTGTTTGTAATTGGCCCAGATGATGTGGCATTCATCTTTAAACCTGTTCACATCATTTAGAACAATCAAGCATGGCATATACACTCAAATCTACACTAATGCAAACACACATGCATTCATATTCATTTTCTTAATAAAATTTTTTGTTAACCCTAACTTGGGTGATTAGAACTTGATAATCTTGATTAGAAGATTTGGGGTGTTACACTTACCTAGAAGCATAAAGCTCCGGTTGTCTCTGTGGGCACTCAGAAAGTGCCCGTTATAAATAGGTAACTTCTTCACAAGGTTTCGAGTATCAATTTGTATTCTCTCTGAATTGCAGTGGTCTTACTCTGTTACCATCTAGGGCTAAGACAATTTCCAAGGGTAAGGAAAAAAGGAAAGCTGGGGAAGACTCTGCGCCAGCAGAAGTTGACTCTGGCATCACCTGCTGCCCCGCCTCTGACTCCTACCCCAGAGCCATCATCAGCACTAGAGGGTATTTCTTCTCCGTGTGTTGAAGATGTTTCGACTCATTCCTCAGAGCCAGCGAACCTAGGTCCGCAAACCGATGTCACCGTGGGTGACTCGGGACTTGATAAGGGTGAATCCTCAAAGGGTAATGATCCCTAAGTTGAGACCTTCGCAGACAACCTTCTACTGAATCCGGGTATTGCCAAACTTGGCCTTACTCGGAAGAGCACAGAAGAAATCCAGGCGCTGGCTCTCCATTATCTGGAGACCCAAAATATCATAGCGGAGGAGGAGGCGCAAGAAGCCAAAGATGTCAAACTCGTAAATCTTCTTGACCAAGTTCGTCTTCACGACGAGAAGTTGAAGGCTGGTGTGGCCCCGCCACAACCAGTGATTCCTTTGACTCTCGCCGAGAAGGTTTCTAGTGAGGTGCATCTGAGCGTTAACAAATTGACTCATGAGCATTATGTAAGTCATAATTCGACTCTTCTTTTATTGTATTTCATATCATATCCTCTAGCCCCCAAGCAGGAAGTTGGATAGGAATCCAGATTTATGCTTTTATGGGATGCCAAAGAATGAAATAGTATAACCCCCCAAGGCTTGTACTGATATTTAACTTAGTTAAAATATTAGCCTGAGTCTTATTAGACTGCTGACTCTGGTTACCATTCTAACTTACAGAAAGTTAATGCTTATAACCATGAATTGTTGAAGAATATTTCCAACAAGCAGAGAGAGATCAGAGCTCTCGGACTTGAAAATGTGCAACTTAAAGTTGCAAAGGATGAAGCTGAAGGTAAAAATTTCATGCCTATTTTCATAGTCTATTTTTTAAACTGTAGCCGAATATTTATCCGGCTTTTATGTATTGCTATCGTCAGAACTTGTGAAACAGGCCTACAAAATGATTGAACAAGCCGATGATTATAAGGTCTTGGAGGTGGAGAATGCTGACTTGTGTGCAGAGCTAGAAAAACTCAAAACAGATCATGAGACCAGCATTGCCAGTGTTCTTGAATCCAGCAATCATGCTACTAAAGAGCGTGACCTCAAAATAGCCAAACAAGATCAAACAATCTCAGACTTGCAAGATGCCGTGGATAGGGAGAAGGAAACCTACAAAGCTCTTCGGAATGAACTTCGAAGTCTTCGAGAGGAGAAGACCAAAGTAGATGATGCTATCTTCAGTAAGTTTTTTCTATCCCTGAGTTATTGTTTTTCCGAATTGTTAGACTCAGGTATATTGTTGACCTTGTTTTCTTTATTATAGGTCCTCTCAACCTTATTGATGCCCCTTCATCCGAGCCTCGTACCAGCCGGCTTGTCACTGTTGGGGACCTGATTCACGATTTCCGCCAGTCTTTGGAAGAGATTGGCGAATCCTTCCAACTCTTTGGCTTAGACTCAATGTTGGCCTTTGAGCTATGAGACAAGGCAAAGGATATGCCCAATCTCGTCAAGTATTGAAACATGTCCTATGCCCGCACAGTGGCACAGAATGCCCTTACAATGGTAATGAGCCACCATGGAAGCATGGAGATATGTCAAGTTACCAAGGGTTATTGGACTATCGATGAAGACAACAATCAGCAGAACATCAAGGAGATATGTCATTCTTATGCCGGATAACCTTCTCACATGGCCGAGTTGACCAGTTATGATGAGCCATTCTTCATGCTCGTTGAAGTGCCACCACCCCCAAGGAAGTAGTTGTGAAGCCTCCTAAGACGATAAGCAGACTGAGTCTAACTTACTTATCTCAGACAGATATCGGGGTGATACGGGTGATGTGTCCAGCGAGCCAGCAAATCCTGCGTCTTCACCTGCAACATAGCATGTACCGGAAAAACAATGTGTTATTCTGAAAATAGTCTAATTGTAATAAGTAAATTATTATTTTGCTAGTGTTAAGATTGTAAGAACTTATGCTTTACTCCTTTTATCACTTTCAGCTTTTTATTTTCTGTGCTTGAAAAATACTTAAGCACATGTTGCTTTTTGTCTATACTTATCGTTTATCTGGCTTTCCGCCTCGTCCCTTTCGTGAGCCGGCAAACCTTCAGCACAGAAACTTTGCTGAGCAACGGAGCTCAATTGCTAAACAGTTTAAACCCGGAATCAAAGTCGGCTTCCAGTACCAACAATTCACTACTCGGAAAATACCCGCATCCAACAATCAGACAAAAACCCAAGTATAGACTATAAAATTTAGATTCGTACCTGAAGGTAGCATTTTTAGAATCAGAAATCTAACTAGAACAAACATGAGCATAAAGTACTTTCAAGTATTATGGGATTTTCGATTATGACATGATCATTCGGAAATAAGATGGTACATAAAAAACATCTCAGAAAAACATTGAGGTGACCAATACTTTATTTCACTTTGAACATGTACATGTATATGATTACAAAGAAAGAAATTTTAAGAATAAAAGGGATGTAGTTGAGCAATATTCCATGAAAGGTTTATCTCATCCGGATTTGTACTGCCTCCAGCTCTCTTTCTCTTCTTAGTAGCATGTCTCTCTTTTTCTGGCCTCATGTCAGTTAGGTAGTAAGAACCATTGTGCAATAATCGACTAACCATGAAGGCCCTTCCCATATAGGGGCAAGTTTGTGCTGTCTTGTTTGCACTAGCCGAAGAACCAGATCGCTCTTCCTAAAAGACCGATTTCTGACTCTCTGACTATGGTATCTGTGTAACTTTTGCTGATATGATGTAGATCTCTATTCAACAACCACGCGAACCTCCTCGAGCATATCAAGGTCGTCTTGTCGAGCAACTTTGGTATCCTCTTCGACATACGCAGCGAATCGGGGAGAGTTATGAATAAGATCACTCGGAAGGACAACTTATGCACCATGAACCAAGAAGAAAGGTGTATATCCGGTTGACCTGTTAGGAGTTGTTCGTAAACTCCATATTACAGACAGCAATTCGTCCACCCAAGCCCCCGCAACACAATGTAGTGGTGCTTCGAGTCTTGGTCGTAGGCCTTGAAGAATTAAACCATTTGCACTTTCGACTTGTCCATTGTCTTGTGGATGTGCGACTGATGCAATATCAAGTCGGATCCCTTGTTCATTGTAGAATTCAACTAGTTCTCCCATGGAAAAGTTACTCCCGTTGTCTATAATAATACTATGCGGATACCCAAATCGGATGATCACGTCCTTGAATTTTTTAGCTGTTGCTCCATCACAATTTGTGACAAGTTTTGCCTCAATCCATTTCGTGAATTTATCCACCATCATAAAAAGGTGAGTGTATCCACTTTGAGCCTGTCTAAACGGTCCTACCATGTCAATCCCCCAAACCGCAAACGGCCATGTAATCGGAAGTGTTCGCAGCTGATCAGCCGGAACATGGGATTTTTTGGCGTATTTTTGGCAACCTTTGCACGTCTTGACCAACCGTTCAGCATCTTCCTTGGCTATAAGCCAGAAATATCTGTGTCTAAAGGCCTTTGCCACTAAAGATCTAGCTGCGGCGTGATGTCCGCATTCCCCTTCATGGATTTCCCTTAGGATTTCCACGCCTTCTTCCGGAGAAACACAGCGATGAAAGACCCTAGACACACTCCGCTTATAGTGCTCACCTCCCACCACTATGTAAGATTTTGCTCGTCGGACGATCTATCGGCTCAGAACTTCGTCTTCGGGTAATTTTCTTTCTACCAAGAAATCGAGGTAGGGTTTTTTCCAGCTGGGAATTACAGCCAGAACTACTATGAGCGGTGAGTTGGATTTGGTCGGATACTCCTTTATGGCTTGCAAGTGCACATGTTCGTCAGAGAATGTTTTCGCGGAAGTATTAATTCTAGTTTTTATATCGATCCCAGCGAGGAGCCTAGGAAAGTGTTTTTATGCGCGTTTCTATCGCACCCAAGGTGTCACAAGTCTTGAGTGAATTGACTACAAATGTTGATAGTGGAAGTGGTTAATAAAAGATAGAGGAACTTGCTTAGGAAATAAGTAAATTGCATGAAAGTAAAGATGCGGAAGGTGTGTAAAGGTCCTGTAGATGAGAAGTTATGCACAGAGAGAATCAGTTCATGGTGATAGTAAAAGTGTCAAATGGAATAAGCGAATAAGTGATAATGACAATTCTTATTTATAAGTGAGTAGGCAAGAAACCCATATACCGACTAGGAGTCCTCGTGGCCAATTCTTCCCAGTCCCAATGATCCATCTGCCTATTACCACGGCCATGGTCAGTGCATTAATTAAGGTCTTTCAACCGGATCAAGGCTTTAATCTTCGCGGTTCCTTGTTGTCCTCGAGTAGTGCTAGCTCTTCTTTGATATCGGCTGTGTCACTCAGGGGTCGCTGAATTACTAGCATACAAGTTCATACCTATGAGATCTTTGGATCGTGTTACCTGGGCCCTTAAATTAGATAACACGCATTAGGAAAACATAGATATTCATTCTCACTGTTTAAATAATCATTGCAACAATCACAAATGGATGGAAATAAAGTAGGCACATCACATCTCACCAATCCCTATATCTCCCACGCCTATGGGGATTTACTCAGACATGAGAGGTAGACAAATCAAAGGCATAATAATTGTATTGCAAATAGAAATCATCTCAAAGTTATTGTGGAAAACCACAATAGCAATTAAAGATCCAATCAAATACAAACCGAAGGTAGATCAAAGTATCAAACCCTAATCTTACAAGTGCCAATCTCTATCTCTCTAAGTAATGATGGTATGATGGTGGAGTGTGTGGTTTTGAGGTTGAAGTTTGTCGGAGAATGAGGTGAAGTTCTTCTCCTCTTTCAGATATGATCTCTCCCTCTAGATGACTTGCGGCGGCTGTAACTTCTGTTTTGTGGTTCTTCTCGTCTCTCTCTTTATGAAAGTTGCTTGTATTTGTATAAGGAAGGTATTGGTGGGTAGTATGGGCGGAAGGTACGGGTGCGCCCTGACCGTACCAGTGGTCGTTATGCGTGCTGACGCCTCCAATGAAAGTGGCTTCAATTGGGGATTTGCTTATTCTAGTGTAATTAGCCGATAAATGCTATTAGATCTTCAATAAATGTTTGTTGCCTAAAAACCATCACAAGAAAACAAGGATTCGCTAATTGTGACATTAACGTTAGTGAAAAGGGCAATCTTCAGGGATATCCGGCAATAAACAATAGGAAAACCAATGGTAAAAAGTGATGAAATTTGGAGATATCAACATCCCCAAGCTTAGCGGTTACTCGCCCTCGAGTGATAAAGATATAATGATTAATGGTGAAGAATTGAATCAAGATAAAGACTTACAAGTTTTAGGTTGTATCATATTCCATCGTCTCAAATCCTACAACCTTGAGCACGAGCACAATATATCTGAACAGTTGCACTTAAGCTTGATCCCTAGAAGAAAGTAATTCGCTAGCTAATAGTTCTTGTGAATCAGTTGAGATTGTTAAAAATTTGGCGAATCTTTACAAATCAATTTCTTTCAATGCCTCTCTTGTTATGAGAGTAAAAATGTTTTTAAGCCATGCTGCTCAAATCGAAATTAAGGGTGCACATGTAGATGTCAAAAGAAGGATAAACTTAGAGCTTTTTCATTAATCACCTACTTCGATAATTGCGGCTATGAAATACCTCATCTTTTCCTTGATTATCAAGAACTCTAATTACACATTTTAGGTAGTGAGGTGATGCCAATAATCAAAAGGTATCGAAAGTATTTCAGCTCATATTTTGATAATGGATCTTTTCTTTTTCCTTCTCAAGGATCAAGTAATATTTCTTTTGTAAACTCCTACACAACCTATTGGGAGTACCAATAATTTTGCCCATATAGCGACACGTATGCCACTCATGTCATCAACTCATAGCCGAAATCCAGGGTTATACCATAGATCGTTCAAAAGCTAGCGGAGTTGTTGGCATCCCAAAGGTGCGTATTTGAAACAAAGTACTTTTGATTTTCTTCTTTTCTTTTTCTTTTCTCTCCTCTTTTTTTATATATCAAGTCAATACAGATTTTGGCATATCCCTCTCCTACTCTAAAAAGTTCGTTCCATCAAGCAATTCTTTTTCAAAAGGTATCATCAAGTCAACGATCAGTATGTGGGGTTGAGCACTACTAAGGTTAAGCCCTTAAGACAAAAATATGGCACCAAAGTTTTCGATGGACACTTTCTCTTGTTCTAAAAAGTTTGGAATAAAATCCCAAGAGTTGTTTTTCAAACTGATTTATTTGTTGAAAGTATTAACCAAAGAGGTGACAATAGCCTTTGAGCTCAAATTCTAAAAGATAACAAACTAAGCGTGCAATCGAAATCAAGTGCAACCTAACGGACATAAAATGTTCATGAATAAGCCTACATGAAGAGGGAAAATAGGAATGGGGTACCTCCTCTTGCTCATTCGTCTTCTACTTGAGTCAACTCTTTGCGTTTGTCCCAAAGCTCGATCACTAGAAGTGAGTAACCTGCAGAAAGAATCAACAAGAGCTGAGAGAAATTTTCACAAGCAACTCTAGAGAATAGTCTAATTTTTTTGGGTTTTCTTTTATCGAATGCAAAAATGAAAGTAAACATGCATTGGAACAAAAACAAACAAATAAAAAGAAGAAAGAAAAATATGAATGTGAAAAGGTGGGAGGAGTTTAACCTCCCCAAGCTTAGGCTCTTGCCTAACTGGAATCAGTTGTCGCTATTGTCAGGTGGCGGCTGCTGATACGGGAAGTTCATGTAGAGCTTTGGAAAGTCGGTCATGAAAGATGTGAAATCTTGAGTGAGATTGACTATGTTAGAGTTCGCATCATACAACGGGTTCTCTATGTTGGCAATGCGATGCACCACTTGGTCAAAATAGCTCCTCGGGACATAGTTGAATCCCGGCTGTGGTGAAGGCATACCTTGTTGTTGATGCTGGTGGAAAGGATGTTGGTGGTGGTGTTGCTGGCCGAAATCATCCCATCCTACACCATGCCATCCTCCTCCTTCTTCATCTTGCTGTTGTTGGCTAGCTGCTGCATTTTCCCAGTTGGGATGGCTGCCTGGTGGCGCAGTCCTTCCTAAGAGGATCAGTGCCTGCTTGAAGTCCTCCTCAGTGAGGACCCAACTCTGTTTACCTGGCGAACCAAAATCTTGGACAAAAGGAAGCAAGATTTGGTGGAGATCACCGTTAGGAGCAAAATAAAACTGGTAAGCACGGAGAGAATGCTCTGGCCGATAGACACCCATGAACTTGGTTATAGCCATATGAATGTCATCCAGGTCCTTACTGCCAGCCACAGCTCGTTCCTGTGGTAGGACAAATTTGTTTGCGTAGCGATCTGTGTGATGAACCTGCCACAACGAATGTCCCCCGCGGAAGCTGACCTTTGGCGACGAAAGTGCTGGATGAGCAAGGCCCCAAGTTTACCTTGTGCTCCTTCTCTGGATGCAAGGCCATATGAATTGCACTCATCTCGGGGCCTGCCATTGCCCCAACATAGCCTTTTCCAAATAAAGAATTAACAAGGAAGGTATGAAAATAATGTATAGTAGGATTCTGGATAGTGGCGCTCTTCCTACACAAATAATCGTTGTCCCTATGGACAAAAAATTTCTTCCAAGATTGCATTGCCTCTAGATGCACATTATCATTGATATCGAGTTCTCCCTCACGGGACATTCCGAAACTATCACAAAATTCATAGAAGGTCAAGTTGTGGAGTTGCCCATTGAGCACAAAACTTATAGTGCAATTTCGCTCCTAGGTCTCAAGATCATCGTGGAACGATGAAAGAAACTCGAACGTGGTGAGCTTGTAGGTGTCGACGGACAGGTAGGAGAAGTCGACCACGCCAGCTTGCACAGTCATCTGCTCGAAGTCCTCTAAAAGACCCTGGCGGGAGAGGAACTGACGGTCTACCCACTTGGTGGGCAAAACCTTGCGGTTGCTCACCCTCTCGTAATCTCGTCTCATGGTAGCCCTCAAGATGTCCACCTCCGAGCGTCTCTTCTTCAACAATGGATTACATGCATACCTGAGCCCTTGCCCAAGTGGCTTGGCGGAGCCCGAAGGTCCCGCCATACCCGAGCCCTTGCCCAAGCGGAACATCCTTCCAATGTTGTGCATTGTGCTACGGAATTTTTGAAGAAAACTATAGGCATCAAGTTTCTATCATATAAACAAATGATTACAGGCAGAAATTTTAAATCCTAACGTGAGGAATCAATAATAATCTCAAAATATGATGAACTCATCTAAATAGCCAATGTGATGAATTCAATAATGGATTTCAGAAAATAGAGTATGGATCAGACAAGAAACTTACCGATGTGAAGATTCCCCAACTCAAAAACACGAAATCAATGAAGAATCAAAGGTTTGAGAAGGCTAGGGTTTGAGGTGGAAAGAAAAGGAACAAGGAAGAAAGAGGAAGAAGAACAAGGGGCTGGCTACGAGCCAGCCACCGTCGACCTTTACCTAGCAACGCAAGCGGTACGGGCACGGCCCGCCCGTACTGGTGGTCGTCACCGTTGGATCAACATTAGGGTTCGAGATCAAACCCGGTCGACCTGGTACAGGCTCGTGGTACGGGCATACCACGGTCGTACTAGTGGTTGTTATCTATTCGGAGGCCGGCGTCAATTTTCGTCGATGCTCGGTACGAGCACACGGTACAGGCGTACTACGGCCGTACCGTTGGTCATCGCCGGAACTGTTCCTGCCGTAGGTTTTGTCAAGACATGGTACGGGTGCGCGGTACGGGCGTACCGTGGCCGTACCGATGCTCGTTATCTGTACTGAACCCATTTTATTTTCTTCGTTTTTCCCTTGCTTCTCAATTTCATTTAGGTAAATTCTCTGAACGAATTAAAAACTCAAAACAAAGTTATTAAATAATATAAATAAAATAGTAAATGCAAAAATAAAATAAAAATTTAAACTAAATTTATCAAGAATGGGTTAACTCCCATTAAGTGTTTATTTCTAGAGATTTGACTAATCAAACTCCATATCATCGGCATTCATCTCAAGCGGCGCTTTTTCTTTAGCTTTTGCTGCTTGATCACACTTAGGCGGTGGAACGTATTTTCCATTGTGCTCTTGTTTCTTAGGAAAGTATCGAACAATCTGATCATCATATATATTAAAGACAATCTTACCTCTAGAACAATCTACATTAGCTCCAGTCGTACTAAGAAAAGGTCTTCCAGGAATGATAGATAGTTTGTTATCCTCAGGGACATCAAGAATAATAAACTCAGTTGGTATAACATGTTGATCTATTCTAACTAAAACATCTTCGATCATTCTGACGGGTTTTTTAGTTGTCTTATCCGCCATTTTTAGTGTTATTTAAGTAGGAGAACATTCTCCAAGATTCAATTTCTTAAATAAGAAATAAGGCATAATACTAACACCTGCTCCTAAATCACAAAAAGCATTGAATATATTAGTTTTCCCTATTGCACAGGAGATGGTTGGTATCCTCGGATCCCCAAGCTTAGCAGGAAGTTTATCACCAAAGCTTGTCATAATTGCTATAGTCTTGGTTACTTTCTTTTTTCTATTAAGTATATCTCGCATAAATTTTTTATAAGTAGGAACTTGAATAGCATCATTTAAAGGAAGTTCTAAACGCAAGCTTCTCAGTGCCTCAGCAAAAGAATCATAAATAGCCTTATCTGGTTCATAATGAACTCGGTTAGGGTAAGAAATTTTGTTTTTGGTAGGTATTACCTTTTCTTTTACCTTTGTCAATGGTTCAATATTCTTTTTATTTTTCCTTGCAGCTGATTTTTCCTTATTAGTGTGTTCTTCACACGGGATAACACCTTGCTCTTATTGCTCCTTTCTGAGATCGGTTTCTTCCCTTGAATCGATAGTCTCAGCATCTGAATCATATGGTTTATGCTTATCCCCCGCTTCCTCTCCTTCTTGAGTGCTGGAAGCTTTATTCTCCCTTTTCTGGGCTTCGTAACCAATATCATCTTGGGGTCTACTAGATCATCTTATTCTTGACTCATCTCCTAAGTCTCTCTTGCTTTTAGAGCTTGCTCTTCTTGATACCAAGGTGGCCCTTGTGGTTCCTGAGTTTCTGTACCACGCCTAGTAACAATGTTAGTAGAAATAGTATTGAAATTTCCTTGGTTCAAAATCAAAGTTTGGGTTTCATTTATCTGCTCACACTGGGTTTTAACCATACTTAGATATCTATCTAAATGTTTCGTGACTTGAGCCAAGTCATTAAAAACTTATGTTAAGTCTCTTATATTATTTTCTTGTGTCATAAGGCGTTTATAATTTTTCTCACGGAATTGATTGTGTTGATATTTAAACTTTTGCATTACAAGATTTAAATCATCTTCTATTGCATAAGTTTGAAGAATGTCAACTTTGTTTTCTTTTACAAGTTCTGAAGCTATACCTTTTTCTTCCATGGACTTTTTGACTTTGGATATAAGATCTTGTGGTATGTGAATCATACCTTTTTGTGGTAAAATATCCTCAACTAGATTGTATTGTTCGTCATTAAAGGATCTTACCTCAAAAGGCTTAACACATTCTGACAGTGTCAAGTTGCATATTGCTCCTCCTACAGATAGATCAATCATATCTTTTGTTTCGTCATTAAGCCCATTATAAAAATATTGGATAACTAGACTCACGTGAAAACCATGATTTGGAACTCCCATAATCATTGCATAATATCTATTCCATGCTTGATAAAAGGTCTCTCCAATTGTTTGCAAAACATTGTTATGCTTCGTTTGATATGCATGATTTTATTAAATGGACAATATTTATGCATGAATTCTCGGATGAAATTCTCACAACTTTTTATAGTATGATTAGGTAGTGATTGTAACCAAGCTAAAGCATTATCTTTCCAAGACCAGTGAAAGAGTTTAAGGAGTACAAACTCTATTGACAGACTTGTTGGTTTAAGAGTAACACAAAGGTCATATACCCTTGTTAAGTGGTTGATGAGTGCATATTTGCATCATGTTTTATATTATTATTTTGCATTGTAGATGTAGGATCTTGGTATTTTATGGTGCTCTCGTGCACATTTTATGTATGTTTTCACCAGGATCAGGACAGATGATGGATACAATGGACACAATTCTTGGAGTAGTTGTACTTAGGAGAAAAGGAGTCAAAAACAATGTAAATCGCTTATTTGGGATATAGCAATAACACCAGAAGAAAACCCGAAGCGAACAAGGCTTATAGACGATTTAACGACCAACTATTCGGCAGGAATAAATTTTCTGGCCATATAGTTCCCGCCGTATAGTTGGCACCGCCACCACCTCCTAAAATATTTTCACCCCGTGCAATTGGATCGGGGAAACGACATACAGAACACCCAAAAATCGCTGAAACCTCACCTCCGGGAGGCATCTGGAGGGGAACTCGTACACCGGGGATCTATCTTCGCCCTGCGCAGATCCGAGAGGCTAAGGCATTGATCTTCATCATCAACCGCTGCATCACCACCATCTCCATCCATCCCATCTACATCTTGTCTAGATCTTGTTGTAATTTCCATACTCGTTGTGGATTTATACAAGTACTATTCATTTATGATAGATTCCATTGTTATTGCCATGAGGTGTATTGCCTCCATGTCTGAGTTGATCATTAGTTCTTGGGGAGATGGAGAAACCCTAGTATGAGATTGAAATAAGATAAAGTTTATTATGATATTCATCGTTATGACCATGTGTTAGATTGTCTTCATCTTGATGTTGAGAGAAGTCGACCTCTCAATATTTGCCTCTCATGGAGACTTGATGGAGGGAACTACTTGTTGGTAGATGAAGGTGTGTTAGCACTTACAGTGACTATAAAGCTATTAGCACCCCTTACTTATCAACTTGGGAACCGAGGAAACTCACGGAACACTATCCATGCCATGGGATACATCCTACGAGATTAAGTCCCTTAATAGCGTAGTAATTCGATTGATGCCGATTGCTGACTGATGTGGTTATGAGGATGATGTGGGCAGTGGTTGATGCCTATTTGTCCAAATATGGAGTTCCTCCCACACATACACAGTTGAGAATGTTCATTATAATAATCTTTACCTTAGCTCTTTATAATGCTAGTGGTGTATCCGCTACTCCCTTAGAATGCTTTTCCCTATTGCAGTTCCAATCTCTCTTACATACACGATACTTATTTTCTGTCTTCACTTGTTTTACTTTACTTATTGTTGCTCTTATACCAAAAACCCAAAAACACCTTTTTAAGTAATACTCGTATTTTATCTTATCACTTAGAACCTTATTTAGCATTTCCATTGTAGTATTTAGTTCAAGAGTTATTAGACTTCAGTCTCCTGCTCCCTATGGGATCGATATCTTTATTTAGAAACTAGCTACAAACGATCTGTGCACTTGCAGTCATCAAGCTATTTTCTGGCGCCGTTGTCGATGAGCTAAGCGTTGTAGGTCTTTTAGTTTTAGCTTATTTATTTTTATCTTGCTAAGTTTTATTTTGAGTTACAGGTTTCCACCAACATGATGGATTTTGAGCATATGACTAGTGCTAACCCACTCAGCCACTTTGGGAAGCCCTATGATATTTATAAAAGAGACTACTGCAACAAGAAGACAAGGGGGTTTGAAATAATCCCTCTATTACTTGGTATTGTACACAAGAAGAAATTTACTAGGGATAAAGAAGTACCTGATCCATATGAGCATATTGCATGTTTTAAAGATATATGTGGCACTTTTCAATTGACGGGATATACTGCTAATGAGGTAAGGGTTAAACTTTTTAGTCAAAATTTGACTAGTTTAGCTCTCTCATGGTATAGATATCTACCCCCAGAAGCCACTACTACTTGGGATAATTTAGCCTGTGAATTTCTAGCAAAATATTACCCATTATAAAAATCTTTTCGAATCAGGTGTCTTATAATGACTTGGAGGAACCGTCCTAATGAAGGACTAGTAAGAGCTTATATTAGATCTAAAGATTTACTTAATTTATGTCCTCATCATGATTTGCCTGAATGGTATTTATTGCATATCTTTTATGGCGGTCTAATTGAACCTAATAAAATTAAACTAGACTCTTTCGTGGAAGGAGCCTTTATGAATATTCCTATAACTAAAGCTTGGGCTTTACTTAATAGAATTCGTGATCATTTAGTTTCATGGAATTTTGGTCTAGGAAGTGAAGGAGGCATAGAAATAGATCATGATTGTATTCATGACTATAATAAAAAGGGCCATGTTAAAGAATTATCTAAAGAACTTTATTTGGATTCAGATCTTGTGTTGCAAGTTGTTAAAGCTTTTACAGAACATATCAAAGCTCCAAAAGAGGGTTTAGTCAAGTATGATACATCACCCGAACCTGAGAAGAAAAGAGAAGTTAAAGCAACACTGGCCTCCCTAGAACCAACATATGAGATACCTTTCCCTAACACTACACAGAAGCATATTTTTGAATATGAACAAGTCAAAGTAGTACAGGAGAAGAAGGAAGAGGAAAGTATGCCAGAAGTCGTGGAACATCTGGAAGAAACCAAAGATGAAGAGGTAACCAAGGAATCAATTATGGCTATGTACGCACATTGTAACATAGTTGAACTTGATGAAGAGACTTCCATATTGGTTGAAGTTAAAACAAAGATAAAAGATGTGGAGTTAAGGAAACCTCGCATTACGGTTTATGTGATCTTGGCACTGGAGTTAATGTTATATCTTATGATTTCTATTTAGAAATAAAAGAAGAAATAGAACCGGCTACAATTGAAAATACTGATATGACAATCATGTTAGCCGATAAAATTCTTAGAATTCCAATGGGATTAGTTGAAGATGCAACTGTCACAATATGCAACAAAAATGTCCATATCGATTTTGTAGTTGTTGATATGCCAGTTGACACTCTTTTCCCAATTATATTTGGAAGAAACTTTTTGAGTGATGTAGGTACCTATGTTGATTTTAAGAAGGAGATTGTGTCTTTTAAGCTTGGGGGAGCAGAAAAAGAATTCCACTTTTCCAAATTTAAAGATAGTCCCCCACAAATGCAAGAATAAGAGAAAGAGAAAACTATTGAGGAAATGGCAGCACTTTTCTTAGTAATCAAGAAGAAGAAATAAATTAAGACTCAAATTATGAAGAAATAGTCATGGAGGACAAATCCCTGGAAGAACTAGAAGATGAACTCGATTCACTTCCCATTATAGGGCCTCCAACTAATGAGCCTTTCAAAGAGCCGGAGAAGAGAGGGGACGAGGAATTACCACCCCAGAGTTGAAGACTCTACCAGATAATCTTAAATATAGATTTTTAGATGATACAAATAAATTTCCTGTTATTATTAGCGCTAAACTTTCAGGAGAATAAGAAGAAGAAGAACTCATGAAAATACTTAAGGAGCACCGCAAGGCCTTTGGGTACTCAGTGGATGATTTGAAGGGAATTAGTCCCATGATAACCATCCATCGAATATTCATGGAAGAAGGTCCTAAACCAGTCGCAGAATTTAATAGAAGATTGAAGCCTAAAATGAAGGAAGTGGTAAGAAAAGAAATTGTATGCCTACTGGACGCAGGTATAATCTATCATGTTAAAGAAGTGAATGGGTAAGTCATGTTCATTGTGTCCCTAAGAATGGCGATTTTACTGTTGTTCCTAATGAAAACAATGAATTGATACCAACTAGGACTATTGCTGGGCATAGGATGTGCATAGACTCTAGGAAATTAAATAAAGAAACTAGGAAAGATCACTATCCTTTACCATTCATAGATCAAACTTTAGAAAGGTTAGCAAACCACACTCATTTTTGCTACTTGGACGGATACTCTGGTTTTTCTCAAATAGATGTTCATCCTGATGACCAACTTAAAACAACTTTCATTAGTCCTTATGGTTTACATGCTTACCGACGTGTGCCTTTTGGTTTATGTAATGCTCCAGCTAATTTTCATAGATGCATGACTGCTATTTTTGCGGATAACTGATAATGGAAGTATTTATGGATGACTTTTCTGTCTATGGAACTTCGTTTACTAGTTGCTTGGGTAATCTCAAAAGAGTTTTGTAGTGTTGTGAAGAAACCAATCTTGTTCTAAATTGGGAGAAGTGACATTTTA
Source organism: Avena sativa (assembly GCA_916181665.1). Lineage (NCBI taxonomy): Eukaryota > Viridiplantae > Streptophyta > Magnoliopsida > Poales > Poaceae > Avena > Avena sativa. The sequence goes on from OV702290.1 coordinate 162,536,319, forward strand.
TGTTCAAAGAAGGTATAGTCCTTGGACATAAGGTATTAGGTAAGAGAATTGAAGTGGATAGAGATAAGGTTGAGGCCATAGAGAGAATGCCACGACCTAGGGATATTAAAGGTATAAGAAGTTTCCTTGGTCATGTGGGGTTTTATAGAAGGTTCATTAGAAATTTCTCTGGAATATCTAAACCTTTGACTAACCTCCTACAAAAGGGAGTAAGATTTAATTTTGATGATAAATGTCTTGTAGCCTTTGATAAACTCAAAAATGCTTTATCCCATGCTCCTATTATTAAACCACCTATCGGGGATATGACTTTTGACTTAATACGTGAAGCTAGTGATGATGCTGTAGGAGTAACTCTAGGACAACATATTGGTCACATATTTAATATTATACATCATGCTAGTAGAACTCTTAATGGTGCTCAAAAGAATTATCCTAATGAAGAAAGGGAACTTTTTGCTGTATTTTTCTCTTGTGATAAATTTATTTCTTATATAGTTGATGCATAAGTAAGAGTTCATATGGACCGTGATGGTTTAAAAGAACTCCTTGAGAGGAAAGACCATAAGCCAAGACTGATCCGTTGGATTCTTTTACTTCAAGAATTTGAGTTGTAGATTATGCAGAGGAAGGAAATAAAGATGTTGGATACAGTATCCATGTTTGCCCAGCAATACACCAATCTTATTGAGAGGAACTTTAGTCCTGGTGATTTTCGCTTGCGAGAATTATTCGATGAACTAAGGTCAATTCCTCCAAAAGAGAAGAAGTCTTTGTTGTTGGAGGATCTTGTCACCCCCAAATAAGTAAACGGTAAGTTCAAGGTAAGTGTTCTTACTCAAATAAGTGATTTGTTTTCATAGATTTTACTTCTGAAATTTTTGCCTTTAAATTCCTCGTGTTTTTCTGAAGTTCTGGAGGTTTTTACCAACTATACAGGCACAACTATACGACCAGAGAAAAATCTCCGGCCGTATAGTTGGTCGTTAAACTCTCTATATCTTCTTCGTGAAATTGTTTTCGATGTCTGGACCTATACGGGCGCAACTATACGATCGGAGCTAAAATTTCGGCCGTATAGTTGGTCATTAAACTCTCAGACACTTTCGATTTTTGATGTCTGTATCTATACTGTCGCAACTATACGACCGGAGACAATATTCTGGTTGTATAGTTGGTCGTTAAACTACCAGACATTTTTTTGTTTGCCTTTTCGTATTTCACAAAAAAACGTTATTGTCGGTTCCGAGTCGTAACTTAACCGACCTAGACTCGAGATATTTGGAAATATCTGCCTGGAACCAACTATATGGCCGGAGCTATACGGGTCGCGCCTGTATAGTTGGTCATTACGTGGCAGGAGTCCTCCAAATCCGTGATTTCTTTCCCTGTTTCATTAACATTCTTTTCTTGGGTGAGAATTTGGGGTTTCTCGTAAGTTTTACTGACCTCTGACCCCCATATATACTGCCATTGTCTCTCTCTCTCTAATCATAATCTCCAGGAACCAATCTAGCAATGCGCTATCCCGTCCCAGGCCGTGGGAAACACATGGGGCTCATTGCTCCTTCCAGGGACCGCTCAAGCAGCCCGTCCATGGAGGACGATTACGAGGAGGTGGAGAGGTTTAGCCCGGGGTACAAGGAGTACATCGAGCCAAGCTTCTACAACAATGATTCTGATGATGATGTGGTTAACGTCTACATCCACTGTGATGTCTATGATCCCCCAGAGATCAACTGGGCTGCAATGAAGAGAGCTCAAGAAGAGAGAGAAGGTCACAAGACACATGGAAAAGGGCGCGTGGGGACAGTCAAGTTCATTGCCACGGACCCTAGGCCTCACAAGCGTAAGGAATTATCTAATATTGGTGCTGGTTCTAGCAAGGGACAGAACCTGCCACCCTCGAAGGCTACCATTGATGTTCGTATGATGGTTAAGCCTCAAGAAGAGTGGAGTATAGTTTCCACTTCCCTGATCCATCAATTATGGATGAGGAAGAAGAAGTTGTTCCCAAGACCAAGGATTGCGTGCGAGCACTGGAGATATATCAGAAGCAAGAGCTACTTCATCGCGTCGAAATCTGCCACCGTCTCAAGGAGATAGATAAGAAGGATGATCTTCTCCCATTGGTGACTAAACTCACAGATAAAGTGGACACTCTACAACCTGATTTGCGTAGGTGCTATAGCCGCATCACTGCTCTAGAGGATACCAACAAAAAGCTACGTACCATGGTGTTACATGCCATGGCGCCACAATGATCTACAATAATCACGGTTTCAAATAATCGCAAGGGACTATTTGATCCCTACTGGCTATATTCCAAGCTTGGGGAGATCTTTAAGACCTTATAATCTATCTTATAAGTTTTACATTACTATTTTAGTCTTGCATTAGTTCAAACTAGAAATAAAGTTTGCATCATTAGAATGCCCTTCAGGAATAGTTGATCCCATTTATGAAATTCCGAGTTACTATTATGTATGGAGCAATATTGAGTTTGTGCTTGTCTTATTGGATATATGAAAGGCTTGAGTATAGTCTTACTTGCACTTGATGGTAGCAATAGGAGTCTTCCACACTATTAGTATTAATGGAACATATGAAGATAATTTTCTCAATATGTTGTAAGTCTACGGTTTGATTTATAGAGAAAAAACTATCTACGTAGTTAAGTTGAAAAAGAAACCTTGAACAAAGGAAAATCAAAAGTGCTATCAAAATAGAGTGAGAACAAGTAGAGTGAGAACAAGTCAAGATAGAATCTTCAAGTCATAAAAATGCTTCATATACAATTGGAATTTGATAATTGAGATCGTTAAACTTTGAATTCCTACATGGAGTGGAATGTATGGCTAGCTCCTTTGCACATCACTTAAACAAAAGTGTGAGCATATACACAAAAGAGAAGAAAAAAAAGAAAAAGAGCGATTGTGCAAAGAGCAAATAGGCATACACCACTATATTGTAGTATGACAAACAGACACTTTTCAGATTTTGAATCCCGAGTGAATATGTTGATCCTAAAACACTTCGGACTACCTCGCTAACTCATTCGGTTGAACCGAATATGTTGAGATTCATCTTTCGTGAACTGTTGATCACTAAGGTGTGCAAGCCTGCTAATACTATTCAAATGGTTCGAGTAAGGTACTACTCATGAACTTATTCCTATGTATCATATATGATAAACACATGCTGCAACTGCCTCATTTATTTTATCAACTCAGCTTCATGAATATGAGGATCACATCCCTTAAGCTAAACTTGCTCAGGACGAGGAAGAGTCTAAGCTTGGGGAAGTTGATGAGTGCATATTTGCATCATGTTTTATATTATTATTTTCCATTGTAGATGTAGGATCTTGGTATTTTACGGCGCTCTCGCACACATTTTATGTATGTTTTCACCATGATCAGGACAGATGATGGACACAATGGACACAATTCTTGGAGAAGTTGTACTGAGGACAAAAGGAGTCAAAAACAACTTAAATCTCTTATTTGGGAGATATCAATAACACCAGAATAAAACCCGAAGTGAATAAGGCTTATAGACGGTTTAACGACCAACTATACGGCGGGAATAAATTTTCCGCCCATATAGTTCCTGCCGTATAGTTGGCGCCACCACCGCCTCCTCAAATAGTTTCACCCTGTGCAACTGGATCGGGGAGATGACATACAAAACACCCAGAAATCGCTAAAACCTCACCTCCGGAAGGCATCTGGAGGGGGAACTCGTCCACTAGGGATCCATCTTCACCCTGCGTAGATTCGGGAGGCTAAGGAATCGATCTTCATCAACAACCGCTGCATCACCACCATCTCCATCCATCCCATCTACATCTTGTCTAGAACTTGTTGTAATTTCCGTACTCGTTGTGGATTTATACAAGTACTATTCATCTATGATAGATTCCATTTTTATTGCCATGATGTTGATTGCCTCCATGTCTAAGTTGACATTAGTTTTTGGGGAGATCGAGATACCCTAGTATGAGATTGAAATAAGATAAAGTTTATTATGATATTCATCGCTATGACCATGTGTTAGATTGTCTTCATCTTGATGTTGAGAGAAGTCGACCTGTCAATATTTGCCTCTCATGGGGACTTGATGGAGGAAACTACTTGTTGGTAGACGAAGGTGTGTTAGCACTTACAGTGACTATAAAGTTGTTAGCACCCCTTACGTATCGACTTGGGAACCGAGGAAACTCACGGAATACTATCCATGCCATGGGATACGTCCTACGGGATTAAGTCCCTTAATAGCGTAGTAATTCAATTGATGTTGATTGCTAATTGTTATGGTTATGAGGATGATGTGAGCAGTGGTTGCTACCTTTTGTCCAAATATGGAGTTCCTCCCGCACATACATAGATGAGAATGTTCATGATAATAATATTTATCTTAGCTCCTTATAATGCTAGTGTTGTATCCGCTACTCCCTGAGAATGCTTTTTCCCTATTATAGTTCCAAATCTCTCTTACATATGCGATACTTACTATCTGTATTCAGTTGTTTTACTTTACTTATTGTTGCTCTTATACCAAAAACCCAAAAACACCTTTTTACGCAATACCCGCATTTTATCTTGTCACTTAGAACTTTGTTTACCATTTCTATTGTAATATTTATTTCAAGAGTTATTAGACTTCAGACTCCTGCTCCCTGTGGGATCGATATCTTCATTTCGAAACTAGCTACAAACGATATGTGCACTTGCAGTCATCAGTGGTCACTAGGGTCTTCCTTTTCTTTTCCTGCGAAAGCAATTTCTTTCATCATATATATTAGCTCAAGATATTTCAAATTCCTGGCATTCAAGTTCAGGATAAAGAATAGACATTTTCCTCAAGTGCCTAGATGGATTCCCATACTCTCCCAAAGGTAGCTCAATTTCGGCTCCTCGGGTGATGATCAAATCAGCCATCAATGGAATCAAGCGGTTCACGTCTATAGTACACGAAATAGTAAATCTTTCAAAAAATTCTAATCGTCTCTCGACCGGAACATGATCAATATATGGAGGTAAAAGGTTTTTCCTGATCGAGTGGTACCTCTGTCTTAAACGGACATCATGAATGGTATCAATAGTTGCTTTTGTCAAGAAACAACACTTAGCACTTAGCTCCCTGGCAACGACGCCAGTAAATATCTTGATGGCCTACAAGTGTACAGGTTCGTTAGAGAATGTTTTTGCAGAAGTATTAATTCCAGTTTTATATTGATCCCAATGAGGATCCTAGGAAAGTGTCTTTATGCGTGTTTTTGTCACACCCAAGGTGTCACAAGTCTTGAGTTTTTTTTGAACGGCGAGAGGGTCTAGAAGACCCCAGAAGCTGCATATAGAAACACGAGGCAGGTACAAGATAACAGGAGGCCTTTTACAGCGAGCACCCTAGCCAGGCTAGAAAAAACAGAAAAGGGACTCCAAAATGAAAAAAGCACCCTAGGACTAAAAGTTAAAAAAGCAATCGAGTCCCAGAGAGCCTCTACCACCAAACTCTGGCGACCTCCAGCCAACAGCAAGGTCAGGGTCTCTTGCTCGTGACGCCCATTGAACTGGAGAGGAAATGAAACCGCTAGCCCTCCCGTAACCGGCGGGGACGAACCACTTGCCAAGAACAGGAGGTCGAGCACCAGCGCCGCGCTTCATAAAAGGGCCTCCCATGGAGGTTGGATCCCGAGGCCGCCTTTCGGCCAGAACGGGCAGTAGCCTGATAGCCCATCTGCTACCGATGGACCACTGCTAGGAAGATCTTGAGGATGCAGCTTCTGCCGTCTTCAGCTTCGTCTTCCGCATCAAGGCGCCTAACCTCCAATCCCTCGCCACCGCGGCCGACCGAAAGAAGGAGAGGAGACTCAACGTCGAACATGCCGCCGAAGAACCAACGAGCTTTATTGACGAGCCGCCAAAAAACAGCCCCCACTACAAGCTCCAGCCACTGAAGCTAGAAGAAGGGGGTAGCCGGCGACCTCCCGATGCCGCTCACACAAGCCGTAGAGTAACTCAGAGGAAAGCCTCCTTGCTGCCGCTCGCCTGGCACCAACCCCCTCCCCCCGCTGCCACGGCCAGCTAGAGGGGAGATGGAACCAAGAAGCAGCTGCAGAGAGGAAGCACCCAAAGAGGGGTGAAGAGAAAACTAACGAGAGGCACCCCTAGATCTTCCCCCGCCACCACGGCCGGCCAAAGAAAGGTGGGGCAACCAGGCAGCCGAGCAAGCCCCAGCACGGGCCTTATTCAGAGGCTCCAAGAATCTCCCTCCACCAAGTAGGGGAGAAGAGAACTCGGCACTGGCGGCCATGGCCCGAAGAGAACGCCGAGCACCTCGCGGCACAAAGCCAAACGCCGGCATCCAGTCGAAACCAGTAGCAAAACTGTACACGGAGCCTCCGGCACCGCTCCTCCACCTTCCACCACCGGTGACGCCGGTGGGGAAGGCTTCGAATTAGCCCAGAGCAAGCGGCGGCGGCGTGCGGGACTGTAGAAGGGGGAGAGGTAAGGGATAAGGAAGGGGTACTCTCCAAGTCTTGAATGAATTGACTGCAAATGTTTACAATGGAAGTGGTTAATAAAACATAGAGAAACTTTCTTAGGAAATAAGTAAATTGCATGAAAGTAAAGATGCGAAAGGTGTGTAAAGGTCATGCAGATGAGAAGTTAGGCGCGGAGAGAAACAGTTCATGGTGATAGTAGAACTACCAAATGGAATAAGCGAATAAGTGATAATGATAATTCTTATTTATAAGTGTGTAGGCAAGCAACCCATATACCGATTAGAAGTCCTCATGGCAAATGCCTAGAAGTGCCGGAGAAGACTAAAGTTTTCAAAAACATCGATCACCGAGCTATTGAGATCAACAATGACCTGACATATCATGAAGTGCCCATCCGTATCTTGGAGGAAGCTTACAGAACCACCAGGACCAGGAGTATCAAGTTTCTCAAGATTCAATGGAGCAACCATACCGAGGAGGAAGCCACTTGGGAGCGCGAAGATTACATTAGGACGGAGTTCCCATATCTCTTTTGTTCCTAGTTTTCTTTGTAAATCTCGGGACAAGATTTTGTTTAAGGGGGGAAGGTTTGTAACATCCCAAAAATTTAATCCAACATTATTAAGATCCAAATTATCAAAATTAGGGTTAACAAAAACTTTTCCAATTCAAAATATGAAAGCATGCATGTGTATGTGCATTTAAATTAGGAGTTGATTTGAATTGCCATGGTTCTGTGATTCATTGCTTATAAAATGATCTTTAGGTGAAACAAACATCATCTAAATCATTCCCAAACTTTTCCCAAAGAAAAACAACTCAAAATAAATAATTGAAGTGAATGGTCATTTTGGCCAAATTAACTATCATGCCTACTTTGGCTATTCCTAGTACTCAAAACCTAACAGAAACATTTGTGGATCTTTACACCCCTTGCTAGTACACATAATGAGGTACCAAGGCCCACTTTGTGATCTGCTAAAAACAATCAAATACTAATTTTAAATGACAGTTTAAAATTGAATCTATTTCATATGGGAAGATCCCACTATTTCAAAAACCACTCAAACAAGTTCAATTTTCAAAACCCAAGCACCCACAAAGTCCCAAGCTTAGTACTAGCACACCCACCAAAAATCTTTTCAAAATTCCAAAGTTTATTTCTTGCGGCCATTTTCACAAACACTTGGCAGGCAAGAATCAAAGTCTAAACATAGCTCACTCTTTTGTACAAGGTTTTGCCCCCATTTGATCTCCAATTAATCCCTTTGTCCCCTCTTGATCAAACCAGACCATTAGCACCTCACCCCCTTGTCCCTAGCAACAGTGCCGAGCCACCTTGAGCACCAACTCACCGGCCAACTTGGTCACCGCCACAGCAGACCGTCCCCCTCTATCTCGCCATGTCTAGGAGATAGCCCGCACCTCACCGCCGCCCACTGTCCCGTCCCCGAGCCAGGCCCAGTCGTGGACCACCGAGAAAACCCCGCGCCCAGTGCCACCATGCCATGCCGAGCACACGCCAGAGCGCCGCACCCGGCACGCGTGCACAAGCCGCCGCTCGACCGCAGCCCGTGCCCACCGCGTCGCCACGACCCAGGGAGCACGCCAGACACTCCCATTCGCCGTCCAACGCCTCCTAGCCACCGCTCACCGTCGAAGCCGCTGTCTCTGCCACTCAGAGTGCTAGCTCCACCCGACCGCTTACCACCGCCCCTAAGCCCGCATTAAAGTCCTAGAGCACCGCCAGGAGACCACGCGTCGATCGTCACCCTCAGCCATGCCGCTAGCAGCCCGTAGCCATGTCGCCACCGTCGCCTGCCCATCCCTCTCGGTCTCGCCATCGAGCCTATAAAAGGAGGGCACCCCTAGCCATTTGCAGCACACCACTCCACTCCCCTCACCTCACTGATCGTCCCACACCTCTAGCTGGAGCACGGGGAGCAGTAGCTCGTCGGAATTGTACCGGAGCAGGCCGCCTCTGGAGGAGAAGGGCGCCGCTGATTGCGACCACCCCCGGAGCTGCCTCAACCGTCCCTGAGCTCGACGTCGACCACCAGCCTGTTTGCCCGCCTCGCCGTCGTTGCTGGAGCCCTGGTACACCCCCTATGCACCCCCACTGAGCCGCTAGGGTTAGAGCTCGCCGCCGACAGGTCCGTCGTCCAAGACGATCCACAGCCGTTGATCCCCACTCTAATCCAACGTCCCATATTGCCCCGTACCGCTTCGCGCGTTATGAGACGCTGACTGGTGGACCCCCCTGTCAGCTGAGCCCCGCGCCGCGGAGTGACACTGGGCCGGCCCGTTAGCGTTTCCCGCGCGATCCAGTCAGTTTGAATTAGGATTTTTCTTTTTAGTTTAAACTTAGTTCTGTCGCTTAGTTCAAAATTCAATTCAGAGAGATTTACAAATCCAAATGGAGTGATTCCAATTTTTTTAGAAAGCTACTGAAAAGATCTATCCAAGCCCGTTGGATTTAATTCATTTAGAGTTATAGATCTCTCCTAGTAAAAATAATAAAACAGAAACATTTGCACCTTGCAACATTTTTATAAAATCAACCAAGTTAGCTTTTGAGTTGATTCCAACTCTCAAAAATCACATTTCATCATACCTATCTGAATATGTAATAATATTAGGATTTACATGCAGTGACTTTGGACTAGTACCAAAATAATGCTATATAGGCATTTCTAGTCCCTTTAAATCATTAAATAATGAACTTAAACCAAAATATTTATGATCCAACCCTTAAATTACATTCCCACATGTTAGAATATGTGGTGATGACATGTGTCCACATGATCCCATATTTTAAGTGGTGAATATTAAATCTTAGTTAATTTCTCAATGACTAGAAATTACTTTTCTAAAATAAAAAGGAGGAAACTATTGAATAAAACTTGTGATGCTTGTGATGATAATAGATCATCAATTGTGTTCCTTAGAGTACTAAGTAAACTAGTTAAGTATTGTTTGGTGATTGTGTACTCCGTATGTATTTATAGAAGATAGTACCGACCAAGCTTACGAGGAGGAGGAGTGCTACCAAGAAGAAGAAGAAGAAGAAGAAGAAGAAGAAGAAAAATTCAACCACTGCACCAACCAAGGCAAGCTATTATTGGCAAGCTAACCCTTGTAAAACTTACTTTAGCAAGCCACCATTAACAATGCAAGAAAATCCTTGCAATCTAGATAACTCAAGCAAAGATGTTTTAGGCATGCTTTGATCCTACCACTTTGACTACTAGTTAACCCAAGTCTTACTCTCAAGCTTTACTTCCTTTACCTTACACAAAGTCCCTTACTTGTTTTGAAGGTAGCATAAAGAGTATAAGACTTGACCTATTTAGATAAGCTTTAGATGTCATTCTATGGCATGAGATTGAACCCATCATCTTTCCACCTTAGTGAACACTCTTAACTTAGTAGTTTAGAGTAGATCAAAACTTGAGTCACTTTAGATGGGAACAATTGGTAAAAATGAATTATGAAAACCTTGGAATTATGAGTCATTCTATTGAGATATTTTGACATGTGTTGAGAAACACAAATGGTTTATGATGATGAAAATGTTGAGGCATGAGCCTTAGCCCTTTTATAAAACTGATGGTTGGATTCGGATGTGATACCATTCCAAATTTACCGTACAACCACACTACCTGAATTGGGTAAGGCTTAGCCGGAAGTTTATATGCATTAGTATGAGTTCCCTCACGGGAGAGGTTTGAGCTGAGGCTACCTCTCAATGTTGTCTACCTATGTAGTGCCCAAGATGACAGATGGTCATGGTTGGGAGGCCATGCTCATAGGAGAGGTGCTTATACTAGGCTGTGTAAAAGGAAAGGTTATGTTTGATTATCTACATACTAAGTATGATGATTCAGCGTTATCCCTGACAGATGTATCGAATCTTGTGGTGAAAGTGTACCACCTCTGCAGAGTGTCAAACTATTCGAATAGCCGCGTCCGCGGTTATGGACAGTTCGAATGGCCATACTATTTCGTTGTCAGATGTTTTCAAAACAACTTATGAATGAAAGATGAATCTTGACTTGACCACAAGAGGGTTGTGTTTATGACAATAGCTTCCCAACTTAAGTGATTCTAGAACTTTATTTTTATCTTTCTTTTCTTCAGAACTCGGCTTAGGTTTCAAAGTTAACCTTATAGTTAACCTTAGATTGAGCACTTTAACTTAGAATTATACTACTTGTTAGTAGTAGTTTGCGAGTACTTAAACAATACTCATGGCTTTTGTCTTTGGCTATTCTCACGGCCAGACTATGAAGGAGACTACCAAGATGATGGCCAGCAGGACGGCTATGATAACTAGGACTATCTGCTTTCGTCAGCATTGCCTATGCCCCTGAAGATGGACCCCACCGCTACGCTTATCTTTTATTTCCGCTGCTTGTTGTATTAAGACTGGATCATGAGATCCTTATTTGTGTAAGACCTTATGTATGGTTTGTAATGGATGATGTACTGTGATATCCAATCCGTTATGTCTCGCAAAAATGGTAATCCTGGGATTGCGAGGTATGGCATAACGGGCATCTGGGATTAAAAATCCGGGTGTTGACACTCACCCTTTACGAAAGTTGCTTGTATTGATATAAGGAAGGCGTTGGTGGGTAGTACGGGTGGACGGTATGGGCACGCCCTGACCGTACCAGTGGTCGTCTGTAACACCCCAAAACCAACAAGTCCTTGGAGTGTTACCATGTTCAGTACACAAAGAAAACAACTAAGATGTTTTAGGAAAATTCGGCAGAGTTTCCTCTGTTTTTAGGACATCCACGATAAGCATTATTATAAAACATGAGCACAAGGGCAAATCTCAAGAAACGATTAACCGTCAGTTCAACAGTATCCCAATCTCCGATTCCACAACTATGAAAATATTGCCATCCACATGCTATAACAATAAGGTCCGAAAAATCAAAATTAACCAACATAGAATAATAAGCACACTCCTAAACTCCAAGCAACAGTGATGAAAAATTTTCACCCCTATCTCTCAAATGAATTGTTGCACAAATCGTTTCAAAGTGTAGTCGTGTTGTGAAGTAGGTGCAATTGCTACTCCCAGTTTTCCATGCATGATGTCTTCAAGGTTTACCTAAAAACATTAAAGCAACAAGGGTGAGTAAAAATTTACTCAACAAGTACATAGCGAGATAATAGGCAAATCATAAAACACAACACCGACGATTATCCTATAACACAAGTCAAAGTGCAAAGATTTCCCTGTATTCCTATATGCTTTCTGTCTTTTCTTTTCTTTTGCGTATACAGGTATCGCTCGAGTGGACACCCATCGGCATCCACCCGCTCCAACTTGTGGAGGTTGCTGACAATGTGGGACTCGTCCCAACATCGACGGTCTCAAGGTGTCTACCTCAGCAGAACACAACACTGTGCTTTATCTTTAAGATGCTATGCAGGAATGCATGTGAAATCGTATCATTCACTAAACTGTACCCTTTCTTGTATCCTTTTCATCTCCATACATATAACCATTATATACTAGCACGAAATAAAAACAAGTACTAGAAAATAAAAGTCGGGCGATGGGAATCATGCAAAGTATTATCCTGATATGCACTTGCCTCACCGCGGGGCACAAAATGTGAATTGTAAGACTCCGGACCAGAAGTACCAGGACCTGCTATTGAAACAATTGTCACACTTAATTCGCATCATCACTTCAAAAGCATAACAAAATAAAATACAATCGCTCCTATCCGTAGTCGACCCACAAAAGCATTCTCGATGTCTGCTAAAACATATACATGAAATGGCCTGGAAGGCTAAATGACAGCTGGTCAAAAAAGATAATAATATCTACCTAGCATTTTCTTTTCTTTTCATTTCTGTTATACAACCAAAGAATGTGTTCTGAAATATTTTAGCAATAATACTCTAACAGTACGGTCTAATAGCCCAGGGATTTACTCTAGCCGTAGAAACAGTTCTATGCACAAAACCCCATGACTGATACCATCGGACCTGGAGCTACACGGTGACACGAAATACATGGCCCAACCATGATTAATACTCAAAGAAGCCCAGGTTATCAACCAGAACAAAATCAGCAATTTTCTAAATCCCTGTAGCTTTTATCCTACTCCCTGTATGCTTGATTGCTTGGACCGCTAGGAGAAACACAAAATCAAATGGCCCCAATTACCGATCGATCAATTCCATTAGTACATGGACAATAAAGTGGATGCTAGGCTCCCGTACCAGTTACAGACTATAAAAAAGGGCAGGTATCGAACATCTGTCTAGTACAAATTAGGTGCCCACAAAATCTGGGATCTAGACATACTGACGCCAAATCCTCACATGGATCGATGCCAAAACTTAAAATCGAAATCGCAGGCTGAAAGATCGGAAAATAAGTCTCAAACCCAACCACGTAGACTACAAGAGGAATTGTTACGAACCAGGACGTTGCAACAATTCGCAACTAACCAAAATCGGAGGTGGCAGTCTGTCTACTTACAGCAACGACGAAACTGCTTGATAGAGAGTCGTTGAGAGCAGTTGCACGACCTCACAGCATCAATGACAACTTCACAGCGGCGGCGTCCCAAAGCAAGCGAACGTGGCGGCGGTGGCGCTTAAGTGCGGCAGCACTGGATAATTAACTAGGGCAGAATGGTGAGGGCGTTCAACTCGACATTACTAACAGAGTAGTGTAAGGATGGGACTGTCTCAAGATCAAAGGGCCCGACGCAACCCGTTTATTACTTTTACTTGCAGGAATAAAAGAAGCGTGAGTAGTTTAGAAGAAACAACAGTACAAGTTTCTAACGTCAGGTCATGAGCTCAAGCTCAACCACACACTATTTTCCTTCTCTTAATTCTTATTTTTTTTCTTTTCTCTCGCTCCTATTTCCCAATCAACATTGATTATTCTCAAGGTCCTATTTAAATTTTGTGTAATAATGAACAAGCACAAATATGTAGCATCAGGTTCTGGGTATCACATTCTTACCCCCTTAAACAGAATTCGACCCCGGATTCTTACTCGTTTTACTACTCGCAACACTAAACATAAAAGTTAAACATTATCATGTGTCACATACCAGTAGTGAATAACTCTGGATACTTCTCGCGCATGCGAGACTCAAGTTCCCATGTCGCATCACGCTCAGTTTGTTGCGACCAAAGAACCTTCACATATTTTAGCGTTCTGTTCTGCATCACTCTCTCGGACTCTTCCAATATCCTCACAGGGCGAACCTCAAAGGTTAAATCTTGTTCAATGGTAATTGGTTCCATGGTAATCTGACGTTCTGGATCACGAAAATGCTTCTGCATCATAGAGACATGGAACACATTATGCACACCTTTCATAGACTCGGGCAACTCAAGTCGATAGGCTAGTTTTCCCACTCGTGCCAATATCAAGAAAGGTCCAATGTATCGCGGACTAAGCTTTCCTTTGATGTTAAATCTTATAACACCTTTAGTGGGTGATACCCTTAAGAGTACCTCCTCCCAAACTTGAAATTCCACATTCGACCTCTTGGAATAAGCATAGCTCTTTTGCCTACTCTGTGCTGCCAACATATGTTGTCTAATCCCAACTACTCTCTCTGTAGCTTGTTGAACCCAATCAGGTCCAAGCACTGCCTTCTCGCCCACGACATCCCAACATAGTGGAGATATGTACCTTCTTCCATACAGAGCCACGTAAGGGGCCATCCGTATGCTAGCTTGATAACTATTATTATAAGCAAACTCGACAAGTGGCAAATGATCCTCCCAGCTCCCTTGCCAAGATAGGATGCAACACCTCAACATATCTTCTAGTGTTTGAATTGTACGCTCGGATTGGCCATCTGTCTGGGGATGAAACGTCGTACTAAGTCTCAGTTGTGTCCCCAAGGCACTCTGCAAGCTCTCCCAAAACTTGGATACAAATTTTGCATCCCTATCAGAAGTAATTGTTTTAGGAGCCCCATGCAACCTTAATATTTCCCTATATATATCGGTGCCAAGTCACTTGCAGAGTCAGTGGTGCGGATAGGAATAAAATGAGCCACTTTGCTAAGTCGATCCACGACCACCCATACTGCATCTTTCCCCCTTCGCGTACGAGGCAGCCCAACCACAAAATCCATGGCGATGTCATCTCATGGCCATTCTGGAACTTCTAAGGATTGTAGCAGTCCTGCTGGCCGCTTATGCTCGGCCTTTACTCGCTGACAAACCCCACAAGAGGACACATACTTGGCCACGTCAACCTTCATTCTTTTCCACCAATAAGTTTCTTTTAGGTCCTGATACATCTTTGTCCCCCCAGGATGAACGGTGTAGGGGGTATGATGTGCCTCTCGAAGAATGTCCTCCTTCACCTGACACTTTTGTGGCACACACAGACGGCCATGAAACTGAATTTCCCCGGACCTGTCTATAGTAAACTCTCTGGTTCTTCCTTGTAGAATGTGCTCTCGCACTTGCTGTAATAGACGACCACTTTGTTGTGCCTCTCTCACTCGATATGGAATGGCTGACTGAAGGATAAGTTGTGTTTCCTCTTGTGCTACACCCGCACCACAATACGAAATGCCCATTCGTTCAAAATCAGCAACAAGACAGTCCACAGTGGGAGGCACAGACTTGTGGCTAAGAGCATCTGCAACCACATTTGCCCTTCCTGAATTGTACTGGATAGTGAGATCATAGTCCTTTATCAATTCTAGCCACCGTCTTTGCCTCAAGTTCAGCTCCTTCTATGTGAATAGGTATTTGAGACTTTTAGGATCGGTGAAAATATCACAAGACTGTCCATAGAGATAATGCCTCCAAATCTTGAGTTCAAACACCACAGCTGCAAGCTCTAGATCATGGGTAGGATAATTATGCTCGTGCTTTTTCAATTGCCTTGAAGCATAAGCAATAACTTCGTCATCTTGCATGAGAACACATCGAAGTCCAACTAGATAAGCATCTGAGTAGACTATGAAGCGCTTCCCTGGCTCGGGAAGAGTGAGAACAGGCGCAGTCACCAGACTATTCTTGAGAGTAGAGAAGCTATTCTCACATTCATTACTCCATTGGAATTTCACATCCTTTTGGGTTAGTTTGGTCATGGGCTTGGCGATGATAGAAAAATCCTTCACAAATTTCCTATAATAACCCGCCAAGCCCAAGAAACTCCTCACTTCCTTGACATTGGATGGTCTCGGCCAATCCATAATTGTAGACCATCCATAATTGTAGATACCTTACTAGGATCAACCAAGATGCCTTGTCGGTTAATAACATGACCTATAAAAGCCACTTCTGAAAGCCAAAACTCACACTTCTTTAACTTTGCATAGAATTTATTCTTCCTCAGAGTCTCAAGAACAAGTCTAAGATGACGCTCATGCTCTTCTTCTGTCTTGGAATATATGAGGATATCATCAATGAACACTACCATGAAGTTATCAAGGAACTTGTGTAGCATACTGTTCATTGTCTCCATAAATATGGCAGGGGCATTAGTTAGTCCAAAAGACATAACTTTATATTCATAATGCCCATACTTGGTGGCGAACGCAGTCTTCTCAATATCTTGTTCTCGCGCACGAATCTGATTGTAGCCAAACTGAAGATCAACCTTGGATAAGACCTTAGCTCTATTTAGTTGATCAAACAAATCCTCAATGCGGGGCAATGGATATTTGTTCTTGATGGTTACCGCATTAAGGTCGCGGTAATCTACACACTTCCACCAACTACCATCCCTCTTGGATGTAAACATTACAGGCGCGGCCCAAGGTTAGACACTCCGTCGGATCAAATCCTTGGATAATAAATCATCCAACTGCTTCTTCAATTCTGGAATGGTCATGACAATCGGTAAGGAGACATAGCAATAGGTTGAGTACCAGGTTTAAGATCAATACAAAACTCCATGTCCCGCATTGGTGGCATACCCGGCAACTCATCAGGGAATACATCTGGGTAGTCTTATACCACTGGAATAGCACCAATTAACTATGTGGTACTCGGTGTCTCAGTAAGAGCCCATAGTAACCCTGTCTTGATTGTTCGTTGCCCAGGAAATAGGCTAGCAAGAACAAATAGAGAGTGTGGAGGAGCAGTTCCCTGAAGGGTCAACTCCTTTTTAGATGGGGCCTGAAGTGGGACGGTCTTCCAAAAACATGATATCACAGCGTGATAGCGGTGTAGCCAATCCATGCCAAGAATAATATCAAAGGGATTTAGTGGAATGACCATCAGATTAGCTACAAAATCTTCATCATCTATAGATACCACACAACCAGGACAAACTACGGAAGAAGAAATTGGACCACCAGGAGAACTAACAACCACTGACTGCCCAATTTCTTGTCGAGATAAACTAGCTTTGTTTGCGAACTCTAGCGATACGAATGAATAAGTAGCTCCAGAATCAAAGAGAATTAGTGCATCAAAAGAATCAACTGGGAGTGTAATTGTCACAACATCTAGTCTTCCCAAAGAAGCAATAGTCGGCATGGCATAGACCCCAGGTTGTGGTGGAGCAGAGGGAGGACCAACACTATGTTGCGATGGTGCATACAACTGAAGTGGAGCAGACGGTGGAGGCATCTGAGCGGAAGCAAGTGGAACAGCTTGCCATCCATAACCATGAGGTGGTGCCCAAGGTGGTGGAACCTATGGAGTAGAAGTAGGAGCAGGTGTTAGCATATGAACATATCCTCGAGATGAAGTAACTGATGGTGTAGAAGGCGCCGACTCCCACTTGATTATACAATCAGGGTTCCTATGACACACATGCCCCTTGTGACCCTGATGACCATAGTGGTGACATTCGCCGGTCTAGGTGCACTCTGAAACACGATGTCCATCACCACACTTGAAGCAAATCAAACCTTGCCCTAGAACTAGACGCAAGGGTGGAGTCGCTGAAGAAAAACGAGGCACCAATGAAGGTTGTGACCTTGATTGCTTGAACTTTGTTGTCTGCTGAGGACGGTGATTTCCCTTGTTCTTGAAAGAGGTTCGCTGAGTAGACCCACTACCCCCATGATAGCTTCCTTTCTGGTCACCACCTATGCCACTAGAACCTCCTGGACGCCCCTCCTCAGATGTAATAAGTCGAACTTCCAACTCCATTCCTCTAGCCTGCTTAACCATGGACAAGTAATCATTCATTGGCCTCGCACTCATCACCTCTCTATATCTAGAATTTAGTCCTCTAAAGAATGCTCTCGCCTTTTCTCCCTCGTCATGCTTCACATGATCAACAAACAGTACCATCTTGCTGAATTCAGCCTCATACTCATCTATAGATAGCTTCCCTTTCTTAATGGTCTTCAGTTTTTCTGACATTTCCTCCTTGAATGTTTCTGGATAATACTCGTCAGTGAATTGTTGTACAAAAATAGCCCAGGTGGGTTTGCCAGGATAAGAGGCGCGGACTCTTGACCACCAATCATCAGCAAGGACTTTAAGGTTGAAGGCCACAAATAGAACTCACTTGTGCGATGGTAACTCCATAGCCGCCATATACTTCTCCATGGTACTTAGCCAAGATGCTGCATCAATTGGTGTTCCAGTCCCATGGAAGTCGCCAGCCTTCAGTTCCAACCAGTTTTTCAGATTCGTCCCTTGGCCATTGGGTCCACCATCATTACCGGTTTGTCTTGCGCTACTTTCCCCATGATGACTTTCTTCAACCTCTGGATTTGATTCACCGGAATGGTTATTGTGGCCTCCATGACCACGAGGATTGTGACCACGGGCATGACCACGAGCTCGACCTCTCCTCGGCGGCATAACTATACACAACATTATCAATCATTAACCAAGTATTCATATACTTAGGACATAATTATCATCAATAACAAATAATAACACATAGGCGTAAATGCAATGCATGGCCCAACCCAACCTATTGTGCACCAGTGTGTCAAATTTTAAGGTCGTTTATTACATTACTTTTCATACCACGGACCTAAAGCCCGCTCTGATACCAACTTCCTGTACGGGTTCCGCGCATGAAAACGATAAATTTTTACCCTACCCCCCTGAACCCCTAATGCTGCCAGGACCTATCTATTAGTAATATAGTAACGGGAGGGGCTTTTCGTGAACTTACCCTTGAAGACCGAAAAGCATTGTCAATGCTCACGAGATCATGGTTGATGTAGACGAGCCGAAGCGGACCTCAAGGTCGTCATGAAGTCCTTGCGCTCCTTTGGCTCCAACGACTTGAGTGCCTCAAGTGTGACACCTCGCGGGGAGTTACACATGTCCGTGCCTGACGATGACTCCCGCTTCCCTGATCTAGCAGCAGTTGTGGAAGTAGAGCTCCTAGATCTGAATCCCGTAGCGTGACGGCGCTCTGCGGTGAAGACGTCTCTCGTTCGCGCAGTCCGAACTTGGGACCACGTCACGAGAGAGAGAGAGAGAGAGAGAGAGAGAGAGAGAGAGAGAGAGAGAGAGAGAGAGAGAGAGAGAGAGAGAGAGAGAGAGAGAGAGAGAGAGAGAGAGAGAGAGAGAGAGAGAGAGAGAGAGAGGAGAGAGGAGAGAGAGGAGAGAGAGAGAGAGAGAGAGAGAGAGAGAGAGAGAGAGAGAATATCAACTAGAGGTCCTCCCAAAAGTGAGTAGACCTCTATTGAATATTGTGTGCATTTATTTGGCCAAATACCCCCACTATATATAGGGGGAGGGGAGGTACTACCTCCCTCAAAGTCCCGGGGTGGGACTAAAGGAGACGAGAGGGGGGGTGCGCTGCCAGCCACCCCATGGGCCCGTGCGGGGGGCCTGGCCCACTAGGGCGCCGGCCTCCCCTCTTGGCCCTTCTCCCTCTTGCCTTTTCCCTAATGGGCCCTCTTCCCTCCGAATTGGCCTATTAAGCCTTTGACCATTTAAATTGATTTTCTCTTCTATTAAATAATTATGAATAAATGATTAAATCACATGGTCCTATAAATGAATAAATGATTTTCTCTTTTATTAAATAAGCGATTCTACTGATCCTATAAACACTCTCTAAGCATCATCAAGCCCTTAAGCGTGATACCCCGTGGTTCGGGAACACTCTATACATGGTCGGGATACTCCCACACCAATGATCGACAGAGGAACCTGGATGGCCATGTGACCCCTGTGCGTTCCACGAAGATCTTTCATTGTTTGAACCGGGACAGTCATGTCTTATTCCCTTTGTCCTCTCGATACTTGCATTGCCCGAGATCTGATCAATGACATCACCATGTCATGTTCAATCTCGTTACCGAACAATGCTACTTGACTCGTTCCGACAATTGATATCCCTGTGATCAAATCACATGCTGCCCGTCTATTGGATATAACCTCTCCGAGTGGGCCCTTGAGTATCTTTCCATCACATGGACGGAAAAATCCTGCTCTTGACATATATTGCCTCTACGGTTTCCTCCGAGTACCTGAACACACCTTTATAACCATTGTATTACCAAGTGGAGCTTGACGCTATCTAATCACTCTCGGGAGACAGTGATTGATATAACCTCACGGTCTAAGGAATAGTCTACGAGGATCCATTTATAATCATCGTAACTTGAACTTCGTGACATGATCGGGTCACAATGTTTAGGTTGGGTATTGGTTCATCATCTCATTCTCAGAATGAGTTGACTCCATTTCCAACTGGCATAAATGCCACATGATCAGGAAACATGATCATTTGTTGACCAATGAACCAGTGACTAGAGTTTCACTAGGAACCCCTGGTTGTTTATATATCACACGTGTATTGATGTTTCCACTCAATACAGTCATAGCATGATATAAAACTTAATCATAAACTATATGAAATATGATAATAGTCCTTATTACTATTTGTCTCTAGGGCATATTTCCAACAGTCTCCCACTTGCACTAGAGTACAAATACACTAGCTGCATTTGTTCTTAATCATTGGCACCATATATCCGGTACCCTGAACATGCTTGCTCATGGAAGAGACTGAGTCTTGGGTCTGTACTTTACAGTCCCAAATCCTTTGCAACTTACTAATGTCACCTTGATTGACATTAATACTTTATCATCACATGATAACATCTGTGTGTATGCATCATCGCTATGGCAGCAGAACGAGGCCTAATTCCAGAAGCCTATAGTGATTTTAGATCAACCTCGAGGGCTTTCTCATGGGCACTATGCTCTGGGACACATCATTCTACGTTAAAAGCGAACTAGCCCCGCCATAACATTATACAACACTTTAGATGGTACCCTTATCTATTATTATAAATGTAACCATCGAAACACTAGTGCACTCTATGCAACTTTCGATGTTTTTGTTCACCTCGCTTCCTACTTGACTTTAATTGGTATTTACAGGAGTTTCCAACATGTTCCCTTATAACATAACCCTTTATGTTTTAAGATATGTCATCCTTTATGGATTTGGAAAACATGTCTGCAGTTCTATATTAGGCACTGCGGACAAACTTAGCTCAACGTTCTGTGATTCAAAATTAATCACTTCTAAACGTTCCTTATTGGATCATATATTATGTTAAGTTATCATCATGGTTTTCTAACATAGAACCTATGTCTCGACATAGTGGATGATAATCATCCTTTTCTTTCTTTTAACCATTGATGTTAAACTTAATACTATTCCTAATTTGAGTTATCAAGGACTAGTTCCTTAATTAACTTATATTCTGAAACTCTTTTCAGAATCCCTTAAGGAATACTACATAATATCATAATGCACTTATTATCAACTTCTACACCTTATAAATCATTATTTATCATTACTTGCGCTTTTATTCTTAACATACTTAAGAATCACTCCTATAAGCTCCCACTCAAAATATGTTTCCAACATATTTGGGTATGAGTCACTACTCTTACTCAAACTATGCTCCTACATATTTGAATTTGAGACTTATATTGCTCCCACTCAAAAATATGTCTTTCACATATTGTTTTAGGAAGACTTTCATAGCTCCCACTCAATTTCATGCAAATTGCATATCTACTCACTATTTTGAGCAACTTCAAATCTTTTGATCAAATATCAAACTTGGAGTTTTACTATGAGATACTAGTACTTTTACTAGTCTTAAACCCACTGGACATTTAGCACACTTGAATCAAATTTATTTGAATTCATCCAATACTTGACAAATTGTGCTTTTGTCATTCACCCCCTTTTCCACTATGGCTTTGTAGTCATTTGGGAAAAGTCCAAGTAACCCCTTTTACTTGTGAGATTCAGCAACGAATTGCTTTCTAATCTCAAGTGAATTTTGCTTTGGGATTTCTCATATCCTTAGTTTACCATTATCTCCTTAGTAGTTCATAGGTATGTCATATTCCGGTAATCATGATAAATGATTCACAAATGTCTCCATACAAGATATGGATTACATTTTGAATCCTACTTCATGTAGTGAAAACACTAGTGGGGACAACACAATGATCATTATCATTGATTCTTTCCTTTGTGAAGAGAATCGTTCAGGAACGTTGTCCGTTGCGCTTCTCAACACTCGGATGCAGGGTTTTGAATCCTCATCGTGTTTTCACTATCTTCCATTTGCTTCATAATCAAGAAATATCACTGAAAGTGAGATTTCTCAAGAATGCACCAAAATCCAAGCAATACTAGTTTTGCTTTCCTTTTGGTTTCAACTATGGATTTCGTATTCAAAGTTTCCAATGAATACTCTACAAGGACTTATTCGCTATTTGTTTTGGTTATATCGAATAACCCCAAAACTTTTACAACGATCCATACCAGATATAGAGCCGCTTTCACGAATTTAAATGGTTCACTATATATTCTAATTGAGTGCTAACTATTTCTAACTAATGGTCTCTACATCTACATTACAACGATTTATTTGGTGCCATCTATTCACCCAATTTGATATCTAATATCACATTGTGATACTTTGCATTTTTGACATTTCAAAACGCTTTGCATTCCACAATTTCTTTTATGCCAATCTTATAAAGTTGAATTTCATTACTATTGATCAAATCGTAGTAATTAGATTCTCTTTTATATTTATACCCTTTGTTGATGAAACACTTTGATCAAATAAAATAGTTTCATATTCATGTTTCCATTGGTAAAGTTCTTTACACATTTAAACAATCATATAATGATAATTACTATTTTGTTAAAACACAATACATCGAATATGTATTTACTTTCAACAATTCATCAAACACTTTATATTCAAGTAATACACGGTGTTCAAGTTATTTTGCCTAACTTAGGCATGATTTATATGTGATAAGAAATCGAATGTCTTTCACATATTATCAACATAACTTTGAATTTAAAGAATGGTTTTCATTCATTAATGAAATATCATTAAGTTGGGTATTTGAAGGCATTTCAATATTTTACAAATGTTCATGCATTATCAATTAGTTTAAAAACAAGCAGGATAATTCACATATAATCAAACAAGATATGAACACAAATAGAAATCATTCATAAAAGTAGAACAACTATTTGTTACAAACTGATATGGATAACCGTCTCACAAAGTGTGAGACACACTAAAGAAGTTCATAATATTTTGATTACAATAACTATCCAAAACATAAACTAAGTGATGAATGTTGAGGGAGGGTGTCGTCAACCATCATCATCATGCTCGCCATCAACACGCAATGTCACCTTCTCTCCAGCAAGCACCTCTCATGCAGAAGGACCTATTTTTAGCAAAACAGAACAAGTATCAAATATACTTAACACTGCAATTGTGTTTGCTAGATTATAACATTTATAAAATTGTATATCAAATATATACCTTTGTCATTGATGACCTCAGCGACATTTGGTTCAACCAACACATTCCTAAGATGTGTTACGAACCGGTGGAATTCCATTGATTCCGCGTCGCCTCTCATAATGCAAGTCCTGACTTGTGCTTGGTAGCTTGGTGGCAGCGACCGCAGCACAACGCCATTTGCAAAAGAGCCCGTCATCCAGCTATCCAGGAAGTATGCAGGCCTCATGTACACATCATGCATGCGCTCCAAGTGGTCATCAAGTGATGAGTTCTCCTCCATCTTAATGGAGAGGCAGTCTCCCATCAGCTCATGCTCCCATATGCGTTCTTGTTCCACGAAATGTGTCCTAAGCTATAGCATTACTGTACGAGGGTTGACATCACCCATGAAAGGCCATAGCTCATCCACCATTCCAAAACGCATTGTAACTGAAATGACGGAGGCCATCTCCCAACGGAGATAGCGGTCTTCCCGCTGCTCCGGGGTCTCTAAGTCAATGGGCTGATCCAAATCCATCCCATCGAGTATGTAGTCGACCACGTCATTCTCGCTAAGGAGAACGTGGAGACGCGCAACCCATATAGAGAAGTTTGATCCATCTAATCTGAGCTTCTCTCCTTCTAACCAATCAATCGTCAACAGGAAAGGTGGCATCGGGGAGAACTTTTCTACATTTACAATTGCAAAAGGAATTTAGACTAAGTTTATAATTAAATGAGTTAATAATAACTCCACTCAGAAACACCTATCCCCAGAAGGGTTCCTAGTGATAACACGACCCCTATCAGCCACATCTCCCCCGATCGTCACGGCCATCAATGTGGGTTCAAGGGTGGACGCTAAACGTCGGTCACATCATTCATGCGACTCGTGCTCGATCTTTCGACCATCCGCATTCCGAGGCCATGTCTATACATGCTAGGCTCGCCAACTCAACCTTAGTGTATTCGATGTGCAACATGGCTTACACCCACTGTATGCGAACGTAGATATGTCTGACACCCACGCCTGTACCGTGGATCGCCTCATACCGAAGAACTTTCTTGGTGGTGCACACTAAGGGGGAACACAATCGTTGGTAATTTTAACAGGGATCATCTTGTTAGGCTACCGCCGAGTATCTAATACTAGCACATAATAAGATATACAAACAATAACATTGAATGTAAATGCGATGTGATATGGTGCTTCACGTCATGATCTCCATCCGTCATCACCAGATTCTGGCACCAGGGTTCCGGCGTCGTAGACACCAGGGTACCGGTGTCTTTCGGGCGTGGTAGTCCGTCACCTCCGTGACTATCTACTACTACGTAACATAAGGTAATCACTTTACCTTTGCCACAACCATATCACAAAGCAACACCCCCCTGCAAAACAAAGTTAGACGCCTCTACTTTATCTTTGCATGTTTTATGTGGCTGAATGGCCTTTCGCACAAGAACCGTTATTACCTACGAACTTTCAGCACAACGCTGATCAATAAGTTGTCTCTACTACACCCCTTTCGGGGCCCTCCATTGTAAATGGCATACCAACTAATGCGAGAGAGACAGGCACTCCCCTAAGCCACGTTATATGGTACAAGCCGTATGTCAAGCGTGGACCAGTCTCGCGAATGAACGCGTAAAGTCGGTTGGGGGCCGCTTCATCAAGCATTACTGCGGTATACACAAGTACACGTGGGAGGGTAACAACTACAAGATCAACGCCCACACGCTACATCTCATGTGTTCTACCCGTACTAGCATTACTACGCATAAACCTGGCTCTGATACCACTGTAGGGGTTCCGCGCATGAAAACAATAAATTTTTACCCTACGCCCCTGAACCCCTGATGCTGCCAGGACCTATCTATTAGTAATACATTAACGGGAGGGGATTTTCGTGAACTTACCCTTGAAGACCGAAAAGCGTTGTCAATGCTCAGGAGAGCATGGTTGATGTAGACGAGCCGAAGCCGACCTCAAGGTCGTGATGAAGTCCTTGTGCTCCTTTGGCTCCAACGACTTGAGTGCCTCAAGTGCGACACCTCGCGGGGAGTTACACACGTCCGGTGCCGGACGATGACTTCCGCTTCCCTGATCCAGCAGCAGTTGCGGAAGTAGATCTCCTGGATCCGAATCCCGCAGTGCGACGGTGCTCTGCGGTGAAGATGTCTCTCGTTCGCGCAGTCCGAACTTGGGACCGAGAGAGAGAGAGAGAGAGAGAGAGAGAGAGAGAGAGAATATCAGCTGGAGATCCTCCCAAAAGTGAGAAGACCTTTATTGAATATTGTGTGTATTTATCTGGCCAAGTACCCCCACTATATATAGGGGGAGGGGAGGTACTACCTCCCTCAAAGTCCCGGGGTGGGACTAAAGGAGAGGAGAGGGGGAGGGGGTGGCGCCGCCGGCCACCCCATGGGCCCCGCGCGGGGGGCTGGCCCACTAGGGCACGGGCCTCCCCTCTTGCCTTTTCCCTAATGGGCCCTCTTCCCTCCGGAATTGGCCCATTAAGCCTTTGACCATTTCAATTGATTTTCTCTTTTATCAAATAATTATGAATAAATGATTAAATCATTATTTAACATTCATTCACATATTATTCAATCTCCGTGGCTATGGAACACCTTCCACCTCCACTCCGGACATCCTCCGGACTTACCGAAACCCTTCCGATTTTCTCTCTACTATTCTTCGGTGATTCTACTGATCCTATAAACACTCTCTAAGCATCATCAAGCCCTTAAGCGTGATACCCCGTGGTTTGGGAACACTCTGTACATGGTCGGGATACTCCCACACCAATGATCGACAGAGGAACCTGGATGGCCATGTGACCCCTGTGCGTTCCACGAAGATCTTTCGTCATTTGAACCAGGACAGTCGTGTATTATTCCCTTTGTCTCTCGATACTTGCATTGCCCGAGATCTGATCAATGACATCACCATGTCGTGTTCAATCTCGTTACCGAACAATGCTACTTGACTCGTTCCGACAAGTGATATCCCTCTGATCTAATCACACGCTACGCAGCTATTGGATATAACCTCTCCGAGTGGGCCCTTGAGTATCTTTCTGTCACATGGACGGACAAATCCCGCTCTTGACATATATTGCCTCTACGGTTCCTCCGAGTACCTGAACACACCTTTATAACCACTGTATTACCAAGTGGCGCTTGATGCTATCTAAGCACTCTCGGGAGACAATGATTGATATAGCCTCATGGTCTAAGGAATAGTCTACTAGGATCCATTTCTAATCATCATAACTTGAACTTCGTGACATGATCGGGTCACAATGTTTAGGTTGGGTATTGGTTCATCATCTCATTCTCAGAATGAGTTGACTCCATTTCCAACTGGCATAAATGCCACATGATCAGGAAACATGATCATATGTTGACCAATGAACTAGTGACTAGAGTTTCACTGGGAACCCCTGGTTATTTATATATGACATGTGTGTTTATGTTTCCACTCAATACAGTTATAGCATGATATAAAACTTAATCATAAACTATATGAAATATGATAATAGTCCTTATTACTATTTGTCTCTTGGGCATATTTCCAACACTTCCTTCCCTTAATTTTTTTTCTTTTCTCTCGCTCCTATTTCCCGATCAGCTTTGATTATTCTCAAGGTCCAATTTAAATTTTGTGTAATAATGAACGAGCACAAATATTTAGCATCAGGTTCTGGGTATCACATTGTCATGCGTGCTGACGCCTCCAATGAAAATGGCTTCAATTGGGGATTTGCTTATTCTGGTGTAATTAGCCCATAAAGGCTATTAGATCTTCAATAAATGTTCATTGCCTAAAAACCATCACAAGAAAACAAGGATTTGCTAATTGCGACATTAATGTTAGTGAAAAGGGAAATCTTCAGATAAATCCGGCAATAAACAAGAGGAAAACCAATGGTAAAAGGTGATGAAATTTGGAGCTATCACTCCTCATCAACTCCTGTGACAGAGGGAACTCTCAACTGCTCCAAAAAAGCACCGTCTGGGACTTGTTTCCGCGTAGAGCCTATTCTTGATAGAGCATCTGCTTCCTCATTTTCTGTTTGGAGAATGTGTTGCACTTCAAACCCTTCGAACGATTTAGATAGTTCATCCATGATGGCTCTATAAGCGGCCATGTGCTTGTTTGCAATGCAGATATCGGATACTTGCTGGGCAACAAAATCCGAGTCTCCATAACACATCAGTCGGTGAATGCCAATGTCTTTTGTGATTCTAATTCCATGTAGTAGGGCTTCATACTCGGCAATGTTGTTTGTCATTGTGAAGTGAATCTGTAGTACATAGAACAGTTTATCACCTTGGGGTGACTTGAGCACCATGCCAGTCCCCGAGCCCCCGAGTGATTTAGACACGTCAAAGTGTAAGGTCCAAACTTCCATCTTCGGGAGGCCTATGTTTTCGACTGTCTCTATCCAATCCGTGATAAAGTCAGCAAGAATCTGGGATTTGATTGCTGTGCGAGGTTTATACTCGACGTCAAAAGTTGCTAGCTCTATTCCCAACTTAGTGACGCGTCCTGTGGCATCGCTATTGTTGATTATGTCTCTCATGGGAGTTGTGCTCACCATGGTAATCTTGTCCTCTTGAAAATACTATCGTAGCTTTCTAGATGTGAAGAACACACCATAGGCTAACTTTTGGTAATGAGGATACATTTGCTTTGGTTCGGTAAAGACCTCGTTGAGATAATAAGTTGGACACTGCACCAGGTGTCCCTGGTTTTCTTCCAGCCATTCCACCACCATGACGACACTAACGACTCTATTTGTCATAGCTAAGTACAACAACATTTGTTCCTGTGGTTCCGGTGCTGCAAGAATAGGGGCGGACGAGAGTACGGCTTTTAGATCCTAAAGTGCAGCTTCAGCTTCATCAGTCTAGATGAACTTCTTGGTCTTTTTCAAGAGCTTCTACAATGGTGTGGCTCTTTCGCCGAGCTGGTTTACAAACCGACTGACTGCAGCAATACAATCAGTTAGTCATTGTACGTCCTTCAGGTGAGTTGGGCTGGAAATGTTGAGTATAGCCTTTATTTTGTCACGGTTCACCTCTATGCCTCTCCGAGACACAATCAAACCTAACAATTTTCCGGTTGGTATTCCGAAGAAACACTTCTTAGAGTTAAGTATTATGTTGTATTTTCGTAGATTTCTGAATGTTTCCTCCATGTCGGAAATTAGTGTTTCCTTCTTTTTGGATATCACCGCTATGTCGTCCACATATGCATGTACATTACGTCTAATTTGATAGTGGAGGCAACGATGCATAGTGTGCTGGTATGTAGCTCCTGCGTTTTTGAGCCCAAAAGGCATCATAACGTAGCAGAAGGTTCCGAAAGGGGTGATGAACGAAGTCTTTATTTTTTCTGTCTCCTTCATCCGAATTTGGTGATATCCAGAATATGCGTAAAAAAACATAGGAGTTCCGAGCCTAGTGTCAAATTGATAACTTGATCAGTTCTAGGCAGAGCGAACGGATCTTTGGGACAAGCCTTGTTCAAGGCAGTATAATCAACACACATCCTTAAATCAGTGGTGTCCTTTTTAGGGACCATTATAGGATTGGTCGACCAATCAGTATGGATGACATCTTCTATGAATTCGGCTAACTCGAGCCAAGCTAGTTTGTTAGCTATTGCTTTGCGCTTTTCATCGCTGAAACGTTGCAAGGACTGTTTGACGGGTTTGGTGTTAGGGTATACATTTAGAATGTGCTTGGAAAGTTACTTAGCTACTCCGGTCATGTCAGATGGTTGCCATGCGAAGATATCTTTACGAGCGCGCTTTCCTATGCGCAGTCTAAACCTACACTTATCTGGGTCACCTTGGAGGGATCATCATCCTTTAATGGTGTTGCCTTTGTCTCTTCCGATGCCTTCAACTCCGGAGTCGGCTTGGTCACCTCCTTCTTCGTCGCGGGCATCTCGGACAAGTCGATGTTCTTCTTGATCTCCTAGTACTCCTCAGCATGCAGTACGACTTCAACAAAGGCGGTGTTTCCGTCCTTGCATTCTCATGCCTTATTTGGGTCTCCTCGGATTATGATGGTGCCATTGGTACCTAGAATTTTCATCATATTGTAAATGTAACAAGGGTGAGCCCTTAAAGCCTAGTAATCTAGACGCCCAAAGATAGCGTGCTATGCGCTCTTGAACGGGACCACTTCGAAGGAAAGTGATTCCATCTGGTAGTTCTTTGGAGTTCCAAAGGTAACGTCCAAAGTGATCTCTCCCAGAGAATTTGCTTGTCTTCCGGGGACAACTCCATGAAAAGTCACAGAGTTGTGATTCAGCTATGTCTCCGATATCCTCATCTGGCATAGCGTTTCAACGTATATGATGTTGATGTTGCTGCCACTTTCCATGAGGGTCTTGGAGAAACCATAGCCCTCAATAAGTGGATTGACGACCAGAGTGTACTTTCTGCACCTGTGTAGCTTAGGCGGATGATCGCTTCAGTCAAAGGTGATTGTAACTTCCGACCAATCCAGAAACTGGGGGACAGCCAGAATAGTTGTGTTGATCTGATGCATCACTACCTTTTTGACCTTGACTGGTTGAGATCCGAGGAAGCAGACATAAGTGTCTTTCTTGATTGGGAAGGTATTCTTTCCATCCGACTTGGGATTTAAAGCTTCTGCCTCCTCCATGTCAGAATCTTCCTTGGACTCTTTCTCTTTGTCGGAATTTTTCTTTCCTTTTTGTCGCTTGGCCCTGTAGCCAGCAGATTCATCTTTCTTGATGTCTGCATTAAAAAGACACTCAACATTGGTGTGGGACAAGCCCCCGTTGTCGTTCGGGTGATGCACGCACAGATTGTTGGCAATGTTAGCCCAAGAGTAGGTTTTGCCAGGTTGTCGGTCTCCTCTACCTTGGACTCTGGAAGTTCCACGGCCTCGTCCCCGGCCACCTCAACGGCCTCCTCGTCCTCCAGACCCGAAAGTTGCATTGACTATTGTGGTTTCCGAATTGGATTTCTCCTCTGAGGTGTTTTTGCATTTTGTCGCCTGCTGCTTTGGCTGTTTTGCCGACTGTGGCACAACTAGCACATTGAGCAGTCCTTCCGCGTCATCGTTGGCATCAGCATACTTGCTTGCCGTCTCTATCATCTCCCCCAAATCAGTCACTTTATCACACTGTAAGCGATGACGCAGTAAACCAATTGGGAGTCACACGATGAATGCTTCGATCGTGGTTTGGTTGTTTACTCCTTCACAAGAGTTCTTTGTGTCGATCCATCATCCGAGGTAGTCCCAACAAGTTTCTATGGGTTTCTGGGTGCACTGCTGCAAATCTCCAACCGTGCAGGGCCTCCTGTATGTTCCCTCGAAGTTCCGAAAGAAAGCACTTTACATATCATACCAGTTGTGGATGGTGTTTTCTGGGAGTTCATTGAGCCATGATCAAGCCGTCTTCCTTAGCATAAGCGGGAGATACTGGGTCGCGACCAAGCTATTTCCTCCTTTGGTGATGCAGCAGGCCTAGAAGAAGTCATGGAGCCAGGTGTCTAGCTAGGCCACACAGTCGTAGGGTTGGATGTGCCTTGAGATGGAAAACCCTTCCAGAAAGTTTGTTTGTCGTATGCACGGTCCGAAGCATTTTGGACCCACGTAGATGTTGTCTGACTCATAGCGTCGCGACTCAATGTTTGAGTTGATCCGATGCCTGGGGTCACTT
This sequence comes from Avena sativa, assembly GCA_916181665.1. Taxonomy (NCBI): domain Eukaryota; kingdom Viridiplantae; phylum Streptophyta; class Magnoliopsida; order Poales; family Poaceae; genus Avena; species Avena sativa. The sequence goes on from OV702290.1 coordinate 162,567,295, forward strand.
GGTGATAGGGCATGTTGTCCTCGTTGTTCACTGCGGATACGCTGCCCATGAGCCGGACTTCGGCTTATTTTGCCACCACCTCCACCACGGCGCCCTCCCTGGCCTCCATGTGAGCCTCTATGGTGACTGCTTCGCGGAGAAGGTGGTGGCGGATTGTTACCCACAGCCAGGGCTTCATGATAACGGCCACCATGCCAGGTTGTTCCAGCACGATGCTCGTCATTCCTTCGTCCGTCATTGCCGTAATTGTGACATGGCTCAGCCGGATGGCTGGTATGTCTAGGAGGGGGCATTCTTTGTCGGTCCTGCTCCCAATGTTGATCTTCTTCATCTTACCTACGATTGTTCGACTGTCGCTGGGGAGGTTGGACCATTGCTGCAACGGTGTCTCGCTCTACAGCTGGAGCGACATTGCTCTAGCTTCGTGTGGGTCTGTGCCGGTGTCCTAACGATTCGGTTCTTCAATAGTTGTCCTCCCTGGGGTCGGAACGGTAGTGTTGTTCTGGTTCCTGTCAGGGCCTTGTATCTTGGTGTCAACCCATGTCCGTGCGGCATTGGTCTGATTTAAAGGCCAGCTTTCTGTTGCCGGACGTGGCGACCTTCTGCTGTTCCAAACCCTTTGTGAGAAGCTTCACGCTTAGACGAATCTGGTCTAGGCTTGGGTTGTTTGCCAAGAGATCTCGAACCGCAGCAGCATTTTCCACCAGTGTGCCATACACCTGGTTACCCTTGCTGTCGGTCTGATATTTTCCTATGGTTGTATCTCCTTAGAAAGGGGTTTTGTGAACATCCAGATTTTTGTTGGCCAACTCAGGGTTGTTCCGGGTCTTCTGATGCTGCCGGGTGCTAGGCTACCCCGCAGCTGCAATGCGCTTCTTCTCTTCGAGGATATTTGCATTTTCCTCAAGGAGTGCCTGACGATGCGCTTCTAGGGCCTGGGCCCTATTCTCCAATTACGCAGGTGTAAGTTCTGCAGCTGTCGGTATAGGTGTGGTAATCGCTTCTCCAAGGAGTTTACGGGCACCAGGGGTAACCACGTGTCCATCTAGTGGAGTATATTTTGGCTCATTAGGGATCAAGGCTCCATCTGAGTCTTCTTCATACTCTTCGGCTATTACCTCGTCAGTTGGAAAGTCCTTAGCCGGAGTATTCTTCTTCTTTGCGTTCTTGGACGTGCTGGTAGAAAAGACGGCTTTGGGTCCGAGTCCTGGTGTCAAGCTTCTATCAGTACTCTCGGACATATAGATGTCGGGATTATCTTCGAGATCCATATGATCCTATGGTTCGGGGGAGTTTTCACTGAATCCTTCATCCACGCCGTTATGAGGGCTTTGATCCATGGCTTCTCCTTCTTCCGCGGGCTTGGAGTTGAATTCTTCTTTGTATTCCGCGGAGAACATCCGGATATCTGTCGACATCATAGAGTCATCTAAAGATGCCGGTAAGTCGATGTTTATTCCGATTGCCTTCAGCACCGAGTCATTGTCATCTCTAGCATCGGCAGAGCCGGATTCAGATCCAACATATCCGATGAAGTGCGATGTATGCGCCCTAAGGTAGTTGCGGCTCTCTTCGTTGGCTTCCTCGAATCGCCTGATAGTCTCAAGGATATCTTCCATGCTGGCTCTTTCGCGCAGCATCATCTACCTGAACGTGTGCCTCGGAAGTGATTTTCCCGCTCCGGCATGGGCTGAGACGGATCCAGAGCTACTGATATCTTGATCTTCCTGAGATTTGACCTCTTTTGGGAGAGCCTCCTGAAATTCGGCCTCTTTGGGGAGAGCCTCCTAAGATTCGGCCTCCCTGGGAGATCCTCTTCAGATCCGATCTTCTCCGCTATCTCCGCTTCAGGTGCGGGCTGGGTGGGATTAGGATTTTCTGAGATCTGGAACTCTGTCGCTTTCGTAGACAAAGTGGATCTAGAAAGTTCTTTCGCCTCTATCATCACCGCTAGGGTGGGTTGGGCGGGTTCAGCGAAACCAAGGTAAACATTGATCTCGATGAAAGACTTGATGGTGTAGGTGGTCATAGGTTCCCTAGCTAGAATCCAAATCTTGTCGAGAAGGACAAGGGGGACATCACTAGCATAGAGGACCCGACTGACGGTGATTGTCTCGCAAATCCCGATTCGCGCAGATTCTGCCCAGAATAAAGATCTGAAACTCTCCTGTCCCATGGTGGGTGCCAACTATCGTCGGATTGAAGACATGTACACCAAGAGGGGACTCTCGGGGCGTGTGGTGAAACGGGGGTGTGAGGTGATAGTATTCTGGGACAGTGAGCAATCCAGTAATATGGTAGAGCCGGAAGTACCGATTACAAGAGAGGTTTGCATGTGCGAGTTGAGATTGTAGATTGTGGGTGCCCTAAAGGCTGGTCCCTATGACAGCTTATATAGATTTACAACCTAGGGTTTACAGGAGAGACCTATCTGGCTACGAATAAGAGTCAATTACAAAGTACATCTTGAACTACAAGTAACTAAGCAGGCCTAAGTCGATAAGTCTTCTGGGCCTTCCCGTAGCTAGATGGACCTCCATCTCCTCTCCCTGACTGGGTCGCCTGTGAAGCAAAGCTCTAACCCAAAGTGGGCCACCCTGGTCAGTGAGTCACAGTGGGTATACCCAGAAAGTATATCCCCAACACTTGAAGCTCAAAGAAAATAGAAAGTAGCTTCCAATGAAAATGAAGAAGAGGAAGAGGCAGAGGACAAAGATGAACAATACGGCTCTAATGTTGAAACTATTGACCCAAGAGAAGAAGTTGAACTGAGTCAAGAACAAGAAGAACAAGTTATCATATCAAATGAGAAACAAGTAGACAAGCAAAAGACCGCAATTAAGAAGAAAAATAAAAAGATGCTAAGCCAGCAACCAAGGTAAAGGAAAAGGTAAAACCAACTAAAAATAAAATTCCTTATCCTAAGCGTGTTCAATATGAACCTGACAAGAATCTTTATGATTCTTTTGCCGAGGCTCTAAGAAATCTCCATTTATAACTTCCTCTCGCTGATGCAATTCAAGTTCCTACTTATAAAAAGTTCATGTGAGATATTCTTAATAGAAACAAAAAGGTAACCAAGACTATAGTAGTGATGACAAGCTTCCCGCTAAGCTTGGGGGTCTTGGTATATCAACTATCTCTTGTGATATTGCAAAAACTAACATTATCAATGCTCTATGTGATTTAGGTGAAGATGTTAGTGTCATGCCTTATTCCCTCTTTAAGAAACTAAATCTCGGAGAATACTCTCCTACTTCAATTACCTTGCAAATGGATGATAAAACCACTAAACAACCTATTGGTATGATCGAAGATGTTTTACTTAGAATTTATCAACATGTCATACCTACTAATTTTATTATACCTGATGTTCCTAAAGATGACTAACATAGGTATGATTACACAGATACCTATGATTTGCTAACCAGGCTTGCAGAAAGGCTTACAGCCCATGAAGAGTCAAGATGATGGTCCAAAAGAGCAACCGACAAAGGTCGTAGTTGTATTAGGAAAGAAGGAAAAAGGACCGACATCGTGTTGGTATTGTAATCACGTATATGTAACCTATCCGCATACAAATTTGAGACCCGGCCTATTATATAGGACGGGAGAACCCTAGGAAGGACCCCTCGAACAATCCCCAAGCGATTTGTAATAGTGCGATTCACCAAATATTCAAGCGACTTTGACTCCATTATTCTCCCGACATCCGACGAAATCCCCAGCGTTCTCTTTTTCGCAAAACCCTAAGTCCTTGTTTGTGGACATTCTCGAGGTTACCCCTCGTCAATGACAAACTTTCAATCATTCTTGGGAGACCTTTTCTTAGCACTGCAGGGGCTAATGTTGACCTCTCAAGCAGGAAAATTGTTTTCAACATATATGATGATCAGATTGTTCGTTATTTCCCAAAGAAACAAGAACAAGGCGAAAATATATATCACCATCTAAACGAGTTCAAGTGGTAAGTACCCTCGATGAAGGGCAACCCAAGATATGTGCTAAAGAATTAGAGGTCGGTTAAGTTAAATCAACCATTTCAAAATAAATGCTAAATGGGAGTCAATCCATCCTTTAATAAAGTAGCATAGTTATTCTTGTGTCTTCAGTTTAGTTGCATTCATGTTGTATTGGCAGTTGTATCTTTGCATGATTTACTATTGGAGTTGGCTTGGGACTATTTTTAAAAGGTAGAATTGCTTGTTGCTCTAATCATATGTTGCTTGTCTTGGTTCAATCTTCTCAACAAAAATATATGTATGCTTTGTTTGGATGCTGGACTAACATTTTATGTCTATAATAAAATTTTCGGAGAAACTAACTTGTTCGGGAGCTCACAACGAGTTTAACGAGCAGCAGTACGGGCATACCCATCCATACCGCATGCCCGTACCACTCATGTAGCATGTCCGAAGCAGAAATTTTTCCAACAAAAGTTACTGCAAGCTTAACGAGCATCGATATGGTCAGACGTGTCCGTATCATCTGCCCATACCACCCGGTTGTACCAACTTCGACGAGAGCCTGAAAAAGAGAGATAGAGAAAAGGAGAAGATGAGGTGCAGTACGGGCGGAGCCCGCCCGTGCCCGCACTAAGGAGTAGATTGCACCGCAAGGATAGTGACAAGTACAATAAAGGTTATAACTCCCCGAATCTTTTTATTTCGACAATCTCAGGTCAGTGGGTTACCTTGTACATGTTCCATTGTACTTCATTTCCTTTTACCTTCCTTCGAAACTCCCTAACTTATAATTCTCTATAGTGTTTCATTTTTTTTTCATGGTTAGGTGAACGAACCCCGTTCATACACCGAATTGTTTTCTTTTACTTTGTTTGTTATTTTCGCAGGGACTTGAACCTTGCGTGATAACGTGCATGGTTTGTGCCAACCGTGCAAATACTTGCATAAGCCACTTGGTTGTTTCATCTCAACGCTTCAACAAGGAAGTATTCGTTGAATCAAAGGTCCATTTCCATCAAAAATGAGGTTATTCGCACCTCAACGGTAAAGTGCACCACCCTTGATTTATTCAAGGTTGGGGAGGTAACCACTTCTCACACTCTCTTTTGATAACTGTATTTTCTCTTTTCTTTTGGTAATCTATTCAAGTTTGGTTCTTGCAAAAGTTCTAGCTTGGGGAAGTTACTTCTGCATGTGTAGATTCTTGTGAAATGTTCTTGTTCGATAACGTTTTTGAGAAAATATGTATCCCACTGTTTTTGAATGCTTTCTTGGGTAAGTTATGTTTCATGTTTATATAATGGATGCACTTTCTTTTGTTAGGATTCGTAAGAGTTGAGTTAGGACTCTCACTACTAGGGAAACACTATGCGAGGCGCATATCATATGCGCCTATAGCGTCGCGCCTCCACTATTTTTTATGCGAGGCGCATATGATATGCGCCTCCTATATCCTGGATATGCGAGGTGCATATTGATATGTGCCTCCTATACTCTGAATATGTGCCTCCTATATTCTGCATATGCGAGGCGCATATTGATTCGAATGGGCCTCGTATATTTTTTTGAATTTCAAAAAAATGGTGGCCAGATCTAGATCTAGATTTGGATCTGGCCGGAATTTCGTCGGAGTTCGTTGGAGGCCATGCCCATGGCCACAGCCTACCACTACAGGCATGTGCGGGAGGTCATGGCCATGGGGGTCGCCGGAGATGGTGGAGGAGGATGAGGCCACCGGAGGTCGTCATCGGAGGTGGTCGTCGGAGGTGGTGGTCATTGTGGTTGTGTAGGCCATGGACGGAGTGGTCGCTGGAGGAGGAGGAGGTCGCCGGAGGTGGAGGAGGAGGAGGAGGAGAAGGGAGAAGAAGGAGAAGGGGGAGAGGTGGAGGAGAAGGAGAAGGAGAAGGAGGAGAGGTGGTAGGTGTTATATAGGTGTGGTAGGTGGCTGTTTCGAATTTGAATCCGGCTATGCGCCTCGAATAGTTTTTTGTTTTTTTGCAGAAACAAAACTTCTGTCTGCCATAACTTTTTACTCTTTTCGAATTTGGGAAATCTATGAAATCTTCAACGACTTTTAGTGGTTGAAATCAAGTAGAAAATCTCGAGACGGTCATTTTGATATATTAAACTTTTTTCTGACATTGTATGCAAAAGTTAGGGACGTTTTACCGTTCCATAACCTTTTTTGTAAAATACATCGAAATTTATGTTTTTCAATTTTTTTCTACAACTATACCCTAAAATCTAACTACAACTCAAAGGAATTATTTTTTTGAAGTTTTTATCATTTTTTTATTTCTTACAAAACTTAAAAGGAGATCCGGGGGTGGAGTGCCAGGTTCTAGGAGGCGCATATTGGACCATATGTGCCTCGCATATTATCAAGTATAGAAGGCGCATATGACCATATGCGCCTCGCATATTCGACCACTGATCTCCTCCCAGGCCCACGTAGCTTATGCGAGGCGCATTCTTCCCACATGCGCCTGGCCTATCTGATATATAGGAGGCGCATAATATTAGAATGTGCCTCGCATAATCTGGGGCTGCCAGATTTCGTCCATATAGGAATTATAGGAGGCGCATCCTAATAATTTGTGCCTCGCCTATTTTGATACTAAGGCACATACCAAGGCAGTGCGCCTCGCCTATTTTATAGGAGGCGCATATGGTCTAATTGCGCCTCCTATAAGCATGTCTTCTATAGCCTTTTCTCTAGTAGTGTCTGAGGCTCTATGTTAAAATCTTTATCTAGCTTGAGAAGAATATTGTGATCCTCTAGAATACATTGCAATGATTTCTACACTTAACATGATTAAAAGTATATTTATGAAGCCTATAAATAATTTCTCGAGTGATGTTTAATTATATTAAGAGTCTAGACTCATAGTTACTCAACCCCATAGATTTATTGATAGACTTGATAACACTCTTGAAAAGGAGTTGTTTGATTGAAATAAAGTCTAGTGGTAATTGTGATCCATGCCAAAGTTAACCTTGTGGATCAAACTATCATACTACTTAAAAAATCTATGTTTTTGATGCACACCTTTGAATGCCAGCAACTCCGCTAGCCTACGAACGATCAATCGTACAACCCCGGATTTTGGCTATGAGTTGACGACATGGGTGGCACTTGTCACCATAATGGGCATAAGTATTGGTACTCTTTAAGGCTATGCAATTTTTTTTAAATAATCACTCAATGATCCTTGTTGATAATTACCCTTCAAAAATGAAGATCCACACAACAAGTTTTTGGCATGGTCTCATTACTACTACATGAATTTTCTTGAAAGACAACAAATGGAATAGTAGTGTTTGATAGTGTTAATCTATTTTATATAGGTGTTCTAATGAGACACTCTAATTCTATGCTTCTTATGACATGATCTCTCACTCTTAGTTTCTAAGCCTTTACTTTACAAAAGTGAGGATACAAAATATAAAAGGCGCAATAGGAGGATTACAAGTTTTCTTTCAAGTTAGATTTACTTTTGACATGGACCATTGAAGTTGTACTTGATCTTTTATGGATCGATATAACTGAGCTTGAGTTGCCTTGTATGAATGTGTTCTATCTTACTTTGAGCCTGCAGGGAAAATAAGGATATAAGGCATTGATCTTCTATGGTAAGCTAGATGATAGCATGTGTTTTTATAAACTATCTTATCAAGGACGAACAATGTTTAGCTTGGGGAAGTTGATGAGTGCAAATATGATGCATATTTAAGCATACAAATTATTTATATTGTCACTCATTACATGCTATAACTAGATACAACTATGCCTATTATGTATGATTGCTAGTTCTCATTGATTTTCACATGCAATTTGCACAACTAGTAGTTTTATTAGAATTTTATTACTTTTTATTGTCTTTGACCTTTGTGTAGGTGTTGTGATGGATTATGGATAAATCAAGGTAAAAGGAACCAAGAAGATGCAATATGGAGGAGCTGTAGGCACCAGACTTAGCCATTTGAGAGGTGGAAAAGGTGATTTTTTCCAAAAACTCCAAATGAAGATTCAATGCCATGGTGTTGTATCCCTCGACCATACGAATTCAACGAGCCGAAGGACACCCAAATTAGAGTTGGTATGAATAAATAGAGGCCAAAATATCAAAACTTACTAAGGGTTTAATGACCACTAGTACGGGTGGGTCCGGTCGTACCGTCCGCCTGTACCACGAGTCTGGACACACGGAAATAGCTATTTTGGACGTGTTTCTTCACTGAATCCGTATCTGTTTGTTCTTAAACCTTCCTTAGGTCATAAGGAACGTATGGTGGACTATTGGAGACTCTCCTAGGCCTATATAAAGAGGCAAGGAGCCAAGGGAGAAGCATCCTATCCACATACCTCCACGGCGGAGCCCTGCCGCCTTGCAAACTCCATAGCCTCTGCCTCCACAAGATCTCCACGATCACCATAGCTCAAGAGGATAAGGTACTTGGATCTTGAAGTTGTCAACACCGATCTACATCATCATCACCACATCTCCAACATCAATCCCCTTCCTCTACTTGGCTGTAATCCAAACCCTGGTGTGTATCTTCATTTGTATTCAATTTTACTCTCATATCCCATCCATATTATTGCCATGGTGTTGATTGCCTTTATATGTGAGTAGCTCCTTTGTTATTAGGGAGATGGAGAAACTCTAGCATTATTATGAGATGAAATAAAGATGATCTATTACTTGTGGCCATGATCTATTGATTTATGATATTGTGTTTGATCTCTCTCTTTAGATGGTATGTGTAGTCAACCACATATCATATGCCTTTGGGACTAAAGAGAGGGTGATATCCTTAGTATGTGTATGGGAGTATGCCCAGTGTTATTCGTGACTACAAGAATTGGCTTATAACCTTCACGGTCTAAGGAGGAATAAAGAGAGGTTCACTAAGATAATTATGATATCCATGGGGAAACCCTTAATTGTGGTGGTCTAGATGAGTTTCTGCTCTGAGGCATTGCAGTGGTTATTTAGAGATGACCTCATTACCTGACTCAAGAAAGTGACTTCCCACGAGCCTTGTAGTGAACATCTTATTATAGAACTCTCTGCACACATGTCATGACATAAGAAATAGGTTATCCTAATTATGATTAATTACCCCATGCTAGCGGTGTATCCTAAATCCCTGAGAACTCTTTCGCCCTATTTAGTTCGAACACCATTTCTAACGCATTCGTTATTTTCTTTTGTTTACTTGTTTTATTTACTTTCTTGCACATAAATACAAAACCTTCCAAACACTCTTAATTGAAATCAAAGGTAGCTTACAAGTATCCTTTGGTAGATAATGAAGAGGGGCATAAAAGACCTTAACCAAATAGTTCTCTGTGGGTTCGATACTCTTATTTCTAAACTAGCTACAATCAATTTGTGCACTTGCAGTCATCATACGCCTATTGCAAACGCGCTCTGTTCTACTCCTAGTACTCTCCTCAAATCTTCCTCAGAGAATCTTCAACGATAGGCGGTGGAGGAGGAGGAGATGCTCAACGTGGCTTGTGGAGGTAGCAAAGAATTCGACGACACCCAAGATGGTGCCACATCAAGGCATCATTCCTATGAGCGGAGGTAGCATCGAGGTCCATTTGTTTTATTTGATTAGGTATTCTTTGTTGTTTTGATCGAAAGATTCCAGGATATCGATAACCTTTAAGTGTAGGGGGTCACTATAACACCTCTCAATATGGAAGTATGGGGTATCGAACCTCAAGATCAAGAGCGTAAAGTTGTTTATTATCTCTAACTAGAGTGTCACAATTATAGTAATATGTGTACTAAACAATGTAAAGTAACAAAGGAAGTTGATTTAATACAAGGAAATAAAGTGCAACCTCTAATAATTATGGGAACAATGGACCTGGGTTCACCTCTAGTAATATATAAGTGTCGAAATCCTCTAATATGCAAGAAGACAAGACAAAATGTTTACTCAGTGGGAAAAATGGACATGGGTTCATGGCTTCAATCATTCATCTCTCTCTAATAATGATAGTGATGATGCTATGGATGATAAAGTACATACTATTGGCATGCTTTAATGGTTAATGTTCATATGTGTTACATGTCCTAAAACATGTAGTTGAATATAAAATAGTAACATAATAGTAAATTCATATCATATATCATCTCATACCATAATATCCATCGTAGGAATTACATTTATGGCACCGCAATCATGTAGGGAAGTTCATACGGATTGCTATCATGATAATACATAGAGAGATTAGACCGAGTTACCACCAAAAATCATAATCTAGCAGGTGTACTACTCCCCCCCCCCCACATGATGGATAGCAACATGAGATGTTGGTGAAGGAGTGGAGGTTGCCATAGGTGATTCTGGCAGTGTTTTCCTTTCCAATTTCCTCTAGCAGTGGACTGCAGCCTCTCTGTTTCTTGATTTCCTATCTCTGTCTCCGCCTATCGCGAAATAAAATACCATGGAGTATATTTAGGTGATTTAGTTCAAGACGACTGTACTGAAATATTGAGGTCAATCGGACTTCTGAGGGGGAAATCCACCCTATGGCATGACAACTAGATCTGGTCGAGCCATGGGCCCTCATTTGGATCCTATTGATCTCCTCCTAGCCTACCTCATCTCATTGGATTCATCTCAAAAAATTTGAAGCGTGCTCTTTGACCCATCCCTTCTTGGAGTCCCGAAGCTCCATGTAAGTTCAAAATACCAGCAAAAGGTTTTTTTGCCTTCGAGAGTTAAAACCAAAATAAAGAGAATTATTAGGAAAATCCCCACAATCAGTGATAATAGTTATATGAACTCATGATATGATGCAAATATGATGAAATATACCACAATAAATCATAAATTTCATGTATACATTTTACATGCATCAAATATTATTAAGGATGATCTGATGACCATGCTTATTAAGTTCAAGCAAGGATTTTTCCTTTGTTTCAGTTATATTTTGGCACTATGATTATTCATCCAAACTGTGGTGGAACCATGAAAAAATTGGAGGGTGGGAACACTCTAATTTTTTCGCACTAGCGCATATACGATAAAAAGTTGCCAAATGAGTAATGTTAATGGCTGATAGTTTTTGACAATTTGTGTTCCTCTTCTAGTCGTGATATGCTCTATAGGACCTAATTTTTTTCACCTTATCTAAGTTTGTATTTCGTTTGTAGATGTGATTTCTTCTTCGGGGCACCAAAACTCTTGTTCCACCTTTAGTCGTTGTTTGTTTGAGTTGTCGCTAAAAATTTATTCCACTATGTTTTTGTGCTGCCTGTCGTCATAATTTGTTCCATCCGCTTTAATATTTTAAAATTATGTTCCTCTTTTAGTCTTTGTTTGTTCTGGAGACCCTAATTTTTTTTGACCTAGTCTAAAAATTTGTCTCCCGCATAAAATGTCATATCCCCTCGAGACGAAATTTCTTCCTCAACATGTAGTCATTATTTGTTCCACGCTCCCTTGTAATTTTACCCATTTGCTGGTCCAAAAATATTCGTTTTTGTGCATGATTTGGTTTATGGGTGGTAAAATTTTGTTCCATTTAGCCCCAAAAAAATTCTCTTATGGTGGTGATTTATTCTTTAGCCATTAAATTTTTGTTCCACGTGGTATAAAATTTTATTATACATGTAGATGTGACCTATTGCTAGGCGCCGTCTCAACTAATTTAGCATTTTCTCCGTTTCGTAAAATAAAGCATATAATTTCTTCAAAAGTCAAATAAACTTTGAGAAAGTTCTTTAGAAAAAACTATCAACATCTATCATGTCAAATCAATGCCATAGATACATCATGATATACATTTTCATATTGGAGCATATAGTATCATGCTTCTCAATATGTTTTAATATAATTTTGGTCAAAATTTACATCATTTAAATTTAGAAAAAGTTATATGCCCTATTTTGTGGAACAGAGGTAGTATTCAATTAGTTTTTTTTCTCGAAATGGGGATACCCGGCCTCTGCATCGAGTGATGCATGCATCCCTTTTATTACTTTATTAATATTCCAAGACGTTACATCTCAAGGATCACGGAAGTTTGATATATGTATCGAACACTCAAAAATAGAAAGGAGAAATATAAAATGCTGATGCATCAAGCAGTAATTCTAGAAATAGGCCGCCAGCTGCAGAGTTGGAATAAATCTTGTGCTACCGTCTCCATACGGTTGCACCCAAAATCCATGGTCCGTCGTTGCTGCTTCGACTGAAGGATAGACCACATGAGGATCTAGTGTGTAGTACGTGGGATAACCTGTAAGAAAATTGTTTCTGAAGATTTGTTAAACACAAAATCATTCTACGCTTTCCATATAGCTCAAAGTAAAGTACATGCATCCACTCGGATTTGTACTTTATCTTCTTTACTAACCGCTGTAACCATGTACTGAACAAGTTGAGATGCTAGTCGAGGGAACCATATTAAAAGCTATATGAACTATTTGTCACATTATTTTAGCTAGAGGGCATTGGATAAAAGATGTTCGATGGTCTCAATGTCATTACAAAAGCAACACTTCTCACACCCTTGCCAATTACGCTTTATTAGATTATCTTTTGTGATAATGACTTTGCGATAAAGGAACCATATGAACATTCTGATTTTCAGTGGGACCTTGATCTTCTAAATATATTTTCTAAAGAAAGGCGTATGACCATTCATAAGGTTCAAATACATAGATTTTACTGTAATTTTTTTTATTTGTTAATTTCCATTGAAACACATCCTCGTGGTCAGACATGTTGACATGCATTAACCTTTCCACTAAATGCAGCCAACGACTCCACCTAATACCCATTAGAGCTCTTCTAAATTGAATATTTAAAGGTGAGTTAGATAGGATATCAGCCACTGTGACCTCTTTCCTTTAAACAATGCTATACAACGATGGGTATTGATTCGCCAGAGGTGTATCGCCTAACCAGGTGCCTTCCGAAAAGCGAGTTTTTTTCACAATTCCCTATCTGAAATTGACCTCTACTGAAGAAGTATTCTTTAACTTTCATCAGCCCTTTCCAAAAAGGCGAGTCCGAAGGACGAACCTTAACTTGAGAGAGACTTTTAGTCTTAAGATATTTATTATAGGGGAGCATTTACTGTGCAATCATCCGTTTGCTGCAATCGTGCAATCAAACTGAGGCGAACCGCTGGATCTGTAAACTGTGGCCCTGATCCAAATAATCCCGCGTCCAACTCCACTAAGTTGCAAGTTTGTGAAAAAACCAATCGAAGCTCCTTTCTTCCCCAAACAGGTCGTTGTAGGTCTCTAGCAAACAGTAAGCACCACACCATAGAGCACGCAAGAAGGTCGCCGGGGCAACATATGGGAAGGCTTAGTGTTCTAGACTCTAGAAAAGAGGGGTCGGGCGATCAGGTCCCTAGCGAAGAAGGCCATGGTAGAGAGAGACAACGACCAAACAGACCGAGAAGGGTGCGTGAGGGACACACAAGCTTCCCGGCCAGAGGAATCGTGTCCGGAGAGGTCCACGGCAAGGTCGCCACGCATAGGGAGGGCACTAGGACTCGAACATCGTTTTGAAGAGGTCCAACTCATATGTGTGAGAAGTGGTTCCTTCAGGAATTCAGTTATCTCACTTTCCCAAATGTGGGGAATAAATTCCTCAGTATCGATCTGAACTTTAGTGATGTAGAATACTTCAAAAAAAACTTTAGCGATGTACAAGGCTATCTAGTACAGATCTGCAGTTGAGCGATCTCACTTGTGACTACTTAATTAGGAGATTAGAAAATCCACAAGCGAGTGGTTGATTAGTCTGAACCTCCTAATTATCTGAACCAAAGGAACAAATTTTCTGGGCATAATTACTGACGCAAGGAACCAAATGAACCTCTCAGGGCCTTAGGGGAATGGGCACTGGAAGAAACCTGTCTCTGCCGACGGCCGGATTGCCGGAACCCTAGACCGACTGACGCAAAGAGAGATATCTGTTGGAGAAGACAGGGTGTTCGGTATGGGATAGCTGAGATGATGAGGGAGGTTTTCATAAAAGATGAAACATAGTGGAGGTGGAAGCAGGCCGATTTGGATCGGCCGCAGCTTTTGGATCGGACGTGCTGGGTTGATCTGATTGCATAATTGCACAATCAGGATGATTGCATAGTAAATGCTCCCTTATTATAGATCAATTCATGCCAAACTCCCTCCCCTTCGAGGATCTTAAACAACCACTTGCTCAAAAGACATTTATTTTTCAAATCTGAAACCTCAATAGTTAGTCCTCCTTGTTCTTTTGGCCTACACATAATGTTCTACTTAGTAAGTTTGTACTTTCGTCTGTGGCCATAGTTTTGCCAAAAGAATCTTGATCTATAAAAATCGAGTCTTTTTCATACCCCTTTGGGTATTTCGAAGAAGGATAACAAAAACATGGGTAGGCTTGTTAAAACCGAGTTGATGAGAACTAGCCGATCTCCAACTAGCTAGTTTTCTTTCGAATCTATCCTCTATAGGTTTCCACTCGCTATTCTTCAGTTTGCGATAATGTATGGGTATTCCGAGATATCTAAAGGGGAATGAGCCTATCTCACACCCGAATAGGTTACGATAGTGATCCTCTTCAATTTTGGCCGGCCTAAAACAAAATAACTCTCCCTTATGAAAATTAATTTTTAAGCCCGACAATTGTTCAAAAACGCTGAGGATCAATTTCATATTCATTGCCATAGCATGATTATGTTCCATGAAGATGATTGTATCATTAACGTATTGTAAAATAGAAACACCCCCTCCACTAGATAAGGGATGAGTCCACCTACAAGGCCCTCACATTTAGCTCTCCTAATTAGAATTTCCAGCATATCAACTACTCCCTCCGTCCCAAAATAAGTGACGTGAATTTATCTAGATTCGCATGTATCTAGACATGTTTTAGTACATAGATACATGCGAATTTAGACAAACTCAAGTCACTCATTTTGAGACAGAGGGAGTATTATGTTGAATAAGATGGAGACAACGGGTCCCCCTGTGTTAAACCCTTTTGCGTTTGAAAATAGTGTCCCATATCGTCATTCATCTTAATGCTCATGCTCCCTTTTGTTACAAAATGTTCATTCCGGTTGCACCATTTGGGGTTAAAGCCTTTCATAAGCAACACTTGTTGCAAGAAAGACCACTTCACTTTATCATATGCTTTTTCAAAATCCAGTTTTAAAATTATCCCATCTAATTTTTTCAAATGTAATTCAAGGATAAACCTGAGAATAGTTTAGGAACTAAACCATACCTCCACCAAACCCGCGCGAGCACAGTTAGCACCCGAACCAAAATCAAACTCATCTGATATGTACGCCAACCCAACCAAAACCAGACCTGAATTATTTTTTGTCCAAACTTAACTTAACTGAATCGTCACCTGTGGGTTGGAACCATTAGGGAAATGGGTTTAGAACTGTTCGATCAAATGGGTTGACTAGGTATGGCTGCCATCACGGCGTAGAAAATCACACGCACCACGGACAGGGAGCTAGCTAGCTCGCCATAGTGTGATCCCTTCGGGAGAGACAGGGAGCATTGAGACGTCAGGCAGCCAGGAGTCATCCTATGCGGGGAGTCGTGTCTGGCATGCCGCCGGGAGTCACTACCTCACGTTAGGGTTTCTAAGGTATTATGATAGTGGCACTTTTTAAACTGCCTTCAAATGTTTCATTTTAAGGCACTTTGGTGTAGGATGCCTTAAAAGACTAAGAAATGTAAGGCAGTTTTTTGATGTGCCACCAAAAATACATTATTGAAGGCACAAAATAAGAGTGCCTCTAATAGACCATCTTTGAAGGCACTTTCCTCACATGTAGGCAAAAACCTTTCGAGGCAATTCTATAAAAGTGCCTCTAAAGATTACTCCCTCCGTTTCAAAATATAAGACGTTTTAGCTTTGTGAAACGAGTGTATTAGACCTCTTTTAGTGTCTAGGTTCACTCTAAACCTAGATGAACCTAGACACTAAAAGAGGTCTAGATACACTTTGTTCACAAAGCTAAAACATCTTATATTTTGAAACGGAGGGAGTAATATTTAGAGACTATATCAAGAATGCCTCTAAATGTAAACCTTTAGTGGCACTTTCATCACATGTAGGCAAAAACCTTTTGAGGCAATTCTATGAAAAGTGCCTCTAAATGTTAACCTTTAGAGGCAATATCGATAATGCCTCTAAATATTAACCTTTAGTGGTACTTTCATCACATGTAGACAAAAACCTTCCAAGGCAATTCTATGAAAGTGCCTATAAATATTAACCTTTAGAGACAATATCGAGAATGTCTCTACATGTAAACCTTTAGTGGCACTTTTGTCCAGGCCCGACTCTAAGACATGGCGACCTTGGCAATTGCCTAGGGCCCACGCGTAGGAGGGGCCCATAATTTATACGGATGCACATGCAGCTGCTTGTTGTGTTTGGCTCGAAAGGAAAATAGGTAAAAAGGCACATTGGGCCATCGGTGAGAGAAGAAACACACAACATCATGTGATGCGATCGATCTCCACTTCTTCCGGACTAGCTAAAAATTACCCATCGATAGTTTGGCTCGTCGTTTGTCTATCTGTTTGACTGCCTAGGTTCGTCCATGCATGGTTCAGCAGCCTGTCCGCCTGCAGATCAGTAGCTAAGCGATCGACTGTCTCCTAATCGCTTGAGTGCTGCCCTAAGTGCCTAAGAGGGAACTTTGATTGAGTCTGTGATTTCATTTAATCTAATCATCTGCTGAGCATCGCTCCGCTTGCAACTGCTGGTCACTCACGGTCCTGACCTTTGTACTCCCTCCGTTCAGAAATATAAGATATTTTAGCTTTGTGAATCGAATGTATCTAGACTCTCTTAGTGTATAGGTTCGTAGAGGTTTGGAGTAAACCTATACACTAAAAAACGTCTTGATACATTCATTTCATAAAACTAAAATGTCTTATATTTCTAAACGGAGGGAGTACGTGACAATCAGGCATGTTGAATCAGTGAAATGAAGGATACAATCTTAATCAGGCATGAATCCATGATCGTATTTTGACTCTTGAGCCAATCATAGATGAAAGCATCTTAGTATGTTAGTACATGTTAGATTAGGATTCTAGTTTTATGTTCTCCTTCTGATCTAAATTAATTGTCTCCATTTTGTCTAGATTCAGATGTATCTAGCCTAAGACATGTCTAGATACATTCGAATCTAGACAAATCATAGTCTATTAATTTAAACCAGAGAGAGTAGACTATATTTAATAGTTCCTTCATAATTTTAGGTGATACCATTTTAATATGTACATGTCACGTTTGAATGGCTTGACTACACTTTGTATTAAGAAAAATCTTTGAAAATATTGATCTTTAGATGACTCATTGGAATTTCGTCCCTATTAAAGTAATCAAACAGAAGAAAATACGTTAGTCTTTCCCTCGTAATATGACAATTTTAAGTGTTTAACAATTATTTATAGACATCTCGGATTGGAAATATGTAGATAGATAATAACTTTTAATATTTTACATGTGAAAATATATACATATATGTCTGTATTTCTAGTTGCGTGCATTATATTTTAACCTTAGGGGCCCACACGGTCAATTTGGCCTAAGGCCCCGCAAAATATAGAGCCTGTCCTACTTTTGTCACACGTAGACAAAAACCTTTCAAAGTAATTCTATGAAAGTGTCTCTAAATGTTAACCTTTAGTGGCGTTTTCATCGCATGCAGGCAAAAACCTTTCGAGACAATTCTATGAAAGTGCCTCTAAAGGTTAATATTTAGAGGCAATATCGAGAATGCCTCTAAATGTTAATCTTTAGTGGCATTTTTGTAAAATTGGAGACACTACTCCTGTAAACATAGCAAATACTAACAGTTCACTAACATAACATATCACACTCCAGGATAATAACAGAACCATTACACATACTGCACATACTTACATACTAGTTATAACATATTAATAGTACTAGACTTATTCTTACAGTCCAAAATGACAATAGCCTTGGGGCCCCTTAGCGAATTGCAAAATAGAGCCCTAAATTGAGCATTATTAGATTTTCTTCAATTGGCTCCATTACCAAAAAAAAATTGTAAGTCTCAAATTCCATAATTCCAACTGAAAATGAAAAATAGCTAATCGTCAATTAACCATATTCATGGACCTTTCCACTGACAACTACACAAGTTGTAAATGAGACATTTTGTTTGATTAGTCCATTTTAGCAAGCTCTAACTAACTGGTTGATAATTTGATTGTGAATACGTTGGCCGGCCCAACAAATCCAGTCGGACTGGGTCAAGTCCGAGCCCGCTACCCCCACTATCTCTCCCTCACGCTCACTGCCGAACCCGCACGCACGCACCCCCGTCACAGACGATTCCCCACTCGCGAGCCCCCGCCCGCGAGGCTGACGCCGCCGTCGCCTGCCACTCCGGCCGCCGCCGGCCTAATACGCAGCCGCCGTTCGCCCTAGAAGCTTTTCCTCCATCTCCTCCCCTGGTTCCCCACTGCCGCGGTGCCCCAGCAGCCGCGCGCTCAGGCCCGGTAGAAACCCTAGTTCGCCTCCACCATTACCCCGACCATCTCTGACAGCTGCCAGCGCCACTCCCCATCGGCATGGCGTTGCCCCGGCCTCCACTGCCAGCTCCACACCGTCGCCGAGCCCTCGCGCACGCGCCTGCGAAACCCTAGCTATGGAAGCCCGGGCTTGCCGCACGGCTCCTGCGCCTGCGCCTTTGGCTTCTACCCTGCGCCATCTACGGCCTCCTCTAAAACGACTAGCGTGGTGCCGCTGCTGCTACCCCTGTGGACTGGCCATGGCCTCCCCACCGTGGTGAGGTGGTAGGCAGTAGCTGCCCCCCTCCTTCATCTACCTATACTGCTGCCACAACAGCCTCCTCGGCCACGCTACAAGGGTAAGTCTCAGCTCTCCCCTACTCCCTTTTCTCACATGCTCTAGACTAGAGTTATTACACATTGTGTTGATTTTCTAGCAACAGGAGGTGCCATCTATTTGTGTATTTGGGGTGCTCCCAGAAGAACTGGATTGCGCGGGCGACAGAGGGAGTCGTGCAGAAGAGAGCGAAGCTGAATTGTTGTGGATTTTTTTTGGAAGTCAAGTCAGACTGAGCAGCAGCACATGGTGACCATCAAATTCGACAAGGAAGTGCAGTTGCAGCTGCAGGTAAGCGAGGGGAGTCGTTGGGTTGTTGTTTCTTCATATGCTTAATTGTTTCAGCTCTAATTGTTGCTACAGTCATGGTGTTTACTTCTGTCCGATTAGGGAAGGTTCAAGCCCTGATGCAGAATTATGGAAGTGTTGTGGCAACTATCAACGTACATGGGTTTGAAGTGTGATCCAAAAAATCATCGTAATTGGCTTTAAGAGGTAGCTTTCAGCCTGCTGTTTGCCTTCTTGATATTATAACATGAGCCGGCTTTTCGTTTTGTTGGCCTAGATGTTTGACATCCATTCACATTCAGAGGTCTAACGGTGGTGATGTTGGACGTGGGGATTTAAATGGCATTTTGGTTTATTCTCTTGATGTAGGTCTGTGCCTCGCTAAAGGAGATTGAGGTAATTAATTGTGATGAACATAAATTCTCTCTATTTTGTTTTCATTTTCCTGTTTATTTTCTACTGAAAAAATCGCAGTAGTTGGACACATAGTCTTAAAACTTAGGCTGGACTCCCTGGGATTCCCTTCTCTGCAATTTTCCAAGCCATTTATTCCTTGCCCCATTCACGTGCACGGAGTAGTAGTTTTCACACAAGCTATGCATGTTCCTAAGAACATCTGCCCCTGTTATCGTATCCGCGAAAAAAAGTAAAAGTCCAGCCTAAGTTAATCGCACAAAATCTCACTCTTACTATATCCATATGTTTGCAGCAGTTGGACACATAGTCTTGAATGTAGCTCAATCCTTTATGGTCATAAGGCAAAATTTTCCAATTCACTTACTCTAGCTTTTTCTATAAAAAAATGTTGTTTTAGCTTTGTGAATTGCCATTAGATGTTTGCAATACATGGGATTGTGGATTTTCTGCTTGCCATTATCTTCTCTTAAAATTTTATGCTAGAGAAGGGTCGCTTATTATGGTCTTTTCCCAACTTTTCACCTGCTTCTCTTCCAAATTTATAGACCCGTCTATCTGCAAACTGAACTGAGACCATGGCCTATTTGTGAAATTTAGATGATTCTGATGTTTTTTTTGGCCTATTCTTCTGGTCGGGGGTGTTCTGTTCTGCATCCTTCCCACCACGTTGTTCTAGATTGCTTGATGTGCCTTCTTCTGTTAGTTTTCGCCTGCTGCTCCCTTCAATTTTGCCGGGTAGTAGATATAGACCAAAATGAGTGAATTTACACACAAAAACGTGTCTAGATACATGCATTTGCTAGCTGGATGTTGTTAGCTATGGAGGAAGTATATATTATCAATGTTGCTGCCTATGATTTGCTAGCTGCCTTCAATTTGTTTCATGGCGTGTGCCCCTTCTAAATTTTTTCTGGTGTTGCTAGACAGCTGCTCCCAAGCCTTGTGTATGAACTGAACTAGCTGTCTAGGGCTTTCTACTTAACTACAGTTGCAGCTACAGATTCGCCAAGTGTTACATCTCGCGTAGCTGTACATGCCGTGATTAAATATTGTGAGTTACACCATTTAGTGGATGAGTGACCAACTTTTGTGCAGAAATAAGGAACTGAGTTCCCCACCAATCTATCACGGTACAGATCTGGCATCTTTTTTTGTAAGATGGTGAAATGTGTTGTTTGTCATATTTTAGATTTGCTTACGTAATTAATGTTGATTTCCTATTTACACATTTGGTTGGTTTATGATAAATTTTTGCAATTTGGTATTATGCTTGCCCCAGTCAACCAATGGAGCTTACCTACCGATATTATTTAAGGATTTTATGTCGCTGCTTACGTTTAAAACACGGTACTGAAGCTTTGAATCAATAATCTTTATTCAACCTTGTTTCTTTTCCTTTTAGGCTCAAGTGGAACAGGAGAAGGCAAGTGGATACACTCGCCTGATGGAAATACGAGAAGTGTGACATGCTTGATCAAGAACATGATGCAAGACAGGAACATGGTGAACCTCGCCCGCCATTACGATGTCAACCTGGGCGACAACTGATTGGGTCCGTGAAACAGCCCTGGATATCAACGTGTGATGGTGTATTAGTGTCGTAGTATTAGTTGTGGTCAGCTGCATTATCTTCTGTGTAAATAGAAGTACCTCCTCGTATTTGTCCAGATTCACATATATGTACACACTAAAAGACGTGTAGATACATTTGAATGTTGCTTTTATTTGGATGTAATAAACGTGATACTAATAATAGGAATAGTGCCTGAAAATCTGAGTTTAGAAGGCACATTTGAATTTGGCTTGGAAGAAAAATTAGAGGCAATAGCAGTACTGCCTCTAAAACTAACTTTCAAAGGCACATTTCAATTTGTCTTATAAAAAATAGAGGCACTAGAAATAATGCCTCAAAAAGTAACTTTATAAGGCACATTTGAATTTGCCTCGGAAGAACAAATAGAGGCAACACAAATAGTGCCTCTAAACTAACTTTAGAAGGCACTATTGCATGTACAGTAAAAGGTGGATAGAGGCAATATCTGTAGTGCCTCAAAAATAGAAAGAGGCATTATCAAAAATTGCCTACAAAACTACATTAGAAGGCACTATAAAAAATGCCTTTTAAAAAAAGAGGCATTAGCAAAAGTGCCTCAAAAACTACATTAGAAGGCACTATGTAATGTGCCTTAAATGGAATTAGTGGCATTAGCAAAATTGCCTCAAAAAGTAACTTTAGAATGCACTTTTTAGGAATGCCTACAAATACCTTCAACGACCCTAGTGTATTTGGCATTTTATTTTTTACCTTAAAAAATAATTAAAGGTATTTTGTATATTTTTAGAGTCACTTTTTTATGGCTTGCATTTGAGTACGTGAGGTAGTGAGTCGTGTCCGGCACACCGCCGGGAGTCGTGCCCGGCATCCAGTACGCCGTCGGGAGTCCTACGACGCCGGGAGTCGTGTCCGGCACACCGCCGATGTCCGGTACGCCGTCGGGAGTCTTACGACGCCAGGAGTGGTGCCTGACATCCAGTACACTGTCGGGAGTCCTACGGCGAGAGTCGTCTCCGGCACACCGCCGAGAGTTGCGTCGTGCGACCAAGTTTGAGCCTCTAGTATCATGCTTCTCAAATTGCCATGACATGAAAGCATCTCCTGAATATTGATTGGCAGTACACCAAGTACCTGTTGTGCTCGTCCAGTGACCCATCCATGGAGATGCAAGCGGCCTCGCCGGCAATCCGCCGTATCGACGCCTTCGCTGATGTCTAGTCGTGGAGTTTCGGCCTGCCTTTAGCAAGACTCGTCGGCGAGGAAGACACGGCCAGCCAGCCATGAGGGCTGGCACACGCAGTCGCAGATGCGACGGCGATAGTGACATCCGTGACGCGGGGTGCTTGCAGGGGACGCGGAGGGCACCGCGGTGACTGCTCGAAGCTGGAGGTTGCTACGTGTATGGCACAGACGTTGTTGCACGCAGCACCGCAGCTGCTTCCGGGATGCCCATGTCGGCCGTCCCCGGAGCTGAGGGGAAAACACTGCCAGACCGTTGTGGTCGCTGCATCCGAGAGCCGGAGCTGACGAGCAGACACCCGTGCTGCGGCGGCCGGAGAAGAACCCTCCTGCACCTTCGTCGCTGCTATCGACCGAGACGGGCGCAGGTCAACGAATCGAGGTGGTGATGGGGTAGGCGGCGCCGGCGGCCATGGCGTTGACGACAAACAAAGAACGGGAGTAGTGCAGGCTGGGAACCACTCTAACTAACCGGTTGGGCAACCACGGGTTTAGGGACGCAGCGATTCCACAACATGTTGGAGGTCCTCGTATCCTACGGTGCACGTTGTTTTATTATTCGTGCTGCTCTATTTTGTAAAAACAACCTGTACATGTTCATCTTCGCACTCCTATAGAGGCTAAAGTGGACAAGTCCATCTTCCCGTGTTCTTTGTCCTGCTTTTCCTCTCCTCCAGCGTCCATCTCGATCTTATCTCGTCTCCACCGCAGCTAGACCGGCGTCGCCTCGTCTCCATAGCACCCTCGCTCCTCCTCTCCGAAAGCCGCCAGTGCCTCCACCCCGGCCTCCACGTAAGGAGCTTCCTCCATCCCGGTCGCCAACGAGGTTCGCAGCCTCCATTAACTGGCCGGTGACGAGTTCGACTGTCTCCATCCGTGCACAGCTTGGCGACCCCTTCAGGCCGTCCACATCGCGCCAGATTCCGATCTGATACAGCGAGCGGGATCTCGCTGGCCGAGGGCTGTTCATCGACCTAGATTCTTGATTTTTCCCCTTCAATTTGTGCGTCTTTCTCCAATAATTTTTTTTAGGGAACTATCTCCAATGATTTTCTCTCTCTTGGATCCATGTTTTGTCCTCCTCACCTGAATATTTCAGATTTCTGGGCCGGGATAATCCATAGACGGGTTGTAATTAATTCTCTTTGCTGTATGTAAGGTTCCCCCAAATTTCTGGGCGGACATTGTTGCTGCCATATTTTTTCCTTACTGTGCAAGTACTACCATGTACTACTAGTATGCTTTTCTAATTTGACATTAAATGGATGCTCCAGTTTTTAATCAGGAATAAATGCTCCAGATCTTATGTAACGTATGATTTTTTCCATGAATCATATGTTTCAGATCGTTTTCTAGAAAGAGATCAATTGGTGGCCGTTCTAACTACTAGATAGTCTATATCTGTAATATACAGTAAACTCAGACGAAATTCTATATGAAAGGAGGGACCGACAGTTGACAGATAGACATAAAATAGGGTGTTATCTGCAATAAACAAAAAGGACTGACACGATCCAGATGCGCGAATGGATGTCTAGAGATAAGACGGCCACGTCAAACAGTATGTTGACTTCGTTTTCCCCGGGTTTAGCCTGTTTAGAACTGGAACCATCGGACCCATACCCAACCAAACCTAAACTAATTTCCAGAGGAAATGAACTGAACCAAACTCTATTATAAGCCAACCCGTTAGAACCCAAACTAAATAAACCCAAATAGAGAAACCGAACTAGTACACCTGGGTTTTTTTCGGAAAAAAATCCGGATCTATTTCATGAGTTTACAAGAAGTACAAAGCACTTAAACATAATAAAAATTACATAGAGGTCCTTGAACCACCTAACGGCTACTACTGCCGCCAGAGCGCGACGCGCCGCTGTCGTCGCTCCCTTACCAGAGCCAGCCTGACGTTGTTGATGACAGTCGGGAAATTTTCGTGCACGTGCTCCTAAGGACCAGCGCCCTAGAGCTTAAGCAGTCGTCATTGAACCCTTGAATTGATCTGAAACTTGTAGCACCAAACCTAGAACACACGTAGACTGGACGAGATCCACCACTCCATGGAAGCGGTGACCAGACGAATCCCCGCCCTCCTCAACGCCAGCGACAAGATCGTCGCAGACGAGGTGGAAAAGGAGACCGGTATACCTTATTCTTGTCCCGCTCAACGCCGCCATAGCCACCATAGCGTCGATGCGGTTGACCAAACTCTAACTTTAGGGACCTTCTACAACGCCGAGCGCAGGTCCGAGGTCCCCACCCCCTCCCGTCACCGGAGCGACAAGCAGAGAAGGCGGGGACCCGTCGATTTCCAACGTAGACGACGTAGATTGCGGCGGCGGCTAGGGTTTCATCGCCTCTCTTTTCCTTACGGGAGGAGGACTCTCTGGTTGGATTTCCGTTTGTTTTTTCAATTTCCTTCGAACCTCACCCGGTTAAACGAGAACCATTCTCAGATTTACTCATGTAGTACTAATACCTAGTACTCTTGTTTTATTGGATGTTAATTAGTCAGTTTGGGTCTAGTTCAAAATTCCATGAATGGCTGCCCAAATATTTGTTCGAATGGCCTTATATAACAGCATGCATTTTTCTCTTCCAAAGATGAACGATTTACATACTCCACGATGCTAAGTATAGTTAAGCTAGCTACACAGCTTAGTGAAACTACACGCTAAATAGTATGCTCATTGCACGCATCTCTCGCGGGACATCTGTGCAGTCTGAATGATGTGTACCAAGTCAAGCCCGAACATGGGCTTTGATCCAGACCCAGATTATTAAGTGTAGTCATTTTTTTCCCAAAATTCTGCGTGGGTCACGACCCACCAGGCCCACATCTACGTCCGGCAGTGCTTCCAAAGAAACAAAATGCTATTCAAAATTATCAAATTAGGCCCATTTGTCTATTGAATGTGAGTTTAAAGATATTCACCAAAGTATGCACAAATCAGGTATCATCTAAAGTAATCAGGCCAATGGAAACAACGTTTACCCCGGGTAGCCATATCCCCGAAGGAGTAATGGTCCTAGATGAGATGATTTATGAGTTGTATAGGAATAAAAAAATCGATAATGTGAATATATTAATATCGTGAAAAAATTACATGGGTTTGACTTAAATTGATTTCGAAAAATCATATGATAAAGTTCAGCGGAATTTTCTTTGGCAAGCCCTGCCGAATGAAGGGTTGTGGATTCATAACATCAAAAACAAAAAAAGTGTGGGGATACGAGTTAACGGTGATATAGGTCATTATTTTCAAACTCAAAAAAAACTTAGACAGAGAGATCTTTTATCACCGATTCTGTTTACTCCCTCCGTTCACTATTGTATGACCTTTTAGATATTACAAAGTTGACTCAATACATTAAAAAATGAGTGCACATACACACTAAAACATGTTCAAATACATGTGTTTTAGAAAAAGAAGACTAGAATGTCTTACATTAGAGAACAGAGGGAGTAATATAGTTGTGAATATGTTCTCTATCTTAATTGCTAGAACAAAAGAAGAAGTCAAGTTGACAATCTTAGTTCCCATTAAGATGGAGGGTCTCTATAATAGAATATGTCGGATGATATATTATTTTCATGGAACTTAACTTGTAAAAGTATTTAAGTATGAAATTAATTCTATGTATTTTTAGCAACTATCCAATAAACTTTCATAAAAATGTTTTTTCTACTTTGGGAAACCAAGAGAGGAGGATGGTCATTGCAAGGAACTTTTTGGCTGTGAATTTGGATCACTCCATTAAGATATCTAAGGACGTGTTTGGTTGCTCGGGCTGGATTTTCATGTTTCTCCTAGTTGGCCCAGCGGATGCTGCATGTGGGGAGATTGGTCTCGGGTCTGGATGGATGGTTTATTTGGTTGCCCGTATTTTCGTTTTCCCACTAGGAGAGCCCATATGTCCATTTTGTTTGGTTTTCCAGACTGGGTCGGCTAATGCAAAGGTGCACGTTTGTAAGCCCGTGTACGACCCGATGTGGTTATCTCGCATGGAAAATGGTGAGCTTACCAACTTCTCATCAGGGTTTATGATCTTACACATCATCGATCACATGAATCAGAACAACTGGTAGTACACAATCCACATGATCAGGCTGATGATGAAGAAGTTTTTGATCATACTTTCACCCTGTATAGGTGGAACCTGTTCATGTGGATGAACTTGATGAGCTGCAGGAGGAGTGAAATTGATGTTCATATCTTGTGACAGTTGTGGATGCTCTGCTAAGAACTAAGAGTAGGCTATTTGTGCCTGTTCTAGACTTAGACCCCTTATGGAGGTTGTGCTGGTAACCCGTCACTTGTTTGTTGTACTCCTCCCATATATTATAGATTCCAGGCTTCTTGCCGTAGTACACCACGTACCAGTTGTATTTCTATGAGACATAACACATATGCAATATATAAGGATCACAACTATAGCAGGAAAATCAAATTCACAAACACAAGGTAGTCAACATAAGCAATTTAACATGCATGATCATATGAGAAAAACATCAGCAGTTCATCTACAAGCCAGTGTGATCCTACCGATCATCACCAACTTCTATGATGTCATCCTACCACCACATCAAAAGGGATGTAATCCTACCACCTCATAAGTTCTCCATCACGTGAGGGGTTAGTATATACCACCTCACAATAAACATGCATACATTTTCATAAAATCCCTAGCTACTTCAAAATATACAACCAACAACTTCTTCTTCATCATGCATGCACCATGAGGGAGCAAGCACTACACGTAGTAGTTCTTAGCCAGGTAGGTCTTGAGCCAGATATCCCTGTGGTCCTCCGCCATATGGAAAAAGTTGTTGCCCATAACCCTGTTGTCGAAGAGGTGGCTGAGCGCCAACATCAGAGCCTCAGGGTTGTAGCCTCTGGCGGCTATGACGGCGTCGTAGAGACCTGGGTGCACATCAGGAGAGGAGGCAGTGGTGATGGCGGTCGCCACCGTTTTCACAGCATTGGTCATGCATGTGATGGCGAAGACATCCTCCTCTCCCAGCAGCGACATCTTCCTCTTCTTGGATGGATCGAAGCTAGTAGCAACATACAAATTTGTGTTGGTGCCAGGACCAACGCCTAGAGCAAGATAACCAGCGACGGCATCGGTCTCAACCTCTTCTTCAATTACCACTGTCTTGGACTCCTAGGTCTGCATGTATTCAGGGCTTGGTTCGCCAAGAGGTTCACTAGAGCCCATGGCAAACCTGCCAGTAGCAAGGCCGAACGAGAAGATGGCCTCCATCTGCCGATAGTTGGTGACTGGCTTGTTCAGATACTCAACATCCTTGGGGTGATCTTGAGACAGGGAATTACAGGGAGGTTAGTGGTAGTTAGTGAGACTACAAAAGGGAATTGTACGGGATGTTACTGCAAGAGCTGAAGTTAGTTAGTACCGAGATGTGTCCCCTGTAGTGGGCGTCCTCTAATATGATGGTGTAGGTCTCCTCATCCTAGCTAGCTTTGCTAAGGTCTCTGAGCTTGGACACATAGATCCACCCGGTCCTCCATTTACGCAGGTGGTTGTACACCTGTTGTGAGGACACCTCGATGCCACAAAACTCAAATACCTTGTGAGCAACAATGTTCAAGTGCACCTCCTTGAAACCCTTCTCTGTCCTGACGTCTTGATGATCTGACACATCTGGTTGAGCATGAACGCCGAGAGGAAAGGTTCCCACTTCATGGTGCCCTTGACCCGCTTGCACTGGCCTATGCTGTGGGATTTACCAGCCTTGAGGGCCTTCTTCTTGGTCACGATCTTGGCAGCTTGCTCTGCAATCTGCTCCACCGTCTACCCGGTCATCGAAGGCATAGACAAGATCTCCGAGTGCTGAGGATAGGTGAGCCTCAAAGGTGGGAGCTAGGGTTGGGTCTCAGCAACAAAGGTCTCCTCAGAATCCATGAGGGTCTTGTTGAACTCATCAGAGGTCATGTCCTACAGTCTCATGGTCGCTCATATCAGGACCTATGCTAGACATGAACACAAGCTTACATGTCGTAGACAAAATTACCTACCTAGACATTTAATGAGTCTAGAAAAATACCGATCTATGACTACACCAAGCTGTTCATTGGGCATAGTAAGATAGATCTACCGCAAACTACAATCAGATTCAGGAGGTGATAATAGATCGAATCTACTACACCTAGGGTTTTAGGAAACTCACCGGCATCAGAGGAGTGGAGCACGTCGCCACTGAAGATCTTGGAGAAGAACGCCTGCACCAGCCGATCTACAACCACCACCGCCGGTAATGCCGCTTACCTGCTGGCCAATGAAAAACTTCGTCGGCTTGAGAGCTTGAAGAATGGGGAAAATGGTGGAGATGCACTACATGGTGAGCCGGGTGGTGATATATATCGCGGTGCTTCCGCGTGCGGTGACGAAATTTCTCCCGCTAGCTTTTGGGGGAAAGCTGCGGCTCGCGCCATCGCCGAGCGCGCACAGGCGGTGCGCGATTTCCCCTTTTTGCATGAGCACAGCCTGTCCCCGTGGAAACACTTGATTTGGGCGTTCCTAGCGGGTCAAGTTTTGAGCTGCTTTAAATCTCGTGCGGTGCAAGGAAACTGCGCGACCCAGGATAACGCACGAGCTTATTTCTTCCGACCCGGTGCGAGAAACGAAAAAAGACCAACCAAACACGCCCTAAGAATTCCAACTCATTTTAGAAAACCAAAAAATGGAGAATGAAAGTTGGTCAAAGAATTTTTCAAGAAAAGGCTGGCTTATTGGATTGGGAAAGTTCTATCATATGGTGACCGTCAATGCTTACAAGCCTGTCGATGTTTATGCTATCTTCATTAGAAATGCATAAAGGCATTAAAAAAAGATTAAATAATTTTAGATCCCGTTTCTTCTGACACAGTGTTTGGCATGAAATGAAGTACTCCATCCGTCTCAAAATGGATATAAAAAATTTATCTAAATTTAGATGTATTAATATATTAAATATTATCTAGGTTTATTCAAATTTTAACAAATCTGCGATATCAATTTAAAGACGGAAGTACACGGAGGGAGTACCGGAGTGATGGCCTGATGGGCATGAATAGATAAGATTACCTTAGATCCCGCTTATAAGTAGAATACTCCCTCCGTCTAAAAATAACTAACTTGGGTTTATCTATATTCGAATGTATCTAAAATGCGTCTAGATGCATTTGAATCTAGACAAATCCTCCACGCAAAAAAAAAAATCTAGACAAATTCAAATCAGTTATTTCTGGACATATGAGTACTATATTTCAACCGATGGGCTAATGAGGTCTACGCGTCGAGGTATTAAATGTTGTGTCATGCGAGCCAAGAATACGTGAGTTCAACCATGATCACCGAGCGTGTATACTTGAAATCACGAGGATCGTATATTCGTATAATACTTATTTTGTATAGAAGGACATCCGGACATCCGGGGATCAATATATTTTTGAATCTAAGCATGGTTCCGCCATGATTGCAAGGTTAATTGTGAGGCAAAGAAGAACCGTACCTAAAATGGAACAGAATTAATATTATTCCCAAAATATTATAATACGTGATCTCTCTTCTTGGCTGAGTTAGGCGTACTCGGCAGGGTTGGCAACGAGGTAGGCCTCGACCTCGCCTTGTCCTTGGGCGACAGCGCCCCGCCGCAAAGCCTCTCGTACTCCACCCTGAGCTTGGCCACTACTAGTAGAAAATAGACCTTTGATCCAGGGTATTAGCACCAGTTTTGCTATAAATCGGAACTAATGTCCCGGTTCAACGGCTAGATCTGACTCCAGGGGGGTGACAGACACTAGCCTTGGTTCGAACGGGACCTTTAGTCCCGGATCGTGTAACAAACCGGAACTAAAGGGTTTCAGACAGGCTAGGTCGGGCGTCAGACCCTTTAGTCCCGATTTGTTATACGACCCGGGGCGAAAGGTGGACCTTTAGTCCCGGTTCTAGACACGAACCGGGACTAAAGGTCTGGCTATATCTTCTTTCCCTGCCTGAGGCACCATTCAAGCTGGTGGTTCCTCTCTCTCTTTCTTGCTCAAGCTCGAGTTTATGCCCAATTTTTCTCAAGATTTGTGTATATTTGTGGTGCCTCATCTATCCAAAGGTTCTAAAAGGTGAGCAACTTCATCCTTTGAACTCTCATTGCTATATTAGCCCATTTCATGCTCTATTTTGTAGATGAAATTGTGGATTTAGTTTGGTAGTAATTTTTGCAATAATAACATGAGATCGATGTTTAGATTCTATATATCTTGTATTAATATAAAGAACTCTAAGGTAAATATCACAATATATAGATTCTATCTATATATATCTTGTTTTGGCACATAGTCTCGAAATTTGATTTTAGAAGCACACACATGCGTGAGTTCATCATTCTAACTAGCTAGGCAAAATATCCTTCTTCGTCTACCTGCGTTCAACAAACTGAAATTTTTTGTTATAAAGATAGGGTTAATTCTTAAAAGCTTGATAAGAAAACATCACAGTATATCTTCGAAAAGCTCCTCTATGGCGAGCTCCTCGAAGATGTCTGAGGATAGGATCCTAAGACATCTTCGAGAGAAGTTCCGCCGTAGTGGTGTCCCTCTCGCACCATCTTAGAGTTAATAACTTCTCTAGCTATAGATTAATACGCCAGGTAACTAAAATAATTCACATATTAGGGAATGCCTCTATGGCGAGCTCCACGAAGATGTCCGAGGACGGGATCCTAAGATATCTTCGAGAAGCTCTGCCGTAGAGGTGTCCCTGCTCTCGCACACCATCTTTT
The DNA here is from genome assembly GCA_916181665.1 of Avena sativa. Classification (NCBI taxonomy): domain Eukaryota; kingdom Viridiplantae; phylum Streptophyta; class Magnoliopsida; order Poales; family Poaceae; genus Avena; species Avena sativa. Next base: position 162,598,436 of record OV702290.1, read on the forward strand.
AGTTTATATCTTCTCTAGTTAGATCAGTATGCTGATGGAGCTAACTAATTTCACATATTAGAGAGTGCCTCTACGGCGAGCTCCTCGAAGATGTCGGAGGACGAGGTCCTAAGACATCTTCGAGAAGCTCCGCCGTAGTGGTGTCCCTAGTCTCGCACACCATCTTGCAGTTCTTCACAAGAATGCATATTTATTTATAGATTAAGCAGCACAACATAGTGTCGGGCACTGGTGACATAATGTCGACACACTCACCCCTGGCATAGTGCTGCCACCCACCCAAAATAGTGTCGTCATTTAATTTACTAGATTAGTGCTGTCCACTGTGGACATAGTGTCGACATGTTGTCTCCACATTCACATTTAGTCCCGGTTGTCTCCAAATAGGGTCGTCATTTAATTAAGTTTCTATCTCAGCTTGTTTAATTCATTGCCGGTAAGTATACTCATTATATTCTTTTGTACGCTATATATAATGATGCAGAATGAAGATTCTCGAATGTAAAAGAAAGGCTATCAATGGATATGGGTTCATTGACCCACATCGAGTTAATGGAGCTATGCTAAAGGATAAGCCACTAGAGACCGAGCAAAACTTGTTCCGGTTTCTCACGAACCAGCATTTCTGTAATGAAATACTATTTCCTTACCACGATGGCAAGTGCGTTCTTATACACATTAACTTTTGCTTACTCGATGTTCAGTGTAAATAATGAGTTACTGACGTATGTAAACCTTGCGTAGGTACCATTGGATTCTTCTAAGCATTTCAGTTGACTTGGGAAGAGTTCACATCATGGACTCACTAAACAAAGATATTGAAGACTACCGCGGCATTATCGATATGCTCCAGAGGTAATTTCAACCATTATCGTACTATATCGGTTTCTTTCGTTCATTTTCTGGGATATCAAGTAGTTATTAATTCATACATTCATTTTCTTTGTCGGGTAGAGTTTGAACACGGTTCAAGAACAAGGTCCACGGTCAATGGCGTGAGGAGCTATTTTTTAAATCGGTCTCGGTAAGTAGTACGAGCTAAGTCTGTGCATCTATTTAATTCTAGTTTATATGCATTTATCATGATAGATTTATTATTTGATTGAATTATATTCTTTTAAAGTGCGTGAGACAGCCACAAAGGACTAATCTATGTAAATTCTATGTGTGCGAGTTCATTCGCATCACTATTGAAAAGCCCTTGAAAAATGTTCGAGTAAGTAAACAATATATTCACCCTTTATTTTTTATTACAAAAAGTTGTGTTGAGTCTAATTCATACGATCTCCTTCTTTATAGTTGGACGTGATGCGGGACAAGCTCTTACCAGAGGACCGCCTAATAGCAATCCAAGAGGAATTTGCTGGATTTTTTATCGACGAGATCATAGACCCACGCGGAAAATTCTCTCTAGGTAAACCCTAAAGCATCCATGTAATGATCTCCATGTAATCAAATAGACAGGCTCTGGACCCGGTTGGGACTCCATGTAAATTATATTATATATTACATCAATGTGTACAAGTATTGTGTAGTAGTGTTCTGTATGTATACGAAAACTTGTTTCTAATGAAAACACATAAAGAAAAATAATTGAACACAAAACACAAAATGAAAAGAAAAACACAAAATCCTAAAATCCCACCTCCTGTCGCGACAACCAAATGGCCCAAAACGCTGCCGCGATAAGGAACCCGGGACTAAATGTTCTCCATCCTAGCGCACCTCGCGAGGCCACGTGGTGAACCGCTAGTCCCGGTTCGTAACAGAACCGGAGCTAATACTTAGACCTTTAGTTCCGCTTTTGCAGTCCCGGGTCGCATTCCGGAACTAAAGGTCCTTACGAACCGGGGCTAATAGCCAGGTTTCTAGTAGTGCACGCAAGCACCCTCCCCGGCCGCCTCTAGCCTCACCTCGGCCACGTGCGACTTGAGCTGGCCGCTCACCTTGCCACCCTCCAGCACCTCCGTCCTGAGCACCCTCGTCGCGCCGTCGTGTGCCACCAGGCGGGTCTTCATCACGCAATTGCCCGCTTTCGCCGCTGCCGCCGGGCTGAGCGTCAGGGTGGTGAAGCTGACGGGCCCGCCATCGCCCTCCACTTCCATGTCGTCGATGAAGCCAGCGCAGGCCTTGAGCAGTGCCGCCCTGTTGTCTCCGGCGCAGGCCACCTTCCACATCCGGTCGGCAGACACCGCCAGGCCGCACTCCTCGATGAGGACATAGCCGGCAACCATCTTGTCAGTCGATCGGTGCTGGCGAGTTCTTTCTGTCTGCGGACTTCTGGTGGCTGATGTGTGTGTGAGGTTCAACAGAGGGACTCCCCACATGGATAATTGGGTGCAAGGAAATTCAGAACAGGAAGAGGGATACGGACAAGTATCTGGCCATGTGAAGGGCACGTCAGTAATTGGTGAGCTTGGACTAAGGAGATTGATATCATGGCTGGGTTTGGAAAATTCATAGTTCTAGTAGTTTCTGATGTGGACTTTCAGAGTGGAATCTTCTGCCCGTGTGTGTTCTGACTAGGGCGGCTAGATTATAAAAAGGCCTAACTTGGGACAGGGAGGGAGTGTCACTGTCTTCTCCTGCATACTGTTCTTGATGTAGACCTGGGTACGTATGGGCTGGGCCAATATTTAGGCTGAATATTACATAGATCAACTTTTTTGAGGGAGCCACGCCCACTATTAAGGTCAAATTTCTTACGGCCTATGAGAAGGGGAAATTACCTATATTCCACTCACCACGTGATCTATATGCCGACCAGGTCAGCATGTGCCACATATCCTGTTATGCTAGTTCTCCACCTCTCTCTTTTTCACTACCAGATCTAATCCGATTTTAGAGTATGGGATGCAAGAGGGTCTAGAAAGTAGGAGGAGAGATACAGGAGAGATGCAGAGAGAATTACAGAGAGAGTTCTGTGGGGAGAATAAGGTTCACAGGTGTCAACATCGTTTCCCTAACTGTCGGAGGCCCCTCTCCTTATAGCACCCACTCATCAGGGTTGAGTCGACAGCTGCGTTGATGTAAGCGATGTGGCCGCTCCGTCTTGTCGCTGGCTAGTCGAGTCTTCTCTTGGGCCCGCTTGCCAGACGTGCCCATGTTCTTAGCTGACGCCGTAGTACTTGGTGTGTCGATAGTAGCCACAAGCGTGACATTGTCCCCTCCTTGACTACCGGCTTGACCCCAAGCCGGTGTAGTTGGGAAACGGGCGCGGAGCTGAGCTTCGTCTTCCCAAGCTGGCAGCGATGACCACTGCACCAGCACCTGTGCTCACACCGTCGATCCCCGCAGGTACTGGTGCCGCTGAAGTAGCAGCTGCGGTTCGTTCGCCACCAAATCTTTAGACACTGGAGGTGGGAGGCGGAATTGTTCTTTGCTCTCCGGTGGAGAAGCTTTCCGGAGGAGCAAGACATGGACGACAGGGTGAATAAATGCCTCTAGGGGAAGCGCCAGTTATAGGAAACCTCGCCCACGCATGCATGTACTTGAAAGGGACCAAAGTAGCGGAACATGAGCTTGTGGCTAGCTCGATCAACGAGAGGATTCTGGACATATGGTTGCACCTTTAGAAATACCCAATCGCCCACTGCGAATTGGCGGTGAGATCGCCGCTTATCTGCTTGAGTCTTCATAATCTAGCGAGCTCGTTCCAGATGTTGTTTCAAGAGTCCTTGCATAAGCGCCCGCTCCTAGAGCCACAAACTCAGATCATCTAACCGCCAAACCGTGGTATCAATCACTCCAAAGTGACGAGGCGGATGTCCATACAAAGCTTCGAACGGTGACCGCTGAATCGCCATGTGGAAAGAAGTATTATACCAGAATTCCACGAGAGGTAACCAATGGCGCCATTGTTGTAGACAAGCATGTAAGAAGCACCTCAGGTAAGTTTTCAAGCACTGATTAACTCACGTAGTCTTTCGGTCCGTATGAGGATGCCAAGATGAACTCATAGCCAATTCAGTTTCGGTCAACTTGAAAAACTCCTGCCAGAGCTTCCTGGTGAAGATAGGTCCCCGATCCATAACAATCATTGCTGGTAGAGAGTGGAGCTTATATACATTATCGACAAACACTATGGCCACTTGGTGAGCAGTGAAAGGGTGCTTCAGAGCCATAAAATAGGCATACTTTGTCATCTTGTCCACAATAACCAAAATACAATTAGCATTCTTGGAATGCGGCAGCCCCTCGACAAAATTCATCGTGATCGTGTGCCAAGTATGTTTCAGAACCAACAAGGGTTGTAGTAAACCGGGATAGAGAGCATGATCATGCTTGGCTTTCTTGCAAATGGAGCAATTAGATTGCCGTCAGTTCCAACCGCGTAGATAGCGAACTGTCTTTTGGCACCCCTCCCTCCCGCACCCACGCGGCGGTTCCATGCCGGGCGGACCCTCCTCCCTGGCCTAGTCCTCCCTCCCCTGATCTCTCCTCCCGCCATCGCCGCCCGGATTGTCGCCGGGCAAAGATCTGGCAGCGTGGCGGCGGCGGTGGAGTCCCTGCCTGCGATATAGCGGAATAGGCGGTAGCGTCCGCATCGGCTGGGTCGGCGATGGTGTTGTGGCGAGCAGAGACCGGTGATCCTCAGCCCAGATGGCGGCAGGCGGCGACGGGGATTCGGGTCTTGGCAGGCTGCAATCTACCCTCGTCCGTTACCCTCGACGCTGGTGCCCAGGTTACCCGGGCCTTGTTCGTGACACTAGGGCGCTTGGGGCATCTTCACCCGGCGTGGTGGTGGTGACCTCCTTCTCCGTCAGAGAGGTCGGCCTGGTGTCCTTGCTATCGTGCGGCGGATCCTGCTAGTTTCCGACGGGTGGCGTGGGGGCTGTTGGCTCGGTTTTAATAAAGGAGGTGGTCCTGGATCCCTCTCAAGCCAAGATGAAGATCTGCCAGATGTTGGTCTCCATTGATCTGGCTTCTGTGTCGTGTTTCGGAAGGCTCCACCGGCAAACTCCATAGTGCGCTCATGCCGTGAGTTTGCTAGATCGGATTGGATTCAGTCGTGCGCACCCATGTTTTACTCTAACCGTTTGGTTTCAGAGGATGCGCTTCGAAGCTCTCTTGGCTGTTATTATCATGGGGCATGTTCTCGCTCCATGGTGCTGACGGAGAAAGTCATGGAGACTGAGATCTGAGGACTGACAATGGTGGTTTGAGTCTGGGTGGTGATGAGGAATTGGCTAGGTGACTTGTGAATTGGAGCAGTGGCATGCAAGTGGGGGCGACTGCACATGAGAGGTTCATGGTCCTACCTTTCAGGGTGAAAACTCAGGGTCTGGCCTTAATTGGTTGTGCCTGGCAATGGCCTTGTTGAAGGTATTGTTTTGAGAGCGTGGACTTTCTTCAGGGTGAAAACCTAGATCTTTGATCGGGCGATGACGGTGTTTATGCACTGTTCCCTTCTTGGAGGCATCATTTTTGGAGAAGCTGGACTTCTGGTGCTGTCTTAGTGGTGGTAGTACTGCTATTTCAATGAATGAGTCGTTGTAACGGGATTTTTCTTTTTTGTAATTCTTCTTTATTTTTTGGTTGTGTGCATCCGTATGGCCGATAGGGCAATGCGTTGTTGCAGAGGCTAGGTGTAATTGGTATCCTCTGATATTAATATATGCTCCTTTCCAAAAAAAATGGAGCAATTGGATATATATTCCTCCACATCCTTCCTCATCCCCTTCGAAGCAAATTTATGATACAGGCGCTGATAAGTAGCTTTCACTCCAGAATGTCCCCGAACTGCGATGTCATGAACAGAGCGCAGAATCATAACACGGATCGCTGGATTAGTTCCCATCCAGTTGCACCCACTACACCGAATCAAACCATCTTGAAGGGAGAAATCAGAGACACTAGCCTCGCCTTCTGTGATTGTCTTTAGTAAGGATCGAATTTCTAGGTCAATCTCATAGTTGTGCATTATTTTCTGGATCCTCTTGGGGATCGCCACTGTCACAGTGACCAATTCAGTTTCGCCAGCACGCCTGCACATGACATCATCCGCGCCATTCTCCCGCCCATGTTTATACACAATATTGTAGCACAACCCAAGTAATTTAGTCAGAGCCTTCCACTGCCACAAAGTATGGAGCTGCTGCTCCTCCAGACTGGCCAAGCTGCGGAGATCAGATTGAATAATGAATTCCTGAACTTGCAAGTATGGGCGCCAATGATCCACAGGAAGTATAATCACAAGGAGTTCCTTTTCATAAGCTAATAATCCATGATTCAGTGGGCCCAATGATCTATTGAGACACGAAATTGGATACCCTTCCTTTGACAAAACTACACTGACTCCGCCCATACAACATGTCGGTCTCAACCACGAATGGCTTGTTGAAATCGGGGATTGCCGGAACTGGTGTAGAACAAGTGCGCTCTGAAGCGTTCGAAAAGCCAATTCAGTTTACTCTGTCCAGTGATACATTGCAAATGTATCTATAATTTTTGATGCTCCATGCTTGGTTTTATCCACTTTCTTGTGTTTTGTCCACACTTTGGAGTACTTTTCATATGATTTATTGGACTAACCTATTAACAAGAGCCACAGTGCCAGCTGCCTGTTTTCTGCTGTTTTTGGTTCCAGGAAAGTTAGAAAATGAATATTCTCGGAATTGGACGGGACAAAAGCCAAAGCGCCTATTTTTCCAGAAGACTCCAGGAGCCAGAATACGAGACGGAGGAGGGCCAAGGGCTGGCCACACCACCCCTAGGCGCGGGCTGGGCCTGGCCGCGCCAGGGCATGGTGTGGTGGCCCCAAGCACCCCCTCAGTCTCCCACTTCGCCTATAAGAAGCTTTCTGACCTAAAAACTTTGGGGGGTTCGACGTTTTTCCATGAAAAGTTCTGCTGTGCCGCCGCCACTGAAGGGGAGATTCGGGGGACAGAAAGTCTCTATTCCGGCACCCTGCCGGGATGGGGAAGTGCCCCGGAGCCATCTCCATTGATCTCCACCATCATCTTCATCGACCATCCATGTTTCCTCCATCTATGAGTGAGTAATCCCCCGCTATAGGCTATGGGGATGGTAGGGATTGGATGAGATCATTCATGTAATGGCATCAGATTGTTAGGGCATAGTGCCTAGTATCTTTTATTAGTGCTTTATGACTTTGTTGCAACTTGTTGTGCTTAATGCTTATCACTAGGGCCCGAGTGCCATGATTTCAGATCTGAACATGTTATTGATTCATTATAATAGTATTGTTTTTGGTCTTATCTACAAGTTGTATACACACGTTGTTGTCTGGAACCTATGGCCCCGAAGAGACAGAAATCGGGATAACCAGAAGGGAAAGGCTTTGATGTGAGAATCACATGTGTTCGCAGAGTGTTAATGCTTTGCTCCGGTGCTCTATTAAAAGGAGAACCTTAATTGCCAATAGTTCCCTAGAGGCCCCGCTGCAAACGGGCTGGCAGGACAAAAGATGTTGTGCAAGTTCTCATTGCGAGCACGTATGACTATATATGGAACACATACCTAGGATTGTCTAGTACTTGGATGCTTTACCTTATTTATCTGCAATTGCCCTATGTTCTGATTGCTATGTGAATTGTCTTGTCCATCCAACGCCCGTCCATCCATCCCTATGCCTACCGCACTCGAATCCCACTGTTACTGCTTTTGTTACTACTGTCTTTGCTTTACTACTGCTGTTACTTTACTATTCCTACTACAAAACTGTTGCTACTGATAAACTGCCGTGAGCAAGATTGTTTCCAGGTGCAGCTGAATTGACAACTCAGTTGTTAAGGTTGATAAATATTCTTTGGCTCCCCTTGTATCGAATCAATAAATTGGGTTTCACTTCCCTTAAAAATACTGCGATACACCCCCTATACTTGTGGGTCATCAAGACTATTTTCTGGCGCCGTTGCTGGGGGCATAGCTTTATTTATCAAGTCCACTTGGATTCACTATTGTTCAAGCTATGTTTATTTTCTCCTTGTTTGCTTGTTTCTTTATCAAAAATACAAAAAAATTAGTTCCTACTCTAGTTGTTATTTTCGTTGGTCTGTTATTGTCTTGCTTTGTCATGCTTGTTGTCAATGGTTGGTTTCTTTGAAACTGAAGCTTATTGGCAAGGTGGGTTCACGAAAGATCAAAAATATTATTATAAGGAACACTGCTTGTCACAAAAAGGGAAACACTTATGGGAACAAATTGATAGATTGTATACCATTGCTAGAAACATGTGCTCTACTTATAATGTTACTTATTGCTGTGATGAATCTCATTGCAGAAAGAGGTATAAACACCCCCCTTTTCAATGTGAGTATAATGATAATGATACCATATCTTCCTATGCTAAAGGAATTTATGACTTTTATGATGCGAAACAAATTGAAGAATTTATTGCTTGGAAGGGTGCTTTTGAACTTGCTAGTTTGCTTGAAAATATTGACGATTCACCTTATAAGTATGAGGTTTATAGTATACTTAAATTTTGCTTTGATAAGTACAAGGATGAAAATGGCCCTATTCTTGAGTATTTTAATAGATGCTCTCCACAAATGGAAGAGACTAATGCCTTGCAAGATCCCATGGAAGAAGAAATTGATGAACCAGAAATCTCATTAGATGAAAAAGAGGAGAGTGATGAACAAAAGGAGGAAGAATGGATTAGCTACCCATGCCTACCTTCTAATGAGAGTAACTCTTTATCCCTTACATTATTTGATTGTCCTCCATGCTTACTAAAGGAGGATGAATGTTATGTTCCTGAGGATTCTTTTGAAGATGTTTATGATAAAGCTCTAGTGCTTGTAGATCATGAAAAGCATGCTTTATGTGATAGTTATATTGTTGAGTTTATTCATGAGGCTACTGAAAATTATTTTGAGAGAGGAAAATATGGTGGTAGAAGTTTTCATGGTATTGAAACACCCCTCTATGTGCTGAAAGTTTTGAAGTTACTCTTGTTTTATCTTCCTATGCCTGTCACATTGTTCTTTGTGAATTTATTTGCATACACGATTCCTATGCATAGGAAGTGGGTTAGACTTAAATGTGTTTTGGATTTGCTTCTTGATGCTCTCTTTTACTTCACTTTATATTTCTTATGAGAGCATCCTCTCAAATTATCATGCCTGAAGATGATAATATGTCTATTATTCTTGGGAGACCTTTTCTTAAATACTGCAGGAGCTGTTATTAATTGTAATCAAGGGAAGGTGACCTTCAATGTTAATGACAAGGAACATACTGTCTATTTCCCCAATAAGATTGATAGGACTTATGGTTTTGAATTCAATTGAACATGATGAAGGCATTCAAGTTGGAGAAATATATTGTCCCATACCAAGAGAAAATTTGAAACTATTATGATTGGGACCATTGCTATCAAGGTTGAGGTAACATAATCATTAGTGGAATACAAAGTTTTGTCTCATATGAAATTGTTTTGGTAACAAGACCTGATCAACCTTGTTCAAAAAAGGATTTCATTGAACAAAACAATGTTTTCACCATGATTATCTCCGCTTACTTCTATTCTATCCATTTTAGTTTTTGCTTATGCCTAACTTAAAGGCGTTAAAGAAAAGTACTTATTGGGAGATAACCGAAAAGTTTTAGATGAGTCTTGGAAGTTATTACTTTAGTAATAACCGCTCCTTATCTTTTTATTTGCTTTTTGTGCCAAGAGTAACCTCTAATGAGAGAGAAGTAATGATTGGGAAAGTTGCTGTCCCAAAACAGATTTTTGTGCTTCACCATAAAAATTCGCGAGAGAGATATGTATGTCGGATTAAGATGTAATATTTTGTGCTTTTGCCCCAGGTTGTTATCTAACTTTTGTTAGTTCAACACTTTTTGATTTGAGTAATAGAAGGTCTTCGAAAAAATTCGTCTTTACCTGCTGGTCTGTTTTGACAGATTTCTGCCATTTTCTGCATTTGCTTCTTGTTGGTTCCTTCTTGAGTTCTTTTGGGGAATTGAGATTTTTGAGGGAAGTGCTACAGTAGCTAGTGTTCTAATGGAAGTTTATTTGGTGTTAGAACTGAACCTTGAGACTTATTTATCTTAAGTGCACTAATGTTGCTAATGAGATTGTGCGAAGTTTTGTATGAAGGAAAATTTTCAGGTGTATGGAAGGAATGAGTAATGAGATGAAGGATCGACTAAAGCTCAAGCTTGGAGATGCCACGCGTGTCACCCCAAGAAATATCCAAGAAGTACAAGCGACAAAGCTTGGGGATGCCCACTCTGTAACACCCTCGAATCGGCCCTATGCAAGTTTTAGCCCTTTCCGCCAAACCCGCATAGAAACGATTCAAGGACGCCCACCAGGCGCTTTCGTGCGGGTGGAAAACGAAGTAATACCATTACACAACAGTCCTCAATGGGACCCACAGAACAGATATATATATATACAACAGCGACTCAACGAGTCAAGAATACAGATATACAATACAAAGATCCAAATCACCTTGAAAACGTTACAGCGTCCAAGTACGGACAAGATGCAAATGGGGCTAAGAGCCCTAAAGAATAACCAATGGCGTCCATAACCCTGCCCAGGCCAAGCCGGAAGGGTAACCCTGCTAACGACGTCGATCTCAAACCTGCTAAAACAAAAGGGGTGCCGACAAAGGGAAAAGGAAAAAGAGGAGTGTCAGTACTGAGGCCAGTACATGGCGAGGCTAGAATTCGGCGGTCCTCGCCTACACAGGTATGGTGGACTGAAGCGGCAGCGCAGCGACACTAAACAACCTATAGAGACTCTGTAATACTGGCGGCTGTCAGAGAGAGATAAAAGAGACCTATTCGGATCCAACCTGACACTAACACCAAACATACCCATCCTGGTATTCCCCCTCGAGACCAAACGAGGAAGTCAAGCCGAGGAAACTCACACAGTTGGCAGTTTTATTTAATCTTTCCATGGCAGTTATCCAACTTACTAGTCATCTCAGATGTAAGTCAAATTATAACAGTAAACTTTAGTTATAGTTGTCTATGATCGAGAAACTGTGCTCCAAGTCGTCCATAACCGCGGACACGGCTTTTGGAAAAGATTTAACCCTGCAGGGGTGCACCAAAGTATCCACACGCACTTCGATCCTTTTTGCCAGATCAATTAACATACACCCATCGGTATGTCGGCGGGGCCTAAGTCATGATGTTTCCCAGACCCAAAGCAAGTACATGGGGGGCCACCCCACTAAGCTACCCGCAACGAAGTCGGCCGGCTCCGAGGCGGACCCAGGGTTTGTGCCAATGGCTATAAACGACTGGGAACGCAAAAGTGTGACTGGGCTTGTCGATACCGCGAAAACATTCCACATCCTAAACAGTACAGGTGCTCCACGCACAATCTTAAATAAAGCAGTAAAGCATGGCATAAGTACAGAATAGTAATAAAGCCCCAAACTACTTGTGGCCCTCGGTACAATACTTTGAAATCAGGTAGTAAGCCGATGGGGGTGCCCACACACCCCACCTGTGGTTAGCGCGCTCGATCTCAGAATAGGTGTCAAGAACTCGGGTCCTAGGGGACACCAGTGAGCGGTTAAGAACCAAATATTTACTATTACCCACCGGTGCCTCTGCATTATATCTACCATCAACATTAATTCATAAACTGTAATTAGAATCATGATCAGCTCCACCATTAAACATCTGCCAACCTCCCAACAACTGCGGAACATCGACGACGCGAAGCAACACCTGAGCAAGCAACTACGACTCGTAGGGCCAACTGTCTAACAAGCAACAGGTAATAGGAGGTGTCCCAGGCAATATAACGGCTGCAGGAATATAACTGGTACGAAACACTAAAGCATCACGACATAGATAGCAATAGATCAACAGGAGGAAATAAAGACTATAAATGCAAAATAGGTAGAAGGGGAAGGGATGCTCGCCTGAGAAACATAGCCAAAGATACATATCCGAAGAACTTGTCGCTACTCGCATAAACTCATCGGCCTAATCCGCGAAGAAGCAAAACACTAAAAGAAACACCGGATGCAATATTTAAGACTTCGGCAGAAGAATCGGCATGTTTATGTATGATGCATGACATGGCAAAGATACGATGCAATTAGGCAATATTAAGCGAAACCGGGGTCCCGACAATTAATTAGATGTTCAAGTTATTTAACTAACCCGTAATTTAAATGTTGTATTAACAAGGCAAAGCATGGCATCGGTTCTCTACACAAATTTAAATGGAGACAATATAAGACTAGAATCGCCCGCATATGGTCTCCATATTTAATTTAGATGAATTGCCATCTAACCCAAATCGCACGATAATATATGTATGCAAGCATGTATGATTTAATATGCAACAATTGTAATTCATTTATAAAATAGGGGTCTCGGGTAGGGGATCACATTAGGGTCGAAGATCTTGGTGTTCGACGGGGTGCGGGTCCGGCGGGATCGGTCTTCGGTTTCCATGAAGTAGATCTTGGCATTCGCGGCGGAGATCTACGGGTGGAGTTTGTGATGGAGAACTTGGCGTCCGGGGTCTCGACGTCTTCGGATCTGGGATGGAGATCATGGCGGTCCGGGGGACGGTCTTCGGGTTCTGGAGGAAGAGCTTGATGTTTCGTGATGAAGGGCTTGGCGTTCAGGGAAGACGACCTTATGGATATGTGGGGCGACCTTGGGATGTAGCTCCGATGGTCTAGGGGTCACATCAACACTTGTCGGTGTTCCAAAGATCTTGTCTGTATCGGGTTTTGACATGAACAAGGATGATCTTGTGCTGCAATAGTAGGAAGCCGGGCTTGGGAGCACAGAAGTGTGGACTTGGTCTCAAACAGTAGCACATATGCGCAAAAAAGGGCATCACATAGAAGCCACCGAGCGCGGAGGTCGATTTGAGGCCACACGGACACGAGTAGAAAAGACACACATGACCAGGTGACGGTGAGGCGGCCGCTGTGAGGTCAAGACAGCCAGGGCGACGGAGAGCTTGGAGAGGAAGGCTGGGGACGCGCTTGGTCGAGGAACGTGACGATGCAAAAAGGGCGGCGCTAGGCTAACGACGAGGACAACAAGGTGCGTCGTGGAAAGAGGCGGTGCCGGGAGAAGGCCGCCAAGGCAGGGGCCCACCACGGAGCGGAGGTGAGGACAACAGCCATGGTGACGTACTGCCGACCGACGAAGTAGCTGGGCTTGATGGACAGGCCTGCTCGCTGGCAGAACGGGTCGGCAGCGCTCGGACCGACGGACGAGGGATGTGGCCTCGAGCAACGCTGGACGCTGAGAGGGACGGTGATGCTCGCGGTGAGGAGGGTTGAGATCGGCGACGCTGCGACAGATGGCCTCAGCAAGGGAGCAACACGACAGCTCGGTACCTGGCGGTGAGGGTGAGGCGCCCGGCGGCGGAACGACAGAGACGAGGCCGACCTGGCGGTGACGTCCGACAGCGGTGGAACGAGACGAGGCCGACCCGAAAGATGGGTGCTCACGCATGGACGTCGGAGACGCGGCAGAGAGGAACACGCCGGGTCACGGAGGCAAGGACGATGAAGCTCCAAGGCGCGGCCACGCATGGCAGGTAGAGGGAGAGGCAGCAGCGTCGCTTGGGAAGAAGCTCGGCAGCCATGGCGGCAGAGGGTAGGTGGGTGGTGGTGCTGCTAGCACCGGCAGGCGGCCGATTGCAGCAGAGAGGAGGGTGAGGCGAGGAGAGGCGCAGGGAGGCGGCGGGGATCGAGGATTGCGGGGGAGGAGTTGGTCGTGTGCGGGCCTGGGAGGAAGCGAGGCAAGGGAGAGAGCGAGGTGGGGTCCACGCAGGAGCGCGGTTGGTGGCCAGAAACGGACAAGGGGAGCAGGGCCGCGAGCATGCAACGTGTGCAGGGCGAGGAGGTGGGTCCGGTTGGTCGCGCGGGGCTGTAGCGTGTGAGGCGTGCCGCGCGCGTGCTGTGTTGCGATGCGTGTGTGTTCAGGTGGCGACTGGGTCATGCGGGAGCGGACAGGGCTGGGCATCTGTGTCGCTCACGAGCGAGGACGTGGTGGGGCCAGGCGGGAGGGTGGTGGCGGTGCGTTCTGGTTGCAGCGGCGCGCAGGGGTGTGTGGGGGTTAGGTGGTTCAACACATACACATGCATGTGTAGCGCAGCGCGCAGGAGGGTCAGGTAGGTGGGAGCACAAGTGGGTGTTGCGGCAGCTGCTGTGCTGCTAGCGGAGGGAGATGGGTGGTTAGGGTAGAACTAGGTGGGGATTAGGGTTAGGCAGGAGGGATCCAGGGTTAGGGTTTTTGACTAGTTTGATTTTTAGCCGGTTGGTAGGCTACGGCCAGCTGGGCCCTTTGGGCCTGGCCGGTGGCGGCCTCCAGAACAAAAATAGTTTTCTTATATATTTGTTCTGTTTTATTTTAAACACCTTTTGTAAATTATTTTTAGACAAAACAAAAATATCCGGAAGAGGCCGGGGTTTTGGATTTGAATAAAGACGGGGATATTTAGAAAACAAAACTAGACTTTTAGAAAATAGTTTTAGGCAAACCATGCATGATGACATGATGATGCTCAAATGCAATGTGGCATGATGACATGAGCATGCGGTTATGATGATGCATTGCACAAAAACACAGCGATTTTCTAGTAGTGGTTTTAGCGGGGTGCCACACCAATGCATCCCCTTCTTCATCAATAAAAATTCCAGGTTTCTTCCAAACGCTTCATTTTTATTGTTTCATGCACAGTTGTGTTGTTCTTGGAGCGTCTTCTTTTTCGTTTTCGTTTTGGTTTTTAGTTTTCTTGGTTTGCTTAGTTTTCTGAATAAATTGGTTGGACCCCCTCTTTCTTACATTTGGTTTGCAAATAGTTTGGTTTGGTTTGGAAAAGAGTAGGAAAGTTCATGCCTATGTGGTAAAAAGAGCTTGTTTTTGACTGTGGCTATGCTTTGTCATGCCATGCTTGATATTGTTTGGCTTTATGCTTAGTATTCTTTGCTGTAGCATGACTTGTTATAAACAATTGAGATTGCTTAATGTGCCTTGGATGAATCATGTGTTGTTTTAGCATATTAAAGCATAGTATAGTGGTATTCTCCTTTGATGCTTTATTTGGGTTGACTTGGCACATGCTCACACCATGTTATGACTGTCTCAAGTCACCATAGCCTTTATGATCCTTTAGTTTTCTACTTGTAGTATCACTTTATGCTTTGATCAATGATGTTTTGTGATGACCCACAAGTATAGGGGGTGTATCGCAGTATTTTCGAGGGAAGTGAAACCCAATTTATTGATTCGACACAAGGGGAGCCAAAGAATATTTATCAGCCTTAACAACTGAGTTGTCAATTCAGCTGCACCTGGAAACAATCTTGCTCACAGCAGTTTACCAGTAGCAATAGTTTTGTAGTAGGAATAGCAAAGTAACAACAATAGTAAAGCAAAGACAGTAGTAACAAAAGCAGTAATAGTGGGATTCGAGTGCGGTAGGCATAGGGATGGATGGACGGGCGTTGCATGGACAAGACAATTCACATAGCAATCAGAACATAGGGCAATTGCAGATAAATAAGATAAAACATCCAAGTACTAGACAATCCTAGGCATGTGTTCCATATATAGTCATACGTGCTCGCAATGAGAACTTGCACAACATCTTTTGTCCTGCTAGCCCGTTTGCAGCGGGGCCTCTAGGGAACTACTGGCAATTAAGGTGCTCCTTTTAATAGAGCACCGGAGCAAAGCATTAACACTCCGTGAACACATGTGATCCTCACATCAAAGCCTTTCCCTTCCGGTTATCCCGATTTCTGTCACTTCGGGGCCATAGGTTCCAAACAACAACGTGTGTATACAACTTGTCGATAAGACCAAAGACAATACTATCATAATGAATCAATAACATGTTCAGATCTGAAATCATGGCACTCGGGCCCTAGTGACAAGCATTAAGCACACCAAGTTGCAACAAAGTCATAAAGCACTAATAAAAGATACTAGGAAATATGCTCACACCATGTTATGACTGTCCAAAGTCACCATAGCCTTTATGATCCTTTAGTTTCCAACTTGTAGTATCACTTTATGCTTTGATCAATGATGTTTTGTCGCTCTGCATGATTATGGCCATTATTGCTCTCTTAGTTTGTCGCTCCCAGTCTTTTGCTAGCCTCCACAACAAAGTATGAGTTCCACTCATGCATCCAACTCCCTAAACCAAGTTATTCCAAAGAGTCCACCATACCTACCTACTAGCTTATGCTATTCCAAGTATATTCATGCTTTTGTTTACCTTCCACTTGTTACGAGAAAACTAGTGATTAAAGCTCTCACGAACTTGATGGCACACTTTATTTTACTTGCCCTTAGTGAACTTGAACCATTGTGTCGTCTATGTTGTATATGCTTGCACTTATTTGTTGGGAATTAGCAGAACCATGCTTTCATGGGGAATGCTTTCAACATAGCACTTGGTACTTGTACCTAGTTGATATCATGCTCTTTTGTATATGGATGTCGTCGGTGTGAAATGAAAGGGGAGCTTGTAAGTCCATGGAGTTATGTATATGTGTTAGAGAAACGCCTGGGCCGCTGGTCTAATCCATGCTGACATGGTGGAAACCTGCAGCGTAACCATAATGAGCTGTCTATGAAGCATTCTTCTTATAAAAAAAGAGTCCTATATTGAGAAAAAAGAGAAAAAAAAGATACTATGAAAAGAGGAAAGAGATAAAAAAGCACCATATTCCCATGGTAAATAAGAAGAATGCTGAGATGCTCGTTGTCTGCTTGCCTTGTCATTTTGATATGGGGATTCTTCCGTATCATCGGGCAAGGGGTACCCCGTTGGCGGTTCTCTATGATACACATGTACTTACGATGATAAGAACTTACCGGTGACTAAACTTGAGTAGCATGAGGAGCGGCCCTCGTATACAAGGGACATGAGATTTCTGACTTATACTTCATCAAACATGTACACCATAGTTTGTTCACTTTAACCTTAATCACTTCAAGATGCTTATGATAGGGGCAATGAGAGCTGAAAGCTATAAGTACCATAATTTTTGGAAGCTCTTTATGAGACTTGAATCCCTACTTCCTTTTACAAAAGGCCTTTCTTCCACCATTATATTGAGTCTCCACCTTCTATCTTTATGCACCTACTTTGAGAGAATAGTGGCCATTCTTAGTTCTATGTGCATTGTCCCAAGACTAGTTGATTGATGCATATCTTGTTATTGCTTGTTTTAAACTATTGTATCTAGTCACTCTTATGAACTTTGAAGGTGTCCTATGCATTTATATTTGCTACTCTATGAGCGACAAGCTGAATACTTTTATGCTATGTTTTGTTTATGTGAAACAAACAAACTTCTTGCAAAGCATGTTATTCATGATTCTTTTGTTTGTGCCTTTTCATGTTGCATCATAGTTTCTTTGCTTATTGCTAGAACTTTGTCTTACATGTTATGATTGAAGTACTATGATCCTAGCTTTGAATGTTCTGCAAATATTTTGATCAAGTCTTTGATGGTGCATGTCACCTCAAAAATTATTCTTTCTTTTCATCACTTACCTACTCGAGGACGAGCAGGAGTTATGCTTGGGGATGTTGATACATTGCAAATGTATCTATAATTTTTGATGCTCCATGCTTGGTTTTATCCACTTTCTTGTGTTTTGTCCACACTTTGGAGTACTTTTCATATGATTTCTTGGACTAACCTATTAACAAGAGCCACAGTGCCAGCTGCCTGTTTTCTATTGTTTTTGGTTCCAGGAAAGTCAGAAAATGAATATTCTCGGAATTGGACGGGACAAAAGCCAAAGTGCCTATTTTTCCAGAAGACTCCAGGAGCCAGAATACGAGACGGAGGAGGGCTAGGGGCTGGCCACACCACCCCTAGGCGCGGGCTGGGCCTGGCCGCGCCAGGGCATGGTGTGGTGGCCCCAGGCACCCCCTCGGTCTCCCTCTTCACCTATAAGAATCCTTCTGACCTAAAAACTTCGGGGGGTTCGACGTTTTTCCACGAAAAGTTCCGCTGCACCGCCGCCACCGAAGGGGAGATTCGGGGGACAGAAAGTCTCTGTTCCGGCACCCTGCCGGGACGGGGAAGTGCCCCCGGAGCCATCTCCATCGATCTCCACCATCATCTTCATCGACCATCCATGTTTCCTCCATCTATGAGTGAGCAATCCCCCGCTGTAGGCTATGGGGATGGTAGGGATTGGATGAGATCGTTCATGTAATGGCATCAGATTGTTAGGGCATAGTGCCTTGTATCTTTTATTAGTGCTTTATGACTTTGTTGCAACTTGTTGTGCTTAATGCTTATCACTAGGGCCCGAGTGCCATGATTTCAGATCTGAACATGTTATTGATTCATTATGATAGTATTGTTTTTGGTCTTATCTACAAGTTGTATACACACGTTGTTGTCCGGAACCTATGGCCCCGAAGTGACAGAAATTGGGATAACCGGAAGGGAAAGGCTTTGATGTGAGGATCACATGTGTTCGCGGAGTGTTAATGCTTTGCTCCGGTGCTCTATTAAAAGGAGCACCTTAATTGCCAGTAGTTCCCTAGAGGCTCCGCTGCAAACGGGCTGGCAGGACAAAAGATGTTGTGCAAGTTCTCATTGCGAGCACGTATGACTATATATGGAACACATGCCTAGGATTGTCTAGTACTTGAATGCTTTACCTTATTTATCTGCAATTTCCCTATGTTCTGATTGCTATGTGAATTGTCTTGTCCATCCAACGCCCGTCCATCCATCCCTATGCCTACCGCACTCGAATCCCACTGTTACTGCTTTTGTTACTACTGTCTTTGCTTTACTACTGCTGTTACTTTACTATTCCTACTACAAAACTGTTGCTACTGATAAATTGCTGTGAGCAAGATTGTTTCCAGGTGCAGCTGAATTGACAACTCAGTTGTTAAGGCTGATAAATATTCTTTGGCTCCCCTTGTGTCGAATCAATAAATTGGGTTTCACTTCCCTCGAAAATACTGCGATACACCCCCTATACTTGTGGGTCATCATCCAGCAAAATGGCTGATCCTTCTTGAGAAAATTTGTGAGAGGACGACTGATCTGGCCGAAATTGCAGACAAATTTTTGGTAGTAGCCTGCTAGCCCCAGAAATCGATGTACCTCCTTCACTGAAGTAGGAGATTTCCACTTGACTACTGAAGTAATATTCTTCGGATCGGTAGCGACACTCGAAGCACTAATGACATGCCCCGGGTACACTAGTTGTGGACTTTCAAACGTACACTTGTTGCGTGTCACCTTAAGATCATGTTGTTGGAGCAACGCGAGCACCTGATGTAGCAATCGAGCATATTCCTCCAAGGTAGTACTGTAAATAAGGATATTATCTATGAAAATTGAAGGAGATATGCCCTATAGAATAATAATAAAGATGTTATTATTAACATATCTCATTACTTCGTAATAGTTTTATATCATTCTATAACTGTACTAAGTGGAAACATTAATACATGTATGATATATAAACAAACCAGGTCCCTAGCATCCTCTAGACTACTTCGTTGGGTAGCTGATGATCGAGGTTTCCCGATCACGGACTTTAGCACGTTAACTAACAACGAGGTCACTTGATTATATGAATGATGTTATGAACAACACCCAATCCTAGTATTGCAATATGATCCAATCACAAAGTTCAACATTGTGATATCTAGCAAAGCATAGTGATTTAGTCCTTCGACTGTGAGGTCATATTAATCACTATCTCCCGAGGCTGCTTTGATCACATCACCGTCATGGCGTAATTGGGTGACTATAAAGGTGTATATTGGGTATTCCAGAGGAACTTTTGAGGCCTATGTATCAAGATCGGGATTTGCACATTCGAGTGACAGGTAGATACCCTGGGCCCACTAGGTAAGATTACATCTATAAATTTGCAAACATATGACTAGGTCATGGGGATATAATATCATGGGAAAGAGTAAATGTGGTTGTCGGTAACAAGATTGAACTAGTCATGTAGATACCGGAGATCAGATCTTGGACAAACTTGGTATCGTAGAGCAAAGGGAATGAGACTCGACGTTCAAGCTTAAAGCGATCAAGTTATTTGTGGAATACATGGGGGGCCATTATGTGTTTCTAGATACCGTTGTTGGTCATTGATCGGAGAGGTTTCTCGATCATTTCTATGTATTCACGAGACATAGGGTGTCACACTTAAGGGTAGATGACGCTTAGGAATTGATTTGAGATCATTCTGGAATAGTTCCGAGGTGATACCGAAATGGTTCAGAGGATATCCGATGATGATCAGAGGGGTCCGAAAGGTCTTTCATAATGATAGGTATTAAATAATATGTATTTAATATTAAGTAAATGAATTAATATTTAAAATATTATTTAAAATGAATTTATAGGGCAGCCCACCTAATTGGGCCTCTCTAGAGGAGGCCCAAGAGGGAGCCACGCCGTAGGGAAGGGGCCAGGGTGGCCGGCGACCATTGGTAGGCCTCCCTACCATGTGGGGCCCATGTGGGTCTGGTCGATGCGCCTCCTCCCACCTCCTCCCTTAATTAGTCCTACCCCGGGACTTTGAGGGAGGTGGTGCGTCCCCCCCACCTATATAAAGAGGGGCACCCCTCTACCCAAATCCATCCCATCAATTGGCAGTTGCCTCTCTCTCTCCCTCACATGTGGTTTCCAAGATTGGAACTACATACGAGGATTGGGGTTTCTCCACCATATGCACGTCGTTGTGCTGCTAGACTCGGTCGACCAATTTTATTCCACTGCTTTGATAGACCGGAGCCCGTGAGACGTCTCTACACTTTATGTGTGTAAGGCCACGAGGCACCGTCACTTGTGGTGCTTTTGCTTGGAGCTTGGATGTCGACATGACCATGAGGTCGGCTACGTCATGCAAGGACTATGGGTGACTTGCGAGGAGCTTCGCGAACTTGAGGTTGGGTGAGTACGACTACATAATCCAGGTTCCCTGCGGAACATTAACCGTGTTCGATCTTCAAAGGTATGAACATTGAATCCCGCTTGTTACTTTATATCTGCATAGATAGATCTTGGGTAGGTGTGTTCACCGTAGGATTTTTTTCTGCCATGGAACCCCTTCATTGGTATCAGAGTTAACCTATGCATAGATGTTTGGGATGATTAGAACACATGTTGATTGTGTGGGCATTAATTTTGTAGTTGCTACCATCCCATGTGTACTTTTTCATATCGTGTCACTATCGGATAAAGTGGCCCCGACCAATCTTGCGTGTAACCTTACGCGAGACTGGTTCCACGACTGATATATGGATTGTACCATATAAGTGACCAGCGGGTGTCTGTCTCTCCAACATTAGTTGATATGGCATTTACAAAGGACGACCCTGAGACAGGACTTAAAGAGGCAACTAGTTAATACATGTTATGGTTGGAAGTTCATAGGTAGGAACAGTTCTCTTGCGAAAGTCCTAACAGCTGCGTAAACACATGCAAAAATAAATAAGAGGCGTCTAATTTTATTTTACAGGGGCTTGTGATACACTACAAGAAAAGTTGGCTTTTACAACGGCTAATTTTCGTGGTTGAAGGCCCGTTTTTCATGGTTAAAAAGTCTTCTATGACAGATTGCTTTCTTGGGAAAAGCCCCGTCACAAAAGAATCTATCACGGATTTTTTTCAACCATAGCGGATCGCTCCTTTCAGCCACGAAAACTTGTTCTGATGTAGATATGTTCGCCAACTGCGTTGATTGCTGACGTCATGCAAACCGCCATGTGGCAAATGCCGTTAACACCCGGTTAGCACCGTTAACAGTCACATAAACTATGGTAGAAGCCTAGACCAGCCAAGACCTGCTAATTATTAAGTAGGTCGGACCATGAGGAGAGCGCAATAAGATTATGGCCTTTTACTATTTCGCCCTGCACTGTTGAAATTGGGCCTAATAATGCAGCACGCCGCGGCTCACGAACTTCTGGACCCGATATTGTTTTGGCCTACAGAAGGCCCACATTGGTCGAATACTGTGTGGCCTGTTAGCAGCCTGCGTCAAGTCGGTCCAATAATGTTAAGGCATACGGTCGGCCCGTCACTGTTCTCACAGCTCGTCCTGGGCCACCTACTAAAGGCCCATCTTTGAGAAGGTTCATTACTGTTTTGGCCTTTTACTATACCATCCGTCAATTGTTCAGGCCCACAGGCGGCCTGCTATTGTTCTGGCCTGGTACTGTTCTAGCCTGGCAATATTGTCGGCATGTTACTATTCGTGTCAGGTAATTTCTTTAGCCTGCTACTATTCTAGCTTGTTACTGTTCTAGCCTTTTACTGTTCTGGTCCATTACTGTTGTGGTCCTTTACTGTTCTGGTCTGCTACTATTCTGTCCTATCACTGTTGTGGTCTGTTACTATTCTAGCTTGTTACTGCTTTGGCCCGTTACTGCTTTGGCCCATTACTATGCTAGCCTGCCGCTGTTCTGGCCTGCTAGTGTTCTAGCTTGCTAATGTCCTGGCCTGTTACTATTATGGCCTGTTACTGTTCTAGTCTGTTACTGTTACTACTTGCCACTTGTGGGTAGGCCCATTACATTCACGGACATCTACAGTTTTGTCCTTTCTGAAGCCCGTGCTCATAAAAGGTGTATAATTAGCGAGCATCTTTTACTGTTCATGGTAGGCCCAATACAAGACGGGCCAATAACAAATCCCTATATTGTTCCCTGATCGACCAAGCTGGGACAGTTATGGTACCGCCTACCACTATGCATGGACGGTGTCAAATAAATGCCTACATGGCCTATGCGAGTTATCTAGATATTACTTCAGCTGCAAACTTCTTAAAAACATTACATATTATCAACACAAGGGAAAGACAATTCAGCATTTCAGTTGACAATCAAGTTGATAGTAGAGTCCTCAATTTTCTTTCTCAATCTATCAACTGCATCTCCCTTTGAGTGTGACAGCTACATTGGAAAACCACCTTGAGACATGATCTTGCAGCCCCCTCTTTGGTGGCGATAGCAATAATTGCAGTCTGTAACTAAGTAATAACAAGTTAATATAGGAAACAAGACAAAATACTCATAGCTAAGAATGAACCAGATAAAAATTATAACTGCATCATACGAACTTGTAGAGTAGGAATGCAAACCACGAATAAACTATATAGTAGAGGATAATTATGTCGTTGCTTAGGACGAACTAGAACCAGATACGAGATATAATGGTGTGGCATGTGAACCTGTAGAACAGGACAAACAAGCATTAGACAAGTCTTCCTACAATGAAATGAGCAATCAAACAAAGTATTTCTTAGAATAAGAACATATAAACTAGCCAGGTCATTTCAGTAAATATATATGGAAGCGGTGCTATCTCCTGGAATGCAAGAGATGTTGGGTGACTCGGAATTTGTGGTGAGCTACACGATGGCATGCAGTTACTGTCGTAGCTAAGAATGAACCATATAGAAATTATAACCGCATCATACACGAACTTGCCAAGCAGGAATAGAAAACATGAATGAACTATATAGTAGACAATAGTTATGTCGTTGATTAGGAAAAATGAGCACCAGATACGGAATATATAATGGCATCGCTGGTGAACCTGTGGAAGAGGTTGTGCAAACCAACATGTTTAGTGTTCCCTTTTTGAGTTCTATGCAAAGAAAAAGAAAATAGTCAGTGTTGCAGCTTTTGAAGAACCAGATGGAAACAACAAAATTATAATCGAACTAGTACAAAGAGTTTGAACGGGTAGTCAAGGATAGCAGAACTATGTCAGGGAGGAAATAATAGCAGGAACTTAGCTCAGGAATAACCAGATAGATTTAGTAGATGTGGAGCAGGGAATCCACACTAATATTTTCCACTAACATTACATTTTTCAAGAACTAAACAATAGCAGGAAATTATTGGTGTACAGAGTAGCTAAGAACATGTGCATACCAAAATAACAAACATGTGCATGACTTGAAATTTGTAGAATAGTGAATGCAAACCAATATGTCTAATAACCTTGTATGTACTAGCACGAAGAACAGGCATGCCTAGTGACTTGTATGTACTAGCATGGTTACAAAAATGCAATTCACTGTGATAGGCTTGAACCTGCTATACTGCTGACAAAACAAAAACGGGTTGGATATTTGGTTACCTTGGTAGGAGAGGCGTCTAAGCATTGTCGGTACTGTGCGAGTGACATCCAGGTCACCGAGGGTGCTGCGGTTGTGGTGGCTGTTGGTGTCAGGGAAGTAGATCTTAGGCCATTGATGCTAGTGCAGTCAACGACGATGCTAGTGTAGCTAGTCTAGTGCGGTGGACATGGAACTCGTTGAACTAGATCCCGTCTGGTGGACAACGGTGAAGCGTCTTTGGTACAGTTGGGTAGCTTTTGATAGCTGGGAAGCAGAGCATGGGCGTTCGACGACGCCATAGGCGCGGTTAGCGAGACCACAGCTTCAGTGGAGTGGCAGAGCGACCCGGTGAACTAGATCCGATGGGTGGGAGTCGGTGAAGCGGCTCTGGGGAGGTGCACCAGACCACAACTCAAGCGGCTCCGGCCGCCGTGGAATTTCTGCCGGCCAGTGCGCGCGGTGGTCGTGGAGGTGACGGCGTGGGAGAGAAGCCTGGGATTTTGGGAGCGCTAGCGGGAAAACTGCATGAAATGGGACTATGGAGGTGAATAGAAAAATAATTACGATCATGCCCCCAAGCTATCGAATTTAGCGTGCCCATAGGACATCTAAACAATGGGTAGAATGGGAAATGCTTCAAAGTTGGTGTGTGATTTTGCTGCTTGATTGAGATTTTGAATTTGGCTACCAGCCAAATAATAATAATAGAAAGTTGTACTCTCCGGTGGGAGATTTGGCCTCAAAGTTTTTGAAATGGTGGGGTGGGAAATGATTCAAAGTCGGTGTGTGATTTTGCCGCTCGACCGAGTTTTTGAATTTGGCTATCGGCCAAATAATAATAATAGAAAAATGGTACTCCCCGGTGGGAGATTTTGCCTCAAAGTTTTTGAAATGGTGGGGCGGGAAATGCTTCAAGGTCGATGTGTGATTTTGCCGCTCGACAGAGATTTTGAATTTGGCTACCAGCTAAATAATAATAATAGAAAAATGATACTCTCGGTGGGAGATTTGGCCTCAAAGTTTTTGAAACGGTGAGGCAGGAAATGCTTCAAGGTTGGTGTGTGATTTTGTTGCTCGACAGAGATTTTGAATTTGGCTACCGACCAAATAATAATAATAGAAAAATAGTACTTCCCAGTGGGAGATTTGCCACAAAGTTTTTGAAACGGTGGGGCAAAAAATGCTTCAAGGTCGGTGTGTGATTTTGACGCTCGATTGGGATTTTGAATTTGGCTACTGGCCAAATAATAATAGAAAAAGCTAGTAGACTATATGTTATCTGTCCAGGAATTCAAGTCCAAGAGTCACATCAACTAATCATCCATGAACATAATAATTGCACAGATTGATATTTTGAATTTGGCTAGCGTCCAAGCAATATTTGGATAAAAGCTGTACTCCCTATTCAGGAATTGAAGGTCGAGAGTGGCATTAACTTATCATCCATAATGAAAATTGGATAACTCCGATTCAATAGGGTTGGCTGCATGTTTTGCCGCTCGACTGAGATGTTTTAATTTTGTTAATGGTACTCCTTCTATACGAATTTAAGGCTGAGAGTCATATCAACTGATCATCAAAATACTGACCATATTGGCAAAAAAATTGGATACATAATATCGGATTCAAATAGGGTAGGCGGTATGATTTGTCGATGGACTGAGATTTTGAATTTGGCGGTTGTCCAAAGAAGAAAAAACCTTTGTGAGGTTCACGAAACCAAGGCTAAGAGGGTGAGGTTCGGGCACAGTATTTTTGTGCATGGAGCACACCGTAAATAGATAAAAGTATGATGTGAAACAAATACTCCCTCTATTTTTGTTACATGGACCAAATACAACTAGGGCTCAGTAGCAGGAACCATTTCACAGGACCATTGTACTCACCTATCATTGTCAGGGTTCATCTTCAATTTAGAAGAGTCTCTTCATCTATGGGCTCTCAAGAATTCTGCTGATCTCGTAAGATCTTCAACACTGCATCACTTGCTTATACTTTCTGTCTCATATCATCGATTGCTCGTCTATGCACTTCCTGTTCCGCCTGTAATGCTACAATTTCTTCCTGACTAGACAAATACGCCGACTTGGACTTGCACTGTGACAACCCAACATTACGCACCAACGTGCTTTTATGATGACCTTCACCTTTTAGTACCATTTTAAATGTTTCCATACTTTGTCCTTGGGTTTGTTCCAGACCATCTTTCCCAGGTTTTGCCATCTCCTCATTCAATTTAATCTATAAGGTTATCAGTTGGTAGACATGTGTGAGAGAAGAAAAGCTAATACAGAGAAACATGTAGACAACACATTTAACCTATCTATGAACAAATCTTACAAGTTGGCATGATTGCTTACGCATCATATATATTATAATAAAAGCATAGCTATATGATCATACTGATAAGAATTTTATCACTAACACGCAATAACAAGACTATGCCAACATGGCATATGTCTGTTTCTTCATCATCGGGTGCATGATATATACAAGACAACTCTTTGTACAGTTGAAAACTGAAACACACACTAGTTGGAAATCATCTACTTAAATTAAAAAGAAAATTGGGCAGCAGTCCAGGCAGTGTTGCACATCTAACTATACATATAAATCACTGAGGGTGTGTCATCACAAAATATCAATCGAACAGAAGACTTACAATAACACTCTCAATGGAGGGATTGAGCCCTTCTTTTTTGCTCGTCTGGCATGCCTAGAATTTTTGCTACAGAATTATCGCACCTCTCTGCAACATGGGCGAAACACATGATCAAAATATAAGAAGCACAAAGTCTCTACAAGATTAAAAAATAATTATCCTTACTATTGCACTCAGGTTCCCAATCAATGCACGAGATCTAGTTCGGTTTGTTAAGCGTTGTGTGGCATGGTTTCTCTTGTTTTTCTCAGCGTTCATCTGCAAAAGGAGACTAGTGATACAGATGTGCAAATAGGAATTTCGAATTTGATATGGTATCAGTCCTCACAAACCATACTGTAATCTTTGGATCACACTAGTGGTCGAGAAGATCTATCCACTGTTGGTCAGTCATAGTATGTTCCATAGGACTCGTTCTTCGAATATCCTTGCTTACCTTACCATCAAAGTATTTATTCTTTATCCTATGGCGCTGCTGGCGCAAAGAACAAGAGAACATGTCCATGAGAACATACTATACATCCTCATTATCCTGATCGAAGTTGAATTTTGTCTGTCAGCAAGAGTGGAACATTTGATGTGTTATGTGACTTACAATAGAACCAATACCAAGGTTGAATGCATGGGACAGAGCACCATGACTTACATGTAACTTTTGCAGTAATGAATTGTAATGGTCAGGGGTCCGTTGGTGGAGCTTGAACGATGCGAAGATGGTAATATCATTCGTGACAAAAATGCCTATTTCGGATGCTAGAAAAGAAGATTCTTCTAGATCTTATGTCCTTCACTTGCTAGGCAGAATAGAATTGATGCAATATCTAGATTGTGTTCTAGAAATTTTAGCTTCAAGCTTTTTTCCTACCATTGGCCCCCTTTTATTAAATCTTCGTGTAGCTGCCAATTCAATCATTACATCAAGCTTGAATGGTATATATAAGGAAGCATGCATTAATATTCCTTGGAACACATACCTTGTTTGGCGCTGGTCTGATCAATAGGTTGGTGATCATCGCTAGCTTATTGGTGTTGTGCCAGCAGTGTTAGGCAAGTAAAGGTCAAAACTAGTTTGGCTATCAATTGTTGCTAGGTATCTATATTGGCAATTGGTGATTGTGGAATGTGTGGGATGGTATTTGCTGCATCTATTTCTGTTGGAACCTATGGTGTGCCGCTGATATGTTGCAAACGTATCTATAATATTTGATGTTCCATGCTTGTTTATTATCTACTTTCTTATGTTTTTTCCACACTTTGGAGTATTTTGACACATTTTCTGGAACTAACCTATTAACAAGATGCCATAGTGCCAGTTGCCTGTTTTCTACTGTTTTTGGTTTCAGAAAAGCTAGTAAGGAAATATTCTCAGAATTGGACCGGACAAAAGCCCAAGTCAATATTTCACCATAAGGAATACGGAGTCCAGAGGGGAGACGAAGAGGGGAGCTAGGCTGGCCACACCTGGTGGTGGCGCGACCAGCCCTAGCCGCGCCACCAAGTGGTGTGGGACCCCTGGCACTCCACCGACCTTTCCCCTTCTCCTATATATTGCCTCCGATACAAAAACCCTAAGTACTCGATCAAAATTCCACAAAAGAGTCTGTAGCCGCCACCATCTCCATCCATAGATCAGGAGGGATCTAAAGCTCTTCCCGGCACCCTGTCGGAGGGGAGAGATCACCCTGGAGGCCTTCTTCATCATGATGCCCGCCTCTGGTGTGATGCGTGAGTAGTTCATCCCTGGACTACGGGTCCATGTAGTAGCTAGATGGTTGGTTCTTCTCCTTTGTGCTACCATGTCTAGATCATGTGAGCTTCGTTCATGATCAAGATCATCTATTTGTAATATACATGTTGTGTTTGCGGGGATCCGATGGATATTGAGATGCTATTTCAGATTGATTATTGATTCTATCATGTCTTTGTTATTCGTGATCTTGCATGCTTTCCGTTGTTAGTAGCTATCTTGGCCGAGTAGATGCTAGCAACTCCAAGAGGGAGTATTTATTCTCGATAGTGGGTTCATGTCTCTAGGAATCTGGGGAAGTGAAAGAAATCTCTAAGGTACTAGATGTGTTGTTGCTACTAGGGAGAAAACATTAATCCTTTGTTCATAGAACAATTGTATTGTTTACTTTACACACTTTGCTTAATGCAATTATCTGTTTCTTGCAACTTAATACTGGAGGCGATTCAGATGATAACCTGAAGGTGGATTATTAGTCATAGATGTAGTTGGATTACGGTCTATGTATAATGTTGTAATGCCCAATCAAATCTCATAGGAGTAAAGATGATTAGTATATGCATGTATGCTTTCTTGCTGTCTGTCAATTGCCCTACTGTAATTTGTTCACCCAACATGTCATCTATCTTAAGGAGAATCACCTCTAGTGAACTATGGACCCCGGTCCATTCTTTTACCATCAAACTACAATCTAATTACTATTTTCTGTTTACTTTCTGCAAGCAATTACTATCTTCCACACAATACGTTTAATCCTTTGTTTTCAGCAAAACCGATGAGATTGACAACCTCACTGTAAGTTGGGGGAAAAGTTCTATGGTTGTGTTGTGCAGGATTCCAAGTTGTAAACAACACCTTGGAGGTGTTTCCTTGCTCCTACTGGTTCGATAACCTTGGTTTCATAACTGAGGGAAAACTTGCTGCTGTGCTCATCATACCTTCCTCTTGGGGTTCCCCAACGAGCTCGGATATATTTTGAGCCATCAAGGTATTTTTCTGGCGTCGTTGCCGGGGAGTCAAGGACATCTTCACAAGGGGAGTCCCTCATAACCAATCTCTTTACTTTGTTTTTTGTTTTTCTTAGTTTATTTCTTCTTTGTTTGCTTGTTTCTTTATCAAAAACACACAAAAATTAAGTGTACTAGTTTGCTTCTTTATATCAAAAACACAAAAAGAATTAGTTCTTTCTATAGTTATTACCTCGTTCTTAGCTCACCATATTGATCCCTAATTTCACCCTTAAAGACCTTTCAATAGGTAGTGGCTCTATAATTGGGAAAGATAATATTGAAGAATTCTTTAATCATGTTAGCAAGCATGAAGATATTGAGGATAGATCCCTAGCAGAACTTGCTCCAAATTACGAAATTGCTGTAGCTTCTTTAGTACACAGGATGGAAGATAGGTTTGTTAACCTTAACCCCATAATGCAAGTAATGTTTCTTAAACTTAAAGATATTGAGAACACTGAAAAGAGAGATTTTATTCTGGAAACTTTGTTTAAGGAATTCTATGATGTTGTTAAGGAAGCTAGAAAAGTCTTTGATCGTTTTAATATGCTAGGCTCATGTGTAGATGTTATTGGTACACGAGAAAATATGGATAAAACCAAACCTAAAAATGGAGAGGAAATTAAAATACTGATACCTTTTAAACTTGTAGGAATGCATGATGCCTTAGAAAAGAATTTCGATTGCATTGTTCCCAAAAACCCATTTTGATGAAAATATTTAACCCAAGAGTAGTGAGAGAGGATCCTCTAGGACTTATTTGGATGAGATACCTTGCCTTGTTGAAGATATTTCTAGTATTGATCTTAATGTTTCTTCATTTGAGAATACTTGATTCTTTTCTTGCTTCTTATGCCTAGCTCAAAGGCGTTAAAGAAAAGCACTTATTGGGAGATAACCGAAATTTCGTTAGGAATATTTTGTTGAGTCTTGGAAGTTATTGCTTCAGTAATAACCTCTCCTTATCATTTTTGTGTGGTTTTTGTGCCAAGTGTAATCTCTAATGAGAAAGAAGTAAGATTTGGGAAAGTTGCTGTCCCGAAATAGATTTTTGTGCTTCGCTGTAAAAATTAGTGAAAAATCTCTGTAAGTCGGTTTGAGCTGTATTTTTTGTGCTTCTGCCCTAGGTTGTTATCCAACTTTAGTTAGTTCAGCACTTTTCGATTTGAGCAACAGAAGGTCTTCGAAAAAATTGGTTTTACCTGCTTGTCTGTTTTGACAGATTTCTGCCATTATTTGCATTTGCCTCTTAATATCTTTCTCTTTGATCATTTGAACTTTTTGAAGGAAGTGATACAGTAGATTTTGTTTTAATGGAAGTTTTACTTGTGTTGGAACTTAAACCAAAAGACTTATTATCTTGAGTACACTAATGTTGCTAATGAAGATTGTGTGAAGTTTTGTATGAAGGAGATTTTAAAGTGTAGGGAAGAGTAATGTGATAAGATGAAGAATGGAAAAAATATAAAGCTTGGGGATGCCACCCATGTCACCCCAAGAAATATTCAAAAATTACAAGCGTAAAAGCTTAGGGATTCCCAAGGCATCCCCTTCATCAATAAAAATTTCAGGTTTCTTCCAAACACTTCATTTTTATTGTTTCATGCACAATTGTGTTGTTCTTGGAGCGTCTTCCTTTTGTTTTTAGTTTTAATTTGCTTAGTTTTCTTGAATAAATTGGTTGTACCCCCTCACTCATGCATTAGTTTTCATATAAAGTTGATTTAGATTGGAAAAGGGTAGGAAAGTTCATGCTTAAGTGGTAAAAATGAGCTTGTTTTTGACTGTGACTTAGACTTTATCATGTCATGCTTGATATTTTTTTGGCTTTATGATTAGTGATTATTGATGTAGCATGACATGCTATAAACAATTGAGATTGCTTAATGTGCCTTGAAAGAATCATGCGTTGTTTTAGCATATAAAAGCATAATATTGTGGTATTATCCTTTAATGCTTTATTTGGGTTGACTTGGTGCATGCTCACACCATGTTAAGACTATACCAAGTCACCATAGCCTCTATGATCATTTATTTTTCGACTTGTAATATCACTTTATGCTTTGATTAATGATGTTTTGTCGCTTTGCATGATTATGGCCATTATTGCTCTCTTAGTTGGTCGCTCCTAGTCTTTTGCTAGCCTCCATACCAAGTATGAGTTCCACTCATGCATACAACTCCAAATAAAACCAAGTTATTCCAAAGAGTCCACCATACCTACCTATTAGCATTTGCTATTCCAAGTATATTCATGTTTTTATCTAACTTCCAAATTAAACTTGTTATGTGCAAACTAGTGATTAAAGTTCTCACGAACTTGATGGCACACTTTACTTTTCTTGCCCCTAATAAACTTGAACCATTGTGTCATCTATGTTGTATATGCTTGCACTTATATGATGTCATGGGGAACGCTTTCAACATTTCACTTGTACATTGTACCCAATTGATATCATGCTCTTTTGTTTATGGATGTCGTCGGTGTGAAATGAAAGGGGAGCTTGTAAGTCCATGGAGTTATGTATGTGTGTTAGAGAAACGCCTGGGCCGCTAGCCTAAGCCATGCCTAATCATGGTGGAAACTTGCAGCATCACCATAGTGAGAAATCTATGAAGCATTCTTCTTATAAAAAAGAGATAGAGATTGAGAAAAAGAAAAAGAAAAAAAAGAAAAAAAGAGGAGAAAAGAGGAAAGAGAGAGAGAAAAAAGCACCATTCTCCCATGGTAAATAAG
This sequence comes from Avena sativa, assembly GCA_916181665.1. Classification (NCBI taxonomy): domain Eukaryota; kingdom Viridiplantae; phylum Streptophyta; class Magnoliopsida; order Poales; family Poaceae; genus Avena; species Avena sativa. The sequence goes on from OV702290.1 coordinate 162,630,664, forward strand.
AAGATTGCTGAGATGCTCATTGTCTGCTTGCCTTGTCATTTTGATTATGGGATAGATCCTGTATCATATGCAAGGGGTACCCGTTGGCCGTTCTCTATGATACACATGTACTTACTATGACAAGAACTTACCGGTAACTAAACTTGAGTAGCATGAGGAGCGGCCCTCGTATTCAAGGGACATAAGATTACCAACTTATACTTTGTCAAGCATATACTCCATAGTTTGTTCACTTTAACCTTAATCACTTCAAGATGCTTATGATAGGGGCAATGAGAGCTGAAAGCTAATAAGTACCATAATTTTTGGAAGCTCTTTATGAGACTTGAATCCCTGCTTCCTTCTATGAAGGCCTTTCTTTTACTTTTATGTTGAGTCTCCATCTTCTATCTTTATGCACCTATTGAGAGAGCATAGTGGCCATTCTTAGTTTAATGTGCATTGTCCCAAGACTTGTTGATTGTTTCATAACTTTGATATTGCTTGTTCTTAAACTATTTGTATCTAGTCACCCTTATGAACTTTGAAGGTGTCCTATGCATTTATGTTTTGCTACACTATGAGGGACAAGCTGAATACTATTCTCATTATGTTTTCTATATGTGAAACAAACAAACATCTTTCAAAGAATTGTTATTCATGAATCTTTTGTTTGTACCTTTTCATGTTATAACATAGTTGCTATGTCTTATTGTTAGAACTATATCTTTCATGCTATGTTAAAGTACTATGATCCCAGCTATCAATGTTTTACAAATACTTTGATCAAGATTATGATGGTGCATGTCACCTCAAAAATTATTCTTTTTTATCACTTACCTACTCGAGGACGAGCAGGAGTTAAGCTTGGGGATGTTGATATGTTGCAAACGTATCTATAATTTTTGATGTTCCATGCTTGTTTTATATCTACTTTCTTATGTTTTGTCCACACTTTGGAGTATTTTTACACATTTTCTAGAACTAACCTATTCACAAGATGCCACAGTGCCAGTTGCCTATTTTCTGCTGTTTTTGGTTTCAGAAAAGCTAGTAAGGAAATATTCTCGAAATTGGACCGGACAAAAGCCCAAGTCTATATTTCACCAGAAGTAATATGGAGTCCGGAGGGGAGACGAAGAGGGGAGCCAGGATGGCCACACGTGGTGGTGGCGCGGCCAGCCCTAGCCGCGCCACCAGGTGGTGTGGGCCCCCTAGCACTCCACCGACCTTGCCCCTTCGCCTATATATTGCCTCCGGGACGAAAACCCTAAGTACCCGATCAAAATTCCACGAAGAGTCTGTAGCCACCGCCATCTCCATCCCTAGATCGAGAGGGATCTGAAGCTCTTCCCGGCACCCTGCAGGAGGGGAGAGATCACCCTGGAGGCCTTCTTCATCACCATGCCTGCCTTCGGTGTGATGCGTGAGTAGTTCATCCCTGGACTACGGGTCCATGTAGTAGCTAGATGGTTGGTTCTTCTCCTTTGTGCTACCATGTCTAGATCTTGTGAGCTCCGTTCATGATCAAGATCATATATTTGTAATCTACATGTTGTGTTTGCGTGGATCCGATGGATATTGAGATGCTATTTTAGATTGATTATTGATTCTATCATGTCTTTGTTATTCGTGATCTTGCATGATTTCCGTTGTTAGCAGCTATCTTGGCCGAGTAGATGCTAGCAACTCCAAGAGGGAGTATTTATTCTCGATAGTGGGTTCATGTCTCTAGGAATCTGGGGAAGTGAAAGAAATCTCTAAGGTACTAGATGTGTTGTTGCTACTAGGGAGAAAACAACAATCCTTTGTTCATAGAACAATTGTATTGTTTACTTTACACACTTTGCTTAATGCAATTATCTGTTTCTTGCAACTTAATACTGGAGGCGATTCAGATGATAACCTGAAGGTGGATTATTAGTCATAGATGTAGTTGGATTACGGTCTATGTATAATGTTGTAATTCCCAATCAAATCTCATAGGAGTCAAGATGATTAGTATATGCATGTATGCTTTCTCGGTGTCTATCAATTGCCCCCCTATAATTTGTTCACCCAACATGTCATCTATATTAAGGAGAATCACCTCTAGTGAACTATGGACCCCGGTCCATTCTTTTACCATCAATCTACAATCTATTTACTATTTTCTGTTTACTTTCTGCAAGCAATTACAATCTTTCACACAATACGTTTAATCCTTTGTTTTCAGCAAAACCGGTGAGATTGACAACCTCACTGTAAGCTAGGGGTAAAGTTCTATGGTTGTGTTGTGCAAGATTCCAAGTTGGAAACAACACCTTGGAGGTGTTTCCTTGATCCTCCTAGTTCGATAACCTTGGTTTCATAACTGAGGGAAAACTTGCTGTTGTGCTCATTATACCTTCCTCTTGGGGTTCCCCACCGAGCTCGGATATATTTTGAGCCATCAGCCGCCAAGACGACACTTTTTAGCCTTATGTGAGTTTCCTGATTTTTGTTTATTGTTTTTCTTGGCATGTGTTTATGTTCCACCGGTAGCAATAGCAGGACCGCTTGTTGATGCTTCGTGTTTGGTACCTAAACATGTCTTACATGAATCAGCTGATTCCTGACACACATAACCAATACTTCAATCTGTTATAGTTCTGTATGTAATGACACGCAGATGAAACAGAAGAATAGTAAGGCGAAATGTGTTGAATATATATGATGCATGAACTAGGCAGAGGGCGTTGCACAATATTTGGTGGGATTGAGATACAAAACATGGAAGATGCAATAGATATCACAATTAAAATATAGACCAAGCACCTTGGGGGTGGACAAGCGGGCGAACTAGCGCGAAGGTCCTCGACGGGTCCAACTTCTTGAGTCAGGTCTCCCTCGAGGTATTGTTCATCAACAAAAACTAATGCTAAATCAAACACTTCTCAAACATAGTTTTTCTCCCTGCTGGTATCTGGAAGGGTCTTAGGTGAACCAGCTAATTCCTGACACACATAAACGATACATTAATCTATCAAAGTCCTATGTAAAATTGGACATGGATAGAATAGAAGAACAGTAAGACAATATATGTTGAACATATATGATGCATGAACTAAGCATATGGCATTGCACAACATTTGGTGGGAATTGAGGAACAAAACATGGAGGATGCAACATATATCTCAATGACAAGACAGAGCAAGCACCTTGGGCGGACAAGCAGGCGGATTAGGGAGGGGGTTCTCGACTGGTCCATCTTCTTGAGTCAGGTCTCCCTCGGGGTTTTCTTGATATTCAGGATCAAATTCTGCATTAGAAACCTAGACTTCATGATTGGTGGTGGTAGCTACAAAAGATCCAACTCTCTACACCCCGAGCGACCTTGCATATTTGGAATTCTTTAATAATCCATCTTCCCTAATCTTCTGTTCTCCCTCATCAATCAGCCACAAATCAGCTTACATGCATCAGCAAAAAATATATCTTATGAGATTTAAGAGCGAGGTGTGTGTAGAAGAGCAAGTTAGTATAGTGCTAGCAAGCAGTTGAAACCTCTAAAGGAACAATGATAGACATATGCATATACGATGGCTCGACAAGAAATGTCGGAGTACAAGATAAAAAAACTCAGTGCGAGAATGTAGTGAAACAAGCGATGAACTACTTTCAGACACGAAATGCATAAAGAGCATATGAAGTGTATGACGGTAACCTTTATGCCGCGTGATGCAGCCCGTCCTATGGACGCTCCTACATCTACACCACCGAGTCCCTCAAGTGGACCGATGACCCGTGCTCGAGCCAAGCTCCTTCAAGCTAAGGTGAATTCGCTCCTCTCATCATGTGACTTTGACATACACCTGGATAGCTTGCTACTTCATACCACTACTCTGTGCATCATCAGGTACGAACCCCCGCCGCGTCGACCCACGAGCCCTGAAGCTGCACCTGTCCTGAAGCTGCCTGAGCTGGAGTGTCCGCCCGAACCTAGCCGGAGTGTCTGGCGCAGCCGGAGTGTCCGGCCTGCCCCAGCCCCAACCTGGCGTGGTCATTCAGAAGGCCAGTTCAGACACCACCCGGACACTACCCGCAGTGTCCGGCCACCCCAGACTGTCCGGTCAACTCGACCCGGACTGTCCGACCTGAAGATGGGCATGCGAGCCTAACTGGGCCCTATGGCCCATGTACCCCTCTACTTCGCCCAGAACTCTACTTTAATGCCTGAATTACCCCTGAACTTGTGGTTGGCCTATATATAGTCCCCCACCTCCATTGTAAACCCTAGGCATGATATTTGGAATTAGTGGAAACCCCTTGTGGATCTATCTAATTCTTGCCTCATGCTCCTTTGACAAAGGAGCACCAAATATCACAAACCTTGTTGGAGTTTGCATCGTGCCTCCGCGTTGTACAAGGCCTTGGCATCAGTGTCCCTTTGCCAAGACGTCAAGATCTCACCAAGTCTCCCATCTCGCCGTGCCGGTTCGAGAGAGAGTCCTCTGCCCGACGCTGATCCTAGGGATTACGCTGGACCGGTCACCGCCGGCGTGAGCTATTGGTGTGTATCGTGGTTTTGCGTGTGTGTGTTCATCGTGTTCTTTGTGCGTGAGTGATACGTCCATTTTGCATCACTATTCTATGTCTTAATTCACTATTATTCATTGATATATTTCGTATTGAGAGGTGATACTTATGTTATTTCATCTATTTTTGCATGGTTGATGACTTTTGGAGCATGGACCACTGCAGTCAAGATTCTGATGGAAAAGGTGCTATTTGGAGGCAAAATTCGCGAAGATCAGAAAATCCGGAAAAATATACGGAAAATCCTATTTTTCCAGAAGACTAAGGATGCCAGAAGATGGAGTGGAGGTGGGCCACAGGGGGCCCACACCACCCCGTGGCGCGGGCAGGCCTAGGCCGCGCCTAGGAGTGGTGTGGCCGCCCTGGCCCACTCCAGCCTCTCCCCTTTGGCGTATATCAACCTCCCGAAACCCTAAGACTCGGGGAGAGACCATAGAAAGATTCCACCACCTCTGTGGGGCGGAAAACACGGAGAGAGAAAGATCTCTCCGGCAAACAGATTTCTGCCAGGGGAATTCCTTCCTGGAGAGGGGAGATCGTCACCATCAACACCACCATCAAGCTGGACTTCATCGGGATCATCATCATCATCACCACCATCATCACCCTCAGCACCCTCATCATCATCTCCATATTGCTGTAACAATTGCGTTGAATCTTGCATAGTTCATAGGGGAAACTTTCCCGGTGTTGATTACTCTTTGTAGTTGATGCTATTAAGTGAACCATTGAATTATTGTTTATGTTCAGATTGTTATACATCATTATTCCATCTCTGATCATGATCCATATGATGTCTTGTGAGTAGTTCGTTTTGTTCTTGAGGACATGGGAGAAGTCTTGTTGTTAGTAGTGGAGTTATGTTGAGAAAGATTCAATAGATTGTTTTAAGTTGTGGTGTACTTCTTCTAGTGGTGTCATGTGAACGTCGACTACATGACACTTCACCTATATGGGTCTAGGGGAATGCATTGTGTATTTGGCTACTAATCGTAGGGGTTGCCAGAGTGACAGAAACCTGAACCCCCGTTAGGAAACCATTGCACAAGGGACGTAAGGGTCTTAGAGTTTAAAGCTGTGGTTAGGTTTCTACCTTAATTACTTTCTTGTACTTACGGATGTTTGCAAGGGGTATAATCACAAGTATGTATTAGTCTTGGATGGGGCGATACATTAGCACAGGTTCACCCACACAACACTTAGCAAGCTAGAGAAGATTAATCGACTATATGAAGCGAAAGCACTTGACAGTCTTCACATGTGTCCTCGAGAACGTTTGGTCATCTATAGAAATACAACCGGCTTGTCCTTTGCTGCATAAAGGATTGGGCCACTTGCTGCATTTATTCCTGCTGTCTTTTATTTACTCGTACTTTGTTTACTTGCTTTATCGAAAACCCCTAAAAATCCGTTTGCTAAGTATTTGCAGAGAATTCCTGATCCATACCACTAGCCAGCACCTTCCGCTCCTCGTTGGGTTCGACACTCTTACTTATCGAAAATACTGCGATACACCCCCTATACTTGTGGGTCATCAAGACTATTTTCTAGCGCCGTTGCCGGGGAGTGAAGCGCTATTGGATAGTGGAACTAGTAAAGGAAACTTCTACTGTGATTATTGTTTACTTCTGCTAGTTGCTTTATTTTTGTTATGGATAATTCGCTTAGTTTCTTATTTGGTAATGCTACTACCACTGCTAAGGTAGTAGATAAGCCACCACCTGCTGAGAAAGATGTTTTCAAAATACCTACAAGAATTATTGATCGTGTTATGGATAACTACTATGTTGGGGATGGAACTATCCATCCCGGTGATCATTTACTCTTTATACACAAATTATGCGGGTTGTTCAAGTGTGCAGGTATTACTACAGATCAAGTTAAGAAGAAGTTATTCTCATTATCACTGAAAGGAAGAGCTGAGGAATGGTATAAGCTGCTGAAGAATGGTCAAGCTCTGGAATGGGAGGAAATAGTTCCTCTCTTTTATTCAAAGTTTTATCCTCCTAGTGAGATTCATAAAGATCGGAATCAAATATACAACTTTTGGCCTCTTGATGGAGAGAGTACAGCTCAAGCTTGGGGGAGATTGAAGTTACTAATGCTCAAATGTCCCATTCATGAGCTCCCCAACAAAAATATTACCAACAACCTTTATGCAAGGCTCCCTCTACATGACAAGGATTTATTGGATGCTTCTTGTGCTGGATCATTCACTCGCATGGAAGAAGAAGCTAAATGGGATCTTCTGGACCGTATTCAAGACAATGCTGAAGCTTGGGAGAATGACAAAGGTAGAAAGTCAGGTATAAATTATGATTATGAATGCATTGAATCTTTTATGGGAACTGATGACTTTCAAAATATTAAAAATTCTTATGGTCTAGACTCTCAAGATATTGCTCCTTATTTTAAGGCTTTTGCTTCCTATATTGAAGTGCCTAAAAAGAAGTGGAATAAGTATCATGAACCTTATAAAGATATTGCTAAGAGTGTTCCTGCAAGAAATACTGAAGTTTATACTGCTAATCATGTTTTACCTGAACCTTATATTGAGAAAATGCCTTTTCCAGTTAAGGTAAATGAACATTCTATGATAACTAGTATGGTTAATGAAAGTATGAATAAGGCTGTTGAACCTGATAAACAAATGGTTGATGAACCTATAGTAGCAAATGTGAAAGACTTTGTTGCTAAATATGAAAAAGAGGGACACACTATCCTTTGTAAGGATACCTCTAATATTGTTTCACATAGTAGTGTTATGAGAGCTAGTATTCCTGTGTTTTCTGTTAGAACAAGTGATCATTGCTATGATAGTCCTTGTGATAGCTATATTGTTAAGTTTATGCATGATACTGAAAGTTACTATGAGAGAGGGAAAAGTGTTCTTATGCATCTCAATAATATCAAGTTTCCTCGTTTTATGCTGAAAGTTTTTATGTTGCACTTCTTTTGCCTTCTTATGCAAGTTGCCTTTGGTTTCAAAAACTTGTTTGTTTACAAAATTCCCTTGCATAGGAAGTGGGTTAGAGTTAAATGAGTGTGTGTTTTTCTTCTTAATGCTCTCTTTCACTTCAATCCATATCCCTATAAGAGCTTCTTCAAAATTATCATGCCCATCTTAATGGCTATAAAGAAAGAGCTTTATGGGAGACAACCCAATTTGCTTTTTCTTTCAGTTTGTTTTTGTTTCTTTGAGTCTTGAAAGTTATTACTTCGGTAATAACCGCTCCTTATCCGTTTTTTTTGTGTCAAGATCAACCTCTAATGAGAGAGAAGTAATATTTGGGGAAGTTGCTGTCCCGAAACAGATTTTTTGTGCTTCACCGTAAAAATTCGTGAGAGATCTCTGTATGTCGGATTGAGCTGCAATTTTTTGTGCTTCTGCCCCAGGTTGTTATTTAACTTCGGTTAGTTTTTCACTTTTTGATTTGAGCAACAGAAGATTTTCGAAAAAATTGATCTTTACCTGCTGGTCTGTTTTGACAGATTTTGCCACTCTTGCATTTGCTTCTTTATTCAATTTCCTTTTTGAATTCTTTTTGGGTTTTCAGAAGGAGTTGCTACAGTAGCTTATGTTTTGATGGTTTTCAGTTGAAGTTGGACTCAAAAGGGTTTATCACTTCACTTATACTAATGTTGCTAATGAGAACTATGTGAAGTTTTGTGTGAAAGAAATTTCCAGGAAGTGGAGATAATGGTGTAATAAGGAAGAGAAGGGTTCTATGACTCAAGTAATAAGTGTATGAAGATGAAGATATCGATGATATTCAAGAGATGACTCCGGAAGAATCTACTAGATACCAAATTCAGAGACCTGCAGAGTCCGTGTTCAAATAGGTAACAGTTCTAGTAAGAAAAGTTCCGCGAAAATACTATCCAACTATATTTTTGTAGTTTTCAATCAATAAGGAAAGTTTCGAAGCGAAAAAGGGACGGAACCGGAGCTGGGGTGGGCCACACCACCCCATGGAGCGGGGCCACCCCTGGCCGCGCCACCAGGTGGTGAGTCCACCCAGGACTCCGCCTCCGACTCGTTTTCTCCCAGTACCTTCCTTTTGATGTGAAACTTCGTAATATATAACCCCCCCGGATCTTCCGAGGTTCGTATATTGTGTTTTCGTCGTGTTTTTGTTTCGATCTATTTCTGTCAGGACATACTCTTTGAGAGCTTAGAAGCACAATGGTGTCCGCCAAGGATAAAGGGAAGGAGCCCATGGAGGAAGACCTCCAAGACCCCGGGAAGGAGAAGGAGATCAAGAGTGAAGGTGAAGAGGAGCAAGGCTAACATCCGCATACCGACACCACCAGTGCAAGCATTGGAGTGGTGAAACCTGCCAAGATCAGAAGGACTGCATGGATGCAGACTGGGGGGAAAGCTCCTCGTCACAGTTTGGCTCCACGGTCACTTCCTCCACGCCCCAGGAATCCCTTCCATACCCTTATCCATGAGCATCAATACCAGAATATGCCCAAGGAGAAATTACCCTCCAATTGGGATTTTCCTCGTTCTAGCCATGCAAGAAAAGAAGACTTCAAGGAGGAAGAGTGAGGAAAGAATAGCAAGAGCTAGAATTCTCAACCCGACATGATCATGAGCCGCATTGAGCAAAACTCGCAGCTTATTCGTAATCTCACCTTCGAGATTGAGGACTTAGGGAAACTGATTAGAGAGCTCATCGAGAGGATACCACCACCACCTAAGGAGTAATTCATCATCAGGTTTGGCATCCCCTTGGTTTGTTCCAAGCTTGGGGGAGTGCCGCGGTATCATATCACTATCTTCTATCTTTTTACCTTATTAGTAGAGTCATATCATGAATAGAGGAGTTATTTTGCAGTATGGTTTGCATTATGGAAGTGTCCCCTCTCTCGTTAGATATGTATCCCTTGGTGTGAGTTGCCGTTATGGAATATTAATGAGAAGTTCTATCATTCACCCTTTTGCATAGCTTATGTTAGTTTTCAATTCGTAGGTATATGATTTATCTTGTTGTTAGTATTGGTAGCACTCTGGGATCATTGAGTTAATTTAGTTGGTTTTGGCAAACCTGGCTCGGTCAGTAGCAACACCTTTTTGAGAGTTGAAAAGAAAAAGATAGAAGTACTCTAAAGAAAAATAATTTCATCATCTTTCTTTCTTGATTTGCTCATAAGTCTAGTATTCTCTAGTTAAGATCTTTTGTGCTTCCGAGGAAGATTGCATGTTTGTCTTTATCACTTGTATGTGTGTTTGTTTCCTTCAACTCTTGTACTTGCTACCCAGCCTTGCTAGCCAAAAACATGTACTGAGAGGGTATTCTTCTCGTGCATCCACCTCCTTTAAACCAAAACCTTTGGCATTTGTGTCCACCATACCTACCTAGTAGCATTATTGCTATTCCAAGTAAATTCTTGTTTTGTCTTTCTCCCAAATTAAACTTGTTATGTGAAAATTAGTGATTAAAGCTCTCACGAACTTGATGGCACACTTTACTTTCTTGCATTTAATAAACTTGAACCATTGGGTCCTTCTTTGTTGCATATATGCTTGCGCTTCATGAGTTGAAGTTAGCCGAACCATGTATCATGGGGACCGCTTTCAGCACTTCATTGGTATTCGTACCTAGTTGATATCATGTTCTTTTGCTAATGGATCCCGACGGTGTGAAATAAAAGTGGAACTTGTAAGATCATGGAGTTTATATGTGTGTTAGAGAAACGCCTAGGCCGCTAGCCTAAGCCATGCCTAATCATGGTGGAAACTTGCAGCATAACTATAGTGAGCATTCTATGAAGCATCCTCAATAAAAACATATGCAAATAGCAAATAAAAAGATCGCTGAGATGCTCACTGTCTGCTTGCCTTGTCATTTTGATTATGGGATAGCTCCTGTGTCATGTGCAAGGGGTACCCGTTGGCGGTTCTCAATGATACACATGACAAGAGCTTTCTCGTGACTGAAGTTGAGTAGCATGAGGATCGGTACTCATAAGTAAGGGGCTTGAGATTTCAACTTATAACTTTTCAAGCATATCCTCTTAGTTGTGTCACTTTAACCTTAATCACCTAAAGATGCCTATGCTAGGGGCAATGAGAGCTGAAAGCTAGTAAGTATCATAATTTTTGGGAGCTCTTTATGAGACTTGCAATCCCTGCTTCCCTCTGCGAAGGGCCTTTCTTTTACTTTGTAGTTGAGTCAGTAAACCTATTCCCTTCTATCTCAACGAGTATCTTGAGTTGATGTGTTTCATTCATTCATATGATGATTTATGCATTCATGTTTCTTAGGTTCCTTATTTTGCAAATTGCTCTTATCTTGAAGTTTACTACTTTGAAAGCTTTCTTTGCAAACCAGCTATTTGTGAACTCCAGCAAATTATCAACTATTCTTCGACCAAGAGCTAAGTTTGCCATTACGAATCATGATTCACTTTGTGTATCTTTATTGTGTTTCCTTTACTCATTACAAGTTGAGTTATATAATAGTGAGTTGTTTTCTATTATGATCTATGTATTAGATGAATGTGATGTTTCTTGTCCGTATTCTTTTATCGACTCTTCACTCCATAAACCTGAGGCCATGTTTATTGAGCTCAGTTTCGCTTGGGGACAAGCGAAGTCTAAGCTTGGGGGGAGTTGATACGTCCATTTTGCATCACTATTCTATGTCTTAATTCACTATTATTCATTGATATATTTCGTATTGAGAGGTGATACTTATGTTATTTCATCTATTTTTGTATGGTTGATGACTTTTGGAGCATGGACCGCTGCAGTCAGGATTCTGATGGAAAAGGTGCTATTTGGAGGCAAAATTCGCGAAGATCAGAAAATCCGGAAAAATATACGGAAAATCCTATTTTTCCAGAAGACTAAGGATGCCAGAAGATGGAGTGGAGGTGGGCCACAGGGGGCCCACACCACCCCGTGGCGCGGGCAGGCCTAGGCCGCGCCTGGGAGTGGTGTGGCCGCCCTGGCCCACTCCAGCCTCTCCCCTTTGGCGTATATCAACCTCCCGAAACCCTAAGACTCGGGGAGAGACCATAGAAAGATTCCACCACCTCTGTGGGGCGGAAAACACGGAGAGAGAAAGATCTCTCCGGCAAACAGATTTCTGCCAGGGGAATTCCTTCCCGGAGAGGGGAGATCGTCACCATCAACACCACCATCAAGCTGGACTTCATCGGGATCATTATCATCATCACCACCATCATCACCCTCAGCACCCTCATCATCATCTCCATATTGCTGTAACAATTGCGTTGAATCTTGCATAGTTCATAGGGGAAACTTTCCCGGTGTTGATTACTCTTTGTAGTTGATGCTATTGAGTGAACCATTGAATTATTGTTTATGTTCAGATTGTTATACATCATTATTCCATCTCTGATCATGATCCATATGATGTCTTGTGAGTAGTTCGTTTTGTTCTTGAGGACATGGGAGAAGTCTTGTTGTTAGTAGTGGAGTTATGTTGAGAAAGATTCAATAGATTGTTTTAAGTTGTGGTGTACTTCTTCTAGTGGTGTCATGTGAACGTCGACTACATGACACTTCACCTATATGGGTCTAGGGGAATGCATTGTGTATTTGGCTACTAATCGTAGGGGTTGCCAGAGTGACAGAAACCTGAACCCCCGTTAGGAAACCATTGCACAAGGGACGTAAGGGTCTTAGAGTTTAAAGCTGTGGTTAGGTTTCTACCTTAATTACTTTCTTGTACTTACGGATGTTTGCAAGGGGTATAATCACAAGTATGTATTAGTCTTGGATGGGGCGATACATTAGCACAGGTTCACCCACACAACACTTAGCAAGCTAGAGAAGATTAATCGACTATATGAAGCGAAAGCACTTGACAGTCTTCACATGTGTCCTCGAGAACGTTTGGTCATCTATAGAAATACAACCGGCTTGTCCTTTGCTGCATAAAGGATTGGGCCACTTGCTGCATTTATTCCTGTTGTCTTTTATTTACTCGTACTTTGTTTACTTGCTTTATCGAAAACCCCTAAAAATCCGTTTGCTAAGTATTTGCAGAGAATTCCTGATCCATACCACTAGCCAGCACCTTCTGCTCCTCGTTGGGTTCGACACTCTTACTTATCGAAAATACTGCGATACACCCCCTATACTTGTGGGTCATCAATGAGTTTGTCGTGTTCATCCTCCCCTCCTTTCCTCGCACTCCATCCTCGATTTGATTGGGATTCGTGAAAGATCGGGGAACCCTAGAGGTTTTCCCTCAACATATTGGTATCAAGAGCTTCGTTGCTCACGAATTCCCCCACAAAATTTTCTTCTATCCACCAAAAATTCGAAAACCCCCAAAAAAGAACCCCATATTTGCCTTTGGATCGATCTCTTGATTTGGAGTGTTATTTGTGGTTTTGATCCGACCAAACCTTGTCTTAGGAGTTGGTACAGCTTTATCCTGTGTTTTCCCAACCCAATTTGGCCAGATTTTTGCGGATTTGAGGCCTTAAGGCGAGGATTTCCGCTCAAGAACACGAGCAAGAACCCTGCGCCGGAGTGTCCGGATAGATTTGACCGGAGTGTCCGGCCGAACCCGACCGGAGTGTCCAGCCTGACCGGAGTGTCCGGCACAGACAGACCGGACTGTCCGGCTATAACGCCAGTTTTGATAGTTTTGCCTCATTTTTCGCATTGGCTAATTTCCTTTGTTTTCTCATGTCCCGTGTGCGTGTCAGCAACTAACAGCAAGATTCCACATCAACAATCCCCGCGCTCATTGACACCTCGACCCACGAACATCATCTCGCAACACCGACGGCAAGTTCATCATCACCAACGAAGGTATAACTTGCGTCACCTTGTTAACCCCTATCTTCCTTTGCGTGTACCTATCCCATGAGAGTGGCTCATCTTGTGTTGCTTAAGCATTTTGCATTTGTCCTTGGATAGTGAGAGTGCAAGAGCAATATCAAGTGTGACTAGGTAGCATCAAGGGAGAGCAAAAAAATCCGAAAGAAAGAAAAAGATACAAAGCAAAAGAAAAAGAAAAATAGTCTCCCCATGCAAAAGAGAGTCTCAAAGCTTGTAAGCAAGAGAGAGAGAGAAAGAGCGCCCGAGGCAAGTCCACAAATCCGTTGCTCATTTTTCCTCTTTGCAAACGAGCCACGGTCTCTCCATGTATTGGCACGACACCGAGCGTAGTCTTCGTTAGGACATTTTGTTTGCTCATTTTCATAGTCGTGTCAATCCCAACAATCTCCATGTGTGTGTATATAGTCGTAGGTTCCTGTCACCCCTTTGAGTTGTTGACCTTCGCCTTTGACTTGAGTTTTGTTGGATTTTACCCACTTTTGACTATCCCTTTTCTTTTGGTTGGTTCTTTGGCTTTCCACAATCCTAACCTACCACCAACAAGCTTTTGGGAGTTAGTTCTTTCTTTAGTGTGAGTTTTCTTTGCAACTCCACTTTGCATGCTTATAGCTCTCACATGTGGTTTCTAGTTTGGTGCAATCCCCGAGGTGAGGTACAAGGCTAACACCACCATATTACACTTCCATATACAATACTTGTGTGTCTTGCATGATGGATAGGCACGGTGAGGCGAGCCAACCACCTCCCCAAGAAGAAGATCGAGGACCATACATGACGCGCACAAGTCACTTCATCGTTCGACAAGAGTTCCGTGAACGTTGCCAAGCCCTTGAGACGTGACAAGATGAACAATTTGGCGAGACGCAAGCCGAGTTCAAGAACATCGACAACCGCTTCGATGGCCTCGAACGACAAATGCACGCAATGCATCACAACTTCGGCCACCAAAATGAAGCGCTCCAACGCTCTGTCACCGAAACAAATGACAATCTTCGACGCCTCATAGACGGTATGGCAAGACCACGTTCACGCACATCAAGCTCTTCAAGTTCTTCGCGTCGTCATGCACCTCTTCAACAAGATCTACATCCAAGTGCTCCAAGACGCAATGATGCCCCCGTGGTTGAAGATGGAAGTTCTTCGAACTATGTACCTTCCCCATGGAACGCCGCAACGTCAAGCTATGATGGTGATTTCTCTTCAAGGCCACGAGCAAGGCAGGAAGCACACCGTCATCACACAAGGGCATTAGTGATCCAATAAGAGCGACTACAAGAAGAACCACAAGTGCAACCGCAAGTCTACCGCAATCGCCCGCGACACATACTTGACACAACAAGTGATGAATCCAATTTGGAGAATCAAGCTCGTCATCGACGTGAAGCTCTCCAAGATCCTTCTCCTCGTCATCATCGTCATGAACGTTCGCACCGACACCATGGTCATCACGAGGCGCCTCCTCCACCACAACAAAACTTGGAGTGTCAAGTGATACAAGTTGAGCGACGTCCACCATGTCAAGAGGCTCATGACCATGATCTTCACCGTGAGGCCCATGTGCCTAACCAACATCACCAACCAAGGAACGAGCCTACTCTTTGTCATCAACCGCGTCATGAGGCTCCACATCCGCAACAACCTCATAGGGCCCAAGTGCCTCAACACCGTCAACAACCGCACCAAAAGCAAGAGCAAGCTCCTCAACAACAATATCAAGAGCAAGCTCCGCAACAAGGTCACGAGAACCAAGTTCCACCTCCTCAACCACAAGATCATCAACAAGCTCATCACAATGATCGCATGGAAGATGAAGACCATCATCAGCATGGCAACAATCGCTACCATGACCGAAATGAGGAAGAAACATTTGGCAAGCTCAAGTTCACAATGCCCAAGTTCACCGGATCAAATGACCCCGAAGAATACCTCTCGTGGGCACTCAAGGTCGACAAGATCTTCCGCATGCACAATTATAGCAACGAGAAGATGGTCGCCATGGCTTCACTTGAGTTTGATGATTATGCCAACCTTTGGTGGGAACAAGTTCAAGTTGCTCGTGATGCAAGAAAATAACCGCCAATCACAACTTGGCATGACATGAAGGCTCACATGAGATCCCGGTTCGTCCCCGCGCATTACACGCGTGACCTCTTCAACAACCTTCAATCTCTTCGTCAAGGGACAAAGACTGTGGAAGAGTACTTCAAGGAAATGGAACTCAACTTGATTCACGCCAACATTGATGAGCGCATGGAGCAAACAATGGCACGTTTCCTTATTGGTTTGAATCACCCAATCAAGCGCATCGCCGAGTTCCAAACATACAACACCATGGTTGAGCTTGTGCACATCGCAACAAAGGCTGAACGTCAAGTGCAAGAGTATATCAAGTACAACAAGCCCAAGACATACTTCACCTACAAGCAAGCTTCAACCGCTACACCAACAAATTTAAATGGAAGCTCCTCAAGTACCTCCAAGCCTTCCTTCAAGCCCACACTTCCTCAAGGAAAACTGCCCCCAAGTGGCAAACAAGCAAAGAGTGACACACCTTTCAATGGTGAGTGCTACAAGTGTGGAGGCAAAGGACACAAGTCGGCCGAATGTGGAAACAAGAAAGTATTTTTCATCCATGAAAATGGCAATGAAGAGTACTTGAGTGAAGATGAATTTGATGCCCGAGTCAAGGAAGCAATGGCAAGGCAACGAGTGGAAGATGACCAAGAACTCCTCATGTGTGAACATGATGCAAGTCCATCGCTTGTCGTCACAAGGATCTTGACCACTCAAGCACAAGAGCATGAAGACCAACGCTCAAACATCTTCCAAACACGAGCCAGCATCAATGACAAATCTATCAAGGTGATCATAGACGGAGGGAGTTGCCACAACCTTGCTAGCACCGAGTTGTGTGAGAAGCTCAACCTCACCCTCCATCCACACAAGCACCCCTACCACGTGCAATGGCTAAGTGACCAAGGGTCCATGAAAATCAAGCATACCGTATCGGTCTCCTTTGCCATTGGTCCTTACAAAGATACGGTGGAGTGTGATGTGGTTCCTATGACAGTTTGCCACATGCTTCTTGGTCGACCATGGCAATTTGACAAGGCTGCTAAACATGATGGTCGCACCAATGTATACACCTTCAAATGGCTCAACAAAACATGTGTTTTGCAACCAATAACTCCTAGCCAAATAATTGCGGACAATGCAAAGGCTTTAGCGAGGGTGAAAAGCATAACACCTACTTGTGAGAAGAGCGGTGAGAGAGAGAACCACCTCATAGTGAGTGAGAGCCACAAGCCAAACTCGAGTGGAAAAACTAAGAGTGTTCTCCTTGCCACCAAAAGTGAGATGAGAGATGTTTGGAACAACCCATCCATCTTGCACTATGTCCTCCTTTGCAAGGGACTAGCGCAAGGAACTAATGAATTAACCAATGTTCCTCCATATTTGATGATTGTTTTGCAGGAATTCAAGGATGTGTTCCCCGAAGAGCTTCCACATGGAATACCTCCTCTTCGCGGCATCGAACATCGCATTGACCTCATCCCCGGTGCACCACTTCCCAACCGCGCTGCTTATCGCACAAACACGGAAGAGACAAAGGAGATTGAACGTCAAATCAACCAACTCATCTCCAAAGGTTTGATCCAAGTTAGCACTAGTCCAAGTGCCGTACCCGTGATACTTGTTCCAAAAACGGATGATACGTTACGGTTATGCATGGACTGCCATCCAATCAATGCTATCACCGTGCGTTATTGACATCTCATACCACGTCTCGATGACATGCTTGATGAATTGTGTGGAGCCACTATTTTTTCGAAAATTGGTCTTCGTAGTGGTTACCATCAAATACGCATGGCTGGAGGTGATGAGTGGAAAACTGCCTTCAAGACCAAACTTGGTCTCTATGAATGGTTGGTTATGCCCTTTGGTTTATCTAATGCCCCATCCACCTTCATGCACCTCATGAATCATATCTTGCATTCTCTCATTGGAAAAAGTGTTGTTGTCTATTTTGATGATATTCTTGTTTATAGCAAATCACTTGAGGGCCATATAACACATGTCAAGGAAGTTTTGTAAATCCTTCAACATGAAAAGATTTATGCTAATGTTCCCAAGTGCACTTTTGCTAAAGACAAGTTGATTTTTCTTGGATTTGTTGTTTCTTCGAAGGGAATTGAAGTTGATGTTTCCAAGGTAAAAGACATATGAGATTGGCCAATCCCAACAAATGTGAGTGAACTCCGAAGTTTTCATGGGTTGGTGGGTTTCTATCGTTGCTTTGTGAAAGACTTTTCCACCATTGCTTGTCCTCTCAACGAGTTGACAAAAAAGAATGTCATCTTCGTGTGGGGCAAAGCACAACAAAAAGCTTTTGATGAACTTAAAAAGAGGCTCACCGAAGCACCTCTCCTTGCGTTACCGGATTTCACAAAAACTTTTGAGATAGAGTGTGATGCTAGTGGTATTGGCATTGGAGGAGTCCTTATGCAAAATGGACGTCCTATAGCCTACCATAGCGAGAAACTTGATGGTCCTCGCCTTAATTATCCAATTTATGACAAAGAGCTTTTTGCCTTAGTTCGTGTCCTTCAAGTTTGGCAACACTACCTATGTCCCAAGGAATTTATCATACATTCCGACCATGAGTCGTTGAAATATCTCAAAGGCCAAGCCAACTTGAGTAAGAGACATGCTAAGTGGGTTGAGTTCATGGAGTCTTTTCCGTACATTGTCAAGTATAAGAAGGGCAAAGATAATGTAGTTGCGGACGCTTTGTCTCGCAAACACACAAGCCTTCTTACGAGACTTGAAATCAACGTGTTGGGTCTTGAGGAAATAAAATCTTTGTATGCTTCTGACCCGTTCTTTGAACCAATTTTCGCAAAGTGCTCCATTGACAAAGGGTTTGATGATTTCTATTTGCATAAGGCCTTTCTCTTTAAACAAAACAAGCTTTGCATTCCGAAATCGTTGCTCCAACTTTTGCTTCTCCAAGAATCTCATGGTGGAGGCCTTATGGGTCACTTTGGCCGTGACAATACATTGGACATGCTCTCCATTCACTACTTTTGGCCCAAGATGAAGCGCGACGTGGAGCGCTACGTTCAACGATGCATGACATGTGTTCAAGCTAAGTCGCAAGCTAATCCCTATGGTCTTTATATGCCATTGCCTATTCCTCATACACCTTGGTCCGACATTAGCATGGATTTCATGTTAGGATTGCCTAGATCTAAGCATGGTCATGATTCTATCTTTGTTGTCGTGGATCGCTTTTCCAAAATGGCACACTTCATACCGTGCCATAAGACCCATGATGCTTCACATGTTACCAATTTGTTTTTCAGGGAAATCGTCCATCTTCACGGTGTGCCATGAACAATCATCTCCGACCGCGATGTCAAATTCATGAGCTACTTATGGAAGACCCTCATGGCCAAGCTTGGCGTCAAGCTCCTCTTTTCATCCGCGTCGCATCCTCAAACTGGTGGCCAAACCAAAGTTTTCAACCGAAGCCTCGGAACTCTTCTATGTGTGTTGATCAAGAAAAACTTGAAGGATTGGGAGGAATGCATTCCCCACACCGAGTTCGCCTACAACCGAGCCAAGCACTCAACAACCAAGATGAGTCCCTTCATGATCGTCTATGGTTTCAAGCCCCTCACCGCGCTCGACATCCTACCACTACCTCTTCATGAGCACACCAACATGGACGTCAAGAAGCGTGCACAAGCTATGAAGAAACTGCATGAAGAAACAAGAGCTACTATCGAGCAACAAGTCATTTGCCAAGCTTCAAGGTTAAACTAGGAAAAGAAGGAGATGATATTTGAAGAAGGTGATCTCGTGTGGATACACCTAAGCAAAGACCGCTTCCCCAAGGAATGCGACTCCAAGCTCAAGCCAAGAGGAGATGGTCCCTTCAAGGTCCTCAAACGAATCAACAACAACGCCTACATCATCCACATACAGACATCCAAGTACCTTGCAAGCAATATATTCAACGTCAAGGATCACTCACCCTACCATGGAGATGTTCAAGATGACAACCATGAAGAGTCGAGGACTACTCTTTCCCAAGGGGGGGGGGGAGCTGATACAGCCCGTCCTACAGACGCTCCTACATCTACACCACCGAGTCCCCCAAGTGGACCGATGACCCGTGCCCGAGCCAAGCTCCTTCAAGCTAAGGTGAATTTGCTCCTCTCATCATGTGACTTTGACATACACCTAGATGGCTTGCTACTTCATACCACTACTCTTGCATCATCAGGTACGAACCCCCGCCATGTCGACCCACGAGCCTTGAAGCTGCACCTATCCTGAAGCTGCCTGAGCCGGAGTGTACGCCCGAACCCAGAGTGTCCGGCACGACTAAACCGGAGTGTCCGGCCTGCCCCAGCCCCAACCTGGTGTGGACATTCAGAAGGCCAGTTCGGACACCACCCGAACACTACCTGGAGTGTCCGGCCACCCCGGACTGTCCGGTCAACTCGACCCGGACTATCCGGCCTAAAGACGGGACTACGAACCTAACTGGGCCCTATGGCCCATGTACCCCTCTACTTCGCCCAGAACTCTACTTTAATGCCTGAATTACCCCTGAACTTGTGGTTGGCCTATATATAATCCCCCACCTCCATTGTAAACCCTAGGCATGATATTTGGAATTAGTGGAAACCCCTTGTGGATCTATCTAGTTCTTGCCTCATGCTCCTTTGACAAAGGAGCTGATGGGGATATGCCAAAGGGGGTATGCCCAGCAGGATGTTCCGATTGGGACGAAGGGCCTGTGAGTGCGCCTGAAGGACGCCGACTGGACTATGACAGAAGGAGAGGCCTAGCGACTGGAGGCCTAGGAGCGCAACAGAAGCCCAGTCGGATTACGTCAAAACCTCTGAATCCTTATCTTCTTCGGTTGTAGCTTGTAAACCCTAGCGAGGTGCCTCATATATAAACCTCCCTAGGGTATCCTAGAGACTCACGTTCCATCAGACACCCCCTCAATCGACTCGATGCTTAGACGCCGAGCTCGCCACCCCTATAACTTGCTCTCCAATAATCTAATCTAGCAGGAGTAGGTCTTTACCCTCCGGGGGGCCGAACCTGGGTAAACCCATGTGCATCTGCCCCCATCTCGCACCGCAGATGGCCACCAACTATTCCTCACGTTTCAATCAATCGCTGCTAGTGGCAGCGACTGCCGTGGCCATTTCCATGATAGTGGCACCCACCGTGGGGCATAGCGGGACTGGCCTGAGTTCTGCGGCGAGACCCTACTCGCTAATCGGTCAGCCGCTCGCCCCCGGTCGCATGATCGCCTTCAGCGGGATCTTACAGATCCTGCCCAGCAGCTACATCCCGGCGTCACGCCCGGTCACTCACGGCGTGGTGATGCCGGTCGGCTCTATCAACCTCTTCGTCGGCTTCACCGGCGCGGTCGACCCAGCTACAACAGTGATCGTCGGTGGATCACCGCCACACCGCGATCTGCTCTCGGAGGAGCAGGTCCGCTCTATCAGGAGCCTCGTCACGGAGTACAACTCGGCCGCCAGCGATGCGGCCAAGACCAACACCGCCACCAATGACGAGGCCCTAAACGACAACACCGACTCCGCGACCCCTGCCTCGGTCGATAGATCTATCACCGCCGCATCACGAGAGGACTCCATCACGCGAGTCTGCAACTCGGAGGATTTCGAGGACCCCTCCATCCTCGAGATGTTTGACTCTGACTCCGGCTCGGAATCTCCTGAAGACTTTCGTGCCAGATCTAATCGCTTCAACGCGATCTACATGGCGGGCAGCACGACTGCCCCGCCAGATCCGTTCGCCACGCCGATCCCGCCGACTGCGACGACCACAGAGGTGGAGGAAGCCCGCGTGTGGCTCGCAGAGGCGCAATGCAACGAACTCGCCGAGCGTGAGAAATATCGCCTCGAGCGGGAAACGGCATGGGAGCTATCGCTCTACCACCAGGGCCGCATCAGGACCCGCCTGAACTCCAACGTCCAGGGCCGCATCCTGAACTTCAACGACGAAAGCGACCCCACACGCGCGGCCGAGCGTGAATACTGCGAGAACGCGCTGCCGGGCGGAAGCAATCCCGCGAGACCACCACCCGGTGCACCGGCGAACGGAGCCCCTCCACCACCCATCGGCCGCACGCCCCCACCGGACTAGCCGTGGATCATCATCTCGCCTCAAGCCCGCGACGCCAACGGGCTACCACTCTACTCAACCCCGATGGACAACGTCGTCGTGGCTGATGCCGCGATCGCCAACCTCGACATCCAAGGCGACGGCGTGCTATAGATCCAATACGCCAAGGCCCTACTCGTCAGGGCTGTTGAACAACAAGCCGCGGGAGTCGACCTGCGCGGGCGGATGTATTCCCGCTCTTCAGCAAGCAGAGCAGCGTCAAGCGGTCACCCCACCGTCGCCAACGCATTGACTTGCCCTCCACCGCAGCCCTTGGCGAACCAGCCACGAGCCGCCAACCCTTCTTTGTCCACCAACGAGCCGCGACCGGCGAATAACACGGTCGCCACCAACGGGCAGCCCATTGATGCCCGAACGAACATCATCAACAAATAGGCGTGGCGGGCTTGCCAGCCCAACGACTTGCGGCACACCCTCACCAACCGCGGCGACCCAGAACCAAGAGGCTCGCTCAGTCGAGTCGATTCGCAATGCTTCGGACCCATGATCTGCGGGAAAAAATACCCCGCCAACTTTAAGGGTCCCAAGGAGATCGAAAAGTACAACCCGACGTACGATCCCACTGTTTGGCTGGATACATACCTCATGGCAATGGGAATCGCAGGCCACACCGACCTGCTCGCCGCTCGCTACCTCCCCCTAATGATGGAGGGCACGACTCGACAATGGATCAACACCCTCCCCGCTGACAGCATTAACTCCTGGGAAGAAATGCGGGACGCCTTCATCAAGCACTTCGAGGGCTCCTACACCCGCGCCACCACCATAGAAGACCTGGTGCGATGCATCCAGGGAACACGCGAGTCGACTTGCCGCTCGGTTCAAAGATGGCAAGAACTGTGGATCAATGCCTCCGGCATCCACCCAGATACGGTGATACATTGCTTCAAGAACGCGTGCCGGTACGAACCCCTGGTCGCCAAGATCAAGAGGGTCTACGGGATGCTCGACAAGATCCCCGACCTCCTCGAGATCGCCAAGCGCTAGCGGATGAGGACCCCAACCAAGACTCCGATGATGAGTCGAGAGGAAGACGGCGAACCAGCATCCACGATAGCGGGCGCCTATGCGACATGCGCTACAGCAACACCCGCATCACCGGCAAGCGCCGCACGGACGGGCGAGTCGACTTCGTCGCCAACGTCGGCTACGGCCAGCGCGACCCCAAGAGCTACCGCCGCGACGGAGGAAATTACCGCGACAGCGGAAACTACCGCTCCAACAATACAGCGAGGCCGAAATTCGACCCCGCTGCCCTGCTCAACCAGCCCTGCATCTACCATAGCAGGGAGGGAAAACCCGCCACCCACACCACCGCGGATTTCCACTCTCTCAAAGAGATTGAGAAGGCAAGGCGAGCAAGGGAGGACCCCAACAACAACCCATCCCGGGACAACGGGAACACCGGTGGCTTCGGCACCGCCGGCGGCTCGCTACACACCTTCACCGGACTTGGCAGCAAGCGCGAGAGAAAGGTGCTCGCCCGTGCGGTCGCCTTCAATGCGGTGACACAGGTCGACATCCCACGCTTCCTCAACTGGTCCGAGAAGAGTATCACTTGGAGTCGCTAGGACCACGCCCCCAGAATCGAGTACCCAGGGCAAGTCGCCTTGGTAGTCAGGCCCAAAGTGGCCGATTACTGGATACCCAAGACATTGATGGACGGCAAGAGCTCCATCAACATCATGTACCTAGACACATTCAAGAGGCTACAGCTCCCAGAGTCGGCAATCCATCCGAACCTGACAACCTTCCACGGTATCGTCCCCGGTCGGAAGGCATACCCGATCAGAAAAGTGACGCTACCCGTCACCTTCGGAACACCGGTGAACTACCGCACCGAGCGAATCGAACTCGAGCTGGTGAACTTCCGCAGCCCCTACCACTGCGTGCTGGGACGCCAGACGTTTGCCAAATTCATGGCGACCTCCCACTACGCGTACAACATGATGAAGCTCCCAGGGCCATGCGGCATCATCACCGTCCACGATGACCCCGACATGGCCGTGGAATGCGAGGACAAAGGAGCCAAGCTCGCCGACACCGTCATTGCCGCGGAGACCGACCACGCGGAGGAGCTCGTGAAATACGCAGGCAACATCAACAAGGATGACCCCACTATCCTGAAGAAACCAACCGCCGTGATCTCCACGTTCGGGGCGACCACGCACACCCGCACCGCCGAGCTCGTCCTAGGCGACTCCAGCCAGACAGTCACCATCGGGGCGCACATGAGCCCCGCATAGGAAAGCACGCTCATCGGGTTCCTCCGTGAGAACCGTGACATCTTCGCATGGAAGCCATCTGACATGCTAGGTGTCCCGAGGGAACTTGCTGAGCACAAACTTAACGCTGACCCCAAAGTGCGACCAGTAAAGTAGTCGCTACGGCCCTTCAATGAAGAGTGCCGCCGAGAAATCACCGAAGAAGTACAACGCCTGCTAGCCGTAGGCTTCATTCGGCCAATCAAATACTCCAAGTGGCTGGCAAACCCAGTCCTGGTTCTAAAAAAGAACAACACATGGAGAATGTGTATCGACTATACCAACCTCAACAGCGTCTGCCTGAAGGAGGAGTTCGTCCTACCGCGCATCGATCAGATCATCGACTCGACCACGGGATCAGAGTCGCTGTGCTTCCTTGACGCTTACTCTGGTTATAACCAGATCAAGATGGCGGTCGAGGATGAGGAGAAGACGGCGTTCATCACGCCATTCGGCGCCTTCTGCTACACGGCCATGACGTTCGGCCTCAAGAACACCGGCGCCACATACCAGAGATGCATGCAGGAGTGCCTAGTGAGCCAAATTGGCCGCAACATCCACGTCTACATTGACGACGTGGTGGTAAAATCCACCCGTCAGGACGACCTGCTCGCCGACCTAGCCGAAACCTTCGCAAACCTACGGAGGTACAACATCAAGCTGAACCCCGGAAAATGCACCTTCGGCGTCCCCACCGGACAGCTCCTGGGGTATGTAGTCTCCAAGCGAGGCATCGAAGCCAACCCCACCAAGATCGACACCATCGAGCGACTCGGGAAACCCGAGTGCCTGCGCGATGTCCAGAAATTGGCAGGGCGAATTGCGGCCCTCAGTCGCTTCATCCCCCGACTAGGCGAAAAGGCAATGCCCCTCTACCGCCTGATGCACAAGAACCCCACGTTCCAATGGGACGCGGAGGCCGATGATGCACTCAAAGCACTCAAAGAAGTGCTACTCGCGGCCCCGCTCCTCGCCGCTCCACTCGACAAACAGCCAATGCTCGTCTACGTCGCGGCCTCCACTCGAGTCGTCAGTGCTGTGATGGTCGTCGAACGACCGGAGGAGGGCAAGGAATGCCTCATATAGCGTCCTGTCTACTACATCAGTGAAGTCCTGACAGACTCACGACAGCGCTACCCGCAGTACCAAAAACTAATGTACACGGTATTCCGAGCTCAACGGAGATTCCCACACTACTTCTAGGAGCACCCGATCACGGTGGTCTCCTCCGCACCCTACAAGACATAATACGCAATCGCGAGGCGACCAGGCGAGTCGCCAAGTGGGCCGACGAAATCAGCGTCCACAACATCAAATACGAGCCCCGCAAAGTGATCAAGTCACAAGCCCTGGCTGATTTCCTCGCAGATTGGGAAGAAGCACAGCAGCCAGAGAAGCTCCCGTACCTCCACTACCGGTCGCTCCATTTTGACGGCTCCAAGAACGCTGACGGTGCAGGGGCTGGGGTCATACTGACCTCTCCCACAGGAGACAAGCTCCGCTACGTGCTCCACCTCAACTTCAAGCCCTGCACCAATAACATGGCAGAATACGAGGCCCTCCTTCACGGCATGAGAGCCGCTAAGGAGATGAACATCAACCGCTTACGATGCTATGGCGACTCCGATCTAGTCGCTGGCCAAGTCGCCGGGACGTGTGATGCCGTCTCCCCAACAATGATCGCGTACCGCCAAGTGGTAGACTAGATGGGAGGACACTTCGACAGCTATTCCGTCGAGTGGATCGACAGACGCAAGAACGAGGAGGCAGACGCCCTCTCCCGCATCGGGTCGGCCCGACAAGCGCCACCAGCAGGTGTCTTCCTCGACATCATCCACAAACCGTCGGTCAGCCCACCAAAAGAGATCGACGTCGGGATACCACTGCAACCAGAACCGGCCTTAGTCGCCATGGTTGTGGAGCCTAGCGACTGGACAACACCATACGTCGCCTTCTTGGAGCGCAAAATCCTACCAAGCAACGAGACGGAGGCGCGAATGATCGTGCGCCGCTGCAAATCCTTTGTCATCATAAACGGCGAGCTCCATAGACCCAGCGTGACTGGCGTGTTCCAGCGCTGTGTACAGCCAGAAGAAGGCCGCAAGATCCTCCAGGACATTCACGCCGGCGACTGCGGCCATCACGTCGGCGCCAAATCGCTAGTCGCCAAGGCCATGCGACACTGCTTCTATTGGCTCACCGCGCACGCCGACGCCACCAACATCGTCCAGCGATGCGTCGGGTGCCATAAGTACGCCCACCAGACGCACCTCCCTGGTTCGGCACTCAAGACCATCCCCATCACATGGCCATTCGCCGTATGGGGCATGGACATGGTAGGCCCGTTCAAGAAGGCCCCATCTGGCTTCACCCATCTCCTGGTCGCGGTCGACAAGTTCACCAAATGGGTCGAGGCCAAGCCAATAAAGAAGTGTGACGGCAAGACGGCCACCAAGTTCTTACACGAGCTCATCTACTGATACGGCTACCCACACAACATCATAACAGACAATGGCACCAACTTCGCCAAGGGGGCCATGGCGGAATTTTGTGAAGAACATGGCATACGACTCGACCTCGCCTTAGTCGCCCAGCTGGAGTCGAATGGCCAAGCAGAACGCACCAACCAGAGCGTCCTCCATGAGCTCAAGCCGCGACTCCAAGTGCCCCTCGAGCGCACCCCAAGATGCTGGGTCGACGAGCTCCCCTCTGTCATATTGGGGATCCGCACCTCCGTCAATCGCTCCACCGGGTTCACACCCTTCTTCATGGTGTACGGCGCCGAGGCCATAATGCCAACCGACCTAGAGCACGATTCACCTCGAGTCGCCAACTATGTTGAAGCGACCAATGAGGTCGCCCGCCAAGACAGCATCGATCAACTCGACGAGGCACGCGACCTAGCTCGCTCTTGCACCACCATATACCAGCAAGGACTCCGCCGCTACCACAGCCGCCGAGTACGAACTCGTACCTTCCAGGAAGGCGACCTGGTCCTACGACTGGTCCAAGACAAGAAAGGCATGCACAAACTCTCCCCCCATGGGAGGGGCCATTCACCATAGGACGAGTCCTCGGCAATGACGCCTACTACCTCATCGACATACGGGTTGACGACCAGCTCGAGGTCGGGAGGCCATGGAATGTAAACCTCCTCAGAAAGTTATATACTTAGAACCTCAAATTGTACTCAGCTGGCATATATAATGAAATTCATTCGGATCGCACAAATTGTGTCTACTCGCCATACTCTTGTGCCACTCGCACTCGTACATATTAGCAATACGCTACCCACGGAAGTCAACCTCTGGTCGAGCAACCGACACGGCTAAGTAGTGCGGCACAAGGGCACCGGAAATACTCGGGCCTTCGGTCGTCCACGAAAACGCCAACCCGGAGCCACCATTGGAGTCGCCTAGCCCGACTGGCCCACCGGGCCAAGACAACCGGTACACGCTTCTCACAGCGACCTGTCTCTCCCATCCTCGTGCAGAGCGACTCGAACGGTTAAGTACCACGCACGGGGACTCCGCACAATGGGAACCCCCACGCGGCTCGGGAACACACCAAGTAAGAGAGTTGCCTTGGACTCGCCAAGCAACTGGCTCTCCGGGCCAGGGGAGGAGACACGTTACAAACAACGCATTTACAACCTACAACAGGAACACGACCAATATGGTTGAGCACCACGCTCGGGGACTCACCTACAAATCAATCCTACTCGGGCTCGGGGACTCGCCACTCAGAAGACGCGAGAGATAAAACAACGCACAACCAAAACAAAACACAAAAGTATACAATCGAGTTATACCTCATTAAAGGGCGGACGCGCTCAGGGACTCGCTAAATCAAAAATAAATACACCACACAATCTTGGTCGCAATACGAGTCGATTGACTCCCTTTGGCGTACATTACAAAATATATTACAGCAGCCGCCACTTGGCATACATCACAAACTGCCCAACTACATTGTTCATTCTACAGGTCCTGACAAAGAAGCACCGCCACCCCCCTTGACACGAACAAAAGGTTACCACGGATTCGTCGGGTACATCGTCAGCAACTTCGACAACGCCGACCGGAAGGGCTGCTCTGACTTCATATCACGATGCTCCGGCTCGGGGTCGCCAGGCGCCAACACCGTCTCCTGGTATGGCAGCAGATCCCCCATAGCCAGGACCTGATCGGCGTAAGGGGCAGCCTTCGCAGTCAGCTTCAGCACCTTGGACATCTCCACCGTGCCGGTCGCTGATGGGTAGCCACTCGTCACGTCATCCAGGTCGAAGTCGTCGGGGAAGTGGGTGAGACCCAAACTCAATGTTGTGGTAGCCCCGCGCCTGAACGCCGAGCGTGCCATCCACTCCACGACGGCAGGCACCTCCTCCAGATAGCACCACACCTCCGTGAGCCCCCCAGGAATAACCTCGGTGGGGGACATGCCTTGGAGAACCGCCTGGACACATAATGCCGAAGCCGTGGCCGCGTTCACCATGGCAGTCACACACTGCAAAGCATTGAAGGTCTGGACCACTGGGTCGCTTTGACCTATCACAGCTGCAAATTCAGACGTCAGTGAAACTACGAACATCCCCAATAAGGGACTCTTCGAACAAGTCAGGCGAAGACGGAGACTTACCAAGGAGTTTGCGGCAGCTCTCCGTGCCATGCTTCTCCAAGGCGGCTTGCTCATTGTGCAGCCCCACGATGATCGAATCCGTGGCTTTGCGTTCCTCCTCATCCGCAGCAACGGCAACCTTCGCTCGCTCCTCCAAAGAAACTGAGGACGCTTTCGCCTCCTCCAAGTCTTGGATCAGGGAGGCAATTCGTCCATTTGCCACATCCAGCTCGACGACTGGAACATACCCTTCACGGGCCTTGGAAATCGCAGCCGGGAAACCATCTGAAAGAGAAGCCATCAGCGTGCCATACACAAACAGTTCATACTCGACAGAGGAAAGGACAAAAAAGCAGATACTCACCAATAGTTTCCTGAAACCGCTGGTTCGCCTCCTACGCTTCGTGTAGATCATGCTCCAAGCGCTCCCTTGCGGCCTGCCGATCGGTCGACTCCCTTTGCAAACCCTGCAAATAAACAACACACCTTAGCACTTACCAAAACAGATTCCTAGTTCCCAGCCGCTGAAATTCAGCGACCAGGAACTCGGGGACTAGAGAGTAGGAAAAAAGTTCAATTCCTAGCCGCTGAAATTCAGCGACTAGAAATTCGGGGACTGGAGAGGATAAAGAAGTTCAGTTCCCAGCCGCTGAAATTCAGCGACTAGGAACTCGGGGACTGGACACACCTGAATGGCGGCGCTAAGCATCCTGTGAAGTTCTCCGGCATTAGTCGATGGGATCGTGAAGGAAGTGCGCCCACGACAGGACCCAATGTCCGCATCCACGATCTTCGGACTCTGTGGAGACTAGGTGTCTGCCATTCCTAGAAATCCCCTAGCCATGAAGCATGGGAACGTCGCCGACGCTCTGGCAGGGACACTGGTTGTCGGGGCCGGCGTTTTCGGTGCGGCTGCAGCCAAGACTGGCTCTGATCGCGCCGCCACCACTTCTTCAGCAACTGCCGCAACATCAGGCTCCGCGGCGCCGTTTGTGGCTGTGGCGTCGTCAGCACTCCCCTTCTGCTTCTTCGCGACTTTCGTGGTCACCACATCTCCGGCGGATTTTCTCTTCTTGGGGAGATCGCCTTCTCCCGTGGTGGCGGCTGGCGGAATCTTTGCCACCGACGGACGGCCAATCTTATTGGCTCCAGACCTGCTCGAATTCCCACAGTCAATATAACAACAAAACAAACACAAGAGGCGAATCGGCATGAAGAACCAATACTCACTTAGCGACCGGGAGAACACGAAGCCCGGTGCTGATGTCGGCAGGCTTGTCCAATTCTGGACCTAGATTACGAGTGAGCCCCCTCTCGAAGACGTCTGAAGCCCACGACACCGCGGGCTTCCTCGATGATGAAGCCGCGGTCGCCGGAATCTCCGGCTCCGAAGACG
This sequence comes from Avena sativa, assembly GCA_916181665.1. Classification (NCBI taxonomy): domain Eukaryota; kingdom Viridiplantae; phylum Streptophyta; class Magnoliopsida; order Poales; family Poaceae; genus Avena; species Avena sativa. The sequence continues at coordinate 162,660,551 of OV702290.1, forward strand.
TGGCCGCTCTCGACGGCTGCCGTGACTTAGACGTCGCCGCCTCGGCCGCTTCCTGGCTTGGATCCCTCGAGACTGTTGGTGCAATCGCCACCAGGGGAACCTGTACCGCTGCCTCGATGTCCTCGCCCTCCAACCCCTTCGTCGGGATCGCGTCCTTTGGGGTTTTGCGCGAGACTTCGGGGGTGTCTTCATCATCGGAGTCGGAGTCGTCGTCCGACTCAAACATCACCACCGACTTGGACGGCGACATTGGCTTCTTCACTGGTGACTTGGGATTGCGTGCGGGCTTCGATGGCGTAGCAGTACGCCAGGACGTGTGCTCCTGCGTGACCTTGTCGCCTCTGTCGTGTTCGCCCAGGCTGCAGCTCACCTCGAACTCACGTTGTTTCTGCATACGGGTCTTGCGAGCCACGGGCGCTGGGGAGGAACCTCCTCTTCCTCCCCGTCGCTGTCGGAAGAGTCTCCCTCAGAGTCCTCCTCGAGTTCCTACGGAACCTCTTCGTCGAGCGGAGGGAGCCAGCCCTCCAACACCTGAAAAAACTGAAAAACACCACGAGTAAACACCAGATGTAGCGACTGAGAGTTGAGGTGCGGAAACAGCAACTGAGAAGGAAAACTTACTGTGGGGGCTTCATTCTTCACGGGAGTGTACGGGGCGAGCCCGACCGCCACGCTGGTAAACTTCACGTCGGTGATCTGTTTCAGGGCGGCCTTGTAGTCCTCGGTCTCCCATGACTCCTTGCTGGTTCGGGAGGGGTCGTGCTTCCCGCTGTATTCATACATCCAATGCGGCCGAGCCGCCAGTGGAACCAGACGCCGCCCGAGCCAGCAGTTGTAGAGGTTGATCGAGATCAACCCCTGGTCCTTCAGCTTCTGGATCTGGTCCATCATTCCCGCGATGGCCATCCGCTTGTCTTCGGGAAGCTTCTTCGGCGCCAACCGGCGAGGCTCGCTCCTCTCGGCGACGAACTCGAGAAGTGCCACCTCGCTGGAAGGAGTGGATTCTTTTACATAGAACCAGCTCTTCTTCCACTTGCTGGCAGCTTTCTTTCACAGGAGAAGCTTGACGAAATTAGCCTTCGGCTTCAGTTGGAAAGTGATCCGTCTGTGGCCAATATCAGGCCGCCGGACGCCTCATGCCCGATGCGGCCGTGGAAGAGCTCCAACCATAGTGGAAAATACGGCCTGCAGCCGAGGTAGCACTCGCAGAAGGCGACGAAGATCGCCAGCTGCTCGATGCTGTGCGGGCCAAGATCCGACGGCTTGATCGCGTAATATGCACAGAAGCGCTGGAAGAAAAGCAAGGTGGGGAACCCCAGACCTCTCTCAAGATGACTAGGGAAGCAGATGAATTCGCCGGCTCTCGGCTTCGGCTCGGTTTCAGAGGAGGGGGGAACCCGCTAGTTCCCCTTGCGGAGGACTCCGGCATCCTCGAAGGACTTGAGCTGGGCTGTGGTGCATTTGGATTTTCCCCATGAGCCTTTGGGAGGCGCCATCGGGTAGGACTTGGAATCGCACGGTGCGGAAAGGACGAGTTGGAAGGTTGAAGGCAGGAAGATCAAGGACAAGAAGAATGCGTGTGGGAGAATGAAGAATGCGGGAAGGATTCACAGAACTGGATCATCACTCCCCTTATATGGGAACGCCACCCACCAAAATCGGGATAGCCGTTACTCACGGTAATTGCGCCGAAGTTACCGTTGGAAATTCCAACGGATAGTTTGACAAGAATTGACGGTCCAACTCCTCCATTCCACCCGCTACCCGCCAGTCTTTTCTACTTGCCGAAGCGGCGACTTCGCGGCGATAACATTCATTGGGGTGGTGAATGGAAACCTGGGGAAATTCTCCTTGGTTCTGATGGAGTCCATCGTCGACTCGACTGCGCATCCAAATTGGGCTCGCCTACTCCGAACACCAACGGGACACATGCGCCTGCATCAACGATGGCCTCGGGGACTACTCATGGGGATATGCCAAAGGGGGTATGCCCAACAGGATGTTCCGATTGGGCCGAAGGGCCTGTGAGTGCGCCTGAAGGACGCCGACTGGACTATGACAGAAGGAGAGGCCAGGCGACTGGAGGCCCAGGAGCGCAATAGAAGCCCAGTAGGATTAGGTCAAAACCTCCGAATCCTTATCTTGTTCGGTTGTAGATTGTAAACCCTAGCGAGTTGCCTCATATATAAACCTCCCTAGGGTATCCTAGAGACTCACGTTCCATCATACACCCCCTCAAGCGACTCGCTGCTTAGACGCCAAGCTCGCCACCCCTATAACTCGCTCTCCAATAATCTAATCTAGCAGGAGTAGGTCGTTACCCTCTGGGGGGCCGAACCTGGGTAAACCCATGTGCATCCGCCCCCATCTCGCACCGCAGATGGCCGCCAACTCTTCCTCACGTTTCAATCAATCGCTTCCAGTGGCAGCGACTGCCGTGGCCATTTCCACGACAGGAGCACCAAATATCACAAACCTTGTTGGAGTTTGCATCGTGCCTCCGTGTTGTACAATGCCTTGGAATCGGTGTCCCTTTGGCAAGACGTCAAGATCTCACCGAGTCTCCCATCACGCCATGTCGGTTCGAGAGAGAGTCCTCTGCCTGACGCCGATCCTAGGGATTGCACCGGACCGGTCACCACCGGCGTGAGCTATTGGTGTGTATCGTGGTTTTGCGTGTGTGTGTTCATCGCGTTCTTCATGCGTGAGTTTGTCGTGTTTGTCATCCCCTCCTTCCCCCGCACTCCATCCTCGATTTGAGTGGGATTTGTGAAAGATCAGGCCACCTTAAAGGTTTGCCCTCAACACCGCAATTACACGATTTCCTTCCCGTTGCTTTGTCGGACTTATGGCGAGCTACGGCCTCGCCGTTTGTGGCTATGCGGGTTTGCCTCCCCATCTCTCCGGTGTCGTGGACAAGGTCGAGCAAGCAGATCCGGTGCCATGGAGTCGAGGAGTGTATCCAACGAAGATGTGGCAGTGTTGCTGAGACGGCTCTGGCACCATGTACCTCGGGTATGAAGGAGCTGATCTGGTGCGGGCCAGCATCGGGAGCTAGTAAAACTTCTTCGGTCGCTATGGTGGCATGCCAGTGGAGAGGATGTGAAGGGTAGATGGACGGAAGGAGCACGGTCGTGGTCATGCAAGGTGATCTTGAGGGATTCGGCCCAAAGGGCACGGGTGGTACTAGTATGTTTGAAACTTTGAATTGTGTGGCCTGTGGGAATTTACAAGACAAACCATTTTGAGGCATGGCCTTTGGCGCGTTGTTTCTGGACCGAAGGGCGAGATAGAAATTTCATACCGCTTGAATTTTGGACGCAGGAGCCATTTTGGCGGGTGTTTCTGGTGCATAGTTAAAATTATTATTGACTGCTTAGTGGAAGAGGTGATTTCGACTTGTGTTTTGCTACCCCGTTGATTTTTTTTGTACTCGATCTACTACCTTAGTCTAAAATTTTGACTTTAGGGCCACACAAGTAGTTTCAAGAATTTATTCACGATAATGGGCCCAAGGACATGGTCATTCTCGAACTACCTTTCATGGTAATGTGTTAATTTTCGGTAAAAAGTGGGTCTACAGATCTAAACGAAAGTGCAAAATAATATTTCAACTTTCTCGCGGGAAAATGTTGTTTTTCCATTTTCCGAATGGCTATAATGAGAGCGAGATAGATTGTCCAGATGTAGCAAGTAGGTACAGTACAATTTCATACAGCATGCCAAATACATAGTTATCATAAAGTACTGCCAGCACATAAGAAAAGAAAATATCAGGCTAACAACACAAGGAAAGTCATCCTCATTATTCAAAATAACAATCTATTCGTATGGTGGCTCTTGCATCACCCTTTGAAAATCATATGCCTACAAAGATGCGCAAAGAATCTCTACTTGTGCTTTCACCTATTCCAAAACTGTCATGTTGATCTCATTGACATCTACATCAGCCGAATTGGGGACACGATATTCAGCCACTAACTTCTGAAGATTAGCGGAAGCATGAAGGCCATCTTCAATAGTAGAAATCCATCCTCGGTTCAATTCTCTGATCCGCCAAGTGGCTATGTCCAAATCCTTTTGAAGAAGCCTAATCTTAGCTTCCGCCATGCACCATACTTCGGTTTGGTTCGTAGAAATGGTTGTATCATTGGCACGTTGAATATCTGCGTTGCGAACCTCCTTGGAGGGGACATGATCATGCACTTGCTTCTGGAAATTGCGATGCATCAAATCAATCAGTAAATAACACAAGCAAGATGCAAGAAATAGCCATGTTTAGGGTACCCGACCATGCCATGTTTCTGTACCAGTTGTGCTGTGCCGAGCGGGGCTAGATCTGCATGTCCAAAACTCTTCAGAATTCATTGGCATCGATTCTATGCATACTCATTTGGCAGTACATCATCTTCCATGCCTTACAAAAAAATATACTAGTATGAGAAGGCAAGGCAAGCAAAGGATCAACTACTCTTGATAATAAAATACATAACGACATCGTGCATATATAAAAAATGGAGGCAGACCTTTGTCTAGGGACGATTGTTGGGGGTTATCATTAGGCTGGCGAGGCTTTGTACTAGTGTGAGATAACCAATTTGGCTTGATGACTAGTATTTGCCTTCTTTTCTCTTTGAACCGATCCCACAGTACTGCAACTATCATGCACTAGAAATAATTGGTAGCGAGAAGGCACAACAAGGAAGCGATGAAATACATTCGGAAGTAAAATGCAAGGAAAGCGGGCATAGGAAGTGTGCATCAACCTTTGTCTCGGTTGTATGGAGTTTTAACCATCGCCCTGGCGAGAGGTCCGCATGGCGTACACATCTCTCGGTTGCGGTGGTGGGGAAGCTGACACTCTACCATGGAGTGGGGTAAGCAGATGCGACGAAGCAATGACGCTAGCGTGGATGACAGTGTCGCTGAGCAGACTCTCGCGAGATGGAAGTCAGCTAAGGAGGGATGGGATAGAGGATGATGTTAGGCTTCAGTAAAAGATGGATTGTGGAGTCGGCGGGAGCGAGCGAGAGGCCCCTTCAGTATGGAGGTAGCTAGTGTTTGCGGAGAAGTGAAGGAAGGGTTAAATTTTTTTGGAAAGGTAGAAGGGAGGATTTCACCAATATTTCTCTAAAATTTTGAACTAGAAGATCCTGCCAATATCACACCAAAATTTAGTGCTGAACTGCACTTGGCTCACCTCCCGAGTACTATTAAAAGGAAGACTCGAAAAGCAGCAGGCATCGAATGCGATGGGACGGTGGCGTGTGCATCTTGTAAAGAAAGGTCGCTGAGTCTAGTACGATGGCAGATAGATGAAAAAAATTAGGGGTGGTGCTGGCTGCCAGCCGTGGCCCTCATAAAAAATAATTAAACATTTCAAATATGTGTAAATACATCAAATAATTAAACAAACTATAACCCACAGCGGTGGGAGACGATGTCCTCACCTGGACGACACGACGTCCTACAGTGGCAAGAGGTGCTGCTCTCGCCAGGAGGGTGCGAGGGTGGCGTCCCACAGCGGTAGGAGGTGCTGCTCTCGCCAGGAGGGCATGGTGGTGGCGGTCCTTTGGCGACATCCCAGAACTCGAACATGGAGTTGTATATCGCTAGCTGCGTGTCGAACTCCTCCTTAGCTCGGGCGCGTCTAGCACGCACGAAAGCATCACCCTGGTATCTGCGCTCCACAAGGACGTGACATGTATAGAAGTCGCTGAGTTCTTGTAGCCAGGCGTACTCTGGCCAGAAAACATGGACAAAGACATCCCACCCATAAGGCTCGCCGTTGGATTGGTACGCTGGCCTTCGCGGCATTGGCGGCTGTGGCTCCAATGGCTCCTTGGAGCTGTCGGAGGCAATCACGGCCAACTCCTCGTTGTTGGTGTTGTTGGGATGGTCGGAGGCAACCCATTCCTCATATTCGGAGTATGTGTGGTTTGGGCCATTTGGGTCAGTTGGTGGTGGAAGACGGCACTCAAGCATGGCGGCGCTCCTCCTGGAGAAAACAACACCTCTGGCTGTCGTGGATATAGTCGGGAAGGGTCTGGAAGTGAGCTGTGGTGGCGGCAGTGTGGATATGTGAATGGCAATGGCGACCGCCCTAGATAGCCCTTTAGAGGGCCCGCTCCCGAGTGGAGGTGTACACATGTCTAGTGCCAGTGCTAGATGAGGAAGTACGAATGGGACTCATATACTGAGTGAGCTAAACGGCTTAGTGAACTTGGGTTTCTTAGCTAAACAGCTGAGTGAACTTGGTTTCTTAGCTAAACGGTGCGCATGATATATGCATATGCCAACACATTTGACCTAATTTTGGCAGACAGTACTATAATTTAAGTGGGTTAATTTAGCTACGAATCTTAAAAACTCATATAACCTAGGAATCACAAGTAAAATATGCATGGTTCGCTATGTCCAGAAAAAAGGCGCATTTGTCGCGTTTCGAGCCAAATTCTTCTGATTTTCTTTACTAGTACAAAACATCCCTGTAAACACTTGGAAAAGTGAAAAATGTTTTTTCCTAATTGTTCGAAACTCGCATGGTCAACATTATTTACTACACCAAGACGCACTCGTCTACCTGATGTGAGAATTGTATCATAAAGTGTAGTTAGGGTATCGATATATATGGCCATGACCTTATTGGTCGTTTGGACTGAAACCCAAGAATGTTCATACATGATAGGCTATAATATGAATATCTTTTTTCTAAATATGTCGAACCTCATGTTTATCATTTTTTGGCAATTAATAATACTAGCAAAAGTACCCCAAGCGTAATAAAGTCTCACGTTTTTTTATGCTTACTTTTGTTAGAATTTTTTCCATACGTTGTCAAATTTTTCGGTACTAATCAGTAATGGCTTTTTTCAAAGCTATTGTTAGCCCATGATATATTGGCTGCATGGGTACCTTTAGAAGAATTCTGGAAATTTTCAAGAGTAATAGTCTATCGCGCTCAAATGTATTCAAGTTTGACCTAATTTTGTTTTATCGACATAGAGTCATGCATTTAAGTGCGTAGAGTTTTAGCTTATAAGTTTGAAAAATCCTTAATTAAACTTGGAAACTGTAGAAAAAATTATCCACTTTGTACGCAAATTTGGTAGGGGTAATCTTTCTTCTTTATTCTACCAGTAAAAATACTTGAAAAACTCACTTCACGGTATCGCCTACTATACCATGTATTTTGTATGAACTTTCTTGGGTTTCAAGCCAAATGATCAAGGTCATCGACATACTCTGTCTTCATCAAGATAATGACTGTGTGCCCATATTTTGGTATAGGTTGGTGCATGTTAGCATGGTAAAGAAGTAAAAGTATATTTTAGAAGGAAGTATGATTAATATAGCTTAGAGTTCATAGCATGTGCCATTTATTTACTAGTATATAAAGTGGTTGGATGATTTACATTTTGTATTTTTCAAGCTTATTTTTCTAGCTAATTTCACCCACTTAGACAACTTTTCGTCGATTTTCTGAATTAGGTCTAAATTAATAATCTACAAGTGCGTGAGTGCAAGTTCAATAGTATAACCGAGTCTTAGGTATAACAAAGTGACACATTATCTATTGCTGGCATTATACCAACATATACGATACCTAGCAATTGAACTCTACAACATCTAGCATTACAATGCAACAACCTCATCAAAAAGCAAAAAGATTATACATGAATAAAATGAAAAACATTTCTATGCCCGCTTAAAAAATCCTAAAATTTGGAAATTGTAAGAAAGTATGGTATAGTTCGTCTGAAAATTGGAGTGGTTGCATGCTTTATTTAACTTTTGGAACCGGGGTACCGTAGATCCTGAAGGAGCGAGACACTTCCATTATCGCGCTAGGGTTTGTAGTCGTTGCAAGGTGGTATGAGAACCTTTTTGTAATTATTATTATTACTTTTGAGCCTTTTTGTGTACTGATGTTGATGATTATTAATAGATCGGTTGCATTTCGGAAAAAATGATTGCTGGAAGTAGATCGGTGTGTCGTACCAAGGCACACGTGTACAGCGCTACGCTATGGACGAGTAAGAGACAAGTTGTGGACTATGCGCCCGCGGATGCAGAAAAGCGATCGATGGAGGATGGCTAGTGGAGTGTATAATGTACCTCATGTCAGCAGCCCATCATAGCTTTGCTCTGACATCGGACCGCCTTCGACTTCTCTTCTTTGCTTCTCTCGCCCTGCCTCCCTTTTGGAGTAGTAGTACGGAGTAAAACTATGCTCATTTCGAGCACTATTATTCCTACGAAGTAGTGGAGTACTTGCTTTGTTACCGGAAAAACATTTCCCTCGTTTATATAATTGGAGTTGTTTCTTTTCCTAGTATTTGGAAACTCCCATTGGCAACACAGTTTACTAATGTCAAGATGTGCATATCTACTTTCTTGTAGTACTAACAAATATGGGAAAATTACCATCAACTATGATATGAATATATGTCCATGACCTTGCTTGGTCGCTCGGCCTAAAACCCTGTTCGTACTTACATGGTAGGCCAATTTTGTGAAGCGGGTTTTTTCATAAGTTGTGAAAACTCATGTTTATGATTTTTCATGGTAGGTAATACACGCAAAAGGACGCCATGCATGAGTCCTTTTTTGCCCATTTCTCTTTTTTTCTTCAAAGCAGGGTTAACTTTAATTTATCGGTATGCAAATTCTATAAAGAAGTTGAATCTTAAAAACTCTCGATCATTCTCATTATATTAACTGTCTACTAGGCAACTTTAATAGATTTTTGTAAAATTTTAAAAGCAATCAGCAACTCACATGTGGTTCAAATTAATTTGACCTAATTTCGACGGACTTGAAAAACTCATATCACGGTATGTCCTACTATATCATGTACTCCTATGTATGAACTTTCTTGGTTTGCAAGCCAATGACCAAGGTCATGGACATACTCTATCTTCATCAAGATAATGACGGTGCACCCATATTTTGGTATAGGTCAGTGCATGTTAGCATGGTAAAAGAAGTAAAAGTATTTTCAGAAGGAAGTACTATTAATATGGCTTAGAGTTCATAGCATGTTCCATTTATTTACTATAGTACATAAAGTGGTTGGATAAAACATGTTATATTTTTCAAACTTAATTTTCTAGCTAATTTCACCCACTCAGATGAGTTTTCATCGATTTGTCGAATTAGGTCTAAATTAATATTCTACAAGTGTGTGGGAGCAATTTTAATAGTATAACCGAGTCTTAGGTATAACAAGGTGACACGTCATATTTTGTCGGCCTTATACCAGCATATACAATACATAGCAATTGATCTATACAATAGCTAGCATTATGATGTAGTAACCTCATCAAAAAGCAAGAAGATTAAACAGGAATAAAATGAAAAACATTTCTATGCCCGCTTGAAAAATCCTAAAACTTTGGAATTGTAAGAAAGCATGGTACACTTTGTTTGAAAATTGGGACGGTGGCGTTCTTTATTTATTTTTCGCAACCGGGGTACTGTAGGACCTGAAGGACCTTTTTGTAATTATTATTATTACTTTTGACACTTTTTTGAACTGGTGCAGATGATTATTAATCCAGTACTAGATCACTTGAATTTCGGGGAAAACAAAACGGTTGCTAGAAGTAGATTGGTGTGTCGTACCAAGGCACATGTGCACAGTGCCATGCTGTGGACGAGGAAGAACAAGCTAGACTATGTGCCCACGACTACAAAGAAGCAGAGATCGATGGAGGATGGCTAGTGGAGTATACCATATACCTCGTGTCAGTAGCCCATTATAGCTTTGGTCTGATATTGCACTGCCTTCGACTCCTCCTCTTCGCTGCTCTCGCCGTGCCTCCCTTTTGGTGTAATAGTATGGAGTATAACTATGCTCATTTCGAGTACTATTCTTTATACGAAGTAGTGGAGTACTTGCGTTATCGGAATAATATTTCCGTCGCTTAGAAAATTGGAGTTGTTTCTTTTCTTACTATTTGGAAACTTCCATTGGCAACATTGTTTACCAATGCCAAGATGTGCACATCTACTTTCTTTTAGTACTACCAAATATAGGAAATTTACCATAAACTATGATGTGGATATGTCCATGACCTTGCTTGGTCGCTCGGTCTGAAACTTGTTCATACTTACATGGTAGGCCAATTTTGTGAAGCGGATTTTTTCATAAGTTGTGAAAACTCATGTTTATCATTTTCCATGGAAGGTAATACATGTAAAACAACACCATGCATGAGTTTTTTAGCCTATTTCTCTTTCTTTTTCTTCAAAGCAGGGTCAACTTTAATTTTTCAGCATGCAAATTCTAGCAAAATTTGAATATTTCAAAACTCTCGGTCATTCTCATTATAATGACTGTGTGTTGGGCAACTTCAATAGATTTTTGTAAAATTTTAAGAGAAATCAGCAGCTCACATGTGGTTTGAATTATTTTGACATAATTTCGACATACCCCCTCTGATCCATATTAATGTTCTTAGATTCGTCTAGATTTAAATATATCTAGTCATGTTTCTGTGCTAGATATATATACCCAAATCTAGATAAATCTGAGATTATTAATTTGAATTAGAGATAGTAGTGTAATTTAAGTGGGTTAATTTAGCTACGAACCTTGAAAACTCATAGAACCTAGGAATCGCAAGTAAAACATGCATAGTCCGCTATATCCGGAAACATGTCGCGCTTGTCGCATTCTGAGCCACATTATTTTTATTTTCTTTAATTCTAGTACAAAATATCCCTGTAATCACTTGGAAAAGTGAAAAATGTTTTTTCCTAATTGTTCGAAACTTCCACGGGAAACATTGTTTACTAGGCCAAGACGCACCCATCTACCTGATGTGAGAACCGTATCTAAAAGTGTAGCTAGGGTATATATCAATATATATGACCATGGCCTTATTGATCGTTCGGGCTGAAACCCAAGAATAATATTCATACATGATAGGCTATAATGTGAATCCATTTTCCCCAAAGTTATTGAATCTCATGTTTATCATTTTTCTTGGAAATTAATAATACTAGCAAAAGTATTCCAATCATAATGAAATCTTATATTTTTGTTTTACACTTTATTTTGTTTGAATGTTTTCCATACGCAGTCAAATTTGTTGGTATGCAAATAATAATCAATAATGGTATTTTTCTAAACTATTGTTGTCCCATGATATATTGGCTGACTGGGTATGGTTCAAAATAATTTTGGAAAATTTTCAAGAGTAATAGTCTATCACACTCACATGATTTCAAGGTTGACCTAATTTTGTTTAATCGACATAGAGTTATGCATTTAAGTGCGTGGAGCTTTAGCTTGGAAGTTTGAAAAGTACTTAAACTTGGGAACTGTAAGAAAGAATTCTCCACTTTTTACGAAAATTTGGTGGAGGTATTCTTTGTTCTTTATTCTATCAGTAAAAGTACTTGAAAACTCATGCTTCACGGTATGGCCTACTATATTATGTACTATGTATAAACTTTCTTGGGTTTCAAACCAAATGACCAAGATCATGGAAATACTCTGTCTTCATCAAGATAATGTCGGTGTGCCCATATTGTTGGGGAACGTGCTACACAAAAAAAAATCTAGCGCATAACCAAGATCACATGCAAGAAGGAAGGTAACAGATCATACCCTTGAAGATCAAACTAGCAGAAATTTGTCGATGAAGAGGTTGGTCGTGCGTCGATTCACGCAACAAGCCTTAGCGAGTCGCGAGGAGATGCATTATACCATGGACGGCTCCCACGAACATGCACCAATAAAGACGTTGTTGTCGAAGTAGTCAGTGCGTCGATTCACGCAGTTTGTTGATTAGCCGCGAGAAGATTTCTCCTTGTGATGATCCGCATGATAAGTGCTCCAAGTGTCGCACCTCCACCGGTATACACACGTCCAAGATCAGTGGCACCACATCGATGATCTGGCAGCGCTTCCGTACTCCCGTCTAGATTAGATCCAAATGGAGGTAGAACTCGGGTAGTGCTCCGGCGTCGTAGTAGAAGAAGCACCTAGGGAACTCCCGCCCTAGGGTTTGAGTCCTCGCCATGGAGGAAGGATGGGACGGAGGCGGCAGTGGTGCGCCGGGCGGTGGCGCGGCTAGGGCGCGCGGTGGCGGCTAGGGTTTTTGTCCGAGAGGTTGCAGCGGCGGCTTGCGTGGCTAAGGGAACGGCTTGAGTGCCTCTTGAGGTGCCCCTTGGTGACCTTTTATAGGCGGCAAGGCCCTTTGGGTCGTCCTTGACCTAGCCCCAAAATTTGGACGAGTTCTGGTAGGTGTAGGTCAATGAAAACCTAGTCAAAAACGGCTTCCTTTTGCAAGTCCGAATTTGACTAGCTCTTCTTTCCTTGCCCATTACAGCAACGTGGCTGCACTTATCGGACATCCAAGGTGACATGGGTCATCCCGGTACCTTCCAAAACCTTCCATAACCTTCCATAACCTTCCGGAACCTTCCGCTCCTTCCAAAACCATTCATATATGTCTGGAACCATTCCATACACTCCCGGGACCATTCCGGACACTCTCGGGGCCATTCTGGACACTTCCGAGATCATATGGGACCTCTCAGAACCATTCAAAGACCATCTGAGACACTCTTAGAACCCTTATCTCATCTCATTAATTCTCAAAACTTATTTCGAACACACTCGGCAATATTCGGTACACCTCCAATATATTTCGAGACACTTCGAACACCTTCAAAATTACTTCTCTACTAAATCTTCGTTTGCACTCATATTATAAATGTCATTGAACTCTTAAGTGTGTGACCCTATGGGTTCGGATATTTGTGGACATGTCCGGAACTCATTCCGCGACAATGATTACTATTGGCGTCTTGATACACGTAGTAACCCCCGCAAATAACACGAAGATCTTTATCGTGTGAACCGCTGTATTATGTCCGATACATACTGTATTGCTTTGTCGCTACTTTACATTGCCCGAGATGAAACACTAGGTTATTCTCGTTACCCGACATGTACTCTTTACTCATACAACACTATCGATGTTCATGTGTTCAACAACTTGATCACGTGTCTGGCCAAACAATGATGAACACCATAGTACATGAGTGGGCCCAGAGTTTATCTCTCCATCATCAGGAGTAGAAATTCCCGCAAGCACCCCATGTGAATAATTGGCGTACCATCCGGTAAGAGCAAGTATAAACTTTATGATTACTCCGTTAAGAGCAACATTTGAAGAATCTTGCCATATCCATATTGTACCCAAGTTCACATGTGTCTCACGGTCAAACGATCTTTAGTAAAGGCAATACGTTGTTAATGAGAAATTACTGATAACAATATTAACGACGTGTTTCACGGTAGATCATGTTGGGTCTATCCATCGTCGTTATTCTCCGAACAACTTCGATCTCATATATCACCGGCAACTCCACAACACATTATCGTTTTGCCCATAGTCAAGAAACCGAGACTATCAATGATACATTAACTAGTCTTAGAGGCGAGACTAGGGATATCTAAATGGTGTTTATGATTCCACACATGTATCAGGGTTTCCTCCAAATACTCATTATCCGGAACGAATACAATTATAACACAGAATAATAAGCTTAATCATAAACAAGAAATATAGAATAATACAATTTATTATTGCCTCTAGGGCATATTTCCATCACATATCTTGGTATAGGTCGGTTCATGTTAGCATGGTAAAGAAGTAAAAGTATTTTCAGCAGGAAGTACGATTAATATGGCTTAGAGTTCATAGCATGTGTCATTTATTTACTATAGTACATAAAGTGGTTGGATAAAACATGTTATATTTTTCAAGCTTAATTTTCTAACTAATTTCACCCACTTAGATGACTTTCCGTTGATTTGTCGAATTCGGTCTAAATTAATATTCTACAAGTGCATGAGAGTTAGTTCAATAGTATAACCGAGTCTTAGGTATAACAAAGTGACACATCATCTATTGCCGGCCTTATACCAGCATGTATAATATCTAACAATTGAACTGTAAAACAACCAGCATTACGATGCAGCAACCTCATCAAAAAGCAAGAAGATTAAACAGGAATAAAATGAAAAACATTTCTATACCTGCTTGAAAATCCTAAAACTTGGGAATTGTAAAAAATCATGGTACACTTTGTCTGAAAATTGGGGTGGTGACATTCTTTATTTATTTTTTGAAACCGCGGTACCGTAGGTCCTGAAGGAGCGAGACACTCCAATTAGCGCCCTAGGGTTTGTAATCATCATAAGGTGGTCCGAGGACCTTTTTGTAATTATTATTATTACTTTTGAGACTTTTGTATTGATATAGATGGTTATTAATCCAGTAGATCGCTTAAATTTCAGGAATAAACGGTTTCTGGAAGTAGATCAACGTGTCGTACCAAGTCACATGTGCGCAACACCATGCTGTGGACGAGAAAGACACAAGCCTTAACGGATGGTGGGAGATGGATGGAGGATGGATGGTGAGAGGCAGGAAAGAAGAGAGAAAACATAACTTGTTTTGCATTCATATACTAGTAGGTCCATACATTTACTACTTGTGAAGTGTATCATGTACCTCGTGTCAGCAGCCGACCATAGCTTTGCTCTGACATCGCACTGCCTTCGACTCCTCCTCTCGCAGCTCTCGCGCTGCCTCCCTTTTGGAGTAATAGTACATAATAAAACGTACTACTAGTGGAGTACTTTGCTTTATAGAAAAAATATTTCCATCGCTTAGAAAATTCGAGTTGTTACTTTTCCTAGTATTTGGAACTCCCACTGGCAAAATTGTTTACCAATACCCAGATGCACACATCTACATTCTTGTTGTACTTCCAAATATGGGAAAATTATCATAAACTATGATGTGGATATGTTCATGACTTTGATTGGTCGCTCGCCCTAAAACCTATTCATACTTACATGGTAGGCCATTTTTGTGAAGCGGGTTTTTTCAAAAGTTGTAAAAACTCATGTTTATCATTTTTTATGGCAGGTAATACAATCAAAAGGACACCATGCACCCCTATTTTTTTGCCTATTTCTCTCTTTTTTTCAAAGCAGTCAACTTTGTCGGCATGCAAATTCTAGAAAGAAGTTGAATCTTTCAAAACTCTTGGTCGTGTTCTTGATATATTAGCTATCTGGTGGGTAACTTCAAAATATTTTTGTAAACTTATAAGAGCAATCGGCAGCTCACGTGTGGTTTGAATTAATTTGATATAATTTCGACAGACTCCCTTCGATCCATAATAATATTCATAGATTTGTCTAGATTGAAATGTATCTTGTCATGTTTCTGTGCTAGATACATATACCTGAATGTAGATAAATCTGAGAACGTTAATTTGAATCGGAGACAATAGTGTAATTTAAGTGGGTTAAATTATTTGAAAAGTCATAGAACATAGGAATCGCAAGTAAAACAGGCATGGTCCGCTATGTCCGGAAATATTCTTTTGATTTTCTTTACTGCTAGTACAAAACATCCCGTAATCACTTGGAAAAGTGAAAAATGTTTGTTTCTAATTGTTCGAAACTCCCACAGGAAACATTGTTTACTAGGCCAGGATGAACCCATCTATCTGATGTGAGAACCGTATCTAAAAGTGTAGCTAGGGTAATATCGATATAGAAGGCCATGACCTTATTGCTTGTTCGTGCTAAAAACCAAGAATAATGTTCATACAACATGGTGGGCTATAATGTGAATCTGTTTTTGCTAAAGTTGTCAAAACTAATGTT
Organism: Avena sativa; assembly: GCA_916181665.1. NCBI lineage: Eukaryota > Viridiplantae > Streptophyta > Magnoliopsida > Poales > Poaceae > Avena > Avena sativa. The sequence continues at coordinate 162,676,260 of OV702290.1, forward strand.
TATCATTTTTCTTGGCATTTAATAATACTAGCAAAAGTACTCCAAGCATAATGAAGTCTCATGTTTTTGTTCTACTCTTTATTTTGTTTGAATGTTTTCCATACGCGGTCAAATTTATCGGTATGCAAATACTAATCAATAATGACATTTTTCAAAACTATTGTTGACCCTTGATATGTTGGCTGTCTGGGTACCTTCAAAAGAATTTTGGAAATTTTTAAGAGTAATAGTCTATCGTACTCACGTGTATTCAAGTTTGATCTAATTTCGTTTTATCGACAAAGAGTCATGCATTTAAGTGCGTGGAGCTTTAGCCTAGAAGTTTAAAAAATACTTAAACTTGGAAACTATAAGAAAAAATTCCACTTTGTATGAAAATTTGATGGGGCATTCTTTGTTCTTTATTCTACTAGTAAAAGTACTTCAAAAACTCACACTTCACGGTATGGCCTACTATATCATGTACTATGTATGAACTTTCTTGGGTTTCAAGCCAAATGACAAAGGTCATGGACATACTCTCTCTTTATCAAGATAATGACGGTGTGCCAATATTTTGGTATAGGTCGGTGCATGTTAGCATGGTAGAAAAGTAAAAGTATTTTTAGAAGGAAGTACGATTAATATGGCTTAGAGGTTATAGCATGTGTCATTGATTTACTATAGTACATAAAGTGGTTGGATAAAACATGTTATATTTTCAAGCTTAATTTTCTAGCTAATTTTACCCAGAAGTGCATCATGCTTCAATCAACACGGACAGTGGAATTAAAGGTTTCATCAAGGACATCAAAAAAATAGAAAATTACATCCAAGTCCATACAATTGGCACAAAGGCCCCTAAAATTTAGCTTGGAAAGACAGTCGGGTCTAGCTCAATTTCAACCGAGCAGCTGAGCCATACTCTTCCTACTACTGCTTGCTTCACACACAAAACATAGCGCGCTCCTACATGTTGATCATGGTCGAAGGGACAAGATTGCTCGGAAGGAGTAGAGGAGCACACCCAAGGATCTAGTAAAACCAATTCAAGGACTGAAGTCACTATTGTACGTGGTTAACATCAGGCAAAGGTCTGAAAAGGTCGACCTGCCCCCCTACCGAGTCGATTCCCCCAGCCGCACCTTCGCCGGCCGCAGGTTCCTCGCGCTCGAGCTCGAACTCGAGCATGTCCTGATGGTAAGCAAGGGACATCATAGGATCGATAGGCTCGAGGGGACCCAGGATGGCATCATCTGCCACAGCCACGACGATCTAGCACCCATCCGAGTTGTCTGCCCGGTCGCATGCTTGCTGGCCGCAGGTTCCTCGCACTCGAGATCAAACTCGAGCATGTCCCAATCGTAAGCAAGGGCCATCATAGGATCGATAGGCTCGAGGGGACCCATGACAGCATCAGCCACGACCATGGCGACCTGGCGCCCACCCGAGTTGTCTGCCCCGGTCGCATGCTCGCTGGCCGCAGGTTCACGGCGGAAGGATTTGCAGTTGTCTCGCACGGGCTTAACTTGGCCACAGTTGATGTCCAACTAGAGCACCCCCCACCCCGGACGCAGCTCCGTCACAGTGATACGTTGTAAACATATCTATAAATTTTGATGTTCCATGCTTGTTTTATATCTACTTCCTTATGTTTTGTCCACACTTTGGAGTATTTTTACACATTTTCTAGAACTAACCTATTAACAAGATGCCATAGTGCCAGTTGCCTGTTTTCTGCTGTTTTTGGTTTCAAAAAAGCTAGTAAGGAAATATTCTCGGAATTGGACCGGACAAAATCCAAATTCAATATTTTACCCGAAGCAATACGGAGTCTAGAGGGGAGACGGAGAGGGAAGCCAGGCCATCCACACCCTAGGGTGGCGCGGCCAGCCCTAGGCGCGCCACCACCTGGTGTGGCCCCCTGGTACTCCACCGACGTTGCCCCTTCGCCTATAAAAGTCTCCCGGGACGAAAACCCTAAGTACCCGATGAAAATTCCACGAAAGAGTCTATAGCTGCCGCCATCTCCATACCTAGATCGGGAGCGATCTGAAGATCTTCCTGGCACCCTGCTGGAGGGGAGAGATCACCCTGGAGGCCTTCTTCATCACCATGACTGCCTCCGGTGTGATATGTGAGTAGTTCATCCCTGGACTACGGATCCATGTAGTAGTTATATGGTTGGTTCTTCTCTATGCTACAATGTTTAGATCTTGTGAGCTTCGTTCATGATCAAGATCATCTATTTGTAATCTTACATGTTGTGTTTGTAGGGATTCTATGGATATTGAGATGCTATTTCAGATTGATTATTGATTCTATCATGTCTATATTATTTGTGATCTTGCATGCTTTCCATTGTTAGTAGCTATCTTGGCCGAGTAGATGCTAGCAACTCCAAGAGGGAGTATTTATGCTCGATAGTGGGTTCATGCCTCCAGTAATCTGGGGAAGTGACAGAAATCTCTAAGGTACTAGATGTGTTGTTGCTACTAGGGAGAAAACAGCAATCCTTTGTTCACAGATTAATTGTATTGTTTACTGTACACACTTTGCTTAATGCAATTATCTGTTGCTTGTAACTTAATACTGGACGGGTTTGGATGATAACCTGAAGGTGGATTATTAGTCATAGATGTAGTTGGATTACGGTCTATATATAATGTTGTAATGCCCAATCAAATCTTGTAGGAGTCAAGATGATTAGTATATGCATGTATGCTTTCTCGGTGTCTGTCAATTGCCCCGCTGTAATTTGTTCACCCAACATGTCATCTATCTTAAGGAGAATCACCTCTAGTGAACTATGGACCCCGGTCCATTCTTTTACCATCAATCTACAATCTATTTACTGTTTACTGTTTACTTTCTGCAAGCAATTACTATCTTCCACACAATACGTTTAATCCTTTGTTTTCAGCAAAACCGGTGAGATTGACAACCTCACTATAAGTTGGGGGCAAAGTTCTGTGGTTGTGTTGTGCAGGATTCCAAGTTGGAAACAACACCTTGGAGGTATTTCCTTGCTCCTACTAGTTCGATAACCTTGGTTTCATAACTGAGGGAAAACTTGCTACTGTGCTCATCATACCTTCCTCTTCGGGTTCCCCAACAAGGTCGATACATTTTGAGCCATCACACGGTCAAAAGGAAGGCACACTGGGACCAGCGCTTTGTTATAGAGGTCCACTTTTCTTTGCATGCCGTGTTGATGCCTCCGTGACATGGCCAACACAGGATCGGTAGCCTCGAGGGGGCCCAAAATCGCGTCATCAGCCGGCAGGGCCAACACACATTTACCACTAGCGACTAGGCTCTCTACAGAGGCGGATCCAACGGCGACATGCTCCCGCTAGATGAACTGTTCCCGGGCCTGGCCTCGAGCCGAAGAAGACCTCTAAGGATGATGCAGCCAATTGATGAGTGCATATTTCCATCATGTTTTATGTGATGTAGGATCTTGGTATTTTACGGTGGTCACGCGCACATTTTATGTCTGTTTTCACCAGGATCAGGACAGATGATGGATCCAATGGATACAATTCTTGGAGCAGTTGTACTGTGGAGAAAAAGGAGTCAAAAACAATGTAAATGGCTTATTTGGAAAATATTAATAATACCAGAAGAAAACTAGAAGCGAACAAAGGAGGCAGAGAGTTCAACGACCAACTATACGGGTGGAGCAATTTTTCCGGCCGTATAGCTCTGGCCATATAGCTGGCGCCGCCTCCGCCTCGTCAAATAGTTTCACCCCGTGTAATTGGTTCGGGGAGACGACGTACAGAACACCCAGAAATCGCAGAAACCTCACCTCCAGAAGGCATCTAGAGGGGGAACTTATCCACAAGGGATCCATCTTCGCCCTGCGCAGATCCGGGAGGCTAAGGCATCGATCTTCATCATCCACCGCTGCATCACCACCATCTCCATCCATCCCATCTACACCTTGTCTATATCTTGTTGTAATTCCTATACTCATTGTGGATTTATACAAGTACTATTCGTTTAGGATCTTTTCCATTACCATTGCTATGATGTTGATTGCCTCCATGTCTGAGTAGATCTCTAGTTCTTGGGGAGATGGAGAAACCCTAGCATATGACTGAGATGAGATAGAGATTATTATATTATACATCATTATGTGTACGTGTTAATTGTCTTCATCTTGATATTGGGAGTTGTGCACCTACTTAATATTTGCCTCCTATGGGGACTCGATGAAGGGGATTACTTGTTGGTACATGGAGGGATAATAGCACTTACTGTGACTATAAAGTCATTGTCATTCCTTACGTACTAAGTTGGGGAATCAAGGAGAACTCACAAAGCCATGTCCATGCCACGGGAGAAATCCCTTAATAGCACAGTAACGCGATGGTTGTCGGTTATTGTCTGTTGTGGTTATGAGGATGATGTGTGCAGCGGTTGCTGGCTATTCATCCATATATGGAGCTCCTCCCACATACATACACATTATGAGAATATTCATTATAATACTCTTGATTACTTAGTCTAAATTGCTAGCGGTGGATCCACTAATCCCTGAGAATGCCTTTTCCCTACTATAGTTCCAAAGTTATATTACACACGCGATACTTACTTTCTGCATTAAGTTTTTCTTTACTTTAAATCACCTCGTTCAACCAAAAACCCAAAAAACAACTCTAATTTTCTTGCATCTTAAAGTTGTTCCTTAAGTATTCTGTTTAGTTATAGTTAAAAGCATTTTAGTCTTTTGCCTACTGCTCCGTGTGGGATCGATATCTTTATTTTGAAACTAGCTACAAACGATCTGTGCACTTGCAGTCATCAAGCTATTTTCTGGCACAGTTGCCAGGGAGCTTAGCGCTATAAGTCAGTTTACTTTTAGTTATTTACTTTCGTTGTACTAATTTTTACTTGAGTTGCAGGACCACAACAATGGACAACACTCAGCATTTAAACCAGCTTGAGGCAGTAAGGAAAATGGGTTCACCCATGGACGCTTTTATAACTGGAAACAAAAGCATAAATCCGGATGGAGTCAAGATCCATCCTTTATTATTTGAGTTATTACATTCTAAGAAATTTGTAGGAACCAATAAAGAAAGTCCATATGGACACTTACAATTCTTTGAAGACATTCTTAGTTCCTTTATTTTCAATGACTGTAATCTTGATATGGTTAAAACCTAGTTGTTTAGACAAACTCTCTCTAATAACGTTTGTGACTGGTACAGATCTTTTTGTGCAGAAGCACCAAGGACTTGGGAGGAATTGACAACCAAGTTCCTATCAAAATATTATTCTGAAAGCAAAGCTCACGGGATGAGAGGTATTATTATTAGTTTCAAAAATAATCCTAGTGAGGGTTTATATGAAGGATATCTAAGGTATAAAAGCTACCTAGATAATTGCCCCCATCATCGTTTACCTGATTGGTTAATCACCCAAACCTTTTATGGAGGGCTAAGTATTGAAAATAGAATGAATTTAGATACTGCTTCTAATGGCAGTTTTCTATCTTATACCTATGATGACGCTTGGAATCTAATAATAAAAAAGAAAGAAGCAACTGAAAATTTTAAAGATAAGGAAAATACTACAAGTAGTTTTTCTGAATATGCTTGCATTAACGATTTCCTTGTAGATGAGAGGACAGATACAATGATTAAACCCTCGGTATTGATTCTTACTCGGTAAAGAAAATTATTGAGAATTATGCAGGGCATTTGCAGGTACCTACAGAATGGGAACCTCGTAAACCCCTCGAAGAAAAGAAGCATGCAAGAGAACTAATGGAAGAGTTCTACTCGATACCCTATATAGGGGATCTTTGAAAAAAGACAAAGACATGAAGAACAAACGAAGAAGAGACCCAAGAAACTAGAAAGGATTTCCGAAGCTACAAATATAAATAATGTAATAATAAAGGATCTTATGGAAGCACGAATAGTGGAAGATGAAGTGGTTGTGTTAGATCTTGAGACCTCAGAATTCATCAAAGGTAAGGTTCGAGGTAACGAAACTTCCAAACCTATGACCCCTATATATTGTGGAGAAACTTTCTTATATGGAATTTTTGAACCAATATCCACTATAAAAATTATGCCTTCATCACTTTATGAGGACCTCCGCTACAATTTAAATAATCCAGATGTGGAACTGGTGGACACTATTATCAAATTGTCTAATAGAACCAATATAAAACCAGAAGGAGTAATCAGAAATATCTATGTCTTTATCAGCTCACTCATGTACCCTCTTGATTTTCATATAGTTGATATGCCTCGAGATTCTTTTTGTCCTATTCTTTTGGGCAGGGCTTTTATTTACATTACAAAAGCTTGAATAGATAATCAGAAGGAAACTATTTCATTGAAGTTTGGGGAAGAGGAAATGACATTCCACTTTGCCAAACTAAAGAAGAGGCCATATGAAGTGGAGGGTACCAAGGAAGAAAATACGATTGCCGAGTTAGTTGCAATTCATTTCAGTACTCCACATGATGAGTTAGAAAGAAGCTTGATTAATTTGGAAGAGGCACCAGATGATGAGAAGAAAGAAGACATGGATGATTACCTTGATTCAATTCTGGAAGCATAAAATCCACACGACTATGAAGAATTGGTAAGAACGGGAGATGAAGAACCTCCACCAATAGAATTGAAAAAACTTCTAGACAATATCAGGTATGAGTTTTTAGATAATGAAAATAAATGTCCTATTATTATTAGCAAGAATCTATCAGAAAATGAAACAAATAAACTCATTTCAGTTTTGGTTAAGCATCGTGAAGCCTTTGGATATACATTAAGTGATATTAAAGGAATAGATCCATATATTGTAATGCATAAGATTACCATGCTTGATGATGCTGAACCCGTAGTAGATACGCAAACAAAGCTTAATCCTAAGATGAAGGAAGTAGTAAGAAAACAAGTTATACACTTACTTGATGCTGGCATAATATATCCTATTTCTGATAGTAAGTGGGTTAGCCCAGCTCATTGCATACCAAGACAAGGTGGTCTTGATGCTGCTATGAATGAGGATGGTGAGCTAGTTCCTATTAGAGCAATTGTAGGATATCGTATGTACATTGATTTTAGGAAGCTAAACCATGAGACACATAAAAATCATAAACCTATACCATTCATGGATAAAATTTTAGAAAGACTTAGTAATAATTCCTACTTTTGTTTTCTTGATGGTTATTTTGGATACTCTCAAATTGCCATACAACCGGAATATCAAGAGAAACAACTTTCGCTTGTCCTTATGGCACATATTCTTATAGATTAATTCCATTTGGCTTATGTAATGCAGCAGCAACTTTCAAGAATGTGTTCTAAATATTTTTGATGATTTTGTTGAGAAGATTATGGAAGTCCTAACAAATCATTTTGTCGTTTGTGGAACAAATTTTGATAATTGCCTTACAATCTAACCAAAGTTTTGCAGAGATGCAGGCAATCAAACTTGGTTTTGAATTGGGAACAATGCCGTTTCATGGAAAGAGAAGGTAAAAATTTTCAGGCACAAAGTTTCTAAGAAGGGAATAGAAATAGATAAAACTAATATAAATGCTATAGAAAATCTCCCCATACCTCAGGACATTAAAAACTTAAAAATGTTTCTAGGACATGCAGGTTTTTATAAGCGGTTTATAAAAGATTTTTCCAAGCTAGCTATGCCCCTCACCAATCATCTTGATAAAGAAACTCCATTATACTTAGATCATGACTGCATTCAAGCTTTTGAGAACCTTAAGGATAAACTAGTTTCAGCACCTATCATGCAATCTCCAAAGTGGGATGAACCTTTTGAAATTATGTGTGATGCTAGTGATTATGTTTTAGGGGCTGTTTTAGGTCAGCGAGATGGAAAGAATTTGAATGTTATTTACTATGCTAGTAGACCTCTTAATAAGATTCAGAAACATTATGCTACTACAGAAAAAAGAGTTTCTAGCTATAATTTTTCCTTGCGAAAAATTTAGATCTTACATAATAAATTCTAAGGTAATAATTCATACGGATCACCAAGCTTTGTGCCACCTCCTTGTAAAAAAGGATGCTAAGCCCTAGTTGATTAGGTGGGTTTTATTACTACAAGAATACGATTTGCAAATAGTAGATAGGAGGGTTAAGGATAATCATGTAGCAGACCATCCCTCTAGGATGGAGGGAATAATTAATGACCCCGTACCTATTAATGAATCATTTCCGGGAGAATATTTAGCAAAAGTAGAAATTGCTGATCCATGGTATGCAGATTATGCTAACTATCTAGCAACAAAATTTATACCTCCCGGTATGTCAAGAAATCAAAGAATGAAATTCTTTAATGATCTTAAATATTACTTTTGGAATGATCCGTATCTATATCGTCATGGACTTGATGGAATGATTCGGAAGTGTGTGCCTAATCACGAAATGAATGCGATATTGAAGGCTTGTCATGACAGTCCATATGGAGGGCATCATGCAGGTAAAAGAACTACTGCAAAGGTACTTCAATCTGGATTCTACTAGCCCACCTTACTCAAGGATGCACACAGGTATGTCGAATACTGCGATGCTTTCCAAAGAAGAGGTAATATAGGCAGGAGACAGGAAATGGCAATGAATTATAGTCTCATAATTGAACCCTTTGATGTGTGGGGAATGTATTACATGGGACCATTTATAGAGTCAAATGGTTATACTCATATTCTTGTTGATGTTGACTATGTTACTAAGTGGGTTGAAGCTATCCCAACAAATCATGCAGATGCAGCTACCTCAGTGACAAAATAATTTCATGGTTACTGAGAGTTTAATGACCAGCTATACGGCCAAAATTAAAAATTCCACCCGTATAGTTGCGGTCGTATAGTTGTCGACCCTTCTCCAAATTTTTTATGTAGGATACAGAGTTTAACGACCAACTATACGGCCGGAATTAAAAATTCCTCCCGTATAGGTTCGTCCGTATAGTTGAGTTCCACCGTAAATCCAATCTATAGTCAGTTCATAACTATATGGCGGGAACTATACGGGCTGCGCCCGTATGGTTGCTCGTTATGCAAGGAGGCTAGGGTTTTTGACCCCTCCTTTTAAAGCTGATCGCATCTAAACTTTTTCATTAAGTATTCGCAGAGCTATAGCCTCTAGCCTCGAAAGATCTTCGTCATCCCTATATAGGTCCCTTTAACAACATCCGTACAGCGATGCCATGCAGCCCTTCCATGTCAACAAGATCTAGAAGAAGAAAGAAGAGAAGCCCATGAAGAGGATCGAATAAGCAGAACCAAAGGGATCTTCTTCATCATCCGGCTCGGAGATCAAGCCTCTCCCAAATTGGGAGGACATGTTCCCACAAAGTATGGAGATGATGAGACAAGCTGAGCAGGGAAGGAACAAGGATTAGTACCTCCCTAATCCTTATCGTTACAACATAGGATCCTAGTATAAACCTCCTCTTGGTCCATCACCTCTTAAACCTAAGAAGGTGCGGCAAGATGAGATTCATGATAAGATTTATGAACTGAAAAGGCTTCTAAGGCATGTCTTGAAACAATTGGAGAAGGGATTTACTCCTACTGGATGATGAGCAAAGACCTTGAGAAAAATGTCGATGACATCGATGGTAGAGTTGGTTTCTTAATTAAAACTATCTTTGAGTTGACAGATGAGAAGAAATTCCTCAAGATAAAAATATTGAAGCTCCAATACGATATGGTCGTGCTCAGCATTCGCTTTGCAAGCATGGTTAAAGAGGGAAACGTGAAAGAAGAAGGGGACGCTCTTTCTACCCAGGAGGAAGAATAGGTACCAGCAAGGAGTTAATTGATCCCACCTGGCTTGATTCCAAGCTTGGGGAGATCTTTAAAGACCTTGTAATCTTTCTTACAAGTTTTATGCTATCGTTTTTGCATTAGTTTAAACTACAAATAAAGTTTGCATCATTAGGATTCCCTTCAGGAATAGTTGATCCCTTTTATGAAATTCCGAGTTTATTATTATATATGGAGCAATATTGAGTTTGTGTTTTCTTTATTTGATATATGAATGGCTTGAATATAATTTTACTTGCACTTGATGATAGCAATAGGAGTCTTCCACACCATTGGTATTAATAGAACGCTTAAGAGATAATTTATTCAATATGTTGTAAGTCTACGGTTTGATTTACAAAGAAAAATTATCTACACAGTTAAGTTGAAGAAGAAACCTTGAACAAAGGAAAATAAAAGTGTTATCAAAATAGAGTGGGAACAAGTCGAGGTAGAATCTTCAAGTCATAAGAATGCTTCATATACAATTGGAATTTGGTAATTGGGATCGTTAAACTTTGAATTCCTACATGAAGTGGAATATATGGCTAGCTCCTTTGCACAACACTTAAACAAAAGTGTGAGCATATATATACAAAAGAAAAGAAAAAGAAGAGCGAGTGTGCAAAGAGCAAGTAGGCATATACCACTGAGTTGTAGTATGACAAAGAGATACTTTTGAGATTCTAAATCCCAAGTGAACATGTTGGTCCAAAAAAACACTTGGGACTACCTCGTTAACTCATTCGGTTGAACTGGATTCTTTTACATTATATTTAGATTCATATTTTATGAATTATTGATCACTAAGGTGTGGAAGCCTTCTAATACTATTCTGATGGTTCAAGTCAGGTACTATTCATGAACTTATTCCTATGTATCATACATGATAAACACATGCTGCAATTCCTCATTTATTTTATCGACTCAGCTTCATGAATATGAGGATCACATCCATTAAGCTAGAACTTGCTCGGGACGAGCAAGAGTCTAAGCTTGGGGAAGTTGATGAGTGCATATATGCATCATGTTTTATGTTATTATTTTGCATTGTAGATGTAGGATCTTGGTATTTTACGGTGCTCGCGTGCACATTTTATGTCTATTTTCACCAGGATCAGGACATATGATGGATCCAATGGATACAATTCTTGGAGCAGTTGTACTATGGAGAAAAGGAGTCAAAAACAACGTAAATCGCTTATTTGGGAAATATTAATAATACCAGAAGAAAACCAGAAGCGCACAAAGGAGGCAGAGAGTTCAACGACCAACTATACGGGCGGAGCAATTTTCCGGCCGTATAGCTGGGGCTGCCTCCGCCTCGTCAAATAGTTTCACCCTGTGCAATTGGTTCGGGGAGACGACATATAGAACACCCAGAAATCACAGAAACCTCACCTCTGGAAGGCATCTGGGGGGAACTCATCAACAAGGGATCCATCTTCGCCCTGCGCAGATCTGGGGGGCTAAGGCATCAATATTCATCATCACCGCTGCATCACCACCATCTCCATCCATCCCATCTACACCTTATCTAGATATTGTTGTAATTCCTATACTCATTGTGGATTTATACAAGTACTATTCGTTTATGATCTTTTCCATTACCATTGCTATGATGTTGATTGCCTCCATGTCTGAGTAGATCTCTAGTTCTTGGGGAGATGGAGAAACCCTAGCATATGACTGAGATGAGATAGAGATTATTATATTATACATCATTATGTGTACGTGTTAATTGTCTTCATCTTGATATTGGGAGTTTTACACCTACTTAATATTTGCCTCCTATGGGGACTCGATGAAGGGGATTACTTGTTGGCACACGGAGGGATAATAGCACTTACTGTGACTATAAAGTCATTGTCATTCCTTACGTACTAACTTGGGGAATCAAGGAGAACTCACAAAGCCATGTCCATTGATGTCTACGCACTTCTATTCTTGTAGACAATTGTTGGGTCTCCAAGTGCAGAGGTTTGTAGAACAGCAGCAAGTTTTTCCTTAAGTGGATCACCCAAGGTTTATCGAACTTAGGGAGGAAGTGGTCAAAGGTATTCCCTCTCAAGCAATCCTACAATCAAGATATAAGAAGTATCTTGTGTCCCCAACACACCCAATACACTTGTCAGGTGTATAGGTGCACTAGTTCGGCGAAGAGATAGTGAAATACAAGTGGTATGGATAATTATAAGTGGTAACAGTGATATAAAATAGCTTGAAGGCGTGGAAAAGACTAAAGTAAAACTGAAATAAAGATAGAAGCAAGCAAACATGTAATAGATCTAATAGCAAATGGTGTTTCCGTGCTTAGAAACAAGGCCTAGGGATCATACTTTCACTAGTGAACACTCTCATATAAATATATTCTTCTTTTTATGATACTACGTTGAACTACTCTCCGGTTGGACACTCTAATCCATGGTAGGGCTATAACAGCACACCTCAAAGTAAGCCTTTCCCATCTAGATAACCCCGCACTGTCACCTTGAGCTCTAGATGGTTCCAACAAACACCACAATTTCATAGAAACATCCAACTCCAAATATAACTCATAACAAGTATTTGTAATCTCTAGCCTAAGTGTCACCATGGTGTGCATGCTGTCACTTTCACACACATGGGGAGAGCAGAGATCTATTAAAGCACTTGAGTAGCAAGGTAGATCTATAGATTACAAGCTCATGATCTCAATAAGATCATGCATAGATAGAGAGATGAACACATAGCTACCGGTAGAACCCTTAGCCTCGAGAGAGCACTACTCCCTCATCATCATGGGAATCAGCAACGGCGATGGAGATGGTGGTGGACATTGATGGAGATGGCTCTAGGGGCACTTCCCCATCCAGACAGGGTGCCGGAACAGAGACTTTATGTCCCCCGAATCTCCCCTTCGGTGGTGGCGGTGCTGCGGAACTTTTTGTGGATTTCTAATTGACCACTTAGGGTTTTTGCCTCGGGAGGAATATATAGGCGAAGGAGGCAAGGTCGGTGGCCAGCCAGGGGGCCCACACCATGCCCTGGCATGGCCTGGGGGTACCCACGCCTGGGGCGTGTGGCCAGGCCCTGGCCCTCCTCCGTCTCGTATTCTGGCTCCGTGAGTCTTCCGATAAAATAGGAACTTTGACTTTTGTCCCGTCCAATTCCGAGAATATTCATTTTTTGACTTTCCTGGAACCAAAAACAACAGAAAACAGGCAACTGGCACTGTGGCACTTGTTAATAGGTTAGTCCAAGAAATCATATGAAAAGTACTCCAAAGTGTGGACAAAACATAAGAAAGTAGATAAAACCAAGCATGGAACATCAAAAATTATAGATACATTTGCAATGTATCAACATCCCCAAGCTTAACTCCTGCTCGTCCTCGAGTAGGTAAGTGATAAAAAGAAATAATAATTTTTGAGGTGACATGCACCATCATAAACTTGATCAAAGTATTTGTAAAACATTCAAAGCTGGGATCATAGTACTTCAATCATAACATGAAAGACAAAGTTCTAACAATAAGGCAAAGCAACTAAGTTGCAACATGAAAAGGCACAAACAAAAGATTCATGAATAACAATACTTTGCAAGACGTTTGTTTGTTTCACATAAAGAAAATATAGCATATTGGCATTCAACTTGTCCCTCATAGAGTAGCAAACATAAATGCAAAGGACACCTTCAAAGTTTATAAGAGTGACTAGATACAAATAGTTTAAAACAAGCAATATCAAAGCTATGCATCAATCAACAGGTCTTGTGACAATGCACATAGAACTAAGAATGGCCACTATGCTCTCTCAATAGGTGCATAAAGATAGAAGGTGGAGACTCAATATAAAAGTGGAAGAAAGGCCTTCATAGAAGTAAGTAGGGATTCAAGTCTCATAAAGAGCTTCCAAAAATTATGGTACTTTTTAGCTTTCGTCTCTCATTGCCCCTATCATAAGCATCTTGAAGTGATTAAGGTTAAAGTGAACAAACTATGGTGTATATGCTTGACGAAGTATAAGTTGGAAATCTCATGTCCCTTGAATACGAGGGCCGCTCCTCATGCTACTCAAGTTTAGTCACCGGTAAGTTCTTGTCATTGTAAGTACATGTGTATCATAGAGAACCACCAACGGGGTACCCCTTGCTCGATGATACGGAAGAATCCCCATATCAAAATGACAAGGCAAGCAGACAACGAGCATCTCAACAATCTTCTTATTTACCATGGGAATATGGTGCTTTTTTCTCTCTTTCCTCTTTTCTCATATCTCATTTTTTATTTTTTCTCTTTTTTCTCAATATCTGACTCTTTTTTTTATAAGAAGAATGCTTCATAGACAGCTCATTATGGTTACGCTGCAGGTTTCCACCATGACAACATGGATTAGACCGGCGGCCCAGGCGTTTCTCTAACACACATACATAACTCCATGGACTTACAAGCTCCCCTTTCATTTCACACCGACGACATCCATAGACAAAAGAGCATGATATCAACTAGGTACAAAGTACAAGTGCAATGTTGAAAGCGTTCCCCATGACAGTATGGTTCTGCTAATCCCCAACATATAAGTGCAATCATATACAACATAGACGACACAATGGTTCAAGTTTATTACGGGCAAGAAAAGTAAAGTGTGTCATCAAGTTTGTGAGAGCTTTAATCACTAGTTTTCTCATAACAAGTTTAATTCGGAAGGTAGATAAAAACATGAATATACTGGGAATAGCAAATGCTAATAGGTAGGTATGGTGGGCCCTTTGGAATAACTTGGTTTTAGGAGTTGGATGCATGAGTGGAACTCATACTTGGTTATGGAGGCTAGAAAAAGACTGGGAGCGACAAACTAAGAGAGCAATAATAGCCATAATCATGCAGAGCGACAAAACATCATTAATCAAAGCATAAATTGATATTACAAGCCAAAAACTAAAGGATCATAAAGGCTATGGTGACTTGGGATAGTCATAACATGGTGTGAGCATGCGCCAAGTCAACCCAAATAAAGCATCAAAGGAGAATACCACAATACTATGCTTTAATATGCTAAAACAACGCATGATTCTTCCGAGGCACATTAAGAAATCTCAATTTTTTATAACATGTCATGCTACAGCAAATATCACTAAGCATAAAGCCAAAACAATATCAAGCATGGAATGACAAAGCATAGGCCACAGTAAAAACAAGCTCCTTTTACCATGTAAGCATGAACTTTCCTACTCTTTTTCCAATCCAAACCAAACTATTTGAAAACCAATGCATGAAAGAGGGGGTCCAACCAATTTATTCAGCAAACTAAGAAAACCAAGCAAACAAAAACCAAAAACGAACACAAAAAAGAAGACGCTCCAAGAACAACACAACTGTGCATGAAACAATAAAAATAAAGTGTTTGGAAGAAACCTGAGATTTTTATTGATGAAGAAAGGGATGCCTTGGGCATCCCCAAGCTTTGACGCTTGTACCTCTTGAATATTTCTTGGGTGACACGGGATGGCATCCCCAAGGTTGAGCTTTAGTCCATCCTTCATCTCATTACTCATTCCTTCCATACACCTGAAATTTTTCCTTCATACAAAACTTCACACAATCTTTATTAGCAACATTAGTGCACTCAAGATAATAGGTCTTTAGGTTAAGTTTCAACACCAATAAAACTTCCATTAAAACACAAGCTACTGTAGCACTTCCCTCAAAAATCTCAATTCCCCAAAAGAACTCAAAGAGGAACCAACAAGAAGCAATTGCAAATAATGGCAGAAATCTGTCAAAACAGACCAGCAGGTAAAGACGAATTTTTCGAAGACCTTCTGTTGCTCAAATCGAAAAGTGTTGAACTAATGAAAGTTAGATAACAACCTGGGTCAGAAGATCAAAAATTCACCCCTCAAAAGGACGTACAGAGATTTTACACTATTTTTTACGGTGAAGCACAGAAATCTGTTTCGGGACAGCAACTTTCCCAATCATTACTTCTCTCTCATTAGAGGTTACTCTTGGCACAAAAAGCAAATAAAAAGGGTAAGGAGCGGTTATTACTGAAGTAATAACTTCCAAGACTCATCTAAAACTTTTGGGTTATCTCCCAATATGTACTTTTCTTTAACGCCTTTAAGTTAGGCTTGATAGTTTGAGAAGATGCTCACATAAGAAATATGAATTGAAGTAAAAGAGAGCATCAAGAAGCAAATTCAAAACACATTTAAGTCTAACCCACTTTCTATGCATAGGAATCTTATAAAGAAACAAGTTATGAAAGCACAAAGCAAGAAGCATAGGAAAGCAAAACAAGTGCAACTTCAAAATTTTCAACATAAAGAGGGGAAACTTAATATTGTTGAGACACATAAAACCATGTTTCCCTCTCTCATAATAACTTTCAGTAGCATCATGAATAAAATTAACAATATAGCTATCACAAGAAACATTCTTATCATGAGCCACATGCATAAAAGAATTAATACTCCCCACATAAACATAGTCATTCTTATTGATTATAGTGGGAGCAAATTCAACAAAATAGTTATCATTATTATTTTCATCACCATAATCATCAAACATAGGAGGCATATTTTAATCATAATTAATTTCCTCCTCAATAGTAGGTGGATTGAAAATATCATATTCATCATTGTAATCATCATATATTGGAGGTTTGGTATCATCATAAGCAATAGAATAGATATCTTCCAAAGCTGGGGAACTAAAAAGATCATTTTCATAAAAACTAGCTTTCCCAAGCTTAGACTTTTCCATAGCATTAGCAATAATGGTGTCCAAAGAATTCATACTAACAACATTGCTATTAGCATGCAAATAAAGTTCCATAGGTTTTTTAATTTTCTCTTCAAACACTTCATGTCCTAACTCCAGATAAATACTATAAAGTTCTCTAATTTTTCTGTTGTTTTCCATTAAGCCTAACTAGTGAAAATAAAAACAAGAAACAAAAAGACAAAATTGCAGAATCTAAAGGAAATAACTTTGAGCACTCACACCGGAGGATGTGAGTACCTTTTACCTTACCTCCCCGGCAACGGCGCCAGAAAATAGGCGTTTGCCATGGGAGGTTCTTCTTCTTTAATCCTCTGGTGTGAATACCTTTTACCTTACCTCCCCGTCAACAACACCAGAAAATAGCTTAATGTCTACGCACTTCTATTCTTGTAGACAGTTGTTGGGCCTCCAAGTGCAGAGGTTTGTAGAAACGCATCAAGTTTTCCCTTAAGTGGATCACCCAAGGTTTATCGAACTCGGGGAGGAAGTGGTCAAATGTATTCCCTCTTAAGCAATCCTGCAATCAAGATACAAGAAGTCTCTTGTGTCCCCAACACAGCCAATACACTTGTTAGGTGTATAGGTGCACTAGTTCGGCGAAGAGATAGTGAAATACAAGTGGTATGGATAATTATAAGTGGTAACGGTGATAGAAAATAGCTTGAAGGCGTGGAAAAGACTAAAGTAAAAATGAAATAAAGATAGAAGCAAGCAAACATGTAATAGATCTAATAGGAAATGGTGTTTCAGTGCTTAGAAACAAGGCCTAGGGATCATACTTTCACTAGTGAACACTCTCATATAAATATATTCTTCTTTATGATATTACGCTGAACTACTCTCCGGTTGGACACTCTAATCCATGGTAGGGCTATAACAGCACACCTCAAAGTAAGCCTTTCCCATCTAGATAATCCCACACTGTCACCTTGAGCTCTAGATGGTTCCAACAAACACCACAATTTCATAGAAACATCCAACTCCAAATATAACTCATAACAAGTATTTATAATCTCTAGCCTAAGTGCCACCATAGTGTGCATGCTGTCACTTTCACACACATGGGGAGAGCAGAGATCTATTAAAGCACTTGAGTAGCAAGGTAGATCTATAGATTACAAGCTCATGATCTCAATAAGATCATGCATAGATAGAGAGATGAACACATAGCTACCAGTAGAACCCTTAGCCTCGAGAGAGAACTACTCCCTCATCATCATGGGAATCAACAACAACGATGGAGATGGTGGTGGAGATTGATGGAGATGGATCCGGGGGAACTTCCCTGTCCCGGCAGGGTGCTGGAACAGAGACTTTCTATCCCCTGAATCTCCCCTTCGGTGGTGGCGGCACTGCGGAACTTTTCGTGGATTTCTGATTGACCACTTAGGGTTTTTGCCTCGGGAGGAATATATAGGCGAAGGAGGCAAGGTCAGTGGCCAGCCAGGGATCCCACACCATGCCTTGGCATGGCCTGGGGGTACCCATACCTGGGGGTGTGGCCAGGCCCTGGCCCTCCTCTGTCTCGTATTTTGGCTCCATGAGTCTTCCGGTAAAATAGGAACTTTGGCTTTTGTCCCGTCCAATTCCGAGAATATTCACTTTCTGACTTTCCTGGAACCAAAAACAGCAGGAAACAGGCAACTGTCACTGTGGCTCTTGTTAATAGGTTAGTCCAAGAAATCATATGAAAAGTACTCCAAAGTGTGGACAAAACATAAGAAAGTAGATAAAACCAAGCATGGAACATCAAAAATTATAGATAGATTTGCAATGTATCATCCATGCCACGGGAGAAATCCCTTAATAGCACAGTAACGCGATGGTTGTCAGTTATTGTCTGTTGTGGTTATGAGGACGATGTGTGCAGCGATTGTTGGCTATTCGTCCATATATGGAGCTCCTCCCACATACATACATATTATGAGAATATTCGTTATAATACTCTCGATTACTTAGTCTAAATTGCTAACGGTGGATCCAATAATCCCTGAGAATGCTTTTTCCCTACTGTAGTTCCAAAGTTCTATTACACACGTGATTCTTACTTTCTACATTAAGTTTTTCTTTACTTTAAATCACCTTGTTCAACCAAAAACGCACAAACAACTCTACTTTTCTTACATCTTAAAGTTATTCCTTAAGTACTCCGTTTAGTTATAGTTAAAAGCATTTTAGTCTTTTGCCTACTGCTCCCTATGGGATCGATATCTTTATTTCGAGACTAGCTACAAATGATCTGTGCACTTGCAGTCATCACCAATCCACCGAGATTCCTTCAAGTATTTGTGAGGGTAACATGCCTTTCGTGGAAGAAAGAAACTTCACCTAAGAGTGGAATCAAGGAGAAGTTGAACTGATTTTTGTGAAGGAATAGTATACTAGTACTACTAGCGGTGCTACTTAGTTACTCCCACGGACCTCGTTTTTGGTGTTTTTTCTTTGACCAAGCATTTATCCAAGTAGTATTACAATGGCAACATGCGAAGAGACTACTCGGTGGCAAGTGAGTTTTTTCGCAGTCGGTGGTGGTCCAGGGCATTAACACTCAGAAAATTAATGTCATATCAGTACTTGTAGCGGTCGTACTTTTAGCTGGCCGTAGTCTATCAGATAGTACTATACACTCTCGAAACAGAGGTTGCGAGCAGCTGGCAGCTTGCACAACGAGTCTGGTAAATTCTTGGAGTATGTACTCTAGTATACAGTAATACTTACTAGTAGTAATAAGTTGCACATGCCTTGCACGTGAGACTCAGATAATATAAGTATAGAAGTATGGCATATTATCACTATATAAAAAATTGCCCAAAAAATATAGGTTTGCTTTTGTTCGAGGTCCGGCTCGTATCCTTAAACTATCGGGTGTATAATTGATTCTTGTACTTTATATCATGTACAAATCAACCTTTACTAGCTACCTAGTACTTGAATTTTTTTTGTAGCATGCTCTAGAGAAATGGCAGAAGGTTCTATAATTGTGGATAAGTATGTTTTAAGGTTTGTGCATGGCACTCGTTGTGCTAAAGACTATCAATATAATCTTCCAGATGCTAAAATGGAAAAGAAGATCCAACGGTTAGCAATGTTGGGATTTGCCGTTCTTAATCCAACCGTGAATGTTCAAAGTTATTCACACACTATATAGTGGTAAGATAAGACAAGATAGGAGATAACACTATCCAATCTTGATAATTGTTAAGTGGTCTGAACAGTGGCTCACGACAAATCATTGAGCCACTTGCACTATGTTCTAGAACCATCATGTCTTCCATATTGAAAAAATAACATGCCAACATTACATATGTTTTTAGCTAAAGAAAATTGCAGATGGCCTTCAAATGTTAATACATGCATTCCACATATATACATACTAGTCTTACCAATGTAGTGTGTGATAACCTTTGAATGTTGACCGCTAGCAGATCAAGATTGGTAAATCCCAACATTGCTAACCGTTGGATCTTCTTTGCCATTATAGTATGCAGAAGATTCTATTGGTAGTCTTAGTACAATGAACGCTATGCACAAACCTTAAAACACACTTCTCCATAAATTCTCTAGAGCATGTTACCAAAAAACAAAGTATTAGGTAGCTAGTAAAGATTGATTTCTACATCATATAAAGTACAAGAACCAAATATACACCCGATACTTTATGGATATGTTGTGGCTCAAAGTTATAATTATTTTCCGAGCTGTACCTATTACATGTTTATGATATGTCATATTCCTATTATCTTAGTCACACAAGCAAGGCAAATACAACTTACTAGTAAACACTACTGGCATTTAAAGCAGATGAAAAACACGAAAAGTCGTCTCTCATGCCCCCTTCTGGAAAAATTCAAGAGAAACCACATGCTTAAAAGTATGGCATACCAATTCAACTTCTTACTAGGAATATCCACGCTGAAAATTTGATCACCTTTGAAAAAATTCAACGAAAAATAATTTCCAAAAAAATGCTAATGTTATTTTGGAAAACATTTGAAAAAACTAGTTTAATAGTTTGCCTTAGCATGGGTAAACATTCTTGTGTTTCAAGTCAAATGACCAAGGGTATGCCCATATATCCACATCATCATAGTGTGTGGATATACAAGTAATCCCACTAAACAAGGGTCAATGTCTCATTATATGTGGTGACTAGGCTAAATGCTAGAGTAGATAACTCATTTCTAGTGGAGTAACATATATGTGAAATTTTTATTCACGATAGGTGTACACCTGTTGATGTCGTTTCCATATATAGCTAGTAGACGATGGCGCATCTTGACATGTTAACTAAACAATGTTGGTTCTGATAGTTTCCAACTTTTATGAACATAACATTTTTTTAATTTCATCCTCTTAAACGACTTTATGTCAATTTAACAAAATCTTGATATAAAAGTGTGTGATAGCTTCCTTCTAACTTTTTCAAAAATCATTTTTATTTACCCAAGAAGTCACTCCATCTAGAACCTCTGAAGTTTTATAGATTTCAACTTTTTTCTTGGAATTTCATGCTGGCAAATTTGTCCCTGTTTTGGAAAAATAAATAAAACTAACTAAACAAAACATTTTCTAGGAAAAACTAGCACATGGTCTTATCTTACATGTAGCGGTTCCATGAAAAATTCTAGACACAAATTTTTCATTGTTTTTGAAAAAACATGCTACAAAGTATGACCCCATTCAATATCTTGCTAGGAATATACATGCCGAGAAATTTGACAATCTCTTAAAAATTCAAGAAAATCGTATCTTACCACTATATAGTGTACGAATAAATTTGAATACTGACTGTTGGATCAAGACTCATGAATCCCAACACTCGCCAGCTATTAGATCTTATATTCCGTTCTAGTATCTAGAAGATACTATTGATATTCTTTAGCATAATGTACGCTATGCACAAACTTCAAACACACTTCTTCATCATTGTAGGATCTCTCTCTCCATCGTTTTGCTAGACCATGTTACTAAAAAATTAAGTATTAGGTATAGCTAATAAATGTGAATTATGCATGATAAAAAGTATAACAACCAAATATATACTCATACATTATAGATTTCGATCATATTTATAATTTTTTGAGCTTTACCTATTATATAATCTTACCACACTATATAGTGTACGTAGTACTTTGAGCTTTGACCATTCGATCAAGACTAGCAAATCCCAACATTGCAAACTGATAGATCTTCTATCCATGCTAGCATATAGAATATTCTATTGATAGTCTTTAACACAGTGAATGCTATGCACAAATCTCAAAATGCACTTCTCAATAATTTTAGAATTTTCTTCATTATTTCTCTAGAGAATATCGAGTAATGGGTAGCTAATAGTAGTAGGTTGATTTCTGCATGACACAAGATACAAGAACCAATTATACACCCGATACTTTATGGACGTGGCTCGAAATTATAATTATTTTTCAGTATCACATATTATAGTTTTATATAAATAAAAGATGATATATCATATGGTATTTCTATTACTATATAATTCTCACATGCAAGACACGTGCAACTTACTATAGTCCTAGTACTCCATGCATGGTACGTACTACTCTATCCCCGAGTACTCCCTTTGTTTTTGATTATAAGGCTAGAGACCTTTTTAAAATTGCTTGAGATTATAAGCCATATCTCATTAATTGTTCTCTCTTTGCCAATGCATTTCTTATTTTTTTCTCTATTCCATGATGCAAGTGAAACTATTTATGCACGAGGCAATAATGAGGTAGAGTAATTAACTTTTTGGTTTTATTAACTTGGCTTTATGTCCTATAAAGCTGGTCATGAGCAGGAGTAACTTAGAGTGGTAACATGCATATGTTACTACTCTAAGTTACTATCTTCATACTAGTGAGTAGTGTGATAAGTGTAGTAATATAAGTAGCAAACCTTATTTATTATTTTGTAGACACATTTTGCATTGGAAAGTATGATGTGATGGTAGCATATTACTCTATTTGCTTCTCTCTTTATTAATTGCATACCATATTATCTTTTTTGCGTAGCTGGCATCTATGTTACCACTAATGTTACTCCCACTACGACTAGCCTAGGACTAGTCACAATAGAGAGTATCATACAGTAGTATCATGTACTACTCCCTCTGTTCAGAAATAACTCAATTATATTTATCTAGATTTAAATGTACCTTGATATGTTTTAGTGTGTAGATACATTCAAATCTAGACAAATCCAAGTTAGTTATTTCTAGACGGAGGGAGTATATGATACTAATATGTGATACCATCGCCATAATGCATAGTACTACTATCATGTACTGTAGAGTACTTAGTAATATTAGTATCATAGTCTTAGTGTATTTATTGTTTTGTAATCTCAAGGTAAAATTGTGTACAAGATTTATTTGAGATTATTTTTTTCTATGATACCATATCTACATGTGATACCAACCCAATATCTTTCATCATTAATTTCCGTGACACATAAGCATTTTTCATGCATGTAATGCGTGATACGTACCACCTGATACCCCCATTGGGGCTAGTCTCATCCCAAACAGAAGTGGAGTAGTACCTCCATCCCGAAGTAGTACTAGAGTATAGTATTTAATCTTCCATGTAGCCCTAGGTCGTCAAAGCGACATGTACATTGGGTCAGAGGGAGATAATTAAAAACTACTACTCCGCACCTACAGTAGTCCTTACTCCAGAAACACAGTGCTTCCCTAGTTTTCTCCGTGCCAGTCTCTTCCCAAATAGATAAGGTATCGGCTCATGGCTGTTGAATTTGGATGGACCAACGATATTTCCTAGAGTGAGATGAGGAGTCAAGTACTCCTAGTACTTAACTAGTAGTACAAGTCTCTCTCGCTCGCTCTCATCAATCCTCTCAGATCTGTGCTCCTCTCTCTGCTCTCTCGCTCGGTCTCAAAATTCCTCTCAGATCAGCCGCAGTTGAAGAAGGCGGCTCTATGATGGACGAGTGGTTTGAAGCTACAATTGACATGAGTGCAATGAGGCAGGTCTTCAGCTGTAGGTTGTGTTCTTAGATTGTTCGTCATCCCACTTACATGGTTATTACTTCTTTCTTTAGGATGTTCTCCACACTGCTTCGATACAACTCTTGTTTTTTGGCTAAATCTATTTTCCTTGCACGAGCAGTGCTTTGGCAAGGCCACAGCACACATTGCATGTGCACAATGCGTTAGAAAATTGTTCGATGGCCAGTGCCCGAGATGTGTGTACGGAGGCATCTTCAAACCAACCACTATCGTGAATCGAATGTCCTCAGGAATGAGGCTCACGTGCAGCAACAAAGGGTGTCACATGGCTTGCAGCTTCTTCGAGTTCATCGAACACCAGACAGCGTGCCCACACTGGCAAAGGGCGGCACGGGTTCTTGACAAAAAAGAACCATACGATATTCGGGTGTCTATGTGTGTGCTGATTCTGTCTATGGTTTAGTTTCTGCCATGGTTGTGGAGTACCTATACTAGTTATGTTATACTTACTATAAATAAATTAAATCATCATCGCATTCACATAATTTCTCTCTTTTACCGATAATAAGGGGAAGTACCACCAGCCTGTGCATCCACATAGTTGCTCTCTTTTAGCTAAAAAGCTTGAATATCTGTAGGACTTGGGTGGCCCTCCATGGTGTATGCAAATATCGGTGCCCAAACCACTTCTCATCCATCCGGCACCGGTGCCTACGCTGCACAGCCGATGCTACACAAAAAAATTCAAGGAACTGGAGCAGCTACTTGCTCCGATGCCCAAACTCAGCGTATGTTAAAATATTGGTCTTCCATGTCCATCTCAACAATCCTTCCTCTATTTAACACAGAGACAACAGCCATCCCACTGGTCAGGTTAAGCTAAATCATTTTTTATCAATGTTGGGTCGCTTTCTTTTTTGCAAAGCGGTGCTCTCCATTGTCGAGACGGTGCCACAAAAACATTACTATTTAGTATCAGTTCAAAATAGACTAGGATTAATAAGTTTGGAGAGCCAATTTCAAGGATTTCCTGTTGGAGTTTGATTTATCTTTTCCCTACAAATTCAAGGTTTATTTTAGACTTCCCCTAAATAGAACCATGAAGAGAGGACGATCCAGGGCTGATGTTGGGGAGTGATGAGCTAGCACGGCCTCGCCTTCGAGTAGTCCACTCTCACCCATTTCCCCTAGCCTCTTCCCCTCATCCAGGCCAGCACCATCAACTAGCCCCCGCCCCCACCCCCTCCCCCCCACCCACCCCCCAAAAAAATCCCCAAATGGCGGCACCGCTGGAACTAGAGAGCTCCTCACAGGAGCGCATCATCGAGTCTGGCCCCCCTGTCTTCCGTGCCTGCCGCATCTCTGCAGCCACAACCGACTTCTCCGTCGTCGAGCCACAGTTAGTTGACGAGGCGGTGCCATACACAATGACACTAAAGATCTTCTAATCGAGGACGTACGATCTTAGAAGGATGCCTGGCTCCATCCCAGCCCCTCTAGAGGAGAACGATGTCGCGACCACATCCTGCGAAGAGGAGGTGTTGAATCTCAGTCTGCCTCCCAACAAGCTGCGAAGAGCGAGCAAGGTCATGGGAACTATGCGCAAGGTTCTTGGCTGTGTATGGCTCCTGAAGAACCTGCAACTCACGACGGAGGAGTGGGACATCATCATGTCATATGACATTCTGCACCGGCTTTGACATGAGGCCTGTATGTGGGTCGATGGGTTCCACTTTGACCTAACCCTCAGTGTGGATCTCCGGCTCATTGTCAACCTGCCAGTGCTTCAAGGCAGTTGGTTCCTGGTTGAGCAGGAGTCTGGACACTACAGCATATGCATGCAGACACTGTCGAAGCGCACAACGGTGCGTATTCGGGGATGCAATCATTTGTACCACCACAAGTGCATCTTCACTTGGTTTGAGACCAATGCCGGCTTCCCTATGTGCCGAGACAATGTGCTCGCCTATCTCTACTGGCACGAGGTGCATATGCCCCTTTCTGTATGAAACCTGGTCCTGTGGTTGCTAATTAATTAATGTATTGAACCAATGTATTCGTTCCACGCCAAGTGAACCTAATCTACATATGTTTGCGCTTGTCAAATTAAGCTTAATCCAATTTAGACAGGGAAAACAATTAGTCTAGGATTACAATCCAACAACAAATTTTCATCATGTCTCATACATTTTACAAAGAGAAAACCAATCAAATCACTATTCATCATCTCACTGCATAATATGAAACAACAATCTAATCATCGTAACCATCATCGCTTTTAGCACCACCGCATTCTAGATCCACATATTCCGACTGGGTTGGATCTTCTTCCCCTTGCCATTCATCATACATGTCCTAAGATTCATCAGGTAGAACCAGTTTATTCCTGTCTTTGTCGACTACACTAACCTCGACAGTGAATTCTACTTGTCCATCATGCGCAGAGCCGCCTCTGGCAATCAAATTTTCATTGACGTTAGCTAGTTCCGTTACCATATAACCACTAGGATCATCTTGGTGGGCAACATCTATGGTGACTGGCTTGTCATACACATTCACATCATAGGTGCTCCTTGCCTCAAACTTTTACACATATTGCCAGTGGTTATTATCTCCGTCATCCAAGAATATTACCTTGGAAGCTTGAGTTACCAAAATATAAGGTTCCTCCTTGTACCACTCAGCAGTAGTATTGATCGATATGAAATTCCCATCATTTATGGGGCCTCTTTTCTTCTTCGGATCTTGGTCATATCAATAAGAATTGAATAGAACCACAAATCAACCACCCGTCTTGTCGTTATAGTTCAACTCAATAACCTCTTTTATGCGACCATAATGATCATAGTCATTTGACTTCTTCATTTTGGCTGTCAAGTGCTCTCCACTATTCGTGATGCCACAGTTTTGTGTCTTCAAATGTTTCTCAAGCTCATAAGTGATGTAGTGGATACCATCGTTATTGCAAGCTGAAGTTGTCTACACTCTCTTTGCTAGACCACGTGATAGGGCGTAGAGACCATCACTAACATCACCTAGATTCTCTTCACGTAGCTTCATGATCTGCGGTTATACAAAATAATCAAGAGGTCATCTCATGTGCGCAATTCGTATGCAATTCAAAGTTCAATTGAATATCTTACATGATTCCTAAACCATTCCTGAAACCCACCCCCACATTCTGGTGCAACATAATCTTTTCCTTTGGTTGCTTTAAATAACCTACAAAAACGATAATCAAGTAAGACATATGAACATATCTTGCTACAAGTTTCATTTCATATATTTGAGGATATGTATGAATAGTACTCAAGCAACAAAGTTTTCAGCCTCATCGGCGTTATTCAGCACATACCAAGTAAGTTGGCCATATTCGTGATGCATTAATGTTCTATGTTCCTTCTTTCCTACTAGGCAAACACCATGCTTAAAAATAGATTTTTCAACTTCTTCAATTCTGCCACCCAGATTGGATCTCATTTTATGATCAGGAATGTATCTTGAACAAAATGCAAATGCTTCAGTAGCAATATATGCCTCTACAATGCAAGCCTCTTCTCTAGCCTTGTTCCTAACAATACCCTTGAAAGTGCAAAGTTAACGTTCTATAGGGTACATCCATCCATACTATACGGGACCTTGATACGTCCATTTTGCATCACCATTCTATATCATAATTCACTGTTATTCATTGATATATTTCATATTAAGAGATGGTACTTATGTTATTTCATCTATTTTTGCATGATTGATGATTTTGGGAGGATGAACCACCAAAGCTAGGATTCTGATGGAAAAGGCACTGTTTGGAGGCAAAATTCACGAAGATCAGAAAATCCCGGAAAATACATGGAAAATCCTATTTTTCCAGAAGAAGAAGGAAGCCAGAAGGGGAAGTGGAGATGGGCCATAGGGGGGCCCACACCACCCCCTAGCGCGGGCCAACCTTGGCCATGCCACTAGGTGGTGTGTGAAGGGAATATGCCCGAGAGGCAATAATAAAGTGGTTATTATCTTATTCCATGTTTATGATAAATGTTTATTTTGCATGCTATAATTGTATTGATCGGAAACGTCAATACATGTGTGTTTAATAAACAAAAAGGGTTCCTAGTTATGCCTCTCATATAAACTAGCTCGTTGATTAACAAGATGATCAAGGTTTCCTGATCATGGACATTGGATGTTGTTAATAGCGAGGTCACAACATTAGTTGAATGATGTGATGAACATTCATCTGAAGTATAGCATTACAATCAAAGTCATTATGTTTATATTGTTATAACATCATACGAAGTAATCTTAGTCCTTAGACCATGAGATCATGTTAATTGCTGACACCAGAAGAGTATCTTCATAACATCAAACGTCACACCGTAACAGGGTGACTATAAAGGTGGGTTCAGTGCTACAAAGGCGTTATGTTGAGGCTCATGGATCAAGAGTGGGATTTTTCCATCCTGATGACGGATAGATATACTCTGGGCCCCCTCGGTGATATCACATTGGTTAGCTTGCAAGCAAGTGATGTAATCACTAGAATGTTATATCACGGGAACGAGAAAAGAGTGCATGTCAGCAACGAGATCAAACTAGGTATGGAGATACCGATGATCAAATCTCAGACATGTAATATATCGTGAGACAAAGGAATTTAGTTACTGTGGCGCCCCGCAAAAATCACTACCAGAAAATCGCTGTGTTTTGTGCATTGCATCATCATGACCGCATGCTCATGTCACCATGCCACATTGCATTTGAGCATCGTCATCATCTTGCATGGTTTGTTTAAAAACTATTTCGAAAAGCTTGGTTTGGTTTTTCAACGCCCGTCTGTATTTTAAATTAAAACCCGGGTCTCCGGATTATTTGGTTTCGTCTACAAACAGATTTCAAACTCCCCGTTTTAAACAAATAAAATATTTAATTTATTTTTGGGAGGCAGCCCGCTAGGCCCGAAAGCCCGGCCGGCCACCTCCAAACCCTAACACTAATCCTATCCTATCCCTATCCACCCAAACCCCACCTTTCCCTTTTCAGCTGCCGCCTCCCGCCTACGGTTCCCGCTCATCGCTCCCGCCCAAGACCCAGCCCCATTCCCGCTCTCCACCTGGCACACCTCCACCTCACCCCGACCAACCCCGTTGCGCCACCTCACCCCCTGGCCAATCCCCACTACTCCAACCTACATGCACGCCCCACCCTGGCACGCACACGCGCGGCACTCCACCAACCGCACCTACCCACCGACCCGGTCCACCCCAGTGGACACGCAACCACCCTGCACGCAGCCCGACGCCCCCTGGCCCGCGTCCCCACCCACCTGGCTCCCCTGCTGACAACCTCCCGCTCCCCGTAACGCGCGCTGCATCGCGTCCTTCTCCCGCGGCCCGAGCCGCCGCCTCTTCTCCTCCTCTCTGCGCGAGCCGCCTCCTTCCTCGCCAAGCGCCCCGTGGCCTCATCCTCCTCAACTCCGTCGGCCGGTGTCTCTAGTGACCACCCCCGTGCTTGTCGCCGGCGCCCTCCTCTCCTCACCGCGCGCGACCTCGATCGGCCCCATCTCGGCCGTCGACCGCGTCACCTTGCCGGAGCCCGAGCTCCTCTCTGAGCCGCCTTGACCGCCGCCTCGCGCCATGTGCCTCGCCGTCGACCATCGTCGGTCTCTGCCAGGACCGCCTCCCTCCTCCGCGGGCCGATGCCACCTCCGGCCAGTGCCCCCTCGCCACCGCTCGAGCTTGCCAAGCTCCTCGTCCGCGCGACGTCGTCGAGCCGCCCTCCACATCGCCAACCCGGCCGGCTGTCGGCGAGAGTCCCCGTGGCCTACCTCCTCGAGCGCCGCTTGGGACCCTGTCGCCACTGACCCCGCCTCCTCCCAGGCGTCCGTCGCCGCGTCTCCCTCCGGATCCACCTCGCCCTCGTCGTCCGCATCCCCCGTGTTCGCCGGCCCGAGCCCGGCCCCGACCTCAGCCACGACCATGCCCCTCTGCTCCGCCGGCTCGGTATCATCGACGTCCGCCTCGTCTGCATCGTCGCCACCTCGCGAGCCCTCTCCTCGCCAAGATCCCTCGGCCGCGATCTTGGCCTCCTCGACTCGTGCGCCGGCTGTCATGCCCATCGTCGGCCCTTGCCCTCTCTTCCTTGGCCGCAGCCCCATCGCCAATGCTCGCTGCAGTGCCTCATCGTTGTCGCCAACAGGCTGGAGCCTTTTTGTTTCTGTCTGTCGTCTCTCTGTATGTGCCTGCCTGCTTAGTGTTTGATAAAATGCCCACATACGTTTCGCGCATGTTTATCCTATCCGTTGAGACTAACGCGTTTCGATAGGCTTCTACTTCATTAAATTTGGCTCCTTCGCAACGCTTGTCTCTGAACATCCGTCCGGTGTAACCGCTACTTCAACGACTTTGTCTTCATCGTCTTCGAGAGCATCACGATGGTGGTGATGACACTATTTTTTTTTCCATAGCATCGACCATGAGCTCCGCTTTACAAATTCGGGGACTCGAAGCCTCATCTCGAAACGAGTTCTCCATCCCGGAAACCCCAAGGCCTCCGGCGTGGACACACAAGTTCTCCTCACGGATACGAACCCACCGAACCCAAAGCATGTTGTCATGGAACTTCAAGATCTGCTTCATGGGTACACCAAGATTTTCTTCCGAACGCTTTGACCGAGGCCGAACCAAGATCCCCACGGATGCGACAAGTACTCCTTCCCGGAAGCATTGACGCCGGTGCGACAAGATCGTCCCCCGACATCGAACCCCAAGATCTCCCGAACCCCGAGCCCCTATTTTATAAATACCATATATAAAACTTGTTGCATATTAATTGATCATGCTTTCATACATGTTTGTGGTTTGGGGGCATTATGCCGATTCACCTCATAATTAAATATGGAGTGTTATGCGGGATACTTTTGTCTTATTCCGGACTCCATTTAAATTTGTGTAGCGAACCGATGCCCTGTTTCGCCTTGTTAATACAACATTTAAATTGCGGGGTTTCTAAATAATTTGAACCGCCTAATTAAATGTCGGGACCCCGGTTCCGCTTAATACTGCCTAATTGCACCGCACTTTTGCCATGCCATGCATCATACCATGAACATGCCGATTCTTCTGCCGTAGCATTAAATATTGCATCCGGTATTTCTTCTAGTGTTTGCTTCTTCGCGGATTAGGCCGATGAGTTGATGCGAGTATCGACAATTTCTCCGGATATGAACCTTCGGCAATGTTTCCCAGACGAGCATCTCTTCCCCTTCTACCTATTTTGCATTTATAGTCTTTATTTCCTCCTGTTGATCTATTGCTATCCGTGTCGCGATGCTTTAGTGTTCCGTACCAGTTATATCCCGTGTAGCCTCTATATTGCCTTGGACACCTCCTATTGCCTGTGTTTGGTAGATAGCTGGCCTTGCGAGTCGTAGTTTCTTGCTTAGGTGCGATCCCGTGTTGTCAAGTACCACAGTTGTTGGAAGGTTGGCAGATGCTTAATGGTGGAGATGCTTAATGGTGGAGATGATCATGACTTTAAATACAACTATTAAAATGCTAGATATAACTAATGCAGAGGCATCGGTGGGCAATAGATGTTATTTGGTTCTTCCACGCTCACTTGTGTCCCGTAGGACCCCGAGTACTTGATACCTGTTCCTTGATTTTTCGCACTATCCACATCCGGGAGGCCTTATGGACCCCCCTGAGCCAGAGCTTGATTCATTTCTATTTCTTGGGGCCACAAACTACTTTGGGGTTTTATTACTATCCTGTACTTATGCCATGCTTTACTGCTTTATTTATGATTGTGCGTGGAGCACCTGTATAGTTTAGGATCGTGACACGTTTTCGCTGTATCGACAAGCCCAGTCACACTTTCGGGTTCCTAGTCGTTTACAGCCGTCCACACAAACCCTGGGTCCGTTCCGGAGTCGTCCAACTTCGTTGCGGGTAGCTTAGTGGGGTGGGCCCCTGAAATATTTTATGAATCCTGTGATTGCTTTGTTGTGAAAGCCTCATTGGGTTTTGAGTTGGTTTTTACGAGGTTGATCGAGTGTGTGTTGCTATTTGTGTACCCCTGCAGGGTAAAACTTTCTGAAAGCTGTGTTCGCGGTTATGGACGACTTGGAGCATAGTATCTCGATCATAGACAAGCATAACTAAAGTAGTGCTATAAATTTGACTTAATATATCTGACTAGTAATCAGCTTCACTATAACGGAATGGATATTAAAAATGCCAACCACTGGTGGACCTGGGTTGTTTTGTTATATCTGCCTAGTAAGTATTGCAACTCCAATGGAATGTGATAAAAGTGCCAACAACTGCTGGGTTTTGGGATTCCTTAGGACAATTATATCTGACTAGTAAATGTTCCAACTACAACGGAATGTTAACTAAAACTGCCACTACTTATGCTATCAGGATGACTCATGCTATCTATATCTGATTAGTAATTGCTGCAACTATAACAGAATGAGTAAAATTGCCAACTGTGTGAGTTCCTTGGTCCGACTTCCTCATTTGGTCTCGAGGGGGAAAATACCAGGATGGGTTTGTTTGGTGTTAGCTTCAGGTTGGATCCGATTAGGTCTTTCTTATCCCTTTCTCATAACCGCCAGTTGTATCGAGTCTCTATAGATTATTTAGTGCCGCTGCGTTGCCGCTTCAGCCCACCATACCTATGTAGGCGAGAGCCGGCGAATTCTAGCCTCGCCATGTACTGGCCTCATTACTGACGATCCTCTTTTACCTTTGCCCTTTGTCGGCACCCCTTTTGTTTTAGCAGGTTTGAGATCGACGTCGTTAGTAGGGTTACCCTTCCGGCTTGGCCTGGGCAGGGTTATGGACGCCATTGGTTATTCTTCAGGGCTCTTAGACCCATTTGCATCTTGTCCGTACTCGGACGCTGTATCGTTTTCAAGGTGATTTGGGTCTTTGTATTGTATATCTGTATTCTTGACTCGTTGAGTCGCTGTTGTATATATATATCTGTTCTGTGGGTCCCATCGAGGACTGTTGTGTAATGGTATTACTTCGTTTTCCACCCGCACGAAAGAGCCTGGTGGGCGTCCTTGAATCGTTTCTATGCGGGTTTGGCGGAAAGGGCTAAAACTTGCATAGGGCCAATTTGAGGGTGTTACAGAGTGGTATCAGAGCCCAGCAGTTGCGATACCCCACAAGTCCAGCCTGTAGGATAACCTAGCTAACGGCCGAAGTAGAGTGTCAAAACTATTTTGGAAAATCGGTTTGATAGATCTGATTAGGTCTGATTTTACTCCTTAGCCCTCTATTGTTCTCCTCTTACCTCTGCGTGTTTTGAATCTGCTCTCTTCTCTTTCTTAGAGTCCAGGATTTCTCGTGGTTGGGCTCCGTCGTACCTTCAGGGTTTCGCTTCCTTCTTTGGTAACGGTGCTTCTACATCCAGTCTTCATGCTATCCGAGGAATCCTTCATTTGTTGGACTCCTCTTCGTTCCTTCTCGTGCCTTCCGGTGTTTTCCGACGCGACGACATCATCTACGCCAGGTCCGATGCAGAGCCTGCATCACCTCTTTTATTTCCGAACCCCGCTTGTCTAGACCTTCAGTCAAATTCCGAGGGTTGGTTGCATAATTCTCCGATTTGTGTGCAGAGTAATGGTTTGAGTGCGCGATGGACTGATCACCATCCGACTACTCTTATCATTCGCTTTTGTATATTGAATCGGTGGATCAAGAAATTTTCACTCCTTCCACGGAAGTTAAAGGTGGCCTTATCTTTTGAGACCTTTACCTTCGTCTTTGTTTCTCCGGAGTGTTCCCTCAATGGTCACGGACAACGACCTCTTGTTAGTGGTGTCGCGAGGATCTACACGAAGCGAGAAGATTCAGATCGCCGACCTTCTTCCCGGTACCATGAGGCGGATCTCGAGGGCGAGATCCATTGTTAGTGGTGTCGAATTGTGGCGCCCCGCAAAAATCACTACCAGAAAATCGTTGTGTTTTGTGCATTGCATCATCATGACCGCATGCTCATGTCACCATGCCACATTGCATTTGAGCATCGTCATCATCTTGCATGGTTTGTTTAAAAACTATTTTCGAAAAGCTTGGTTTTGTTATCTAAATGCCCATCTGTATTTCAAATTAAAACCCGGGTCTCTGGATTATTTGGTTTCGTCTACAAACAGATTTCAAACGCCTCGTTTTAAACAAATAAAATATTTAATTTGTTTTTGGGAGGCAGCCCGCTAGGCCCGAAAGCCCGGCCGACCACCTCCAAACCCTAACACTAATCCTATCCTATCCCTATCCACCCAAACCCCACCTTTCCCTTTTCAGCCGCCGCCTCCCGCCTGCGGTTCCCGCTCACCGCTCCCACCCAAGACCTAGCCCCATTCCCGCTCTCCACCTGGCACACCTCCACCTCACCCCGACCAACCCCGTTGCGCCACCTCACCCCCTGGCCAATCCCCACTACTCCAACCTACACGAACGCCCCACCCTGGCACACACACGCGCGGCACTCCACCAACCGCACCTACCCACCGACCCGGTCCACCCTAGTGGACACGCAACCACCCTGCACGCAGCCCGACGCCCCTTGGCCCGCGTCCCCACCCACCTGGCTCCCCTGCCAACAACCTCCCGCTCCCCGTAATGCGCGTTGCCTCGCGTCCTTCTCCTGCGGCCCGAGCCGCCGCCTCTTCTCCTCCTCTCTGCGCGAGCCGCCTCCTTCCTCGCCAAGCACCCCGTGGCCTCATCCTCCTCAACTCCGTCGGCCGGCGTCGCCAGCGACCGTCCCCGTGCTCGTCGCCGGCGCCATCCTCTCCTCACCGTGCGCGACCTCGACCGGCCCCATCTCGGCCGTGGACCGTGTCACCTCGCCGGAACCCGAGCTCCTCTCCGAGCCGCCTTGACCGCCGCCTCGCGCCGTGTGCCTCGCCGTCGACCACCGCCGGTCTCTGCCAGGACCTCCTCCCTCCTCTGCGGGCCGATGCCACCTCTGGCCAGCGCCCCCTCGCCACCGCTCGAGCTCGCCAAGCTCCTCGTCTGCGCGACGCCGTCGAGCCGCCCTCCGCACCGCCAACCCGGGCGACCGTCGGCAAGCGCCCCCATGGCCTACCTCCTCGAGCGCCGCCTGGGACCCCATTGCCACCGACCCCGCCTCCTCCTAGGCGTCCGTCGCCGCGTCTCCCTCCGGTTCCACCTCGCCCTCGTCGTCCGCATCCCCCGCGTCCGTCGGCCCGAGCCCGTCCCCGACCTCGGCCACGACCGCGCCCCTCTGCTCCGCCGGCTCGGTATCATCGACGTCCGCCTCGTCTGCATCGTTGCCACCTCACGAGCCCTCTCCTCGCCAAGCTCCCTCGGCCGCGATCTCGGCCTCCTCGACCCGTGTGCCGGCTGCCGAGCCCATCGTCGGCCCTTGCCCTCTCTTCCTTGGTCGCAGACCCATCGCCGGCGCTCGCTGCAGTGCCTCATCGTTGTCGCCAACAGGCTGGAGCCTTTTTGTTTCTGTCTGTCATCTCTCTATATGTGCATGCCTGCTTAGTGTTCGATAAAATGCCCACATACGTTTCGCGCATGTTTATCCTATCCGTTGAGACTAACGTGTTTCGGCAGGCTTCTAATTCATTAAGTTTGGCTCCTTCGCAACGCTTGTCTCTGAACATCCGTCCGGCGTAACCCCTACTTCAACGACTTTGTCTTCATCGTCTTCGAGAGCATCACGATGGTGGTGATGACACTATTTTTTTCCGTAGCATCGACCATGAGCTCCGCTTCACAAATTCGGGGACTCAAAGCCTCATCTTGAAACGACTTCTCCATCCTGGAAACCCCAAGGCCTCCGGCGTGGACACACAAGTTCTCCTCACGGATATGAACCCACCGAACCCGAAGCATGTTGTCATGGAACTTCAAGATCTCCTTCATGGGTACACCAAGATTTGCTTCCGAACGCTTTGACCGAGGCCGAACCAAGATCCCCACGGATGCGACAAGTACTCCTTCCTGGAAGCGTTGATGCCGGTGCGACAAGATCGTCCCCCGACATCGAACCCCAAGATCTTCCGAACCCAGATGTGTGAACCTTTTCCCCGAGCCCCTATTTTATAAATACCATATATAAAACTTGTTGCATATTAATTGATCATGCTTTCATACATGTTTGTGGTTTGGGGGCATTATGCCGATTCACCTCATAATTAAATATGGAGTGTTATGCGGGATACTTTTGTCTTATTCCGGACTCCATTTAAATTTGTGTAGCGAACCGATGCCCTGTTTCGCCTTGTTAATACAACATTTAAATTGCGGGGTTTCTAAATAACTTGAACCGCCTAATTAAATGTCGGGACCCCGGTTCCGCTTAATACTGCCTAATTGCACCGCACTTTTGCCATGCCATGCATCATACCATGAACATGCCGATTCTTCTGCCGTAGCATTAAATATTGCATCCGGTATTTCTTCTAGTGTTTGCTTCTTCGCGGATTAGGCCGATGAGTTGATGCGAGTATCGACAATTTCTCCGGATATGAACCTTCGGCAATGTTTCCCAGACGAGCATCTCTTCCCCTTCTACCTATTTTGCATTTATAGTCTTTATTTCCTCCTGTTGATCTATTGCTATCCGTGTCGCGATGCTTTAGTGTTCCGTACCAGTTATATCCCATGTAGCCTCTATATTGCCTTGGACACCTCCTATTGCCTGTGTTTGGTAGATAGCTGGCCTTGCGAGTCGTAGTTGCTTGCTTAGGTGCGATCCCGTGTTGTCAAGTACCACAGTTGTTGGAAGGTTGGCAGATGCTTAATGGTGGAGATGCTTAATGGTGGAGATGATCATGACTTTAAATACAACTATTAAAATGCTAGATATAACTAATGCAGAGGCATCGGTGGGCAATAGATGTTATTTGGTTCTTCCACGCTCACTTGTGTCCCGTAGGACCCCGAGTACTTGATACCTGTTCCTTGATTTTTCGCACTATCCACATCCGGGAGGCCTTATGGACCCCCCTGAGCCAGAGCTTGATTCATTTCTATTTCTTGGGGCCACAAACTACTTTGGGGTTTTATTACTATCCTGTACTTATGCCATGCTTTACTGCTTTATTTATGATTGTGCGTGGAGCACCTGTATAGTTTAGGATCGTGACACGTTTTCGCTGTATCGACAAGCCCAGTCACACTTTCGGGTTCCTAGTCGTTTACAGCCGTCCACACAAACCCTGGGTCCGTTCCGGAGTCGTCCAACTTCGTTGCGGGTAGCTTAGTGGGGTGGGCCCCTGAAATATTTTATGAATCCTGTGATTGCTTTGTTGTGAAAGCCTCATTGGGTTTTGAGTTGGTTTTTACGAGGTTGATCGAGTGTGTGTTGCTATTTGTGTACCCCTGCAGGGTAAAACTTTCTGAAAGCTGTGTTCGCGGTTATGGACGACTTGGAGCATAGTATCTCGATCATAGACAAGCATAACTAAAGTAGTGCTATAAATTTGACTTAATATATCTGACTAGTAATCAGCTTCACTATAACAGAATGGATATTAAAAATGCCAACCACTGGTGGACCTGGGTTGTTTTGTTATATCTGCCTAGTAAGTATTGCAACTCCAATGGAATGTGATAAAAGTGCCAACAACTGCTGGGTTTTGGGATTCCTTAGGACAATTATATCTGACTAGTAAATGTTCCAACTACAACGGAATGTTAACTAAAACTGCCACTACTTATGCTATCAGGATGACTCATGCTATCTATATCTGATTAGTAATTGCTGCAACTATAACAGAATGAGTAAAATTGCCAACTGTGTGAGTTCCTTGGTCCGACTTCCTCATTTGGTCTCGAGGGGGAAAATACCAGGATGGGTTTGTTTGGTGTTAGCTTCAGGTTGGATCCGATTAGGTCTTTCTTATCCCTTTCTCATAACCGCCAGTTGTATCGAGTCTCTATAGATTATTTAGTGCCGCTGCGTTGCCGCTTCAGCCCACCATACCTATGTAGGCGAGAGCCGGCGAATTCTAGCCTCGCCATGTACTGGCCTCATTACTGACGATCCTCTTTTACCTTTGCCCTTTGTCGGCACCCCTTTTGTTTTAGCAGGTTTGAGATCGACGTCGTTAGTAGGGTTACCCTTCCGGCTTGGCCTGGGCAGGGTTATGGACGCCATTGGTTATTCTTCAGGGCTCTTAGACCCATTTGCATCTTGTCCGTACTCGGACGCTGTATCGTTTTCAAGGTGATTTGGGTCTTTGTATTGTATATCTGTATTCTTGACTCGTTGAGTCGCTGTTGTATATATATATCTGTTCTGTGGGTCCCATCGAGGACTGTTGTGTAATGGTATTACTTCGTTTTCCACCCGCACGAAAGAGCCTGGTGGGCGTCCTTGAATCGTTTCTATGCGGGTTTGGCGGAAAGGGCTAAAACTTGCATAGGGCCGATTTGAGGGTGTTACAGAGTGGTATCAGAGCCCAGCAGTTGCGATACCCCACAAGTCCAGCCTGTAGGATAACCTAGCTAACGGCCGAAGTAGAGTGTCAAAACTATTTTGGAAAATCGGTTTGATAGATCTGATTAGGTCTGATTTTACTCCTTAGCCCTCTATTGTTCTCCTCTTACCTCTGCGTGTTTTGAATCTGCTCTCTTCTCTTTCTTAGAGTCCAGGATTTCTCGTGGTTGGGCTCCGTCGTACCTTCAGGGTTTCGCTTCCTTCTTTGGTAACGGTGCTTCTACATCCAGTCTTCATGCTATCCGAGGAATCCTTCATATGTTGGACTCCTCTTCGTTCCTTCTCGTGCCTTCCGGTGTTTTCCGACGCGACGACATCATCTACGCCAGGTCCGATGCAGAGCCTGCATCACCTCTTTTACTTCCGAACCCCGCTTGTCTAGACCTTCAGTCAAATTCCGAGGGTTGGTTGCATAATTCTCCGATTTGTGTGCAGAGTAATGGTTTGAGTGCGCGATGGACTGATCACCATCCGACTACTCTTATCATTCGCTTTTGTATATTGAATCGGTGGATCAAGAAATTTTCACTCCTTCCACGGAAGTTAAAGGTGGCCTTATCTTTTGAGACCTTTACCTTCGTCTTTGTTTCTCCGGAGTGTTCCCTCAATGGTCACGGACAACGACCTCTTGTTAGTGGTGTCGCGAGGATCTACACGAAGCGAGAAGATTCAGATCGCCGACCTTCTTCCCGGTACCATGAGGCGGATCTCGAGGGCGAGATCCATTGTTAGTGGTGTCGAATTGTGGCGCCCCGCAAAAATCACTACCAGAAAATCGTTGTGTTTTGTGCATTGCATCATCATGACCGCATGCTCATGTCACCATGCCACATTGCATTTGAGCATCGTCATCATCTTGCATGGTTTGTTTAAAAACTATTTTCGAAAAGCTTGGTTTTGTTATCTAAATGCCCATCTGTATTTCAAATTAAAACCCGGGTCTCTGGATTATTTGGTTTCGTCTACAAACAGATTTCAAACGCCTCGTTTTAAACAAATAAAATATTTAATTTGTTTTTGGGAGGCAGCCCGCTAGGCCCGAAAGCCCGGCCGACCACCTCCAAACCCTAACACTAATCCTATCCTATCCCTATCCACCCAAACCCCACCTTTCCCTTTTCAGCCGCCGCCTCCCGCCTGCGGTTCCCGCTCACCGCTCCCACCCAAGACCTAGCCCCATTCCCGCTCTCCACCTGGCACACCTCCACCTCACCCTGACCAACCCCGTTGCGCCACCTCACCCCCTGGCCAATCCCCACTACTCCAACCTACACGAACGCCCCACCCTGGCACACACACGCGCGGCACTCCACCAACCGCACCTACCCACCGACCCGGTCCACCCCAGTGGACACGCAACCACCCTGCACGCAGCCCAACGCCCCTTGGCCCGCGTCCCCACCCACCTGGCTCCCCTGCCAACAACCTCCCGCTCCCCGTAATGCGCGTTGCCTCGCGTCCTTCTCCTGCGGCCCGAGCCGCCGCCTCTTCTCCTCCTCTCTGCGCGAGCCGCCTCCTTCCTCGCCAAGCACCCCGTGGCCTCATCCTCCTCAACTCCGTCGGCCGGCGTCGCCAGCGACCGCCCCCGTGCTCGTCGCCGGCGCCATCCTCTCCTCACCGTGCGCGACCTCGACCGGCCCCATCTCGGCCGTGGACCGTGTCACCTCGCCGGAACCCGAGCTCCTCTCCGAGCCGCCTTGACCGCCGCCTCGCGCCGTGTGCCTCGCCGTCGACCACCGCCGGTCTCTGCCAGGACCTCCTCCCTCCTCTGCGGGCCGATGCCACCTCTGGCCAGCGCCCCCTCGCCACCGCTCGAGCTCGCCAAGCTCCTCGTCTGCGCGACGCCGTCGAGCCGCCCTCCGCACCGCCAACCCGGGCGACCGTCGGCAAGCGCCCCCGTGGCCTACCTCCTCGAGCGCCGCCTGGGACCCCATTGCCACCGACCCCGCCTCCTCCTAGGCGTCCGTCGCCGCGTCTCCCTCCGGTTCCACCTCGCCCTCGTCGTCCGCATCCCCCGCGTCCGTCGGCCCGAGCCCGTCCCCGACCTCGGCCACGACCGCGCCCCTCTGCTCCGCCGGCTCGGTATCGTCGACGTCCGCCTCGTCTGCATCGTTGCCACCTCACGAGCCCTCTCCTCGCCAAGCTCCCTCGGCCGCGATCTCGGCCTCCTCGACCCGTGCGCCGGCTGCCGAGCCCATCGTCGGCCCTTGCCCTCTCTTCCTTGGCCGCAGACCCATCGCCGGCGCTCGCTGCAGTGCCTCATCGTTGTCGCCAACAGGCTGGAGCCTTTTTGTTTCTGTCTGTCATCTCTCTATATGTGCATGCCTGCTTAGTGTTCGATAAAATGCCCACATACGTTTCGCGCATGTTTATCCTATCCGTTGAGACTAACGTGTTTCGGCAGGCTTCTAATTCATTAAGTTTGGCTCCTTCGCAACGCTTGTCTCTGAACATCCGTCCGGCGTAACCCCTACTTCAACGACTTTGTCTTCATCGTCTTCGAGAGCATCACGATGGTGGTGATGACACTATTTTTTTCCGTAGCATCGACCATGAGCTCCGCTTCACAAATTCGGGGACTCAAAGCCTCATCTTGAAACGACTTCTCCATCCTGGAAACCCCAAGGCCTCCGGCGTGGACACACAAGTTCTCCTCACGGATATGAACCCACCGAACCCGAAGCATGTTGTCATGGAACTTCAAGATCTCCTTCATGGGTACACCAAGATTTGCTTCCGAACGCTTTGACCGAGGCCGAACCAAGATCCCCACGGATGCGACAAGTACTCCTTCCTGGAAGCGTTGATGCCGGTGCGACAAGATCGTCCCCCGACATCGAACCCCAAGATCTTCCGAACCCAGATGTGTGAACCTTTTCCCCGAGCCCCTATTTTATAAATACCATATATAAAACTTGTTGCATATTAATTGATCATGCTTTCATACATGTTTGTGGTTTGGGGGCATTATGCCGATTCACCTCATAATTAAATATGGAGTGTTATGCGGGATACTTTTGTCTTATTCCGGACTCCATTTAAATTTGTGTAGCGAACCGATGCCCTGTTTCGCCTTGTTAATACAACATTTAAATTGCGGGGTTTCTAAATAACTTGAACCGCCTAATTAAATGTCGGGACCCCGGTTCCGCTTAATACTGCCTAATTGCACCGCACTTTTGCCATGCCATGCATCATACCATGAACATGCCGATTCTTCTGCCGTAGCATTAAATATTGCATCCGGTATTTCTTCTAGTGTTTGCTTCTTCGCGGATTAGGCCGATGAGTTGATGCGAGTATCGACAATTTCTCCGGATATGAACCTTCGGCAATGTTTCCCAGACGAGCATCTCTTCCCCTTCTACCTATTTTGCATTTATAGTCTTTATTTCCTCCTGTTGATCTATTGCTATCCGTGTCGCGATGCTTTAGTGTTCCGTACCAGTTATATCCCATGTAGCCTCTATATTGCCTTGGACACCTCCTATTGCCTGTGTTTGGTAGATAGCTGGCCTTGCGAGTCGTAGTTGCTTGCTTAGGTGCGATCCCGTGTTGTCAAGTACCACAGTTGTTGGAAGGTTGGCAGATGCTTAATGGTGGAGATGCTTAATGGTGGAGATGATCATGACTTTAAATACAACTATTAAAATGCTAGATATAACTAATGCAGAGGCATCGGTGGGCAATAGATGTTATTTGGTTCTTCCACGCTCACTTGTGTCACGTAGGACCCCGAGTACTTGATACCTGTTCCTTGATTTTTCGCACTATCCACATCCGGGAGGCCTTATGGACCCCCCTGAGCCAGAGCTTGATTCATTTCTATTTCTTGGGGCCACAAACTACTTTGGGGTTTTATTACTATCCTGTACTTATGCCATGCTTTACTGCTTTATTTATGATTGTGCGTGG
The DNA here is from genome assembly GCA_916181665.1 of Avena sativa. Classification (NCBI taxonomy): domain Eukaryota; kingdom Viridiplantae; phylum Streptophyta; class Magnoliopsida; order Poales; family Poaceae; genus Avena; species Avena sativa. The sequence continues at coordinate 162,718,188 of OV702290.1, forward strand.
AGCACCTGTATAGTTTAGGATCGTGACACGTTTTCGCTGTATCGACAAGCCCAGTCACACTTTCGGGTTCCTAGTCGTTTACAGCCGTCCACACAAACCCTGGGTCCGTTCCGGAGTCGTCCAACTTCGTTGCGGGTAGCTTAGTGGGGTGGGCCCCTGAAATATTTTATGAATCCTGTGATTGCTTTGTTGTGAAAGCCTCATTGGGTTTTGAGTTGGTTTTTACGAGGTTGATCGAGTGTGTGTTGCTATTTGTGTACCCCTGCAGGGTAAAACTTTCTGAAAGCTGTGTTCGCGGTTATGGACGACTTGGAGCATAGTATCTCGATCATAGACAAGCATAACTAAAGTAGTGCTATAAATTTGACTTAATATATCTGACTAGTAATCAGCTTCACTATAACGGAATGGATATTAAAAATGCCAACCACTGGTGGACCTGGGTTGTTTTGTTATATCTGCCTAGTAAGTATTGCAACTCCAATGGAATGTGATAAAAGTGCCAACAACTGCTGGGTTTTGGGATTCCTTAGGACAATTATATCTGACTAGTAAATGTTCCAACTACAACGGAATGTTAACTAAAACTGCCACTACTTATGCTATCAGGATGACTCATGCTATCTATATCTGATTAGTAATTGCTGCAACTATAACAGAATGAGTAAAATTGCCAACTGTGTGAGTTCCTTGGTCCGACTTCCTCATTTGGTCTCGAGGGGGAAAATACCAGGATGGGTTTGTTTGGTGTTAGCTTCAGGTTGGATCCGATTAGGTCTTTCTTATCCCTTTCTCATAACCGCCAGTTGTATCGAGTCTCTATAGATTATTTAGTGCCGCTGCGTTGCCGCTTCAGCCCACCATACCTATGTAGGCGAGAGCCGGCGAATTCTAGCCTCGCCATGTACTGGCCTCATTACTGACGATCCTCTTTTACCTTTGCCCTTTGTCGGCACCCCTTTTGTTTTAGCAGGTTTGAGATCGACGTCGTTAGTAGGGTTACCCTTCCGGCTTGGCCTGGGCAGGGTTATGGACGCCATTGGTTATTCTTCAGGGCTCTTAGACCCATTTGCATCTTGTCCGTACTCGGACGCTGTATCGTTTTCAAGGTGATTTGGGTCTTTGTATTGTATATCTGTATTCTTGACTCGTTGAGTCGCTGTTGTATATATATATCTGTTCTGTGGGTCCCATCGAGGACTGTTGTGTAATGGTATTACTTCGTTTTCCACCCGCACGAAAGAGCCTGGTGGGCGTCCTTGAATCGTTTCTATGCGGGTTTGGCGGAAAGGGCTAAAACTTGCATAGGGCCGATTTGAGGGTGTTACAGAGTGGTATCAGAGCCCAGCAGTTGCGATACCCCACAAGTCCAGCCTGTAGGATAACCTAGCTAACGGCCGAAGTAGAGTGTCAAAACTATTTTGGAAAATCGGTTTGATAGATCTGATTAGGTCTGATTTTACTCCTTAGCCCTCTATTGTTCTCCTCTTACCTCTGCGTGTTTTGAATCTGCTCTCTTCTCTTTCTTAGAGTCCAGGATTTCTCGTGGTTGGGCTCCGTCGTACCTTCAGGGTTTCGCTTCCTTCTTTGGTAACGGTGCTTCTACATCCAGTCTTCATGCTATCCGAGGAATCCTTCATATGTTGGACTCCTCTTCGTTCCTTCTCGTGCCTTCCGGTGTTTTCCGACGCGACGACATCATCTACGCCAGGTCCGATGCAGAGCCTGCATCACCTCTTTTACTTCCGAACCCCGCTTGTCTAGACCTTCAGTCAAATTCCGAGGGTTGGTTGCATAATTCTCCGATTTGTGTGCAGAGTAATGGTTTGAGTGCGCGATGGACTGATCACCATCCGACTACTCTTATCATTCGCTTTTGTATATTGAATCGGTGGATCAAGAAATTTTCACTCCTTCCACGGAAGTTAAAGGTGGCCTTATCTTTTGAGACCTTTACCTTCGTCTTTGTTTCTCCGGAGTGTTCCCTCAATGGTCACGGACAACGACCTCTTGTTAGTGGTGTCGCGAGGATCTACACGAAGCGAGAAGATTCAGATCGCCGACCTTCTTCCCGGTACCATGAGGCGGATCTCGAGGGCGAGATCCATTGTTAGTGGTGTCGAATTGTGGCGCCCCGCAAAAATCACTACCAGAAAATCGTTGTGTTTTGTGCATTGCATCATCATGACCGCATGCTCATGTCACCATGCCACATTGCATTTGAGCATCGTCATCATCTTGCATGGTTTGTTTAAAAACTATTTTCGAAAAGCTTGGTTTTGTTATCTAAATGCCCATCTGTATTTCAAATTAAAACCCGGGTCTCTGGATTATTTGGTTTCGTCTACAAACAGATTTCAAACGCCTCGTTTTAAACAAATAAAATATTTAATTTGTTTTTGGGAGGCAGCCCGCTAGGCCCGAAAGCCCGGCCGACCACCTCCAAACCCTAACACTAATCCTATCCTATCCCTATCCACCCAAACCCCACCTTTCCCTTTTCAGCCGCCGCCTCCCGCCTGCGGTTCCCGCTCACCGCTCCCACCCAAGACCTAGCCCCATTCCCGCTCTCCACCTGGCACACCTCCACCTCACCCTGACCAACCCCGTTGCGCCACCTCACCCCCTGGCCAATCCCCACTACTCCAACCTACACGAACGCCCCACCCTGGCACACACACGCGCGGCACTCCACCAACCGCACCTACCCACCGACCCGGTCCACCCCAGTGGACACGCAACCACCCTGCACGCAGCCCAACGCCCCTTGGCCCGCGTCCCCACCCACCTGGCTCCCCTGCCAACAACCTCCCGCTCCCCGTAACGCGCGTTGCCTCGCGTCCTTCTCCTGCGGCCCGAGCCGCCGCCTCTTCTCCTCCTCTCTGCGCGAGCCGCCTCCTTCCTCGCCAAGCACCCCGTGGCCTCATCCTCCTTAACTCCGTCGGCCGGCGTCGCCAGCGACCGCCCCCGTGCTCGTCGCCGGCGCCATCCTCTCCTCACCGTGCGCGACCTCGACCGGCCCCATCTCGGCCATGGACCGTGTCACCTCGCCGGAGCCCGAGCTCCTCTCCGAGCCGCCTTGACCGCCGCCTCGCGCCGTGTGCCTCGCCGTCGACCACCGCCGGTCTCTGCCAGGACCGCCTCCCTCCTCTGCGGGCCGATGCCACCTCTGGCCAGCGCCCCCTCGCCACCGCTCGAGCTCGCCAAGCTCCTCGTCTGCGCGACGCCGTCGAGCCGCCCTCCGCATCGCCAACCCGGCCGGCCGTCGGCAAGCGCCCCCGTGGCCTACCTCCTCGAGCGCCGCCTGGGACCCCATTGCCACCGACCCCGCCTCCTCCTAGGCATCCGTCGCCGCGTCTCCCTCCAGTTCCACCTCGCCCTCGTCGTCCGCATCCCCCGCGTCCGCCGGCCCGAGCCCGTCCCCAACCTCGGCCACGACCGCGCCCCTCTGCTCCGCCGGCTCGGTATCGTCGACCTCCGCCTCGTCTGCATCGTTGCCACCTCACGAGCCCTCTCCTCGCCAAGCTCCCTCGGCCGCGATCTCGGCCTCCTCGACCCGTGCGCCGGCTGCCGAGCCCATCGTCGGCCCTTGCCCTCTCTTCCTTGGCCGCAGACCCATCGCCGGCGCTCGCTGCAGTGCCTCATCGTTGTCGCCAACAGGCCGGAGCCTTTTTGTTTCTGTCTGTCATCTCTCTATATGTGCATGCCTGCTTAGTGTTCGATAAAATGCCCACATACGTTTCGCGCATGTTTATCCTATCCGTTGAGACTAACGTGTTTCGGCAGGCTTCTAATTCATTAAGTTTGGCTCCTTCGCAATGCTTGTCTCTGAACATCCGTCCGGCGTAACCACTACTTCAACGACTTTGTCTTCATCGTCTTCGAGAGCATCACGATGGTGGTGATGACACTATTTTTTTTCCGTAGCATCGACCATGAGCTCCGCTTCAGAAATTCAGGGACTCAAAGCCTCATCTTGAAACGACTTCTCCATCCTGGAAACCCCAAGGCCTCCGGCGTGGACACACAAGTTCTCCTCACGGATATGAACCCACCGAACCCGAAGCATGTTGTCATGGAACTTCAAGATCTCCTTCATGGGTACACCAAGATTTGCTTCCGAACGCTTTGACCGAGGCCGAACCAAGATCCCCACGGATGCGACAAGTACTCCTTCCCGGAAGCGTTGATGCCGGTGCGACAAGATCGTCCCCCGACATCGAACCCCAAGATCTTCCGAACCCAGATGTGTGAACCTTTTCCCCGAGCCCCTATTTTATAAATACCATATATAAAACTTGTTGCATATTAATTGATCATGCTTTCATACATGTTTGTGGTTTGGGGGCATTATGCCGATTCACCTCATAATTAAATATGGAGTGTTATGCGGGATACTTTTGTCTTATTCCGGATTCCATTTAAATTTGTGTAGCGAACCGATGCCCTGTTTCGCCTTGATAATACAACATTTAAATTGCGGGGTTTCTAAATAACTTGAACCGCCTAATTAAATGTCGATACCCCGGTTCCGCTTAATACTGCCTAATTGCACCGCACTTTTGCCATGCCATGCATCATACCATGAACATGCTGATTCTTCTGCCATAGCATTAAATATTGCATCCGGTGTTTCTTCTAGTGTTTGCTTCTTCGCGGATTAGGCCGACGAGTTGATGCGAGTATCGACAAGTTCTCCGGATATGAAACTTTGGCAGTGTTTCCCAGGCGAGCATCTCTTTCCCTTCTACCTATTTTGCATTTATAGTCTTTATTTCCTCCTGTTGATCTATTGCAATCCGTGTCATGATGCTTCTGATTATTGATCTGAGAGGGGTCTCGATCATGTCTACATTATTCGCGAATCGTAGGGTGACACACTTAAGGGATACCGACACCATTTGGAGCAAATATGTGTCAGATAAAGATTTAAGAAAGTGCTGGAATTATTTCAATAGACACCGAAACTGTTTCGGGTGAAATTGCTGAAATTGGTTCTGCATGTAATATTGAAATGTTGTAGGGGGTTTTATGTGAATTTTTGTTAACTAAATTAATTAACAAAATTCTGAATAAAAATAATAAAAGAGTTTTATTAAATGAGAGAGCATTAAATTTGGAGAAATTTAATGCATTTAAAGTGGAGACTTTAAAAGAGAATGTGAAGGGGCATTTTAATGTGGAGGGGTTACCACCACATGAATGGGGGAGGTGAGGAGTCGCCCCCCATGGGGCGCCGGCCATGGGGAGGGGTACCCCCCCTCATCCTATAAAAGGCCCCCCTCACTCCCCTTCTTCCACACACCTCCTCGTGAAGGATCTCTCTCCCCCTCTAGTATTATTTCCCCATGGTCTCGGATTAGCGAGATACATGTTCCCGGTGGCTTTATCTGGAAAGGAGTTGCTGCTTCCGCTGCTTTGCTGGAGCGAGGGATGGAGGTTGTCGGGGTACCAAACGTGTGTGCGATCACGCATGCACCGCTGCTTTGCGGTGCTGGACTTGGTGGTGCTGGAGCTGGATCTGAAGAACTTGCTGGAGCCGGACCTGCTCGGACTTTCTCACGATCTTGAGATCGGCAAGTGTACGACTACATCAACCACGAGTTCCTACTCGTTAACAAAACTCGTTGTCTTCGAGGGTAAGTTCTCGATGGATGTATGTCCACCCATTGCTTTCTACCTAGTAGATAGATCTTGGAGTGTAGTTCTCATCGTAGTAAATTTTTGTTTTCTATGCTGCGGGCCCAATAGTGATATCAGAGACTGATTTATGCGTAGGTTCTTTGCACGGGTAGTACACATATGTTTATATGTGGGTGATGATGATCATGTTATTGCATCTTCTATGTATTTTGGATATTGGTGGCATAGTGGGATGAAGCGGCCCGGAGGAACCTTACATGTCATCGTACATAAGACCGGTTTCATGACTGACATGCAACTTGTTTTGCATAAGTGGCTGGCAGGTGTCTGTCTCTCCTACTATAGTCAATATCTGATTTACAACAAGTTGCTAATAACTTGGTTATCCTCGTTGTGGTTCCATGTTCGTAGGTAAGAACGGTTCTATCTTCGAAAGCCCTAAGCCACGTAAAACTTGCAATTGATAAATTAGAGGCGTCTAGTTTAGATCGTTGTTGGGCTAGTGTCATGATATGGTAATGTTGTAAGTAGATGTATGATAGATACTCTTACAACACACCTAACGTGTAAGTTCCATAGACCTTGGCCTTACACACAAAGGAATGATACAGATCATACCACGATGCATATGATAGAGATCAAATGCATGGACCATATCATCCCACTTTACACATTAGATGTTTGCATCTTACATTGCTAGTTTGGCATTTTAGTAGCATTATAAGATGATCCCTCATTTAAATATCAAGATAAAATGTGTTCTTCCTTAAGTATGCACCGTTTTTTGGATCGTGTTTCGAGACATCACGTGATGATTGGGTGTACTCGACTCTATGCTTTCATACAAATGGGTGTAAGACAGTTTTACACATGCGAGTACTAAGGTTCTTACTTGGCGAGCCTAGCATGTACATACATGGCCTCGGAACACGTGATGAGTCATATAGTTGATATGATGCCCATATTGATGCTCGCCTTTGAAGCTACACCAACTCACGTGATGATCAGACTTGTTGTAGTGGATTTGGTTCATGTAATCACCAAAAAGGCACGAGGCATGTCGTTTTTGAGTGGGAGTTCATTTCTAATTTGGATTAGTCGAACTCAATTTGTCATAAACTAAATCGAAGTGAATTTGCATAATTTGTTGTAGTCATTGGCATCTGTTCACTACCTTATGCTTAGTTTTAATTGAGATAATAGAACTATAGAATTCTGGATATTTACTTTACGAACTGGTATCGTATTATTTTGAATGTCAATTTAAAGTTTATAAGTCCAGTTGAAAACTTACTGCAAACTCTATTTACTCCATGAAGTTTAATAAGTAGTATTAAATCAAGAGTAATAATTCCAATGTTAGTATCTAAAGTATCATGTTTGCCTCCATGATTATTGATATTCAAAAGTTGTTTTAATATCAAGATTATATAGGAGCTGAAAATTGTTTCAGAAACCATCATGTGTGAAAGATACTGTGATATCTGAAACAATGTTTTTGGTTGCATTATGATAGAGTATAATTTAGCAAAATACATGTTCTCATATTGTATGAGAATTTGTGAAGGTTGGAGACGCTAGGCGTCCTAATCTACCAAAAAGGTTTTGGGAACTTATATTATACTCATGATTCATCCTTATAGGCTATTGTAGCTTGATCATGAAAGTTTTCATGATAAGGATGAATAGAAGATGTAAGTAAAATGTTTACTACACTAAAAGATTGCTAAAGAATGGATTTTTGAAAGAACACCAAACATTTGATGATGGTGATTCACTTCAAAGTGCAAGTCCAAAGGTATTAGTATTTGACTATATACGCTTTGTACTATGTGTCATGTGAATGACACCACTATTGATGTTGATAGATTCTTTCAAAAGAAAAGGAATTGTTGAAAGAGAATCCATAAAATATTTGGCAGAAAAGAAAAGGTTGGAGATGTCCAACTTAGGTATATAGAAGATATACATGTTATGGTTGTATTCCTTGCTTGTTAAACAATGTGGTTCTTAGGTATTGGATACCGGTATTGGATACCGAATTGGTTGGTATGAAGTGTCATACAGGAAAACGCAATTCATGAACTGCAATGGCCTAAGTTACTAGCAAGAGAACAAGTGATGATGTTCATCGAAAACAAATAAAGTGTTATTGTGTTTTTTCGTTGTCATCAAACCTAGCCTTCAAGATTTGTTTAAATAATTGTTATTTTGTTCCGGTATTATGAGAACAATGGTTGTTCAAATAATTACCGTATTCCATAAAGGATGGATGAACTTTTACAAGTCTAGTGGGAGAAATCACATCCATAAACACTATTGCTAAAATGTCGCAAGACAAATAATTGAAAGATCACTTATGAAGTGACATCGCTGTTTAAATTATATTGGAAAGAAAACATGAAGAAACTCCATGTTGATGGATTTTTGGAGTCGTTTGATTTTGATCAATTGACGCTTGTGAAACTTTCCTCGAGATAATTGAAACTCCGTTCATAGGCCAAAGAGGAACAGATGACTAACTTATTGGATATTATACATATTGATGTATATAGTCCATTATATGTAGCCATATGCGATGGATCTTTTTGCTTCATATGCTTTCTCCAGAAATTTGAGTGAATATATCTATATATTTACTTAATAAGGAAGAAGTATGAAACATTTGAAAATTGTTCAAAGACTTTCAAGATGAAGCGAAAAATCATTGTAACAAGAAAATAAAAGAGTTTATGATTTGATCATAAAGGAAGATATTTGAGTTACAGGTTTAGCAAAACACCTAAGATTTCAGGAATTGTTCCATGAATTTGCATTTCTCAATAAACCACAGGAGTATGGTATGTTCAAGAGATCAAATCAAACCTTGTTTGACATGGTAAGATCAAAGGTGTCATTTATAAAACTGCCATTATGTTTTAAGGATTAAAGCTTTAGAGACTACTGCTTTTACACTGAAAAGAGCACCATCGTGATCCGTTGAAATGACACCATATAAGTTATGGTTTGGGATAAAACCCGAATTGTCTTTTCTTAAATTTTGGTATGCTATGCATAAGTAAAATGTTTACAACCAAAGTCGGATAAGCACGTCTTTGTAGGTTATCCCAAAGAATTTGTTGGGAATTTCTCCATAACACGAGGACAAAAGAGTTTGTTACTTGGAACGTCAAGTTTCTTGAGAAGGAATTTTTCGCGAAAAGTTAAGTGGGAGGACAATAAAACTTTGATAAGGTTGTTGAACCTTAGCTATATGTGCTAAGTAGCGCAGCGCCGGAAAGTGTCCCAGTGGCGGCCACAATGCTCATGGCTCCCGTGATTACAAAAGGTGTGATCTCCGAGATTAGAGTTCCTATTGAACCGTGAGTCGGTAAGAATCAAATAGTAAGATTTGATAAGAAAGTCGTTATTGTTTTGACAATGATGAACCGACTACATGCAAAGAAGCGATGATGGGCCCTGACTCCATAAAATGACTAGAAGTCATAGAATCCGTGATAATATCCATACACGAGAAATCAAGTTTCTGAACTTGGAAGACCCTCCGGAAAGGCGTGAAGCCTATCCGTCGTATTTGGATCTATAAAGAAATAGACATGGATGTTTAACATCTATGAAATAGTCGACATGTCGGAAAGAAGTTTACGACAATGTTCAAGGAGTTGACTATGACAAGATTTGATCTTTTATAGCGATATTTAGTCTTGACGGATTAATGTAGCAACCACTACATATAATTTGGTATATGGTAGTTGAATAAACAAAACAAGGTTCTTCTAATAGAATGGTTACCTAGGACGTGTACATGACATGGTCTAAAGGGTTTTGTTAATTCAAAGGATGCTAAAAGGGCATGCAAACTTCAATAGTTGAAGTAAGCATAGCGGAGTTGGAATCTTCACCATGATGAAACTGTTAAAAGAGTTTAAATTCATCGGAGATGATGAAGATGCTTGCATTTGCAAGAAATTAAGTGGGAGCGCTGAGACATATTTCTAATATATTATGTAGAGGACATATTGTTGATTGGAAAGGATGTATCTTGTATTGACACAAGTTAAGAATTTCATTAAAATAAGATTTCGATGAAAGACTTGGGCAAAACCGGAATATTAGGCATCAATATCTATATGGATAGATTGAGGCGCTAATATGGTTGTGCCAGACATACATATATGAGATATTGAAAGGGTTCAATATGGAAACAACAAGAAAGGTTCTTGCTGCATGGAAAGGATTGTATCAAGATTCAAGTGTTCCAACACTTGGTGAGTAAAATCACATGAAGATTTTGATCGATTATACTCTGATATGTATATATCCAGAATGTCCTATGCTCTAAATGTTATGAGCACATACCAGAATGATCCATAATATGATCATTGGACAATATTAAAGATATTCTTATGACCTTTGGAAGAACTAAGAATATATCATGTATAAGTGACAAATAGTTAAAGGTAGTTCATTGTAAAGTGTTACATTGATACTAGTTTTGTCACAAGATACAAATTAAATTTATCTCAATTTAGACTATGGGTGGCACAATATAATGGAAAGGATGTTCCATGATGGATTCGGATGAGTTCCAAAGTTGAGACATTGTGATGGATACTACAACAAAAAGGCTAAGTATATGACTGCTATAGTAGCAGCATAGGAGGGCATTTGTGTTAAGTAGTTTGTTATCAAACTAGGTGTGGTTCAAAGTGGGCTAATACTATGAAGATATATTGTGTGACAATAATATCAACATATTTTAAGCCGAACGAACTAAAGGTCTCACCAAAGGACCAAATTTATAATGCCATCTCATTTGAGAAAGAGTGATGCGTAGAGACGCAAAGACATGCAAATACACACGGACCTGAAACTGTCAGATTCGAAGATTATGTTAACCACTAGCAATTGCATATATGCAACACCAGAAAGCCACAAGTGTTCAATACGCAAAGTTTTACAAACTAGATTATTGACTCTAGTGCAAGTGGGAGACTGAAGGGAATATGCCCGAGAGGCAATAATAAAGTGGTTATTATCTTATTCCATGTTTATGATAAATGTTTATTTTGCATGCTATAATTGTATTGATCGGAAACGTCAATACATGTGTGTTTAATAAACAAAAAGGGTTCCTAGTTATGCCTCTCATATAAACTAGCTCGTTGATTAAAAAAGATGATGAAGGTTTCCTGATCATGGACATTGGATGTTGTTAATAACGAGGTCACAACATTAGTTGAATGATGTGATGAACATTCATCCGAAGTATAGCATTACGATCAAAGTCATTATGTTTATATTGTTATAACATCATACGAAGTAATCTTAGTCCTTAGACCATGAGATCATGTTAATTGCTGACACCGGAAGAGTATCTTGATAACATCAAACGTCACACCATAACAGGGTGACTATAAAGGTGGGTTCAGTGCTACAAAGGTGTTATGTTGAGGCTCATGGATCAAGAGTGGGATTTGTCCATCCCGATGACGGATAGATATACTGTGGGCCCTCTCGGTGATATCACATTGGTTAGCTTGCAAGCAAGTGATGTGATCACTAGAATGTTATATCACAGGAACGAGAAAAGAGTGCATGTCAGCAACGAGATCAAACTAGGTATGGAGATACCGATGATCGAATCTCGGACATGTAATATATCGCGAGACAAAGGGATTTAGTTACTAGCGTTAAAGGTTCTCACGATCACAAAAGTCATCGTTGAATGTGTAGGAGTCAGTATGGATCTCCAGGTCCCGCTTCTGATTATTGATCTGAGAGGGGTCTCGATCATGTCTGCATTATTCGCGAACTGTAGGGTGACACACTTAAGGGATACCGACACCATTTGGAGCAAATATGTTTCAGATAAAGATTTAAGAAAGCGCTGGAATTATTTCAATAGACACCGAAACTGTTTCGGGTCAAATTGCTGAAATTGGTTCTGCATGTAATATTGAAATGTTGCAAGGGTTTTATGTGAATGTTTGTTAATTAAAGTAATTAAAAAAATTCTGAATAAAAATAATAAAAGAGTTTTATTAAATGAGAGAGCATTAAATTTGGAGAAATTTAATGCATTTAAAGTGGAGACTTTAAAAGAGAATGTGAAGGGGCATTTTAATGTGGAGGGGTTACCACCATATGAATGGGGGAGGTGAGGAGTCACCCCCCATGGGGCGCCGGCCATGGGGAGAGGTACCCCCCTCCTCCTATAAAAGGCTCCCCTCACTCCCCTTCTTCCTCACACCTCCTCGTGAAGGATCTCTCTCCCCCTCTAGTATTATTTCCCCATGGTCTCGGATTAGCGAGATACATGTTCTCGGTGGCTTTATCTGGAAAGGAGTTGCTGCTTCCGCTGCTTTGCTGGAGCGAGGGACGGAGGTTGTCGGGGTACCGAACGTGTGTGCGATCACGCATGCACCACTGCTTTGCGGTGCTGGACTTGGTGGTGCTGGAGCTGGATCTGAAGAACTTGCTGGAGCCGGACCTGCTCGGACTTCCTCACGATCTTGAAAGAGCTCTCCGGCAGGCAGAAATCTACCAGGGAAATTCCTTCCCGCAGAGGGGAGATCGTCGCCATCAACCCCATCATCAAGCTGGACTTCATTGGGATCATCATCATCTTCTTCTTCACCATCATCTCCACCAGCACCATCATCACCACTCTGTACCGTTGTAGCAATTGGGTTGAATCTTGCATAGTTCTTAGGCAAAACTTTCTCGGTGTTGATTACTTGTTGTAGTTGATGCTATTGAGTGGAACCATTGAATTATTGTTCATGTTCAAATTGTTACTTATCATTATTCTATCTCTGATCTTGATCCATATGATGTCTCGTGAGTAGTTCGTTTAGTTCTTGAGGACATGGGAGAAGTCATGTTGTTAGTAGTGGAATTGTGTTGAGAAAGATTCAATGGTTTGATAATTAAGTTGTGGTGTTATTCTTCTAGTGGTATCATGTGAACGTCGACTACATGATACTTCACCTTTATGGGCCTAGGGGAATGCATTGTGTATTTGGCTACTAATCGTAGGGGTTGTCGGAGTGACAGAAACCTGAACCCCTGTTAGGAAACCTTTGCACAAGGGAGTGTAGGATCTCAAAGTTTAAGGCTGTGGTTAGGTTTTTAACTTAATTACTTGCTTGTAGTTGCGTATGCTTGCAAGGTATTTAATCACAAGTATGTATTAGTCCTAGGAAGGTCAGTACATTAGCACAGGTTCACCTACACAACACTTATCCAACTAGAGAAGATTAATCAACTATATGAAGTGAAAGCACTTGACAGTATTCCCATATGTCCTCGAGAATGTTTGGTCATCTTAAGTAATACAACCAGCTTGTCCTTTGCCAAAGAAAGGATTGGGCCACTTGCTGCAATTATTAGCATTGTCTTTTATTTACTCGCACTTTATTTATCTACATTATCAAAAAAACCTAAAAATACATTTGCTAAGTATTTACAGAGAATTCCTGATCCAAGCCACTCGTCGGCACCTTCTGCTCCTCGTTGGGTTCGACACTCTTACTCATCGAAAATACTGCGATACACCCCCTATACTTTTGGGTTATCAAGAATATTTTCTAGCGCTGTTGCCGGGGAGTGAAGCGCTATTGGAGAGTGGAACTGGTAAAGGAAACTTCTACTGTGAGTATTGTTTACTTCTGTTAGTTACTTTATTCTCAATATGGATAATTCACTTAGTTTCTTATTTTGAAATGTTACTACCACTGCTAAGGTAGTAGATGAACCACCACCTGCTGAAATTGATCCTTTTAAGATACCTACAAGAATTGTTGATCGTGTAATGGATAACTACTATTTTGGAGATGGAACTGTCCATCCTGGTGATCATTTGCTTTTTATACACGAATTATGCGGGTTGTTCAAGTGTGCAGGTATTACAACAGATCAAGTCAAGAAGAAGTATTCTCGCTATCATTAAAAGGAAGAGATAAGGAATGGTATAAGCTCCTAAAGAATGGCCAAGCTCTTGAATGGGTGGAAATTGTACCTCTCTTTTATTCCAAATTTTATCCTCCTAGTGAGATTCATAAAGATCAGAATCAAATATACAACTTTAGGCCTCGTGATGGAGAAAGTACAGCTCAAGCTTGGGGGAGAGTGAAGTCGCTAATGCTCAAATGTCCTACTCATGAGCTCCCTAATAATATTATTATCGATAACTTTTATGCAAGGCTTTCTCTTCATTATAAGAATCTATTGGATGCTTCTTATGTTGGATCATTTACACGTATGGAAGAAGAAGCTAAATGGGATCTTCTAGACCGTATTCAAGACAATGCTGAAGCATGGGAGAATGACAAAGGAAGAAAGTCAGGTATAAATTATGATTATGAATGCATTAAATCTTTTATGGGAACTGAAGACTTTTATAATATTAGTAATGCTTATGGTCTTGATTCTCCAAGTATTGCAAATTATTTTAAGGCTTTTGCCTCTTATATTGAAATTCCTAAAAAGAAATGGAACAAGTATCATGCACCATATAAAGATACTGTTAATTGTGTCTCTACTAGAAATACTGAAGTTTATACTATTGATCATATTTTACATGAACCTTACATCGAGAAAATACCTTTCCCGGTTAAAGTAAAGGAACATTCTATAACAGCTAGTATGGTTAACGAAAGTACAAAGAAAGCTATAGAACCTAAAGAACAAATAGATGATGAACCTACAGTAGCAAATATGAAAGACTGTGTGGCTGAAGATGTAGAAGATGGGCACATTATCCTTTGTAAGGATACTTCTAAAAAAATTCACATCTTAATGGAACTAGGAAAGCTAGTGTCCATGTGTTTTCTGTCAGAATAAGTGATCACTGCTACAATGGTTCATGTGATAGTTATATCGTTAAATTTATGCATGATACTGAAAGTTATTATGAGAGAGGGAAGATTGTTCTTATGCATCTCAATAATATTCAGTTTCCTCGCTTTATGTTGAAAGTTTTTAAGTTGCACTTGCTTTGCCTTCCTATGCTAGTGGCCTCCGGCTTCAACAATTTATTTTCTTACAAAATCCCCTTGCATAGGAAGTGGGTTAGACTTAAATATGTGTATATTTTCCTCTTGATGCTCTCTTTTACTTCAATTCATATCCTTATGTGAGCATCATTGAAATTTATCATGCATATCTTAATGGCTATAAAGAAAGAGCTTCTTGGGAGACAATCCAATATATTTTTGCTTTCAGTTTATTTTTGTTTATTTGAGTCCTGGAAGTTATTGCTTATGTAATAACCTCTCCTTATCCTTTTTGTTTGGGTTTTTGTGTTAAGATCAACCTCTAATGAGAGAGAAGTAAGATTTGGGGAAGTTGCTGTCCTGAAACAGATTTTTGTGCTTCACCGTAAAAAATTGTGAAAAATCCCAGAATGTCGTACTGATCTGTAATTTTTTGTGTGCATTCCCCAGGTTATTATTTAACTTTCATTAGCTTTGCACTTTTTGATATGAGCAACAGAAGATTTTCGAAAAAATTGATCTTTACCTGCTGGTCTATTTGATTTCTGCCATTTTTGCATTTGCCTCTTAAATCGATTTCCTTTTTAAATTCTTTTTGGGCTTTCAAAAGGAGTTGTTTCAGTAGCTTATGTTCTGATGGATTTCAGTTAAAATTGAACCTAAAGGTTTATTATCTTGCATGCACTAATGTTGCTAATGAAGAATGTGTAAAGTTTTGTATGAAAGAGGTTTTCAAGTGGTAGGAGAAAATGATGTAATGAGATGAAGAATGGTCAAAGGACTCAAGCACTAAATTTTTGAAGATTGTTACAATGAAGATATTGATATAATTCAAGCGGTTACTCCAAAAGAATTTATTAAAAGCCAAGTTCAGAGACCTGCAGAGTCTGTTTTCGAATAGGTAACAGTCCTGGTAAGAAAAGCTCCACGAAAAACTTTCCAAGTTATATTTTTGCAGTTTTTATCTAACATGGAAATTAATGACTTGAAAGAAATACGCAAACGGAGCCTGGTGGCTCACACCACCCCGTGGTGCGGGCCCACCTGGCCGCGCCACCAGGGGCTGTGGCCACCCCGGAGCCCGTCTCCGACCCCTCTTCTCCCATTACTTTCCTTTTATTGTTAAAATTTGTAATATATAATCACCCGGATCTCCCGAGGTCCATATATCATGTTCTCGTCATGTTTTTGTTTCGATCTATTCTGTTCAGATGACATTCCAGGAATCGTCTTCGGATAACTATGAGCTGTGACGCCGGCGCGAGCTCCATCGCAATCTTGAGCGAAGGACCTTCGTAGGATGGATGGAAGAAGAAAGGATCATGGCTAGACGCGGAGACATGGATCAGAGCATCGAGGGGGAAGTGAAGAGCATGTCGGCAGGCATGAAAGGACAGGGGCTAATACCTCCAGTTCTAGACCTCAGTTCCTACCCTACAGCAGTGGAAGCTCTACGAGCGACTAATGAGTTTTGCGATAAGTACAACGTCCTGAGGAGAAAGGTGGATATACTTCAGGAGGATAATAATAGGCTTTGCAAGATCCTGGAAGATTTTCGCACTCTGATCATGGGCGCAACACCACCACCACCACCGAAGGAGTAATTCGTCATCACGTTTTGGCATCCCCTTGGTTTGTTCCAAGCTTGGGGGAGTGTCGCGGTATCATATCATTATCTTTCACCTTTTTACCTGTTTAGTAGAGTCATATCATGAATAGAGAAGTTATCATATAGGATGGTTTGCATTATGGAAGTATCTCCCCTCTAATTAGATATCTATGTATCTAATGACCCACAAGTATAGGGGTGTATCGCAGTATTTTCGATAAGTAAGAGTGTCGAACCCAACGAGGAGCAGAAGGTGCTGGCTAGTGGTATGGATCAGGAATTCTCTACAAATACTTAGCAAACGGATTTTTAGGGTTTTTTGATATAGCAAGTAAACAAAGTACGAGTAAATAAAAGATAGTAGGAAAAAATGCAGCAAGTGGCCCAATCCTTTATGCAGCAAAGGACAAGCCGGTTGTATTTCTATAGATGACCAAACGTTCTCGAGGACACATGGGAAGACTGTCAAGTGCTTTCGCTTCGTATAGCTGATTAATCTTCTTTAGCTTGCTAAGTGTTGTGTGGGTGAACTTGTGCTAATGTACCGCCCCATCCAAGACTAATACGTACTTGTGATTAAACCCCTTGCAAACATCCGTAAGTACAAGAAAGTAATTAAGGTAGAAACCTAACCATAGCTTTAAACTCTAAGACCCTTACGTCCCTTGTGCAATGGTTTCCTAACGGGGGTTCAGGTTTTTGTCACTCCGGCAACCCCTACGATTAGTAGCCAAATACACAATGCATTCCCCTAAGCCCATATAGGTGAAGTGTCATGTAGTCGACGTTCACATGACACCAGTAGAAGAAGTACACCACAACTTAAATAACAATCTATTAAATCTTTCTCAACATAACTCCACTACTAACAACAAGACTTCTCCCATGTCCTCAAGAACAAAACAAACTACTCACAAGACATCATATGGATCATGATCAGAGATGGAATAATGATGTATAACAATCTGAACATAAACAATAATTCAATGGTTCACTCAATAGCACCAACTACAAAGAGTAATCAACACCGGGAAAGTTTCCCCTATGAACTATGCAAGATTCAACCAATTGTTACAAAAATATGGAGATGATGATGAGGGTACTGATGGTGATGATGGTGGTGGTGATGATGATGATGATCCTGATGAAGTCCAGCTTGATGGTGGTGTTGATGGCGACGATCTCCCCTCTCCGAGAAGGAATTCCCCTGGTAGAAATCTGTCTGCCGGAGAGATCTTTCTCTCTCGGTGTTTTCCGCTCCGCAGAGGCGGCAGAATCTTTCTATGGTCACTCCCCGAGTCTTAGGGTTTCGGGAGGTTGATATACGCCAGAGGGGAGAGGCTGGAGTGGGCCAGGGCGGCCACACCACCTCCAGGCGCGGTCTAGGCCTGCCCGCGCCATGGGGTGGTGTGGGCCCCCTGTGGCCCACCTCCACTCTATCTTCTAGCATCCTGAGTCTTCTGGAAAAATAGAATTTTCTGTATATTTTCCCGGATTTTCTGATCTTCGTGAATTTTGCCTCCAAACAGCACCTTTTCCATCAGAATCCTGACTGCAGCGGTCCATGCTCCAAAAGTCATCAACCATGCAAAAATAGATGAAATAACATAAGTATCACCTCTCAATACAAAATATATCAATGAATAATAGTGAATTAAGACATAGAATAGTGATGCAAAATGGACGTATCAACTCCCCCAAGCTTAGACTTCGCTTGTCCCCAAGCGAAACTGAGCTCAATAAACATGACCTCAAGTTTATGGAGTGAAGAGTCGATAAAAGAATACGGACAAGAAGCATCACATTCATCTAATACATAGATCATAATAGAAAACAACTCACTATTATATAACTCAACTTGTAATGAGTAAAGGAAACACAATAAAGATACACAAAGTGAATCATGATTGGTAATGGCAAACTTAGCTCTTGGTTGAAGAATAGTTGATAATTTGCTGAGTTCAGAAATAGCTGGTTTTCAAAGAAAGCTTTCAAAGTAGTAAACTTAAAGATAAGAGCAATGTGCAAAACAAGGAACATAAGAAACATGAATGCATAAATCATCATATGAATGAATGAAACACATCAACTAGATACTTGCTGAGATAGAAGGGAGTAGGTTTACTGACTCAGCTACAAAGTAAAAGAAAGGCCCTTCGCAGAGGGAAGCAGGGATTGCAAGTCTCATAAAGAGCTCCCAAAAATTATGATACTTACTAGCTTTCAGCTCTCATTGCCCCTATCATAGGCATCTTTAGGTGATTAAGGTTAAAGTGACACAACTAAGAGGATATGCTTGACAAGTTATAATTTGAAATCTCAAGCCCCTTACTTATGAGTACCGATCCTCATGCTACTCAACTTCAGTCACGAGCAAGCTCTTGTCATTGTAAATACATGCGTATCATTGAGAACCGCCAACGGGGTACCCCTTGCACATGACACAGGAGCTATCCCATAATCAAAATGAGAAGGCAAGCAGACAGTGAGCATCTCAGCGATCTTTTTATTTGCTATTTGCATAGGTTTTTATTGAGGATGCTTCATAGAATGCTCACTATAGTTATGCTGCAAGTTTCCACCATGATTAGGCATGGCTTAGGCTAGCGGCCCAGGCGTTTCTCTAACACACATATAAACTCCATGATCTTACAAGTTCCACTTTTATTTCATACCGCCGGGATCCATAAGCAAAAAAACATGATATCAACTAGGTACAAAGTACCAAATGAAGTGTTGAAAGCGGTCCCCATGATACATGGTTCGGCTAACTTCAACTCATAAAGCGCAAGCATATACGCAACAAAGAAGGACCCAATGGTTCAAGTTTATTAAATGCAAGAAAGTAAAGTGTGCCATCAAGTTCGTGAGAGCTTTAATCACTAATTTTCGCATAACAAGTTTAATTTGGGAGATAGACAAAACAAGAATTTACTTGGAATAGCAATAATGCTACTAGGTAGGTATGGTGGACACAAATGCCAAAGGTTTTGGTTTAAAGGAGGTGGATGCACGAGAAGAATACCCTCTCAGTACAGGTTTTTGGCTAGCAAGGCTGGGTAGCAAGTGTAAGATTTCAAGGAAACAAACAAACATACAAGTGATAAAGGCAAACATGCAATCTTCCTTGGAATCACAAAAGATCTTAACTAGAGAATACTAGACTTATGAGCAAATCAAGAAAGAAAGATGATGAAATTATTTTTCTCTAGAGTAGTACTATCTTTTTCTTTCAACTCTAAAAAAAATAGTGTGGCTACTGACCGAGCCAGGTTTGCCAAAACCAACTAAATTAACTCAATCATCCCAAAGTGCTACCAATACTAACAACAAGATCAATCATATAACCGCGAATTGAAAACTAACATAAGCTATGCAAAAGAGTGAATGATAGAACTTCTTATTAATATTCCATAATGGAAACTCACACCAAGGGATACAAATCTAACGAGAGAGGGGACACTTCCATAATGCAAACCATACTCCAAAATAACTCCTCTATTCATGATATGACTCTACTAATAAGGTAAAAAGATAGAAGATAGTGATATGATACCGCGGCACTCCCCCAAGCTTGGAACAAACCAAGGGGATGCCAAACCTGATGACGAATTACTCCTTTGGTGGTGGTGGTATCCTCTCATCTTCGTCTGTCTTCCAGGGTAAAGGCTTCCCATCAACAAAGGACATCTTGGTTTCCAACATCCTGAAACTTGCAGCAGCACTTATGCGTTTAAATCTAGCCTCATACTCACAGTTTTGATTTTGATAGTCATAGAACTGTGCTTGCAGTTTGTTAGTTGTGTGGTGGAGTGAGAGGACTTCGTCTTTGAGTTCAGGAGTCTCCTTCTGGTGCTCGGTGATGAGTTCGGAACAAATCTTATGAATGATATCCACTTCGCGGTCCGCCATCTTCCTGTACCTAAAGACTTCATGCTCTAGTGCTTCCATCCTGTCCTCCAGACTTCCTTCACCTTTAGGGCTTTGAACCTCTTTAATCCGGACCTCTCCACCTTCGAGCAACAACTCCTTGGGATGAATCTTCAATTCTCTCATGTATGGGTTGATGATATCTTCTAAGGAATCTCCCTTGGATGATCCAGAGGAAGACATTGTGGCTCCAAATCTGGGATTCTACCTGGCAGAAACAGATCGAAACAAAAGCACGACGAAAACACGATATACGAACCTCGGAAGATCCGGGGGGTTATATATTACGAAGTTTCACATCAAAAGGAAGGTACTGGGAGAAAACGAGTCGGAGGCGGAGTCCTGGGTGGCCTCACCACCTGGTGGCGCGGCCAGGGGTGGGCCCGCGCCATGCGGTGGTGTGGGCCACCCTGGCTCCGTTTCTGTCCCTTTTTCGCTTCGTAGCTTTCCTTATTGACTGAAAACTGCAAAAATATAGTTGGATTGTATTTTCACGGAACTTTTCTTACCAGAACTGTTACCTAGTTGGAAACGGACTCTGCAGGTCTCTGAATTTGGTCCTCAATGAATTTCTCTAGAGTTATAACTTGAAAGGCATCAACATCTTCATTGTAAGAATCTCTAGCAATATAGTGTTTGAGTCGTTGTCCATTCACTACTTGTGTAGTATTATCTTTTAGAGAGGAAATTTTTATTGCTCCTGAACGGTATACTTCTTCAATGATAAAAGGTCCTTCCCATTTTGATAGTAACTTACCTGCAAAAAATTTGAGACGAGACCTATACAATAGAACTTTCTCACCAACATGAAACTCTCTCTTAAGTATTCGCTTATCATGCCATCTTTTAACTTTTTCCTTAAAGAGCCTAGCATTCTCATAGGCTTCACTCCTCCATTCATCTAAAGAACTTAAGTCAAATAATCTTTTCTCACCAGCGATCTTACAATCTCTATTTAGTTCTTTAACTGCCTAGTAAGCTTTGTGTTCTAATTCTAAGGGTAGGTGGCAAGCTTTCCCATAAACCATTTTATAAGGAGACATTCCCATAGGATTTTTGTAAGCCGTTCTATAAGCCCATAAAGCATCATTCAACTTCTTAGCCCAGTTTTTTCTAGACCTATTAACAGTCTTTTGCAAGATAGATTTAATTTCTCTATTTGATAACTCTACTTGCCCGCTAGTTTGGGGGTGATAAGCTGAAGCAATTCTATGATTAGCATCATACTTAGCGAGGGTCTTTCTAAAACTGCCATGAATGAAATGAGAACCCCCATCAGTCATGAGATACCTAGGCACTCCAAACCTAGGAAAGGTAACGTCCTTAAGCATTTTTAGAGAGGTTTCCCCGTCAGCACTTTTCATAGGAATGGCTTCTACCCACTTAGTAACATAATCAACGGCAACAAGAATATGAGTGTAACCCTTCGAAGGAGGGAAAGGACCCATAAAGTCGAATCCCCAACAATCAAAAGGTTCAATAACTAGAGAGTAGTTCATAGGCATTTCATTGCGTCTAGAAATATTACCAACATGCTGACATTCATCACAAGATAAAACAAATTTTCTTCCATCCTTAAAAAGGGTAGGCCAGTAGAAACCTGATTGTAGTACCTTTTGTGCAGTTCTATCTCCTGCATGATGTCCTCCATAGGCGCTACCATGACATTTACGCAATATCTCTTTTTGCTCATATTCTGGAACACATCTTCGCATAATACCATCAACTCCTTCTTTGTATAAGTGCGAGTCATCCCAAAAATAATGCCTCAAATCATAGAAGAACTTTCTTCTTTGCTGAGCTGTAAAAGTTGGAGGCAAATACTTGGAGACAATAAAGTTAGCATAATCTGCATACCAAGGGCTTCCTCGCGAGCTCACCCCCACTGCAACTAACTGTTCATTCAGGAAAATATCGTTAACAGGCATAGGATCAAAAGAGATGTTTCCAAACGAGGTAAATTATCAGCTACAGGATTTTCGGCACCCTTTCTATCTACTTTATGAAGATCAAACTCTTGTAAAAGCAGTACCCATCTAATAAGCCTAGGCTTAGCGTCGTTCTTTGTCATAAGATATTTAATAGCAGCATGATCAGTATGAATGGTTACTTTTGAGTCCACAATATAGGGCCTAAACTTATCACAAGCAAAAACAATAGCTAGAAATTCCTTTTCAGTAGTAGCATAATTCCTTTGAGCAGCGTCTAAAGTCTTACTAGCATAATGGATAATGTTTAACTTTTTATCAATATGTTGCCCAAGGACATCCCCTACAGCAAAATGACTAGCATCACACATTATTTCAAAGGGTAAACTCCAATCAGGTGGTTGAACAATAGGGGCTGTAGTTAAAGCCTTCTTAAGAGTTTCAAAAGCTTCCTTACAATCATCATCAAAAACAAAGGGTACATCTTTTTGAAGAAGATTAGTAAGGGGTTTTGATATCCCAGAAAAGTCTTTAATAAACCATCTATAGAAACCAGCATGACCAAGGATACTACGAATACCTTTGATGTCTCTTGGGAATGGCATCTTCTCAATTGCCTCAACCTTAGCTCTATCAACTTCTATGCCTCTTTCAGAAACTTTATGACCAAGAACAATCCCTTCATTAACCATGAAGTGGCATTTCTCCCAATTAAGAACAAGATTAGTTTCTTCACATCTCTGCAAAACTTTATCAAGGTTATGCAGACAATTATCAAAAGAAGTTCCATAGACAGAAAAGTCATCCATGAACACTTCTACAATTTCCTCACAAAAGCCATGAAAGATAGCAGACATGCACCTTTGGAAAGTAGCAGGAGCATTACATAAACCAAAAGGCATACGTCTATAAGCATAAGTTCCATAAGGGCAAGTAAAATTAGTTTTTTCTTGATCTTGTTGTTTAACAGCAATTTGAGAGAAACCAGAATAACCATCAAGAAAACAAAAATGGGTCTTTTTAGACAACCTTTCCAACATTTGATCAATAAAAGGAAACGGGTAGTGATCTTTCTTAGTAACTTTATTGAGTTTCCTAAAATCGATGCACGTCCTATAGCCTACCACTATTCTTTGAGGAATAAGCTCATCATTATCATTAGGGACAACGGTAATACCTCCCTTTTTAGGAACACAATGAACAGGACTAACCCATTCACTATCAGCAATAGGGTAAATAAACCAGCATCAAGGAGTTTCAATACCTCATTCCTTACCACTTCCTTCATCTTAGGATTTAAACTTCGTTGGTGCTCCACTACTGGCTTCGCATCTGGCTCTATGTTGATAGAATGCTGACATATAGTAGGTGAAATCCCTTTCAAATCATCTAGAGTATATCCCATAGCTCCTCGGTGTTTCCTCAAAACCTCCAATAATCTTTCTTCTTCCTCCCCTAAAAGTTTAGTGCTAATAATAACAGGATATATCTTTTTATCATCAATAAAAGCATATTTAAGATCATCAGGGAGAGGTTTTAGATCGAAAACCGGATCCTTTTTAGGTGGCATCGTGGTACCCAAGTCTTCTACAGGAAAGTCGTGCTTGAGCATCATAGGTTGATCACGGAGAATCATGTCAATCTCGTTCCTTTCTTCCATGAAGATTTCACTTTCATGTTCTTCCATAAATTGCTGCAAAGCATTGTTAGGAGCAAGAGAAATAGAAGCAAGTTGTTCAACCCTAAAATCCTCATTATGGGTTTCCTCTTCGCAAGGTTCTTTAGCAAATTTCGAAAAATTAAACTCATAAGATTCCCCGTCAAACTTAGTCAAGATTTTCTCCCTCTTGCAATCAATAATAGCTCCACAAGTACTCAAGAAAGATCTACCAAAAATGATAGGATAAGTTTTACTAGCAGCTGAACCAAGTACTAGAAAATCAGTAGGGTACTTAATCTTACCGCAAAGAACTTCCACGTCTCGCACAATACCAATTGGAGAGATGGTCTCTCTATTAGCAAGGTGAATAACCACATCAATCTCTTCCAACTCGCAAGGACTGATCTCATGCATAATTTCTCTATAAAGCTCATAAGGAATAGCACTGGAACTTGCACCAATATCACATAAACCATAATAGCAATGATCACCAATTCTAACAGAAAGCACAGGAACACTAGCCTTTTTAGTTCTATTAGGATGTGAAACAATATTAGAAGCATCCTCACAAAAGACTATGTGCCCATCTTCTATGCTTTTAGTGACAAGGTCTTTCACAATTGCTACCATAGGTTCAATGTTTATTTGTTCATCAGGTTTTACAGTTCTTTTTTCACTTTTGGTGATTACATTAGTTATCATTGGATGGTCCTTTACCTTTTCGGGGGAGGGAATCTTCTCGATATAAGGTTCAGGTAAGATGGGGTCGATGATGCAATACTCAGCACTTCCAATAGGGGCATAGTCAACAATATCTTTGTAAGGTGCATGGTACTTGTTCCATCCCCTTTTTGGAATTTTGATATAGGAAGGAAAAGCTCTAAAGCAATTCGTAATAACTTGCAAATCAAGACCATAAATATTACTAATATTTTGAAAGTCATCAGTTCCCATAAAAGATTCAGTGCATTCATAATCATAATTTATACCTGACTTTCTACCTTTGTCATTCTCCCAAGCTTCAGCATTGTCTTGAATACGATCCAGAAGATCCCATTTAGCTTCTTCTTCCATACGAGTGAATGATCCGGCACAAGAAGCATCCAATAAATCTTTATCATGTAGAGGGAGCCTTGCATAAAAGTTATTGATAATAATATTGTTGGGGAGCTCATGAATGGGACATTTGAGCATTAGTAACTTCAATCTCCCCCAAGCTTGAGATGTACTCTCTCCATCAAGAGGCCAAAAGTTGTATATATGATTCCGATCATTATGAATCTCACTAGGAGGATAAAACTTTGAATAAAAGAGAGGCACTATTTCCTCCCATTCCAGAGCTTGACCATTCTTCAGCAGCTTATACCATTCCTCAGCTCTTCCTTTCAGTGATAATGAGAATAACTTCTTCTTAACTTGATCTGTAGTAATACCTGCACACTTGAACAACCCGCATAATTCGTGTATAAAGAGTAAATGATCACCGGGATGGACAGTTCCATCCCCAACATAGTAGTTATACATAACACGATCAATAATTCTTGTAGGTATTTTGAAAACATCTTTCTCAGCAGGTGGTGGCTTATCTACTACCTTAGCAGTGGTAGTAGCATTACCAAATAAGAAACTAAGCGAATTGTCCATAACAAAAATAAAGCAACTAACAGAAGTAAACAATACTCACAGTAGAAGTTTCCTTTACTAGTTCCACTCTCCAATAGCGCTTCACTCCCCGGCAACGGCGCAAGAAAATAGTCTTGATGACCCACAAGTATAGGGGTGTATCGCAGTATTTTCGATAAGTAAGAGTGTCGAACCCAACGAGGAGCAGAAGGTGCTGGCTAGTGGTATGGATCAGGAATTCTCTGCAAATACTTAGCAAACGGATTTTTAGGGGTTTTTGATATAGCAAGTAAACAAAGTACGAGTAAATAAAAGACAGTAGGAATAAATGCAGCAAGTGGCCCAATCCTTTATGCAGCAAAGGACAAGCCGGTTGTATTTCTATAGATGACCAAACATTCTCGAGGACACATGGGAAGACTGTCAAGTGCTTTCGCTTCGTATAGCTGATTAATCTTCTTTAGCTTGCTAAGTGTTGTGTGGGTGAACCTGTGCTAATGTACCGCCCCATCCAAGACTAATACATACTTGTGATTAAACCCCTTGCAAACATCCGTAAGTACAAGAGAGTAATTAAGGTAGAAACCTAACCACAGCTTTAAACTCTAAGACCCTTACGTCCCTTGTGCAATGGTTTCCTAACGGGGGTTCAGGTTTCTGTCACTCCGGCAACCCCTATGATTAGTAGCCAAATACACAATGCATTCCCCTAGGCCCATATAGGTGAAGTGTCATGTAGTCGGCGTTCACATGACACCACTAGAAGAAGTACACCACAACTTAAATAACAATCTATTGAATCTTTCTCAACATAAATCCACTACTAACAACAAGACTTCTCCCATGTCCTCAAGAACAAAACGAACTACTCACAAGACATCATATGGATCATGATCAGAGATGGAATAATGATGTATAACAATCTGAACATAAACAATAATTCAATTGTTCACTCAATAGCATCAACTACAAATAGTAATCAACATCGGGAAAGTTTCCCCTATGAACTATGCAAGATTCAACCAATTGTTACAGCAATATGGAGATGATGATGAGAGTGCTGATGGTGATGATGGTGGTGATGATGATGATGATCCCGATGAAGTCCAGCTTGATGGTGGTGTTGATGGCGATGATCTCCCCTCTCCGGGAAGGAATTCCCCCGGCAGAAATCTGTCTACCGGAGAGATCTTTCTCTCTCGGTGTTTTCCGCCCCGCATAGGCGGCGAAATCTTTCTGTGGTCGCTGGAGGTTGATATACGCCAGAGGGGAGAGGCTGGAGTGGGCCAGGGCGGCCACACCACCTCCAGGAGCGGCCTAGGCCTGCCCGCGCCATGGGGTGGTGTGGGCCCCCTGTGGCCCACCTTCACTCCATCTTCTGGCATCCTGAGTCTTCTAGAAAAATAGAATTTTCCGTATGTTTTCCCGGATTTTCTGATCTTCGCGAATTTTGCCTCCAAACAGCACATTTTCCATCAGAATCCTGACTGCAGCGATCCATGCTCCAAAAGTCATCAACCATGCAAAAATAGATGAAATAACATAAGTGTCACCTCTCAATACAAAATATATCAATGAATAATAGTGAATTAAGACATAGAATAGTGATGCAAAATGGACGTATCAATATCCCTTGGTGTGAGTTGCCGTTATGGAATATTAATGAGAAGTTCTATCACTTACTTTTTGCACATCTTATTTTAGTTTGCAATTTGTATTAGATGATTGATCTTGTTGATAGTATTGGTATCACTTTGGGATCATTATGTAAATTGAGATTGGTTTTGGCAAACCTAGCTCAGGTCAGTAGCAATACTATTAGAGGATTGAATGGAAAAGAGAAAAAGTACTTTTAAAGATATATAATTTCATCATCTTTCTTTCTTGTTTGGCTCATAAGATTAGTATTATCTAGTTAAGATCTTTTGTGTTTTAAAGGAAGATTGCATGATCGTTTCTATCACTTGTATGTTTGTTTGTTCCTTCAATTCTTATGCTTACTGCTCAGCCTTGTGATGGCTCAGTGTACGACGCCAGAAAAATGCGGGTGCGGTGTTGATGTAGAGCTCGTTGGGAACACCAAGATGAAGGTATGATGAGCACAGCAACAAGTTTCCCTCAGTTATGAAACCAAGGTTTAATCGAACCAGTAGGAGCAAGGAAACACCCCAAAGGTGTTGCTAGCTGAGCCTTGGCAGGGCGCACTACCGGTGCTAGTAGCAACGTGGAGACCTGCACAACACAACCAAAGAACTTTGTCCCCAACTTGTGATGAGCTTGTCAATCTCACCGTGTTTTGCTGAAAACAAAGGATTAAACGTATCGAATGGAAAGAAGTAATAGTTTGCAGAAAGTAAACACAAAGCAGTAAATAGTTTATAGATAGTATGTAAAGAAAAGGATCGGGATCCATAGTTCACTAGAGGTGGCTCTCCTTAAGATAGATAACATGCTGGGTGAACAAATTACA
Organism: Avena sativa; assembly: GCA_916181665.1. NCBI lineage: Eukaryota > Viridiplantae > Streptophyta > Magnoliopsida > Poales > Poaceae > Avena > Avena sativa. Next base: position 162,746,050 of record OV702290.1, read on the forward strand.
GCGAGGCAATTGACAAACATCGAGAAGGCAATACATGCATATACTAATCATATTGACTCCTTTGAGACTTGATTGGGCATTACAACATTATACATAGACCGCCATCCAACTGTATCTATGACTAATAATCCACCTTCAGGTTATCATCCGAACCCCCTCCAATATTAAGTTGCAAGCAATAGATTAATTCTTTACGAATTGCATGTAAAGTAAACAATACGATTGTTCTATGAACAAAGGATTGTTGTTTTCTCCCTAGTAGCAACAGCACATCTAGTACCTTAGAGATTTCTGTCACTTCCCCAGATTACCAGAGGCATGAACCCACTATCGAGCATAAATACTAACTCTTGGAGTTGCTAGCATCTACTTGGCCAAGATAGCTACTAACAACGGAAAGCATGCAAGATCACAAATAACATTGACATGATAGAATCAATAATAAATCTGAAATAGCATCTCAATATCCATCGGATCCCCGCAAACACAACATGCAGAATTACAAATAGATGATCTTGATCATGAACGGAGCTCACAAGATCTAAACATGGAAGCACAAAGGAGGAGAACCAGCCATCTAGCTACTACATGGATCCGTAGTCCAAGGATGAACTACTCACGCATCACACCGGAGGCTTGCATGGTGATGAAGAAGGCCTCCAGGGTGAATTCCCCACTCCGGCAGGTTGTCGGGAAGAGCTTCAGATCCCTCCCGATCTAGGGATGGAGATGACGGCGACTACAGACTCTTTCGTGGATTTTTGATTGGGTACTTAGGGTTTTCGTCCCGAGGTCATCTTATAGGCGGAAGGGGAGGCCGAGGGGGTGCTGGGGTCGGCCAGACCACCCCCTAGTGCGGGCCAGGCCTGGCCGCGCGGCCAGGTGGTGTGGTCGGCCCCCAGCCCTTCTCCGTCTCGTATTCTGGCATCTGATGACTTCTGGAAAAATGGGCACTTTGGCTTTTGTCCCGTCCAATTCCGAGAATATTCATTTTCTGACTTTCCTGGAACCAAAAACATTAGAAAATAGGCAGCTGGCACTGTGGCTCTTGTTAATAGGTTAGTCCAAGAAATCATATGAAAAGTACTCCAAAGTGTGGACAAAACACAATAAAGTGGATAAAACCAAGCATGGAACATCAAAAATTATAGTTTGCAATGTATCAACATCCCCAAGCTTAACTCATGCTCATCCTCGAGTAGGTAAGTGATAAAAAGAAAGAATAATTTTTGAGGTGACATGCACCATCAAAGACTTGATCAAAGTATTTGTAAAACATTCAAAGTTAGGATCATAGTACTTCAATCATAACATGAAAGACAATGTTCTAGCAATAAGACAAAGAAACTATGATGCAACATGAAAAGGCACAAACAAAAGATACATGAATAACAATTCTTTGCAAGAAGTTTGTTTTTTTCACATAAAGAAAACATAGCATAATAGCATTCAGCTTGTCCCTCATAGAGTAGCAAATATAAATGCATAGCACACCTTCAAAGTTCATAAGAGTGACTAGATACAAATAGTTTAAAACAACCAATATCAAGTTATGCATCAACCAACTAGTCTTGGGACAATGCACATAGAACTAAGAATGGCCACTATGCTCTCAAAGTAAGTGCATAAAGATAGAAGGTGGAGACTCAATATAATGGTGGAAGAAAGGCATTTATAAAATGAAGTAGGGATTCAAGTCTCATAAAGAGCTTCCAAAAATTATGGTACTTATAGCTTTCAAATCCCATTGCCCCTATCATAAGCATCTTGAAGTGATTAAGGTTAAAGTGAACAAACTATGGTGTACATGCTTGACGAAGTATAAGTTAGAAATCTCATGTCCCTTGTATACGAGGGCCGCTCCTCATGCTACTCAAGTTTAGTCACCGGTAAGTTCTTGTCATTTCAAGTACATGTGTATCATAGAGAACCGCCAACGGGGTACCCCTTGCCCGATGATACGGAAGAATCCCCATATCAAAATGACAAGGCAAGCAGACAACGAGCATCTCAGCAATCTTCTTATTTACCATGGGAATATGGTTCTTTTTTCTCTCTTTCCTCTTTTCATAATCTCTTTTTTTCTCTTTTTTCTCAATATAGGACTCTTTTTTTATAAGAAGAATGCTTCATAGACAGCTCATTATGGTTACGCTGCAGGTTTCCACCATGTCAGCATGGATTATACCAGCGGCCCAGACATTTCTCTAACACATATACATAACTCCATGGATTTACAAGCTCCCCTTTCATTTCACACCGACGACATCCATATACAAAAGAGCATGATATCAACTAGGTACAAGTACCAAGTGCAATGTTGAAAGCGTTCCCCATGAAAGCATGGTTCTGCTAATTCCCAACAAATAAGTGCAAGCATATACAACATAGACGACACAATGGTTCAAGTTTATTAAGGGCAAGAAAAGAAAAGTGTGCCATCAAGTTCGTGAGAGCTTTAATCACTAGTTTTCTCGTAACAAGTTTAATTTGGAAGGTAAACAAAAGCATGAATATACTTGGAATAGCATAAGCTAGTAGGTAGGTATGGTGGACTCTTTGGAATAACTTGGTTTAGGGAGTTGGATGCATGAGTGGAACTCATACTTGGTTGTGGAGGCTAGCAAAAGACTGGGAGCGACAAACTAAGAGAGCAATAATGGCCATAATCATGCAGAGCGACAAAACATCATTGATCAAAGCATAAAGTGATACTACAAGTTGAAAACTAAAGGATCATGAAGGCTATGGTGACTTGAGATAGCTATAACATGGTGTGAGCATGCGCCAAGTCAACACAAATAAAGCATCAAAGGAGAATACCACTATACTATGCTTTAATATGTTAAAACAACGCATGATTCATCCAAGGCACATTAAGCAATCTCAATTGTTTATAACAAGTCATGCTACAGCAAAGAATACTAAGCATAAAGCCAAAACAATATCAAGCATGGCATGACAAAGCATAGGCCACAGTCAAAAACAAGCTCTTTTTACCACATAAGTATGAAGTTTCCTACTCTTTTCCAAACCAAACCAAACTATTTGCAAACCAAAGTATGAAAGAGGGGGTCCAACCAATTTATTCAGAAAACTAAGCAAACCAAAGCAAACAAAAAACCAAAACAAAAACGAAAAAGAAGACGCTCCAAAAAACAACACAATTGTGCTTGAAACAATAAAAATGAAGCGTTTGGAAGAAACCTGGGATTTTTATTGATGAAGAGGGGGATGCCTTGGGCATCCCCAAGCTTTGACGCTTGTACTTCTTGGATATTTCTTGGGGTGACACGCGTGGCATCTCCAAGCTTGAGCTTTAGTCCATCCTTCATCTCATTACTCATTCCTTCCATACACCTGAAATTTTTCCTTCATACAAAACTTCACACAATCTTTATTAGCAACATTAGTGCACTGAAGATAAATAAGCGTTAAGGTTCAGTTCTAACACCAAATAAACTTCCATTAGAACACTAGCTACTTTAGCACTTCCCTCAAAAAGCTCAATTCCCCAAAAGAACTCAAAAAGGAACCAACAAGAAGCAAATGTAGAAAATGGCAGAAATCTGTCAAAACAGACCAGCAGGTAAAGACGATTTTTTTCGAAGACCTTCTGTTGCTCAAATCAAAACGTGTTGAACGAACTAAAGTTAGATAACAACCTGGGGCAGAAGCACAAAAATTCACGCCTCAAAATTACGTTCAGAGATTTTACACGAATTTTTACGGTGAAGCACAGAAATCTGTTTCGGGACAGCAACTTTCCCAATCATTACTTCTCTCTCATTAGAGGTTACTCTTGGCACAAAAAGCAAATAAAAAGGATAAGGAGCGGTTATTACTGAGGTAATAACTTCCAAAACTCATCTAAAACTTTTGGGTTATCTCCCAATAAGTACTTTTCTTTAACGCCTTTAAGTTAGGCATAAGAAGCAAGAAAGAATCAAGTGTTCTCAAATGAAGAAGCATTAAAACCAAATTTTGTTTTCATAGGAGAGGCAAAAGAAATATTCTCTCTCTTCTTAGGGAAGTGTTCTATACCTTTCTTGAGTGGGAGTTGATATTTAATGGTGCCTTCTTTCATATCAATAATGGCACCAACAGTTCTAAGAAAAGGTGTTCCCAAAGTAATAGGACAAGAAGCATTGTATTCAACATCCAAAACATATAAATCAACAGGGACATATGCATCGTTAACCATAATAAGAACATCATTAAGACTCCCCATGAGTTTATTTTTAGCATTATCATCAAGTGGGACATTCAAATAACAATCTTCAAGTGGAGGCAAATCAAGCATATCATAAATCCTTCTAGGCATAATAGAAACACTACTATCAAGATCACATAAAGCTTTGAAATCAAAATCATTCACTTTCATATTAATGATGGGTTCCCAGCCATGTTCTTATTTTATAGGAATAGAAGCTTTATGTTTCATCTTTTCTTCTTTAATCTTTATGAGAGCATCAGTAATGTGTTTTGTAAAGGCCATGTTCATAGCACTAGCATTAGGACTTTTAGCAAGCTTTTGTAGGAACTTAATAACTTCAGAGATATTGCAACCATCAAGATCAAAATCAAATTTATCATCTAGAGTAGTAGAACTATTACTAGCCTCAACACTAGTGGTGGTGATAGTAGAAACACTAATGTTTCTAGCAATTTCATCTTCTCTTTCCCACTTAGCATGTAATTCAGCTAATAGTCTAACATTTTCATCAATTCTTACTTGTATAGCATTAGTAGCTGCAAAGGGATTATCATTAGTTTTAGGTTTAGCAGCCATTTTATTCAAAGAAGATTGAGCTTCAGCCAAAGATGTTATATTTCTTTTAGCATTAGAGAGTTTTTCCTCAATAGTTTTATTGAAAGCAGTTTGCTTACTAATAAAGTCTTTAAGCATAACTTCAAGTTCAGAGGGAGCACTCCTATTATTGTTGTTACCAAAATTACTCCTATAAGCATTATTGCCAAAATTGTTATTTCTTATGAAGTTCACATCAACTTGCTCTTCTTGAGCAACCAAAGAGGCTAAAGGAACATTATTTGGATCAATATGGGCTTTCCCATTCACAAGCATAGACATAAAAATATCAATCTTATCACTCAAGGAGGAAGTTTCCTCAACAAAATTTACCTTGCTACCTTGTGGAGCTCTCTCAGTATGCCATTCAGAATAATTAACCATCATATTGTCTAGAAGTTTTGTTGCAACACCCAAAGTGATGGTCATAAAGGTACCTCCAGCAGCAGAGTCTAATAGTTGCTTGAAGAATAGTTCAATTCTGCATAAAAAGTTTGGATGATCATCCAAGCAGTCAGTCCATGAGTGGGACAGTTCTTTACCAAAGATTTCATTCTTTCCCAAGCTTGAGCAACATGTTCATTATCAGATTGTTTAAACTTCATTATATCACTTCTCATAGATATAATCTTAGCAGGAGGATAGTATTTTCCAATGAAAGCATCTTTGCATTTAGTCCAAGAATCAATACTATTCCTAGTTAAGGAATTCAACCATTCTTTAGCTTTTCCTCTCAAAGAGAAAGGAAACAATTTCAGCTTAATAATATCACCATCTACATCCCTATGCTTTTTGCATCTCACAAAGTTCAACAAAGTTATTTAGATGGGCAGCAGCATCTTCATTACCAATACAAGAAAATTGTTCTCTCATAACAACATTGAGCAAACCAGGTTTTATCTCAAAGAAAGTATCTTCAGGCACAGGTGGAGCAATAGGTGTACTCATAAAATCATTGTTGTTGGTGCTAGTGAAGTCACACAACTTAGTGTTTTCAAGAGTAGTCATTTTTTTGGGTTTTCAAATAAGAAAGCAAACTAATAAAACTAATTTTTTTGTGTTTTTCATAAGGAAACAAGCAAACAAAGCAAGAAGAAACTAAGCAAAAAAATAACAAAGTAAAGAGATTGGTTATGAGGGACTCCCCTTGTGAAGATGTCCTTGACTCCCCGGCAACGGCGCCAGAAAAATGCTTGATGGCTCAGTGTACGGCGCCAGAAAAATGCTGGTGCGGTGTTGATGTAGAGCTCGTTGGAACCCCAAGAGGAAGGTATGATGAGCACAGCAGCAAGTTTCCCTCAGTTATGAAACCAAGGTTTAATCGAACCAGTAGGAGCAAGGAAACACCCCAAAGGTGTTGCTAGCTGAGCCTTGGCAGGGCGCACTACCGGTGCTAGTAGCAACATGGAGACCTGCACAACACAACCACAGAACTTTGTCCCCAACTTGCGATGAGGTTGTCAATATCACTGTGTTTTGCTGAACACAAAGGATTAACCGTATCGAATGGAAAGAAGTAATAGTTTGTAGAAAGTAAACACAAAGCAGTAAACAGTTTGTAGATTGTATGTAAAGAAAAGGACTGGGATCCATAGTTCACTAGAGGTGGCTCTCCTTAAGATAGATAACATGCTGGGTGAACAAATTATAGCGGGGCAATTGACAAACATCGAGAAAGAAATACATGCATATACTAATCATTTTGACTCCTTTGAGACTTGATTGGGCATTACAACATTATACATAGACCGCCATCCAACTGCATCTATGACTAATAATCCACCTTTAGGTTATCATCCGAACCCCCTCCACTATTAAGTTGCAAGCAACAGATTATTGCTTTACGAATTGCGTGTAAAGTAAACAATATGATTGTTCTATGAACAAAGGGTTGTTGTTTTCTCCCTAGTAGCGACAGCACATCTAGTACCTTAGAGATTTCTGTCACTTCCCCAGATTACCAGAGGCATGAACCCACTATCGAGCATAAATACTAACTCTTGGAGTTTCTAGCATCTACTTGGCCAAGATAGCTACTAACAACGGAAAGCATGCAAGATCACAAATAACAAAGACATGATAGAATCAATAATCAATCTGAAATAGCATCTCAATATCCATTGGATCCCCGCAAACACAACATGCAGAATTACAAATAGATGATCTTGATCATGAACGGAGCTCACAAGATCTAAACATGGAAGCACAAAGGAGGAGAACCAGCCATCTAGCTACTACATCGATCCGTAGTCCAAGGATGAACTACTCACGCATCACACCGGAGGCTTGCATGGTGATGAAGAAGGCCTCCAGGGTGAATTCCCCTCTCCGGCAGGGTGCCGGGAAGAGCTTCAGATCCCTCCCGGTCTAGGGATGGAGATGACGGAGACTACAGACTCTTTCGTGGATTTTTGATCGGGTACTTAGGGTTTTCATCCCGAGGGCATCTTATAGGCGGAAGGGGAGGCCGAGAGGGTGTTGGGGTCGGCCAGACCACCCCCTGGCGTGGGCTAGGCCTGTCCGCGTGGCCAGGTGGTGTGGACGGCCCCCAGCCCTTCTCCGTCTCGTATTCTGGCATCTGATGACTTCCGGAAAAATAGGCACTTTGGCTTTTGTCCCGTCCAATTTCGAGAATATTCATTTTTTGACTTTCCTGGAACCAAAAATAGCAGAAAACAGGCAGCTGGCACTGTGGCTCTTGTTAATAGGTTAGTCCAAGTAATCATATGAAAAGTACTCCAAAGTGTGGACAAAACACAAGAAAGTGGATAAAACCAAGCATGGAACATCAAAAATTATAGATACATTTGCAATGTATCACCTTGCTAGCCAAAAACCTATACTGAGAGGGAATACTTCTCGTGCATCCAATCCTAAAACTAAAACCTATGACATTTGCGTCCAGCATATCTACCTATTAGCATTATTGCTATTCCAAGTAAATTCATGTTTTTATCTACCTTCCAAATTAAACTTGTTATGTGAAAACTAATGATTAAAGCTCTCACAAACTTGATGACACACTTTACTTTCTTGCACTTAATAAACTTGAACCATTGCGTCCATCTATGTTGCGTATATGCTTGCACTTTATAAGTTGGAATTAGCAGAATCATGTTGTCATGGGGAACGTTTTCAACATTTCACTAATTATTCAGTTGATATCATGATTCTTTTGTTTATGGATCTCGGTGGTGTGAAATAAAAGGGGAGCTTGTAAGCTCATGGAGTTTGTATATGTGTTAGAGAAACGCCTGGGCAGCTAGCCTAAGCCATGCCTAATCATGGTGGAAACTTGCAGCATAACCATAGTGAGCATTCTGTGAAGCATCCTCAATAAAAACATATGCAAATAGCAAATAAAAAGATTGCTGAGATGCTCATTGTTTGTTGCCTTGTCATTTTGATATGGGATAGCTCCTGTATCATGGGGCAAGGGGTACCCCGTTGGCGTTTCTCCATGATACACATGTACTTACAATGACAAGAACTTACTCGTGACTAAAGTTGAGTAGCATCAGGTCCGGGACTCGTAAGCAAGGGGCATGAGATTTTCAAGTTATAACTTGTCAAGCATATCCTCATATTTGTTCACTTTAACCTTAATCACCTAAAAGATGCTTATGATAGGGGCAATGAGAGCTCAAAGCTAGTAAGTACCATAATTCTTGGAAGCTCTTTATGAGACTTGAAATCCCTATTTTCCCTCTGCAAAAGGCCTATCTTTTACTTTTTAGTTGATTCAGTAAACCTATCCCTTTCTATCTTAAGCAAGCAGTTGAGTTGTTGAGATCCAATCACCCATATGATGATATATCATGTTTCTTATGTTCCTTGTTTTGCACATTGCTCTTATCTTAGTGGATATTACTTTGAAAGCTATCATTGAAAACCTATTATGTTTGACTCCTGCAATTTGTTAACCATTTTATGACCAAGAACAAAGTTTGTCATTACCAATTATGATTTACTTTATGCATCTTTATTGTGTTCCCCTTACTCATTGCAAGTTAAGTTATATAATAGTGAGTTGTTTTCTATTATAATTTGTGTACTGATGAATTTGATGCTTCTTGTCCGTATTCTCTTTATCGACACTTCACTCCATAAACCTGTGGACATGTTTACTGAGCTCAGTTTTCGCTTGGGGACAAGCGAAGTCTAAGCTTGGGGGGAGTTGATATGTCCATTTTGCATCACCATTCTATATCATAATTCACTGTTATTCATTGATATATTTCATATTAAGAGATGGTACTTATGTTATTTCATCTGTTTTTGCATGATTGATGATTTTGGGAGGATGAACCATCGGAGCCAGGATTCTGATGGAAAAGGCACTGTTTGGAGGCAAAATTTGCAAAGATCAGAAAATCCTAGAAAATACATGGAAAATCCTATTTTTCCAGAAGACGAAGGAAGCCAGAAGGGGAAGTGGAGATGGGCCACAGGGGGACCACACCACTCCCTGGCGCGGGCCAGCCCTGGCCGCACCACCAGGTGGTGTGGCCACCCTAGCCCACCTCTAGCATTGCCCTATGATGCATATAATCCCCTCGAAACCCTAAGACTCGGGGAGAAACCACAGAAAGATTCTGCCGCCTCTGCGGGGCGGAAAACTGCAGAGAGTGAAAGAGTTCTCCGGCGGGCAGAAATCTACTAGGGAAATTCCTTTCCGGAGAGGGGAGATCGTCGCCATCAACACCATCATCAAGCTAGACTTCATCGGGATCATCATCATCATCTTCTTCACCATCATCTCCACCAGCACCATCATCACCACTCCGTACCGCTGTAGCAATTGGGTTGAATCTTGCATAGTTCTTAGAGGAAACTTTCCCGGTGTTGATTACTTGTTGTAGTTGATGTTATTGAGTGGAACCATTGAATTATTGTTCATGTTCAGATTGTTATTTATCATTATTCCATCTCTGATCTTGATCCATATGATGTCTCGTGAGTAGTTCGTTTAGTTCTTGAGGACATGGGAGAAGTCATGTTGTTAGTAGTGGAATTGTGTTGAGAAAGATTCAATGGTTTGATAATTAAGTTGTGGTGTTATTCTTCTAGTGGTATCATGTGAACATCGACTACATGATACTTCACCTTTATAGGCCTAGGGGAATGCATTGTGTATTTGGCTACTAATCGTAGGGGTTGTCGGAGTGACAGAAACCTGAACCCCTGTTAGGAAACCTTTGCACAAGGGAGTGTAGGATCTCAAAGTTTAAGGCTGTGGTTAGGTTTTTATCTTAATTACTTTCTTGTAGTTGCGGATGCTTGTAAGGGGTTTAATCACAAGTATGTATTAGTCCTAGGAAGGTCAGTACATTAGCATAGGTTCACCCACACAACACTTATCCAACTAGAGAAGATTAATCAACTATATGAAGCGAAAGCACTTGACAGTATTCCCATGTGTCCTCGAGAACGTTTGGTCATTATAAGTAATGCAACAGGCTTGTCCTTTGCTAAAGAAAGGATTGGGCCCCTTGCTGCAATTATTATCATTGTCTTTTATTTACTCGCACTTTATTTATCTGCATTATCAAAAACCCCTAAAAATCGGTTTGCTAAGTATTTACAGAGAATTCCTGATCCAAGCCACTTGTCAACACCTTTTGCTCCTCGTTGGGTTCGACACTCTTACTTATCAAAAATACTATGATGCACCCCCTATGCTTGTGGGTCATCAGACCTCTATAAAGTGCATCTTTAGTCAGATGAACAACCAAATGCACCATCACATCAAATAAGGCTGGTGGATATATCATCTCAAGCTTGCACATGATTTGTGCTATGTTCGTCTGAAGACGCGCTATAACTCTTCTGTTTAGAGTTTTGCTACAGATTTCCCTACAGAAATGTCCCAACTCTGGAAGCATGTTGTACAAATCCTTGTTCACTAAACATTTAACGTGAAGAGCTAAAATCCTTGGTAGTAGGATGTGGAAATCGTGAGTTTTCAACCCTTGGAGCTTGTTCCCCTCTGCATTGATACAATTTGCAATGTTGGAAGCAAATCCGGATGGGAACTTCACACCTCGGAGGAAGTCACAAAATAGTACCCTTTTATTCATTGGCAAGGTAAATTCTGCACCTCGAAATTTGTAATTTTTTTCACCGCCCTTATCAACCATATCTCTAGGATGCAGCTTCAAGTTGTTGTTGATGTTGAGTTTTTTGTAATCAAGCCTAGCATTATAGCTATCTTTTGTCTTGGATGGAATGTTGAGTAATGTGACTATAATGTTGTCACATATATTTTTCTCCATGTGCATGACATCAATATTATGTCGAAGTGTCTTACTGTCCCAATATGGCAAGTCCCATAGAGTGGATCTACGCTTATAAAATATTCTCGGTTTCTTTTCCTTCCCTTGGGCATCTTCTGCTACTTCTTCCACTCTCTTCCTTTTGGATGCTACTCCTACTATCGGTGCATCTTTTGTATTCTTTCTTTTACCTCATTTGACAGCTGGTTGTTTTCCTGGTTTGACATTTCTGACCTTTTCTAGATGCGCCTGCAACTCAGCTGTAGTGAACTTTTGTGGTTCAGTGCCATATTCATTCCTCTTTCCATAGAACTACAATTTTTTTAAGTTTTTTGGGAATTTGTGGCCTTTAGGAAGAAAAACCCGGTGGCCAAGGAAACCGGTCTTATTTTGTAGCCTCATTGTGACCTGTTTTGTCTCACAGCGAACACATGCGTTATAACCTGCTGTCACTTTGCCTAACATAGTGCCAAGAGCTGGAAAATCATGGGTGCAGAATAGCACAGCAACATGCATAGGGAACTTGGCATCTTTAGGTTTGTTGGCAAGGATATCAGGAGTCATGACAGCCTTCCATAGTTCCTGCAAGTCTCGTATAAGAGGCTGCATGAACAGATCAAAATCCTTCCCAGGTGATTTGGGACCTAGGATGAGTAAATACAGCAAGCAGATCGATTGATCGGTGCATGCCTAAGGAGGCAGGTTGTAAATTGTAACAAGTACTGGCCACATGCTATACGAGTTACTCATGTTGCTAAATGGGTTAAATCCATCTTTAGCTAGGCCAAGTCTCAGGTTCCTTGGATCCGCAGCAAATCCTGGATGAGCCTTGTCAAAGTTCTTCCATTCATCACAATCAACTGGATGTCTCAGTAAGTAATCATCTGGCTTGAGAGTATCTTTGTGCCATCTTGTTTCCTTAGATGTTTGTTCTGACTAAAACAACCTCTTCAATCTATCTATAATTGAAAATTATCTCAGAACCTTACAAGGATCTTTCTTCTTTTTATCACCATTTTCCATCTTGAGTCGTTACATACTAGGCATTCATCGAGGTTTTCATAATCCTCCTAGAACAGTACACAGTTATTTGGATAAAAATGGATACTCATATGATAGTCCAAGTACCTTGATGTATTGTTTCATCTCATAAAAGGATTTTGGCAGTCCTTCCCTAGGGATTAACTCATTGTACACCTTAATCACTGAATTAAAAGCTTTACTCGTAATGTTGTTGGATGACTTATCCTTTAGTAATTTTATTACCAGTTCGAATCTTGAGATACCAGAATCAGGGTCCACTGGACACTTGGCATCTTCTATCAAGTCAGAGAAATGTGATCTTTTACGAGAAGGAGCGCCTTTTTTGCTCAGTGGGGTACAGGTCCCTTAACAAACCAGTATGGTCCTCATCCTTAATCTGATGAGCTTTAGGCAGATTAGCATCATCTAGAGGATCAAGAACAAGCTGATCATATGGATCACCATGTTTAGTCCACATAATATATGTGCGTTGCATCCCATTAACGAATATATGGTCTACGACTATGCTCTGACTCAACTTTTTATAATTAAGGCATTGTTGGCATGGGAAAAACACATCCAAGTCGCCATTATGGTGTCTAACAACCTTCATGAAGTCATTAACACCTTCCCAATATGAAGGTGTTGCTTTTTTCCATTCAGTATCCAATATTTGTCCATCTATTGAGGATAGAGATTGTTAGAAGCTTTCAAGATATTTCACCGAACAGGTTGATTACAGATCTAATTAAGCCAAAATATCTAAGCAACCTGATTGAATATAGAACTATAAATGCCACGTAATGTTAGCCTATTTCATAAACGGAGTGCAGAACTATGTTACATATTTGAGATTGACTGAGCACAAAATGCCAACCAATTCGAATAAAGAGCTCAAGTGCAGAACAATGGCAAACAAACAGACTGAGTATGAAACGACTTCTAGGGAATGATTCGAGCGAACTAAGGAAATTATAAGCGCACTGTGGGGATCGACCAGCAGACCACCGGCCTATGTGCATCTCGAAAAGAACGGCGCCGCCAGCAATGGTGTCAGGCCACCCCGGCTGATAGATGGAGTGTGAATGTTTTGGTGCGCGGCCTATGGTTTTGACCGCCTGTGTGCATCTCGAGAAGAATGGCTCAAAGAGACAGTAGCTGGCTCCTGGAGTGAAGGCGGGAACGAGTAGGAAGGCGCGAGTAGAAAAGTTTTGGTGTGCCTGGGGTATGTGTCCTGGTTGTCAACAATTTTCACGTGAAATATCTTCCGAATTTTTTCCCTCGTTTTTTCTTCCTTGTTGAGGTCTCAAATTTTTATTACTGAAACCATAAAATTATCCTATCAGGCCCAAGCATAGCCCAAAACCTTCCAATTCGGCATTTTTATTGTCTTGTGACCGCCGACCATAGCGCATTCAATTTCGGAATGAGCCCATGGAATATAGCACATGAAGAATAGGGCATCTGCCCCCAGTTAGCCCAGAATCTTTTTAATTCGGCCTTTATGGTATTACCCCCTTCCCCACCCACCCCCCTCCCCCAAAAAAGCTCTGCCTACCTATGTTTTTGTATAGAAACTACTGCATTACTAGTAAGTTCCACGTACCCTGCACGTGAGACTCAGATAATAGACGTATGACATATCATTACTATATAAAATTATAATAGATAATGCTCCAAAAATTATAAATTTGATCGACATCTATAAAGTATGAATGTATATTTGGTTCTTTTACTTTGTATCATGTATAAGTCAACGTTTATTAGCTGCATAACACTTGAAAATTTGTTAACATGGTCTAGAGGAACGACGGAGAAGATTCTAGAATGATGGAGACGTGTGATTTGAGGTTTATGCATAGCGTTCATTATGTTAAAGACTATCAAAAGAATCTTCTAGATGCTAGAATGGAAAAGAAGATTCAACGGCTAGAAATATTGAGATTCACGAGTCTTGATCCAACGGTCAATATTCAAAGTTATTCGTACACTATATAGTGGTAAGATGTAGTAGTTTTTAATTGAGCTGCTAGGAGCGTTGCCTCATTATTTGAAGGGATATAAATATGGACAAAGAAAGTCTTTTTAAGGAGACAAATTTGTAAGTTATAATAATATAAGAAATTGTGTGGTTCAATTGACGAGTGGGAGGAAGTTCAGTGGGTTCAGAGAACACACTGCTGAAATCAATGAGTACTTGCTCTATCTCTCCAGGAATCATAGCTGGTTCATCCACCTCCTCCATGCACTAAATCTGCACAACATCAGTCACACCAGCCTGTTGCAGTAACAACAATAATTCTCCTGGTTCCAGTTCCTTGCACATAACTGGTTGAGCAACCAACCCTTATAGTTGTACCATCTTGCCATCATTCCAGAAGGCCATCCTATTTCCCACCCAATCCACTCTCATTGGATTGTGCGACTATAACCAATCCATGCCAATTATGACATCATATCCTCCCAACGGCAGAACATTCAGATTGGTACGAAACGTAGCTCCCTGGCACCACCACTCACAGCCCACTAGTTCTCTATCACAGATGAGCTCAGCACAATTAGCAATTTTGACCTTGATAGGATTAACAGTTATCTCCACACCATTCATCATTAATACCACTTCTTCATTGCAAACTAGTGGGAGCTACCGAAATCCACTAACATCAACACCCCGTTGTTTCTAAATTTGCCCTAGTAACCAAAATGTATTTGGGGCATCTGTTCCTGCCGCAGCCGCTTGAGACATCACATGTAATTTACTAGTGTGGGTTGATGTTTCAATCCCTTCTTCTTCCAGTGTTTCCAACCCGAGAGCCTCCAACATTTCCTGAACCACATGAAGCTAGACCGTGGTGGAGCACTTGTGGCTCGGTGCCCATTTTTCGCTGCACACGAAGCAGAGTCCTCGTGATCGATGATATAACTTGAGCACCGCCAAGCGGTCCTCGGAAGTTGGCGACGCGGTGCTGCGTGCCGACTCCTGCTCGTGTTTGTCTTCCAAAGTTGAAGGAGTTCGTGTCAAGGAGTAGAGAGACATGGTCTTGTCACTGCTCACCATGGCACCCGCCGAAGCGCAGTACACAGTCCTTGAGAACTGGAACGGCCCCTCGGTACGAGGTGCCTTGCTGGCACTCCTTCTCTAGATCTCCGTGTCTTCTTCCCGTAATAGATCTAAGGAAACAGCAGAGTCCAAATCCTTCGGCTGATGAACCAACACAATCACCCGAATTTCATCCTTAGGACCATTTACAAAATGATACAAAAACAATTCAGGATCCCAATTATTGGAGTGTGCCTTGAGAGCATGCATCACTTCCGTGAACTCATGTATATATTCTACCAATGTGCCTAACTATTTCAGGTGAAACAACTGATGCAAAAGTTTTTGGAACTCATCTCTACCAAAATTGATCGCACACTAACGCACACAACTCTTGCCAAGACAAATTCACCACATCTAAGCCACAATTCTCCAACTACAGCATCGCACTCCCACCAAAGTGCATGTTGGCGGTGTCCACCCAACTCTCACGGGGCATACCGAACACCCGGAAGTAAGACTCACACTAGCGCTGCCAGGATTTGGGTCGCTCTCCGACGAACATGGGAAAATCCATTTTTGGTCAAGGCGCATGAGCACCTCCCAACAACAATCCACCCCTATGCATGAAACTCGACTCATGCGGTTATAGATCAGGAAGCATACCCTTGGCCGGAGGAGTCACCAGGGTCAGATCCCCAAGTGACTGCCCGCGATTTGCTGGAAAATTGCCATGGATGAATTGCATGCGACCTTCATCACCGATCATCGTTGTCGCATGCCGCCCTACGGTGACCACAGCAGGGCCCGTCCTTGCCTGGAGCATGGCCGGATCCAACTCCAGGATCGAGTTCGGCACCACGCGGCCGAGTTGCTTCCACAGGGTGTTGACGTCAGCGCGAAGATCTTGGAGCACGGTGCCAACTTGTGGCTTCCACACCCCGATGTCGTGCAGGATGGACTATGATTTGCCGACGAAGCTCTTCACCTTGCTCATCGACGCCTTCAGCGACGCCTTCATATTCCTCCTCGCCGTTGCCAGATCCTCCATTGCCACCGATCGAAGAGGCTCCTGATACCAAATGTTATGCCGGTTCTCCACATCTCTTTTATTCACTACTAGATCCAATCCAATTTCAGAGTTTGGGATAGAAGAGGGTCTAGAAAGTAGGAGGAGAGATGCAAAGAGAATTACAGAGGGAGTTCTATGGTGAGAATAAGATTCAGAAGTGTCAACATCGTTGCCCTTAACTGTTAGAGGCCCCTCTCCTTATAGCACCCAATCGTCAGGGTTGAGTCGACAGCTGCGTTGACGTAAGCTGCGTGGATGCTCCCTCTTGTCGCTGCCTGGTCGAGTCTTATCCTAGGCCCTCTTTCCAGACAAATCCATGTTCTTAGCTGATGTCGTAGTAGTTGGTGTGCTGGTAGCAGCCACCGGTGTGACATTATCTGTCTCGGATCGACACTCACAGTTGTCAACCTGTTCATCACAATACGGACCTCATCACTTTTTGGACCAGCCTTGGTGGCACCAATCTTTTCTCTGCTTGCCTACATGAACATCTTTAGCACACAACCCTCCCTAAGCCTAGGCACGTGTCTAGGTTTCCGACTGGCCGACAAACCTAATTCGATGGAAATTTGATAAAAAGTAGTGTGACTAACCTTAAAATACACTATTTGACCAGGCTTTGAATAATTCTTGGATCCGCCACTGATCTCTAGTGGTACAATCCAAATGGTCTGATCTAGTCCACGCAGATAAGAGGACATGATATGTACATTCCAACAGCGTGACTAAAATGGATTGGCTAGTCTGGCTCAATCAATTCAAGGACCAAATTTGAGCTGTGAAAGCGTCTGACCACATAGCACGCATGTTCTCCCACTTCATCATCCCAGGCTCTCTCATCACTGGCACACTAGCCACTACTTTCCTTCCAAAATCCTCGCCCCAATTTTACCGACGACTGAGGAAGGAGACCATGACATAGGTATGCCCAACGGGCACCCGACTCTAGTCTACTTGGCTTGGCCCAACGGAAGGTCCACTCGACGATCTACCAAGGTCCACAAAGTCCAAGCCAGTTTGGATGATACGAAGTCCATATGGACACCAACTCCAAGTGCGCGAGCCAAGTAAAGCTCAAGATTAGATTCTACACGAACACCAACTTGTAACCAAATCGGATTGGTACCTGAGACTTAGCCTCCACACATATAGAACCTAGAAGGGTCAAACAAGGAGGACACGCTACAATAGACAATAGATCTCCACAACCACCACGATATTGAAACTTTTGTACTCACACGCCAGATCTAATATGTGCACCATAGCCATCTCTGCGCCCTTGTAACCTTCGGTTTCTTAACCAATCAAGAACAGATAAGCATGAGTAGAATTTCCCTCCGGGGCCTGAACCTGGATAAACCTCATGTCCCCCATTGTTTGTCTGTTAGCCGACGAAGTCTTTAGTGTGCCTCTCTTCCCTAAAAACCCAAGTCCATCAAAGTATGGGCATTAACATGATCATCCCATGTCAATTAGCATCGGCCGTGGGGAACCCGTACGCTGATGTTGCGACTTTGACAGTTCCATCATTAGTGTTTTACGATTCATCGGCTTTCGGGGAGGAGATCCACCTCAATCACCTTCATCGTGCAACTTAGACCCGTTCTGGTGGTTAGATCGATGACTGTGCGTAGATTGCATCTGGACGGATTGTCTACCTTAGAGTACTCGGTTTTCACCATCACCGATTCTGCTACAACCGACTCAGTCCTGTTACGACCGGTCTTGTGGCCCATGCAGTCTTAGGATACGTTGCATGCCTACCTGGCGAAAAGAAGCAAATCTGGAAGCTGAAGCACGACATCGGTCAATTCGATTCCAATCGATCGTGCACTAGCGGCCGGACGGTGTAGCACGTAGCCTAGCGCATACCACTTCTGCCCACCAGATAAATCCCTCCCATGCCATACGGTTGGCTGACTCCGATTAAATCAGACCAAGTTCCAAAGACAAAGAGCATACCAAAGAATTAACTGTTGGTTCACGTGAACAAAGTGATTTGAAGAATTACTACTAGTTCGCATCATTGGTTGCAAATTGCTACTCCTGATCATGATGCTAGCTTATGTTCACGTGAAGCCACGAAGTGATCTGGAGTATTTAGCAATGAAATAGATTAATTAATCAAGATGTTGGCTTATGTTCGTACAAGCAAATATGCCCTCTCGCCGGATTAATTCAAGCCAAGCCTGACTAGTTGGTGCACGCCTGTTCGTACAAGCAAATATGCCCTCTCGCCGGATTAATTCAAGCCAAGCCTGACTGGTTGGTGCACGCCTAATTTTACTGGAGAGCATGCGGGACTCTGGATCTACAATCGTACGATCTACAACAACACAGGTACTACCGAGCGTCAAGCTGCCTCTCGAGCAAGCCGACTCAACGCTCGGGGACTGCGCCAACTCCGTCCTCCCCCGACTACGACCGCCATGTCTATCACGCGACTCCGACCATGGTTCAACTCCATCTACTGCGTGTACTACTCGATCGCCGCGTCAACTCCGCCCTCACATTCGTCGTGTAGACTCCGTATCAACCGCATCGACTCTATCTACCACGCGACTCCCTTCTCAGCATTGACTCTATCCGACCTTGTTGACTCTATGACTAGGGGTTGCGCCAACTCTACCACGCGACCTGGCAACCAATTGCCACTATTAGCTATGGCGACCCACTGCGGTCTTTGACTACAGCGACCTAAGGCGGTCTTTGACTGTGGCGACCCGCCGGTCACATCTGCTCCTGTGACTGTGACCCGCAGGTTGCATCGGCTCCTGCAACCTGCAGGTCGCATCGGCTCCTGCGAACCGCTACCATCGTCGGCTGCACTGACCCGCCGTAGTCTTTGACTGAGGCTACCACTTCAATCTTCGGTTGTGGCGACCTGCTGCCACGTCGACTCCGACCACCGCGTCGGCTACACGTTCACTGCATCAACTACAAATAAAGATAAGTGTTCCTCTACTCAGAGTCGATACTTGTTTATTTTAACCGCACTCAACACACTCGGGGACTGCCCCTTTTCGAGTAACCTAATATGCTGTCGACTCCATGCACTTAAGTATTATTATACATGATAGCCTGAGTAACTGATTCTTCCTAATCGTCGAATCCTTAAACTTCGAGTACCTTGGTAAAGTACCGAGACTAAGGGTAATCAGGCTAACGAAATTTCCCAGCATACTGTGCATAAGTTTCGACACAATTAGCACCAGAATTTTACTTTACGAGTGTCAGTACCCAGATTGTTAATCCCAGATGCCTGTTATGCCATACCTCGCAATCTCAGGATTACCATTTTTGCGAGACATAACGGATTGTATATCACAGTACATCATCCATTACAAACCATACATAAGGTTTTACACAAATAAGGATCTCATGATCCAGTCTTTAATACAACAAGTAGCAGAAATAAACGATAGCGTAGCGGTGGGGTCCATCTTCAGGGGCACAGGCAATACTGACGAAGGCAGATAGTCCAAGTTATCATAGCCGTCCGGCTGACCATCCTCTTGATAATCTCCTTCATAGTCTGGCCATGATAATATCCAGGGACAAAAGCCATGAGTACTCTTTAAGTACTCGCAAACTACTACTAGCAAGGAGTATAAATCTAAGTTAAAGTGTTGAACCTAAGTTAACTATCAAGTTAAGTTTGAAACCTAAGCTGAGTTCAGAAGCAAAGAAAGATAAAGTAAAGTTCTAGAATCACTTAAGTTGGGAAGCTATTATCATCAACACAACCCTGTTGTGGTCAAGTCAAAGTTTATCATTCATTTCAAGTTATTTAGAAAACATTTGACAACGAAACAGTATGGCCATTCCAACTGTCCATAACCGCGGACGCGACTATTCGAATAGTTTGACACTCTGCAGAGGTGGTACACTTTCACCACAAGATTCAATACATCTGTCAGGGATAACCCTGAATCATCATACTTAGTATGCAGATAATCAAACATAACCTTCCCTTTACACACCCTAGTAAAAGCACCTCTCCTATGAGCATGGCCTCCCAACCATGACCATCAGTCATCTTGGGCACTGCATAGGTGGACAACATTGAGAGGTAGCCTCAGCTCAAACCTCTTTCGTGAGGGAACTAATACTAATGCATATAAATTTCCAGCTAAGCCTTACCCAATTCAGGTAATGTGGTTGTACGGTAAATTTGGAATGGTATCGCATCCGAATCCAACCATCAGTTTTATAAAAGGGTTAAGGCTCACGCCTCGTCATTTTCATCATCATAAACCAGTAGTGTTTCTCAAAACATGTCAAAACATCTCAATATAATGACTCATCATTCCAAGGTTTTCCTAATTCATTTTCACCAAGTATTCCCATCTAGAGTGACTCAAGTTTTTGATCTATACTAAGATACTAAGTTAAGAGTGTTCACTAAGGTGGAAGTGATGGGTTCAATCTTCTGCCATAGAGTGACATCTAAAGGCTTCTAAGTAGGTCAAGTTTTATACTTTTTATGCTACCTTCAAAATTAAGTAAAGAATTTTGTGTAAACTAAGGGAGGTAAAACTTGTCAATAAGACTTGGGGTACTAATAGTTAAAGGGGTGGGATCAAAGCCTGCTTAAGGCATCTTTGCTAAACCATCTAGTTTAATTCTAGACTGCTAACAATAGCTTGCCTTGGTTGGTGCAGTGGTTGAAGTTTTCTTCTTCTTCTTCTTGGTAGAACTCCTCCTTCTCGAAAGCTTGGTCGGTACTAGCGTCTATAAATACATAGGGAGTGCACAATCACCAAACAGTACTTAACTAGGCTAAGTAGCATTCTAAAACACACATTTGATGATCTATTATCATCACAAACATCACAAGTTTTAATTCAATAGTTTCATCTTTTTTATTTTAGAAAAGTAATTTCTACTCATTGAAATATTAACTAAAATTTTAATATTCACCACCAAAATATGGGATCATGTGGACACATGTCCTCACCACATATTCTAACATGTGGGAATGAGATTTAAGGGTTGGATCAATATTACTTTGGTTTAAGTTCATTATTTAATGATTTAAAGTGACTAGAAATGCCTATATAGCATTATTTTGGTACTAGTCCAAAGTCACTGCATGTCAACCTTAATATTATTACATGGTGAGATAGATATGATGAAATGTGATTTTTGAGAGTTGGAATCAACTCAAAAGCTAACTTGGTTGATTTTATAAAAATGTTGCAAGTTGCAAAAGCTTCTGTTTTGTTATTTTTGTTAGGAGAGATCTATAACTCTAATTGAATTAAATCCAACGGGCTTGGATAGATCATTTCAATACCTTTCAGAAAAAATTGGTTTCATACAATTTGGATTGATAAAACTCTCTGAATTGAATTTTGAAATAGGGGACAACAACTAGATTAAACTAAAAAGGAAAAACCAGATTTGGATCTATGGGCTAGCGCGGGAAAGGACTTGGGCCGGCCCAGTGGCGCTCCGCGACACGGGGCTCAGCTGACAGGGGGTCCCGCTTGTCAGCGGCACTTAACACGCGAAACGGTACGCGCGCTGTGGACCGTAGGATTAGAAGCGAGATCAACGGCTGAGGGTCGTCGTCGACGACGAATAGGTCGCC
This sequence comes from Avena sativa, assembly GCA_916181665.1. NCBI lineage: Eukaryota > Viridiplantae > Streptophyta > Magnoliopsida > Poales > Poaceae > Avena > Avena sativa. The sequence continues at coordinate 162,767,866 of OV702290.1, forward strand.
GATGAGCTCAAACCCTAGCGGCTCGGTGGAGGTCTACTGGGGGTGTACCAGGGCTCCAGCAGGGTCAGCGAGGCGGGCAAACAAAGTGGAAGATGACGGCGAGGTGAGGCGTGGTCGCGGCGGAGCTTGGGGCGGTCGAAATCAACGACACCCTTCTCCCCCAGAGGCGGCGGCTCCGGCTCCAATTCCAGCGAGCGGCTGCTCCAGTTGCTCCGACTAAAGGTGGGTAAGGTTCAGAGAGGTGAGGGGAGTGGAATAGTGTGGAGAAGAATGGCTAGAGAGGGCTCCTTTTATAGGCCCGACGGTGAGACCGAGCGGGATGGGCGGTCGACGGTGGCGACATGTCTACGGCGAGCTAGCGGCATGGCGGGGGATGGCGATCGATGGGCGGTTCCCTGGCGGTGCTCTAGGACTTAAATGCGGCCGTAGGGGCGGTGGCACGCGGTCTAGGCGAGGTGGCGCTCTGCGCGTCCGAAGCGGCGGTGTCCACGGCGAGCGGTGGCTGTGAGGCTTTGGGCGGTGAACGGGGATGTGTGGGGTGTTCTCCAGGTCGAGGCGAAGCGGCGGGCACGGGCTGCGGTCGAGCGGCGGCGTGTGCACGCATGCCGGGTGCGGCGCTCTGGCGTGCTCTCGGCCTGGTGCGGTGGCACTGGGCGCGGGTTGTGCTCGGTGGTCCACTGCTGCTCTTGGCTCGGGCAAGGGACAGGGAGTGGCGGTGAGGTGCTGGCTACCTCCTAGACATGGAGAGAGAGGGGGAGGTGGTCGGCTGGGGTGAGGGCAAGGTTGGCCGGCGAGTTGGTGCTCGGCATGGCTTGGCCTTTCCACTAGGGTGTAGGGGATGGGGTGGTAATGGCATGGTTTGATCAAGTGGAGACAGAGGGAGTGTTTTGTGGTCAATTGGGTGGCAAAACCCTGTAGAAACAGTGAGCTAGCTAACTATGTTTGATTCTGCCTGCCATGTGTTTGATGAAATGGCCGCAAGAGAAAAAGTTTGAATTTTGAGTTCAAATTTTTTGAGTGATCTCCACTAGTGATAGGTAGTCTCTGGTTGCAAGGGTTCTGAAAATGGAGCTCAAAAAGATGGTTTTTGAAATAGGGGTGATCTATGCATATGTTAGATTCAATTTTAAACTGTCATTTAAAATAGTTAACAGAATGTTTTTAGCAGATCCAAAGGTGAGCCTTGGTACCTTATTATGTGTACTAGCAAGGGGTGCAAAGATCAAGAATTGTTTATGTTAAGAATTGAGTACTAGGAATAGCCAAAGTAGGCATGAGAGTTAAATTTGCCAAAATGACCATTCCTTCTTTTAAATTCTTTTTTATTTGATTTTCTTTAGGAAAAGTTTGGGAATGATGTAGATGAGGTTTGAAATCACCTAAGAAACATTTTACAAGCATTGGATCAATCAATCATGGCAATTCAAACAACTCCTATTTTAAATGCACACATATATGAATGCTTCCATTTTAAATTTGGAAAAGTTTTTTGTTAACCCTATTTTTGGATGATTTGATCTTGATAAGCTTGGATTAAAGTTTTGGGATGTTACAACAAGCCGACAGGAAAATATTCTTTACAAGATATAAGTGCTTCACAATTCTGGGCCTACAAGGACGCTAACTGCATCGTGTTATTCTATCAGGTCATCTAACGGAGTCAACTAATGTCGGTCACATCAATAGGCGCAAAGACCCGAGTCGACACTTTCCTCGGATGACTGTGCTGCTTGGCGATACGGAAGAATAAGCCTATGCGTGGTCACAAGCTGCCGACCATAACCTCGGGAGCTACTCCTATAGGGAGTGCTGGTCGTGCACCCAACGGCTACAGTGTTGACCGCACACCCAACGGCTACAACGCTGGCCGCGTACCTGACAGAAACGACCGCGTCGACTCCGTCCACATCATCGACTCACCCGACTAAACGCCACATGATTCCACCGTGTCAACTCCTTCCAGCTATGGATCACTCGACTACCCGATACAAGAACTGCGACTTTGAGCCTCCGCTCGAGTCTACGACACGACTAGACACTCGGCGACTACTTCGATCAGGAGCACTGGTCGCGCACCCGATGTACTTTCGGGTCCACGGTGTACACCCACTATATTGTCGACTGTGACTGCATCGTACAAACCTTGAGCCTCTGCTCAAGTCTTTGACTCATCTAGACACGCACCTGATGTACTTCCGGGTTCATTCCAACAAGAGAAAACCCTCGGCTAGGATTCAAAAGCCTCGAGTCTTTACCCGAACCTACGGTTCGACTAAAGACTCGGGGGCTATTCCCATAGGGAACGCCGATCGCGCACTCGAATAAAATAAAGCACCTACGGTGTCAACTGATAACTGCTCGAAGTAAAATGGAATTACTGACTTAATGCACTTCCGGGTCAGTACCATCATTCCAGGAAAACTATCGATTGAAAGCGTACATTACACAACGAGAAATTTTAGTCTCCATCCGAATCTACGATTCGATTGGAGACTCAGGAGCTACTCCCATAGGGAGCGCTAGTCGCGCACCCTATAAAAATAAAGTGTATGCAAACTTGTCCATTGTGTTGACTACGTCCACAATGTCAACTTCGTTCAAACAACAACCGAACAAATTGCGACTCCTTCGTACCTTGTACCAACACCGATAATTGAGATGACATCTCCTCGGCTTCCCAGATCGCATCTGCTGTGAGAACATATCTGCATGTCGTGACTGTGTCATAAAGATAAGCCCTACAGATCCAATCTACTGGCCTAGCAACCGCATCCGCTACGCTCTACCAGTTAAATATCATGTCTCTGACATGAAGAAAATCCTGATAAACGCGTTGGGTACATACTTATCAACTAGAATTTGGATCAGTAAGGCCTACGTGGCATGTGTCGAATTACCCTAGCCTATACCGGATTCGAGTCCTAGGTAGCGTTATTTTTTTCAAGAGCAATTAACTGTTCCCGATCCATCGAGCGCACCAGGCATATTTACCAACATCCCTATGAACGTTTACGAATTTGGCTGACCCGATGAAATTCCGGGTGAGTTCTTTGCACCTTGTATAGTTGCCAACTCTAACTACCAAAAGCGAAACTCAATACTTCTAAGTCTCTACCAGAATCTTTGATTCGACTGGACACTCGAGGGCTACTAACATATGTATGTCCAACGGGCACTCGACTCTAGCCTACCTGGCTTGGCCCAACAAAAGGCCCACTCGACAACCTGCCAAGGTCCATGAAGCCCAGGATAGTTTGGTTGATACGAAGCCTATATGGACACCGACTCCAAGCATGCAAGACAAGGAAAGCTCAAGGTTAGATTCTACACAAACACCAACTTCTAACCAATTTGGATTGGTACCTGAGACCTAGTCTTCCCACATATAAAGGCTAGAAGGGTACAACGAGGAGGGCACGCCACAATAGACAATAGATCTCCACAACCACGGTGACATCGAAACTCTCATACTCACACACCAGATCTAATATGTGCACCATAGACATCTTGGCGCTCTTGTAACCTTAGGTTCCTCAATCAATCAAGAACAGACAAGCAGGAGTACGGTTTTCCCTCCGGGGGCCTGGACCTAGGTAAACCTCGTGTCCCCATCGTTTTTCTATTAGCCGACGAAGTCTCCAGCGTGCCACTCTTCATTAAAAACCCAAGTCCATCAAGTATGGGTATTGACATGATCACCCCACGTCAGACCTCTACGGCAATCGCTACTAGAAAGTTATCGATTGAGACCGTTCCTGGTCCTATAGCTGAGCATGCCCCCAAGAAGTTGTCCAAGCCAAAGAAGGAGCAGACGCTAGAAGAGCGAAAGATCGAGCCATCGAAGCGCTCAAGCCGGAGAGAGGCTGCCAGGGAAAGAGAATTGGTTGTCAGGCTCAAAGTTAAACAACAGAGAGAGGTCGAGCGCATCCTAGACATTCGGGCAGAGGCCAAAACTGACGCACTGGCCAGACAAGCCACCGCCCAGGCCATCATCTACTTGAAGAAGGAGTAGTTCCCCGTCGCCTTGGTCCATGGCATTGTGCCTCTGGCTGTGACATGGCCGGTGGGTCCTTGACAAGCTCGGTCTTGACCATGTCGATTGGGCGGCCACCTCTTCAACCAGACGACAGCCACGCGAGGCACGGCAGTGCGCCCTTCCGGCATGATGCTTCTCGGTCGACGTCGTCTGAGACCAATAAGCGAGGCCAATAAGTGGGCTCACATCGGTTGACATGGTAAAACCTTTACCTCTCTTGCCAATGCACCTTCCATATATGTGGGCATGTTTCATGGATTCTTGTCCAAATGTCTAGGTGTTGCAAGCTTTGGAACACTTCAAGAGTATCATGAAAATAAGGCATTTACATTGAGCCATTGTTGGAAGCGGATCAAGGATTGCAAAAGGTGGAAAACTAGCTTTCCCCTCCCGCAAGACCAAATGTCGCAAAGAAGAAAGTTAATGCGTCAACGTATGGTGTCATGAATGCTAACGACGATGGCCAATGCATTGGCGACCCAAGTGAAGATGGTCCAAGCAATGATGGTTTTGTGTCGATGGGCCAAAGGGCCACAAGTACTCCAAGACCGACATCAATCGACAAGCTTCCTTGTTGGAGTTTCATGAGACCTTGAGGGAGTTGATCGCCAAGAAGGAAGATGCCAATGTCGAGAGGGAAGAAAATCAGTGTAAAGAGAAAGAGGCCACCATTTTCAGCTGTGTTGATCTCCATAAGAGATCACTCGAGGTGGAAGAGACCAATGCCAAGTCTAGGATCATGGAGGCCTAAGCCAAGGTCATGACCAAGGAGAACCGAATCACGATGACCGACTTGGGGTTAGAAGCTCTGAATTCAACCATAGAAGAAGGATCGGATACCCTTATAGGTGCAGCAGCTACCTACGCTATCCATGCACAAGCCCTATCTAGAAAAAATACAAGTATAGCATCGCTGCTCCGAAACGAAGAGCTTGGATTGAGAAGAAGCAAAAGTTGACATGTAACATCCCGGCCTCTCGGGATCGGTGACTGTCGCCCCTAGCACCTTACTAGGATCTCTAGACTAGCCCCACAGACCAACACTTGTCTTTTCTACGCACTTTGTTCTCACTCGTGCACACTCGGTAACAACTTTCTGGTCGGTCACCCATCCTCAAATTACTCCAGGCCAAGCACGCTTAACCTGGAGTTCCTTTAAGATGAGCTTCCGAAAAAAGTTACAACTTGTTGGTACGAGTATCCTATCAATCATATTAAGCCATGCGCCGGGATCTCACATGATCCGAGCCCGCAATATTTGAAAGGGCAATGGCATACATGAGTTTCGTTTGGGAGAAACTTGCCACTTTTTGACATGTTGTATGATGATTGTCTCATTTTGGACATTGATGTCGCATAGTGGCATTTGAACTGTATGTTTATTACTTTATTTCACTAGTGGAAAAAGGGCCTCCAGTCTCGGACCGTAAGGGGCTTTAGTCCTGGTCCTGGTAACCGGGACTGGAGGGGCGGAACTAAAGCCCCCCCCCCCCACTAGTCCCGGACCGCTTACCATCCGGGACCAATGGGTATCCACATGGCCGTCTCTATGGGCGCTTGGTGCCCCCCATTAGTCCCGGTTTTAATTACGAACCGGGACAAATGGATCTCTGTCGTGGCAGAAGTTTAGGCACTTTCTCTGCCGCGGCAGAGAATTCAATTTGTATCTTTTTTCTCTTTTTCATTTCAAAATAGTTTTCTACGCTACCACATACCATACATGTTCGTGCATACATAAGATAACTTCTCTTAAGATCGAGCATACAAATATATACATGATCATGATAGTTACATGGAGATCACAATTCGACGATTTAATTACACGGTCGGGGATCATCGGTAGCACCTATTCACGCTAAATTCCCCGGCGTCATCTATCATCTCGTTCATAAAAAATCCTGCCAGTTCTTCAGCAATTCCTAGTACGCGTTGCTCTGGTAGGAGCTGATCCCGCATTCTCTTGAACTATATAAGAAAAGGAGATCAATATGAATATCAATCATGATAACAAAAAGTGACGGTAATAAAATAATATTGTGAATGTATTGCTTATGTCGACTCTATTATCATTATGCTCAGTGGTAAACGTGTGAATGAACTCGCAAATGTAGTATCCACATAGATTCGTCCCCTGTGGCTGCCTCGCGCACTTTACGAGAATATAATTCAATCAAAATTATAATCTAGCATCATAATTGTCTTGAAACTAGAAGTAAAGATATGCGCGAACATATCACGTATTACTTACCGAGACCGGAGTAAACGTCAGCTCCTTACTAAAGGAACCCGTAACCCTACTCTCGAACATGCTCCAAACCCTGCCCGACAAAGAAAATGAATGAATGAGTTATTTATTACGTGATATCTCAGGAAATCAAATAAAGAGACCGATGTAGCACGGAAATTACCTCTAGAGCATGTCCTGCATGTCCCTAAACTGTTCCAGGGGTCTCTTTAATGGGTCCATGACTTCAACTCTTCCCTTATCAAGTTAAATGTCCATAAGAATCCAGTGGAAACTGCACACGTTTATATATACATCAGTAACTCATCAATTACATTCAACATCGAGTAAGAAAAAGTGAATGTGTACAACATAGTAAGACCCTCACCGGAAATTGTAAGGAAACAGTATGTGGTCATAGAAATGTTGCTCTGTTAGAAACCTTAGAAGTTTTCCTGCGTCTCCTCGGGTTTATCCTTTAGCGTCTTACAATGTATTTTATCTGGGTCAATGAACCCAACACTAAAGAGTGACCTTCTTTTACATTCCATGATCTTCATTATGCATAATAACAGAGTACAAAAGGATATAATGAGGATAACTATATGCAATGAACTGAACAACTGAAAAAATGAACAACTTATATATAGACAATGAATTCAACAACTTACAGACAATAGCAACTCATGAGACTTTTGTCGAGGGCGTCGAAACTGTATAACTGGAAGAGTTCTGGAAACTCAACATGGACCTCGTCAGCTCGGAAGTAGTAGTCATGTGGGACTTTCGCCACGATCATTATTCTGTCCTCCTTTACGACTTTCATGTACCATTTATGTAAACTCCGCATGTATGTTGGCAGTTGTTGGAACTGCTCAAATGGGACCAGCTGCTTCCCTGGGAGATATTTAGGGACTACCTGAGCCTTGGGTAACTTGTCGTCCTGGGCACCTAGCAATTCCTCAATAGTCACATTCATAGCGGTCGCAAGCTTCTTAGCTTCTTCCATATCCTGCTGGGGAGTGTCATAGGATAACACCTGGAGGGGTGGGATCGATTTTTTGGCCTGTTTCCCGAGCTGGGGGACGTCCATTCTTTTCCCGGTTGCACTTTGACCTGATGATTTACTCCCGCTTGCACTTCTACTTGATTTGCTCTTCTTTGCTTCCTTCCGAAGTGTGCGTACATAGTCATCTGGCTTATGGTGCAACTCATACTGTGATTTTGTGTTCAGAAAAGAATGTGCATATGATTTTTGCTTCTCGGTGCATACCGGGGCGGGCTCGGGTTTCTTCTTTTGAAAATGTGCATCACAATGGGCCTTTGTGATTGCTGCATTTTCCTCGTCAGTACGATCGTAAGGTCTGATGGGAAGATTCTTATGAGGTACTCTTGGGAGGGGCGACATTTGTCATTTTGGGCTGCTGCGTCATTTAGTACTAATCGGAGGCTGCGGCGGAGATCGAGATGGACTCGGGCTGTGGTGGTCGTAGTCATGGGGTGGGCTTCTTGGAGGTGATGGAGGTGAAGGTGACATGCGACGACTAGGAGGCGGTGTTGGCTTTGGCGTCGAGCCTGGAAGCTTGATGTTGTTCTTGTCCTATAGAATGATACCACCCAGTACTTCTCCGAGTGTCCTCTCACCTTCAGGTCCAGGGATGTCAAGCTCCATTGAGTCCCACCCCATTGCGATTTCATCCACAGCAACTTTAGCATAGCCAGTTGGAATCTCACGGCCATGCCAGCGTGCGCCAGGTGGACAAGGTAAAGCACATCCGACCGCCTCCTTGATGGATAGGTTCTTCACCTTCTGATGGAGCTCACAAGATGCCTGCTCCTTGATTCCATCCCTGGGGTAGCCGGGACCGCCATCTACCATACGTGCATCATCAGAAGGGACCTCCGATTCAGCCACGCTGCTTCTCCGCTGAGATGGAACGGCGGTAATATCGAGTGCAGGAACTTGCAGGCGCGCTGCTCCTCGAAGTTCGTCAACCTGTTGCTAATGCATTCGAAGTGTTCCTAGCAACTCGGTGAACCTGTCTCTCTCCTCCTCCTCCTGTCGCCTCTTTGCTCTCTCTCGGCTCCTATAAGTATCTCTGTCTTTGGGAAACCCCATCTCCCACGTATAACTAGGGCCAAGGCCTCGTACACGTCCTCCGTGTTCGTCATTCCCGAGGACCTTTGTCAGCAAGTCTTTCTCTCTATCGGGACGGAACTTTGTTGTCTCCGCTTTAATCTCCTTCACCACTTTCTGCCATGTATACCGGGGTATCCTAATCCCGTCACTGCAAATAAGGTCCCTTGTACTTTCGTCATACTCACTCCCATGCCCAAGGAACCAATTCCTTGCCCTCAGATCCCATTCTTCGCGTATTGGTTCTGGAGTGATCCCTTTAGCAAGCAGCTCATTCTCTTTAGCATCCCACTTTGGCATGGCAGTCGCGTAGCCCCTGGCCCCAGGTGATGGTGATATTTCTTCATCGCGGCATTTTTCTTGTTTTGTTCCGACATTTCCTTAGCAGGTTTTGAATCCTTGTACTTCACAAATGCATCCCAGTTAGCCTGCTGCTTCGATAGATAACCTTCGAATTTAGGAGGAGTCTTCGTCTTCTGATACTTTTGCCATAATGCTTTCTTCCAGTTCTTGAATAGTTCGGCCATCTTCGTAAGAGTCCACTGCTTGACTTTCTTCCTCAATGCACCTATGTCGGCTTCATCCTCACATTCTGGCAGGGTGAAATGTGCCATAAGGTCATTCCAAAGACCCTCTTTGTACCTGTCGGCGACATACTCACCCTCTTCCGCCCCTTTGGTCTTATTCCACTCTCGAACGATGATCGGGATGTGATCCCTAACCATAACTCTGCGTTGTTGTACAAATCCACTTTTAGCCTTTTCAGGTTCCAACGGTTCACCCCGTGCTGATACCAGCGTAATTGTATAACGCGTAGATGCGTCCAACTTTTTGGCCGGGCCTCGTTTGGAATATTTTTTGCTCGATGTGGAGGCCTAAGAGAAGAAACATTCGTCAATTTATATATATACAACTCAGTTAATGCATCTACTGATCACTAGACTTCATATGTATACCTCGCTGGACTTTGTTAAGGGTCCACCGAAGTCGTCGGCTTCTCCACTATCGGAGCCGTCGGCTTCTCCTTGATCATTTCGGTCGACCTCCTCTCCCTCACCGGAGGGGTTCAGATAAATTGACGGAGATTCGGGTGGATCAACATGGGGGGTGTCGTTGATCATATCCTTGAGAATTTCTTCCTGTGCTAGGTCTCTCTGGATTGGATCCATAGTTTTCTACAAAATGCACACAATAACATTTTTCATTCAATATTGCTGCATAAAACAATACTAAATAATAATATGAACACGCAATTTGCTACAATAATACTAAACAATAGCAAAATTCTAGTGATCCCCTAATCCTAACCCTAAGTCCGGGCGGCCTGCGAGCACCACTACCCTAACCCTATCTCTGGGGGCCCGTGAGCACCACCACCCTAACCCTATCTCCGGGGCCGCGAGCACCACCACCCTAACCCTAAGTCTGGGGGGCCCGCGAGCACCACCACCCTAACCCTAAGTCCGGGAGCCCGGGAGCACCACCACCCTAACCCTAAGTCCGGGGGGCCCGCGAGCACCACCACCCTAACCCTAAGTCCGGGGGCCCGCGAGCACCACCACCCTAACACCGGTCTCCCGTGAGCACCGTACCACCATAACCCTAACTCCGGCGATGTAATATATACTCTCCACAAACATATACTATATACTATACTATAGACTATACTATATACTATACTATACACATAAAAAATACACATAAATACTATATACTATACGATATACTATAATATATACTATACTATACTATATACTATACTATACACATATACTATATACTATACTATACACATAAAAAATACACATAAATACCATATACTATACTATACTATATACTACTATACACATATACTATACACATAAAAAATACACATAAATACTATATACTATCAAGGCAGAGGCGGCGGCGGCTGGAGAAGCGGCGGCGCGGCGGGATACCTAGCCGACGGGGACGCCCGAGGCGGCGGCGGCTGGAGAAGCGGCGGCGCGGCGGTTGGAGAAGCGACGGCGCCGCAAGATACCTAGCCGGCGGGGACGCTCGAGGCGGCGGCGGCTGGAGAAGCGGGGCGCAGCGGTGTTCGTCGGTGAGGCAGAGGCGGCGCAGACGACGGCCCGAGAGGCGGCGCGGCCGGAGAAAAAATCAGGCAGCCTGGCGGCGCTCGGTGTGCTCCTCGCGCGATTGCTCCCGGTCGATGGATTCGACCGGGGAAAGAAGGGGACGGTTATATACCCCCGACCCTTTAGTCTCGGTTCGTGGCTGCAACCGGGACTAAAGGAGGGTCTTTGGTCCTGGTGCGTGCCACGGACCGGGACCAAAGGATTTTTGGCCACGCGCGCCAAACGGCACCCCTTTAGTCCCGGTGCGTAGCACGCACCGGGACTAAAGGTCCTTTTGAATATTCCCTCGTTTTTACAAGAATTTATTAAATGATTACAAAATATGTGTAACCTCTAATAATTATAGAAAGAGATCTACATGTCCAAAAATAGCAAATGATATACCGTTGGATTCACAATTGTGTGTAGAATATTAATCTGCAACTCTATCCGACTATTACTATAAGTATTTGTCATGATTATTTAAATAGGATTAATACCCTTTTTGGAGTAATAAATTCATAAGAAAATAATTACTAATCAGAAAATTGCAAATAATATGACTACGGAATCACAAGAAAGATTAGAACCTGTTTATGAATTAAAATTGCAAGTTTACTATAAGAATATCCTATGGCGACCGTTAGGGTTTCGGGTTTCGGCGCACATATGTATCTCAACATGGAAATCAGTGTCATATTTGTCCCCCTTTAGTCCCGGTTTCGGGTTTCGACCGAATTTTTTTATTATTTTATTACAAAAAATAAGCCTCTTTAGTCCCGGTTGATAAAAAATTCGCGCGAAACCGGTACTAAAGGTCTGTTTCTTCTGGCCTTATTTCTTCCCGCCTTATTTTTTCCCGCCCGTTTTCTTCCCGCCTTTTCCACCGCTTCCCTCCTCTTACTTCCCGCCATTTCTCACTATATATATGTAGGCTTGGTCGTTGCCATAGCACATCTAGACTCATATCTGCCGCCTCTCTCCACTCTCTCCCATGGCTTCCACCATACCTCTAACCCCCAGGAAGGCGGAGACGCTTTGCGCCTCGAACTACCCCTGCCCACCGGCTGGATGCTGAGCGCCGGAGGTGTGTCAGTCCCTCCTGTCCCTCTAGGTGTGGAGCGTCGGATGGCCATCACGAACCACTACTACCTCGAGCTCACGCCAGAGCAGCGGAGGAATCCCAACTGGCATCCCGACTATTTCCCGACTTGGGAAGCCTTCTTCATCAATTGGCATGAGAGGGCGCTCGCTAGGCACGAGGAGGACGGCCCACCTCCTTCAAACTTCAACGAGGCCGGCCGTCAACTGTGGTGGCGCGGCCAGACTCTCCAGAGTGTCATGGCCTACAACACGACCGGCAATAACCCCCGCCTGTGGTACCCTCAAATCCAGCCCACACGTGCCCAACCTTCAAGGTTCGACTATGGCGACCCCGACAACGACAGCGATGACGGCGCCGACGACTACGACGACTACAGTGGCGCGTATTATAGGGCTAGGCAGGAGCATGACTGAATCACTCCAACATTAGGCATGTTTCTTAATTTTCAATTGTGCTATGTATCTTCATTTTCAGTTGTGATATGTATCCTTAGTGTTTGTGGGTTCCTTCTCTTGTGATGGTTCCTTCTCTTTGGGTGATCACCTCCTGCGGCTCAGAACCCGGTCGTCAACGTCTAGTTTGATTGAGCAAGATGTATTACATGAAAGAGGACCTTTATGTCTCAAATAAAAGGTTTAATACATTACATAGATTTATGTCTCAAATAAAAGGTTTAATACATTATTACACATCACCAACATCTAGTGTTGTGGTTTTCTTCTGCACCGTAGCCATGGAGAATCTTCATCATTTAATAGGATGCTTGGGTCATTTCACTTTGAAGGGCGGAATTTCATGAAACTTATAGTAATCTTCTAACATGTCTATCTTGTCATCCACTCCCACGATGTTTCGTTTCCCTGAAAGAACTATGTGGCGCTTTGGCTCATCGTATTTTGTATTCTTTTGCTTATCTTTCCTTTTTCTCGGTTTGGTAGACATGTCCTTCACATAGAAAACCTGAGCCACATCATTGGCTAGGACGAATGGTTCATCCATGTACGCAAGATTGTTGAGATCCACTGTTGTCTTGCCGTACTTTTGGTCTACATGTACCCCGCCTCCTGTCAGCTAGACCTATTTGAACCGAAACAAAGGGACCTTAAAAGTAGGTCCATAATCAAGTTCCCATATCTCCTCTATGTACCCATAATATGTGTCCTTCTGCCCATTGTCATCTGTTGCATCAAAGCGGACACCACTGTTTTGGTTGGTGCTCTTTTTATCTTGGGCGATCGTGTAAAATGTATTCCCATTTATCTCGTATCCTTGGAAAGTACATATAGTCGAAGATGGTAACCTGGCCAACGAGTACAATTCATCTCCAATAGTGGTGTTATTCATGAGATGTGTCTGCAACCAACTGCCAAAATTCTTCTCGTGTTCCCCTTTAATCAAGGTTTCAGGCTTCCCCGGGTTTTCGGAGCGTAGAATATTCTTGTGTTTCTCGATATACGGAGCCACCATGGTGGAATTGTGTAGAAATGTGTAGTGTGCTTGAGTGAAAGAATGCTAGTCTCTACATACCATTGATTTCCTTCCTAGTGTGCCTTTTCCAGTCATCCTCCCCTCATACCGAGATTCAGGAACACCAATAGGCTTAAGGTTAGGAAGAAAGTCAACACAAAACTCAATGACCTCCTCTGTTCCATAGCCCTTGGAGATGCTTCCTTCTGGCCTAGCACGGTTATGAACATATTTCTTTAAGACTCCCATGAACCTCTCGAAGGGGAACATATTGTGTAGAAACACAGGACCGAGAATTATAATCTCTTCGACTAGGTGAACTAGAAGGTGCGTCATAATATTGAAGAAGGATGGCGGGAACAACAACTCGAAGCTGACCAGACATTGGACCACACCAATATGTAACCCTGATAGACTTTCTCGATCGATTACCTTCTGAGAAATTGCATTGAGGAATGCACATACCTTCACAATGGCTAGTCGAACATTTTCTGGTAGAATTCCCCTCAATGCAACCGAAAGCAATTGCGTCATAAGGACGTGGCAGTCATGAGACTTTAGGTTTTGAAATTTTTTCTCTTTCATATTTACTATTCCCTGTATATTCGACGAGAAGCCAGACGGGACCTTGATACTAAAAAGGACTTCAAAAAAGATTTCCTTCTCTTCTTTGGTAAGAGCGTAGCTGGCAAGCCCTTGAAACTGTCCTGGATGCTTGCCATCTCGTCCTTTATGATGTTGCTGGTCCTCCCGTGCTGCAGGGGTATCTTTTGACTTCCCATACAACCCCAGGAAGCCTAGAATATTCACGCAAAGATTCTTCGTCAGGTGCATCACGTCGATTGTAGAGCGGACCTCATGCACTTTCCAATAGGGTAGCTCCCAAAATATAGATTTCTTCTTCCACATGGGTGCGTGTCCGTCGGCGTCTTTCGGAACAGGTTGTCCTCCAGGACCCTTTCCAAAGATTACATCCAAATCCTTGACCATACCAAATACATCAGCACCACTACGGGGGACAGGCTTCGTCCGGGTTTCTGCCTTGCCATTGAAATGCTTGCCTTTCTTCTTTAAGGGATGACTGGGCGGAAGAAAACGACGATTGTACGGGTACAAATTCTTTCTACATTTATCCAGATATATACTTTCAGTCTCATCTAAACAGTGCGTGCATGCATTGTATCCTTTGTTCGTCTGTCCTAAAATGTTACTAAGAGCAGGCCAATCATTGATGGTTACGAACAGCAATGCTCGTAGGTCAAATTCCTGTTGTTTGTGCTCATCCCACACACGTATACCTGGTTTGGCCCACAACTGTAAAAGTTCATCAACTAATGGCCTTAGGTACACATCAATGTCTTTGCCGGGTTGCTTCGGGCCTTGGATGAGCACTGACATCATAATGAACTTCTGCTTCATGCACAACCAAGGAGGAAGGTTGTAGATACATAGAGGCACGGGCCAAGTGATGTGACTGCAGTTCTGCTCCCAAAAGGATTCATGCCATCGGTACTTAGACCAAACCATAAGTTCCTTGCGTCACCAGCAAAGTCTGGGAAGTCCCTCTCGATTTTTCTCCACTGCCAACCATCAGCAGGGTGCCTCAATATCTCGTCTTTCTTACGGTCTTCCATGTGCCATCGCAACAACTTGACATGCTCTTTATTTCTGAACAAACGTTTTAACCGTGGTATTATAGGAGCATACCACATCACCTTGGCAGGAACCCTCTTCCTGGGTGACTCGCCCTCAACATCACCAGGGTCATCTTTTCTGATCTTATACCGCAATGCAGTGCATACCAGGCATTTATCCATATTCTCGTACTTCTCACTGCGGTAGAGGATGCAGTCATTAGGGTATGCATGTATCTTCTGCACGTCTAATTCTAGAGGGCAGACAAGTTTCTTTGCTTCGTACGTACTGGAGGGCAATTGGTTATTTCTTGGAAGCAGCTTCTTCATTATTACCAGCAACTTTTCAAATCCCGAGTCAGTCATACCGGTCTCTGCCTTCCACTTCAACAATTCCAGTGTGCTACCCAGCTTCTTCTGGCCATCTTCACAAGTTGGGTATAGCAATTTGTTGTGGTCCTGTAACATCTGCTCGAACTGCAACCTCTCCTTTTCTGTGTCGCAGTCTCGCCTTGCATCACTAATGACCCGACCAAAATCATCAACGGGCTCATCTGGTTCCCGTTCTTCACCCCCTTCTTCTTCATTATCTTCAACTGCGGTATCATCGTATTCAGGGAACATAGATCGGTAGTTGTCATCATCGTTCTCTTCTTCATCGCCGTCTTCCATCATAACCTCTCTTTCTCCGTGCTTGGTCCAAACATTATAGCCGGACATGAA
This sequence comes from Avena sativa, assembly GCA_916181665.1. Taxonomy (NCBI): domain Eukaryota; kingdom Viridiplantae; phylum Streptophyta; class Magnoliopsida; order Poales; family Poaceae; genus Avena; species Avena sativa. Next base: position 162,783,291 of record OV702290.1, read on the forward strand.
ACCGGACCGAAGCAGCTGGCTCTGAATGACTCTTGAGGAAGTGTGAGCCTGCTCATTCCGACATTCAACACATGGACAACACATAAAACCATCCTGCCGCTTGTTCGCCTCGGCCACAAGGCAAAAAGAACGCACGCCTTATCTGTAAGCGTCAGAGCGTCGATCACCGTACATCCATGGGTGGCTCATTTGCATCATACAACCATGCATATATATATCAAATGCAATCACGATGCTTAAATTAGTACCGCGCGGTCAAAACGAGAAAATAGTTACTAACCTTTTAGGACACTTCAAAACAAAGAGGAGAAACCTTAAGTGTCGCTCTGGCACCTCATATCATGTTTTGTCTTGTGTAAACTCAAGTGGCATCGCTCTAACAGGCATTTCACCGAATACCTCTAGTGCATATGAAAAAAAAAGTTAGCACAAAGTTATACCCACCTCACATAGGAAAAAAACAGGAGAGAGTGGAGGGCTAGGTGCATATATATATGGCCAGACCATTAGTCCCGGTTTGAGACACAAACCGGGACTAATGGTTCTGCCAGGACCACGCGGGCGTGCCCAGACCCACTAGTCCCGGTTTGTGTCTCAAACCGGGACTAGTGGCCTCTTACGAACCAGGACACAGAATTCGACGACCTCGGGCCGTTCGGTTCGGACCATTAGTCCCGGCCCCAGCCACGGTCGGGACTAATGGCCCGAACCAAAGGCCCTTTTTCTACTAGTGTTTATTGCAAATTTATTCATTTGTATATGCCTACTTTAGTGAAATGTGAAATGAAACGGCCAATTGATCTGGCCAGACCAAATGGATCTGACCATTCGGACAGCGGCCCATTTTCTATCCGTTGGCCGATCCAAAGGAACCACTTTAGACATATTAGTTGTCTGGTCTGAAATGTATGTGCCGCTGGAGATGGCCTTATGATAGCATAGCAGAGATTGGGTGGCAATAAACCTGCGATTGTTTCGGCTATGATGGCATTGGTTTCCATATAAACATGGTACGAGAGCATGGACCTTTTTAAAAGCGGCGGTCGAGGTCACCACTAGGAACGTCCGGAAGGCTAGCTAGTTTTTGGCACACGCCATGGATGCACGGCCTGAAGCCGAAGGAGACTGCGCCGTCCATTTTGGCCATTTCGGAAGAAAACAAACTCAACTTTCCGACGCGCGCGGTTTACAGTGATCAATGGTTTCTTGGATCAACACTCAACATTGTCTACCTGTGCATCAGATTGAGGAGTTCATCACTCTTTGGACCAGCCTTGGTGGCACCAATCTTGCTGAAGTAGTGGAGAAGGACATCTCTTGGAAGGTAGTAGAGACCACACCGCCCAAGTCAGGCATACAAAATCCAGTTCGTTGGGGTGACTTCCACGTTGATGAAGCCATGCATATATGTGGAGAAGTTGAGCGCCTCCCAAGTGCATTTTTTTCTGCTCATCATCAAGAACCAGGTTTAGACACTGTGGACAGGACAGACATGCATGCAAAGCATGCATGCAAATTGCTTGTTTTGCCATCTTTGCAAAAGAGAAACTGAAACCGTCGTGCACATCATCTTCATAAGGTGTTACGCGGTCCAGACTTGGGAGATCATCAAGCTTTGACTCAGGGCAAAGGTCGCCGCGCGGCGCAAGGCCGGCATGACATCCCTTTGCTCCATACAACTCATGTAAACGTCTTCTTATTGCTGACATGAGGCTTAACTTTTGCCGTCCGTTTCAAAAAAAAAAAAGGGGCGACGTGCCTTTACGAGCTATGGTTTATTTTGTCTAACAGCACCCTTAAAGGGGGCAAACCCTTAAAATAACCGTCACTATAAGGGTTTCAGCGAAAAAACGGCGCCGACCAGCACCCTCAAATCAGACGATCCGTAAAAAAAAAGAAGGGCCCGACTCGTAAACCCTCTTCTGGCCTGTACATAGGAGGGTGGAGAGGGCGACCCGAGCGCCGGCCGTCACTCGCACCAACCCTAGCGCGCACTGAATCTTCAGGACGAGCTCGCCCACATCCGCTGCCCCCTCTCGCGCGCGCCGCCCCCGCCGCCGCCGCTAGCCACCCGAATCCACCTCCCCCGCCGCCACCGCCAGGCACCCATTCCGCCCATCCTCTCTACCTTCCGCGCCCCACCTCCCCAAGCCCCCGCCGCCGCCCGCTCCATCGAGGATGAACTCAGACGACCACCATGATCTGTCTGATTGAGGAACTGCTCCACGACGACGACGACTGCGAGGTGGCCCTTCTCCTCCTTGCCGTTAAGGAGCACGAGGACCGGTGGAAGATGCTGGATCGAAGGCGCGGGTCGATGAAGGGCCGCACCTACATCCAGCGCAACCGCTTCCTTGGCCACGCCAACTTGATGCAGGATTATTTCGCTGAGGTACCTACATATCCGCTCAATCTTTTCCGTAGGAGGTACTGGATGCGGCGTAGCTTGTTTGTCAGAATCGTTGAAGATATCGAAATGAATTCGACATACTTCACGCAACGGCGCAACTCTGTCGGCGGCCTAGGATTTAGCGGCTACCAAAAGATCTCGGCCGCCATGCGAGTGATTGCTTATGGCGTCCCCGCAGACTACACCGATGAGTACCTTCGCATAGGCAAAGATACAACCACCGAGTCGGTGCGTAGGTTTGCGAAGATGGTTATCAGGTTGTATGGGGAGAAATAACTTCGAGCTCCCAATGAGGAAGATACCAAAAGGTTAATGGAGATAAATGAAAAAAGGGAATGGTCGGGCATGCTTGGTAGTATAGATTGCATGCATTGGACATGGAAAAATTGTCCAAAAGCATGGCATGGAATGTATTGTGGGAAAAACCATGATCCTACCATTGTGCTCGAGGCAGTTGCTTCGTAGGATTTGTGGATTTGGCACTGTTTTTTTTGGGCTGCCCGGAACACTCAATGGCATCAACGTTTTATAAAGATCCCACTTGTTTCAAAAACTTGTAGCCGGAGATGCACCTACTTGCAACTATAAGGTCATGAATAATGAGTATTCAATGGGATATTATCTAGCTGATGGCATATATCCTGAATGAGCAACTTTTGTGAATTCCATCAAAGATCCCCAACATGAAATAGAAGCTATATTTGCCAAGGCACAAGAGGCAGCCTGCAAGGACATTGAGAGGGATTTTGGTGTTTTACAAGCAAGTTTTGCTATTGTTCGAGGTCCAGCTCGATTTTGGGACAAGAAAACCCTTGTCAACATTATGACATGTTGTGTGATTCTACACAACATGATCATCAAGGATGAGAGAGGGTTAAACTTGTTGTGCTTCTACGCCAATGTTGGCACTCGAGTGCGGCCTAAAAGAAACCCCTACCACCTTGAAGCATTTCTTGAAAGCCATCGGGAGATTGAAAATAAGGCAACTCAGAAGCAGCTCGTCACTGATCTCATCCAGCACCACTGGCAGCTGTATGGCCAACGCACTCGCGCTCGTTCATGATCTTTCCTTGTTTTTCTTCGGATGTGTGAGATGAACCATTCGAACAATTGTTGTAATTTGATTGAAACATTGTTGTAATTTGATTGAAACAGTTGTTGTAATTCTTCGGATGATATTTGTTTGATCATGTGAATTATTATTTGATGTGTTTAATTGTTGTATTGATGTGTTTAATTATTGCATTTCCATTTGCATGTGAAAGATAGGCTAAAACCCTCTTTTTACGGGCTGAAATGCGCCGGCGGAGATCAGCGTCCTTATTCACAACCCGTGAAATTTCAGCCCGTGAAATTTCAGCCCGTAAAAAGAGGGTACAGGCGCCCTTACTCGTGTTTTACGGGCCGGACGAATAAGTGCGCTGTTAGTCATGCTCTTAGCCAATTCATGGACAAGCTGAAACTTAACATAATATTTGGCTAGTTCACTTACTAGAGCAAATCATGGTCTAAAACCAAGCATACTCAAGTTTTCTTCTTTTCTCTGCTTGCCTACATGGACACGTAGGATTGGTTAGAGCATATCCACCAGCGGTTTTCCAATAGCTCCCTCCAATAGTCTATGGGGCCGGGTCCAATTTTTAGCTCACACACGTCGTCATATTCTAGAGACCAATAAAATAGCCGGCAAAGCCACATCGGATTTCGCCCACAGGCCAGCCCTGGAAGATAAACAAACCCAAACCCTACCCGCTCCAACTCTCTGCACCTGCCTCCTGAACCAGGACCGCCATCACTGTCGACGCAGACGCCTCCCCACGCTTGCCTCCTTCCTGACCACCTAACACCAGAATCGCCACATCCGACGGCACCGACCTCCATCATCTCGCCCTGCCAAGGATATGTCTGTCGTCGAGCGCCACACCTTCTGCCACCGTCGCCGCTTCTCCGGCTCTGTGTCCGCCTCTAACGCTCGACATGCCGAGATGGGACGACGAAGAGACGAGTAGTGTTTCATGCATCGGTGATGTGAGTGCTTCTCCCCCATCGTTGTTTATTTGTGCAATGCAGGATTTAGAGTTAGGGTTTCAACTTTGCAATGTTCTTTTAGTGCATTTTGCTTAACTTGTTCGCTGATTTGTAGTTCCCCGAAGTAGACTATGCCTTGAATCCTTCGCTGATTTGTAGTTCCCCGAAGTAGACTATGCCTTGAATCCATCGCCGACCCTGCATGGACTGGTGTTTCCCACCTAGAGGATGTCAATTCGGATGATCTATGTTGTGTCCACCGCCGTGCGTCGGAGAAAGTCGTTGCTTTCAAGGGGACAAACACAGGTCGTCGCTTCTATGCCTGCTCATAAATTCAATGCCAAATGCACTAGTTTGTTGGCAGATGCGCACAAGTGGATGGATACCACTAAGAGGTAGGTGTTGCAGGCAAACATGACGAAGTTGGAAGAGAATGAGGACACCGAGTTGGGCAATAGGAAGAGGGATAGAGATTGGTTGCTAGAGGAGAAGAAAAAATGGGATAGGGAAACTAAAGCAATGATAGAGGAGAAAAAAGGTTGAAGTACATGTTATGATCTTCTTAAAACAGGTGATGCAAACAAAGAGAAGATGAAAGATATCAAGCAAATTTGCGATGAATAAAAATTGATGTAATCATTAGTCCAAATTGTTGTATGAATTGTTCTATAACATGTACTAGATGAAGATGAACTAGCTAAATATGTAGTTTGAATATGCTTGCATGTACTAGAATTTGCATTTCAAAAAGTTGTGAACAAAATACAAATGGCCTCCTGACGCCATCTTCTTGGCGGTTGTTCCACCATCTATGACGCTTGGCCTTCTTCTTGTTCTACCATCCATGACTCTTGGCCGTCTTCGTCAACTTTGATGACGAGGTATTCTTAATGCCCATGGAGGACCACTTGCGTCCTCCCTGCACTCACTTTCTCCATGTCGCTCGCCATGGACAGGCTCTCTCTAAACTAGTACGAGACCGACGAGTTCGCTTGGTATGGCATCCTTGCACCGCCATACTCCACATTTCCGTTGGGCTTCAACATCAGCTTTGGCGGGGTGCTAGTCGCACCGGTACCGCGTGTTAATGAGTTGTCCATCAATATCACGGAGCGACAACGCCACAGAGTGGAAGAGGGCATTGGCCCAGTACTCCCCCGACAACGAGTACATGCCACGGTGTTTCACCAAGGAGGCGGAAGACAGCCCTATCCATGTACGGCGTGCACCGGCGGGAGTTCCCGTCGCATATGCGCAATGACGAGGCACGGCAACGCTTTTGGTCCGTGTCCAGACGTGGGATCTACGATGTCATCGCCACGACACCCCGCGAGGCATTCATGAGTGAGGCAAACAACGCGGGGTCGTGGACATCAGCTCCGATGAGGAGGACGCGGAGGAGGCAGGCAATGATGCGGAGGAGGTCGGCGAGGACCAGGTCAACAACAATGACGACGACAGCGACGTAGTTGACTAGATTTAGGGTTGATTGCAATTTCTATGTATTTTCCAATTATTGTTTAGCCAGAATCTGTATCGAGTGCACCAGTGTGGGCAGCCCCTCCCTAATCTTAGTACCGTGTGCGGGCGCGCCCCATAGCGCTATGTCGGATGTGCCGCTGGCTACGATTTGGGGCACGCCCTATGGAGATGCTCTTAGAGCATCTCTAGCAGATACCGCATATCCTCTGGCCCGCAAAATTTCGGCCCGATATGTGGTATCACGGTCAAAAGCTGACCTTCCCAAATACCGTAAAAGCGTCGATATCGCAATTTTTTCTGCGATTTCCCGCATCGAGGCTCATCCACCCCGCATATATTCGGTGCGGAGGGTCCTGGATGCGGGAAACCGCATCCATTTCCGCCCACCGAACCACGCGCAGAAACCCTGCCGCCGCTCGCCGCCACCTCAGATTCCGGCCACCTCCGGCGACGGCCGTCAAATCGCCTCTGCCCACCACCTCCCACCCACTACTCCTACCCATGGCTGGCCAATCGTGCCGGAATTTGGTCGGCCGAGGCGATGGTTCGAGCTCTGACGGACAGAGCTCCGGAGGATGAGCTCCCGCGCCACCGCCTAGCGAGGAGGAGCTGCGTCGGCGCCGGTCCGAATAGGCACGCGCGTGGGGCACTTGCGCACACCCACATGACCTCCCAGCGTGGGCCGGGTTCGGGCCCGGCGCGCACGATGCGGAGGTGGGTAGCTCCCGCGCGGCCGCGAGCTCTGGCCCACGCCTCCGGGCGCCTTCGTCGGTGGTTCGCGTGCCGCCTCCCGCTCGGGCGTCTGCTCCCGCTTCGGCTCCCGCTCATTGGGGCCACATCTCCGACATCAACAGCTCGGGGGAGGAGGAGGACTCCGGCTCGAAAGAGGATGACGCAGTCCACGAGGCGAAGTTTAACTCCCTCCGGACCCTCGTCTCCGATGTGTGGGAGCAAGCGAAGCGCCGCCGCGACGAGCGCGTACGCGAGCAGCGCGAGTTCCGCCACGTCTGCCGCCGCTCCGCACGCGAGCACCAGGCCCGGCTTGGCATCTTCGTCGTGGACTACTCCGATGACACCACCGACGAGTAGGCGAGCATCGACGCTGTCGTAGAAGCTCCGGTGAGTAGGTACCACCGGTGGTAGCTAGGGTTCTGGATGTAGGACGGCACATTCAGTTTTTTTGATGTAAATTTCTGTCGATCTTCATGATCAAAACATTCCCCTACGCATGAATCTGACACCAACATGTGTTGCTACCAAATTAGGTACTGCAAAACTGGTTTGAAGTTTACCGCAAAAGTGTTATGCAGTATCTGCTAGAGTAAACATAGCATAATGGCATGCTTGGATACCTGCCGGCCGCCCTGTTGGTCCCATATTTTGTCATCAACTTGGTCGGAGACATCATGATAAGGTCGTTCAACGAATCCATGGAGGCCTTGATCCGGTCCAGTGGAAACTTACTAAATTTTAAATTTTTATATTGTGAGAGGAATAAAAACAGAGCTGCGGTATTTTGTCATCAATTCTTGTAAACCACTGAAATTTGCAGTTAGCAGTAAATCCACTGAATCTTAAACACATGGCAGTAAATCCACTGGACCTGCATCAGCTGCATTGCATTATGTAACAGGCATTCCACATCTTCCTTTGACTGCCATCAAACAAACTTCAAAAGGCTGTACCATCAAGAACTTTCTTTTGGATGTATCTTGCACAATGATATGATGCATCACATGGCCAGTCCAGTTTTTGCCTGGCCCCAACTAGGATCCAATGCCGTTGTTTTTATTACAGAATCTACTACCTTGTTCTTACCTTGATTCCAAAGTCTGTGATGAAGGCACTGCAGCTTACTCACAGCAAGTGAAAACGGCTACTACTGCTGCAGTACACCAATTATTTCATGAGCAGTAGATGCTGGCAACTTGGCACCAGGAGATTGATTGCTTCCCAGTGTACAATCTTGGCAAAGACAGCAGGCTGGTTGCACATGGCGCCGCCCAAATGAGGCCAGACTGAGTACAGGAGAAAATAGCTTCACCAGAAACCAGCTAATCATCAGTGCCAGCCAGCCAGCCTCTTCTCCCTGGGCTGGCTAATATTTATCTTGTGATTGGCAATCTGAGAGCTGGCCAAGCTTGCACAAATGGCAACCCCAGAATGAGCTAGCTCAATGGCTTGTGGCATGACGACAAAGCAAAGGTGATAAAGCCCCAAGGAGGAGACAAGTGAAGCCATCAACATCGGCCTAACAACCACATTGACACCAATTCATTTGACAACAAGGACGACAAGGGGCATGCTGGGCTACAGAGGCCAGGCTGTGCATTCCAGGCTAACCATGTGCTGATGTTCTATTGGATGCTCACAAGATGATTGGATGTACAGGGGGCTCACTTAAAAACGGTGTGTTTATTTTATATAATGAAATAGACATAGTAGTAGTAGTATGAAGCAACTCGACAGCCTACCGAACAAAATTTCTTACACATTGAATGAAGAAATGTAACTGTACAGGAAAAAACGCCTTGCAGTCCTCACCCCGCCGGACTTGCCCATCAAGAACGTGAACCGAATTGTATTACGAGCCTCAATGCTGACTGTACGAGAGCGATGAATATTGATGTACCTCTTGAGAAAGAATGTAGGGGAAAAAGATGATGAGGGGAGCTAGAGCCTAAGATGTCTCCGAATTGTACATGGACAGAAACATGAACGAACATGGGGTACTCTGTGCATTTACGCCGCCGCAAGGGCATGGTAGCTAAGGACGGAGGAGCACATGGAAGAATTTGAGGATTGGCTGTGGAGGTTGGAGCAAGGCTCGGGAAATACCAACTCAGAGTATCCAGATATGTCAGAGCAAGACCAAGAGGCGGAATGTGCCGAATCAGCCATGGTGAAACTGATATTGGAGAGGCAGATGTTGGTGAAAGGATCACCGCTAATTCCCGACAAAACTCCTGCAACTGAGATGTTTGTTCCAACCATGTTTCTTAAGGTGATTCCACTGATCACTGGGAGTGCAGAAGGATCAAAATGCTCATCTGGGTGGCTTGACCAATCACCATTGAACTCAATAGCAACATTGACATCTTCCATTTGTACATCTGATATTGTCGTGTCTCTTATATAACCTCCACGGCCTGGTGCGGTCTTGAAGGAGATGCCTTTGGATGAACCATGGATATGAAGGTGATCAACATGAATATCCGAGATCCCACCAGACATCTCGCTCCCAAATGCAATAGCAGCACCTAATGAGGCTTGCAGATCCACTCTACTAATGTGAATTTCTGAGGTTGGCCTTCCAAATGTAATGCCGTAGTTGTCCCACCCACTTTTCAATGAGATGGCGTCATGACCTACGCTAATTATGCTGTCCTCAATGCACACATTTGAGCATGAATCTGTAGTAAACACAATACAGAAATTATTCAAAAAATTTAGGCATGTGGACAGACAACCAGTAAGAAAATAACAAAATGAAGTTTTAAATAAGCAATAGATTTATCTCGCTGTCAGTCGATCCGAGTTATGTTTCCTGTTTCTTGGGTCAGTTATATTAAGTAGCTTCTCAAATGCATCAAAATATACATAATGGGAACCTACGCCAAACAGTAGAACCTGTTTAGTGGTGGAATAATCTTTGTGTAAGTGAATTTTAGGACATACATATCCAACCAGAAGGTAATCGATAATATAGGTTAAATATATGGTGCATCTACTTTACTAAAGTAATAACATGCGAAAATCAGTATTACCTGGAACGATTCCATCAGTGAGTGGAGCATCCAATGAAGTCTGAATTGTGATGTTATGGACCATTACATTACTGGAAGAAACATAACATGTCCGTAAATAATTTGCTAATCCATGCCCCAAACTTTAAGAAGAATAGTTTTAGAGTACTTGTCTGAAAGAACATGTCAACAAACCTGCAATACACAGGATGTATACCCCACGCCGGGGAATTCAAGAATGTCAAGTTTGAAACCACAATTTCTTCAGAATCCTCAAACTCCACGAGATGAGGGCGGCTATAGTTCAACTTATTTGAGCGGAACCAGTTCCACCACGTTAAACCCTGGCCATCGATGACTCCATTGTTCCCTGTAGAAAGTTACTTTCCAGATGAGATTATGAATCATATATATATATATACTAAAACAGATAACCAACCAGATAAAAATCTGATGTCGCACAGAAGATTTTATTTACCGGTAATTACGACATCTGTAATATTGTGCCCATTAATTAAGCTGCGATGCCTTGGACCTGGAAGATCGATTCCTTGCCCGTATGATGGCAAAGGTTCCACAATTGGCCATTGTGTAACATTCTGCGGTGCAAATACAAATTCAGACAGTTAATTTTGGCAATGTGTAGTGTTTAGGGAATCAACTCCGGAGACATAGAAGAACAAATGGAGTGCAATAAAGATGTATTTCCTTTTATATTAATATATACTGACTATGCTATCCTATTTCTTATCATCTCAAACTCCCAAATAGTGTAGTTTTAAAGCTGTCATCCATTCCTCACTGTGCAAAAAAAAACGTGTGTTATATTCAGACAATCCAATTTGGCCTACTAGCAGGCATGATTAGAGAAAATGACTTGACTTCAAAACAATGCAAACACAAATTGTCTTTCCTTGGACACTGCCCTCACATGGACAGCTATGTGTCACCATCCAGTACCCATATTCATTAGGAATGACAAAACAGATAGGTAGATTGCCGAACAAAAATACACTAGTGTTTACTGAGGTCTACACATGAAAAGACCCTGAGAATAAGAATTTTCATAGTATTTTCTACATTTAGATAGACCAAAACAATGATTATACTCACAAGAAAAATGTATTTCCAGGTAAAGTTAGAACATCGCGTAAGACCTTTACCTAGAAACATGTCAAAATCATTCCAACTAGAGATCTTCCACCAACCATACATACATAAACAAACAAATGAGCGAACAGCTAAGACTATCGCAAGTTCCTTACAGTTCTCGATGCTGATGCAGTAGAAAGTGACAGATAAACCCACATTCATGGAAGATAACCCATCGATCCATGATGCTATGGAATGCAATGAAACAATGCCACCACAAATCAATTGATGACCAGAAAAGATCCTAAGCAACTACTGTCAAGGCGACATGATAGAGATAAGTATCTCGTATCAATCAAAGGAACAGGAAAACATCTGAATCTATGAAATCAACTGCAAGTTCTGCAAAATGCTTATGTCCATAAGATGAGAAGGTGTTTTAGGGTCACAGATGTGATGAACAACCTTAGTGCCGACGATAACAGCGTCCTTCTCCAGGAAGAGGGTGAGGTGGCTGGTGAGGTTGAAGCTGCCGGTGAGCCACCGCCCTTTGGGCACGTACAGCTGCGCGCCGCCCTTGTCGGCGAAAGACCGCAGGTAGAAGATGGCGTTCTGGAAGGGCACCGTGTTGACGGTCACACCATCGCCAATGGCCCCAAACTCGGTGATCGTTACGCTGTGCGGCCGCGGCCGGCCTCCGTACCCCTTGCATTGCGCTTCCCCCTGGACGAGCCCTATGACGGCAATCAGCGATGCCAGAACCACCTGCAAAAAACAGAGCAGCACAAGAACAGCAGCCAGTCAGTACTAGTGTAGGATGACTCCATGAATCCAAACACGAAGCTTCGCTCTCCCAGATCAACCAGAGAAGCAAACGCGCAATAAGCAAGAAACATCACACCGGATCGCAAGATCTCAACAGGAAGATCTCGAATTTGGGGAGAGGACACGAAGCAGAGGAAATCAAGAATCGTGGAGAACCGCAGCGCCGGGTAACAACTCAACTAAATCGGTCCAGCGGGAGAAAGAGACCGCGGCGAAGAAGAAAGAGAACCGCCTTCGCGGCCGAAAACCAAGGGAAAACACTTAATCCAAGTGGTGATCAGACGTACTTACTAGCCTCGTCATGAGTGTCCCCCCTTTGCGGCGGAAGGGGGGAGAGTGGAGCGGCGAACCAGAGCGGGAGGCCGCGAGAAGACGGGGCTCCAGGAACCGCAGGACAGAGAGACGGAGGCGTGCTGCTGAGCTGAGCAATTGGAGTGGATTGAAGAGAGCGAGCGAGAGAGGAGGCGGTGGAGAGAGAAGAAGAAGAAACAGCAGTGGAGTCTTGATTGGTGTATACAGCTTGGCTAGTACTACGTATTTCTCTAGTTTTCTAGACTTTCTAGGGCTAAAGAAATAAATATTATTATTATACCATCGCAGAAAAATAGAGGAAATGAAAACAAGAAAGTGATCGTATTGGGAAAAAAGTGAGTGAACATTTGTTTCGGGCGCCACGGAGTTTATAGCATAAAACTCATTTTACAACTCGAATTTACCATATAGTACTCCCTCTATCTCAAAATATACATCGAAGATTTATTAAATTTTACATGAACTAGAAAATATTTTGTATATAGATGCATCCAAATTTTGACAATTCCTAATATCTATTTTGAGATGGAGGGAGTACCATTTTGTGTCCCTACATCAAAAAGCATCCACATTTTGGTAATTTCTTTTACAAATAACTTAAACTACAATTGCCGGCAAATTGACGCGGGACCTAAACGACCTGTCTGAGGGGCCCGCTATCACGCGATGCAGGCATATCCTAGGTCGTTGACCTTTGACCGTCTCACCCTCACTCCTTCCCCGCCACTCGAGCGAAGTAGGCTCTACCACCGCCGAAGAGTCATCATCGTCGGCCATCCGTGTACGCTCGTCAGCGTCGCCGGCGCCATGCCAGCTAGGAGAATGGTTCTTCTACGAGCGCATCTTATCTAGGGTAAGCTCACTTCCCCGATTTTCGATCTAGGGCTAGGGCTCCGAAGATTTGGGATTTCTCGACTTATCATCCATCTAGGTCAATTAATCCTGAATTCTTTGTCGATTAGGATATGACCGACTTGGACTATGCTCCTGATACCATGGATGACCCTACATTCTTTGGTTAGTGGTGGGTTGTGAGGAGGTTTATCGCGTCCACAAGCTCAAGCCGTGCAAGTGCGTTGCATTTGTAGAATCTAACATAGGACAGAAATTCTACCTCTCTCAACTAAAGAATGTGAGTCTCGGATAGGTTGGTTAATTAGTTATATGAATGTATTCGATTTAAGATTATGAATTTAGGACTGTTAATTTGAGCTTTAGTTACTTCTGTTATTATACATGAAGTTAGGATTTTTAATTTGAGCTTTAGTTACTTCTTTTATTATACGTGAATTTTATTTAGTTGCAGATCATGAATTTAGATTTGCTAATTATAGCTTCAGTTACTTCTATTTTACATGAATTTCATTTAGTTGCAGATCTTGGACAGTATGAATTTTATTCAGTTACTTCTTGCATTTATGTCATATGCATTACTTTCAGATCCTTACCAAATTTTATTTTCTTTGTAATGGTTGTAAAATACAGTCGTGTATCTCTGCACTGAGATCATATATTTGTCAACAATTTGATAAAATATATCTCCAACATTGCTACTAATGATTAATTATTGTATAGATGCGCAAATCTCTTCCTTGATCTTTTTCCTTGCAGAAGTGGACATTTTTATTACGAAAAATTGAGTAATTAATGAAAAATTATGAGTTTTCTATACTCCCAAGTCAAAGGTGATTCGGAAGGCGTCCAAACGCTTTAACAATACGGAGCGCCGGAGGCTTCGCCAAGTCAAATCTTACAACTCTCTTGAAGGAGGCCATATAAGATTCGCCTTGCAGCCACTAGAAAGGAGGTCGCCATTCTGAAGAACACATCTAATGCCATTTGCATCTGAGGACAGCAGATCTCATCTTGACCACCATAGCCACAACTCATCTCCCTCCTCCATCTCCACTTCATAGTCATAGTTATCTACTTGTAATATTGATCTCCTCGCGATCGCTGGTATTGTAAGACTATTTTTTATCATCCTTTTGAGAATTTTTAATACAGTGTTTATGATTGTTGATCTAATGTAACACCCCAGCATTACATCTTAGAAATAAGCTGAGATAAGGTGTGTGCATTGCATCCATGTATAGAAAATCAGAATAATTTTCACGCTTTTAAATAAAACTTGTCAAAGAGATTGAAGCTTCTCTTAACTTGCTGGAACTGAAGTAGATCATCAAGTTAATTGCGATAAGTTTCAATATGACCTTTGCAAAACCTTATCTTTGGGTAATATAATTTGATCTAAGGGTAGATCAAATGTAATAAAGCTAAGTCACATTACACTACTTAATAAGGAGTACTAGATCCTCTCGAGATCATTACATGGTATTCCATACAACAACTCAAGGATAAATACTTAATATTCTAAAAATGATATCAAGGTATTACCTACAACAAACCCTGAATACCAAGTTAAGTATATAACTTAAGTAAAAGAAACTCATAACTAAATCTTGAAACACTTGTTTGCCATAGTTACTCTTATCATAGGTACCATGGTAGTTCTAAACATGAACTCTTATCACAAGTAAAGTAGAATGGAAGACAAGCCAATACTATTCATCTCATTGATGTCTACGCACTTCTATTCTTGTAGTTATAAGAAAGATGGTAGTGTTAGAGTATCAAGTAATAACCTTGTTAAGCCAAGTAGGTATAAACCTAAAGTAAGTTTCCTTAAAAAGATAAATCCTATAGAGAGACTAGTACAAGTCTACTGCTTAGTGTTAATAGATCTTGACCTGACAATTAGAAGGCTAAGCTTGGTATGATCAAAGGATGGTGGTCATTATTCTCAAGTCATTTGAGAATAGATGACTAGGTGTTGAAGAAGAATTGTGAGTATATCAAATTAGACAATCCCTAGTAGATGAATCATCTAGCTTGATCCTGAGAAGTCAAGCTAGAGTTTGATGGAGTATATAATATGAGTTGTATGAGTAGTTGGAGGCATAGTAACTTAACCAAGCTAATACAAGAGCAAACTTGTATTATGGAGAGTAGTACCATACCTATTCTAGAGGATTGTTATCACATGTGATATAGAGAGAACTATAATCTTGCAAGCCTTGGTAGCATTTGCAAGTTAGAATTAAAGGAGTTAATGGAGGGAGTTAGAAGTAGCTGCATTGATGGATTCATTAAGGGTAGTTTAGAGATGGAAGTTATAGTTAGAAGAATGAAGAATGAGGATTGTTGTAGTGACATGACCATGTCATCATATGATGATGGATATGGTGGAGTTAGATGATTGACTTATTCAGGAAGATGTGATCTTTGTGATTAAAAGAAGAGAGATTTATAGAGTATATTTAGGAAAGGAATTCATTATCTAAATATAACCTTAGTGAGGTATTAAGGTAAGGATTCTTTAGAAACCTTTAACCGGCAATATATCAAGCCATGACAGAACCATGTCTACCTCTTTGTCCAAAACCCCATGATCAAATTGATAGTGGAACCATTCCCTATTCCTAGGCAACCATTGAATAATGTCTCTTGGACAAATGAAGCTTCCAAGAGATAATTAAAGAACCAGATGAGTGTTCAAGGATGGAAGCCTTGTTCACCTTATTGTCTTAAACCCTAATAAGAACCTAGTCTCATATACCAGCAAGATCACTTTAGTGAAGCAATATCAATATCTCACTCTAAGATGAGTTATTATCCATGGTCACAAAACATGATAGTAATATGTCTTAGCCTTAATAATCATCCATGTCTCTAATTGAAAATGAGTTATTAAATCCTCTCAAAACCCATATACCTATATTTGAATAAACCTTAGTATTTCTCTACCAATGATTGTTATTGATTCATAATGACCTAACCAAAAGTGTTCAGTGGTAATTCTAAACTCTACAAACCAAGTAGAATTGGATTTAGCAAATCACCAAATATGGAGGACCATGAAACTTATATCATCCCATTATGAACCGCAAAGATTAATACCTTATAATGTATATAGATAAATCCTTTATGAAGATAAGTACGAACAAGATTCTATATACATCAATAAATATCTCAAACCAGTACCATTAAGATTATCAAGTGAAAACAAAATCATCTTTGTGAAATCTTATTATAAGAAACAAATTCCTAAAACCCTATTCTTTATTAATACTTCCTAATGAAAAGGACTTTTCATATAATTATAAATATATTTTAATGCATAGTAAGAAATCAGGAGAAGAGAGTCATACTTGCTTTATACAATACTATTCTTGACTTATAAACTCTCTGGATATTTAAATCCTTGAAGAAATTCAAATTTAAAAAGGTTTTGTAAAAGAAGAGAAAAACAGAAAATGTAATTGAAAAAGAAAAGGAATAGAAGCAGCGCAGTAGCTCGGCCCATGGCCCAGGTCGTCTCAGCTCTACCTATCGCTCACATGCAGCCCCAGGAACAAATCGCTCGCTCTTATTGGCCCAGTACTAGCCTGGCCCAATTACCCTTTCGTCCAGCTTATCATCGTCGTCCACCTCGCGCAGCAGCCGAAGCAGCTCGCTGGCGCTAGTGCCGCTGGCGCCAGCGCCAAGATACTCGTTATGGTCGCTAGGGAATGATAAGAACGCCACGACACCCCTTCCCCTCGACCTCATCTCCATTTCCTTCCTCTCTCTCTCGCCGTTCTCTCTTTTCCTCTCTCCTAGAGGAGACACTGAAACCCTAGCTCGCTGGAGCTCGAAGAAGCCGACGCTCCCGACCATCCCAAGACTATCTGAGGTCACCATGGTGCTCCGCTGTGTCTTCTGGTTCGATTGCCCCGGTCCGCGGAAGTCGAAGAAGCCTCGAGCGCCGGAATTGCTACCTCTACCCCAATGCCGACCGCCGTCGATTCGTCGTCTTCCGATCTCCTCCGGCCTCAGCAATCCCTCCGTTTCAACCCCGATGAGCATGCGGTGCTCAGGCACCTCTTCGTTTTCTTCCTCTCGCTCTCTATCGTCCTTCCCACGACCACCTATGAGCACCGCTGTCGTTTGTCATTGCCGGTGAAGCTCCGGTGACCATTCGAGGGCGGCACCACCACCGTTCGACTCCCCTTGACGTCCTCTCTCCAACGCACCCGCTCCTGTTGGCTCGCGCGCTCTTGATCGAGAGATCGATCAGCAACCTGGGGAGATCACCCATGGGTGATGTCAGCGTGACATCACGCTAATATCATAATCATTTTTTTAATAATATCTATTATTATTATTTTCCATAATTGATAAATACCTGAAATATGATGTGGCCAGTGACCCACTAGTTTGTGACTCGGACTAGAGCCTATCTCGGTGTAAAAAGATCTAACCCACGTGTGTGCGTCATGCTGATGTCAGCACTGACGCAATAAAACATTTAATATTTATTTTAATTCTAGAAAATGAATAAATCTTATTAAATCAATATCTTTTGTTTTATAATTCAGGAAAAAAGTTTAATATATGAAAATTTACAGAAAAATAAAATCTATAATTTAACTTTATTAACAAACATTATTGTGTTAACTATTTAAATAATTATTATTTAATAAAGATTATATAAGTATTAATACTTTAAAAAATTAATATTTTAATATTGGTAAGTAAGAAAAATATAAATAATATACCAAAATTCTTAGAAAAACAAAATCTACATTTATAAACTTGTTTCATAGATTTTTGGTATCATTAATATAAATATTACTATTTATTAAGTATTTATAAAGTGATTAAACTTATAAAAACCATATCTTATTATTTAAAAATCACAAAAATACATATAATATACCAAAATGATCACAAACATAAATTCTACACATTAAAAATATACTCTTTCTTAATTGAAGTAAAATAAAAGGTAAAGGTCTAATAAATCTTATTTTAACTCTTTTCTTTTATTTTATTTCATTAAAATATATAAATATTTACTATTGCCTTTAGCATTATTTGTTTAAAGTTTAAAAGTGTAATCACAAGTGCAAGTTATGTTTAAGTGAAGTTAACATAGGTCTAACCATTTTAAAATGTATCTACTAAAACTTTCATCTCAAATTAAGTGTATCTTAAATTTCCTAAAAAGATTTTTATCAATAATAAAGTCAACAAGAATAGTATATTGATTATCAAAAGGAATCTATTCAATTATAATTTTAATAAAGCACCACCTCATTCAAGCAATGTTATTTATATTCTACCTTTTTGGAATGTTAAACAGTAAACCATCTACAATGTGATGCCTCATCCAAAACATGTAAATCTCCATTACTTTATTGTGATTGTTTCTCTTTTAATAATCTTAGCTAATAAGAAAACCTTAAAGTGTTAGCCTTAAGTTTAAATACTTTTTACTTTGTAAAGTAATATTTTCTTCAAAAGTTATTCCTTTAAGAAACATTAAAAGTAATCCTTAAACACTTCTTTAAAAGCTCTAATTGATTCTTAATCTTGTTTAAGAAATATTTTAGATACCATGACCCATTTTAGTGCTTTAGTATTGCATATTACTTGTTGTATTTACATATTGTTTCACACACTCTCACAAACCTTAATAATAAGCACAATTATGATCTGATATAAAAAGTGTAACACATTCCTAAGAACTCATCACCAGTTTCCAAAACCCGAGATCAGATACGATTGTCCCGGGGATTCGCGTTTCTGAAACTTGCATTACATTACTTATGCATAATTGTATTTTGTTTCTTTAAACATTAGTCCTTACCGGACCGATGATGCCATTTCCAGATTTTGGATGTTCTATTGTCTTGAAGACCGTGAGTGCATAATCTTGCAATCATAAAAGGAAAGTTCACAACTTGCTCATGTCCTTTGATATTTTCTATCAAATGCTTGTAACTCAAATGTTGTCATCACCTGCATTTCAAAAAGGTCAGAAAACACTAGTTTCATAATAATTTGATTATGGATTATTTACCAGATGGTAATAATCTGTTGATACAGTTCAAGTGGTAAAGGAACATAATATCTAGGACTTAACAACCAATGTTGCCAGTGATTCTAGCGTCGTATATTACGCGTTAACCATGATATTTGGAATGGGACGGAGAAGTTAGCTGTATCTTCTTCCTTTCATATGTAGGCAAGATGACCTTAACGTGACGCTGTGATTCCTTGTGCAGATCCAGCATATGGGTGGGCACCCTTAGGCCCCATGATTTTGGTATCTAGATTATCTGTGAGCTGCTGTCGGAGGTATAGTCAGACCTTTATGGAGCTTGCCAGGGGCATAACCGGATCATAGAGTCTTCAGGAACTCATTAGGGTTATAGCTTGCCAGAAAGGGGGCTTAACGGAGATGGAGCTCGGCCCGAAGGATCTGCAGACATATGGGGTTGCGGAGAGGGCAGTGATTGGCTTGGATCATCTATTGGGCCCCACACCATAGGAAGTGTGGATGGGAAAGATCGCCCGGTTGTGCAACAAGGATTTGGTCTCTCATGGGTAAAGTAACGCACCTTTGCAGAGTGTAAGAACTGTGACATGTTACTCCCTGTTCCGGGAAGGAGCTACGAACGCGGCAGGAAAGGAACCGCATGAAGGTTCTGGTCAACCTGTGAAGGCTGTCGGACATAGTTTTCAGAATAAAAGCAACATTTGAAGAAATGTTTACGAAAACCTGCATTGCCTACGACCTATGGTCTGTGGCTGTAGAGATAGTGCATCAAACACTCCTTTTTTAGTGAACTTACTGAGTATGCTCGTACTCAATCGTACCTTCTTAACCCTTGCTAGGTTATAATCCGTTGAAGACGATGTCAACGTCAATTTTTGCTCAAGAAACCATCATCGACAGCTCAAGTTCTTCAACAGAGTCAATGAAGTCAACATATACATCAAGCAAAGTGAAGACAAAATCTCTATTTAGATAGGAGTAGATACTCTAGCCATAAAACCTACTTCTATAGAGCATTGCATTAGTAGCAATCGCAAGGCAAATAGTTTAGGTGTTAGTCTTATTAGCCAGATAGTTCTGAATTATTATTTCTAGTTCTTTCTTGTAAGAAGTTCCTTCTCTCTCTTTAACCTAGAGTGTTCTCTAGATCTTTTGTAAAGAGTCGAATTGTAATCTATAGTCATGTCTTGGACCTCCTGTGTTTCTGTTTTACCACTCTGAGGGATGTAATACTAGTGAACGGTGTTTCCTTGGTGTCATGTCAACGACTATAGTGTACTACATCATGCAGTGGTATGCTGGGTCACCGCAGCTGGTATTAGAGCATATGCTTTGACCTTGATTAAAACCCTTTTAGGAAGATCTGTAGGTTGGCTAGTGACTATAGGATCCATCTTATCTAAACCAAGACTTGTGATGGATATCCACTTGAGTATAAACCTTGTCACACTTAAGTTGGATGTTTTTGTCATCTTTCTTAAGGATTAGTTATCTATCTTCTCTAGAGAAATGTCATTCTAGTCTATCTCTAAATAGGTATAACACCACTAAAATATCTTAAGTAAGTTAAAGTATCAAAGAAGATTACGACCAGGATTATGATATCATGTGGAGTAGTATTAGTGATGGAGTCTATATTTAGAATCATTGTGAAGTAGCAGAACCTTATCACTAGTTGATACCATTATACCACTTAAGGTAGACCATTAGAGTATGTATAGATACAACTAGAAGTAAATCATGTGGCATTCACTAGAGAATTCCGTGTGATGGAGTAGAATTTTGTTAAGAATCATTGATAGTAAGCTAAGAAGAAGAGTCGTCATGGTGAGATGAGCTCTTTAATCATGATGACTAGGTAAATCTTAACAAGTTCATGGTGAGAATAGCTCCGAGACCATGATAAGTCTATAATTAGGTCAAGTGCTCAGTAACAAATCTTGTAACAACAGTAAGTAAAGAACAGTGTAGGTCTATGATATAAGGCATATGTGACATAATGTTATGATAATTTTTGGATTAAGATAGTAACTACAATTTTGTTAGTAGTTTTGAGAGATCATGTGAGGATAGTGTACGATAGATTGGAAAATTGGTAGTCCTTAGTAGCTCTGAAAGGAAGGTAAGAGGTTAGTCAAAACTAAAGTGAGACCACTTTGCCCAAAATCATCCAATTGCAATTGGGCAGTTTGGGTAAATAATGAGACAAAGAGTAGTTTAAACCCTAAGTGCAAAGTATCACGAAGTAAACCTATACTAGGAGGTGTCATATACTACACGGCTAAGCCTGAAATCTAGAGGTATTATACTCAACTACTATATTCCGGGCTTAGAATAATGTGTGTTATATGTACCACATTTGGATTTTTTCAGTTTTTCTTGGATCTTCTTGATTGACTAGATCTGTACATGAAGTTTGACTTGGTGTGCAAATGCATGTTGCATCATCAAGTTATTACTTGATGTTATAGACCTAGATAGAAATGGGAATTCGTGTAAGGGAGTGACGAGTTCCGAAGATCAAGACGAAGACTTGCATGAAGAAGGAAGCTGAATATAAGTAGTATCAACACTATTTTGAAGGATGCATCAATCCCAACTCACTATGAGCTGGTAATAAGAAGGAATATTAATGCAGAAAAGGCGTAGAGCAACATGAAGGAATGAACTTTAGTTCATTCAAGATGGGTGATGTTGCCAAGAAGCTAACGAAGTAGTTGTACCAAGTTCATTGAGGTAACTTGGAAGGGTACAAAAAAATAAGTCTTGGAACAAAAGTGGTATTCAAGCTCTAACAACTCCGAGAGAATGCCAATGAAGAGTAGAAAGTCCATAGGGTAATCCATGCACCTAGGAGGATCCGCAACTGGTATCCATAGTTGGTATCCATAGCCGGTATCCTAGCGGTTTAGCCAATTAGGTCATCTTTGTATGATTTAAAGAGCATAACACTTGGCCTAAGTTAAGAAAGACATGAAGAAGTATAAAATTAAAAGCGAACGACCTTCGAGACATTTCACGAAATCGGGGTTATCCGTGAGAAACAATGCCCAAGAAGGTTAAGAGTAAGACAAGTAACGTTGAAAGAATCATTTTGGAGATCCACAACTATGTGGGTATACCACAGATTCTTTCCTTATATATGTAAGATATAAGCTAGATGGAGACCAATATCCTTATTATTGAGTTAATGGGTATTATACATGAAGTTTAGAGACCATTAGGAAACCTCAAGGGGGAGAGTAAACAATAAACACTGAAGTGTTATTGTCTAACTTTCTAACTAAAGGTTGGATAAGAAGTACAAAGTTATGATGAGGTTAAGCCTTATTCTCATAAGGTTATAAGAAGCCATCATTATAAAGTATTTCCAAGAGTATGTCCGGATGAAAGATCGAAGGAGATATAATAGATTAAACCTAGTGGACTAGTTATAAAGGAGAAACAACTGGTAAGTTTTCCACGAGAAGGAGAGCCTACTAAAATAGTCTCGTGTATAGTAGTAGGAAAGTCGTATTGGAAGGGACAAAATGTGTCCACAATCAATTCTAAATAGGACTGTAAGGGCATAAACCCAAGGTATTATAGTAGAAGGAGTTATGCTACCTATTGGAAACGATAGTTGGAAGCTGCCAAGTATGAAGAGAATTCAAGGAAAAATATTTAGATACAGGATACCACAATTATCCCAATTGTGATCACAATGGAATTGAAAAATGTCGTGATCAATACAAGTCAACAACTCATTCCGAAACGCAAGAGAATACGAACTTCGAGGACGAAGTTTATTTTAAGGGGGAGAGTCTATAACACCCCAGCATTAGAGCTTAGAAATAAGCTGAGATAAGGTGTGTGCATTGCATTCATGCATAGAAAATCCGAATAATTTCCGCGCTTTTAAATAAAACTTGTCTAAGAGATTGAAGCTTCTCTTAACTTGCTGGAACCGAAGTAGATCATCAAGTTGACTGTGATAAGTTTCAATATGACCTTTGCAAAACCTTATCTTTGGGTAATATAATTTGATCTAAGGGTAGATCAAATGTAATAAAGCTAAGTCACAACACACTACTTAATAAGGACTACTAGATCCTCTCGAGATCATTACATGGTATTCCATACAACAACTCAAGGATGAATACTTAATATTCCAAAAATGATATCAAGGTATTACCTACAACAAACCCTGAATACCAAGTTAAGTATATAACTTAAGTAAAATAAACTCATAACTAAATCTTGAAACACTTGTTTGCTATAGTTACTCTTATCATAGGTATCATGGTAGTTCTAAACATGAACTCTTATCACAAGTAAAGTAGAATGGAAGATAGGCCAATACCATTCATCTCATTAATGTCTACGCACTTCTATTCTTGTAGACAGTTGTTGGGCCTCCAAGTGCAGAGGTTTGTAGAACAATAGCAAGTTTCCCTTAAGTGGATTACCCAAGGTTTATCGAACTCAGGGAGGAAGTGGTCAAAGGTATCCCTCTCAAGCAATCCTGCAATCAAGATACAAGAAATCTCTTGTGTTCCCAACACACCCAATACACTTGTCAGGTGTATAGGTGCACTAGTTTGGCAAAGAGATAGTGAAATACAAGTGGTATGGATATAAGACAACAGTGCCAGAAAATAGCTTGACGGTAGGAAAAGACTAAAGGCAAAAAGATGGAAGCAAGCAAACATGTAACAGATCTAGTTGCAAACGGTGTTTCAATGTTTAGAAACAAGGCCTAGGGATCATACTTTCACTAGTGAACACTCTCGTATAAATATATTCTCTTTATGATACTACTCTGAACTACTCTCCGGTTGGACACTCTAATCCATGGCAGGGCTATAACAACACTCCTCAAAGTTCGCTTTCCCCATCTAGATAACCCCACACTCTCACCTTGAGCACTAGATGGTTCCAACAAACACCACAATTTCATAGAGACATCTAACTCCAAATATAACTCATAACAAGTACTTGTAATCTCTAGCCTAAGTGCCACCATGGTGTGCACGCTGTCACTTTCATACACATGGGGAGAGCATAGATCTATTAAAGCACTTGAGTAGCAAAGTAGATCTACTTGATTACAAAGCTCATGATCACAATATGATCATGCATAAAGAGAGAGATGAACACATAGCTACCGGTAGAACCCTTAGCCTTGAGGAAGAACTACTCCCTCATCATCATGGGAATCATCAACGACGATGGAGATGGTGGTGGAGATCGATGGAGATGGCTCCGAGGGCACTTCCCCGTCCCGGCAGGGTGCCGAAACAGAGACTTTCTGTCCCCCGAATATCCCCTTCGGTGGCGGCGGCGCTGTGGAACTTTTCGTGGATTTCTGATTGACGACTTAGGGTTTTTGCATCGGGAGGCATCTTATAGGTGAAGAGGCAAGGTCGGTGGGCGGCCAGGGGGCCCACACCACCTGGTGGCACGGCCAGGGCTAGCCCGCGCCACCATATGGTGTGCCCACCCTGGTTCCCTACTCCGTCTCTACTTCGTGGTTCCGTGTTGCTCCGGGAAAAATATGCATATTGGCTTTTGTCCCGTCCAATTCCGAGAATATTGATTTTCTGACTTTCCTGGAACCAAAAACAGCAGAAAACAGGATCCTGGCACTGTGGCATCTTGTTAATAGGTTAGTCCTAGAAAGTGTATAAAAATACTCCAAAGTGTGGACAAAACATAAGAAAGTAGATATTAAACAAGCATGGAACATCAAAAATTATAGATACGTTTGCAACATATCAACATCCCTAAGCTTAACTCCTGCTCGTTCTCGAGTAGGTAAGTGACTAAAAGAAAGAATAATTTTTGAGGTGACATGCACCATCACAATCTTGATCAACGCATTTGTAAAACATTGATAGCTGGGATCATAGTACTTCAACATAGCATGAAAGATAAAGTTCTAACAATAAGACATAGCAACTATGTTGCAACATGAAAAGGCACAAACAAAAGATTCATGAATAACAATGCTTTGCAAGACGTTTGTTTGTTTCACATAAAGAAAACATAGCATAGTGGCATTCAGCTTGTCCCTCATAATGTAGCAAATCATAATTGCATAGGACACCTTCAAAGTTTATCAGGGTGACTAGATACAAATAGTTTAAGAACAATCAATATCAAAGTTATGCATCAATCAACAAGTCTTGGGACAATGCACATTAAACTAAGAATGGCCACTATGCTCTCTCAATAGGTGCATAAAGATAGAAGATGGAGACTCAACATAAAAGTAAAAGAAATGCCTTCATAGAAGGAAGCAGGGATTCAAGTTTCATAAAGAGCTTCCAAAAATTATGGTACTTATTAGCTTTCAGCTCTCATTGCCCCTATCATAAGCATCTTGAAGTGATTAAGGTTAAAGTGAACAAACTATGGAGTATATGCTTGACAAAGTATAAGTTGGAAATCTCATGTCCCTTGAATACGAGGGCCGCTCCTCATGCTACTCAAGTTTAGTTACCGGTAAGTTCTTGTCATAGTAAGTATATGTGTATCATAGAGAACCGCCAACGAGGTACCCCTTGCCCGATGATACGGAAGAATCCCCATATCAAAATGACAAGGCAAGCAGACAACAAGCATCTCATCAATCTTCTTATTTACCATGGGAAAATGGTGTTTTTTTCTCTCTTTCCTCTTTTCTCATATCTCTTTTTTTCTTTTTCTCAATCTATATCTCTTTTTTTATAAGAAGAATGCTTCACAGATTGCTCATTATGGTTACGCTGCAAGTTTCCACCATGATTAGGCATGGATTAGACCGGCGGCCCAGGCGTTTCTCTAACACACATACATAACTCCATGGACTTACAAGCTCCCCTTTCATTTCACACCGACAACATCCATAGACAAAAGAGCATGATATCAACTAGGTACAAAGTACAAGTGCAATGTTGAAAGTGTTCCCCATGATAGCATGGTTCTGCTAATCCCCAACATATAAGTGCAAGCATATACAACATAGACGACACAATGGTTCAAGTTTATTAAGGGCAAGAAAAGTAAAGTGTGCCATCAAGTTCGTGAGAGCTTTAATCACTAGTTTTCTCATAGCAAGTTTAATTCGGAAGGTAGATAAAAACATGAATATACTTGGAATAGCAAATGCTAATAGGTAGGTATGGTGGACTCTTTGGAATAACTTGGTTTTTTTTGGAGTTGGATGCATGAGTGGAACTCATACTTGGTTATGGAGGCTAGCAAAATACTGGGAGCGACCAACTAAGAGAGGAATAATGGCCATAATCATGCAAAGCGACAAAACATCATTAATTAAAGCATAAAGTGATATTACAAGTTGAAAACTAAAGGATCATAAAGGCTATGGTGACTTGGGATAGTCATAACATGGTGTGAGCATGTGCCAAGTCAACCCAAATAAAACATCAAAGGAGAATACCACAATACTGTGTTTTAATATGCTAAAACAACGCATGATTCTTCAAAGGCACATTAAGAAATCTTAATTGTTTATAACATGTCATGCTACAGCAAAGATCACTAAGAATAAAGCCAAAACAATATCAAGCATGGCATGACAAAGCATAGGCCACAGTCAAAAACAAACTCCTTTTACCACTTAAGCATGAACTTTCCTACTCTTTCCAATCCAAACCAAACTATTTGAAAACCAGTCTATGAAAGAGGGGGTCCAACCAATTTATTCAAGAAAACTAAGAAAACCAAACAAATGAAAAACCAAAAACAAAAACGAATACGCTCCAAGAACAACCCAACTGTGCATGAAATAATAAAAATGAAGTGTTTGGAAGAAACCTGAGATTTTTATTGATGAAGAAGGGGATGCCTTGGGCATCCCCAAGCTTTGACGCTTGTACTTCTTGGATATTTCTTGGGGCGACACGGGGTGGCATCCCCAAGCTTGAGATTTAGTCCATTCTTCATCTCATTACATCTCTCCATACACCTGAAATTTTTCCTTCATAAAAAACTTCACACAATCTTTATTAGCAACATTAGTGAACTCAAGATAATAAGTCTTTGGGTTCAGTTTCAACACCAATAAAACTTCCACTAAAACACAAGCTACTGTAGCATTTCCCTCAAAAAGCTCAATTCCCCAAAGAGAACCCAAAAAGGAACCAATAAGAAGCAAATGCAAATAATGGCAGAAATCTGTCAAAACAGACCAGCAGGTAAAAACCAATTTTTTAGAAGACCTTCTGTTGCTCAAATCAAATTGTGTTGAACTAACGAATGTTATATACCAACCTGGGGCAGAAGCACAAAAATTCACGCCTCAAAACGATGTAAAGATATTTTACACGAATTTTTACGGTGAAGCACAAAAATCTGTTTCAGGACAGCAACTTTCCCAAGCATTACTTCTCTCTCATTAGAGGTTACTCTTGGCACAAAAAGCAAATAAAAAGGATAAGAAGCAGTTATTACTGAAGTAATAACTTCCAAGACTCATCTAAAATTTTTGGGTTATCTCCCAATAAGTACTTCTCTTTAACGCCTTTAAGTTAGGCTTGATAGTTTGAGAAGATGCTCACATAAGAAATATGAATTGAAGTAAAAGAGAGCATCCCGAAGCAAATTCAAAACACATTTAAGTCTAACCCACTTCCTATGCATAGGAATCTTGTAAAGAAACAAGTCATGAAAGCACAAAGCAACAAGCATAGGAAAGCAAAACAAGTGCAACTTCAAGACTTTCAACATAAAGAGGGGAAATTCAATATTATTGAGATGCATAAAACCATGTTTCCCTCTATCATAATAACTTTCAGTAGCATCATGAATAAAATTAACAATATAACTATCACATAAAACATTCTTACCATGAGCCACATGCATAAAAGAATTAATACTCTCCACATAAACATAGTCATTATTATTAATTATAGTGGGAGCAAATTCAACAAAATAGCTATCATTATTATTCTCATCACCATAATCATCAAATATAGGAGGCATATTATAATCAATAATTTTCTCCTCAATAGTAGGTGGACTGAAAATATCATATTCATCATTGTAATCATCAGATATTGGAGGTTTGGTATCATCATAAGCAATAGAATAGCTATCTTCCAAAGTTGGGGAACTAAAAAGATCATTTTCATAAAAGCTAGCTTCCCCAAGCTTAGACTTTTTCGTAGCATTATCAATAATGGTGTCCAAATAATTCATACTAACAACATTGCTATTAGCATGCAAATAAAGTTCCATAGGTTTTTTAATTTTCTCTTCAAGCACTTCATGTCCTAACTCAAGATAAATACTATAAAGCTCTCTAATTTTGTTGTTGTTTTCCATTAAGCCTAACTAGTGAAAACAAGAAACAAAAAGACAAAATTGCAGAATCTAAAGGAAATAACTTCGAGACCTCACACTGGAGGATGTGAGTACCTTTTACCTTATCTCCTCGGCAACGACGCCAGAAAATACTTGTTGGCGCGTGGTTGACGTGGGAGCTTCTTCTTCTTCAATCCCCAGCAATGGCGCCAGAAAATAGCTTGATGTCTACGCACTTATATTATTGTAGACAGTTGTTGGGCCTCCAAGTGCAGAGGTTTGCAGAACAGTAGCAAGTTTCCCTTAAGTGGATTACCCAAGGTTTATCAAACTCAGGGAGGAAGTGGTCAAAGGTATCCCACTCAAGCAACCCTGCAATCAAGATACAAGAAGTCTCTTGTGTCCCCAACACACCCAATACACTTGTCAGGTGTATAGGTGCACTAGTTCGGCGAAGAGATAGTGAAATACAAGTGGTATGGATATAAGACAACGGTGCCAGACAATAGCTTGACGGTAGGAAAAGACTAAAGGCAAAAAGATGGAAGCAAGCAAAGATGTAACAGATCTAGTTGCAAACGGTGTTTCAATGTTTAGAAACAAGGCCTAGGGATCATACTTTCACTAGTGAACACTCTCATATAAATATATTCTCTTTATGATACTACTCTGAACTACTCTCCGGTTGGACACTCTAATCCATAGTAGGGCTATAACATCACTCCTCAAAGTTTGCTTTCCCCATCTAGATAACCCCACACTGTCACCTTGAGCACTAGATGGTTCCAACAAACACCACAATTTCATAGAGACATCTAACTCCAAATATAACTCATAACAAGTATTTGTAATGTCTAGCCTAAGTGCCACCATGGTGTGCACGCTGTCACTTTCATACACATGGGGAGAGCAGAGATCTATTAAAGCACTTGAGTAGCAAAGTAGATCTACTTGATTACAAAGCTCATGATCACAATATGATCATGCATAAAGAGAGAGATTAACACATAGCTACCGGAAGAACCCTTAGCCTTGAGGAAGAACTACTCCCTCATCATCATGGGAATCAGCAACGACGATGGAGATGGTGGTGGAGATCGATGGAGATGGCTCGGGGGGCACTTCCTCGTCCCAGCAGGGTGCTGGAACAGAGACTTTCTGTCCCCCGAATCTCCCCTTCGGTGGCGGCGGCGCTGCGGAACTTTTCGTGGATTTTTGATTGACGACTTAGGGTTTTTGCATCGGGAGGAATCTTATAGGCGAAGAGGCAAGGTTGGTGGGAGGCCAGGGGACCCACACCACCTGGTGGCGCGGCCATGGATAGCCTACGCCACCATATGGTGTGCCCACCCTGGTGCCCTACTTCGTCTCTACTTCGTGTTTCTGTGTTGCTCCGGGAAAAATAGGCATATTGGCTTTTGTCCCGTCCAATTCTGAGAATATTGATTTTCTGACTTTCCTGGAACCAAAAACAGCAGAAAACAGGCAACTAGCACCGTGGCATCTTGTTAATAGGTTAGTCCCAGAAAGTCTATAAAAAATACTCCAAAGTGTGGACAAAACATAAGAAAGTAGATACTAAACAAGCATGGAACATCAAAAATTATAAATACGTTTGCAACGTATCACTCATATCTTTGTTGCCATATTAGTAGGTGACATTCCTACTTAACTAAGTCTTAGTGTCAGTTGATCATCAATGTTGAGTAACTAATTCTTGACCTAGAACTTACTGATTCATAGCCTTTGACCTATTATATTGACCTTGCAAAAACCTTAAGTAAATTAATAAGAAGGAGGAATTAGTTATAGTAGAGTGTCCCACCATCAATGGAATGTGATCCTTAGTGGAGATTAAACCATCTAATGTTGGAGGGGTTAACTCACTATGAGTTAACTAGAAGAAGTATCTAAACCCAAGAATTAACTAATATTTGAGAAGTTATAAGAAAGCTGGTAGTGTTAGAGTATCAAGTAATAACCTTGTTAAGCCAAGTAGGTATAAACCTAAAGTAAGTTTCCTTAACAAGATAAATCCTATAGATAGACTAGTACAAATCTACTGCTTAGTGTTAATAGATCTTGATCTGACAATTAGAAGCCTAAGCTTGGTATGATCAAAGGATGGTGGTCATTATTCTCAAGTCATTTGAGAATAGATGACTAGGTGTTGAAGAAGAATTGTGAGTATATCAAATTAGGCAATCCCTAGTAGATGAATCATCTAGCTTGATCCTGAGAAGTCAAGCTAGAGTTTGATGGAGTATATAATATGAGTTGTATGGAGTAGTTGGAGGCATAGTAACTTAACCAGGCTAATACAAGAGCAAACTTGTATTATGGAGAGTAGTACCATACCTATTCTAGAGGATTGTTATCACATGTGATATAGAGAGAACTATAATTTTGCAAGCCTTTGTAGCAGTTGCAAGATAAGATTAAAGGAGTTAATGGAGGGAGTTATAAGTAGCTGCATTGATGGATTCATTAAGGGTAGTTTAGAGATGGAAGTTATAGTTAGAAGAATGAAGAATGAGGATTGTTGTAGTGACATGACCATGTCATCATATGATGATGGATATGGTGGAGTTAGATGATTGACTTATTCAGGAAGATGTGATCTTTGTGATTAAAAGAAGAGAAATTTATAGAGTATATTTAGGAAAGGAATTCCTTATCTAAATATAACCTTAGTGAGGTATTAAGGTAAGGATTCTTTAGAAACCTTTAACCAGCAATATATCAAGCCATGACAGAACCATGTGTACCTCTTTGTCCAAAACCCCATGATCAAATTGATAGTGGAACCATTTCCTATTCCTAGGCAACCATTGAATAATGTCTCTTGGACAAATGAAGATTCCAAGAGATAATTAGAGAACCAGATGAGTGTTCAAGGATGGAAGCCGTGTTCACCTTATTGTCTTAAACCCTAATAAGAACCTAGTCTCATATACCAGCAAGATCACTTTAGTGAAGTAATATCAATATCTCGCTCTAAGATGAGTTATTATCCATGGTCACAAAACATGATAGTAGTATGTATTAGCCTTAATAATCATCCATGTCTCTAATTAAAAATGAGTTATTAAATCCTCTCAAAACCCATATACCTATATTTGAATAAACCTTAGTATTTCTCTACCAATGATTGTTATTGATTCATAATGACCTAACCAAAAGTGTTCAGTGGTAATTCTAAACTCTACAAACCAAGTAGAATTGGATTTAGCAAATCACCAAATATGGAGGACCATGAAACTTATATCATCCCATTATGAACCGCAAAGATTAATACCTTATAATGTATATAGATAAATCCTTCATGAAGATAAGTAGGAACAAGATTCTATATACATCAATAAATATCTCAAACTAGTACCATTAAGATTATCAAGTGAAAAAAAATCATCTTTGTGAAATCTTATTATAAGAAACAAATTCCTAAAACCCTAATCTTTATTAATACTTCCTAATGAAAAGGACTTTTCATATAATTGTAAATATATTTTAATGCACAATAAGAAATCAGGAGAAGAGAGTCATACTTTCTTTATACAATACTATTCTTGACTTATAAATTCTCTCGATATATAAATCCTTGAAGAAATTCAAATTTAAAAAGGTTTTGTAAAAGAAGAGAAAAATTGAAACTGTAATTGAAAAAGAAAAGGAATAGAAGTAGCACAGTAGCTCGACCCATGGCCCAGGTCGTCTCAGCTCTACCTATCGCTCACATGCAGCCCCAGGAATAAATCGCTCGCTCTTATTGGCCCAGTACTAGCCTGGCCCAAATACCCTTTCGTCCAGCTGATCACCGTTGTCCACCTCGTGCAGCAGCCGAAGCAGCTCGCTGGCGCCAGCGTCGCTGTTGCCGGTGCCAAGATACTCGCTGGCGCCACGGAAGGATAAGAACGCCACGACACCCCTTCCCCTCGACCTCATCTCCATTTTCTTCCCCTCTCTCTCGCCATTCTCTCTTTTCCTCTCTCCCAAAGGAGACACCGAAACCCTAGCTCGCCGGATCTCGGAGAAGCCGACGCTTCCGACCATCCCAAGTCTACCTGAGGTCACCATGGTGCTCCTCTGTGTCTTCTGGTTTCGATTTCCCTAGTATGCGGAAGCCGAAGAAGCCCCGGGCGTCGGAATTGCTACCTCTGCCCCGATGCCGGCCGCTGTCGATTCACCGTCTTCCGAGCTTCTCCGGCCTCCGCAATCCCTCCATTTAAACCCCGGTGAGCCTACGGTGCTCAGGCACCTCTTCGTTTTCTTCCTCTCCCTCTCTGTCATCCTTCCCACGACCACCTGTGAGCACCGCTGCCGTTTGTCATCACCGGCGAAGCTCCGGTGACCATTCGTGGGCGGCGCCACCATCGTTCGACTCCTCTTGACGTCCTTTGTCCAACGCACCCGCTCCCGTTGGCTCGCCCGCTCTCGATCGAGAGATCGATTAGCAACCTGGGGAGATCACCCACGGGTGATGTCAGCGTGACATCACGCTGATATCATAATCATTTTTTTAATAATATCTATTATTGTTATTTTCCTATAATTGATAAATACCTGGAATATGATGTGTCCAGTGGCCCACTGGTGGTCCGTGACTCAGACTAGAGCATGTCTTGGTGTAAAAAGATCTAACCCACGTTTGTGCATCATGCTGATGTTAGCACTGACGCAATACAACATTTAATATTTATTTTAATCCCAGAAAATGAATAAATCTTATTAAATCAATATCTTTTGTTTTATAATTCAGAAAAGATGTTTAATATATGAAAATTTATAGAAAAATAAAATCTATAATTTAACTTTATTAACAAACATTATTGTGTTAACTATTTAAATAAGTATTATTTAATAAAGATTTTATAAGTATTAATACTTTAAAAAATTAATATTTTAATATTGGTAAGTAAGAAAAATATAAATAATATACCAAAATTCTTAGAAAAACAAAATCTACATTTATAAACTTGTTTCATAGATTTTTGGTATCATTAAGATAAATATTACTATTTATTAAGTATTTATAAAGTGATTAAACTTATAAAACCATATCTTATTATTTAAAAATCACAAAAGTACATATAATATACCAAAATGATCACAAACCTAAATTCTACACATTAAAAATATCCTCTTTCTTAATTGAAGTCAAATAAAAGGTAAAGGTCTAATAAATCTTATTTTAACTCTTTTATTTTATTTTAATTCATTAAAAATATATAAATATTTACTATTGCCTTTAGCATTATTTGTTTAAAGTTTAAAAGTGTAATCATAAGTGCAAGTTATGTTTAAGTGAAGTTAACATAGGTCTAACCATTTTAAAATGTATCTACTAAAACTTTCATCTCAAATTAAGTGTATCTTAATTTTCCTAAAAAGATTTTTATCAATAATAAACTCAACAAGAATAGTATATTGATTATCAAAAGGAATTTATTCACTTATAATTTTAATAAAACACCACCTCATTCAAGCAATGTTATTTATGTTCTACCTTTTTGGAATGTTAAACAGTAAACCATCTACAATGTGATGCCTCATCCAAAACATGTAAATCTCCATTACTTTGTTGTGATTGTTTCTCTTTTAGTAATCTTAGCTAATAAGAAAACCTTAAAGTGTTAGACTTAAGTTTAAAATACTTTTTACTTTGTAAATAATATTTTCTTCAAAAGTTAATCCTTTAAGACACATTAAAAGTAATCCTTAAACACTTCTTTAAAAGCTCTAATTGATTCTTAATCTTGTTTAAGAAATATTTTAGATACCATGACCCATTTTAGTGCTTTAGTATTGAATATTACTTGTTGTATTTACATATTGTTTCACACACTCTCACAAGCCTTAATAATAAGCACAATTATGAATCTGATATAAAAAGTGCAACACATTCCTAAGAACTCATCACCAGTTTCCAAAACCCGAGATCAGATACGATTGTCCCGGGGATTCGTGTTTCTCAAACTTGCATTACATTACTTATGCATAATTGCATTTTGTTTCTTTAAACATTAGTCCTTACCGGACCGATGATGCTATTTCCAGATTTTGGATCTTCTATTGTCTTGAAGAACGTGAGTGCATAATCTTGCAATCGCAAAAGGCAAGTTCACAACTTGCTCATGTCCTTTGATTATTTTCTATCAAATGCTTGTAACTCAAATGTTGTCATCACCTGCATTTCAAAAAGGTCAGAAAACACTATTTTCATAATAATTTGATTATGGATTATTTACCAGATGGTAATAATCTATTGATACAATTCTAGTGGTAAAGGAACATAATATCTAGGACTTAACAACCAATGTCGCCAGTGATTCTAGCACCGTATATTACGCGTTAACCATGAGATTTGGAATGGGATGGAGAAGTTAGTTATATCTTAGTCCTTTCATATGTAGGCAAGATGACCTTAACATGGCGCTGTGATTCCTTGTGCGGATCCAGCATATGGGTGGGCACCCTTGGGCCCCACGATTTTGGTATCTAGATTATCTGTGAGCGGCTGCCGGAGGTATAGTCAGACCTTTATGGAGCTTGCCAGGGGCATAACCGGCTCATAGAGTCTTCGGGAACTCATCAATGTTATAGCTTGCCCAAAAGGGGGCTTAACAGAGATGGAGCTCGGCCCGAAGGATCGTGCAGACATATGGGGTCACGGAGAGGGCAGTGATTGGCTGGGATCATCTACTGGGCCCCACACCATAGGAAGTGTGGACGGGAAAGATCGCGCGGTTGTGCAACAAGGATTTGGTCTCTCATGGGTAGTGTAACGCACCTCTGCAGAGTGTAAGAACTGTGAAATGTTACTCCCTATTCCCGGAAGGAGCTACGAACACGGCAGGAAAGGAACCCCATGAAGGTTCTGGTCAACCTCTGAAGGCTGTCGGACATAGTTTTTAGAATAAAAGCAACCTTTGAAGAAATGTTTATGAAAACCTGCATTACCTACGAACTATGGTCTGTGGCTGTAGAGATAGTGCATCAAACGCTCCTTTCTAGTGAACTTGCTGAGTATGCTCATACTCAATCGTACCTTCTTAACCCTTGCTAGGTTATAAGACGGTGAAGACAACGTCAACATCAATTTCTGCTCAAGAAACCATCATCGACAGCTCAAGTTCTTCAACAGAGTCAATGAAGTCAATATAAACATCAACCGAAGTGAAGAGAAAATCTCTGTTTAGATAGGATTAGATACTCTAGCCATAAAACCTACTTCTATAGAGCATTGCATTAGTAGCAATCGCAAGCCAAATAGTTTAGGTGTTTGTCTTATTAGCCAGATAGTTCTGAATTATTATTTCTGGTTCTTTCTTGTAAGAAGTTCTTTCTCTCTCTTTAACCTAGAGTGTTCTCTGGATCTTTTGTAAAGAGTCGAGTTGTAATCTATAGTCATGTCTTGGCATGTTGTGTTTCTGTTGTACCACTCTGAGGGATGTAATACTAGTGAACGGTGTTTCATTGGTGTTATGTCAACGACTATAGTGTACTACATCATGAAGTGGTATGCTGGGTCACCGCAGCTAATCATCGGTGAGTAGTCCTCACGGGCTAGGGGTTGAGGCATAGCCTTGCAGAGATTATGTGCAATCTCTAACATCATGGGATATTATGTTATGTTCGATATTAGATCTATCCTTTTGTATTCATGTATTTTGCCTCGATCGAAAGACTTGTTAGGTACCCAAGACCCCGAGGATCGATCCAAGTAATAAAGTGATATGAGTGGTGATCATCTTCTACGCGTGAAATCCAGTGAAAGCAAGGGGAGTATAGTAGTTGTTTGAGATCCAGTTGAGAGTAATGGTAAAGTCATTGATCATAATATTTTGGTCTGTTTACTTAATAACTGTTGCAAACCCGTGTGATGGTGGTGTAGTGGTTGGACAAAAGTATATGGTAAGCATTGCTTACAATTACCATAGTAGTCATCGAGGTGAGTCGTGCTCCAGGTCAGTTGGCATTATGATATGTTGCTAACGTATTTATAATTTTTTATGTTCCATGCTTGGTTTATATCTACTTTCTTATGTTTTGCCCTCACTTTGGAGTATTTTTATACACTTTCTTGGACTAACATATTAACAAGATGCCACAATGCCAGCTGCCTATTTTCTGTTGTTTTTTGGTTCCAAGAAAGTCAGAAAATGAATATTCTCGGAATTGTACGGGACAAAAGCCAAAGTCAATATATCACCGAGGGGGACACAGAGCCAGAATACGAGACAGAGAGGGGCCAAGGGCCACCCACACCACCTGGCCGTGCGGCCAGGCCTAGGCCACGCCAGGGGGTGGTGTGGCCGCCTAGGGAACCCCCTCGGCCTCCCCTTTCGCCTATATATTGCCTCCGATACAGAAACCCTAAGTACCCGATCAAAAATCCATGAAAGAGTCTGTAGCCACCGTCATCTCCATCCCTAGATCGGGAGGGATCCGAAGCTCTTCCTGGCACCCTGCCGGAGGGGAGAATTCACCCTGGAGGCCTTCTTCATCACCATGCCTGACTCCGGTGTGATGTGTGAGTAGTTCATCCTTGGACTACGGGTCCATGTAGTAGCTAGATGGTTGGTTCTTCTCCTTTATGCTATCATGTTTAGATCTTGTGAGCTCCGTTCATGATCAAGATCATCTATTTGTAATCATACATGTTGTGTTTGCGGGGATCCGATGGATATTGAGATGCTATTTCAGATTGATTATTGATTCTATCATGTCTGTGTTATTTGTGTTCTTTCATGCTCTCCGTTGTTAGTAGATATCTTGGCCGAGTAGATGCTAGCAACTCCAAGAGGGAGTATTTATGCTCGATAGTGGGTTCATGCCTCTAGTAATCTAGGGAAGTGACAAAAATCTCTAAGGTACTAGATGTGTTGTTGCTACTAGGGAGAAAACAACAATCCTTTGTTCATAGAACAATCACAATGCTTAATGCAATTATCTCTTGCTTGCAACTTAATACTGGAGGGGGTTTAGATGATAACCTGAAGGTGGATTATTAGTCATAGATGTAGTTGGATTACAGTCTATGTATAATGTTGTAATGTCCAATCAAATCTCATAGGAGTCAAGATTATTAGTATATGCATGTATGCTTTCTCGATATTTTTCAATTGCCCCGCTGTAATTTGTTCACCCAACATGTCATCTATCTTAAGTAGAATCACCACTAGTGAACTATGGACCCCGGTCCTTTCTTTTACCATCAATCTACAACTGTTTACTGTTTTCTGTTTACTTTCTGCAAGCTATTACTTTCTTCCACACAATACATTTAATCCTTTGTTTTCAATAAAACCGGTGAGATTTACAACCTCACTGTAAGTTGGGGGCAAAGTTATGTGGTTGTGTTGTGCATGATTCCAAGTTGGAAACAACACCTTGGAGGTGTTTCCTTGCTCCTACTAGTTCGATAACCTTGGTTTCATAACTGAGGGAAACTTACTGCTGTGCTCATCATACCTTCCTCTTGGGGTTCCCCAATAAGCTCGATATCAACCACGAGCCAGCAAGTATTTTTCTGGCGCTGTTGCCGGGGAGTCAAGGACATCTTCACAAGGGGAGTCCCTCATAACCAATATCTTTACTTTGTTATTTTTTTTGCTTAGTTTAATTCTGCTTTGTTTGCTTGTTTCTTTATCAAAAACACAAAAAAATTAGTTGTACTAAGTTTGCTTTCTTTATTAAAAACACAAAAAAATGACTATTCTTGAAAACACTAAGTTGTGTGACTTCACTAGCACCAACAACAATGATTTCATGTGCACACCTATTGCTCCACATGTTCCTGAAGCTACTTTCTTTGAAATTAAACCTGGTTTACTCAATCTTGTTATGAGAGAACAATTTTATGGAATTGGTACTGAAGATGCTGCTACTCATCTAAATGACTTTGTTGAACTTTGTGAGATGCAAAAGCATAGGGATATAGATGGGGATATTATTAAGCTTAAATTGTTTCCTTTCTCTTTGAGAGGAAAAGCTAAAGAATGGTTGCAATCCCTAACTAGAAATAGTATTGATTCTTGGACTAAATGCAAAGATGCCTTCATTGGAAAATACTATCCTCCTGCTAAGATTATATCTATGAGAAGTGAAATAATGAAGTTTAAACAATCTGATAATGAACATGTTGCTCAAGCTTGGGAAAGATTGAAATCTTTGGTAAAGAATTGTCCCACTCATGGACTAACTGCTTGGATGATTATCCAAACCTTTTATGTAGGATTGGATTATTCTTCAAGAAATCTACTGGATTCTGCTGCTGGAGGTACCTTTATGACCATTACTTTGGGTGCTGCAACAAAGCTTCTAGATAATATGATGGTTAACTATTCTGAATGGCACACTGAGAGAGCTCCACAAGGTAAGAAGGTAAATTCTATTGAAGAGACCTCTTCCTTGAGTGGTAAAATTGATGTTATTATGTCTATGCTTGTTAATGGGAAAGCTCATATTGATCCAAATCATGTTCCCTTAGCCTCTTTGGTTGCTCAAGAAGAGCAAGTTGATTTGAACTTTATAAGAAATAATAATTTTAGCAACAATGCCTACAAGAA
Source organism: Avena sativa (assembly GCA_916181665.1). Classification (NCBI taxonomy): domain Eukaryota; kingdom Viridiplantae; phylum Streptophyta; class Magnoliopsida; order Poales; family Poaceae; genus Avena; species Avena sativa. The sequence continues at coordinate 162,821,931 of OV702290.1, forward strand.
TAACTTTGGTAATAATAATTATAGGCCATATCCTCACAATAATGGTAATGCTTATGGAAATTCCTACAACAATAATAGGAGTGCTCCCTCTGAACTTGAAGTTATGCTTAAAGATTTTATTAGCAAACAAAGTGCTTTCAATAAAACTGTTGAGGAGAAACTCTCTAATGCTGAAAGAAACATAACATCATTGGCTGAAGGACAATCTTCTTTGAATAAAATGGCTACTAAACCTGATATTATTGAAAATCCCTTTGCTGCTAATAATGCCATACAAGTTAGAATTAATGAAAATCTTAGATTATAAGCTGAATTGCATGCTAAGTGGGAAAGAGAAGATGAAATTGCTAGAAATATTAGTGTTTCTACTATCACTACCACTAATGTTGAAGCTAGTAAACCCAATGGAACCTTTTCTAATAAAAATGCTGAAACTCTTCAAAATATGGTAAACAATAGCTCTCTACTTTAGATGATAATTATGATTTTGATATTGATGGTTGCAATATCTCTGAAGTAATTAAGTTCCTACAAAAGCTTGCTAAAAGTCCTAATGCTAGTGCTATGAATATGGCCTTTACAAAACACATTACTGATGCTCTCATAAAAATTAAAGAAGAAAAGATGAAACATAAAGCTTCTATTCCTACGAAACTAGAAGATGGTTGGGAACCGATCATTAATATGAAAGTGAATGATTTTGATTTCAAAGATGTATGTGATCTTGATAGTAGTGTTTCTATTATGCCTAGAAGGATTTTTGATATGCTTGATTTGCCACCTTTGGAAGATTGTTATTTAAATGTCCCACTTGATGATAATGCTAAAAAGAAACTCATGGGGAGTATTAATGATGTTCTTATTATGGTTAACAATGCCTATCTCCCCGTTGATTTCTATGTTTTGGATGTTGAATGCAATGCTTCTTGTCCTATTACTTTGGGAAAACCTTTTCTTAGAACTGTTGGTGCCATTATTGATATGAAAGAAGGCACCATTAAATATCAATTTCCACTCAAGAAAGGTATAGAACACTTCCCTAAGAAGAGAGAGAAGATTCATTTTGCCTCTCCTATGAAAACAAAATTTGCTCTTAATGCTTCTTCATTTGAGAACACTTGATTCTTTAGCTTGCTTCTTATGCCTAACTTAAAGGCGTTAAAGAGAAGTACTTATTGGGAGATAATCTAAAAGTTTTAGATGAGTCTTGGAAGTTATTACCTCTCTGATAACCTCTCCTTATCCTTTTTTATTTGCTTTTTGTGCCAAGAGTAACCTCTAATGAGAGAGAAGTAATGCTTGGGAAAGTTGCTGTCCCGAAACAGATTTTTGTGATTCGCTGTAAAAATTCGTGTAAACTCTCTATACGTCGTTTTGAGGCGTGAATTTTTGTGCTTCTGCCCCAGGCTGTTATCTAACTTTAGTTAGTTAAACACTTTTAGATTTGAGCAACATAAGGTCTTCGAAAAAATTGGTTTTTACCTGCTGGTCTGTTTTGACAGATTTCTGCCATAATTTGCATTTGCTTCTTGTTGATTCCTTTTTGGGTTCTTTTTGGGGAATTGAGATTTTTGAGGGAAGTGCTACAGTATATTGTGTTTTAATGGAAGTTTTATTGGTGTTGAAACTGAACTCAAAGACTTATTATCTTGAGTGCACTTATGTTGCTAATAAAGATTGTGTGAAGTTTTGTACGAAGGAAGAATTTCAGGTGGATGGAGAGAATGATGTAATAAGATGAAGAATGGACTAAAGCTCAAGCTTGGGGATTCCACGCGTGTCACCCCAAGAAATATCCAATAAGTACAAGCGTCAAAGCTTGGGTATGCCCAAGGCATCCCCTTCTTCATCAATAAAAATCTCAGGTTTCTTCCAAACACTTCATTTTTATTATTTCATGCACAAGTTGTGTTGTTCTTGGAGCGTCTTTGTCTTCGTTTTTGTTTTTGTTTGCCTTGTTTGCTTAGTTTGCTTGAATAAATTGGTTGGACCCCCTCTTTCATACATTAGTTTTCAAATAGGTTGGTTTGGATTGGAAAAGAGTAGGAAACGTTCATGCTTAAGTGGTAAAGAGAGCTTGTTTTTGACTATGGCCTATGCTTTGTCATGTCAGGCTTAATATTGTTTTGGCTTTATTCTTAGTGATTTTCATTGTAGCATGACATGTTATAAACAATTGAGATTGCTTAATGTGCCTTGAAAGAATCATGCGTTGTTTTAGCATATTAAAGCATAGTATTGTCGTATTCTCCTTTGATGATTTATTTGGGTTGACTTGGCGCATGCTCACACCATGTTATGACTATCCCAAGTCACCATAGTCTTTATGATCCTTTAGTTTTCGACTTGTAATATCACTTTATGCTTTAATTAATGATGTTTTGTCGCTTTGCATGATTATGGCCATTATTGCTCTCTTAGTTGGTCGCTCCCAGTCTTTTGCTAGCCTCCATAACCAAGTATGATTTCCACTCATGCATCCAACTCCAAATAAAACTAAGTTATTCTAAAGAGTCCACCATACCTACCTATTAGCATTTGCTATTCCAAGTATATTCATGTTTTTATCTACCTTCCAAATTAAGTTTGTTATGTGAAAATTAGTGATTAAAGCTCTCACGAACTTGATGGCACACTTTACTTTGCTTGTCCCTAATAAACTTGAACCATTGTGTCATCTATGTTGTATATGCTTGCATTTATATGTTGGGGATTAGCAGAATCATGCTGTCATGGGGAACACTTTCAACATTGCACTTGTACATTGTACCTAGTTCATATCATGCTCTTTTGTCTATGGATGTTGTCGGTGTGAAATGAAAGGGGAGCTTGTAAGTCCATGGAGTTATGTATGTGTGTTAGAGAAACTCTTGGGCCACCGGTCTAATCCATGCTTAATCATGGTGGAAACCTGCAGCATAACCATAATGAGCAATCTATGAAGCATTCTTCTTATAAAAAAAGAGAGATAGAGATTGAGAAAAAGAGAAAAATATAAAAAAGATGAGAAAAGAGGAAATAGAGAAAAAAGCACCATTTCCCATGGTAAATAAGAAGATTGTTGAGATGCTCGTTGTCTGCTTGCCTTGTCATTTTGATATGGGGATTCTTCTGTATCATCGGGCAAGGGGTACCCGTTGGCGGTTCTCTATGATACACATGTACTTACTATGACAAGAACTTACCAGTAACTAAACTTGAGTAGCATGAGGAGCGGCCCTCGTATTCAAGGGACATGAGATTTCCAACTTATACTTTGTCAAGCATATACTCCATAGTTTGTTCACTTTAACCTTAATCACTTCAAGATGCTTATGATAGAGGCAATGAGAGCTGAAAGCTAATAAGTACCATAATTTTTGAAAGCTCTTTATGAAACTTGTCCCTGCTTTCTTCTATAAAGGCCTTTCTTTTACTTTTATATTGAGTCTCCACCTTCTATCTTTATGCACCTATTGGGAGAGCATAGTGGCCATTCTTAGTTCAATGTGCATTGTCCCAAGACTTGTTGATTGATGCGTAACTTTGATATTGCTTGTTCTTAACCTATTTGTATCTAGTCACCCTTATAAACTTTGAAGGTGTCCTATGCAATTATGATTTGATACATTATGAGGGACAAGCTGAATGCCACTATGCTATGTTTTCTTTATGTGAAACAAACAAACTTCTTGCAAAGCATTGTTATTCATGAATGTTTTGTTTGTGCCTTTTCATGTTACAACATAGTTGCTATGTCTTATTGTTAGAACTTTATCTTTCATGCTATGTTGAAGTACTATGATCCCAGCTATCAATGTTTTACAAATACTTTGATCAAGTTTATGATGGTGCATGTCACCTAAAAATTATTCTTTCTTTTTATCACTTACCTACTCAAGGACGAGCATGAGTTAAACTTGGGATGTTGATACGTTGCTAACGTATCTATAAGTTTTGATGTTCCATGCTTGGTTTATATCTACTTTCTTATGTTTTGCCCACACTTTGGAGTAATTTTATACACTTTCTTGGACTAACCTATTAGCAGGATGCCACAGTGCTAGCTGCCTGTTTTCTGCTGTTTTTGGTTCCAGGAAAGTTAGAAAATGAATATTCTCGGAATTGGATGGGACAAAATCCAAAGTCAATATTTCACCGAGGGGGACACGGAGCCAGAATACAAGACGGAGAGGGGACAGGGGCCGCCCACACCACCTGGCCGTGTGGCCAGGCCTAGCCCGTGCCAGGGGGTGGTGTGGCCGCCTAGGGCACCCCCTCGGCCTCCCCTTTCGCCTATATATTGCCTCCGATACAGAAACCCTAAGTACCCGATCAAAAATCCACGAAAGAGTCTTTAGCCGCCGTCATCTCCATCCCTAGATCGGGAGGGATCTGAAGCTCTTCCCGGCACCCTGCCGGAGGGGAGAATTCACCCTGGAGGCCTTCTTCATCATCATGTCTGCCTCCGGTGTGATGCGTGAGTAGTTCATCCTTGGACTATGGGTCCATGTAGTAGCTAGATGGTTGGTTCTTATCCTTTATGCTATCATGTTTAGATCTTGTGAGCTCCGTTCATGATCAAGATCATCTATTTGTAATCATACATGTTGTGTTTGTGGGGATCCGATGGATATTGAGATGCTATTTCAGATTGATTATTGATTCTATCATGTCTTTGTTATTTGTGATCTTCCATGCTCTCCGTTGTTAGTAGATATATTGGCCGAGTAGATGCTAGCAACTCCAAGAGGGAGTAAATATGCTCGATAGTGGGTTCATGCCTCTAGTAATCTGGGGAAGTCACAGAAATCTCTAAGGTACTAGATGTGATGTTGCTACTAGGGAGAAAACATCAATCCTTTGTTCATAGAATAATCGTATTGTTTTACTTTACACGCAATGCTTAATGCAATTATCTATTGCTTGCAACTTAATACTGGAGGGGGTTCGGATGATAACCTGAAGGTGGATTATTAGTCATAGATGCAGTTGGATTACAGTCTATGTATAATGTTGTAATGCCCAATCAAATCTCATAGGAGTCAAGATGATTAGTATATGCATGTATGCTTTCTCGATGTTTGTCAATTGTCCCGTTGTAATTTGTTTACCCAACATGTCATCTATCTTAAGGAGAATCACCACTAGTGAACTATGGACCCCGATCCTTTCTTTTACCGTCAATCTACAACTGTTTACTATTTTCTGTTTACTTTCTGCAAGCTATTACTTTCTTCCACACAATACGTTTAATCCTTTGTTTTCAGCAAAACTGATGAGATTGACAACCTCACTGTAAGTTGGGGGCAAAGTTCTGTGGTTGTGTTGTGCAGGATTCCAAGTTGGAAACAACACCTTGGAGGTGTTTACTTGCTCCTACTAGTTCGATAACCTTGGTTTTATAACTGAGGGAAACTTACTGTTGTGCTCATCATACCTTCCTCTTGGGGTTCTCGAACGAGCTCGATACACGAGCCAGCACATTACGGCTTCAGCGTCGTATACCATGAAGAAGGGCGTGAACCCCGTGGAGCGGTTAATGGAGGTGCGAATCCCCCATTTTACAGAGGGGAGCTCTTCGACCCAGCATCTTGGGGTTCGCTCGAGGGGCACTTGGAGTCGTGGCTTGAGCCCGTGGAGGACGCTCTGATTGGCGCGTTCTGCTTGGCCGTTTGACTCTGGGTGGGCGACTGAGGCGAGATCGAGTCATATGCTATGTTCTTTGCAGAATTCTACCATGGCGCCCTTGGCAAAGTTGGTGCCGTTGTCAGTTATGATGCTGTGCGGGTAGTCATACCGGTAGATGAGCTCACGGAGGAACTTGGTGGCCGTCTTGCCGTCACACTTTTTGAACGGCTTGGCTTCGATCCATTTGGTGACACTACAAGAAATCTGCTCACTAGTGACCTTTTTTTAACGACCACGCATTTTTTGGTCATAGATCTATGACCATTCTGAGCCAATTGGTCGTAAGGCATTTCGAAGGGTCCAAACCTTGAAACATAACGACCAATTTAGTCAAAAAGGTCACAGTTTGCTTACATGAAATGGTCGTAAATTAACGGCATGGGTGCAGAGCCTTTTATTTGGCAGACTACGACCAATTTAGATGGTCATAACATCTTAACCTGGGTTGAATTAAAATGACTAGGCAACCACCTCAGCATGTGGATCCCCGAAATTGACACACCGGATGGATCTGACAGGTGGGTCCCGCTCTTATATAGTTTTTTTTAGCATATATCAATGGTATATGTCCTATGGGCTAGAGCCAGTGGCCCATATCGGGTGGGCGGTCCTTCGGATAGGCCCAAATCAGTGGGCCTACATCCTATGGGCTAGAGCCGATGGCCCAAATCAGGTGGGCGGGGACTCGAATTGTCGAAAAATTGGTGTGTAGGGGGGACTCAAACCCACAACCACGCGCTGGTATGGTATGCGCCAAACCACCGGGACAAGGCAGTGTTGTTGGCTATGTATGAGAACTACATTTATATATACATTCATTCTTTCTCTAACTTATCAAAGGGCGACTCGAATCTGGGACGAGACTTGGCATAATTTCCTTCCTCCGAGAACGGCGGCGACCAGCTAGGGTTCGAGTCCCCGCCCGCCATGGTCGATCTAGGGTTCCAGCTAGGGTTCGAGTCCGTTCTTGCTCGCCACAGTTGACCAACATGGGTCCATCCCCTGCCGCCAGCTCCGGCAGTTCTTCGTCGCGTCGCTGCCGCCGACCCATCCCCTATCGCCAGCTCCCTTTCGACTATGCTCCCGCCAAGTACTGCGACTGCGGAGAGATGATGCCACAGTGGATATCTTGGAGCAATGACAACCCCGGCCGGAGATACCACAATTGCAGGATACGCTCGGTTAGTTTCCAGCTCCATCTCTGAATTTTGTTTAGTTTTTTCATCTCTGAATTTGGTTTGTTCATCTCTGAATTTGGTTCATGTCTTAATTTTGTTCATCTCTGAATTTCGTTTGTCAGATTGAGGGCCGTGTCAGGTGTGACAAATTCAGTTGGGCGGACAGTGAGATGCCCAAATTTTAGAAAGATTTAATCAGGGACCTAAGAGATGCTGTGTGGGAGAAAACTGAAGCAATTTAAAGGCTTGAAAGCAATGCTGAGACAATGGGTATGGTGCATGATGAACGGAAGATACAGGGAGATGGTGCAAGTGAGAAAGAGAAGTTGAAGATGCAGGGAGATGGAGGAGGCAATTTTTTCATTATTTGGATCATTTCTGTAGCTTTTGCTATGTACTGTGGAATGTGTATGTACAGCAAGTGAAAACTCCCTGTAGCTTTTGTGGAATGTGTATGTCCAGCAAGTAAAAATTTAAGATCATTTGCTATGTCCAGCATTTCTGTAGCTTTTGATATGTACTGTAGCTTTTGCTATGTCCAGCAAGTGATAAGTTCACCATTTTGCTATGTCCAGCAAGTGACAAGTTCACCATTTTGCTATGTCCAGCAAGTGACAAGTTCACCATTTCTTCTACTATTTATGAGTACTGTGATCTCAAATTTGGCAGCATTTCACTTGCATATTTAGCGATGAAACCTAGCAGCATTGTATGCTTAAAATACTAAATTTGGGCAGCATTTTGACTATATTTTGTGGACATTTTAGCTGCAATTTCACAGTGGCAAACAAGAGGGGAAGTGCACACAAATTTACAGCAAAATAACTATTTCATAGAGTCATAAACTTCAGTACATAAATCTTGACAGAAACTTAACAGTAGTTCACACACATAGGACAGGAACTTGACAGAAATTAACAGTAATTCACACATAAAACTTCAGTCATAACCAGTAGGTAACACTACAGTTAACAGGAACTTAACAGAAACTACTCGTCATCATCGAATCGATGCCTCTGCCTATTATCTTCACCATCGCTACAATACTGATACATTGTATGATCTATCCTGTTTCGTTCTTCATCCTCGCCATCAACTACCTCCTTCCTCTTTTTCTTCATTTTTTCTACATATGCAGCATCAAGTACCACACGCTCCTTGTCCCTTCGCAACCTGGTTTGCACATTGGCTTCTTTAGCATGCACCAGAACTTCTGGCATGTCATCATCTTGGTATGTTAGCCCAACACCACCACAAGGATCCTTTTCCACTTCAGTTTCTGTAACACTCCACAAATGCCTATGCTGGAATTTTTGCACAACTCGCCAACTTCCACCCAAGTCAGTATCTGGCACATAGAACACCTTTGTTGCTTGTGTTGTTAGAATATAAGGATCAGTTTTGTACCAAAACCTTGCAGTGTTAATGCTCTTAAAGTGTCCATCGTCTTGGAATCCTGAATTCTTCTTGCCACCAACATTGAACCAATCGCAGCGAAACAAGACAACCGACCGATGGATGCCACCGCTACAATTGTACTGCAACTTGATGATGCTTCTGAGCTGACCGTAGAAGTCAATGATTATATCCTCATGGTCTCCCTCAGCAACAATTCCACAATTCTGCGTGTTTCTATTCTTCTCGCGGTCAACGGTGTGGTAGGGGACACCATTGGCAACACATGCTGAATATATTCTCACCCTCCTATCAGGTTCACATGCCAAAGCAAAAAGATCATCACTCACCTTCTTCTCCTTGTGCAAATTTCCAATCTAAAGAAATAAACCAAAACCAGGGTGAATAACACACACATACACACACAAAGAAATCATGTGTCAATTGATACAAAGGCAAAATATATCACATGTTCCTTAAACCATTTAGCAAATCCTTTTGCGAGCCATTTATCAACCTCGGTCCGGCTATCTTGCTCCGTCAACTCTTTCTTGCACAGCCTGCAATGCAAACAACAATATACCACATGCAACAAAATGGGTTCCTTCTAAGCCAAGAAAAAAGATATCGAGGGAACATGCAAGAGATGACGTACTCGATATATGGTAGCACCTCGGGGCAACTTCTGAGCACATACCAAACCATCTTATCATAGTCAGCAGCTTCAGCCTCCAAGTATTGTGATGCTCCAAGAAAGTTCACACCATGCTTGAAAACTGAGACATCACCACTATGTGAATCATCCTTTGTCATATTTCTGCCTGGCTGGTTAAATCTTGTTTCGACATCATCGAAGTACCTCGAGCAGAATGTAAGACACTCATCAACAATATATGCCTCGGCAATCGACCCTTAGGGTCTGGCCGTGTTTCGCACAGAACGCTTACATGTAAGCAAACTTCTTTCTATTGGGTACATCCAACCATACTGAACAGGGCCTCTAAGCATTGCTTCTTTTGGTAAATGTAAGGCCAAATGAACCATCACAGTGAAGAAAGCTGGAGGGAAAATCTTTTCTAGCTTGCAAAGGATAACCGAGATTTCTTTTTCGAGCCTTTCAAGAACATCCAATTTTAGTGTTTTGCAACACAACTCTCAAAAGAAATTTCCAAGTTCAACAACAGCTTCATATATATATCCTTATGCATCATTCCTCGGAGTCCCGCCGGTAAAATCCTTTGGAGCAGAATGTGACAGTCATGTGTTTTCAGACCTTGTAGTTTGCATCCATCAGGAGACACACATTTTGCTAAGTTAGCGGCGTACCCTTCAGGAAATCTAACTGCTCTAATGAATTCACGGAATCTAATCTTTTCTTCTTTAGTCATTGTATACCATGCTTCTGGCATTTCAAATGACTCTCCATCTTCAACAGGTTGTAGATGCAAATCTTCTCTTATTCCCATGTCTTCCAAATCGAGCCTAGAGTTGACCGTATACTTTGTATTCCCATCAATGTTTAGAAATGTGCCAAGCAGATTGTCGCATATATTCTTCTCGATGTGCATCACATCAAGATTATGCCTCAGCTTCAAATCAGCTAGTACGGGAGGTCCCACAAAATGGACCTCCGTCTCCAACATTGCCCATCCTCACGTTTTCTTTTCTTCTCAAGCTTTCCTGGTCTCACATGCTTCACCTTGTCAAGTTGCTCCAGCAGCTCTTATTTAGTGAATTCAGCCGGCTTGTCGCGAGTTTCAGTCTCGCCGTTAAAGTCTTTACTTCATCACCAATGATGGTTGCGAGGAAGAAAGCGGCAGCTCCCAATGAAGCATATCTTATTCCTTATTTTCTTCAAGCAAGGCTCCTTGTCACACCTCACGCATGCTTGATAACCCGCCGTGATCCTCCCCGACAAGGTGTGCAGCGCTAGGAAATCGTGGATACACCAGATGATCGCAACACGTAGATCGAATTTGTCGGGACTCAGGGCATCATAGGTGCGTACACCTTTCCACAGCAGGAGGAGCTCTTCGACGAGGGGCTCCATAAAGACGTCGAAATCCTTTCCTGGAGAATCTGGACCCAGGATCAGCAACGCCATCATGAGGTTGGACTGGTCCATACATGCCCATGTCGGCAGGTTGTCCGGCACCACAAACACGGGCCACATGCTATATGAGTTGCTCATGTTTCCAAAAGGATTAAAACCATCTGTGGCGATGCCTAGTCTTATATTCCTTGCATCAGAGGCAAACAAATTATATTTCCTGTCAAAATCTTTCCATGCCTCTCCGTCAGCTGGATGGCTAAGCTCATTCTCCACGGGTTGCCGCCTTAGCTTGTGCCACTGGACCTCCTTTGATTGTTCTTTCGAAATGAACATTCTTTGCAGCCTTGGAATCAAAGGGAAGTGCCTCAAGACCTTTTGTGGCATCTGCCTCCTCCCATCAGCATCTTTCCACCTAGAAGCACTACACTTTGGACAGTTGTCAAGTTTGGCAAACTGCTTCCGAAACAACACGCAATTATTGGGGCACACATGTATTGAATCATAGCCAATCCCTAATCTTTCGATAATGCTCAACGCTTCATCATAATTTCTGGGAATTGAGATTTTGGGGTACTGCAATGTCAAGATTCGGAGTATCGCGTTGAAGGCGGCATTGCTTATCCTGTAGTATGATTTGGCATGAAGCAACTTCACAGTGAAGGTAAATCTAGAAAAGGTACCACCATCACTAGCTGGACGCTTCACCTCCTCTATCATCTCTGCAAATATAGTCTTCCCTCCCTCACCACCTTGCGGTTCTAACTTGTACAAATCCCTGAAAAGGTCAGGAATTCTATCATCTTCATACCCATCCTCTTCCTCAAAACCATCATTGACTAGCGGATCACCTTCTACAAAATCAGCGCCTTGATGATCAACATGACGTGCCTCTCCATCAGGTTGAGCATGTTGGGGATCGGTGCAGAAAACAAAAATTTCCCTATGAAGGATCCCCGGAAACTTAGCCTAGGATCTATCTATGTAGTAATGCGGTAACGACCGGAGCATAGAGAATACATACCCTTGTAGTCTGTACGCGGTTAACGTTCCGCGGGGAACATGGTTGATGTAGTCGTACTCGAAGCCGACCTCAAGGTCGCGAAGCTCCTCGTAGGTCACCCCTTGCTCCTTCTTGATCTTCATCATCTTCATCATGCAATAGCTCTGGCTCACGACATTGTAGCGCCCCAAGTGTTGCGCCTCGTGTCTTCATACACATCCGGTGCACGATGAGACCTCCGGCTCCCCGATCCCGCCGGGAGTGCGCAAGTTGATATCTGGCTAGGAATCCCTGCAGCGCAACGGCGTACTGCAGGTGTGCCTCGATCGCACAGCCCAGACTTGGGGCCATGGTCACAAGGTATAGAGAGAGGGAGGGAGAAAGTCAACCAAAGGACTTCTCAAGTTGTGTGTTTCATCCCACCCATGGGCACCCCTTTATATAGGGGGAGGGGGTGTGCCCTCCCCATTGGGTTTCCCATGTGGGACTATTCAAGGGAGAGGGGGAGGCGCCTGGGCCTTAATGGGCCAGCCGGCCTGGGGTGGTCCCCACCCCGCGCACAGCCCTAGGCTGGCCGGGTGGGCCCCCTCAAGGCGCCTGGGCCTTGGCCCTTTGGCCCTTGGCCCTTCCCCCTTTCGGTTTTCCCTCATGGGCCCTATTTCCCTAGGAAGTTTGGCCCATTAGTGGAATAACCCTTCAAATTAGATTTTAATATTATATTTAATATTAATTACACTAATTAATATGTAAATACATATTACAAAATCCATCTTGACCCGAAACACCTTTAGGTTCCCTTTCGATTTCCCCCGAATGACTTCGGATCTTTCCTAGAATGATTCCGGTCCTTTATTCTTTCTCCGAACAACTTCGGATTTCTCCGTGGAACAATTCCGGCTTTCTCTTTCTCTACTGTGCTTCCGTCTTACGAATGATCGCTCTCATCATACCCTTAAGTGTATCCTCTCACGGCTCGGGAATGCTCTAGACATGATCTGTATCAATGATCAACAGAGGGACCAGGGATGTCCATGTGACCCCTATGCATTCTTGATGACAATGTCGTTTGAACCGTCTAAATGTAGCATCCTCTTCCTTTTGTTTCTCGATACAACTTGTCCGAGATCCGATCATTGGTATCCTATACCTTTGTTCAATCTCGTTCACAACAAGTTCTATTTTCTTGTTACCGTGATATTACATCCCCGTGACCTAGTCACATGTTGCAACATATATGGATGTAACCTCACCAAGCCGGCCGTATGTATCTTTACCCGTCATGTGGGTGAACAAATCCCGGTCTTGCAGTCACATGTCATCTACTGTTCCTTCGGAATACCCAACATACACCTTTATGGTCACCGCATTACCAGATGACGTTTGATGCAGTCAAAGCAGCCTAGGGAAACAGTGAGTGATATGAGCTCATGGTCTAAAGAGAAGGAGTCTAGGTATAGCTGTTGCAATAATGAACTATATGACTTGATCGTATTGCAATCCTTCGAGGAATGTCCAACCACATCATTCCCCAATGATATGATCTCGTTGTCAGTCGGCATAAATGCCCATGATCTTGAAACCCAGATCATCTTCGTGACCAACGAACTAGTATGAATAGAGGCTACTAGGGACTTCGTTGTTTCATACCACACCTCTACCAATGTTTCTACTTGGCACAGTTATAGCACAATATGAAACTATTATAAACTAATTGATATATGATAATAAAAACCTATTTCTTATTTGCTTCTAGGGCATATCTCCTTCAGTCTCCCACTTGCACTAGAGTACAAATAATCCAGCTTGCATTTTACTCGTATAAACCATATGCCATATGCGTTTACAGATCGTGCATGCTCATGGGAAACGTCATGTCCATGTTCTGTTTTACCAGATCATTATGTCTTCTGCAAATCGTTAATGTCTTCCTAATTTTGACATTCACACCATTATCTTATAATGGGTCGAAGTATTTGTTTGGCAACAAAGTGAGACTTTTGTTTCTAGTGTTTATGATGATGGTCGTTTTTCACTGTTGTCATCTAAACTTCGAAACACACTTTGCTATCCATTGTGTATATACTATAGTCATGGCAGCAGAACGAGGCCAGATTCCAGGAGCTTACAGTGACGTTAGATCAACCTCGAGGGCTTTCTCATGGGCACTGGGCCCTGGGACACATCATTCTACGTTAAAAGCGAATTAGCCCCGCCATAACATTATACAGCACATTAGATGTAGCTTTTATACTTCTATATCTATGTAGATCCTAGTGCATGAAGTGCATCTATGCCACTTACATTGCTTCTTGCTATTTAAGCACAAACTTAATTCTGGTTCAGTGATCAACTCAGGAATCACTTAAAGACATGTTCTTACTGTTAAGACTTTGTCCTACCAACCAGAACTTCGGGTCACATTACGTCGAGTACATAACATGGTTATATGGAAGAACCTATGACTGAGACATAGGAGATGCAACACATCTTTTTCTTTCAACCATAGTTGCAATACTCAATGCTTTATACAATAAGAACTACTTTCTTACGTTGTTTCATTCTGAGCTACTTTAGAATCTTGCTTAGGATATTCTGAACATCTTTCAGAATCATGTCCAGGAAGCATTCTACATTTAGTGTTTATTAAACTCATCAATCTATTCTGATAGATCTCTTTGTTTAATAACTTCAACTTCATCCTTACTTATCTAACTTAAATGTTATTAACACCAATCACATCATTCATATATGTCGTCCACATATCCCAGAATGATTTCACGCTCCCACTCAAATATGACATTCATGTTTGAGATCCAGGGATTTCACTTAGCTCCCACTCAAATATGACATTCATGTTTGAGATCTAGGGATTTCACTTAGCTCCCACTCAAAATAGGTCATCTACATATTATGAATTAGCTAAGCTGATTTGCTCCCACTCAAGTCTAGGTCCTCTCGATAATCTTGGACATTCCAAAATTCTTTGATCATTATCAATTTGAGAATTCCAATTACGAGACTTCAATATCCACATATTTCTAGTGTAAATCCAAAAGACTTAAGCATCACTACTGTTGTAGTCAATTCCTTGAATTTGTCCAAACTTGTGACAAATCGAGCTCTTTGTCATTCATTAAGTTTCATTTCCTTCTTATGACTTTGCAGTCATTCAGAAGTATCAAGTAAACTTCTTTACTTTAATAAGATCAAGTAACATGTTACTTTGAAATCTTAAATGTAACTTAATATAGGATTTTATGACTCCTAGTCATTTCTCGCACTTAGGTCCATCACGCTTCTTTGTAATTTGTAGGTATGTCTTGTTCAAAACATGACAAGTGAATCAATAATACAATTCCACAAACTTGTAGAATATATAGTTGAATCCTAATTTCTTTTGTAAAAGTATTCCCTGAAACTTTATGATCATTATCATTGGTTTCTCCTCTATTTGTGGAGTTTGGATTCACGAAACAAATTCCGCTGCACCACTCAACAATTCAGAGGTAAGGTCAAATACCTTGTTTTGATCTTTTACTTTCTTCCACCTGTATCTTCATCAAGACACATCAACTTAGGACAATAGCAGGTTTGCCCCTTGTGGATGATGCATTCATAGCTTCCTAAGAATGCTCTACAAAGACTTGTTTATTCGCCATGATTTCGACTTATCGAAATCTCCAGAAACTCGAATGTGCCATAACACTTATGGTGTTGTTTCCATGAATCTTTAGATGTTCCTTTGTATTTCAAATGAGTGTTTGCTTATCTTGATCTCTAACTCTAAACGACAACTATAACCCTGATAAGAGATAATATTATACCATATGTATCTAATACATAATGATTATGATGTTTAGACATTTCAACAAAGTTTGAATTCATCCAATTATCATAATTTGTGAAACATCTTTCACAAGTTCCTTTTATGCTAAACTTAACTTGAATACTTTAGTCATGTCGATCAAATCGAAGAGACTTGTTAATTCAATATCCCATTTAGTTATGAACTCATTTGAACAATTCAAATCATTTCAAACTTCATGTTTCATTAAGTAAATACACTTATTCACTTAAGTCCACAATAAATGATTTCCACTACTTGTTGAAAATGTGATACATCACTATGTATAAGATTCAACATTTCTTCGCATATCACTGTTTTACCAGAATGCGGAGTTTTAGTCATTCTGCCCAAGAGGCATGGTTTTGCAAAGTCTCTAGATTAAGCATCTAGGACCCCGATCTTTCATAAAGAACCTGCAATAACCAAAATGACTTAAACTGTAGTGTCTTTTCATTATTAAGCTTTGGATATCTTTTAGCATTCTAATCCTTTTATAAATGTTTAAACTATTATCATTAACATAGTGATGAGAATAACTTATTTGTAATCGTAATGTGACCATAAGGTATTGTTCATAAGAATAGTACAAACTGGCTTGCAACTTGTTCATATGAATAATCGTCTCGCCAAAAGCAAGACACACAAACTAGGATTACAAAATTATATTCAAGTCCACTAATCCAAATGATAAACTTTGAGGGAAGAGGTGATGTCGGCCATCAACTGTTTTGCTTGCTGTCATCAAGTCACGTTGCCTCAAATCCAGTAATTCTCAAGTAGATCATCCTGTTTTCACAAAACGGGACAAGTATCAAATACTTTGCAAACTGCAACGAGTTTTGTAAGAACCACATTTATAATTTTGTATATCTAACATATACCTCTTTCATCCATGACCTCCTTTTGCAATCAAGACCTTCTAAGAGTTCTTAACTCTAATGCAAGATCGCTAAGTGTTTTTCCAAACATTCTCTTTTCATCCATGATGGAGGAAAACCCATCCAACGGCTCATACTCTATGTGCCTTATAATGCATAATACAAAATGTAGCCCAACTCTCCATCGAATAGGGAATGGCTTATTGGATGATTATGGACAAGACACAATCATTGCGGAGTCATCGAATTATCTCCTAATGGTTATTGTATCAAGAAGAGAAGATCACCTTTTACGAGGATATCCCTCAGGCGTGGGTATTAATCTATGAAGTTGGACCCTTTTGCTAAGTTCCAAATTAAGCAATATATTCCCATGGTCGCAAAGGACCTCAATGGGATAGGCCAAGGTCTACTAAGATATTTTCAAATAGACATCTAGACTAAGTTTATAATAAGAGATCAATTTATAATTGGTCTCCACTAAAATGGTCATCCCTTGGACGATTTTAGTGATCGCATGATCCCTATCCTCTGCACCTCCCCCGATCGTCACGGCCATCAGTGCATTATCAAAGGTAGACATTCAACAATGCCAATCACATCATCCATGTGACTCATGCTCGATCTTTCAATCTCTTGTGTTCCGAGGCCACGCTTCTCTAGCGTGCTAGGCTCGCCAAATCTAACTTGTGTGTATTCGTTGTGCAACATGGCTTACACCCACTGTATGCGAACATAGATATGTTTGACACCCAGGCCTGTAACCCTGGATCGCCTCATACCGAAGAACTTTCTTGGTGGTGCACACACAAGGGGAACACGGAACATTGGAATTAAATGGGGATTATCTTATTTGCTACCGTTGAGTATCTAAATACTAGCACATAATAAGATGTAAAAACTGGTATCAACATCATATGTATAATGTGATATGATATGGTCTTTCTTGCGCCTTGATCTCCATCGAACACTCCGGCATGATCTCCATCTTGCCCTTGGTTTGACACCAAGTCCACGATGCCTCCACCAGGTCGTTCATCGGAACGATGACTATCACTATACTACTTAGTAACAGAAAAGTAAACTACTTTACCTTCGTAACGACCATTGCCATATTATAATCACATGCCCCTGCAAAATAAAGTTAGACGCCTCAACTTTATCTATTGCAAGTTTTACGTGGTTGTTAGGGCTTTCGCACTAGAACCGTTTCTAAACTACGAACTTTGCAACCACAACATGGATCCGACAGTTGTCTCTACTACACCACTTTCGGGGCCCTCCATTGTAAATGCTATATCAACTATCGAATGAGAGACAGACACCCGCTAGCCACTTATACGGTACAAACCGTATGTTGAGCGTGGAACCAGTCTCGCGTACGAATACGCGTAAGGTCGGTCCGAGCCGCTTCATCAAACAATACCACGATATAGACAAGTACACGTTAGAGGGTAACAACTAAGGGATCAATGCCCGCACAATACTTGTGCGTACTGGCCGTACAACACTCCTACGCATAGATCGGCTCTGATACCACTATAGGGGATCGGTGTAGAAAACAAAAATTTCCCTATGAAGGATCCCGGAAACTTAGCCTAGGATCTATCTATGTAGTAATGCGGTAACGGCCGGAGCATAGAGAATACATACCCTTGTAGTCTTTACGCGGTTAACGTTCCGCGGGGAACGTGATTGATGTAGTCGTACTCGAAGCCGACCTCAAGGTCGCGAAGCTCCTCGCAGGTCACCCCTTGCTCCTTCTTGATCTTCATCATCTTCATCGTGCAACAGCTCCGGCTCACGACATCCTAGTGCCCCAAGTGTTGCGCTTCGTGTCTTCGTACACATCCGGTGCACGATGAGACCTCCGGCTCCCCGATCCCGCCGGGAGTGCGGAAGTTGATATCCGGCTAGGAATCCCTGCAGCGCAACAGCGTACTGCAGGTGTGCCTCGATCGCACAGCCCAGACTTGGGGCCATGGTCACAAGGTATAGAGAGAGGAGGGAGAAAGTCAACCAAAGGACTTATCAAGTTGTGTGTTTCATCCCACCCATGGGCACCCCTTTATATAGGGGGAGGGGTGTGCCCTCCCCTTTGGGTTTCCCATGTGGGACTATTCAAGGGAGAGGGAGGAGGCGCATGGGCCTTAATGGGCCAGCCGGCCTGGGGTGGGCCCCACCCCACGCACAGCCCTAGGCTGGCCGGGTGGGCCCCCTCAAGGCGCCTGGGCCTTGGCCCTTTGGCCCTTGGCCATTCCCCCCTTTCGGTTTTCCCTCATGGGCCCTATTTCCCTAGGAAGTTTGGCCTATTAGTGGAATAACCCTTCAAATTAGATTTTAATATTATATTTAATATTAATTACACTAATTAATATGTAAATACATATTACAAAATCCATCTTGACCCGAAACACCTTTCGGTTCCCTTTCGATTTCCTCCGAATGACTTTGGATCTTTTCCGGAATGATTCCGGTCCTTTATTCTTTCTCCAAACAACTGCGGATTTCTCCGTGGAACAATTCCGGCTTTCTCTTTCTCTACTGTGATTTCGTCTTACGAATGATCGCTCTCATCATACCCTTAAGTGTATCCTCTCACGGCTCGGGAATGCTCTAGACATGATCTGTATCAATGATCAACAGAGGGACCAGGGATGTCCATGTGACCCCTATGCATTCCCGATGACAATGTCGTTTGAACCGTCTAAATGTAGCATCCTCTTCCTTTTGTTTCTCGATACAACTTGTCCGAGATCCGATCATTGGTATCCTATACCTTTGTTCAATCTCGTTCACAACAAGTTCTATTTTCTTATTACCGTGATATTACATCCCCGTGACCTAGTCACATGTTGCAACATATATTGATGTAATCTCACCAAGACGGCCGTATGTATCTTTACCCGTCATGTGGGTGAACAAATCCCGGTCTTGTAGTCACATGTCATCTACTATTCCTTCGGAATACCCAACATAGACCTTTATGGTCACCGGATTACCAGATGACGTTTGATGCAGTCAAAGCAGCCTAGGGAAACAATGAGTAATATGAGCTCACGTTCTATGGAGAAGGAGTCTAGGTATAGCTGTTGCAACAATGAACTATATGACTTGATCGTATTGCAATCATTTGAGGAATGTCGAACCACATCATTCCCCAATGATATGATCTCGTTGTCAGTCGGCATAAATGCCCATGATCTTAAAACCCAGATCATCTTCGTGACCAACGAACTAGTATGAATAGAGGCTACTAGGGACTTTGTTGTTTCATACCACACCTGTACCAATGTTTCTACTTGGCACAATTATAGCACAATATGAAACTATTATAAACTAATTGAGATATGATAATAAAACCTATTTCTTATTTGCCTCTAGGGCATATCTCCTTCAGAACATGTTTAGGTTGAGGTGCATGTAAAGGTTCACCGTGATGGATCCATCTATCGTAAGTGCTTGCCATCCCATTCATCAGCAGATGAGCCTCTACATTATCTAGAGTTTGTTGCTCACGGTTGATACAGCTGCGCCATGGGCAAAGAACTTGAGCATCCTTGGCAAAATTTCCGTGAACTAATCGCATGAACTCATCCACTCCCCTTAGATGCTCATAGGAAAGCCTTCTAACTCCTTTCCTAATCCAGCTTATGTCCATCTGCATGCAAAAGACCAAAAAATTGTTGCAAGTTAGCATTCGCAATTGAAGCATAGACCAAAGTAGCTAGTACATTCACAAAACAGTAGTACAATGCTATTAGAATTCTACTATTCTACTAGAAGCACAGACCAAAGTAGCTAGTACATTCACAAAACAACAGTACAATGCTATTAGAATTCTACTATTCTACTAGAAGCACAGACCAAAGTAGGTAGTACATTCACAAAATAGCAGTACAATGCTATTAGAATTCTATGCTCCTTCTAAATACAAGTTCACCATCTGCTATTCTACTAGAAGCACAGACTAAAGAATTCTGCTATTCTATGCTCCTTCTGGATACAAGTTATGAATCGAAGCACAAACCAAAGAATTCTGCTAGAACCTTTACCTTGTCCACACGTGCCCCTTCTGCCGCTGCCCCAACCCTAGCTAGTCACCGCCGCCGCCCTAGCCCTAGTGGTCACCGCCGCCACCCCAGCCCTAGCTGGTCACCGCTGCCGCCGCTGCCGCTGCCCCAGCCTTAGCTGGTCGCCACCGCCGCCCCAACCCTAGCTGGTCACCGCCGCCGCCCCATCTCTCTAGGCTCTAGCCACTCGGGGGAAATTCTGCCAAGTCCCGATCCTGATTCGAGTGGCTCTTTGATAAGTTAGAGAAACAATAAACATATATATAGATGTAGTTCTAGTACTCAGACAACAACACGTCCTTGTCCCAGCGGTTCGGTGCATACTATACAAGCGCGTGGTCGTGGGTTCGAGTCCCAGCCCGCGCACCCTTTTTTTGAGAGCAATATACTCTGTAGTTAATTTTTTAATTTGGGAGCAATTCACTCTATAATTATTACACAGTAAATAACTATGCATATATTTCACATGAACTGGTATTTCGTGCATATATTTCACAGTAAATATTCTTGGAACAAACAGACAAATCTCAGTAAATATTTCACAAGATTAGCAAGGGCACCAACAGATTAGCAAAGCAAGGGGCACCAACAGACCACCAAAAGATTAGCAAGGTACCCAGCATATAGACCTCCACTTGTGCTCAAACTAGGTAGCAAGTCTGAACAAACTAGGTAGCAAGTGACTTAAGCTCAACATGAGCCGACTAACATAATTACAAGACCACCAAAAGATCATGCAGGTTCACAAGTCTGACCATACTAGCTACTAACTTAGAAGCTCAACTAGAGGTGATTACATGACTTCCTCAACAATCAACTCCAGACCACCCTTTTTGGGGCCGCGGCGGAACCAAAACATGAAGATATCGCCGACATGCATATTGGTCGCCACCACCACTTCATTCCATTTGGTTGTCATCTGGGCACCATTTTCCTTTGATTTGCTCATGATTACTCTGACTCTAGCTTCCATACTATAATTCTGCATAAAGACCTTCACTTTTGTTGGTAACTTAAGATGCTTCCTAATGTTTGCAAGGGTATACTTCCTTGAGAAGTACTGCATATAAGTTAAATTGGTCAAGATTAGTCAAATTTGAAAGATTACAGACTGATTCACCAAAGCAAGGTAACAAAACTGTACAACTACCATATTTTCAAAGATTACGGACTTATTCGTATGTAAAAAAGAACATCATAACAGGAAGTACTACATAGAAGTTAAATTGGTTAAGATTAGTCAAATTGAAAAGAATACAAACTGATTCAACAAAACAAGATAAAAAAACTGTACAGCTACCATAACATGGATTACTGAGTTATTAATATGTAAGAAAGCACATCATAACATGGATTACAGAAATTTTTACCATTTTTCCTTTGGTATCATCGGTGTGTGCTTTCTTGATAGTGCATATATAAACAAGTATAGTTGGCCTCTTCCTAGCAACTTTCTTTAGATAGCTCACTTGTGCAGAATTGAGAGCCACATGGTTTCCGTACACGCAGAACTTGTCATAGGAGCAACAACCCGATTTATTTGGACCTACATGTACCGCCATGAAAATAAGCTACAGCAAAAAAGGAAAAGAGGAAGCTTGTGATGGGTTGCATGGTAAAACATGATTTACATATTACCTCGGGTCGCCACAACGCGATTAGCTGTAGCTTCCCTGACAGCTGCTTTCCTGGCACGCCGCCTAGCAGTAGCGCGCTTCCTAGAGGCAGCTTCCATCGCAAGGACAGCTTCATCATCCGAACTGATATAGATGAGCTCGTCATTTGTGTCCATGGTCACCTAATCAAGTACAAAACAGTTATCAACTTGTTAAATAGCATCAGTATTTTATTTTACTACATTTAGCTAACTAGGTGTCCACATAAAGAGAATTCAACCAATATAAAATGCTGCCCCTACTGAACATGTATTTTTACTAGATTAAGAACTTATAACCACTCAAAACAAGGATATACAAACCTATGAAGAGTATTAATGTATAAGATCACAAACATACTAAGAGTCCAGAATTAAACACAAAGCACAAGTTTGAATGTTCATGATCAACCTTAATGGAGGTTGCATGACAAGGGACCATGACTGTCAAGCACTCATTCAGGAAAGTAACTAAGAGTGCTGGAGATGCTCCCAACTGAAACAGACAGTCCCAACTATCAAGCACTTCGAATTAAGCACACAAGGCTCATAAACATATACAAGGAAGTCATGGTCTTTGTACCTAACCAACCATCTGTATACAACTACATATTTGGCAACCATCTGTCAGTTTTTTCATCTATGACTACACAAACATCTGTCAGTTTTTTCATCTATGACTACACAAACATTTGCCAGTTTTTCCATCTGTATGCACATAAACATGAGTACATGACTCTCCACACAAACATGCATGGGCGGATCTACATGTTCTCACCATGGTGCAAATGCACAAGGGTAGAAAATTAGCCTGTGCACCACCCTACACCATGTAAAATGCACCATGGCTAGTCTAGCTCCGCCCCATGACTCGAGCTAACCCTAATCGATCCGAAAATAATTCAATCGAGAGAGGTTGGACCCCGACATCCATGCCCCGATGAACCCCCGAAATAGATCCAAAAGGAATCCAATCGAGAAGGTTGGAGCCTGACATACATGCACCGATTAAACCCCAAAATCAACAGGACCCAACTGAAGAAAGGGAGATGGCGAGGGAGAGGGGCTTACCCGGGAGGAGGACGGAACCTGCAGAAGAAAGGGAGATAGGGAGGGAGAGGGGCTTACCCGGGAGGAGGACGGAACCTGCGGAAGAAAGGGAGATGGGGAGGGAGGGGAGCCGCGGAGGTGCCTGTTCAGGTGAGGGGAGGGAGGGAGGCGGCGGTGTCTGTGCAGGTGAGGGGAGGGAGGCGGCGGTGTCTGTGTAGGTGAGGGGAGGGAGGGAGGCTTTTCGATGGAGGAGGGAGGGAGGGAGGCGGAGGCGCGGCTTTTTGATGGAGGCGGCGGCAGAGTGGATTTTTATCCCTCCTGCGCGGCGTTTCATATTTTCTTTTCATTTTTTTTCATTTTTTTGGTTTCATTTTCTAGAAAAAATTTCTTTTTGAAACATTTGCAATATTTATAATAATATATGTATTTGGATTTTTCTAGATACTAGGGTACATAAAATGACGCAGCGCAAATGTTTCACATCTTTCTGGTAGCCGCTTTACAAAAATGAGTCGGCGGTGCCACTTCACAAGGTAGCCGCTTCACACAAAAATATATTTCATGATGCTTATTAGAAAATGATAAATGATAGCCATATAATAAAGTTGGAAATTGCATCTATGTAACTCCCACAACACTTGTACTTATATGATAGAGCCACACACAAGTTTCCTTCACAGTTCGGCGCATCAGAGCGCTTCGGAGCATCGGAATACCTCTAAACCTTGCAATGGACCCTAACTAGCATGTGCATTAAAGTGTGGTGGAATGCTGAAATGTGCAAAACCTGGTTTCCAAGTGTGACCCCCTTCACAGACATGCGATGTCACCTAAAAACGAAGGTGTTCTAGAATTTAATTAATATTAGGGGGAACTCCCCGTTTCGGTGAAACCGGGTTGGATCTTGTCACAACTTGTGCCCAATCATGGTTTGGAATTATCCTATGACCCAACCAAACACAAACCAAGAGAAAAATCCACCAGGCTACCCCTGTGAGAAGAACATCTAGGGGGGTAGACGATCCGGGGTCCACAGATCAGGGTTTCGTTGGAAGAAGCACTTCAGAGCATTGGAATACCTCCAAACCTTGCAATGGACCCTAGCACGTGTATTAAAGTGTGGTGGAATGCTGAAATGTGCAAAACATGGTTCCCAAGTGTGACCCCCTTCGCAGTCATGCGATGTCACCTAAAAACGAAGGTGTTCTAGAATTTAATTATTATTATGGGGGAACTCCCCGTTTCGGTGAAACCGGGTTGGATCTTGTCACAACTTGTGCCCAAACATGGTTTGGAATTATCCTATGACCCAACCAAGCACAAACCAAGAGAAAAATCCACCGGGCTACCCCTGTCAAAAGACCATCTAGGGGGTAGATGATCTGGGGCCCACGGATCTGGGTTTCGTAGGATGAAGCGCTTCAGTGCATCGGAATACCTCCAAACCTTGCAATGGACCCTAGCATGTGTATTAAAGTGTGGTGGAATGCTAAAATGTGTAAAACATGGTTCCCAAGTGTAACCCCCTTCGCAGACACGTGCTGTCACCTAAAAACGAAGGTGTTCAGGAATTTAATTTATTATTAGGGGGAACTCCCTATTTCGGTGAAACCGGGTTGGATCTTGTCACAACTTGTGCCCAAACATGTTTTGGAATTATCCTTTGACCCAACCAAGCACAAACCAAGATAAAAATCCACCGGGCAACCCCTATCAGAAGAACATCTAGGGGTATATGATCCGAGGCCCACAGATCAGGGTTTCGTAGGATGAAGCGCTTCAGAGCATCAGAATACGTCCAAACGTTGCAATGGACCCTAGAGTGTGTATTAAAGTGTGGTGGAATGCTGAAATGTCAAAAACCTGGTACCTAAGTGTCACCCCCTTCTCGCAGACATGCGCTATCACCTAAAATGAAGATCCTGGAATTTAATTATTAGGGGGAACTCCCCGTTTCGATGAAACCGGGTTGGATCTTGTCACAACTTGTGCCCTAACAAGGTTTGGAATTATCCTATGACCCAACCAAGTACAAACCAAGAGAAAAATCCACCGGGCTACCCCTGTCAGAAGAACATCTAGGAGGGTAGACGATCCGGGGCCCATAGATCAGGGTTTCGTAGGATGAAGCGCTTCAGAGCATCGGAATACCTCCAAACCTTGAAATGGACACTAGTATGTGTATTGAAGTTTGACCCAACCAAGCACAAACCAAGAGAAAAATTCACTGGGCTACCCCTGTCAGAACAACATCTAGGAGGGTAGACAATCCGGAGCCCATAGATCAGGGTTTCGTAGGATAAAGCGCTTCAGAGCATCGGAATACCTCCAAACCATGCAATTGACCCTAGCATGTGTATTAAAGTGTGGTGGAATGCTAAAATGTGCAAAACATGGTTCCCAAGTGTAACCCCCTTCGCAGTCAGGCGCTGTGACCTAAAAACGAAGGTTCTAGAATTTAATTATTATTAGGGGGAACTCCCCGTTTCGGTGAAACCGGGTTGGATATTGTCACAACTTGTGGCCAAAAATGGTTTGAAATTATCATATGACCCAACAAAGCACAAAACAAGATAAAAATCCACCGGGCTACCCCTGTCAGAAGAACATCTAGTGGGTAGACGATCCGGGGCCCATAGATCAGAGTTTCGTAGGATGAAGCGCTTCAGAGCATCGAAATACCTCCAAACCTTGTAATAGACACTAGTATGTGTATTGAAGTGTGGTGAAATGCTAAAATGTGCAAAACATGGTTCCCAAGTGTAACCCCCTTCACAGTCAGGCGCTGTCACCTAAAAACAAAGGTTCTGGAATTTAATTATTATTAGGGGGAACTCCCCGTTTCGGTGTAACCGGGTTGGATATTGTCACCACTTGTGCCCAAACATGGTTTGGAATTATCCTATTACCCAACCAAGCACAATCCAAGATAAAAATTCACCGGGCAACCCCTGTCAGAAGAACATCTAGGGGGGTAGACGATCTGGGGGCCCACGGATCAGGGTGTCGTAGCAAGAAGCACTTCGGAGCAACGGAATGCCTCCAAACCTTGCAAGACCGTAGCATGTCTATTAAAGTGTGGTGGAATTCTGAAATGTCCAACACCCGGTACCCAAGTGTCACCCCCTTCGTAGACATGCGCTATCACCTAAAAACGAAGATCCTAGAATTTAATTATTATTAGGGGGAACTCCCCGTTTCAGTGAAACTAGGTTGGATATTGTCACAAATTGTGCCCAAA
This sequence comes from Avena sativa, assembly GCA_916181665.1. Taxonomy (NCBI): domain Eukaryota; kingdom Viridiplantae; phylum Streptophyta; class Magnoliopsida; order Poales; family Poaceae; genus Avena; species Avena sativa. The sequence continues at coordinate 162,847,970 of OV702290.1, forward strand.
CATGGTTTGGAATTATCCTATGACCCAACCAAGCACAAACCAAGAGAAAAATCCACCGGGATACCCCTGTCAGAAGAACATCTAGGGGGTAGACGATCTGGCGCCCATTGATCAGGGTTTTGTAGGAATAATCGCTTCGGGGCATCAGAATATCTCCAAACCTTGAAATGGACTGTAGCATGTGTATTAAAGTGTGGTGGAATGCTAAAATGTGCAAAACATGGTTCCCAAGTGTCACCCCCTTCGCAGACATGCGACGTCATCTAAAAACGAAGGTTCTGGAATTTAATTATCATTAGGGGGAACTCCCCGTTTCGGTGAAACCGGGTTGGATCTTGTGACAACTTGTGCCCAAACATGGTTTGGAATTATCCTATTACCCAACCAAGCACAGACCAAGAGAAAAATCTACCTGGCTACCCCTGTCAGAAGAACATCTAGGGGGGTAGACGATCCGGGGTCCACGGATCAGGGTTTTGTAGGAAGAAGCGCTCGGAGCATCGGTATACCTCCAAACCTTGCAATGGACCCTATCATGTGTGTTAAAGTGTTGTGTAATGCTGAAATGTGCAAAACATGCTTCCCAAGTGTTACCCCCTTTGCAGTCATGTGATGTCACCTAAAAACGAAGGTGTTCTAGAATTTAATTATTATTATGGGGGAACTCCCCGTTTCGGTGAAACCGGGTTGGATCTTGTCACAACTTTTGCCCAAACATGGTTTGGAATTATCCTATTACCCAATCAAGCACAAACCAAGAGAAAAATCCACCAGGCTACCCTTGTCAGAAGAACATCTAGGGGGTAGACGATCCGGGGCCCACATATCAGGGTTTCGTAGGATGAAGCACTTCAGAGCATCAGAATACCTCCAAACATTGAAATGGACCCTAGAATGTGTATTAAAGTGTGGTGGAATGCTAAAATGTACAAAACATGGTTCCCATGTGTAACCCCCTTCGCAGACACGCGCTATCACCTAAAAACGAAGGTGTTCTGGAATTTAATTATTATTAGGGGGAACTCCCCGTTTCGGTGAAACCGGGTTGGATCTTGTGAAAACTAGTGCCCAAACATGGTTTGGAATTATCCTATGACCCAACCAAGCACAAACCAATAGAAAAGTCCACCGGGCTACCCCTGTCAGAAGAACATCTAGGGGGTAGACGATCCGGGCCCATAGATTAGGGTTTCGTAGGAATAATCGCTTCGGGGCATTAGAATATCTCCAAACCTTGCAATGGACTCTAGCATGTGTATTAAAGTGTGGTGGAATGCTAAAATGTGCAAAACATGGTTCCCAAGTGTCACCCCCTTCACAGACATGCGATGTCATCTAAAAACGAAGGATTCTGGAATTTAATTATTATTAGGGGAACTCCCCGTTTCGGTGAAACCGGGTTGGCTCTTGTGACAACTTGTTCCCAAACATGGTTTGGAATTATCCTATGACCCAACCAAGAACAAACAAAGAGAAAAATCCACCAGGCTACCCCTGTTAGAAGAACATCTAGGGGGTAGACGATCCAGGGCCCACAGATCAGGATTTCATAGGATGATGCGCTTCAGAGCATCGGAATACCTCCAAACCTTGCAATGGACCCTAGAATGTGTATTAAAGTGTGGTGGAATTCTAAAATGTGCAAAACATGGTTCCCAAGTGTAACCCCCTTTCTAGACACGCGCTGTCACCTAAAAACAAAGGTTCTAGAATTCAATTATTATTAAGGGCAACTCCCTGTTTTGGTGAAACCGGGTTGGATCTTGTCACAACTTGTGCCCAAACAGGGTTTGGATTTATCCTATGACCCAACCAAGCACAAATCAAGAGAAAAATCCACCGGGCTACCCCTGTCAGAAGAACATCTAGGGGTAGACGATCCAGGGCCAACAGATCAGGGTTTCGTAGGATGAAGCGCTTCAGAGCATCGGAATACCTCCTAACCTTGCAATGGACCCTAGCATGTGTATTAAAGTGTGGTGTAATGATAAAAATGTTCAAAACATGGTTCCCAAGTGTAACCCCCTTCGCAGTCAGGCGCTGTCCCCTAAAAACGTAGGTTCTAGAATTTAATTATTATTAGGGGGAACTCCCCATTTTGGTGAAACTGGGTTGGATCTTGTCACAACTTGTGCCCAAACATGGTTTGGATTTATACTATGACCAAACCAAGCACAAAACAATATAAAAGTGCACTGGGCTACCCCCGTCAGAAGAACATCTAGGGGGTTGATGATCTGGGCCTACATATTAGAGTTTCGTAGTAATAATTGCTTCGAGGCATCGGAATATCTCCAAACCTTGCAATGGAATATATCATGTGTATTAAAGTATGGTGGAATGCTAAAATTTGCAAAACATGGTTACCAAGTGTAACCCCCTTCGCAGTCAGGCGCTGTCACCTAAACACGAAGGTTCTGGAATTTAATTATTATTAGGGGTAACTCCCTGTTTCGGTGAAATCGGGTTGGATCTTGTCACAACTTGTGCCCAAAAATGGTTTGGAATTGTCCTATGACCCAACCAAGCACAAACCAAGAGAAAAATCTACCGGGCTACCCCTGTCAGAAGAACATCTAGGGGATAGATGATCCGGGGCCCACGGATCTAGGTTTCATAGGATGAAGCACTTCAGTGCATCAAAATACCTCCAAACCTTGCAATGGACCCTATCATGTGTATTAAAGTGTGGTGGAATGCTAAAATGTGAAAAACATGGTTCCCAAGTGTAACCCCCTTCGCAGACACGTGCTGTCACCTAAAAACGAAGGTGTTCAGGAATTTAATTTATTATTAGGGGGAACTCCCCGTTTTGGTGAAACCGGGTTGGATCTTGTCACAACTTTTGCCCAAACATGGTTTGGAATTATCCTATGACCAAACCAAGAGAAAAATCCATCGGGCTACCCCTATCAGAAGAACATCTAGGGGTAGATGATCCGGGGCCCACAGATCAAGGTTTCGTGGGATGAAGCGCTTCAGAGCATCGGAATACGTACAAACATTTCAATGGACCCTATCATGTGTATTAAAGTGTGGTGGAATGCTGAAATGTCCAAAACCTCGTACCCAAGTGTCACCCCCTTCTCGCAGACATGCGCTAGCACCTAAAAATGAAGATCCTGGAATTTAATTATTAGGGGGGAACTCCCCGTTTCGATGAAACCGGGTTGGATCTTGTCACAACTTGTTCCCAGACAAGGTTTGGAATTATCCTATGACCCAACCAATCACAAACCAAGAGAAAAATCCACCGGGCTACCCCTGTCAGAAGAACATCTAGGAGGGTAGACGATCCGGGGCCCATAGATCAGGGTTTCGTAGGATGAAGCGCTTCAGAGCATCGGAATACCTCCAAACCTTGAAATGGACACTAGTATGTGTATTGAAGTTTGACCCAACCAAGCACAAACCAAGAGAAAAATTCACTGGGCTACCCCTGTCAGAACAACATCTAGGAGGGTAGACAATCCGGGGGCCCACAGATCAGGGTTTCGTAGGAACAAGCGCTTCGGAGCAACGGAATGCCTCCAAACCTTGGAATGGACCCTAGCATGTGTATTAAAGTGTGGTTGAATGCTGAAATGTCCAAAACCTGGTACCCAAGTGTCAACCCCTTCGTAGACACGCGCTATCACCTAAAAACGAAGATCCTAGAATTTAATTATTATTAGGGGGAACCCCCGTTTCAGTGAAACCGGGTTGGATCTTGTCACAACTTGTGCCCAAACATGGTTTGGAATTATCCTATGACCCAACCAATCACAAACCAAGAGAAAAATCCACCGGGCTACCCCTGTCAGAAGAACATCTAGGGGGTAGACGATCTGGCGCCCATTGATGAGGGTTTCATAGGAATAATCGCTGCGGGGCATCAGAATATCTCCAAACCTTGCAGTGGACTCTAGCATGTGTATTAAAGTGTGGTGGAATGCTAAAATGTGCAAAACATGGTGCCCAAGTGTCACCCACTTCGCAGACATGCGATGTCATCTAAAAATGAAGGTTCTAGAATTTAATTATTATTAGGGGAAACTCCCCGTTACGGTGAAACCGGGTTGGATCTTGTGACAACTTGTGTCCAAACATGGTTTGGAATTATCCTATGACCCAACCAAGCACAAACCAAGAGAAAAATCCACCGGGCTACCCCTGTCAGAAGAACATCTAGGGGGTAGACTATCCGGGGCCCATAGATCAGGGTTTCATAGGATGAAGCGCTTCAGAGCATCGGAATACCTCCAAACCTTGCAATGGACCCTAGCATGTGTATTAAAGTGTGGTGGAATGCCAAAATGTGCAAAACATGGTTCCCAAGTGTAACCCCCTTCGCAGTCAGGCGATGTCACCTAAAAACAAAGGTGTTCTAGAATTTAATTATTATTAGGGGAACTCCCCGTTTCGGTGAAACCTGGTTGGATATTATCACAACTTGTGCCCAAAAATGGTTTGGAATTATCCTATGACACAACCAAGCACAAATCAAGAGAAAAATCCACCAGGCTACCCCTATCAGAAGAACATCTAGGGGGGTAGACGATCCAGGGTCCATAGATCAGGGTTTCATAGGAAGAAGCGCTTCAGAGCATCGGAATACCTCCAACCCTTGTAATGGACCCTAACATGTGTATTAAAGTGTTGTGGAATGCTGAAATGTGCAAAACATGCTTCCCAAGTGTGACCCCCTTCGCAGTCATGTGATGTCACCTAAAAACGAAGGTGTTCTAGAATTCAATTATTATTATGGGGGAACTCCCTGTTTCGGTGAAACTGGGTTGGATCTTGTCACAACTTGTGCGCAAACATGGTTTGGAATTATCCTATGACCCAACCAAGCACAAACCAAGAGAAAAATCCATCGGGCTACCCCTGTGAGAAGAACATCTAGGGGGTAGACGATCCGAGGCCCACAGATCAGGGTTTCGTAGAAAGAAGCGCTTCGGAGCATCGGAATACCCTCCAAACCTTACAATGGACCCTAGCATGTGTATTAAAGTGGGGTGGAATGCTAAAATGTGCAAAACATGGTTCCCAAGTGTGACCCCCTTCGCAGTCATGCGATGTCACCTAAAAACGAAGGTGTTCTAGAATTCAATTATTATTATGGGGGAACTCCCCGTTTCGGTGAAACCTGGTTGGATCTTGTCACAACTTGTGCGCAAACATGGTTTGGAATTATCCTATGACCCAACCAAGCACAAACCAAGAGAAAAATCCATCGGGCTACCCCTGTCAGAAGAACATCTAGGGGGTAGACGATCCGGGGCCCACAGATCAGGGTTTCGTAGGATGAAGCGCTTCAGAGCATCGGAATACCCTCCAAACCTTGCAATGGACCCTAGCATGTGTATTAAAGTGTGGTGTAATGCTAAAATATCCAAAACCTGGTACCAAAGTGTCACCCCCTTCTCGCAGACATGCGCTATCACCTAAAAACGAAGATCCTGAAATTTCATTATTAGGGGGGAACTCCCCGTTTCGATGAAACCGGGTTGGATCTTGTCACTACTTGTAGTTCCAAACGATTGTTCAATTTTACTTAAAATGTGGCCAAATATTTTATAAAAATGAGCCGGTGCCACTTTGCAACATTTTTTTGGTACGCCCTAATACTAGGGCACATAAAATGATGGCAGCTTCCAAATGCCCCAAATTTCCCTCCTTCCCCAAAATTTCCCTCCACTTCCCAAAATTTCCCTCACTTCAAATTTCCCTCCACTTCCCCAAAATTTCCCTCACTTCAAATTTCCCTCCACTTCCCCAAAATTTCCCTCACTTCACCAAAATCTCCCGCTGGAAAACTCCTGCCTGAACTCCCGCCTCGACAACAGAATGACACAGATGCCCACCAAAAGAGAAAAAGAGAAGGGCAATTCGGACAAACCACATGAGGAGACGGCCATCCACCCAAATCCCCTAGATCCCCATCCATTCGTCACTTCTCCATTCCCCTCCCCCTCCTCCTCCATTCCCCATCCACCCCCACCTGAGAAGACGACGGCCAGGCGCGCGCTCGCGAAGACGACGGCCAGGCACGCGCTCGGGAAGATGACGGCCAGGCACGCGCTCGGGAAGACGACAGCCACGCGCGCTCCAATGATGGCCACGGGCGGGTAGCTGCGACCTACGACGGCCAACGATCTGTTTAGGCGAGTTCGTCTGTTGTTGTCCTCACATCCTCCTATTCCATGTCGTGCCATGACTAGGGTTATGCCGTTAGGATTTCGTTCCAATCCTAGGGTTAGGGTTTCTTGCCATGCCTAGGGTTCAGGTTAGGGTTTCATTGCCATGCCTAGGGTTCAGGTTTCTTGCCATGCCTAGGGTTCGGGTTGGGGTTTCTTTCCATGCCTAGGGTTCATGCCATTAGGGTTTCATTGCCATGGGATTTTGGGGGTTTCATTGCCATGGGATTTAGGGGGTCCATTTTCTGAAAGGAACACGCCTAGGGTTCATGCTGTTAGACTTTTTTAGACATGCTGACTAAATTCATGTGTAGCTAGAGTGTGTGCTGATATATGTGTAGCTAGAGTGTGTAGCTCGACTTTTTTTTGGAAGTTTTATAATTACTCAAGATCGAATAGATCGATATCTTGTAGTAGCAGCTTCATGTCATGATCCCCAATAGAAAATTTGATACGAGGGAATTTTGCCACCAAAGATGATATTTTCTTTTGGCTTTAGTTCATCATTTGCTCATGCTGAATGGGTAGTTGATGTGTTAATATGCATGCATTAAGTGGTCCATAACATTTTGGGGTGTTTTGGCAGCATGGAAGAAGTGGCTTTATGTAAGTTTACATGTTGTGATAATTTGATGGTTTACTCACATGAAGGTTCTAATAATATTTAGTTCATGTGATAAAACTGCTATCCATGTTGTTTACTTGTTTGTTCACTTTTACAATTCTGATTTGCTTGCACTGTTATACACTGAGACTAGGAGATGATGATTAATTACTGCTATTGGCTGCATGTGTTGCAAGTTTGCAATTCTGATTTTCTATTATCGTCAATTTATAATTAGCGTGCATGGTCTGATGTGTTACAAAAAAACCGAGCCTAATGAATTGCTAGTTCCAGTGTGCAAATCTTTGTTTATATGAACAAAAATTCAGCTGCAATTTAATTTCCTAAAACAGAGCTTTCATACATTTGTTTTTTTGGAACATGATAGAAAGAAGAGAGGTGAATCGGAGCAAGAAAAAATCAAACCGGAGCTCGCCAACACAACAGTACTGAACAGCTGAATAGGGTATGTTGCAACTATTGCTTGTTGCTAGCTTGTTTGCTTGCTTTGGCATAAGCAACAATAGTAGTAGTATAGTTGCTTGCTGTAACATAGTAGTATAGTTACTGCTCATGCTGCTTGCTTGCTGATTGCTTGCTGTTTCTTTGCTGTTTGTTTCTTGCTTTGGCATAAGCAACAATAGTAGTAGTATATTTACTTGCTTGCTGTAACATAGTAGTATAGTTACTGCTCATGACAGTAGTAGTACTATAGTTGCTTGCTTGCTAATGACATCCTAAATTATTTATTCTGCTATTTCTTGGTTTGGCATAAGAAACAATAGTTACTGATGTAACATAGCAACATCCAGATAACATTACATGCTAGTTTATTTGTTTAGTTATTACTGCCCAATCAGGAAAGGCATAAGCAAGAATAGCAGAATTTGAACAATGTGTATTGAACATGCTGATTCTAATCTATCTATGGTGATCTAACTCTTGTTCACTCTTTTTTGCGATATATTAGTGCAATTGGACATCATCAAACTAACTAGCAAGGATCCAACAACACCGACATCATCCATGACAAGGATGACTAAGAAGACACAGTTGGTTGGTATGGAACTTGCACTCACACTGTTAGTTTTATTTATGAATGTGTCTCTGTGTTTCAGTGTTTGTATGAAGCATGACAACTTGACAAGAATTCTTACCCATGTTTTGTTTTCAATCTGGTTGTTGATGTGCATTGACATAATATGAATAACCGTGTTATATTCTGATTGTCCTGTTAGTCTACTAGGAGTAAATAGAAATATAAACTGATAGCATACTTATAGCTGTTTGAGTTGTAATGCTTGTCAATGCATTTCAACCATACATCTAATAGTATGTTTTTTCTATCCATGTAAAGAAGCGCCGCTCACTGAAATCGAGAAGCTTAGGGCTAGAACAATGATGCGGAACAACCGCATATTCCAGTCACTTGGCATCAATGCACTAGTGTCGATGATTAGAAATTCGAATGATGGTCCAGCAGTTAGTGGAATTACCAATGCTGCCTCAACATCTGAGATATCACATGGCGAAATCTCAGAATACAATCCTCGAGATGATGAAGTCATTGATGAAGAGGAGGTCAATGACAATGTTGTGGAGAAGAATGTCAAGGTGCAAACTTTAACCTTGTTTGCAGAGGAGTTTACTTTGTTTGCTTTTGTGCTTTATTGTTTTCCTTTCATTATGTGCTCACACAATATTTTTACTTGTGATCTAATGCCATTCTATTTTCTGTTCATACAAGGCCAAGAAGTTTTCTAGGAGGAAGAAGAGTGCTGTGAAGAAGCCTAGTAAGAGACTAGAAGCATCTAGTGCAATGGCTCCGGGTAGTGTGTTCGTGGTAGCTCCAGGAGCATCAAAGAGCATTTTGGAAGCTGATGTACCTGCTCCTGCTAGAGTGACTAGGCAGAAAGGAAAGGAGACTCATGTGTAGAGCTCACCACGCCTTGATGATGGGTTTCAGTCCACTGATGAAGGAAGCTTTGTCTGCATGGACCTCAGCCCTATGGCCAGGAATCAGTGTTTCGACTCTGCTGCCATTTCTGAAGAAGCTGAAGAACTTGAGCCGCATGATCAAGGCAAGTTTATATACTGCTGTTCTTTTACTAGTTCATTTCCTAAATGTAAGCAATGCGTGCACACCTGCCTGTTTGGAAGAACCATCCCTTGATTTGTACTTGTTATTAATGTGGTTAATTTCATTTCTAGAGATAACCACCGTGGCCAAGTGTACCAAAAGAAACGGTCCAGTGCTTGTCTCCATGGATGAAGCAAGCTCTGCCTACATGGACCTCTGCCCTGTCAACACGGATCAGCGACTCCGCCCAGCTATCATTTCTGAAGAACCCGAAGAACGCGAAGAACCCAAGCAGCCAATGTGTGATCAAGGCAAGCTCGTCACCTCTGTTTTTTCTAGTTCATTTCCTAATTGGAAGCAATGCATCTATGAGCCATTCTTTCATTTGTACTTCTTATTAATGAGGTTAATTTCATTTTCAGAGATAATCGCTATGGCCAGGCGTAACAAAAGAAAGGGTGCAGGGCTCGAAAGGATGACCAAGGCGCTAGGTACCAAGGTGAAAATACACATTTCCGAAGGGATGAAGCGTCCACAGGATCCTGTGCAGGCTGCAAAGCGTGCCTCGACGTGTGGACTTAACGCAAGAACCCATACTCCGGTGCTGCCACATTTCAAGGACTACAAAAAGGACAAGAACCTCATGGAGAACTTCATTGGAAAAGTTGCTATAAGTTAATTCTCTCATAGCTGGGTGTGTTTCTTTCTCACTGTAACACCTGCCATTTGACCGCTAACCATGTCCTTGCCTTGTTTGCTGTCTTGGCAGGCGAACTTTGTGATGGACACCAACTCGGAGATCATTAAGAGTGCATGCACTGATATGCTGCAGAAGGTATCAAAGAACAGACGCCACAAAATCAAGAAGCTATTCTTTGATGACGTACCAGCAAATCAAGTTAGCATCAAGTCTCCGGTTAATGGCCTGTCGGATGATGAATGGCAAGGTCTGGTTGCGTTGTGGTCTACCCCAAGACACAAGGTATGGTTGTGTTTATGCCCATGGTCTTTTCTACATGTATTGGCTATGTTGGGTGTTGTTTCTTGTGGTAGTTGGCTGGGTGTTGTTTCTTGTGCTAGCTGGCTGGGTGCTTATAGTCTTTTTTTGTAGCAAACTTGTGAGTCGAACAAGGTCAATCGAGAAAAGGTCAAGTTCCAGCAGAAAACTGGTTCGAGGTCGTACATCGCACATATATTTGCCACCGTAAGACTTGATTTTATTTACGCCCACATAACTATTGTCTCGAAAGCTTTTGCTTTGATTCTGATTCTTGTTGAATAACATTTCAGAGGGAGGAACACCAGGGTGAAGAGCTAACTGCCATTGATCTGTTCAAAAGCACACACAACAGCAAGAAAAACGGCTTTTCGGAGCAAGTGAAGGAGGCTATTGTAAGTAAATATGCGAATGCTCCTGTGACTTGTTTCTTGCTCCGATTGTCATTCAATATTACTGCTGGTTCTGTAGTTGTTCACTTGTGCTTTAGATGATTGTTTTCCTAAAAATCTATTCTGCCAATAATGTGCAATCCTCCATGTACCAGGTCGAGATGGAAAATATGAAGGCTGCACCTCTACAAGAAGGTGAGCAACCCAAGTCTGATGTTGAGGTTGTTGCTGCAGTGCTTGCTTCGGCGGATTGCAAGTCAAGTACTTTCTTGACTAATGTTGGGCTCAAGTCATCTACAAACAAGGTCGGCAAATACAATGCTGTTGTAGCTGCACATGTACGTGACCTAGAAGACAAGCTGGATAGATCTCGAGAGGAAGTGGCCATGCTGAAGAAGAGGTCGGAGGACGCTGAAGCTGCACAAGTTGCACGCGACAAAGAGTTTGAGTTGTTGCGCAAAAAGACCGAAGAAAATGACGCGAGGTATGCTCACTTGATGGCACTGCTTGGTGGTAAAGGATCTAGGAACTGTTGATGCAGCTGTGTTGGTAAAGCAACTGTTGATCTGGGAACTAGCTGTGTTGCTGGACTAGTTCTGGGAGCTACTCGTTCTGTATATCTTTGTGAACCGTGGTTGATGTATGGCTATGAACTTGTGAACCCGACTTGATGTATCTGTTCATGAACCTGAACCTGTTTGCTATCTGTTTGTGACTTGATGGATCAAGTATGTTTGTGACTTGAAAATCTATTTGTATTTTTGTATTTCTGTGTATCCTTGTTATTGTTGGTCGATTATTTTATTTGCTGTCTATCTATCCTGGGTCGTATTTGGTACTTGGGGTATGATGCCATGGGCCGAACATTTCCAAACTGGGCTGAAATTTATGTTGATATTCAGACCTAGTTGGGCTGCAAAATGGCTATGGCCCAAAAGAAATATGGGCATTTTTAGGAAACGAAAATTTGAAATCTGATATGAAATTAAACTGTAAAAGGCCAAATGACCCAAAAAGAAACGAATTGCTAAAAGGCCAAGAGCAAAAAGGAAATGAATTGCTAAAGGGCCAAGGTCCAAAAGGAAATGAATTGCTAAAAGCCCAAGGCCAGCAAGAAAGTGGAAAGTAAAAAGGCCGAGTCCAAGAAATTAAAAAGGCTAAACTGTTGGGCTTGGCCCATTTAGTGGACCAGAGTTGACAGAAATAAGCATGAAAATATGCTGAATTGTTGGGCTTGGCCCATATAAAACACCTATCTGGTCTGGGCTAAATCTGATCGACGACCTTTCGAATTGGTCATAGATTTGCCACGTAGGATCGGCCACGTAGGATCTGACATGGACAGGGCAGACAATCCGTGACCAATACAGTTGGTCATAGAATCTGTGACCAACTGTATTGGTCATAGAATCTGTGACCAACTGTATTGGTCATAGAATCTGTGACCAACTGTATTGGTCATAGACGTCTATGACCAATTCAGAAGAAAGGACGTGGTGTTTAACTAGTGACCCTCAACTTTTGACCTTCTGTATTTGGTCACAAAGAGGTCACAAATTAAAAACTATGACCTTTTAGTGACCAATATGGAGGGTCATGTATCACCAAATTTCTTGTAGTGTGAACTTGTCGAACGTGACCAGGAGGTGTGTGAAGCCGGATGGGGCCTTCTTAAACGGGCTGACCATGTCCATGACCCATACGGTGAATGGCCAGGTGATGGGGATGGTCTTGAGTACTGAACCAGGGAGATGCATCTGGTTAGCGTACTTCTGGCACCCGACGCATCGTTGGACGATGTCGGTGGCGTCGGTGTGCGCGGTAAGCCAGTAGAAGCCATGCCGCATGGCCTTGGCGACCAACGACTTGGCGCTGGCGTGATGGCCGCAGTCGTCGGCGTGGATGTCCTAGAGGATCTTGCATCCTTCTTCTGGCTGTAAGCAGTGCTGGAACACGCCGGTCATGCTGCGTTTGTGGAGCTCGCCGTTGATGATGACGAAGGATTTATAGCGGCGCATGATCATTCGCGCTTCCGTCTCGTTGCTTGGGAGGATCTTGTGCTCGATGAAGGCGACATATGGTGCCTTCTAGTCGCTGGGCTCCACAATCATGGCGACTAGGGCCAGCTCGGGTTGTAGTGGTATCCCGATGTCAATCTCCTTCGGCGAGGAGACGAAGGCTTGTGGATGATGTCGAGGAAGATGCCTGCGGCTAGTGTTTGCCGAGCCGACTCGATGCGGGAGAGGGCATCTGCCTCCTCATTCTTTCGCCTATCGATCCACTCGACTGAGTAACCATCGAAGTGTCCTCCCAGCTGGTCTACCACTTGGCGGTATGCTATCATTGTCGGGGAGACGACATCGCAGGTCCTGGCGACTTGGCTGGCGCCTATGTCGGAGTCGCCGTAGCACCGTAGGTGGTTGATGTTCATCTCCTTGGTGGCCCGCATGCCGTGAAGGAGGGCCTCGTACTCTGCCATGTTGTTGGTGCAGGGATTGAAGTTGAGGTGGAGCATGTAGCGGAGCTTGTCTCCCTTAGGGGAGGTCAGGATGACCCTGGCCCCAGCGTCGTCGGCGTTCTTGGACCCGTTGAAGTGGAGCGACCAGTAGTGGAGGTATGGGAGCTTCTCCGGCTGCTGTGCTTCTTCCCAGTCTGTGAGGAAATCGGCCAGGGCTTGCGACTTGATCGCTTTGTGGAGCTCGTATTTGATGTTGTGGACGCCGATTTCGACGGCCCACTTGGCGACTTGCCCAGTTTCTTCGCGATTGTGTATTATGTCCTACAGTGGTGCGGAGGAGACGATCGTGATTGGGTGCTCCTGGAAGTAGTGAGGGAGTCGCCGTTGAGCTTGGAATACCGCGTATACCAGTTTCTGGTACTGCGGGTAGCGCTGTCTTGAGTCCGTCAGGACTTCACTGATGTAGTAGACAGGGCGCTGCACGAGGCGCTCCTTGCCCTCCTCTGGCCATTTGACGACCATCACAACACTGACGACTTGAGTGGAGGCCGCCACATAGACGAGCATTGGCTCTTTGTCGATTGGGGCGGCGACGAGTGGAGCCACGAGTAGCACTTCTTTGAGTGCTTTGAGTGTGTTTTCCGCCTCCGCATCCCATTGGAACATGGGGTTCTTGCACATCAGGCGGTAGAGGGGAATTGCCTTCTCACCGAGCCAGGGAATGAAGCGACTGAGAGCCGCGACTCGCCCGGCCAACTTCTAGACGTCACGCAGGCACTCGGGTTTCTCGAGTCACGCGATGGTGTCGATCTTGGTGGGGTTGTCCTCGATGCCTCGTTTGGAGACCACATATCCCAGGAGCTGTCCGGTGGGGATGCCGAAGGTGCATTTTTCTGGGTTGATCTAGATGTTGTACCTCCACAGGTTTGTGAAGGTTTCAGCCAGGTCGGCGAGCGGGTCGTCCTGGCGGGTGGATTTTACCACCACGTCGTCGATGTAGACGTGTATGTTGTGGCCAATTTGGCTCGCGAGGCACTCCTGCATGCACCTTTGGTAGGTGGCGCCGACGTTCTTGAGGCCGAACGTCATGGTCGTGTAGTAGAAGGCGCCGAATGGCGTGATGAACGCCGTCTTTTCCTCATCCTCGACTGCCAATTTGATCTGGTTGTAGCCAGAATACGTGTCGAGGAAGCACAGCGACTCCGATCCCGCGGTCTAGTCGATGATCTGGTCGATGCGCAGTAGGACGAACTCCTCCTTCGGGCAGGCGCTGTTGAGGTTGGTGTAGTCGATACACATTCTCCACGTGTTGTTCTTTTTTAGGACCAGGACTAGGTTTGCCGGCCACTTGGAGTATTTGATTGGCCGAATGAAGCCTGCGGCTAGCAGGCGCTGTACTTCTTCGGCGATTGCTTGGTGGCGCTCTTCATTGAAGGGCCGAAGCAACTGCTTTACTGGTCGCACTTTGGGGTCGGCGTTGAGTTTGTGCTCAACGAGTTCCCTCGGGACACCAGGCATTTCAGATGGTTTCCATGCGAAGATGTCGCGATTCTCACGGAGGAACTCGATGAGCGCGCTTTCCTATGCGGGGCTCATGTGCGCCCCAATGGTGCCCGTCTGGCTGGACCCGGGACGAGCTCGACGGTGCAGGTGTACGTGGTCGCCTCGAACGTGGAGCTCGCGGCGGTTGGCTTCTTCATGATGGTGGGGTCAGCCTTGTTGATGTTACCCGCGTATTTCGCGAGTTCCTCCGCATGGCCAGTCTCCGCGGCGATGACAGCGTCAGCGAGCTCAGCGCCTTTGTCTTCGCATTCCACGGCCATATCCGGGTCGCCGTGGATGGTGATGATGCCGCTTGGCCCTAGAAGCTTCATCGTGTTGTAGGCATAGTGGGGGGTCGCCATGAATTTGGCGAACGTTTGGCGTCCCAGGACGCAGTGGTAGGGGCTAAGGAAGTTCACCAGCTCGAACACGATCCGCTCGGTGCGGTAGTTTGCTGGTGTGCTGAAGGTGACTGGCAGAGTTACTTTTCCAATCGAGTACGCCTTCCGACCAGGGACGATGCCATGGAAGGTTGTCAGGGTCGGCTCGATTGCTGATTCTAGGAGCTGGAGCCTCTTGAACGTGTCCAAGTACATGATATTGATGGAGATCCCGTCGTCCATTAGTGTCTTGGGCAGCTAGTAGTCGGCCACCTTGGGCCTGACCACCAGGGCGACTTGCCCTAGGTACTCGATCTTGGGTGCATGGTCCTGGCGACTCCAGGTGATGCTTTGCTCAAACCAGTTGAGGAAGCGGGGATATCGACCTGTGTCACCACATTGACAGAGACTACACGGGCGAGCACCTTCTTTTCGCGCTTGGTGCTGAGCCCGGTGAAGGTGTGGAGCGATTCGACGGCGTTTCCCAAGACGTCGTCGTTTCCGTTGTCCCTTGGCGGGTTGTTGTTGGGGTCGTCCCGTGCCTGCCTTGCCTTTTCGATTTCCTTGAGGGAGTGGCAGTCTGCGGTAGTGTGGGTGGCGGCCTTTCCCTCCCTGCTGTGGTAGATGCAGGGTTGGTTGAGCAGGGCGGTGGGGTCGAATTTCGGCCTCGCCGAATTGTTGGCGCGGTAGTTTCCTTCGTCGCGACGGAAGTTCTTCGGGTCGTGTTGGCCGTAGCCGGCATTGGCGATGAAGTCGACTCGCCCATCACCACGACGCTTGCCGGTGATGCGAGTGTTGCTGTAGCGCATGTCGCGCTATCGCCCGCTATCGTGGGCACTGATGCGGCGTCTTCCTCCCAACTCGTCGTCAGAGTCCTGGTTGGGGTCCTCTTCTACGTAGAGCTTGGCGATCTCGAGGAGGTCGGGGATGTTGTCGAGCGTCCGGTAGACCCTCTTGATTTTAGCGACCAGGGGTTCGTACCGGCACGCATTCTTGAAGCAGTGTATCGCCGTGTCCGGGTGGATGCCGGAGGCGTTGATCCATAGTTCCTGCCACCTTTGGATCCAGTGGTGGGTCGACTCGTGTTGTCCCTGGATGCATCGTTCCAGGTCCTCGATGGTGGTGGCGCGGGTGTATGAGCCCTCAAAGTGCCTGACGAAGGCATCCCGCATCTCCTCCCACGAGTCGATGTTGTCGGCGGGAAGGGTGTTGATCCATTGCCGGGTTGCACCCTCCATCATCAGGGGGAGGTAGCGAGCGGCTAGCAGGTCGGTGTGGCCGGCGATTCCCATCGCCATGAGGTATGTATCCAGCCACACCGTTGGGTCGTACGCTGGGTCGTACTTTTCGATCTCCTTGGGTGCCTTGAAGTTGGCGGGGTACTTCTCACCTCGGATCATAGGTCCGAAGCACTGGGGACCGACTCGGCTGAGCGAGCCCCTGGGTTCGGGGTCACCGCAGTTGGTGAGGGTGTGCCTCAAGTCGTTGGGCTGGCGCGCCCGCCAAGCCTGGTTGTTGACAATGTCTGTTCGGGCGTCGATGGGTTGCCCGTTGGCAGCGACTGTGTTGTCCATCGGTCGCGGCTCATTGGTGGATAGCGCGGGGTTGGTGGCCCGTGGCTGGTGCGCCAGGGGATAGGGCGGTGGGCAGTTTACGGTGTTGGCGACGGTTGGGTGGCCGCTTGAGGCTGCCCTGCTTGCCGATAAGCGGGAATACATCCGCCCCCGCGGGTCGACTCCCACGGCTTGCTACTCGACGGCCCTGGCGAGTAGGGCCTTGGCATACTGGATCTGTAGAACGCCTTCTCTTTGGATGTCGAGGTGGGCGACTGCGGCATCGGCCCCCGACAATGTTGTCCATTGTAGTGGAGTACAGTGGGAGCCCGTTGGTGTCGCGGGCCTGTGGCGAGATGATGATTCGCGGCTGGTCCGGTGGGGGTGCGCAACTAATGGGTGGCGGTGGGGCCCCAGTTGCCGGTGCGCCAGGTGGTGGTCGGTTGCTGCCACCTAGTGGCGCGTTATTGCAGAACTCGCGCTCAGCCGCGCGTGCGGGGTCGCTTTCGTCGTTGAGGTTTAGGATGCGGCCCTGGACGTTAGAGTTCAGGCGGGTCCTGATGCGGCGCTGGTGGTAGAGAGACAGCTCCTGCACCGTTGCCTGCTCGAGGCGGAATTTCTCGCGCTCGGCTAGCTCCTTGCGCAGCGCCTCCTCTAGTCGTAGGTAGGATTCCTCCACCTCCGTGGCCGTGGCGGTTGGAGGGATCAGTGTGGACAATGGATCTGGTGGGGCGACCGTGCTGCCCGCCATGTAGATCGCGTTGAAGCGATTGGATCTGGTGCGGAAGTCCTCGGGGGACTCTAAGCCGGAGTCGGAATCGAAGATCCCAAGGATGGAGGAATCCTCGAAGTCATCAGGGTTGGAGACCCGCGTGATGGAGTCCTCCCATGATGTTGCGGTGATGGATCTGTCGACCGAGGCAGGGGTCGTGGAGTCGGCGTCGTCCGCGGCGGCGTTGGTCTCGACCGTGTTGCTGGGGCCGAGTCGTATTCGGTGGCGAGGCGGCTGATGGAGCGGACCTGCTCCTCCAAGAGCAGATCACGGCGTGGCGGCGATCCACCGACGATCACCGTTGCCGCCGGGTCGACTGCGTCGGTGAAGCCGACGAACAGGTTGATGGTGCCAACCGGCATTATCGCGTTGTGGGTGATCGGGCGTGACGCCGGGATGTAGCTGCTAGGCAGGATCTGTAAGATCCCGCCGGTGGCGATCATGCGACCGGTGGCAATCGACCGATCGATCAGCGAGTAGGGTCTCACCGCAGAACTCAGGCCAGTCCGGCTAGGCCCCATGGTGGGCGCCACTATCGTGGAAATGGCCACGGTAGTCGCTGCCATAGGCAGCGATTGATAGAATCAGGGGCGAGAGCTAGCGGCCATCTGCGGTGCGAGATGGGGGCGGATGCACATGGGTTTACCCAGGTTCGCCCCCCGGAGGGTAAATACCTACTCCTGGTAGATTAGATTGATGGAGAGCAAGTTAGAGGGGTGGCGAGCTCGACGTCTAAGCAGCAAGTCGCTTGAAGGGGTGTATGATGGAACATGAGTCCTCGGAGTACCCTAGGGAGGCTTATATAAGAGGCACCTCGCTAGGGTTTACAGTTTACAACCGAACAGGATATGGATTCAGAGGCTTTGACCTAATCCGACTGGGCTTCAGGTATGCTTCTGGGCCTTCAGTCTCCAATCGCCAGGCCTTCTCCTTAGTCGCATTCCAGTCGCCGTCCTGCATACCCACTCGCTAGGCCTTTGGCCCGATCGGAACGTCCTGCTAGGCATACCCCATTCGGTATATCCCCATCACATAGTAGTTACAAACGTGCCGCCAACAATCTTTATCAATATAGATCACATACATGAACAAGGTAATTAAGTTTATCTTTATCCTAACATATGAGCACAGTTGCATGTAAAACCTTAGCCCTAGCCTATCTCCATCTATTGATACAAAACCCACAAAAAGTAAATGTGATTGGTATGGTGAGCAAAATACTACGATTCCAATGACTTGTCAAAGTAATCTTACACCAACCGAAGGCTTCCCAAGAATTAGATAAACCTATGTCTACCAGGGAAAAAGAAACTATACTACAATCTGTAATACGGATCAAATGTATCAACTCTTTTTCTTGCATCGTTGATGGAGAAGCAATTCTCGTTACCCTAGTGAGGTTATTAGAGACCTTGCTAGTTAGTTAGTTTTTTTAGTTTACTTATTGTTCTTAATTTAATTTTTGTTATCTATTGAAAACACACAAACATATTTAATCTTGTTATTGCTATTGTTTCTCTTAAACCAAAAACCCAAAAACATTTTATCCATGGCTAAATAGAAGCCTAAGGAGTATGCTACTCCCAGTGATGATTATTTATGTGCACCTATTACTCAGCCCGCTATTGTGGTGGAAAATGATGAAATTAAGCCTAATTATTTAAGTTTGGTTCAACAAAACCAATTTGGAGGCTCAGTTGCTCAGGACGCATGTATGCACTTGAACACTTTTATTGAGATATGCAACATAATGCGCATAAAGGATATTTACCCCAATGCTTTCAAGATACGTTTATTTCCTTTCTCACTAAGGGGGAAAGGCAAAAAGATTGGTTTCTAGCATTGCCCAAAGGCACTATTACTTCGTGGGAGGAATGCATGCCATTGTTTATGGCTAATTTTTCCCCTCTTGCTAAAACTATGCAACTCCGATCTATAATTACAGGTTTTAGATAAGAAGACCACGAGCCGCTTACATGGATAAGAATGAAGGGGTCCATAAGAAATTGTCCCAACCATGGGATGGAAGAGTGGTTAATTCTCCACTTATTTTATAGTGCCTTGAATCCTATGTCTAAATCTATTCTTGACACTATAGCTAGAGACATATTCATGGGCAAGAAAGTTTAAGTTTCCACACAAATTCTTAATAATATGCAAAAAAAAACCATGCTCAGTGGCATGTGGAAAGAGCCACGACCAAGAAGATAAACTCTATTAGTGAAGAAAGAAACGCAGATCTCACTACAAAGGTAAATGAGCTCCTATATATAATTAAGGGTAAGGAACAAACCCAATTTAATGCCATTTCCAAAACTAATTTTGAAGAAGTAGACTTCATTGCTCGTAATCTGTATAATCCTGCATGGAGGAAACAAAACAATGGTTCTAGCTTTTAAACACCTTATAGTAATACTGTAGGTGCTCCAATAATTAATAATACTAGTAACAATGGAGCAAGTTATGGTAATATCTCGGTGCTTGAGAATTCTATTAAAACTTTTATGCAAACTCAAGAAGAACAAAACAATGTCCTTACAAAGATAACGGAGAACCATGACAATACTATTGGTAGATTATCTAACCAAGCAATTGCTATTAAGAATGATGTGCAAGCTCTACAAGAAAGAACTAAGACCATTGAGGCACAATTGGGCAAGATAGCCGAGAGTTAAACTCTCGTACTTGCAAGATTTTCTAGAAAGCCCGAGCCAAATCCGGTTGAAGATCTCAATATGATTAGGGTTGATAACAAAGAACCTGAAGATCTAGATTATAGCAATGCTCCATCTCTAGACTACGCCATGGGAGATATTATCAAGGTGATAACCTTGAAAAACCTTGGTATTAAGGGATATAGTGAAGCTATGTACCAACAATTTATCAATCAAGATGCTAAAAAGGTACGTGAGTGATGAGTGCACATATGATGCATACAGATTATTCATATCGTCATTCATCACATGCTATATCTAGCTACAACTATGCCCATTATGCATGGTTACTAGTTCTTATTGATTTTCATATGGACTTTGCACAACTAGTAGTTTAGTAGAATTTTATTATATTTCCTTGTCTTTGACCTATGTGTAGGTTCTATGGACAATCATGGATAAAAGGAGCCAAGAGGATTAAATATGAAGAAGTTAAAGGCGTCAAACTTAGCCATATGAGATGTGGAAAATTCATATTTTTCCATCATCTCATATTTATGATCCAAGACCATGGTGTTATAGCCCTCGTCTATACGTATCCAACGAGCCAAAGAACACCTCAATCGGAGTCCGTATAAAAATGACGGCCAAAATATCATAGAGGATAGAGGGTTTAACGACTTTCGGTATGGGAAGAGCCCACCCATACCGTACGGTTGTACCAGCCTCTGTCGGCTTCGTTTCCTCAAATGGAACAACATTTGTGAAGTCCCAATGGGCATATTCGGCCTCGAGCTCCGTCAGTTTACAAAATCGACCTCTAGAATGCCTATTTAGAGAGGAGAACCCTAGCTGCCTCCAAAATAATCCAACCACGCTTTAGGGGCGGAGCCCTGCTGCTCTGCCACCTCCATAGCCGCCACACACAATACCTCCACCACAATTGCAATCAATAGGAAGAGGAGGCTTGCATCTTGAAGGGCTACACATCGATCTTCATCATCATCATCATCTTCATCAACAACTTCTCCAACTTTGATCCCCTTTGTTTACTTTGTTCTAATCCAAATTCTATTGTGTATTTGAACTTGTATTCAATTGTACCTTCATATATCATCCATATTACTGCCATGATATTGATCCCCTTCATGTATGAGTAGTTGCCTTGTTCTTGGAGAGAGATGGAGAAACCCTAGAATTATTATGCATTAAAATAAAGATGATCTATAACTTTGGTCCTTGATCTATTGGTTTATGATATTGTGTTAGATATATCTCCTAAGATGCTATGTGAAGTCAACCACATAGAATTTTCCTTCCGGACTAAAGAGAGGGAGCTACCCTTGGGACGTGTATGGGAGTATGGCCAGTGCTATTTTGTGACTGTAAGCATCAGTTTATAACCTACATGGTCAAAGGGGGATCAAGAGAGATTCACTAAGCTCATTACGATATCCATGGGTAAACCCTGAATTGTAGTGGTCTATAAAGTGATTTGCTCGCAGGAATCAACGTGATTATTTAGAGGCGACCTCAATACTTGAATCGTAGAAGCGGCTGCTCACAGGACTTGTAGTGAACATCTTATTATGGAGCACTCTCCACACATATCATGACAAAAGATATATCTTATCCTAATCATACATAATTCTCCCATGCTGGTGGTGAATCCTACACTCCTTGAGAACCCCTCAATCACATCACACCATAATTCATAAACACTCTCTTGCTTTAGTTTAATTTGTTATTTACTATGCTATTGGTTACTTTAAATCTCTCTTGATTACTTTTATTCTAGCAACTTATAGTGTAGACTATTTCCAAACACCATTTTGGGTGCGAACGTGGCCTCAGTGGCAACGTGGCTGCAGGGTTGTGTTGTTTCCATCCACAGAGATTCCAAGGGACGAAATTTATAAATAATATTTGCTGCTACAGAATTGCAATAACCCTGTTGTTAGACGCAGGAACCCAGTCATCAAATTGGCACCGTTTTCGAGGAGCATAGCGCTTGATTATTTCCTACCCACTTGCACGTAGTTTATTTCCGTTTGTTGCTATCTTACTGCTTATATATATTGAAAAGAACAAAAAAATATAAAACACAAAACTATAAAAACTTTTGCTGCTAATCATGTCTTACACTTTTTGAACAGATGAAGCTAGCAATGGAGGATACAAATATCGTAATTTATGGATATTATGTTATGAGGAAAAATACATTACAAGAATTGTTGAAATGGTTGAATGGTTATTCCTCCATATTATGTGCCTCGTACAAGTTTGCTTGTGAAAATTGCGGATCCATAGATCATATTAATTATCAATGTGAGTGTAGCATTGATACCACATTAGCATCTTACAATAAAAGTAATGAACACTTTGTTGGTGTGGAGGTTTTAGAATATGTGCTTTTACTGGTTGTTGTGAGTCACTAGCTCGCATGAGAAATATAAATGAAGAAGATAAAGCACTAGATAGAATCTATGGAGTAGTACACCATATATACTCATATTGTTTTGATAACTTCAGTAGTAATGCATTATTGACCACTTATGCTATGGAAAAGACTAGATTTTTGTAGGAGTCACAGAAGAAAGAAGAAAAGAATGTACACCACAATGAATATACTACTACCACTGGTATGGATTTGTTTAACTTGTACGATCTATTAAATGGTTGTGTAAAATCATTTTGTAATTCATATTATGAGATTTATGATAAATGTATGGCAATTGGTCACCTTAGTTTTCAATGTTCCATTACTATTGAAGAATCCCTAGTATCTTACACTACAGTTGAAGTCTTAGAGTTTTTGGTTTATAAAGGTGTACATGATCTACTCTTAAGAAAATCCATTATGAGTATGAGTACTAATAGTATGCTTCAAATAAAATTTACCAATGTTACAATATTATTGTCAAGAATGTCTTAGTGGTAATCCACTTGTGGTAGAGAGTAGATTGATTTCTCCAGCAAGTCATCGATCCATTGTCGGGCAGTACCAGAGAGCATAAGTGGGAGGTACTTGACGGTGATGTTGGGGTTTCCCCTATGATTTCAATCTCTTCGCGGTAGTCCTGCAACCATGTGACTGGCCTAGCAGTGCCATCATAGGGCTTGATAGTCTTGTCAATCTAGAGGCCCTTAGGGTAGGTTGTGGCTCGGATAACCTGTCCGAATCAACGTGGCCTCAAGTATGGCTCTTCCCGGGCTTCATGGATCTTATCAAGGTGTGATCATGCATCGTACAGCTCTGGTTGTTTTTTGTGGCCATTTCCACCATGGGGAGGAGAGTTGTGGTGCGAGTCGTGAGACCTGCGCGATCCTCCACCATGGTGACTGCTGGGTGGATACGGTGGCAATGGTGGTGGGTTAGCCTTCTTGCTACTCCCTCTATGCGAGTCGTCATGCCTGTCGCGATTGATTGTCGGATGTGGGGCATCCTTGTGAGATATGCTCCTATATCCATCGTTGCCGATGTGCTCTCCGTCATGGCGAAGCTATTCTCCCTAGTCGCGTATAACGATGCCGACCTGAGGACGCCTAGTGTCAACACCCGGATTTTTAATCCCAGATGCCCGTTATGCCATACCTCGCAATCCCAGGATTACCATTTTTGCGAGACATAACGGATTGGATACCACAGTACATCATCCATTACAAACCATACATAAGGTCTTACACAAATAAGGATATCATGATCTAGTCTGAATACAACAAGCAGCGGAATAAAAGATAAGCGTAGCGGTGGGGTCCATCTTCAAGGGCACAGGCAATGCTGACGAATGCAGATAGTCCTAGTTATCATAGCCGTCCTGCTGGCCATCATCTTGATAGTCTCCTTCATAGTCTAGCCATGAGAATAGCCAGGGACAAAAGCCATGAGTACTCTTTAAGTACTCGCAAACTACCACTAACAAGTAATATAGTTCTAAGTCAAGTGCTAAACTCTATGTTTAACTATAAGGTTAAGTTTGAAACCTAAGCTGAGTTCTGAAGCAAAGAAAGATAAAATAAAGTTCTAGAATCACTTAAGTTGGGAAGCTAGTATCATAAACACAACTATGTTGTGGTCAAGTCAAGATTCATCATTCACTTCAAGTTATTTGGAAAACATCTGACAACGAAACAGTATGGCCATTCCAACTGTCCTTAACCACGGACGCGGCTATTCGAATAGTTTGACACTCTGCAGAGGTGGTACACTTTCACCACAAGATTCGATACATCTGTCAGGGATAACCCTGAATCATCATACTTAGTATGTAGATAATCAAACATAACCTTTCCTTTACACACCCTAGTATAAGCACCTCTCCTATGAGCATGGCCTCCCAACCATGACCATTAGTCATCTTGGGCACTACATAGGTGGACATCATGAGAGGTAGCCTCAGCTCAAACCTCTCCCGCGAGGGAACTAATACTAATGCATATAAATTTCCAGCTAAGCCTTACCCAATTCAGGTAGTGTGGTTGTACGGCAATTTTGGAATGGTATCGCATCCGAATCCAACCATAAGTTTTATAGAAGGGTTAAGGCTCATGCCTCAACATTTTCATCATCATAAACCATTTGTGCTTATCAACACATGTCAAAACATCTCAATAGAATGACTCATCATTCCAAGGTTTTCACAGTTCATTTTCACCAATTGTTCCCATCTAAAGTGACTCAAGCTTTGATCTACTCTAAACTACTAAGTTAAGAGTGTTCACTAAGGTGGAAAGATGATGGGTTCAATCTCATGCCATAGAATGACATCTAAAGCTTAGCTAACTAGGTCAAGTTTTATACTTTTTATGCTACCTTCAAAACAAGTAAGGGACTTTGTGTAAACTAAAGGAATTAAAGCTGGTAAGGTAATACTTGGGGTAGTAATAGTCAAGGTGGTGTGACCAAAGCATGCCTAAGACATCTTTGCTCATTCATCTCTCTTCATTCTAGCTTGCTAACAATAGCTTGCACTTTTAATGGTGGCTTGCAAGTACAACTTGCAAGGGTTAACTTGGATAGTGCTAGCTTGCCTTGGTTGGTGTAGTGGTTGGAGTTTTCTTCTTCTTCTTCTTGGTAGCACTCCTCCTCCTCGTAAGCTTGGTAGGTCCTATCTTCTATAAATACATACGGAGTACACAATCACCAAACAATACTTAACTAATCTAATTAGCATTCTAAGACACACATTTGATGATCTATTATCATCACAAGCATCACAAGTTTAATTCACTAGTTTCATTCTTTTTAAATTAGAAAAGTAATTTCTACTCATTGAAAAATTAACTAAGATTTAATATTCACCACTTAAAATATGGGATCATGTTGACACATGTCATCACCACATATTCTAACATGTGGGAATGAGATTTAAAGGTTGGATCATAATTACTTTGGTTTAAGTTCATTATTTAATGATTTAAAGTCACTAGAAATGCCTATATAGCATTATTTTGGTACTAGTCCAAAGTCACTGCATGTAAACCTTAATATTATTACATATTTAGATAGATATGATGAAATGTGATTTTTGAGAGTTGGAATCAACTCAAACCTATCTTGGTTGATTTTATAAAAATGTTGCAAGGTGCAAATGCTTCTGTTTTATTATTTTTACTAGGAGAGATCTATAACTCTAATTGAATTAAATCCAATGGGCTTTGATAGATCATTTCAATACCTTTCAGGCAAAATTGGTTTCATGCAATTTGGATTTGTCAAACTCTTTGAATTGATTTTCAAACTCAGAGCCAGAACTAAGTTTAAACTAAATAGGAAAAAAATCTAATTCAAACTAAATGGGTCACGCGGGAAACTCTAACGGGCCGGCCCAGTGTCACTCCGTGGCGCGGGGCTCAACTGACAGGAGGGGTCCACCGGTCAGCGGCTCATAACGTGCGAAGTAGTATGAGGCAATGTGGGCCATTAGATTATACTGAGGATCAACGGCTGTGGCTTGTCGTCGACGACGGACCTGTCGCCGCCGAGCTCAAACCCTAGCGGCTCGGTGGGGGTGCATAGGGGGCGTACCAGGGCTCCAGCAAGGTCGGTGAGGCGGGCAAATGGACTGGTGGTCGACGGCGAGCTCAGGGATGGTCGAGGCAGCTCTGGGGGTGGTCGCAATCAGCGGCGCCCCTTCCTCCTCTGCTGCGGGCTACTCCGGCCAAATTCCGGCGAGCAAGTGCTCGCGCTGCTCCGGCTAGAGGTGGGGAATGGTCAGTGAGGTGAGGGGAGTGGAGTGGTGTGCTTCAAACAGCTGGGGGTGCCCTCCTTTTATAGGCTCGACGGCGAGACTGAGAGGGATGGGCAGGCGACGGTGGCGACATGGCTATGGGAGGCTAGCGGCATGGCGGAGGGTGGCGATCGACATGCGGTCTCCTGGCGGTGCTCTAGGAACTCAATGCGGGCATAGGGGCGGTGGTATGCGGTCGGGGCAGCTGGCGCTCTGAGCGGCAGAAGCGGCAATGTCCACGGCGAGCGGTGGCTAGGGTGCGTTGGGAAGCGAACGGGCGTGTCCGTCGTGTTCCCTGGGTCGTGGCGGAGCGGTGGGCGCGGGTTGCGGTCGAGCGGCGGCTTGTGCACGCGTGCTGGGTGCGGCGCTCTGGCGCGTGCTCGGCATGGCTCGGTGGCACTGGGCACGGGCTCTCTTCGGTGGTCCACTACGGGGCTTGGCTCGGGCAGGGGACAGAGGGTGGCGGTGAGGTCCTGGCTACCTCCTAGACATGGCGAGAGAGAGAGAAGTGGTCTGCTGGGGCGAGTGCATGGTCAGCCGGCGAGGGGTGGCTCGACATGGCATGGCCTTGCCAGTAGGGGGTAGGGGATGGGTGCTAATGGCATGGTTAGACCCTGGGGGGACAAAGAGATTAAATGAAGATCATTTGGGGCAAAACCCTATTCAAAACAGTGAGCTAGGATTAGGGTGTAATTCATGCCTGCCAAGTGTTTGATGAAATGGCCGCATGAAATAAACTTTTGAATTTTGAAAAGATTTTTGGTGGGTTTGCTAGGAATAAGCTTGAGACTCTGTGGTTGCTTGGGTTTTGAAAATTGAGCTTGTTTGAGTGGTTTTTGAAATAGTCGGATCTTCCCATATGAATTAGATTCAATATTAAACTGTCATTTAAAATTAGCATTTGAAAGATTTTTGCAGATCACAAAGTGGGCCTTGGTACCTCATTATGTGTACTATCAAGGGGTGTAAATATCCACACATGTTTCTGTTAAGTTTTGAGTACTAGGAATAACCAAAGTAGGCATGGTAGTTAATTTGGCCAAAATGACCATTCACTTCAATTATTCATTTTGAGTTGTTCTTCTTTGGGAAAAGTTTGGGAAAGATGTAGATGATGTTTATTTCACCTAAGAAACATTTTACAAGCAAAGAATCATAGAACCATGGCAATTCAAATCAAGTCCTAATTTAAATGCACATACACATGAATGCTTTCATTTTTACTTTGGAAAAGTTTTTGTTAACCCTAATTTTGATGATTTGGATCTTGATAAGCTTGGATTAAAGTTTTGGGATGTTACACCTAGGAGGTGGCATGTTCGTATGGTGGCACGGCTGTGGGTCCTCGTGATGTCAGGACTGGGGGGTGGCGACGATCAACGAGGGTGAGCCTTGTCTTTGTTGCCGGATGATATTGGGATAGCATCAGTCCTATTGCCCGCATCCCTCCACCTTCGTTCCGTGGAGCCCATGTGGGATCCTTCATCGCGAGGAGATCTTGGTCTGCGGCGGTTGTTCATGCTAGACTAGCAAAGCTCCGGGTTGGACTCTAGCCTCTACGTGGTGGCCTTCTCGTGTTGTTTGCAAGCCTTGGCGACAAGGTCATAAACCTGATCCACCACTTCAGGTGACCTGTCCTATTCGAGTAGGTTCTTGGCGGCAACAATATTGAGGGCGGGGGTTGTCATGACTTGCTTCCTAGCCGAATCGATGTAGGGGGTAGCTTTTGCCGGTTTGGATGGAGCCTACCCCAAGTTGGGTCAGATGCCAGGATCACCGACGACATGAGCTGGAGCTTTCTTTGCCTTGTGCTTTAGGAGTAGCTGCTTGTACTCAGCCTCCATTGCTCGCACCGCCTTGATCAACTGTTGTGCCCTAGAAAAATCCTTGTCTAGTTGCACGCCCTTTTCTGCAATGCACTTGGCCTCTGTGAGGATTTCCTAGCGTTTATCGTAAGCTGCATAACGTTCCGGATATGGGAAACCGTTAGCGATTCAACAAGGAGCTCGATGTATATCACCTTGTCAGCAGGAGTGTCCAAGGGGTTGCCAGCTGCTGACGTGGACGGTGGAGGCAGTAGGTTTGTTTGGTTTGTATCACTAGGCCAGGTGGTGAGTAATACGTCGTAAACGTATCTATAATTTTTGATGCTCCATGCTTGTTTCATATCAACTTTCTTATGTTTTGTTCACACTTTGAGGTATTTTTATACATTTTCTGGAACTAACCTATTAACAAGATGCCACAGTGCTAGTCGCCTATTTTCTGCTATTTTTGGTTTCAGAAAAGCTAGTAAGGAAATATTCTCGGAATTGGACGGGACAAAAGTTAAAGTCAATATTTTACGCGACACAAGACGGAGTCCGAAGGGTAGCCGAAGGGGGGCCAGGAGGCGGCCACACCCTATTGTGGCGCGGCCAGCCCTAGGCGTGCCACCAGGGGGTGTGGGCCCCCTGGAGCTCCATTGACCTTGCCCTTTCGCCTATAAAAGTGCCCCGGAACGAAAACCCTAAAGACTAGATTAGAATTCCATGAAAAGTTCCGCAGCGCTGCCACCACCGAAGAGGAGATTCAGGGGACAGAAGTCTCTATCCCGGCACCCTGCCGGGACGGGGAAGTGCCCCCAGAGCCACCTCCATCGACTCCACCGCCACCCCCATCGTCGTTGCTGACTCCCATGATGAGGAGAGAGTAGTTCTCTCTCGAGGCTAAGGGCTCTATCGGTAGCTATGTGTTCATCTTTCTCTCTATGTGTGATCTTATGAGATCATGAGCTTTGTAATCTATAGATCTATTCTGCTACTCAAGTGCTTTAATTAATCTCTGCTTATCCCCACGTGTGTAAAGTTGATAGTGTGCACACCGTGTGGCACTTTGGCTAAGGTTACAAAAATACTTATCATGAGTATAATTTGAGTTGGATGTCTCTATGATATTGTGGTGTTTGTTGGAACCATCTAGCGCTCAAGGTGACAGTGAGGGGTTATCGGGATGGGGAATGCGAACTTTAAGGTGTGTTGTTATAGCCCTACATCGTCCAACCGGAGAGTAGTTCAGTGTAGCATAATGAAGAGACGATATTTATATGAGAGTGTCCACTAGTGAAATTATGATCCCTAGGCATTGTTTCTAAGCATTGAAACACAGTTACAATCAGTCCTGTTACATGTTTGCTTGCTGCCACTCTTATTTCAAATTGCAATTACTACTTATAATCATCCATATTACTTGTATTTCACTATCTCTTCGCCGAACTAGTGCACCTATGCACCTGACAAGTGTATTAGGTGTGTTGGGGACACAAGAGACTTCTTATATCTTGATTGCAGGGTTGCTTGAGAGAGATACCTTTGACCACTTCTTCCCTGAGTTCGATAAACCTTGGGTGATCCACTTAAGGGAAACTTGCTGCTGTTCTACAAACCTTTGCACTTGGAGGCCCAACACTGTCTACAAGAATACAAGCGTGCGTAGACATCAGTGAGCTCCTGCGTCTTCTGCGAGGGGATAGCGGAGGGGGCATGGCCTTAGACGGACCCGGAGGATCGACGACTTTTTTATCATTGGCCACTGTGACTTCGGCATTGACCGCTACTGATGGAGCTTTTCCGGCTCCCTGGTTCTGCTGATATTCTTCTATCACATTCCCGATGGCCACTAGTACCTAGTGGGAAGTGGCGGCTTTCTCGACGCGCTCCTCCCTCTCGAACTCCTTCTCGATTTCCCTCATGGCAACATCGTATTCATCCAAGTTGGTGTCCGAGCCACCGCCATCCATGTTGATGTCGGTGTAAAGAGCGTCGAGCACTGAGTCAGAGTTGGCCTCGGTGTTTTCGATGGTGGAGTTGGAGGCGGAGGGTGCGGGCCCGGTAGTCCTGGCTTTTTCGGTTGCGGCATCGATCTCAGCCTCAGCTTCCTCATTAGCATCAGCAAAACTGTTAACAATTGCGATCATCTCGTTGAGGGTAAGTAAGCCGGTAGCCTGTCGCCTCCTGAGCGTATGCCGGAGAAGTGTTCCGGGCATAAGCCCCTCCATGAAGTGGTACACTAGTTCATCAGTGCGGTCACCTTCTAGGGTTTCCCTCACCCTCATCCATCTGGCGAGGTACTCACAGGGGGATTTCCCCGTTTGGAGAAGTTGTACCTTGAGGTGACGATTATTCGTTTGTACTAGTTCATAGTGTTCAATTGTTCTAATTAATATTCTAACATGGTCCATTATTTTTGTCCATGTTCCTTTTTCTAGTCTGTACTAGGAGGAAAAAAATTATGGCGTCGTAAACATCGGGATCTTATCAGATGTTTTGACATCCCGCTAAAGACAATAGGCTTGGGATCATATCGGGGCATCATGTCAGATGTTGACTTCGTCACATTCTTCGTACTGAATGCAAAAGTGCTTGAGTTAATGATAGTCCATGTTAGCCCACAGGATTATTATCGAGGATTTGCTGCAGAGGAGTCTAGGAAGCTGAAGTTTGAGAACAGAGCTTCAAGAAGTGCTCAGATTCACTTCACAACTGATAGACGTCTCCGTGGTGTTAAAGAAATCAACCATGTTCGTGATTTGGATCTAACGGATCCCTTCGTAAGAGATGTCCACATTGATTAGCACATTAAGAAGTTCTTGCCAATCTCATTTTGTGCTTTTTCCGAACTTGATCAATTCTCATGTTGCTTTTTTCCCCTCTATTTGTATTATCCTTGAATGTTGTGACAAAGCCCAAACTGTTTAAGCTATCCGTGTTGTCAATTTTCTATTACTCTGCATCATCAGTGTAACTGTGAAGGGCAGGGGTATGCACAATCTCACCGAAAAGTAGTACCGTTGCGTTGAGTGCCATGTGCAAAATGAGTATGGAGATATGCCATTCATACTTGCAGGTCTTTTGGCTCATGGAAATCATCTTGTGCATGTGCTATTCCATCACATGTGATATGTGATGATTATTACATAAGTCTTCCATTTTATATAAAATTAATCTGCTTTGCAAGTTGTGATGTCCAATTATTTAGTTCTCATTGTTGTTCCTGGTTGCAAAGATTTGGTCAGCACTACATTGATGCGATGAGGTAGATGTAGGTTAGCACCTTGTGCTGCGTCCTTCGCACTTTCCTTTGCACTGTACATACTGTCACACCATCGCATGGATTCCTGAAGCTAACATGTGTCTTTTATTTGTTGGATATTATGATTGATTAGTGGAAGATTCAGCTTTATCTCCATGATATGTCAGTCTTTAGTTATGGCTGTAGAAAAGGGAGCCATCAATATTTCTGCAAGAACTTCACAATGCTCTCTCTTGAACATGCCAAAGAGGTTTTCGCATCTGTATTTCTGTATGTTGCTTGCTTCAGCTTGGTTTAATGCATTTTTTTTTGCTTTAGATTGTAGCATATCCATAATCCATAATCTGGAAGGCAAGAATGCTGCAGGTTCTATCAGGGCAGAGAAGTGTTTTTGTATAGAAATGTGAAGCAAATTCTTTGCATGTTTCCTTCTAGATTTGGACTTTGTGTGCTTAACCGAGAACTCTAGTATATCTCTGTAGCTAGCCTGGTATCGGGAGTAGGAAATCATGTTAAAAAGTACACGAGTGCTTATGTTTTAAATTAGTGTTACATGTATGAATTAGTCGTTGTAATAATTGTGTAAACTTTGCTGAGGCATGTGATTCAGAAAAATTACACAAACCAAGTTTTTCCTTTTTTTGCAAGTTCTTGTTCAATAAATGCTTAATCAGATGAGACTGATCAGTTGTTATACACATACTAGTAGAGATTATCATTGTTCTTGGCCTTATCAGCACTTGTTTCATTCTTGAACATGCCAAGAGGTTTTCTCGTCAGTAATAGTGCTTGCTCCAGTTTGGTTGTTGGCTCCGACTCCACGCCCAATAGGTTTGCACCGGTGTCCGGTGTACTAATCTGGTTTAGACACGAAGTACGCACAATAACAGACGCTGTCACGCTGATGCCTACTCGGTTTGGACTCTACTACCGACACGGACCACCAAGTAATAGCAGACCGCTGACCAAAAAGGAGCGATAAATAAAAACAGAAAGGGAAGCCACGCAGATTGGAAAGCCAAAGCCCTCAACGATTGCCGCCATGAACGTGGATGCCGGTTCCGATGCGTGCTGCCGCAAGCACCGACCTGAAGCGTCCGCCGGCGAGGCCACGCCCTCCAAGAGGAAGAACCCATGGCGGGAGCGTGCGGCGGGGCCGTCGCGTCGCCAGGGCCAGGCATCCGCGGCGCCGGCCGTGGAGAACATGGAGTCCAAGTACGGGGCGGTCGTGTCCAAGATGATGGCCAAGATGGGCCACAAGCCCGGCTCGGGCCTCGGCAAGGACGGGCAAGGGATCGTCGTGCCGCTGGAGGGCGCCCTGCGCCCCGCGCACGCCGGGCTCGGCAGCGTCGAGGAGCCCAAGCCCTTCTTCCACGGCAAGGAGAACCTGCCGCCGCCCCCGGTGCCGGTCGCGGCGCCCGCCGAGGAGGAATTGGAACTGCCGCGGTGGTCCAGGAAGGCCGGCGCCGCGAGGAAGGGTCCCGTACTGACGAAGAAGGCGCTTCTGGCGACGCGCGCCGAGGAGAAGGAGGAACAAGACGGGCAGCCCATGGTAGTGGAGAAGGTGATCGACATGAGAGGTCCTCAGCCACGCTTGCTGACAGATTTGAGAGGGATCAGCGACGAACACGACATGGAGCTGGATGACGACGGGCCGACGCCGGAGCTGCGGTACAATACCCGGGTGCTCGTCGACGAGGCCGCGGCCGACATCAGGGGGCTGGACGCGCAGCTGCGGCGGGAGCAGGACGACGTGGCTAGCCTGAAGCGGGAGAAAGAGAGACTGGCAGAGCTTGAGGCGTCGCACGCACACCAGCTGCAGGTCATGGAGGCCATCACCGGGGCTCTGGATCAGGTCCAGGCTGACGAGGCGGCCGGCGTGCTCACTCCGGAAACCCTGCTGGACACCTTCAGGGAACTGAAGACGCGCCATCAGGAGGAGTTCAAGATATGCGGCCTCGCATGGATCGCCTGCGAATTCGCGCGTCCGCTGCTGGTTTGTCAGTTCCATGGGTGGCAGCCGCTACGTGATCCGTCCTTTGGGTTGGAACTCATGTCGCTATGGAACGATTTGCTTCAGCAGCAGCAGTCGTATGGTTTCAGCCCAGATTGCACGGATCCATACGCTCAGCTGCTGCACGATGTGATCCTGCCGGTCGTCAGAGCATCAGGTACCAATTCATGGGATGCTCGGGATCCCGAGCCGATGCTCCGGTTTCTCGAATCATGGGAAGAGCTACTGCCTCCAGTTGTGCTTGAATCAATATTGGAGGATCTGATCATGCCGAAGCTCTCTGCCACCGTCGATTCTTGGGATCCCCTCACGGAGAACGTGCCAATCCATGTGTGGGTGCATCCATGGCTGCCGATTCTGGGGCAAAATAGGACAGACACCCTGTGCCATTCTGTCCAGTACAAGCTGAGCACCAGTGTCCTCCGCTCATGGCAAGCACACGAACCATCGGCCTACGCGGCTCTATCTCCATGGAAGGGCGTGTTCGATCCGGCGAGCTGGGAAGCCATGATTGTGCTACACATCGTCTCCAAACTGAAGCTGGCGCTGGATGAGTTGCAGATCAGCCCGGCTATTGACTGCCAGGAGGAGCTTGACCAGTTCAATCACCTGGTGATGATCTGGGCCTCTGTTATCCCGGCACGCCATATGGTCCCTTTGTTAGAGTCGCATTTCTTCAGAAAATGGCTACTGGCCATCTGCCATTGGCTGCGTTCGCCGGATCCTAATTTCGACGATGTCGTGGAGTGGTACAAGAGCTGGAGTGGGATTTTTCAGCCGGAGTTGCTCGCGAACGATCGTGTACGGATGCTTCTGGGAGCTGGTCTTGTCATGATGAACAATGCCGCCGACGGGCTTGAGGTGTTGCCGCCTGGGGCAAGGGAGGCCGCGGAGTTCCCGAAAGCAGCAGAGGATCAACAATTCAACACGGCGCAACAGGCATGGCGACAAGTGCCCCTGGAGGATTTGAGCTTCAAGGACCGCATCCTAGCGTATGCAGAGGAGCAAGGCTTGAAGTTTATACCCAGAGATGGTAGGTTCTACAACGGCGTTCCGGTGTATGAATTTGGCTGCGTAAGAGTCTGCGTAGACTCGGCGAAGAGGCTGCTGTATGCGCAAGTTCAAGGATCATGGAGTGTTGTCACTCTTGCGCAGTTGATGGAGATGAACCGGATGGCAAGACCATGGTAACACTAACACCTGATGTAATGTTGAAGTTTGAAAAGAGTAAAATGTGTAAAATTAAAGTCTTAAAATGGTAATTTTCAGGCACTATTTGTACAATATTTTTTAAAGAACAAGTTTGCTAGTAATGTCCTTTGTTGCATCAGCTTGCAGGTCATAAATATGAATTCGGCTGCTTCTCTACGTATCTGTACATGGGAATGGGAACTCAGTTGATTTCGCCAAAGAATGAATTGTTGAGCAGAATTGTTTGGAGCAAGTTGTCCCTGAGATCAATTTGTTCTCTTGGGGTTTCTTGTCAGTTTACTAAGTCTATTGCAGAGCTTCTGGACCTAATCAAACGTCCTCCTCAACTAAGATTAATACTAATAAATTAATTTTGTGCTCCCTGTTGATGCAGAACTGTTTTGATATAGTTGTCCATTGAGATCAATTTATTCCCATGAGATTTCTGCTCACTTCAGTAGGTTTATCTCTTGCTAAGTTTCTGCACATAATCAAATATCCTCTCCAATTAGGAATAGTATACTTTTACATTAATCTTGTTCGCATCAGTTGCATAAATCTGATAGGAAACTATGGGGGTGATATTGTAAGTGTTAGTAAAGAACAATTATGGGTCTGATTTGAAGCCTATAGGGGCATGAGACTGTTAGAGTATGTATATGAGTTATATATGTGTAGCTTAGGCCCATAATATAGAGTAAGCCCATGTGGGCTATGTATTCTAGATATATGTCTCTGAATCAAGAAAAAGAAAATGTGTTGGATAATTGACATGGTATCAGAGACAGGTCTGGTTGTGACCTAGCTCCTGGCCGCCACCATCGGCAAGTCACCGGCAGCCGCTCCCGTCGTCTCCGCACGAGTCCAGGTCGGACTTGTGCCGTCTCCTATCGCGCTGCTCGCTGAGTCCAGGTCGGATTTCGTGCCGACGCCGCCGTCTTCCATCGCCTCGGCCGCACGAGTCCAGATCAGAGCCCGTTTGCTGCTGGACTTGGTATATTTTGTTGGCCAGCTACAACAAGCTACTGCAAAGTTGGCTGCTCTGCTTGATCCATCTGCTGTGATTCCTTCACTGCGGATGAGTCTTGAGAATCATTCAACTGCAAAAGAAATATGGAAGTATTTGGAGCAGAGGTATCTTCAGCCGAGTGGGACACTTCGTTATTCTTTGCTGCAGAATTTGCAAAATCTTCAGCAACAAGAGATGTCCATAGAGGAGGACCATGCAGCTCTCACTCGCATCAGTAGTCAGCTTATGTCTATGATTCCAAAGAGTCGATATGGGTGTGAGGCTTATGTGACCAAGGAAAAATATGAAGCTGAGTCTTTCATGTTTCAGTTTGTGATGAGGTTCAGGCAGGAATTTGAGGACAATTGCACTCAACTACTTGGTCGTACTACTGCACCACCTTCTTTGGATGAAGCACTTTCTAGTTTGATTGCCGAGGAGACACGTCTTCGCTCTCTTGCCTCATCTGCCGCTCCAATGGCTCATACCAGTGTTCTTGCTGCCCTCGTGGTCCTTTCAGAGGTTCTTCTTCAGGAAAATTCTGCTCTCACTGCAAGAAGTTTGGGAACACAATTGATAGTTTTTTTTTGAGAAACACAGTACAAACGCAGACGCTCACAATGCGTACATACACTCACTCCTATGAACACAAGCACGCACACTCTACCCCTATGAGCACCTCCGAGAGACTGAGGCGGCGGGTCTTGAGATTGACGAAGTCACCGCAGGTGCCTCGCTATCGACAGGAATGTCGCCTCCCACTGAAAGAATATTCCGCCTTTATGAGACACCAAAGCATCAAACCTGGTTTGAACTCTGGTGGGCTAGGGGTACCACTTTCCTACTAACCATCCAACCACGGGTTGGTTCTCCACAATTGATAGTTGTTTCGTCCTACACCCAGA
This sequence comes from Avena sativa, assembly GCA_916181665.1. Taxonomy (NCBI): domain Eukaryota; kingdom Viridiplantae; phylum Streptophyta; class Magnoliopsida; order Poales; family Poaceae; genus Avena; species Avena sativa. Next base: position 162,884,003 of record OV702290.1, read on the forward strand.
GTTGTTGGCTGAGTATCAAAGGAAGTTCCCTGTTCAACAGCAGCAACGTCACCCATCTACTAGGAAGTCTTCTACTATTGTGACCGCTGAATCACAACGGCCAACAATGAGTGCCTCCATGTCTGCTGCTTCTCAGTCTGCTTCTCGTGTCACTCAACCTTGGGTGCTTGATTCGGGAGCCTCTTTTCACGTCACCTGTGATCGTTCGTAGCTCGTCTCATGTCAGCCAGTAAAGGATGGTGCCTCTGTTCACATAGCTGATGGTACACCTTGTTCTTTCATTCGTCAGGGTTCTCTTTGCACATATGAGTTTTTAGTTTCCAACATTTATTTTGTCCTAGAATTGTCCATGAGTCTCATGTCAGTTGGTCAAATTGCTAATATGAACTACTTTGTTGGTTTTGACAAAACCTCTTGTTATGTGCAGGACCTTCAGAGTAAGAGCATCATTGGAATTGGCCGTCATCATAGAGGATTCATGTACCTCTACGAACTTGACACTCTACACCTTTCTTCAGCTCCCGCATCATCTGCTTCATCTGCCTCCTTATCGAGACACACGTCATCGTTTTCTTTTGCCCAGTGGCATCATCGTTTAGGTTATCTATGTGGTTCTCGTTTATCTAGTCTTATTGGACAAGGTGTTTTGGGTCGTGTTCATGTGGATGCTGGTTTCCATTGTAAGGGTTGTAAGCTAGGGAAACGGATACAACTTCCATATCCTTCTAGCACAACTTGTTCTAGTCGTCCTTTTGATTTAGTGCACTCTGATGTATGAGGTCCCTCCCATTTTGTCTCAAAGGGTGGTCACAAACATTATGTCATATTTGTTGATGACCACTCTAGCTACACTTGGATTTGAAAAACCGTTCAGAGTTGAATTTTGTATATCAGGCCTTTGCTCGAATGGTTCATACTCAATTTTCTAGTGCTATTCGTGTTTTTCGCTCTAACTCAGGGGGGAGTATCTATCTACAGCTTTTCGTGATTTTCTTTCTTCAGAAGGTACTCTTCCCTAGCTTTCTTGTCCTGGTGCTCACGCTCAAAGTGGAGTTGCTGAGCGTAAAAAATCCATATTATTGAGACAACTCGTACTCTTATGATTTCCTCCTTTGTCCCCACTCATTTATGGGGTGAAGCCATTTCCACAGCTGTGTACCTCATAAATATACAACCTTCTTCTCGCCTTCATGGAAAGTGTTCTGGTGAGGTTTTGTTTGGTACTCCTCCCACATATGATCATCTTCGTGTTTTTGGTTGTACATGCTATGTTCTTCTAGCACCTCGTGAACGTACCAAATTGACTGCTCAGTCTGTTCAATGTGTTTTTCTTGGATATAGTCCTGAGCATAAAGGTTATCATTGCTATGATCCTCCTGCTCCCCGCATTCGCTTCTCTCGTGATGTCATTTTTAATGAAAATCAACCATATTTTTACTCTGGCTCCACTAAGTCATCCTCTTCCACGTCTTTAGAGTCCACATATTTTCTTTCTCTTCCACCTATCTTCTCTTCAGATGAGTCAGTCTCTGATCAAACACCATCTTCCTCACCACCAGATCCACTAGATTCACCTTCCTCACCAGTTCCACAGTCCGCTCTTTCCTCACCACCATCTCCAACAACTCGATCATATTTTCCTTTATATTATAGTCATCGTCCTAGAATTTCATCTGATGACCAATCCTCTATTCCTTTGTCCTCTATTTCTCTGGCCAGTACTGTTGATCCTTGTGCTCATGAATCCTCTCAAAACAGGTATACTCTTCGTGTTCGCTCTTCCCTTAATCTTCCAAGAAGATATAGAAATAATTTCTATGTGGGGGCATCTTGTGAGCCTAGTACTTATGAGGAGGCAGCCGCGTTGCCTGAGTGGTAGTTGGCTATGTCTGAGGAGCTTGCTGCCCTAGAGAGTACCAGTACATGGGATCTTGTACCATTACCTCCACGGTCTGTCCCCATCACCTGCAAATGGGTATACAAGGTAAAAACCAAGTCAGATGGTTCTATGGAGCGCTATAAGGCTCGACTCGTTGCTAGAGGTTTTCAACAGGCTCATGGGAGAGACTTTGGTTCGCACTTTGGTTCGCACTTTGCTTGTTGTGGCTGCAGTCCGGTCATGGAAAATATCACAATTAGATGTGAAAAATGCTTTCTTCATGGTGATTTACACGAGGAAGTCTATATGCAGCCCCCTCTGGGTGTTGAGTCCTCTTCTGGTCATGTTTGCCGCCTTCGAAAGGCTCTTTATGGGCTTAAGCAAGCCCCTCGTGCTTGGTTTGAATGGTTTCGTTCTGTGGTCCAAGCTGTTGGTTTTACTTCCAGTGAGCATGATCTAGCTCTATTCATTCATTCCTCTGCACATGGTCGTACTTTGCTTCTACTCTATGTGGATGATATGTTGATCACGGGAGATGATCAAAAGTACATTGCTTTTGTTAATAAAAAGTTGGGTGAGCAATTCAAGATGTCAGATTTGTGGTCTCTGAGTTATTTTTTGGGAATTGAGGTTTATCATACCGATGATGGTTATTATCTCTCTCGGCATCGGTATACTCAGGATTTGATCAGCCGCTCTAGTCTCACAGATGCACATACTGCTGCTACACCAATGGAATTGCAACTACAACTGCGCTCAAGTGATGCTATTCCTCTCGAGTACCCCTCTCGTCATCGTCACCTTGTGGGAAGTCTGGTATATCTCACTGTGACAAGACCTGACATTGATCATGCAGTCCATATCCTTAGTCAGTTCGTTAGTGCTCCTATGTTAGTTCATTATGGTCACTTTCTCAGTGTTCTTTGTTACTTTCAAGTTACAATATCTCGACGGTTGTTCTATGCTCACAATAATCGGCTTCAACTTCATGCTTAATCTGACTCCAATTGGGCGAGTGATCCTGTTGATCGTTGTTCAGTTACAGGATACTGTCTTTTTCTTGGCACTTCCCTCATTGCGTGGAAGTCTAAGAAACATACGGCAGTGTAACGTTCTAGTGCCGAGGCCGAGCTTCGTGCACTTGCTACTACTACATCAGAGATTGTTTGGCTTTGTTGGTTATTGGCTGATCTTGGTGTCTCTTGTGATGCTCCCACATCCATTCTTTGTGACAACACTACTACTATTCAGATAGAAAATGATCCAGTCAAGCATGAGTTAACCAAGCATATTGGTGTGGATGCTTTCTTCACACGGTCTCACTGCCAAGAATCAACCATTCACCTTGAATATGTCCCATCAGAGCTTCAACCTTGAGTTTGAAGGGGGTGTTAGAGTATGTATATGAGTTATATATGTGTAGCTTAGGCCTATTATATAGAGTAAGCCCATGTGGCCCATGTATTTTAGCACTACAAGAAATGTGTTGACTAGTGACCTTTTATTAACGACCCTGAGTTTTTTGGTCACAGATCTATGACCATTTCGAACTAACTGGTCGTAGGCCATTTGGGAGGGTCGAAACCCTGGAAAACTACGACCTTTTTTGTCAGGAAGGTCATATCTTGCTTAAACCAGTTGGTCATAACATAGATATCGCTGGTCCATGACCTTAACTTTGGACGACTATGACCAATTTAAATGGTAGTTATGCTGATACATGACAACTAGGCTGCCAACTAAGCAGTTTGGCCTATGTGTCATGTCCACGTGTCAAACTATGGTCAAAATGGCGGGCATGAAGATAGGAGATGAGCCTCGCTAAAACTTGTATTAGATCTCTAAAGAAACATTATATTGTGAGTCTAAAAATGATTTTTTCTAAAAATCATGAGCATTAGATCATGTACCTATAGTTCAAACCGGACCCACTTCCTACCGATTCGGCAGACATTTGTCTTTTTCATCAGGGGTGGACAGAAAGGTCTTAAAATTCCCAGTTGGGACATTGTTCATGTAAGGCCATCTAGTATTTTTGAAAAATGGGGTGGTACCATTTTTGAAGTGAACATTTGGTGTTGCTTCACAAAATGCCCCCTTTTTGGCACTTAGAAAATAGAAAATGGATTTTCCATGCGAAAACAAGGAAAACTTCCTCCTGCAACATTGTTCGCCGTCTCAAGATGCACATGCATGCACAATATGGAAACATTATCACAAACTATGTCGCGATTATGCCCATAACATTCGTTGTTTTATTTGAAAAAAGCCATGAAACCTCGAACATGATAGGTCATTTCTGAGAAGGTTTTTTCGAGATATTTACAATATACCAAGTTAGGTATTTTTCCTTGCAACTATGTCACATAATATGACACCACGCAAAGGATTTACCTTGTTCAAACAGTTTTTGAATTTTTTATGCCTGTTTCCAAATTTTCCAATTTCAAACTATGGTCAAAACGGCGGGCATGGAGATAGGGGATGAGCCTCACTAAAACTTGCACTGGATCTCGAAAGAAACATCATATTATGAGTCTAAAAATTATTTAAAAAAAAAATCATGAGCATTAGATCATGTACTTTTAGTTCAAACTGGACCCACTTCCTACCGATTCGGCAGACATCTATCTTTTTTGCCAGGGGTGGACAGATAGGTTTTAAAATCCCCGGTTCCGACATTGTCCATCTAATATGGTCTAGTATTTTTGAAAAATATGGTGGTAGCATTTTTGAATTGAACATTGGGTGTTGCTTCACAAAATGCCCTGATTTTGGCACTCAGAAAATAAAAAATAGCTTTTCCATGCGACGAAAAGGAAAACTTCCTACTGCAACATTGTTCGCCGTCCCAAGATGCACATGCATGTAAAATATGGGCACATTATCACAAACTATATCGCGATTATGGCCATAACATTGGTCGTTTGACCCAAAAGCCATGAAACCTTGAACATGATAGGTCATTTCTATGAAGGTTTTTTCGAGATGTTCACAATATATCAAGTTTGGTATTTTTCCTTAAAAATATGTCACATAATATTACACCATGCGAAGGTTTTGCATTGTTTGGACCGTTTTTGAATTTTTCATGCCCGTTTCAAACTATGGTCAAAACGGCGGGCACGAATGTTCATAGATAGGGGATGATCCTCGCTAAAATTGCATTGGATCTCTCAAGAAACATCATATTGTGAGATTAAAAATGATTTTTTCAAAAACTCATGAGCCTTAGATCATGTAGCTGTAATTCAAACCGGACCCACTTCCTACCAATTCGGCAGACATTTGTCTTTTTCGCCAGGGGTGGACTAAAAAGTTTTTAGATACCACGGTTCAAACATTGTACTTGTAATAGGGCCTAGTATTTTTGAAAAATATGGTGATAGCATTTTGAATGAGCACTTTGGTGGTTTCTTCACAAAATGCCCTATTTTTGACACTCGAAAAATTGAAAATGCATTTTCCGTGTGACGAAAAGGAAAACTTCCTCCTGCAATATTGTTCGCCATCCCAAGATAGAAATTCGTGCACAATATGAGCATATTATCACAAACCATGTCGCGATACTAGCCATAACATTGGTCGTTTAACCTGAAAGCCATGAAACATTGTTTCGACCGTTTGACCTCAAAGCCACAAAACTTCATACTCGATAACTCTTTTTGTGAACACTTTTTTGAATTATTTGAAAATATTGCAAGTTTGTTATTTTACCTAGATGTTATGTACTTACACCGGTTTCAAGACGCAGTGATAGAGCCAGCCAATCACAATAGAGAATCACACTATCTACGGATCAGCCAACCAAAGCAGATATCGGCCGTTCACGTGACATCCATCCAATGCTCCCCTTTTAGAAAATATCCCATGCCTCCCAATCCTGTTCACTTTGGAATGACCAAAATTCCCTAATTCCAACAGTCTGCCCCGTAGCAGGGATGAGGGGCATTTTCGTAACATCCTCTACCCAAACCCTAGTCCCCCCACGCTCCTCGCACCTTGTCCTAGACCCCACCTCCACAGCCTCCCTCTCTCGCTCGAGAGTCGATAGTCTCCCTCAAAAAAAGAAACCCTAGTCCCCCACGCCCCTCGCACCTTTGCTCCCTGCCGCGTCTTCTCCCCACCGCTGATCTACAAGGGAGGCAACATCCCTCGAATGAGGAATCAATGACGATGCTCGGGGAGTTCGGACGAGTAACCAACAACGACATGATGTCTTCCTGAGAGATACGAGAGGAACTTCGTGTGATGTCCTCGTGTGCAGCTAGGAATGATGCACAATCGCCGTGGACCTCGACCAAATCCAATGGAGGAGCGCCACAAGATCTTGTTCTTCTATTGTAAGTCACAAACCACCCTGATCCCCTCCCTCCACTCTCTCTCGCTTACAAATCTTACCTCCTCTCTCTCCTTTACTAGCTTGGCGTGGAAGGGAACAAGCCCGCGTTCGAGAAGTTTGCGGCCGATGGCATCTAGTCGCGACACCTGGTCCCGTGGGTCATGATTGTGACCTGTCGGCGTCCTGCTTCCATGGTTCGACGATATTAGCTCGGCCTCTCTCGCCTACGACGACCGGATCTGCAGGTGCAGGACTCGATCTGTCGATCTAAGGTCATGGACGAGCTCCAATCGTGGAGGCGATAAAGGAGAAGGGCGGGAGATGCTAACGGAGAAACTGAGTTGGGTTCGCCATGAGGGCCTGTAGATATTCTCCATTGACATCCAGCCTGGCGGAGGCCTTTGCTCCCCCACGAGTGGGGGCAACCAGAAGGTTGATTTTTTCTCTTCTGCTCTGATTTTCTTCGTTGTCATTTGAGCTACAGAGACCGGGAATTTCCGTCTTGGTTGTGCCAAGCTTAGGTTTTTTTCTAGCCGTGAATTGGCGTCAAGGTTCGACTGTGGATGGGAATTCTAGTGCGAGCTTGTGGGTTGTGGCCGTAAATATTGTTGGGATTGAATTACTGAACACTGTACCTATGCTTGGAGTATTAGGAGTACTAGGAGTAGGAGTGAACCAGCTATGATGGAATGACCCTTACTTGAACAGGGATATTTTTTTGGTTCAGATTATATTCAGTAGTGTCAATACTCCTTATAGTAGTAGTGCTTGTACTCGAAGTGTCTTTTTTTTGTTGTTCAGATTATAATTTTCAGTTTGGTTTTACTATGATATTATCTTTGATAATGGAGTACTGTACTTAGCTTGTGAAAACTCTGCCATGATGGGAAATGCTGAGCAAGTTGTCCTGATGGGAAAATAATAACACTTGCACTTGTTTCTCTGTGATGCAGATGGCGTTCGAGGACGCCTGGAAGGCCAGCCACCCGGGATTCAGGACGCCCTTCTCCTCCATCGAAGACACCATCACCAGGTGTGTTTGATCTCGATCCTCTTCTCCGTCACCGCCATCATCATCGCGTTGTTGTACATGTGTTTAGCGTGTGTTGCTGTCTGTTGCGTCTTGACTTGGAAGTTCTGCTGTTAGATTAATTTGGTGCAGGGAATTGCCTTGGTGATGTTCATAGACCTCCCTATCAGTACATGTTGTTTTATGTTCTTGAGTTCTTCAGTCCAGTGCATCCTTTGATGCGAGTTGCTATACTGCTTTTCAGATTACCTGCATCCACCAATCTATATTTGTTTTTTCTTCATATATGTCTTGTCTTATCTTGTATGAGTGTTCTTGCTGCTAGTGGATCCCTCAAGCCCAGGTAAATTCATAGACCTAGTGATCTTCTATGTCTGCATGTTTCCTATTTGTGTGCTTATTTTTCTGCTGAACACATATTGTGTTCTTGTTTGATATAAACACACACTGTTCTTCTGCTATATCATAATCACAGTAGTAATAAATGTAATTATAATCTCGCTATCAGTTTGTTCTATAATGTAGAATATGTTAGTTTGTTCTCACTATAATTATTTTGCGTTCTGCAAATGTAGGATTTGTAAGTTTGTTCCCATAGTCATTTTTAGTTGAACTCAGAGACTTTATTGGAGCCTCACTGTACTCAATAAAGTTTAATTTTTAGATTCTCATTATCATTTTAGTTGCAAACGTATTCAAGATTATGTTATACATGTTGCGTGATCATTATCGGCTTCTTGACCCTCTTGTTGACTGTGTTCTTAAGGTACCTCATCATCCTATTATGGAGGACTAAAGTTGAGATCAAATGTGTTAGGGCGGAGCTGCTAGCGAGAAGGTGTCGTTGCCGGTGATGTCAATGGCGAGCCCAGGTGGAGCTGCCAGCGCTGCGTCCTGCTTAGTGGGGAGATTGGGGGCGTGCTGCCGGACAACCGGGTGGTCGGGAGCGAGCTGCCAGTGCTACCTCCTATGCAGCTGGGAGGTCAAGGGCGAGCTACCAGCATTGCTGCTGCACAGTCGGGATGTTGCGGGGCTAGTGGCGATCGATCAGGTGGAGTGGTCAGCTGGAGATGCTTATGGAGTGGAGTGGCGATCGATCAGGTGGAGTCATGATCCATCAGGGAGCTAAGCTACACATTGTGTTGCTGGGAGTCATATGTGGCTTGTAAATTGTAATAGACTAATTTTATCTATTATTTGAATACTATCATGTTCTCTTCTATTCTGTTTGAAATATTGAAAATGCATGTTATTTGAAATTGTGGGAAATGAAACCTGGCCAGTGGGATCCAATTCTAAATTTAAGTTAACACTTTGACCCTTCTAACATGTGAGACCATTTATTGAGATGAATATGACAAATGGAACCCATCTGAGTAGTGGTACCTGCTCCAAAATAAAAAGGCTGGAAGTAAATAGTACATGGACTTCAAAAGGACCAAGCCTAGAAACAGATAGTCCAAATTGTTGGGCTTGGCCCGTTTAACACACCTGAATTGATAAAAAAGGAAATGAATAGGCTAAATTATTGGGCTTAGCCCATGTAAAGGAGGGAGCTGGACCAGGCTGAATTTGATCCAAGACCTTTTATTTTGATCATAGATTTTCCACATAGGATTTGCCACGTAGGATCCTCCGTGGATAGCCTAGATAGCCCATGACCAAAATTTTGGTCATAGAATCTATGACCATCTATTTTGGTCATAGTAGTGCATGACCAATTTAAAAAAAAGGTCGTGAGTTGTCTATAGTGACCCTCGTTATGTGACCTACTTGTTATGGTCATAGAAAGGTCATAGATGAATTACTATGACCTTTCAGTGACCAATATTTGGGGTCACCAGTTAGCACATTCCTTGTAGTGTAGATATATGTCTCTGAATCAAGAAACAGAAAATATGTTGGATAATTGACAGAGACATGCTTCAACTCGGGCCACAAGAGATGTAGTGCATTGATGAGATATGGTGATTTGAAAGTAAGAGCAACAATGCCACAAGATTTTTTTTGAGAACCCGCAGAAGATCTGCACATCTTTGTATTAAGCTAAAAAAGGAGGAGGACATAGGAACGCATTGTTACAAGCCTTGAAGGGACAAGGTGCTCCGTCCGAGGGACCGGAGGAGCAGCGGCACCGTCCACTTTGGGGCGTGCCCAACCGAACTAATGCCCTACTTGTGACGCTAATATTCCCACCTCTACGTCTACACGACCTCCACAAGTGCCACTCCTCTAGGATGCACCGGGTGGCTTTCGCGTCAAACACCCTGGCGTTGCGCTCTACCCAAATGGTACGAAGGATGAGCATAACCAACGAGTTCGCCGTCTTGGCATCGTCTCTCGAAAGGTGAGCCATCGCAGTAGGCCACCAGCTGCTGATGGTGTTGTCGAGGGATGGTGGTGGCATCGTCATTCCTAGCCACAAGATCGCCCCAGTCCACACAGCCAAGGCGAAGGAGCATTCGACCAAAAGGTGATCGATCGTCTTGTCCACCGAGGAGCACATCGGGTAGAGGGTGTGCGTCGGCAATCCACGACGCCATCGTCGGTCTGTCGTCCAGCAGCGGCCACGGAGGGCTAACCATGCATGAAACTTGACCTTGAACTGGGCGAAGGAGTTTCAAACTTGAGCGGCACCAAGTAGCACTGTCTGGCCATGGAAGAAGGCTTGGTACGCCGAACGTGAGGAGAACGTGCCGTTCAGTGTCTACTTCCAAGCGAATGTGTCTCAGATCGGGCTGACTGGGACCATGCGGACTGCGTTCCACAGGTGCAGGAACTCCACGACAACATCCACCAAGAGGGGGCCAACAATGTCCAACACCCAGGACATGTTGTCGAGTCCCTCCGGCACGCTGCGACACCGCTAAATGCCAGGTCGGACTAGGCTCAACAGCGCTGGAGCCAAGGCCTGCACATTCAATCCCAATATCCAGCGTCCTCCCAGAATAGAAGGTGTTCTCCGTCCCCAACCGAGATCACCACTAAGGCGTTGAAAATCACCACGGCCTCCGGCTAGACCTTGAAATGTATCCCTGACCAAGGCTTGTTAACGTCCAATTTTTGCAGCCACAGCCACCTCACACAGAGAGAGGCGTTGATCCTCCCAAGATTGTGCAGGACGAGGCCTCCGAGATGCTTGGGATTGCACACCGAATCCCACACCACGAGGCAATTGGCACCCCTAGCCTCTTTCCGCCCTGCCCACAGGAAGCTATGCTGGATCTTGTCAACCTCCTGTAGGAACCACGGTTCCAGATCGAGGGACATGAGCTGGTATACCACCGAGGCAGTCAGGACCACCTGGACGTAGGCAACACGGTCGTCCCTGGTCATCAAACAGGCTTCCCAGGCCGCCAGCTTGTTGGCTAGCTTATCAAACACCGGTGGTAGATCTACCCTGGTCAACTTCCTCACATAGAGTGGCAGGTCGAGGTAGCGGTAAGGCAGTTGCGTAACCGGGCAAGTGATTACCGGTGCAACAATGTCCAACATGTCTGTCGAGCACCTGATTGGCGCCACCATACTCTTGTCGAAGTTGACTCGTAGCCCAAACGCATCGCTGAAGCAGACTAGGAGCCCTTTGTCTGCCTCGATCTCGATCCTCTCTGGTCTGGCAAAAACCACAATGCCATCCGCGTAGAGAGACATGTGATGCTTGAGCCCCGTAGGAAGGGCAGCGAGCACACCTGCCATCTCAGCAATGTTGAACATGGCAGAGAGCACGTCCATGACAAGCACAAAGAGCAGCAGTGACAGCGTGTCGCCTTGCCTTAGCCCGCGCCCATGCCAAAACGCAGGCCCGACAACACCATTAATGAGCACTTTAGTGGTTGTAGACCGTAGTAGGAGAGTTGTCCACCGAATCCACCTGAGACCAAAGCCACGCTGGCGTAGGACACTGAGCAGGAAAGGCCACGACACGCTGTCAAACACTCGGGCCACATCTAGCTTCAGGAGCAAAGTAGGGATCTTCCTCTTATGCAGTGTTGTTGCCGACTATTGGACCAGGAGAAATTTGCCCTGTATGCACCGCTCACGGATGAACGCGCTTTGTTTGCAGCCCACCAGATCCGACATCTTAGGATCCAACCTAAGCTCCATGAGCTTCGCAATTAGTTTAGCGATGCAGTGCACTAAGATGATTGGCCTGCACTCCTTGATGTCTTGGGCTCCGTCTTTTTTTGGAATCAGAACAACAAAAGCAACATTGAGGCTATCAAAATGTTGATCCTGGCCAAGGAACATAGTCTGTACTACGCTCAGCATGTCAGCCTTGATGGTGGCCCAACAAGCGCGGAAGAAGTCCCATGAAAATCCATCTGGCTCCGAGGATTTATTGATGGGCATGCTTTTAATCGCAGCCCAAACCTCTTCCTCGCTGAAATTGTCCTCCAGGCCCTGTAGCTCCACCGGATGCAGGCCTACGACCTCCAGCGAGAGACCATGCGCACGGTTTTAGGCGTGACCCAGCAAGTCCACAAAAAAGTCTGTCGTGATCGACTCCTTGCCCTGCTGATCAACGCCACTTTGTCGCCAGCCCTAAGCATACCATATTATTCCGTCGTCGTTGCTTGGATGCCAGGATGCGGAACAGCTGGGAGTTCGCATCGTCGTCCTTCATCCCTGCGATGCATGCTCTTTGCCTGGCAATGGTCCGCTCATGTGAAGCAAGCCCCAGAACATGCTTTTTCAGTCCTCGCCTCAACCGAAGCTCCGGGGTACTTAGCTGCCGCAACTCTTATGCCACCTTGAGGCGGAGGATCACCTCATTGGCCATGAGCCGCTGGTCCCGGATGCTGCCTACCCTCCTAGAGCTCCAGCTATGGAGGTCCCATGCAAGCTTCCTCAGCTTGAAGTCGAGGCGGCACAACGGATCAGCTGGGATGCTAGTCGAACTGCACATCCATGATGCCTCCATAGCTTCAGCAAAGCCATCCATCTTCATCCAGAACTTTTCAAAGCAGAACCATTTCTTGGAGGAGATGGGGATCATAGTGGACATCAGGAGCGGGGCGTGGTCCGAGAGCGAGGAGGACAGCACGCTCAACATGGCATCGGGGTGCGCCTCATCCAATTGACCAAATCGAGCCAGCGATTGATTTTCTCCAGCATCAGTTGATCCCTTTCATTGCTCCACGTGTACTGCCGCCCCAACAAGATCAATTCCTTGAGCTCCAGGTTGTTGATGAGCTTTCTGAACATGTCTTTCAACCTTCTGTTCATGTTGGGGTTATTTTTGTCGTGGGCTGCAATGAGATTGAAGTCGCCAACTACGGCCCATGGCCTAGTGAGGGAGGCCCGTAGCATGCGTAGTTCACAGAGAAACGCAGGCTTGGGCACGTCAGACAATAAACCATAGACGGTAGTGAGCCACCATGGTGTTCTGCCTTCTTGTGAAAGGTGGATAGACACCGAAAACTGGTCGGCAATGGCATGTGAAAGGCTTGATACTGATTCTGTTGCTCACATATGTAACTCTCAGTAGGAGCTGCGAAGTAAGAGGCGACTGGGGAAGAACGAGGTGACGATGCATGTCGGCAATGGCATGAAAGTCGATGTGGTGGCCGTCGGAACGTTACCTCTACATCTACCGTCAAGATTGATTCTAGTTTTAAATAAATGCTACTATGTACCCGCATTGAGTATGAATATTGTAAATGGACCTTGCTTATTGTAAGATCATTATTCATTTAAATCTAGAACAAGTAGTTGTTCTATTTATATGAATGCCATTTTCTATGTTCATGCACATGTGTGTAATGGTTTATTCTTACTGGATCTTGATTGTAATACTCACATGCATAATATTGATGCTAATTGTTGTAAGCATAATGATGCTAATTCCATGTTTATGTGACATTGCTGTCTTGGTCACATTGGCATAAAACATGTGAAGAAGCTTCATTCAGATGGATTTTTTGGATCATTAGATTTTGAATCTCTTGATACATGTGAGCCATGCCTTATGGGCAAAATGACTAGGACACCCTTCTCCGGCACAATGGAGAGAGCTACAAACCTACTAGGAATCATACATACGGATGTATGCAGACCAATGAGAGTCTCAACACGCAATGGTTATGATTTTTTGTTACCTTTACTGACAATTTGAGTAGATATGGATATATCTACTTAATGAAGCACAAATATGAAACCTCTGAAAATTTCAAAAAATTTCACAAAGAAGTAGAGAATCAACTTTACAAGAAAATTGAGCATCTTCAATCGGATGTGAAAGGCGAGTATTTGAGTTATGAGTTTAACATGCACTTAAAGGACTATGGGATCATACCACAGCTTACGCCAGCCGGAACACCACAATGTAATGGTGCATCAGAACGACATAACCGTACTCTATTGGATAGTGTATGGTCCATGATGTCTTTGACCGATTTGTTCGTGTCGTTTTGGGGATATGCGTTAGAAACCGCCACTTTTATTTTAAACCGAGCACCGTCCAAATCCGTGGAGACAACCCCATATGAGCTATGGTATGGCAAGAAGCCAATGTTGTCGTTTCTGAAAGTTTGGGGATATGAGGCTTATGTCAAGAAACTACAGCTTGACAAACTCGAACCCAAATCGGAGAAATGTATCTTTGTGGGATACCGAAGGGAAACTGTTGGGTATACATTTTACAACCAGGCCGAAGGCAAAACATTTGTCACGAAGAACGACACCTTTCTTGAGAAAGAGATTCTTGCTAAAGGAGTGAGTGGAACGAAAATTGAGATAGATTAAGTTGTTGACCCTTCTCTCCAAATTCCGAGTAGCGCAACGAAAGCCATTCCAAAACCGCTCTCTGACGTGGAAGAAGAGCCTAATGACATTGATCAAGACAACACCATTGAAACTCCTGCGGTTCGCAAGTCTACGAGAGTTCGTACTACTCCTGATTGGTACAGTAGCCTTGTGATGTCTATCATTCTAGATGAACAGGAAGAACCTACAAACTACAAAGAAGCTATGGATAGTGCTGATTCCTAGAAATGGCTAGAATCCATGAAATCCTAAATAGGATCCATGTACAAAAACCAAGTTTGAACCTTGGTAGATCTTCCAGAAGGCCATGGAAAATAAATGGATCTTTAAGAAAAGGACAGATGTGAATGGTAATGTGACCATTCACAAAGCTCGAATTGTCACAAAGGGGTTTCGACAAATTCAAGGAGTTGACTATGATGAGATTTACTCTCCCATAGTGATGCTTAAGGCTGTTCAGATTTTACTAGAAATTGCTGCTCATTTCGACTATGAAATTTGGTAGATGCATGTCAAAACCGCATTCCTCAATGGTCACATTGATGAAGAGTTGTATATGATGCAACCGAAAGATTTTGCTGCTCCTAAGGATGCTGGGAAGGTATGCAAACTTCAGCGATCCATTTATAGACTGAAGCAAGCATGTTGGAGCTAGAACCAATGTTTTGATCAAGTGATCAAGAATTTTGGATTTGTCCAAAATCAACAAGAGTTCTGTGTTTACAAGAAGGCGAGTGGGACCTTAGTGGTTTTCCTAGTAGTATATGTGGATGACATATTACTCATGGGAAACGATGTGGAACTTATAAAAAGCGTGAAAGCATATTTAAGCAGTTAATTTTCAAGGAAGACTTAGGTGAAGCTGCATAGATATTAGGAATCAAGATCTATAGAGATAGATCAAGACACCTAATTGCATTAAGTCAAAGTACTTACCTTGAGAAAAATTTGAAGAGGTTCAAAATGGAGGATGCCAAAAGAGGTTTGGTGTCTATGACAAAAGGTAGCATACTGAGTTTGACTTAGTGTCCGGTAATGGATGCTGATAGAGAAAGGATGTCTTACATCTCCTATGCCTTAGCCATAGGATCTATCATGTATGCAATGCTAAGTACTCAACCTGATGTGGCATTGGCTCTTAGTTTGGTGAGCCGATACCAAAGTAATCTAGGAATGGATCACTAGATAGCTGTGAAAAATATCCTAAGGTATCTCAAGAGAATAAAGGATATGGTCCTAATCTATGGAGGTGATGATGAAGCTCTAAACGTAACTGATTACGTGGATGCGAGCTGGCACTCAGATCTTGATGACTCGAAGTCTCAGACGGGATTTGTATTTTTTGGTGAATGGTGGGGCGATAAGCTGGAAGATCAAGAAGCAATCAGTAGTTGCATAGTCTACAATGGAGTCGGAATACATCGATGATGCTGATGTGGTGAATGAAGCTGTTTGGCTAAGGAATTCTGTCATTGAACTGGGAGTTGTTCCAAGTGTGCAAGACCCCGTGATGATCTATTGTGACAACACGGGCGCTATTGCAAATGCAAAGGAACCAATGACTCATTGCAAGGCCAAACACATCAAGCTACGGTTTCACGTCATTCGGCAGAACGTTGACGAGGGTGAAATAAATACTTGCAAAGTACACACAGATTTGAATGTGGTAGATCCATTGACTGAATCTCTCCTGCAAGCCAAGCACGAACAACACTGAGATGCCATCGGTGTTAGGTTCATGCCTATTGTAAACTAGATTAATTTGTACTCTAGTGCAAGTGGGAGACTGAAGGAGATATGCCCTAGAGGCAAATAATAAAGCGTATTGTTTGATATATCTCTTATGTTCATAATATCTTTCATACTATGCTATAACTGTATTAATACGAAACATTTAATACACATTTGGTATGTAAACAAACTGTGTCTCTAGTTACCTCTAACGAACTACCTCATTGGTCATGAGGTTGATCTAGGGTTTCGAGATCATGGGCATTTATGCCAATTGACAATGAAGTCATGTCATTAGTTGAATGACATGATAGACAAACATCCGACAGTTGTATCTCAATGATATCTAGTTACAAAGTTCACCATTGATGATAAACACAGAAAACCTCGCAACCCGATCTTTAGACTGTGAGATAATGCAAATCACCATTCTGGAGGGAGCTTAGATGGTATCAAGTATCATTCCGTGACTGGATGATCAAAAAGGTGCCACTCAGGTTTCCCAAAGGGGCGTGTAGAGGAGTACATATCGAGACCAGGATTTGCCAGTCCATGTAACGGATAGATACATATGTGGCCATCTCGGTGACGTTGCATTAACGAAGCTTGCAAGCGTGTGACTAGGTCACGAAATGCAATGACCTAGGAATGAGTAAACAAGTTCATCGGTAAAGAGATCGAACTAGGGTATGGAGATACCGAAGATCAAGTCTCGTATGAACTAGGTATCAAGTGGCAAAGGGAACAAGAAATGACATTTACGGTTCAAGCGATAAGATTTGTGGAATGCACGGGGGTCATCATGGGCATCCAGGTCCCACTGATGATCATTGATATGAGAGTAGTCTCAGTCATGTCCGGAGTGTTCCTGAACTGAAGGATGTCATGCTTAAGGGTGGGACGCTTAGGGATAGATGCGGTACCATAGGAGAAATAGAGAGAGTGAAACCGGAATAGTTCTAGGTAACATACGATGTTGATTGGAGGGGGTCCGGAAGGAGTTCCGGAGTAAAGGAATATAATAATATGTGTATTTTATATTAATTGGATGAATTAATATTAAAATATATATTTTATTTTATTTTAGAGGCAACCCATTTCTATTGGGCCTCACCCGGAGGGGAGGCCCAAAGGGGCAAGGCGCCTAGGGAAGGGGGCCAGCCGGCCAGGGCTTGGTGGGCCGCCCAAGTGGGGCACACCTAGGACCGACGGCTGCCCCTTGGTGGCTGGCGGGTGTGGGCATTAGTCCCATACCGCCTGCCCCTTGGGGGTGCACCCTCCCCTCCCACTATATATAGGGGTCACCCCTCCCCTTTGGGATCATCAATTCTCTCATTCTCTCTCTCATTTTCATTGAGGACTTCTCTGTAATATTGGAGAGGACCTATAGGGATTTGAGTTCTCCTCCTTCACACTACCATCGTGTGATCTTCAGTCCGCCATCTTCCTCTTCTGCTGCTCGGCTGGATCGGAGCCTGGGAGACATCGCCTACACCGGACGTGTGTAGTACTTCGGAGGCACCACACTTGGGGTGCTTGGAGATGCTCGGCTTCATAAACATACACCTGCCACCTTAAGGCGTGCCTCGGTCTTCAAGGGTATGAATGTCTGCATAGTATAGATGTTGGTATTAGTGTTCGCATAGTTAGAATTTTTTTGTTTTCTACTATGGAACCCTACACTTTTGAGTTGTCACAATGAGATCTAACAAACTCCATAAATTGTAGAACACCAAGGATATGTTTAGCACTGCTTAATGGAGCAATCTGTATCCAAAATCTACCCATCTGTTTAACTATGACATACAAGGTTGGTTCTTATTAAAAGAAAAGCAGGAAACATATAGATGGAGTACAAAAACTATATACACCTATGCATTTTAGAAAACAAATTGATAGCAAAAATCGCTGTAAGTATTTAAGAACATAGATCGAGCACATAATAAACTATGACCATGCATATTGAGGACAAATTAAACTACGTATTTGAGGAGGCAGATCAGGTGAAAGAGTAATAAAATGCCAACCAGATCGAGCTAGAGATAGAAGGACTACCGTGGGATCAAAGTGTGCACTGGTGCGTCTCAAGAAGACCGATGGGTAGGGAAAGCTTCTTCATGTACGGTGGTGAGGAGGAGAGGCCGTGAGCGCGTCTATTTTGTGGGCAATGGTGAGGGTCTAGGCGGTGGAGGGTGGAATTTATTACACAACGCGAAGGGGTGTGGAGGGATAACTTTGGAAATTCTGACCTACCCTGCTTTGGGCACCACCATATACGTCGCCCACCTGCTAGTCACCATAGATCAAAATTGATCCAAAAGTTGTCACAATACAAGTTTATGTTTTACCATGGAAACTAATGCACATAGCATTGCACTTTGTGAATGAATGGCTTTATTTCAACATATATTTAATTTTGTCCCTAATTTTTCGAAAAGGGGCCAAATTTCAAAATTCGAAAATAAACTTGAAATTTGGAACCAGACATATTGGTTGATTTGCCAAGATGCACCGATATACCAAATGCGGACACGTCATCGTAAATTATGGCCATGACCTTGGTCACCTTTTTTTGGATGATAGTCATCTTTCTGAAAGCCTAGAATTGTTTGATAATTTTAGCAAATGCCTAAAAACTCATTTATATGTTGGAAAGTGATGGCTCAGTGCACGGCGCCCAGAAAAATACTTGATGGCGGTGTTGATGTAGAGCTCATTGGGAACCCCAAGAGGAAGGTATGATGAGCACAACAGCAAGTTTCCCTCAGTATGAAACCAAGGTTTAATCGAACCAGTAGGAGCAAGGAAACACCCCAAAGGTGTTACTAGATGAGCTTTGACAGGGCACACTACCGGTGCTAGTAGCAACGTGGAGACCTGCACAACACAACCACATAATTTTGTCCCCAACTTGCGATGAGGTTGTCAATCTCACCGTGTTTTGCGGAAAACAAAGGATTAAACGTATCGAATGGAAAGAAGTAATAGTTTGCAGAAAGTAAACACAAAGCGGCAAAAGATTGTAGATTGAATGTAAAAGAAAAGGACCGGGATCCATAGTTCACTAGAGGTGGCACTCCTTAGATAGATAACATGCTGGGTGAACAAATTACAGCGGGGCAATTGACAAACACCGAGAAAGCAATACATGCATATACTAATCATCTTGACTCCTTTGAGACTTGATTGGGCATTACAACATTATACATAGACCGCCATCCAACTGCATCTATGACTAATAATCCACCTTTAGGTTATCATCCGAACCCCCTCCAGTATTAAGTTGCAAGCAACAGATTATTGCTTTATGAACTGCGTGTAAAGTAAACAATACGATTGTTCTATGAACAAAGGATTGTTGTTTTCTCCCTAGTAGCAACAGCACATCTAGTACCTTAGAGATTTCTGTCACTTCCCTAGATTACCAGAGGCATGAACCCACTATCGAGCATAAATACTAACTCTTGGAGTTGCTAGCATCTACTCGGCCAAGACAGATACTAACAACGGAAAGCATGCAAGATCACAAATAACAAAGACATGATAGAATCAATAATCAATCTGAAATAGCATCTCAATATCCATCGGATCCCCGCAAACACAACATGCAGAATTACAAATATATGATCTTGATCATGAACGGAGCTCACAAAATCTAGACATGAAAGCACAAAGGAGGAGAACCAGCCATCTAGCTACTACATGGATCCGTAGTCCAAGGATGAACTACTCACGCATCACACCGAAGGCTTGCATGGTGATAAAGAAGGCCTCCAGGGTGAATTCCCCTCTCCGGCAGGGTGCCAGGAAGAGCTTCTGATCCCTCCCGATCTAGGGATGGAGATGACAGCGACTACAGACTCTTTCACGGATTTTTGATCTGGCACTTAGGGTTTTCGTCCCGAGGGTAATATATAGGCGTAAGGAGAGGCCGAGGGGGTGCCGGGAGCGACCACACCACCCCCTGGCGCGGGCCAGGCCTGGCCGCGTGGCCAGGTGGTGTGGTGGCCCCCTGGCCCCTCTCCGTCTCGTATTCTGGCACTTGATGACATCCGGAAAAATAGGCACTTTTGCTTTTGTCCCGTCCAATTCCGAGAATATTCATTTTCTGACTTTCTTGGAAACAAAAACAGCAGAAAACAGGCAGCTGTCACTGTGGCTCTTGTTAATAGGTTAGTCCAAGAAATCATATGAAAAGTACTCCAAAGTTGGAACAAAACACAAGAAAGTGGATAAAACCAAGCATGGAACATCAAAAATTATAGATACATTTGCAATGTATCAACATCCCCAAGCTTAACTCCTGCTCGTCCTCGAGTAGGTAACATGCACCATCAAAGACCTGATCAAAGTATTTGTAAAACATTCAATGCTAGGATCATAGTACTTCAATCATAACATGAAAGACAAAGTTATAGCAATAAGCAAAGAAAATATGATGCAACATGAAAAGACACAAACAAAAGATTCATGAATAACAATGCTTTGCAAGACGTTTGTTTGTTTCACATAAAGAAAACATAGCATAATAGTATTCAGCTTGTCCCTCAATAGACTAGCAAATATAAATGCATAGGACACCTTCAAAGTTCATAAGAGTGACTAGATACAATAGTTTAAAACAAGTAATATCAAGTTATGCATCAATCAACTAGTCTTGGGACAATGCACATAGAACTAAGAATGGCCACTATGCTCTCAAAGTAGGTGCATAAAGATATAAGGTGGAGACTCAATATAATGGTGGAAAAAAGACCTTTAAAAGGAAGTAGGGATTCAAGTCTCATAAAGAGCTTCCAAAAATTATGGTACTTATAGCTTTCAGCTCTCATTGCCCCTATCATAAGCATCTTTAAGGTGATTAAGGTTAAAGTGACACAACTAAGAGGATATGCTTGACAAGTTATAAACCGAAATCTCATGCCCCTTACTTACGAAGACTGATCCTCATGCTACTCAACTTCAGTCACGAGTAAACTCTTGTCATTGTAAGTATATGTGTAGTATTAAGAACCGCCAACAGGGTACCCCTTGCACATGATACGGGAGCTTTCCCATAATCAAAATGACAAGGCAAGTAGACAATGAGCATCTCAGCGATCTTTTTATTTGCTATTTGCATAGGTTTTTATTGAGGATGCTTCATAGAATGCTCATTATGGTGATGCTGCAAGTTTCCACCATGATTAGGCATGGCTTAGGCTAGCGGCCCAGGCGTTTCTCTAACACACATACAAACTCCATGATCTTACAAGTTCCACTGTTATTTCACACCGCCGGGATCCGTAAGCAAAAGAACATGATATCAACGGGGTACAAAGTACAAGTGCAATGTTGAAAGCGTTCCCCATGAAACATGGTTCTGCTAATTTCAACTTATAAAGCGCAAGCATATACGCAACAAAGAAGGACCCAATGGTTCAAGTTTATTAGATGCAAAAAGTAAAGTGTGCCATCAAGTTCGTGAGAGCTTTAATCACTAGTTTTCTCATAACAAGTTTAATTTGGAAGGTAAATAAAAGCATGATTATACTTGGAATAGCATAAGCTAGTAGGTAGGTATGGTGGACTCTTTGGAATAACTTGGTTTAGGGAGTTGGATGCATGAGTGGAACTCATACTTTATTGTGGAGGCTAGCAAAAGACTGGGAGCGACAAACTAAGAGAGCAATAATGGCCATAATCATGCAGAGCGACAAAACATCATTGATCAAAGCATAAAGTGATACTACAAGTTGAAAACTAAAGGATCATAAAGGCTATGGTGACTTGAGATAGTCATAACATGGTGTGAGCATGCGCCAAGTCAACCCAAATAAAGCATCAAAGGAGAATACCACTATACTATGCTTTAATATGCTAAAACAACGCATGATTCATCCAAGGCACATTAAGCAATATCAATTGTTTATAACAAGTCATGCTACAGCAAAGAATACTAAGCATAAAGCCAAAACAATATCAAGCATGGCATGACAAATCATAGGCCACAGTCAAAAACAACCTCTTTTTACCACATAAGCATGAACTTTCCTACTCTTTTCCAAACCAAACCAAACTATTTGCAAACCAATGTATGAAAGAGGGGGTCCAACCAATTTATTCAGAAAACTAAGAAAACAAAAGCAAACGAAAAACCAAAACGAAAATGAAAACAAAAAAGAAGACGCTCCAAGAACAACACAACTGTGCATGAAACAATAAAAATGAAGCGTTTGGAAGAAACCTGAAATTTTTATTGATGAAGAAGGGGATGCCTTGGGCATCCCCAAGCTTTGACGCTTGTACTTCTTGGATATTTATTGGGGTGACACGCGTGGCATCCCCAAGCTTGAGCTTTAGTCCATTCTTCATCTCATTACTCATTCTTTCCATACACTTGAAATTTTTCCTTCATACAAAACTTCACACAATCTTTATTAGCAACATTAGTGCACTTAAAATAAATAAGTATTAAGGTTCAGTTCTAACACCAAATAAACTTCCATTAGAACACTAGCTACTGTAGAACTTCCCTCAAAAAGCTCAATTCCCCAAAAGAACTCAGAAAGGAACCAACAAGAAGCAAATGCAGAAAATGGCAGAAATCTGTCAAAACAGACCAGCAGGTAAAGACGAATTTTTTCGAAGACCTTCTGGTGCTCAAATCAAAAAGTGTTGAACTAACGAAAGTTATATAACAACCTGTGGGAGAAGCACAAAATATTACAGCTCAATCCGACATATAGAGCTCTCTCATGAATTTTTACGGTGAATCACAAAAATCTGTTTCGGGGTAGCAACTTTCCCAATCATTACTTCTCTCTCATTAGAGGTTACTCTTGGCACAAAAAGCAAATAAAAAGGATAATGAGAGGTTATTACAGAGGTAATAACTTCCAAGACTCATCTAAAACTTTTGGGTTATCTCCCAATAAGTACTTTTTTAACGCCTTTAAGTTAGGCATAAGAAGCAAATAAAGAATCAAGTGTTCTCAAATGAAGAAGCATTAAGACCAAATTTTGTTTTCATAGGAGAAGCAAAAGAAATCTTTTCTCTCTTTTCAGGTAAGTGTTCTATACCTTTCTTGAGTGGGAGTTGATATTTAATGGTGCCTTCTTTCATATCAATGATGGCACCAATAGTTCTAAGAAAAGGTCTTCCCAAAGTAATAGGACAAGAAGCATTGTATTCAACATCCAAACCATAGAAATCAACGGGGACATAGGAATCGTTAACCATAATAAGAACATCATTAAGACTCCCCATGAGTTTCCTTTTAGCATTATCATCAAGTGGGACATTCAAATAACAATCTTCAAGAGGAGGCAAATCAAGCATATCATAAATCCTTCTAGGCATAAAAGAAACACTACTATCAAGATCACATAAAGCTTTGAAATCAAAGTCATTCACTTTCATATTAATGATGGGTTCCCAACAATCTTCTTATTTTATAGGAATAGAAGCTTTATGTTTCATCTTTTCTTCTTTAATCTTTATGAGAGCATCAGTAATGTGTTTTGTAAAAGCCATGTTCATAGCACTAGCATTAGAACTTTTAGCAAGCTTTTGTAGGAACTTAATAACTTCAGAGATATTGCAACCATCAAGATCAAAACCATACTTATCATCTAAAGTAGTAGAACTATTACTATTCTCAACACTAGTGGTGGTAATAGTAGAAACACTAATGTTTCTAGGAATTTCATCTTCTCTTTCCCACTTAGCATGTAATTCAGCTAATAGTCTAACATTTTCATCAATTCTTACTTGTATAGCATTGGTAGTTGCAAAGGGATTCTCATTAGTTTCAGGTTTAGCAGCCATTTTATTCAAAGAAGATTGAGCTTCAGCCAAAGATGCTATATTTCTTTCAGCATTAGAGAGTTTTTCCTCAATAGTTTTATTGAAATCAGTTTGTTTACTAATAAACTCTTTAAGCATAACTTCAAGTTCAGAGGGAGCACTCTTATTATTGTTGTAAGAATTTCCATAAGAATTACCATTGTTGGGAGGGAATGGCTTATAATTGTTGTTACCAAAATTGTTCCTATAAGCATTATTACCATAAACATTGTTGCCAAAATTGTTCACTAGAGGTGGCTCTCCTTAGATAGATAACATGCTAGGTGAACAAATTACAGCGGGGCAATTGACAAACACCGAGAAAGCAATACATGCATATACTAATCATCTTGACTCCTTTGAGACTTGATTGGGCATTACAACATTATACATAGACCGCCATCCAACTGCATCTATGACTAATAATCCACCTTCAGGTTATCATCCGAACCCCCTCCAGTATTAAGTTGCAAGCAACAGATTATTGCTTTACGAACTACGTGTAAAGTAAACAATACGATTGTTCTATGAACAAAGGATTGTTGTTTTCTCCCTAGTAGCAACAGCACATCTAGTACCTTAGAGATTTCTGTCACTTCCCCAGATTACCAGAGGCATGAACCCACTATCGAGCATAAATACTAACTCTTGGAGTTGCTAGCATATACTCGGCCAAGATAGCTACTAACAACGGAAAGCATGCAAGATCACAAATAACAAAGACATGATAGAATCAATAATCAATCTGAAATAACATCTCAATATCCATCCCCGCAAACACAACATGCAGAATTACAAATAGATGATCTTGATCATGAACGGAGCTCACAAGATCTAGACATGAAAGCACAAAGGAGGAGAACCAGCCATCTAGCTACTACATGGATCCGTAGTCCAAGGATGAACTACTCACGCATCACACCGGAGGCTTGCATGGTGATAAAGAAGGCCTCCAGGGTGAATTCCCCTCTCCGGCAGGGTGCCGGGAAGAGCTTCTGATCCCTCCCAATCTAGGGATGGAGATGACGGCGGCTACAGACTCTTTCATTGATTTTTGATCGGGCACTTAGGATTTTCGTCCCGAGGGTAATATATAGGCGTAAGGAGAGGCCGAGGGGGTGCCGGGAGCGACCACACCACCCCCTGGCGCGGGCCAGGCCTGGCCGCGTGGCCAGGTGGTGTGGTGGCCCCCTGGCCCCTCTCCGTCTCGTATTCTGGCACTTGATGACATCCGGAAAAATAGGCACTTTGGCTTTTGTCCCGTCCAATTCCGAGAATATTCATTTTCTGACTTTCCTGGAACCAAAAACAGCAGAAAACAGGCAGCTGGCACTGTGGCTCTTGTTAGTAGGTTAGTCCAAGAAATCATATGAAAAGTACTCCAAAGTTGGAACAAAACACAAGAAAGTGGATAAAAGCAAGCATGGAACATAAAAAATTATAGATACATTTGCAATGTATCAGAAAGCAACTCTCATTGGCATGCGGGTCTAGAGGGTAACAACGCATTTGAGTGGCCCCACGTCGGAGCAGCGTACTCCCTCCATCCGCAAATAAGTGTACATCTAGGAAATACTAGACAAATTAGTTCTCTCTCTTCTTTTAGGAGTCTCTACCAATATAAATAAAAGAGAACAATGAGGATTGGTGGATGATATTGAGGATATGAATAGAGATTGGAGGATGAGGTGGGGGAGTGATTACGAGGAGCTGATGTATTTATTAAGTGCCTTGATATTGTAGATGTACACTCTTTTTGGGGCAAATTTTGAATGCTAGATGTATACTTATTTCCGGACGGAGGGAGTATATTAGAAGCTTCCACCTCAAAGTTATGGTACTCCACGCGCATCCATTCAAATATCCCGCTCATCCATTTAGACATACTTCATCTTTTTTTAGAATGCATAATTCCTCTTCTATCCCTGCTCCTCTTGTTTGAAATCCTTGAATTAATGTTCATTAATTTTGGAAGATGTCTATAGACTCATTAAATGCTGGAAAGCATACAAGTCTATGGGTCTATCTGACGGGGACATCATCCTAAGTGGGAGTAGCGTACCTTAGAAGCTTCAACTTCAAATTTTCGGCAGCGTGCCGAAATATCCCGCCCATCCATTCAAATATCCCACCCATCTAGCCCCAAAAATTAATTTATTGCATAAATTTAGCATGGAGGCTTGAAATGGCGTTATACATTGTGTGAAAAATGGGGGCGGTGGCATTTTGAGCCATCATCTTTATAGTCACTCCACAACAAAACACGTTGTTGTTACTTGGAAATTCGAAAGCAAACTTCAAATTTGGAACCAGACATATTGGTTGATTTCCCAAGATACACCGATCTACCCAATGCTGACACATCAACATAAACTATTTCCATGACCCCAGTCACCTTTTTTTGAACGATGGTCATCTTATTGACAGCCTTGAATTGTTTGAAAATTTCAGGAAATGCCTAGAAACTTATTTAAATGCTGGAAAGCAACTCTCGCTGGCGTGTTGGTCTAGACGGTGACAACGCATTTGAGAGGCCCCACGCCGGAGTAGCGTATGCTAGAAGCTTCGACCTTAAATTTTGGTACGTCGCTCAAATATCGCACCCATCCATTAAAATATCCCGCGCATCCATTCAAACATGCTTCACCTCTTTTTGCAAATGCAAAATTCCTCTTCTATACCTGCTCCAAAAACAAGAATTTGAGGAGCCCAAACATCGCACGCATCCATTCCTCGTTAAATTGGGTAACACCATTCTATTTCACAAATATAAGCATAATGGTTGAACATTATTGAAAATTTCCGAAACCCTAAACCCTAGATAAACCCCTAAAACCCAAACCCTAAAACCTGACCAAGTATGTAACATGCACTTATAGATCAAAATTTAAGATACTTTCATTAAATTGGGTAACGCCATTATATGTGACGAATATAAGCATAAATATTGAGCATTATTGAAAATTCCCTAAACCATAAAACCTAAACCCCAAACCCTAAAACCCTTAGCCCAAAAATCCTAACGAAGCAGGTGTCCTGCACTCATAGATCAAAATTTGAGATACTTTCATTAAATCAGGTAACTCCATTCTATTCGACGAATATAAGCATAAATCCTAAGCATTACCGAAAATTTGCTAAACCCAAAACCCTAAAGAACCCATAAAACTAAACCGTAAAACCCTAAACCCTTGACCCATAAACCCGAACCAAGCAGGTACCATGCACTTATAGATCAAAATTTGAGATACTTTCATTAAATTGTGGTAATACCATTCTATTCCATGAATATAAGCATAAAGCTTGAACATTATTGAAAATTCCTGAAACCCTAAACCCCTAAAACCCAAACCCTAAACCCTTCCCAAGCACGTACTTTGCACTTATAGATCAAAATTTGATATACTTTCGTTAAGTTGGTAACGCCATTCTATTCGGCGAATATAAGCATAAATATTGAGCATTATCGAAAAATCCCTATATCCTAAACAACCCCTAAAATGTAATCCCTAATAAACCCTAAAATGCCAAACCCTGAATGCATAAACTCTAACCAAGCACGTATCATGCACTTATAGATCAAAATTTTATACTTTCAATAAATTAGGTAACACCATTATATTTGACGAATATAAGCATAAAGCTTGAGCATTATTGAAAATTCACTAAACCCCCTAAACCCTATACAATCCATAAAACCTAAATCGTAAAACCCGAAAACCCTAAACCCTCGACCCAAAAAGCAGGTACCGTGCACTTATAGATAAAAATCTAAGTTACTTTCATTAAATTGCAGTAACCCCATTCTATTCCACGAATATAACCATAAAGCTTAAATATTATTGAAAATGCCCTAAACCCTAAACCCTCAACCCCTAAACGACCCTAGCAAATGAGGTATCATGCACATGTATATCGAAATGTCAGATATACTTTCATCAAATTGTGCTAACGCTATTCCATTCCACGAATATAAGCATAAAACAGTTAGAACATTATTAAAAAATTCCCAAAAACCTAAACCCTAAACCCTAAAACCCTAAAAAACATAAACCCTAAACCCTCAGCCCCTTACCAAGCAGGTATCATGCACTTATAGATCAAAATCCAAGATACTTTCATTAAATTGCGATAACACCATTCTATTCCACGAATATATATATAAGCATATATATATATAAAGCTTGAATATTATTATTGAAAATTCCCTAAACCCTAAAGTCTAGACAACCCTAAACCCTAAATACCGAACCTTAAACTCCTAAACCATATACCATACACCCTCAACCCTAAACCCTCAACCCAAAAAACCTGAACTCTAAACCCCAGGCTATATATATCTTGTGTGAAAACTAGGGTAGTGGGATTTTGAGCCATACTTATTTGTAGTTTCTTCACGACAAAAGCCACTATCGTCGCTTGAAAAATTGAAAAAAAACTTCAAATTTGGAAGCTTCCTTTGTAAATAATATTTTAAATGCCAATAATACGCACCAATCTACCAAATATATGGACATGTTATAAACTATAGAAAATATATGGCCATGACCTTGGTCATCTATTTTGAAGGCCATGCATATTCATACATGGTACACCATATATCGTATTAAAGCCATTATTATTGATTGGGGCTTTTAAAATAACTTCAAATACGGAAGCTCTTTTTGTAAACAATGTTTAAATGCCAATATGCACCAATCTACCAAACATGGTTACATTATCATAAAGTATGGTAACACATATGGGCCTTGACATTGGTCATCTAGTTTTTGAAAGCCATGAATGTTCAAACATGGTACGCCATATTGTGAAACGAGTTTTTTCAAGAGTTATCAAATTTTATATATTTTTCATGGAAATTAGCTAATGAACACAGTGAGACGCCAACAGATAAAAAATGGTTGAAATTTGTTTTATATTTTGTTTCCTTTTTAAAAAAAAATGACACAAATTTGGTGTCATTACCATTCATATCAAAAAGTTGAAATCTTTCAAAACTCTCGATGGTTCTCCAATATTTGACTAATTTGGTACCTTTAAATTATTTTTAAAAAGTCAAGAGCAAGCTATATCACACACTTTGTAGTTCGTAATTAGACATAGTTACTTTAAATTGTCAAAAGGTTAGTTTATTGCACATCTTTAGCTAGGAAGCTTCTATTCTTGTAGACAGTTGTTGGGCCTCCAAGTGCAGAGGTTTGTAGAACAGCAGCAAGTTTTCCCTTAAGTGGATCACCCAAGGTTTATCGAACTCAGGGAGAAAGTGGTCAAAGGTATCCCCTCTCAAGCAACCCTACAATCAAGATACAAGAAGTCTCTTGTGTCCCCAACACACCCAATACACTTGTCTGGTGTATAGGTGCACTAGTTCGGTGAAGAGATAGTGAAATACAAGTGGTATAGATAATTATAAGTGGTAACGGTGATAGAAAATAGCTTGATGGCGTGGAAAAGACTAAAGTAAAACTAAAATAAAGATAGCAGCAAGCAAACATCTAACATATCTAATTGCAAACAATATTTCAATGCTTAGAAACAAGGCCTAGGGATCATACTTTCACTAGTGAACACTCTCATATAAATATCTTCTCTTTATGATACTACTCTTAACTACTCTCCGGTTGAACACTCTAATCGATGGTAGGGCTATAACAACACACCTCAAAGTAAGTCTTTCCCATCTAGAAAACCCCACACTATCACCTTGAGCACTAGATGAGTCCAACAAACACCACAATTTCATAAAGACATCCAACTCCAAATATAACTCGTAACAAGTATTTGTAATCTCTAGCCTAAGTGCCACCATGGTGTGCATGATGTCACTTTCACACACATGGGGAGAGCAGAGATCTATTAAAACACTTGAGTAGCAAGGTAGGTCTACTTGATTACAAAGCTCATGATCACAATATGATCATGCATAGAGAGAGAGATGAACACATAGCTACCGATAGAACCCTTAGCCTCGAGAGAGAACTACTCCCTCCTCATCATGGGAATCAACAATGGTGATGGAGATGGTGGTGGAGATCGATGGAGATGGCTCTGGGGGCACTTCCCCGTCCCAGCAGGGTGCCGGAACAGAGACTTTCTGTCCCCCGAATCTCCCCTTCGGTGGCGGCGGTGCTGCGGAACTTTTCGTGGATTTCTGATTGATGATCTAGGGTTTTTGCCTCGGGAGGAATATATAGGCAAAGGAGGCAAGGTCGGTGGCCAGCTAGGGGGCCCACACCATGCCCTGACGCGGACTGGGGGTACCCACGCCTAGGGGTGTGTGGCCACCCTGTGGCCCCTCTCCGACACTCCTTCTGGCTCCGTGAGTCTTCCGGTAAAATAGGAACTTTGGCTTTTGTCCCGTCCAATTCCGAGAATATTCATTTTATGACTTTCCTGGAACCAAAAACAGCAGAAAACAGGCAACTGGCACTGTGGCTCTCGTTAATAGGTTAGTCCAAGAAATCATATGAAAAGTACTCCAAAGTGTGGACAAAACATAAGAAAGTAGATAAAACCAAGCATGGAAAATCAAAAATTATAGATACATTTGCAATGTATCAACATCCCCAAGCTTAACTCCTGCTCGTCCTCGAGTAGGTAAGTGATAAAAAGAAAGAATAATTTTTGAGGTGACATGCACCATCAAAGACTTGATCAAAGTATTTGTAAAACATTCAAAGCTGGGATCATAGTACTTCAATCATAACATGAAAGATAAAGTTCTAGCAATAAGACAAAGAAACTATGATGCAACATGAAAAAGGCACAAACAAAAGATTCATGAATAACAATGCTTTGCAAGACGTTTGTTTGTTTCACATAAAGAAAACATAGCATAATAGTATTCAGCTTGTCCCTCATAGAGTAGCAAATATAAATGCATAGGACACCTTCAAAGTTCATAAGAGTGACTAGATACAAATAGTTTAAAACAAGTAATATCAAAGCTATGCATCAATCAACAAGTCTTGGGACAATGCACATAGAACTAAGAACGGCCACTATGCTCTCAAAGTAGGTGCATAAAGGTAGAAGGTGGAGACTCAACATGAAAGTAAAAGAAAGGTCTTGATAGAAGGAAGTAGGGATTCAAGTCTCATAAAGAGCTTCCAAAAATTATGGTACTTAATAGCTTTCAACTCTCATTGCCCCTATCATAAGCATCTTGAAGTGATTAAGGTTAAAATGAACAAACTATGGAGTATATGCTTGACAAATTATAAGTTCGAAATCTCATGTCCCCCTTGAATACGAGGGCCGCTCCTCATGCTACTCAAGTTTAGTCACCGATAAGTTCTTGACATTGTAAGTACATGTGTATCATAGAGAACCGCCAATGGGGTACCCCTTGCCCGATGATACGGAAGAATCCCCATATCAAAATGACAAGGCAAGCAGACAACGAGCATCTCAGCAATCTTCTTATTTACCATGGGAATATGGTGCTTTTTTCTCTCTTTCCTCTTTTCATAATCTCTTTTTTTTCTTTTTCTCTTTTTTCTCAATATAGGACTCTTTTTTTATAAGAAGGATGCTTCATAGACAGCTCATTATGGTTACGCTGCAGGTTTCCACCATGTCAGCATGGATTATACCAGCGGCCCAGGCATTTCTCTAACACATATACATAACTCCATGGATTTACAAGCTCCCCTTTCATTTCACACCAATGACATCCTTATACAAAAGAGCATGATATCAACTAGGTACAAGTACCAAGTGCAATGTTGAAAGCGTTCCCCATGAAAGCATGGTTCTGCTAATTCCCAACAAATAAGTGCAAGCATATACAACATAGACGACACAATGGTTCAAGTTTATTAAGGGCAAGAAAAGTAAAGTGTGCCATCAAGTTCGTGAGAGCTTTAATCACTAGTTTTCTCATAACAAGTTTAATTTGGAAGGTAAACAAAAGCATGAATATACTTGGAATAGCATAAGCTAGTAGGTAGGTATGGTGGACTCTTTGAAATAACTTGGTTTAGGGAGTTGGATGCATGAGTGGAACTCATACTTGGTTGTGGAGGCTAGCAAAAGACTGGGAGCGACAAACTAAGAGAGCAATAATGGCCATAATCATGCAGAGCGACAAAACATCATTGATCAAAGCATAAAGTGATACTACAAGTTGAAAACTAAAGGATCATGAAGGCTATGGTGACTTGAGATAGCTATAACATGGTGTGAGCATGCGCCAAGTCAACACAAATAAAGCATCAAAGGAGAATACCACTATACTATGCTTTAATATGTTAAAACAAGGCATGATTCATCCAAGGCACATTAAGCAATCTCAATTGTTTATAACAAGTCATGCTACAGCAAAGAATACTAAGCAGAAAGCCAAAACAATATCAAGGATGGCATGACAAAGCATAGGTGACTGTCAAAAACAAGCTCTCTTTACCACTTAAGCATGAACTTTCCTACCCTTTTCCAAACCAAACCAAACTATTTGAAAACCAATGTATGAAAGAGGGGGTCCAACCAATTTATTCAGCAAACTAAGAAAACCAAGCAAACGAAAAACCAAAATGAAAACGAAAAATAAGACGCTCCAAGAACAACACAACTGTGCATGAAACAATAAAAATAATGTGTTTGGAAGAAACCTAGGATTTTTATTGATGAAGAGGGGATGCCTTGGGCATCCCCAAGCTTTGACGCTTGTACTTCTTGGATATTTCTTGGGGTGACACGCGTGGCATCCCCAAGCTTGAGCTTTAGTCCATCCTTCATCAAATTACTCATTCCTTTCATACACCTGAAATTTTTCCTTCATACAAAACTTCACACAATCTTTATTAGCAACATTAGTGCACTCAAGATAATAAGTCTTAAGGTTCAGTTCCAACACCAAATAAACTTCCATTAAAACACTAGCTACTGTAGCACTTACCTCAAAAATCTCAATTCCCCAAAAGAATTCAAAAAGGAACCAACAAGAAGCAAATGCAGAAAATGGCAGAAATCTGTCAAAACAGACCAGCAGGTAAAGACAAATTTTTTCGAAGACCTTATGTTGCTCAAATCGAAAAGTGTTGATCTAACGAAAGTTAGATAACAACCTGGGGAAGAAGCAAAAAAATTCACGCCTCAAAAGGACGTACAGAGATTTTACACGAATTTTTACGGTGAAGCACAGAAATCTGTTTCGGGACAGCAACTTTCCCAATCATTACTTTTCTCTCATTAGAGGTTACTCTTGGCACAAAAAGCAAATAAAAAGGATAAGGAGCGGTTATTACAGAGGTAATAACTTCCAAGACTCAACTAAAACTTTTGGGTTATCTCCCAATAAGTACTTTTCTTTAACGCCTTTAAGTTAGGCATGATAGTTTGAGAAGATGCTCACATAAGAAATATGAATTGAAGTAAAAGAGAGCATCAAGAAGCAAATTCAAAGCACATTTAAGTCTAACCCACTTCCTATGCATAGGAATCTTGTAAATAAACAAGTCATTAAAGCACAAAGCAACAAGCATAGTAAAGCAAAACACGTGCAACTTCAAGACTTTCAACATAAAGAGGGGAAACTTAATATTGTTGAGACACATAAAACCATGTTTCCCTCTCTCATAATAACTTTTAGTAGCATCATGAATAAAATTAACAATATAACTATAACATAAAACATTATTATCATAATAATTGTTACTCTCCACATAAGCATAGTCATTCTTATTAATTGTAGTGGGAGCAAATTCAACAAAATAGCTATCATGGACCATTGGATCAAGACTGGGGCCAAAATCCGCACGATTTCTGAGGCATGCCCGTCTGAGGCCCTCCCATCGGCTCTCGCCGGCGCCACTCCGGCGTCGTCGCACACCAAATCATGGGTGCCTCTTCACTTGATTCATCTGGTGGTGATCGGAAAATCACCTATTCTGGAAGTTCCACCGATGGTAAGTTCCTTGTTGGATCTCTGGTTCTCTCGGCTAATCACTGGTTGGTCATTCTCAATGCCAACGGTTCTCCACTTGAGGGTAGATGCATGGAAAATGGGGAGGTACTCATGATTGGTTCAGTGGTGAGGTTCCCCTCTCATCTTGCAAGAATCAATGATATTTCGACACCATCTTCTGATTTTCTTGGGATTTCTCATGCTATTGAAGAAAAGGTTGAAGATTTGAAACTTACGTGGCACGTTACTAGCTCTTCCTTGCCATCAGATGATTTGGACAAAGCTCCTAGTTTTTTGGTCCTTTATTCTCTTGTTAAGTGTATTGTGTTGCTAAATCATGACAAGGTGGTGATAGATGCTAGATTCCTTCTTCAAAATGAGAAGATCTTCTCTGGTGTGACTTTGGATCTTGTAATCAAAAGAGTGGTGGTGGGTGCTCAAATTGCCGACGTACGTCTTGCATCATCGGACAAGATCAACAAATGCATCTCATTGGATTTCTCTAAAGGGAAGTTTTTTTAGGCAAATATGTTCAAAAAACTTGGCCATCACATCAATTTCTCTGGAGTATTGTGCAGAAGGCCTTTCTTCCTGGTTGGCTCATTTGGTCGTGCAAATTTTAAGATTGATGTTCATACTATTGGCATTGTACTCCAAGCATGTTTTGGGGGACAAGCATCAAAATTTCAAGTCAAGATCCTCCAAGATAGAACATTTAGATTCTCTGTTGCATCACGTGCTGTGGGTTTTGAAATATCCAATTCTGGTTCTTTCTTAGATGAATCATTTGTCTTGAAGATCAACCTTTGGGGTGATGGAGGTCAAAATTGGAAATTTGAAGAGAAGGAATATTACAAAGAATTGGACAAAGACTGGATTTTTGTTTCATACAAAAAGAAAAAAAAGACTTCATTTTTTTATCGTATTGGTTCGCCGACGTCAACGGCCCCATGCAATAACGGTCAAATCAAAGGTGATATTAAACGAGTTGTACCCGGCACATCATTTGCAGAAATAGTGGTTAATGGTAAAGTTATTGAGGGTGCGAAAACTCCTGCAGACAACAAATCAACCTCAATTAATCTGCCTGGTCTTTTACCATTTTTGAAATTCCCAACTTTCCCGTCTTGTCCCTGGCCCGACAAATCTTACCTTAATTGGTTCAAGGCCCATGTCACGCTGCAAGTATCGCGGCCCAGGGTGTTTGATTGTCTTAAAGATTTTGCTCTTGCCCAAAAAAAGAAATCGCCCGAACCCCCTGCCTCCTCAACGAGATCCCCTCCTCAACTCCCATGCCTGCAGAAACCCCAACTTCCTTGCTCTGCTCGTCACCGGCAACAACCGCCGACGCAATGGCAAACATTCCACTTGACCCACAACCTTTCCTACCCCATGGCTTTGAGATTTTGCAGGTGGCTGGTCGAAATCGGGTCAAGAGGGTGGTGGTTCCTCGTTGGCCGAGGGCACATGAATAGTATGCTATTGCGCATGTTCATCCCCTCCCCCTGGTCCAGTTCCATTTGATAATATTAGGGATGTGTTGCAAGATTTCTTTTTCAATGAGGCTCGTGTTGATTTCCGCGATATTCAAGATTGTCCATTTGGCTCTGCATATGTTCAATTTACCAATGTCAGTGACTGAGGCTGTTTAATTGCTGCGGGTACAATCCCTTTCCAGGATGTTGCAATCTCTTTTGCTAGGCACAATGAGGGCATTAACTGGCGTAGGACTCAATTTAACAATGAATGCTGGGTTATGCTCCTGGGTCCTCCACTTGATCATTGGCATACTGAGGATTTGAATGCAGTTTTCTCTGATATTGGTAAGGTGCTACTTTGGGAAAGGGACCCTGAGCACAAGGGCAGGATCATTGCTAAACTCAGAGTCACTGATCTTTTAGATGTGCCTAAAAGTGTTAGATTCACCATTGGGGACCTTGTGGAAACATAATCATGGACTTTCTCTGTTGAACTTTTAAACAACAACCTCCTAGGAGGGGGCCCACCTGATGAGGACCCACTTCCTGATGATGATGCTGACCCTCATCCCTTGCCTGTGGTGGGACCCATTTTTGGCCCCTCCTCCACCACCTCCTCCACAACCTGAAGGGGACATTGGTGGATGGGACCAATGGGTTGAGCCTGCTCCTCAACAAAATAATGCTGGTTAATTGGAATGCAGTCCAAGGACCTGTGTTTGCTGAGGGTGTTGACATGCCTATTGATAACCTGGATTTGCCACCTTAGGAGGCTGACAGTGCTATTACTGGTTCCATTCCTGTTGCCAATGCTTCTTCTGACAATGACAAGGCTTCTGCCCATGGAGCTGATGATATTGAAATGGAACAACAGATTGCTGATGCTAACCAGGATGTGGGCATGGGAGAGGGACTGCTTAATATTCTGCAGAATTACCAGGACGATGAGGAGGAGAACCACCATTCTAATTAAGGGAATCAACAGGATGACTGGATGATTGAAGACACAAACCTTCTCTCTCCCAATGAGGCACACCTGCAAGTTGGGATGGCCCTCACTCCTTTTGTCAGTTCCTCAGAGGTGCTATCTGCTAGGCAGTCCTTCTCCAAGCAAGGACTGGAACTCTGGGACAGATTCTTTGCTCCACACATCAACAATCCCTCACCCGACAAAGGCAAACTGCAATGTGATATCCCTGTAAGTTGGTTTAACTTTATCACCCTCATGCTCATCACTCCTGAAAAATTCAGTTGGGCAAGACACTTTCTTACTTCTCCCCTTTGGGATATTATTAAGGAGCCAATTTCAGAAGAAAATACTTTCACTTTCATTCTCCCTGATGAATGTGTTGGACAGATGCCTCCTCACCGCTTGAATGATTCTCCATCAAACTTGATGGTGCCAAATGCTCCTGCAAAAAAGAGGAGGGGTAAAGAACCATTGGTGGACTCTGAGGTGAGAAGGAGTCCCAGAATTGTGGAACTTAATGGGGGATTTAAAAGCCAAGTGAATTGTTCTGATCTTAATTGTCTCTCTTGCAATGCTGCTCCACCTTGTCTCAGTAATAAAGTTGTTAAGAACCTTGCTGATTTATTTTGCAAGGTTAAGGAGGGAGAACTTGAGAAAAGGCTGCTGAAGAAGAGCAGGGTCAATG
Source organism: Avena sativa (assembly GCA_916181665.1). Lineage (NCBI taxonomy): Eukaryota > Viridiplantae > Streptophyta > Magnoliopsida > Poales > Poaceae > Avena > Avena sativa. The sequence goes on from OV702290.1 coordinate 162,920,618, forward strand.
ATCTGACCATCAAGCCACCTGGAAAACCTAGACCAAGGAAGACTGGTTCTGACACAAACCTTCCAAGCAAGAAGAAAGGTGGAGCTGCTGATTCTTGTGGACAACAGTCTAAGAAGAAAGCACCTAAATAATGTTTTTAATGTCTGCTAAATATTGTCCTTTTGTGACTGGATCAATTACCCATGGAGTCTGTTATGAGTTGTTTAGAACCATTATGCTGCTATGCATGTTTATGAATATAGTACCCTATGATATTTACAAGTTTGTTTGTGTGACTGCAAATCTTGTGTCACCCCAATGCTCTCTCAATCTGTTTATCAATGAGTAACAACAGAAATTGGAAGATTCTGAACTGGAATCTCAGAGGAATTAACTCTGAGAAGAAGTGGTTGGCATTAAAAAGTAAAATCATTGAATCTGAATGTGATATCATTTGTCTCCAAGAAACCAAGAGAACAACCTTTGATACTAATTATTTAAAGAAATTCTGTCCAAATAAGTTTGACAGCTTTGACTTCTTACCTTCAATTGGTGCTTCTGGAGGGATCATCATCATATTTGGAACAGTTCATTATTTAATAGAACCAGAGCATTCCAAAATGAATTCTCCACTTCTGTCACTTTCACCTCCCAACTATCTAATGACTCCTGGACTCTTACAAATATCGATGGACCATGTCAAGCTGATAGGAAAATTGACTTTTTGGACTGGTTTTCCAACATCTCTATGCCTGATAATGTAGATTGGCTTGTCTTAGGAGATTTTAATCTTATCAGAAGACTTACTGATAGAAATAAAAGTGTGGGGGGGATGTTAATGAAACTATGCTTTTTAATGATGCTATCAACAACCTGGGACTTATTGAACTACCACTGAAAGGAAGGAAATTCACTTGGAGTAACATGCAGAAATACCCCCTTCTAGAAAGACTTGATTGGTTCTTTACTTCCAGCTCATGGACAACCAAATATCCATATACTTTGGTTACCCCCTTATCCAAGCCTACTTCTGATCATCTACCTTGTGTCATATCTATTGGAACTAACATTCCCAAGACACAAATTTTTAGATTTGAAAATTACTGGCTTCATCATTCTGATTTTAAACAGATTGTGCAAAATGCCTGGAATATACCGGTGAATCATCAGGACTTGGCAAAAAGGATATGTGCCAAGTTGAAAAATGTGAGGAGAGGCATCAAGATATGGGCCAAACAGTTACCATGCTTAAGATACCAAATTGCTAAGGTGAATGACACAATTGACCTTCTGGATCTACTTGAAGAATCTAGAACCTTAACCATCAATGAATGGCACCTCAGAGATATTCTAAAATACCATATTATCTCTCTACTCCAGAATCAAAACACCTATTGGAAACAAAGAGGAAAAATTAAATGGGTAAAACTTGGGGATGAGAACACAATGTTTTTTTACTCCAAAGCTACCATCAGTTATAGGCACAATTATATTTCAATGATCAAGAATGAAAGTGGCCATGAATTTTTCAATCACTATGACAAGGCTGATATTCTATGGAATGACTTCAGAGCAAGAATGGGTACATCAAACAAAACTGAGATGCATTTCAACCTGGCAGATTTCTATGGAAATGGAATGACTGATGAGATGAAGAATTCACTTGAAAATCCTTTTCTTGAAAAAGAAATTGAGGAGGTTATTTCTGATTTGCCAAATGACAAGTCACCTGGGCTTGATGGTTTTAACAATGAATTTATCAAAAGCTGCTGGTCAATCATTGGAAATGATATCAAATTGCTGATCCATGACTTCTACAATGAGAAAGTCTCTCTTGAGAACATCAACTCATCCTACATTACTCGCATTCCTAAAATCACATGCCCTTCTAACTCTGCTGATTTCAGACTAATATCCTTATTGAACTGTGTGTTCAAAATCATTACTAAACTTCTTGCAAACAGACTGCAATCTGTTATTCTGGAATTGGTGCATAAAAATCAATATGGTTTTCTCAATAATAGATCTATTCAGGATTTCCTTGGATGGGCTTTTGAGTACCTATTCCAATGCCACAAATCAAAGGAGGAGATCCTAATTCTAAATCTTGATTTTGAGAAGGCATTTGATACAATTGATCACTCTGCCATCATAAATATCCTCAAAGCTAGAGGATTTGGCAGGAAATGGATCAAATGGATAGAAATGATCTTTGAATCCGGATCCTCTGAAATCCTACTAAATGGAGTGCCTGGGAAAAAATTCTATTGCAGGAGAGGTGTGAGACATGGAGACCCTCTTTCACCACTACTATTTTTTCTTGCTGCTGACCTTCTACAATCTGTCTTGAATAAGGCCATGCATATGAATCTTCTAACCCCTCCTATTGATGGACCTCCCAACAGTGACTTCCCTGTTATTCAATATGTTGATGATACATTGGTGATACTTAAGGCAGATGCTACTCAATTATTGTGCTTGAAAGCTCTTCTTCAAACTTTTGCAAACTCCACTGGGCTCAAAGTCAACTACTTGAAATCTTGCATGATGCCAATAAACTTATGTAATGATAGGTTAATGCATTTTGCTCTGACAATCAATTGTCAAACTGGTAGCCTCCCTTTCACCTACCTTGGATTGCCACTAAGCATTTCAAAACCATCTATGGAACACCTTTTGCCTATTGTTTAAAGAGTTGAAAGAAGATTATGTGGTATAGCTGATTTCTTGAACTATGGAGGAAAACTACAACTGGTAAAATCTGTTCTGTCTTCACTCCCTCTATTCTTCATGAGCTGCTTGGAGATACCAATTGCCATCAAGGATCAAATTATAAAATACACGAGACATTGTCTGTGGATAAAAAAGACTGAAGATGTTCAAGAAAAAGGACAAGCTCTGGTGTCTTGGGATAAAATCTGCCGTCCTAAAAATCAGGGGGGTCTAGGGGTATTAAACCTACAGATTCAAAATACTGCCCTCCTTCTAAAAAACATGGACAAATTCTACAATCACCATGACATCCCTTGGGTTCATCTCATATGGGAAACTTATTACAAAAATGGAAAATTAGCTGGAAGAAGCATGGAAGGATCTTTTTGGTGGAAATCTCATATCAAGTTAATTGATAATTTTAAAGGCATGGCTAAGTGCAATCTGAATTCAAGAAAGTCTGCCTATTTTTGGTCTGACCTTTGGCAAGATGAGTGCCTTATGAATAAATTCCCACATCTTCTGTCCTATGCTAAATCTTCAAATATCAGTGTACATGACTTCTTACATGCTGATTTCTTGGAGGATAATTTTCACCTACCACTTTCTCAACAAGCCTACTCTGAGTTTTTACTCATGGAAGAAAGATGCCAGGAAAGCATGCATACCACTCATGGGGATACCCATGATAATTGGAGCTATATTTGGGGGTCAGATAAATTTGAAGTAAAAAAGGCCTCTCAGCCATGATTGGCTACTCCCCATCACCACCACACTTCTCTTGGGTATGGACATCCTCTTGCCAAAATAAACACAAGTTCTTCTTCTGGCTTTTGCTTCTGGACAGATTGTATACAAGGAATCTTCTGAAAAGAAAACAGTTCATCCTGCCTGACTACAACTGTGTGACTTCCAACTGTTACTTGGAAGAGTCAATAAATCATCTATTCTGGGAATGTGCATTTGCAAACAAATGTTGGGACCATATTTACAGAAACAGAACTGCAAACTTAACAGGATTGGAAGCTATTTCAGACATCAAAGAAAAGTTACACCTGCGATTTGCAATGGAAATCATTATCATGGCTACCTGGAGTATATGGATATGCAGAAATGAGAAGATTTTTCATGACAAAAGACCCACACTTGAAATATGGAAAGCAATCTTCTATCAAGAGATGAGATGGTTACAGTTCAGAATCAAAAGAAAATACAAGGAGAAATTGAAAGCCTGGCTGAACCAACAATTAGATCAGGGATAGGGTAGCTTTACCCACTTTAGAATGGCTTTTTATTCCTGTTTTGATCTACCTTAGATCAATAGACTATATGTATTTATCTTTGTAACATACTCATACCTTATAATAAAAAAAGTGTAGTGGGGATTCTCCCCACTGTTTCACCTCAAAAAAAATATTATTCTCATCACCATAATCATCAAATATAGGAGGCATATTGTAATCATAATTAATTTCCTCCTGAATAGTAGGTGGACTGAAAATATCATATTCATCATTGTAATCATCATATATTGGAGGCATAGTATCATCAAAGTAAATTTTCTCCTCCGTGCTTGGGGGACTAAAAAGATCATTTTCATAAAAGCTAGCTTCCCCAAGCTTAGACTTTTCCATAGCATTAGCAATAATGGTGTCCAAAGAATTCATACTAACAACATTGCTATTAGCATGCAAATAAAGTTCCATAGGTTTTTTAATTTTCTCTTCAAACACTTCGTGTCCTAACTCAAGATAAATACTATAAATCTCTCTAATTTTGTTGTTGTTTTCCATTAAGCCTAACTAGTGAAAACAAGAAACAAAAGGACAAAATTACAGAATCTAAAGGAAATAACTTCGAGCACTCACACACCAGCAACAGTGCTACAAGATAGCTTAGTAGCCAGAAGATGTGAGTACCGTTTACCTTACCTCCCCGGCAATGGCGCTAGAAAATAGCTTGATGTCTACGCACTTCTATTCTTGTAGACAGTTGTTGGGCCTCCATGTGCAGAGGTTTGTAGAACAACAACAAGTTTTCCCTTAAGTGGATCACCCAAGGTTTATCGAACTCAGGGAGGAAGTGGTCAAAGGGATCCCCTCTCAAGCAACCCTGCAATCAAGATACAAGAAGTCTCTTGTGTCCCCAACACACCCAATACACTTGTCAGGTGTATAGGTGCACTAGTTCGGCAAAGAGATAGTGAAATACAAGTGGTATAGATAATTATAAGTGATAACGGTGATAGAAAATAGCTTGATGGCGTGGAAAAGACTAAAGTAAAACTAAAATAAAGATAGCAGCAAGCAAACATCTAACATATCTAATTGCAAACAATATTTCAATGCTTAGAAACAAGGCCTAGGGATCATACTTTCACTAGTGAAAACTCTCATATAAATATCTTCTCTTTATGATACTACTCTTAACTACTCTCCGGTTGAACACTTTAATCGATGGTAGGGCTATAACAGCACACCTCAAAGTAAGTCTTTCCCATCTAGAAAACCCCAACTGTCACCTTGAGCACTAGGTGAGTCCAACAAACACCACAATTTCATAAAGACATCCAACTCCAAATATAACTCATAACAAGTATTTGTAATCTCTAGCCTAAGTGCCACCATGGTGTGCACGCTGTCACTTTCACACACATGGGGAGAGAAGAGATCTATTAAAGCACTTGAGTAGCAAGGTAGATCTACTTGATTACAAAGCTTTGATCACAATATGATCATGCATAGAGAGAGAGATGAACACATAGCTACCGATAGAACCCTTAGCCTCGAGAGAGAACTACTCCCTCCTCATCATGGGAATCAGCAATGGTGATGGAGATGGTGGTGGAGATCGATGGAGATGGCTCCCGGGGCACTTCCCCGTCCCGGCAGGGTGCCGGAACAGAGACTTTCTATCCCCCGAATCTCCCCTTCGGTGGCGGCGGCGCTGCGGAACTTTTTGTGGATTTCTGATTGACGATCTAGGGTTTTTGCATCGGGAGGAATATATAGGCGAAGGAGGGAAGGTCGGTGGCCAGCCAGGGGTCCCACACCATGCCCTGGCGTGGCCTGGGGTACCCGCGCCTGGGGTGGGGTGTGGCCACCCTGTGGCCCCTCTCCGACTCTCCTTCTGGCTCCATGAGTCTTCTGGGAAAATAGGAACTTTGGCTTTTGTCCCGTCCAATTCCGAGAATATTCATTTTCTAACTTTCCTGGAACAAAAAACAGCAGAAAACAGGCAATGGCACTGTGGCTCTCGTTAATAGGTTAGTCCAAGAAATCATATGAAAAGTACTCCAAAGTGTGGACAAAACATAAGAAAGTAGATAAAACCAAGCATGGAACATCAAAAATTATAGATACATTTGCAATGTATCAACGTTCATCTTCTTCAAAGCCTTGAATTGTTCGAAAATTTAAGCAAATGCCTAGAAACTCATTCCAATGCTAGAAAGCAACTCTCGCTGGTGTGTTGGTCCAGACGGTGATATCGCATCTGAGCAGCCCCACGCCGGAGTAACGTATGCTAGAAGCTTCGACCTCAAAATTTTGGTACGGCACCCAAACATCGCACCCATCCATCAAAATATCCCGCGCATCTATTCAAACATGCTTCACCTCTTTTTGCAAATGCAAAATTCCTCTTCTATCCCTGCTCTGGAAACAAGAATTCGAGGAGCACTTCAATAACAGAGGGATATAAGTGTTAAATTTGCGTTCATCTCCCAAGTGCATCACCCCATCGATGTTTCCCTTCTCTTCTTCAATATTTACATACCCGCCGACCACTCAGAACTACACTAATTTTTTGTACCCACCATGTAAGTGACCCACATGTCAGTGAGCTAGAATTACAGGAGGTAGAGATTCCCATCGCTTGTTGTTCAAAATTCGAACATTTTTTGCTAAACCGAGATAAAATCATTAAAATCATCAAACCTGGCACGAAAGCTTGAAAATTCCTAAAACTTGGGCATTATCCGTCAATTTTTTATACTTTTTGAGAAAATTAGTGTTGTGAGATTTTGAACCACATATAGTCTTTGTAGTTGCTTCACAACAAAAGCCATTGTTGTCACTTGGACAATTTAAAATAACTTCGAATTTGGATACACCTTTTTTTGTAAACATTGTTTGAAATGCCAATATGCAGTTATGAACCGATCTACCAAACATGGACATGTTATCATAAACTATGGCAAACATATTTCCATGACCTTGGTCATCTTGTTTGAAAGCCATGAATGTTCATACATGGCACGCTATATTGTGAAACGGGTTTCTTAGAAAGTTGTCAAGTTTTAGAACACTTTTTCATGGAAACTAGGCAGTGGACATAACAAAATAATCTGCAAAAGAAAGACATTGCTTCAATTTATATATTTTTTATTTGGAATTTTCTTTCAAAAGTTCCCAAATTTGGCTGCATTAGCATTCATATCAAGAAGTTAAGGGGTTGTTTGGTTAAGCTTATCTATCAATTTTAGCTTTATTTTATATGCCACTTTAGATTTTTTGCTTTTGGCTTATACCATCATTCAACTATGCCAAAGAAAAAGCTAAGAAAAACAAAGCCAAAAACATGTTCCTGCCTTTATAAGCCAAAAATCAAAGGCCAGAATTAGATCCTAGCCAAACAACGCCTAAAATCTCACGGAACTCTTGGTGTTTCTCCCTTGTTTTAGTACTTGGGGACCTTTAATTGTATTTAACAAAAAATATGACCAATAAGGGTATCATCGACTTGCAGATCAAATTTTCAGATACTTTCATTAAATTGCGGTAACACCATTCTATTCCACGAATATAACCATAAAGTTTGAACATATAATTGAGAATTCATGGAATCCTAAACCATAAACTCTAAACCCCTAAACCCTGACCAAGTAGGTATCATGCACTTATAATTCAAAATTTGAGATACTTTCATTAAATTGGGTAACACCATTCTATTCAATGAATATAAGCATAAAGGTTGAACATTATTGAAAATTCTCGAAACCCTAAACCCTATCTAAACCCCTAAAACCCAAACCCTAAACCCCTATACCTTAAAACCTGACCAACCATGTAGCATGCACTTATAGATCAAAATTTGAGATACTTTCATTAAATTGGGTAACATCATTCTATTTGATGAATATAAGTATAAATACTGAGCATTATCAAAAATTCCCTAAACCATAAAACCTAAACCCTAAAACCCTCAGACCAAAAACCCTAACCAAGGAGGTGTCCTCCACTCATAGATTAAAATTTCAGATACTTTCATTAAATCAGGTAACGCCATTCTATTCAATGAATATAAGCATAAATCCTAAGCATTACCGAAAATTCGCTAAACGCTAAACCGTAAACAACCCATAAAACTAAACCGTAAAACCCTAAACCCTTGACCCATAAACCCTAACCAAGCAGGTACCATGCACTTATAGATCAAAATTTGAGATACTTTCATTAAATTGCGGTAACGCCATTCAATTCCATGAATATACGCATAAAGCTTGAACATTATTGAAAATTCCCGAAACCCTAAACCCCTAAACCCTAAACCCCAAACCCTAAACCCTAAACCCTTACCAAGCACGTAGCATGCACTTATAGATCAAAATTTGATATACTTTCATTAAATTGGTAACGCCATTCTATTCGAGGAATATAAGAATAAATCTTGAGCATTATCGAAAATTCTCTAAACCCTAAACAACCCCTAAAACCTAAACCCTAATAAACCCTAAAAGGCCAAAGCCTCAACCCATAAACCCTAACCAAGAAGGTATCATGCACTTATAGATCAAAATTTGAGATACTTTCAATGAATTAGGTAACGCCATTCTATTCGACAAATATAAGCATAAAGCTTGAGCATTATTGAAAACTCACTAAATCCCCTAAACCCTATACATATAATCCATAAAACCTAAATCGTAAAACCCTAAAACCCTAAACCCTCGACCCATAAACCCTACAAAAGCAGGTATCGTGCACTTATAGATCAAAATCTAAGAGACTTTCATTAAATTGCAGTAGCGCCATCCTATTCCACGAATATAACCATAAATCTTGAACATTACTGAAAATGCCCTAAACCCTAAAACCCTAAACCCTCAACCCCTAAACGACCCTGGCAAATGAGGTATCATGCACTTGTAGATCAAAATGTCAGATAGACTTTCATCAAATTGTGCTAACACCATTCCATTCGACGAATATAAGAATATATAAAGCTGTTTCAAGATTATGGAAAATTCCCCAAAAACCTAAACCCTAAACCCCTAAACCTAAAACCCTAAAAACCATAAACCCTAAACCCTCATCCCCTAAACCCCTTACCAAGCAGGGATCATGCACTTATAGATCAAAATCTAAGATACTTTCATTAAATTGTGATAACACCATTCTATTCCACGAATATATATAAGCATATATATATAAAGCTTGAACATTATTATTGAAAATTCCCTAAACCCTAAAACCTAGACAACCCTAAACCCTCAATCCTGTATCCTAAACCCTAAATATAGAACCTTAAACACCTAAACCCTAAACCCTAAAATCCTACACCATATACCATAAACCCTAAACCCCTAAACCCTCAACCCAAAAAACCCGAACCCTAATCCCCAGGCTACATATATCTTGTGTGAAAACTAGGGTAGTGGCATTTTGAGCCATACTTATTTGTAGTTTCTTCACGACAAAAGCCACTATCGTCGCTTGAAAAATTGAAAATAACTTCAAATTCGGAAGCCACCTTTGTAAATAATATTTTAGATGCCAATAATACGCACCAATCTACCAAATATACAGACATGTTGTTATAAACTATAGCAAAGATATGGCCATGACCTTGGTCATCTATTTTGAAAGCCATGCATATTCATACATGGTACACCATATATCGTATTAAAGCCATTATTATCGATTGGGGCTTTTAAAATAACTTAAAATATGGAAGCTCTTTTTGTAAACAATGTTTAAATGCCAATATGCACCAATCTACCAAATATGGTTACATCATCATAAAGTATGGTAACACATATGGCCTTGACATTGGTCATCTAGGTTTTGAAAGCCATGAATGTTCAAACATGGTATGCCATATCGTGAAACGAGTTTTTTTCAAGTGTTATCAAATTTTATATATTTTTCATGGAAATTAGGTAATGCACACAGTGAGTAACCAATAGAGAAAAGAATGGTTATATTTCGTTCTATATTTTGTTTCTTTATTTTTTTTAAATGGCCCAAATTTGATGTCATTACCATTCATATCAAAAAGTTGAAATCTTGGAAAACTCAGTGGTTCTCTAATATTTTACTAATTTAGTACCTTTAAATTATTTTTAGAAAGTCAAGAGCAAGCTATATCACACACTTTGTAGTTCGTAATTAGACATACTTACTTTAAATTGTAAAAAGGTCATTTTATTGCACATCTTTAGCTAGGAAGATTGGAAATTCATGAAAGTAGGGCATTATCCATCAAATCTGGAATCTCCTTTTGTAAACAATTGCTTGAAATGCCAAGATGCACCGATCTACCAAATATGGATATGTTTGTAAGCTTGATTGGCGAAGATGCTTCAATGTATGGAGTAGTACAAAACATGGACACGGTACAGAAACTATGTATGTGGCCTTGGTCATGTTGTTTGAAAACCTTGAATTAATATTCATTAAATTCGGCAGATGTCTATAGACTCATTAAATGCTAGAAAGCATACAAGCCTATGGGTCTATCTGACGGGGACATCATCCCAAGTGGGAGTAGCGTACCTTAGAAGCTTCAACTTCAAAATTTTGGCAGAGCGCCAAAATATCCCGCCCATCCATTCAAACATCCTGCCCATCCATTCAAACATCCCGCCCATCCATTCAAACATCCCGCCCATCCATTCAAACATCCAGCCCCAAAATTATTTTGTTGCATAAATTTAACCTGGAAGCTTAAAAGGGCGTTATACATTGTGTGAAAAATGGAGGCGGTGGAATTTTGAGCCAAAACCTTTGTAGTTGCTCCACAATAAAACACATTTTTGTTACTTGGAAATTCGAAAATAAACTTCAAATTTCAAACCAGACATATTGGTTGATTTGCCAAGATGCACTGATCTACCAAATGCGGACACGTCATCATAAACTATTTCTATGACCTTGGTCACCTTTTTTGGACGATGGTCATCTTCTTAAAAACCTTGAATTGTTCGAAAATTTCAGCAAATGCCTAGAAACTCATTTAAATGCTGGAAAGCAACTCTCGCTGATGTGTTGGTCTAGATGGTGACAGTGCATCTGAGCGGCCCCATGCTAGAGTAGCGTATACTAGAAGCTTCGACCTCAAAATTTTGGTACGGCGCCCAAATATCGCACCCATTCATTAAAATATCCCGCGCATCCATTCAAAATGCTTGTCCTCTTTTTGCAAATGCAAAATTCCTCTTCTATCCCTGCTTTGGAAACAAGAATCCGAGGATCACTGCAATAACAGAGGGATATAGGTGGTAAATTTGTGTTCATCTCCCAAGTGCATCACCCCATTAACGTTTCCCTGCCCTTCTTCAGTATTTACTTGCCCACCCACCACTCAGACCTACACTAACTTTTTGGACCCACCATGTAAGTGACCCAAATGTCATTGAGCCATAATTACAGGAAGTAGAGATTCCCATCGCTTGTTGCTCAAAATTCAAACATTGTTCGCTAAACCGAGATAAAATCGTTAAAATCATCGAACCTGGGTCGGAAGCTTGAAAATTCATGAAACTTGGGCATTATCCGTCAATTTTTTATACTTTGTGAGGAAATTTGTGCGGTCAGATTTTGAACCACATATAGTCTTTGTAGTTGCTTCACAATAGAAGCCATTGTTGTCACTTGGAAAATTTAAAATAACTTCAAATTTGGATGCATCCTTTTTTGTAAACATTGTTTGAAATGCCAATATGCAGTTATGCACCAATCTACAAACATGAACACGTTATCATAAACTATGGCAAACATATTGCCATGATCTTGGTCATCTCGTTTGAAAGCCATGAATGTTCATTCATGGTACGCCATATTGTGAAATGGGTTTCTTCGAAAGTTGTCAAGTTTTAGCATACTTTTTCATGGAAACTAGGCAGTGCACATAACAAAATACTATGCAAAAGAAAGACATTGCTTCAATTTATATATTTTTGATTTCGAATTTTCTTTCAAAAGGTCCCAAATTTGGCTGCATTAGCATTCATATCAAGAAGTTGAGGGGTTGTTTGGTTAAGCTTATCTATTGATTTTAGCTTTATTTTATAAGCCACTTTAGATTTTTTCCTTTGGCTTATACCATCATTCAACTATGTCAGAGTAAAAGCTAAAAAACAAAGCCAAAAACACGTTCCTTCCTTTATAAGCCAAAAATCAAAAGCCAGAATTAGAGCCCAACCAAACAACGCCTAAATCTCACGGAACTCTTGGTGTTTCTTCCTTTTTTTAGTACTTGGCTACCTTCAATTGCATTTAACAAAAAATATGACCAAGCAGGGTGTCATCGACTTGTAGATCAAATTTTGAGATACTTTCATTAAATTGCGGTAACACCATTCTATTCCACGAATATAACCATAAAGTTGAACGCATTATTGAGAATTCATGGAATCCTAAACCATAAACTGTAAACCTCTAAACCCTGACCAAGCAGGTATCATGCACTTATATATCAAAATTTGAGATACTTTTGTTAAATTGGGTAACACCATTATATTCCACGAATATAAGGATAAAGGTTGACCATTATTGAAAATTCCTGAAACCATAAACCCTAAACCCCTGAAACCCAAATCTTAAACCCCTAAACCCTAAACTCTGACCAAGCACGTAGCATGCACTTATTGATCAAAATTTGAGATACTTTCATTAAATTGGGTAACACCATTCTATTTGACGAATATAAGCATAAATCTTGAGCATTATTGAAAATTTCCGAAACCCTAAACAACCCCTAAAATCTAAACCCTAAAGCCCTAAACCCTTAGCCATAATCCCTAACCAAGCAGGTGTCATGCACTCATAGATAAAATTTGAGATACTTTCATTAAATTAGCTAACGCCATTCTATTCGATGAATATAAGCATAAATCTTAAGCATTACTGAAAATTCGCTAAACCCTAAACCTTGAACAACCCATTAAACTAAATCGTAAAACCCTAAATCCCTAAACCCTCGACCCATAAACCCTAAACAAGGAGGTAACATGCACTTATAGATCAAAATTTGAGATACTTCCAATAAATTGATGTAACGCCATTCTATTCCACGAATATAAGCATAAAGCTTGAACATTATTGAAAAATCCAGAAACCCTAAACCCTAAACCCTTACCAAGCACGTATCATGCACTTATAGATCAAAATTTGATATACTTTAGTTTAATTGGTAACGCCATTCTATTCGACGAATATAAGCACAAATTTTGAGCATTATCGAAAATTCCCTAAACCCTAAACAACCCCTAAAATCTAAAACCTAATAAGCCCTAAAACCCTTAACCCATAAACTGTAACCAAGCAGGTATCATGCACTTATAGATCAAAATATGAGATACTTTCAATAAATTAGGTAACGCCATTCTATTCGACGAATATAAGCATAAAGCTTGAGCATTATTGAAAATTCGCTACACCCTAAACCCTATACAACCATAAAAACTAATTGTAAAACTCTAAAACCCAAAACCCTCAACCCATAAACCCTAACCAAGCTGGTATCATGCACTTACAGATCAAAATTTGAGATACTTTCATTAAATCGGGTAACGCCATTCTATTCGACGTATATAAGCTTAAATCTTTGAGCATTATTCAAAATTCACTAAACCCTAAAACCTAAAAAACCCATAAACCATAAAACCGTAAAACTATAAAACCCTAAATCCTTGACCCATAAACCCTAAACCAAGCAGGTACCATGCACTTATAGACCAAAATTTGAGATACTTTCATTAAATTGCGGTAATGCCATTCTGTTCCATGAATATAAGCATAAAGCTTGAACATTATTGAAAATCAAAAACCCTTAACCCTAACCTCCTAACTGTAGAACCCTAACCTCCTAACCCTATCTAGAACCCTAAACCCTTACCTAGCAGGTATAATGCACCTATAGATTAAATTTTAGATACTTTCGTTAAATTGCAATAATGCCATTCTATTCCATGAATATAAGCATATATATAAAGCTTAAACATTATTATTGAAAAATCCCTAAACCCTAAAACCTAAACAATCATAAACCCTAATACCCTGAACAACCCTAAACCCTAAATCATGAACCCTAAACCCATAAACCCTCAACCCAAAATAAACCCCGAACCCTAAACATAACCCTAGGCTATATATACTTCGTGTGAAAACTGGGGCAGTGGGATTTTGAGACATATTTTGTAGTTTCTTCATGACAAAAGCCATTTTTGTGCCTTAGAAAATTGAAATAACTTCGAATTTGGAAGCTTCCTTTGTAAATAATATTTTATATGCCAATACGCACCAACTACCAAATATGTACATGTTATTATAAACTATAGAAAAGATATGGCCATGACCTTGGTCATCTGGTTTGAAAGCCATGCATATTCATACATGGTACTCCATATATTGTGATACAACTATTTTTCAAAAGTTACCAAATTTTAAGATTATATTTTTCCATGGAAACTAGCTAGTGCACATAGTGAGACACCAAGAGAGAAAAGAATGGCTATATTTCGTTTTATATTTTGTTTCTTTGTATTTTTTAAAAAGAATGGCCAAAATTTGGTGTCATTACCATTCATATCAAAAAGTTGAATCTTGCAAAACTCTCGGTGGTTCTCCAATATTTGACTACTTGGTACCTTTGAATTATTTTGAAAAAGTCAGGAGCAAGGTATTTGACACACTTTGTAGTTCAAAATTAGACATACTTACTTCAGATTGTCAAAAAGTCATTTTATTGCACAGATTTAGCTTGGAAGTTTGGAAATTCATGAAAGTGTGACATTATCCATCAAATATAGAATCTTCTTTAGAAATGCCAAGATGCAGCGATCTACCAGATATGGACATGCTATCATAAACTATAGCAGAGATATGGTCGTGACCTTGGTCATCTTGTATGAAAGCCTTCAAAATATAATGTTTATCAATTTCGGCAAATGTGTGGAAACTCATTTAAACGTTGCTAAGCATATTGTCACTAGCGTGTGGGTCTAAACGGGACCAACATGTTAGAGCGACTGTGTCAGAGTAGCGTATGTCAGAAGCTTCAACCTCAAAATTTCCGCAGAGTGCCGAAACATCCCGTGCATCTATTCAAATATCCTGACATGCTTTTTGCAAATGCAAAATTCCTCTTCCATCCCTGGTTCAGAAACAAGGACCAGAGGAGTAGTGCAATAATAGAGGGGTATAGGTGGTAAATGTGCATCATCCCACCTATATCCCCCATCGGCTCTTCCCCGCCCACACCCGTCGAACCTCGACCTTCCTCTAGCCACTTCACCATCAGCCCTCTCTTCCACATGGGAGCTCCTTCACTGCTGGCACTCTCTTCCTCACCGGAACTATTTCACCGACTCCTTCGCTGCACCGGATCTGCTTCACCAATGTTGTCGTATATCCTATAGGGAGATCTTCACTAAATCACTCATCGCTGACCCCGAAATGCCGAGCCTCCGCCCCTGCCGCCCTCTTGCCCATCCCACCCGTCCTTGCCGCGCAGCGGTAATTTCTCTTGCTCGTTTGCTATTTTTTGGTACTCGTAAGCTACGAAATTGTTAGAATGTTGCTCAATATCAAGCATGCTATTGCCATTTAATTTGCACCCACATCTGTTTGGTCCTATGTCAACACCCGGATTTTTAATCCCAGATGCCCGTTATGCCATACCTCGCAATCCCAGGATTACCATTTTTGCGAGAAATAACGGATTGGATATCACAGTACATCATCCATTACAAACCATACATAAGGTCTTACACAAATAAGGATCTCATGATCCAGTATTTAATACAACAAGCAGCGGAAATAAAAGATAAGCGTAGCGGTGGGGTCCATCTTCAAGGGCACAGGCAATGCTGACGAAGGCAGATAGTCCTAGTTATCATAGCCGTCCTGCTGACCATCATCTTGATAGTCTCCTTCATAGTCTGGCCATGAGAATAGCCAGGGACAAAAGCCACGAGTACTCTTTAAGTACTCGCAAACTACTATTAACAGGTACTATAGTTCTAGGTTAAAGTGCTAAATCTAAGTTTAACTATAAAGTTAAGTTTGAAACCTAAGTTGAGTTCAGAAGCAAAGAAAGGTAAAGTAAAGTTCTAGAATCACTTAAGTTGGGAATCTAGTATCATAAACACAACCCTGTTGTGGTCAAGTCAAGATTCATCATTCATTTCAAGTTATTTAGAAAACATCTGACAACGAAACAGTATGGCCATTCCAACTGTCCATAACCGCGGACGCGGCTATTCGAATAGTTTGACACTCTGCAGAGGTGGTACACTTTCACCACAAGATTCGATACATCTGTCAGGGATAACCCTGAATCATCATACTTGGTATGCAGATAATCAAACATAACCTTCCCTTTACACACCCTAGTATAAGCACCTCTCCTATGAGCATGGCCTCCCAACCATGACCATCAGTCATCTTGGGCACTACATAGGTGGACATCATGAGAGGTAGCCTCAGCTCAAACCTCTCCGCGAGGGTACTAATACTAATGCATATAAATTTCCAGCTAAGCCTTACCCAATTCAGGTAATGTAGTTGTACGGTAATTTTGGAATGGTATCGCATCCGAATCCAACCATCAGTTTTATAAAAGGGTGAAGGTTCATGCCTCAACATTTTCATCATCATAAACCATTGGTGTTTCTCAACACATGCCAAAACATCTCAATAGAATGACTCATCATTCCAAGGTTTTCATAATTCATTTTCACCAAGTGTTCCCATCTAAAGTGACTCAAGTTTTTGATCTACTCTAAACTACTAAGTTAAGAGTGTTCACTAAGGTGGAAGTGATAGGTTCGATCTCATGCCATAGAATGACATCTAAAGGTTTCTAAGTAGGTCAAGTTTTATACTTTTTATGCTACCTTTCAAAATAAGTAAAGAACTTTGTGTAAACCAAGGGAGTGAACTTGTCAATAAGACTTGAGGTACTAATAGTCACAAAGGGATGCTCAAAGCATGCTTAAGGCATCTTTGCTAAACCATCTAGTTTGATTCTAGTTTTCTAAGCACTAAACATGCAAGGGCTAGCTTGCATTGCTAATGGTGGCTTGCAAGTACAACTTGCAAGGGTTAATCTTGGATAGTGCTAGCTTGCCTTGGTTGGTGCAGTGGTTGAAGTTTTCTTCGTCTTCGTCTTGATAGCACTCCTCCTCTTCGTAGACTTGGTCGGTACTATCGTCTATAAAAATACATACGGAGTACACAATCACCAAACAATACTTAACTAGGATAGATAGCATTCTAATACACACAATTGATGATCTATTATCATCACAAACATCACAGTTTAATTCAATAGTTTCTTTCTTTTTATTTTAGAAAAGTAATTTCTACTCATTGAAAATTTAACTAAGATTTAATATTCACCACTTAAAATATGGGATCATGTTAACACATGTCATCACCACATACTCTAACATGTGGGAATGAGATTTAAGGGTTGGATCAATATTACTTTGGTTTAAGTTCATTATTTAATGATTTAAAGTGACTAGAAATGCCTATATAGCATTATTTTGGTACTAGTCCAAAGTCGCTGCATGTAAACCTTAATATTATTACATATTTAGATAGATATGATGAAATGTGATATTTGAGAGTTGGAATCAACTCAAAAACTAACTTGGTTGATTTTATAAAAATGTTGCAAGGTGCAAATGCTTCTGTTTTGTTATTTTTATTAGGAGAGATCTATAACTCTAATTGAATTAAATCCAACGGGCTTGGATAGATCATCTCCATACCTTTCAGACAAAATTGGTTTCATGCAATTTGAATTTATAAAACTCTCTGAATTGATTTTCAAACTAGTGGACAGAAACGAGATTTAACTAAAAAGAAAAATCCAGATTTGAACGGGTGGGCTAGCGCAGGAAAGAACTTGGGTCGGCCCAGTGGCACTCCGCGGCACGAGGCTCAGCTGACAGGGGGTCCCGCTTGTCAATGGGTCTTAAAAAAACAAGCGAAACGGTACGCGCGCCATGGGCCGTAGGATTAGAAGAGGGATCTATGGCTGAGGGTCGTCGTCAACGACGAACAGGTCGCCGACGAGCTCGAACCCTAGCGGCTCGGTGGGGGTCTGCTGGGGACGTACCAAGGCTCTAGCAGGGTCGGCGAGGCGGGCAAACAAACTGGAAGACGACGGCGAGGCGAGGCGCGGTTGCGGCGGAGCTTGGGGTGGTCGCAATCAGCGGCGCCCTTCTCCTCCAGAGGCGGCGGCTCCGGCTGCAATTCCTGCGGGCTGCTGCTCCCCTTGCTCCGGATAGAGGTGGGTGAGGTTCAGTGAGGTGAGGGGAGTGGAGTGGTGTGGAGAGAAGAGGCTAGGGAGGCCTCCTTTTATAGGCCCGACGGTGAGACCGAGCGGGATGGGCAGGCGACGGTGGCGACAAGGCTACGGCCGTCTAGCGGCATGGCTGAGGGTGGCGATCGACAGGCGGTCTCCTGGCTTTGCTCTAGGAAGTGAATGCGGCCATAGGGGCGGTGGCATGCAGTCTGGGCGAGGTGGCGCTCTGAGCGGCAGAGGCGGCGGTGTCCACGGCGAGCGTTGGTTGTGGTGCGTTGGGTGGCGAACGGGGGTGTCTGGGGTGTTCCCTGGGTCGTGGTGGCCGTGGGCGCGGGCTGCGGTCGAGCGGCGGCTTGTGCACGCGGGGACAGAGCATGCTCTGCGGGCAGCGTCGGCATGGTCGACCAGCTCCGGGCGTGGCGGTTCCTGGCCGCTCTGCTCTCTGTCTCTGGCCTGGGGCTGGTTGGATGGTGGAGGTGGACCACAGGCAACTTGTTAGACATGGTGAGAGAGGCTGGAGAGGGCTGCTGCTGCGAGTGCACGGTCAGCCGGCGAGTTGGTGCTCGGCATGGCCTTGCAGTGCAGCTAGGAGGTAGGGGAGATGTTGGGGTTGGTCTGGTTAGGCTTGAGGGGGACAAAGATGATCAAAGCACATCAAAATTGCTAGACAAAATCAGCCCAAAACAGTAATAGTTAGGCCATAATGATCTTGCCAACAAGGTGTTTGACAAAATGGCTGAAAGAGAAAAAGTTTTGAATTTTGGTTTCAAATTTTTTTGGGTGTTCTCTACTAGTGCTAGGTAGTCTCTGGTTGCAAGGGTTTTGAAAGTGGAGCTCAAAAAGATGGGTTTTGAAATAGGGTGATCTATGCATATGCATTAGATTCAATTTTCAAATGCCATTTAAAATAAGTAAAAGAATGTTTTTAGCAGATCAAAAGGTGGGCCTTGGTACCTCATTATGTGTACTAGCAAGGGGTGCAAATATCAAGAATTGTTTCTGTTAAGAAATGAGTGCTAGGAACACTCAAAGTAGTGTAGTGGATTAAAATGGCCAAAATGACCATTCCTCCTTTTTAATCCTTTTTTATTTGATTTTCTTTAGGAAAAGTTTGGGAATGATGTAGATGATGTTTAAATCACCTAAGAAACATTTTACAAGCATTGGATCACTTAAACAAGGCACTTCAAATCAACTCCTATTTTAAATGCACACACATATGAATGCTTTCGTTTTTAATTTGGAAAAGTTTTTGTTAACCCTATTTTTGGATGATTTGATCTTTGATAAGCTTGGATTCAAGTTTTGGGATGTTACATCCTATCCACATCATTAGCTTCTCGCTTTTATTCCCTTTCTTACATTCACGCTATCAGTATAATCCTCCAGCACTAACTCATAGATGCTATTCTTTCCGAGCGCTCGCACGGGTCATGCAAACAACTCATAGAGGATCCAACACTCACAATCTGATGCCAAGCAAGGCTGAAGTGCGAGGTTTCCTTGTGTTACTTAGTCCAGTTTCTTGTCATGTTAATAAGTTATATAACCTGCATGCCTAATAAGTTAATAAGTCATTCTACCTAAAACCTTTCCATGAAATTTGCATTCATGTTCTATTGCGTTTCCATCTGCAAATGCTTAATTCAGAAAATGTACATCTAGTTTGAATCATATATCTGGTCATTTTTAATGCTATATTTTTGGTGTTTTCACCTGCTTTCATCCTTCCAAACCAGCTATTTAGTTTGAATCTTACATCTGGTAATTTTTAATGCTATGTTTTTGGTGTTTTTCAAGAGTTTTCATCCTTCCAAACCAGCTAACTGGGTTTAAATGTCACGCCTTAATGCAGAGAAATGACAATGGAGTACAAGGACCAGAAGTTCTAGCTGCTCGGCTCAGATTCTTCTAGCAGATTGACCAGGAGTCGCACCCGCTTGAGAAGGAGCTATTGTCAGCCTGGATGTGCTACTGTAAGTTCATACTTACTTTAAATGATCTCTAATTTATATAATACTACTTGTTTCCCTTGTTCTTTGTTTTAACCTCTTTCACCATATTTTAGCAGGCTACAGTTAGAACCAAGCATGAGTCCTCAGAAGGCAGGACTGAAAGTTGTCATCCATTTTCCCATTCATCCTCCCATTGCATTTCTGAAGCAAACAACTTACTTAACAGTCTACCTAGAACAACTCTTGTAGGTGATAAATATATAAAGGTTGTATTGCATGCAGAAAGAAAGGGTGTAGCTGCTCTGAGATCTATAGCTGAAATGTTGAAGAAGCGAACAAATGATACATTGAAACAAATCGCCATGTACCGACCTCTTATTGATGATACCAACACTTTGTAATCTTTTAGAATTTCGATCTTGTTGTATAATTTTTATAATAAACTTTATTGTTGTGTAATAAGTAGTTTTAATTTGTGCGTGTTTATTAATTGCTATCTTGATATTCTTGTGTTCTGTCAAAAAGTAGGCGCTAGCAAAAAAGGCCGAAATAGTAACAGGCCGAAGAAGTAACATACCGAACATTGAAACAACACGCGCATTGACCGTCCAAAACGAAAATTTAAAGGCCAGAACAGTAAAAGTCCAGAATAGTAAAAGGCTAGAATAGTAAAAGGCCGGAACAGTAAAACGCGAGAATAGTAAAAGACCAGAACAGTAAAAGGCCAGAATAGTAAAAGGCCAGAATAGTAGAAGGCCAGAACAGTGAAAGGCCAGAACAGTAGAAGACCAAAACTATGAAAGGCCTAAACAGTAGAAATCCGGAATAGTGAAAGGCCTGAATAGTGAATGGCCTCAATAGTAAATGGCTGGAACAGTGAATAGCCAAAACTTTTAAAGGCTAGAGCAGTAAAAGGCCAGAACAGTAAAGTGGCATGCCACTACAGTAATTGGCCAAACAATACTGGCCTGAATAGGCAAAAGCTCAAACTCTAAAAGGTCTAAATAGTAATGGTGTAGAAATCGTAAAAGGATGGAATAGTGACAAGCTTGAACAGTAAAAGCCTAGGTTGGCACCGAGAATGAGCAGTACCGGGCCGTCTTGGTGCATGCCTCAAGTGGCAGCACAATGTTGGGCCAACTTGGGCCTCATGTAGGCCGAAACAAATCGGGCCCAAAAGTGTAAGGGCTGCTGCTGGTTGCAGTACTGGGCCGATTTCGGACAGTGAAGGACAAAACATTAAAGGGCCATAATGGTATTGGGCTCTCCTCATGGGCCATCCCATTTAATAATTAGCAGGCCTTGGCTGGGCCTGGTTTCTACCACAATTTTTGCGACCATTAACGGCGGTAACCGGACATTAACGACGGTGGCCACGTGGCAGTTTGCATGACGTCAGTAGTCAGCGCGACTGGCGAATAGATTAATGACGGAACAAGTTTTCCTGGCCAAAGGGTGCGATCCGCCACGGTTGGAAAAATCATGGTTGATTCATTTGTGACGGGACTTTTACCACGAAGTCCATCCGTCGCGGAAGACTTTTTAGCCACGAAGGTCCTTCAACCACAAAAATAATCTATTATAAAAGCCAACTTTTCTTGTAGTGATAGTTAACTCAATGCCACCGCTTTGCACATGATTCAACTTGGTGTGGGGCCAAAAGACTTCCCTCACATTGAGCACCTCAACACAGCCAAGGAAGGTTGGGATGCTCTCACTGACTTGTTTGTTGGAAATGAGAGCATGAGAAGAAATAGATATGCTGCTTTGAGCAATGAAGCCGAAGGCTTCTATATGAAGGATGGTGAGGACCATGAAGACATGTATCGAAGACTCAAATCCACTGCCACCTCCTTTAGGAATATTGGTGCCTCACATGTGGATGATGCACTGATAATAAAAAGGAAATATGTGAGTGCTCTCATGCCCTTCGATCCCATTGACCTGAAGAGCCTCCAGGGAAGACACAACTACCATCTCATGACCTTCAATGAAGTTATGCAAGAGATGTTTTTCTTCAAGGTTGCTGCCAAGAATGACAAAGATGCCCGTTCTCGTGCCCTTGGAATTAACAATGGTGTTAATCTTGCCTTGAAGACCAAGGTTTTAGAGTATGAGGAAGATGAAGGAAGTGATGAAGCACTTGCTATGAGCCACCCTGAAGATGTCAAGGTTGCTCATGGTGAATACATGGCCTTCTATGTAAGGAATTTTTGGAAAGATCCCACCAAGGACAAGATGGAGATGCAACGAAGAAGCAACCCAAATGGTAGAAAAGAAAATGGTTCAAGATTGAGAACTTGCTTCAACTTTGGTGACCGCTACCATTTTGTTGCCAAATTTCCATATGAGAAGAGAGAAGATCATGGTGGTGTACTTATATTGAATAAAAAGTCAAAGGCCACTTTCAAGAAGCCTTTCATCAAGAAGAATACCACCAACAAGAAGTCAGCTGACATTGCATTGATAGCACATGAAGAGTTCTCATCCGAGGATGAAGATGAGGAAGAAGAAGAAACATCAAATGGTGTGGTAGCCATCGCCACCACCTCTACACCCACCTTCAAACTCTTCGACTCTCCAAATGATAATATGTCTAACAAGAACGTCACTTGCCTTATGGAAAGAGCTTCGGAGGTATCATCATATCCTCTCTCCACCTCTATGATCAATGATGAATTGAATGATGATATAAATCTCGAGGTAAAGGAGGAATTAGTTGCTTTTATGTTTATATGACTAACTTAAAAGGGGAGCACATTAAGAATTTTGTGAATCTCTTGAATCAACTTTCTCACACGCAAGAGCTTCTTGATGAGAGATGAAAACTTAGGAGATAGCACATTCTTGAGATGGATGCTCTAACTAATTCTCTAGAAGAAGAGCAAGAGACTAGAGAGTCTCTTAAAGAAAAACTTGAAGGCCTTGATGAGGCAAATGATCTAATTGTTGCTAAACTCATTAAGGAACGTGACCATGCCATTGCTAAGTATAAAAAGGCTAAAAAGCATAAGATTGAGTTTGGTGTTGTTCATGACAAACTTGCCGAGGAATTTGAGAAGCTTAACAAGGCTCACACAAGGCCTTAGAAAGTGAACTCTTAAATCTCACAAAGTCTCGTAAACAACTTCAAACTCAATTGGCTAATGTTGATTCACCTAGTATTTTCATTCCCTCTAGTAGTACGGACATCCTTGAAGAAAATGATAGGTTGAAAGGGGAGCTTGCAAAGGCCACCTTCCCCGAAGGAAACAAGTCTCTTGATGACCTTTTGAGCAATCAAAGGTCAAATAATGAGAAAAGAGGTCTTGGCTATGTGTCCAAGGCCAAGAAGAAGAACAACAAGAAGAAGAAAGCTAAGGCCGCACAAGAAAAAGACAAGACCATTATGGGTATTAATACCACAAGTGGCAAAACTATGTCACATGATGACTTTGCGGGAAGTGCTAACCCCCACTATGTCTTAATGTGTAATTCTTGTGGTGATGTTTATGCTCAATATGTTGGTCCATTTGATGGTTATATTGCTTGGTCTATTTGGGTTCCCAAGACCCTTATCACTAACAAAATATGACCCACTGAAAAATGGGTACCTAAAAACTAGTTTGATCTCCTGTAGAACTATGCTTCCGGTGGGTCAAAGTGGGTGCTTGATAGTGGATGCACAAGTCATATGAATGGAAGCAAGGCGATAATGATAGAGATAAGGCCAAATCATGATCAAAGAACCATCACTTATGCCGATAAATCGAGATCTCAGGTAATGGCTCTTGGCAAGGTTGTAGTTGCACATGATACTACTCTCGTGGACGTCATGCTTGTTGAGACCCTTAGCTATATTTTACTTTCAATACGCGCTCTTGGAAAGATGGGATTTGCCATCTTTATTGATAAAGATATTGTGGTTCTCTTGTGGTGCAAGGCTCTAAAGTTTGCTTTTGCTGGGTATGTCGAAAATGACTTGTATGTGGTGGACTTTTTGGGGAAAAACCACTACAAGTGCGATGTGTCTATTCGGAAAGGCCGATGTGGGTTGGCTATGGCATCGCCGTCTGGCCCATGTCAATATGACAACTTTGCAGAGTCTCTACAAGGGTGGCCATATTGTTGGACTAAAAGAAAATGTTTGTTTTGCCAAAGATTGTGTGTGCAGGTCTTGTGTTGAAGGAAAAATGCATGATTCTCCCCACAAACCCAATAACCTTGTAAATTCCAAGAGGATCTTGGCGCTTTTTCATGTGGACCTTTTTGGTCCTCCATCTAATGCAAGTCTTGGTGGGAAGAAATATTGTTTGGTGATTGTTGATGACTACTCAAGATAAACATGGGTTTATTTCTTCAAGTTGAAGAGTGAAACCCAACAATACTTCATCGACTTTGTCAACATGGTTCAACATCAATACAATGTTCCTGTGTTGATAATAAGAAGCGACAATGGCACCAAGTTCAAGAAATACACATTGAATGGATTTATTAGTGATGAGGGGATAAAACATTAGTATTTTGATGCATACACCCCTCAACAAAATGGTGTAGCTGAGAAGAAGAATCGAACATTAATGGACATGGCAAGGTCCATGTTAGCAGAGTTTAAGTCTCCATACAACTTTTGGGCTGAGGCAATCTCCACCGCATGCCATGCATCAAACCAACTCTACCTTTGCAAAAAGTTGATTAAGACTCCATATGAGATACTTACCGGTAACAAGCCCAACGTTTGATACTTCTGGGTGTTTGGTTGTAAGTGCTTCTATCTCATAAAAGGTGTTCGTTTGTCCAAATTTGGTTCCAAATCTTTAGAGGGTATTTTTGTCGGCTATGGTATTAATTCCCACACTTATAGAATCTATGATAAACTCTCAGGAATTGTCATAAAATCTTGTAGTGTGGTTTTCGAAGAATATGATGGCCCCCAAGCAGGGCATATTGATGTTTGTGATGTAGATGATGAAATGCCTCAAGATGCCATAAGAATAATGGGTGCGGGATTCTTCGGCCTCATTGAGGAACCCCTTGTGGTGGATCGAGAAGAACTATGCTCTACTCAAGTGGAGCCCTCATCTTCAGATCATCAACAAGCTCCTATTGATGAAGCCAATCATGACGCAAGCCAAAGACAAGCTGAGAACCCTCACCATGTTGATCATGATGGAAGCTCTAGGCCGGACTAACCATCCTCTCCATTGACCGGATTGTCTAGTCCTGTGTAGTCAATTGCACAAGGCAGATTCATTGAGTCGTCCGCAAGGTCATCTCGATGTCTGTCAAGAAGTATTCCTGATCAAGACCAAGATCAGCCTATGCCTCATAATGATGAGAATGAACCCAATGATGATCAAGGTCAAGCTATATATCAATACGAGGACCAAAATGATGAAGAGATCCCCACAAAAAACAACAAGGAGATAGAAACTCGTCGCAAAGCTATAGTGGACAGAATGTTGGAAAGAAGACAACACACTCTTCAGAATGTTCTTGGTGATCTAAGGAGTGGAATGTCCACTCGAGCTGAATTGAAGCATTTTGGGGAGCATCAAGCTCATATATCTATGGTTGAGCCCAAGAAAGTATGGGAAGCTCTTGAAGATTCAAATTGGTTAGAAGCAATGCATAATGAGCTCAACCACTTTGAGAGAAACAAAGTTTGTAAGTTAGTAGAAAATCCCAAGGAATGCCACAATGTTATTGGCACTAAATGGATATTCAAGAACAAGAAAGATGAACATGGAATTATTGTGAGGAACAAGGCAAGATTGGTAGCTCAAGGGTTCTCTCAAATTGAAGGCATTGATTATGGAGATACCTATGCTCCCGTGGCTCGCCTTGAGTCCATCTATATCCTTCTTGCATATGTTGCACATCATAACTTTAAATTACAACAAATGGATGTGGAAAGTTCTTTTCTAAATGGTCCATTTCAAGAGTTGGTTTATGTTAAGCAACCCCTAGGGTTTGAGGATCCCAACTTTCCAAACCATGTCTATGATGGCTCAAAATATATTCGAGCTTGTTGGGGAACCCCAAGAGGAAGGTATGATGAGCACAGCAACAAGTTTTCCCTCAGTTATGAAACCAAGGTTATCGAACTAGTAGGAGCAAGGAAACACCTCCAAGGTGTTGTTTCCAACCTGGAATCCTGCACAACACAACCACAGAACTTTGCCCCCAACTTACAGTGAGGTTGTCAATCTCACCGGTTTTGCTGAAAACAAAGGATTAAACGTATTGTGTGGAAGATAGTAATTGCTTGCAGAAAGTAAACAGAAAATAGTAAATAGATTGTAGTTTGATGGTAAAGAAAGGATCGGGGTCCATAGTTCACTAGTGGTGATTCTCCTTAAGATAGATGACATGTTGGGTGAACAAATTATAGCGGGGCAATTGACAAACACCCAGAAATCCTACATGCATATACTAATCATCTTGACTCCTATGAGATTTGATTGGGCATTACAACATTATACATAGACCGTAATCCAACTGCATCTATGACTAATAATCCACCTTTAGGTTATCATCCGAACCCCCTCCAGTATTAAGTTGCAAGCAACAGATAATTGCATTAAGCATTGCGTGTAAAGTAAACAATACGATTGTTCTATGAACAAAGGATTGCTGTTTCTCCCTAGTAGCAACAGCACATCTAGTACCTTAGAGATTTCTGTCACTTCCCCAGATTACTAGAGGCATGAACCCACTATCGAGCATAAATACTCCCTCTTGGAGTTGCTAGCATCTAATCGGCCAAGATATCTACTAACAAAGGAGAGCATGCAAGATCACAAATAACAAAGACATGACAGAATCAATAATCAATCTGAAATAGCATCTCAATATCCATCGGATCCTCGCAAACACAACATGTAAGATTACAAATAGATGATCTTGATCATGAATGGAACTCACAAGATCTAAACATGGTAGCACAAAGGAGAAGAACCAACCATGTAGCTACTACATGGACCCATAGTCCAGGGATGAAGTACTCACGCATCACACCGGAGGCAGGCATGGTGATGAAGAAGGCCTCCAGGGTGATCTCTCCCCTCTGATGACCCACAACTATAGGGGGTGTATCGCAGTATTTTCGATAAGTAAGAGTGTCGAACCCAACAAGGAGCAGAAGGTGTTGGCTAGTGGGATGGATCAGGAATTCTCTGCAAATACTTAGCAAACGGATTTTTAGGGTTTTTTGATAATGCAAGTAAATAAAGTACGAGTAAATAAAAGACAATAAGAATAAATGCAGCAAGTGGCCCAATCCTTTATTCAGCAAAGGACAAGCCGGTTGTATTACTTAAGATGACCAAACGTTCTCGAGGACACACGGGAATTATGTCAAGTGCTTTCACTTCATATAGTTGATTAATCTTCTTTAGCTTGCTAAGTGTTGTGTGGGTGAACCTGTGCTAATGTACCGACCTTCCTAGGACTAATACATACTTGTGATTATACCCCTTGCAAACATCCGTAAGTACAAGAAAGTAATTAAGGTAGAATCCTAACCACAACTTTAAACTCTAAGACCCTGACGTCCCTTGTGCAATGGTTTCCTAACGGGGGTTCAGGTTTCTGTCACTCCGGCAACCCCTATGATTAGTAGCCAAATACACAATGCATTACCATAGGAGAATATCATTTTGCGGCCCAAAAGTTGGGGTGGCCAGGAAACGCGGTACCGAGTTCCCTGATATCATCCGTGATGACTATAGTTGGCGTGCCAAATACTCAGAGGGTCCTTTTCGGCACGAATTCAACTTTACATTTCAACACAAAAAATCAGGCTAACGGCCGTCAAGTTGGGTCCCCCTGTCAGCTTTTGCCGTTATGTCGCCGCCGTCGTCGCTGCCATGTAGGCTGCCATGTAGGCTTGCAGCGTTGGCGCATGCATCCTTTACGCGTCTGCTTCTTCCTCCGGGGCGGCAATCTGTGGTCGCGGCCATGGCGTGGAGCTAGGACTTGGACAAACCAGCTCAGCTTGTTCTCCTCCCCATCCTGAATTGGAGCTCGCCCTCACCATGACCGCACCATTGGCACGGCGCAGGGACGGGAATTCATTCCCGGGTGAGATCTGTACCATGCCGACCATGCTCGGTCCTATTGGTCTCCTCCAGAATCCGAGCTCGCCGTCGCCGTGGTCACACACGCACCAGCCACGGCACCTTCCTCTCTGAACCCCAAAGCCACATCCACCCAGTTCGGCACAACGCCAACAAGGTGAAAATGCATCAAGTTTTCTTCTTGTGATTGTAGAAAAACATGTATGTACCATGGCCATAGCATACTCTAACAATGTACACATATATTGTTTACTAGATTTTCATTTGAAATTAGTAGCTCCGTGATGACGAAACATAGAGAACCTAAATGGAATGACGATGACGACCATGTTCTGTACTTTGCATTGCATCAACAAGTGCTCGCTGACGAAGCAAGTTACCAAGAGAGTGGAGTTCATCAGCCATTGCCAAAAAATATGTGAACAAATCAATGAGCGATTCAATACAAATAAGAACAGAAAAGCTAGATCCATGTCATCAATCATCAATAGGTGGCACATTCTAGTGATGCGTTCAAATGCGTACACGATGTATGATTTGCTTGAAGTGGTTGTTATCCTGAGCAAAAATGCGTGGTATGCACATTACATTTGTATGTTCTATGGTGCAATTCTGTTGTTATGGGCGTGGAAAGAAAAGCTGGGATTCACTGAATATTACGCAGTTAGGCCTAACTTAGTCTTACACAAATAAGCACAGCTTAGTCTTTACACACATAAGCGTAACTAATGATAAAGATAAAGACAAATGGTTCATCGGATCTGCCAGTATGAGCACTAGGTCCCTGGAGCTGGTGGTATCGTCGGAACGAACCAGAATGCTGCGTTTGGCCGTCTTTCATTCTCCTTCAAATAGTACGACCCCACTGATGAGCCAATTGTAGGCCCCCTCCTCCCGACGTGGATTCGGCTCCAGGTCGGATATGGAGTGTCAACATGATAGGCGCGTGAGTGTGCAGCAAACACACAGTCTGCTATCAACACTGGAAGTGCTGGCACCTCAGCAACAACACCAGCATGTTCTTCCTGGACTGCGGCAGCAGCCTCAGCAGGTATTTCGTCAGCTTCACCAGCAGCAGCATTAACAAGTATTTCGTCAGCTTCACCAGCAGCAGCATCACCAAGTATTTCGTCAACTTCACCAGGAGCAGCAGCAGCTAGTTCTTCGTCAGCTCCACCACCACCACCACCAGCAGCAGCAGCATTAGGGGCCAGGGCTGCCTGAGCAATTACAGGTTCAACAGCTCCAGGGGCTCAGACAAATAAAGGGTAGTTGATCCCAAGAAACACAGATTATCCCTTCAGATTGTTGACTCTGCTCCAGACTTGCTCTACTGGGTCTTCGGATGGGCATGCGGACCTCGAGAAAATGTGACACCACAGCGATGGGTATGAAGAAAGGTGTGTCCCCATATGTTCTATTGTATCACCAACGCTGTTTAGTGCTCCCCTGATATGAATCCACAAGAGTTCATCATGATGTTCTATGTTGTCTCTGAGAGGTGCCAGGAACCAGCGCCGTGTCCCAAGTTCAGCATCTGC
This sequence comes from Avena sativa, assembly GCA_916181665.1. NCBI lineage: Eukaryota > Viridiplantae > Streptophyta > Magnoliopsida > Poales > Poaceae > Avena > Avena sativa. The sequence goes on from OV702290.1 coordinate 162,950,408, forward strand.
TACTGCATCTTCGATGACCGGAGCTGGAATTATGCGCGGGGCTGCATGGGTACCTGCGTGTTACTAACAGTCAGTAAGCAGAATTTTGAATGGGATTTTACATGCTATATGACACCATGACTCACCCCAAATGGACGGCTCCCAAACACGCACGTCGCCGCTAGGTTTAGTGACCGCACAAATGCGTTGCGGTCTGTACGAAGAGAAGTCGTAGGTGAAGACGGCGTCGACATACTTCTCCGGCCGCAGGAAGTCGTCGCGCAAGACTGTCCATTCATTGTCTTCTGCGCATCTAATGAATGCGATTGCCTTGTCGAACACCGCCAAGAGGTCATACTCCCAGTTCTTCCACGCCCCCTCCCATGGTCTATGTGGGAGTTGTACCTTCACGAGCTCAACTTCTGCCATGTTGAACCTGTAAGCGAATTCAGAAATGGGCGGCGGCCACCCGCTGTTGAATGCAGTAATGCCGACACCCTTCAAAGATGGCACTGCTAGCCTCTCCGATCTGTAGCAATTTTTTAGAGTCCAAGTACTCCCATCCTGGGATAAAAGGAGTAGCCACTCGCCGTTGCCACCCACCCAGTTCTAGTCATCTCTCATTTCCATCTCTTCTTCTTCCTTGATATTCACCACTACTGATTCCGACCACTTATCCAGCAACATCAGTTTTGCATGAATATTCTGCAGAGTTTGTTGTCAGTTGGTACAATCACCTAGCATGGATTCCATTGAAGACACAATTTGACAACTGGACCTTTATATTAAAGTACACAAAATATCGCCTAAATACGAGTGTCTCCTCAGATATCGCCTAAATTGTGCCTGTGTCACTACGAAGATACTCAATATATGGAGTAGGAGCAGAGCCCCCCAGAACAAACTCCTGACGATGATCATAATTAAACAGCTCGGGGCATAACAACCTTAAATCGTCTGATCTGTTTGTTTTTACTTTAGGAAACAGAATATCACCTAGCAGGCATTCCATTGCAAAATCGAAATTGACAACTCGTCTATCACCTAAAGTAAGACTGTGTCACTACGAAAATACCAGAATATCAGGTACGAGCAGAGCTTCCGCTGTACAGAATAGTCGTAAATGGTTCGATTTGTTCAAATCGGCGTGCACATAACACGTTTGACGAAAGGAACATAGAATTCCGATGAGAGTTCAACACATATGAATCAACGATATGACTGAACGAATAAGCTAGATACTAGAACTTACGTGGCCATCGCGGTCGTCTGGCCATTTGCTGTTATCGGGGTAAAGAAGGCCTGGCATGCCGAATGGTTGTTCGTCCATGTTCCGCATCGTCACGCGGTAGCCAGGGATGCAGCGAGCGAGGCGGCCGGCTGAGATGATGTCCAACTCCAAGGCGATCCTGTGCACATTCGCGGCGCTGAGGTTCGGCCATCCCCAATCCTCGCGGTAACGGTCGCCCTGGCCATCCGCATCGTCGTTGCATGCCTTTCGCTTCAGCCTGCTAGTACCCCAAGCTCTACCCATAGCGGCAAATGGAGTCTGAAATCCAGTGGATTAATCTAGGCGTTGTTCGAGTGGGGAGCGAATCTGCAAGGAACCGCCGCCGCCGCCGGTTCTCGTCCGCGTGGAAGAAAAGAACGGGGGGCGTAATTATTGAGGGCGAGCACCGGAACCGTCTAAGGAAGTGAAAAAATAAATCATAAAAGGGAAATGTGCGGCCCACCTGTTAGTGAGTGAAGGTCGGCACGCGTAAACGTGCCTACGTTTTAATTGATTCCACCACATGCAAGTGGCGTAGAACAAATTTTAGGAAGTGCTAGCGTCGACGTGTAAAACCGCCGTTTTTTGCCACCTTCACCCTACTACGAATGGTCGTGCACCATTCTAGATATTGGTAAGGGCGGTTCCAATCTTTCACTTCTCCATCTCATTTCCTCCTCCACGGCCTCATCGTCTTTCTCCTCCATGGCCTCATCCATTTCCTCCACCACCGCATCACCCTCTTCCTCCGTATCCTTTCCCTCTTGCCTGTAGTCATGGACGCTCCGGACGTCCGAAACGACGGTAGGCAAGAAACTACGCACTTCGACATCGAAGTACATGGCGGGAAGAAGATCGATGTCGTCTACACCCTCGACCCTCGGACGGTGAGGAACACTCTGAATAATTTCACGAGTTGGCTGCAGTTCGAAGAAAATAGGTTGGGTAGGTCTCGACCTCGAGTACAGCCGTGATTGCCGTAGGATCGCCGTGGTGCAACTCTCCTGAAGGGGCACATCCTCGTATACCAGCCTTTTTGCGAGAAGGGGGCTGACGGGATCTGGTAGACTTTGTTGTCTTTTTGTTCCTGAACCGTCTGTTTACAGAAGTTATTGCTATATTATTTGTCTGAATTCATCTTCATGCAGGTGGGGTGAAAGCATTAGGGATCTATTTCATGACTTTCTCGTGAACCAGCACATAACATTTACCAGTGTTGACATCACGAATGACAGTAAACTGCTTGAAAGCTCGACTGTCAACATTAGAATCCCAAAGGAGTGCAGAGTGGACATCCAGGAAATTTACTGGATCCCAGGGACGAAGGGCAGCAAGACCGGGATGGCCGCTCTTGCCTCCGAACTCATAGACCCGTGGTACGCTGACATGAAGGACAGATTGCCGAGATGTTCGTGGAGGCGTTTAGGGCACGATTACTGGGAGGATAAGCCACTTTCTGAACCTAATCTAAAGTACGCTGCAATTGACGGGTATGTTAGCCACGAGCTATACCGCTAGATTGTAAAATCCCGTTCCAGGCATCGCATCATTGAACCACCACCAAGGCAGGTTGTTTGTCTCAAATGCCGGGTCGTAGATGAATCTACAAACCGGGGCAAGCGACCGAAGGCATCCTGGGATCGGTTGCCTTCTCCAACAGGCTGGGATGTAGACTATTAGTGCATGATTGTTGTGTTTATGAAAACATGTTATTTCATAAGTACACTATGTGAGCAATTACGAACTGCTATGTATTACCTTTGTCAAACTATAATCTGGTTTATGACTGTATCCTCCTCTATAAGCTGGGTTTGGTTATGACTTATGACTGTATCACACCTTATGCATGTCAGTCATAGATTCTGCCGCATGCAAATGGCACAAACAAAATTTGTAAGAATGAATGTTGAGCATACAAAAGGGGGAATGTAATTCATACAGGTTAAGTAGCTAATAGCACAGGGATCATATGAGCTTGGTTCTTACACACAGAATGCTTAGAAAATACAGGCGAGATAAAATACAGGCGAGATATAACTAAGAACGAAATGCGAAACTACTAGTGGTAAACAGCACACTCACCCACCCGCCAGATCCTATTGAGCATCTCGTAGCAGACATACGCGTCCCTGGCTGCGTACTTGATCGCATCGTAATCCAGGTGCCTCCACTCCCATCGCTTGTGTAGGTGCTTCGGGAACTCGATTTTCATGTTGACGTACTCGCGGTCGATGATGTCAGAAGCGAGTCTAGCCATGCCGGCTTTCCCCGTACCGCCATCCGGGTACCTCCACAAACGTTGGAGATCGACGTGATTGACGACATGAACGAGGAGATCATGTTCTAGCTTTGGAGTGTCGTTCTTGATGTCGACACTGGCGAAGTAGATCTCCCTCCTGTGTAGGAACTCGCGAAGCTCCGGCCATACAGATTTGGCCCTACATACGTGATATAGTAGGCAGTGGTTACGCATGGACAGCTGCAAAAGCGCCGTCCTCTTCCTATCTCTGGTATACTCGAGGTCAAGGCCGACGATCTTGTACCTGTCCATCGGATCTTGTAGCCACCGCTCTTACATTGTGATGACCTTGGCCACCTCCGCTGACGCATTTGTGTGGATGACCGTCAGCTTGGTGGTGCCATGGGCGGTGACAGCGTACTCGTCGGTGTAGTCGCTCCCCTCGCTGAACACGCCGTACTCTGCGTCCATGGCAGCAGCTAATGCGGCGGCGGTGGCCTAGTTTCGGTAGCGGTGGCTGGGACTAGGCGTGGAGGTGGAGTGATCTTTTGCGGTGGTATGGCCAGGCGGAGGCGGTGCCTGCGGTAGTGTCAATGGTTCTTGCGGTGGCGGCGCCGGCGGAAGGAATGAGTTGGGGATTTTTGCACAGTGATGTGATGAGGAGACAGAAGGCGATGCTTAAATTCTGTTTACCAATATTCCGGTCATACCCATGTAGAAGCAAGTTTGACCGGGCGAGCACCGATGGTTTCCAATCCTAGCGATTAAATTCGGCATCCGTCCTGGTAGGCGATGGGACAGGTGTGCGACGTGGCTTTGGCGTGGCAAAGACCGGTCACGTAGACCACCGTCCCGTTGCCGATCCGCAGCGGGTGCGTGGTGCTGACACGACGTAACGTGACATGATAGAAGGAAGTGTACAAGTTTAAGAAGTGTAAGCATAGACATGGACCTAGCATCCCTGCACCCCGGGGCAGCCGCCGAGCCGATCAGGCCTGCCGATTGCGCAAAGCTTGTCCTGAATTTGCCAAAATGAAGCTCGTTTGCCCATGCTTCTATAAGTTTCTCTGTAGGCAACTTGTGTAAGCATGCACGATCAAGCAACTTTGCAACACACGTGTCGGTGGGAAAGCATTAGGTTTCAACGCACCACATAGTTTAGGGATTTAGAATAGCTACATTGTGGAGCTCTAGCCAAATTGCATGGTAAATCCAAATTCAGCTTTTTGTCAGATTTAGCTATAGCAACATTGTGTCTCGTTTGTCCTCACTTTTTCCCTCCCGATATTCCGAAGCCTTCACATGCGCTCAGAGGGGGTGCTGTCTGGTCAAAGGCTTGGCCGTTACGTGCGCCATGACGCCTAAAGTGGCCTTTTTAAAGAGCGCCTTTTCCCCTCTCTCTCTAACAGTTGTTTTTTTTTGCCCAAAAAGGTAGGGAATCTAGAGCAGCTTCTCTCTTCATTCATTGTTCCTTTTGTGATCGTTTTACCCCAATCTGGTAGCAAATCTAGAGCAGCAAAACAAACCAGCACCATAAATAAATTCAGTAAATAGAGCAGATGTAGATAAAGCAGCTAATATAGGTTATATAGTACGGTACTTAACGAGGTTCGACAATTAGGCTGCTCAGCAGCAGCAGCGGACTACTTCAACACAGACAAGACAAAAGAAGCTGCTTTACAGTAGCAACATCAGCAGCTGATCAGTGGCCCCGCGTGGCCTCTGCCAGGAGGGAATCCGCCTCCTCCCTCTAGCGCCTCCTCCACTTCTTGCTGCCCAGCCCCTTGACCTTGGGCACCTTGGGTCTGATCGGGGGCATGCGACCCTCCTCGATAGCCACCTTCTGGAGGTTGCGGAGGTGAAGACCGAGCGCCTGGTGCTTGGCCCTGAAGCCATGGACGTTCACGGACTCGCTGCAGGTCCTCACGTCCTCGGCATGCTTCATGAGGGAGTTGAAGTCCGTGCCGCGGAGCCTCCTGGTGGGGCAGAAGGGGCACCTGTACACGTCGCCGGCGAAGAAGTTGTTGTACTGACCGGACTTCAGCCTCCTCAGCACATGACGAGTCTTGGTGTCCTGCGACTCGTCGTCGCTGCGGAGGTCGCTGCTATCCTCGTGTTGGAAAAAATAGAAGAGTGAAATAAGGACATGATTGAGATACTTTGATTATTGGGATTGATTTTTTGCATAAATTAACCAAATGAGATCTCCCGATTATTCCCCAAATCTCAAACCAAATCGAATACCGATCCCAACTATGAATAGGGGGATTCATCGAAAATCGAGATCTAACACAATAGGATGAGCTACTGTAAAAAATACGAACAGCCGAGCCCTAATAACATACGATCTAGCATCCAATGATGGGATCGGGGGAAGAACAAGGGAAGGGGAGAAAACCTTGGTTACCTCAGACCACGGGTCGGCGATGCTGGTGTCATAGGGGTTCTCCGGCCTTATGTAGACAACCTCCTCGTAGGGATCCCAGCCGAGCGGGATCTGTCCGAGACCGGCAGGGGCCTCCTCGCCGAAGGCTACGGTGGATGCGGGGACAGGGACAGGGGGCTCCTCGCCGGCTGCCTTGGAGGCGCCGAGGGCCACCGCGCCGATCTTCTCCATCGCCGGCATGGTTGGGGTTTTGTTGGGCGTTTGTAGAGGGTATTGGGACAGTGGAAACGGTTGAGTGAGCGAGTGCGTGATGAGTGGGAGTGGGAGTGGGGAGGCCTCTATTAAAGGAGAAGGGAAGCGGCGTTTCGTTGCACTACCGTGCACCGTGTAGGCTAATGCACCGTGCACGGCCACACGTGTCCACTACCGCCCCGTGCACCGCACACGCGTACCATGAGTCACGTTTTTCCCTCGTGTCTAACCATGGCGATTCAGTTGTACTCAGTTTTGCCCACCAACCATTGATCCTTTGTGATCTAGCGGACAGGATAACCCTTATATCTGTCGGGGGAACCCCTCTATCCATGCAAAATAACGAGTATGCCACCAGAACTTTAACAACATAAACAGATGAACTTGAATATATTTTGAAGGGTACGAAAATAGAAATCCACATAGTTTAAGGGTCTAGATACGGTAAGAGAACTAAATATTATTAGTGGCCGGGCCAACATGGTGACGGGGTTGGTCGGCTAGGAGTTGCTGATTCCTAAGTAAGGGGACACTAGGACGTTCTTGACATACTCCCTCAGGAACTTGCCATAAGCAGCGTGCTTAGCCTTGGTCGCCGACTTGTGTTTACTAGCCGGGCTTTTACCGATGCCAACCGCATGCGAAATCAAGCTGGCAATCCTCGGGTTAACTCCTTTCTTACAGAAAGGGAACTTGAGCTCCCCAAGTCGAGTGCGGAAAGGGATTATCCCGCTCTTGAGCTTCTTCATGACATGGCGGCTCTTGTTGTCCTTGGTATCCTTGTCAGAGTCCATCTCACTTGAATACACCTGTAATGTATGGAATACAAACCGAAATGAGCAAAATAATAAATATATATTTCTTCCACCATTCCAAGTTACTTTCAATGCAATAACATGTCTATACAGGTTCAGCAGTTCATTACGGCCGTCTCCCCAGCTCGCTCCTAAATTAATGTGGTTTGTGTTCTTGGTAAATTATTAATAAATAAATAATGTGGATTCATTCAGAACAGACTAGATCTCTCCATGTACCGGTTCGTATGTTGCATCTAATCATTAGGACTAGATTTTTTTATGACGCCTGGATAGATTAAGCTCGAGCAGAAAATATGAAACATGTAGAAATAGATGTACCTCCAGGTACACAAGCGGAGCGTGTTCGTCGAACTCCACGCCCTCATCGATGCCTCCGAAGTCGTCAGCACCGGCGTGCACATGGTCCCCCAAGGGGTTGAACTGCATGTCCTCCTCGGCCTGTGCTGCGTGATGCTCCTCCAGATCTGCCGCGTGAAGCACCACCCCAGCGACGATGCCCGGACACTCACCCCCACGCACTGGTTTCATGGAGAAGGTTCGTGCAAGTACGTTCAAGATTGTGGTGTTTTGCTGGATAGGGAAGAGAGAGTAGTGGATGAGTGCGAATGGATGACCCGATAGGCTGGGTTTTTAATGCGGGGACGTTTAGGCCTCCTTGAGGGCCCCGGTTGACAGCTCTTCCGGCTGCGGCTGCCGCGTGGAAGGTTCGTGTGGTGGGGGTCTGACGGAAGTGAGAGTGCAGGCGCGTTGCATAGTAAAAATGGTATAGCCGGTGGTCCGTGGATGACCAGTTGCCATGTAGTAGACTTGTAGCCTTTGCAGACTAGATTAAACATGACATGACCACTCGATCACTTTTTCCATGGACGACATCGTGTTCCTTCTTGTAGAAGTCTCGTTGAGGGAGACGTCCATGCTGTCTCGCGCTATCCTGTGAAGGGCACGATGTGTGCAACAAGCCTCGTTGGATCACACAGGATCAGCGGTTGGTGCGCACAATCCGCGTGACAGCTGTGAAAACCAATCAGGGCGTAGCAGACAGAGTGGGCATAGGTTTGGGCTTCTACGAGAGAGAGAGAGAGAGAGAGAGAGAGAGAGAGAGAGAGAGAGAGAGAGAGAGAGAGAGAGAGAGAGAGAGAGAGAGAGAGAGAGAGAGAGAGGATGTTTGTTCTTATACTAAAACCACAAACAAACATGGATCAACCACTAGAGTCATTGCATGTGTGTTCTTATACTAAAACCAACATGGATCCACCAATGGTCATTGCATGTGTGTTCTTTCCACAAACCACACATGGATCCACCAGTGGTCATTGCATGTGTGTTATTTCCACAAACCACATATGGATCAACGAGAGTCATTGCATGTGTGTTCTTTCCACAAACCACACATGGATCAACCACTAGAGTCATTGCATGTTTGTTCTAATACTAAAACCAAAAACCAACACTAGAGTCATTGCACGTGTGTTATTTTCCACAAACCACACATGGATCCACCAGTGGTCATTGCATGTGTGTTCTTTCCACAAATCACATATGGATCAACCACTAGTCATTGCATGTGTGTTCTTTCCAGACACCACACATGGATCAACCACTAGAGTAATTGCATGTTTGTTCTTATACTAAAACCACAAACTAGCACTAGAGTCATTGCATGTGTGTTCTTTTCAACAAACCACACATGGATCCACTACCAGAGTCATTGCATGTGTGTTCTTTCCACAAACCATATATGGATCAACCAGAGTCATTGCATGTCTGTTCTTTCCACAAACCACACATGTTGACCCACCAGTGGTCATTGCATGTGTGTTATTTCCACAAACCACACATGGATCAACCACTAGAGTCATTGCACGTGTGTTCTGTCCACAAACTACGTATGGATCAACCACTAGAGTCATTGCATGTGTGTTCTTTTCACAAACCACACATGGATCAACCACTAGAGTCATTTCATGTGTGTTATTTCCACAAACAAACATGGATCAACCACGAGAGTCATTGCATGTGTGTTCTTATACTAAAACCAACATGGATCCACCAGTGGTCATTGCATGTGTGTTCTTTCCACAAACCACACATGGATCAACCACTAGAGTCATTGCATGTGTGTTCTTTTCACAAACCACACATGGATCAACCACTAGAGTCATTTCATGTGTGTTCTTATACTAAAACCACAAACCAGTACTAGAGTCATTGCATGTGTGTTATTATACTAAAACCACAAACCAGTACTAAAGTCATTGCATGTGTGTTATTTTCACAAACAAACATGGATCAACTACTAGAGTCATTGCATGTGTGTTCTTTTCCACAAACCACACATGGATCCACCAGTGCTCATTGCATGTGTGTTCTTTTCCACAAACCACACATGGATCCACCAGTGGTCATTGCATGTGTGTTCTTTCCACAAACCACATATGGATCAACCAGAGTCATTGCATGTGTGTCCTTTTCCACAAACAACTTATGGATCAACCAGTGGTCATTGCATGTGTGTTCTTTCCACAAACCACATGTGGACCCATTACAGTCATTGCATGTGTATTATTTCCACAAACCACACATGGATCAACCACTAGAGTCATTGCATATGTGTCATTTCCACAAACCACACATGGATCAACCACTAGAGTCATTGCATGTGTGTTCTTATACTAAAAACAACACTAGAGTCATTGCATATGTGTTCTTTTCACAAACCACACATGGATCAACCACTAGAGTCATTGCATGTGTGTTATTTCCACAAACAAACATGGATCAACCACTAGAGTCATTGCATGTGTGTTCTTTTCCACAATCCACACATGGATCCACCAGTGGTCATTGCATGTGTGTTCTTTCCACAAACCACACATGGATCCACCAGTGGTCATTGCATGTGTGTTCTTTCCACAAACCACACATGGATCAACCACTAGAGTCATTGCATGTTTTTTCTTATACTAAAACCACAAAACAGCACTAGAGTCATTGCATGTGTGTTCTTTTCCACAAACCACACATGGATCCACCAGTGATCATTGCATGTGTGTTCTTTCCACAAACCACAGAAGGATCAACCAGAGTCATTGAATGTGTGTTCTTTCCACAAACCACACATGGATCAACCACTAGAGTCATTGCATGTTTGTTCTTATACTAAAACCACAAACCAACACTAGCATCATTGCATGTGTGTTCTTTCCACAAACCACACATGGATCAACCACTAGAGTCATTGCATGTGTGTTCTTTCCACAGACCAAATATGGATCAACCACTAGTCATTGCATGTGTGTTCTTTCCACAAACCACACATGGATCAACCACTAGAGTCATTGCATGTTTGTTCTTATACTAAAACCAGAAACCAGCACTAGAGTCATTGCATGTGTGTTCTTTTCCACAAACCACACATGGATCCACCCCTAGAGTCATTGCATGTGTGTTCTTTCCACAAACCACATATGGATCAACCAGAATCATTGCATGTGTGTTCTTTCCACAAACCACACATGTGGACCCACTAGAGTCATTTAATGTGTGTTATTTCCACAAACCACACATGGATCAACCACTAGAGTCATTGCATATGTGTTATTTCCACAAACCACACATGGATCAACCACTAGAGTCATTGCATGTGTGTTCTTATACTAAAACCAACACTAGAGTCATTGCATGTGTTTTTTCACAAACCACACATGGATCAACCACTAGACTCATTGCATGTGTGTTATTTCCACAAACAAACATGGATCAACCACTAGAGTCATTGCATGTGTGTTCTTATACTAAAACCAACAGGGATGCACCAGTGGTCATTGCATGTGTGTTCTTTCCACAAACCACACATGGATCAACTACTAGAGTCATTGCATGTGTGTTATTTCCACAAACCACACATGGATCAACCACTAGAGTCATTGCATGTGTGTTCTTATACTAAAACCACAAACCAATACTAGATTCATTGCATGTATGTTCTTATACTAAAACCACAATCCAGTACTAGAGTCATTGCATGTGCGTTCTTATACTAAAACCACAAACCAGTACTAGAGCCATTGCATGTGTGTTCTTTTCCACAAACCACACATGGATCCACCGTTGGTCATTGCATGTGTGTTCTTTCCACAAACCACATATGGATCCACCGGTGGCCATTGCATGTGTGTTCTTTCCACAAACCACACATGGATCAACCACTAGAGTAATTGCATGTTTGTTCTTATACTAAAACCACAAACTAGCACTAGAGTCATTGCATGTGTGTTCTTTTCAACAAACCACACATGGATCCACTACCAGAGTCATTGCATGTGTGTTCTTTCCACAAACCATATATGGATCAACCAGAGTCATTGCATGTCTGTTCTTTCCACAAACCACACATGTTGACCCACCAGTGGTCATTGCATGTGTGTTATTTCCACAAACCACACATGGATCAACCACTAGAGTCATTGCACGTGTGTTCTGTCCACAAACTACGTATGGATCAACCACTAGAGTCATTGCATGTGTGTTCTTTTCACAAACCACACATGGATCAACCACTAGAGTCATTTCATGTGTGTTATTTCCACAAACAAACATGGATCAACCACGAGAGTCATTGCATGTGTGTTCTTATACTAAAACCAACATGGATCCACCAGTGGTCATTGCATGTGTGTTCTTTCCACAAACCACACATGGATCAACCACTAGAGTCATTGCATGTGTGTTCTTTTCACAAACCACACATGGATCAACCACTAGAGTCATTTCATGTGTGTTCTTATACTAAAACCACAAACCAGTACTAGAGTCATTGCATGTGTGTTATTATACTAAAACCACAAACCAGTACTAAAGTCATTGCATGTGTGTTATTTTCACAAACAAACATGGATCAACCACTAGAGTCATTGCATGTGTGTTCTTTTCCACAAACCACACATGGATCCACCAGTGCTCATTGCATGTGTGTTCTTTTCCACAAACCACACATGGATCCACCAGTGGTCATTGCATGTGTGTTCTTTCCACAAACCACATATGGATCAACCAGAGTCATTGCATGTGTGTCCTTTTCCACAAACAACTTATGGATCAACCAGTGGTCATTGCATGTGTGTTCTTTCCACAAACCACATGTGGACCCATTACAGTCATTGCATGTGTATTATTTCCACAAACCACACATGGATCAACCACTAGAGTCATTGCATATGTGTCATTTCCACAAACCACACATGGATCAACCACTAGAGTCATTGCATGTGTGTTCTTATACTAAAAACAACACTAGAGTCATTGCATATGTGTTCTTTTCACAAACCACACATGGATCAACCACTAGAGTCATTGCATGTGTGTTATTTCCACAAACAAACATGGATCAACCACTAGAGTCATTGCATGTGTGTTCTTTTCCACAATCCACACATGGATCCACCAGTGGTCATTGCATGTGTGTTCTTTCCACAAACCACACATGGATCCACCAGTGGTCATTGCATGTGTGTTCTTTCCACAAACCACACATGGATCAACCACTAGAGTCATTGCATGTTTTTTCTTATACTAAAACCACAAAACAGCACTAGAGTCATTGCATGTGTGTTCTTTTCCACAAACCACACATGGATCCACCAGTGATCATTGCATGTGTGTTCTTTCCACAAACCACAGAAGGATCAACCAGAGTCATTGAATGTGTGTTCTTTCCACAAACCACACATGGATCAACCACTAGAGTCATTGCATGTTTGTTCTTATACTAAAACCACAAACCAACACTAGCATTATTGCATGTGTGTTCTTTCCACAAACCACACATGGATCAACCACTAGAGTCATTGCATGTGTGTTCTTTCCACAGACCAAATATGGATCAACCACTAGTCATTGCATGTGTGTTCTTTCCACAAACCACACATGGATCAACCACTAGAGTCATTGCATGTTTGTTCTTATACTAAAACCAGAAACCAGCACTAGAGTCATTGCATGTGTGTTCTTTTCCACAAACCACACATGGATCCACCCCTAGAGTCATTGCATGTGTGTTCTTTCCACAAACCACATATGGATCAACCAGAATCATTGCATGTGTGTTCTTTCCACAAACCACACATGTGGACCCACTAGAGTCATTTAATGTGTGTTATTTCCACAAACCACACATGGATCAACCACTAGAGTCATTGCATATGTGTTATTTCCACAAACCACACATGGATCAACCACTAGAGTCATTGCATGTGTGTTCTTATACTAAAACCAACACTAGAGTCATTGCATGTGTTTTTTCACAAACCACACATGGATCAACCACTAGACTCATTGCATGTGTGTTATTTCCACAAACAAACATGGATCAACCACTAGAGTCATTGCATGTGTGTTCTTATACTAAAACCAACAGGGATCCACCAGTGGTCATTGCATGTGTGTTCTTTCCACAAACCACACATGGATCAACTACTAGAGTCATTGCATGTGTGTTATTTCCACAAACCACACATGGATCAACCACTAGAGTCATTGCATGTGTGTTCTTATACTAAAACCACAAACCAATACTAGATTCATTGCATGTGTGTTCTTATACTAAAACCACAATCCAGTACTAGAGTCATTGCATGTGCGTTCTTATACTAAAACCACAAACCAGTACTAGAGCCATTGCATGTGTGTTCTTTTCCACAAACCACACATGGATCCACCGTTGGTCATTGCATGTGTGTTCTTTCCACAAACCACATATGGATCCACCGGTGGCCATTGCATGTGTGTTCTTTCCACAAACCACACATGGATCAACCACTAGAGTCATTGCATGTGTGTTATTTCCACAAACCACACATGGATCAACCACTAGAGTCATTGCATGTGTGTTCTTATACTAAAACCACAAACCAGTACTAGAGTCATTGCATGTGTGTTCTTTTCCACAAACCACACATGGATCAACTAGAGTCATTGCATGTGTGTTCTTTCCACAAAGCACACATGGGTCAACCACTTGAGTCATTGCATGTTTGTTCTTATACTAAAACCACAAACCAGCAGTAGAGTCATTGCATGTGTGTTCTTTTCCACAAACCACACATGGATCCACTAGACTCATTGCATGTGTGTTCTTTTCCACAAACCACACATGGATCAACCAGAGTCATTGCACGTGTGTTCTTTCCACAAACCACACATGGATCGACCACTAGAGTCATTGCATCTGTGTTCTTTTCCACAAACCACACATGGATCCACTAGACTCATTGCATGTGTGTTCTTTTCCACAAACAACTTATGGATCAACCAGTGGTCATTGCATGTGTGTTCTTTCCACAAACCACATGTGGACCCATTACAGTCATTGCATGTGTGTTATTTCCACAAACCACACATGGATCAACCACTAGAGTCATTGCATACGTGTTATTTCCACAAACCACACATGGATCAACCACTAGAGTCATTGCATGTGTGTTCTTATACTAAAACCAACACTAGAGTCATTGCAGGTGTGTTCTTTTCCACAAACCACACATGGATCCACCAGTGATCATTGCATGTGTGTTCTTTCCACAAACCAAATATGGATCAACCAGAGTCATTGCATGCGTGTTCTTTCCACAAACCACTCATGGATCAACCACGAGAGTCATTGCATGTTTGTTCTTATACTAGAACCACAAACCAGCACTAGAGTCATTGCATGTGTGTTATTTCCACAAACCACACATGGATCAACCACTAGAGTCATTGCATATGTGTTATTTCCACAAACCACACATGGATCAACCACTAGAGTCATTGTATATGTGTTCTTATACTAAAACCAACACTAGAGTCATTGCAGGTGTGTTCTTCTCACAAACCACACATGGATCAACCACTAGAGTCATTGCATGTGTGTTATTTCCACAAATAAACATGGATCAACCACTAGAGTCATTGCATGTGTGTTCTTTTCCATAAACCACACATGGAGCCACCAGTGGTCATTGCATGTGTGTTCTTTCCACAAACCACATATGGATCAACCAGAGTCATTGCATGTGTGTTCTTTCCACAAACCACACATGGATCAAGCACTAGAGTCATTGCATGTTTGTTCTTATACTAAAACCACAAACAAACACTAGAGTCATTGCATGTGTGTTCTTTCCACAAACCACACATGGATCAACCACTAGAGTCATTGCATGTGTGTTCTTTTCCACAAACAACTTATGGATCAACTAGTGGTCATTGCATGTGTGTTCTTTCCACAAACCACACATGGATCAACCACTAGAGTAATTGCATATCTGTTCTTATACTAAAACCAACACTAGAGTCATTGCAGGTGTGTTCTTTTCACAAACCACAAATGGATCAACCACTAGAGTCATTGCATGTGTGTTCTTTTCCATAAACCACACATCGATCCACCAGTGGTCATTGCATGTGTGTTCTTTCCACAAACCACATATGGATCAACCAGAGTCATTGCATGTGTGTTCTTTCCACAAACCACACATGGATCAACCACTAGAGTCATTGCATGTTTGTTCTTATACTAAAACCACAAACCAACACTAGAGTCATTGCATGTGTGTTCTTTCCACAAACCACGCATGGATCAACCACTAGAGTCATTGCATGTGTGTTCTTTTCCACAGACCACACATGGATCCACCAGTGGTCATTGCATGTGTGTTATTTCCACAAACCACACATGGATCAACCACTAGAGTCATTGCATGTGTGTTCTTTTCCACAGCCCACACATGGATCCACCAGTGGTCATTGCATGTGTGTTATTTCCACAAACCACACATGGATCAACCACTAGAGTCATTGCATGTGTGTTCTTTCCACAAACCACATATGGATCAACCACTAGAGTCATTGCATGTGTGTTCTTATACTAAAACCAACACTAGAGTCATTGCAGGTGTGTTCTTTTCACAAACCACACATGGATCAACCACTAGAGTCATTGCATGTGTGTTATTTCCACAAACAAACATGGATCAACCACTAGAGTCATTGCATGTGTGTTCTTATCCACAAACGACACATGGATCCAACAGTGGTCATTGCATGTGTGTTCTTTTCCACAAACCACACATGGATCCAATAGTGGTCATTGCATGTGTGTTCTTTCCACAAACCACATATGGATCAACCAGAGTCATTGCATGTGTGTTCTTTTCCAAAAACAATTTATGGATCAACCAGTGGTCATTGCATGTGTGTTCTTTCCACAAACCACATGTGGACCCATTACAGTCATTGCATGTGTGTTATTTCCATAAACCACACATGGATCAACCACTAGCGTCATTGCATATATGTTATTTCCACATACCACACATGGATCAACCACTAGAGTCATTGCATGTGTGTTCTTATACTAAAAACAACACTAGAGTCATTGCATATGTGTTCTTTTCACAAACCACACATGGATCAACCACTAGAGTCATTGCATGTGTGTTATTTCCACAAACAAACATGGATCAACCACTAGAGTCATTGCATGTGTGTTCTTTTCCACAATCCACACATGGATCCACCAGTGGTCATTGCATGTGTGTTCTTTCCACAAACCACACATGGATCCACCAGTGGTCATTGCATGTGTGTTCTTTCCACAAACCACACATGGATCAACCACTAGAGTCATTGCATGTTTTTTCTTATACTAAAACCACAAAACAGCACTAGAGTCATTGCATGTGTGTTCTTTTCCACAAACCACACATGGATCCACCAGTGATCATTGCATGTGTGTTCTTTCCACAAACCACAGAAGGATCAACCAGAGTCATTGAATGTGTGTTCTTTCCACAAACCACACATGGATCAACCACTAGAGTCATTGCATGTTTGTTCTTATACTAAAACCACAAACCAACACTAGCATCATTGCATGTGTGTTCTTTCCACAAACCACACATGGATCAACCACTAGAGTCATTGCATGTGTGTTCTTTCCACAGACCAAATATGGATCAACCACTAGTCATTGCATGTGTGTTCTTTCCACAAACCACACATGGATCAACCACTAGAGTCATTGCATGTTTGTTCTTATACTAAAACCAGAAACCAGCACTAGAGTCATTGCATGTGTGTTCTTTTACACAAACCACACATGGATCCACCCCTAGAGTCATTGCATGTGTGTTCTTTCCACAAACCACATATGGATCAACCAGAATCATTGCATGTGTGTTCTTTCCACAAACCACACATGTGGACCCACTAGAGTCATTTAATGTGTGTTATTTCCACAAACCACACATGGATCAACCACTAGAGTCATTGCATATGTGTTATTTCCACAAACCACACATGGATCAACCACTAGAGTCATTGCATGTGTGTTCTTATACTAAAACCAACACTAGAGTCATTGCATGTGTTTTTTTTCACAAACCACACATGGATCAACCACTAGACTCATTGCATGTGTGTTATTTCCACAAACAAACATGGATCAACCACTAGAGTCATTGCATGTGTGTTCTTATACTAAAACCAACAGGGATCCACCAGTGGTCATTGCATGTGTGTTCTTTCCACAAACCACACATGGATCAACTACTAGAGTTATTGCATGTGTGTTATTTCCACAAACCACACATGGATCAACCACTAGAGTCATTGCATGTGTGTTCTTATACTAAAACCACAAACCAATACTAGATTCATTGCATGTGTGTTCTTATACTAAAACCACAATCCAGTACTAGAGTCATTGCATGTGCGTTCTTATACTAAAACCACAAACCAGTACTAGAGCCATTGCATGTGTGTTCTTTTCCACAAACCACACATGGATCCACCGTTGGTCATTGCATGTGTGTTCTTTCCACAAACCACATATGGATCCACCGGTGGCCATTGCATGTGTGTTCTTTCCACAAACCACACATGGATCAACCACTAGAGTCATTGCATGTGTGTCATTTCCACAAACCACACATGGATCAACCACTAGAGTCATTGCATGTGTGTTCTTATACTAAAACCACAAACCAGTACTAGAGTCATTGCATGTGTGTTCTTTTCGACAAACCACACATGGATCAACTAGAGTCATTGCATGTGTGTTCTTTCCACAAAGCACACATGGGTCAACCACTAGAGTCATTGCATGTTTGTTCTTATACTAAAACCACAAACCAGCAGTAGAGTCATTGCATGTGTGTTCTTTTCCACAAACCACACATGGATCCACTAGACTCATTGCATGTGTGTTCTTTTCCACAAACCACACATGGATCAACCAGAGTCATTGCACGTGTGTTCTTTCCACAAACCACACATGGATCGACCACTAGAGTCATTGCATCTGTGTTCTTTTCCACAAACCACACATGGATCCACTAGACTCATTGCATGTGTGTTCTTTTCCACAAACAACTTATGGATCAACCAGTGGTCATTGCATGTGTGTTCTTTCCACAAACCACATGTGGACCCATTACAGTCATTGCATGTGTGTTATTTCCACAAACCACACATGGATCAACCACTAGAGTCATTGCATACGTGTTATTTCCACAAACCACACATGGATCAACCACTAGAGTCATTGCATGTGTGTTCTTATACTAAAACCAACACTAGAGTCATTGCAGGTGTGTTCTTTTCCACAAACCACACATGGATCCACCAGTGATCATTGCATGTGTGTTCTTTCCACAAACCAAATATGGATCAACCAGAGTCATTGCATGTGTGTTCTTTCCACAAACCACTCATGGATCAACCACGAGAGTCATTGCATGTTTGTTCTTATACTAGAACCACAAACCAGCACTAGAGTCATTGCATGTGTGTTATTTCCACAAACCACACATGGATCAACCACTAGAGTCATTGCATATGTGTTATTTCCACAAACCACACATGGATCAACCACTAGAGTCATTGTATATGTGTTCTTATACTAAAACCAACACTAGAGTCATTGCAGGTGTGTTCTTCTCACAAACCACACATGGATCAACCACTAGAGTCATTGCATGTGTGTTATTTCCACAAATAAACATGGATCAACCACTAGAGTCATTGCATGTGTGTTCTTTTCCATAAACCACACATGGAGCCACCAGTGGTCATTGCATGTGTGTTCTTTCCACAAACCACATATGGATCAACCAGAGTCATTGCAGGTGTGTTCTTCTCACAAACCACACATGGATCAACCACTAGAGTCATTGCATGTGTGTTATTTCCACAAATAAACATGGATCAACCACTAGAGTCATTGCATGTGTGTTCTTTTCCATAAACCACACATGGAGCCACCAGTGGTCATTGCATGTGTGTTCTTTCCACAAACCACATATGGATCAACCAGAGTCATTGCATGTGTGTTCTTTCCACAAACCACACATGGATCAAGCACTAGAGTCATTGCATGTTTGTTCTTGTTTGTTCTTATACTAAAACCACAAACAAACACTAGAGTCATTGCATGTGTGTTCTTTCCACAAACCACACATGGATCAACCACTAGAGTCATTGCATGTGTGTTCTTTTCCACAAACAACTTATGGATCAACTAGTGGTCATTGCATGTGTGTTCTTTCCACAAACCACACATGGATCAACCACTAGAGTAATTGCATATCTGTTCTTATACTAAAACCAACACTAGAGTCATTGCAGGTGTGTTCTTTTCACAAACCACAAATGGATCAACCACTAGAGTCATTGCATGTGTGTTCTTTTCCATAAACCACACATCGATCCACCAGTGGTCATTGCATGTGTGTTCTTTCCACAAACCACATATGGATCAACCAGAGTCATTGCATGTGTGTTCTTTCCACAAACCACACATGGATCAACCACTAGAGTCATTGCATGTTTGTTCTTATACTAAAACCACAAACCAACACTAGAGTCATTGCATGTGTGTTCTTTCCACAAACCACGCATGGATCAACCACTAGAGTCATTGCATGTGTGTTCTTTTCCACAGACCACACATGGATCCACCAGTGGTCATTGCATGTGTGTTATTTCCACAAACCACACATGGATCAACCACTAGAGTCATTGCATGTGTGTTCTTTTCCACAGCCCACACATGGATCCACCAGTGGTCATTGCATGTGTGTTATTTCCACAAACCACACATGGATCAACCACTAGAGTCATTGCATGTGTGTTCTTTCCACAAACCACATATGGATCAACCACTAGAGTCATTGCATGTGTGTTCTTATACTAAAACCAACACTAGAGTCATTGCAGGTGTGTTCTTTTCACAAACCACACATGGATCAACCACTAGAGTCATTGCATGTGTGTTATTTCCACAAACAAACATGGATCAACCACTAGAGTCATTGCATGTGTGTTCTTATCCACAAACGACACATGGATCCAACAGTGGTCATTGCATGTGTGTTCTTTTCCACAAACCACACATGGATCCAATAGTGGTCATTGCATGTGTGTTCTTTCCACAAACCACATATGGATCAACCAGAGTCATTGCATGTGTGTTCTTTTCCAAAAACAATTTATGGATCAACCAGTGGTCATTGCATGTGTGTTCTTTCCACAAACCACATGTGGACCCATTACAGTCATTGCATGTGTGTTATTTCCATAAACCACACATGGATCAACCACTAGCGTCATTGCATATATGTTATTTCCACATACCACACATTGATCAACCACTAGAGTCATTGCATGTGTGTTCTTATACTAAAAACAACACTAGAGTCATTGCATATGTGTTCTTTTCACAAACCACACATGGATCAACCACTAGAGTCATTGCATGTGTGTTATTTCCACAAACAAACATGGATCAACCACTAGAGTCATTGTATGTGTGTTCTTTTCCACAATCCACACATGGATCCACCAGTGGTCATTGCATGTGTGTTCTTTCCACAAACCACACATGGATCCACCAGTGGTCATTGCATGTGTGTTCTTTCCACAAACCACACATGGATCAACCACTAGAGTCATTGCATGTTTTTTCTTATACTAAAACCACAAAACAGCACTAGAGTCATTGCATGTGTGTTCTTTTCCACAAACCACACATGGATCCACCAGTGATCATTGCATGTGTGTTCTTTCCACAAACCACAGAAGGATCAACCAGAGTCATTGAATGTGTGTTCTTTCCACAAACCACACATGGATCAACCACTAGAGTCATTGCATGTTTGTTCTTATACTAAAACCACAAACCAACACTAGCATCATTGCATGTGTGTTCTTTCCACAAACCACACATGGATCAACCACTAGAGTCATTGCATGTGTGTTCTTTCCACAGACCAAATATGGATCAACCACTAGTCATTGCATGTGTGTTCTTTCCACAAACCACACATGGATCAACCACTAGAGTCATTGCATGTTTGTTCTTATACTAAAACCAGAAACCAGCACTAGAGTCATTGCATGTGTGTTCTTTTCCACAAACCACACATGGATCCACCCCTAGAGTCATTGCATGTGTGTTCTTTCCACAAACCACATATGGATCAACCAGAATCATTGCATGTGTGTTCTTTCCACAAACCACACATGTGGACCCACTAGAGTCATTTAATGTGTGTTATTTCCACAAACCACACATGGATCAACCACTAGAGTCATTGCATATGTGTTATTTCCACAAACCACACATGGATCAACCACTAGAGTCATTGCATGTGTGTTCTTATACTAAAACCAACACTAGAGTCATTGCATGTGTTTTTTTTCACAAACCACACATGGATCAACCACTAGACTCATTGCATGTGTGTTATTTCCACAAACAAACATGGATCAACCACTAGAGTCATTGCATGTGTGTTCTTATACTAAAACCAACAGGGATCCACCAGTGGTCATTGCATGTGTGTTCTTTCCACAAACCACACATGGATCAACTACTAGAGTCATTGCATGTGTGTTATTTCCACAAACCACACATGGATCAACCACTAGAGTCATTGCATGTGTGTTCTTATACTAAAACCACAAACCAATACTAGATTCATTGCATGTGTGTTCTTATACTAAAACCACAATCCAGTACTAGAGTCATTGCATGTGCGTTCTTATACTAAAACCACAAACCAGTACTAGAGCCATTGCATGTGTGTTCTTTTCCACAAACCACACATGGATCCACCGTTGGTCATTGCATGTGTGTTCTTTCCACAAACCACATATGGATCCACCGGTGGCCATTGCATGTGTGTTCTTTCCACAAACCACACATGGATCAACCACTAGAGTCATTGCATGTGTGTTATTTCCACAAACCACACATGGATCAACCACTAGAGTCATTGCATGTGTGTTCTTATACTAAAACCACAAACCAGTACTAGAGTCATTGCATGTGTGTTCTTTTCCACAAACCACACATGGATCAACTAGAGTCATTGCATGTGTGTTCTTTCCACAAAGCACACATGGGTCAACCACTAGAGTCATTGCATGTTTGTTCTTATACTAAAACCACAAACCAGCAGTAGAGTCATTGCATGTGTGTTCTTTTCCACAAACCACACATGGATCCACTAGACTCATTGCATGTGTGTTCTTTTCCACAAACCACACATGGATCAACCAGAGTCATTGCACGTGTGTTCTTTCCACAAACCACACATGGATCGACCACTAGAGTCATTGCATCTGTGTTCTTTTCCACAAACCACACATGGATCCACTAGACTCATTGCATGTGTGTTCTTTTCCACAAACAACTTATGGATCAACCAGTGGTCATTGCATGTGTGTTCTTTCCACAAACCACATGTGGACCCATTACAGTCATTGCATGTGTGTTATTTCCACAAACCACACATGGATCAACCACTAGAGTCATTGCATACGTGTTATTTCCACAAACCACACATGGATCAACCACTAGAGTCATTGCATGTGTGTTCTTATACTAAAACCAACACTAGAGTCATTGCAGGTGTGTTCTTTTCCACAAACCACACATGGATCCACCAGTGATCATTGCATGTGTGTTCTTTCCACAAACCAAATATGGATCAACCAGAGTCATTGCATGTGTGTTCTTTCCACAAACCACTCATGGATCAACCACGAGAGTCATTGCATGTTTGTTCTTATACTAGAACCACAAACCAGCACTAGAGTCATTGCATGTGTGTTATTTCCACAAACCACACATGGATCAACCACTAGAGTCATTGCATATGTGTTATTTCCACAAACCACACATGGATCAACCACTAGAGTCATTGTATATGTGTTCTTATACTAAAACCAACACTAGAGTCATTGCAGGTGTGTTCTTCTCACAAACCACACATGGATCAACCACTAGAGTCATTGCATGTGTGTTATTTCCACAAATAAACATGGATCAACCACTAGAGTCATTGCATGTGTGTTCTTTTCCATAAACCACACATGGAGCCACCAGTGGTCATTGCATGTGTGTTCTTTCCACAAACCATATATGGATCAACCAGAGTCATTGCATGTGTGTTCTTTCCACAAACCACACATGGATCAACCACTAGAGTCATTGCATGTGTGTTCTTATACTAAAACCAACACTAGAGTCATTGCAGGTGTGTTCTTTTCCACAAACCACACATGGATCCACCAGTGATCATTGCATGTGTGTTCTTTCCACAAACCAAATATGGATCAACTAGAGTCATTGCATGT
Source organism: Avena sativa (assembly GCA_916181665.1). Classification (NCBI taxonomy): domain Eukaryota; kingdom Viridiplantae; phylum Streptophyta; class Magnoliopsida; order Poales; family Poaceae; genus Avena; species Avena sativa. Next base: position 162,974,035 of record OV702290.1, read on the forward strand.
GTGTTCTTTCCACAAACCACTCATGGATCAACCACGAGAGTCATTGCATGTTTGTTCTTATACTAGAACCACAAACCAGCACTAGAGTCATTGCATGTGTGTTATTTCCACAAACCACACATGGATCAACCACTAGAGTCATTGCATATGTGTTATTTCCACAAACCACACATGGATCAACCACTAGAGTCATTGTATATGTGTTCTTATACTAAAACCAACACTAGAGTCATTGCAGGTGTGTTCTTCTCACAAACCACACATGGATCAACCACTAGAGTCATTGCATGTGTGTTATTTCCACAAATAAACATGGATCAACCACTAGAGTCATTGCATGTGTGTTCTTTTCCATAAACCACACATGGAGCCACCAGTGGTCATTGCATGTGTGTTCTTTTCCACAAACAACTTATGGATCAACTAGTGGTCATTGCATGTGTGTTCTTTCCACAAACCACACATGGATCAACCACTAGGGTCATTGCATACGTGTTATTTCCACAAACCACACATGGATCAACCACTAGAGTAATTGCATATCTGTTCTTATACTAAAACCAACACTAGAGTCATTGCAGGTGTGTTCTTTTCACAAACCACAAATGGATCAACCACTAGAGTCATTGCATGTGTGTTCTTTTCCATAAACCACACATCGATCCACCAGTGGTCATTGCATGTGTGTTCTTTCCACAAACCACATATGGATCAACCAGAGTCATTGCATGTGTGTTCTTTCCACAAACCACACATGGATCAACCACTAGAGTCATTGCATGTTTGTTCTTATACTAAAACCACAAACCAACACTAGAGTCATTGCATGTGTGTTCTTTCCACAAACCACGCATGGATCAACCACTAGAGTCATTGCATGTGTGTTCTTTTCCACAGACCACACATGGATCCACCAGTGGTCATTGCATGTGTGTTATTTCCACAAACCACACATGGATCAACCACTAGAGTCATTGCATGTGTGTTCTTTTCCACAGCCCACACATGGATCCACCAGTGGTCATTGCATGTGTGTTATTTCCACAAACCACACATGGATCAACCACTAGAGTCATTGCATGTGTGTTCTTTCCACAAACCACATATGGATCAACCACTAGAGTCATTGCATGTGTGTTCTTATACTAAAACCAACACTAGAGTCATTGCAGGTGTGTTCTTTTCACAAACCACACATGGATCAACCACTAGAGTCATTGCATGTGTGTTATTTCCACAAACAAACATGGATCAACCACTAGAGTCATTGCATGTGTGTTCTTATCCACAAACGACACATGGATCCAACAGTGGTCATTGCATGTGTGTTCTTTTCCACAAACCACACATGGATCCAATAGTGGTCATTGCATGTGTGTTCTTTCCACAAACCACATATGGATCAACCAGAGTCATTGCATGTGTGTTCTTTTCCAAAAACAATTTATGGATCAACCAGTGGTCATTGCATGTGTGTTCTTTCCACAAACCACATGTGGACCCATTACAGTCATTGCATGTGTGTTATTTCCATAAACCACACATGGATCAACCACTAGCGTCATTGCATATATGTTATTTCCACATACCACACATGGATCAACCACTAGAGTCATTGCATGTGTGTTCTTATACTAAAACCAACACTAGAGTCATTGCAGGTGTGTTCTTTTCACAAACCACACATGGATCAACCACTAGAGTCATTGCATGTGTGTTATTTCCATAAACAAACACGGATCAACCACTAGAGTCATTGCATGTGTGTTCTTTCCACAAATCACACATGGATCAACCACTAGAGTCATTGCATGTGTGTTCTTTTCCACAGACCACACATGGATCCACCAGTGGTCATTGCATGTGTGTTATTTCCACAAACCACACATGGATCAACCACTAGAGTCATTGCATGTGTGTTCTTTCCACAAACCACATATGGATCAACCACTAGAGTCATTACATGTGTGTTCTTATACTAAAACCAACACTAGAGTCATTGCAGGTGTGTTCTTTTCATAAACCACACATGGATCAACCACTAGAGTCATTGCATGTGTGTTATTTCCACAAACCACACATGGATCAACCACTAGAGTCATTGCATGTGTGTTCTTTTCCACAAACCACACATGGTTCCACCAGTGGTCATTGCATGTGTGTCCTTTTCCACAAACCACACATGGATCAACCAGTGGTCATTGCATGTGTGTTCGTTCCACAAACCACATATGGATCAACCAGAGTCATTGCATGTGTGTTCTTTTCCACAAACAACTTATGCATCAACCAGTGGTCGTTGCATGTGTGTTCTTTCCACAAACCACATGTGGACCCATTACAGTCATTGCATGTGTGTTATTTCCACAAACCACACATAGATCAACCACTAGAGTCATTGCATATGTGTTATTTCCACAAACCACACATGGATCAACCACTAGAGTCATTGCATGTGTGTTCTTATACTAAAACCAACACTAGAGTCATTGCAGGTGTGTTCTTTTCACAAACCAGACATGGATCAACCACTAGAGTCATTGCATATGTGTTATTTCCACAAACAAACATGGATCAACCACTAGAGTCATTGCATGTGTGTTCTTTTCCACAAACCACACATGGATCCACTAGTGGTCATTGCATGTGTTTGCTTTCCACAAACCAAATATGGATCAACCAGAGTCATTGCATGTGTGTTCTTTCCACAAACGACACATGGATCAACCAGGAGAGTCATTGCATGTTTATTCTTATACTAAAATGGCAAACCAGGACTAGAGTCATTGCATGTGTGTTATTTCCACAAACCACACATCGATCAACCACTAGAGTCATTGCATATGTGTTATTTCCACAAACCACACATGGATCAACCACTAGAGTCATTGCATGTGTGTTCTTATACTAAAACCAACACTAGAGTCATTGCAGGTGTGTTCTTTTCACAAACTACACATGGGTCAACCACTAGAGTCATTGCATGTGTGTTATTTCCACACAAAAACATGGATCAACCACTAGAGTCATTGCATGTGTGTTCTTTTCACAAACCACACATGGATCAACCACTAGAGTCATTTCATGTGTGTTCTTATACTAAAACCACAAACCAGTACTAGAGTCATTGCATGTGTGTTATTATACTAAAACCACAAACCAGTACTAAAGTCATTGCATGTGTGTTATTTTCACAAACAAACATGGATCAACCACTAGAGTCATTGCATGTGTGTTCTTTTCCACAAACCACACATGGATCCACCAGTGGTCATTGCATGTGTGTTCTTTTCCACAAACCACACATGGATCCACCAGTGGTCATTGCATGTGTGTTCTTTCCACAAACCACATATGGATCAACCAGAGTCATTGCATGTGTGTCCTTTTCCACAAACAACTTATGGATCAACCAGTGGTCATTGCATGTGTGTTCTTTCCACAAACCACATGTGGACCCATTACAGTCATTGCATGTGTATTATTTCCACAAACCACACATGGATCAACCACTAGAGTCATTGCATATGTGTCATTTCCACAAACCACACATGGATCAACCACTAGAGTCATTGCATGTGTGTTCTTATACTAAAAACAACACTAGAGTCATTGCATATGTGTTCTTTTCACAAACCACACATGGATCAACCACTAGAGTCATTGCATGTGTGTTATTTCCACAAACAAACATGGATCAACCACTAGAGTCATTGCATGTGTGTTCTTTTCCACAATCCACACATGGATCCACCAGTGGTCATTGCATGTGTGTTCTTTCCACAAACCACACATGGATCCACCAGTGGTCATTGCATGTGTGTTCTTTCCACAAACCACACATGGATCAACCACTAGAGTCATTGCATGTTTTTTCTTATACTAAAACCACAAAACAGCACTAGAGTCATTGCATGTGTGTTCTTTTCCACAAACCACACATGGATCCACCAGTGATCATTGCATGTGTGTTCTTTCCACAAACCATAGAAGGATCAACCAGAGTCATTGAATGTGTGTTCTTTCCACAAACCACACATGGATCAACCACTAGAGTCATTGCATGTTTGTTCTTATACTAAAACCACAAACCAACACTAGCATCATTGCATGTGTGTTCTTTCCACAAACCACACATGGATCAACCACTAGAGTCATTGCATGTGTGTTCTTTCCACAGACCAAATATGGATCAACCACTAGTCATTGCATGTGTGTTCTTTCCACAAACCACACATGGATCAACCACTAGAGTCATTGCATGTTTGTTCTTATACTAAACCAGAAACCAGCACTAGAGTCATTGCATGTGTGTTCTTTTCCACAAACCACACATGGATCCACCCCTAGAGTCATTGCATGTGTGTTCTTTCCACAAACCACATATGGATCAACCAGAATCATTGCATGTGTGTTCTTTCCACAAACCACACATGTGGACCCACTAGAGTCATTTAATGTGTGTTATTTCCACAAACCACACATGGATCAACCACTAGAGTCATTGCATATGTGTTATTTCCACAAACCACACATGGATCAACCACTAGAGTCATTGCATGTGTGTTCTTATACTAAAACCAACACTAGAGTCATTGCATGTGTTTTTTTTCACAAACCACACATGGATCAACCACTAGACTCATTGCATGTGTGTTATTTCCACAAACAAACATGGATCAACCACTAGAGTCATTGCATGTGTGTTCTTATACTAAAACCAACAGGGATCCACCAGTGGTCATTGCATGTGTGTTCTTTCCAGAAACCACACATGGATCAACTACTAGAGTCATTGCATGTGTGTTATTTCCACAAACCACACATGGATCAACCACTAGAGTCATTGCATGTGTGTTCTTATACTAAAACCACAAACCAATACTAGATTCATTGCATGTGTGTTCTTATACTAAAACCACAATCCAGTACTAGAGTCATTGCATGTGCGTTCTTATACTAAAACCACAAACCAGTACTAGAGCCATTGCATGTGTGTTCTTTTCCACAAACCACACATGGATCCACCGTTGGTCATTGCATGTGTGTTCTTTCCACAAACCACATATGGATCCACCGGTGGCCATTGCATGTGTGTTCTTTCCACAAACCACACATGGATCAACCACTAGAGTCATTGCATGTGTGTTATTTCCACAAACCACACATGGATCAACCACTAGAGTCATTGCATGTGTGTTCTTATACTAAAACCACAAACCAGTACTAGAGTCATTGCATGTGTGTTCTTTTCCACAAACCACACATGGATCAACTAGAGTCATTGCATGTGTGTTCTTTCCACAAAGCACACATGGGTCAACCACTAGAGTCATTGCATGTTTGTTCTTATACTAAAACCACAAACTAGCAGTAGAGTCATTGCATGTGTGTTCTTTTCCACAAACCACACATGGATCCACTAGACTCATTTCATGTGTGTTCTTTTCCACAAACCACACATGGATCAACCAGAGTCATTGCACGTGTGTTCTTTCCACAAACCACACATGGATCGACCACTAGAGTCATTGCATCTGTGTTCTTTTCCACAAACCACACATGGATCCACTAGACTCATTGCATGTGTGTTCTTTTCCACAAACAACTTATGGATCAACCAGTGGTCATTGCATGTGTGTTCTTTCCACAAACCACATGTGGACCCATTACAGTCATTGCATGTGTGTTATTTCCAGAAACCACACATGGATCAACCACTAGAGTCATTGCATACGTGTTATTTCCACAAACCACACATGGATCAACCACTAGAGTCATTGCATGTGTGTTCTTATACTAAAACCAACACTAGAGTCATTGCAGGTGTGTTCTTTTCCACAAACCACACATGGATCCACCAGTGATCATTGCATGTGTGTTCTTTCCACAAACCAAATATGGATCAACCAGAGTCATTGCATGTGTGTTCTTTCCACAAACCACTCATGGATCAACCACGAGAGTCATTGCATGTTTGTTCTTATACTAGAACCACAAACCAGCACTAGAGTCATTGCATGTGTGTTATTTCCACAAACCACACATGGATCAACCACTAGAGTCATTGCATATGTGTTATTTCCACAAACCACACATGGATCAACCACTAGAGTCATTGTATATGTGTTCTTATACTAAAACCAACACTAGAGTCATTGCAGGTGTGTTCTTCTCACAAACCACACATGGATCAACCACTAGAGTCATTGCATGTGTGTTATTTCCACAAATAAACATGGATCAACCACTAGAGTCATTGCATGTGTGTTCTTTTCCATAAACCACACATGGAGCCACCAGTGGTCATTGCATGTGTGTTCTTTCCACAAACCACATATGGATCAACCAGAGTCATTGCATGTGTGTTCTTTCCACAAACCACACATGGATCAAGCACTAGAGTCATTGCATGTTTGTTCTTATACTAAAACCACAAACAAACACTAGAGTCATTGCATGTGTGTTCTTTCCACAAACCACACATGGATCAACCACTAGAGTCATTGCATGTGTGTTCTTTTCCACAAACAACTTATGGATCAACTAGTGGTCATTGCATGTGTGTTCTTTCCACAAACCACACATGGATCAACCACTAGAGTCATTGCATACGTGTTATTTCCACAAACCACACATGGATCAACCACTAGAGTAATTGCATATCTGTTCTTATACTAAAACCAACACTAGAGTCATTGCAGGTGTGTTCTTTTCACAAACCACAAATGGATCAACCACTAGAGTCATTGCATGTGTGTTCTTTTCCATAAACCACACATCGATCCACCAGTGGTCATTGCATGTGTGTTCTTTCCACAAACCACATATGGATCAACCAGAGTCATTGCATGTGTGTTCTTTCCACAAACCACACATGGATCAACCACTAGAGTCATTGCATGTTTGTTCTTATACTAAAACCACAAACCAACACTAGAGTCGTTGCATGTGTGTTCTTTCCACAAACCACACATGGATCAACCACTAGAGTCATTGCATGTGTGTTCTTTCCACAAACCACACATGGATCAACCACTAGAGTCATTGCATGTTTGTTCTTATACTAAAACCACAAACCAACACTAGAGTCGTTGCATGTGTGTTCTTTCCACAAACCACACATGGATCAACCACTAGAGTCGTTGCATGTGTGTTCTTTCCACAAACCACGCATGGATCAACCACTAGAGTCATTGCATGTGTGTTCTTTTCCACAGACCACACATGGATCCACCAGTGGTCATTGCATGTGTGTTATTTCCACAAACCACACATGGATCAACCACTAGAGTCATTGCATGTGTGTTCTTTTCCACAGCCCACACATGGATCCACCAGTGGTCATTGCATGTGTCTTATTTCCACAAACCACACATTGATCAACCACTAGAGTCATTGCATGTGTGTTCTTTCCACAAACCACATATGGATCAACCACTAGAGTCATTGCATGTGTGTTCTTATACTAAAACCAACACTAGAGTCATTGCAGGTGTGTTCTTTTCACAAACCACACATGGATCAACCACTAGAGTCATTGCATGTGTGTTATTTCCACAAACAAACATGGATCAACCACTAGAGTCATTGCATGTGTGTTCTTATCCACAAACGACACATGGATCCAACAGTGGTCATTGCATGTGTGTTCTTTTCCACAAACCACACATGGATCCAATAGTGGTCATTGCATGTGTGTTCTTTCCACAAACCACATATGGATCAACCAGAGTCATTGCATGTGTGTTCTTTTCCAAAAACAATTTATGGATCAACCAGTGGTCATTGCATGTGTGTTCTTTCCACAAACCACATGTGGACCCATTACAGTCATTGCATGTGTGTTATTTCCATAAACCACACATGGATCAACCACTAGCGTCATTGCATATATGTTATTTCCACATACCACACATGGATCAACCACTAGAGTCATTGCATGTGTGTTCTTATACTAAAACCAACACTAGAGTCATTGCAGGTGTGTTCTTTTCACAAACCACACATGGATCAACCACTAGAGTCATTGCATGTGTGTTATTTCCATAAACAAACACGGATCAACCACTAGAGTCATTGCATGTGTGTTCTTTCCACAAATCACACATGGATCAACCACTAGAGTCATTGCATGTGTGTTCTTTTCCACAGACCACACATGGATCCACCAGTGGTCATTGCATGTGTGTTATTTCCACAAACCACACATGGATCAACCACTAGAGTCATTGCATGTGTGTTCTTTCCACAAACCACATATGGATCAACCACTAGAGTCATTACATGTGTGTTCTTATACTAAAACCAACACTAGAGTCATTGCAGGTGTGTTCTTTTCACAAACCACACATGGATCAACCACTAGAGTCATTGCATGTGTGTTATTTCCACAAACAAACATGGATCAACCACTAGAGTCATTGCATGTGTGTTCTTTTCCACAAACCACACATGGATCCACTAGTGGTCATTGCATGTGTTTGCTTTCCACAAACCAAATATGGATCAACCAGAGTCATTGCATGTGTGTTCTTTCCACAAACGACACATGGATCAACCAGGAGAGTCATTGCATGTTTATTCTTATACTAAAATGGCAAACCAGGACTAGAGTCATTGCATGTGTGTTATTTCCACAAACCACACATGGATCAACCACTAGAGTCATTGCATATGTGTTATTTCCACAAACCACACATGGATCAACCACTAGAGTCATTGCATGTGTGTTCTTATACTAAAACCAACACTAGAGTCATTGCAGGTGTGTTCTTTTCACAAACTACACATGGGTCAACCACTAGAGTCATTGCATGTGTGTTATTTCCACACAAAAACATGGATCAACCACTAGAGTCATTGCATGTGTGTTCTTTTCCACAAACCACACATGGATCCACCAGTGGTCATTGCATGTGTGTTCTTTCCACAAACCACATATGGATCAACAGAGTCATTGCATGTGTGTTCTTTCCATAAACCACACATGGATCAACCACTAGAGTCATTGCATGTTTGTTCTTATACTAAAACCACAAACCAACACTAGAGTCATTGCATGTGTGTTCTTTCCAAAAACCACACATGGATCAACCACTAGAGTCATTGCATGTGTGTTCTTTTCCACAGACCACACATGGATCCACCAGTGGTCATTACATGTGTGTTATTTCCACAAACCACACATGGATCAACCACTAGAGTCATTGCATGTGTGTTCTTTCCACAAACCACATATGGATCAACCACTAGAGTCATTGCATATGTGTTCTTATACCAAAACCAACACTAGAGTCATTGCAGGTGTGTTCTTTTCACAAACCACACATGGATCAACCACTAGAGTCATTGCATGTGTGTTATTTCCACAAACAAACATGGATCAACCACTAGAGTCATTGCATGTGTGTTCTTTTCCACAAACCACACATGGATCCACCAGTGGTCATTGCATGTGTGTTCTTTCCACAAACCACATATGGATCAACCAGAGTCATTGCATGTGTGTTCTTTCCACAAACAACACATGGATCAACCACTAGAGTCATTGCATGTGTGTTCTTTTCCACAAACAACTTATGGATCAACCAGTGGTCATTGCATGTGTGTTCTTTCCACAAACCACATGTGGACCCATTACAGTCATTGCATGTGTGTTATTTCCACAAACCACACATGGATCAACCACTAGAGTCATTGCATATGTGTTATTTCCACAAACCACACATGGATCAACCACTAGAGTCATTGCATGTGTGTTCTTATACTAAAACCAACACTAGAGTCATTGCATGTGTGTTCTTTTCACAAACCACACATGGATCAACCACTAGAGTCATTGCATGTGTGTTATTTCCACAAACAAACTTGGATCAACCATTAGAGTCATTGCATGTGTGTTCTTATACTAAAACCAACATGGATACACTAGTGGTCATTGCATGTGTGTTCTTTCCACAAACCACACATGGATTAACTACTAGATTCATTGCATGTGTGTTCTTTCCACAAACCACACATGGATCAACCACTAGATTCATTGCATGTGTGTTCTTATACTAAAACCACAAACCAGTACTAGAGTCATTGCATGTGTGTTCTTTTACACAAACCACACATGGATCCACCGTTGGTCATTGCATGTGTGTTCTTTCCACAAACCACATATGGATCTACCGGTGGTCATTGCATGTGTGTTCTTTCCACAAACCACACATGGATCAACCACTAGAGTGATTGCATGTGCGGTATTTCCACTAACCACACATGGATCAACCACTAGAGTCATTGCATGTGTGTTCTTATACTAAATCCAGAAACCAGTACTAGAGTCATTGCATGTGTGTTCTTTTCCACAAACCACACATGGATCCACCAGTGGTCATTGCATGTGTGTTCTTTCCACAAACCACACATGGATCAACCAGAGTCATTGCATGTGTGTTCTTTCCACAAACCAGTACTAGAGTCATTGCATGTTTGTTCTTATACTAAAACCACAAACCAACACTAGAGTCATTGCATGTGTGTTCTTTCCACAAACCACACATGGATCAACCACTAGAGTCATTGCATGTGTGTTCTTTTCCATAGACCACACATGGATCCACCAGTGGTCATTGCATGTGTGTTATTTCCACAAACCACATATGGATCAACCACTAGAGTCATTGGATGTGTGTTCTTTTCCACAAACCACACATGGATCCACCGTTGGTCATTGCATCTGTGTTCTTTCCACAAACCACATATGGATCGACCGGTGGTCATTGCATGTGTGTTCTTTCCACAAACCACACATGGATCAACCACTAGAGTCATTGCATGTGTGTTATTTCCACAAACCACACATGGATCAACCACTAGAGTCATTGCATACGTGTTATTTCCACAAACCACACATGGATCAACCACTAGAGTCATTGCATATGTGTTCTTATACTAAAACCAACACTAGAGTCATTGCATGTGTGTTCTTTTCCACAAACCACACATGGATCCACCGTTGGTCATTGCATGTGTGTTCTTTCCACAAACCACATATGGATCCACCGGTGGTTATTGCATGTGTGTTCTTTCCACAAACCACACATGGATCAACCACTAGAGTCATGCATGTGTGTTATTTCCACAAACCACACATGGATCAACCACTAGAGTCATTGCATGTGTGTTCTTATACTAAAACCACAAACCAGTACTAGAGTCATTGCATGTGTGTTCTTTTCCACAAACCACACATGGATCAACTAGAGTCATTGCATGTGTGTTCTTTCCACAAAGCACACATGGGTCAACCACTTGAGTCATTGCATGTTTGTTCTTATACTAAAACCACAAACCAGCAGTAGAGTCATTGCATGTGTGTTCTTTTCCACAAACCACACATGGATCCACTAGACTCATTGCATGTGTGTTCTTTTCCACAAACCACACATGGATCAACCAGAGTCATTGCACGTGTGTTCTTTCCACAAACCACACATGGATCAACCACTAGAATCATTGCATGTGTGTTCTTTTCCACAAACCACACATGTATCCACTAGACTCATTGCATGTGTGTTCTTTTCCACAAACAACTTATGGATCAACCAGTGGTCATTGCATGTGTGTTCTTTCCACAAACCACACATGGATCAACCACTAGAGTCATTGCATATGTGTTATTTCCACAAACCACACATGGATCGACCACTAGAGTCATTGCATATGTGTTCTTATACTAAAACCAACACTAGAGTCATTGCAGGTGTGTTCTTTTTACAAACCACACATGGATCAACCACTAGAGTCATTGCATGTGTGTTCTTTTCCATAAACCACACATGGATCCACCAGTGGTCATTGCATGTGTGTTCTTTCCACAAACCACATATGGATCAACCAGAGTCATTGCATGTGTGTTCTTTCCACAAACCACACATGGATCAACCACTAGAGTCATTGCATGTTTGTTCTTATACTAAAACCACAAACCAACACTAGAGTAATTGCATGTGTGTTCTTTCCACAAACCACGCATGGATCAACCACTAGAGTCATTGCATGTGTGTTCTTTTCCACAGTCCACACATGGATCCACCAGTGGTCATTGCATGTGTGTTATTTCCACAAACCACACATGGATCAACCACTAGAGTCATTGCATGTGTGTTCTTTCCACAAACCACATATGGATCAACCACTAGAGTCATTGCATGTGTGTTCTTATACTAAAACCAACACTAGAGTCATTGCAGGTGTGTTCTTTTCACAAACCACACATGGATCAACCACTAGAGTCATTGCATGTGTGTTATTTCCACAAACAAACATGGATCAACCACTAGAGTCATTGCATGTGTGTTCTTATCCACAAACGACACATGGATCCAACAGTGGTCATTGCATGTGTGTTCTTTTCCACAAACCACACATGGATCCAATAGTGGTCATTGCATGTGTGTTCTTTCCACAAACCACATATGGATCAACCAGAGTCATTGCATGTGTGTTCTTTTCCAAAAACAATTTATGGATCAACCAGTGGTCATTGCATGTGTGTTCTTTCCACAAACCACATGTGGACCCATTACAGTCATTCCATGTGTGTTATTTCCATATACCACACATGGATCAAACACTAGCGTCATTGCATAAATGTTATTTCCACATACCACACATGGATTAACCACTAGTCATTGCATGTGTGTTCTTATACTAAAACCAACACTAGAGTCATTGCAGGTGTGTTCTTTTCACAAACCACACATGGATCAACCACTAGAGTCATTGCATGTGTGTTATTTCCACAAACAAACTTGGATCAACCATTAGAGTCATTGCATGTGTGTTCTTATACTAAAACCAACATGGATCCACCAGTGGTCATTGCATGTGTGTTCTTTCCACAAACCACACATGGATTAACTACTAGATTCATTGCATGTGTGTTCTTTTCCACAAACCACACATGGATCCACCGTTGGTCATTGCATGTGTGTTCTTTCCACAAACCACATATGGATCCACCGGTGGTTATTGCATGTGTGTTCTTTCCACAAACCACACATGGATCAACCACTAGAGTCATGCATGTGTGTTATTTCCACAAACCACACATGGATCAACCACTAGAGTCATTGCATGTGTGTTCTTATACTAAAACCACAAACCAGTACTAGAGTCATTGCATGTGTGTTCTTTTCCACAAACCACACATGGATCAACTAGAGTCATTGCATGTGTGTTCTTTCCACAAAGCACACATGGGTCAACCACTTGAGTCATTGCATGTTTGTTCTTATACTAAAACCACAAACCAGCAGTAGAGTCATTGCATGTGTGTTCTTTTCCACAAACCACACATGGATCCACTAGACTCATTGCATGTGTGTTCTTTTCCACAAACCACACATGGATCAACCAGAGTCATTGCACGTGTGTTCTTTCCACAAACCACACATGGATCAACCACTAGAATCATTGCATGTGTGTTCTTTTCCACAAACCACACATGTATCCACTAGACTCATTGCATGTGTGTTCTTTTCCACAAACAACTTATGGATCAACCAGTGGTCATTGCATGTGTGTTCTTTCCACAAACCACACATGGATCAACCACTAGAGTCATTGCATATGTGTTATTTCCACAAACCACACATGGATCGACCACTAGAGTCATTGCATATGTGTTCTTATACTAAAACCAACACTAGAGTCATTGCAGGTGTGTTCTTTTTACAAACCACACATGGATCAACCACTAGAGTCATTGCATGTGTGTTCTTTTCCATAAACCACACATGGATCCACCAGTGGTCATTGCATGTGTGTTCTTTCCACAAACCACATATGGATCAACCAGAGTCATTGCATGTGTGTTCTTTCCACAAACCACACATGGATCAACCACTAGAGTCATTGCATGTTTGTTCTTATACTAAAACCACAAACCAACACTAGAGTAATTGCATGTGTGTTCTTTCCACAAACCACGCATGGATCAACCACTAGAGTCATTGCATGTGTGTTCTTTTCCACAGTCCACACATGGATCCACCAGTGGTCATTGCATGTGTGTTATTTCCACAAACCACACATGGATCAACCACTAGAGTCATTGCATGTGTGTTCTTTCCACAAACCACATATGGATCAACCACTAGAGTCATTGCATGTGTGTTCTTATACTAAAACCAACACTAGAGTCATTGCAGGTGTGTTCTTTTCACAAACCACACATGGATCAACCACTAGAGTCATTGCATGTGTGTTATTTCCACAAACAAACATGGATCAACCACTAGAGTCATTGCATGTGTGTTCTTATCCACAAACGACACATGGATCCAACAGTGGTCATTGCATGTGTGTTCTTTTCCACAAACCACACATGGATCCAATAGTGGTCATTGCATGTGTGTTCTTTCCACAAACCACATATGGATCAACCAGAGTCATTGCATGTGTGTTCTTTTCCAAAAACAATTTATGGATCAACCAGTGGTCATTGCATGTGTGTTCTTTCCACAAACCACATGTGGACCCATTACAGTCATTCCATGTGTGTTATTTCCATATACCACACATGGATCAAACACTAGCGTCATTGCATAAATGTTATTTCCACATACCACACATGGATTAACCACTAGTCATTGCATGTGTGTTATTATACTAAAACCAACACTAGAGTCATTGCAGGTGTGTTCTTTTCACAAACCACACATGGATCAACCACTAGAGTCATTGCATGTGTGTTATTTCCACAAACAAACTTGGATCAACCATTAGAGTCATTGCATGTGTGTTCTTATACTAAAACCAACATGGATCCACCAGTGGTCATTGCATGTGTGTTCTTTCCACAAACCACACATGGATTAACTACTAGATTCATTGCATGTGTGTTCTTTCCACAAACCACACATGGATGAACCACTAGAGTCATTGCATGTGTGTTCTTATACTAAAACCACAAACCAGTACTAGAGTCATTGCATGTGTGTTCTTATACTAAAACCATAAACCAGTACTAGAGTCATTGCATGTGTGTTCTTTTCCACAAACCACACATGGATCCACCGTTGGTCATTGCATGTGTGTTCTTTCCACAAACGACATATGGATCTATCGGTGGTCATTGCATGTGCGTTCTTTCCACAAACCACACATGGATCAACCACTAGAGTGATTGCATGTGTGGTATTTCCACTAACCACACATGGATCAACCACTAGAGTCATTGCATGTGTGTTCTTATACTAAATCCAGAAACCAGTACTAGAGTCATTGCATGTGTGTTCTTTTCCACAAACCACACATGGATCCACCAGTGGTCATTGCATGTGTGTTCTTTCCACAAACCAGTACAAGAGTCATTGCATGTTTGTTCTTATACTAAAACCACAAACCAACACTAGAGTCATTGCATGTGTGTTCTTTCCACAAACCACACATGGATCAACCACTAGAGTCATTGCATGTGTGTTCTTTTCCATAGACCACACATGGATCCACCAGTGGTCATTGCATGTGTGTTATTTCCACAAACCACATATGGATCAACCACTAGAGTCATTGGATGTGTGTTCTTTTCCACAAACCACACATGGATCCACTAGTGGTCATTGCATGTGTTTGCTTTCCACAAACCAAATATGGATCAACCAGAGTCATTGCATGTGTGTTCTTTCCACAAACGACACATGGATCAACCAGGAGAGTCATTGCATGTTTATTCTTATACTAAAATGGCAAACCAGGACTAGAGTCATTGCATGTGTGTTATTTCCACAAACCACACATGGATCAACCACTAGAGTCATTGCATATGTGTTATTTCCACAAACCACACATGGATCAACCACTAGAGTCATTGCATGTGTGTTCTTATACTAAAACCAACACTAGAGTCATTGCAGGTGTGTTCTTTTCACAAACTACACATGGGTCAACCACTAGAGTCATTGCATGTGTGTTATTTCCACACAAAAACATGGATCAACCACTAGAGTCATTGCATGTGTGTTCTTTTCCACAAACCACACATGGATCCACCAGTGGTCATTGCATGTGTGTTCTTTCCACAAACCACATATGGATCAACAGAGTCATTGCATGTGTGTTCTTTCCATAAACCACACATGGATCAACCACTAGAGTCATTGCATGTTTGTTCTTATACTAAAACCACAAACCAACACTAGAGTCATTGCATGTGTGTTCTTTCCAAAAACCACACATGGATCAACCACTAGAGTCATTGCATGTGTGTTCTTTTCCACAGACCACACATGGATCCACCAGTGGTCATTACATGTGTGTTATTTCCACAAACCACACATGGATCAACCACTAGAGTCATTGCATGTGTGTTCTTTCCACAAACCACATATGGATCAACCACTAGAGTCATTGCATATGTGTTATTATACCAAAACCAACACTAGAGTCATTGCAGGTGTGTTCTTTTCACAAACCACACATGGATCAACCACTAGAGTCATTGCATGTGTGTTATTTCCACAAACAAACATGGATCAACCACTAGAGTCATTGCATGTGTGTTCTTTTCCACAAACCACACATGGATCCACCAGTGGTCATTGCATGTGTGTTCTTTCCACAAACCACATATGGATCAACCAGAGTCATTGCATGTGTGTTCTTTCCACAAACAACACATGGATCAACCACTAGAGTCATTGCATGTGTGTTCTTTTCCACAAACAACTTATGGATCAACCAGTGGTCATTGCATGTGTGTTCTTTCCACAAACCACATGTGGACCCATTACAGTCATTGCATGTGTGTTATTTCCACAAACCACACATGGATCAACCACTAGAGTCATTGCATATGTGTTATTTCCACAAACCACACATGGATCAACCACTAGAGTCATTGCATGTGTGTTCTTATACTAAAACCAACACTAGAGTCATTGCATGTGTGTTCTTTTCACAAACCACACATGGATCAACCACTAGAGTCATTGCATGTGTGTTATTTCCACAAACAAACTTGGATCAACCATTAGAGTCATTGCATGTGTGTTCTTATACTAAAACCAACATGGATACACTAGTGGTCATTGCATGTGTGTTCTTTCCACAAACCACACATGGATTAACTACTAGATTCATTGCATGTGTGTTCTTTCCACAAACCACACATGGATCAACCACTAGATTCATTGCATGTGTGTTCTTATACTAAAACCACAAACCAGTACTAGAGTCATTGCATGTGTGTTCTTTTACACAAACCACACATGGATCCACCGTTGGTCATTGCATGTGTGTTCTTTCCACAAACCACATATGGATCTACCGGTGGTCATTGCATGTGTGTTCTTTCCACAAACCACACATGGATCAACCACTAGAGTGATTGCATGTGCGGTATTTCCACTAACCACACATGGATCAACCACTAGAGTCATTGCATGTGTGTTCTTATACTAAATCCAGAAACCAGTACTAGAGTCATTGCATGTGTGTTCTTTTCCACAAACCACACATGGATCCACCAGTGGTCATTGCATGTGTGTTCTTTCCACAAACCACACATGGATCAACCAGAGTCATTGCATGTGTGTTCTTTCCACAAACCAGTACTAGAGTCATTGCATGTTTGTTCTTATACTAAAACCACAAACCAACACTAGAGTCATTGCATGTGTGTTCTTTCCACAAACCACACATGGATCAACCACTAGAGTCATTGCATGTGTGTTCTTTTCCATAGACCACACATGGATCCACCAGTGGTCATTGCATGTGTGTTATTTCCACAAACCACATATGGATCAACCACTAGAGTCATTGGATGTGTGTTCTTTTCCACAAACCACACATGGATCCACCGTTGGTCATTGCATCTGTGTTCTTTCCACAAACCACATATGGATCGACCGGTGGTCATTGCATGTGTGTTCTTTCCACAAACCACACATGGATCAACCACTAGAGTCATTGCATGTGTGTTATTTCCACAAACCACACATGGATCAACCACTAGAGTCATTGCATACGTGTTATTTCCACAAACCACACATGGATCAACCACTAGAGTCATTGCATATGTGTTCTTATACTAAAACCAACACTAGAGTCATTGCATGTGTGTTCTTTTCCACAAACCACACATGGATCCACCGTTGGTCATTGCATGTGTGTTCTTTCCACAAACCACATATGGATCCACCGGTGGTTATTGCATGTGTGTTCTTTCCACAAACCACACATGGATCAACCACTAGAGTCATGCATGTGTGTTATTTCCACAAACCACACATGGATCAACCACTAGAGTCATTGCATGTGTGTTCTTATACTAAAACCACAAACCAGTACTAGAGTCATTGCATGTGTGTTCTTTTCCACAAACCACACATGGATCAACTAGAGTCATTGCATGTGTGTTCTTTCCACAAAGCACACATGGGTCAACCACTTGAGTCATTGCATGTTTGTTCTTATACTAAAACCACAAACCAGCAGTAGAGTCATTGCATGTGTGTTCTTTTCCACAAACCACACATGGATCCACTAGACTCATTGCATGTGTGTTCTTTTCCACAAACCACACATGGATCAACCAGAGTCATTGCACGTGTGTTCTTTCCACAAACCACACATGGATCAACCACTAGAATCATTGCATGTGTGTTCTTTTCCACAAACCACACATGTATCCACTAGACTCATTGCATGTGTGTTCTTTTCCACAAACAACTTATGGATCAACCAGTGGTCATTGCATGTGTGTTCTTTCCACAAACCACACATGGATCAACCACTAGAGTCATTGCATATGTGTTATTTCCACAAACCACACATGGATCGACCACTAGAGTCATTGCATATGTGTTCTTATACTAAAACCAACACTAGAGTCATTGCAGGTGTGTTCTTTTTACAAACCACACATGGATCAACCACTAGAGTCATTGCATGTGTGTTCTTTTCCATAAACCACACATGGATCCACCAGTGGTCATTGCATGTGTGTTCTTTCCACAAACCACATATGGATCAACCAGAGTCATTGCATGTGTGTTCTTTCCACAAACCACACATGGATCAACCACTAGAGTCATTGCATGTTTGTTCTTATACTAAAACCACAAACCAACACTAGAGTAATTGCATGTGTGTTCTTTCCACAAACCACGCATGGATCAACCACTAGAGTCATTGCATGTGTGTTCTTTTCCACAGTCCACACATGGATCCACCAGTGGTCATTGCATGTGTGTTATTTCCACAAACCACACATGGATCAACCACTAGAGTCATTGCATGTGTGTTCTTTCCACAAACCACATATGGATCAACCACTAGAGTCATTGCATGTGTGTTCTTATAGTAAAACCAACACTAGAGTCATTGCAGGTGTGTTCTTTTCACAAACCACACATGGATCAACCACTAGAGTCATTGCATGTGTGTTATTTCCACAAACAAACATGGATCAACCACTAGAGTCATTGCATGTGTGTTCTTATCCACAAACGACACATGGATCCAACAGTGGTCATTGCATGTGTGTTCTTTTCCACAAACCACACATGGATCCAATAGTGGTCATTGCATGTGTGTTCTTTCCACAAACCACATATGGATCAACCAGAGTCATTGCATGTGTGTTCTTTTCCAAAAACAATTTATGGATCAACCAGTGGTCATTGCATGTGTGTTCTTTCCACAAACCACATGTGGACCCATTACAGTCATTCCATGTGTGTTATTTCCATATACCACACATGGATCAAACACTAGCGTCATTGCATAAATGATATTTCCACATACCACACATGGATTAACCACTAGTCATTGCATGTGTGTTCTTATACTAAAACCAACACTAGAGTCATTGCAGGTGTGTTCTTTTCACAAACCACACATGGATCAACCACTAGAGTCATTGCATGTGTGTTATTTCCACAAACAAACTTGGATCAACCATTAGAGTCATTGCATGTGTGTTCTTATACTAAAACCAACATGGATCCACCAGTGGTCATTGCATGTGTGTTCTTTCCACAAACCACACATGGATTAACTACTAGATTCATTGCATGTGTGTTCTTTCCACAAACCACACATGGATGAACCACTAGAGTCATTGCATGTGTGTTCTTATACTAAAACCACAAACCAGTACTAGAGTCATTGCATGTGTGTTCTTATACTAAAACCATAAACCAGTACTAGAGTCATTGCATGTGTGTTCTTTTCCACAAACCACACATGGATCCACCGTTGGTCATTGCATGTGTGTTCTTTCCACAAACGACATATGGATCTATCGGTGGTCATTGCATGTGCGTTCTTTCCACAAACCACACATGGATCAACCACTAGAGTGATTGCATGTGTGGTATTTCCACTAACCACACATGGATCAACCACTAGAGTCATTGCATGTGTGTTCTTATACTAAATCCAGAAACCAGTACTAGAGTCATTGCATGTGTGTTCTTTTCCACAAACCACACATGGATCCACCAGTGGTCATTGCATGTGTGTTCTTTCCACAAACCAGTACAAGAGTCATTGCATGTTTGTTCTTATACTAAAACCACAAACCAACACTAGAGTCATTGCATGTGTGTTCTTTCCACAAACCACACATGGATCAACCACTAGAGTCATTGCATGTGTGTTCTTTTCCATAGACCACACATGGATCCACCAGTGGTCATTGCATGTGTGTTATTTCCACAAACCACATATGGATCAACCACTAGAGTCATTGGATGTGTGTTCTTTTCCACAAACCACACATGGATCCACCGTTGGTCATTGCATGTGTGTTCTTTCCACAAACCACATATGGATCGACCGGTGGTCATTGCATGTGTGTTCTTTCCACAAACCACACATGGATCAACCACTAGAGTCATTGCATGTGTGTTATTTCCACAAACCACACATGGATCAACCACTAGAGTCATTGCATACGTGTTATTTCCACAAACCACAGATGGATCAACCACTAGAGTCATTGCATATGTGTTCTTATACTAAAACCAACACTAGAGTCATTGCATGTGTGTTCTTTTCCACAAACCACACATGGATCCACCGTTGGTCATTGCATGTGTGTTCTTTCCACAAACCACATATGGATCCACCGGTGGTCATTGCATGTGTGTTCTTTCCACAAACCACACATGGATCAACCACTAGAGTCATGCATGTGTGTTATTTCCACAAACCACACATGGATCAACCACTAGAGTCATTGCATGTGTGTTCTTATACTAAAACCACAAACCAGTACTAGAGTCATTGCATGTGTGTTCTTTTCCACAAACCACACATGGATCAACTAGAGTCATTGCATGTGTGTTCTTTCCACAAAGCACACATGGGTCAACCACTTGAGTCATTGCATGTTTGTTCTTATACTAAAACCACAAACCATCAGTAGAGTCATTGCATGTGTGTTCTTTTCCACAAACCACACATGGATCCACTAGACTCATTGCATGTGTGTTCTTTTCCACAAACCACACATGGATCAACCAGAGTCATTGCACGTGTGTTCTTTCCACAAACCACACATGGATCAACCACTAGAGTCATTGCATGTGTGTTCTTTTCCACAAACCACACATGTATCCACTAGACTCATTGCATGTGTGTTCTTTTCCACAAACAACTTATGGATCAACCAGTGGTCATTGCATGTGTGTTCTTTCCACAAACCACACATGGATCAACCACTAGAGTCATTGCATACGTGTTATTTCCACAAACCACACATGGATCGACCACTAGAGTCATTGCATATGTGTTCTTATACTAAAACCAACACTAGAGTCATTGCAGGTGTGTTCTTTTCACAAACCACACATGGATCAACCACTAGAGTCATTGCATGTGTGTTCTTTTCCATAAACCACACATGGATCCACCAATGGTCATTGCATGTGTGTCCTTTCCACAAACCACATATGGATCAACCAGAGTCATTGCATGTGTGTTCTTTCCACAAACCACACATGGATCAACCACTAGAGTCATTGCATGTTTGTTCTTATACTAAAACCACAAACCAACACTAGAGTAATTGCATGTGTGTTCTTTCCACAAACCACGCATGGATCAACCACTAGAGTCATTGCATGTGTGTTCTTTTCCACAGTCCACACATGGATCCACCAGTGGTCATTGCATGTGTGTTATTTCCACAAACCACACATGGATCAACCACTAGAGTCATTGCATGTGTGTTCTTTCCACAAACCACATATGGATCAACCACTAGAGTCATTGCATGTGTGTTCTTATACTAAAACCAACACTAGAGTCATTGCAGGTGTGTTCTTTTCACAAACCACACATGGATCAACCACTAGAGTCATTGGATGTGTGTTATTTCCACAAACAAACATGGATCAACCACTAGAGTCATTGCATGTGTGTTCTTATCCACAAACGACACATGGATCCAACAGTGGTCATTGCATGTGTGTTCTTTTCCACAAACCACACATGGATCCAATAGTGGTCATTGCATGTGTGTTCTTTCCGCAAACCACATATGGATCAACCAGAGTCATTGCATGTGTGTTCTTTTCCAAAAACAATTTATGGATCAACCAGTGGTCATTGCATGTGTGTTCTTTCCACAAACCACATGTGGACCCATTACAGTCATTCCATGTGTGTTATTTCCATATACCACACATGGATCAAACACTAGCGTCATTGCATAAATGTTATTTCCACATACCACACATGGATTAACCACTAGTCATTGCATGTGTGTTCTTATACTAAAACCAACACTAGAGTCATTGCAGGTGTGTTCTTTTCACAAACCACACATGGATCAACCACTAGAGTCATTGCATGTGTGTTATTTCCACAAACAAACTTGGATCAACCATTAGAGTCATTGCATGTGTGTTCTTATACTAAAACCAACATGGATCCACCAGTGGTCATTGCATGTGTGTTCTTTCCACAAACCACACATGGATTAACTACTAGATTCATTGCATGTGTGTTCTTTCCACAAACCACACATGGATCAACCACTAGAGTCATTGCATGTGTGTTCTTATACTAAAACCACAAACCAGTACTAGAGTCATTGCATGTGTGTTCTTATACTAAAACCATAAACCAGTACTAGAGTCATTGCATGTGTGTTCTTTTCCACAAACCACACATGGATCCACCGTTGGTCATTGCATGTGTGTTCTTTCCACAAACGACATATGGATCTACCGGTGGTCATTGCATGTGCGTTCTTTCCACAAACCACACATGGATCAACCACTAGAGTGATTGCATGTGTGGTATTTCCACTAACCACACATGGATCAACCACTAGAGTCATTGCATGTGTGTTCTTATACTAAATCCAGAAACCAGTAATAGAGTCATTGCATGTGTGTTCTTTTCCACAAACCACACATGGATCCACCAGTGGTCATTGCATGTGTGTTCTTTCCACAAACCACACATGGATC
Organism: Avena sativa; assembly: GCA_916181665.1. Classification (NCBI taxonomy): domain Eukaryota; kingdom Viridiplantae; phylum Streptophyta; class Magnoliopsida; order Poales; family Poaceae; genus Avena; species Avena sativa. The sequence goes on from OV702290.1 coordinate 162,997,524, forward strand.
AACCAGAGTCATTGCATGTGTGTTCTTTCCACAAACCAGTACAAGAGTCATTGCATGTTTGTTCTTATACTAAAACCACAAAACCAACACTAGAGTCATTGCATGTGTGTTCTTTCCACAAACCACACATGGATCAACCACTAGAGTCATTGCATGTGTGTTCTTTTCCATAGACCACACATGGATCCACCAGTGGTCATTGCATGTGTGTTATTTCCACAAACCACATATGGATCAACCACTAGAGTCATTGGATGTGTGTTCTTTTCCACAAACCACACATGGATCCACCGTTGGTCATTGCATGTGTGTTCTTTCCACAAACCACATATGGATCCACCGGTGGTCATTGCATGTGTGTTCTTTCCACAAACCACACATGGATCAACCACTAGAGTCATTGCATGTGTGTTATTTCCACAAACCACACATGGATCAACCACTAGAGTCATTGCATATGTATTCTTATACTAAAACCAACACTAGAGTCATTGCAGGTGTGTTCTTTTCACAAACCACACATGGATCTACCACTAGAGTCATTGCATGTGTGTTAGTTCCACAAACAAACATGGATCAACCACTAGAGTCATTGCATGTGTGTTCTTTTCCACAAACCACACATGGATCCACCAGTGGTCATTGCATGTGTGTTCTTTCCACAAACCACATATGGATCAACCAGAGTCATTGCATGTGTGTTCTTTCCACAAACCACACATGGATCAACCACTAGAGTCATTGCATGTGTGTTCTTTTCCACAAACAACTTATGGATCAACCAGTGGTCATTGCATGTGTGTTCTTTCCACAAACCACATGTGGACCCATTACAGTCATTGCATGTGTGTTATTTCCACAAACCACACATGGATCAACCACTAGAGTCATTGCATATGTGTTATTTCCACAAACCACACATGGATCAACCACTAGAGTCATTGCATGTGTGTTCTTATACTAAAACCAACACTATAGTCATTGCATGTGTGTTCTTTTCACAAACCACACATGGATCAACCACTAGAGTCATTGCATGTGTGTTATTTCCACAAACAAACATGGATCACCACTAGAGTCATTGCATGTGTGTTCTTATACTAAAACCAACGTGGATCCTCCAGTGGTCATTGCATGTGTGTTCTTTCCACAAACCACACATGGATTAACTACTAGAGTCATTGCATGTGTGTTCTTTCCACAAACCACACATGGATCAACCACTAGAGTCATTGCATTTGTGTTCTTTCCACAAACCACATATGGATCAACCACTAGAGTCATTGCCTATGTGTTCTTATACTAAAACCAACACTAGAGTCATTGCAGGTGTGTTCTTTTCACAAACCACACATGGATCAACCACTAGAGTCATTGCATGTGTGTTATTTCCACAAACAAACATGGATCAACCACTAGAGTCATTGCATGTGCGTTCTTTTCCATAAACCACACATGGATCCACCAGTGGTCATTGCATGTGTGTTCTTTTCCACAAACCACACATGGATCCAACAGTGGTCATTGCATGTGTGTTCATTCCACAAACCACATATGGATCAACCAGAGTCATTGCATGTGTGTTCTTTTCCACAAACCACACTTGGATCCACCGTTGGTCATTGCATGTGTGTTCTTTCCACAAACCACATATGGATCCACCGGTGGTCATTGCATGTGTGTTCTTTCCACAAACCACACATGGATCAACCACTAGAGTCATGCATGTGTGTTATTTCCACAAACCACACATGGAACAACCACTAGAGTCATTGCATGTGTGTTCTTATACTAAAACCACAAACCAGTACTAGAGTCATTGCATGTGTGTTCTTTTCCACAAACCACACATGGATCAACTAGAGTCATTGCATGTGTGTTCTTTCCAGAAAGCACACATGGGTCAACCACTAGAGTCATTGCATGTTTGTTCTTATACTAAAACCACAAACCAGTAGTAGAGTCATTGCATGTGTGTTCTTTTCCACAAACCACACATGGATCCACTAGACTCATTGCATGTGTGTTCTTTTCCACAAACCACACATGGATCAACCAGAGTCATTGCACGTGTGTTCTTTCCACAAACCACACATGGATCAACCACTAGAGTCATTGCATGTGTGTTCTTTTCCAAAAACCACACATGGATCCACTAGACTCATTGCATGTGTGTTCTTTTCCACAAACAACTTATGGATCAACCAGTGGTCATTGCATGTGTGTTCTTTCCACAAACCACACATGGATCAACCACTAGAGTCATTGCATACGTGTTATTTCCACAAACCACACATGGATCGACCACTAGAGTCATTGCATATGTGTTCTTATACTAAAACCAACACTAGAGTCATTGCAGGTGTGTTCTTTTCACAAACCACACATGGATCAACCACTAGAGTCATTGCATGTGTGTTCTTTTCCATAAACCACACATGGATCCACCAATGGTCATTGCATGTGTGTCCTTTCCACAAACCACATATGGATCAACCAGAGTCATTGCATGTGTGTTCTTTCCACAAACCACACATGGATCAACCACTAGAGTCATTGCATGTTTGTTCTTATACTAAAACCACAAACCAACACTAGAGTAATTGCATGTGTGTTCTTTCCACAAACCACGCATGGATCAACCACTAGAGTCATTGCATGTGTGTTCTTTTCCACAGTCCACACATGGATCCACCAGTGGTCATTGCATGTGTGTTATTTCCACAAACCACACATGGATCAACCACTAGAGTCATTGCATGTGTGTTCTTTCCACAAACCACATATGGATCAACCAGAGTCATTGCATGTGTGTTCTTTCCACAAACCACACATGGATCAACCACTAGAGTCATTGCATGTTTGTTCTTATACTAAAACCACAAACCAACACTAGAGTAATTGCATGTGTGTTCTTTCCACAAACCACGCATGGATCAACCACTAGAGTCATTGCATGTGTGTTCTTTTCCACAGTCCACACATGGATCCACCAGTGGTCATTGCATGTGTGTTATTTTCACAAACCACACATGGATCAACCACTAGAGTCATTGCATATGTGTTATTTCCACAAACTACACATGGATCGACCACTAGAGTCATTGCATATGTGTTCTTATACTAAAACCAACACTAGAGTCATTGCAGGTGTGTTCTTTTCACAAACCACACATGGATCAACCACTAGAGTCATTGCATGTGTGTTCTTTTCCATAAACCACACATGGATCCACCAATGGTCATTGCATGTGTGTCCTTTCCACAAACCACATATGGATCAACCAGAGTCATTGCATGTGTGTTCTTTCCACAAACCACACATGGATCAACCACTAGAGTCATTGCATGTTTGTTCTTATACTAAAACCACAAACCAACACTAGAGTAATTGCATGTGTGTTCTTTCCACAAACCACGCATGGATCAACCACTAGAGTCATTGCATGTGTGTTCTTTTCCACAGTCCACACATGGATCCACCAGTGGTCATTGCATGTGTGTTATTTCCACAAACCACACATGGATCAACCACTAGAGTCATTGCATGTGTGTTCTTTCCACAAACCACATATGGATCAACCACTAGAGTCATTGCATGTGTGTTCTTATACTAAAACCAACACTAGAGTCATTGCAGGTGTGTTCTTTTCACAAACCACACATGGATCAACCACTAGAGTCATTGGATGTGTGTTATTTCCACAAACAAACATGGATCAACCACTAGAGTCATTGCATGTGTGTTCTTATCCACAAACGACACATGGATCCAACAGTGGTCATTGCATGTGTGTTCTTTTCCACAAACCACACATGGATCCAATAGTGGTCATTGCATGTGTGTTCTTTCCGCAAACCACATATGGATCAACCAGAGTCATTGCATGTGTGTTCTTTTCCAAAAACAATTTATGGATCAACCAGTGGTCATTGCATGTGTGTTCTTTCCACAAACCACATGTGGACCCATTACAGTCATTCCATGTGTGTTATTTCCATATACCACACATGGATCAAACACTAGCGTCATTGCATATATGTTATTTCCACATACCACACATGGATTAACCACTAGTCATTGCATGTGTGTTCTTATACTAAAACCAACACTAGAGTCATTGCAGGTGTGTTCTTTTCACAAACCACACATGGATCAACCACTAGAGTCATTGCATGTGTGTTATTTCCACAAACAAACACGGCTCAACCACTAGAGTCATTGCATGTGTGTTCTTTCCACAAATCACACATGGATCAACCACTAGAGTCATTGCATGTGTGTTCTTTTCCACAGACCACACATGGATCCACCAGTGGTGATTGCATGTGTGTTATTTCCACAAACCACACACGGATCAACCACTAGAGTCATTGCATGTGTGTTCTTTCCACAAACCACATATGGATCAACCACTAGAGTCATTGCATGTGTGTTCTTATACTAAAACCAACACTAGAGTCATTGCAGGTGTGTTCTTTTCACGAACCACACATGGATCAACCACTAGAGTCATTGCATGTGTGTTATTTCCACAAACAAACATGGATCAACCACTAGAGTCATTGCATGTGTGTTCTTATCCACAAACCACACATGGATCCACCAGTGGTCATTGCATGTGTGTTCTTTTCCACAAACCACACATGGATCCAAAAGTGGTCATTGCATGTGTGTTCTTTCCACAAACCACATATGAATCAACAAGAGTCATTGCATGTGTGTTATTTTCCACAAACAACTGATGCGTCAACCAGTGGTCATTGCATGTGTGTTCTTTCCACAAACCACATGTGCACCCATTACAGTCATTGCATGTGTGTTATTTCCACAAACCACACATAGATCAACCACTAGAGTCATTGCATATGTGTTATTTCCACAAACCACACATGGATCAACCACTAGAGTCATTGCATGTGTGTTCTTATACTAAAACCAACACTAGAGCCATTGCAGGTGTGTTCTTTTCACAAACCAGACATGGATCAACCACTAGAGTCATTGCATGTGTGTTATTTCCACAAACAAACATGGATCAACCACTAGAGTCATTGCATGTGTGTTCTTTTACACAAACCACACATGGATCCACTAGTGGTCATTCCATGTGTGTTCTTTCCACAAACCAAATATGGACCAACCAGAGTCATTGCATGTGTGTTCTTTCCACAAAGCACACATGGATCAACCAGGAGAGTCATTGCATGTTTGTTCTTCTACTAAAACCGCAAACCAGCACTAGAGTCATTGCATGTGTGTTAATTCCACAAACCACACATGGATCAACCACTAGAGTCATTGCATATGTGTTATTTCCACAAACCACACATGGTTCAACCACTAGAGTCATTGCATGTGTGTTCTTATACTAAAACCAACACTAGAGTCATTGCAGGTGTGTTCTTTTCACAAACTACACATGGATCAACCACTAGAGTCATTGCATGTGTGTTATTTCCACAAAAAAACATGGATCAACCACTAGAGTCATTGCATGTGTGTTCTTTTCAACAAACCACACATGGATCCACCAGTGGTCATTGCATGTGTGTTCTTTCCACAAACCACATATGGATCAACAGAGTCATTGCATGTGTGTTCTTTCCATAAACCACACATGGATCAACCACTAGAGTCATTGCATGTTTGTTCTTATACTAAAACCATAAACCAACACTAGAGTCATTGCATGTGTGTTCTTTCCACAAACCACACATGGATCAAGCACTATAGCCATTGCATGTGTGTTCTTTTCCACAGACCACACATGGATCCACCAGTGGTCATTGCATGTGTGTTATTTCCACAAATCACACATGGATCAACCACTAGAGTCATTGCATGTGTGTTCTTTCCACAAACCACATATGGATCAACCACTAGAGTCATTGCATGTGTGTTCTTATACTAAAACCAACACTAGAGTCATTGCAGGTGTGTTCTTTTCACAAACCACACATGGATCTACCACTAGAGTCATTGCATGTGTGTTATTTCCACAAACAAACATGGATCAACCACTAGAGTCATTGCATGTGTGTTCTTTTCCATAAAGCACACATGGATCCACCAGTGGTCATTGCATGTGTGTTCTTTCCACAAACCACATATGGATCAACCAGAGTCATTGCATGTGTGTTCTTTTCCACAAACAACTTATGGATCAACCAGTGGTCATTGCATGTGTGTTCTTTCCACAAACCACATGTGGACCCATTACAGTCATTGCATGTGTGTTATTTTCACAAACCACACATGGATCAACCACTAGAGTCATTGCATATGTGTTATTTCCACAAACTACACATGGATCAACCACTAGAGTCATTGCATATGTGTTCTTATACTAAAACCAACACTAGAGTCATTGCAGGTGTGTTCTTTTCACAAACCACACATGGATCAACCACTAGAGTCATTGCATGTGTGTTCTTTTCCATAAACCACACATGGATCCACCAATGGTCATTGCATGTGTGTCCTTTCCACAAACCACATATGGATCAACCAGAGTCATTGCATGTGTGTTCTTTCCACAAACCACACATGGATCAACCACTAGAGTCATTGCATGTTTGTTCTTATACTAAAACCACAAACCAACACTAGAGTAATTGCATGTGTGTTCTTTCCACAAACCACGCATGGATCAACCACTAGAGTCATTGCATGTGTGTTCTTTTCCACAGTCCACACATGGATCCACCAGTGGTCATTGCATGTGTGTTATTTCCACAAACCACACATGGATCAACCACTAGAGTCATTGCATGTGTGTTCTTTCCACAAACCACATATGGATCAACCACTAGAGTCATTGCATGTGTGTTCTTATACTAAAACCAACACTAGAGTCATTGCAGGTGTGTTCTTTTCACAAACCACACATGGATCAACCACTAGAGTCATTGGATGTGTGTTATTTCCACAAACAAACATGGATCAACCACTAGAGTCATTGCATGTGTGTTCTTATCCACAAACGACACATGGATCCAACAGTGGTCATTGCATGTGTGTTCTTTTCCACAAACCACACATGGATCCAATAGTGGTCATTGCATGTGTGTTCTTTCCGCAAACCACATATGGATCAACCAGAGTCATTGCATGTGTGTTCTTTTCCAAAAACAATTTATGGATCAACCAGTGGTCATTGCATGTGTGTTCTTTCCACAAACCACATGTGGACCCATTACAGTCATTCCATGTGTGTTATTTCCATATACCACACATGGATCAAACACTAGCGTCATTGCATAAATGTTATTTCCACATACCACACATGGATTAACCACTAGTCATTGCATGTGTGTTCTTATACTAAAACCAACACTAGAGTCATTGCAGGTGTGTTCTTTTCACAAACCACACATGGATCAACCACTAGAGTCATTGCATGTGTGTTATTTCCACAAACAAACTTGGATCAACCATTAGAGTCATTGCATGTGTGTTCTTATACTAAAACCAACATGGATCCACCAGTGGTCATTGCATGTGTGTTCTTTCCACAAACCACACATGGATTAACTACTAGATTCATTGCATGTGTGTTCTTTCCACAAACCACACATGGATCAACCACTAGAGTCATTGCATGTGTGTTCTTATACTAAAACCACAAACCAGTACTAGAGTCATTGCATGTGTGTTCTTATACTAAAACCATAAACCAGTACTAGAGTCATTGCATGTGTGTTCTTTTCCACAAACCACACATGGATCCACCGTTGGTCATTGCATGTGTGTTCTTTCCACAAACGACATATGGATCTACCGGTGGTCATTGCATGTGCGTTCTTTCCACAAACCACACATGGATCAACCACTAGAGTGATTGCATGTGTGGTATTTCCACTAACCACACATGGATCAACCACTAGAGTCATTGCATGTGTGTTCTTATACTAAATCCAGAAACCAGTAATAGAGTCATTGCATGTGTGTTCTTTTCCACAAACCACACATGGATCCACCAGTGGTCATTGCATGTGTGTTCTTTCCACAAACCACACATGGATCAACCAGAGTCATTGCATGTGTGTTCTTTCCACAAACCAGTACAAGAGTCATTGCATGTTTGTTCTTATACTAAAACCACAAAACCAACACTAGAGTCATTGCATGTGTGTTCTTTCCACAAACCACACATGGATCAACCACTAGAGTCATTGCATGTGTGTTCTTTTCCATAGACCACACATGGATCCACCAGTGGTCATTGCATGTGTGTTATTTCCACAAACCACATATGGATCAACCACTAGAGTCATTGGATGTGTGTTCTTTTCCACAAACCACACATGGATCCACCGTTGGTCATTGCATGTGTGTTCTTTCCACAAACCACATATGGATCCACCGGTGGTCATTGCATGTGTGTTCTTTCCACAAACCACACATGGATCAACCACTAGAGTCATTGCATGTGTGTTATTTCCACAAACCACACATGGATCAACCACTAGAGTCATTGCATACGTGTTATTTCCACAAACCACACATGGATCAACCACTAGAGTCATTGCATATGTATTCTTATACTAAAACCAACACTAGAGTCATTGCAGGTGTGTTCTTTTCACAAACCACACATGGATCTACCACTAGAGTCATTGCATGTGTGTTAGTTCCACAAACAAACATGGATCAACCACTAGAGTCATTGCATGTGTGTTCTTTTCCACAAACCACACATGGATCCACCAGTGGTCATTGCATGTGTGTTCTTTCCACAAACCACATATGGATCAACCAGAGTCATTGCATGTGTGTTCTTTCCACAAACCACACATGGATCAACCACTAGAGTCATTGCATGTGTGTTCTTTTCCACAAACAACTTATGGATCAACCAGTGGTCATTGCATGTGTGTTCTTTCCACAAACCACATGTGGACCCATTACAGTCATTGCATGTGTGTTATTTCCACAAACCACACATGGATCAACCACTAGAGTCATTGCATATGTGTTATTTCCACAAACCACACATGGATCAACCACTAGAGTCATTGCATGTGTGTTCTTATACTAAAACCAACACTATAGTCATTGCATTTGTGTTCTTTTCACAAACCACACATGGATCAACCACTAGAGTCATTGCATGTGTGTTATTTCCACAAACAAACATGGATCACCACTAGAGTCATTGCATGTGTGTTCTTATACTAAAACCAACGTGGATCCTCCAGTGGTCATTGCATGTGTGTTCTTTCCACAAACCACACATGGATTAACTACTAGAGTCATTGCATGTGTGTTCTTTCCACAAACCACACATGGATCAACCACTAGAGTCATTGCATTTGTGTTCTTTCCACAAACCACATATGGATCAACCACTAGAGTCATTGCCTATGTGTTCTTATACTAAAACCAACACTAGAGTCATTGCAGGTGTGTTCTTTTCACAAACCACACATGGATCAACCACTAGAGTCATTGCATGTGTGTTATTTCCACAAACAAACATGGATCAACCACTAGAGTCATTGCATGTGCGTTCTTTTCCATAAACCACACATGGATCCACCAGTGGTCATTGCATGTGTGTTCTTTTCCACAAACCACACATGGATCCAACAGTGGTCATTGCATGTGTGTTCATTCCACAAACCACATATGGATCAACCAGAGTCATTGCATGTGTGTTCTTTTCCACAAACCACACTTGGATCCACCGTTGGTCATTGCATGTGTGTTCTTTCCACAAACCACATATGGATCCACCGGTGGTCATTGCATGTGTGTTCTTTCCACAAACCACACATGGATCAACCACTAGAGTCATGCATGTGTGTTATTTCCACAAACCACACATGGATCAACCACTAGAGTCATTGCATGTGTGTTCTTATACTAAAACCACAAACCAGTACTAGAGTCATTGCATGTGTGTTCTTTTCCACAAACCACACATGGATCAACTAGAGTCATTGCATGTGTGTTCTTTCCAGAAAGCACACATGGGTCAACCACTAGAGTCATTGCATGTTTGTTCTTATACTAAAACCACAAACCAGTAGTAGAGTCATTGCATGTGTGTTCTTTTCCACAAACCACACATGGATCCACTAGACTCATTGCATGTGTGTTCTTTTCCACAAACCACACATGGATCAACCAGAGTCATTGCACGTGTGTTCTTTCCACAAACCACACATGGATCAACCACTAGAGTCATTGCATGTGTGTTCTTTTCCAAAAACCACACATGGATCCACTAGACTCATTGCATGTGTGTTCTTTTCCACAAACAACTTATGGATCAACCAGTGGTCATTGCATGTGTGTTCTTTCCACAAACCACACATGGATCAACCACTAGAGTCATTGCATACGTGTTATTTCCACAAACCACACATGGATCGACCACTAGAGTCATTGCATATGTGTTCTTATACTAAAACCAACACTAGAGTCATTGCAGGTGTGTTCTTTTCACAAACCACACATGGATCAACCACTAGAGTCATTGCATGTGTGTTCTTTTCCATAAACCACACATGGATCCACCAGTGGTCATTGCATGTGTGTTCTTTCCACAAACCACATATGGATCAACCAGAGTCATTGGATGTGTGTTCTTTCCACAAACCACACATGGATCAACCACTAGAGTCATTGCATGTTTGTTCTTATACTAAAACCACAAACCAACACTAGAGTAATTGCATGTGTGTTCTTTCCACAAACCACGCATGGATCAACCACTAGAGTCATTGCATGTGTGTTCTTTTCCACAGTCCACACATGGATCCACTAGTGGTCATTGCATGTGTTATTTCCACAAACCACACATGGATCAACCACTAGAGTCATTGCATGTGTGTTCTTTCCACAAACCACATATGGATCAACCAGTAGAGTCATTGCATGTGTGTTCTTATACTAAAACCAACACTAGAGTCATTGCAGGTGTGTTCTTTTCACAAACCACACATGGATCAACCACTAGAGTCATTGCATGTGTGTTATTTCCACAAACAAACATGGATCAACCACTAGAGTCATTGCATGTGTGTTCTTATCCACAAACGACACATGGATCCAACAGTGGTCATTGCATGTGTGTTCTTTTCCACAAACCACACATGGATCCAATAGTGGTCATTGCATGTGTGTTCTTTCCACAAACCACATATGGATCAACCAGAGTCATTGCATGTGTGTTCTTTTCCAAAAACAATTTATGGATCAACCAGTGGTCATTGCATGTGTGTTCTTTCCACAAACCACATGTGGACCCATTACAGTCATTCCATGTGTGTTATTTCCATATACCACACATGGATCAAACACTAGCGTCATTGCATATATGTTATTTCCACATACCACACATGGATTAACCACTAGTCATTGCATGTGTGTTCTTATACTAAAACCAACACTAGAGTCATTGCAGGTGTGTTCTTTTCACAAACCACACATGGATCAACCACTAGAGTCATTGCATGTGTGTTATTTCCACAAACAAACACGGCTCAACCACTAGAGTCATTGCATGTGTGTTCTTTCCACAAATCACACATGGATCAACCACTAGAGTCATTGCATGTGTGTTCTTTTCCACAGACCACACATGGATCCACCAGTGGTGATTGCATGTGTGTTATTTCCACAAACCACACACGGATCAACCACTAGAGTCATTGCATGTGTGTTCTTTCCACAAACCACATATGGATCAACCACTAGAGTCATTGCATGTGTGTTCTTTTACTAAAACCAACACTAGAGTCATTGCAGGTGTGTTCTTTTCACGAACCACACATGGATCAACCACTAGAGTCATTGCATGTGTGTTATTTCCACAAACAAACATGGATCAACCACTAGAGTCATTGCATGTGTGTTCTTATCCACAAACCACACATGGATCCACCAGTGGTCATTGCATGTGTGTTCTTTTCCACAAACCACACATGGATCCAAAAGTGGTCATTGCATGTGTGTTCTTTCCACAAACCACATATGAATCAACAAGAGTCATTGCATGTGTGTTATTTTCCACAAACAACTGATGCGTCAACCAGTGGTCATTGCATGTGTGTTCTTTCCACAAACCACATGTGCACCCATTACAGTCATTGCATGTGTGTTATTTCCACAAACCACACATAGATCAACCACTAGAGTCATTGCATATGTGTTATTTCCACAAACCACACATGGATCAACCACTAGAGTCATTGCATGTGTGTTCTTATACTAAAACCAACACTAGAGCCATTGCAGGTGTGTTCTTTTCACAAACCAGACATGGATCAACCACTAGAGTCATTGCATGTGTGTTATTTCCACAAACAAACATGGATCAACCACTAGAGTCATTGCATGTGTGTTCTTTTACACAAACCACACATGGATCCACTAGTGGTCATTCCATGTGTGTTCTTTCCACAAACCAAATATGGACCAACCAGAGTCATTGCATGTGTGTTCTTTCCACAAAGCACACATGGATCAACCAGGAGAGTCATTGCATGTTTGTTCTTCTACTAAAACCGCAAACCAGCACTAGAGTCATTGCATGTGTGTTAATTCCACAAACCACACATGGATCAACCACTAGAGTCATTGCATATGTGTTATTTCCACAAACCACACATGGTTCAACCACTAGAGTCATTGCATGTGTGTTCTTATACTAAAACCAACACTAGAGTCATTGCAGGTGTGTTCTTTTCACAAACTACACATGGATCAACCACTAGAGTCATTGCATGTGTGTTATTTCCACAAAAAAACATGGATCAACCACTAGAGTCATTGCATGTGTGTTCTTTTCAACAAACCACACATGGATCCACCAGTGGTCATTGCATGTGTGTTCTTTCCACAAACCACATATGGATCAACAGAGTCATTGCATGTGTGTTCTTTCCATAAACCACACATGGATCAACCACTAGAGTCATTGCATGTTTGTTCTTATACTAAAACCATAAACCAACACTAGAGTCATTGCATGTGTGTTCTTTCCACAAACCACACATGGATCAAGCACTATAGCCATTGCATGTGTGTTCTTTTCCACAGACCACACATGGATCCACCAGTGGTCATTGCATGTGTGTTATTTCCACAAATCACACATGGATCAACCACTAGAGTCATTGCATGTGTGTTCTTTCCACAAACCACATATGGATCAACCACTAGAGTCATTGCATGTGTGTTCTTATACTAAAACCAACACTAGAGTCATTGCAGGTGTGTTCTTTTCACAAACCACACATGGATCTACTACTAGAGTCATTGCATGTGTGTTATTTCCACAAACAAACATGGATCAACCACTAGAGTCATTGCATGTGTGTTCTTTTCCATAAAGCACACATGGATCCACCAGTGGTCATTGCATGTGTGTTCTTTCCACAAACCACATATGGATCAACCAGAGTCATTGCATGTGTGTTCTTTTCCACAAACAACTTATGGATCAACCAGTGGTCATTGCATGTGTGTTCTTTCCACAAACCACATGTGGACCCATTACAGTCATTGCATGTGTGTTATTTTCACAAACCACACATGGATCAACCACTAGAGTCATTGCATATGTGTTATTTCCACAAACTACACATGGATCAACCACTAGAGTCATTGCATGTGTGTTCTTATACTAAAACCAACACTAGAGTCATTGCATGTGTGTTCTTTTCACAAACCACACATGGATCAACCACTAGAGTCATTGCATGTGTGTTATTTCCACAAACAAACATGGATCAACCATTAGAGTCATTGCATGTGTGTTCTTATACTAAAACCAACATGGATCCACCAGTGGTCATTGCATGTGTGTTCTTTCCACAAACCACACATGGATTAACTACTAGAGTCATTGCATGTGTGTTATTTCCACAAACCACACATGGATCAACCACTAGAGTCATTGCATGTGTGTTCTTATACTAAAACCACAAACCAGTACTAGAGTCATTGCATGTGTGTTCTTACACTAAAACCACAAACCAGTACTAGAGTCATTGCATGTGTGTTCTTTTCCACAAACCACACATGGATCCACCGTTGGTCATTGCATGTGTGTTCTTTCCACAAACCACATATGGATCTACCGGTGGTCATTGCATGTGTGTTCTTTCAACAAACCACACATGGATCAACCACTAGAGTCATTGCATGTGTGGTATTTCCACTAACCACACATGGATCAACCACTAGAGTCATTGCATGTGTGTTCTTATACTAAAACCAGAAACCAGTACTAGAGTCATTGCATGTGTGTTCTTTTCCACAAACCACACATGGATCCACCAGTGGTCATTGCATGTGTGTTCTTTCCACAAACCACACATGGATCAACCAGAGTCATTGCATGTGTGTTCTTTCCACAAACCAGTACTAGAGTCATTGCATGTTTGTTCTTATACTAAAACCACAAACCAACACTAGAGTCATTGCATGTGTGTTCTTTCCACAAACCACACATGGATCAACCACTAGAGTCATTGCATGTGTGTTCTTTTCCACAGACCACACATGGATCCACTAGTGGTCATTGCATCTGTGTTATTTCCACAAACCACATATGGATCAACCACTAGAGTCATTGGATGTGTGTTCTTTTCCACCAACCACACATGGATCAACCAGAGTCATTGCATGTGTGTTCTTTCCACAAACCACATATGGATCAACCACTAGAGTCATTGCATGTGTGTTCTGATACTAAAACCAACACTAGAGTCATTGCAGGTGTGTTCTTTTCACAAACCACACATGGATCAACCACTAGAGTCATTGCATGTGTGTTATTTCCACAAACAAACATGGATCAACCACTAGAGTCATTGCATGTGTGTTCTTTTCCATAAACCACACATGGATCCACCAGTGGTCATTGCATGTGTGTTCTTTTCCACAAACCACACATGGATCAACCAGAGTCATTGCATGTGTGTTCTTTTCCACAAACCACACATGGATCCAAAAGTGGTGATTGCATGTGTGTTCTTTCCACAAACCACATATGGATCAACCAGAGTCATTGCATGTGTGTTCTTTTCCACAAATAACTTATGGATCAACCAGTGGTCATTGCGTGTGTGTTCTTTTCACAAACCACATGTGGACCCATTACTGTCATTACATGTGTGTTATTTCCACAAACCACACATAGATCAACCACTAGAGTCATTGCATATGTGTTATTTCCACAAACCACACATGGATCAACCACTAGAGTCATTGCATGTGTGTTCTTATACTAAAACCAACACTAGAGTCATTGCAGGTGTGTTCTTTTCACAAACCAAACATGGATCAACCACTAGAGTCATTGCATGTGTGTTATTTCCACAAACAAACATGGATCAACCACTAGAGTCATTGCATGTGTGTTCTTTTCCATAAACCACACATGGATCCACCAGTGGTTATTGCATGTGTGTTCTTTTCCACAAACCACACATGGATCCAAAAGTGGTGATTGCATGTGTGTTCTTTCCACAAACCACATATGGATCAACCAGAGTTATTGCATGTGTGTTCTTTTCCACAAACAACTTATGGATCAACCAGTGGTCATTGCATGTGTGTTCTTTTCACAAACCACATGTGGACCCATTACAGTCATTACATGTGTGTTATTTCCACAAACCACACATAGATCAACCCCTAGAGTCATTGCATCTGTGTTATTTCCACAAACCACACATGGATCAACCACTAGAGTCATTGCATGTGTGTTCTTATACTAAAACCAACACTAGAGTCATTGCAGGTGTGTTCTTTTCACAAACCAGACATGGATCAACCACTAGAGTCATTGCATGTGTGTTATTTCCACAAATAAACATGGATCAACCACTAGAGTCATTGCATGTGTGTTCTTTTCCACAAACCACACATGGATCCACTAGTGGTCATTGCATGTGTGTTCTTTCCACAAACCAAATATGGATCAACAAGAGTCATTGCATGTGTGTTCTTTCCACAAACCACACATGGATCAACCAGGAGAGTCATTGCATGTTTGTTCTTATACTAAAACCACAAACTAGCACTAGAGTCATTGCATGTGTGTTATTTCCACAAAACACACATGGATCAACCACTAGAGTCATTGCATATGTGTTATTTCCACAAACCACACATGGATCAACCACTAGAGTCATTGTATGTGTGTTCTTATACTAAACCAACACTAGAGTCATTGCAGGTGTGTTCTTTTCACAAACCACACATGGATCAACCACTAGAGTCATTGCATGTGTGTTATTTCCACAAATAAACATTGATCAACCACTAGAGTCATTGCATGTGTGTTCTTTTCCACAAACCACACATGGATCCACCAGTGGTCATTGCATGTGTGTTCTTTCCACAAACCACATATGGATCAACAGATTCATTGCATGTGTGTTCTTTCCACAAACCACACATGGATCAACCACAAGAGTCATTGCATGTTTATTATTATACTAAAACCACAAACCAACACTAGAGTCATTGCATGTGTATTCTTTCCACAAACCACACATGGATCAACCACTAGAGTCATTGCATGTGTGTTCTTTTCCACAGACCACACATGGATCCACTAGTGGTGATTGCATCTGTGTTATTTCCACAAACCACATATGGATCAACCACTAGAGTCATTGGATGTGTGTTCTTTTCCACCAACCACACATGGATCAACCAGAGTCATTGCATGTGTGTTCTTTCTAGAAACCACATATGGATCAACCACTAGAGTCATTGCATGTGTGTTCTGATACTAAAACCAACACTAGAGTCATTGCAGGTGTGTTCTTTTCACAAACCACACATGGATCAACCACTAGATTCATTGCATGTGTGTTATTTCCACAAACAAACATGGATCAACCACTAGAGTCATTGCATGTGTGTTCTTTTCCATAAACCACACATGGATCCACCAGTGGTCATTGCATGTGTGTTCTTTTCCACAAACCACACATGGATCCAAAAGGGGTGATTGCATGTGTTCTTTCCACAAACCACATATCGATCAACCAGAGTCATTGCATGTGTGTTCTTTTCCACAAACCACACATGGATCCAAAAGTGGTGATTGCATGTGTGTTCTTTCCACAAACCACATATGGATCAACCAGAGTCATTGCATGTGTGTTCTTTTCCACAAATAACTTATGGATCAACCAGTGGTCATTGCATGTGTGTTCTTTTCACAAACCACATGTGGACCCATTACTGTCATTACATGTGTGTTATTTCCACAAACCACACATAGATCAACCACTAGAGTCATTGCATATGTGTTATTTCCACAAACCACACATGGATCAACCACTAGAGTCATTGCATGTGTGTTCTTATACTAAAACCAACACTAGAGTCATTGCAGGTGTGTTCTTTTCACAAACCAAACATGGATCAACCACTAGAGTCATTGCATGTGTGTTATTTCCACAAACAAACATGGATCAACCACTAGAGTCATTGCATGTGTGTTCTTTTCCATAAAGCACACATGGATCCACCAGTGGTCATTGCATGTGTGTTCTTTTCCACAAACCACACATGGATCCAAAAGTGGTGATTGCATGTGTGTTCTTTCCACAAACCACATATGGATCAACCAGAGTCATTGCATGTGTGTTCTTTTCCACAAACAACTTATGGATCAACCAGTGGTCATTGCATGTGTGTTCTTTTCACAAACCACATGTGGACCCATTACAGTCATTACATGTGTGTTATTTCCACAAACCACACATAGATCAACCCCTAGAGTCATTGCATGTGTGTTCTTTCCAGAAACCACATATGGATCAACCACTAGAGTCATTGCATGTGTGTTCTGATACTAAAACCAACACTAGAGTCATTGCAGGTGTGTTCTTTTCACAAACCACACATGGATCAACCACTAGATTCATTGCATGTGTGTTATTTCCACAAACAAACATGGATCAACCACTAGAGTCATTGCATGTGTGTTCTTTTCCATAAACCACACATGGATCCACCAGTGGTCATTGCATGTGTGTTCTTTTCCACAAACCACACATGGATCCAAAAGTGGTGATTGCATGTGTTCTTTCCACAAACCACATATCGATCAACCAGAGTCATTGCATGTGTGTTCTTTTCCACAAACCACACATGGATCCAAAAGTGGTCATTGCATGTGTGTTCTTTCCACAAACCACATATGGATCAACCAGAGTCATTGCATGTGTGTTCTTTTCCACAAACAACTTATGGATCAACCAGTGGTCATTGCATGTGTGTTCTTTTCACAAACCACATGTGGACCCATTACAGTCATTACATGTGTGTTATTTCCACAAACCACACATAGATCAACCCCTAGAGTCATTGCATGTGTGTTCTTTCCAGAAACCACATATGGATCAACCACTAGAGTCATTGCATGTGTGTTCTGATACTAAAACCAACACTAGAGTCATTGCAGGTGTGTTTTTTTACAAACCACACATGGATCAACCACTAGAGTCATTGCATGTGTGTTATTTCCACAAACAAACATGGATCAACCACTAGAGTCATTGCATGTGTGTTCTTTTCCACAAACCACACATGGATCCACTAGTGGTCATTGCATGTGTGTTCTTTCCACAAACCAAATATGGATCAACAAGAGTCATTGCATGTGTGTTCTTTCCACAAACCACACATGGATCAACCAGGAGAGTCATTGCATGTTTGTTCTGATACTAAAACCACAAACCAGCACTAGAGTCATTGCATGTGTGTTATTTCCACAAAACACACATGGATCAACCACTAGAGTCATTGCATATGTGTTATTTCCACAAACCACACATGGATCTACCACTAGAGTCATTGTATGTGTGTTCTTATACTAAACCAACACTAGAGTCATTGCAGGTGTGCTCTTTTCACAAACCACACATGGATCAACCACTAGAGTCATTGCATGTGTGTTATTTCCACAAATAAACATTGATCAACCACTAGAGTCATTGCATGTGTGTTCTTTTCCACAAACCACACATGGATCCACCAGTGGTCATTGCATGTGTGTTCTTTCCACAAACCACATATGGATCAACAGATTCATTGCATGTGTGTTCTTTCCACAAACCACACATGGATCAACCACAAGAGTCATTGCATGTTTATTCTTATACTAAAACCACAAACCAACACTAGAGTCATTGCATGTGTATTCTTTCCACAAACCACACATGGATCAACCACTAGAGTCATTGCATGTGTGTTCTTTTCCACAGACCACACATGGATCCACCAGTGGTCATTGCATGTGTGTTATTTCCACAAACCACACATGGATCAATTACTAGAGTCATTGCATGTGTGTTCTTTCCACAAACCACATATGGATCAACCACTAGAGTCATTGCATGTGTGTTCTTATACTAAAACCAACACTAGAGTCATTGCAGGTGTGTTCTTTTTTCAAACCACACATGGATCTACCACTAGAGTCATTGCATGTGTGTTATTTCCACAAACAAACATGGATCAACCACTAGAGTCACTTCATGTGTGTTCTTTTCCACAAACCACACATGGATCCACCAGTGGTCATTGCATGTGTGTTCATTCCACAAACCACATATGGATCAACCAGAGTCATTGCATGTGTGTTCTTTCCACAAACCACACATGGATCAACCACTAGAGTCATTGCATGGTTGTTCTTATACTAAAACCACAAACCAACACTAGAGTCATTACATGTGTGTTCTTTCCACAAACCACACATGGATAAACCACTAGAGTCATTGCATGTGTGTTCTTTTCCACAGACCACACATGGATCCACCAGTGGTCATTGCATGTGTGTTCTTTCCACAAACCACACATGGATCAACCACTAGAGTCATTGCATGTGTGTTCTTTCCACAAACCACATATGGATCAACCACTAGAGTCATTGCATGTGTGTTCTTATACTAAAACCAACACTATAGTCATTGCAGGTGTGTTTTTTTTACAAACCACACATGGATCAACCACTACAGTCATTGGATGTGTGTTATTTCCACAAACAAACATGGATCTACCTAGAGTCAGTGCATGTGTGTTCTTTTCCACAAACCACACATGGATCCACCAGTGGTCATTGCATGTGTGTTCTTTCCACAAACCACATATGGATCAACAGAGTCATTGCATGTGTGTTCTTTCCATAAACCACAGATGGATCAACCACTAGAGTCATTGCATGTGTGTTCTTTTCCATAGACCACACATGGATCCACCGGTGGTCATTGCATGTGTGTTATTTCCACAAACCACACATGGAGCAACCACTAGAGTCATTGCATGTGTGTTCTTTCCACAAACCACATATGGATCAACCACTAGAGTCATTGCATGTGTGTTCTTATACTAAAACCAACACTAGAGTCATTGCAGGTGTGTTCTTTTCACAAACCACACATGGATCAACCACTAGAGTCATTGCATGTGTGTTATTTCCACAAACAAACATGGATCAACCAGTGGTCATTGCATGTCTGTTCTTATACTAAAACCAACATGGATCCACCAGTGGTCATTGCATGTGTGTTCTTTCCACAAACCACACATGGATCAACTACTAGAGTCATTGCATGTGTGTTATTTCCACAAACCACACATGGATCAACCACTAGAGTCATTGCATGTGTGTTCTTATACTAAAACCACAAACCAGTACTAGAATCATTGCATGTGTGTTCTTATACTAAAACCACAAACTAGTACTAGAGTCATTGCATGTATGTTCTTTTCCACAAACCACATATGGATCCACCGGTGGTCATTGCATGTGTGTTCTTTCCACAAACCACACATGGATCAACCACTAGAGTCATTGCATGTGTGATATTTCCACAAACCACACATGGATCAACCACGAGAGTCATTGCATGTGTGTTCTTATATTAAAACCACAAACCAGTACTAGAGTCATTGCATGTCTGTTCTTTTCCACAAACCACACATGGATCCACCAGTGGTCATTGCATGTGTGTTATTTCCACAAACCACACATGGATCAACCAGAGTCATTGCATGTGTGTTCTTTCCACAAACCACACATGGATCAACCACTAGAGTCATTGCATGTTTGTTCTTATACTAAAACCACAAACCAGCAGTAGAGTCATTACATGTGTGTTCTTTTCCACAAACCACACATGGATCCACTAGACTCATTTCATGTGTGTTCTTTTCCACAAACCACACATGGATCAACCAGAGTCATTGCATGTGTGTTCTTTCCACAAACCACACATGGATCAACCACTAGAGTCATTGCATGTGTGTTCTTTTCCACAGACCACACATGGATCCACCAGTGGTCATTGCATGTGTGTTATTTCCACAAACCACACATGGATCAACCACTAGAGTCATTGCATGTGTGTTCTTTCCACAAACCACACATGGATCAACCACTAGAGTCATTGCATGTGTGTTCTTATACTAAAACCAACACTAGAGTCATTGCAGGTGTGTTCTTTTCACAAACCACACATGGATCAACCACTAGAGTCATTGCATATGTGTTATTTCCACAAACCACACATGGATCAACCACTAGAGTCATTGCATACGTGTTATTTCCACAAACCACACATGGATCAACCACTAGAGTCATTGCATATGTGTTCTTATACTAAAACCAACACTAGAGTCATTGCAGGTGTGTTCTTTTCACAAACCACACATGGATCTACCACTAGAGTCATTGCATGTGTGTTATTTCCACAAACAAACATGGATCAACCACTAGAGTCATTGCATGTGTGTTCTTTTCCACAAACCACACATGGATCCACCAGTGGTCATTACATGTGTGTTCTTTCCACAAACCACATATGGATCAACCAGAGTCATTGCATGTGTGTTCTTTCCACAAACCACAAATGGATCAACCACTAGAGTCATTGCATGTGTGTTCTTTTGCACAAACAACTTATGGATCAACCAGTGGTCATTGCATGTGTGTTCTTTCCACAAACCACATGTGGACCCATTACAGTCATTGCATGTGTGTTCTTTTCCACAAACCACACATGGATCAACCAGAGTCATTGCATGTGTGTTCTTTCCACAAACCACACATGGATCAACCACTAGAGTCATTGCATGTGTGTTCTTTTCCACAGACCACACATGGATCCACCAGTGGTCATTGCATGTGTGTTATTTCCACAAACCACACATGGATCAACCACTAGAGTCATTGCATGTGTGTTCTTTCCACAAACCACACATGGATCAACCACTAGAGTCATTGCATGTGTGTTCTTATACTAAAACCAACACTAGAGTCATTGCAGGTGTGTTCTTTTCACAAACCACACATGGATCAACCACTAGAGTCATTGCATATGTGTTATTTCCACAAACCACACATGGATCAACCACTAGAGTCATTGCATGTGTGTTCTTATACTAAAACCAACACTAGAGTCATTGCAGGTGTGTTCTTTTCACAAACTACACATGGATCAACCACTAGAGTCATTGCATGTGTGTTATTTCCACAAAAAACATGGATCAACCACTAGAGTCATTGCATGTGTGTTCTTTTCCACAAACCACACATGGATCCACCAGTGGTCATTGCATGTGTGTTCTTTCCACAAACCACATATGGATCAACAGAGTCATTGCATGTGTGTTCTTTCCATAAACCACACATGGATCAACCACTAGAGTCATTGCATGTTTGTTCTTATACTAAAACCATAAACCAACACTAGAGTCATTGCATGTGTGTTCTTTCCAAAAACCACACATGGATCAACCACTAGAGTCATTGCATGTGTGTTCTTTTCCACAGACCACACATGGATCCACCAGTGGTCATTGCATGTGTGTTATTTCCACAAACCACACATGGATCAACCACTAGAGTCATTGCATGTGTGTTCTTTCCACAAACCACATATGGATCAACCACTAGAGTCATTGCATGTGTGTTCTTATACTAAAACCAACACTAGAGTCATTGCAGGTGTGTTCTTTTCACAAACCACACATGGATCTACCACTAGAGTCATTGCATGTGTGTTATTTCCACAAACAAACATGGATCAACCACTAGAGTCATTGCATGTGTGTTCTTTTCCACAAACCACACATGGATCCACCAGTGGTCATTGCATGTGTGTTCTTTCCACAAACCATATATGGATCAACCAGAGTCATTGCATGTGTGTTCTTTCCACAAACAACACATGGATCAACCACTAGAGTCATTGCATGTGTGTTCTTTTCCACAAACAACTTATGGATCAACCAGTGGTCAGTGCATGTGTGTTCTTTCCACAAACCACATGTGGACCCATTACAGTCATTGCATGTGTGTTATTTCCACAAACCACACATGGATCAACCACTAGAGTCATTGCATATGTGTTATTTCCACAAACCACACATGGATCAACCACTAGAGTCATTGCATGTGTGTTCTTCTACTAAAACCAACACTAGAGTCATTGCATGTGTGTTCTTTTCACAAACCACACATGGATCAACCACTAGAGTCATTGCATGTGTGTTATTTCCACAAACAAACTTGGATCAACCATTAGAGTCATTGCATGTGTGTTCTTATACTAAAACCAACATGGATCCACCAGTGGTCATTGCATGTGTGTTCTTTCCACAAACCACACATGGATTAACTACTAGAGTCATTGAATGTGTGTTCTTTCCACAAACCACACATGGATCAACCACTAGAGTCATTGCATGTGTGTTCTTATACTAAAACCACAAACCAGTACTAGAGTCATTGCATGTGTGTTCTTATACTAAAACCACAAACCAGTACTAGAGTCATTGCATGTGTGTTCTTTTCCACAAACCACACATGGATCCACCGTTGGTCATTGCATGTGTGTTCTTTCCACAAACCACATATGGATCTACCGGTGGTTATTGCATGTGTGTTCTTTCCACAAACCACACATGGATCAACCACTAGAGTGATTGCATGTGTGGTATTTCCACTAACCACACATGGATCAACCACAAGAGTCATTGCATGTGTGTTCTTATACTAAATCCAGAAACCAGTACTAGAGTCATTGCATGTGTGTTCTTTTCCACAAACCACAGATGGATCCACCAGTGGTCATTGCATGTGTGTTCTTTCCACAAACCACACATGGGTCAACCAGAGTCATTGCATGTGTGTTCTTATACTAAAACCACAAACCAGTACTAGAGTCATTGCATGTGTGTTCTTTTCCACAAACCACACATGGATCAACTAGAGTCATTGCATGTGTGTTCTTTCCACAAAGCACACATGGGTCAACCACTAGAATCGTTGCATGTTTGTTCTTATACTAAAACCACAAACCAACACTAGAGTCATTGCATGTGTGTTCTTTCCACAAACCACACATGGATCAACCACTAGAGTCATTGCATGTGTGTTCTTTTCCATAGACCACACATGGATCCACCAGTGGTCATTGCATGTGTGTTATTTCCACAAACCACATATGGATCAACCACTAGAGTCATTGGATGTGTGTTCTTTTCCACCAACCACACATGTATCAACCAGAGTCATTGCATGTGTGTTCTTTCCACAAACCACATATGGATCAACCACTAGAGTCATTGCATGTGTGTTCTTATACTAAAACCAACACTAGAGTCATTGCAGGTGTGTTCTTTTCACAAACCACACATGGATCAACCACTAGAGTCATTGCATGTGTGTTATTCCACAAACAAACATGGATCAACCACTAGAGTCATTGCATGTGTGTTATTTTCCATAAACCACACATGGATCCACCAGTGGTCATTGCATGTGTGTTCTTTTCCACAAACCACACATGGATCCAACAGTGGTCATTGCATGTGTGATCTTTCCACAAACCACATATGGATCAACCAGAGTCATTGCATGTGTGTTCTTTTCCACAAACCACAAATGGATCCACCGTTGGTCATTGCATGTGTGTTATTTCCACAAACCACATATGGATCCACCGGTGTTCATTGCATGTATGTTCTTTCCACAAACCACACATGGATCAACCACTAGAGTCATTGCATGTGTGTTATTTCCACAAACCACACATGGATCAACCACTAGAGTCATTGCATACGTGTTATTTCCACAAACCACACATGGATCAACCACTAGAGTCATTGCATATGTGTTCTTATACTAAAACCAACACTAGAGTCATTGCAGGTGTGTTCTTTTCACAAACCACACATGGATCTACCACTAGAGTCATTGCATGTGTGTTATTTCCACAAACAAACATGGATCAACCACTAGAGTCATTGCATGTGTGTTCTTTTCCACAAACCACACATGGATCCACCAGTGGTCATTACATGTGTGTTCTTTCCACAAACCACATATGGATCAACCAGAGTCATTGCATGTGTGTTCTTTCCACAAACCACAAATGGATCAACCACTAGAGTCATTGCATGTGTGTTCTTTTGCACAAACAACTTATGGATCAACCAGTGGTCATTGCATGTGTGTTCTTTCCACAAACCACATGTGGACCCATTACAGTCATTGCATGTGTGTTATTTCCACAAACCACACATGGATCAACCACTAGAGTCATTGCATATGTGTTATTTCCACAAACCACACATGGATCAACCACTAGAGTCATTGCATGTGTGTTCTTATACTAAAACCAACACTAGAGTCATTGCATGTGTGTTCTTTTCACAAACCACACATGGATCAACCACTAGAGTCATTGCATGTGTGTTATTTCCACAAACAAACTTGGATCCACCACTAGAGTCATTGCATGTGTGTTCTTATACTAAAACCAACATGGATCCACTAGTGGTCATTGCATGTGTGTTCTTTCCACAAACCACACATGGATTAACTACTAGAGTCATTGCATGTGTGTTATTTCCACAAACCACACATGGATCAACCACTAGAGTCATTGCATGTGTGTTCTTTCCACAAACCACATATGGATCAACCACTAGAGTCATTGCCTATGTGTTCTTATACTAAAACCAACACTAGAGTCATTGCAGGTGTGTTCTTTTCACAAACCACACATGGATCAACACCTAGAGTCATTGCATGTGTGTTATTTCCACAAACAAACATGGATCAACCACTAGAGTCATTGCATGTGTGTTCTTTTCCATAAACCAAACATGGATCCACCAGTGGTCATTGCATGTCTGTTCTTTTCCACAAACCACACATGGATCCAACAGTGGTCATTGCATGTGTGTTCTTTCCACAAACCACATATGGATCAACCAGAGTCATTGCATGTGTGTTCTTTTCCACAAACCACATATGGATCCACCGGTGGTCATTGCATGTGTGTTCTTTCCACAAACCACACATGGATCAACCACTAGAGTCATGCATGTGTGTTATTTCCACAAACCACACATGGATCAACCACTAGAGTCATTGCATGTGTGTTCTTATACTAAAACCACAAACCAGTACTAGAGTCATTGCATGTGTGTTCTTTTCCACAAACCACACATGGATCAACTAGAGTCATTGCATGTGTGTTCTTTCCACAAAGCACACATGGGTCAACCACTAGAATCATTGCATGTTTGTTCTTATACTAAAACCACAAACCAGCAGTAGAGTCATTGCATGTGTGTTCTTTTCCACAAACCACACATGGATCCACTAGACTCATTTCATGTGTGTTCTTTTCCACAAACCACACATGGATCAACCAGAGTCATTGCACGTGTGTTCTTTCCACAAACCACACATGGATCAACCACTAGAGTCATTGCATGTGTGTTATTTTCCACAAACCACACATGGATCCACTAGACTCATTGCATGTGTGTTCTTTTCCACAAACAACTTATGGATCAACCAGTGGTCATTGCATGTGTGTTCTTTCCACAAACCACACATGGATCAACCACTAGAGTCATTGCATACGTGTTATTTCCACAAACCACACATGGATCAACCACTAGAGTCATTGCATATGTGTTCTTATACTAAAACCAACTCTAGAGTCATTGCAGGTGTGTTCTTTTCACAAACCACACATGGATCAACCACTAGAGTCATTGCATGTGTGTTCTTTTCCATAAACCACACATGGATCCACCAGTGGTCATTGCATGTGTGTTCTTTCCACAAATCACATATGGATCAACCAGAGTCATTGCATGTGTGTTCTTTCCACAAACCACACATGGATCAACCACTAGAGTCATTGCATGTTTGTTCTTATACTAAAACCACAAACCAAGACTAGAGTAATTGCATGTGTGTTCTTTCCACAAACCACGCATGGATCAACCACTAGAGTCATTGCATGTGTGTTCTTTTCCACAGACCACACATGGATCCACCAGTGGTCATTGCATGTGTGTTATTTCCACAAACCACACATGGATCAACCACTAGAGTCATTGCATGTGTGTTCTTTCCACAAACCACATATGGATCAACCACTAGAGTCATTGCATGTGTGTTCTTATACTAAAACCAACACTAGAGTCATTGCAGGTGTGTTCTTTTCACAAACCACACATGGATCAACCACTAGAGTCATTGCATGTGTGTTATTTCCACAAACCACGCATGGATCAACCACTAGAGTCATTGCATGTGTGTTCATTTCCACAGACCACACATGGATCCACCAGTGGTCATTGCATGTGTGTTATTTCCACAAACCACACATGGATCAACCACTAGAGTCATTGCATACGTGTTATTTCCACAAACCACACATGGATCAACCACTAGAGTCATTGCATATGTGTTCTTATACTAAAACCAACACTAGAGTCATTGCAGGTGTGTTCTTTTCACAAACCACACATGGATCAACCACTAGAGTCATTGCATACGTGTTATTTCCACAAACCACACATGGATCAACCACTAGAGTCATTGCATGTGTGTTCTTTTCCACAAACCACACATGGATCCACCAGTGGTCATTGCATGTGTGTTCTTTCCACAAACCACATATGGATCAACCAGAGTCATTGCATGTGTGTTCTTTCCACAAACCACAAATGGATCAACCACTAGAGTCATTGCATGTGTGTTCTTTTCCACAAACAACTTATGGATCAACCAGTGGTCATTGCATGTGTGTTCTTTCCACAAACCACATGTGGACCCATTACAGTCATTGCATGTGTGTTATTTCCACAAACCACACATGGATCAACCACTAGAGTCATTGCATATGTGTTATTTCCACAAACCACACATGGATCAACCACTAGAGTCATTGCATGTGTGTTCTTATACTAAAACCAACACTAGAGTCATTGCATGTGTGTTCTTTTCACAAACCACACATGGATCAACCACTAGAGTCATTGCATGTGTGTTATTTCCACAAACAAACTTGGATCAACCACTAGAGTCATTGCATGTGTGTTCTTATACTAAAACCAACATGGATCCTCCAGTGGTCATTGCATGTGTGTTCTTTCCACAAACCACACATGGATTAACTACTAGAGTCATTGCATGTGTGTTATTTCCACAAACCACACATGGATCAACCACTAGAGTCATTGCATGTGTGTTGTTTCCACAAACCACATATGGATCAACCACTAGAGTCATTGCCTATGTGTTCTTATACTAAAACCAACACTAGAGTCATTGCAGGTGTGTTCTTTTCACAAACCACACATGGATCAACCACTAGAGTCATTGCATGTGTGTTATTTCCACAAACAAACATGGATCAACCACTAGAGTCATTGCATGTGTGTTCTTTTCCATAAACCACACATGGATCCACCAGTGGTCATTGCATGTGTGTTCTTTTCCACAAACCACACATGGATCCAATAGTGGTCATTGCATGTGTGTTCTTTCCACAAACCACATATGGATCAACCAGAGTCATTGCATGTGTGTTCTTTTCCACAAACCACATATGGATCCACCGGTGGTCATTGCATGTGTGTTCTTTCCACAAACCACACATGGATCAACCACTAGAGTCATGCATGTGTGTTATTTCCACAAACCACACATGGATCAACCACTAGAGTCATTGCATGTGTGTTCTTATACTAAAACCACAAACCAGTACTAGAGTCATTGCATGTGTGTTCTTTTCCACAAACCACACATGGATCAACTAGAGTCATTGCATGTGTGTTCTTTCCACAAAGCACACATGGGTCAACCACTAGAATCGTTGCATGTTTGTTCTTATACTAAAACCACAAACCAACAGTAGAGTCATTGCATGTGTGTTCTTTTCCACAAACCACACATGGATCCACTAGACTCATTGCATGTGTGTTCTTTTCCACAAACCACACATGGATCAACCAGAGTCATTGCACGTGTGTTCTTTCCACAAACCACACATGGATCAACCACTAGAGTCATTGCATGTGTGTTCTTTTCCACAAACCACACATGGATCCACTAGACTCATTGCATGTGTGTTCTTTTCCACAAACAACTTATGGATCAACCAGTGGTCATTGCATGTGTGTTCTTTCCACAAACCACACATGGATCAACCACTAGAGTCATTGCATACGTGTTATTTCCACAAACCACACATGGATCAACCACTAGAGTCATTGCATATGTGTTCTTATACTAAAACCAACACTAGAGTCATTGCAGGTGTGTTCTTTTCACAAACCACACATGGATCAACCACTAGAGTCATTGCATGTGTGTTCTTTTCCATAAACCACACATGGATCCACCAGTGGTCATTGCATGTGTGTTCTTTCCACAAACCACATATGGATCAACCAGAGTCATTGCATGTGTGTTCTTTCCACAAACCACACATGGATCAACCACTAGAGTCATTGCATGTTTGTTCTTATACTAAAACCACAAACCAAGACTAGAGTAATTGCATGTGTGTTCTTTCCACAAACCACGCATGGATCAACCACTAGAGTCATTGCATGTGTGTTCTTTTCCACAGACCACACATGGATCCACCAGTGGTCATTGCATGTGTGTTATTTCCACAAACCACACATGGATCAACCACTAGAGTCATTGCATGTGTGTTCTTTCCACAAACCACATATGGATCAACCACTAGAGTCATTGCATGTGTGTTCTTATACTAAAACCAACACTAGAGTCATTGCAGGTGTGTTCTTTTCACAAACCACACATGGATCAACCACTAGAGTCATTGCATGTGTGTTATTTCCACAAACCACGCATGGATCAACCACTAGAGTCATTGCATGTGTGTTCTTTTCCACAGACCACACATGGATCCACCAGTGGTCATTGCATGTGTGTTATTTCCACAAACCACACATGGATCAACCACTAGAGTCATTGCATACGTGTTATTTCCACAAACCACACATGGATCAACCACTAGAGTCATTGCATATGTGTTCTTATACTAAAACCAACACTAGAGTCATTGCAGGTGTGTTCTTTTCACAAACCACACATGGATCTACCACTAGAGTCATTGCATGTGTGTTATTTCCACAAACAAACATGGATCAACCACTAGAGTCATTGCATGTGTGTTCTTTTCCACAAACCACACATGGATCCACCAGTGGTCATTGCATGTGTGTTCTTTCCACAAACCACATATGGATCAACCAGAGTCATTGCATGTGTGTTCTTTCCACAAACCACAAATGGATCAACCACTAGAGTCATTGCATGTGTGTTCTTTTCCACAAACAACTTATGGATCAACCAGTGGTCATTGCATGTGTGTTCTTTCCACAAACCACATGTGGACCCATTACAGTCATTGCATGTGTGTTATTTCCACAAACCACACATGGATCAACCACTAGAGTCATTGCATATGTGTTATTTCCACAAACCATACATGGATCAACCACTAGAGTCATTGCATGTGTGTTCTTATACTAAAACCAACACTAGAGTCACTGCAGGTGTGCTCTTTTCACAAACCACACATGGATCAACCACTAGAGTCATTGCATGTGTGTTATTTCCACAAGTAAACATGGATCAACCACTAGAGTCATTGCATGTGTGTTCTTTTCCACAAACCACACATGGATCCACCAGTGGTCATTGCATGTGTGTTCTTTCCACAAACCACATATGGATCAACCAGAGTCATTGCATGTGTGTTCTTTCCACAAACCACACATGGATCAACCACTAGAGTGATTGCATGTTTGTTCTTATACTAAAACCACAAACCAACACTAGAGTCATTGCATGTGTGTTCTTTCCACAAACCACACACGGATCCACCAGTGGTCATTGCATGTGTGTTATTTCCACAAACCACACATGGATCAACCACTAGAGTCATTGCATGTGTGTTCTTATACTAAAACCAACACTAGAGTCATTGCAGGTGTGTTCTTTTCACAAACCACACATGGATCAACCACTAGAGTCATTGCATGTGTGTTATTTCCACAAACAAACATGGATCAACCACTAGAGTCATTGCATGTGTGTTCTTTTCCATAAACCAAACATGGATCCACCAGTGGTCATTGCATGTCTGTTCTTTTCCACAAACCACACATGGATCCAACAGTGGTCATTGCATGTGTGTTCTTTCCACAAACCACATATGGATCAACCAGAGTCATTGCATGTGTGTTCTTTTCCACAAACCACATATGGATCCACCGGTGGTCATTGCATGTGTGTTCTTTCCACAAACCACACATGGATCAACCACTAGAGTCATGCATGTGTGTTATTTCCACAAACCACACATGGATCAACCACTAGAGTCATTGCATGTGTGTTCTTATACTAAAACCACAAACCAGTACTAGAGTCATTGCATGTGTGTTCTTTTCCACAAACCACACATGGATCAACTAGAGTCATTGCATGTGTGTTCTTTCCACAAAGCACACATGGGTCAACCACTAGAATCATTGCATGTTTGTTCTTATACTAAAACCACAAACCAGCAGTAGAGTCATTGCATGTGTGTTCTTTTCCACAAACCACACATGGATCCACTAGACTCATTTCATGTGTGTTCTTTTCCACAAACCACACATGGATCAACCAGAGTCATTGCACGTGTGTTCTTTCCACAAACCACACATGGATCAACCACTAGAGTCATTGCATGTGTGTTATTTTCCACAAACCACACATGGATCCACTAGACTCATTGCATGTGTGTTCTTTTCCACAAACAACTTATGGATCAACCAGTGGTCATTGCATGTGTGTTCTTTCCACAAACCACACATGGATCAACCACTAGAGTCATTGCATACGTGTTATTTCCACAAACCACACATGGATCAACCACTAGAGTCATTGCATATGTGTTCTTATACTAAAACCAACTCTAGAGTCATTGCAGGTGTGTTCTTTTCACAAACCACACATGGATCAACCACTAGAGTCATTGCATGTGTGTTCTTTTCCATAAACCACACATGGATCCACCAGTGGTCATTGCATGTGTGTTCTTTCCACAAATCACATATGGATCAACCAGAGTCATTGCATGTGTGTTCTTTCCACAAACCACACATGGATCAACCACTAGAGTCATTGCATGTTTGTTCTTATACTAAAACCACAAACCAAGACTAGAGTAATTGCATGTGTGTTCTTTCCACAAACCACGCATGGATCAACCACTAGAGTCATTGCATGTGTGTTCTTTTCCACAGACCACACATGGATCCACCAGTGGTCATTGCATGTGTGTTATTTCCACAAACCACACATGGATCAACCACTAGAGTCATTGCATGTGTGTTCTTTCCACAAACCACATATGGATCAACCACTAGAGTCATTGCATGTGTGTTCTTATACTAAAACCAACACTAGAGTCATTGCAGGTGTGTTCTTTTCACAAACCACACATGGATCAACCACTAGAGTCATTGCATGTGTGTTATTTCCACAAACCACGCATGGATCAACCACTAGAGTCATTGCATGTGTGTTCATTTCCACAGACCACACATGGATCCACCAGTGGTCATTGCATGTGTGTTATTTCCACAAACCACACATGGATCAACCACTAGAGTCATTGCATACGTGTTATTTCCACAAACCACACATGGATCAACCACTAGAGTCATTGCATATGTGTTCTTATACTAAAACCAACACTAGAGTCATTGCAGGTGTGTTCTTTTCACAAACCACACATGGATCAACCACTAGAGTCATTGCATACGTGTTATTTCCACAAACCACACATGGATCAACCACTAGAGTCATTGCATGTGTGTTCTTTTCCACAAACCACACATGGATCCACCAGTGGTCATTGCATGTGTGTTCTTTCCACAAACCACATATGGATCAACCAGAGTCATTGCATGTGTGTTCTTTCCACAAACCACAAATGGATCAACCACTAGAGTCATTGCATGTGTGTTCTTTTCCACAAACAACTTATGGATCAACCAGTGGTCATTGCATGTGTGTTCTTTCCACAAACCACATGTGGACCCATTACAGTCATTGCATGTGTGTTATTTCCACAAACCACACATGGATCAACCACTAGAGTCATTGCATATGTGTTATTTCCACAAACCACACATGGATCAACCACTAGAGTCATTGCATGTGTGTTCTTATACTAAAACCAACACTAGAGTCATTGCATGTGTGTTCTTTTCACAAACCACACATGGATCAACCACTAGAGTCATTGCATGTGTGTTATTTCCACAAACAAACTTGGATCAACCACTAGAGTCATTGCATGTGTGTTCTTATACTAAAACCAACATGGATCCTCCAGTGGTCATTGCATGTGTGTTCTTTCCACAAACCACACATGGATTAACTACTAGAGTCATTGCATGTGTGTTATTTCCACAAACCACACATGGATCAACCACTAGAGTCATTGCATGTGTGTTGTTTCCACAAACCACATATGGATCAACCACTAGAGTCATTGCCTATGTGTTCTTATACTAAAACCAACACTAGAGTCATTGCAGGTGTGTTCTTTTCACAAACCACACATGGATCAACCACTAGAGTCATTGCATGTGTGTTATTTCCACAAACAAACATGGATCAACCACTAGAGTCATTGCATGTGTGTTCTTTTCCATAAACCACACATGGATCCACCAGTGGTCATTGCATGTGTGTTCTTTTCCACAAACCACACATGGATCCAATAGTGGTCATTGCATGTGTGTTCTTTCCACAAACCACATATGGATCAACCAGAGTCATTGCATGTGTGTTCTTTTCCACAAACCACATATGGATCCACCGGTGGTCATTGCATGTGTGTTCTTTCCACAAACCACACATGGATCAACCACTAGAGTCATGCATGTGTGTTATTTCCACAAACCACACATGGATCAACCACTAGAGTCATTGCATGTGTGTTCTTATACTAAAACCACAAACCAGTACTAGAGTCATTGCATGTGTGTTCTTTTCCACAAACCACACATGGATCAACTAGAGTCATTGCATGTGTGTTCTTTCCACAAAGCACACATGGGTCAACCACTAGAATCGTTGCATGTTTGTTCTTATACTAAAACCACAAACCAACAGTAGAGTCATTGCATGTGTGTTCTTTTCCACAAACCACACATGGATCCACTAGACTCATTGCATGTGTGTTCTTTTCCACAAACCACACATGGATCAACCAGAGTCATTGCACGTGTGTTCTTTCCACAAACCACACATGGATCAACCACTAGAGTCATTGCATGTGTGTTCTTTTCCACAAACCACACATGGATCCACTAGACTCATTGCATGTGTGTTCTTTTCCACAAACAACTTATGGATCAACCAGTGGTCATTGCATGTGTGTTCTTTCCACAAACCACACATGGATCAACCACTAGAGTCATTGCATACGTGTTATTTCCACAAACCACACATGGATCAACCACTAGAGTCATTGCATATGTGTTCTTATACTAAAACCAACACTAGAGTCATTGCAGGTGTGTTCTTTTCACAAACCACACATGGATCAACCACTAGAGTCATTGCATGTGTGTTCTTTTCCATAAACCACACATGGATCCACCAGTGGTCATTGCATGTGTGTTCTTTCCACAAACCACATATGGATCAACCAGAGTCATTGCATGTGTGTTCTTTCCACAAACCACACATGGATCAACCACTAGAGTCATTGCATGTTTGTTCTTATACTAAAACCACAAACCAAGACTAGAGTAATTGCATGTGTGTTCTTTCCACAAACCACGCATGGATCAACCACTAGAGTCATTGCATGTGTGTTCTTTTCCACAGACCACACATGGATCCACCAGTGGTCATTGCATGTGTGTTATTTCCACAAACCACACATGGATCAACCACTAGAGTCATTGCATGTGTGTTCTTTCCACAAACCACATATGGATCAACCACTAGAGTCATTGCATGTGTGTTCTTATACTAAAACCAACACTAGAGTCATTGCAGGTGTGTTCTTTTCACAAACCACACATGGATCAACCACTAGAGTCATTGCATGTGTGTTATTTCCACAAACCACGCATGGATCAACCACTAGAGTCATTGCATGTGTGTTCTTTTCCACAGACCACACATGGATCCACCAGTGGTCATTGCATGTGTGTTATTTCCACAAACCACACATGGATCAACCACTAGAGTCATTGCATACGTGTTATTTCCACAAACCACACATGGATCAACCACTAGAGTCATTGCATATGTGTTCTTATACTAAAACCAACACTAGAGTCATTGCAGGTGTGTTCTTTTCACAAACCACACATGGATCTACCACTAGAGTCATTGCATGTGTGTTATTTCCACAAACAAACATGGATCAACCACTAGAGTCATTGCATGTGTGTTCTTTTCCACAAACCACACATGGATCCACCAGTGGTCATTGCATGTGTGTTCTTTCCACAAACCACATATGGATCAACCAGAGTCATTGCATGTGTGTTCTTTCCACAAACCACAAATGGATCAACCACTAGAGTCATTGCATGTGTGTTCTTTTCCACAAACAACTTATGGATCAACCAGTGGTCATTGCATGTGTGTTCTTTCCACAAACCACATGTGGACCCATTACAGTCATTGCATGTGTGTTATTTCCACAAACCACACATGGATCAACCACTAGAGTCATTGCATATGTGTTATTTCCACAAACCATACATGGATCAACCACTAGAGTCATTGCATGTGTGTTCTTATACTAAAACCAACACTAGAGTCACTGCAGGTGTGCTCTTTTCACAAACCACACATGGATCAACCACTAGAGTCATTGCATGTGTGTTATTTCCACAAGTAAACATGGATCAACCACTAGAGTCATTGCATGTGTGTTCTTTTCCACAAACCACACATGGATCCACCAGTGGTCATTGCATGTGTGTTCTTTCCACAAACCACATATGGATCAACCAGAGTCATTGCATGTGTGTTCTTTCCACAAACCACACATGGATCAACCACTAGAGTGATTGCATGTTTGTTCTTATACTAAAACCACAAACCAACACTAGAGTCATTGCATGTGTGTTCTTTCCACAAACCACACACGGATCCACCAGTGGTCATTGCATGTGTGTTATTTCCACAAACCACACATGGATCAACCACTAGAGTCATTGCATGTGTGTTCTTATACTAAAACCAACACTAGAGTCATTGCATGTGTGTTCTTTTCACAAACCACACATGGATCAACCACTAGAGTCATTGCATGTGTGTTATTTCCACAAACAAACTTGGATCAACCAATAGAGTCATTGCATGTGTGTTCTTATACTAAAACCAACATGGATCCTCCAGTGGTCATTGCATGTGTGTTCTTTCCACAAACCACACATGGATTAACTACTAGAGTCATTGCATGTGTGTTATTTCCACAAACCACACATGGATCAACCACTAGAGTCATTGCATGTGTGTTGTTTCCACAAACCACATATGGATCAACCACTAGAGTCATTGCCTATGTGTTCTTATACTAAAACCAACACTAGAGTCATTGCAGGTGTGTTCTTTTCACAAACCACACATGGATCAACCACTAGAGTCATTGCATGTGTGTTATTTCCACAAACAAACATGGATCAACCACTAGAGTCATTGCATGTGTGTTCTTTTCCATAAACCACACATGGATCCACCAGTGGTCATTGCATGTGTGTTCTTTTCCACAAACCACACATGGATCCAACAGTGGTCATTGCATGTGTGTTCTTTCCACAAACCACATATGGATCAACCAGAGTCATTGCATGTGTGTTCTTTTCCACAAACCACATATGGATCCACCGGTGGTCATTGCATGTGTGTTCTTTCCACAAACCACACATTGATCAACCACTAGAGTCATGCATGTGTGTTATTTCCACAAACCACACATGGATCAACCACTAGAGTCATTGCATGTGTGTTCTTATTCTAAAACCACAAACCCGTACTAGAGTCATTGCATGTGTGTTCTTTTCCACAAACCACACATGGATCAACTAGAGTCATTGCATGTGTGTTCTTTCCACAAAGCACACATGGGTCAACCACTAGAATCGTTGCATGTTTGTTCTTATACTAAAACCACAAACCAGCAGTAGAGTCATTGCATGTGTGTTCTTTTCCATAAACCACACATGGATCCACTAGACTCATTGCATGTGTGTTCTTTTCCACAAACCACACATGGATCAACCAGAGTCATTGCACGTGTGTTCTTTCCACAAACCACACATGGATCAACCACTAGAGTCATTGCATGTGTGTTCTTTTCCACAAACCACACATGGATCCACTAGACTCATTGCATGTGTGTTCTTTTCCACAAACAACTTATGGATCAACCAGTGGTCATTGCATGTGTGTTCTTTCCACAAACCACACATGGATCAACCACTAGAGTCATTGCATACGTGTTATTTCCACAAACCACACATGGATCAACCACTAGAGTCATTTCATGTGTGTTCTTTTCCACAAACCACACATGGATCCACCAGTGGTCATTGCATGTGTGTTCTTTCCACAAACCACATATGGATCAACCAGAGTCATTGTATGTGTGTTCTTTCCACAAACCACAAATGGATCAACCACTAGAGTCATTGCATGTGTGTTCTTTTCCACAAACAACTTATGGATCAACCAGTGGTCATTGCATGTGTGTTCTTTCCACAAACCACACATGGATCAACCACTAGAGTCATTGCATGTGTGTTCTTTTCCATAAACCACACATGGATCCACCAGTGGTCATTGCATGTGTGTTCTTTCCACAAACCACATATGGATCAACCAGAGTCATTGCATGTGTGTTCTTTCCACAAACCACACATGGATCAACCACTAGAGGCATTGCATGTTTGTTCTTATACTAAAACCACAAACCAAGACTAGAGTAATTGCATGTGTGTTCTTTCCACAAACCACGCATGGATCAACCACTAGAGTCATTGCATGTGTGTTCTTTTCCACAGACCACACATGGATCCACCAGTGGTCATTGCATGTGTGTTATTTCAACAAACCACACATGGATCAACCACTAGAGTCATTGCATGTGTGTTCTTTCCACAAACCACATATGGATCAACCACTAGAGTCATTGCATGTGTGTTATTATACTAAAACCATCACTAGAGTCATTGCAGGTGTGTTCTTTTCACAAACCACACATGGATCAACCACTAGAGTCATTGCATGTGTGTTATTTCCACAAACAAACATGGATCAACCACTAGAGTCATTGCATGTGTGTTCTTATCCACAAACGACACATGGATCCAACAGTGGTCATTGCATGTGTGTTCTTTTCCACAAACCACACATGGATCCAATAGTGGTCATTGCATGTGTGTTCTTTCCACAAACCACATATGGATCAACCAGAGTCATTGCATGTGTGTTCTTTTCCAAAAACAATTTATGGATCAACTAGTGGTCATTGCATGTGTGTTCTTTCCACAAACCACATGTGGACCCATTACAGTCATTCCATATGTGTTATTTCCATAAACCACACATGGATCAAACACTAGCGTCATTGCATATATGTTATTTCCACATACCACACATGGATCAACCACTAGTCATTGCATGTGTGTTCTTATACTAAAACCAACACTAGAGTCATTGCAGGTGTGTTCTTTTCACAAACCACACATGGATCAACCACTAGAGTCATTGCATGTGTGTTATTTCCACAAACAAACACGGCTCAACCAC
Source organism: Avena sativa (assembly GCA_916181665.1). NCBI lineage: Eukaryota > Viridiplantae > Streptophyta > Magnoliopsida > Poales > Poaceae > Avena > Avena sativa. Next base: position 163,036,706 of record OV702290.1, read on the forward strand.
TAGAGTCATTGCATGTGTGTTCTTTCCACAAATCACACATGGATCAACCACTAGAGTCATTGCATGTGTGTTCTTTTCCACAGACCACACATGGATCCACCAGTGGTGATTGCATGTGTGTTATTTCCACAAACCACGCATGGATCAACCACTAGAGTCATTGCATGTGTGTTCTTTCCACAAACCACATATGGATCAACCACTAGAGTCATTGCATGTGTGTTCTTATACTAAAACCAACACTAGAGTCATTGCAGGTGTGTTCTTTTCAGAAACCACACATGGATCAACCACTAGAGTCATTGCATGTGTGTTATTTCCACAAACAAACATGGATCAACCACTAGAGTCATTGCATGTGTGTTCTTATCCACAAACCACACATGGATCCACCAGTGGTCATTGCATGTGTGTTCTTTTCCATAAACCACACATGGATCCAAAAGTGGTCATTGTATTTGTGTTCTTTCCACAAACCACATATGGATCAACCAGAGTCATTGCATGTGTGTTCTTTTCCACAAACAACTGATGCGTCAACCAGTGGTCATTGCATGTGTGTTCTTTCCACAAACAACATGTGGACCCATTACAGTCATTGCATGTGTGTTATTTCCACAAACCACACAAGGATCAACCACTAGAGTCATTGCATATGTGTTATTTCCACAAACCACACATGGATCAACCACTAGAGTCATTGCATGTGTGTTCTTATACTAAAACCAACACTAGAGCCATTGCAGGTGTGTTCTTTTCACAAACCAGACATGGATCAACCACTAGAGTCATTGCATGTGTGTTATTTCCACAAACAAACATGGATCAACCACTAGAGTCATTGCAGGTGTGTTCTTATACTAAAACCAACACTAGAGTCATTGCAGGTGTGTTCTTTTCACAAACCACACATGGATCTACCACTAGAGTCATTGCATGTGTGTTATTTCCATAAACAAACATGGATCAACCACTAGAGTCATTGCATGTGTGTTCTTTTACACAAACCACACCTGGATCCACTAGTGGTCATTCCATGTGTGTTCTTTCCACAAACCAAATATGGATCAACCAGAGTCATTGCATGTGTGTTCTTTCCACAAAGCACACATGGATCAACCAGGAGAGTCATTGCATGTTTGTTCTTATACTAAAACCGCAAACCAGCACTAGAGTCATTGCATGTGTGTTAATTCCACAAACCACACATGGATCAACCACTAGAGTCATTGCATATGTGTTATTTCCACAAACCACACATGGATCAACCACTAGAGTCATTGCATGTGTGTTCTTATACTAAAACCAACACTAGAGTCATTGCAGGTGTGTTCTTTTCACAAACTGCACATGGATCAACCACTAGAGTCATTGCATGTGTGTTATTTCCACACAAAAACATGGATCAACCACTAGAGTCATTGCATGTGTGTTCTTTTCAACAAACCACACATGGATCCACCAGTGGTCATTGCATGTGTGTTCTTTCCACAAACCACATATGGATCAACAGAGTCATTGCATGTGTGTTCTTTCCAAAAACCACACATGGATCAACCACTAGAGTCATTGCATGTTTGTTCTTATACTAAAACCATAAACCAACACTAGAGTCATTGCATGTGTGTTCTTTCCACAAACCACACATGGATCAAGCACTAGAGTCATTGCATGTGTGTTCTTTTCCACAAACAACTTATGGATCAACCAGTGGTTATTGCATGTGTGTTATTTCCACAAATCACAGATGGATCAACCACTAGAGTCATTGCATGTGTGTTCTTTCCACAAACCACATATGGATCAACCACTAGAGTCATTGCATGTGTGTTCTTATACTAAAACCAACACTAGAGTCATTGCAGGTGTGTTCTTTTCACAAAGCACACATGGATCTACCACTAGAGTCATTGCATGTGTGTTATTTCCACAAACAAACATGGATCAACCACTAGAGTCATTGCATGTGTGTTCTTTTCCATAAACCACAGATGGATCCACCAGTGGTCATTGCATGTGTGTTCTTTCCACAAACCACATATGGATCAACCAGAGTCATTGCATGTGTGTTCTTTTCCACAAACAACTTATGGATCAACCAGTGGTCATTGCATGTGTGTTCTTCCCACAAACCACATGTGGACCCATTACAGTCATTGCATGTGTGTTATTTCCACAAACCACACATGGATCAACCACTAGAGTCATTGCATATGTGTTATTTCCACAAACCACACATGGATCAACCACTAGATTCATTGCATGTGTGTTCTTTTCACAAACCACACATGGATCAACCACTAGAGTCATTGCATGTGTGTTATTTCCACAAACAAACATGGATCAACCATTAGAGTCATTGCATGTGTGTTCTTATACTAAAACCAACATGGATCCACCAGTGGTCATTGCATGTGTGTTCTTTCCACAAACCACACATGGATTAACTACTAGAGTCATTGCATGTGTGTTCTTTCCACAAACCACACATGGATCAACCACTAGAGTCATTGCATGTGTGTTCTTATACTAAAACCACAAACTAGTACTAGAGTCATTGCTTGTGTGTTCTTACACTAAAACCACAAACCAGTACTAGAGTCATTGCATGTGTGTTCTTTTCCACAAACCACACATGGATCCACCGTTGGTCATTGCATGTGTGTTCTTTCCACAAACCACATATGGATCTACCGGTGGTCATTGCATGTGTGTTCTTTCCACAAACCACACATGGATCAACCACTAGAGTCATTGCATGTGTGGTATTTCCACTAACCACACATGGATCAACCACTAGAGTCATTGCATGTGTGTTCTTATACTAAAACCAGAAACCAGTACTACAGTCATTGCATGTGTGTTCTTTTCCACAAACCACACATGGATCCACCAGTGGTCATTGCATGTGTGTTCTTTCCACAAACCACACATGGATCAACCAGAGTCATTGCATGTGTGTTCTTTCCACAAACCAGTACTAGAGTCATTGCATGTTTGTTCTTATACTAAAACCACAAACCAACACTAGAGTCATTGCATGTGTGTTCTTTCCACAAACCACACATGGATCAACCACTAGAGTCATTGCATGTGTGTTCTTTTCCACAGACCACACATGGATCCACTAGTGGTCATTGCATCTGTGTTATTTCCACAAACCACATATGGATCAACCACTAGAGTCATCGGATGTGTGTTCTTTTCCACCAACCACACATGGATCAACCACAGTCATTGCATGTGTGTTCTTTCCACAAACCACATATGGATCAACCACTAGAGTCATTGCATGTGTGTTCTTATACTAAAACCAACACTAGAGTCATTGCAGGTGTGTTCTTTTCACAAACCACACATGGATCAACCACTAGAGTCATTGGATGTGTGTTATTTCCACAAACAAACATGGATCAACCACTAGAGTCATTGCATGTGTGTTCTTTTCCATAAACCACACATGGATCCACCAGTGGTCATTGCATGTGTGTTCTTTTCCACAAACCACACATGGATCCAAAAGTGGTGATTGCATGTGTGTTCTTTCCACAAACCACATATGGATCAACTAGAGTCATTGCATGTGTGTTCTTTTCCACAAACAACTTATAGATCAACCAGTGGTCATTGCATGTGTGTTCTTTTCACAAACCACATGTGGACCCATTACAGTCATTACATGTGTGTTATTTCCACAAACCACACATAGATCAACCACTAGAGTCATTGCATATTCTGTTATTTCCACAAACCACACATGGATCAACCACTAGAGTCATTGCATGTGTGTTCTTTTCCACAAACCACACATGGATCCACCAGTGGTCATTGCATGTGTGTTCTTTCCACAAACCAAATATGGATCAACAAGAGTCATTGCATGTGTGTTCTTTCCACAAACCACACATGGATCAACCAGGAGAGTCATTGCAGGTTTGTTCTTATACTAAAACCACAAACCAGCACTAGAGTCATTGCATGTGTGTTATTTCCACAAAACACACATGGATCAACCACTAGAGTCATTGCATATGTGTTATTTCCACAAACCACACATGGATCAACCACTAGAGTCATTGCATGTGTGTTCTTATACTAAAACCAACACTAGAGTCATTGCAGGTGTGTTCTTTTCACAAACCACACATGGATCAACCACTAGAGTCATTGCATGTGTGTTATTTCCACAAATAAACATTGATCAGCCACTAGAGTCATTGCATGTGTGTTCTTTTCCACAAACCACACATGGATCCACCAGTGGTCATTGCATGTGTGTTCTTTCCACAAACCACATATGGATCAACAGAGTCATTGCATGTGTGTTCTTTCCACAAACCACACATGGATCAACCACAAGAGTCATTGCATGTTTATTCTTATACTAAAACCACAAACCAACACTAGAGTTATTGCATGTGTATTCTTTCCACAAACCACACATGGATCAACCACTAGAGTCATTGCATGTGTGTTCTTTTCCACAGACCACACATGGATCCACCAGTGGTCATTGCATGTGTGTTATTTCCACAAACCACACATGGATCAACCACTAGAGTCATTGCATGTGTGTTCTTTCCACAAACCACATATGGATCAACCACTAGAGTCATTGCATGTGTGTTCTTATACTAAAACCAACACTAGAGTCATTGCAGGTGTGTTCTTTTGTCAAACCACACATGGATCTACCACTAGAGTCATTGCATGTGTGTTATTTCCACAAACAAACATGGATCAACCACTAGAGTCACTTCATGTGTGTTCTTTTCCACAAACCACACATGGATCCACCAGTGGTCATTGCATGTGTGTTCATTCCACAAACCACATATGGATCAACTAGAGTCATTGCATGTGTGTTCTTTCCGCAAACCACACATGGATCAACCACTAGAGTCATTGCATGTTTGTTCTTATACTAAAACCACAAACCAACACTAGAGTCATTACATGTGTGTTCTTTCCACAAACCACACATGGATAAACCACTAGAGTCATTGCATGTGTGTTCTTTTCCACAGACCACACATGGATCCACCAGTCGTCATTGCATGTGTGTTCTTTCCACAAACCACACATGGATCAACCACTAGAGTCATTGCATGTGTGTTCTTTCCACAAACCACATATGGATCAACCACTAGAGTCATTGCATGTGTGTTCTTATACTAAAACCAACACTAGAGTCATTGCAGGTGTGTTTTTTTTACAAACCACACATGGATCAACCACTAGAGTCATTGGATGTGTGTTATTTCCACAAACAAACATGGATCTACCTAGAGTCAGTGCATGTGTGTTCTTTTCCACAAACCACACATGAATCCACCAGTGGTCATTGCATGTGTGTTCTTTCCACAAACCACATATGGATCAACAGAGTCATTGCATGTGCGTTCTTTCCATAAACCACAGATGGATCAACCACTAGAGTCATTGCATGTGTGTTCTTTTCCATAGACCACACATGGATCCACCGGTGGTCATTACATGTGTGTTATTTCCACAAACCACACATGGATCAACCACTAGAGTCATTGCATGTGTGTTCTTTCCACAAACCACATATGGATCAACCACTAGAGTCATTGCATGTGTGTTCTTATACTAAAACCAACACTAGAGTCATTGCAGGTGTGTTCTTTTCACAAACCACACATGGATCAACCACTAGAGTCATTGCATGTGTGTTATTTCCAAAAACAAACATGGATCAACCAGTGGTCATTGCATGTCTGTTCTTATACTAAAACCAACATGGATCCACCAGTGGTCATTGCATGTGTGTTCTTTCCACAAACCACACATGGATCAACTACTAGAGTCATTGCATGTGTGTTATTTCCACAAACCACACATGGATCAACCACTAGAGTCATTGCATGTGTGTTCTTATACTAAAACCACAAACCAGTACTAGAGTCATTGCATGTGTGTTCTTATACTAAAACCACAAACTAGTACTAGAGTCATTGCATGTATGTTCTTTTCCATAAACCACATATGGATCCACCGGTGGTCATTGCATGTGTGTTCTTTCCACAAACCACACATGGATCAACCACTAGAGTCATTGAATGTGTGTTATTTCCACAAACCACACATGGATCAACCACTAGAGTCATTGCATGTGTGTTCTTATATTAAAACCACAAACCAGTACTAGAGTCATTGCATGTCTGTTCTTTTCCACAAACCACACATGGATCCACCAGTGGTCATTGCATGTGTGTTATTTCCACAAACCACACATGGATCAATCAGAGTCATTGCATGTGTGTTCTTTCCACAAACCACACATGGATCAACCACTAGAGTCATTGCATGTTTCTTCTTATACTAAAACCACAAACCAGCACTAGAGTCATTGCATGTGTGTTAATTCCACAAACCACACATGGATCAACCACTAGAGTCATTGCATATGTGTTATTTCCACAAACCACACATGGATCAACCACTAGAGTCATTGCATGTGTGTTCTTATACTAAAACCAACACTAGAGTCATTGCAGGTGTGTTCTTTTCACAAACTACACATGGATCAACCACTAGAGTCATTGCATGTGTGTTATTTCCACAAAAAAACATGGATCAACCATTAGAGTCATTGTATGTGTGTTCTTTTCAACAAACCACACATCGATCCACCAGTGGTCATTGCATGTGTGTTCTTTCCACAAACCACATATGGATCAACAGAGTCATTGCATGTGTGTTCTTTCCATAAACCACACATGGATCAACCACTAGAGTCATTGCATGTTTGTTCTTATACTAAAACCATAAACCAACACTAGAGTCATTGCAGGTGTGTTCTTTTGTCAAACCACACATGGATCTACCACTAGAGTCATTGCATGTGTGTTATTTCCACAAACAAACATGGATCAACCACTAGAGTCACTTCATGTGTGTTCTTTTCCACAAACCACACATGGATCCACCAGTGGTCATTGCATGTGTGTTCATTCCACAAACCACATATGGATCAACCAGAGTCATTGCATGTGTGTTCTTTCCGCAAACCACACATGGATCAACCACTAGAGTCATTGCATGTTTGTTCTTATACTAAAACCACAAACCAACACTAGAGTCATTACATGTGTGTTCTTTCCACAAACCACACATGGATAAACCACTAGAGTCATTGCATGTGTGTTCTTTTCCACAGAACACACATGGATCCACCAGTGGTCATTGCATGTGTGTTCTTTCCACAAACCACACATGGATCAACCACTAGAGTCATTGCATGTGTGTTCTTTTCCACAAACAACTTATGGATCAACCAGTGGTCATTGCATGTGTGTTCTTCCCACAAACCACATGTGGACCCATTACAGTCATTGCATGTGTGTTATTTCCACAAACCACACATGGATCAACCACTAGAGTCATTGCATATGTGTTATTTCCACAAACCACACATGGATCAACCACTAGATTCATTGCATGTGTGTTCTTTTCACAAACCACACATGGATCAACCACTAGAGTCATTGCATGTGTGTTATTTCCACAAACAAACATGGATCAACCATTAGAGTCATTGCATGTGTGTTATTATACTAAAACCAACATGGATCCACCAGTGGTCATTGCATGTGTGTTCTTTCCACAAACCACACATGGATTAACTACTAGAGTCATTGCATGTGTGTTCTTTCCACAAACCACACATGGATCAACCACTAGAGTCATTGCATGTGTGTTCTTATACTAAAACCACAAACTAGTACTAGAGTCATTGCATGTGTGTTCTTACACTAAAACCACAAACCAGTACTAGAGTCATTGCATGTGTGTTCTTTTCCACAAACCACACATGGATCCACCGTTGGTCATTGCATGTGTGTTCTTTCCACAAACCACATATGGATCTACCGGTGGTCATTGCATGTGTGTTCTTTCCACAAACCACACATGGATCAACCACTAGAGTCATTGCATGTGTGGTATTTCCACTAACCACACATGGATCAACCACTAGAGTCATTGCATGTGTGTTCTTTTCCACAGACCACACATGGATCCACCAGTGGTCATTGCATGTGTGTTCTTTCCACAAACCACACATGGATCAACCACTAGAGTCATTGCATGTGTGTTCTTTCCACAAACCACATATGGATCAACCACTAGAGTTATTGCATGTGTGTTCTTATACTAAAACCAACACTAGAGTCATTGCAGGTGTGTTTTTTTTACAAACCACACATGGATCAACCACTAGAGTCATTGGATGTGTGTTATTTCCACAAACAAACATGGATCTACCTAGAGTCAGTGCATGTGTGTTCTTTTCCACAAACCACACATGGATCCACCAGTGGTCATTGCATGTGTGTTCTTTCCACAAACCACATATGGATCAACAGAGTCATTGCATGTGCGTTCTTTCCATAAACCACAGATGGATCAACCACTAGAGTCATTGCATGTGTGTTCTTTTCCATAGACCACACATGGATCCACCGGTGGTCATTGCATGTGTGTTATTTCCACAAACCACACATGGATCAACCACTAGAGTCATTGCATGTGTGTTCTTTCCACAAACCACATATGGATCAACCACTAGAGTCATTGCATGTGTGTTCTTATACTAAAACCAACACTAGAGTCATTGCAGGTGTGTTCTTTTCACAAACCACACATGGATCAACCACTAGAGTCATTGCATGTGTGTTATTTCCAAAAACAAACATGGATCAACCAGTGGTCATTGCATGTCTGTTCTTATACTAAAACCAACATGGATCCACCAGTGGTCATTGCATGTGTGTTCTTTCCACAAACCACACATGGATCAACTACTAGAGTCATTGCATGTGTGTTATTTCCACAAACCACACATGGATCAACCACTAGAGTCATTGCATGTGTGTTCTTATACTAAAACCACAAACCAGTACTAGAGTCATTGCATGTGTGTTCTTATACTAAAACCACAAACTAGTACTAGAGTCATTGCATGTATGTTCTTTTCCATAAACCACATATGGATCCACCGGTGGTCATTGCATGTGTGTTCTTTCCACAAACCACACATGGATCAACCACTAGAGTCATTGAATGTGTGTTATTTCCACAAACCACACATGGATCAACCACTAGAGTCATTGCATGTGTGTTCTTATATTAAAACCACAAACCAGTACTAGAGTCATTGCATGTCTGTTCTTTTCCAGAAACCACACATGGATCCACCAGTGGTCATTGCATGTGTGTTATTTCCACAAACCACACATGGATCAATCAGAGTCATTGCATGTGTGTTCTTTCCACAAACCACACATGGATCAACCACTAGAGTCATTGCATGTTTCTTCTTATACTAAAACCACAAACCAGCACTAGAGTCATTGCATGTGTGTTAATTCCACAAACCACACATGGATCAACCACTAGAGTCATTGCATATGTGTTATTTCCACAAACCACACATGGATCAACCACTAGAGTCATTGCATGTGTGTTCTTATACTAAAACCAACACTAGAGTCATTGCAGGTGTGTTCTTTTCACAAACTACACATGGATCAACCACTAGAGTCATTGCATGTGTTTTATTTCCACAAAAAAACATGGATCAACCATTAGAGTCATTGCATGTGTGTTCTTTTCAACAAACCACACATCGATCCACCAGTGGTAATTGCATGTGTGTTCTTTCCACAAACCACATATGGATCAACAGAGTCATTGCATGTGTGTTCTTTCCATAAACCACACATGGATCAACCACTAGAGTCATTGCATGTTTGTTCCTATACTAAAACCATAAACCAACACTAGAGTCATTGCATGTGTGTTCTTTCCACAAACCACACATGGATCAAGCACTAGAGTCATTGCATGTGTGTTCTTTTACACAAACAACTTATGGATCAACCAGTGGTCATTGCATGTGTGTTATTTCCACAAATCACAGATGGATCAACCACTAGAGTCATTGCATGTGTGTTATTTCCACAAACCACATATGGATCAACCACTAGAGTCATTGCATGTGTGTTCTTATACTAAAACAAACACTAGAGTCATTGCAGGTGTGTTCTTTTCACAAACCACACATGGATCTACCACTAGAGTCATTGCATGTGTGTTATTTCCACAAACAAACATGGATCTACCACTAGAGTCATTGCATGTGTGTTCTTTTCCATAAACCACACATGGATCCACCAGTGGTCATTGCATGTGTGTTCTTTCCACAAACCACATATGGATCAACCAGAGTCATTGCATGTGTGTTCTTTTCCACAAACAACTTATGGATCAACCAGTGGTCATTGCATGTGTGTTCTTCCCACAAACCACATGTGGACCCATTACAGTCATTGCATGTGTGTTATTTCCACAAACCACACATGGATCAACCACTAGAGTCATTGCATATGTGTTATTTCCACAAACCACACATGGATCAACCACTAGAGTCATTGCATGTGTGTTCTTTTCACAAACCACACATGGATCAACCACTAGAGTCATTGCATGTGTGTTATTTCCACAAACAAACATGGATCAACCATTAGAGTCATTGCATGTGTGTTCTTATACTAAAACCAACATGGATCCACCAGTGGTCATTGCATGTGTGTTCTTTCCACAAACCACACATGGATTAACTACTAGAGTCATTGCATGTGTGTTCTTTCCACAAACCACACATGGATCAACCACTAGAGTCATTGCATGTGTGTTCTTATACTAAAACCACAAACTAGTACTAGAGTCATTGCATGTGTGTTCTTACACTAAAACCACAAACCAGTACTAGAGTCATTGCATGTGTGTTCTTTTCCACAAACCACACATGGATCCACCGTTGGTCATTGCATGTGTGTTCTTTCCACAAACCACATATGGATCTACCGGTGGTCATTGCATGTGTGTTCTTTCCTCAAACCACACATGGATCAACCACTAGAGTCATTGCATGTGTGGTATTTCCACTAACCACACATGGATCAACCACTAGAGTCATTGCATGTGTGTTCTTATACTAAAACCAGAAACCAGTACTACAGTCATTGCATGTGTGTTCTTTTCCACAAACCACACATGGATCCACCAGTGGTCATTGCATGTGTGTTCTTTCCACAAACCACACATGGATCAACCAGAGTCATTGCATGTGTGTTCTTTCCACAAACCAGTACTAGAGTCATTGCATGTTTGTTCTTATACTAAAACCACAAACCAACACTAGAGTCATTGCATGTGTGTTCTTTCCACAAACCACACATGGATCAACCACTAGAGTCATTGCATGTGTGTTCTTTTCCACAGACCACACATGGATCCACTAGTGGTCATTGCATCTGTGTTATTTCCACAAACCACATATGGATCAACCACTAGAGTCATCGGATGTGTGTTCTTTTCCACCAACCACACATGGATCAACTAGAGTCATTGCATGTGTGTTCTTTCCACAAACCACATATGGATCAACCACTAGAGTCATTGCATGTGTGTTCTTATACTAAAACCAACACTAGAGTCATTGCAGGTGTGTTCTTTTCACAAACCACACATGGATCAACCACTAGAGTCATTGCATGTGTGTTATTTCCACAAACAAACATGGATCAACCACTAGAGTCATTGCATGTGTGTTCTTTTCCATAAACCACACATGGATCCACCAGTGGTCATTGCATGTGTGTTCTTTTCCACAAACCACACATGGATCCAAAAGTGGTGATTGCATGTGTGTTCTTTCCACAAACCACATATGGATCAACTAGAGTTATTGCATGTGTGTTCTTTTCCACAAACAACTTATAGATCAACCAGTGTTCATTGCATGTGTGTTCTTTTCACAAACCACATGTGGACCCATTACAGTCATTACATGTGTGTTATTTCCACAAACCACACATAGATCAACCACTAGAGTCATTGCATATTCTGTTATTTCCACAAACCACACATGGATCAACCACTAGAGTCATTGCATGTGTGTTCTTTTCCACAAACCACACATGGATCCACTAGTGGTCATTGCATGTGTGTTCTTTCCACAAACCAAATATGGATCAACAAGAGTCATTGCATGTGTGTTCTTTCCACAAACCACACATGGATCAACCAGGAGAGTCATTGCATGGTTGTTCTTATACTAAAACCACAAACCAGCACTAGAGTCATTGCATGTGTGTTATTTCCACAAAACACACATGGATCAACCACTAGAGTCATTGCATATGTGTTATTTCCACAAACCACACATGGATCAACCACTAGAGTCATTGCATGTGTGTTCTTATACTAAAACCAACACTAGAGTCATTGCAGGTGTGTTCTTTTCACAAACCACACATGGATCAACCACTAGAGTCATTGCATGTGTGTTATTTCCACAAATAAACATTGATCAACCACTAGAGTCATTGCATGTGTGTTCTTTTCCACAAACCACACATGGATCCACCAGTGGTCATTGCATGTGTGTTCTTTCCACAAACCACACATGGATCAACCACTAGAGTCATTGCATGTGTGTTCTTTCCACAAACCACATATGGATCAACCACTAGAGTCATTGCATGTGTGTTCTTATACTAAAACCAACACTAGAGTCATTGCAGGTGTGTTCTTTTGTCAAACCACACATGGATCTACCACTAGAGTCATTGCATGTGTGTTATTTCCACAAACAAACATGGATCAACCACTAGAGTCACTTCATGTGTGTTCTTTTCCACAAACCACACATGGATCCACCAGTGGTCATTGCATGTGTGTTCATTCCACAAACCACATATGGATCAACCAGAGTCATTGCATATGTGTTCTTTCCACAAACCACACATGGATCAACCACTAGAGTCATTGCATGTTTGTTCTTATACTAAAACCACAAACCAACATTAGAGTCATTACATGTGTGTTCTTTCCACAAACCACACATGGATAAACCACTAGAGTCATTGCATGTGTGTTCTTTTCCACAGACCACACATGGATCCACCAGTGGTCATTGCATGTGTGTTCTTTCCACAAACTACACATGGATCAACCACTAGAGTCATTGCATGTGTGTTATTTCCACAAACCACATATGGATCAACCACTAGAGTCATTGCATGTGTGTTCTTATACTAAAACCAACACTAGAGTCATTGCAGGTGTGTTTTTTTACAAACCACACATGGATCCACAGTGGTCATTGCATGTGTGTTCTTTCCACAAACCACACATGGATCAACTACTAGAGTCATTGCATGTGTGTTCTTTCCACAAACCACATATGGATCAACCACTAGAGTCATTGCATGTGTGTTCTTTCCACAAACCACATATGGATCAACCACTAGAGTCATTGCATGTGTGTTCTTATACTAAAACCAACACTAGAGTCATTGCAGGTGTGTTTTTTTACAAACCACACATGGATCAACCACTAGAGTCATTGGATGTGTGTTATTTCCACAAACAAACATGGATATACCTAGAATCAGTGCATGTGTGTTCTTTTCCACAAAACACACATGGATCCACCAGTGGTCATTGCATGTGTGTTCTTTCCACAAACCACATATGGATCAACAGAGTCATTGCATGTGCGTTCTTTCCATAAACCACAGATGGATCAACCACTAGAGTCATTGCATGTGTGTTCTTTTCCATAGACCACACATGGATCCACCGGTGGTCATTGCATGTGTGTTATTTCCACAAACCACACATGGATCAACCACTAGAGTCATTGCATGTGTGTTCTTTCCACAAACCACATATGGATCAACCACTAGAGTCATTGCATGTGTGTTCTTATACTAAAACCAACACTGGAGTCATTGCAGGTGTGTTCTTTTCACAAACCACACATGGATCAACCACTAGAGTCATTGCATGTGTGTTATTTCCACAAACAAACATGGATCAACCAGTGGTCATTGCATGTCTGTTCTTATACTAAAACCAACATGGATCCACCAGTGGTCATTGCATGTGTGTTATTTCCACAAACCACACATGGATCAACCACTAGAGTCATTGCATGTGTGTTCTTATACTAAAACCACAAACCAGTACTAGAGTCATTGCATGTGTGTTCTTATACTAAAACCACAAACTAGTACTAGAGTCATTGCATGTATGTTCTTTTCCACAAACCACATATGGATCCACCGGTGGTCATTGCATGTGTGTTCTTTCCACAAACCACACATGGATCAACCAATAGAGTCATTGAATGTGTGTTATTTCCACAAACCACACATGGATCAACCACTAGAGTCATTGCATGTGTGTTCTTATATTAAAACCACAAACCAGTACTAGAGTCATTGCATGTCTGTTCTTTTCCACAAACCACACATGGATCCACCAGTGGTCATTGCATGTGTGTTATTTCCACAAACCACACATGGATCAATCAGAGTCATTGCATGTGTGTTCTTTCCACAAACCACACATGGATCAACCACTAGAGTCATTGCATGTTTCTTCTTATACTAAAACCACAAACCAGCAGTAGAGTCATTACATGTGTGTTATTTTCCACAAACCACACATGGATCCACTAGACTCATTGCATGTGTGTTCTTTTCCACAAACCACACATGGATCAACCAGAGTCATTGCATGTGTGTTCTTTCCACAAACCACACATGGATCAACCACTAGAGTCATCGCATGTGTGTTCTTTTCCACAGACCACACATGGATCCACCAGTGGTCATTGCATGTGTGTTATTTCCACAAACCACACATGGATCAACCACTAGAGTCATTGCATGTGTGTTCTTTCCACAAACCACATATGGATCAACCACTAGAGTCATTGCATGTGTGTTCTTATACTAAAACCAACACTAGAGTCATTGCAGGTGTGTTCTTTTCACAAAGCACACATGGATCAACCGCTAGAGTCATTGCATGTGTGTTATTTCCACAAACAAACATGGATCAACCACTAGAGTCATTGCATGTGTGTTCTTTTCCACCAACCACACATGGATCAACCAGAGTCATTGCATGTGTGTTCTTTCCACAAACCACATATGGATCAACCACTAGAGTCATTGCATGTGTGTTCTTATACTAAAACCAACACTAGAGTCATTGCAGGTGTGTTCTTTTCACAAACCACACATCGATCTACCACTAGAGTCATTGCATGTGTGTTATTTCCACAAACAAACATGGACCAACCACTAGAGTCATTGCATGTGTGTTATTTCCACAAACCACACATAGATCAACCACTAGAGTCATTGCATATGTGTTATTTCCACAAACCACACATGGATCAACGACTAGAGTCATTGCAGGTGTGTTCTTATACTAAAACCAACACTAGAGTCATTGCAGGTGTGTTCTTTTCACAAACCACACATGGATCTACCACTAGAGTCATTGCATGTGTGTTATTTCCATAAACAAACATGGATCAACCACTAGAGTCATTGCATGTGTGTTCTTTTCCACAAACCACACATGGATCCACCAGTTGTCATTGCATGTGTGTTCTTTCCACAAACCACATATGGATCAACCAGAGTCATTGCATGTGTGTTCTTTCCACAAACCACACATGGATCAACCACTAGATTCATTGCATGTTTGTTCTTACACTAAAACCACAAACCAACACTAGAGTCATTGCATGTGTGTTCTTTCCACAAACCACACATGGATCAACCACTAGAGTCATTGCAGGTGTGTTCTTTTCCACAGACCACACATGGATCCACCAGTGGTCATTGCATGTGTGTTCTTTTCCACAAACCACACATGGATCCAAAAGTGGTGATTGCATGTGTGTTATTTCCATAAACCACATATGGATCAACCAGAGTCATTGCATGTGTGTTGTTTTCCACAAACAACTTATGGATCAACCAGTGGTCATTGCATGTGTGTTCTTTCCACAAACCACATGTGGATCAGTTACAGTCATTGCATGTGTGTTATTTCCACAAACCACACCTGGATCAACCACTAGAGTCATTGCATATGTGTTATTTCCACAAACCACACATGGATCAACCACTAGAGTCATTGCATGTGTGTTCTTATACTAAAACGAACACTAGAGTCATTGCAGGTGTGTTCTTTTCACAAACCACACATGGATCAACCACTAGAGTCATTGCATGTGTGTTATTTCCACAAACAAACATGGATCAACCACTAGAGTCATTGCATGTGTGTTCTTTTCCACAAACCACACATGGATCCACCAGTGATCATTGCATGTGTGTTATTTCCACAAACCACACATAGATCAACCACTAGAGTCATTGCATATGTGTTATTTCCACAAACCACACATGGATCAACCACTAGAGTCATTGCATGTGTGTTCTTATACTAAAACCAACACTAGAGTCATTGCAGGTGTGTTCTTTTCACAAACCATACATGGATCAACCACTAGAGTCATTCCATGTGTGTTATTTCCATAAACAAACATGGATCAACCACTAGAGTCATTGCATGTGTGTTCTTTTGCACAAACCACACATGGATCCACTAGTGGTCATTGCATGTGTGTTCTTTCCACAAACCAAATATGGATCAACCAGAGTCATTGCATGTGTGTTCTTTCCACAAACCACACATGGATCAACCAGGAGAGTCATTGCATGTTTGTTCTTATACTAAAACCACAAACCAGCACTAGAGTCATTGCATGTGTGTTATTTCCACAAAACACACATGGATCAACCACTAGAGTCACTGCATATGTGTTATTTCCACAAACCACACATGGATCAACAACTAGAGTCATTGCATGTGTGTTCTTATACTAAAACCAACTCTAGAGTCATTGCAGGTGTGTTCTTTTCACAAACCACACATGGATCAACCACTAGAGTCATTGCATGTGTGTTATTTCCACAAACAAACATGGATCAACCACTAGAGTCATTGCATGTGTGTTCTTATACTAAAACCACAAACCAGTACTAGAGTCATTGCATGTGTGTTCTTATACTAAAACCACAAACTAGTACTAGAGTCATTGCATGTATGTTATTTTCCACAAACCACATATGGATCCACCGGTGGTCATTGCATGTGTGTTATTTCCACAAACCACACATGGATCCAACAGTGGTCATTGCACGTGTGTTCTTTCCACAAACCACATATGGATCAACCAGAGTCATTGCATGTGTGTTCTTTTCCACAAACAACTTATGGATCAACCAATGGTCATTGCATGTGTATTCTTTCCACAAACCACATGTGGACCCATTACAGTCATTGCATGTGTGTTATTTCCACAAACCACACATGGATCAACCACTAGAGTCATTGTATATGTGTTATTTCCACAAACCACACATGGATCAATCACTAGAGTCATTGCATGTGTGTTCTTATACTAAAACGAACACTAGAGTCATTGCATGTGTGTTCTTTTCACAAACCACACATGTATCAACCACTAGAGTCATTGAATGTGTGTTATTTCCACAAACAAACATGGATCAACCACTAGAGTCATTGCATGTGTGTTCTTATACTAAAACCGACATGGATCCACCAGTGGTCATTGCATGTGTGTTCTTTCCACAAACCACACATGGATCAACTACTAGAGTCATTGCATGTGTGTTATTTCCACAAACCACACATGGATCAACCACTAGAGTCATTGCATGTGTGGTCTTTTCCACAAACAACTTATGGATCAACCAATGGTCATTGCATGTGTGTTCTTTGCACAAACCAGATGTGGACCCATTACAGTCATTGCATGTGTGTTATTTCCACAAACCACACATGGATCAACCACTAGAGTCATTGCATATGTGTTATTTCCACAAACCACACATGGATCAACCAATAGAGTCATTGAATGTGTGTTATTTCCACAAACCACACATGGATCAACCACTAGAGTCATTGCATGTGTGTTCTTATATTAAAACCACAAACCAGTACTAGAGTCATTGCATGTCTGTTCTTTTCCACAAACCACACATGGATCCACCAGTGGTCATTGCATGTGTGTTATTTCCACAAACCACACATGGATCAATCAGAGTCATTGCATGTGTGTTCTTTCCACAAACCACACATGGATCAACCACTAGAGTCATTGCATGTTTCTTCTTATACTAAAACCACAAACCAGCAGTAGAGTCATTACATGTGTGTTATTTTCCACAAACCACACATGGATCCACTAGACTCATTGCATGTGTGTTCTTTTCCACAAACCACACATGGATCAACCAGAGTCATTGCATGTGTGTTCTTTCCACAAACCACACATGGATCAACCACTAGAGTCATCGCATGTGTGTTCTTTTCCATAGACCACACATGGATCCACCAGTGGTCATTGCATGTGTGTTATTTCCACAAACCACACATGGATCAACCACTAGAGTCATTGCATGTGTGTTCTTTCCACAAACCACATATGGATCAACCACTAGAGTCATTGCATGTGTGTTCTTATACTAAAACCAACACTAGAGTCATTGCAGGTGTGTTCTTTTCACAAACCACACATGGATCAACCGCTAGAGTCATTGCATGTGTGTTATTTCCACAAACAAACATGGATCAACCACTAGAGTCATTGCATGTGTGTTCTTTTCCACCAACCACACATGGATCAACCAGAGTCATTGCATGTGTGTTCTTTCCACAAACCACATATGGATCAACCACTAGAGTCATTGCATGTGTGTTCTTATACTAAAACCAACACTAGAGTCATTGCAGGTGTGTTCTTTTCACAAACCACACATCGATCTACCACTAGAGTCATTGCATGTGTGTTATTTCCACAAACAAACATGGACCAACCACTAGAGTCATTGCATGTGTGTTATTTCCACAAACCACACATAGATCAACCACTAGAGTCATTGCATATGTGTTATTTCCACAAACCACACATGGATCAACGACTAGAGTCGTTGCAGGTGTGTTCTTATACTAAAACCAACACTAGAGTCATTGCAGGTGTGTTCTTTTCACAAACCACACATGGATCTACCACTAGAGTCATTGCATGTGTGTTATTTCCATAAACAAACATGGATCAACCACTAGAGTCATTGCATGTGTGTTCTTTTCCACAAACCACACATGGATCCACCAGTTGTCATTGCATGTGTGTTCTTTCCACAAACCACATATGGATCAACCAGAGTCATTGCATGTGTGTTCTTTCCACAAACCACACATGGATCAACCACTAGATTCATTGCATGTTTGTTCTTACACTAAAACCACAAACCAACACTAGAGTCATTGCATGTGTGTTCTTTCCACAAACCACACATGGATCAACCACTAGAGTCATTGCAGGTGTGTTCTTTTCCACAGACCACACATGGATCCACCAGTGGTCATTGCATGTGTGTTCTTTTCCACAAACCACACATGGATCCAAAAGTGGTGATTGCATGTGTGTTATTTCCATAAACCACATATGGATCAACCAGAGTCATTGCATGTGTGTTGTTTTCCACAAACAACTTATGGATCAACCAGTGGTCATTGCATGTGTGTTCTTTCCACAAACCACATGTGGATCAGTTACAGTCATTGCATGTGTGTTATTTCCACAAACCACACCTGGATCAACCACTAGAGTCATTGCATATGTGTTATTTCCACAAACCACACATGGATCAACCACTAGAGTCATTGCATGTGTGTTCTTATACTAAAACGAACACTAGAGTCATTGCAGGTGTGTTCTTTTCACAAACCACACATGGATCAACCACTAGAGTCATTGCATGTGTGTTATTTCCACAAACAAACATGGATCAACCACTAGAGTCATTGCATGTGTGTTCTTTTCCACAAACCACACATGGATCCACCAGTGATCATTGCATGTGTGTTATTTCCACAAACCACACATAGATCAACCACTAGAGTCATTGCATATGTGTTATTTCCACAAACCACACATGGATCAACCACTAGAGTCATTGCATGTGTGTTCTTATACTAAAACCAACACTAGAGTCATTGCAGGTGTGTTCTTTTCACAAACCATACATGGATCAACCACTAGAGTCATTCCATGTGTGTTATTTCCATAAACAAACATGGATCAACCACTAGAGTCATTGCATGTGTGTTCTTTTGCACAAACCACACATGGATCCACTAGTGGTCATTGCATGTGTGTTCTTTCCACAAACCAAATATGGATCAACCAGAGTCATTGCATGTGTGTTCTTTCCACAAACCACACATGGATCAACCAGGAGAGTCATTGCATGTTTGTTCTTATACTAAAACCACAAACCAGCACTAGAGTCATTGCATGTGTGTTATTTCCACAAAACACACATGGATCAACCACTAGAGTCACTGCATATGTGTTATTTCCACAAACCACACATGGATCAACAACTAGAGTCATTGCATGTGTGTTCTTATACTAAAACCAACTCTAGAGTCATTGCAGGTGTGTTCTTTTCACAAACCACACATGGATCAACCACTAGAGTCATTGCATGTGTGTTATTTCCACAAACAAACATGGATCAACCACTAGAGTCATTGCATGTGTGTTCTTATACTAAAACCACAAACCAGTACTAGAGTCATTGCATGTGTGTTCTTATACTAAAACCACAAACTAGTACTAGAGTCATTGCATGTATGTTATTTTCCACAAACCACATATGGATCCACCGGTGGTCATTGCATGTGTGTTATTTCCACAAACCACACATGGATCCAACAGTGGTCATTGCACGTGTGTTCTTTCCACAAACCACATATGGATCAACCAGAGTCATTGCATGTGTGTTCTTTTCCACAAACAACTTATGGATCAACCAATGGTCATTGCATGTGTGTTCTTTCCACAAACCACATGTGGACCCATTACAGTCATTGCATGTGTGTTATTTCCACAAACCACACATGGATCAACCACTAGAGTCATTGTATATGTGTTATTTCCACAAACCACACATGGATCAATCACTAGAGTCATTGCATGTGTGTTCTTATACTAAAACGAACACTAGAGTCATTGCATGTGTGTTCTTTTCACAAACCACACATGTATCAACCACTAGAGTCATTGAATGTGTGTTATTTCCACAAACAAACATGGATCAACCACTAGAGTCATTGCATGTGTGTTCTTATACTAAAACCGACATGGATCCACCAGTGGTCATTGCATGTGTGTTCTTTCCACAAACCACACATGGATCAACTACTAGAGTCATTGCATGTGTGTTATTTCCACAAACCACACATGGATCAACCACTAGAGTCATTGCATGTGTGGTCTTTTCCACAAACAACTTATGGATCAACCAATGGTCATTGCATGTGTGTTCTTTGCACAAACCAGATGTGGACCCATTACAGTCATTGCATGTGTGTTATTTCCACAAACCACACATGGATCAACCACTAGAGTCATTGCATATGTGTTATTTCCACAAACCACACATGGATCAACCACTAGAGTCATTGCATGTGTGTTCTTATACTAAAACCAACACTAGTCATTGCTTGTGTGTTCTTTTCACAAACCACACAAGGATCAACCACTAGAGTCATTGCATGTGTGTTATTTCCAGAAACAAACATGGATCAACCACTAGAGTCATTGCATGTGTGTTCTTATACTAAAACCAACATGGATCCACAGTGGTCATTGCATGTGTGTTCTTTCCACAAACCACACATGGATCAACTACTAGAGTCATTGCATGTGTGTTATTTCCACAAACCACACATGGATCAACCACTAGAGTCATTGCATGTGTGTTCTTATACTAAAACCACAAACTAGTACTAGAGTCATTGAATGTTTGTTCTTATACTAAAACCACAAACCAACACTAGAGTCATTGCATGTGTGTTCTTTCCACAAACTACACATGGATCAACCACTAGAGTCATTGCATGTGTGTTCTTTTCCACAGCCAACACATGGATCCACCAGTGGTCATTGCATGTGTGTTATTTCCACAAACCACACATGGATCAACCACTAGAGTCATTGCATGTGTGTTATTTCCACAAACCACACATGGATCAACCACTAGAGTCATTGCATGTGTGTTCTTATATTAAAACCACAAACCAGTACTAGAGTCATTGCTTGTGTGTTCTTTTCCACAAACCACACATGGATCCACCAGTGGTCATTGCATGTGTGTTATTTCCACAAACCACACATGGATCAACCAGAGTCATTGCATGTGTGTTTTCTTTCCACAAACCACACATGGATCAACCACTAGAGTCATTGCATGTTTGTTCTTATACTAAAACCACAAACCAGCAGTAGAGTCATTGCATGTGTGTTCTTTTCCACAAACCACACATGGATCCACTAGACTCATTGCATGTGTGTTCTTTTCAACAGACCACACATGGATCAACCAGAGTCATTGCATGTGTGTTCTTTCCATAAACCACACATGGATCAACCACTAGAGTCATTGCATGTGTGTTCTTTTCCACAGACCACACATGGATCCACTAGTGGTCATTGCATGTGTGTTATTTCCACAAACCACACATGGATCAACCACTAGAGTCATTGCATGTGTGTTCTTTCCACAAACCACATATGGATCAACCACTAGAGTCATTGCATGTGTGTTCTTATACTAAAACCAACACTAGAGTCATTGCAGGTGTGTTCTTTTCACAAACCACACAAGGATCAACCAATAGAGTCATTGCATGTGTTTATTTCCACAAACAAACATGGACCAACCACTAGAGTCATTGCATGTGTGTTCTTTTCCACCAACCACACATGGATCCACCAGTGGTCATTGCATGTGTGTTCTTTTCCACAAACCACACATGGATCCAACAGTGGTCATTGCATGTGTGTTCTTTCCACAAACCACATATGGATCAACCAGAGTCATTGCATGTGTGTTCTTTTCCACAAACAACTTATGGATCAACCAATGGTCATTGCATGTGTGTTCTTTCCACAAACCACATGTGGACCCATTACAGTCATTGCATGTGTGTTATTTCCACAAACCACACATGGATCAACCACTAGAGTCATTGCATCTGTGTTATTTCCACAAACACACATGGATCAATCACTAGAGTCATTGCATGTGTGTTCTTATACTAGAACGAACACTAGAGTCATTGCATGTGTGTTCTTTTCACAAACCACACATGTATCAACCACTAGAGTCATTGAATGTGTGTTATTTCCACAAACAAACATGGATCAACCACTAGAGTCATTGCATGTGTGTTCTTATACTAAAACCAACATGGATCCACCAGTGGTCATTGCATGTGTGTTCTTTCCACAAACCACACATGGATCAACTACTAGAGTCATTGCATGTGTGTTATTTCCACAAACCACACATGGGTCAACCACTAGAGTCATTGCATGTGTGTTCTTTTCCACAAACAACTTATGGATCAACCAATGGTCATTGCATGTGTGTTCTTTCCACAAACCAGATGTGGACCCATTACAGTCATTGCATGTGTGTTATTTCCACAAACCACACATGGATCAACCACTAGAGTCATTGCATATGTGTTATTTCCACAAACCACACATGGATCAACCACTAGAGTCATTGCATGTGTGTTCTTATACTAAAACCAACACTAGAGTCATTGCATGTGTGTTCTTTTCACAAACCACACAAGGATCAACCACTAGAGTCATTGCATGTGTGTTATTTCCACAAACAAACATGGATCAACCACTAGAGTCATTCCATGTGTGTTCTTATACTAAAACCAACATGGATCCACATTGGTCATTGCATGTGTGTTCTTTCCACAAACCACACATGGATCAACTACTAGAGTCATTGCATGTGTATTATTTCCACAAACCACACATGGATCAACCACTAGAGTCATTGCATGTGTGTTCTTATACTAAAACCACAAACCAGTACTAGAGTCATTGAATGTTTGTTCTTATACTAAAACCACAAACCAACACTAGAGTCATTGCATGTGTGTTCTTTCCACAAACCACACATGGATCAACCACTAGAGTCATTGCATGTGTGTTCTTTTCCACAGCCAACACATGGATCCACCAGTGGTCATTGCATGTGTGTTATTTCCACAAACCACACATGGATCAACCACTAGAGTTATTGCATGTGTGTTATTTCCACAAACCATACATGGATCAACCACTAGAGTCATTGCATGTGTGTTCTTATATTAAAACCACAAACCAGTACTAGAGTCATTGCTTGTGTGTTCTTTTCCACAAACCACACATGGATCCACCAGTGGTCATTGCATGTGTGTTATTTGCACAAACCACACATGGATCAACCAGAGTCATTGCATGTGTGTTCTTTCCACAAACCACACATGGATCAACCACTAGAGTCATTGCATGTTTGTTCTTATACTAAAACCACAAACCAGCAGTAGAGTCATTGCATGTGTGTTCTTTTCCACAAACCACACATGGATCCACTAGACTCATTGCATGTTTGTTCTTTTCCACAGACCACACATGGATCAACCAGAGTCATTGCATGTGTGTTCTCTCCACAAACCACACATGGATCAACCACTAGAGTCATTGCATGTGTGTTCTTTTCCACAGACCACACATGGATCCACCAGTGGTCATTGCATGTGTGTTATTTCCACAAACCACACATGGATCAACCACTAGAGTCATTGCATGTGTATTCTTTCCACAAACCACGTATGGATCAACCACTAGAGTCATTCCATGTGTGTTCTTATACTAAAACCAACACTAGAGTCATTGCAGGTGTGTTCTTTTCACAAACCACACAAGGATCAACCACTAGAGTCATTGCATGTGTGTTATTTCCACAAACAAACATGGATCAACCACTAGAGTCATTGCATTTGTGTTGTTATACTAAAACCAACATGGATCCAGCAGTGGTCATTGCATGTGTGCTCTTTCCACAAACCACACATGGATCAACCACTAGAGTCATTGCATGTGTGTTATTTCCACAAACCACACATGGATCAACCACTAGAGTCATTGCATGTGTGTTCTTATACTAAAACCACAAACCAGTACTAGAGTCATTGCATGTGTGTTCTTATACTAAAACCACAAACCAGTACTAGAATCATTGCATGTGTGTTCTTTTCCACAAACCACACATGGATCCATCGTTGGTCATTGCATGTGTGTTCTTTCCACAAAACACATATGGATCCACCGATGGTCATTGCATGTGTGTTCTTTCCACAAACCACACATGGATCAACCACTAGAGTCATTGCATGTGTGTTATTTCCACAAACCACACATGGATCAACCACTAGAGTCATTGCATGTGTGTTCTTATATTAAAACCACAAACCAGTACTAGAGTCATTGCATGTGTGTTCTTTTCCACAAACCACACGTGGATCCACCAGTGGTCATTGCATGTGTGTTATTTCCACAAACCACACATGGATCAACCAGAGTCATTGCATGTGTATTCTTTCCACAAACCACACATGGATCAACCACTAGAGTCATTGCATGTTTGTTCTTATACTAAAACCACAAACCAGCAGTAGAGTCATTGCATGTGTGTTCTTTTCCACAAACCACACATGGATCCACTAGACTCATTGCATGTGTGTTCTTTTCCACAAACCACATATGGATCAACCAGAGTCATTGCATGTGTGTTCTTTCCACAAACCACACATGGATCAACCACTAGAGTCATTGCATGTGTGTTCATTTCCACAAACCACACATGGATCCACTAGACTCATTGCATGTGTGTTCTTTTCCACAAACAACTTATGGATCAACCAGTGGTCAATGCATGTGTGTTCTTTCCACAAACCACATGTGGACCCATTACAGTCATTGCATGTGTGTTATTTCCACAAACCACACATGGATCAACCACTAGAATCATTGGATATGTGTTATTTCCACAAACCACACATGGATCAACCACTAGAGTCATTGCATGTGTGTTATTTCTACAAAAACATGGATCAACCACTAGAGTCATTGCATGTGTGTTCTTTTCCACAAACCACACATGAATCCACCAGTGGTCATTGCATGTGTGTTATTTCCACAAACCACACATGGATCAACCACTAGAGTCATTCCATATGTGTTATTTCCACAAACCACACATGGATCAACCACTAGAGTCATTGCATGTGTGTTCTTATACTAAACTAACACTAGAGTCATTGCAGGTGTGTTCTTCTCACAAACCACACATGGATCAACCACTAGAGTCATTGCATGTGTGTTATTTCCACAAATAAACATGGATCAACCACTAGAGTCATTGCATGTGTGTTCTTTTCCACAAACCACACATAGATCCACCAGCGGTCATTGCATGTGTGTTCTTTCCACAAACCACATATGGATCAACCAGAGTCATTGCATGTGTGTTCTTTCCACAAACCACACATGGATCAACCACTAGAGTCATTGCATGTTTGTTCTTATACTAAAACCACAAACCAACACTAGAGTCATTGCATGTGCGTTCTTTCCACAAACCACACATGGATCAACCACTAGAGTCGTTGCATGTGTGTTCTTTTCTACATCCCACACATGGATCCACCAGTGGTCATTGCATGTGTGTTATTTCCACAAACAAACATGGATCAACCACTAGAGTCATTGCATGTGTGTTCTTTTCCACAAACCACACATGGATCCACCAGTGGTCATTGCATGTGTGTCCGTTTCCACAAACCACACATGGATCCAACAGTGGTCCTTGCATGTGTGTTCTTTCCACAAACCACATATGGATCAACCAGAGTCATTGCATGTGTGTTATTTTCCACAAACAACTTATGGATCAACCAGTGGTCATTGCATGTGTGTTCTTTCCACAAACCACATGTGGACCCATTACAGTCATTGCATGTGTGTTATTTCCACAAACCACACATGGATCAACCACTAGAGTCATTGCATATGTGTTATTTCCACAAACCACACATGGATCAACCACTAGAGTCATTGCATGTGTGTTCTTATACTAAAACCAACACTAGAGTCATTGCAGGTGTGTTCTTTTCACAAACCACACATGGATCAACCACTAGAGTCATTGCATGTGTGTTATTTCCACACACAAACATGGATCAACCACAAGAGTCATTGCATGTGTGTTCTTTTCCACAAACCACACATGGATCCACCAGTGGTCATTGCATGTGTGTTCTTTTGCACAAACCACACATGGATCCAACAGTGGTCATTGCATGTGTGTTCTTTCCACAAACCACATATGGATCAACCAGAGTCATTGCATGTGTGTTCTTTTCCACAAACAACTTATGGATCAACCAGTGGTCATTGCATGTGTGTTCTTTCCAAAAACCACATGTGGATCAGTTACAGTCATTGCATGTGTGTTATTTCCACAAACCACACCTGGATCAACCACTAGAGTCATTGCATATGTGTTATTTCCACAAACCACACATGGATCAACCACTAGAGTCATTGCATGTGTGTTCTTATACTAAAACGAACACTAGAGTCATTGCAGGTGTGTTCTTTTCACAAACCACACATGGATCAACCACTAGAGTCATTGCATGTGTGTTATTTCCACAAACAAACATGGATCAACCACTAGAGTCATTGCATGTGTGTTCTTTTCCACAAACCACACATGGATCCACCAGTGATCATTGCATGTGTGTTCTTTCCACAAACCAAATATGGATCAACCAGAGTCATTGCATGTGTGTTCTTTCCACAAACCACACATGGATCAACCACGAGAGTCATTGCATGTTTGTTCTTATACTAAAACCACAAACCAGCACTAGAGTCATTGCATGTGTGTTATTTCCACAAACCACACATGGATCAACCACTAGAGTCATTGCATGTGTGTTCTTTCCACAAACCACATATGGATCAACCACTAGAGTCATTGCATGTGTGTTCTTATACTAAAACCAACACTAGAGTCATTGCAGGTGTGTTCTTTTCACAAACCACACATGGATCAACCACTAGAGTCATTGCATGTGTGTTATTTCCACAAACAAACATGGATCAACCACTAGAGTCATTGCATGTGTGTTCTTTTCCACAAACCTCACATGGATCCACCAGTGGTCATTACATGTGTGTTCTTTTCCACAAACCACACATGGATCCAACAGTGGTCATTGCATGTGTGCTCTTTACACAAACCGCATATGGATCAACCAGAGTCATTGCATGTGTGTTCTTTTCCACAAACAACTTATGGATCAACCAGTGGTCATTACATGTGTGTTCTTTCCACAAACCACATGTGGACCCATTACAGTCATTGCATGTGTGTTATTTCCACAAACCACACATGGATCAACCACTAGAGTCATTGCATATGTGTTATTTCCACAAACCAAACATGGATCAACCACTAGAGTCATTGCATGTGTGTTCTAATACTAAAACCAACACTAGAGTCATTGCATGTGTGTTCTTTTCACAAACCACACATGGATCAACCACTAGAGTCATTGCATGTGTGTTATTTCCACACACAAACATGGATCAACCACTAGAGTCATTGCATGTGTGTTCTTATACTAAAACCACAAACCAGTACTAGAGTCATTGCATGTGTGTTCTTTTCCACAAACCACCCATGGATCCACCAGTGGTCATTGCATTTGTGTTCTTTCCACAAACCACACATGGATCAACCAGAGTCATTGCATGTGTGTTCTTTCCACAAACCACACATGGATCAACCACTAGAGTCATTGCATGTTTGTTCTTATACTAAAACCACAAACCAGCAGTAGAGTCATTGCATGTGTGTTCTTTTTCACAAACCACACATGGATCCACTAGACTCATTGCATGTGTATTCTTTTCCACAAACCACACATGGATCAACCAGAGTCATTGCATGTGTGTTCTTTCCAGAAACCACACATGGATCAACCACTAGAGTCATTGCATGTGTGTTCATTTCCATAAACCACACATGGATCCACTAGACTCATTACATGTGTGTTCTTTTCCACAAACAACTTATAGATCAACCAGTGGTCATTGCATGTGTGTTCTTTTCCACAAACCACACATGGATCCAACAGTGGTCATTGCATGTGTGTTCTTTCCACAAACCACATATGGATCAACCAGAGTCATTGCATGTGTGTTCTTTTCCACAAACAACTTATGCATCAACCAGTGGTCATTGCATGTGTGTTCTTTCAACAAACCACATATGGATGAACCAGAGCCATTGCATATGTGTTCTTTTCCACAAACAACTTATGGATCAACCAGTGGTCATTGCATGTGTGTTCTTTCCACGAACCAAATGTGGACCCATTACAGTCATTGCATGTGTGTTATTTCCACAAACCACACAAGGATCAACCACTAGAGTCATTGCATATGTGTTATTTCCACAAACCACACATGGATCAACCACTAGAGTCATTGCATGTGTGTTCTTATACTAAAACTAACACTAGAGTCATTGCAGGTGTGTTCTTTTCACAAACCAAACATGGATCAACCACTAGAGTCATTGCATGTGTGTTATTTCCACACACAAACATGGATCAACCACTAGAGTCATTGCATGTGTGTTCTTTTCCACAAACCACACATGGATCCACGAGTGGTCATTGCATGTGTGTTCTTTTGCACAAACCACACATGGAACCAACTGTGGTCATTGCACGTGTGTTCTTTCCACAAACCACATATGGATCAACCAGAGTCATTGCATGTGTGTTCTTTTCGACAAACAACTTATGGATCAACCAGTGGTCATTGCATGTGTGTTCTTTACACAAACCACATGTGGACCCATTACAGTCATTGCATGTGTGTTATTTCCATAAACCACACATGGATCAACCACTAGAGTCATTGCATATGTGTTATTTCCACAAACCATACATGGATCAACCACTAGAGTCATTGCATGTGTGTTCTTATACTAAAACCAACACTAGAGTCATTGCAGGTGTGTTCTTTTCACAAACCACACATGGATCAACCACTAGAGTCATTGCATGTGTGTTATTTCCACAAGTAAACATGGATCAACCACTAGAGTCATTGCATGTGTGTTCTTTTCCACAAACCACACATGGATCCACCAGTGGTCATTGCATGTGTGTTCTTTACACAAACCACATATGGATCAACCAGAGTCATTGCATGTGTGTTCTTTCCACAAACCACACATGGATCAACCACTAGAGTCATTGCATGTTTGTTCTTATACTAAAACCACAAACCAACACTAGAGTCATTGCATGCGTGTTCTTTCCACAAACCACACACGGATCCACCAGTGGTCATTGCATGTGTGTTATTTCCACAAACCACACATGGATCAACCACTAGAGTCATTGCATGTGTGTTCTTTCCACAAACCACATATGGATCAACCACTAGAGTCATTGCATGTGTGTTCTTATACTAAAACCAACACTAGAGTCATTGCAGGTGTATTCTTTTCACAAACCACACATGATCAACCACTAGAGTCATTACATGTGTGTTCTTTTCCACAAACCACACATGGATCCACCAGTGGTCATTGCATGTGTGTTCTTTTCCACAAACCACACATGGATCCAACAGTGGTCATTGCATGTGTGTTCTTTCCACAAACCACATATGGATCAACCAGAGTCATTGCATGTGTGTTCTTTTCCACAAAACAAATATGGATCAACCAGAGTCATTGAATGTGTGTTCTTTCCACAAACCACATATGGATCAACCACTAGAGTCATTGCATGTGTGTTATTTCCACAAACAAACATGGATCAACCACTAGAGTCATTGCATGTGTGTTCTTTTCCACAGCCCACACATGGATCCACCAGTGGTCACTGCATGTGTGTTATTTCCACAAACCACACATGGATCAACCACTAGAGTCATTGCATGTGTGTTCTTTCCACAAACCACATATGGATCAACCACTAGAGTCATTGCATGTGTGTTCTTATACTAAAACCAACACTAGAGTCATTGCAGGTGTGTTCTTTTCACAAACCACACATGGATCTACCACTAGTCATTGCATGTGTGTTATTTCCACACACAAACATGGATCAACCACTAGAGTCATTGCATGTGTGTTCTTTTCCACAAACCACACATGGATCCACCAGTGGTCATTGCATGTGTGTTCTTTTCCAGAAACCACACATGGATCCAACAGTGGTCATTGCATGTGTGTTCTTTCCAGAAACCACATATGGATCAACCAGAGTCATTGCATATGTGTTCTTTTCCACAAACAACTTATGGATCAACCAGTGGTCATTGTATGTGTTCTTTCCACAAACCACATGTGGACCCATTACAGTCATTGCATGTGTGTTATTTCCAGAAACCACACAAGGATCAAACACTAGAGTCATTGCATATGTGTTATTTCCACAAACCACACATGGATCAACCACTAGAGTCATTGCATGTGTGTTCTTATACTAAAACCAACACTATAGTCATTGCAGGTGTGTTCTTTTCACAAACCAAACATGGATCAACCACTAGAGTCATTGCATGTGTGTTATTTCCACACACAAACATGGATCAACCACTAGAGTCATTGCATGTGTGTTCTTTTCCACAAACCACACATGGATCCACTAGTGGTCATTGGATGTGTGTTCTTTTGCACAAACCACACATGGAACCAACAGTGGTCATTGCACGTGTTTTCTTTCCATAAACCACATATGGATCAACCAGAGTCATTGCATGTGTGTTCTTTTCCAAAAACAACTTCTGGATCAACCAGTGGTCATTGCATGTGTGTTCTTTCCACAAACCACATGTGGACCCATTACAGTCATTGCATGTGTGTTATTTCCAGAAACCACACATGGATCAACCACTAGAGTCATTGCATATGTGTTATTTCCACAAACCATACATGGATCAACCACTAGAGTCATTGCATGTGTGTTCTTATACTAAATCCAACACTAGAGTCATTGCAGGTGTGTTCTTTTCACAAACCACACATGGATCAACCACTAGAGTCATTGCATGTGTGTTCTTTTCCACAAACCACACATGGTTCCACCAGTGGTCATTGCATGTGTGTCCTTTTCCACAAACCACACATGGATCCACCAGTGGTCATTGCATGTGTGTTCGTTCCACAAACCACATATGGATCAACCAGAGTCATTGCATGTGTGTTCTTTTCGACAAACAACTTATGGATCAACCAGTGGTCATTGCATGTGTGTTCTTTCCACAAACCACATGTGGACCCATTACAGTCATTGCATGTGTGTTATTTCCAGAAACCACACATGGATCAACCACTAGAGTCATTGCATATGTGTTATTTCCACAAACCATACATGGATCAACCACTAGAGTCATTGCATGTGTGTTCTTATACTAAAACCAACACTAGAGTCATTGCAGGTGTGTTCTTTTCACAAACCACACATGGATCAACCACTAGAGTCATTGCATGTGTGTTATTTCCACAAGTAAACATGGATCAACCACTAGAGTCATTGCATGTGTGTTCTTTTACACAAACCACACATGGATCCACCAGTGGTCATTGCATGTGTGTTCTTTCCACAAACCACATATGGATCAACCAGAGTCATTGCATGTGTGTTCTTTCCACAAACCACACATGGATCAACCACTAGAGTCATTGCATGTTTGTTCTTATACTAAAACCACAAACCAACACTAGAGTCATTGCATGTGTGTTCTTTCCACAAACCCCACACGGATCCACCAGTGGTCATTGCATGTATGTTATTTCCACAAACCACACATGGATCAACCACTAGAGTCATTGCATGTGTGTTCTTTCCATAAACCACATATGGATCAACCACTAGAGTCATTGCATGTGTGTTCTTATACTAAAACCAACACTAGAGTCATTGCAGGTGTATTCTTTTCACAAACCACACATGGATCAACCACTAGAATCATTGCATGTGTCTTATTTCCACAAACAAACATGGATCAACCACTAGAGTCATTACATGTGTGTTCTTTTCCACAAACCACACATGGATCCACCAGTGGTCATTGCATGTGTGTTCTTTTCCACAAACCAGACATGGATCCAAGAGTGGTAATTGCATGTGTGTTCTTTCCACAAACCACATATGGATCAACCAGAGTCATTGCATGTGTGTTCTTTTCCACAAAACAAATATGGATCAACCAGAGTCATTGAATGTGTGTTCTTTCCACAAACCACATATGGATCAACCACTAGAGTCTTTGCATGTGTGTTATTTCCACAAACAAACATGGATCAACCACTAGAGTCATTGCATGTGTGTTCTTTTCCACAGCCCACACATGGATCCACCAGTGGTCATTGCATGTGTGTTCTTTCCACAAACCACACATGGATCAACCACTAGAGTCATTGCACGTGTGTTCTTTCCACAAACCACGTATGGATCAACCACTAGAGTCATTGCATGTGTGTTCTTATACTAAAACCAACACTATAGTCATTGCAGGTGTGTTCTTTTCACAAACCAAACATGGATCAACCACTAGAGTCATTGCATGTGTGTTATTTCCACACACAAACATGGATCAACCACTAGAGTCATTGCATGTGTGTTCTTTTCCACAAACCACACATGGATCCACTAGTGGTCATTGGATGTGTGTTCTTTTGCACAAACCACACATGGAACCAACAGTGGTCATTGCACGTGTTTTCTTTCCACAAACCATATATGGATCAACCAGAGTCATTGCATGTGTTTTCTTTTCCAAAAACAACTTCTGGATCAACCAGTGGTCATTGCATGTGTGTTCTTTCCACAAACCACATGTGGACCCATTACAGTCATTGCATGTGTGTTATTTCCAGAAACCACACATGGATCAACCACTAGAGTCATTGCATTTGTGTTATTTCCACAAACCATACATGGATCAACCACTAGAGTCATTGCATGTGTGTTCTTATACTAAATCCAACACTAGAGTCATTGCAGGTGTGTTCTTTTCACAAACCACACATGGATCAACCACTAGAGTCATTGCATGTGTGTTCTTTTCCACAAACCACACATGGTTCCACTAGTGGTCATTGCATGTGTGTCCTTTTCCACAAACCACACATGGATCGACCAGTGGTCATTTCATGTGTGTTCGTTCCACAAACCACATATGGATCAACCAGAGTCATTGCATGTGTGTTCTTTTCGACAAACAACTTATGGATCAACCAGTGGTCATTGCATGTGTGTTCTTTCCACAAACCACATGTCGACCCATTACAGTCATTGCATGTGTGTTATTTCCAGAAACCACACATGGATCAACCACTAGAGTCATTGCATATGTGTTATTTCCACAAACCATACATGGATCAACCACTAGAGTCATTGCATGTGTGTTCTTATACTAAAACCAACACTAGAGTCACTGCAGGTGTGCTCTTTTCACAAACCACACATGGATCAACCACTAGAGTCATTGCATGTGTGTTATTTCCACAAGTAAACATGGATCAACCACTAGAGTCATTGCATGTGTGTTCTTTTCCACAAACCACACATGGATCCACCAGTGGTCATTGCATGTGTGTTCTTTCCACAAACCACATATGGATCAACCAGAGTCATTGCATGTGTGTTCTTTCCACAAACCACACATGGATCAACCACTAGAGTGATTGCATGTTTGTTCTTATACTAAAACCACAAACCAACACTAGAGTCATTGCATGTGTGTTCTTTCCACAAACCACACACGGATCCACCAGTGGTCATTGCATGTGTGTTATTTCCACAAACCACACATGGATCAACCACTAGAGTCATTGCATGTGTGTTCTTTTCGACAAACAACTTACGGATCAACCAGTGGTCATTGCATGTGTGTTCTTTCCACAAACCACATGTGGACCCATTACATTCATTGCATGTGTGTTATTTCCACAAACCACACAAGGATCAAGCACTAGAGTCATTGCATATGTGTTATATCCACAAACCACACATGGATCAACCACTAGAGTCATTGCATGTGTGTTCTTATACTAAAACCAACACTAGAGTCATTGCAGGTGTGTTCTTTTCACAAATCAAACATGGATCAACCACTAGAGTCATTGCATGTGTGTTATTTCCACACACAAACATGGATCAACCACTAGAGTCATTGCATCTGTGTTCTTTTCCACAAACCACACATGGATCCACTAGTGGTCATTGCATGTGTGTTCTTTTGCACAAACCACACATGGAACCAACAGTGGTCATTGCACGTGTTTTCTTTCCACAAACCACATATGGATCAACCAGAGTCATTGCATGTGTGTTCTTTTCCAAAAACAACTTCTGGATCAACCAGTGGTCATTGCATGTGTGTTCTTTCCACAAACCACATGTGGACCCATTACAGTCATTGCATGTGTATTATTTCCAGAAACCACACATGGATCAACCACTAGAGTCATTGCATATGTGTTATTTCCACAAACCATACATGGATCAACCACTAGAGTCATTGCATGTGTGTTCTTATACTAAATCCAACACTAGAGTCATTGCAGGTGTGTTCTTTTCACAAACCACACATGGATCAACCACTAGAGTCATTGCATGTGTGTTCTTTTCCACAAACCACACATGGTTCCACCAGTGGTCATTGCATGTGTGTCCTTTTCCACAAACCACACATGGATCCACCAGTGGTCATTGCATGTGTGTTCGTTACACAAACCACATATGGATCCACCAGAGTCATTGCATGTGTGTTCTTTCCACAAACCACACATGGATCAACCACTAGTGTCATTGCATGTTTGTTATTTCCACACACAAACATGGA
The DNA here is from genome assembly GCA_916181665.1 of Avena sativa. Lineage (NCBI taxonomy): Eukaryota > Viridiplantae > Streptophyta > Magnoliopsida > Poales > Poaceae > Avena > Avena sativa. The sequence goes on from OV702290.1 coordinate 163,072,506, forward strand.
TCAACCACTAGAGTCATTGCATGTGTGTTCTTTTCCACAAACCACACATGGATCCACTAGTGGTCATTGGATGTGTGTTCTTTTGCACAAACCACACATGGAACCAACAGTGGTCATTGCACGTGTTTTCTTTCCACAAACCATATATGGATCAACCAGAGTCATTGCATGTGTGTTCTTTTCCAAAAACAACTTCTGGATCAACCAGTGGTCATTGCATGTGTGTTCTTTCCACAAACCACATGTGGACCCATTACAGTCATTGCATGTGTGTTATTTCCAGAAACCACACATGGATCAACCACTAGAGTCATTGCATATGTGTTATTTCCACAAACCATACATGGATCAACCACTAGAGTCATTGCATGTGTGTTCTTATACTAAATCCAACACTAGAGTCATTGCAGGTGTGTTCTTTTCACAAACCACACATGGATCAACCACTAGAGTCATTGCATGTGTGTTCTTTTCCACAAACCACACATGGTTCCACCAGTGGTCATTGCATGTGTGTCCTTTTCCACAAACCACACATGGATCAACCAGTGGTCATTGCATGTGTGTTCGTTCCACAAACCACATATGGATCAACCAGAGTCATTGCATGTGTGTTCTTTTCGACAAACAACTTATGGATCAACCAGTGGTCATTGCATGTGTGTTCTTTCCACAAACCACATGTGGACCCATTACAGTCATTGCATGTGTGTTATTTCCAGAAACCACACATGGATCAACCACTAGAGTCATTGCATATGTGTTATTTCCACAAACCATACATGGATCAACCACTAGAGTCATTGCATGTGTGTTCTTATACTAAAACCAACACTAGAGTCATTGCAGGTGTGCTCTTTTCACAAACCACACATGGATCAACCACTAGAGTCATTGCATGTGTGTTATTTCCACAAGTAAACATGGATCAACCACTAGGGTCATTGCATGTGTGTTCTTTTCCACAAACCACACATGGATCCACCAGTGGTCATTGCATGTGTGTTCTTTCCACAAACCACATATGGATCAACCAGAGTCATTGCATGTGTGTTCTTTCCACAAACCACACATGGATCAACCACTAGAGTGATTGCATGTTTGTTCTTATACTAAAACCACAAACCAACACTAGAGTCATTGCATGTGTGTTCTTTCCACAAACCACACACGGATCCACCAGTGGTCATTGCATGTGTGTTATTTCCACAAACCACACATGGATCAACCACTAGAGTCATTGCATGTGTGTTCTTTTCGACAAACAACTTACGGATCAACCAGTGGTCATTGCATGTGTGTTCTTTCCACAAACCACACGTGGACCCATTACATTCATTGCATGTGTGTTATTTCCACAAACCACACAAGGATCAAGCACTAGAGTCATTGCATATGTGTTATATCCACAAACCACACATGGATCAACCACTAGAGTCATTGCATGTGTGTTCTTATACTAAAACCAACACTAGAGTCATTGCAGGTGTGTTCTTTTCACAAATCAAACATGGATCAACCACTAGAGTCATTGCATGTGTGTTATTTCCACACACAAACATGGATCAACCACTAGAGTCATTGCATCTGTGTTCTTTTCCACAAACCACACATGGATCCACTAGTGGTCATTGCATGTGTGTTCTTTTGCACAAACCACACATGGAACCAACAGTGGTCATTGCACGTGTTTTCTTTCCACAAACCACATATGGATCAACCAGAGTCATTGCATGTGTGTTCTTTTCCAAAAACAACTTCTGGATCAACCAGTGGTCATTGCATGTGTGTTCTTTCCACAAACCACATGTGGACCCATTACAGTCATTGCATGTGTATTATTTCCAGAAACCACACATGGATCAACCACTAGAGTCATTGCATATGTGTTATTTCCACAAACCATACATGCATCAACCACTAGAGTCATTGCATGTGTGTTCTTATACTAAATCCAACACTAGAGTCATTGCAGGTGTGTTCTTTTCACAAACCACACATGGATCAACCACTAGAGTCATTGCATGTGTGTTCTTTTCCACAAACCACACATGGTTCCACCAGTGGTCATTGCATGTGTGTCCTTTTCCACAAACCACACATGGATCCACCAGTGGTCATTGCATGTGTGTTCGTTACACAAACCACATATGGATCAACCAGAGTCATTGCATGTGTGTTCTTTCCACAAACCACACATGGATCAACCACTAGTGTCATTGCATGTTTGTTATTTCCACACACAAACATGGATCAACCACTAGAGTCATTGCATGTGTGTTCTTTTCCACAAACCACACATGGATCCACTAGTGGTCATTGGATGTGTGTTCTTTTGCACAAACCACACATGGAACCAACAGTGGTCATTGCACGTGTTTTCTTTCCACAAACCATATATGGATCAACCAGAGTCATTGCATGTGTGTTCTTTTCCAAAAACAACTTCTGGATCAACCAGTGGTCATTGCATGTGTGTTCTTTCCACAAACCACATGTGGACCCATTACAGTCATTGCATGTGTGTTATTTCCAGAAACCACACATGGATCAACCACTAGAGTCATTGCATATGTGTTATTTCCACAAACCATACATGGATCAACCACTAGAGTCATTGCATGTGTGTTCTTATACTAAATCCAACACTAGAGTCATTGCAGGTGTGTTCTTTTCACAAACCACACATGGATCAACCACTAGAGTCATTGCATGTGTGTTCTTTTCCACAAACCACACATGGTTCCACCAGTGGTCATTGCATGTGTGTCCTTTTCCACAAACCACACATGGATCAACCAGTGGTCATTGCATGTGTGTTCGTTCCACAAACCACATATGGATCAACCAGAGTCATTGCATGTGTGTTCTTTTCGACAAACAACTTATGGATCAACCAGTGGTCATTGCATGTGTGTTCTTTCCACAAACCACATGTGGACCCATTACAGTCATTGCATGTGTGTTATTTCCAGAAACCACACATGGATCAACCACTAGAGTCATTGCATATGTGTTATTTCCACAAACCATACATGGATCAACCACTAGAGTCATTGCATGTGTGTTCTTATACTAAAACCAACACTAGAGTCATTGCAGGTGTGCTCTTTTCACAAACCACACATGGATCAACCACTAGAGTCATTGCATGTGTGTTATTTCCACAAGTAAACATGGATCAACCACTAGAGTCATTGCATGTGTGTTCTTTTCCACAAACCACACATGAATCCACCAGTGGTCATTGCATGTGTGTTCTTTCCACAAACCACATATGGATCAACCAGAGTCATTGCATGTGTGTTCTTTCCACAAACCACACATGGATCAACCACTAGAGTGATTGCATGTTTGTTCTTATACTAAAACCACAAACCAACACTAGAGTCATTGCATGTGTGTTCTTTCCACAAACCACACACGGATCCACCAGTGGTCATTGCATGTGTGTTATTTCCACAAACCACACATGGATCAACCACTAGAGTCATTGCATGTGTGTTCTTTTCGACAAACAACTTACGGATCAACCAGTGGTCATTGCATGTGTGTTCTTTCCACAAACCACATGTGGACCCATTACATTCATTGCATGTGTGTTATTTCCACAAACCACACAAGGATCAAGCACTAGAGTCATTGCATATGTGTTATATCCAAAAACCACACATGGATCAACCACTAGAGTCATTGCATGTGTGTTCTTATACTAAAACCAACACTAGAGTCATTGCAGGTGTGTTCTTTTCACAAATCAAACATGGATCAACCACTAGAGTCATTGCATGTGTGTTATTTCCACACACAAACATGGATCAACCACTAGAGTCATTGCATCTGTGTTCTTTTCCACAAACCACACATGGATCCACTAGTGGTCATTGCATGTGTGTTCTTTTGCACAAACCACACATGGAACCAACAGTGGTCATTGCACGTGTTTTCTTTCCACAAACCACATATGGATCAACCAGAGTCATTGCATGTGTGTTCTTTTCCAAAAACAACTTCTGGATCAACCAGTGGTCATTGCATGTGTGTTCTTTCCACAAACCACATGTGGACCCATTACAGTCATTGCATGTGTATTATTTCCAGAAACCACACATGGATCAACCACTAGAGTCATTGCATATGTGTTATTTCCACAAACCATACATGGATCAACCACTAGAGTCATTGCATGTGTGTTCTTATACTAAATCCAACACTAGAGTCATTGCAGGTGTGTTCTTTTCACAAACCACACATGGATCAACCACTAGAGTCATTGCATGTGTGTTCTTTTCCACAAACCACACATGGTTCCACCAGTGGTCATTGCATGTGTGTCCTTTTCCACAAACCACACATGGATCCACCAGTGGTCATTGCATGTGTGTTCGTTACACAAACCACATATGGATCAACCAGAGTCATTGCATGTGTGTTCTTTCCACAAACCACACATGGATCAACCACTAGTGTCATTGCATGTTTGTTATTTCCACACACAAACATGGATCAACCACTAGAGTCATTGCATGTGTGTTCTTTTCCACAAACCACACATGGATCCACTAGTGGTCATTGGATGTGTGTTCTTTTGCACAAACCACACATGGAACCAACAGTGGTCATTGCACGTGTTTTCTTTCCACAAACCATATATGGATCAACCAGAGTCATTGCATGTGTGTTCTTTTCCAAAAACAACTTCTGGATCAACCAGTGGTCATTGCATGTGTGTTCTTTCCACAAACCACATGTGGACCCATTACAGTCATTGCATGTGTGTTATTTCCAGAAACCACACATGGATCAACCACTAGAGTCATTGCATATGTGTTATTTCCACAAACCATACATGGATCAACCACTAGAGTCATTGCATGTGTGTTCTTATACTAAATCCAACACTAGAGTCATTGCAGGTGTGTTCTTTTCACAAACCACACATGGATCAACCACTAGAGTCATTGCATGTGTGTTCTTTTCCACAAACCACACATGGTTCCACCAGTGGTCATTGCATGTGTGTCCTTTTCCACAAACCACACATGGATCAACCAGTGGTCATTGCATGTGTGTTCGTTCCACAAACCACATATGGATCAACCAGAGTCATTGCATGTGTGTTCTTTTCGACAAACAACTTATGGATCAACCAGTGGTCATTGCATGTGTGTTCTTTCCACAAACCACATGTGGACCCATTACAGTCATTGCATGTGTGTTATTTCCAGAAACCACACATGGATCAACCACTAGAGTCATTGCATATGTGTTATTTCCACAAACCATACATGGATCAACCACTAGAGTCATTGCATGTGTGTTCTTATACTAAAACCAACACTAGAGTCATTGCAGGTGTGCTCTTTTCACAAACCACACATGGATCAACCACTAGAGTCATTGCATGTGTGTTATTTCCACAAGTAAACATGGATCAACCACTAGAGTCATTGCATGTGTGTTCTTTTCCACAAACCACACATGGATCCACCAGTGGTCATTGCATGTGTGTTCTTTCCACAAACCACATATGGATCAACCAGAGTCATTGCATGTGTGTTCTTTCCACAAACCACACATGGATCAACCACTAGAGTGATTGCATGTTTGTTCTTATACTAAAACCACAAACCAACACTAGAGTCATTGCATGTGTGTTCTTTCCACAAACCACACACGGATCCACCAGTGGTCATTGCATGTGTGTTATTTCCACAAACCACACATGGATCAACCACTAGAGTCATTGCATGTGTGTTCTTTTCGACAAACAACTTACGGATCAACCAGTGGTCATTGCATGTGTGTTCTTTCCACAAACCACATGTGGACCCATTACATTCATTGCATGTGTGTTATTTCCACAAAACACACAAGGATCAAGCACTAGAGTCATTGCATATGTGTTATATCCACAAACCACACATGGATCAACCACTAGAGTCATTGCATGTGTGTTCTTATACTAAAACCAACACTAGAGTCATTGCAGGTGTGTTCTTTTCACAAATCAAACATGGATCAACCACTAGAGTCATTGCATGTGTGTTATTTCCACACACAAACATGGATCAACCACTAGAGTCATTGCATCTGTGTTCTTTTCCACAAACCACACATGGATCCACTAGTGGTCATTGCATGTGTGTTCTTTTGCACAAACCACACATGGAACCAACAGTGGTCATTGCACGTGTTTTCTTTCCACAAACCACATATGGATCAACCAGAGTCATTGCATGTGTGTTCTTTTCCAAAAACAACTTCTGGATCAACCAGTGGTCATTGCATGTGTGTTCTTTCCACAAACCACATGTGGACCCATTACAGTCATTGCATGTGTATTATTTCCAGAAACCACACATGGATCAACCACTAGAGTCATTGCATATGTGTTATTTCCACAAACCATACATGGATCAACCACTAGAGTCATTGCATGTGTGTTCTTATACTAAATCCAACACTAGAGTCATTGCAGGTGTGTTCTTTTCACAAACCACACATGGATCAACCACTAGAGTCATTGCATGTGTGTTCTTTTCCACAAACCACACATGGTTCCACCAGTGGTCATTGCATGTGTGTCCTTTTCCACAAACCACACATGGATCCACCAGTGGTCATTGCATGTGTGTTCGTTACACAAACCACATATGGATCAACCAGAGTCATTGCATGTGTGTTCTTTCCACAAACCACACATGGATCAACCACTAGTGTCATTGCATGTTTGTTATTTCCACACACAAACATGGATCAACCACTAGAGTCATTGCATGTGTGTTCTTTTCCACAAACCACACATGGATCCACTAGTGGTCATTGGATGTGTGTTCTTTTGCACAAACCACACATGGAACCAACAGTGGTCATTGCACGTGTTTTCTTTCCACAAACCATATATGGATCAACCAGAGTCATTGCATGTGTGTTCTTTTCCAAAAACAACTTCTGGATCAACCAGTGGTCATTGCATGTGTGTTCTTTCCACAAACCACATGTGGACCCATTACAGTCATTGCATGTGTGTTATTTCCAGAAACCACACATGGATCAACCACTAGAGTCATTGCATATGTGTTATTTCCACAAACCATACATGGATCAACCACTAGAGTCATTGCATGTGTGTTCTTATACTAAATCCAACACTAGAGTCATTGCAGGTGTGTTCTTTTCACAAACCACACATGGATCAACCACTAGAGTCATTGCATGTGTGTTCTTTTCCACAAACCACACATGGTTCCACCAGTGGTCATTGCATGTGTGTCCTTTTCCACAAACCACACATGGATCAACCAGTGGTCATTGCATGTGTGTTCGTTCCACAAACCACATATGGATCAACCAGAGTCATTGCATGTGTGTTCTTTTCGACAAACAACTTATGGATCAACCAGTGGTCATTGCATGTGTGTTCTTTCCACAAACCACATGTGGACCCATTACAGTCATTGCATGTGTGTTATTTCCAGAAACCACACATGGATCAACCACTAGAGTCATTGCATATGTGTTATTTCCACAAACCATACATGGATCAACCACTAGAGTCATTGCATGTGTGTTCTTATACTAAAACCAACACTAGAGTCATTGCAGGTGTGCTCTTTTCACAAACCACACATGGATCAACCACTAGAGTCATTGCATGTGTGTTATTTCCACAAGTAAACATGGATCAACCACTAGAGTCATTGCATGTGTGTTCTTTTCCACAAACCACACATGGATCCACCAGTGGTCATTGCATGTGTGTTCTTTCCACAAACCACATATGGATCAACCAGAGTCATTGCATGTGTGTTCTTTCCACAAACCACACATGGATCAACCACTAGAGTGATTGCATGTTTGTTCTTATACTAAAACCACAAACCAACACTAGAGTCATTGCATGTGTGTTCTTTCCACAAACCACACACGGATCCACCAGTGGTCATTGCATGTGTGTTATTTCCACAAACCACACATGGATCAACCACTAGAGTCATTGCATGTGTGTTCTTTTCGACAAACAACTTACGGATCAACCAGTGGTCATTGCATGTGTGTTCTTTCCACAAACCACATGTGGACCCATTACATTCATTGCATGTGTGTTATTTCCACAAAACACACAAGGATCAAGCACTAGAGTCATTGCATATGTGTTATATCCACAAACCACACATGGATCAACCACTAGAGTCATTGCATGTGTGTTCTTATACTAAAACCAACACTAGAGTCATTGCAGGTGTGTTCTTTTCACAAATCAAACATGGATCAACCACTAGAGTCATTGCATGTGTGTTATTTCCACACACAAACATGGATCAACCACTAGAGTCATTGCATCTGTGTTCTTTTCCACAAACCACACATGGATCCACTAGTGGTCATTGCATGTGTGTTCTTTTGCACAAACCACACATGGAACCAACAGTGGTCATTGCACGTGTTTTCTTTCCACAAACCACATATGGATCAACCAGAGTCATTGCATGTGTGTTCTTTTCCAAAAACAACTTCTGGATCAACCAGTGGTCATTGCATGTGTGTTCTTTCCACAAACCACATGTGGACCCATTACAGTCATTGCATGTGTATTATTTCCAGAAACCACACATGGATCAACCACTAGAGTCATTGCATATGTGTTATTTCCACAAACCATACATGGATCAACCACTAGAGTCATTGCATGTGTGTTCTTATACTAAATCCAACACTAGAGTCATTGCAGGTGTGTTCTTTTCACAAACCACACATGGATCAACCACTAGAGTCATTGCATGTGTGTTCTTTTCCACAAACCACACATGGTTCCACCAGTGGTCATTGCATGTGTGTCCTTTTCCACAAACCACACATGGATCCACCAGTGGTCATTGCATGTGTGTTCGTTACACAAACCACATATGGATCAACCAGAGTCATTGCATGTGTGTTCTTTCCACAAACCACACATGGATCAACCACTAGTGTCATTGCATGTTTGTTATTTCCACACACAAACATGGATCAACCACTAGAGTCATTGCATGTGTGTTCTTTTCCACAAACCACACATGGATCCACTAGTGGTCATTGGATGTGTGTTCTTTTGCACAAACCACACATGGAACCAACAGTGGTCATTGCACGTGTTTTCTTTCCACAAACCATATATGGATCAACCAGAGTCATTGCATGTGTGTTCTTTTCCAAAAACAACTTCTGGATCAACCAGTGGTCATTGCATGTGTGTTCTTTCCACAAACCACATGTGGACCCATTACAGTCATTGCATGTGTGTTATTTCCAGAAACCACACATGGATCAACCACTAGAGTCATTGCATATGTGTTATTTCCACAAACCATACATGGATCAACCACTAGAGTCATTGCATGTGTGTTCTTATACTAAATCCAACACTAGAGTCATTGCAGGTGTGTTCTTTTCACAAACCACACATGGATCAACCACTAGAGTCATTGCATGTGTGTTCTTTTCCACAAACCACACATGGTTCCACCAGTGGTCATTGCATGTGTGTCCTTTTCCACAAACCACACATGGATCAACCAGTGGTCATTGCATGTGTGTTCGTTCCACAAACCACATATGGATCAACCAGAGTCATTGCATGTGTGTTCTTTTCGACAAACAACTTATGGATCAACCAGTGGTCATTGCATGTGTGTTCTTTCCACAAACCACATGTGGACCCATTACAGTCATTGCATGTGTGTTATTTCCAGAAACCACACATGGATCAACCACTAGAGTCATTGCATATGTGTTATTTCCACAAACCATACATGGATCAACCACTAGAGTCATTGCATGTGTGTTCTTATACTAAAACCAACACTAGAGTCATTGCAGGTGTGCTCTTTTCACAAACCACACATGGATCAACCACTAGAGTCATTGCATGTGTGTTATTTCCACAAGTAAACATGGATCAACCACTAGAGTCATTGCATGTGTGTTCTTTTCCACAAACCACACATGGATCCACCAGTGGTCATTGCATGTGTGTTCTTTCCACAAACCACATATGGATCAACCAGAGTCATTGCATGTGTGTTCTTTCCACAAACCACACATGGATCAACCACTAGAGTGATTGCATGTTTGTTCTTATACTAAAACCACAAACCAACACTAGAGTCATTGCATGTGTGTTCTTTCCACAAACCACACACGGATCCACCAGTGGTCATTGCATGTGTGTTATTTCCACAAACCACACATGGATCAACCACTAGAGTCATTGCATGTGTGTTCTTTTCGACAAACAACTTACGGATCAACCAGTGGTCATTGCATGTGTGTTCTTTCCACAAACCACATGTGGACCCATTACATTCATTGCATGTGTGTTATTTCCACAAACCACACAAGGATCAAGCACTAGAGTCATTGCATATGTGTTATATCCACAAACCACACATGGATCAACCACTAGAGTCATTGCATGTGTGTTCTTATACTAAAACCAACACTAGAGTCATTGCAGGTGTGTTCTTTTCACAAATCAAACATGGATCAACCACTAGAGTCATTGCATGTGTGTTATTTCCACACACAAACATGGATCAACCACTAGAGTCATTGCATCTGTGTTCTTTTCCACAAACCACACATGGATCCACTAGTGGTCATTGCATGTGTGTTCTTTTGCACAAACCACACATGGAACCAACAGTGGTCATTGCACGTGTTTTCTTTCCACAAACCACATATGGATCAACCAGAGTCATTGCATGTGTGTTCTTTTCCAAAAACAACTTCTGGATCAACCAGTGGTCATTGCATGTGTGTTCTTTCCACAAACCACATGTGGACCCATTACAGTCATTGCATGTGTATTATTTCCAGAAACCACACATGGATCAACCACTAGAGTCATTGCATATGTGTTATTTCCACAAACCATACATGGATCAACCACTAGAGTCATTGCATGTGTGTTCTTATACTAAATCCAACACTAGAGTCATTGCAGGTGTGTTCTTTTCACAAACCACACATGGATCAACCACTAGAGTCATTGCATGTGTGTTCTTTTCCACAAACCACACATGGTTCCACCAGTGGTCATTGCATGTGTGTCCTTTTCCACAAACCACACATGGATCCACCAGTGGTCATTGCATGTGTGTTCGTTACACAAACCACATATGGATCAACCAGAGTCATTGCATGTGTGTTCTTTCCACAAACCACACATGGATCAACCACTAGTGTCATTGCATGTTTGTTATTTCCACACACAAACATGGATCAACCACTAGAGTCATTGCATGTGTGTTCTTTTCCACAAACCACACATGTATCCACTAGTGGTCATTGGATGTGTGTTCTTTTGCACAAACCACACATGGAACCAACAGTGGTCATTGCACGTGTTTTCTTTCCACAAACCATATATGGATCAACCAGAGTCATTGCATGTGTGTTCTTTTCCAAAAACAACTTCTGGATCAACCAGTGGTCATTGCATGTGTGTTCTTTCCACAAACCACATGTGGACCCATTACAGTCATTGCATGTGTGTTATTTCCAGAAACCACACATGGATCAACCACTAGAGTCATTGCATATGTGTTATTTCCACAAACCATACATGGATCAACCACTAGAGTCATTGCATGTGTGTTCTTATACTAAATCCAACACTAGAGTCATTGCAGGTGTGTTCTTTTCACAAACCACACATGGATCAACCACTAGAGTCATTGCATGTGTGTTCTTTTCCACAAACCACACATGGTTCCACCAGTGGTCATTGCATGTGTGTCCTTTTCCACAAACCACACATGGATCAACTAGTGGTCATTGCATGTGTGTTCGTTCCACAAACCACATATGGATCAACCAGAGTCATTGCATGTGTGTTCTTTTCGACAAACAACTTATGGATCAACCAGTGGTCATTGCATGTGTGTTCTTTCCACAAACCACATGTGGACCCATTACAGTCATTGCATGTGTGTTATTTCCAGAAACCACACATGGATCAACCACTAGAGTCATTGCATATGTGTTATTTCCACAAACCATACATGGATCAACCACTAGAGTCATTGCATGTGTGTTCTTATACTAAAACCAACACTAGAGTCATTGCAGGTGTGCTCTTTTCACAAACCACACATGGATCAACCACTAGAGTCATTGCATCATTGCATGTGTGTTCTTTCCACAAACCACATATGGATCAACCAGAGTCATTGCATGTGTGTTCTTTCCACAAACCACACATGGATCAACCACTAGAGTGATTGCATGTTTGTTCTTATACTAAAACCACAAACCAACACTAGAGTCATTGCATGTGTGTTCTTTCCACAAACCACACACGGATCCACCAGTGGTCATTGCATGTGTGTTATTTCCACAAACCACACATGGATCAACCACTAGAGTCATTGCATGTGTGTTCTTTTCGACAAACAACTTACGGATCAACCAGTGGTCATTGCATGTGTGTTCTTTCCACAAACCACATGTGGACCCATTACAGTCATTGCATGTGTGTTATTTCCACAAAACACACAAGGATCAAGCACTAGAGTCATTGCATATGTGTTAATTCCACAAACCACACATGGATCAACCACTAGAGTCATTGCATGTGTGTTCTTATACTAAAACCAACACTAGAGTCATTGCAGGTGTGTTCTTTTCACAAATCAAACATGGATCAACCACTAGAGTCATTGCATGTGTGTTATTTCCACACACAAACATGGATCAACCACTAGAGTCATTGCATCTGTGTTCTTTTCCACAAACCACACATGGATCCACTAGTGGTCATTACATGTGTGTTCTTTTGCACAAACCACACATGGAACCAACACTGGTCATTGCACGTGTTTTCTTTCCACAAACCACATATGGATCAACCAGAGTCATTGCATGTGTGTTCTTTTCCAAAAACAACTTCTGGATCAACCAGTGGTCATTGCATGTGTGTTCTTTCCACAAACCACATGTGGACCCATTACAGTCATTGCATGTGTATTATTTCCAGAAACCACACATGGATCAACCACTAGAGTCATTGCATATGTGTTATTTCCACAAACCATACATGGATCAACCACTAGAGTCATTGCATGTGTGTTCTTATACTAAATCCAACACTAGAGTCATTGCAGGTGTGTTCTTTTCACAAACCACACATGGATCAACCACTAGAGTCATTGCATGTGTGTTCTTTTCCACAAACCACACATGGTTCCACCAGTGGTCATTGCATGTGTGTCCTTTTCCACAAACCACACATGGATCCACCAGTGGTCATTGCATGTGTGTTCGTTCCACAAACCACATATGGATCAACCAGCGTCATTGCATGTGTGTTCTTTCCACAAACCACACATGGATCAACCACTATTGTCATTGCATGTTTGTTCTTATACTAAAATCACAAACCAACACTAGAGTCGTTGCATGTGTGTTCTTTCCACAATCCACACATGGATCCACCAGTGGTCATTGCATGTGTGATATTTCCACAAACCACACATGGATCAATCACTAGAGTCATTGCATGTGTGTTCTTTCCACAAACCACATATGGATCAACCACTAGAGTCATTGCATGTGTGTTCTTATAATAAACCAACACTAGAGTCATGGCAGGTGTATTGTTTTCACAAACCACACATGGATCAACCACTAGAGTCATTGCATGTGTCTTATTTCCACAAACAAACATGGATCAACCACTAGAGTCATTACATGTGTGTTCTTTTCCACAAACCACACATGGATCCACCAGTGGTCATTGCATGTGTGTTCTTTTCCACAAACCACACATGGATCCAAGAGTGGTCATTGCATGTGTGTTCTTTCCACAAACCACATACGGATCAACCAGAGTCATTGCATGTGTGTTCTTTTCCACAAAACAAATATGGATCAACTAGAGTCATTGCATGTGTGTTCTTTCCACAAACCACATATGGATCAACCACTAGATTCATGGCATGTTTGTTATTTCCACAAACAAGCATGGATCAACCACTAGTCATTGCATGTGTGTTCTTTTCCACAGCCCACACATGGATCCACCAGTGGTCATTGCACGTGTGTTATTTCCACAAACCACACATGGATCAACCACTAGAGTCATTGCATGTGTGTTCTTTCCAAAAACCACATATGGATCAATCACTAGAGTCATTGCATGTGTGTTCTTATACTAAAACCAACACTAGAGTCATTGCAGGTGTGTTCTTTTCACAAACCACACATGGATCAACCACTAGAGTCATTGCATGTGTGTTATTTCCACACACAAACATGGATCAACCACTAGAGTCATTGCATGTGTGTTCTTTTCCACAACCCACACATGGATCCACCAGTGGTCAATGCATGTGTGTTCTTTTGCACAAACCACACATGGAACCAACAGTGGTCATTGCACGTGTATTCTTTCCACAAACCACATATGGATCAACCAGAGTCATTGCATGTGTGTTCTTTTCCAAAAACAACTTCTGGATCAACAAGTGGTCATTGCATGTGTGTTATTTCCACAAACCACATGTGTACGCATTACAGTCATTGCATGTGTGTTATTTCCAGAAACCACACATGGATAAACCACTAGAGTCATTGCATCTGTGTTATTTCCACAAACCATACATGGATCAACCACTAGAGTCATTGCATGTGTGTTCTTATACTAAATCGAACACTAGAGTCATTGCAGGTGTGTTCTTTTCACAAACCACACATGGATCAACCAATAGTGTCATTGCACGTGTGTTCTTTTCCACAAACCACACATGGATCCACCAGTGGTCATTGCATGTGTGTCCTTTTCCACAAACCACACATGGATCCACCAGTGGTCATTGCATGTGTGTTCGTTCCAGAAACCACATATGGATCAACCAGAGTCATTGCATGTGTGTTCTTTCCACAAACCACACATGGATCAACCACTAGAGTCATTGCATGTTTGTTCTTATACTAAAACCATAAACAGACACTAGAGTCATTGCATGTGTGTTCTTTCCACAAACCACACATGGATCAACCACTAGAGTCATTGCATGTTTGTTCTTATACTAAAACCACAAACCAACACTAGAGTCGTTGCATGTGTGTTCTTTCCACAAACCACACATGGATCCACCAGTGGTCATTGCATGTGTGTTATTTCCACAAACCACCCATGGATCAACCACTAGAGTCATTGCATGTGTGTTCTTTCCACAAACCACATATGGATCAACCACTAGAGTCATTGCATGTGTGTTCTTATACTAAAACCAACACTAGAGTCATTGCAGGTGTATTCTTTTCACAAACCACACATGGATCAACCACTAGAGTCATTGCATGTGTCTTATTTCCACAAACAAACATGGATCAACCACTAGAGTCATTACATGTGTGTTCTTTTCCACAAACCACACATGGATCCACCAGTGGTCATTGCATGTGTGTTCTTTTCCACAAACCACACATGGATCCAAGAGTGGTCATTGCAGGTGTGTTCTTTCCACAAACCACATATGGATCAACCAGAGTCATTGCATGTGTGTTCTTTTCCACAAAACAAATATGGATCAACCAGAGTCATTGCATGTGTGTTCTTTCCACAAACCACATATGGATCAACCACTAGATTCATTGCATGTGTTATTTCCACAAACAAACATGGATCAACCACTAGTCATTGCATGTGTGTTCTTTTCCACAGCCCACACATGGATCCACCAGTGGTCATTGCATGTGTGTTATATCCACAAACCACACATGGATCAACCACTAGAGTCATTGCATGTGTGTTCTTTCCACAAACCACATACGGATCAATCACTAGAGTCACTGCATGTGTGTTCTTATACTAAAACCAACACTAGAGTCATTACAGGTGTGTTCTTTTCACAAACCACACATGGATCAACTACTAGAGTCATTGCATGTGTGTTATTTCCACACACAAACATGGATCAACCACTAGAGTCATTGCATGTGTGTTCTTTTCCACAAACCACACATGGATCCACCAGTGGTCATTGCATGTGTGTTCTTTTGAACAAACCACACATGGAACCAACAGTGGTCATTGCACGTGTTTTCTTTCCACAAACCACATATGGATCAACCAGAGTCATTGCGTGTGTGTTCTTTTCCAAAAACAACTTCTGGATCAACAAGTGGTCATTGCATGTGTGTTCTTTCCACAAACCACATGTGGACCCATTACAGTCATTGCATGTGTGTTATTTCCAGAAACCACACATGGATCAACTACTAGAGTCATTGCATATGTGTTATTTCCACAAACCATACATGGATCAACCACTAGAGTCATTGCATGTGTGTTCTTATACTAAATCCAACACTAGAGTCATTGCAGGTGCGTTCTTTTCACAAACCACACATGGAACAACCACTAGAGTCATTGCATGCGTGTTCTTTTCCACAAACCACACATGGATCCACCAGTGGTCATTGCATGTGTGTCCTTTTCCACCAACCACACATGGATCCACCAGTGGTCATTGCATGTGTGTTCGTTCCACAAACCACATATGGATCAACCAGAGTCATTGCATGTGTGTTCTTTCCACAAACCACACATGGATCAACCACTAGAGTCATTGCATGTTTGTTCTTATACTAAAACCACAAACCAACACTAGAGTCGTTGCATGTGTGTTCTTTCCACAAACCACACATGGATCCACCAGTGGTCATTGCATGTGTGTTATTTCCACAAACCACACATGGATCAACCACTAGAGTCATTGCATGTGTGTTCTTTCCACAAACCACATATGGACCAACCACTAGAGTCATTGCATGTGTGTTCTTGTACTAAAACCAACACTAGAGTCATTGCAAGTGTATTCTTTTCACACACCACACATGGATCAACCACTAGAGTCATTGCATGTGTGTTATTTCCATAAACAAACACGGATCAACCACTAGAGTCATTACATGTGTGTTCTTTTCCACAAACCACACATGGATCCACCAGTGGTCATTGCATGTGTGTTCTTTTCCACAAACCACACATGGATCCAAGAGTGGTCATTGCATGTGTGTTTTTTCCACAAACCACATATGGATCAACCAGAGTCAATGCATGTGTGTTCTTTCACAAACCACATATGGATCAACCACTAGATTCATTGCATGTGTGTTATTTCCACAAACAAACATGGATCAACCACAAGAGTCATTGCATGTGTGTTCTTTTCCACAGCCCACACATGGATCCACCAGTGGTCATTGCATGTGTGTTATTTCCACAAACCACACATGGATCAACCACTAGAGTCGTGGCATGTGTGTTCTTTCCACAAACCACATATGGATCAACCACTAGAGTCATTGCATGTGTGTTCTTATACTAAAACCAACACTAGAGTCATTGCAGGTGTGTTCTTTTCACAAACCACACATGGATCAACCACTAGAGTCATTGCATGTGTGTTCTTATCCTAAAACCAACACTAGAGTCATTGCAGGTGTATTCTTTTCACAAACCACACATGGATCAACCACTAGAGTCATTGCATGCGTCTTATTTCCACAAACAAACATGGATCAACCACTAGAGTCATTACATGTGTGTTCTTTTCCACAAACCACACATGGATCCACCGGTGGTCATTGCATGTATGTTCTTTTCCACAAACCACACATGGATCCAAGAGTGGTCATTGCATGTGTGTTCTTTCCACAAACCACATATGGATCAACCAGAGTCATTGCATGTGTGTTCTTTTCCACAAAACAAATATGGATCAACCAGAGTCATTGCATGTGTGTTCTTTCCACAAACCACATATGGATCAACCACTAGATTCATTGCATGTGTGTTATTTCCACAAACAAACATGGATCAACCCCTAGAGTCATTGCATGTGTGTTCTTTTCCACAGCCCACACATGGATCCACCAGTGGTCATTGCATGTGTGTTATTTCCACAAACCACACATGGATCAACCACTAGAGTCATTGCATGTGTGTTCTTTCCACAAACCACATATGGATCAATCACTAGAGTCATTGCATGTGTGTTCTTATACGAAAACCAACACTAGAGTCATTGTAGGTGTGTGCTTTTCACAAACCACACATGGATCAACCACTAGAGTCATTGCATGTGTGTTATTTCCACACACAAACATGGATCAACTACTAGAGTCATTGCATGTGTGTTCTTTTCCACAAACCACACATGGATCCACCAGTGGTCAATGCATGTGTGTTCTTTTGCACAAACCACACATGGAACCAACAGTGGTCATTGCACGTGTTTTCTTTCCACAAACCACATATGGATCAACCAGAGTCATTGCATGTGTGTTCTTTTTCAAAAACAACTTCTGGATCAACAAGTGGTCATTGCATGTGTGTTCTTTCCACAAACCACATGTGGACGCATTACAGTCATTGCATGTGTGTTATTTCCAGAAACCACACATGGATCAACCACTAGAGTCATTGCATATGTGTTATTTCCACAAACCATACATGGATCAACCACTAGAGTCATTGCATGTGTGTTCTTATACTAAATCCAACACTAGAGTCATTGCAGGTGTGTTCTTTTCACAAATAACACATGGATCAACCAATAGAGTCATTGCATGTGTGTTCTTTTCCACAAACCACACATGGATCCACCAGTGGTCATTGCATGTGTGTCCTTTTCCACAAACCACACATGGATCCACCAGTGGTCATTGCATGTGTGTTCGTTCCACAAACCACATATGGATCAACCAGAGTCATTGCATGTGTGTTCTTTCCACAAACCACACATGGATCAACCACTAGAGTCATTGCATGTTTGTTCTTATACTAAAACCACAAACCAACACTAGAGTCGTTGCATGTGTGTTCTTTCCACAATCCACACATGGATCCACCAGTGGTCATTGCATGTGTGTTATTTCCACAAACCACATATGGATCAACCACTATATTCATTGCATGTGTTATTTCCACAAACAAACATGGATCAACCACTAGAGTCATTGCATGTGTGTTCTTTTCCACAGCCCACACATGGATCCACCAGTGGTCATTGCATGTGTGTTATATCCACAAACCACACATGGATCAACCACTAGAGTCATTGGATGTGTGTTCTTTCCACAAACCACATACGGATCAATCACTAGAGTCACTGCATGTGTGTTCTTATACTAAAACCAACACTAGAGTCATTGCAGGTGTGTTCTTTTCACAAACCACACATGGATCAACTACTAGAGTCATTGCATGTGTGTTATTTCCACACACAAACATGGATCAACCACTAGAGTCATTGCATGTGTGTTCTTTTCCACAAACCACACATGGATCCACCAGTGGTCATTGCATGTGTGTTCTTTTGAACAAACCACACATGGAACCAACAGTGGTCATTGCACGTGTTTTCTTTCCACAAACCACATATGGATCAACCAGAGTCATTGCGTGTGTGTTCTTTTCCAAAAACAGCTTCTGGATCAACAAGTGGTCATTGCATGTGTGTTCTTTCCACAAACCACATGTGGACCCATTACAGTCATTGCATGTGTGTTATTTCCAGAAACCACACATGGATCAACCACTAGAGTCATTGCATATGTGTTATTTCCACAAACCATACATGGATAAACCACTAGAGTCATTGCATGTGTGTTCTTATACTAAATCCAACACTAGAGTCATTGCAGGTGTGTTCTTTTCACAAACCACACATGGAACAACCACTAGAGTCATTGCATGTGTGTTCTTTTCCATAAACCACACATGGATCCACCAGTGGTCATTGCATGTGTGTCCTTTTCCACCAACCACACATGGATCCACCAGTGGTCATTGCATGTGTGTTCGTTCCACCAACCACATTTGGATCAACCAGAGTCATTGCATGTGTGTTCTTTCCACAAACCACACATGGATCAACCACCAGAGTCATTGCATGTTTGTTCTTATACTAAAACCACAAACCAACATTAGAGTCGTTGCATGTGTGTTCTTTCCACAAACCACACATGGATCCACCAGTGGTCATTGCATGTGTGTTATTTCCACAAACCACACATGGATCAACCACTAGAGTCATTGCATGTGTGTTCTTTCCACAAACCACATATGGATCAACCACTAGAGTCATTGCATGTGTGTTGTTATACTAAAACCAACACTAGAGTCATTGCAAGTGTATTCTTTTCACACGCCACACATGGATCAACCACTAGAGTCATTGCATGTGTCTTATTTCCACAAAATGGATCAACCACTAGAGTCATTACATGTGTGTTCTTTTCCACAAACCACACATGGATCCACCAGTGGTCATTGCATGTGTGTTCTTTTCCACAAACCCCACATGGATCCAAGAGTGGTCATTGCATGTGTGTTTTTTCCACAAACCACATATGGATCAACCAGACTCATTGCATGTGTGTGCTTTCCACAAACCACATATGGATCAACCACTAGATTCATTGCATGTGTGTTATTTCCACAAACAAACATGGATCAACCACAAGAGTCATTGCATGTGTGTTCTTTTCCACAGCCCACACATGGATCCACCAGTGGTCATTGCATGTGTGTTATTTCCACAAACCACACATGGATCAACCACTAGAGTCGTGGCATGTGTGTTCTTTCCACAAACCACATATGGATCAACCACTAGAGTCATTGCATGTGTGTTCTTATACTAAAACCAACACTAGAGTCATTGCAGGTGTGTTCTTTTCACAAACCACAGATGGATCAACCACTAGAGTCATTGCATGTGTGTTCTTATCCTAAAACCAACACTAGAGTCATTGCAGGTGTATTCTTTTCACAAACCACACATGGATCAACCACTAGAGTCATTGCATGCGTCTTATTTCCACAAACAAACATGGATCAACCACTAGAGTCATTACATGTGTGTTCTTTTCCACAAACCACACATGGATCCACCGGTGGTCATTGCATGTGTGTTCTTTTCCACAAACCACACATGGATCCAAGAGTGGTCATTGCATGTGTGTTCTTTCCACAAACCACATATGGATCAACCAGAGTCAATGCATGTGTGTTCTTTTCCACAAAACAAATATGGATCAACTAGAGTCATTGCATGTGTGTTCTTTCCACAAACCACATATGGATCAACCACTAGATTCATTGCATGTGTGTTATTTCCACAAACAAACATGGATCAACCACTAGAGTCATTGCATGTGTGTTCTTTTCCACAGCCCACACATGGATCCACCAGTGGTCATTGCACGTGTGTTATTTCCACAAACCACACATGGATCAACCACTAGAGTCATTGCATGTGTGTTCTTTCCAAAAACCACATATGGATCAATCACTAGAGTCATTGCATGTGTGTTCTTATACTAAAACCAACACTAGAGTCATTGTAGGTGTGTTCTTTTCACAAACCACACATGGATCAACCACTAGAGTCATTGCATGTGTGTTATTTCCACACACAAACATGGATCAACTACTAGAGTCATTGCATATGTGTTCTTTTCCACAAACCACACATGGATCCACCAGTGGTCAATGCATGTGTGTTCTTTTGCACAAACCACACATGGAACCAACAGTGGTCATTGCACGTGTTTTCTTTCCACAAACCACATATGGATCAACCAGAGTCATTGCATGTGTGTTCTTTTTCAAAAACAACTTCTGGATCAACAAGTGGTCATTGCATGTGTGTTCTTTCCACAAACCACATGTGGACGCATTACAGTCATTGCATGTGTGTTATTTCCAGAAACCACACATGGATCAACCACTAGAGTCATTGCATATGTGTTATTTCCACAAACCATACATGGATCAACCACTAGAGTCATTGCATGTGTGTTCTTATACTAAATCCAACACTAGAGTCATTGCAGGTGTGTTCTTTTCACAAACCACACATGGATCAACCAATAGAGTCATTGCATGTGTGTTCTTTTCCACAAACCACACATGGATCCACCAGTGGTCATTGCATGTGTCTGCTTTTCCACAAACCACACATGGATCCACAGTGGTCATTGCATGTGTGTTCGTTCCACAAACCACATATGGATCAACCAGAGTCATTGCATGTGTGTTCTTTCCACAAACCACACATGGATCAACCACTAGAGTCATTGCATGTTTGTTCTTATACTAAAACCACAAACCAACACTAGAGTCGTTGCATGTGTGTTCTTTCCACAATCCACACATGGATCCACCAGTGGTCATTGCATGTGTGTTATTTCCACAAACCACACATGGATCAACCACTAGAGTCATTGCATGTGTGTTCTTTCCACAAACCACATATGGATCAACCACTAGAGTCATTGCATGTGTGTTCTTATACTAAAACCAACACTAGAGTCATTGCAGGTGTATTCTTTTCACAAACCACACATGGATCAACCACTAGTGTCATTGCATGTGCCTTATTTCCACAAACAAACATGGATCAACCACTAGAGTCATTACATGTGTGTTATTTTCCACAAACCACACATGGATCCACCAGTGGTCATTGCATGTGTGTTCATTTCCATAAACCACACATGGATCCAAGAGTTGTCATTGCATGTGTGTTCTTTCCACAAACCACATATGGATCAACCAGAGTCATTGCATGTGTGTTCTTTTCCACAAAACAAATATGGATCAACCAGAGTCATTGCATGTGTGTGCTTTCCACAAACCACATATGGATCAACCACTAGATTCATTGCATGTGTGTTATTTCCACAAACAAACATGGATCAACCACTAGAGTCATTGCATGTGTGTTCTTTTCACAAACCACACATGGATCAACCACTAGAGTCATTGCATGTGTGTTCTTTTCCATAAACCACACATGGATCCACCAGTGGTCATTGCATGTGTGTTCTTTCCACAAACCACATATGGATCAATCACTGGAGTCACTGCATGTGTGTTCTTATACTAAAACCAACACTACAGTCATTGCAGGTGTGTTCTTTTCACAAACCACACATGGATCAACTACTAGAGTCATTGCATGTGTGTTATTTCCACACACAAACATGGATCAACCACTAGAGTCATTGCATGTGTGTTCTTTTCCACAAACCACACATGGATCCACCAGTGGTCATTGCATGTGTGTTCTTTTGAACAAACCACACATGGAAATAACAGTGGTCATTGCACGTGTTTTCTTTCCACAAACCACATATGGATCAACCAGAGTCATTGCGTGTGTGTTCTTTTCCAAAAACAACTTCTGGATCAACAAGTGGTCATTGCATGTGTGTTCTTTCCACAAACCACGTGTGGACCCATTACAGTCATTGCATGTGTGTTCTTTCCACAAACCACATATGGATCAACCACTAGAGTCATTGCATGTGTGTTCTTATACTAAAACCAACACTAGAGTCATTGCAGGTGTATTCTTTTCACAAACCACACATGGATCAACCACTAGTGTCATTGCATGTGCCTTATTTCCACAAACAAACATGGATCAACCACTAGAGTCATTACATGTGTGTTCTTTTCCACAAACCACACATGGATCCACCAGTGGTCATTGCATGTGTGTTCATTTCCATAAACCACACATGGATCCAAGAGTTGTCATTGCATGTGTGTTCTTTCCACAAACCACATATGGATCAACCAGAGTCATTGCATGTGTGTTCTTTTCCACAAAACAAATATGGATCAACCAGAGTCATTGCATGTGTGTGCTTTCCACAAACCACATATGGATCAACCACTAGATTCATTGCATGTGTGTTATTTCCACAAACAAACATGGATCAACCACTAGAGTCATTGCATGTGTGTTCTTTTCCACAGCCCACACATGGATCCACCAGTGGTCATTGCATGTGTGTTAATTCCACAAACCACACATGGATCAACCACTAGAGTCATTGCATGTGTGTTCTTTCCACAAACCACATATGGATCAATCACTGGAGTCACTGCATGTGTGTTCTTATACTAAAACCAACACTAGAGTCATTGCAGGTGTGTTCTTTTCACAAACCACACATGGATCAACTACTAGAGTCATTGCATGTGTGTTATTTCCACACACAAACATGGATCAACCACTAGAGTCATTGCATGTGTGTTCTTTTCCACAAACCACACATGGATCCACCAGTGGTCATTGCATGTGTGTTCTTTTGAACAAACCACACATGGAAATAACAGTGGTCATTGCACGTGTTTTCTTTCCACAAACCACATATGGATCAACCAGAGTCATTGCGTGTGTGTTCTTTTCCAAAAACAACTTCTGGATCAACAAGTGGTCATTGCATGTGTGTTCTTTCCACAAACCACGTGTGGACCCATTACAGTCATTGCATGTGTGTTCTTTCCAGAAACCACACATGGATCGACCACTAGAGTCATTGCATATGTGTTATTTCCACAAACCATACATGGATCAACCACTAGAGTCATTGCATGTGTGTTCTTATACTAAGTCCAACACTAGAGTCATTGCAGGTGTGTTCTTTTCACAAACCACACATGGAACAACCACTAGAGTCATTGCATGTGTGTTCTTTTCCACAAACCACACATGGATCCACCAGTAGTCATTGCATGTGTGTCCTTTTCCACAAATCACACATGGATCCACCAGTGGTCATTGCATGTGTGTTCGTTCCACAAACCACATATGGATCAACCAGAGTCATTGCATGTGTGTTCTTTCCACAAACCACACATGGATCAACCACTAGAGTCATTGCATGTTTGTTCTTATACTAAAACCACAAACCAACACTAGAGTCGTTGCATGTGTGTTCTTTCCACAAACCACACATGGATCCACCAGTGGTCATTGCATGTGTGTTATTTCCACAAACCACACATGGATCATCCACTAGAGTCATTGCATGTGTGTTCTTTCCACAAACCACATATGGATCAACCACTAGATTCATTGCATGTGTGTTATTTCCACAAACAAACATGGATCAACCACAAGAGTCATTGCATGTGTGTTCTTTTCCACAGCCCACACATGGATCCACCAGTGGTCATTGCATGTGTGTTATTTCCACAAACCACACATGGATCAACCACTAGAGTCGTGGCATGTGTGTTCTTTCCACAAACCACATATGGATCAACCACTAGAGTCATTGCATGTGTGTTCTTACACTAAAACCAAAACTAGAGTCATTGCAGGTGTGTTCTTTTCACAAACCACACATGGATCAACCACTAGAGTCATTGCATGTGTGTTCTTATCCTAAAACCAACACTAGAGTCATTGCAGGTGTATTCTTTTCACAAACCACACATGGATCAACCACTAGAGTCATTGCATGTGTCTTATTTCCACAAACAAACATGGATCAACCACTAGAGTCATTACATGTGTGTTCTTTTCCATAAACCACACATGGATCCACCGGTGGTCATTGCATGTGTGTTCTTTTCCACAAACCACACATGGATCCAAGAGTGGTCATTGCATGTGTGTTCTTTCCACAAACCACACATGGATCAACCACTAGAGTCATTGCATGTGTGTTCTTTCCACAAACCACATATGGATCAATCACTGGAGTCACTGCATGTGTGTTCTTATACTAAAACCAACACTAGAGTCATTGCAGGTGTGTTCTTTTCACAAACCACACATGGATCAACTACTAGAGTCATTGCATGTGTGTTATTTCCACACACAAACATGGATCAACCACTAGAGTCATTGCATGTGTGTTCTTTTCCACAAACCACACATGGATCCACCAGTGGTCATTGCATGTGTGTTCTTTTGAACAAACCACACATGGAACCAACAGTGGTCATTGCACGTGTTTTCTTTCCACAAACCACATATGGATCAACCAGAGTCATTGCGTGTGTGTTCTTTTCCAAAAACAACTTCTGGATCAACAAGTGGTCATTGCATGTGTGTTCTTTCCACAAACCACATGTGGACCCATTACAGTCATTGCATGTGTGTTATTTCCAGAAACCACACATGGATCGACCACTAGAGTCATTGCATATGTGTTATTTCCACAAACCATACATGGATCAACCACTAGAATCATTGCATGTGTGTTCTTATACTAAATCCAACACTAGAGTCATTGCAGGTGTGTTCTTTTCACAAACCACACATGGAACAACCACTAGAGTCATTGCATGTGTGTTCTTTTCCACAAACCACACATGGATCCACCAGTGGTCATTGCATGTGTGTCCTTTTCCACAAATCACACATGGATCCACCAGTGGTCATTGCATGTGTGTTCGTTCCACAAACCACATATGGATCAACCAGAGTCATTGCATGTGTGTTCTTTCCACAAACCACACATGGATCAACCACTAGAGTCATTGCATGTTTGTTCTTATACTAAAACCACAAACCAACACTAGAGTCGTTGCATGTGTGTTCTTTCCACAAACCACACATGGATCCACCAGTGGTCATTGCATGTGTGTTATTTCCACAAACCATACATGGATCAACCACTAGAGTCATTGCATGTGTGTTCTTATACTAAATCCAACACTAGAGTCATTGCAGGTGTGTTCTTTTCACAAACCACACATGGATCAACCAATAGAGTCATTGCATGTGTGTTCTTTTCCACAAACCACACATGGATCCACCAGTGGTCATTGCATGTGTGTCCTTTTACACAAACCACACATGGATCCACCAGTGGTCATTGCATGTGTGTTCGTTCCACAAACCACATATGGATCAACCAGAGTCATTGCATGTGTGTTCTTTCCACAAACCACACATGGATCAACCACTAGAGTCATTGCTTGTTTGTTCTAATACTAAAACCACAAACCAACACTAGAGTCATTGCATGTGTGTTCTTTCCACAATCCACACATGGATCCACCAGTGGTCATTGCATGTGTGTTATTTCCACAAACCACACATGGATCAACCACTAGAGTCATTGCATGTGTGTTCTTTCCACAAACCACATATGGATCAACCACTAGAGTCATTGCATGTGTGTTCTTATACTCAAACCAACACTAGAGTCATTGCAGATGTATTCTTTTCACAAACCACACATGGATCAACCACTAGTGTCATTGCATGTGTCTTATTTCCACAAAGAAACATGGATCAACCACTAGAGTCATTACATGTGTGTTCTTTTCCACAAACCACACATGGATCCACCAGTGGTCATTCCATGTGTGTTCTTTTCCACAAACCACACATGGATCCAAGAGTGGTCATTGCATGTGTGCTCTTTCCACAAACCACATATGGATCAACCAGAGTCATTGCATGTGTGTTCTTTTCCACAAAACAAATATGGATCAACCAGAGTCATTGCATGTGTGTTCTTTCCACAAACGACATATGGATCAACCACTAGATTCATTGCATGTGTGTTATTTCCACAAACAAACATGGATCAACCACTAGAGTCATTGCATGTGTGTTCTTTTCCACATCCCACACATGGATCCACCAGTGGTCATTGCATGTGTGTTATTTCCACAAACCACACATGGATCAACCACTAGAGTCATTGCATGTGTGTTCTTTCCACAAACCACATATGGATCAATCACTAGAGTCACTGCATGGTTGTTCTTATACTAAAACCAACACTAGAGTCATTGCAGGTGTGTTCTTTTCACAAACCACACATGGATCAACTACTAGAGTCATTGCATGTGTGTTATTTCCACACACAAACATGGATCAACCACTAGAGTCATTGCATGTGTGTTCTTTTCCACAAACCACACATGGATCCACCAGTGGTCAATGCATGTGTGTTCTTTTGCACAAACCACACATGGAACCAACAGTGGTCATTGCACGTGTTTTCTTTCCACAAACCACATATGGATCAACCAGAGTCATTGCATGTGTGTTTTTTTCAAAAACAACTTCTGGATCAACAAGTGGTCATTGCATGTGTGTTCTTTCCACAAACCACATGTGGACGCATTACAGTCATTGCATGTGTGTTATTTCCAGAAACCACACATGGATCAACCACTAGAGTCATTGCATATGTGTTATTTCCACAAACCATACATGGATCAACCACTAGAGTCATTGCATGTGTGTTCTTATACTAAATCCAACACTAGAGTCATTGCAGGTGTGTTCTTTTCACAAACCACACATGGATCAACCAATAGAGTCATTGCATGTGTGTTCTTTTCCACAAACCACACATGGATCCACCAGTGGTCATTGCATGTGTGTCCTTTTCCACAAACCACACATGGATCCACCAGTGGTCATTGCATGTGTGTTCGTTCCACAAACCACATATGGATCAACCAGAGTCATTGCATGTGTGTTCTTTCCACAAACCACACATGGATCAACCACTAGAGTCATTGCATGTTTGTTCTTATACTAAAACCACAAACCAACACTAGAGTCGTTGCATGTGTGTTCTTTCCACAAACCACACATGGATCCACCAGTGGTCATTGCATGTGTGTTATTTCCACAAACCACACATGGATCAACCACTAGAGTCATTGCATGTGTGTTCTTTCCACAAACCACATATGGATCAACCACTAGAGTCATTGCATGTGTGTTCTTATACTAAAACCAACACTAGAGTCATTGCAGGTGTATTCTTTTCACACACCACACATGGATCAACCACTAGAGTCATTGCATGTGTCTTATTTCCACAAAATGGATCAACCACTAGAGTCATTACATGTGTGTTCTTTTCCACAAACCACACATGGATCCACCAGTGGTCATTGCATGTGTGTTCTTTTCCACAAACCACACATGGATCCAAGAGTGGTCATTGCATGTGTGTTCTTTCCACAAACCACATATGGATCAACCAGAGTCAATGCATGTGTGTTCTTTCCACAAACCACATATGGATCAACCACTAGATTCATTGCATGTGTGTTATTTCCATAAACAAACATGGATCAACCACTAGAGGCATTGCATGTGTGTTCTTTTCCACAGCCCACACATGGATCCACCAGTGGTCATTGCATGTGTGTTATTTCCACAAACCACACATGGATCAACCACTAGAGTCGTTGCACGTGTGTTCTTTCCACAAACCACATATGGATCAACCACTAGAGTCATTGCATGTGTGTTCTTATACTAAAACCAACACTAGAGTCATTGCAGGTGTGTTCTTTTCACAAACCACACATGGATCAACCACTAGAGTCATTGCATGTGTGTTATTTCCACACACAAACATGGATCAACCACTAGAGTCATTGCATGTGTGTTCTTTTCCACAAACCACACATGGATCCACTAGTGGTCATTGCATGTGTGTTCTTTTCCACAAACCACACATGGATCCAACAGTGGTCATTGCATGTGTGTTCTTTCCACAAACCACATATGGATCAACCAGAGTCATTGCATATGTGTTCTTTTCCACAAACAACTGATGGATCAACCAGTGGTCATTGCATGTGTGTTCTTTCCACAAACAACATGTGGACCCATTACAGTCATTGCATGTGTGTTATTTCCACAAACCACACAAGGATCAACCACTAGAGTCATTGCATATGTGTTATTTCCACAAACCACACATGGATCAACCACTAGAGTCATTGCATGTGTGTTCTTATACTAAAACCAACACTAGAGTCATTGCAGGTGTGTTCTTTTCACAAACGAAACATGGATCAACCACTAGAGTCATTGCATGTGTGTTATTTCCACACACAAACATGGATCAACCACTAGAGTCATTGCATGTGTGTTCTTTTCCACAAACCACACATGGATCCACCAGTGGTCATTGCATGTGTGTTCTTTTGCACAAACCACACATGGAACCAACAGTGGTCATTGCACGTGTGTGCTTTCCACAAACCACAAATGGATCAACCAGAGTCATTGCATGTGTGTTCTTTTCCACACACCACACATGGATCCACCAGTGGTCATTACATGTGTGTCCTTTTCCACAAACCACACATGGATCCACCAGTGGTCATTGCATGTGTGTTCGTTCCACAAACCACATATGGATCAACCAGAGTCATTGCATGTGTGTTCTTTCCACAAACCACACATGGATCAACCACTAGAGTCATTGCATGTTTGTTCTTATACTAAAACCACAAACCAACACTAGAGTCGTTGCATGTGTGTTCTTTCCACAAACCACACATGGATCAACCACTAGAGTCATTGCATGTGTGTTCTTTCCACAAACCACATATGGATCAACCACTAGAGTCATTGCATGTGTGTTCTTATACTAAAACTAATCCTAGAGTCATTGCAGGTGTATTCTTTTCACACACCACACATGGATCAACCACTAGAGTCATTGCATGTGTCTTATTTCCACAAAATGGATCAACCACTAGAGTCATTACATGTGTGTTCTTTTCCACAAACCACACATGGATACACCAGTGGTCATTGCATGTGTGTTCTTTTTCACAAACCACACATGGATCCAAGAGTGGTCATTGCATGTGTGTTCTTATACTAAAACCAATCCTAGAGTCATTGCAGGTGTATTCTTTTCACACACCACACATGGATCAACCACTAGAGTCATTGCATGTGTCTTATTTCCACAAAATGGATCAACCACTAGAGTCATTACATGTGTGTTCTTTTCCACAAACCACACATGGATCCACCAGTGGTCATTGCATGTGTGTTCGTTCCGCAAACCACATATGGATCAACCAGAGTCATTGCATGTGTGTTCTTTCCACAAACCACACATGGATCAACCACTAGAGTCATTGCATGTTTGTTCTTATACTAAAACCACAAACCAACACTAGAGTCGTTGCATGTGTGTTCTTTCGACAAACCACACATGGATCCACCAGTGGTCATTGCATGTGTGTTATTTCCACAAACCACACATGGATCAACCACTAGAGTCATTGCATGTGTGTTCTTTCCACAAACCACATATGGATCAACCACTAGAGTCATTGCATGTGTGTTCTTATACTAAAACCAACACTAGAGTCATTGCAGGTGTATTCTTTTCACACACCACACATGGATCAACCACTAGAGTCATTGCATGTGTCTTATTTCCACAAAATGGATCAACCACTAGAGTCATTACATGTGTGTTCTTTTCCACAAACCACACATGGATCCACCAGTGGTCATTGCATGTGTGTTCTTTTCCACAAACCACACATGGATCCAAGAGTGGTCATTGCATGTGTGTTCTTTCCACAAACCACATATGGATCAACCAGAGTCAATGCATGTGTGTTCTTTCCACAAACCACATATGGATCAACCACTAGATTCATTGCATGTGTGTTATTTCCACAAAAAAACATGGATTAACCACTAGAGTCATTGCATGTGTGTACTTTTCCACAGCCCACACATGGATCCACCAGTGGTCATTGCATGTGTGTTATTTCCACAAACCACACATGGATCAACCACTAGAGTCGTTGCATGTGTGTTCTTTCCACAAACCACATATGGATCATCCACTAGAGTCATTGCATGTGTGTTCTTATACTAAAACCAACACTAGAGTCATTGCAGGTGTGTTCTTTTCACAAACCACACATGGATCAACCACTAGAGTCATTGCATGTGTGTTATTTCCACACACAAACATGGATCAACCACTAGAGTCATTGCATGTGTGTTCTTTTCCACAAACCACACATGGATCCACCAATGGTCATTGCATGTGTGTTCTTTTGCATAAACTACACATGGAACCAACAGTGGTCATTGCACGTGTTTTCTTTCCATAAACCACATATGGATCAACCAGAGTCATTGCATGTGTGTTCTTTTCCAAAAACAACTTCTGGATCAACCAGTGGTCATTGCATGTGTGTTCTTTCCACAAACCACATGTGGACCCATTACAGTCATTGCATGTGTGTTATTTCCAGAAACCACACATGGATCAACCACTAGAGTCATTGCATATGTGTTATTTCCACAAACCATACATGGATCAACCACTAGAGTCATTGCATGTGTGTTCTTATACTAAATCCAACACTAGAGTCATTGCAGGTGTGTTCTTTTCACAAACCACACATGGATCAACCACTAGAGTCATTGCATGTGTGTTCTTTTCCACAAACCACACATGGATCCACCAGTGGTCATTTCATGTGTGTTCTTTTCCACAAACCACACATGGATCCACCAGTGGTCATTGCATGTGTGTTTGTTCCACAAACCACATATGGATCAACCAGAGTCATTGCATGTGTGTTCTTTCCACAAACCACACATGGATCAACCACTAGAGTCATTGCATGTTTGTTCTTATACTAAAACCACAAACCAACACTAGAGTCGTTGCATGTGTGTTCTTTCCACAAACCACACATGGATCCACCAGTGGTCATTGCATGTGTGTTATTTCCACAAACCACACATGGATCAACCACTAGAGTCATTGCATGTGTGTTCTTTCCACAAACCACATATGGATCAACCACTAGAGTCATTGCATGTGTGTTCTTATACTAAAACCAACACTAGAGTCATTGCAAGTGTATTCTTTTCACAAACCACACATGGATCAACCACTAGAGTCATTGCATGTGTCTTATTTCCACAAACAAACATGGATCAACCACTAGAGTCATTACATGTGTGTTCTTTTCCACAAACCATAGATGGATCCACCAGTGGTCATTGCATGTGTGTTCTTTTCCACAAACCACACATGGATCCAAGAGTGGTCATTGCATGTGTGTTCTTTCCACAAACCACATATGGATAAACCAGAGTCATTGCATGTGTGTTATTTTCCACAAAACAAATATGGATCAACCAGAGTCATTGCATGTGTGTTCTTTCCACAAACCACATATGGATCAACCACTAGATTCATTGCATGTGTGTTATTTCCACAAACAAACATGGATCAACCACTAGAGTCATTGCATGTGTGTTCTTTTCCACAGCCCACAAATGGATCCACCAGTGGTCATTGCATGTGTGTTATTTCCACAAACCACACATGGATCAACCACTAGAGTCATTGCATGTGTGTTCTTTCCACAAACCACATTTGGATCAACCACTAGAGTCATTGCATGTGTGTTCTTATACTAAAACCAACACTAGAGTCATTGCAGGTGTGTTATTTTCACAAACCACACATGGATCAACCACTAGAGTCATTGCATGTGTGTTATTTCCACACACAAACATGGATCAACCACTAGAGTCATTGCATGTGTGTTCTTTTCCACAAACCACACATGGATCCACTAGTGGTCATTGCATGTGTGTTCTTTTCCACAAACCACACATGGATCCAACAGTGGTCATTGCATGTGTGTTCTTTCCACAAACCACATATGGATCAACCAGAGTCATTGCATATGTGTTCTTTTCCACAAACAACTGATGGATCAACCAGTGGTCATTGCATGTGTGTTCTTTCCACAAACAACATGTGGACCCATTACAGTCATTGCATGTGTGTTATTTCCACAAACCACACAAGGATCAACCACTAGAGTCATTGCATATGTGTTATTTCCACAAACCACACATGGATCAACCACTAGAGTCATTGCATGTGTGTTCTTATACTAAAACCAACACTAGAGTCATTGCAGGTGTGTTCTTTTCACAAACGAAACATGGATCAACCACTAGAGTCATTGCTTGTGTGTTATTTCCACACACAAACATGGATCAACCACTAGAGTCATTGCATGTGTGTTCTTTTCCACAAACCACACATAGATCCACCAGTGGTCATTGCATGTGTGTTCTTTTGCACAAACCACACATGGAACCAACAGTGGTCATTGCACGTGTGTGCTTTCCACAAACCACAAATGAATCAACCAGAGTCATTGCATGTGTGTTCTTTTCCACAAACCACACATGGATCCACCAGTGGTCATTACATGTGTGTCCTTTTCCACAAACCACACATGGATCCACCAGTGGTCATTGCATGTGTGTTCGTTCCACAAACCACATATGGATCAACCAGAGTCATTGCATGTGTGTTCTTTCCACAAACCACACATGGATCAACCACTAGAGTCATTGCATGTTTGTTCTTATACTAAAACCACAAACCAACACTAGAGTCGTTGCATGTGTGTTCTTTCCACAAACCACACATGGATCAACCACTAGAGTCATTGCATGTGTGTTCTTTCCACAAACCACATATGGATCAACCACTAGAGTCATTGCATGTGTGTTCTTATACTAAAACCAATCCTAGATTCATTGCAGGTGTATTCTTTTCACACACCACACATGGATCAACCACTAGAGTCATTGCATGTGTCTTATTTCCACAAAATGGATCAACCACTAGAGTCATTACATGTGTGTTCTTTTCCACAAACCACACATGGATACACCAGTGGTCATTGCATGTGTGTTCTTTTCCACAAACCACACATGGATCCAAGAGTGGTCATTGCATGTGTGTTCTTTCCACAAACCACATATGGATCAACCAGAGTCAATGCATGTGTGTTCTTTCCACAAACCACATATGGATCAACCACTAGATTCATTGCATGTGTGTTATTTCCACAAACAAACATGGATCAACCACTAGAGTCATTGCATGTGTGTCCTTTTCCACAGCCACACATGGATCCACCAGTGGTCGTTGCATGTGTGTTATTTCCACAAACCACACATGGATCAACCACTAGAGTCGTTGCATGTGTGTTCTTTCCACAAACCACATATGTATCAACCACTAGAGTCATTGCATGTGTGTTCTTATACTAAATCCAACACTAGAGTCATTGCAGGTGTGTTCTTTTCACAAACCACACATGGATCAACCACTAGAGTCATTGCATGTGTGTTATTTCCACACACAAACATGGATCAACCACTAGAATCATTGCATGTGTGTTCTTTTCCACAAACCACACATGGATCCACCAGTGGTCATTGCATGTGTGTTCTTTTGCACAAACAACACATGGAACCAACAGTGGTCATTGCACGTGTTTTCTTTCCATAAACCACATATGGATCAACCAGAGTCATTGCATGTGTGTTCTTTTCCAAAAACAACTTCTGGATCAACCAGTGGTCATTGCATGTGTGTTCTTTCCACAAACCACATGTGGACCCATTACAGTCATTGCATGTGTGTTATTTCTAGAAACCACACATGGATCAACCACTAATGTCATTGCATATGTGTTATTTCCACAAACCATACATGGATCAACCACTAGAGTCATTGCATGTGTGTTCTTATACTAAATCCAACACTAGAGTCATTGCAGGTGTGTTCTTTTCACAAACCACACATCGATCAACCACTAGAGTCATTGCATGTGTGTTCTTTTCCACAAACCACACATGGATCCACCAGTGGTCATTTCATGTGTGTTCTTTCCACAAACCACATATGGATCAACCAGAGTCATTGCATGTGTGTTCTTTCCACAAACCACACATGGATCAACCACTAGAGTCATTGCATGTTTGTTCTTATACTAAAACCACAAACAACCACTAGAGTCGTTGCATGTGTGTTCTTTCCAGAAACCACACATGGATCCACCAGTGGTCATTGCATGTGTGTTATTTCCACAAACCACACATGGATCAACCACTAGAGTCATTGCATGTGTGTTCTTTCCACAAACCACATATGGATCAACCACTAGAGTCATTGCATGTGTGTTCTTATACTAAAACCAACACTAGAGTCATTGCAGGTGTATTCTTTTCACAAACCACACATGGATCAACCACTAGAGTCATTGCATGTGTCTTATTTCCACAAACAAACTTGGATCAACCACTAGAGTCATTACATGTGTGTTCTTTTCCACAAACCACACATGGATCCACCAGTGGTCATTGCATGTGTGTTCTTTTCCACAAACCACACATGGATCCAAGAGTGGTCATTGCATGTGTGTTCTTTCCACAAACCACATATGGATAAACCAGAGTCATTGCATGTGTGTTCTTTTCCACAAAACAAATATGGATCAACCAGAGTCATTGCATGTGTGTTCTTTCCACAAACCACATATGGATCAACCACTAGATTCATTGCATGTGTGTTATTTCCACAAACAAACAAACATGGATCAACCACTAGAGTCATTGCATGTGTGTTCTTTTCCACAGCCCACACATGGATCCACCAGTGGTCATTGCATGTGTGTTATTTCCACAAACCACACATGGATCAACCACTAGAGTCATTGCATGTGTGTTCTTTCCACAAACCACATTTGGATCAACCACTAGAGTCATTGCATGTGTGTTCTTATACTAAAACCAACACTAGAGTCATTGCAGGTGTGTTATTTCCACAAACCACACATGGATCAACCACTAGAGTCATTGCATGTGTGTTCTTTTCCACAAACCACACATGGATCCACTAGTGGTCATTGCATGTGTGTTCTTTTCCACAAACCACACATGGATCCAACAGTGGTCATTGCATGTGTGTTCTTTCCACAAACCACATATGGATCAACCAGAGTCATTGCATATGTGTTCTTTTCCACAAACAACTGATGGATCAACCAGTGGTCATTGCATGTGTGTTCTTTCCACAAACGACATGTGGACCCATTAGAGTCTTTGCATGTGTGTTATTTCCACAAACCACACAAGGATCAACCACTAGAGTCATTGCATATGTGTTATTTCCACAAACCACACATGGATCAACCACTAGAGTCATTGCATGTGTGTTCATATACTAAAACCAACACTAGAGTCATTGCAGGTGTGTTCTTTTCTCAAACGAAACATTGATCAACCACTAGAGTCATTGCATGTGTGTTATTTCCACACACAAACATGGATCAACCACTAGAGTCATTGCATGTGTGTTCTTTTCCACAAACCACACATGGATCCACCAGTGGTCATTGCATGTGTGTTCTTTTGCACAAACCACACATGGAACCAACAGTGGTCATTGCACGTGTTTTCTTTCCATAAACCACATATGGATCAACCAGAGTCATTGCATATGTGTTCTTTTCCAAAAACAACTTCTGGATCAACCAGTGGTCATTGCATGTGTGTTCTTTCCACAAACCACATGTGGACCCATTACAGTCATTGCATGTGTGTTATTTCCAGAAACCACACATGGATCAACCACTAATGTCATTGCATATGTGTTATTTCCACAAACCATACATGGATCAACCACTAGAGTCATTGCATGTGTGTTCTTATACTAAATCCAACACTAGAGTCATTGCAGGTGTGTTCTTTTCACAAACCACACATGGATCAACCACTAGAGTCATTGCATGTGTGTTCTTTTCCACAAACCACACATGGATCCACCAGTGGTCATTTCATGTGTGTTCTTTTCCACAAACCACACATGGATCCACCAGTGGTCATTGCATGTGTGTTTGTTCCACAAACCACATATGGATCAACCAGAGTCATTGCATGTGTGTTCTTTCCACAAACCACACATGGATCAACCACTAGAGTCATTGCATGTTTGTTCTTATACTAAAACCACAAACCAACACTAGAGTCGTTGGATGTGTGTTCTTTCCACAAACCACACATGGATCCACCAGTGGTCATTGCATGTGTGTTATTTCCACAAACCACACATGGATCAACCACTAGAGTCATTGCATGTGTGTTCTTTCCACAAACCACATATGGATCAACCACTAGAGTCATTGCATGTGTGTTCTTATACTAAAACCAACACTAGAGTCATTGCAGGTGTATTCTTTTCACAAACCACACATGGATCAACCACTAGATTCAT
This sequence comes from Avena sativa, assembly GCA_916181665.1. NCBI lineage: Eukaryota > Viridiplantae > Streptophyta > Magnoliopsida > Poales > Poaceae > Avena > Avena sativa. The sequence goes on from OV702290.1 coordinate 163,110,237, forward strand.
TGCATGTGTCTTATTTCCACAAACAAACTTGGATCAACCACTAGAGTCATTACATGTGTGTTCTTTTCCACAAACCACACATGGATCCACCAGTGGTCATTGCATGTGTGTTCTTTTCCACAAACCACACATGGATCCAAGAGTGGTCATTGCATGTGTGTTCTTTCCACAAACCACATATGGATAAACCAGAGTCATTGCATGTGTGTTCTTTTCCACAAAACAAATATGGATCAACCAGAGTCATTGCATGTGTGTTCTTTCCACAAACCACATATGGATCAACCACTAGATTCATTGCATGTGTGTTATTTCCACAAACAAACAAACATGGATCAACCACTAGAGTCATTACATGTGTGTTCTTTTCCACAGCCCACACATGGATCCACCAGTGGTCATTGCATGTGTGTTATTTCCAGAAACCACACATGGATCAACCACTAGAGTCATTGCATGTGTGTTCTTTCCACAAACCACATTTGGATCAACCACTAGAGTCATTGCATGTGTGTTCTTATACTAAAACCAACACTAGAGTCATTGCAGGTGTGTTATTTCCACAAACCACACATGGATCAACCACTAGAGTCATTGCATGTGTGTTCTTTTCCACAAACCACACATGGATCCACTAGTGGTCATTGCATGTGTGTTCTTTTCCACAAACCACACATGGATCCAACAGTGGTCATTGCATGTGTGTTCTTTCCACAAACCACATATGGATCAACCAGAGTCATTGCATATGTGTTCTTTTCCACAAACAACTGATGGATCAACCAGTGGTCATTGCATGTGTGTTCTTTACACAAACGACATGTGGACCCATTAGAGTCCTTGCATGTGTGTTATTTCCACAAACCACACAAGGATCAACCACTAGAGTCATTGCATATGTGTTATTTCCACAAACCACACATGGACCAACCACTAGAGTCATTGCATGTGTGTTCTTATACTAAAACCAACACTAGAGTCATTGCAGGTGTGTTTTTTTCACAAACGAAACATGGATCAACCACTAGAGTCATTGCATGTGTGTTATTTCCACACACAAACATGGATCAACCACTAGAGTCATTGCATGTGTGTTCTTTTCCACAAACCACACATGGATCCACCAGTGGTCATTGCATGTGTGTTCTTTTGCACAAACCACACATGGAACCAACAGTGGTCATTGCACGTGTGTTCTTTCCACAAACCACAAATGGATCAACCAGAGTCATTGCATGTGTGTTCTTTTCCACAAACAACTTATGGATCAACCAGTGATCATTGCATGTGTGTTCTTTCCACAAACCACATGTGGACCCATTACAGTCATTGCATGTGTGTTATTTCCAGAAACCACACATGGATCAACCACTAGAGTCATTGCATATGTGTTATTTCCACAAACCATAGATGGATCAACCACTAGAGTCATTGCATGTGTGTTCTTATACTAAAACCAACACTAGAGTCATTGGAGGTGTGTTCTTTTCACAAACCACACCTGGATCAACCACTAGAGTCATTGCATGTCTGTTATTCCCACAAATAAACATGGATCAGCCACTAGAGTCATTGCATGTGTGTTCTTTTCCACAAACCACAGATGGATCCACCAGTGGTCTTTGCATGTGTAATCTTTCCACAAACCACATATGGATCAACCAGAGTCATTGCATGTGTGTTCTTTCCACAAACCACACATGGATCAACCACTAGAGTCATTGCATGTTTGTTCTTATAGTAAAACCACAAACCAACACTAGAGTCATTGCATGTGTGTTCTTTCCACAAAACACACATGGATCCACCAGTGGTCATTGCATGTGTGTTATTTCCACAAACCACACATGGATCAACCACTAGAGTCATTGCATGTGTGTTCTTTCCACAAACCACATATGGATCAACCACTAGAGTCATTGCATGTGTGTTCTTATACTAAAACCAACACTAGAGTCATTGCAGGTGTATTCTTTTCCCAAACCACACATGGATCAACCACTAGAGTCATTGCATGTGTCTTATTTCCACAAACAAACATGGATCAACCACTAGAGTCATTACATGTCTGTTCTTTTCCACAAACCAAACATGGATCCACCAGTGGTCATTGCATGTGTGTTCTTTTCCACAAACCACACATGGATCCAAGAGTGGTCATTGCATGTGTGTTCTTTCCACAAACCACATATGGATCAACCAGAGTCATTGCATGTGTGTTCTTTTCCACAAAACAAATATGGATCAACCAGAGTCATTGGATGTGTGTTCTTTCCACAAACCACATATGGATCAACCACTAGAGTCATTGCATGTGTGTTCTTTTCAACAAACCACACATGGATCCACCAGTGGTCTTTACATGTGTGTTCTTTCCACAAACCAAATATGGATCAACTAGAGTCATTGCATGTGTGTTCTTTCCACAAACCACACATGGATCAACCACTATAGTCATTGCATGTTTGTTCTTATACTAAAACCACAAACCAGCACTAGAGTCATTGCATGTGTGTTATGTCCACAAACCACACATGGATCAACCACTAGAGTCATTGCATATGTGTTATTTCCACAAACCACACATGGATCAACCAATAGAGTCATTGCATGTGTGTTCTTATACTAAAACCAACACTAGAGTCATTGCATGTGTGTTCTTTTCACAAACCACACATGGATCAACCACTCGAGTCATTGCATGTGTGTTATTTCCACAAACAAACATGGATCAACCACTAGAGTCATTGCATGTGTGTTCTTTTCCACAAACCACACATGGATCCACCAGTGGTCATTGCATGTGTGTTCTTTCCACAAACCAAATATGGATCAACCAGAGTCATTGCGTGTGTGTTCTTTCCACAAACCACACGTGGATCAACCACGACAGTCATTGCATGTTTCTTCTTATACTAAAACCACAAACCAGCACTAGAGTCATTGCATGTGTCTTATTTCCACAAACCACACATGGATCAACCACTAGAGTCATTGCATATGTGTTATTTCCACAAACCACACATGGATCAACCACTAGAGTCATTGCATGTGTGTTCTTATACTAAAACCAACACTAGAGTCATTGCAGTTGTGTTTTTCTCACAAACCACACATGGATCAACCACTAGAGTCATTGCATGTGTTTTTCCACAAATAAACATGGATCAACCACGAGAGTCATTGCATGTGTGTTCTTTTCCACAAACCACACATGGATACATCAGTGGTCATTGCATGTGTGTTCTTTCCACAAACCACATATGGATCAACCAGAGTCATTGCATGTGTGTTCTTTCCACAAACCACACATGGATCAACCACTAGAGTCATTGCATGTTTGTTCTTATACTAAAACCTCAAACCAACACTAGAGTCATTGCATGTGTGTTCTTTCCACAAACCACACATGGATCAACCACTAGAGTCATTGCATGTGTGTTCTTTTCCACAGCCAACACATGGATCCACCAGTGGTCATTGCATGTGTGTTATTTCCACAAACCACACATGGATCAACCACTAGAGTCATTGCATGTGTGTTCTTTCCACAAACCACATATGGATCAACCACTAAAGTCATTGCACGTGTGTTCTTATACTAAAACCAACACTAGAGTCATTGCATGTGTGTTCTTTTCACAAACCACACATGGATCAAGCACTAGAGTGATTGCATGTGTGTTATTTCCACACACAAACATGGATCAACCACTAGAGTCATTGCATGTGTGTTCTTTTCCACAAACCACACATGGATCCACCAGTGGTCATTGCATGTGTGTTCGTTCCACAAACCACATATGGATCAACCAGAGTCATTGCATGTGTGTTCTTTCCACAAACCACACATGGATCAACCACTAAAGTCATTGCATGTTTGTTCTTATACTAAAACCACAAACCAACACTAGAGTCGTTGCATGTTTGTTCTTTCCACAAACCACACATGGATCTACCAGTGGTCATTGCATATGTGTGTTCTTTCCACAAACCACATATGGATAAACCAGAGTCATTGCATGTGTGTTCTTTTCCACAAAACAAATATGGATCAACCAGAGTCATTGCATGTGTGTTCTTTCCACAAACCACATATGGATCAACCACTAGATTCATTGCATGCGTGTTATTTCCACAAACAAACATGGATCAACCACTAGAGTCATTGCATGTGTGTTCTTTTCCACAGCCCACACATGGATCCACCAGTGGTCATTGCATGTGTGTTATTTCCACAAACCACACATGGATCAACCACTAGAGTCATTGCATGTGTGTTCTTTCCACAAACCACATTTTGATCAACCACTAGAGTCATTGCATGTGTGTTCTTATACTAAAACCAACACTAGAGTCATTGAAGGTGTGTTCTTTTCACAAACCACACATGGATCAACCACTAGAGTCATTGCATGTGTGTTATTTCCACACACAAACATGGATCAACCACTAGAGTCATTGCATGTGTGTTCTTTTCCACAAACCACACATGGATCCACTAGTGGTCATTGCATGTGTGTTCTTTTCCACAAACCACACATGGATCCAATAGTGGTCATTGCATGTGTGTTCTTTCCACAAACCACATATGGATCAACCAGAGTCATTGCATATGTGTTCTTTTCCACAAACAACTGATGGATCAACCAGTGGTCATTGCATGTGTGTTCTTTCCACAAACAACATGTGGACCCATTACAGTCATTGCATGTGTGGTATTTCCACAAACCACACAAGGATCAACCACTAGAGTCATTGCATATGTGTTATTTCCACAAACCACACATGGATCAACCAATAGAGTCATTGCACGTGTGTTCTTATACTAAAACCAACACTAGAGTCATTGCATGTGTGTTCTTTTCACAAACCACACATGGATCAACCACTAGAGTCATTGCATGTGTGTTATTTCCACAAAGAAACATGGATCAACCACTAGAGTCATTGCATGTGTGTTCTTTTCCACAAACCACACATGGATCCACCAGTGGTCATTGCATGTGTGTTCTTTCCACAAACCAAATATGGATCAACCAAAGTCATTGCGTGTGTGTTCTTTCCACAAACCACACGTGGATCAACCACGACAGTCATTGCATGTTTGTTCTTATACTAAAACCACAAACCAGCACTAGAGTCATTGCATGTGTCTTATTTCCACAAACCACACATGGATCAACCACTAGAGTCATTGCATATGTGTTATTTCCACAAACCACACATGGATCAACCACTAGAGTCATTGCATGTGTGTTCTTATACTAAAACCAACACTAGAGTCATTGCAGTTGTGTTTTTCTCACAAACCACACATGGATCAACCACTAGAGTCATTGCATGTGTTTTTCCACAAATAAACATGGATCAACCACGAGAGTCATTGCATGTGTGTTCTTTTCCACAAACCACACATGGATACATCAGTGGTCATTGCATGTGTGTTCTTTCCACAAACCACATATGGATCAACTAGAGTCATTGCATGTGTGTTCTTTCCACAAACCACACATGGATCAACCACTAGAGTCATTGCATGTTTGTTCTTATACTAAAACCTCAAACCAACACTAGAGTCATTGCATGTGTGTTCTTTCCACAAACCACACATGGATCAACCACTAGAGTCATTGCATGTGTGTTCTTTTCCACAGCCAACACATGGATCCACCAGTGGTCATTGCATGTGTGTTATTTCCACAAACCACACATGGATCAACCACTAGAGTCATTGCATGTGTGTTCTTTCCACAAACCACATATGGATCAACCACTAAAGTCATTGCATGTGTGTTCTTATACTAAAACCAACACTAGAGTCATTGCATGTGTGTTCTTTTCACAAACCACACATGGATCAAGCACTAGAGTGATTGCATGTGTGTTATTTCCACACACAAACATGGATCAACCACTAGAGTCATTGCATGTGTGTTCTTTTCCACAAACCACACATGGATCCACCAGTGGTCATTGCATGTGTGTTCGTTCCACAAACCACATATGGATCAACCAGAGTCATTGCATGTGTGTTCTTTCCACAAACCACACATGGATCAACCACTAAAGTCATTGCATGTTTGTTCTTATACTAAAACCACAAACCAACACTAGAGTCGTTGCATGTGTGTTCTTTCCACAAACCACACATGGATCTACCAGTGGTCATTGCATGTGTGTTCTTTCCACAAACCATATATGGATAAACCAGAGTCATTGCATGTGTGTTCTTTTCCACAAAACAAATATGGATCAACCAGAGTCATTGCATGTGTGTTCTTTCCACAAACCACATATGGATCAACCACTAGATTCATTGCATGTGTGTTATTTCCACAAACAAACATGGATCAACCACTAGAGTCATTGCATGTGTGTTCTTTTCCACAGCCCACACATGGATCCACCAGTGGTCATTGCATGTGTGTTATTTCCACAAACCACACATGGATCAACCACTAGAGTCATTGCATGTGTGTTCTTTCCACAAACCACATTTGGATCAACCACTAGAGTCATTGCATGTGTGTTCTTATACTAAAACCAACACTAGAGTCATTGAAGGTGTGTTCTTTTCACAAACCACACATGGATCAACCACTAGAGTCATTGCATGTGTGTTATTTCCACACACAAACATGGATCAACCACTAGAGTCATTGCATGTGTGTTCTTTTCCACAAACCACACATGGATCCACTAGTGGTCATTACATGTGTGTTCTTTTCCACAAACCACACATGGATCCAATAGTGGTCATTGCATGTGTGTTCTTTCCACAAACCACATATGGATCAACCAGAGTCATTGCATATGTGTTCTTTTCCACAAACAACTGATGGATCAACCAGTGGTCATTCCATGTGTGTTCTTTCCACAAACAACATGTGGACCCATTACAGTCATTGCATGTGTGTTATTTCCACAAACCACACAAGGATCAACCACTAGAGTCATTGCATATGTGTTATTTCCACAAACCACACATGGATCAACCAATAGAGTCATTGCATGTGTGTTCTTATACTAAAACCAACACTAGAGTCATTGCATGTGTGTTCTTTTCACAAACCACACATGGATCAACCACTAGAGTCATTGCATGTGTGTTATTTCCACAAACAAACATGGATCAACAACTAGAGTCATTGCATGTGTGTTCTTTTCCACAAACCACACATGGATCCACCAGTGGTCATTGCATGTGTGTTCTTTCCACAAACCAAATATGGATCAACCAAAGTCATTGCGTGTGTGTTATTTCCACAAACCACACGTGGATCAACCACGACAGTCATTGCATGTTTGTTCTTATACTAAAACCACAAACCAGCACTAGAGTCATTGCATGTGTCTTATTTCCACAAACCACACATGGATCAACCACTAGAGTCATTGCATATGTGTTATTTCCACAAACCACACATGGATCAACCACTAGAGTCATTGCATGTGTGTTCTTATACTAAAACCAACACTAGAGTCATTGCAGTTGTGTTTTTCTCACAAACCACACATGGATCAACCACTAGAGTCATTGCATGTGTTTTTCCACAAATAAACATGGATCAACCACGAGAGTCATTGCATGTGTGTTCTTTTCCACAAACCACACATGGATACATCAGTGGTCATTGCATGTGTGTTCTTTCCACAAACCACATATGGATCAACCAGAGTCATTGCATGTGTGTTCTTTCCACAAACCACACATGGATCAACCACTAGAGTCATTGCATGTTTGTTCTTATACTAAAACCTCAAACCAACACTAGAGTCATTGCATGTGTGTTCTTTCCACAAACCACACATGGATCAACCACTAGAGTCATTGCATGTGTGTTCTTTTCCACAGCCAACACATGGATCCACCAGTGGTCATTGCATGTGTGTTATTTCCACAAACCACACATGGATCAACCACTAGAGTCATTGCATGTGTGTTCTTTCCACAAACCACATATGGATCAACCACTAAAGTCATTGCACGTGTGTTCTTATACTAAAACCAACACTAGAGTCATTGCATGTGTGTTCTTTTCACAAACCACACATGGATCAAGCACTAGAGTGATTGCATGTGTGTTATTTCCACACACAAACATGGATCAACCACTAGAGTCATTGCATGTGTGTTCTTTTCCACAAACCACACATGGATCCACCAGTGGTCATTGCATGTGTGTTCGTTCCACAAACCACATATGGATCAACCAGAGTCATTGCATGTGTGTTCTTTCCACAAACCACACATGGATCAACCACTAAAGTCATTGCATGTTTGTTCTTATACTAAAACCACAAACCAACACTAGAGTCGTTGCATGTGTGTTCTTTCCACAAACCACACATGGATCTACCAGTGGTCATTGCATGTGTGTTCTTTCCACAAACCACATATGGATAAACCAGAGTCATTGCATGTGTGTTCTTTTCCACAAAACAAATATGGATCAACCAGAGTCATTGCATGTGTGTTCTTTCCACAAACCACATATGGATCAACCACTAGATTCATTGCATGCGTGTTATTTCCACAAACAAACATGGATCAACCACTAGAGTCATTGCATGTGTGTTCTTTTCCACAGCCCACACATGGATCCACCAGTGGTCATTGCATGTGTGTTATTTCCACAAACCACACATGGATCAACCACTAGAGTCATTGCATGTGTGTTCTTTCCACAAACCACATTTGGATCAACCACTAGAGTCATTGCATGTGTGTTCTTATACTAAAACCAACACTAGAGTCATTAAAGGTGTGTTCTTTTCACAAACCACACATGGATCAACCACTAGAGTCATTGCATGTGTGTTATTTCCACACACAAACATGGATCAACCACTAGAGTCATTGCATGTGTGTTCTTTTCCACAAACCACACATGGATCCACTAGTGGTCATTGCATGTGTGTTCTTTTCCACAAACCACACATGGATCCAATAGTGGTCATTGCATGTGTGTTCTTTCCACAAACCACATATGGATCAACCAGAGTCATTGCATATGTGTTCTTTTCCACAAACAACTGATGGATCAACCAGTGGTCATTGCATGTGTGTTCTTTCCACAAACAACATGTGGACCCATTACAGTCATTGCATGTGTGGTATTTCCACAAACCACACAAGGATCAACCACTAGAGTCATTGCATATGTGTTATTTCCACAAACCACACATGGATCAACCAATAGAGTCATTGCACGTGTGTTCTTATACTAAAACCAACACTAGAGTCATTGCATGTGTGTTCTTTTCACAAACCACACATGGATCAACCACTAGAGTCATTGCATGTGTGTTATTTCCACAAAGAAACATGGATCAACCACTAGAGTCATTGCATGTGTGTTCTTTTCCACAAACCACACATGGATCCACCAGTGGTCATTGCATGTGTGTTCTTTCCACAAACCAAATATGGATCAACCAAAGTCATTGCGTGTGTGTTCTTTCCACAAACCACACGTGGATCAACCACGACAGTCATTGCATGTTTGTTCTTATACTAAAACCACAAACCAGCACTAGAGTCATTGCATGTGTCTTATTTCCACAAACCACACATGGATCAACCACTAGAGTCATTGCATATGTGTTATTTCCACAAACCACACATGGATCAACCACTAGAGTCATTGCATGTGTGTTCTTATACTAAAACCAACACTAGAGTCATTGCAGTTGTGTTTTTCTCACAAACCACACATGGATCAACCACTAGAGTCATTGCATGTGTTTTTCCACAAATAAACATGGAGCAACCACGAGAGTCATTGCATGTGTGTTCTTTTCCACAAACCACACATGGATACATCAGTGGTCATTGCATGTGTGTTCTTTCCACAAACCACATATGGATCAACCAGAGTCATTGCATGTGTGTTCTTTCCACAAACCACACATGGATCAACCACTAGAGTCATTGCATGTTTGTTCTTATACTAAAACCTCAAACCAACACTAGAGTCATTGCATGTGTGTTCTTTCCACAAACCACACATGGATCAACCACTAGAGTCATTGCATGTGTGTTCTTTTCCACAGCCAACACATGGATCCACCAGTGGTCATTGCATGTGTGTTATTTCCACAAACCACACATGGATCAACCACTAGAGTCATTGCATGTGTGTTCTTTCCACAAACCACATATGGATCAACCACTAAAGTCATTGCATGTGTGTTCTTATACTAAAACCAACACTAGAGTCATTGCATGTGTGTTCTTTTCACAAACCACACATGGATCAAGCACTAGAGTGATTGCATGTGTGTTATTTCCACACACAAACATGGATCAACCACTAGAGTCATTGCATGTGTGTTCTTTTCCACAAACCACACATGGATCCACCAGTGGTCATTGCATGTGTGTTCGTTCCACAAACCACATATGGATCAACCAGAGTCATTGCATGTGTGTTCTTTCCACAAACCACACATGGATCAACCACTAAAGTCATTGCATGTTTGTTCTTATACTAAAACCACAAACCAACACTAGAGTCGTTGCATGTGTGTTCTTTCCACAAACCACACATGGATCTACCAGTGGTCATTGCATGTGTGTTCTTTCCACAAACCACATATGGATAAACCAGAGTCATTGCATGTGTGTTCTTTTCCACAAAACAAATATGGATCAACCAGAGTCATTGCATGTGTGTTCTTTCCACAAACCACATATGGATCAACCACTAGATTCATTGCATGTGTGTTATTTCCACAAACAAACATGGATCAACCACTAGAGTCATTGCATGTGTGTTCTTTTCCACAGCCCACACATGGATCCACCAGTGGTCATTGCATGTGTGTTATTTCCACAAACCACACATGGATAAACCACTAGAGTCATTGCATGTGTGTTCTTTCCACAAACCACATTTGGATCAACCACTAGAGTCATTGCATGTGTGTTCTTATACTAAAACCAACACTAGAGTCATTGAAGGTGTGTTCTTTTCACAAACCACACATGGATCAACCACTAGAGTCATTGCATGTGTGTTATTTCCACACACAAACATGGATCAACCACTAGAGTCATTGCATGTGTGTTCTTTTCCACAAACCACACATGGATCCACTAGTGGTCATTACATGTGTGTTCTTTTCCACAAACCACACATGGATCCAATAGTGGTCATTGCATGTGTGTTCTTTCCACAAACCACATATGGATCAACCAGAGTCATTGCATATGTGTTCTTTTCCACAAACAACTGATGGATCAACCAGTGGTCATTCCATGTGTGTTCTTTCCACAAACAACATGTGGACCCATTACAGTCATTGCATGTGTGTTATTTCCACAAACCACACAAGGATCAACCACTAGAGTCATTGCATATGTGTTATTTCCACAAACCACACATGGATCAACCAATAGAGTCATTGCATGTGTGTTCTTATACTAAAACCAACACTAGAGTCATTGCATGTGTGTTCTTTTCACAAACCACACATGGATCAACCACTAGAGTCATTGCATGTGTGTTATTTCCACAAACAAACATGGATCAACAACTAGAGTCATTGCATGTGTGTTCTTTTCCACAAACCACACATGGATCCACCAGTGGTCATTGCATGTGTGTTCTTTCCACAAACCAAATATGGATCAACCAAAGTCATTGCGTGTGTGTTCTTTCCACAAACCACACGTGGATCAACCACGACAGTCATTGCATGTTTGTTCTTATACTAAAACCACAAACCAGCACTAGAGTCATTGCATGTGTCTTATTTCCACAAACCACACATGGATCAACCACTAGAGTCATTGCATATGTGTTATTTCCACAAACCACACATGGATCAACCACTAGAGTCATTGCATGTGTGTTCTTATACTAAAACCAACACTAGAGTCATTGCAGTTGTGTTTTTCTCACAAACCACACATGGATCAACCACTAGAGTCATTGCATGTGTTTTTCCACAAATAAACATGGATCAACCACGAGAGTCATTGCATGTGTGTTCTTTTCCACAAACCACACATGGATACATCAGTGGTCATTGCATGTGTGTTCTTTCCACAAACCACATATGGATCAACCAGAGTCATTGCATGTGTGTTCTTTCCACAAACCACACATGGATCAACCACTAGAGTCATTGCATGTTTGTTCTTATACTAAAACCTCAAACCAACACTAGAGTCATTGCATGTGTGTTCTTTCCACAAACCACACATGGATCAACCACTAGAGTCATTGCATGTGTGTTCTTTTCCACAGCCAACACATGGATCCACCAGTGGTCATTGCATGTGTGTTATTTCCACAAACCACACATGGATCAACCACTAGAGTCATTGCATGTGTGTTCTTTCCACAAACCACATATGGATCAACCACTAAAGTCATTGCATGTGTGTTCTTATACTAAAACCAACACTAGAGTCATTGCATGTGTGTTCTTTTCACAAACCACACATGGATCAAGCACTAGAGTGATTGCATGTGTGTTATTTCCACACACAAACATGGATCAACCACTAGAGTCATTGCATGTGTGTTCTTTTCCACAAACCACACATGGATCCACCAGTGGTCATTGCATGTGTGTTCGTTCCACAAACCACATATGGATCAACCAGAGTCATTGCATGTGTGTTCTTTCCACAAACCACACATGGATCAACCACTAAAGTCATTGCATGTTTGTTCTTATACTAAAACCACAAACCAACACTAGAGTCGTTGCATGTGTGTTCTTTCCACAACCCACACATGGATCTACCAGTGGTCATTGCATGTGTGTTCTTTCCACAAACCACATATGGATAAACCAGAGTCATTGCATGTGTGTTCTTTTCCACAAAACAAATATGGATCAACCAGAGTCATTGCATGGGTGTTCTTTCCACAAACCACATATGGATCAACCACTAGATTCATTGCATGTGTGTTATTTCCACAAACAAACATGGATCAACCACTAGAGTCATTGCATGTGTGTTCTTTTCCACAGCCCACACATGGATCCACCAGTGGTCATTGCATGTGTGTTATTTCCACAAACCACACATGGATCAACCACTAGAGTCATTGCATGTGTGTTCTTTCCACAAACCACATTTGGATCAACCACTAGAGTCATTGCATGTGTGTTCTTATACTAAAACCAACACTAGAGTCATTGAAGGTGTGTTCTTTTCACAAACCACACATGGATCAACCACTAGAGTCATTGCATGTGTGTTATTTCCACACACAAACATGGATCAACCACTAGAGTCATTGCATGTGTGTTCTTTTCCACAAACCACACATGGATCCACTAGTGGTCATTGCATGTGTGTTCTTTTCCACAAACCACACATGGATCCAATAGTGGTCATTGCATGTGTGTTCTTTCCACAAACCACATATGGATCAACCAGAGTCATTGCATATGTGTTCTTTTCCACAAACAACTGATGGATCAACCAGTGGTCATTGCATGTGTGTTCTTTCCACAAACAACATGTGGACCCATTATAGTCATTGCATGTGTGTTATTTCCACAAACCACACAAGGATCAACCACTAGAGTCATTGCATATATGTTATTTCCACAAACCACACATGGATCAACCACTAGAGTCATTGGATGTGTGTTCTTATACTAAAACCAACACTAGAGTCATTGCAGGTGTGTTCTTTTCACAAACGAAACATGGATCAACCACTAGAGTCATTGCATGTGTGTTATTTCCACACACAAACATGGATCAACCACTAGAGTCATTGCATGTGTGTTCTTTTCCACAAACCACACATGGATCCACCAGTGGTCATTGCATGTGTGTTCTTTTGCACAAACCACACATGGAACCAACAGTGGTCATTGCACGTGTGTGCTTTCCACAACCCACAAATGGATCAACCAGAGTCATTGCATGTGTGTTCTTTTCCACAAACCACACATGGATCCACCAGTGGTCATTACATGTGTGTCCTTTTCCACAAACCACACATGGATCCACCAGTGGTCATTGCATGTGTGTTCGTTCCACAAACCACATATGGATCAACCAGAGTCATTGCATGTGTGTTCTTTCCACAAACCACACATGGATCAACCACTAGAGTCATTGCATGTTTGTTCTTATACTAAAACCACAAACCAACACTAGAGTCGTTGCATGTGTGTTATTTCCACAAACCACACATGGATCCACCAGTGGTCATTGCATGTGTGTTATTTCCACAAACCACACATGGATCAACCACTAGAGTCATTGCATGTGTGTTCTTTCCACAAACCACATATGGATCAACCACTAGAGTCATTGCATGTGTGTTCTTATACTAAAACCAACACTAGAGTCATTGCAGGTGTATTCTTTTCACACACCACACATGGATCAACCACTAGAGTCATTGCATGTGTCTTATTTCCACAAAATGGATCAACCACTAGAATCATTACATGTGTGTTCTTTTCCACAAAGCACACATGGATCCACTAGTGGTCATTGCATGTGTGTTCTTTTCCACAAACCACACATGGATCCAAGAGTGGTCATTGCATGTGTGTTCTTTCCACAAACCACATATGGATCAACCAGAGTCAATGCATGTGTGTTCTTTCCACAAACCACATATGGATCAACCACTACATTCATTGCATCTGTGTTATTTCCACAAACAAACATGGATCAACCACTAGAGTCATTGCATGTGTGTCCTTTTCCACAGCCCACACATGGATCCACCAGTGGTCATTGCATGTGTGTTATTTCCACAAACCACACATGGATCAACCACTAGAGTCGTTGCATGTGTGTTCTTTCCACAAACCACATATGGATCAACCACTAGAGTCATTGCATGTGTGTTCTTTCCACAAACCACATGTGGACCCATTATAGTCATTGGATGTGTGTTATTTCCAGAAACCACACATGGATCAACCACTAGAGTCATTGCATATGTGTTATTTCCACAAACCATACATGGATCAACCACTAGAGTCATTGCATGTGTGTTCTTATACTAAAACCAACACTAGAGTCATTGGAGGTGTGTTCTTTTCACAAACCAGACCTGGATCAACCACTAGAGTCATTGCATGTGTGTTATTCCCACAAATAAACATGGATCAACCACTAGAGTCATTGCATGTGTGTTCTTTTCCACAAACCACAGATGGATCCACCAGTGGTCATTGCATGTGTAATCTTTCCACAAACCACATATGGATCAACCAGAGTCATTGCATGTGTGTTCTTTCCACAAACCACACATGGATCAACCACTAGAGTCATTGCATGTTTGTCCTTATACTAAAACCACAAACCAACACTAGAGTCATTGCATGTGTGTTCTTTCCACAAACCACACATGGATCCACCAGTGGTCATTGCATGTGTGTTATTTCCACAAACCACACATGGATCAACCACTAGAGTCATTGCATGTGTGTTCTTTCCACAAACCACATATGGATCAACCACTAGAGTCATTGCATGTGTGTTCTTATACTAAAACCAACACTAGAGTCATTGCAGGTGTATTCTTTTCACAAACCACACAAGGATCAACCACTAGAGTCATTGCATGTGTCTTATTTCCACAAACAAACATGGATCAACCACTAGAGTCATTACATATCTGTTCTTTTCCACAAACCACACATGGATCCACCAGTGGTCATTGCATGTGTGTTCTTTTCCACAAACCACACATGGATCCAAGAGTGGTCATTGCATGTGTGTTCTTTCCACAAACCACATATGGATCAACCAGAGTCATTACATGTGTGTTCTTTTCCACAAAACAAATATGGATCAACCAGAGTCATTGCACGTTTGTTCTTTCCACAAACCACATATGGATCATCCACTAGAGTCATTGCATGTGTGTTATTTCCACAAACAAACATGGATCAACCACTAGGGTCATTGCATGTGTGTTCTTTTCCACAAACCACACATGGATCCACCAGTGATCTTTACATGTGTGTTCTTTCCACAAACCAAATATGGATCAACTAGAGTCATTACATGTGTTTTCTTTCCACAAACCACACATGGATCAACCACTAGAGTCATTGCATGTGTGTTATGTCCACAAACCACACATGGATCAACCACTAGAGTCATTGCATATGTGTTATTTCCACAAACCACACATGGATCAAGCACTAGAGTCATTGCATGTGTGTTCTTATACTAAAACCAACACTAGAGTCATTGCAGGTGTGTTCTTTTCACAAACCACACATGGATCAACCACTCAAGTCATTGCAAGTGTGTTATTTCCACAAACAAACATGGATCAACCACTAGAGTCATTGCATGTGTGTTCTTTTCCACAAACCACACATGGATCCACCAGTGGTCATTGCATGTGTGTTCTTTCCACAAACCACATATGGATCAACCAGAGTCATTGCATGTGTGTTCTTTCCACAAACCACACATGGATCAACCACTAGAGTCACTACATATTTGTTCTTATACTAAAACCACAAACCAACACTAGATACATTACATCTGTGTTCTTTCCACAAACCACACATGGATCAACCACTAGAGTCATTGCATGTGTGTTCTTTCCACAAACCACACATGTGGACCCACTAGAGTCATTGCATTTGTGTTATTTCCACAAACCACACATGGATCAACCACTAGAGTCATTGCATATGTGTTATTTCCACAAACCACACATGGATCAACCAATAGAGTCATTGCTTGTGTGTTCTTATACTAAAACCAACACTAGAGTCATTGCATGTGTGTTCTTTTCACAAACCACACATGGATCAACCACTAGAGTCATTGCATGTGTGTTATTTCCACAAACAAACATGGATCAACCACTAGAGTCATTGCATGTGTGTTCTTTTCCACAAACCACACATGGATCCACCAGTGGTAATTGCATGTGTGTTCTTTCCACAAACCAAATATGGATCAACCAGAGTCATTGCGTGTGTGTTCTTTCCACAAACCACACATGGATCAACCACTAGAGTCATTGCATGTGTGTTATTTCCACAAATAAACATGGATCAAGCACGACAGTCATTGCATGTGTGTTCTTTTCCACAAACCACACATGGATACATCAGTGGTCATTGCATGTGTGTTCTTTCCACAAACCACATATGGATCAACCAGAGTCATTGCATGTGTGTTCTTTCCACAAACCACACATGGATCAACCACTAGAGTCATTGCATGTTTGTTCTTATACTAAAACCTCAAACTAACACTAGAGTCATTGCATGTGTGTTCTTTCCACAAACCACACATGGATCAACCACTAGAGTCATTGCATGTGTGTTCTTTTCCACAGCCAACACATGGATCCACCAGTGGTCATTGCATGTGTGTTATTTCCACAAACCACACATGGATCAACCACTAGAGTCATTGCATGTGTGTTCTTTCCACAAACCACATATGGATCAACCACTAGGGTCATTGCATGTGTGTTCTTATACTAAAACCAACACTATAGTCATTGCATGTGTGTTCTTTTCACAAACCACACATGGATCAAGCACTAGAGTCATTGCATGTGTGTTATTTCCACACACAAACATGGATCAACCACTAGAGTCATTGCATGTGTGTTCTTTTCCACAAACCACACATGGATCCACCAGTGGTCATTGCATGTGTGTTCGTTCCACAAACCACATATGGATCAACCAGAGTCAGTGCATGTGTGTTCTTTCCACAATCCACACATGGATCAACCACTAGAGTCATTGCATGTTTGTTCTTATACTAAAACCACAAACCAACACTAGAGTCGTTGCATGTGTGTTCTTTCCACAAACCACACATGGATCCACCAGTGGTCATTGCATGTGTGTTCTTTCCACAAACCACATATGGATAAACCAGAGTCATTGCATGTGTGTTCTTTTCCACAAAACAAATATGGATCAACCAGAGTCATTGCATGTGTGTTCTTTCCACAAACCACATATGGATCAACCACTAGATTCATTGCATGTGTGTTATTTCCACAAACAAATATGGATCAACCACTAGAGTCATTGCATGTGTGTTCTTTTCCACAGCCCACACATGGATCCACCAGTGGTCATTGCATGTGTGTTATTTCCACAAACCACACATGGATCAACCACTAGAGTCATTGCATGTGTGTTCTTTCCACAAACCACATTTGGATCAACCACTAGAGTCATTGCATGTGTGTTCTTATACTAAAACCAACACTAGAGTCATTGCAGGTGTGTTCTTTCCACAAACCACACATGGATTAACCACTAGAGTCATTGTATGTGTGTTATTTCCACACACAAACATGGATCAACCACTAGAGTCATTGCATGTGTGTTCTTTTCCACAAACCACACATGGATCCACTAGTGGTCATTGCATGTGTGTTATTTCCACAAACCACACATGGATCAACCACTAGAGTCATTGCATGTGTGTTATTTCCACAAACAAACATGGATCAACCACTAGAGTCATTGCATGTGTGTTCTTTTCCACAAACCACACATGGATCCACCAGTGGTAATTGCATGTGTGTTCTTTCCACAAACCAAATATGGATCAACCAGAGTCATTGCGTGTGTGTTCTTTCCACAAACCACACATGGATCAACCACGACAGTCATTGCATGTTTGTTCTTATACTAAAACCACAAACCAGCACTAGAGTCATTGCATGTGTCTTATTTCCAAAAACCACACATGGATCAACCACTAGAGTCATTGCATATGTGTTATTTCCACAAACCACACATGGATCAACCACTAGAGTCATTGCATGTGTGTTCTTATACTAAAACCAAAACTAGAGTCATTGCAGTTGTGTTTTTCTCACAAACCACACATGGATCAACCACTAGAGTCATTGCATGTGTGTTATTTCCACAAATAAACATGGATCAAGCACGACAGTCATTGCATGTGTGTTCTTTTCCACAAACCACACATGGATACATCAGTGGTCATTGCATGTGTGTTCTTTCCACAAACCACATATGGATCAACCAGAGTCATTGCATGTGTGTTCTTTCCACAAACCACACATGGATCAACCACTAGAGTCATTGCATGTTTGTTCTTATACTAAAACCTCAAACTAACACTAGAGTCATTGCATGTGTGTTCTTTCCACAAACCACACATGGATCAACCACTAGAGTCATTGCATGTGTGTTCTTTTCCACAGCCAACACATGGATCCACCAGTGGTCATTGCATGTGTGTTATTTCCACAAACCACACATGGATCAACCACTAGAGTCATTGCATGTGTGTTCTTTCCACAAACCACATATGGATCAACCACTAGAGTCATTGCATGTGTGTTCTTATACTAAAACCAACACTATAGTCATTGCATGTGTGTTCTTTTCACAAACCACACATGGATCAAGCACTAGAGTCATTGCATGTGTGTTATTTCCACACACAAACATGGATCAACCACTAGAGTCATTGCATGTGTGTTCTTTTCCACAAACCACACATGGATCCACCAGTGGTCATTGCATGTGTGTTCGTTCCACAAACCACATATGGATCAACCAGAGTCAGTGCATGTGTGTTCTTTCCACAATCCACACATGGATCAACCACTAGAGTCATTGCATGTTTGTTCTTATACTAAAACCACAAACCAACACTAGAGTCGTTGCATGTGTGTTCTTTCCACAAACCACACATGGATCCACCAGTGGTCATTGCATGTGTGTTCTTTCCACAAACCACATATGGATAAACCAGAGTCATTGCATGTGTGTTCTTTTCCACAAAACAAATATGGATCAACCAGAGTCATTGCATGTGTGTTCTTTCCACAAACCACATATGGATCAACCACTAGATTCATTGCATGTGTGTTATTTCCACAAACAAATATGGATCAACCACTAGAGTCATTGCATGTGTGTTCTTTTCCACAGCCCACACATGGATCCACCAGTGGTCATTGCATGTGTGTTATTTCCACAAACCACACATGGATCAACCACTAGAGTCATTGCATGTGTGTTCTTTCCACAAACCACATTTGGATCAACCACTAGAGTCATTGCATGTGTGTTCTTATACTAAAACCAACACTAGAGTCATTGCAGGTGTGTTCTTTCCACAAACCACACATGGATTAACCACTAGAGTCATTGTATGTGTGTTATTTCCACACACAAACATGGATCAACCACTAGAGTCATTGCATGTGTGTTCTTTTCCACAAACCACACATGGATCCACTAGTGGTCATTGCATGTGTGTTATTTCCACAAACCACACATGGATCAACCACTAGAGTCATTGCATGTGTGTTATTTCCACAAACAAACATGGATCAACCACTAGAGTCATTGCATGTGTGTTCTTTTCCACAAACCACACATGGATCCACCAGTGGTAATTGCATGTGTGTTCTTTCCACAAACCAAATATGGATCAACCAGAGTCATTGCGTGTGTGTTCTTTCCACAAACCACACATGGATCAACCACGACAGTCATTGCATGTTTGTTCTTATACTAAAACCACAAACCAGCACTAGAGTCATTGCATGTGTCTTATTTCCAAAAACCACACATGGATCAACCACTAGAGTCATTGCATATGTGTTATTTCCACAAACCACACATGGATCAACCACTAGAGTCATTGCATGTGTGTTCTTATACTAAAACCAAAACTAGAGTCATTGCAGTTGTGTTTTTCTCACAAACCACACATGGATCAACCACTAGAGTCATTGCATGTGTGTTATTTCCACAAATAAACATGGATCAAGCACGACAGTCATTGCATGTGTGTTCTTTTCCACAAACCACACATGGATACATCAGTGGTCATTGCATGTGTGTTCTTTCCACAAACCACATATGGATTAACCAGAGTCATTGCATGTGTGTTCTTTCCACAAACCACACATGGATCAACCACTAGAGTCATTGCATGTTTGTTCTTATACTAAAACCTCAAACTAACACTAGAGTCATTGCATGTGTGTTCTTTCCACAAACCACACATGGATCAACCACTAGAGTCATTGCATGTGTGTTCTTTTCCACAGCCAACACATGGATCCACCAGTGGTCATTGCATGTGTGTTATTTCCACAAACCACACATGGATCAACCACTAGAGTCATTGCATGTGTGTTCTTTCCACAAACCACATATGGATCAACCACTAGAGTCATTGCATGTGTGTTCTTATACTAAAACCAACACTATAGTCATTGCATGTGTGTTCTTTTCACAAACCACACATGGATCAAGCACTAGAGTCATTGCATGTGTGTTATTTCCACACACAAACATGGATCAACCACTAGAGTCATTGCATGTGTGTTCTTTTCCACAAACCACACATGGATCCACCAGTGGTCATTGCATGTGTGTTCGTTCCACAAACCACATATGGATCAACCAGAGTCAGTGCGTGTGTGTTCTTTCCACAATCCACACATGGATCAACCACTAGAGTCATTGCATGTTTGTTCTTATACTAAAACCACAAACCAACACTAGAGTCGTTGCATGTGTGTTCTTTCCACAAACCACACATGGATCCACCAGTGGTCATTGCATGTGTGTTCTTTCCACAAACCACATATGGATAAACCAGAGTCATTGCATGTGTGTTCTTTTCCACAAAACAAATATGGATCAACCAGAGTCATTGCATGTGTGTTCTTTCCACAAACCACATATGGATCAACCACTAGATTCATTGCATGTGTGTTATTTCCACAAACAAATATGGATCAACCACTAGAGTCATTGCATGTGTGTTCTTTTCCACAGCCCACACATGGATCCACCAGTGGTCATTGCATGTGTGTTATTTCCACAAACCACACATGGATCAACCACTAGAGTCATTGCATGTGTGTTCTTTCCACAAACCACATTTGGATCAACCACTAGAGTCATTGCATGTGTGTTCTTATACTAAAACCAACACTAGAGTCATTGCAGGTGTGTTCTTTCCACAAACCACACATGGATTAACCACTAGAGTCATTGTATGTGTGTTATTTCCACACACAAACATGGATCAACCACTAGAGTCATTGCATGTGTGTTCTTTTCCACAAACCACACATGGATCCACTAGTGGTCATTGCATGTGTGTTCTTTTCCACAAACCACACATGGATCCAACAGTGGTCATTGCATGTGTGTTCTTTCCACAAACCACATATGGATCAACCAGAGTCAGTGTTGTTCTTTTCCACAAACAACTGATGGATCAACCAGTGGTCATTGCATGTGTGTTCTTTCCACAAACGACATTTGGACCCATTACAGTCATTGCATTTGTGTTATTTCCACAAACCACACAAGGATTAACCACTAGAGTCATTGCATATGTGTTATTTCCGCAAACCACACATGGATCAACCACTAGAGTCATTGCATGTCTGTTCTTATACTAAAACCAACACTAGAGTCATTGCAGGTGTGTTCTTTTCACAAACGAAACATGGATCAACCACTAGAGTCATTGCATGTGTGTTATTTCCACACACAAACATGGATCAACCACTAGAGTCATTGCATGTGTGTTCTTTTCCACAAACCACACATGGATCCACCAGTGGTCATTGCATGTGTGTTCTTTTGCACAAACCACACATGGAACCAACAGTGGTCATTGCACGTGTGTTCTTTCCACAAACCACAAATGGATCAACCAGAGTCATTGCATGTGTGTTCTTTTCCACAAACCACACATGGATCCACCAGTGGTCATTGCATGTGTGTACTTTTCCACAAACCACACATGGATCCACCAGTGGTCATTGCATGTGTGTTCGTTCCACAAACCACATATGGATCAACCAGAGTCATTGCATGTGTGTTCTTTCCACAAACCACACATGGATCAACCACTAGAGTCATTGCATGTTTGTTCTTATACTAAAACCACAAACCAACACTAGAGTCATTGCATGTGTGTCTTTCCACAAACCACACATGGATCCACCAGTGGTCATTGCATGTGTGTTATTTCCACAAACCACACATGGATCAACCACTAGAGTCATTGCATGTGTGTTCTTTCCACAAACCACATATGGATCAACCACTAGAGTCATTGCATGTGTGTTCTTATACTAAAACCAACACTAGAGTCATTGCAGGTGTATTCTTTTCACACACCACACATGGATCAACCACTAGAGTCATTGCATGTGTCTTATTTCCACAAAATGGATCAACCACTAGAGTCATTACATGTTTTTTATTTTCCACAAACCAAACATGGATCCACCAGTGGTCATTGCATGTGTGTTCTTTTCCACAAACCACACATGGATCCAAGAGTGGTCATTGCATGTGTGTTCTTTCCACAAACCACATATGGATCAACCAGAGTCAATGCATGTGTGTTCTTTCCACAAACCACATATGGATCAACCACTAGATTCATTGCATGTGTGTTATTTCCACAAACAAACATGGATCAACCACTAGAGTCATTGCATGTCTGTTCTTATACTAAAACCAACACTAGAGTCATTGCAGGTGTGTTCTTTTCACAAACGAAACATGGATCAACCACTAGAGTCATTGCATGTGTGTTATTTCCACACACAAACATGGATCAACCACTAGAGTCATTGCATGTGTGTTCTTTTCCACAAACCACACATGGATCCACCAGTGGTCATTGCATGTGTGTTCTTTTGCACAAACCACACATGGAACCAACAGTGGTCATTGCACGTGTGTTCTTTCCACAAACCACAAATGGATCAACCAGAGTCATTGCATGTGTGTTCTTTTCCACAAACCACACATGGATCCACCAGTGGTCATTGCATGTGTGTCCTTTTCCACAAACCACACATGGATCCACCAGTGGTCATTGCATGTGTGTTCGTTCCACAAACCACATATGGATCAACCAGAGTCATTGCATGTGTGTTCTTTCCACTAACCACACATGGATCAACCACTAGAGTCATTGCATGTTTGTTCTTATACTAAAACCACAAACCAACACTAGAGTCATTGCATGTGTGTCTTTCCACAAACCACACATGGATCCACCAGTGGTCATTGCATGTGTGTTATTTCCACAAACCACACATGGATCAACCACTAGAGTCATTGCATGTGTGTTCTTTCCACAAACCACATATGGATCAACCACTAGAGTCATTGCATGTGTGTTCTTATACTAAAACCAACACTAGAGTCATTGCAGGTTTATTCTTTTCACACACCACACATGGATCAACCACTAGAGTCATTGCATGTGTCTTATTTCCACAAAATGGATCAACCACTAGAGTCATTACATGTGTTTTATTTTCCACAAACCACACATGGATCCACCAGTGGTCATTGCATGTGTGTTCTTTTCCACAAACCACACATGGATCCAAGAGTGGTCATTGCATGTGTGTTCTTTCCACAAACCACATATGGATCAACCAGAGTCAATGCATGTGTGTTCTTTCCACAAACCACATATGGATCAACCACTAGATTCATTGCATGTGTGTTATTTCCACAAACAAACATGGATCAACCACTAGAGTCATTGCATGTGTATCCTTTTCCACAGCCCACACATGGATCCACCAGTGGTCATTGCATGTGTGTTATTTCCACAAACCACACATGGATCAACCACTAGAGTCGTTGCATGTGTGTTCTTTCCACAAACCACATATGGATCAACCACTAGAGTCATTGCATGTGTGTTCTTATACTAAAACCAACACTAGAGTCATTGCAGGTGTGTTCTTTTCACAAACCACACATGGATCAACCACTAGAGTCATTGCATGTGTGTTATTTCCACACACAAACATGGATCAACCACTAGAGTCATTGCATGTGTGTTCTTTTCCACAAACCACACATGGATCCACCAGTGGTCATTGCATGTGTGTTCATTTGCACAAACGACACATGGAACCAACAGTGGTCATTGCACGTGTTTTCTATCCACAAACCACATATGTATCAACCAGAGTCATTGCATGTGTGTTCTTTTCCAAAAACAACTTCTGGATCAACCAGTGGTCATTGCATGTGTGTTCTTTCCACAAACCACATGTGGACCCATTACAGTCATTGCATGTGTGTTATTTCCAGAAACCACACATGGATCAACCACTAGAGTCATTGCATATGTGTTATTTCCACAAACCATACATGGATCAACCACTAGAGTCATTGCATGTGTGTTCTTATACTAAAACCAACTCTAGAGTCATTGCAGGTGTGTTCTTTTCACAAACCACACATGGATCAACCACTAGAGTCATTGCATGTGTGTTATTTCCACAAACAAACATGGATCAACCACTAGAGTCATTGCATGTGTGTTCTTTTCCACAGCCAACACATGGATCCACCAGTGGTCATTGCATGTGTGTTATTTCCACAAACCACACATGGATCAACCACTAGAGTCATTGCATGTGTGTTCTTTCCACAAACCACATATGGATCAACCACTAGAGTCATTGCATGTGTGTTCTTATACTAAAACCAACACTATAGTCATTGCATGTGTGTTCTTTTCACAAACCACACATGGATCAAGCACTAGAGTCATTGCATGTGTGTTATTTCCACACACAAACATGGATCAACCACTAGAGTCATTGCATGTGTGTTCTTTTCCACAAACCACACATGGATCCACCAGTGGTCATTGCATGTGTGTTCGTTCCACAAACCACATATGGATCAACCAGAGTCAGTGCATGTGTGTTCTTTCCACAATCCACACATGGATCAACCACTAGAGTCATTGCATGTTTGTTCTTATACTAAAACCACAAACCAACACTAGAGTCGTTGCATGTGTGTTCTTTCCACAAACCACACATGGATCCACCAGTGGTCATTGCATGTGTGTTCTTTCCACAAACCACATATGGATAAACCAGAGTCATTGCATGTGTGTTCTTTTCCACAAAACAAATATGGATCAACCAGAGTCATTGCATGTGTGTTCTTTCCACAAACCACATATGGATCAACCACTAGATTCATTGCATGTGTGTTATTTCCACAAACAAATATGGATCAACCACTAGAGTCATTGCATGTGTGTTCTTTTCCACAGCCCACACATGGATCCACCAGTGGTCATTGCATGTGTGTTATTTCCACAAACCACACATGGATCAACCACTAGAGTCATTGCATGTGTGTTCTTTCCACAAACCACATTTGGATCAACCACTAGAGTCATTGCATGTGTGTTCTTATACTAAAACCAACACTAGAGTCATTGCAGGTGTGTTCTTTCCACAAACCACACATGGATTAACCACTAGAGTCATTGTATGTGTGTTATTTCCACACACAAACATGGATCAACCACTAGAGTCATTGCATGTGTGTTCTTTTCCACAAACCACACATGGATCCACTAGTGGTCATTGCATGTGTGTTCTTTTCCACAAACCACACATGGATCCAACAGTGGTCATTGCATGTGTGTTCTTTCCACAAACCACATATGGATCAACCAGAGTCAGTGTTGTTCTTTTCCACAAACAACTGATGGATCAACCAGTGGTCATTGCATGTGTGTTCTTTCCACAAACGACATTTGGACCCATTACAGTCATTGCATTTGTGTTATTTCCACAAACCACACAAGGATTAACCACTAGAGTCATTGCATATGTGTTATTTCCGCAAACCACACATGGATCAACCACTAGAGTCATTGCATGTCTGTTCTTATACTAAAACCAACACTAGAGTCATTGCAGGTGTGTTCTTTTCACAAACGAAACATGGATCAACCACTAGAGTCATTGCATGTGTGTTATTTCCACACACAAACATGGATCAACCACTAGAGTCATTGCATGTGTGTTCTTTTCCACAAACCACACATGGATCCACCAGTGGTCATTGCATGTGTGTTCTTTTGCACAAACCACACATGGAACCAACAGTGGTCATTGCACGTGTGTTCTTTCCACAAACCACAAATGGATCAACCAGAGTCATTGCATGTGTGTTCTTTTCCACAAACCACACATGGATCCACCAGTGGTCATTGCATGTGTGTACTTTTCCACAAACCACACATGGATCCACCAGTGGTCATTGCATGTGTGTTCGTTCCACAAACCACATATGGATCAACCAGAGTCATTGCATGTGTGTTCTTTCCACAAACCACACATGGATCAACCACTAGAGTCATTGCATGTTTGTTCTTATACTAAAACCACAAACCAACACTAGAGTCATTGCATGTGTGTCTTTCCACAAACCACACATGGATCCACCAGTGGTCATTGCATGTGTGTTATTTCCACAAACCACACATGGATCAACCACTAGAGTCATTGCATGTGTGTTCTTTCCACAAACCACATATGGATCAACCACTAGAGTCATTGCATGTGTGTTCTTATACTAAAACCAACACTAGAGTCATTGCAGGTGTATTCTTTTCACACACCACACATGGATCAACCACTAGAGTCATTGCATGTGTCTTATTTCCACAAAATGGATCAACCACTAGAGTCATTACATGTTTTTTATTTTCCACAAACCAAACATGGATCCACCAGTGGTCATTGCATGTGTGTTCTTTTCCACAAACCACACATGGATCCAAGAGTGGTCATTGCATGTGTGTTCTTTCCACAAACCACATATGGATCAACCAGAGTCAATGCATGTGTGTTCTTTCCACAAACCACATATGGATCAACCACTAGATTCATTGCATGTGTGTTATTTCCACAAACAAACATGGATCAACCACTAGAGTCATTGCATGTCTGTTCTTATACTAAAACCAACACTAGAGTCATTGCAGGTGTGTTCTTTTCACAAACGAAACATGGATCAACCACTAGAGTCATTGCATGTGTGTTATTTCCACACACAAACATGGATCAACCACTAGAGTCATTGCATGTGTGTTCTTTTCCACAAACCACACATGGATCCACCAGTGGTCATTGCATGTGTGTTCTTTTGCACAAACCACACATGGAACCAACAGTGGTCATTGCACGTGTGTTCTTTCCACAAACCACAAATGGATCAACCAGAGTCATTGCATGTGTGTTCTTTTCCACAAACCACACATGGATCCACCAGTGGTCATTGCATGTGTGTCCTTTTCCACAAACCACACATGGATCCACCAGTGGTCATTGCATGTGTGTTCGTTCCACAAACCACATATGGATCAACCAGAGTCATTGCATGTGTGTTCTTTCCACTAACCACACATGGATCAACCACTAGAGTCATTGCATGTTTGTTCTTATACTAAAACCACAAACCAACACTAGAGTCATTGCATGTGTGTCTTTCCACAAACCACACATGGATCCACCAGTGGTCATTGCATGTGTGTTATTTCCACAAACCACACATGGATCAACCACTAGAGTCATTGCATGTGTGTTCTTTCCACAAACCACATATGGATCAACCACTAGAGTCATTGCATGTGTGTTCTTATACTAAAACCAACACTAGAGTCATTGCAGGTGTGTTCTTTTCACAAACCACACATGGATCAACCACTCGAGTCATTGCAAGTGTGTTATTTCCACAAACAAACATGGATCAACCACTAGAGTCATTGCATGTGTGTTCTTTTCCACAAACCACACATGGATCCACCAGTGGTCATTGCATGTGTGTTCATTTGCACAAACGACACATGGAACCAACAGTGGTCATTGCACGTGTTTTCTATCCACAAACCACATATGTATCAACCAGAGTCATTGCATGTGTGTTCTTTTCCAAAAACAACTTCTGGATCAACCAGTGGTCATTGCATGTGTGTTCTTTCCACAAACCACATGTGGACCCATTACAGTCATTGCATGTGTGTTATTTCCAGAAACCACACATGGATCAACCACTAGAGTCATTGCATATGTGTTATTTCCACAAACCATACATGGATCAACCACTAGAGTCATTGCATGTGTGTTCTTATACTAAAACCAACTCTAGAGTCATTGCAGGTGTGTTCTTTTCACAAACCACACATGGATCAACCACTAGAGTCATTGCATGTGTGTTATTTCCACAAACAAACATGGATCAACCACTAGAGTCATTGCATGTGTGTTCTTTTCCACAGCCAACACATGGATCCACCAGTGGTCATTGCATGTGTGTTATTTCCACAAACCACACATGGATCAACCACTAGAGTCATTGCATGTGTGTTCTTTCCACAAACCACATATGGATCAACCACTAGAGTCATTGCATGTGTGTTCTTATACTAAAACCAACACTATAGTCATTGCATGTGTGTTCTTTTCACAAACCACACATGGATCAAGCACTAGAGTCATTGCATGTGTGTTATTTCCACACACAAACATGGATCAACCACTAGAGTCATTGCATGTGTGTTCTTTTCCACAAACCACACATGGATCCACCAGTGGTCATTGCATGTGTGTTCGTTCCACAAACCACATATGGATCAACCAGAGTCAGTGCATGTGTGTTCTTTCCACAATCCACACATGGATCAACCACTAGAGTCATTGCATGTTTGTTCTTATACTAAAACCACAAACCAACACTAGAGTCGTTGCATGTGTGTTCTTTCCACAAACCACACATGGATCCACCAGTGGTCATTGCATGTGTGTTCTTTCCACAAACCACATATGGATAAACCAGAGTCATTGCATGTGTGTTCTTTTCCACAAAACAAATATGGATCAACCAGAGTCATTGCATGTGTGTTCTTTCCACAAACCACATATGGATCAACCACTAGATTCATTGCATGTGTGTTATTTCCACAAACAAATATGGATCAACCACTAGAGTCATTGCATGTGTGTTCTTTTCCACAGCCCACACATGGATCCACCAGTGGTCATTGCATGTGTGTTATTTCCACAAACCACACATGGATCAACCACTAGAGTCATTGCATGTGTGTTCTTTCCACAAACCACATTTGGATCAACCACTAGAGTCATTGCATGTGTGTTCTTATACTAAAACCAACACTAGAGTCATTGCAGGTGTGTTCTTTCCACAAACCACACATGGATTAACCACTAGAGTCATTGTATGTGTGTTATTTCCACACACAAACATGGATCAACCACTAGAGTCATTGCATGTGTGTTCTTTTCCACAAACCACACATGGATCCACTAGTGGTCATTGCATGTGTGTTCTTTTCCACAAACCACACATGGATCCAACAGTGGTCATTGCATGTGTGTTCTTTCCACAAACCACATATGGATCAACCAGAGTCAGTGTTGTTCTTTTCCACAAACAACTGATGGATCAACCAGTGGTCATTGCATGTGTGTTCTTTCCACAAACGACATTTGGACCCATTACAGTCATTGCATTTGTGTTATTTCCACAAACCACACAAGGATTAACCACTAGAGTCATTGCATATGTGTTATTTCCGCAAACCACACATGGATCAACCACTAGAGTCATTGCATGTCTGTTCTTATACTAAAACCAACACTAGAGTCATTGCAGGTGTGTTCTTTTCACAAACGAAACATGGATCAACCACTAGAGTCATTGCATGTGTGTTATTTCCACACACAAACATGGATCAACCACTAGAGTCATTGCATGTGTGTTCTTTTCCACAAACCACACATGGATCCACCAGTGGTCATTGCATGTGTGTTCTTTTGCACAAACCACACATGGAACCAACAGTGGTCATTGCACGTGTGTTCTTTCCACAAACCACAAATGGATCAACCAGAGTCATTGCATGTGTGTTCTTTTCCACAAACCACACATGGATCCACCAGTGGTCATTGCATGTGTGTACTTTTCCACAAACCACACATGGATCCACCAGTGGTCATTGCATGTGTGTTCGTTCCACAAACCACATATGGATCAACCAGAGTCATTGCATGTGTGTTCTTTCCACAAACCACACATGGATCAACCACTAGAGTCATTGCATGTTTGTTCTTATACTAAAACCACAAACCAACACTAGAGTCATTGCATGTGTGTCTTTCCACAAACCACACATGGATCCACCAGTGGTCATTGCATGTGTGTTATTTCCACAAACCACACATGGATCAACCACTAGAGTCATTGCATGTGTGTTCTTTCCACAAACCACATATGGATCAACCACTAGAGTCATTGCATGTGTGTTCTTATACTAAAACCAACACTAGAGTCATTGCAGGTGTATTCTTTTCACACACCACACATGGATCAACCACTAGAGTCATTGCATGTGTCTTATTTCCACAAAATGGATCAACCACTAGAGTCATTACATGTTTTTTATTTTCCACAAACCAAACATGGATCCACCAGTGGTCATTGCATGTGTGTTCTTTTCCACAAACCACACATGGATCCAAGAGTGGTCATTGCATGTGTGTTCTTTCCACAAACCACATATGGATCAACCAGAGTCAATGCATGTGTGTTCTTTCCACAAACCACATATGGATCAACCACTAGATTCATTGCATGTGTGTTATTTCCACAAACAAACATGGATCAACCACTAGAGTCATTGCATGTCTGTTCTTATACTAAAACCAACACTAGAGTCATTGCAGGTGTGTTCTTTTCACAAACGAAACATGGATCAACCACTAGAGTCATTGCATGTGTGTTATTTCCACACACAAACATGGATCAACCACTAGAGTCATTGCATGTGTGTTCTTTTCCACAAACCACACATGGATCCACCAGTGGTCATTGCATGTGTGTTCTTTTGCACAAACCACACATGGAACCAACAGTGGTCATTGCACGTGTGTTCTTTCCACAAACCACAAATGGATCAACCAGAGTCATTGCATGTGTGTTCTTTTCCACAAACCACACATGGATCCACCAGTGGTCATTGCATGTGTGTCCTTTTCCACAAACCACACATGGATCCACCAGTGGTCATTGCATGTGTGTTCGTTCCACAAACCACATATGGATCAACCAGAGTCATTGCATGTGTGTTCTTTCCACTAACCACACATGGATCAACCACTAGAGTCATTGCATGTTTGTTCTTATACTAAAACCACAAACCAACACTAGAGTCATTGCATGTGTGTCTTTCCACAAACCACACATGGATCCACCAGTGGTCATTGCATGTGTGTTATTTCCACAAACCACACATGGATCAACCACTAGAGTCATTGCATGTGTGTTCTTTCCACAAACCACATATGGATCAACCACTAGAGTCATTGCATGTGTGTTCTTATACTAAAACCAACACTAGAGTCATTGCAGGTTTATTCTTTTCACACACCACACATGGATCAACCACTAGAGTCATTGCATGTGTCTTATTTCCACAAAATGGATCAACCACTAGAGTCATTACATGTGTTTTATTTTCCACAAACCACACATGGATCCACCAGTGGTCATTGCATGTGTGTTCTTTTCCACAAACCACACATGGATCCAAGAGTGGTCATTGCATGTGTGTTCTTTCCACAAACCACATATGGATCAACCAGAGTCAATGCATGTGTGTTCTTTCCACAAACCACATATGGATCAACCACTAGATTCATTGCATGTGTGTTATTTCCACAAACAAACATGGATCAACCACTAGAGTCATTGCATGTGTGTCCTTTTCCACAGCCCACACATGGATCCACCAGTGGTCATTGCATGTGTGTTATTTCCACAAACCACACATGGATCAACCACTAGAGTCGTTGCATGTGTGTTCTTTCCACAAACCACATATGGATCAACCACTAGAGTCATTGCATGTGTGTTCTTATACTAAAACCAACACTAGAGTCATTGCAGGTGTGTTCTTTTCACAAACCACACATGGATCAACCACTAGAGTCATTGCATGTGTGTTATTTCCACACACAAACATGGATCAACCACTAGAGTCATTGCATGTGTGTTCTTTTCCACAAACCACACATGGATCCACCAGTGGTCATTGCATGTGTGTTCATTTGCACAAACGACACATGGAACCAACAGTGGTCATTGCACGTGTTTTCTATCCACAAACCACATATGTATCAACCAGAGTCATTGCATGTGTGTTCTTTTCCAAAAACAACTTCTGGATCAACCAGTGGTCATTGCATGTGTGTTCTTTCCACAAACCACATGTGGACCCATTACAGTCATTGCATGTGTGTTATTTCCAGAAACCACACATGGATCAACCACTAGAGTCATTGCATATGTGTTATTTCCACAAACCATACATGGATCAACCACTAGAGTCATTGCATGTGTGTTCTTATACTAAATCCAACACAAGAGTCATTGCAGGTGTGTTCTTTTCACAAACCACACATGGATCAACCACTAGAGTCATTGCATGTGTGTTCTTTTCCACAAACCACACATGGATCCACCAGTGGTCATTTCATGTGTTTTCTTTTCCACAAACCACACATGGATCCACCAGTGGTCATTGCATGTGTGTTTGTTCCACAAACCACATATGGATCAACCAGAGTCATTGCATGTGTGTTCTTTCCACAAACCACACATGGATCAACCACTAGAGTCATTGCATGTTTGTTCTTATACTAAAACCACAAACCAACATTAGAGTCGTTGCATGTGTGTTCTTTCCACAAACCACACATGGATCCACCAGTGGTCATTGCATGTGTGTTATTTCCACAAACCACACATGGATCAACCACTAGAGTCATTGCATGTGTGTTCTTTCCACAAACCACATATGGATCAACCACTAGAGTCATTGCATGTGTGTTCTTATACTAAAACCAACACTAGAGTCATTGCAGGTGTATTCTTTTCACAAACCACACATGGATCAACCACTAGAGTCATTGCATGTGTCTTATTTCCACAAACAAACATGGATCAACCACTAGAGTCATTACATGTGTGTTCTTTTCCACAAACCACACATGGATCCACCAGTGGTCATTGCATGTGTGTTCTTTTCCACAAACCACACATGGATCCAAGAGTGGTCATTGCATGTGTGTTCTTTCCACAAACCACATATGGATAAACCAGAGTCATTGCATGTGTGTTCTTTTCCACAAAACAAATATGGATCAACCAGAGTCATTGCATGTGTGTTCTTTCCACAAACCACATATGGATCAACCACTAGATTCATTGCATGTGTGTTATTTCCACAAACAAACATGGATCAACCACTAGAGTCATTGCATGTGTGTTCTTTTCCACGGCCCACACATGGATCCACCAGTGGTCATTGCATGTGTGTTATTTCCACAAACCACACATGGATCAACCACTAGAGTCATTGCATGTGTGTTCTTTCCACAAACCACATTTGGATCAACCACTAGAATCATTGCATGTGTGTTCTTATACTAAAACCAACACTAGAGTCATTGCAGGTGTGTTCTTTTCACAAACCACACATGGATCAACCACTAGAGTCATTGCATGTGTGTTCTTTTCCACAAACCACACATGGATCCACTAGTGGTCATTGCATGTGTGTTCTTTTCCACAAACCACACAAGGATCCAACAGTGGTCATTGCATGTGTGTTCTTTCCACAAACCACATATGGATCAACCAGAGTCATTGCATATGTGTTCTTTTCCACAAACAACTGATGGATCAACCAGTGGTCATTGCATGTGTGTTCTTTCCACAAACGACATTTGGACCCATTACAGTCATTGCATGTGTGTTATTTCCACAAACCACACAAGGATCAACCACTAGAGTCATTGCATATGTGTTATTTCCACAAACCACACATGGATCAACCACTAGAGTCATTGCATGTGTGTTCTTATACTAAAACCAACACTAGAGTCATTGCAGGTGTGTTCTTTTCACAAACGAAACATTGATCAACCACTAGAGTCATTGCATGTGTGTTATTTCCACACACAAACATGGATCAACCACTAGAGTCATTGCATGTGTGTTCTTTTCCACAAACCACACATGGATCCACCAATGGTCATTGCATGTGTGTTCTTTTGCACAAACCACACATGGAACCAACAGTGGTCATTGCACGTGTTCTTTCCACAAACCACAAATGGATCAACCAGAGTCATTGCATGTGTGTTCTTTTCCACAAACAACTTATGGATCAACCAGTGATCATTGCATGTGTGTTCTTTCCACAAACCACATGTGGACCCATTACAGTCATTGCATGTGTGTTATTTCCAGAAACCACACATGGATCAACCACTAGAGTCATTACATATGTGTTATTTCCACAAACCATACATGGATCAACCACTAGAGTCATTGGATGTGTGTTCTTATAATAAAACCAACACTAGAGTCATTGCAGGTGTGTTCTTTTCACAAACCACACATGGATCAACCACTAGAGTCATTGCATGTGTGTTCTTTTCCACAAACCACACATGGATCCACCAGTGGTCATTTCATGTGTGTTCTTTTCCACAAACCACACATGGATCCACCAGTGGTCATTGCATGTGTGTTTGTTCCACAAACCACATATGGATCAACCAGTGTCATTGCATGTGTGTTCTTTCCACAAACCACACATGGATCAACCACTAGAGTAATTGCATGTTTGTTCTTATACTAAAACCACAAACCAACATTAGAGTCGTTGCATGTGTGTTCTTTCCACAAACCACACATGGATCAACCACGACAATCATTGCATGTTTGTTCTTATACTAAAAGCACAAACCAGCACTAGAGTCATTGCATGTGTCTTATTTCCACAAACCACACATGGATCAACCACTAGAGTCATTGCATATGTGTTATTTCCACAAACCACACATGGATCAACCACTAGAGTCATTGCATGTGTGTTCTTATACTAAAACCAAAACTAGAGTCATTGCAGTTGTGTTTTTCTCACAAACCACACATGGATCAACCACTAGAGTCATTGCATGTGTGTTATTTCCACAAATAAACATGGATCAACCACGAGAGTCATTGCATGTGTGTTCTTTTCCACAAACCACACATGGATACATCAGTGGTCATTGCATGTGTGTTCTTTCCACAAACCACATATGGATCAACCAGAGCCATTGCATGTGTGTTCTTTCCACAAACCACACATGGATCAACCACTAGAGTCATTGCATGTTTGTTCTTATACTAAAACCTCAAACTAACACTAGAGTCATTGCATGTGTGTTCTTTCCACAAACCACACATGGATCAACCACTAGAGTCATTGCATGTGTGTTCTTTTCCACAGCCAACACATGGATCCACCAGTGGTCATTGCATGTGTGTTATTTCCACAAACCACACATGGATCAACCACTAGAGTCATTGCATGTGTGTTCTTTCCACAAAACACATATGGATCAACCACTAGAGTCATTGCATGTGTGTTCTTATACTAAAACCAACACTAGAGTCATTGCATGTGTGTTCTTTTCACAAACCACACATGGATCAAGCACTAGAGTCATTGCATGTGTGTTATTTCCACACACAAACATGGATCAACCACTAGAGTCATTGCATGTGTGTTCTTTTCCACAAACCACACATGGATCCACCAGTGGTCATTGCATGTGTGTTCGTTCCACAAACCACATATGGATCAACCAGAGTCATTGCATGTGTGTTCTTTCCACAAACCATACATGGATCAACCACTAGAGTCATTGCATGTTTGTTCTTATACTAAAACCACAAACCAACACTAGAGTCGTTGCATGTGTGTTCTTTCCACAAACCACACATGGATCCACCAGTGGTCATTGCATGTGTGTTCTTTCCACAAACCACATATGGATAAACCAGAGTCATTGCATGTGTGTTCTTTTCCACAAAACAAATATGGATCAACCAGAGTCATTGCATGTGTGTTCTTTCCACAAACCACATATGGATCAACCACTAGATTCATTGCATGTGTGTTATTTCCACAAACAAACATGGATCAACCACTAGAGTCATTGCATGTGTGTTCTTTTCCACAGCCCACACATGGATCCACCAGTGGTCATTGCATGTGTGTTATTTCCACAAACCACACATGGATCAACCACTAGAGTCATTGCATGTGTGTTCTTTCCACAAACCACATTTGGATCAACCACTAGAGTCATTGCATGTGTGTGCTTATACTAAAACCAACACTAGAGTCATTGTAGGTGTGTTCTTTTCACAAACCACACATGGATTAACCACTAGAGTCATTGCATGTGTGTTATTTCCACACAGAAACATGGATCAACCACTAGAGTCATTGCATGTGTGTTATTTTCCACAAACCACACATGGATCCACTAGTGGTCATTGCATGTGTGTTCTTTTCCACAAACCACACATGGATCCAACAGTGGTCATTGCATGTGTGTTCTTTCCACAAACCACATATGGATCAACCAGAGTCATTGCTGTTCTTTTCCACAAACAACTGATGGATCAACCAGTGGTCATTGCATGTGTGTTCTTTCCACAAACGACATTTGGACCCATTACAGTCATTGCATGTGTGTTATTTCCACAAACCACACAAGGATCAACCACTAGAGTCATTGCATATGTGTTATTTCCACAAACCACACATGGATCAACCACTAGAGTCATTGCATGTCTGTTCTTATACTAAAACCAACACTAGAGTCATTGCAGGTGTGTTCTTTTCACAAACAAAACATGGATCAACCACTAGAGTCATTGCATGTGTGTTATTTCCACACACAAACATGGATCAACCACTAGAGTCATTGCATGTGTGTTCTTTTCCACAAACCACACATGGATCCACCGGTGGTCATTGCATGTGTGTTCTTTTGCACAAACCACACATGGAACCAACAGTGGTCATTGCACGTGTGTTCTTTCCACAAACCACAAATGGATCAACCAGAGTCATTGCATGTGTGTTCTTTTCCACAAACCACACATGGATCCACCAGTGGTCATTGCATGTGTGTCCTTTTCCACAAACCACACATGGATCCACCAGTGGTCATTGCATGTGTGTTCGTTCCACAAACCACATATGGATCAACCAGAGTCATTGCATGTGTGTTCTTTCCACAAACCACACATGGATCAACCACTAGAGTCATTGCATGTGTGTCTTTCCACAAACCACACATGGATCCACCAGTGGTCATTGCATGTGTGTTATTTCCATAAACCACACATGGATCAACCACTAGAGTCATTGCATGTGTGTTCTTTCCACAAACCACATATGGATCAACCACTAGAGTCATTGCATGTGTGTTCTTATACTAAAACCAACACTAGAGATATTGCAGGTGTATTCTTTTCACACACCACACATGGATCAACCACTAGAGTCATTGCATGTGTCTTATTTCCACAAAATGGATCAACCACTAGAGTCATTACATGTGTTTTCTTTTCCAAACCACACATGGATCCACCAGTGGTCATTGCATGTGTGTTCTTTTCCACAAACCACACATGGATCCAAGAGTGGTCATTGCATGTGTGTTCTTTCCACAAACCACATATGGATCAACCAGAGTCAATGCATGTGTGTTCTTTCCACAAACCACATATGGATCAACCACTAGATTCATTGCATGTGTGTTATTTCCACAAACAAACATGGATCAACCACTAGAGTCATTGCATGTGTGTCCTTTTCCACAGCCCACACATGGATCCACCAGTGGTCATTGCATGTGTGTTATTTCCACAAACCACACATGGATCAACCACTAGAGTCGTTGCATGTGTGTTCTTTCCACAAACCACATATGGATCAACCACTAGAGTCATTGCATGTGTGTTCTTATACTAAAACCAACACTAGAGTCATTGCAGGTGTGTTCTTTTCACAAACCACACATGGATCAACCACTAGAGTCATTGCATGTGTGTTATTTCCACACACAAACATGGATCAACCACTAGAATCATTGCATGTGTGTTCTTTTCCACAAACCACACATGGATCCACCAATGGTCATTGCATGTGTGTTCGTTCCACAAACCACATATGGATCAACCAGAGTCATTGCATGTGTGTTCTTTCCACAAACCACACATGGATCAACCACTAGAGTCATTGCATGTTTGTTCTTATACTAAAACCACAAACCAACACTAGAGTCATTGCATGTGTGTCTTTCCACAAACCACACATGGATCCACCAGTGGTCATTGCATGTGTGTTATTTCCACAAACCACACATGGATCAACCACTAGAGTCATTGCATGTGTGTTCTTTCCACAAACCACATATGGATCAACCACTAGAGTCATTGCATGTGTGTTCTTATACTAAAACCAACACTAGAGTCATTGCAGGTGTATTCTTTTCACAAACCACACATGGATCAACCACTAGAGTCATTGCATGTGTCTTATTTCCACAAACAAACATGGATCAACCACTAGAGTCATTACATGTGTGTTCTTTTCCACAAACCACACATGGATCCACCAGTGGTCATTGCATGTGTGTTCTTTTCCACAAACCACACATGGATCCAAGAGTGGTCATTGCATGTGTGTTCTTTCCACAAACCACATATGGATAAACCAGAGTCATTGCATGTGTGTTCTTTTCCACAAAACAAATATGGATCAACCAGAGTCATTGCATGTGTGTTCTTTCCACAAACCACATATGGATCAACCACTAGATTCATTGCATGTGTGTTATTTCCACAAACAAACATGGATCAACCACTAGAGTCATTGCATGTGTGTTCTTTTCCACAGCCCACACATGGATCCACCAGTGGTCATTGCATGTGTGTTATTTCCACAAACCACACATGGATCAACCACTAGAGTCATTGCATGTGTGTTCTTTCCACAAACCACATTTGGATCAACCACTAGAGTCATTGCATGTGTGTTCTTATACTAAAACCAACACTAGAGTCATTGCAGGTGTGTTCTTTTCACAAACCACACATGGATCAACCACTAGAGTCATTGCATGTGTGTTCTTTTCCACAAACCACACATGGATCCACTAGTGGTCATTGCATGTGTGTTCTTTTCCACAAACCACACATGGATCCAACAGTGGTCATTGCATGTGTGTTCTTTCCACAAACCACATACGGATCAACCAGAGTCATTGCATATGTGTTCTTTTCCACAAACAACTGATGGATCAACCAGTGGTCATTGCATGTGTGTTCTTTCCACAAACGACATTTGGACCCATTACAGTCATTGCATGTGTGTTATTTCCACAAACCACACAAGGATCAACCACTAGAGTCATTGCATATGTGTTATTTCCACAAACCACACATGGACCAACCACTAGAGTCATTGCATGTGTGTTCTTATACTAAAACCAACACTAGAGTCATTGCAGGTGTGTTCTTTTCACAAACGAAACATGGATCAACCACTAGAGTCATTGCATGTGTGTTATTTCCACACACAAACATGGATCAACCACTAGAGTCATTGCATGTGTGTTCTTTTCCACAAACCACACATGGATCCACCAGTGGTCATTGCATGTGTGTTCTTTTGCACAAACCACACATGGAACCAACAGTGGTCATTGCACGTGTGTTCTTTCCACAAACCACAAATGGATCAACCAGAGTCATTGCATGTGTGTTCTTTTCCACAAACAACTTACGGATCAACCAGTGATCATTGCATGTGTGTTCTTTCCACAAACCACATGTGGACCCATTACAGTCATTGCATGTGTGTTATTTCCAGAAACCACACATGGATCAACCACTAGAGTCATTGCATATGTGTTATTTCCACAAACCATACATGGATCAACCACTAGAGTCATTGGATGTGTGTTCTTATACTAAAACCAACACTAGAGTCATTGCAGGTGTGTTCTTTTCACAAACCACACCTGGATCAACCACTAGAGTCATTGCATGTGTGTTATTCCCACAGATAAACATGGATCAACCACTAGAGTCATTGCATGTGTGTTCTTTTCCACAAACCACAGATGGATCCACCAGTGGTCATTGCATGTGTAATCTTTCCACAAACCACATATGGATCAACCAGAGTCATTGCATGTGTGTTCTTTCCACAAACCACACATGGATCAATCACTAGAGTCATTGCATGTTTGTTCTTATACTAAAACCACAAACCAACACTAGAGTCATTGCATGTGTGTTCTTTCCACAAACCACACATGGATCCACCAGTGGTCATTGCATGTGTGTTATTTCCACAAACCACACATGTATCAACCACTAGAGTCATTGCATGTGTGTTCTTTCCACAAACCACATATGGATCAACCACTAGAGTCATTGCATGTGTGTTCTTATACTAAAACCAACACTAGAGTCATTGCATGTGTATTCTTTTCACAAACCACACATGGATCAACCACTAGAGTCATTGCATGTGTCTTATTTCCACAAACAAACATGGATCAACCACTAGAGTCATTACATGTCTGTTCTTTTCCACAAGCCACACATGGATCCACCAGTGGTCATTGCATGTGTGTTCTTTTCCACAAACCACACATGGATCCAAGAGTGGTCATTGCATGTGTGTTCTTTCCACAAACCACATAAGGATCAACCAGAGTCACTGCATGTGTGTTCTTTTCCACAAAACAAATAGGGATCAACCAGAGTCATTGCATGTGTGTTCTTTCCACAAACCACATATGGATCAACCACTAGAGTCATTGCATGTGTGTTATTTCCACAAACAAACATGGATCAACCACTAGAGTCATTACATGTGTGTTCTTTTCCACAAACCACACATGGATCCACCAGTGGTCTTTACATGTCTATTCTTTCCACAAACCAAATATGGATCAACTAGAGTCATTGCATGTGTGTTCTTTCCACAAACCACACATGGATCAACCACTAGAGTCATTGCATGTTTGTTCTTATACTAAAACCACAAACCAGCACTAGAGTCATTGCATGTGTGTTATGTCCACAAACCACACATGGATCAACCACTAGAGTCATTGCATATGTGTTATTTCCACAAACCACACATGGATCAAGCACTAGAGTCATTGCATGTGTGTTCTTATACTAAAACCAATACTAGAGTCATTGCAGGTGTGTTCTTTTCACAAACCACACATGGATCAACCACTCGAGTCATTGCAAGTGTGTTATTTCCACAAACAAACATGGATCAACCACTAGAGTCATTGCATGTGTGTTCTTTTCCACAAACCACACATGGATCCACCAGTGGTCATTGCATGTGTGTTCTTTCCACAAACCACATATGGATCAACCAGAGTCATTGCATGTGTGTTCTTTCCACAAACCACACACGGATCAACCACTAGAGTCACTGCATATTTGTTCTTATACTAAAACCACAAACCAACACTAGATACATTGCATCTGTGTTCTTTCCACAAACCACACATGGATCCACCACTAGAGTCATTGCATGTGTGTTCTTTCCATAAACCACACATGTGGACCCACTAGAGTCATTGCATGTGTGTTATTTCCACAAACCACACATGGATCAACCACTAGAGTCATTGCATATGTGTTATTTCCACAAACCACACATGGATCAACCAATAGAGCCATTGCATGTGTGTTCTTATACTAAAACCAACACTAGAGTCATTGCATGTGTGTTCTTTTCACAAACCACACATCGATCAACCACTAGAGTCATTGCATGTGTGTTATTTCCACAAACAAACATGGATCAACCACTAGAGTCATTGCATGTGTGTTCTTTTCCACAAACCACACATGGATCTACCAGTGGTCATTGCATGTGTGTTCTTTCCACAAACCAAATATGGATCAACAAGAGTCATTGCATGTGTGTTCTTTCCACAAACCACACATGGATCAACCACGACAGTCATTGCATGTTTGTTCTTATACTAAAACCACAAACCAGCACTAGAGTCATTGCATGTGTCTTATTTCCACAAACCACACATGGATCAACCACTAGAGTCATTGCATATGTGTTATTTCCACAAACCACACATGGATCAACCACTAGAGTCATTGCATGTGTGTTCTTATACTAAAACCAACACTAGAGTCATTGCAGTTGTGTTTTTCTCACAAACCACTCATGGATCAACCACTAGAGTCATTGCATGTGTGTTATTTCCACAAATAAACATGGATCAACCACGAGAGTCATTGCATGTGTGTTCTTTTCCACAAACCAGACATGGATACATCAGTGGTCATTGCATGTGTGTTCTTTCCACAAACCACATATGGATCAACCAGAGTCATTGCATGTGTGTTCTTTCCACAAACCACACATGGATCAACCACTAGAGTCATTGCATGTTTGTTCTTATACTAAAACCTCAAACGAACACTAGTCATTGGATATGTGTTCTTTCCACAAACCACACATGGATCAACCACTAGAGTCATTGCATGTGTGTTCTTTTCCACAGCCAACACATGGATCCACCAGTGGTCATTGCATGTGTGTTATTTCCACAAACCACACATGGATCAACCACTAGAGTCATTGCATGTGTGTTCTTTCCACAAACCACATATGGATCAACCTCTAGAGTCATTGCATGTGTGTTCTTATACTAAAACCAGCACTAGAGTCATTGCATGTGTGTTCTTTTCACAAACCACACATGGATTAAGCACTAGAGTCATTGCATGTGTGTTATTTCCACACACAAACATGGATCAACCACTAGAGTCATT
Organism: Avena sativa; assembly: GCA_916181665.1. Classification (NCBI taxonomy): domain Eukaryota; kingdom Viridiplantae; phylum Streptophyta; class Magnoliopsida; order Poales; family Poaceae; genus Avena; species Avena sativa. The sequence continues at coordinate 163,153,830 of OV702290.1, forward strand.
GCATGTGTGTTCTTTTCCACAAACCACACATGGATCCACCAGTGGTCATTGCATGTGTGTTCTTTCCACAAACCACATATGGATCAACCAGAGTCATTCAATGTGTGTTCTTTCCACAAACCACACATGGATCAACCACTACAGTCATTGCATGTTTGTTCTTATACTAAAACCACAAACCAACACTAGAGTCATTGCATGTGTGTTCTTTCCACAAACCACACATGGATCAACCACTAGAGTCATTGCATGTGTGTTCTTTCCACAAACCACACATGTGGACCCACTAGAGTCGTTGCATGTGTGTTATTTCCACAAACCACACATGGATCAACCACTAGAGTCATTGCATGTGTGTTATTTCCACACACAAACATGGATCAACCAATAGAGTCATTGCATGTGTGTTCTTATACTAAAACCAACACTAGAGTCATTGCATGTGTGTTCTTTTCACAAACCACACATGGATCAACCACTAGAGTCATTGCATGTGTGTTATTTCCACAAACAAACGTGGATCAACCACTAGAGTCATTGCATGTGTGTTCTTTTCCACAAACCACACATGCATCCACCAGTGGTCATTGCATGTGTGTTCTTTCCACAAACCAAATATGGATCCACCAGAGTCATTGCGTGTGTGTTCTTTCCACAAACCACACATGTATCAACCACGAGAGTCATTGCATGTTTGTTCTTATACTAAAACCACAAACCAGCACTAGAGTCATTGCATGTTTGTTCTTATACTAAAACCACAAACCAGCACTAGAGTCATTGCATGTGTCTTATTTCCACAAACCACACATGGATCAACCACTAGAGTCATTGCATATGTGTTATTTCCACAAACCACACATGGATCAACCACTAGAGTCATTGCATGTGTGTTCTTATACTAAAACCAACACTAGAGTCATTGCAGGTGTGTTCTTCTCACAAACCACACATGGATCAACCACTAGAGTCATTGCATGTGTGTTCTTTTCCACAAACCACACATGGATACACGAGTGGTCATTGCATGCGTGTTCTTTCCACAAACCACATATGGATCAACCAGAGTCATTGCATGTGTGTCCTTTCCACAAACGACACATGGATCAACCACTAGAGTCATTGCATGCTTGTTCTTATACTAAAACCTCAAACCAACACTAGAGTCATTGCATGTGTGTTCTTTCCACAAACCACACATGGATCAACCACTTGAGTCATTGCATGTGTGTTCTTTCCACAAACCACACATGGATCAACCACTAGAGTCATTGCATGTGTGTTCTTTTCCACAGCCCACACATGGATCCACCAGTGGTCATTGCATGTGTGTTATTTCCACAAACCACAGATGGATCAACCACTAGAGTTATTGCATGTGTGTTCTTTCCACAAACCACATATGGATCAACCACTAGAGTCATTGCATGTGTGTTCTTATACTAAAACCAACACTAGAGTCATTGCAGGTGTGTTCTTTTCACAAACCACACATGGATCAACCACTAGAGTCATTGCATGTGTGTTATTTCCAACAACAAACATCGATCAACCACTAGAGTCATTGCATGTGTGTTCTTTTCCACAAACCACACATGGATCCACCAGTGGTCATTGCATGTGTGTTCTTTTCCACAAACCACACATGGATCCAACAGTGGTCATTGCATGTGTGTTCTTTTCAGAAACCACATATGGATCAACCAGAGTCATTGAATATGTGTTCTTTTCCACAAACAACTTATGGATCAACCAGTGGTCATTGCATTTGTGTTCTATCCACAAACCACATGTGGACCCATTACAGTCATTGCATGTGTGTTATTTCCACAAAACACACATGGATCAACCACTAGAGTCATTCCATATGTGTTATTTCTACAAACCACACATGGATCAACCACTAGAGTCATTGCATGTGTGTTCTTATACTAAAACCAACACTAGAGTCATTGCAGGTGTGTTCTTTTCACAAACCACACATGGATCAACCACTAGAGTCATTGCATGTGTGTTATTTCCACACACAAACATGGATCAACCACTAGAGTCATTGCATGTGTGTTCTTTTCCACAAACCACACATGGATCCACCAGTGGTCGTTGCATGTGTGTTCTTTTGCACAAACCACACATGGAACCAACAGTGGTCATTGCATGTGTGTTCTTTCCACAAACCACATATGGATCAACCAGAGTCATTGCATGTGTGTTCTTTTCCACAAACAACTTATGGATCAACCAGTTGTCATTGCATGTGTGTTCTTTCCACAAACCACATGTGGACCCATTACAGTCATTGCATGTTTGTTATTTCCAGAAACCACACATGGATCAACCACTAGAGCCATTGCATATGTGTTATTTCCACAAACCACACATGGATCAACCACTAGAGTCATTGCATGTGTGTTCTTATACTAAAACCAACACTAGAGTCATTGCAGGTGTGGTCTTTTCACAAACCACACATGGATCAACCACTAGAGTCATTGCATGTGTGTTATTTCCACAAATAAACATGGATCAACCACTAGAGTCATTGCATGTGTGTTCTTGTCCACAAACCACACATGGCTCCACCAGTGGTCATTGCATGTGTGTTCTTTCCACAAACCACATATGGATCAACCATAGTCATTGCATGTGTGTTCTTCCCACAAACCACACATGGATCAACCAATAGAGTCATTGCATGTTTGTTCTTATACTAAAACCACAAACCAACACTAGAGTCATTGCATGTGTGTTCTTTCCACAAACCACACATGGATCCACCAGTGGTCATTGCATGTGTGTTATTTCCACAAACCACACATGGATTAACCACTAGAGTCATTGCATGTGTGTTCTTTCCACAAACCACATATGGATCAACCACTAGAGTCATTGCATGTGTGTTCTTATACTAAAACCAACACTAGAGTCATTGTAGGTGTATGCTTTTCACAAACCACACATCGATCAACCACTAGAGTCATTGCATGTGTATTATTTCCCCAAACAAACACGGATCAACCAATAGAGTCATTACATGTGTGTTCTTATACTAAAACCAACACTAGAGTCATTGCAGGTGTATTCTTTTCACAAACCACACATGGATCCACCAGTGGTCATTGCATGTGTGTTCTTTTTCACAAACCACACATGGATCCAACAGTGGTCATTGCATGTGTGTTCTTTGCACAAACCACATATGGATCAACCAGAGTCATTGCATGTGTGTTCTTTTCCAAAAACAACTTATGGATCAACCAGTGGTCATTGCATGTGTGTTCTTTCCACAAACCACATGTGGACCCATTACAGTCATTGCTTGTGTGTTATTTCCACAAACCACACATGGATCAACCACTAGAGTCATTGCATGTGTGTTTTTATACTAAAATCAACACTAGAGTCATTGCATGTGTGTTCTTTTCACAAACCACACATGGATCAACCACTAGAGTCATTGCATGTGTGTTATTTCGACAAACCACACATGGATCCACCAGTGGTCATTGCATGTGTGTTCTTTCCACAAACCACACATGGATCAACCACTAGAGTCATTGCATGTGTGTTCTTTCCACAAACCACACATGGATCAACCACTAGAGTCATTGCATGTTTTTTCTTATACTAAAACCACAAACCAGCACTAGAGTCATTGCATGTGTGTTCTTTTCCACAAACCACACATGGATCCACCAGTGGTCATTGCATGTGTGTTTTTTCCACAAACCACATATGGATCAACCAGAGTCATTGCATGTGTGTTCTTTCCACAAACCACACATGGATCAACCACTAGAGTCATTGCATGTTTGTTCTTATACTAAAACCACAAACCAACACTAGAGTCATTGCATTTGTGTTCTTTCCACAAACCACACATGGATCAACCACTAGAGTCATTGCATGTGTGTTCTTTCCACAAACCACATATGGATCAACCACTAGTCATTTCATGTGTGTTCTTTCCACAAACCACACATGGATCAACCACTAGAGACATTGCATGTTTGTTCTTATACTAAAACCACAAACCAGCACTAGAGTCATTGTATGTGTGTTCTTTTCAACAAACCACACATGGATCCACCACTAGAGTCATTGCATGTGTGTTCTTTCCACCAACCACATATGGATCAACCAGAGTCATTGCATGTGTGTTCTTTCCACAAACCACACATGTGGACCCACTAGAGTGATTGCATGTGTGTTATTTCCACAAACCACACATGGATCAACCACTAGAGTCATTGCATATGTGTTATTTCAACAAACCACACATGGATAAACCACTAGAGTCATTGCATGTATGTTCTTATACTAAAACCAACACTAGAGTCATTGCATGTGTGTTCTTTTCACAAACCACACATGGATCAACCACTAGAGTCATTGCATGTGTGTTATTTCCACAAATAAACATGGATCAACCACTAGAGTCATTGCATGTGTGTTCTTTTCCACAAACCACACATGGATACACCAGTGGTCATTGCATGTGTGTTCTTTCCACAAACCACATATGGATCAACCAGAGTCATTGCATGTGTGTTCTTTCCACAAACCACACATGGATCAACCACTAGAGTCATTGCATGTTTGTTCTTATACTAAAACCACAAACCAACACTAGAGTCATTGCATGTGTGTTCTTTCCACAAACCACACATGGATCCACTAGACTCATTGCATGTGTGTTCTTTTCCACAAACCACACATGGATCAACCAGAGTCATTTCATGTGTGTTCTTTCCACAAACCACACATGGATGAACCACTAGAGTCATTGCATGTGTGTTCTTTTCCACAAACCACACATGGATCCACTAGACTCATTGCATGTGTGTTCTTTTCCACAAACAACTTATGGATCAACCAGTGGTCATTGCATGTGTGTTCTTTCCACCAACCACATGTGGACCCATTACAGTCATTGCATGTGTGTTATTTCCATGAACCACACATGGATCAACCACTAGAGTCATTGGATATGTGTTATTTCCACAAAACACACATGGATCAACCACTAGAGTCATTGCATGTGTGTTCTTATACTAAAACCAACACTAGAGTCATTGCAGGTGTGTTCTTTTCACAAACCACACATGGATCAACCACTAGAGTCATTGCATGTGTGTTCTTTCCAAAAACCACACATGGATCAACAACTAGAGTCAATACATGTGTGTTCTTTCCACAAACCACATATGGATCAACCACTAGTCATTGCATGTGTGTTCTTTCCACAAACCACACATGGATCAACCACTAGAGTCATTGCATGTTTGTTCTTATACTAAGACCACAAACCAGCACTAGAGTCATTGCATGTGTGTTCTTTTCAACAAACCACACTTGGATCCACCACTAGAGTCATTGCAGGTGTGTTCTTTTCACAAACCACACATGGATCAACCACTAGAGTCATTTCATGTGTGTTATTTCGACAAACAAACATTGATCAACCACTAGAGTCATTGCATGTGTGTTCTTTTCCACAAACCACACATGGATCCACCAGTTCTCATTGCATGTGTGTTCTTTCCACAAACCAAATATGGATCAACCAGAGTCATTGCATTGTGTTCTTTCCACAAACCACACATGGATCAACCACTAGAGTCATTGCATGTTTGTTCTTATACTAAAACCACAAACCAGCACTAGAGTCATTGCATGTGTGTTATTTCCACAAACCACACATGGATCAACCACTAGAGTCATTGCATATGTGTTATTTCGACAAACCACACATGGATCAACCACTAGAGTCATTGCATGTGTGTTCTTATAGTAAAACCAACACTAGAGTCATTGCAGGTGTGTTCTTTTCACAAACCACACATGGATCAACCACTTGAGTCATTGCATGTGTGTTATTTCCACAAACAAACATGGATCAACCACTAGAGTCATTGCATGTGTGTTCTTTTCCAGAAACCACACATGGATCCACCAGTGGTCATTGCATGTGTGTTCTTTCCACAAACCACATATGGATCAACCAGAGTCATTGCATGTGTGTTCTTTCCACAAACCACACATAGATCAACCACTAGAGTCATTGCATATGTGTTATTTCGACAAACCACACATGGATCTACCACTAGAGTCATTGCATATGTGTTATTTCGACAAACCACACATGGATCAACCTCTAGAGTCATTGCATATGTGTTATTTCGACAAACCACACATGGATCAACCTCTAGAGTCATTGCATGTGTGTTCTTATACTAAAACCAACACTAGAGTCATTACAGGTGTGTTCTTTTCACAAACCACACATGGATCAACCACTCGAGTCATTGCATGTGTGTTATTTCCAAGAACAAACATGGATCAACCACTAGAGTCATTGCATGTGTGTTCTTTTCCACAAACCACACATGGATCCACCAGTGGTCATTGCATGTGTGTTCTTTCCACAAACCACATATGGATCAACCAGAGTCATTGCATGTGTGTTCTTTCCACAAACCACACATGGATCAACCACTAGAGTCATTGCATGTTTGTTCTTATACTAAACCACAAACCAACACTAGAGTCATTGCATGTGTGTTCTTTCCACAAACCACACATGGATCAACCACTAGAGTCATTGCATGTGTGTTCTTTCCATAAACCACACATGTGGACCCACTAGAGTAATTGCATGTGTGTTATTTCCACAAACCAAACATGGATCAACCACTAGAGTCATTGCATATGTGTTATTTCCACAAACCACACATGGATCAACCAATAGAGTCATTGCATGTGTGTTCTTATACTAAACCCAACACTAGAGTCATTGCATGTGTGTTCTTTTCACAAACCACACATGGATCAACCACTAGAGTCATTGCATGTGTGTTATTTCCATAAACAAACATGGATCAACCATTAGAGTCATTGCATGTGTGTTCTTTTCCACAAACCACACATGGATCCACCAGTGGTCATTGCATGTGTGTTCTTTTCCACAAACCACACATGGATCCAACAGTGGTCATTGCATGTGTGTTCTTTCCACAAACCACATATGGATCAACCAGAGTCATTGCATATGTGTTCTTTTCCACAAACAACTTATGGATCAACCAGTGGTCATTGCATGTGTGTTCTTTCCACACACCACATGTGGACCCATTACAGTCATTGCATGTGTGTTATTTCCACAAACCACACATGGATCAACCACTAGAGTCATTGCATATGTGTTATTTCCACAAACCACACATGGATCAACCACTAGAGTCATTGCATGTGTGTTCTTATACTAAAACCAACACTAGAGTCATTGCATGTGTGTTATTTCCACAAACCACACATGGATAAACCACTAGAGTCATTGCATGTGTGTTATTTCTACAAACAAACATGGATCAACCACTAGAGTCATTGCATGTGTGTTCTTTTCCATAAACCACACATGGATCCACCAGTGGTCATTGGATGTGTGTTCTTTCCACAAACCACACATGGATCAACCACTACAGTCATTGCAAGTGTGTTCTTTCCACAAACCACACATAGATCAACCACTAGAGTCATTGCATGTTTGTTCTTATACTAAAACCACAAACCAGCACTAGAGTCATTGCATGTGTGTTCTTTTCCACAAACCACACATGGATCCACCAGTGGTCATTGCATGTGTGTTCTTTCCACAAACCACACATGGATCAACCAGAGTCATTGCATGTGTGTTCTTTCCACAAACCACACATGGATCAACCACTAGAATCATTGCATGATTGTTCTTATACTAAAACCACAAACCAACACTAGAGTTATTGCATGTGTGTTCTTTCCACAAACCACACATGGATCAACAACTAGAGTCATTACATGTGTGTTCTTTCCACAAACCACATATGGATCAACCACTAGTCATTGCATGTGTGTTCTTTCCACAAACCACACATGGATTAACCACTAGAGTCATTGCATGTTTGTTCTTATACTAAAACCACAAACCAGCACTAGAGTCATTGCATGTGTGTTCTTTTCAACAAACCACACATGGATCCACCACTAGTGTCATTCCAGGTCTGTTCTTTTCACAAACCACACATGGATCAACCACTAGAGTCATTGCATGTGTGTTATTTCCACAAACAAACATTGATCAACCACTAGAGTCATTGCATCTGTGTTCTTTTCCACAAACCACACATGGATCCACCAGTTGTCATTGCATGTGTGTTATTTCCACAAACCACACATGGATCAACCACTAGAGTCATTGCATGTGTGTTCTTTTCCACAAACCACACATGGATCCACCAGTGGTCATTGCATGTGTGTTCTTTCCACAAACCAAATATGGATCAACCAGAGTCATTGCATGTGTGTTCTTTCCACAAACCACACATGGATCAACCACTAGAGTCATTGCATATGTGTTATTTCGACAAACCACACATGGATCAACCACTAGAGTCATTGCATATGTGTTATTTCGACAAACCACACATGGATCGACCTCTAGAGTCATTGCATATGTGTTATTTCGACAAACCACACATGGATCAACCTCTAGAGTCATTGCATGTGTGTTCTTATACTAAAACCAACACTAGAGTCATTGCAGGTGTGTTCTTTTCACAAACCACACATGGATCAACCACTCGAGTCATTGCATGTGTGTTATTTCCACAAACAAACATGGATCAACCACTAGAGTCATTGCCTGTGTGTTCTTTTCCACAAACCACACATGGATCCACCAGTGGTCATTGCATGTGTGTTCTTTCCACAAACCACATATAGATCAAGCAAAGTCATTGCATGTGTGTTCTTTCCACAAACCACACATGGATCAACCACTAGAGTCATTGCATGTTTGTTCTTATACTAAACCACAAACCAACACTAGAGTCATTGCATGTGTGTTCTTTCCACAAACCACACATGGATCAACCACTAGAGTCATTGCATGTGTGTTCTTTCCATAAACCACACATGTGGACCCACTAGAGTAATTGCATGTGTGTTATTTCCACAAACCAAACATGGATCAACCACTAGAGTCATTGCATATGTGTTATTTCCACAAACCACACATGGATCAACCAATAGAGTCATTGCATGTGTGTTCTTATACTAAACCCAACACTAGAGTCATTGCATGTGTGTTCTTTTCACAAACCACACATGGATCAACCACTAGAGTCATTGCATGTGTGTTATTTCCATAAACAAACATGGATCAACCATTAGAGTCATTGCATGTGTGTTCTTTTCCACAAACCACACATGGATCCACCAGTGGTCATTGCATGTGTGTTCTTTTCCACAAACCACACATGGATCCAACAGTGGTCATTGCATGTGTGTTCTTTCCACAAACCACATATGGATCAACCAGAGTCATTGCATGTGTGTTCTTTTCCACAAACAACTTATGGATCAACCAGTGGTCATTGCATGTGTGTTCTTTCCACACACCACATGTGGACCCATTACAGTCATTGCATGTGTGTTATTTCCACAAACCACACATGGATCAACCACTAGAGTCATTGCATATGTGTTATTTCCACAAACCACACATGGATCAACCACTAGAGTCATTGCATGTGTGTTCTTATACTAAAACCAACACTAGAGTCATTGCATGTGTGTTATTTCCACAAACCACACATGGATAAACCACTAGAGTCGTTGCATGTGTGTTATTTCTACAAACAAACATGGATCAACCACTAGAGTCATTGCATGTGTGTTCTTTTCCATAAACCACACATGGATCCACCAGTGGTCATTGGATGTGTGTTCTTTCCACAAACCACACATGGATCAACCACTACAGTCATTGCAAGTGTGTTCTTATACTAAAACCAACACTAGAGTCATTGCATGTGTGTTCTTTTCACAAACCACACATGGATCAACCACTAGAGTCATTGCATGTGTGTTATTTCCACAAACAAACATGGATCAACCATTAGTGTCATTGCATGTGTGTTCATTTCCACAAACCACACATGGATCCACCAGTGGTCATTGCATGTGTGTTCCTTTCCACAAACCACACATGGATCCAACAGTGGTTATTGCATGTGTGTTCTTTCCGAAAACCACATATGGATCAACCAAAGTCATTGCATGTGTGTTCTTTTCCACAAACAACTTATGGATCAACCAGTGGTCATTGCATGTGTGTTCTTTCCACAAACCACATGTGGACCCATTTCAGTCATTGCATGTGTGTTATTTCCACAAACCACACGTGGATCAACCACTAGAGTCATTGCATATGTGTTATTTCCACAAACCACACATGGATCAACCACTAGAGTCATTGCATGTGTGTTCTTATACTAAAACCAACACTAGAGTCATTGCAGGTGTGTTCTTCTCACAAACCACACATGGATCAACCACTATAGTCATTGCATATGTGTTATTTCCACAATCCACACATGGATCAACCACTAGAGTCATTGCATGTGTGTTCTTATACTAAAACCAACACTAGAGTCATTGCATGTGTGTTATTTCCACAAACCACACACGGATAAACCACTAGAGTCATTGCATGTGTGTTATTTCTACAAACAAACATGGATCAACCACTAGAGTCATTGCATGTGTGTTCTTTTCCACAAACCACACATGGATCCACCAGTGGTCATTGCATGTGTGTTCTTTTCCACAAACCACACATGGATCAACCACTAGAGTCATTGCATGTGTGTTCTTTCCACAAACCACACATGGATCAACCACTAGAGTCATTGCATGTTTGTTCTTATACTAAAACCACAAACCAGCACTAGAGTCATTACATGTGTGTTCTTTTCCACAAGCCACACATGGATCCACCAGTGGTCATTGCATGTGCGTTCTTTCCACAAACCACACATGGATCAACCAGAGTCATTGCATGTGTGTTCTTTCCACAAACCACACATGGATCAACCACTAGAATCATTGCATGTTTGTTCTTATACTAAAACCACAAACCAAAACTAGAGTTATTGCATGTGTGTTCTTTTCACAAACCACACATGGATCAACAACTAGAGTCATTACATGTTTGTTCTTTCCACAAACCACATATGGATCAACCACTAGTCATTGCATGTGTGTTCTTTCCAGAAACCACACATGGATCAACCACTAGAGTCATTGCATGTTTGTTCTTATATTAAAACCACAAACCAGCACTAGAGTCATTGCATGTGTGTTCTTTTCAACAAACCACACATGGATCCACCACTAGAGTCATTGTATGTGTGTTCTTTCCACAAACCACATATGGATCAACCAGAGTCATTGCATGTGTGTTCTTTCCACAAACCACACATGTGGACCCACTAGAGTCATTGCATGTGTGTTATTTCCACAAACCACACATGGATCAACCACTAGAGTCATTGCATATGTGTTATTTCCACAAACCACACATGGATCAACCACTAGAGTCATTGCATGTGTGTTATTTCCATAAACCACACATGGATCAACGACTAGAATCATTGCATGTGTGTTCTTATACTAAAACCACAAACCAGTACTAGACTCATTGCATGTGTGTTCTTTTCCACAAACCACACATGGATCCCCCAGTGGTCATTGCATGTGTGTTCTTTCCACAAACCACACATGGATCCACCAGTGGTCATTGCATGTGTGTTATTTCCACAAACCACACATGGATCAACCACTAGAGTCATTGCATGTATGTTATTTCCACAAACCACCCATGGATCAACCACTAGAGTCATTGCATGTGTGTTATTTCCACAAACCACACATGGATCCATTTGAGTCATTTCATGCTTTTTCTTATACTAAAACTAGCACTCCCCCCCCAATGGATCCACCGTTAGACCGAGTCTTCTAGAAGGCACGCCATAACACAGTTGTTCTGCTTGACGATTGTTACATACCGTTTGATTGGGGCGCTTGGACGATTGGGATGGTCTTCGCGAGAGCGATCCTCGAGTTGGCTATTCTGCGGCATGATTGGCCACGCTTGCTCTGGACAAACTGGCATGTTGCGAGTGTTACGACTCACGAGTTCAGTTGGCCATATCCCAGTGTCACGTCCCCGTTACTTTTCTTCCTCCCCGTACTTCTCTTGCTTCCCCTCGAAGCCACTTTCCCCACTTCACTTCCATCCTGCCATAGCCGCAAGCCGACGACATCCGCCAATTCTCCGGTCGCTACCTTCATGGTAAGAAATCATTTTACAAGCTTTTGAACTTAACCTACACATTCCTGCTATTCGCCAATTTAACTTCTTATCTTTTTTCCGATTTCTCGATGAACTTCAGTTGTGGCAGATGTGGGAGCCCAAGAATCTAGAGATCCTCGCGTGCAACTTCGCAGCAGCGTTCCCTCTCGTGTGCTCCCACCCAGGATGCTTTCGCCGTTACTCCTACCGTGAGCTCCCGCTCCACGAGCTCGCGTGCCCGCACGGCGCGTGCGCCTGCACGGAGCCGGGCTGCAACTACACCGGCCCGCCGGTAGAGCTCGTCGTCCACCTTGCAGATGGGCACTTGATCGAAGTGATTAGGATCTCGTACGGGCAAGCCCAACTTCTCCAAGAGCAGGTGCAGTTCACTGACTAGGCACACCGCCTGCTAATTTTCCAGGGGGGGCGGCTCTGTTTTCGTCCTGACCATCACCGCCGGTGTTCCGGGAACCAGAGCCAGGCCCACCATCGTGGGTGCCGTATGCGTCAGGTCGGTCTCGTGCGCCTGGCCCGTATACACGGTGCGCATGTGGGCGAACGCCCAGCCGCCGTCGTCGGATAGCATTCTTGTGCTAGCCGAGGCGCCGAGCTGCCCGACACCGCGGGAGGTGGAGTATGTGGACCTAAGGTCGATCCTATGCGTGCCATCTCAGTACCTTGTCGGTGCTAGATCGAACAGGCAGATGCATTTCTACATTTGTATCGAGAAGACCGACAGACAAATGTAGTACCTGTGCTGTCGTTATTGTTAGACTTAAGCGATGCTTCTCACGTGCTTAGAGCATACGTGTTGTGCGAATGTACCCCAGTTGTAGTTTTCAGTACTCCTTAATACTTCGACGAGTTATTATATTGGTTTAATTAGCTTGCTGTTGTCACGTTGCAAAGTCCGCTTGCTCTGGACAGACCGGCAATACCGTGTGCTCCCGCTCCCGCATGTTAGTGTCATGTGTTCCGAGGGCCCACCTGCTAGTGTCCTTCCCCTCGAAGCCACTGTCCCAACTTCTCTTCCATCCTGCCACTCTCGTCCGATGTTTGTAATCTGATGATTTTTGTTGGATTGTTTACAAGTAATCTATGTTGATAATGCAACATGCAAATGGCACAGACACAATTTCTAAAGTGGAAGCACTCACCGGCTGCTATTGCACACATTTCTTAATATAGCTCGACAAACACATTACAATAATTGTACTTGCATTAAACACAACCGAAATTGCAACCATCCTAAACAACATCTAAACCCACATCACACAGCTATCATCGGAGTCCACCTCGATTGGTGACACCGCCGTGCCCTTCCCAGCGACATCCACTCCCGCCTGTGGCTTACCCTTCGCCAAGGAGGCAACAATGGCATTCTGCACAGCTTTGTCCCCGTCGCCCTCCACATCGGAATCGACAATGACGAAGGTGACGGGGTTGGCATGGACCGAGCGCTGTCGCGCCTGGCGGCTCCTGCTCGAGCTCGACGCCACATCAATCCTTCTACAAGTAGGAGGGACCAAGCTCGCATACGTAGCGTCGTCACTCCTCTCAAGAAACCATGGCCATTTGATACTGCGACGGTAGGATCTTGGGGTGGATCCGCCGTGGCGAGCCCTACCGGAAGCGGTGGAGCGGATGGATCTGCCGGCGCGAGCCATGACAAGTTCCTAGGAGGGAGTAAGATTGTGGGCCAGGCGTGTATGGTTCCTGAGCAAGACGTCCCAGTGATATGTATGCGAGCAAGGTACCAAAAAATTTCATCCAATGCACGCGACAGGGCTTTTGAACCATGAAGGCGCGAGTTTCTTTTGACAAGTCCACACGCTAGGTCCCCCACCTGTCAGCCAAATGTGGACGGTAGGATTCTGCCCGAGTTATTAAGTAGGGATAAATCACGCTTCACCACTACCCTGACATCCAAAGGCTCCTCTTTCTTCTGCCCTCGCTCCCCTCACTCATGGCTCGCAGCTCGTGCAGTTCATCTCGGGCGGAATCAGGGTCGGATCAACGCCGTCAGGCGGGTGCCCCCATCAGGTACCGGAGGGCGCCCTACGATTACCACCCCGATATGCTGTGTTTGTGTGGTAAGAAGATGCCGAGATGGATTTCATGGACTGACGAAAATACTGCAGGAAAATTCAGCAACTGTAGCATCAGAGCGGTAAGTTCCTGCTGTAGGTACAATGGTAACCCGGATCCGAAAAGCGTAATGTAATTCTTTTTTTTGTTTCCTTCGATCTACTACGCAGGAAGGGAGGGGGACTGGCTGTGACAAGTTTGTGTGGATCGAAAAGCCACTGACAGGTTTTCACAAAGAGCTTGTTCAGGATCTGCGTGATGCTGTGTGGGACAAGAAAGAGGAGATTCGTGCAATGGAGCGAGAGATCCGGGAGCTTCGCCAGGTGCAGGGGAGGCAGGGGCAGGGAGGTGGTGAGACAGACGGGCTCAAGATTAGGCCAGATAGTGGACACAATTTCCTCATTATCTGGGCATTATCTGTTGCATTTGCAGTTTATGTTGCCATGTCGTTGTCCAGCAGCTGAAATAAGTTGCTGCTTCGTGGAGTGTAGCAACCAGCTTAAGAAATTGTTTTCCAGCCCAGAAACTTATCATAAGTGTAATGCCAACAGTAGGGATTTATTAAGCGCCTATAAATAAATCACGTCTGTGCCACTAACACCCATCGATTTTGGAGAGGATTTAACCGCTCAGCTATCGCGATTGTTCAGATAGTAATGGCACAGTCACAGTTTTGGATTCAACTAGTGGCCTCGCCCGTATCAAATCCTAAAGTCGCGATACATTTTACTGCTAGTACGAGAGGCAGATTGTTTCGCCCGACAATTTCCACGCACACAGCTCCAGAGTTTAACCGAACTACATATATAGGTTCAAGTTCAATACATCATTAGGCTGCTACACTGCTAGCCCTCTTTCTCTGCTTGGGTGCCAACTTTCTTCCTCTTTCCTTCACGTCCACTGGCTTCTTCATCTGCTGCCTTCTTCCTCTTCCTGGGTGCCATTTTTCTTACCTTCACGTACCCTGCATCTCCAGGCCGAGGGAAGTCAGGCCAATCAGCACCAGAATCTTGTCCGGCATCATCACTCCACTCGTTTTGGTTTTCTTCCCGCAGCAAAATCACTAAGTCGGCTGTCTTGTTTCTTACCTTACGCTTCCTGTAAAAAAACAGTACATGGATTACTACCTTATATCTACAGACTATAAACAATTTTTTTGTGTGAATGTACCATCTCATACCTAGGTTTGGGAGAATTAAGGGGACATCCAGCTGCTCTATGGCCTATAAGATGGCAGGTCTTGCATCTGTTTTGCCCTTCTTTGTAGCACAGAAAGCCGAACCCTTCTTCTCGAGAAAATTCTTAAACCTATTCACCTGGGGTCTTCCTCTGCCCCTTTTTATAACTGGCTGGCAAAGCTCGAAAGACAGTTGGACTTGAGGCCACTGAGATGGGTTTGTACATGGCTCGACGGATCCAGCGTACGCAGCTCTGAACTTCTCCATAGAGTAGTAGTCTGACAAATACTGATCCAAATGTGGTAGAGTTCTTTTCTTCACCAAGAAGGCCAAGGCGTGGTCGCAAGGTTTCCCGGTATGCTGCCACTCTAAGCAGGTGCATTCTCGCAGCTGGATGTTCACAACATCCCTTTTGCCACTCTTGGACATATCGATAACCTCACAGCTTCTGTTGGTTGATGGGAGAACCTTAAGATGAGCAAGTCCTCGGATTCTCTTGTGTAGTTGCTGTACCACTGGCGGTAGCATATGTCCTCTAAGTCTCCTACCGATCTCTCTCCTTATATTTAACAGCTTCATGATCATACCACGTATGATATCCATCAAGATATGAACATGACGCACTTTTATGTCCTTCACCCAGTTATTCAGGCATTCTGCAAGGTTGTTGTTTATGTAATGAACTTTGATGTCAGGGTTGAATTGACTCCTCTTCCATAGCTGCGAATGATGGATGGCTAAGTACTCTAGAAGTTCAGGGGCTTTGGCAAAAATCTTGCTCATGAAATAATCGCTGCTACTAGGTTTGTAAAGTCTAGCAGCAGGAAACATGTAACGAAATACGCTGCCTGCATAGTGTGAGTACAAGTTGAGCATCATATGGGCATGGCATTCTCTACCTTCAGCTCGCGGGAACACCTCCTTCATTGCATTCGTCAGCCCTTTGCATGCATCCATGGATATAGCCAATGGATCCATGTGGCCTATTGATCTCCTGAGCTGCCTCATAAACCAGACCCAGTTTTCCTCCGTTTCTGTTTCAAACAGCCCGAATGCCACTGGGAACATCCAGTTGTGACCATCAAGTGCTGTGGCAGATGGCAGGCAGCCTTTCCATTTGCTAGTTAGGACAGTGTTGTCTACACTCAGATACGGCCTACAGCCGCCCTTGAATCCATCGATGCAAGGTTTAAGCGCCATGAAAAATATTTTGAAATATATTTTACCACCTTATGATTCGGTGTCAATATCCACAACACTCCTCGGACACCTAGCTTGTACCTCCGCCTTGAAGTCGTACAGCATCCTGAAGCTATTGGTCCAATCCCTGTGTAAGACCCCCAGAGCTTTCTCTTTACCTTTCCAAACCATGTAATACGGAAGGACAATGTTGTATTTAGAACCGAGGCTAGTCTGAATATTCTTCATGGTCTCCTTAGGGTTATCCTTTAGTATGGACATAGATTGCATAGCCACCCACTCCGTATCAGCCATTGAGGATTTTAGTTTGCTTCCTGTCGGACACATGTGTGCAGGGCCCATTCTGTTCACCTGCAACACAGATTCATTTAAAAGATAAGCGTAGTCGATTAGTTGCCAGAAAGATATCGCACATCAATTGTAGTTATAGAGTGAAAAGAGAGAGAGAGAGAGTTATAATGGTTTGCTGCATTCATTTCCCCAATACCCTAATTGTAGTCGACGCAGGTAAGGATCTTGTTGTGATCCTCCATGGACAATATACCTCGGCCCGCCCATTCATCCACGTTAACTTGCAAACGGCCTGATACCTCTCGGCAGAGTTCTTCAGTCGATAAACGTCGAACTCCCCCTTGATACAAAAATGCCGGAACAACATCCTGAACTCATGCATGCTCCTGAACTCGGTGCCGACCGAAATTATAGGATACTCGTGGTCATGTTTCATTTCTTCTACTTCAACACCCAAATCATCGACTGGAATACCAGCCTCATCGTTAAGTTCCTCGTCTATTTCATCATCACCAGATTCTTGATCCTCTACAGTGCCTGATTCTTCATCTGATTCAGAATCTTCGCCATCGTCTCTAATGCCTAGTACTGCACACATCATATTGACTCCCATGGGTGGGGCTGCACCATCGTCTCCACCCGGATGGACAGGAACATTGCCCCAGTCCACCTCACCAGCAACTCTGTTTTCTCCAAGACACTCGGTTGGTTCTGCTGCAACCACATGGGGTGGTCTTACGTTTGCACGCATCCCAGGTACTTCAGTGGACAAACAGCAGTCAGAAGCAATTTCATCTTGAGTGTACAGAACCCTCTTGCTCTTCCTGTGGACATCCTCCTTCCTGATGTAATCTTTCATGATGGTATCAGTAGGGCTTGACATCCACGTTCCATTCCCCATCGAACAAGGCCTTTTGCTGCCGCTCTTGGGTGTGATCTCCTTACTAGCTCCCCTCATGGGTGTTGGCTCCAGGGTGCTAGCATTATTGCCTGACCTCTGCAGCGTGTTCTTCTTCGAATTATCCCTTTTGCTGCTACTATTGGGCGTGTTCTCCTTTGTGCTGGCATTATTGCCTAACCCCAGCAGCGTGTTTCGCTCCAAATTAGCCCTTTTGCTGCTACTATTGGGCGTATTCTCCTTCGTGCTGGCATTATTGCCTGACCTCAGCGGCGTGTTCCGCTCCAAATTAGCCCTTTTGCTGCTACTATTGGGCGTGTTCTCCTTCGTGCTTGCATAATTCCCTGATAGTGGCGTGTTCCGCTCCAAATTAGTGTTTTTTCTGCTCCCACTGGGTGTGGTAGCCTCTGTGCTGGCCATCTTCGCCTCTTTGCTACCACTCCTGGGAGTGTTCACCACCGTGCTAGCCCTCTTAGCGTTTTTGCTGCTACCGTTCGGTGTGGCATTTTGACTGGATCTTAGGGGTGTACTCTGCGGCATGGTGCCTTTTGTCATGCGACTCTTGGGCGTCCTCTTCTCTGGCATGGTCTCCTTGGTGACGTTCTTCTTCGGGGTGCCCTTTCTGGGGATGCTCTTCCTACTCCTCTTTATGATGCTCCTCTGTAAGACTCTCCTCCGTTTGAAGCCACCCTCAGTCGCACCAGCCCCAGTGATGCCATGGATCAGGTCATGCATGCCTTCTAAAAGTCCATCTCTATTGTCGAGTTCCAATTCCTCTCCAACCGTGAGCACTACCAAGTGGAAGTAAACTTCACCTCTATAATGTTTCCTTGTAAACGGTACGACTAAATCCCTGGTATCTTTCACTTCGATAGCCTTTTTGCTCCTGTAACCATAATATAACAAACGTGCTTCCTGGGAGGACCCCCACAGCACCTTCACACGTAACGATGCCATCAGGTCAGATAACTCTACCACTTTAGGGTCGTATCTGCCAAGGATTACATCAAACTCATCATAGAATTTTTCTGTGCCATGATCTAATTTTGCAGTATAATCCGCGACACCGATACAAATGATTACTTTGCCATCATCACGTTCTTCAGGATAGAAACCTCCGAGAGGTTCGAGAGATGGAGCGGCAGCATCAGACCCAACCCCAATGCCACCGCCGCCATCACCAGCGTCATCGTTAGCTGGATCAACCTCGGTGGAAGTACCATGACCAGGAGCAAGGCGAGGGCCCTTAGCAGCGGGAGCTACATTACATGGTGGACAGGCAGGGCCCCTTCTAACGGCAGCCACAATAGGATCAGCTGATGCCATGCCACCTCGACGATCAGGAGCAATTCCCACAACAGAAGTGTTTCGAGTGCTAGCAGAGTCCAGACCATGAGCTGGCTTCAGACCAGCAGCTTGCTGAACCCGAGCACGGGTTCGAGAAGGAGAGAATGGTTCAGTCTTTGCAACAACAGTAGGGCAGCCTCCGGAAGCCTTAGTTTGCTCAACAGCGGCAGGGATTGGGTCAACAGCGTCCAGATCAACAACAACACGAGGACGACCAGTACCAGCAGATTCCAGAGCACGGGTTCGCACAACTTGAGGACGGTTTCGAGGAGGAGCAGCACACAAGGCGGCGGTCTTGGCAACAACAGCGGGGCAGCCTCCGGACGCCTTATTTTGCTCAACTACGGCATGGATTGGGTGAGCAGCAGCCGTAGCAACACGGGCACGGGGACGGGGACGACCAGTACCAACAGATTCCAGAGCAGAGTTTTCCACAATGGCAATACGGGGACTCCTACGAGGAGGTTGCCTGACAGAAGCATGTCGTGGATGAGGAACCACATTTTTCTCAACAACAGCAGGGGTTCGAGTTAGAACTCCCTGTCCAATAATAGCTGGGCGACTCCCAGTAGCAGGAGCTTCCTCATCCACTATGTTACACACCAGCGTAACCACGCGAAGCCTAACATGCTGTTTCATCAACCCAATTAGTTGACTGTCACACGCTACAGGAACCTTGAAGCCTCAGTGATCAACGAGGCTGAACCGTGCAGTCTGCTCTGGCCTCATTTTAGCAAGTTCACGCACAGCAGCAACCAAACCAGGGATAGTGCATAACTGCACATGCGCCACTTCCATCTTCAGACTCTGAGCCTCTTTCCACGTGCTCTTCCCATGTGCTAATTTAATGAGGTGGCCGCAGATGCTCACCAGAACCGTGTAGCTGGGTTCAGCGGAGATCCTAGTTGACAGAAAATTGGAGACAAAAGATAAGAATTGTTTGTCAGCGTCGTGCTAGCAAACAATTCTATGTTCAATATATCTCTGTAATGCCAATAGCCAGCTAGCAGTTATAGGTAGTGTGAATAGCAAAGAGAAGAGTAGCTCACCCGAAATTAGCCAGAAGTACTTCTTCCTCGGCAAATGGATCTGCCATCCTCCATGCTGCTCAGCTCGTCGGCGGTAGAGGCGGGCTAGATCGTCGCAACGGCTGGCACGGCATTCGGCATTAGAGCTCGATAGCAGCGAGTAGGCGCAGCAACTTGGCGCCGGAAGTCAAATGCCCGACGAGATCTTTCTGGTTGGAGAGCGGATTTCGATGCCGCCGGTGCTAGGGTTCATGCGAAAGGAGTGAGGGGGTGGATTTGTGAATTTGGTCAACGCACGATGCTCCTTTAGTATCTCGTTTCTCCTATGTGGTTGCCGCGTTGGCGCTCGCGTCACGGAAATATTACTGACATGAGGGTCCTGACCGTCTACTTCACGGGGCAGTTTCACGGCATGTTTGGATTTGGTAGGGGTGAGACGAGTTTGCATCGAAATGGCCCCTCTCGGTAGTTGGCGCCCAACTTTTCAAAACGCGGTGATTTCAGGCAACTTAGGTACCGCCATGCGCTGGCCTGCCAACTTTAGTACCGCAGACGAACAAGCCCTTCCCATAGGCCCATATAGGTGAAGTGTCATGTAATCGACGTTCACATGACACCACTAGAAGAAGTGCACCACAACTTAAATATCAAACTATTGAATCTTTCTCAACACAACTCCACTACTAACAACATGACTTCTCCCATGTCCTCAAGAACAAAACGAACTACTCACAAGACATCATATGGATCATGATCAGAGATGGAATAATGATGTATAACAATCTGAACATAAACAATAATTCAATGGTTCACTCAATAGCATCAACTACAAAGATGAGGGTGCTGATGGTGATGATGGTGGTGATGAAGATGATGATGATCCCGATGAATTCCAGCTTGATGGCGGTGTTCATGGCGACGATCTCCCCTCTCCGGGAAGGAATTGCCCCGGCAGAAATCTGTCTGCCGGAGAGATCTTTCTCTCTCGGTGTTTTCCGCCCTGCAAAGGCGGCGGAATCTTTCTGTGGTTTCTCCCCAACTATTAGGGTTTCGGCTTTCGGGAGGATTATATATGCGAGAGGGGAGAGCCAGAGGTGTGCCAGGGCGGCCACACCACCTGGTGGCGCGGCCTAGGCTGGCCCGTGCCAGGGGGTGGTGTGGGCCCCCTGTGGCCCATCTCCACTCCTCCTTCTGGCTTCCTTCGTCTTCTGGAAAAATAGGATTTTCCGTATATTTTCCCGGATTTTCTGATCTTCGCGAATTTTGCCTCCAAACAGCACCTTTTCCATCAGAATCCTGACTGCAGCGGTCCATGCTCCAAAAGTCATCAACCATGCAAAAACAGATGAAATAACATAAGTATCATCTCTTAATATGAAATATATCAATGAATAACAGTGAATTATGATATAGAATAGTGATGCAAACTGGACGTATCAACTCCCCCCAAGCTTAGACTTCGCTTGTCCCCAAGCGAAACTGAGCTCAATAAACATGACCTCGGGTTTATGGAGTGAAGAGTCGATAAAAGAATACGGACAAGAAGCATCACATTCATCAATACATAGATCATAGTAGAAGACAACTCACTATTATATAACTCAACTTGCAATGAGTAAAGGAAACACAATAAAGATACATAAAGTAAATCATAATTGGTAATGGCAAACTTAGCTGTTGGTCGAAGAATAGTTGATAAATTGCTGGAGTTCACAAATAACTGGTTTTCGATGATAGCTTTCAAAGTAGTAATCACCAAGATAAGAGCAATGTGGAAAACAAAGAACATAAGAAACATGATTGAATAAATCATCATATGAATGAATGAAACACAACAACTCAAAATACTTGCTGAGATAAAAGGGAATAGGTTTACCGACTCAACTAAAAAGTAAAAGAAAGGCCCTTCGCAGAGGGAAGCAGGGATTTCAAGTTTCATAAAGAGCTCCCAAAAATTATGGTACTTATTAGCTTTCAGCTCTCATTGCCCCTATCATAGGCATCTTTAGGTGATTAAGGTTAAAGTGACACAACTAAGAGGATATGCTTGACAAGTTATAAGTTGAAATCTCATGCCCCTTACTTACGAGTACCGAACCTCATGCTACTCAACTTCAGTCACAAGTAAGCTCTTGTCATTGTAAATACATATGTATCATAGAGAACCGCCAACAGGGTACCCCTTGCACAAGATACAGGAGCTATCCCATAATCAAAATGACAAGGCAAGCAGACAATGAGCATCTCAGCGATCCTTTTATTTGCTATTTGCATAGGTTTTTATTGAAGATGCTTCGTAGAATGCTCACTATAGTTATGCTGCAAGTTTCCACCATGATTAGGCATGGCTTAGGCTAGTGGCCCAGGCGTTTCTCTAACACACATATAAACTCCATGATCTTACAAGCTCCCCTTTTATTTCACACCGCTGGGATCCATAGGAAAAAGAATCATGATATCAACTAGGTACAAAGTACCAGTGAAATGTTGAAAGCGTTCCCCATGATACATGGTTCTGCTAACTTCAACTTATAAAGCGCAAGCATATACGCAACAAAGAAGGACCCAATGGTTCAAGTTTATTAAGTGCAAGAAAATAAAGTGTGCCATAAAGTTTGTGAGAGATTTAATCACTAATTTTCACATAACAAGTTTAATTTGGAAGGTAGATAAAAACAAGAATTTACTTGGAATAGCAATAGTGCTAGTAGGTAGGTATGGTGGACACAAATGGCAGGGGTTTTGGTTTAAGGAATGGATGCACGAGAAGTATTCCCTCTCAGTACAGGTTTTTGGCTAGTAAGGCTGGGTAGCAAGTAAAAGAGTTGAAGGAAACAAACAAACATACAAGTGATAAAGACAAACATGCAATCTTCTTCGGAAGCAGAAATGATCTTAACCAGAGAATACTAAGCTTATGAGAAAATCAAGAAAGAAAGACGATGAAATTATAATTCTTTAGAGTACTTTTATCTTTTCATTCAACTCTCAAAAATAGTGTTGCTACTGACCGAGCCAGGTTTGCCAAAACCAACTAGATTAAGTCGATGATCCCAAAGTGATACCAATACTAACAACAACCTCCATCATATAACCACGAATTGAAAACTAATATAGGGTATGCAAAAGAGTAAATGATAGAACTTCTCATTAATATTCCATAACAGCAACTCACACCAAGGGATACATATCTAACGAGAGAGGGGACACTTCCATAATGCAAACCATCCTACATGATAACTTCTCTATTCATGATATGACACTACTAAAAAGGTAAAAAAGATAAAAGATAGTGATGTGATACCGCGACACTCCCCCAAGCTTGGAACAAACCAAGGGGATGCCAAACCTGATGATGAATTACTCCTTTGGTGGTGGTGGAATCCTCTCATCATCATCCGACTTCCAGGGTAAGGGCTTCCCATCAACAAAGGACATCATGGTCTCCAACATCCTAAAACTTGCAGCAGCACTTATGCGTTTAAACCTAACCTCATACTCACAGTTTTGATTTTGAACATCGTAGAGTTGTGCTTGTAGTTCGTTGGTTGTTTGGTGGAGTGAGAAGACTTCATCCTTGAGCTCAGCAGTCTCCTTTTGGTGCTCGGCGATGAGTTCAGAACAAATCTTATGGATAATATCCACTTCGCATTCCGCCATCTTCTTGTACCTAAAGACTTCTTGCTCCAGTGCTTCCATCCTGTCCTCCAGACTTCCTTCACCTTTAGGGCCTTGAACCTCTTTTATCCGGACCTCCCCGTCTTCAAGCAATAACTCCTTGGGATGAATCTTCAACTCTCTCATGTATGGGTTGATGATATCCTCTAAAAAATCTTCCTTGGTTGATCCAGAGGAAGACATTGTGGCTCCAAATCTAGGACTCTACCTGTCAGAAACAGATCAAAACGAAAACATGATGAAAACACGATATATGAACCTTGGGGGATCCGGGGGATTATATATTACAAAGTTTCATAACAAAAGGAAGGTACTGGGAGAAAACTGGTCGGAGACGGAGTCCGGAGTGGCCACACCACCTGGTGGCGTGGCTAGGGGTGGGCCCGCGCCATAGGGTGGTGTGAGCCACCCTGGCTCCATTTCCGTCCCTCTTTCGCTTTGTAGCTTTCCTTATTGACTAAAAACTGCAAAAATATAGTTGGATAGTATTTTTGCGGAACTTTTCTTACCAGAACTGTTACCTATTTGAAAACGGACTCTACAGGTCTCTGAATTTGGTTTTTAGTAGATTCTTCCGGAGTCACCACTTGAATAACATCAATATCTTCATCTTCATACACTTATTACTTGAGTCATGAAACCTTTCACTTCCTTATTACACCATTATCTCCACTACCTGGAAATTTCTTTCACACAAAACTTCACACAGTTCTCATTAGCAACATTAGTATAAGTGAAGTGATCAAACCTTTTGAGTTCAACATCAACTGAAAACCATCAAAACATAAGCTACTGTAGCAACTCCTTCCGAAAACCCAAAAAGAATTCAAAAAGGAAATCGAATAAAGAAGCAAATGCAAGAGTGGCAAAATCTGTCAAAACAGACCAGCAGGTAAAGATCAATTTTTTCGAGAATCTTGCTCAAATCAAAAAGTGCAAAACTAACTAAAGTTAAAAAACAACCTGGGGCAGAAGCACAAACAATTACAGCTCAATCCAACAGACAGAGATGTCTCACGAATTTTTACGGTGAAGCACAAAAATCTGTTTCGGGACAGCAACTTCCCCAAATCTTACTTCTCTCTCATTAGAGGTTGATCTTGACACAAAAACCAAACAAAAAGGATGAGGAGCAGTTATTACCGAAGTAATAACTTCCAAGACTCAAAGAAACAAAAACAAACTGAAAGAAAAAATAAATTGGGTTGTCTCCCAAAAAGCTCTTTCTTTATAGCCATTAAGATGGGCATGATAATTTTGAAGATGCTCACATAGGAATATGAATTGAAGTGAAAGAGAGCATTAAGAAGCAAAAGTGCACACGTTTAAGTCTAATCCACTTCCTATGAAAGGGAATTTTGTAAATAAACAGGTTGTTGAAACCAGAGGCTACTAGCATAGGAAGGCAAAAGAAGTGCAACATAAAAACTTTCAGCATAAAACGAGGAAACTTGATATTATTGAGATACATAAGAACACTTTTCCCTCTCTCATAGTAACTTTTAGTATCATGCATAAACTTAACAATATAACTATCACAAGGACCATCGTAACAATGATCACTTATTCTAACAGAAAACACAGGAATACTAGCTCTCATAACACTACTTTGTGAAACAATATTAGAGGTACCCTTACAAAGGACAGTGTGTCCCTCTTCTTCATATTTAGTAACAAAGTCTTTCACATTTGCTATTATAGGTTCATCAACCATTTGTTTATCAGATTCAACAGCTTCATTCGTACTTTCATTAACCATACTAGCTATCATAGAATGTACCTTTATCTTAACTGGGAAAGGCATTTTCTCAATGTAAGGTTCAGGTAAAACATGATTAGCAGTATAAGCTTTAGTATTTCTTGCAGGAACACTCTTAGCAACATCTTTATAAGGTTCATGATACTTATTCCACTTCTTTTTAGGCACTTCAACATAGGAAGCAAAAGCCTTAAAATAAGAAGAAATAGCTTGAGAGTCTAGACCATAAGCATTTTTAATATTTTGAAAGTCATCAGTTCCCATAAAAGATTCAATGCATTCATAATCATAATTTATACCTTACTTTCTACCTTTGTATGGATCATGATCAGAGACGGAATAATGATGTATAACAATCTGAACATTAAGAATAATTCAATGGTTCACTCAATAGCATCAACTACGGAGAGTAATCAACACCGGGAAAGTTTCCCCTAAGAACTATGCAAGATTCAACCCAATTGTTATAGCAATATGGAGATGATGATGAGGGTGCTGATGGTGATGATGGTGGTGATGAAGATGATGATGATGATCCCGATGAAGTCCAGCTTGATGGTAGTGTTGATGGCGATGATCTCCCCTCTCCGGGAAGGAATCCCCCCGGCAGAAATCTGTCTGCCACAGAGATCTTTCTCTCTCGGTGTTTTTTGCCCCACAGAGGCGGCAGAATCTTTCTGTGGTCGCTCCCCGAGTATTAGGGTTTCGGGAGGATTATATACGCCAGAGGGGAGAGCCAGAGGTGGCCCAGGGTGGCCACACCACCTGGTGGCGCGGCCTAGGCTGGCCTGCGCCAGGGGGTGGTGTGGGCCCCATGTGGCCCATCTCCAGTCCTCCTTCTGGCTTCCTTCGTCTTCCGGAAAAACAGGATTTTTCGTATATTTTCCCGGATTTTCTAATCTTCACGAATTTTGCCTCCAAACAGCACCTTTTCCATCAGAATCCTGACTGCAGCGGTTCATGCTCCAAAAGTCATCAACCATGCAAAAACAGATGAAATAACATAAGTATCATCTCTTAATATGAAATATATCAATGAATAATAGTGAATTATGATATAGAATAGTGATGCAAAATGGACGTATCACCCTCCAGCAGGGTGCCGGAAAGAGCTTCAGATCCCTCCCGATCTAGGGATGGAGATGGCGGTGGCTACAGACTCTTTCGTGGAATTTTGATCAAGTACTTAGGGTTTGTGTATCGGAGACATCTTATAGGCGAAAGAGGGGCCGAGGGGGTGCCCTAGGCGGCCACACCACCCCATGGTGCGGGCCAGGCCTGGCCGCGCGGCCAGGTGGTGTGGTCGGCCTCTGGCCCCTCTCCGTCTTGTCTTCTGGCTCCGTGTCCCCCTCGGTGAAATATTGACTTTGGATTTTGTCCCGTCCAATTACGAGTATATTCATTTTCTGACTTTCCTGGAACCAAAAACAGCAGAAAACAGGCAGCTGGCACTGTGGCATCTTGTTAATAAGTTAGTCCAAGAAAGTGTATAAAAATACTCCAAAGTGTGGACAAAACATAAGAAAGTAAATATAAAACAAGCATGGAACATCAAAAATTATAGATACGTTAGCAACGTATCAACATCCCCAAGCTTAACTCCTGCTCGTCCTCAAGTAGGTAAGTGATAAAAAGAAAGAATAATTTTTGAGGTGACATGCACCATCATAAACTTGATCAAAGTATTTGAAAAACATTGATAGCTGGGATCATAGTACTTTAACATAGCATGAAAGATATAGTTCTAACAATAAGACATAGCAACTATGTTGCAACATGAAAAGGAACAAAGTAAGCCCTTATTTACGAGTACCGAACCTCATGCTACTCAACTTCAGTCACAAGTAAGCTCTTGTCATTGTAAGTACATATGTATCATAGAGAACCGCCAACGGGGTACCCCTTGCACATGATACAGGAGCTATCCCATAATCAAAATGACAAGGCAAGCAGACAATGAGCACCTCAGTGATCTTTTTATTTGCTATTTGCATAGGTTTTTATTGAGGATGCTTCATAGAGTGCTCATTATGGTTATTCTACAAGTTTCCACCATGATTAGGCATGGCTTAGGCTAGCGGCCCAGTCGTTTCTCAAACACACATACAAACTCCATGACCTTACAAGTTCCCCTTTTATTTCACACCGCCGAGATCCATAAGCAAAAGAATCATGATATCAACGGAATATAAGTGCAATGTTGAAAGCGTTCCCCATGGTTCATGGTTCTGCTAACTTCAACTTATAAAGCGCAAGCATATACGCAACAAAGATGGACGCAATGGTTCAAGATTATTAAATGCAAGAAAGTAAAGTGTGCCATCAAGTTTGTGAGAGCTTTAATCACTAGTTTTCACATAACAAGTTTAATTCGGAAGGTAGATAAAAACATGAATATACTTGGAATAGCAAATGCTAATAGGTAGGTATGGTGGACTCTTTGGAACAACTTGGTTTTATTTAGAGTTGGATGCATGAGTGTAACTCATACTTGGTTATGGAGGCTAGCAAAAGACTGGGAGCGACCAACTAAAAGAGCAATAATGACCATAATCATGCAAAGAAACAAAAGATCATTAATTAAAGCATAAAGTGATTTTACAAGTCGAAAACTAAAGGATCATAAAGGCAATGGTGACTTGGGATAGTCATAACATGGTCTGAGCATGCGCCAAGTCAACCCAAATAAAGCATCAAAGGAGAATACCACAATATTATGCTTTAATATGCTAAAACAACACATGATTCTTTCAAGGAACATTAAGCAATCTCAATTGTTTATAACATGTCATTCTACAGCCAAAATCACTAAGCATAGAGCCAAAACAATATCCAGCATGACATGACAAAGCATAGGCCACAGTAAAAAACTAGCTCTTTTTACCACTTAAGCATGAACTTTTCCTACTCTTTTCCAATCCAAACCAATCTTATTTGAAAACTAATGTATGAATGTGGGGGTCCAACCAATTTATTTAAGAAAACAAAGCAAACCAAGAAAAAAACGAAGACGCTCCAAGAACAACACAACTGTGCATGAAACAATAAAAATGAAGTGTTTGGAAGAAACCTGAGATTTTTATTGATAAAGAAGGGGATGCCTTGGGCATCCCCAAGCTTTTGACGCTTGTACTTCTTGGATATTTCTTGGGGTGACACGGGGTGGCATCCCCAAGCTTGAGCTTTAGTCCATTCTTCATCTCATTACATCATTCTTTCCTTACACCTGAAATTTTTCCTTCATACAAAACTTCACACAATATTTATTAGCAACATTAGTGTACTCAAGATAATAAGTCTTTGGGTTTAGTTTCAACACCAATAAAACTTCCATTAAAACAAAATCTATTGTAGCACTTCCCTCAAAAAGCTCAATTCCCCAAAAAGAACCCAAAAAGGAATCAACAAGAAGCAAATGCAAATAATGGTAGAAATCTATCAAAACGGACTAGCAGGTAAAACCCAATTTCTTCGAAGACCTTCTGTTGCTCAAATCGAAAAGTGTTGAACTAACAAAAGTTGTATAACACCCTGGGGCAGAAGCACAAAAAATCACAGCTCCAACCAACGTACAGAGATTTTACATGAATGTTTACAGTGAAGCACAAAAATCTGTTTCGGGACAGCAACTTTCCCAAGCATTACTTCTCTCTCATTAGAGGTTACTCTTGGCACAAAAGCAAATAAAAGGGATAAGGAGAGGTTATTACTAAAGAAATAACTTCCAAGACTCATCTAAAACTTTTGGGTTATCTCCCAATAAGTACTTTTCTTTAACGCCTTTAAGTTAGGAATAAGAAGCAAGAAAAGAATCAAGTATTGTCAAATGAAGAAGCATTAAGATTGATACCAAAAATATCTTCAACAAGGCAAGTTATCTCGTCCAAATAAGTTCTAGAGGATCCTCTCTCAATGCTCTTGGGTTTACTATTTTCATCAAACAGGTTTTCAGGAACAATCCAATCAAGATTCTTTTCTATGGCTTCATGCATTGCTACAAGTCTAAAAGGTATTGGTATCTTAATTTCCTCCCCATTAGGTTCGGTTTTGTCCATCTTTTCTCGTCTACCAATAACATATACACATGAGCCTAGCATATTAAAATGTTCAAATATTTTCCTAGCTTCTTTGGCAACATCATAAAATTCTTTAAGCAAGGTTTCCAGAATAGAATCACTCTTTTTAGGGTCCTCAATTTCTTTAAGTTTAAAAAACATTACTTGCATTAAGGGGTTAAGGTTAACAAACCTAGCTTCCAACATGTGAACTAAAGAGGCTGTAGCAATTTCATAATTTGGAGCAAGTTCTGCAAGGGATCTATCCTCAATATCCGTATGCTTACTAACATGATTAAAGAATTCTTCAATATTATCTTTTCCAATTATAGAGCCACTACCTATTGAAAGGTCTTTCAGGGTGAACTTAGGGATCAACATTGTGAACTAAGAAAGAGGTAACAACTATAGAAATACTTAA
The DNA here is from genome assembly GCA_916181665.1 of Avena sativa. Taxonomy (NCBI): domain Eukaryota; kingdom Viridiplantae; phylum Streptophyta; class Magnoliopsida; order Poales; family Poaceae; genus Avena; species Avena sativa. The sequence continues at coordinate 163,183,948 of OV702290.1, forward strand.
TTTTTTTGTGTTTTTAATAAAGAAGACAAACTGGTACAACTAATTTTTTGTGTTTTTGATAAAGAAACAAGCAAACAAAGCAAAAATAAACTAAGGAAAACAAATAAAACAAAGTAAAGAGATTGGTTATGAGGGACTCCCCTTGTGAATATGTCCTTGACTCCCCGACAACGGTGCTAGAAAAATAGCTTGATGGCTCAAAATATATTCGAGCTTGTTGGGGAACCCTAAGAGGAAGGTATGATGAGCACAACAGAAAGTTTTCCCTCAGTTATGAAACCAAGGTTATCGAACCAGTAGGAGCAAGGAAACACCTCCAAGGTGTTGTTTCCAACTTGGAATCCCGCACAACACAACCATAGAACTTTTCCCCAACTTACAGTGAGGTTGTCAATCTCACCGGTTTTGCTGAAAACAAAGGATTAAATGTATTGTGTGGAAGATAGTAATTGCTTGTAGAAAGTAAACAGAAAATAGTAAATAGATTGAAGATTGATGGTAAAGAAAGGATTGGGGTCCATAGTTCACTAGTGGTGATTCTCCTTAAGATAGATGACATGTTGGGTGAACAAATTACGGCGGGGCAATTGACAAACACCTAGAAATCCTACATGCATATACTAATCATCTTGACTCCTATGAGATTTGATTGGGCATTACAACATTATACATAGACCGTAATCCAACTGCATCTATGACTAATAATCCACCTTTACGTTATCATCCGAACCCCCTCAAGTATTAAGTTGCAAGCAACAGATAATTGCATTAAGCATTGCATGTAAAGTAAACAATACGATTGTTCTATGAACAAAGGATTGCTGTTTTCTCCCTAGTAGCAATAGCACATCTAGTACCTTGGAGATTTCTGTCACTTCCCAGATTACTAGAGGCATGAACCCACTATCGTGCATAAATACTCCCTCTTAGAGTTGCTAGCATCTACTCGGCCAAGATATCTACTAACAACAGAGAGCACGCAAGATCACAAATAACAAAGACATGATACAATCAATAATCAATCTGAAATAGCATCTCAATATCCATCGGATCCCCGCAAACACAACATGTAAGATTACAAATAGATGATCTTGATCATGAACGGAACTCACAAGATCTAAACATGGTAACACAAAGGAGAGGAACCAACCATCTAGCTACTACATGGACCCGTAGTCCAGGGATGAACTACTCACGCATCACACCAGAGGCATGCATGGTGATGAAGAAGGCCTCCAGGGTGATCTCTCCCCTTCGGCAGGGTGCTGGGAAGAGCTTCAGATCCCTCCTGATCTAGGGATGGAGATGCCGGTGGCTACAGACTCTTTCGTGGAATTTTGATCGGGTACTTAGGGTTTCTATGTCGGAGGCATCTTATAGGCGAAAGGGGAGGCCGAGGGGGTGCCCTAGGCGGCCACACCACCCCCTGGCGCGGGCTAGGCCTGGCCGCACGGCCAGGTGGTGTGGTCGGCATCTGGCCCCTCTCCGTCTCGTCTTCTGGCTCTGTGTCCTCCTCGGTGAAATATTGACTTTGGCTTTTGTCCCGTCCAATTCCGAGAATATTCATTTTCTGACTTTCCCGGAACCAAAAACAGCAGAAAACAGATAGCTGGCACTGTGGCATCTTGTTAATAGGTTATTCCAAGAAAGTGTATAAAAATACTCCAAAGTGTGGACAAAACAAAAGAAAGTAGATATAAAACAAGCATGGAACATCAAAAATTATAGATACGTTAGTAACGTATCAGTCTACAAGCTTGATAAGGTGCTCTATTGGCTTAAACAAGCTCCACGCGCGTGGTATGAGCACCTTAGAGAGTTACTGTTAGATCGTGAGTTTTAAGTTGGGAAAATTGATCCCACTCTTTTTACTAAGAAATTTAACAGGGAGCTTTTCTTTTGCCAAATATATGTTTATGATATTATCTTTGGGTCCTCTAACAAAGCATTTGATGATGAATTCTCAAAGCTTATGACTGACATGTTCAGGATGTCCATGATGGGGGATTTAAGGTTATTCATTGGCTTTGAAATCAAACAAGTAAGAGGTGGAACGTTCTTCAATCAAGCCAAGTATACTCAAGACATGCTCAAGAGGTTCAATATGAAAGAACTAAATGGATCCCCTACTCCCATGGCAACCAAGACTCATCTTGAACTTAACCCAAATGGTAAAGATATGGATCAAAAGGTATACCGGTCCATGATTGGTTCTTTGCTTTACCTTTGTGCATCTAGACCCAACATAGTATTAAGTGTAGAAGTGTGTGCAAGATATCAAGCGACTCCTAAAGAAATCCACTTGATGGCAATCAAAAGAATATTTCGATATTTGGTTCATACCTCAAACTATGGTGTGTGGTATCCTAGGGGCTCAACATTCTCTCTTTGTGGGTACACAAATTCGAAATGGGCTGGTGACAAGGATGATAGGAAATCAACATCTGTGGCTTGCCAATTTCTTGGTAGGTCCTTGGTGTGTTGGTCCTCCAAGAAGCAAAATTGTATATCTCGTTCCACCGTCGAAGCTGAATATGTGGCAGCTGCTAGTGCATGCACTCAATTGCTATGGATGAGGCACAATTTAAAGTAATACGGTGTCCATTGTGACAAAGTGCCTCTTTTATGTGACAATAAAAGTGCCATCAAGATTGCTTACAACTCGGTGGATCATACAAGGACAAAGCATAATGAGATTCGTCATCATTTCATTAGTGATCATGTTTCCCCAGGAGATATTGAGCTATCGTATGTGTCAACCAAAGACCAACTTGCCAATATATTCATGAAGCCACTTGATGAAGCAAGGTTTGCTATTTGAGGAATGTGCTAAATATGGTAGATTCAAGGAGTTTGACTTGATTATCGTGCACACTCACCTATAACTTGATCATTGTGTGGTTTAGCTGCAGACATGGAGATAGGGGAGTGTGGTCCTAATCTATTGGGTTATCCCTCCCCCCATAATCCCAAAATTAAGAATATCAATTCTCTTAATATCATTTTGTGATATGTGAGCTTCATTAATGAGTAGTGGCTATGAACCCAAGGATAATTCTTCGCGGTGTCATGCCTCACACTCTTACATGGTGACATCGGCCACCGCCCTCTTTGTTGTGAAGGGTTAGTTCTTGTTTTGATTGAATTTGAGATTTGTTGGATACATATTTTGGGTTTCACTGATTCTTGGTTCCTTATAGTTTGGCATCTTAACCCAAGCCTTTTTTCCTTCCTACAAAACTTGCTATCCATCATATATGTTCCCATACACTTAAAACTGGTAGTTTTGGTCGAAGAGCGCCAGAGATTCTAGTGCGCTTACACCGGAGTTTCCGGTCCACTGGACCGGAGTCTCTGGTCTGGGACGGTTTCTGGCAGTGACTAAAGGAGGCAGGGGTGAAAGAGGAACACAAAACTCTTTCTTCCACCCTGACCTCCACACTCACACATGTCGCCTCCTCCTCCAAAACCGCCACCCCGGGGCCCTGAAGTTGCTGGGATCCACCGTGCCACCGGCCACCTCCACCATCTCCACCCTTCGGCCTTTCCCCACCGGTGGAATCTCTCCAATGGACAGATCTGGTACCCTATCTTTCACCATGGATCTAGGGTTCATCTCCTTTGTTTATTTTGAGCAATGTACCGATTTTTCACTCGAAACTCATGTATGCATGCACTACTATCACAATAGCTTCGATTCCTTGCTTGGTCTACTAGAAGTAATGCCTCCCGGAGCCTCCATGTGCAATCCGATATGTTTGGACCAGAGATTCCGGTCTGAACCAGAGAATGCGGTGTTGCACACCGGAGACTCCGGTGTGCTTTACTTCTATCACATCAGCCATCTACGTCCACATTTAAACTGGATATTATTCATATTTTTGATGAAATATCTCTCTAAACCCTTCCACTAATGCCTAATAATCAAAGGGGTATGCAATGCCTAAATATCTCTCTACAATGACGTTTGATGATGGGAATCACAACATTAAAGTCAATGATACGAGATTTCCAACAACCCGAAGAAACCAGGGGTCGTGAAGTAGAGAGAGACGCTTTAACGACCAACTATATGATGGGAATAAAATTCTGGCAGTATAGTTCCGGTCGTATAGTTTCCATCGACACTGCTAGGTCAAACTGAACAACTTTCGTGAAGGGGCCCCTATATAAAGAGGCTTTGGGCAACCAGAAACACTCTCGCCAGATCGCCAGTAGCCCCCGGAAACCTGCATCCACCATACCGAAGAGCCACCAGAGGAATAGACTTAGATCTAATCTCCAAACTCTTCTCCACCACCATAGCCATATTCCACCACTTGTTATAGTAGATCTCATCTTCGATTGGCGACATTGTAAGACTATTTGATATCAATCTCAGGATTTCCATTGCAATGATTATGATTGTTGATTTCATCTCTATGCGTGAGTAATTCTCCTTGGGCTAAGGGCTTCGGCCTAGCCATGTAGCTTTTGTGCATGTTATTTATCATAGATGGGATCATGTATTAGTTTGTACGACATGATGATTATTGTATCCTCTCTTGCCTCAATCCAAGGACTTGTCAGGTACCCAAGACCCCAAGGATTGAGCCAGGTATAGGGAGTATGAGTAATGACTAATTTGCAGGTTGGGAACCCCAGTGACAGAAGGGGTACTATGGTTGTATGTGAGGAATTTACTTGGGATTAACGGTGACGTCACTATGCATATCATTAGTTCTCTTTCTTGTATGGATGAGACTAGTAGGTTATTGCTATAAGCGGTTGCAGAGGCAATAACAATTATGGATGCCCTGCCCACTTATAATTATCTTGCTCTAACAATTACATGCATACTCTATTATTATCTTTTATCCCCATTAGATGTTTTGCATAGCTATAGGTGAAACCGAAAGCCCTAGGCCCTCTCTCTCCATCATCGACAACAACAAAAGACAGCAAACTCTTGGTCTGGTAAAACACAAAAGGAATTCTAAAACCCCCGAAGGTCCGTTAAAGTAACTTCACTATGCTTTCTGCTTCCCGAGGATTCGATAACCTAGGTCTACTAGGGAAAACGAGCTATACTACATCTGTAATCCGGATCGAAGGTATCAACCCTTTTTCTAGCGTCGTTGTGGGGAAGCAATAGCTACCCTGGTGAGGTTAGTAGGAACCTTGCTAGTTTTAATTCTTGTTTTTTAGTTTGCTTTCAGTCTTTATTTGAAAAACTAAAAAATGTAGTTAGTCTTTAAATTCTTGTTTTTACTACCATAAGTCTTTGTTTAAGAAAACCCAAAAACATAGGAAATATGGCTTGAAAAGAAGCTTGGGGAGTTTGCAACTCCCAACAATGATTATTTGTGTACTCCTATTACTCAGCCAGCAATTACTACTGATGATTATGAAATTAAGCCCCACTATTTAAGTTTGGTTCAATAGAATCAATTTGGAGGCTCTGCTGTTGAGGACGTAGGTATGCACTTGAACACTTTCACTGAAATATGTGATATGATGCGCATAAAAGATGTTGACCCTGATGCGGTCAAATTGCACTTATTTCCTTTCTCTCTTAGAGGAAGAGCAAAAGAATGGTCGCTATCTTTGCCTAGAAATACTATTACATCATGGGTGGAGTGTAGATCTTTATTTATGACTAAATTTTTCGCACCTGCAAAGACTATGCAACTAAGATCTAATATTACTGGTTTTAGACAGGAAGAGCATGAGCCACAAGTTCTTGCATGGGAGAGAATGAAAGAATGCATGAGAAACTGTCCCAGTCATGGGATGGAAGATTGGTTAATTCTCCATTTATTTTATAATGCTCTTAACCCTGTGTCTAAGTCTATACTTGATACTGCAGCTGGAGGAACATTTATGGGCAAACATATTACCGAAGCAAAGAAGCTTCTAGACAATATGCAAGACAACCATGCCCAGTGGCATGTGGATAGATCAAACATGAAGAAGATGAACTCCGTCTCACCACAAGAAAATGAAGAACTCAATGCTAATCTAGATGGGATCATATTAGCCATAAAAGGTAAGGAAAGCCAGGTAAGAGCCATCCCAGAATCAAATATTGAAGAAATAGACTTCATAGCTCGTAATGATTATAACCCAGATTGGAAGAAGAATTATAATCCTAATTTTAAAAAACATTATTCTAGTCCTGCAGGTAACTCTAATAATAATATTGAAGTTTTGGGGTATATTTCAATTGACTTCACGGGATCCTTTTGTTATTCATTTTCCCAGGAAGAAGAAAGCCAAGCATGATGAAAAGGAGGCCATCACTTTGAAGGCCAACTATTTTGGAGTGGGTGTTCCACTCATCTAGCCTAAGTGAGCAACATTGAGGTGAAGCTATTGACCATAAAAGAGCGCTTCATGGGAGGCAACCCATGTGAAATAAAGGTTTGAGTAAAGTTTTTAAGTTTTATGTTTAATAAAGAGTGCTAGAAAGCTCAAGTTGAGGAGAAGAAGTTTGGTAGTACTAAAAATCCTGCTTCATACATGCGGATGTTGGTCGACAATTTTTACTGTCATTTTTCTGTCAAAAACAAGGTGTTTCACTAAGTTTCAGGATAAGAAACAATTCTCGAAGAAAAATAAATTTTTGATGACTACAAAAGGTTTAACGACCAACTATATGGCAGGAATAAAAATTCCGGCCGTATAGATATCTTTGCCATCGACAAATTTCTCTTCGAAGGTACTGAAGGTTTAACGACCAACTATTTCTTCAATATTTGATTCTGGGATGGCTCTTACCTGGCTTTCCTTACCTTTTATGGCTAATATGATCCCATCTAGCTTAGCATTGAGTTCTTCATTTTCTTGTAAATTCTGGTTGTATATTTCCGTTCATATAGATATCGATGCCTTTGTAAAATTTCTTTTCCAGGTACAGAAGGTTTGACGACCAACTATATGGCAGGAACAAATTGTTCCGGCCGTATAGTTCTAGTCGTATAGTTGCACCGCTAGGTGAAAACCCTAAATTTTTTACAACAGACCAACTATATGGCGGGAACAAATTGTTCTAGCCGTATAGTTTGGCTGTATAGTTGCGCCCGACCACAAAATCGCCACGGGAGGTACTTCCAACCCCAAAACTTCAATCTGTTTTCTTTCTTCTACCTCCAAACTCTCTCAAAACCTCAAGAGATCTCCATCTCTACTCAATTTCGTTTGATTTCCTCGCACACAAGTGATCTATGGTATGTTTCTCCTCCGATCCTCCAATTACTTTTTGCAAAATCATCTTCGATATGTTGTCATTATCAATCTAGGATGAGACCTACTATGAACTAATTGCCATGATTCTCTTACCTAGATTATTATTTTGAGGGGACTCTTTAGTGTGCTATGATGAGGAATATGTTATACTTATTATTGTTGGATCAAAAAGTTTAATTTTTGTCTTTTCTTATTATTTTAGATGATGAACACAAGGATCCAAACTCATTCTCGTGCCGCCGCTAGTGCTTCTCGGGCTACCGCTCAAGAACGCATGGGGATACGGTTCAGGGATGAGCTCCAACATGATCGCTTCAACAAGATCAAGAACCGAGAAGTGAAGGCAACCAAGTGGGCTTGCCCCATTATATTGAATCAACTCGGTATTTAAAATGACTTCAATTTACTTTGCAATAGGGTTGGCATGTAAAACTTTGTATTCAATGATGTGCCTACTTATCGCCGGTTAACTCTTGAATTTATAAGTTCTTTGCAAAGCACCGTTAGACTATGGCATGGAGAGTACATGATTTCTTTCCGACTTATGAACAACAATTATGCTTTATCACTAGATGAATGGTGCGCATGTTTTAATTTCCCAAACAATGATTCTAATGCCTTACGCGCATCCTTTACTGGCTTAGACCCTTCCCTGGAACAATATTATAATGGAATGAGTTTCACTTCTAGAGTAAGCAAGGGGAAGAATATTCAACATCCTGCAATTCGCTATTTGTTCTATGTTATTGCTAACACCTTGCAGGCATGAAATGAGTTCACGAGACTCAATGAGGAGGACATCTTAGTCCTTGCAAAAGCTGCTTTCAACAGCTGCGACTTGTCACTCAACTTGGGAGCAATTCTTGTGCGCTACCTGGAGCACCAATACTCGCAAAGCCAAGGACCAACCACAGGTGGAGGCGTCATCACCGTACTTTCCATTACCCTAGGCATCGACCTAGGTGAGTTGCAACCGATGCAAGGTGAGCGACGTGTTAGTTTCTCTACTTTAAAAGCTTGTGGAATTCTCACTAGGAGAGGTGGTGTTTATTACATGCATATTGCTGGATCTAGGCATCTCTACCCGCTCCTTTGCTATGGTATTTTCTCTATCGAGGAAGGATGTTTGCTATATGACTTGCAGGTTGAGCAACACCAACCCGAGGAGGAGATTCCGGATGAGGATGAGGACCAAGATGAGGAGAAAGAAGTTCCTTATCAAGAGGAGTAGCCACCAACCCGGTTCACTACATACCAAGACTTCCAAGAACTTGGAGGAACTGTGGAGAGAATGCAAAACCTCTCTTTGAACCTCCGAGAAACAACTAGTAATTTATCAACCCAATTTGCGAACTGGAGTTACAATTTTTCCCCACCACCACAATGATTTGAAGGGCTTGCAAAAGCCTAAGATTGGGGAAGTTTCCTCATTATCTTTATTTGGCATTCATTTGTTTTTATTTCGAGGTTATGTTTTAATCCGAGTTTATAAGAACTCGTGTTGGTTTCCCCAACACTTTATCTTTAGTAATTTCTATTTGTTTTCAAGATTTTCTAGCCGAGCTTTGCCGCCAATTTTCTATTCTTTAATTCTATCTCTCAAAAACAACAAAAAGATTTCTCCATTTATCTTTATTTTCCCTCTTCCTTCCTTTCTATTCTCCTCGTGGCTTTCACATATTTGCAGGAGAGTAATCGACTTCGAGTTTCCAAGAAGCAAATCAAAAGGGAAGAGAGAAGTGGAACCAATCATGAGAGGTATGTCTTAAGACTCCCCACTTTTGAAGTTTGAGAAACCCATGCTAGTTAGTAGTAAATGTTAAGATATTATATTGGTGGAGTGTGTCTTTATATTGTAGTAAAATTTTGTTTACATGTGTTCCAGCTCTTGTAGATAACCAAGTTTTGCCTAAAAATTTGCTAAACAATTGTAATAATAAAAAGTCTCACAATTGAAAGCTTGGGTATTGTAGTGTTTAGTCTTGATGGCTTATTTCTAGAGACACTCAACACCATAGAAAATAATGATTGACTTGATAGCTCTCTTTAAAAGGATTTGTTCAATTGAATTAATGTTTAGCGGTTTTTGTGAGCATGCCAAAGTTTGACTTGTGAATCATAAGAATGATATAGCTTTATGCGTGTCAAACTTCATGGGATGCCAACAACTCCGCTAGCCTACGAACGATCTTCATGGAGGAAACTCCTAGATTTCGTCTATGAGTTGATTAAACATATGTAGCAACAATGCTATAATGGGTAAGATTCTTGGCAATCTCGGGTAGCTGTGTTCATGATGCAATCACTCCTCTGTATGAAATGAGTAATCATTGTGCAAAAGGAACAAAAACCTTGGTGATGCCAAGAGTGTCCATTACAGCCCGATAAAATAATTAAATTTTTTGGCATGCTCTTGATTACTTAAGAACTGAAATTCTTGAAGAACAATGAATAGAAAGGTAGTGCTTGAAAAGTCTTGACTTATTGATGTGGGAGAATTAAGATACTCTAGTATATATGTTTTTCATGACAACTCTCACACTCTCAATTTTACATGATTATACTTTATTGTTCAAAGGCAAGCCTATGAGTTGATTACATGACATGGAATAAGGTTTACTCGTTTGAATCATCCATGTTAACAATAATTTTGATGTGCTATAAGGATGCATAAAAGCCCGTATGTATGATTGCCATTACTCTATCTATGCTGAAGTTTTTCGGATTTATAAAGTGGAGGAAACATGAGACTACCAATCATGAGTAAGATCATCATCTCGTTATTTTAGTTTAAATGTTGAGTTCCTTTTTGATTTTGGTTTTCTTGCTTGAGGATGATCAAGTTTAAGCTTGGGGAGGTTGATGGCTATGAAATATAGTCATCTACGTCCACATTTAAACTGGATATTATTCATATTTTTTATGAAATATCTCTCTAAACCCTGCCACTAACGCCTAATGATCAAAGGGGTATGCAATCCTTTCTTTCTATTTTTCCCTACACAGATTATGCCGTTTGATGATGGGAATCACAACATTAAAGTCAAAGATACGAGATTTCCAACAACCCGAAGAAACCAGGGGTCGTGAAGTGGAGACAGACGCTTTAACGATCAACTATATGACGGGAATAAAATTCTGGCCATATAGTTCCGGTCGTATAGTTGCCATCGACACCGCTAGGTCAAATAGAACAACTTTCGTGAAGGGAACCCTATTTAAAAAGGCTTCGAGCAACGAGAAACACTCTTGCCAGATCGTCGGCAGCCCCCAGAAACCTGCATCCACCATACCGAAGAGCCACCAGAGGAATAGACTTAGATCTAATCTCCAAACCCTTCTCCACCACCATAGCCATATTCCACCACTTGTAATAGTAGATCTCATCTTCAATTGGCGACATTGTAAGACTATTTTATATCAATCTCATAATTTCCATTGCAATGTTTATGATTGTTGATTTCATCTCCGTTGAGCTAAGGGCTTCGGCCTAGCCATGTAGCTTTTGTGCATGTTATTTATCATAGATGGGATCATGTATTAGTTTGTATGACATGATGATTATTGTACCCTCTCTTGCCTCAATCCAAGGACTTGTCATGTACCAAGACCCCGAGGATTGAGCCACGTATAGGGAGTATGAGTAATGAATAATCTGCAGGTTGTGAACCCCAGTGACAGAATGGGCAGTACGGCTGTATGTGAGAGATTTACTTGGGATTAACGGTGGCGTCACTATTCATATCATTTGTTCTCTTTCTTCTATGGATGAGACTAGTAGGTTATTGCTATAAGCGGTTGTAGAGGCAATAGCAATTATGGATGCACTGCCCACATATAATTATCTTGCTCTAACAATTACATGCATACTTTATTATTATCTTTTATTCCCATCAGATGTTTTGCATAGCTACAGGTGAAACCAAAAGCCCTAGGCCCTCTCTCTCCATCATCGACAACAAAAAAAGACAACAAACTCTTGGTCTGGTAAAACACAAAAAGAATTCTAAAACTCCCGAAGGACTGTTAAAGTAATTTCACTACGCTTTCTTCTTCCCGAGGATTCGATAACCTAGGTCTACTAGGGAAAAAGAGCTATACTACATCCATAATCCAGATCGAATGTACCAACACCATGCAAGGGCTTGAGGTTCTTGATTTTTTCTCTGGGACATATATGGTCACCTCCATGCTATCCCCCTTCCTCTATATTCTCAGGTCGCTCTGGTTCTCGTCGTGGTCTCACCAAAGCCAAGTCCAAAAGAGGGGACCCAGAGTTTGATGAAGAAGCTGGACAATATGTTATTCTGTCGTCTAACCAGAAGCAGCTGGCCAGAGATGCTGCATATATGAGAAGGGACCATGAGCACATTGAGGAAGAAAACAGTGCCAAAAGGGCCAAGTATGACAATTTGCAGTTTCTCGCCCATATGTCAAAGAAAGAATACTGTGAGCTGCGCAAGACAAGGTTCTATGACTTGCCAAGAACCAGCGATGACCCATGTTATTGGAGGAAGGAGATGTTCATGATGGATATCTATCGCAAGCTCACCAAGTCCCCGGTTTGTCCACAACGGTATATGGACTTCCCCTATATGTGTGCCAATGACTACTTGACAGATGCTCTTTGGGTCAGTGAGAAGCTTGGGCTGCACAATCTTATGGAGCTCCATGAGGACTGCAACATTGCCCTGGTTCAACAATTCTATGCCACAGTTGTATTTGATCATGATGAGGCTAGGAGCATGACGTGGATGACCGGTAACTTCTGCTGCTCTGCAAACTTTTATGATTTTTCCAGAGTCATTCACCAAACTTTTAGTGGCGTGTCTGTTCCTCTTGGCCATTGCATGCATGATGCTTCTCTTGGAGAAAGCAAAAGTAAACTTGCACCTCTTTATGGGAATACGACCACTATTGGGGAGTCCAAGGGACTCAAGCCCCTCTACAATCTTCTACTCAGGATCTTTCACCACACCATTTCTCCGAGTGCTGGAAATGATGATGTTATTCAGTGTGGCCTAGTCAATTTTCTCCATCATGCCCACAAGGTGGTTTGTGCTGGCCCTACTTATGAAGGATTTGCCATTGACATCTTGGATTTCATTTTTGAGGAGATGCATTATGCCATACTTTTAAAAAAATCTCCTCCATATGCATCCCTTGTGACGAGGCTCATCAATACTCAAGCTCATGGTTCACCTCTCGCCCTCCCACCTAACCTTAAAGCACCTGTCTTGGTGGCTCTCCAAAAGAAAGGGAGAATGGGTCCAGCTCCTAGGCAGCCATATGCTAGTGAGGATGATGAGATTTCTGAGGCTGAGCGGGCTCCCACTCCTCCTAGGGGCTCTCGAAGGAAGAATGCCTCCAATGCACCTGTCACCCATGAGTATGTCCAGGAGAAGGTCAACATGGCATCAGTTTGTGAGAATACGTTGTGTTGCATGAATATGGACATTCGCAAGGAACAACATGCCTCCTACAAGAGCAACACCAGGATTGAGAAGCTTGATAGCTCCCAATTTCATCACTTTTTACCATTGGTTTTCCTCTTGTTTATTGCCGGATTTCACTAAAGATTACCCCTTTCCACTAATGTTAATGTCACAATTAGTGAATCCTTGGTTTCTTGTGATGGTTTTCAGGTGATGAACATTTATTGAAGATCTAATAACATTTATGGGCTAATTACACCAGAATAAGCAAATCCCCAATTGGAACCCCTTTCATTGGAGGTGTTCAGAGCGCTTAATGACCAATGGTATGGTTGGGACGCGCCCGTACCGCCCGCACGTACTACACACCGATGGCTTCCTTATACCAATACAAGAAACTTTCGTGAAGGAGAAGAGACGAGAAGATCCACAGAATAAAAGATATAGCCACCGCAAGCCATCTAGAGGAAAAGATCAGATTTGGAAGAGGATAAGAACTTTGCCTCATTCCTTGATGATCTCCAACCTCTAAACCACACACTCCACCATCATTCCATCATTACTTAGAGAGAGAGAGATTTGCACTTGTAAGATTAGGGTTTGATACTTTGATCTACCTTCGGTTTGTATTTGACTTGATCCTTAATCACTATTGTGGTTTGCTATAATAACTTTGAGATGAATTTTATCTGCAATACAATTATGCCTTTGATTTGCCTTCCTCTCATGTCTGAGTAAATCCTCATAGGCGTGGTAAATGTATGGGATTGGTGAGATGTGTTGTTCCCCCTTTAAATCCATCCATTTGTGATCGTTGTAATGTTTTATTTAAATAGTGAGAATGAATATCTATGTTTGCCTAATGCTTGTTATCTAATTTAAGGGCCTAGGTAACATGATCCAAAGATCTCATATGTATGAACTTGTATGCTAGTAATTTGGCGACCCCCGAGTGATACGGCCGATATTAAAAAAGAACTAGCACTACTCAAGGACAACAAGGAACCATCAAGATTAAAGCCTTGATCTAGTCGCAAGACCTTAATTAATGCGCTGACCATGGCCATGGTAATATGCATATGGATCATTGGGATTGGGAAGAATTGGCCATGAGGACTCCTAGTTGGTATATGGGTTTCTTGCCTACTCACTTATAAATAAGAAATATCACTATCACTTATTCCACTCATTCCATTTGGCACTTTCACTATCACCATGAACTTTTTCTCTCCGCGCCTAACTTCTCATCTGTAGGACCTTTACACACCTTTCACATCTTTACTTTTATACAATTTACATATTTCCTAAGAAAGTTTCCTCTATCTTTCACTCACCACTTCCCCTGTCAACTTTTGCAGTCAATACACTCAAGATGCAAAAAAACACTCAAGACCTGTGACACCTTGGGTGCGACAGAAACACTACATAAAAACACTTTCCTAGGCTCCTTGTTGGGATTGATAAAGAAACCGGAATTAATACTTCTGTGAAAACATTCTCTGACGAACCTGTGCACTTGCACGACATCATGATATTTTCTAGCACCGTTGTTGGGGAGCTAAGCGCTAAGTGTTGTTTCTTGACAACAGCAATTGTTGACACCATTCATGATCTCCGTTGAAGATAGAGGTACCACTCGATCAGGAAAAACCTATTTACGTCCATATATTGATCGTGTTCCGATCAAGAGACGATCAGAACTTACTGAAAGATTTACTAATTCGTGTACTATAGACGTGAACAGCTTGATTCAACTGATGGCAGATTTGACCATCACCCGAGGCCGAACCTGAGCTACCATTGGGAGAATATGGGAATCCATCTAGGCACTTGAGGAAAATAACTATTCTTTGTCCTGAACTTGAAGGCCAGGAATTTGACATATATCCTGAGCTAATATATATGATGAAATAAATTAATTTCACAGGAAAAGAAGAGGAAGACCCTAGTGACCACTTGACGAGGGTATATGACCTTTGCGCTACTCTTAAACCAGCAAGTTTACCAATCAATTTTGTACTTCTTAAACTCTTTCGCTGGTCTTTGAAAGATAATGCTCTTGCTGGATTACAATCATTACCCAATCATAATATAAAAAGCTAGGAAGATTGCATCCGAGAATTCATGCATAAATATTGTCCATTTACTAAAATCATGCGGATCAAACAAAGTATAACAAACTTTCTTCAAACAATTGGAGAAACCTTTTATCAAGCATGGAATAGATTTATGTAATGATTATGAAAGTCCCAAATCACGGTTTTCATGAGAGTGCTTAGTTATCCAATATTTTTTATAATGGGCTTAATGATGAGACAAAAGAGATGATTAATCTATCTGCAGGATGAGCAATATGCAACTTGACACTGCCAAAATGTGTAAAGCTTTTCGAGGTAAGATCCTTTAATGACGAACAATACAATCCAACTGAGGATATTGAACCACAAAAAGGTATGATTCACATACCACCAGATCTTATATCCGAAGTCAAAAAGTCCATGGAAGAAAAATGTATAGCTTCGGAACTTGTAAAAGAGAACAAGGTAGAAATCCTTCAAACTTATGTAATAGAAGATAATATAAATCTTGTAATGCAGAAGTTTAAATATGAACAGAATCAATTCCATGAGAAAAACTATAAACATCTTATGACACAAGAAAAGAATATAAGAGACCTAACAAAAGTCTTTGATGACTTGGGTCAAGCCACAAAACATTTAGATAAATATTTAGGTATGGTTAAAACTCAGTGTGAGCAAATAAATGAAACCCAAACTTTGATTTTGAACCAAGAAAATTTCAATACTATTTCTACTAACATTGTTACTAGGCGTGGTGCAGAAATTTAGGAACGACAAGGGCCACCTTGGTATCAAGAAGAACAAGCTCGAAAAGCAAGAGAGACTCAGGAGATGAGTCAAGAAGAAGAGGATTTAATCGATCCCAGGATGACATTGATTATGAGGCCTAGAAAAAAGGGAAAATGAAGCTTCCAAAACTCAAGAAGAAGAGGAAGCAGGGGATAAGCATAAACCATATGATTCAGACGCTGAGACAATCGATTCAAGGGAAGAAGCCGATCTCAGAAAGGAACAAGAATAGCAAGTTATCATCCCACGTGAAGAACACGCCGATAAGCAAAAATCAGCTGCAAGGAAAAATAAAAAGAATGATGAACAAGTGACAAAGGTAAAAGAGAAGGTAATACCTACTAAAAAGAAAATTTCTTATCCTAACCGAGTTCAATACGAACCGGATAAAGCTATTTTTGACTCTTTCGCTAAGGCACTGTGCAGCTTGCGTTTAGAACTTCCTCTAACTGATGCTATTCAAGTCCCTACTTATAAAAAGTTTATGCGAGACATCCTTAATAGAAAGAAGAATGTAACTAAGACTATATCAATAATGACGAGCTTTGGTGATAAACTACCTGCTAAGATTGGGGACCTAGGGATACCAACCATATCCTGTGCAATAGGGAAAACTAATATATTCAATGCTCTTTGTGATTTAGGAGTAGGAGTTAGTGTTATGCCTTATTCCTTATTTAAGAAATTGAATCTTGGAGAATGTTCTCCTACATCAATAACTTTACAAATGGAAGATAAGACAACCAAACAACCTGTCGGAATGATTGAAGATGTATTACTTAGAATAGATCAACATGTTATACCCACTGATTTTATTGTTCTCGATGTTCCTGAAGATGACAAACTGTCTATCATCCTTGGAAGACCTTTTCTTAGCACAGCTAGAGCTAACATAGATTGCTCTACCGGTAAGATTGTATTCAATATATATGATGATCAGATTGTTTGATACTTTTCTCGGAAATAGCAACACAATGGAAAATATGTTCCGCCACCTAAGCGTGATCAAGCAGCAAGAACTAAAGAAAAAGAGCAGCTTGAGATGAACGCTGATGACATGGAGTTTGATTAGTAAAAACTCTAGAATAAAATACTTAATAGGAGTTAATCCATTCTTAATAAATTAAGTTTAAATTTTATTTATGAATACTACTTTATTATTTGTACGATCTAATAATTTTTTTTTGACTTTTGAGTTCATTCAGAGAATTTACCTTAGCAAAGTTGAGAAGCAAGGAAAAAATGAAGAAAATAAAAGGGTTCAGCATAGATAACGAGCAGCGGTACGGCCGTGATACGCCCGTACCGTGTGCATGTACCATGTCTCGACGAAACCAATAGGAGGGAAAGTGCCGCTAACGACCAGTGGTATGGCCGGGGTACACCCGTACCCCGCGCCCGTAGCAAACTTCGACGAAGTCGACCAAAGTCCCCGTATGGATAACGACCAGTGGTACGGCCGGGGTACACCCGTACCGCGTGCCCGTACCAGGTTGACCAGATTTGATCTCGAACCCTAATGTTGATCCAACGGTGATGACCACCGGTATGAGCGGGTTGCGCCCGTACCGCCCGCCCGTACCGCGTGTGTCGCCAGGTAAAGGCTGACGGCGGCTGGCTCCTAGCCAGCCTCCTTCTTCCTCCTCTTTATTCCTTGTTCTTTATCTCTCCACCTCAAACCTTAGCCTTCTATAACCTTTGATTCTTCGTTTCTTTCGTGTTTTTGAGTTGGGGAATCTTCACATCGGTAAGTTTCTCATCTGATCCATACCCTATTTTCTGAAATTCATGGTTGAATTCATCATATTGCCTATTTAGATGAGTTCATCATATTTTGAGATTATTGTTAATTTCTCACGTTAGGATTTGTAACTCCTACCTGTAATTGTTTGTTCATGTGATAGAAACTTGATGCCTATATTTTTCTTCAAAAATTTCACAGCACAATGCATACCATTGGAAGGATGTTCCGCTCGGGCAAGGGCTCGGGTACGGCGGGATCCTCGGGCTTCGCCAAGCTACTGGGTTCTAAGAAGAGGTGCTTAGAGGTGGAAAGCTTGAGAGCTGCCATGAGCCGATACTACGAGAGGGTGAGCAACCGCAAGGTTTTGTCCACCAAGTGGGTAGACCGTGAGTTCCTCTCATGCTAGGGTCTTTTGGAGGACTTCGAGCAAATGACTGTGCAAGCTGGCATGGTCGACTTCTGCTACCTCTCCGTCGACACCTACAAGCTCGCCATGTTCGAGTTCCTTTCATTGTTCCATGATGATCTCGAAGCCCAGGAGTGTAATTGCACTTTAAGTTTTGTACTCAATGGGCAACTCCACAACCTGACCTTCTATGAATTTTGTGATAGTTTCAGATTCTCCCATGAGGGAGAACTCGATATTAATGGCAATGCGCACATAGAGGCAATGCAATCTTAGGGGCAAATTTCTGTCCACAAGAACAATGATTACTTGCGCAAAAAGAGCGCCACCATCCAGAATCCTACTATCCGTTATTTTCATACCTTCCTTGTTAACTCTTTATTTGGGAAAGGTGATGTTGGGGCAATGGCAGGCCTCGAAATGAGTGTGATTCATATGGCCTTGCATCTAGAGAGGGCGCGCAAGGTAAACTTGGGTGCTTTTCTCATCCAGCACTTTTGCCGTCAAAGGTCGGCTTCCGCGGGGGATATTCATTGTGGCGGGTTGATCACACAGATCGCCTACACAAATGAATTTGTCCTACCGCAGGAAAGAGATGTGGCTGGCAGTAAGGCCCTAGATGACGTTCATATGGCTAGCACCAAGTTCATGGGGGTCTATAGACCCGAACGTGCCCTTCGTGCCTACCAATTTTATTTTGAACCTAACGGTGATCTCCACCAAATCTTGCTTCCTTTTATCCAAGCTTTTGGTTTGCCAGGTAAACAGAGTTGGGTCCTTACTGAGGAGGAGTTCCAGCAGGCACTGATCCTCTTAGGAAGGAGTGCGCTGCTAGGTGACCACCCCAACTGGGAAACGCAGCAGCTGGCCAACGGCAGCAAGATCAAGGAGAAGAAGATTGGTATGGTGCAGGATGGGACGACTACACCCAGCAACACCATCACCAACAGCCTTTCTACCAACACCAACAACAAGGTATGCCTCCACCACAGACGGGATTCAACTATGTCACGAGGAGTGATTTTGACCAGATTGTGCATCGCATTGACAACATAGAGAACACATTGTATTATGCGAATGCCAACATAGTCAACCTCACTCAAGACTTCACATCTTTCATGACCATCATTCCAAACCACTACCCAAACTTCCCATACTAGCAGCCACCACATGATGGTGGCGATGCTTGATTCCAGTTAGGCAAAAAGCCTAAGCTTGGGGAGGTTAAACTCCTCCCACCTTTTTGCATTCATATTTTTCTTTCTTATTTTTATTTGTTTTTGTTTCAATGCATGTTTACTTTCAGTTTTGCATTTGATAAAAGAAAATCCCAAAAACATTAGACTAGCTTCTAGTTTTATTTTGTGCAAATTTCTCTCGGCTCTTGTTGATTCTTTCTGCAGGGTGCTCACTTCTAGTGATCGAGCTATGGAGACAAACACAAAGAGTTGGCTCAAGTAGAAGATGAGCAAGAAAGAGGAGGTACCACATTCCTATTTTCCTTCTTCATGTAAGCTTATGCATGAACATTTTATGTCCGTTCGGTTGCACTTGAGTTCGACTCCACGCTTAATTCATTATCTTTTAGGACTTGAGCTCAAAGGTTTTTGTCACCTCTTTGGTTAAGACTTTCGACAATTAAATCAGTTCGAAAAACTACTCTTTGGATTCAATTCCAAGCTTTTAAGAATAAGAGAAAGTGTCTATTGACAACTTTGGTGCCATGTTTTTGTCTTAAGGGTTTAATCTTAGTAGTGCTCAATCCCACATACTGATTGTTGACTTGATGATACCTTCCGAAAGAGATTAGTTTGATAGAACAAACTTTTTAGAGTCATAGAGGGAGATGCCAAAACTTTTATTGACCCACTAAAAAAGAGGAGAAAGAGAGAAAAAGAAAATAAAAGTACTTTGTTTCAAATACACACCATTGGGATGCCAACAACTCTGCTAGCTTCTGAACAATCTATGGTATAACCCCGGATTTCGGCTATGACTTGATGGCATGAGTGGCATATGTGTCGCTATATGGGAAAAATTATTGGTATTCCCAATAGGTTGTGTAGGTGTTTACAAAAGAAATATTCGTTGATCCTTGAGAAGGAAAAAGAAAAGATTTATCACCAAAATATGAGCTGAAAAACTTTCGATACTTTTGATCGTTGGCATCACCTCACCACCTAAAATGTACAATTAGAGTTCTTGATGCGAAAGGAAAATTAGAGGTATTTGATAGCCGTGATTATCGAAGTGGGTGTAAATGAAAAAGCTCTAAGTTTATCCTTCTTTTTGACATCTACATGTGCACCCTTAATTTTTACTCAAGCGACCTCACTTAAAAACATTTTCACTCTCATGAGAAGAGAGGCGCTGAAAGAAATTGATTTGCAAAGCCTTGCCGGATTTTTAACAATCTCATTTGAGTTATAAGAACTATTAGCTAGAGAGTTACTTGCATTTTGGAATTAAGCTTAAGTGCAACTGTTCAGATATATTATGCTTGTGTTCAAGGTTGGGGGATTTGATACGATGGAATATGATACAACCTCAAGCTTGTAAGTTTTCATCTTGATTCAATTCTTCGCTATTACTCATTATAGCTTTGTCACTCGAGGGCTAGTAACCGCTAAGCTTGGGGATGTTGATAGCTCCAAATTTCATCACTTTTTACAATTGGTTTTCCTCTTGTTTATTGCCGAATTTCACTAAAGATTACCCTTTCCACTAATGTTAATGTCGCAATTAGCGAATCTTTGGTTTCTTGTGATGGTTTTCAGGTAATGAACATTTATTGAAGATCTAATAGCATTTATGGGCTAATTACACCAGAATAAGCAAATCCCCAATTGGAACCCCTTTCATTGGAGGCGTTCAGAGCGCTTAGCGACCAGTGGTACGGTCAGGACGCGCCTGTATTGCATGCCACAACTTCCTTATATCAATACAAGCAACTTTCGTGAAGGAGGGGAGACGAGAAGAACCACAGAACAAAAGATACAGCCGCCGCAAGCCATCTGGAGGAAAAGATCAGATTTGGAAGAGGAGAAGAACTTCGCCTCGTTCCTCGACGATCTCCAACCTCTAAACCACACACTCCACCATCATTCCATCATTACTTAGAGAGAGAGATTAGCGCTTGAAGATTAGGGTTTGATACTTTGATCTACCTTCGGTTTGTATTTGACTTGATCTTTAATCGCTATTGTGGTTTGCTACAATAACTTTGAGATGATTTTTAATTTCAATACAATTATGCCTTTGATTTTTCTTTCTCTCATGTCTGAGTAAATCCCCATAGGCATGGGAGATGTAGGGGATTGGTGAGATGTGTTGTGCCCCCTTTAAATCCATCCATTTGTGATCGTTGTAATGTTTTATTTAAATAGTGAGAATGAATATCAATGTTTTCCTAGTGCTTGTTATCTAATTTAAGGGCCTGGGTAACATGATCCAAAGATCTCATAGGTATGAACTTGTATGCTAGTAATTCGGCGACCCCCGAGTGACACGGCCGATATCAAAGAAGAGCTAGCACTACTCGAGGACAACAAGGAAGCATCAAGATTAAAGCCTTGATCTGATCGCAAGACCTTAATTAATGCGCTGACCATGGCCGTGGTAATAGGTAGATGGATCATTGGGATTGGGAAGAATTGGCCATGAAGACTCCTAATCGGTATATGGGTTGCTTGCCTACTCACTTATAAATAAGAAATATCACTATCAATTATTCCACTCATTCCATTTGGCACTTTCACTATCACCATGAATTGTTTCTCTCCACGCCTAACTTCTCATCTATTGGACCTTTACACGCCTTTCACATCTTTACTTTTATGCAATTTACTTATTTCCTAAGTAAGTTTCCTCTATCCACTTCCACCGCCAACTTTTGCAGTCAATTCACTCAAGACCCGTGACACCTTGGGTGCGACAGAAACACCACATAAAAACACGTTCCTAGGGTCCTTGTTGGGATCGATATAAAAACTGGAATTAATACTTTCGTGAAAACATTCTCTGACAAACCTGTGCACTTGTAGGCCTCAAAGCTCCTCAAGGATATTAAGGCTCAAGGTGAAGAGGAAGAAGAGGAAGGAGAGGAAGGAGAGGCAGAATATACTGATGAGCATGGGGCTGAACCATCTGCAGAATCAGATCATACGCTCTCTTTTGGTGCTTGGAATACAATGAATGACATCTTAGTTGATTGGAAGACCTTCTCAGTGGTCATATCTGGCTTTGCTTCTCAGGGTACTTCCTCCTCCCGCCCTCATGGAAAAGGTCCCAAGGTTCTAGGTGGTGATGATGACTATGAGGAGGAAGAAGATGAGGATGACGACAACGAAGATGACTCCGAGTGATTCCTTTGGGGTGATAGCTGGGTATTTTCCCTTTTCGGCGTTTCGATGCCAAAGGGGGAGAAGATGTCTATTAGGATCATCCGAGATTTGCATGGTTTGGGCATTTGGTTGCTTTGTATTTGCCTATGCCATTATCTTAAAAAATTCGAACATTTGCTTTATTTGGTTCTTGTGATACTATCTACTATTTGTATGGACATGCTATACCCAGGCTATGTGAGCCTTTACCTTCTATTATCTAATATGTGTTGCACTACTTGTATATCTTGATGCCCATCATCAGGGGGAGCATAGCTATGGTTCTTATTTTTAAGAATTTCATGCAAAACCTCTTGTTGTCACTGAACACCAAAATGGAGGAGATTGAAAGGACATTTATTGTCTTAATCAGTTTTGGTGTTCGTTAACAACTTGAGGATCATTTTATAGTGTGCTAATATTGCCAGATCAATCTATTGAAAAGAGAAAAGTCAGTGTCGTAGTGGAAACATCCTTGGCTGAAACAAAATTTTCCTAGAAAAGTCCAGACCGAAGTCTCCGGCAAAGACTAGAGTCTCTGGTGTGTTCTGGAGTTTCACCTCAAACCTCCGGAGTGGATCCAAGATGAAGCCTAGGGACAACCTGACTAGGGGTCTAGAGATAGGCCGGATTTTGACTGGAATCTCTGGCATATTCTGATAGACCGAATCTCTGGGGTGAACAGTCGGAGTCTCCAGTGTGCTCAGGTCCGTAGTTCATGCCAAATCTCTGGAGGGAGCATCAAGACCAGGCTAGGACATTCTGTATGGTGGTTCGGTGTGGAAACTCCCCTATGGGCAGAAAACAGTCAGAAATCTATGGGGCTATAAATAGGGGACTTCATCCCCTACCTCAGGCTGCTCGTTTTCTGAAAAAAGAAGAACACCATTAGAGAGCCACCAAATCTCCAATATCTCCCTCTACAGCCACCCAAAGTCCCTGATCTTTGGGGAATCGAAGGAGGAGGCCTTGATCTACAGTTTCACCAAGAGAGATCTTCATTTCCCTCTCATTCACTTGAGGGACCCCTTGCTCTATGGTTTCATTGGAAGCCCTAGGCCTTAATTTGGTTCTTACAAGCTTGTCTTTGATTGTTGTGGCAGCTTGCTTGGATTCGGGAGCCTCCAATTCAGTTGTGGATGTGTGCCTCAAACTTGTTGTAAAGGTGCTGGTTTCCACCTCGAAGGTTACCGATATAGTGGAAGAGTGAATTGATCCCTTTGGGGTGAGGTTCACCGGAGAACAAGGGAGGCCTTTTGTGGCTTTGGTGGTTTGAAACCACCCCCTCTCCAAACGCAGACGTACTTCCCCTCAAAAGGAAGGAACTACGGGAAATCATCCTTGTGCCTCCGCGTGCTCTATTTCGATTACCTCTATCCTTTACTGCACTTTACTTGTTGCTTTCTCTTAACTAGTTAATTATGTTAGTGTGACATATAGGTAAATTCATCTTAGTTGTATCAAACCCTAAATTGAAAGGAGTAAAATTTGAAGTAGGACATATTCACCCCCTCTAGGTGCCCATACAATCCTTTCACCTTCATTGACTTGTACCTCTCCCCAATAATACGCTCCTAACATGCACAATGAGATGATCAATGAACTCTTATACGTAGCTCAACTAGGTAAATGTAAAATAGATGAACAATGATCTCATCTCACATATTCATCGGTAGCGATGACACTTGGAGGATTAAGACGCACTTGCTCCATAGCTCTAGACCAATGGCTACACGGCGGTTTGATCATATCCCATCGGCCTTGTAGAGACCAATACGAGCGATAGACCAGTTGGGCAACACGAGGCATACGTTTGTAGAACTTATCTTCGATGCGCTGTCAATAGCGCTTGCCGGTTGGTCCGTGTCGGTCACCGCGTCGATGAACACTTGTGACCATGCCCACACCAAGCAAGTATCCTCGATCTCGGTGTAGTTCACCACACGTTTCTTCTTTATCATCTTCGCTTGGGCTGTATCGAATACCTCCTCTTTGATCTCTTCCAATTCAGCCTCGACATCGTCACCTTCATCATCATCGCTGAACTGAAGCCGCTGGCCGGTAATGTCTACCGCGCTACCGTTAAGCATATCAACGAACAATGTCACGGCCTCGTGCGCATTGTAGCTACATCAGATTAAGCTGAAGTAATACAAGAATCTAATTACGTGCATGACATCGTGGAGAGGGATATGTGCATGACATCATGGAGAGGGAGGAGGTCATACCTTGCGTATTTATTGTCGAGCAGCTTGCCTGCACTATCCAAGGCGTCCTGCGGGTGGAGCACCACAGAAGGGGACGCCGCTGCGACGGGCGGATGCTGAGCAGCGACGAGCGGAGGCTGAGCAGCGACGGGATGTGGTTGAGCGATGGGAGGGAGGCATGGACGGTGCACAAACTACTTTCCCTTCTTGTCCGCCACACGCGCACGCGGCTTGGGCGCCAGGGCGATGGGAGGAGGCTGGGTCGCCGGCAACGCACCAGTGACCTGCGGGGCGTCATTGTTGCCCAACTGCTTTCTCTTCGACTTGTTGCTGCCCGCAATCATGTGGGCAACGAATCCGGGGTCAGGGAACCAGAGCCAAATCTAGCTGCAGGACTTGGCAGTTGAGGTGACGCGACCTCTCCAGCGGCAGGCGGAAGCTCGGTGAGGTCCACGGGGCCGGATCTGGTGAGCGGCGACACCGGAGAGCGAGTAGGGTGAGAGATCGATGGAGGCGGCGGTGCGGACGTGGGAAGGGGGAAATCTGAAATGTCCCTCGCGTGCGAACAACTAGAGCAATACAGGCCTCCCAGACCACGAATGTACGGCTCCGGAGGACAATTTCTCCGTGTAGGGTAAAAGTTAATACAATTTTTGTTTGTTTACATGTACCGTTAGAACGATAGTTTTTTGCGAAAATCTAAAACTAGCAGTTGTTATATAGTTCTCGCGTGTTTATGGGTTCTGTTAGAGTTTCTATCGGAATCACTTAGTCTGGCCATAGTGGTAGTATCATACTGCTAGTATCATGCATATGATACTAGACTGTTTTCATAGTGCATGGTATCATATGGTAGTATCATACTAATACTATATTTAATGATTTATAGAATCTCAATGCAAAATTGTGTACAAGATTTATTTGCATGAAGATTTTCTAGTTTTACGTGCTATGATACGGTATCTACCTATGTTACTCTAACCATCTCTTTCTTCATTAATTGTTATGCCACATCAGATTTTCTGCTGCAATGCAAAAATAGGGACATCGGTTTGGTGTAATCCAAAATTCTGCTGCAATGCCTTTTTTTCAACAGTCCTGCTCCTGATTTAATCTACGTGCATTTAATGTAGGCCAATTTAACCTGTAGTGCACAAGCTTCACAAACTAACAATATAACTACATGATCTCATATTTTTTGTACTTACGCTTCCGCTCGTCCCTAATTCAAAATTATACATATCATTGTGAAATTTTACCAAATATTAAAGAAAAATCAAAATAGGTCAATTGTACAACCCATGATACTCCTCTCATGTCAACAACCACATCCTAGAACAATTATTGCACCAGAAAATATGGGGTAACCAACGAAAAATTATCACCTTAGAGATACATGAAAATTAATGGTATTTTTACTCACCATCTCCTTCAGGGTGGACATCTGACACTCAATTGCAACCCACTTCAGATCCGGATTATATTTCGAACACAGAATTTTTTAAATTCCAAAATAGTTTCTCAAGTTCTACATATGAAGAAAGAAAAGATGGTTTTTAAATGGAGAAATAAAATATTAAATTGACACATCATGACTTTATCACCCACCCACGGAAACTAAAATGCACCCAGAAATCTGCATGCGGGATTATTTGTAGGTCCATATGAGATGCCGAAAAAAAATTACATGAAGTCTAACATTATTGCTAGGTTTTAGAATTTAATTTTATGTTGCAAAGAGATTCCACTAATTCCTGGTTCAATGTAATTACTAATTAGTAGAGGATGTCAATATTATCTTTGATTATGCGAGAGTACTATTGGGGCTGGAGATTCCTGATCGAGAAGATGCTCCCAAACATCTGAATCAGGAATACACTAAGTCCAATCATGGGAGAACACAAACCTATGGAGAAAGTATATAAACCAATAACTAACTAAGCACCATAGGAATTCTCTGCATAGTTATTTATTTGTTTTACAGAACATCAACACCGAAGCTCCTACATAAACCAATCATACACAAACATAACCTTTTTTCAAACCACTGAATCTGGAACTATGACTATAAGGAACTCGACAAAGAAAAAAACTCACCACTGCTGCTGGAAACTCTTGGGAGAAGGAATCAGAGAGAGCCGTCTTGCACGTCCTGGACGCCGTAGAAGGAATTAAAAATAGGATAGATACCTAACTAATACTGATGTGAACACCGTCCGGTGTGTGCACGGCCGGGGCGATCTCGCCGCCCACGCCGAGGGCGTTGAAGTGCATGCCGCCCAAGACACCGTCGTTGTCGTCGTCAGGCGTCGTGGCGTGGGGAGGCGGCGGCCAGGGGCGTAGCGTGGAAGATGGGATGGTCTCCGTTGTGTGCACGGCCGAAGCGATCGCGCCGCCCACGCCGAGGGCATTGAAGTGCATGCCGCCCAGCGCCGTCATGGTCGTCGCCAGGCGTCGTCGCGTGGGGAGGCGGCGGGCAGGGGCGTAGAGTGGAAGATGGGATGGTCGTGATCCAGATCTTGAATTAGGCGTGGTGGGCTGGTCGTGGGAGCAATTTGTTTTTTCTTTTAGTCTTTATTAAGCGGGTTAGGCGCTGCAGACGCGGGCGGCATTTCCATGCGGGGCTAAGTACAGTCCGTCAAACTAAATTGCTAAGTGTACTAAAGAGTAAAATTAGGCTAATTTAAGCCGTTAGATTTTGTTTAGAGGCACAGATCATGCGGCTGTACCACGTCCGTGTATGTTTGTTGGGGTGCGCGTAGCGAAGTTCTTGTTCGTGTCTTTATAAGTAGTATAGATGTGACTAAGTATTAATAAAAAGAGTGAGCGACTATCATTTTCTGCTAAAAAAAAGAGAACATGCATCGTGCTTTTGGGATTTTATTAAGTACCGTCGCACTTTTTTTATTGGATTTTAAGTACTGTAGCATTTATTGAACTGGATTTTTAGAAGTAGTACCGGTGAGTTGAGAAGCTAGCTGACCGTGTGTTAGGCTGGTCCTAGTGAGAGTATCTATACTACTTATAAAGGCACGAACAAGAACTTCGCTACGCGCACCCCAACAAACATACACGGACGTGGTACAGCCGCATGATCTGTGCCTCTAAACAAAATCTAACGGCTTAAATTAGCCTAATTTTACTCTTTAGTACACTTAGCAATTTAGTTTGACGGACTGTACTTAGCCCCGCATGGAAATGCCGCCCGCGTCTGCAGTAAGGATGGCAATTTTATCCATGGATCCGACTATCCACGGATATCCGACCCGGTGGGCAAGGGTATGGAGTCCTAATTACATCCACGGATTTCATGGGGCGGATATCCGCTAATTCATGGAGCGGGCATGGGTAGTATTTTCGCTCCACGGATATCCAACGGATACCCGACTGACACGTGGGACCCACATGTCAGTGAGATTATTTTTTTATGTATGCAATATTTACTATATAAATGACCCCAAATTTCATGGTCTCGAGCGGGAGACTAATTAGTCCACATCGTAGTCAACTTGCACCAAAAATATCAGAAGCTCTCATGTGTATGCAATCATGGTCTCGAGCGGACATGTTAGGTAATTCATTTATACATTTACACCTTTGTTTCTAACTTCTCTTGTGAAATATGAAATCTAAGTTATTCCTATTTTTGGCAATTGCATTAGGTGATATTTATAGTAATCTCCTTTCTGTACAAAATGTTCTTGAAGATGAACAAGAAGAAATGGTACTATTTCTGTAGTCATTTACTTACTTCCATTATTCATTCTTGTGATGTGTAACTTTGATGAGCTTTAGTGTTTCTTCAATTGTAGGATGCCAATAAATCCATTGTCACCAAGGAATGAGGCTCTAATCATCCAAGTTTCAACTCAACATTTCTACTATGCATTACTATATCTATTGAATGTATGAGATGTTGTATTGGAAAATTGTAATAAAAAGCATTCTCTAAGACTGTTATGAGACATCTATGTACTTTGTGATGTTACCGTGTGATATTTTAAGTACTATGTGGTTAAAATATTTTTTTTTTATATTTCTATGTATTATCCATATAATATTTGTTGAAATGCTGCTAAAATGCTATCGAAAATTGCTATTATATCCTAGTTATGCTGAATGTTATTATGAATATTGTATATAGTGTGTAAAGCAATGGATATCCATGGATACTGGATATCCGACGGGTTTGGATCTGGAGCGACATCCATGCCTATGGATATCTTCGTGGGCGGGTTAGAGTGAGTTTTATGGATTTGGATTTGGATTTGGTTTTTCTATATCCGTCCAAACCCGCTCCATTGCCATCCCTAGTCTGCAGCGCCTAACCCGCTTAATAAAGACTAAAAGAAAAAACAAATTGCTCCCACGACCAGCCCACCACGCCTAATTCAAGATCTGGATCACGACCATCCCATCTTCCACTCTACGCCCCTGCCCGCCGCCTCCCCACGCGACGACGCCTGGCGACGACCATGACGGCGCTGGGCGGCATGCACTTCAATGCCCTCGGCGTGGGCGGCGCGATCGCTTCGGCCGTGCACACAACGGAGACCATCCCATCTTCCACGCTACGCCCCTGGCCGCCGCCTCCCCACGCCACGACGCCTGACGACGACAACGACGGTGTCTTGGGCGGCATGCACTTCAACGCCCTCGGCGTGGGCGGCGAGATCGCCCCGGCCGTGCACACACCGGACGGTGTTCACATCAGTATTAGTTAGGTATCTATCCTATTTTTAATTCCTTCTACGGCGTCCAGGACGTGCAAGACGGCTCTCTCTGATTCCTTCTCCCAAGAGTTTCCAGCAGCAGTGGTGAGTTTTTTTCTTTGTCGAGTTCCTTATAGTCATAGTTCCAGATTCAGTGGTTTGAAAAAAGGTTATGTTTGTGTATGATTGGTTTATGTAGGAGCTTCGGTGTTGATGTTCTGTAAAACAAATAAAT
Organism: Avena sativa; assembly: GCA_916181665.1. Classification (NCBI taxonomy): domain Eukaryota; kingdom Viridiplantae; phylum Streptophyta; class Magnoliopsida; order Poales; family Poaceae; genus Avena; species Avena sativa. The sequence continues at coordinate 163,213,166 of OV702290.1, forward strand.
AACTATGCAGAGAATTCCTATGGTGCTTAGTTAGTTATTGGTTTATATACTTTCTCCATAGGTTTGTGTTCTCCCATGATTGGACTTAGTGTATTCCTGATTCAGATGTTTGGGAGCATCTTCTCGATCAGGAATCTCCAGCCCCAATAGTACTCTCGCATAATCAAAGATAATATTGACATCCTCTACTAATTAGTAATTACATTGAACCAGGAATTAGTGGAATCTCTTTGCAACATAAAATTAAATTCTAAAACCTAGCAATAATGTTAGACTTCATGTAATTTTTTTTTCGGCATCTCATATGGACCTACAAATAATCCCGCATGCAGATTTCTGGGTGCATTTTAGTTTCCGTGGGTGGGTGATAAAGTCATGATGTGTCAATTTAATATTTTATTTCTCCATTTAAAAACCATCTTTTCTTTCTTCATATGTAGAACTTGAGAAACTATTTTGGAATTTAAAAAATTCTGTGTTCGAAATATAATCCGGATCTGAAGTGGGTTGCAATTGAGTGTCAGATGTCCACCCTGAAGGAGATGGTGAGTAAAAATACCATTAATTTTCATGTATCTCTAAGGTGATAATTTTTCGTTGGTTACCCCATATTTTCTGGTGCAATAATTGTTCTAGGATGTGGTTGTTGACATGAGAGGAGTATCATGGGTTGTACAATTGACCTATTTTGATTTTTCTTTAATATTTGGTAAAATTTCACAATGATATGTATAATTTTGAATTAGGGACGAGCGGAAGCGTAAGTACAAAAAATATGAGATCATGTAGTTATATTGTTAGTTTGTGAAGCTTGTGCACTACAGGTTAAATTGGCCTACATTAAATGCACGTAGATTAAATCAGGAGCAGGACTGTTGAAAAAAAGGCATTGCAGCAGAATTTTGGATTACACCAAACCGATGTCCCTATTTTTGGATTCATCGGCTGCCTGATTATCCTAAACCTCGTGAAACGCGCAATCCATCAGACTCTCAAAAGCAACGGCCATGCCGGTCCCTTTTAAATGAAAACCTTATAATGTTTTCTTACAAAAATGTTTCCTTTTGTAAACCTTTTCCGTTCTTTTTAAACAAAAAGATGGAAATTAACGTGTTTGGTTTTTAGGTGCTTTTGCTTGGTTCATTTGGGGGACCATCGAGTACATGGTGATTTTTGTAGATCGGCTGATTCTCTTTACGTCTTTACCATGGTAGGGTAAAGCTTGTTGTAACATACGATGAACATCTTTCTATGTATCACCGAACCTTGTAACTTCACCTGTTGCCATACGTTATGGAAAACTACAGCAGACTAAATGTTATGCCTATTATTTATTTGCTGGAATTATCTGAGTTAGGGCACATGCCTTATAGTGTTGTGGGGACACTGAAATGACAACATCTTCAATCCATGTATGTACATGACCAAGGACTCAACTCGGAGTCAAGAAAATGATGGCGTGATTGGCAAGCGTGACATGGCTTTATTTGAGGATGAGTTCTTCGAGCTTAACATGAGGCTGCAAGTGCAATTTAAGTGTATTCGAGGCTCCTGTGGCGCAACATGCATGAACAAACTCAAGAATAGGAGGAAAGGGGAGGAGGCAATCCACAACATAGCTTGCAGTCTCAACGAGGTCAGGATGAACCTGAAACCTTCAGACTTTTCACTATTAATTCATGTATGTAAGGCAGTTTTTGATTGTTTTTATATCAAACATCTAAAATAGTAACCTTTTCTTTGCCCTACTAAGGCTGGGTTTTTTTTTCTAATGGCGCAGTATAATCTTGGTGAATCCAAGGAGAATGATATCAGTATTGATATTCGGAGAACTTTCCACTGGATTTTCACAACTTCATTGTTGGGCATATTTGTACTTTCCATGTTGTGCTCATGTTATATCTTTTTACTTCCGATGGTATTTTGAACTTTCAACATTTGTTCTAATGTAGTGATATGATGTTCAACTCCGTAAGTTCTCGGTTTTCTCTTTTACACCAAGACAACTTATAAAGAAGAGAATTTTAACTGAAAACATGGAGGTTTTCTGAGCACCATGGACTGTACAAACATCTGGATCTTGAATGTCTCTTTTAAATTTCTTTGAAATACTTGTAAATGATAAATACAGTTTTGAATTAGAGCCGAGAGGTGACTTTGATTGATTGGTAGAAAGGAAGAACAACAATATCTGATCGTGCAGAGAAACTGTATTGGAGTTAGATAACAAAAGACCTATTCACATTGGCGTGGAATTGATGAGTGATAACATAGCACAATGTTTATGGTCACTATGTTGTATTAATTTATTCAGACGTGCGTGCACGTGCACACTAACTAGTTTTATTTAGCCCAAATCTGTATCCAGTCAGTCAGCCTAGCACATTCAGCCAAAATCACTTCCACCCCTCCAGTCCTGCCCGTTCACATCGCGGCCGCCGCCGTACTGCTGCTTCACCCTAGCCGGCACCTATTTCTCTTGCTTCTCCAGCGCTCCTTCAACCCAGTCGAGATGGAAGCGAGGAGTCGTAGTCGGAGGAAAAGGAAGCTAGAAGGACCGCCGCCCGGAGTGGGCGATCGTGAAGAAGGAGGCGCGTCCTCACACAGATCCTCGCGTCCCTCGCGAACCGCCCGAGAACCCATCCTCGCCGACATCGTCTCCCTCCTCCCCACCAATGAGGGCTCCCGCACACAGATCCTCGCGTCCCAGTGGCGCCACCTCTGGCGCTCCGCTTCCCTCAACCTCGACAGCAACGGCCTCGCCCGTCTCGGCTACTTCTTCCCCGTCGATGACAATGCCCTCGCTGCTGTCATACCTCGCGTCCTCTCCACCCACCCGGGACCCGTCCGGCGCTTCTGCGTTCCCGCGGACTACCTCCGTTCCCGAACGGCTGCCCTCGACGCCTGGCTCAGCTCCCCAACCCTTGACGGCCTCTACGAGCTCGAGTTCTGCGACGTCCATAGCTATTTGAAAACTCCGTTGTTGCCGCTCCCGGCATCCGCGTTCCGCTTCTCACCCACCCTACGTGTCGCCACCATCAGAAAATGCCACCTCCGTGACTCTACTAACCAGGCGCTTCACTTCCCCAAACTTAAGCAGCTCGCTCTCGTCGCTGTCGTGTGTCCGAGACCTGGTTGCACAGCATGATTGCCGGCTGTCCTGCTCTGGAGTGTTTGCTGATTCACGCCACCTCCGGCGTCCGTTGCGTCCGGATCAACCCCCTTAGCATTAGAAGCATTGGCGTGCGTGTTGGCCCCCAGCGGACGAATCAGATCCAGGAACTCATCATCGAGAACGCCCCTTCCCTTGAAAGGTTGTTTTGTCTTGATCTATTTGATCGTCTACATGTATCCTGACCTCCGCGCCTAAGATGCAGACCATAGGCTGTCTTTTTTATGCTATGGCTTCTCCAGAAGTCGCATTATTGGCTCTGCCGAAGTTATTCAGGTAGCTCTACCCTTCCTACTTTCTGTCTTCTGAGCTTTATTTCTTTGTAGATTACATATCATCTGCACCGGGTCTAATGTTGTCTTCAATGCTTGATATAGGAACTGTATCTCGATAGGCTGACTGCGGTGGTATGCACTGTCAAGATATTAGCTGTTGATTTGATTATGTTAGATCTGGATACAGTCATTGAGTTGATGAAATGCTTTCCCTGTTTGGAGAAGTTGTACATTGAGGTGACGATTATTCATTGATAGTTCATAGTGTTCAACTGTTCTTTTGATCTAGTTAATGTTCTGACATGGTCCATTATTTTTTGTCTCTGTTCCTTTTTCTAGTATATACCAGAAGGAAAAAAATTATGGCGGCGTAAACATCGGGATCTTATCAAATGTTTTGCATCCGGCTAAAGACAATAGGACTGGGATCTTACCAGGGCATCAAGTCACAAGTTGACTTCCTCACGTTCTTCGTACTGAATGCAAAAATGCTTGAGTTAATAATAGTTCGTGTTAGCTAAGAGAATGATAATCGGAGATTTGCTGCAGAGCAGTATAGGAAGCTGAAGTTTGAGAACAGAGCTTCAAGAGGTGCTCGGATTCACTTTACAGCTCATAGATGTCTCCGTGGTGCTTCAGATATCGACCATGTTCGTGATTTGGATCTAACTGATCCCTTCTTTATATGTCGACATCAATTAGCCCGTTAGGTAGTTCTTGCCTATCTCATTTTGTACTCTTTCCAAACTTGGTTAATCCTCGTGTTTACTGCTTTTTTTTTTTGGTTTGTATTATCCTGGAATCTTGTGACAAAGCACAAACTGTTCAAGCTATTTGTGTTGTCAGTTTTCTGTTATACTATGTGTCATCACTGTAGGAAAAGTTGTGACTGAAAGCTGTAGAAAAATCCATCGCTGTAACTTGTGGAGGGCAGGGGCATGAAGTCTAGTTGGAAAGTCGTATTGTTGCTCTTCCATCACAGGTGACATGTAATGATATTCAACAAGTCTTTCACACTTTATGACATTATTAACCGTCTTTCAAGTTGCGACGTCTAATTAGTTGGCTTTGTATGTCTGCAAAAACTTCACAATGCCCTCTCTTGTAGCATTCAGCTTGTTCATCATGTTGTTAATATTATGGTATATGGCTGGCTATTAGTGTTTTACTACACGTGCTAACTTATCTATCTGAAGTATTGTAACCAGCAATCTTTTTGGTTAATAGGTAATCTGCAAGCATTTTCTGTGTCTCTTTGCTTTCTATCAGCGTATTGTTATTTATAAATTGTGTAGCTTAATTTTGGATCACTGATGGGTTAGCTATATATTTTGCTATTGTCTTTTCTTGAACAGTAGTAGCAAATGAACTTGTTGTTTATGAGCATATCTATACTTGTTATTGAACTGCTACTGTATCTGCCAGAACATGCGAGGTATCGTATTGGTGTTCATAGTAAGAAGTATGCTAGTTTTTCAGGGTTTAAATTAGCGTGTCATATCAAGATAGTCGCTGTAATTGTCTAGACTTTGCCCAGGCGTTTGATTTAGGAAAAACTGCACCCAACAACTTCTCTTTTGGTTCTTGCTCTGTACTTGGAATAAAAAACTTGGTGCTTATGAGATACAACACTATTGACACATCAATTTTATTACATAGGATTTGATCATTGTTCTTGACCACGTATTGGCATTGTCCTTGGTTTCGTTCTTGAACATGCCAAGAGGTTTTCTCAACTGTATTGCTTCAGTTTGGGTCATGCTTTAGGTTCTAGCATATCCATAATCTGGAAGGCAAGACTGTCATGTCAACTCTCAGTGGGATTGCAGGTTCTACCAGAGAAGTGTCCCCGTTATGTATTAGTACTAGTAAATCTACAAGGAAAGTGCTTTGCGTGTCCCTTACAGATTTGGTTTGTCGTCAACTCACAACTCTCCTAGCTATGTAGCCTGGTATCTTGAATCATGTATATTTCATGCGGAGCATCTATCTGCGTTTGGCAATTACCCCCTCCTCAAAATAGGGTGCATATACTCCCTCTGTCCGAAAATAAGTGATCGTGATTTTGTCTAGATACGCATGAAACTAGACATGTTTTAGTGTATAGATACATTCATATCTAGACAAAACAATGTCACTTATTTTGGGACAGAGGAAGTAGTTTTTTGTCAAAACCAAAAATTTTAAAGTTTGATCAACTACATAGAAAAAATTGTGAATAATTGTAAGGACAGAGACCTTGTGCCATTCTGGGACATATCAGGACAGAGAACCTTGTGCCATTCTGTCCGGTACAAGCTGAGCACCAGTGTCCTCCGCTCATGGCAAGCACACGATGCATCGGCCTATGGAGCGCTATCTCTGTGGAAGGGCGTCGTGTTTGATCCGGCAAGCTGGGAAGCCATGATCGCGCGGTACATTATTCCCAAATTGAACTGGCAGTGGAAGAGTTGCCGATCAGCCCGGCTATTGACTGCCAGGAGCTCGACCGGTTCAACCACGTGGGGCGTGTTTGCTTGCCCGCATTCCCGTTTCTCGCACCTGCCGGGAAGAGATAAAAGTGTTTGGTTGCTCACGGAGAAAAGATTCCCTGCACAGCATGAGTCTTAAAGCAGAAAAAAGTTAGCCCTGGAGGAACGTCGATTTTGGGTGTTTTCACGGAGCCAGGCTCGTATCCATGAAAAGGGGGAATGCCGCTTCTCGCTGGGTGCAAGTCCATGGCCCTCGGCGTGCAACTCCTTCACATCCTTTGCCCCTAATTTCAGACTAATCCCCTCCTCTTCCTCGTCTCTTTGCCCCCACTGTGATGCTGACCGTGCAGATGATGTTGCCGCGACGGTGCGGCGCCCTGACCCACGTCGCGTGCTTGACACCCGCCATGATGCCTCGGGCGTTGAACCGCCATGACGGCGTCGAAGTCGAGGGAGTCGAGCGTGGGACGGGCGAGGGAGCCCACAAGCCTGGTGAAAGAGCATGTGAGCCCTCACGTGTGGTTTTGGTAATTAATGTAATCTCTATGGACTAATGTTTGTATTGAGTTGCACTTGTATGATTTGTCCACTGGCTTCGCTTGGACCATATGTTGATTTCAAGGTGGAAGCAATAAAGAAGAAGAAGCATTCTCCAAGGGCCTTAGGCCTTTTGGAGTCATATGAAGTTTGAAGAAATATTGTGTAAGATCAAGATGCACCATCTCTAGAAGATCTCATGCTTGAAGCTTGTCACTCTCGGTGGTCCTGGATCGATGAATATGATGTCAAAGAAGAGGTTTCCCCATGATGTATGGGGGAGCATATGTCAAGTCTTCATCAAGTGAGTGCATGCAAGAGCAATCAAGAAAGGTGTCCACCTTGAGAAGGACAAGATCATCTACATCGTGCTCAAGTGGATTGCTTAAGGCAAAGCTATAATCTTGATAGTTTTTCCTTTTCGTCGGTCTCATGTTAGTTAGGAGGCCGGGTTTAGGATATATAACCGTACTATCAAGAGGGGCTCTTGAGTAAGAAGCTCGATCATATCTTTCGGAAAGAGCTTAAACCATTGCATTCTTAGTATCATCCTTCTTGGTTGTTTGTTGGATCTTATCCATGTTTGGTTCTAGAGCTTGTGTTCAGTACAAGCTCTAGTTTATCAAAAACGGATCTCCTTTTTATATCTGCGTTTTTAATATCGGAGGTTTTCGGGATCCTCACCAAGTGAGGTATCTCACATTATAATACTTGATACATTCTCACTTGATGGTACCCAATATTTCCAACAAAATTGGTTTCGGATCAATCGGAGTTTCCTAACTCAAGATATTGCATTTTGAAGTTGCCCGTTTATTTGATTTAAAAATAAGGGAAATTAGTTTTTCTGGGACGTCCGGTACTATCGGGCTCAGTACTGGGCGGTACCGAATGCTTCCCGTCGGCCTCTGGTCGGCCCGGCTGTGCTATCCGGTTGTACCGGGGCTTGGCGGTAGTACCGCCCGACCGGCCAGTACTAGCGGGCCGGCACAGCTCCTCTTGCCTAGCTCCCTGCTGCCGCCGCTTGCAGGCCGCTTCTCGCGCTCGCTCGCCTCTCGCTCACGGGCGCCGCTCCCCCGATCCCCTCTCACGCGCTTGCCCATGTTCTCTCTCGCGCGCGCCCAGGCTCCCCTCTGAAAGGGCATTTATGCCCTTACTATTATTTTGATGTTTGGTGACAACACTTGGATAAGTTTAATCATCTGTTAAATGTTTTAGGAGATTCCAGCTGCCCCTCTGTCTGTTGCAATAAAGGAAAAAGAGCTGTCCAGGATCTGGTCTACGCAGGGGACAAGCCTCAACCGGACTGTCCGGCTGATGCAGGTCGGAGTGTCTGCCCAGGCCGGACTGTCCGGTGGGATTCGCCGGGACTTTCCGCCCCTGGGAAGTGGGCAACTTCTCTAGACACTCAGAATAGCTTTTCGAACACTCCCCCGACACATACTGGATACTGGCCGGAAGCTTGGCCAGGCCAGAGTGTCCGGCTGGTCTCGCCCGGAGTGTCCAGCTGGGCCGGACTGTCCGGCTGGTGTTGGCCGAACTGTCCAGGGTAAGTGGTTCCCAACGTCTCTAATTCCAGGGGGCCTATATAAAGGCCCCTTCTTCTACCTTGGAAGCTACTCGTCCACCTTAAGAACTCCACCACCATTTGAGCCACCAAATCCACAAGATCTCCTCACTCAACCATCCAAAGTCATTGATCTTTGGAGAATCGAAAGAGGAGGCCTTGATCTACATCTTTACCAAGAGAGATCCTCATTTCCCCCTCATTCATTTGAGGGCCCCCTTGCTCTAGTGTTTCATTGGAAACCCTAGCTTGTGATTTGGTTCTTACTAGCTTGTCTTTGATTGTTTGACAGCTAGCTTGTACTTGGGAGCCTCCAATTAAGTTGTGGATGTGTGCCCTGAACTCGTTGTAAAGGTGCCGGCTTCCACCTCAAAGGTTGCCGTATAGTGGAAGAGGTGAATCGAACCTGTTGGGGTGAGGTTCATCGGAGAACAAGGGAGGCCTCTCGTGGCGTTGGTGGTTTGAAACCACCCCCTCTCCAAACGTAGACGTACTTCCCCTCAAAAGGAAGGAACTACGGGAAACAAATCCTTGTGTCTCCATGTGCTCCACTTTGGTTACTTCTATCCTTTACCGCACTTTACTTATCTAGTTATTGCTTAGTATATGTGCTAGATTGACATATAGGTAAATTCACCATAGTTGCATAATCTAGAGAATTTACCTTTCATGTCAAACCTTAAATTGAAAAAGAGTAAAATTTGAAGTAGCACCTATTCACCCCCCCTCTAGGTGCCCATACGATCCTTTCAATTGGTATCAGAGCCTCAGCTTTTTATTCGGGCTTAACCGCCTAAGAGATTATGGGAAACCCAGATGAGGGAGAAAGTGAGGCTAGCCATTCGGTGATCATGGTAGATCTCAAGAACTTGGAAACAAGCTTGAGCTCTACCTTGGGCAATGAAATCCAATAGTTGTGCCAACTCGTTGAGCAACTTGTTAGGGATAAGCAAACCTCACCTCCTCCCTCCCATGTGGAAACACCACCTAACCCAAAGGCAAATGCTCCGGCTAAGCCTTTGGAGGAAGTGGCGGGGGGATGAACATAATTCCACTGACTCCACCACCAAAAAGGGTGATGGGAAGGAAGAGCACCATGCGGTTCCCGGATGGTACTCTCCCGACCCCCTATCCCTCACCCACATATAAATAATAGAGGTGACCCACCTAAGTTAGCTGCACATACTTTTGCTCAATGGCAAGTTTTAATGAAATCTCATGTACGCAGCTCTTGCATTGATTTGTGGAATATTATTGAAGAAGGTCTCAAAATTGAGGATCCAACCAACTTGACTAGAAGAGAAGTGGTCAATAGCCAACTCAATGCAACCGCCTTGCACATGATCCAACTTGGGGTGGGACCAAAGGATTTTCCCCACATTGAGCACTACAATACCGCCAAGGAAGCTTGGGATGCTCTCATTGACTTGTTTGTTGGCAATGAGAGTATGAGAAGAAATAGATATGATGCCTTAAGCAATGAGGCCGAAGGTTTCTTCATGAAGGATGGTGAGGATCATGAAGACATGTATCGAAGACTCAAATCCACAACCACCGCCTTCAGGAATGTTGGTGCCTCTCACATTGATGATGCCTGGATCAAGAGGAAGTATGTGAGTGCTCTCATGCCCTTCAAGCCTACTGAATTGAAGAGTCTCCAAGGAAGGCACAACTACCATCTCATGACCTCCAATGAAGTTATGCAAGATATGGCCGCCTTCAAGGTTGCCGCCAAGAATGCCAAAGACGCTCGTGCTCATGCCATTGGAATGAGTAGTGGTGTCAATCTTGCCTTGAAGGCCAAGGTTGTGGAGTATGATGAAGATGAAGGAAGTGATGAGGGGCTTTCAATGAGCCACCCCAAAGATGTCAAGGTTTCTCATGGTGAATACATGGCCTTCTATGCAAGAAACTTTTGGAAAGTTCCTGCCAAGGCCAAGATGGAAATGTAACGAAGAAGCAACCCCAATGGGAGAAGAGATAATGGGTCCAAGTTGAGAACTTGATTCAATTGTGGTGACCGCTATCACTTTGTTGCTGCTTGTCCTTATGAGAAAAGATAAGATCATGGGGATAAACTTGTGTTCAAGAAGACCTCCAAAGCTCCTTACAAGAAAACCTTCATCAAAAGGAATGCAACCAACAAGAAGCCGGGTGCAATTGTCTTGATCACATATGAAGAATTCTCCTCCGATGACGATGATGAAGATGATGAAGAGGAAACATCAAGTGGTGTGGCGGCTCTTGCCACCACTTCTACCCCTACATTCTCACTCTTCGACTCTCCAAATGAGAATATCTCCAACAAGAACATCACTTGCCTTATGGCAAGAGGAACGGAGGTATTATCATCATCACACTCCACCTCTTTAATCTATGACGAATTTGATGATGAGTTATATCTTGAAGTTAAAAAGGAATTAGTAGCTTTTGATGTGTTTATGAACAACTTGTAAGGGGAACACAAGAAACATGTTGTGGACCTCTTAAGTCAACTTGCACACACACAAGAACTTCTAGAGGAAAGATGCAAATTAGGAAGAGAGCACATGATTGAGGTAGAAGCTCTAAATAATGCTCTAGAAGAAGAACAAGAAACTAGAATATCCCTTGAAACTAAACTTGAGGGTCTTGATGAAGCAAATGATCTCATTATTAATAAACTCATCAAGGAACGTGACCATGCTATTGCCAAATATAAAAAGGCTAAAAAGGACAAGATTGAGTTTGATGTTGTTCATGAAAAACTTGTCGAGGACTTTAGGATGCTTGACAAGGCTCACAAGGCCTTGGAGAGTGAACTCTTGTTGCTCACAAAGTCTCTTGAAAAGCCTCAAACTCAATTGACTAATATTTATTCACCTAGTACTTTCATTCCCTCTAGTTGTACTAGTATACTTGAAGAAAATGCTAGGTTGAAGGGGGAGCTAGCTAAGGCCACCTTTCCCAAAGGAAACAAGTCAATTGATGACCTCTTGAGTAAGCAAAGGTCAAGTAGTGAGAAAGGGGGCATTGGCTTTGTCTCTAAAGGCAAGAAGAAGAAGAACAACAACAAGAAAAGGAAGGCCAAGCCCACACAAGAAAAGTACAAGGTCATTGTGGATAGTAAGACCACTAATGGCAAAACTATGTCTCATGATGATTTTGTAGGGAGTGCTAACCCTCACTATGTTTTAATGCGTGATTATTATGGTGATGTGTATGCACAATATGTTGGGCCATATGATGGTTATATTGCTTGGTCTATCTGGGTTCCCAAGACCCCTGTTACTAACAAAAGAGGACCCATTGAAAAATGGGTACCTAAAAACTAGTTTGATCTTTTGTAGACCTACGCTTCCGGAGGGTCAAAATGGGTGCTTGATAGTGGATGCACAAGACATATGATCGGAAGCGCATCAAGTGTCAAGGAGTTGAGACCAAATATTGATCAAATATCCGTGACATATGCCGACAAGTCAAAGTCTAAGGTAATGGGTTTCAGCAAAGTTGTGGTTGCACACGATATCACTCTCGTGGACGTCATGCTTGTTGAGACCCTTGGCTATAATTTACTTTCAGTCCGTGCTCTTGGAAAGATGGATTTTGCTGTCTTTATTGATAATGATATTGTGATCCTCTTGTGGAGAAAGTCTCTCAAGGTCGCTTTCGTTGGGTACGTCGAAATGACTTGTATGTGGTGGACTTCTCGGCAAAAACCACTACAAGTCCGATGTGCTTATTCGGAAAGGCCGATGTGGGTTGGCTATGGCATCGCCGTCTAGCCTATGTCAACATGAAAACTTTGCAAAGCCTCCACAAGGATGGTCATATTGTTGGACTAAAAGAAAATGTTTTCTTTGCCAAATATCGTGTTTGCAAGGCATGTGTTGAAGGAAAGATGCATGATTCTCCCCGCAAGCCAAAGAACTACATCAAGTCCAAGAGGATCTTGGAGCTCCTTCATGTGGATCTCTTTGGTCCTCCATCTCATGCAAGCGTTGGTGGGAATAAATATTGCTTGGTGATTGTTGATGACTACTCAAGATACACTTGGGTATATTTCTTCAAACTGAAAAGTGAGACACAAGAGAACTTCATTGACTTCATCAACATGGCTCAACACCAACACAATGTCCCGGTATTAACAATAAGAAGTGACAATGGTACCGTGTTCAAGAACTACACATTGAATGGATTTCTTAGTGATGAGGGAATAAAACATCAATACTCCGCTGCATATACCCCTCAACAAAATGGTGTAGCTGAGAGGAAGAACCGGGCTCTTATTGATATGGCAAGGACTATGTTGGCAGAATTTAAATCTCCATACAATTTTTGGGCTGAAGCTATCTCCACCGCATGCCATGCATCAAACCGTCTCTACCTCCACAAAGAATTGATCAAGACTCCATATGAAATCCTTACCGGTAACAAGCCCAATGTTTCTTACTTCCGGGTGTTCGGTTGTAAGTGCTTCTATCGCATTAAGGGCATTCGTTTGTCCAAGTTTGATTCCAAAGCATTAGAGGGTATTTTTTTTGGTTATGGTCTCGAATCCCACACTTATAGAATCTATGACAAGCTCTCTGGAACCATCATAGAATCTTGTAGTGTGGTGTTTGAAGAATATGATGGTCCCCAAGCGGGGCGTGTTGATGTCTGTGATGTAGATGATGAAATGCCTCAGGATGCCATAGGAAGAATGGGTGCGGGTTTCATCTGCCCTGTTGAGGAACCCCTTATGGCGGATCGAGAAGAACTATGCTCTACTCAAGTGGAGCCCTCATCTTCACAACATCAACAAGCTCCTATCGAGGAGGACAATGACCCATGCCAAAGACAAGTTGTGGACCCTCAACCTGCTGATCAAGAAGAAACCTCTAGCCAGGAGTTACTTGAGTCTCCATTTGCCAGAAACTGCCATAAGGAAAGCTCAATGCCTATCTAGAAGTATGCTTGATCAAGACCAAGGTCAATCTTTGCCTCTTGTAGAAGAGAATAATTCCAATGATGATCAAGGTCAAGTTGATGGTCAAGACGAGGACCAAAATGATGAAGTGATCCCCCCCAAGAAACAACAAGGAGATTGAAACTCGTCGCCAAGCTAGAATGGATAGAATATTGGAATTAAGAGACCACACTCTTGAGAATGTGGTAGGAGATCTAAGAAGAGGGATATCTACTCGAGATCAACTGAAGAACTTTGGTGAGCACCAAGCACACATTTCCATGGTGGAACCAAAGAAAGTATGGGAAGCTCTTGAAGATTCGGATTGGTTGGATGCAATGCACAAAGAGCTCAACAACTTTGAGATAAACAAAGTATGGAAGTTAGTTGAAAAGCCAAAAGATTGCTGCAATGTTATAGGCACCAAGTGGATTTTCAAGAACAAGCAAGATGAGCATGGAATTGTGGTGAGGAACAAGGCAAGATTGGTTGCACAAGGGTTTTTTCAAATTGAAGGCATTGATTATGGAGAGACTTATGCACCCGTGGCTCGCCTTGAGTCCATCAGTATCCTTCTTGCTTATGCGGCACATCATAAATTTGAATTACAACAAATGGATGTAGAAAGTACATTTCTTAATGGTCCATTGCATGAGTTGGTATATGTGAAACAACCCCCAGGGTTTGAGGATCCCAACTTTCCAAACCACGTCTACAAACTCGATAAGGCACTCTATGGGCTCAAACAAGCCCCACGCACGTGGTATGAGCACCTTAGAGAGTTGTTGTTAGATCGTGGGTTTGAAGTTGGGAAAATAGATCCCACTCTTTTTACTAAGAAGGTCAATGGGGAAATTTTTGTATGCCAAATTTATGTAGATGATATTATCTTTGGCTCATCTAACAAAGCTTCTAATGATGAATTCTCAAAGCTTATGACTGACAGGTTCAGGATGTCTATGATGGGAGAATTGAGAGTATTTCTTGGTTTTGAGATCAAGCAAGTGAGAGGAGGAACATTCTTCAACCAAGCCAAGTATACTCAAGATATGCTCAAAAGATTCAACATGAAAGATCTAAATGGAGCTCCCACTCCCGTGGCAACAAAGACTCATCTTGAACTAAACCCAAATGGTAAAGATGTGGATCAAAAGGTATACCAGTCCATGATTAGCTCTTTGCTTTACCTTCGTGCATATAGACCCGATATTGTGTTGAGTGTAGGAGTGTGTGCAAGATATCAAGCGGATCCTAAAGAAAGCCATTTGATGGCGGTCAAGAGAATCTTTCGATATTTGGTTCATACCCCAAACTATGGTATTTGGTATCCTAGGAGCTCAATTTTCTCTCTTTGTGGATACACGGATTCAGATTGGGCGGGTGACAAGGATGATAGGAAATCAACCTCCAGGGCTTGCCAATTCCTTGGGAGGTCCTTGGTGTGTTGGTATTCTAAGAAGCAAAATTGTATATCTCTCTCCACCGCCGAAGCTGAATATGTGGCAGCTGCTAGTGCTTGTACACAATTGCTATGGATGAGGCAAACTTTAAAGGAATACGGTGTCCATTGTGACAAAGTGTCTCTTCTATGTGACAATGAAAGTGCTATCAGGATTGCCTATAACCTAGTGGATCATACAAGGACAAAGCATATTGAGATTCGTCATCACTTCATTAGAGATCATGTTGCTCGAGGTGATATTGAGCTATCCTATGTGTCAACCAAAGATCGACTTGCCAACATTTTCACGAAGCCACTTGATGAAGCAAGGTTTTGTTATTTGAGGAATGAACTAAATATCGTAGATTCTAGGAGCTTGACTTGATCACCTTGCATACTCACCTATATCTTGACCCTTATTTGGTTTAGGTGCAGGCATGGAGATAGGGGGAGTGTGGTTCTAATACATTGGACTATCCCTCCCCCTATAATGCCAATATTAATAAATTCAATTCTCTTAATATCATTTAGTGATATGTGAGCTTCATTGATGAGTAGTGGCAATGAACCCAAGGATAATTCTTTGCGGTGTCATGCCACAATCTCTTACATGGTGGCTTCGGACACCGCCATCTTCATATTTGAAGAGTTGGTTCTTGACTTGTGTGGTTTGGATCTTAATTTGCCATCTTTTGACTATCTATGGTTTTTTGGTTCTTCACAGTACATATTCTGAATCCCAGGCATATACTCATCCCTAAACATGCTCCTCTTGCCACACATTTGTCCAACTTTTGTACCTGGAGTTTTCTGGTCGTGGGGGCCGGAATGTCCACACTGTACCGACCGGAGAGTCCGGCCAGGCCGGACACTTCGCTTGATACAGCCCGGACACTCCGGCTAATTTCACCTGGACACTCCGGCCCCAACGGTTTCAGTACTATAAAGGGGGTCGGGGAGAAGTGGACGGTTAAGTCCTCCTTCTTCCCCCCGACTCTCTTCTCTCCACAGCCCGCTGCCCCCGACCAGGATCTCCACTGGGAGGGCCTCTCCACCCTGGATTTGACCGTTGACACCGGCCATTACCGCCCCTTTGCTGCTAGGACCTGTTCCCCTCCGGTGAAGGCTCCATGGATGCTAGTATTTTGCCTCCCCCTCTTCTACATCTCTAGGGTTTCCTCTAGATGCTTTTTGGAGGCAATGACCTATCTTGATCCATGGATTCATCATACTGTGTGCATATGGCGTCATTGTAGTAGTCCTAGCAATCCCGATCTGCTCCGGTTGAGTACTTTTGTGCTGCCCGAAAAATCACCAGGTCTCCCACCAGACTGTCCGGTGTGCACAGGGAGGACACTCCGGCCCATCCGGAATGTCCGGCCTGTACGCGCCGGACTGTCCGGGCGTGGCGGAGTCTCCGGCTCAATTTTGCCGGATAGTCTGTGTTTCCTCAACCAGTTTTGATCTGGCATTCCTTTCACTACTGCTGTGTGCATTCACCTCCTGGACAAATGTGCTTACCCAGCTGCTATCTTTCTACTCTAAATTCACGGGTGGCTCCCATCCTCGTTGCTCTAGGGCCGCTCAGAAAGCTCGTCCTCACAGGTACCGTGATGAAGAGAATGAGGTTCATATGGATCCATCCATGGTCAGGCAGGATGCTCGTGACCGTGTTGCAGCAAAGCAGGAGAAGGTCAGAAAACTAAAGAGGGATGAAGCCAAGCGCATGAAATTTGAGTCATTAACCACTTTGGCAAATTTGGGCACCGAAGAGTTTGTGGAGATGCGTGTCCAACAATTCTATTCTCTGCAGCGCACTTCTGAGGATGAACGCTTCTGGAGGAATGAGCAGGCCCTACTCTTCTCTGAGGTGTTTTCTGCTTTCAGGACTCCTGTGTGCCCCATGCAGTGGTTGGATATTCCGAAGATCCAGGCCCACAGGTACTTTGAGGATGCTCTCTGGGTGACTGAGAAGATGGGATTGCACACCATCTTTCAAACAAGAGAAGATTACAACATTGAGTTGGTCCAACAGTTCTATGCCATGGTGGTTTTTGGGGACACTCCTGATATTCCCCTTGAGTGGATCTCTGGCACTACTAGGTGTCGTTCTAGCATGGCTCAGTTTGCCCATCTCCTTGGTGTGCCTTTCAACCCAATGCTCATAGTGGTCACCGGATGCATGTGCATGGTCAGGCGTATGACAAATAGCTATTGGCTCCAATCTACTCTCAGAATGGTGTAGTTGGCCAAACCACCAACATCAAGCTCATTTACAACATCTTGCTCCGCATGTTTCACCACACTCTCACTCCCAAGGCGGGAAACAAGGATGAGATGCGGGGTGCTGAGATCAATCTTATGGCCCATGCCCACTCTGTGTATGTTCGCGGTCCAGCTCACCCAAGTGGTGCCATAGATGTCATGGACTTCATCTATCAGGATATGTACAAGTGCATCACTGACAAGAAGTGTCCTCTATTTGCTCCATATGTGATGAAGCTCATTGTTGCTCAGGCTCCAGTCACTCCACTGCTCTACACTGACCTTGTTGCACACCTCCCTGCCAAGCTATAGAGGAAGGGTGCCCCCACCTCCAAGGCACCTCGTGGCTACCCCCTGCTCAGGATATATTTGAGGATGATGAGATAGATGCCTCTGACAGTGATGATGGTTCTAAGGAGGTTCCGGAGGCTGTGACTCGTGGCCCTCACATGAAGCATGCCAGTAATGCATATCGCTTCACCACCTCCAAGGAGGAAGTGCACAAGAAGGTGAAGAAGGCCTCCTGGTGGAAGAAGCTTCTTCTTTGCCAGAACATTGACATTCGCCATGGTCAGTATGATGCATACAAGGCGAACATGGATGTGATGAAGGAGCTCAAGCGGATCAACCAGCCCATGGATGTTGACCCTTCCCAGCAACTGATACGTCCATTTTGCATCACTATTCTATATCATAATTTACTGTTATTCATTGATATATTTCATATTAAGAGTTGATACTTATGTTATTTCATCTGTTTTTGCATGGTGGATGACTTTTGGAGCATGGACCGCTGCAGTCAGGATTCTGATGGAAAAGGTGTTGTTTAGAGGCAAAATTCGCGAAGATCAGAAAATCTAGGAAAACATACGGAAAATCCTATTTTTCCAGAAGACGAAGGAAGCCAGAAGGAGGAGTGGAGATGGGCCACAGGGGTCCCACACCACCCCCTGGCGTGGGCCAGCCTAGGCCACGCCACCAGGTGGTGTGGCCGCCCTGGCCCACCTCTAGCTCTCCCCTCTGGCGTATATAATCCTCACGAAACCCTAATACTCGGGGAGCGACCATAGAAAGATTCCACCGCGTCTACGGGGTGGAAAACACCGAGAGAGAAAGATCTCTCCGGCAGACAGAATTCTGCCGGGGGAATTCCTTCCCGGAGAGGGGGGATCGTCGCCATCAACACCACCATCAAGATGGACTTCATCGGGATCATCATCATCACCATCATCACCACCAGCACCATCATCACCGTCTCCATATTGTTGTAACAATTGGGTTGAATCTTGCATAGTTCTGAGGGGAACTTTCCCGGTGTTGATTAATCTTTGTAGTTGATGCTATTAAGTGAAACGTTGAATTATTGTTTATGTTCAAATTTTTATACATCATTATTCCATCTCTGATCATGATCCATATGATGTCTTGTGAGTGGTTTGTTTTGTTCTTGAGGACATGGGAGAAGTCATGTTGTTAGTAGTGGAGTTGTGTCGAGAAAGATTCAATAGTTTGATATTTAAGTTGCGGTGTACTTCTCCTAGTGGTGTCATGTGAACGTCGACTACATGACACTTCACCTATATGGGCCTAGGGGAATGCATTGTGTATTTGGCTACTAATCGTAGGGGTTGTCGGAGTGACAGAAACCTGAACCCCCGTTAGGAAACCATTGGACAAGGGACGTAAGGGTATTGAGTTTAAAGCTGTAGTTAGGTTTCTACCTTAATTACTTTCTTGTACTCACGGATGTTTGCAAGGGGTATAATCACAAGTATGTATTAGTCCTAGGAAGGTCGGTACATTAGCACAGGTTCACCCACACACCACTTAGCAAGCTAAAGAAGATTAATCAACTATATGAAGCAAAAGCACTTGATAGTCTTCCCATGTGTCCTCGAGAACGTTTGGTCATCTTAAGTAATACAACCGGCTTGTCCTTTGCTGAATAAAGGATTGGGCCACTTGCTGCATTTATTCTTATTGTCTTTATTTACTCGTACTTTATTTACTTGCTTTATCAAAAAAACCTAAAAATCCTTTTGCTAAGTATTTGCAGAGAATTCCTGATCCATACCACTAGCCAGCACCTTCTGCTCCTCGTTGGGCTCGATACACCCCCTATACTTGTGGGTCATCAGCAGCAGGCGTCTGATGGCACACTCTCCTATGGTCACTGGAGTCAGGGACGTGTGGATTGGTCCATGTTTGAGGACGTATCTTCTTCTTCTCGCCCTCACGGCTAGAGATCTACTCAGGAGGATCGGGATGATGAGGATGGTGATGAGGACGAGGAAGAGGAGGAGGAGGATGACGATGACTACAGTAGCTAGAGTTTACCTTGAGACGCTTTAGTTGTGCTCTTTTCTCTTTTTGGCGTCTCGATGCCAAAGAGGGAGAAGTAGCCCCTTTATTAGGTTGCTACCGGGAAATTTGCATGGGTACACGAGCTTCACGTTATTTCGATTTGCCTCTTTGGAGCTTCATATCTTTATCCTACTTGTTGAGTACTATGTTGTGTTGAACTCTGTGTTGTGTGTTGTGACATGCTTACCCGGTTGTGTTAAATGACTATGTTATGCCTATGCCTAGCTTATTGATCTAGTTGTTATTATATATCTTGTCATCACTTGTTAGCTACAAAATCTAGAAAGGATGTAATCCTAGGGTGTGTGATCTTGTATTCAAATGCAAAGAAAAAATTGGTCACACATCTAGGGGGAGCCTCACTATTTTGTATATCTCCACTTGTGAACATTTATAGCTATCCCTTTTGCAAATCCTTGGGTTGTCATCAAACACCAAAAAGGGGGAGATTGAAAGGGCATTTATGCCCTTACTATTATTTTGATGTTTGGTGACAACACTTGGATAAGTTTAATCATCTGTTAAATGTTTCAGGAGATTCCGGCTGCCCCTATGTATGTTGCAATAAAGGAAAAAGAGCTGCCCAGGATCTGGTCTGTGCAGGGGACAAGCCTCAGCGGACTGTCCGGCTGATCCAGGCCGGAGTGTTCGCCCAAGCCGGACTGTCCAGTGGGATTCGCCCGGACTGTCCACCCCTGGGAAGTGGGCAACTTCTCTGGACACTCAGATTAGCTTTTCGGACACTCCCCGGACACATCGCCCGGAGTGTCCGACTGGTGTTGGCCGGACTGTCCGGGGTAAGTGGCTCCCAACGGCTCTAATTCCAGGGGGCCTATATAAAGGCCCCTTCTTCTACCTTGGAAGCTGCTCGTCCACCTCAAGAACTCTAGCACCATTTGAGCCACCAAATCCACAAGATCTCCTCACTCAACCATCCAAAGTCATTGATCTTTGGAGAATCGAAAGAGGAGGCCTTGATCTACATCTTCACCAAGAGAGATCCTCCTTTCCCCCTCATTCACTTGAGGGCCCCCTTGCTCTAGTGTTTCATTGGAAACCCTAGCTTGTGATTTGGTTCTTATTAGCTTGTCTTTGATTGTTTGACAGCTAGCTTATACTTGGGAGCCTCCAATTAAGTTGTGGATATGTGCCCCGAACTTGTTGTAAAGGTGTCGGCTTCCACCTCGAAGGTTGCCGTATAGTGGAAGAGGTGAATCGAACCCGTTGGGGTGAGGTTCATCGGAGAACAAGGGAGGGCTCTCGTGGCGTTGGTGGTTTGAAAGCACCCCCTCTCCAATGTAGACGTACTTCCCCTCAAAAGGAAGGAACTACGGGAAACAAATCCTTGTGTCTCCGTGTGCTCCACTTTGGTTACTTCTATCCTTTACCGCACTTTACTTATCTAGTTATTGCTTAGTATATGTGCTAGATTGACAGCTAGCTTATGCAACTATTACCCCCCCTCTAGGTGCCCATACGATCCTTTCACCCTCGATCCCCTTTCACTCAATTTGCCTAGCTCCCTGGTTGTTGCGACTGCCGCCCGTGTTGCCTTCCTGGCACTGCTGGCTCCTAGGCGGTAATACTGGCCCAATAGCGGTACTACCGGCCCAGGACGACAGTTGGCCCCAACAGGCTGATTTCTAGCCCCCCTATTTATACCCCTTCTCTCTCCTTTTGGCTTACTTCTTCTTCCTCTTTTTTAAAAAGCCTTTGCCTCATGTTAGGCGTTCGGGTCCACCCGAATTTTTCGGTCAGGTAATTTGGGTAAAGTGTAATTCGGGTTCTAGGAAATGTCACCCGAAAACCCTGGGAAAAATTTCCTACCCGACATTTCGGGTACCCGGAAATTTGGGTTCGGGTCCGGGTAATCCTGAAATACCCGACAATCCGGGTTTGTAGCAGTCGCTCCTCGCCTCCTCCCGTCCTCGCCTCGAGCCCTCGACGCCTTCCCCCGTCCTCGCCTTGATGCCTCTTCCCGTCCTCGCCTCGAGCCCTTAATGCCTCCTCCCGTCCTCGCTTCGACGCCTCCTCCCGGACTTGCCTGGCTGTGGCGTGTGCGTGCCATACTTGTGTGGCCGCGTACGTGCACGTGGCCGCGTGCGTGGCATCATTGCGTGGTCGTGGCGTGTGCGACTGTGCGTGGCGTCGGTCGCCGGCGGCGTGAGGCGTTGGCGCCTGGCGCCGCTAGGGTACGGGCGTCGGCGGGTGACGGGTGAGTGAGGATGGCTGGATGGGAGATGAATGCCGAATGGGGAATTTGGGTGCGGTGGAACTTCTAGGGTTTGCGTCATGAGCATGGGGAGGTGTTAGTTGGGCCGAGCGGGAGTTTACTGTGCTGGGGAATGAGGGACTGACAGGATTTTCCAATACTCTTCGGGCCTTTCGGGCCAAACGGGTACCCGCAGCTGAAACCCGAGAATCTCGAACTAATTTCGGGTTTCCAGATCAGGCTCCCGAAAACTGCATCCGGTTTAACGGGTCCGGGTCAAACGGGTTTGGGGCCGGGTTAAACGGGTCCGGGGCTCGGGTTTCGGGTTTTATGCCCGGCATGACCTTTGCCCCATTGTTTTAATTCTTTGAGCTTGATTTCTTTCTCCCCCTCCAATGATTCTTGCCAATATTTGAAGGGAAGATAGATGAGATCTAGATCTACATTTTGACCAAACCAAATCACCTCTTTGTGAGTGAATCTTTGGGATCTAGATCTTAGAGGGATTTTGTGTTCTCCTTGTGTTCTTTCTGTCTTGTTTCCCCAATTGCTTTAGTAGCTTTATTGGAACTTGAGAGTGAAGGATTGTGGCATCTTTGTGATGTTTTTGCCATTTGCATTAGGTGCATCGGTTTGAGTTCTCCTCGGATGATTTGGTTGGTGAAATTAAGAAGCTTGCCCTTCTTGGGTTCTTGGAATCCTAGACGGTTGTGTGGCCTTTGTGGCGTGTTCTTGGGGCCTTCAATTAAGTTGTGAAGCTCTCCCCAAGATTGAGGCCTTGGTGACGATTATTCAGAGCCTCCAATTAAATTATGGAGATAGCTCCAATCTTGTACTGGTTTGGTGACCGCCATCAAGTGTCCCATAGTGGAACGGGTGCTTGCCGCGTGGTGGGTGCTCGGAAGAATATGATGAGGCTTCTTGTGGCGTTGGTGGTCTTAGTACCGTCCACACCTCCAACGAGACGTAGTTCCTTGTTGGGAGGAACTCGGTACAATATCGTTGTCCCCGCGTATCTCGGTTATCTCTATATCCGAGCTCTTTACTTATACACTTTACATTATGATAGCCTTCGTGCTTAAAGTAATCTATCTTGCTATCACATTATGCTTGTCTTACTTAGCATAAGTTGTTGGTGCACATAGGTGAATCTTAGTATATCTAGGCTTTGTATTGATAAAAAAAAACTCTAGTTTTATTCCATCATTGTTAAGCCCATATCGTAAAATTTTTAAACCGCCTATTCACCCTTCCTCTAGACGACATCTGTGATCTTTCAATTGGCTCCGTTGAGCATGACGACCTGGGACTCGTCGGTGACATCACATCGGGTGTAGGACGTCAAGCCTCGGCCGCCAGGGCGCTGGCCTGCTCTGCTCCCGCTACGGCGACCTGTGGCGCCAGCTCCACCGTGTCTGCGTCCTCGAGCTGCTCAGCTCGCGCCATGTCCGGTCCTTCCACCACATCTGCGAGTACGAGGCCGCTGGCTTGCTCTGCTCCGTGGACGACGAGTGCGCCCGGTCGGGTGGTGCCCGCGCCGGCGCCCTGGTCGAGATCGGCAAGCGGATGTCGCACATGATAAACGATGTCATGGTGCGATCGG
This sequence comes from Avena sativa, assembly GCA_916181665.1. Classification (NCBI taxonomy): domain Eukaryota; kingdom Viridiplantae; phylum Streptophyta; class Magnoliopsida; order Poales; family Poaceae; genus Avena; species Avena sativa. The sequence continues at coordinate 163,236,003 of OV702290.1, forward strand.
CCATCGGCAGCCGGTGCCCGAGGCGCGACGAGCTCATGCACGAGATCGACGAGTCAGTGAAGCTCACCGCCGACGAGCTCATGCACGAGATCGACGAGTCAGTGAAGCTCACCGCCGGCTTCAACCTGGCCGACCTGTTCCCGCTGTCGACGCTGGCGCGCTGGCTCAGCGGCGGGCTCCGCAAAGCCGAGCACTGTAACCAACTGGTGCGGGACATCATCCTGGAGCGTAATAGTGCTAGCCCTGCAGGCGCCGATGGAAGCGACGACAACGAGGAGGAGGACTTACTCACCGTGCTGCTCAGGGTGCAGAGGGATGGTGGCGCGTAGTGCGTCCTCACCACCGAGATCATCACCACCGTCATCCTGGTTATTACCTCAATAATCATTTCAGACTTCAAGCACCTACCAACGCTAGCTAGCTCTGTAAACGATCTGCATCGCTCGAAACGATCACCACCGAGAGTTGCTCGCAAATGATCGTGTACTTCTGGCTGCTGGCCTCGTCATGATGAACAATGCTGCCGAGTTGCCGCCTGGGGCAAGGGAGGCCGTGGGGTTCCCAGGGATGGCAAGTTCTACAATGGCGTTCCGGTGTATGAGTGTGGCTGCAGCCTGCGGACGAGTCTGTGTAGACTCGGTGAAGGGGCTGCTGTATGCGCAAATTCAAGGATCATCAACGGCTATGACTCTTGCGTAGTTGATGGAGATGAACCGGATGCCAAGACCATGCTAACACACCTCATGCAAAATCAAGTTTCAAAAAGTAAAATATGTAAAATTGAAGTCTTGAAGTGGTAACTTTGGGGCAATATTTGTAGAATAACTTTGTAAAGAGTAATTTTGCTGGCATCAACCTGCAGGTCATGAGTAATTTTGCTGCTTTTGTACATATCTATATAGGAACTCAGTTTTTTGGCCCAAGAATGACCTGTTTATGTAGAACTGTTTTGATTAGTTGGCCACTGAGATCAATTTGTTCCCTTGAGATTTTTTTCTCTCTTCAGCAAGTTTATCTCTTGCTGATTTCTGGACATATCGAGTCGCTTTTTGAAAACAATACGGTTCACCCGGGGGATCGCGCAACTCGCGTCCCCCAGTTCCTGGCATTGACGCGTGTCCAGCCTCGCGTGAAACACGATTGCTTGTAGGGCCCACCACCGCCATCTTATCCCCACACACGACGGAGTCTCATTTTCCTTCCCTCGTTCCTAAACTAAAATCCATGGCGCCTCGACCAAATCCACTCTACGCCTCGACTGAATCCACGCCGCGCTGCTTCTCCCCTCGCGTGCTGCTCCCGCTCCTCCCTCAGAGCACCGCCCTTCTCCTCCCTCAGCGCGCCGCCCTGCTCCTTCCTCGGCACGCCCCCGTCAATCTGCCATGTGTGTGCTGCTGCAAGATGGCGACGGCGACGGATGCTACACGCAGCGACATCGGAGGCTGCTACATGACGCTGCTTCTCCCCGTGCGTGCTTCTCCCTCTCCTCCCTCAGGGCGCCGCCCTGCTCCTCCGTTGGGGCGCCGCCCGTCAATCTGCCGTGTGTGTGCTGCTGCAAGGCAGCGACGGCGGAGGCTGCTAGACAATGGGGCAGCGGATGCTACACGCGGTGACAGCGGAGGCTGCTAGACAATGGGGCAGCGGCTGCTACACGCGGTGGCGATCGCTGCTACACGCGGCTATGGCGGCTGCTACACGCGTCTACGATGACTGCTAAACGATAGGGCGATGGCTACTACATGTGGTGGAGGCTGCTGCACATGCGATGGCGTCCACTGCTACACGCGGCGATGGCGTCCGCTACACGCGGCTACGGCGGCTGCTACACGATGGTGCAGCGGCTGCTACACGCGGCGACGGGTCGACGCCGGCGCGGCCATGGCGACTGCTACATGTGGTGGCGTCCGCTGCTACACCGGCGAGGCGCCTCTGCTACATGGCGCGGCCGCGCTGCTACATCGCCGAGGTACCGCTGCTACAAGGGGCACCGCCACACCGGCATTGCTACATCAGCGAGGCATTTCTGCTACACAGGCGAGGTCGTGCTGCTACACTGGCGAGGCGCCTCTGCTACATGGGCGAGGCACCCCTACTACAAGGGACACCGCCGCACCAGCTTTGCTACATGCGGACACCAACACTGCTACATCGGCGAGGCGCCGCTGCTACAAGGGGGCAAGGGTGTTGCTACGAGGCCACCGCCTCTGGCCACCGGCGCTGCCGCGCACGGCCACACTGGCTTATTCTCCGGCGACGACGTCCCCGCCATGGGAGGCGAGCAGGTCCTGCCAAGGGGAGGGAGGCGGTGCTGCCATGGAAAGGCTGATGTGCTACGAGCAGCAAGCTTCCTAGGGGGGCGCGGACGTCGCTTGAGCTAGATGCCGCCACTTGCCGGAGCTGGACGTGTCGCCGACGATGGATGTGAGTCAGGGCCAAGCTGCCCGATAGTGACGGGTTCAGGGACGGCATGTAATCGAGCGAGGGCGTAGGTCGTTACCTGCCTTTTTAATTAGCGTGGGTTTTTTTTCAGGTGAGGGTGAGTAGTTGGTCCACGAGGACACGTGTCGAGCGGGGGAGCCGGGGGATCGGAAGCCCCCGATCCCCCGGGGACGCGTAGCACCGCCCTTTTTTTCCTTTTTAAAGAGTGGCATTCTATGTCCCATCCTCTCTCCCCTTCCTGCTCTCAGACCGCCCTTCTCGTCGCCCTGCTCGTCGGCTGCGTTGCTCGCTGTCCGCGCTCACCCGCTGCGCTGCTCGTTGGCCTGCTCGCCGGCCTCCGCCCAGCTCACGGCTCCCTCGCTGCTCTCCGGCCGCTCGCGCTCTCTGCCCCAGCTCGCCACCCGCGTCTGTGGCGAGGAGAGGTCGTGGAGAGGAGGGGTCGTGGTGGCCGTGACCGACAGGGACGGGGAGTGGCCGGCGTCGGGGACGAGGCCAGCGACGATGGCTGGTCCAGCACGGGGACCTTGGCCGGCGTCGGGGGCGGCACGAGCGCGGCGGGCAGATGGCGAGCTGGGCTCGAGACGTGGCCAGCGTGAGCTGGGAACACGGCTGGACAAGGTCCATTTCCATGCCAAAAAATTACATTCATCCGGATCAATTTAGCTAGAATTCGTGACTCGGAATGGGGTAACGAGTGGAGATGCTCTTAGGACTTGGAGGAGTAGTCGGAGTTCCAGCGAGAGTTTTTTGGTTCGATAAAACACATAGTACTACATAATTGCTCACAACATATAATTTGGACGAGCATGAAGTTTCCTTACAGATGAGATGATGGAAAGTATTAGTACTAGATATAGCAATTGGATGCATGACAAGAAGCACACGCCTAGCTACGCGCGCTTCGGCTTCTTCCTCCTGCACGCTTCAGCTTCTTCCTCCCGCGTCCCAGAAGGTCAGTCAGCACCGAAGGACAACTTGCCTCCAGGTGCTTGTACCCCTCCGTCTCCAGCACAGCATCAAGAACCTCAGGTGCTCTGAGAATGAACTCGATGCATCTAGCCTTGAGCTGCTCACAGCCATGTTGCTCTGCTAATGCCAATGTCTCCGCTACGGTGTGGACGTGGATTCCACCAGAGAGTCTGCCCTCACATATCAGCTTGAGCCTGTCCAGCCCATACCTGTCAGCGGCCGCCAGGAGACGCTGCGCCATCACCGTCCCCGTCTCATTCTGCCGATCAAATTCCGGCACACTGTCGGTGTAGATGAATCGGAGCAGTGCCTTGAACACCGCCCCCTCCATGTCCTTGATCTCGACATGTTCAGAGCTCTTCTCCACCATTTGCCCGTAGAAATGGGCCATGAACACAGGGGACCGCGCGGCCAGTACCAGCTTGTGTGCAGCCACAGACTCGCCTGAGACGAGGAATGCGACGCGTCCGCTCTGGTGCTACTTTGCAGGAGCTCACCGAACTGCGCGTGCAGGTTGGAGGATGGCACGGCGGGCATCGGGAATTCTTTGATCGAGAACGTCTGTACCGGGAATTCCTTTAGCACCGTGACGGTGCACTCCAGTGTCAAGGCATCATCGCCGAGATAACCTGACCTCTCCAAATCTTGCCTCTTAATAACGAGGAGCAGCTTATCTGAGGAATCTCCTGAACTACAGAATAATCCCAACTCCTCCTTTTCCACCGATGGTTGAAGAATTCCTCTCGGATCTACCAACCGGCAGCCGAGATTCGCCCTCACAAACTTGTCATTGCGGGATCTACTGAGAGAAACAAGCTGCAGCGCTACCCACGAAGTGGAATCAATAGAGCTTGAGTGATCAGGATAGATACGGACCTCCCATTCATACCCGTCGACGTGCCATCTGCAATTGATCGTGCAGCGACCGTTCAGACTGGATTTGGTCGTGCAGTAGTCGTCGATCTTGAGCAGCTGCACCAGGCGGGCAGCATCGGTGAGGTTTGTTGCGAGGGCATTTTCCATGGAGATCGAAACCTGGACCTGGATGTTTTTTTTTTAGGATCATTAACTAGACATAGTGGAGATCGAAACTTGGACCTGTGAGTGACTTTTAACTAGACACAGTTGTATGATGTCATAAACCAAATGGTAAAATCAAAAACATATATTTAGATACTTTTATGGCTTACAAGCCAAACGGTATAAAGGACAAAAATAAGCCAACCAAACAGCCCCTTAGAACTCTCGAGTAATAAGCCACGTGACTTATTTTTTAAGCTGCTAAAAGAATTGGGCCATAATGTGGTTCCAACCTATGTGGTGATTAATCTCGGATTAGCTCGGTTGTATAGTTAGTGCTTTGATTGGATCAGAGTCGGCACTTTTTTTAGCCAATTCGAGTTTGGAATCGGCTTTCCCCTTGATCTTTAATCACTTGGCCTCACGGGATGGCTTGGAGTTCGGCCACGAATTCGGCTGAGACATTTTTTGTTGGGTAGCGCTGTGGATATACTAAATAGGTATATCTATGATAGCCCAATACCGTCAACTCCGGGTGGTCCACATATGGTGGTATGGTCTAACCGGACGGTCCAGTTGCTGATACACAAGATAGAGGTCTAACATAGATAAAGGAAGGCGACGTACTACCGCCAAAGATGGAAGCCAGCGTATTGGAGGACAAGACAATAGTTTATGTATTAGTCTAGGACTTTGTAACCGTATCCGGCTAAGACTCTCCTTGTAACCCTAGGTCATGGCGCCTTTATAAGCCGGCCTACGGGAGCCTTTAGGGCAAGACAATAGAAGACCAAGTGCATAGCACAACTCGCATACAACGAATCCCATAATCTCTGTAACTCGGCATATTGCATTATAGTGATTTATAGCAGAAGTAGGATCTCACCACTGTCGTGAGATCTGAACCTGGGTAAGCTATGTCTAAATCTGGAACTGGATTTATGAAGTCCAATGGACTTTGGACTTAGATCACCTTGGACACAGTTGGACTGGGCCTCGATGAATGTGGACGTAACTGGACACTAGGTCCAATTATATTGGATGGATTTGGACCTGAAAAGTGGACGGTCCAAGATCCATTGGATATTACCAGACAACCACGATGTGTGCCTGTGTATCGCGATGCTCTCTCTCCCGAATCACCGTCCCTCCATCGCCGCCGCCATGCAATTTCGCCGCCGCCGCGCCCCTCCGCGGATGGCACGTCATTCCGCCGCATCCTCTCCCCTTCGCCTCTAGCCAATCAAATCAACGCCGCCCCCCTCTCGCTCTGCGCCGGCGGCTAACACATCCTCGCATCTCGCCGACGACCCCAGCCGCACCGCTCAGTTCCTGGGAACCTGGACGTCTTCTTCCCGACGGCTCTGTTCCTGGGAACCTCGGCGTCTCACGGCAACCAGCGTGAGTACCTTGACGACCGCCCCTTTCCTTATCTCAAGGTGACCAGATCTTCCCCTGTCGCTACTATTGTCCACAATTAAGATGCAGTTGACAGTTCTAAAAAATGCCATCTTTCCATGTTAGAAAATGGACACGTTTCTCTTTTTTATCTTATAATTGAGCAAATGAAGCGAACTAGTAGATTGGGAAAAATTGTTTACTCACTATCTTTTCTGCTCTTGTTTTTATCTGTTCAAGAACCATTAGATTTCTTGTGTTTGTCCACCATATTTCTTCATAGCTAGATGGATTGTATGAAGCTTTTGTTTCCTGCTACTAGACCTAGGCATGATTGGTTTTCATCTCTATGTTTTGAGAGGAGCTTAATCTTCCTGGTCATTTTCTACATTCCTAAAACTATTTGCAGCTATGCAAAGCTTGACTGAATTATTTTTCTGGTGATACATATTTCAAATGAATTAAACACCAAGCCATACATTTCAGCTGTATTATTTAAGCACCTTGTAATTAGTTGTGCATGATGTCCTGCTGTTAACAGGGCCTTCATTGTTTTATTTCCAATATCCTAAGTGTATTCATCTCACTGCGACAGCAAGGGTGGTAAAAAACTACTATATTTAGGTGCAGACTATCCTCACCCCAATATCTACTAGCTAGGGTGTTAGTGACCGTGTATATATGTTACCTGTTTTGTCTAAAAAAATATCTTCGACCATGTTTACACATTGAATAGGTAAACAAAAATATGACAACACATGTGTTCCTAGGTGACCTAGTTAAATCCACTTGTGTTCCTAAATCCACTTGTGTTCCTAGGTGATGTGTTGAAGTGGTGGAAAAAAATGCAGAGCAATATCCTGTGCTAGCCAAGATGGCTCGACACTTTCCGGCAATTCCATTATCATCTGTGGCTTTTGAATCAACATTTAGTATAGCTGGCATGGTAATTGATAAACATCGCAGTTCTCTAAACCCAGATACAGCTGAAGGTCTAATATGCTCCAAAGATTGGCTAAAAGAGTACTTGTCCGATGATGACAACAACGGTAGCGATGATGGTAAAATAACTAAAAGCTGATGCATTATCTTCCTTAACTTTGTTTTTGCAAGCTTTTGTTAATGGTTCCTATTTTTCGTTGATAGATTGACGCCATGAGTTTCAGCAACAGATTTTTGCTCAAATAGAAGTGTCAGGTATGTTTACTCACTTCGGCAAAATAATTTACTCACTATCTACTCTTCCTCAATGATCTTGTTTAATAGCTAGATGGACTTTACAACCTTGTGCTCTGCTCTTGCTTTTATCAGTGATGTACTTCCTTGCCATTTTCATTGGAGCTTAATATATGATGTACTTCCCTGTGATTTTCTACATCACTAAAACTATTTGCAGCTATGAAAAACTATTCTCAGTTTGTGTTTTGCACAAAGCTATGATGCACATTGCTTTGCTTCTTGTTTGTCCTAGTAGACTATGTATGACCAACACTCTCACTCACAGCTTGTTTTGTGAAACTGCAGAGAGCTATTATTCTGGAAAGATGGTGCATTGCTGATTACCTGCAATTTCTTTCTATTGTTTCATGATGGATGGATAGAAATCTGTAGTCTAGTATTGTCATGTAACTTGAGTTAGCATTTATCACAGACTCAACTACGGTGTATGCTACTCTTTGCAGACATTAGCCATATGAACTGTGTGAGTGTATGCAATGTGGGCTACATGCTTGAGCTCAGAACCATGTATTATGACTATTTTTGTCCTTGCTATACTAAGGAAAGTTCAGATGATGTTTTTTTAGTCCTCCGATCCAATTTAGTTGACTCAGATTTGTCTAGATTCAGATGCATCTACACATGTTTTAGTACTAGATACATCTGAATCTAGACAAAACTGAGCCAATAAATTTGGATCGGAGGGAGGAGTACAAATATTGTTTTATTTATTTTTCATTTATCCATTATTAAGTGATGCTCTATGTATGATTATTTTGTACGGTTAGCTGCTGCAGCAAGCCAGTGACTAAGCGTTTGCCTGTACATGATTTTGCCTATGCGTGTTCATCGGTGTTGATAGCTGGGCAGGCGTGCATGCAAGTCCATTTGGACCTTGGATGTCCACTTTTACGTAAAGTTTGGATTTGGATGGATTTGGACATACACACAGCTAACATGGATTGGATATGGACTTGGATCACGTTAGGCTAGACAGTAGGTGGACTTTCACGTTATGGATTTGGACTCGAGTCCAGTTCCAGATTTAGCTGTGTCATGTCGTCCCGGACGCTTTCCGTCTTATCCCATGTCTTTAGACTCGTCGTTAGAATATCCCTCTGACGTACGTGTCGACAAAATCACGATAGTTGGCGTCCACCGTGTGGCAAGAAGCGTTTACAGCACGGATCCGGACGGGATCCCTAGCAGTCTTTGAAAGCGGCCAAATTACATCTCCATCAACGCGCTGACTTCGTCGTGGATTTATCATCTACCCACTCGAGCGTATGGCAAGTTGGCGGCATCATTTTTTTTGAACGGGAAAGGGGTGCAAAAGCACCCTTCATATATATATATATATATATCAGCTCAGAAACATTGTACATCGTGGAATACAAAGCTAAGATGCCGAATCGAGTCGATTGCAGCAATCACTGGACAACAAATGTTGTTGTGAACTGTGTTCCTGCATGAACTAGAGGGCCTCGATGCTAGTGATCGATAAGCCTGTTTTGCGCAACAGTGAGCTACTCCATTTACCTCCCTGGATATATGATATGTGGAGGCGTTCAATTCCTGAGCAAGGTTCTGAAATTGGATTGCCAGCCTTCTAATCTCCCATAGCATGTTTTGGTCTAATGCTCCAGGTGCGACCACCGCCTTTGCAAAGTTTAGACAGTCTGTAAAGAAAACTGGTCTGACAAGTTTCATAGCAGTGGCAAACTAGGCAGCTAGTAACATTGCATTTGCTTCCGCCTGCAGAGCTAAGCCAACGTTGTCTTTTGAAGCTAAGATGAGCACGTCTATTCTCCTGTCCATAGCAGTCTCCGCATAGTAGATGCCCATGCCTGCGTTGTGGCCGTGGTCTCCTCCTTGCCTCTTCCAGGAAGCGTCTGCATACACCTTTGGACCTGTGAAATGGAAATCAGAGGGTACCGAAACTCCAGGGATGGTTTTTTGTTTGGAGTTAACTTTTGCCGGAGCCACCTGCTCCATTTCCATATTATTCAGCAGAGCATGGGTGTTGATTGCCACTTGCTGCGGAAGAGTTTTCTTTCTGCAAAAACATTGATCATTCCTTGCCTTCCAAATGCACCAGAGAAAGGTGAAGAGAAAATTCAGATTCATGACAGGGTGCTTCTGCTGCAAAAAAGTTAGGATAACCTGGGCAATATTGTTTTGTTGAGCTACAAGTCTCAGTGTTAATAAATCCAGGAGGAAGAAACCAAGCAGCTTTTGCAAAGGGGCAAAGGAAAAAAAGGTGCATGTCTATTTCAGGAACTTGACAACGGCAACATACCTCTGTAATGTGGGTTGAGAGTCTTGACGCTCTGCTTCCAGTGGGAAGGGCATTCCTGAGGAGTCTCCAAGCTAATGTCTTTACTCTTGGGATCATATTCTTGGTTTTCTAGACCTGCCTCATGATTGTGACTGCAGCATCTTGCACAAGATCAGGTTGGGGGGACCCTGTATCAAACATCCACTGCAGGCAAAATTTATAAGTAGACTTTGCATTGCATTTACCATTAGGGGTGCGTCTCCAGCATAGGATATCTTTTTCATCAGAGGGAACAATAAGGGTGTTTCTAATGGCCTCAGCAGTATTCTGCTAGAAAAGGGTATTAAGCAAATCAATGTTCTAGCTTTTGTTACCAGTGTTCCATAGCTGACTGACAGTGGCAGGGTAGCAGAACCCAGGCTGTTGAGGCAGGAGATTGTCATAGATGTTTTCCCAGCCAGGAAACCAGGGGGAGCTCCAAATAGAAGAATTGCCCCTGCAGATCTGATAATGAGCATTAGTGTAGAGGAGATTGATTACCTTGAGGATGGATGACCAGAAAGCTGATTTTGGGACATTTTTGTTTGCTCTCCAAATCGAAGACTGAGGGAAGTACTTAGCTCTGAGAACTCTAGGAAGGAAAGAGTCAGGGTTTTCAGCAATTCTCCATGCCGCCGCTAGGATGAGACCCATATTTGTTGCCTGAAGGTTCCTGACACCCAGCCCACCTGCGGCCTTAGGAGCACAAATGTTTTTCTAGGCTATGAGGCAGAGGGCCTTTGAATTGGGTTCAGAGGAAGCTCCTGTCCACCAGAAAACTCTCATGATGGCCTGCAGTTTTTTCAAAATTTTCCTGGAAAAGATGATGTTTGACATGTAGTATACAGGAATAGAAGAGAGAACAGAGTTTATAAGCTCAAGTCTGGCAGCATGAGAAAGATAGTTTGCTTTGTAAGTAGAGAGCTTAGACTTGAACTTTTGAATAATAAAACTATAGACCTCACTTCTATTCCTGGCTGGCAGGATAAGAGGGTGGCCCAGGTGGGTGAAGTGCTCATCCATGATGGGGACAGGAAAGATTCGTTTTATGTCTTGAATGGTTGTAGGATCCACTTTTTTGCTGAAAAGGATGCCCGACTTGTTCCAATTTTGGGTCTGTCCCGAGGAGGCACAGAAGCTTGACAGAATATTCTTTATTGTTTGAGCTTCCCGGATCTCTGCTGCTCCAGAAACCAACAAATCATCTGCAAAAAGAAGGGAGTGGATAGGAGGGCACATGGGGCCTAAGGGGATTCCCCGGAGATTAGACTCAGCTAAAGCATCAGACAAAGCAAGAGACAGCTCATTGACAGCAAGAATAAACAAATAAGGAGATAAAGGACATCCTTGTCTGATACCTCTAGAGCTGCAAAAACTAGCATAAGTCTGACCATTAATAATGACAGAGAAAGTAGGGCCAGAAATGCAAGCATGTACAAGCTTGATGAAATGACCATGCAACCCTTTACGAGCCAGAGCCTTGCAAATGAAAGACCATTCAATTCTATCAAAAGCTTTAGCCAGGTCAATTTTCAGCATGAAGGATTTGTGCTCCCAGGAAGAAAGGCTAAAAGAGTGAGAGATTTCTTGGGCTATGATAATGTTGTCACTAATGCGCCTACCTTCTATGAAAGCTTGCTGAGTAGGGTGGATGTAGTCGGGAAGATGGATTTTGAGTCTGTTTGCAAGACATTTGGCAATGATTTTGTAGATGACATTACAGAGGCTGATGGGCCTGAAGTCAGTGGGCACTAAAGGAACCAGCTTCTTAGGGATGAGCGCAATGTTTGTGTCACTGATGTGCTTAGGAATGATGGTCGAGGTGAAAAAATGTTTGACCAAGTTGGTGACATCATTTGCAATCCAATCCCAAGTGGCGAGATAGAACTCCACGTTGAAACCATCTGGCCTAGGGGAGGCATTGCGTTTCATATCATTTAAAACTTCCCAAATCTCTTCCTTGTTAGGAATGGAGTAGGTTGGTTCATCTGGGATGGGCTCAGAGCTATTGATGAACATGTTTGTGTCATTGTGAATGGAGGAGGTGAAAATCGATCTAAAGTAAGAGACAAAGGTGTTTGCTATGCGGTCAGGCATGAAATGGGTAACACTTTGCTCATCTTTGATTGAGAGAATCATGTTTCTCCTTCTCCTTTTGGCTATGGCTCTGTGGAAGAAAGTTGTATTTCTGTCTCCATCCTTGGCCCAAAGCTTTTTTGCTCTCTACAGGTTAGCATCATTTAGTTTAGTGACAGTTTGTTCATACCTTGTGACCAGCTCAGCTTCCTTTTGGTGGTCTTGTTTTTCTGGTGGAAGGACCTGAATTTTTTCTATTTCTTGCTCTAGAGTCTTCAGCTCCTCCTGCAAAGGCTTTTTCTTCCTGCACCAAACTTTTAAACTCGAAGCAAGGCTGTTAGTTTTCTTGTAGAAAGGAGCATTTGGGGTAGTCATCCAACAGCTTTTTGCAAAATTTTGGAAGTCCTCCTCTCTCAACCACCGGTTTTCAAATTTGAAATTGTTTTTAGGTTTTTCTGACTTTCAGTTGAGAGAAGAATAGGAGCATGATCACTAAACCCATGAATAAGAGGTAGATTATAAACATTTGAAACCGGGTAGACAGAGCACCATTCATGATTAACCAGGCATTTATCTAGTCTTTGAAAAAGGGGTTTAGACGAAAAACGACGATTAGTCCAGGTGTAGGCTGGCCCGGTGAAACCAATATCAAAAAAACCACAATTTTTTTACAAAAGACCGAAAAGCATTCAAACGATAACGATTAATATTAGGAGAACTTTTATCAGATTCATATAATAGGTCGTTCATGTCTCCGATACATAAAAAGGGGAGGTTGCTATTATCATACGCAAAACGAGCAACCCGATGCCAAATATAGCTAGTGGTTCGGTGGTACGGGTCACCATATATACAGATAAGGCCAAACTTCTGGTTTTTGGCACGATCCGTGACTATAGCTAGGATAAGATTAAGCGACTTGAGATGTAGAGAAATATCTACTTCATCGGTCCACATCATCCAAAGGCCCCCTGCTTTCTTCTGAGAAGACACTACAACACAGTCATGCATATTAAAGCGAGTAGTAATTTGACTTTCAGAGAATTTCGCATTTTTTGTTTCAGAGATAAAAATTACCTGAGGTCTTGTAGCAGCGATCAGGTTGGCAAGATGGCATAATTTAGGACTGGCCAGGGTCTTGCCTACCCCCTGGCAGTTCCATCCCAGGGTCTTCATGGCGCCCGTGGCGCCTTTGAGGCTGGCGCCATTGCCTGATGTGCTGGAATTTCCTCCTGATCCACATTGACTTGTACACCGTGCGAAGAGCTTGCGGACCTTGCTGGAGATTGAGCCTGAGGTCTAGCATTGAGCTGTCGGAAGGCGCTAGTACCATAATGAGGAGTATAGCTAGCCAAGTAGGGCTCGCTAAGCTCCTGAGGAGGTGAGAAAGCACCACGCCTGGAATCTTCCGAGCCTTCTGAGAGAGGTGAGATCGATGAGAGAGGCCATGGGTCGTAGTCGGCAGTGTCTCCAGTTGCTGATGACACTGATCCACGCGACGGAGAAGGCCTGGGGAGCAGAACTCCTCCCAGAACAGGGCTGCTGCCCCTGCTGAACTCAGTGCTAGCAGCCATACCCCCGGCGCTTTGAGCACGGATCCAAACGGCGATTGACACTAAATCCCACAGCAGATCTGAGTTGAGCTCCAGTTCGAGACAGCTGACCTTCATCCCATCATGGAAATCTTGATCGACATTTCCATCGCACGTGACAGCAGCACGATTGATCGAAAATCACCAGCCTGGCTGCAGCCGCGGTATCCACACTGGAGCTGATCCGTACGTCCAAACTAGGGCGCGATCGGGTTTTTCAGTATTCGGCAGCTTCACGGAGCAAGGCGGCGTCTCATGCGCGCTTACGAGCCTGATCGATATGGCCAAATACGCACTGCGTATACGCAAGCGCAACTACCAATTGCCGGATCGATAGGCCTGTTTTGAGTCTCAATGGGACAAAGCAAAATCTTCTTCTGCTACATCACGTGATGTTATATGTTGATCCAAATTATACAAAGTAAAGGCTAACTTCTGACGGAGCGGAGCGAAGCCCGTCGCCGGAGGCTTGGGCTGATGCGGAGCGGAGTCTGAAGTTGGCCCACTTTGTGCCCAACAGGAACGCCTGTGGGGGGTGCGGGGGGCGACACCACGGTACGGATCGTTGATGACCTAAGTTATCACCGCTATATATACTTCTTGTAAGCCGCCGGTTGGGATAAGTTGCATCTGTGAAATCTCCGGCGTTGTGTAATAGTGAAGTTTCGCTGGCTGGCACCCGTGGTTTTTCCCTTCTCTTTGTTGGAGAGGGTTTTCCACGTTAAATCTGTGTCCCCTCGCTGCAATTTTATTTTCGTTCTTCGTTATTTACTTGTCACAAAGCTAACACGTGAGACCAATGAATTCTTGGGACTAGTAGTCCTCAGCTTCAAAGGTCATCATAGTCGATCGTACACGGAAGTGTGGTTGTGTTCCAATAAGCAAAAGGCTAGCGAGGTCTGGAAAGCCGTCTGTCCCGCCGGCTCTTGCCGCTAGCTGGCAAGCCGAGTAAGTACCACCGCGTTTATCTATGCAAGCTACAAAGCGTCGTTCGACTGATTGACGACCTTCACGACCAGCTTAGATGTACCATAGGTTTTCCGGCTTCATCTCGGCCAAATTCGTCTTCACCGGCACAACACCTACTTTGCTCAAACAGATAAGTACCTATTTATATTTATTATTTTAATTGTTTATGATACTGGTTCATCCATATTTTGAGTCTTTTACCGCTTTCGTTTTTGATCGTATATTTTTCACGATTTAACTTGCGCTCGTGAGTATAAACTTTTACTGGCTTTAATTTAAAGGCACCAATACCATACAAAACAGCGCCTTCGGCGTTAGCTTAAGTTTCCGGCTATATGTTTTCTGTTGTTTTATATGTGGATTCCAGAGTAGTGACATTCAAGGGTGAATCTAGAAAAAAATTACCATGGTGCGCGAGGTATACATCGACTTCAGTATATACGTAATTGAATCAAATATTTAATAATACCATCTCATTTAACAAGTCTTAGCATAAAAATCCAACAAAACAAAGGGCAAATCGGTATGCCCAGAAATAAGAATGATCAAGCTCTTACTAAAAGAAAACTAATAATATTGTGAGTCACAAAAGACATCATCTAACCTCCGATTATCCATAACCTATAAATTGGAAATGCGGATTCAAGTTATCAACTGAAATAAAATAACCAGGTATAGTATTTTAAGTTATAGAGTGTTACCTTAATATTTACGATCTCTTATTTTCATGAATCAGCCCATGACTTGATCATTGGTGAGTTTCTTCATTTCTTCCTTCTCCATGTAAAAAATGACATTATCACTTAAACTATCACCATTGAGACGATTATGACAAATAAGTTTTCACGAGCTTCATCATCGAGAAACACCTCCCAACTCTGCCAGTGGGAACCTGCAATACAAGTACTAAATTCAGCATTCGATAAACTAAAGGACAACAAATATGCTTCCTCATCTCCACCATTTTCTTAGAAAGATCACCAATATCTTCTATGTTGGAGAATCGGTCGTCTGCTTGCACATCAACAATATAGAGCCGAAGATGGTACCTTGGGTCCCCCAATTCTCCGGAGTCAAAATCATTCAGATAAAGTTTAGCCAGGCTCATCAGATTCTCCAAATGAAAATCATGAAATAAATCTCTCGGACTCAGAGCTACTGACCATATGAGCAAGTTAGAGGATGTCTCACCGAAATGACTATCAAACTCTTGAACAAGCCAATCAATAACACCATTGAAACAATCAACATGATAGTGGTGTTGGTTGGTAATACCAGTGTTTCGTCGTTTTTTCTTGGGATTGGCATATGGACACTGCCAACATCACCAATATGATCTTTTAGCCTATTTTTGTTGTTCCATGCATTCTAACCTTTAATCACAAATGTCTCGTATCCAGCTTCTTTTCTACTACTGCGGTCCCTAAATAAGAAGCAACAAAAGCAGTACGCTTTGTCTTTGGACTCGCTGTACTCTAGCCAACTACCGAACTCGTCAAACCATTCAGGATTAAACCTTCTGTTGCTACCTCCAATCGTTGTATATAGAAATTCATAAGGTGCGAGGTTGACAAGGTCCATTAATTAAGTACTTTCTTCTTACCAAGTCCTTGAGATTAGGATGGTAATCTTCTATTCTTTTCCTTTGTCCCGGATCGTACTGAATAGTCTCTTCCTAATTTATATGATCTGGATTTTGCGATGGCATTTTTCTTTTGAGAACATACATGTCCATGTATCTGCATTTGACAAAAGACTAGTTAAACAAGTTAAATCTCACACTTAATTTTTTACAGGGAATAAAAGATCGGATGATGCGAGAATTTGTGTGTTATCCTGGTACCTGGATGCGATTGAATTACAGAATGCGGTGGATGAGGAGGTTGTCGATCGGGTCAGACCAGTTCTTGCGTGGATGCTCCATTGTGGAGGGCCACAAGGATCGGAGCAACGGTGCCGTCGGCCAGTTCGTCACCTCGAGGGGAGAGGTTATGTCGATGGGGAGCCAAATCAACGTGTGCACGTGATCTTTGATGAGTTAAGTTTATTTTGTCCCCTGGACTATCACGTTTGGGACAAATCCCCCCTAACGTATTTTTTTGTTATAATTGCCCGCATAATCTAATTGAACCAGACATTTATGGTTCTAATCTTGGTTTTGGCACGGTTCACCGTTTTTATTTGCCACGCTGGACTGTGACGTGGTTGTGCCTTATTTCCCAGTGGGAAAATTTTAATACTAACAAAATACAAACAGAGCTAAGTATTATCCCTTCCGTCCTGTCTGAACACTCCTAAATGAACACAGAGCAGCTCGTGTACTCTGTCGCTAGGGCTGGAACCGAGCCGGACCGGCTCGTGTCTCGGCTCAGCTCGAAAAGAATCGAGCCGAGCCTGCCTCGGCTTGGTGCGTGAAAATTTCTAGAAGGTGGGCTCGCAGCTCGGCTTGGTAGGCTCGTGGCTCGCTCGTGAGGCTCGTCGAGCCCGACATTCCCCTAGCCTTGCCCCGACGATTAGCCTCACGCGTTCATGGCTTACCTCCCTCTCCCATCGACCATCGTGATTTGCCTCGATTCCTAGCCCCGCTGCAACCACCAACGTCGGATGCCACCGCCGACGCTCCAGCGCCCTCTCCTGCCTCCACCAGGACCCCAGGAGCCCATCCATCGCAACGCCCGTGAGCTGTCCATTGCGCGTCCCCACGAACCCTTTTCAAATCTGGCTGGCCGGACCCCTGTCGATCATGCGCTCCTAATTGCGGGAAGTGTTGATTCCGACCGCCGCCACTTGGGTCGATGAGGCATGGAGGCGGCGCTTGCACAGGGCTGGTTCATTGAGAAGAAGAAGAATAGGAGAGGAAGAGGGCTGGGCACATCGCGGTGGTACGAGGAGCATGGGCGTGCATCGTCGCTGTGGAACTGCTGGGGCAGTGCTCGCATCTGATCTCCATGGGTATTTGAGGAATTGATGCAGTTTGGATGCCGTTTGCTGTTCAGGTGAAGGGAGTTGATAGGGGAGGATGGTAGGAGCATATAGAAGAAACTGGATCAGAGGACCGGAGGAATCGATGGATTGATCGAGAACCATGTAGAAGTATGTATAGTGTGTAGTTCCTTCTAATTGCGTACGTCCAATTTTTGTGTGCGGCTAGCCTGCTAGGACTTGGAAATATCAAATTCACTAGAAGGACCTTGCGCGCTCTGCCGCATCGTCCTATGTTGTTATCATCTAATTTTACGTGTTTTTTATAGTTTTTCATATCAATAACTCATCTTATCTGTCAATCAGGAATAAAGATAAAGGTATATCTGCCTTTCAATGCTCATTCATGTTTGATAGTATGCAACACCATCTATCAAGTTCATAATGAAACACAAGGAAGATTTAGATAAGAATCCATACAAACAATCTTATTAACACAAAGTACTAAAACCTAAAGCAAACAAATATCAAAGAGTGCTCCATGAATACAAGAGCACAAATTTGATAAGGTTCTACCTCCGAAACAAAAATTCTGAACTCGGAGAAAATAAGGTGTTAATGTCTCTAGCCCAGTGCGCTTTCGCCTCACCACATCATTGTCGCTTCATGCAAAGAAAACCAACTGGGAAAATATAAGACAATACCTGAAGGCACTGAACCATCTAGCATTTCAGAACCCGCACAACTGTACTGGGCAGACCATACAAATAAGAATGTCCTGAAGATTTGTAACACGCAGAGTTTTTACTACACTCACATATAGCCTCCTCAAACCATGTTGTTATATTCTCAAACCGGTAAACTTGGTGAGCCCAAATCATATGTTACGATTGATTCCGGTGGACAAAAGTTATAGTGAACAATTACTGTTCCTGACCATCTCAATAGACTCGTACAAATAAAAAAAGAATGCCTCGTTGAATATCCAAGAAAATGGCAAAAATTCTGTAAAATATAAACCATATATGCCTTTTACAAAAGGAGAAGTGTCCATGACCCATGAAGAAGAAGACAAAAGGAAATACACATCATGGCACCGTAGGTAATGTCCTTACGAAAATCGTTAAGTCCAAACGTCTACATGTCCATTACCATTGACCTGATAAATCTGGTCTCCGATCCAATAACTGTAATCAATCACAAAAAATATCTGAAATAGGAAGTGGAACACGCCAGAGCTACTCAGAGAGAAGGATAAAATATTGGACACTTTGTTCATTTGCTCTTAGTATTCTGTCAGCATCCCTATACGAAAAATCTAGACTGTTATATCCCTCATTTTGACTTTCTGGTTACACCTCTATGTGTGAGCTCTCTTCTGGTAACCAGTTCATTTATATAATGATATCCAGTGGGAAGAAATGGCACTTGTTTTTTAGCCAATAAGATTATGTAGTGAATCTGTAATAGCACTAAGCGAATGTTGAAACTATAGTGAAAGGTAAGGAGCTATCAGCCCATATTTTAGCTTCACATGAATGTACGAAACCAAAAAATGCAAAACAGAAGATACTATTCTGCAAGCAAAGATTGTGTCACGCTCATGACATCTGAAATAATTGGGAGGACAGCTTCTAATACATTGTACAATTTATAGCTAATTTTTTTTAAATAATACATTTTTTATTCAATTTCACGAATATTACGCAAAAAGAGAAAATTACACATCTAACACACTGTCGTTTTTTGAAACAACGACCAGCCCCTGTCGTTTTCTGAAAAGACGATCGGCCGGTCGGAATATTGGCAGCCAGCTGATCGTTTTTTGAAAAAACGACAAGCCGTTTCGTTTTTTGAAAAGACGACTGGACGACTGGCCTGGTCTGGCAACCAGCTGATCGTTTTTTGGAAAAATGACTGCCCCTGCCTTTTATTGAAAAGAAGACGGTTGCATGGATCATGCACTCTATGTTGGGCTAATCTTTTTGCGCCGTTCTTTTTCCCGCTAGTATTTCTCCCGCCACTTGTTCGTGCCGTTTATCTCCTGCCACCTCTTCCCGCTAGTATTTCTCTCGCCACTTTTTCACGCCGTTTCTCTCCCGCCACTTCTTCCCGTTGTTTTCTCCCGCCAAGATCCTACTAGTTGCCCCTATAAATACTAGCACCTGATGGTATCTCTTCACCGTGTTATTCCTCCCATTTCCTTCCCCTCTCCATCATGAGTGTGCCATGTTCGCACCCAGAGTATAGGCCTACGAAGACGAAAGATGCCAGGTTGCCGCAAGGGGTGACACACGAGCGCTGTTGGTGTGGCCATCTCGCGAAGGTCAAGGAGTCGATCGATTTCTCCACCTGCATGGGCATGAAGTTTTTCATGTGTCCCAACTACGACGCAAGCCCGCCCCGGCAAGCAAGTTCGTCGTACGAGAGGCCTCCGGTATGTTCCCAGAGCATGGTTAATATAAAACATTCATGTTATCATGTGTTCTTTTATTCATTCCATTGATTTGTTTGCAGTCTCCTCCTCCACTTTGCAAGTGGTACCATTGGATTGACACGGAGCAACCAGCCTGGGCCGTGCAGGAGATTGCGGACAGGAGCCGACGTGCAAGGGAGATCTTTCTTGAAGAGGAACGTGCTGAAAGGAAGGCCGCGAACGGGAAGAAGGAACAGGAGAGAGAAATGGAAGAATTCTGAGCAGAGCAAGCTCGAAACCGCGAGCTGAACAGGAAAAGAAGGGAGGAAGAGGAGCGGCAGGAACAGGTGCGCAAGGAGGCCCGTGAGGCGGAAAGGAAGAGATTAAGAGAAAGAGTTGCCGAGGCGCGGGCGGCAGAGGAACGTGAGGACAAGACCGGGAAGTACCCGCGCTGGACTCATGGAAGGTAGACGTATGTCTCAATATCGATATATCTTAATTTCAGTTGTAGTGTCATGATGTAACTTCATTTCAGTTGTAGTGTCTTGATGTATCTTAATTTCAGTTGTAGTGTCTTGATGTAACTTCATTTCAGTTATAGTACTTTGATGTATCTTAAATTCAACATGTCATTTAATTTTGGAGACAATGTAGCCAAATTATCTCCCGCCAAAATGTTTCCCGCCAAAATATCTCCCGCCAAAATATGTCCCGCCAAAATATGTTTCCCGCCAAAATGTTTCCCGCCATTTTTTGTTCGTTTACCCTATAAAACCCCCTCCTCACGTAGTTGTTTAAGCAAACCCTTTTAGCCAGTATGTTTCCCGGTTTTCCCTACGATCGCAGTTTCGTGCCAGACATGTTCGTCGACCTTTTTCATTTGGCTAGGAACCTTAGGATAGACAACAATCCAGCCCCATTGGAGGAACTAATTGGTAGTGATTGTCTCCTCACTGAGCTGCGTGAGGGATTGCGTAGAAAAGGGTGGCCAAAGAGGACTCCAGAGGAGATACGGCAAGAGCTACTTTGGATCAATGCTAGGTGGAGCAAGCAAAGATTCTCTAATGAAGGGGCAAGGCAGCACAACATCACACTCCCTTGGATTTGGATAGAAGAGAGTGAAGATGAGGACGATCTCTTCATGCCGCCTGCCAGTGGTACCAGGGATAGAGCAGAGCGTGACAAGGCTGAGACCTTGAACAAGGCGCAGGCTAAGAAGAGCAATGACAAGGTAGAAGAGAGTGAAGATGAAGATGATATATTCATGACGCCTGCCGTTGGGACTAAGTGGAGGGCTAAGTGGGACGAAAGGCTGGCCAAGAAGAAGGCATTGTCGAAGGTAAGGGCGAGGCATCGTCGAAGGGTAAGGGCAAGGCATCATCGGTCGAGGCATCGTCGAAGGGTAAGGGAAAGAAGAGCAGGCCATGAACTTATTTATGTATCGCAAGTTATGTTCAACTACTGTTGCAAGCTATGCTGAAGTGTTTGTCGAAAAAAAATGTGTCTCATACCTAGACAGATACAAGATACAAGTCTCATACATAGACAGCTATCTAGACAGATACAAGATACAAGTCTCATACATAGACAGATACCTAGACAGATACAAGATACAGGTCTCATACATAGACAGATACCTAGATAGATACAAGATACATAGACAGATACGCAGACATATACATAGATAGATATCACTGCCACTGGTCACGAGGTTGCCCTGGCGTCGGTGAACTCCATTTGTACCTTCTAGGAGGCCCCACATTGCGGGGAGGTAGAGTTGACCCGTCACCCTGCGTCTGTGTATCCTGTGTGGGGATAGGTGGTGGAGTCTACTGCGTCTGATACAGTCCAAACCAGTCAACCTGATCCTGCTGAGTCTGCTGATCCTCCTCATTAGTCGCCCACGAACCCATTGAGGACATGCTTGGGTCTCCATATCCTCCTGCCATGTAAAAATATTAAGTACACTACATGTAACCAAAATAGATAGGAAAATGCATACCCTCAAGACGATAGCCCATGAATGGGACTTGCGGCTGCTGCTGGTGCCACTGGTCGAAAGTAAGTTGTGGCTGCTGCCACTGGTCGAAAGTAAACTGCGGCTGTTGCTACCACGCCGAGCCTCCAGCCTGGTCTGGGGGTGGTGCTCTCGGTGTCTCCCGATGCTACTGCCACGCTGAGCCTCCAGCCTGGTCTGGAGGTGGTGCTCTCGGTGTCTCCTGCTGTGAGATCCGTGGACGAGGCCCATGGCGGATAGGTGCAGTGGGTGTCTCCTGCTGCGGCCGCCCCGAGCCTCGGAGTAGTGTCTGGTCTGCACGCGGGGTGCGCTCCTGCATGGAGTGACGTGGCGGGCGAGCCTGCATGGAGTGACGCGGCGGGCCCTCCCCCATGGAGTGACGTGGTGGACGTTGTGCTGCTCGGTGCTGAACGACGTCTGAAACGTTCGTGCACGTGATGGTCACATAGATACTCTGTAGTCTTTTCTGGACACGCCTTACAAAGGACTGAACTCCTTGACGTGGTAGTAGAAGAGGAGCGGACAAGAGAGAACGTCCCCACTGATTCACTTCATTCTGTAGCTCCCATGTCATATCGGCCTGCATTTGTATAGTGGATAAGTACACATTATATAGGCTACCAGGTGCAGTGACGAAGAAAAGTGTATTTACCGCTGATTGTCTGGGCTCCATAGTCGACTGGCTAGGGTATCTTTCATCATCATGTGCGTGGTGGACGGGACACAACCGTGTCATGCTCATGTACCTTTGTAAGTATGCATGGAATAGCTCCATATCAAATGCAGGAGAGGTCCACACGTCAGTTGTTGCATTCTGCCAACCATTGATATAAGTATTAACCCGTTGAAGCCACTGATTTGTGCTTCTTTTAGTACCCTTCCGAGAGTACCTACAATTAGATTTTGTAAGTATACAATCGGTGTAAAATTATAGATACATAATATATTAACTTACATATGCACGTCCGATGAAAGGGGCACCTCCGGACATGGAGGATCTACCATCTGGCGAAGACCGAATTGCCTCATGACCCTCTGTTGAGACATCTCCTTCACCTGACAATTAAAGATGATCTTCGATTTAGTCAGCCAGTAATCCTCATCTCTAGTGCACATAATAGATAACCCTCCGGGATATCTTGCGGCTGCCTCAGCTGTGGTGTACGGCTCCCAAATGACCGATTCCTCCTTCAACGTGTCGAACTGCTCGCTGAACGATAGGTAGCAGCGAGTTATTTGTTCTCCTGCGAAACGACACTATTGGATTAAATAGTTGTTAGTTTCCTTCGTAGTGCAATATGGACCATGCAATTAACTGAACCTTTTAACTTACCTTGCGTCGTGTTCAATGTGTACTGAATGTAGGAATGTCAATTCTCTCGTGGTCAAACAGCATATCAGACTCATAGACAACGGGGCGCTCTCCCGGGATGATTACCGCTTGATTCTTTGCTACCTCCGGGCGGCCGATAGGGAACCTCTCCCATGACCACAACTACAGCAATAATGGGCATCCTAGCAAGGCAGATTTTACTTTGGTTAGCGTACAGCCCGTGCACATACCTCGGTACGTTGCTGCTAAGACAGCAGAACCCCAACTTCATTGTGTGATGTCGTTCTGGCACGTCTCCTCCGCGATCTCTCTAGCATAGCGGATGTAGCACGCACTGATGGTTGAGACGTGGTTCTCGGTGAACATCACCTTCCCAAGTAGCCACAGTAAGTATGCCTCAAGGCAGCGCGTAATTTGTGGCTCAGTCATCAGAACGGCTGGGTACCCGAACCTCTGTATCTGCATTGGTTAATAGAACAAGTTTTAGCATCGTGTGATATGAAAATAGGTGTGTCAAATACTAAGATACTGAGTAGCAAACGAACCCGATAGTTCTGCAACCAATCAAATTTGGGCCCATGATTTTCATACGTAAACTCCGGAACTCCTTCACGAATGCCATAGAATCGTTGGGCCATTTCTTGGGCCCAATTCTCCGGTGCATCCACCGGGCCTATTGGCACTCCAGCCAACGGCAGGCCCAGCAAGTATGAGACATCCTACAGTATAGGAGCCATCTCCCCCCAGCGAAAGTGGAAAGTGTGAGTTTTGGGCCGCCATCGATCCACTAAGCAGGTGAGCAACGACCCGTCATAGCCCATGCGCGTGGTCTGGAAGCCATGGTGTCGTCCTTCTATCTCCTGCGTATGAGTGGCCTCAACCAGACGCACAAATGGTAATAGCCTGGCCCACTTCAACCTGCATACTGAGATAGAATTACAATTTGTTTACTTTGGCCCTCAAATATTTGAACCCCAACTAGAAATAAATGTCTCATACCTCTGAAGCCAATAAGGATGTATCATCCAGTTAGACATGGGAGTGCGAGTGATAAGGTGCTTCAAGCTCCCTGGTTCCGCATCCAATAAAGTTGACCGGTGCTTTCTATCTATATCAGCATTAAGCAAAGATCCCGCCATCCACATAATTTAAAACATGGTTTCATAAGAATTACAAATTTAGAACATAGTTCCATACAAATTACAAATTTAGAACATAGTTCCATACGAATTACAAATTTAAAACATAGTTCCATACGAATTACAAATTTAAAACATAGTTCCATACGAATTACAAATTTAAAACATAGTTCCATACGAATTACAAATTTAAAACATGGCTCCATACGAATTACAAATTCTAGTTTCTTCCTCTGCCTCTTGTTCCTCGCCTGCCACGTCTGCCACGTCCACGAGGAGCCGCTCCTCCAGTCCCGAAGATATGACAATTGGTGTCTCTATGACCAAAATGATTACATAGAAAACATTCTCTAGTAGGGCCTCTGGCTTCGTATTCATCCATATCATTACGGATGCAAACACATTGTCGCCTTCCTCTGCCTGTCCGCATTAGTCCAGGATATGGGATGTAAATCCTTTCACCGGGGTTTACTTTGTTGAAATTGCCCCATGCTCTATATCCCATCATCTCGCTAGTCCATGTATTGATCATCGACTCCTTTAGAAAATAAGGAGACACAAACGATCTCGCATCCATACCTAACCACCTTACGCAGCAAGTACATGAGAGCAAGGCAGATGCAGCAACTTGGGTTTGTTGCAGGTACACTCACACGTCGGCCAAGCCTCATTGCCTATCCTCACCTCTTGTGTCTTTACCTCTTCTCCAGATCCGATCCTGTTGGAAGGGAGGCGCACCTCAAATCTTCGTTCTTGATTACCAATGGCGACGACGTGCATAGACCGAGCCTTTTCCATTTTGTTATTCATGTAATGCATTATCTTTGAACAGTACCTCGTGTTTGGGTTGTTGATGATATGCATCTAAGCAAGCTAGAGTCTGTCTCTGAAGTACTTCAACTTTCCGGTGAAAATACACTCCACAATAGCTGTTAATGGCAGAGCCCTGCTTCCTCTCAAGACGAAGTTGTAAGTTTCGGCAAGATTTGTAGTCATGACGCCAAACCTAGCACCATGAGTGTCATGCAATAGAGACAACCTCTCCACAGGTTCGTGCTCTATCCATTCCTAAAAATTCTTAATCCGTCTGCCAGGCCTCCTCCTAGTACCAGGTTGGTCAAATCCTGGCAAATCACAACAATTGGCTCTTCCTCGGGTGGTGCTGCTCTAGCTACTGTCTATGCAGCTATCGCGGCCGCATGAGCCGCCACAGCTGCTGCTCTAGCTGCTTTCCTCTGCCTAACATGTTTTTTTGTGAATTCATCTAGATAGGCCCGACACTTGATATATTTCCACTCCTGGTTCTGCTTGCAAAGCTTCTTGAATAGGTTCATCAGGGCCTTGTTCCTGAACTGTGAGAAAAAGTTAGCCCCTAGATCCCGCATGCACCAACGACTCTGCATGTCTAGCCATGGAGTTGGTTCATCTGGAGCAGGCTGAGTCAGCTTCCTTATCGCGCTGAGTATACCCGGATGCCTATCATGAAGAACGCATACATTCGATACATCCCTCACAATTGCTATTTTGAGCTGCCTGAAAAACCATACCCAACTCTCAGTGTTCTCGCTCTCCACGAAAGCAAATGCAAGTGGAACAACTTGATTGTTCCCGTCTTGACCTATGGCAGTCAAGATCTGGCCCCTATACTTGCCAGTGAGAAATGTTCCATCTACACAAATGACTGGTCGATAGTGAGTGAAAGCTTCTATGCATATAGCAAATGAGAAGAACACTCGATGCATCACCCTCAAATTGGGTTCTTGAGGCAATGTTAAGTGTTGGATGTCGAGGTATGTGCCTAGATTCCTAGCCTGCAGTGTCTGTAGCATCCGAAAAACACAGTCGTATCCATCTTGAAACGAACTAAATCTTGTCTCCAGTGCCCTCTGCTTAGTCCTCCAAGCCTTTCCGTAAGATATATTATAGCGAAATCTGACAGCAACTTTGTTGATGATAGCTTTCACTACCATGGCTTTGGTCTCCACTATCTCAGTGTATAACAGTCTATCCAGGAGGGTTGACATGAGATTACGATGGTCTTGAAGGACATTGTCAAGTTGACATGTGTGTTGCACAACATCGCTAACCTTCCAGTTGGTGTCATATCGAGGAACATGGGCATGGACCCTGGCAGGACATCCGGCTACCTCGCAAGCCAAAGTCAAATATTGTTGGGATGACACCTTTGTTTTGAAAACCTGTTGCGTGGACAATGCCCACTCAACAATTGCTTCCTGTAGATGCCTCTTGCTAGGATATAATGCACCAATGGAGATGTTGTTGGCGTGATAATGCCACGAGGAATCATGCCCATCATTCACATTCATTGCTGTTGTGTGGTCTTGATTCCAAGATGTCGGAATAGGTTGATCCTCTTGATCAGACTCAGCGGAATCATAAGAGCTATCACTGAACCCTTCTGAATCTTCGGCTTCCATCTGATCTTGCAACCAACCGTCGTGTATCTCGTCCTCATCGAACTCACCACTGAAAATATCTTCTCCTGTCCCTTGACTACCTTCAGCTGATTCATGTCCACCATCCTCGGTGTGTGCAAAACTACTCTAACCAGGTTCATAACTACCACCATCGGTGTGTGCATAACTACTCTGACCAGGTTCATAACCACCACCGCCATCTTGGCCTTGACTGCTCTGGTCATCATAGTATCCACCACCACCTCCGTCTTCGGCTTGACTGCTCTACACATGATCATAACCACCACCAGCATGGTGTGTCTGACTACTCTGGCCCTGATCATAAACAGGCTCTTTCGCCACTGGAAGCACTAAGACACTAGGGTTAACTACCCTATGCAGATAGGCTTTCACCCATTTGACCCATTTAGCTTGCTCTTCTATCGGTCTAAAAAAATGAGGTTTAATCCTTGACTTAGTCCATAATACATGCACACCGACAGTATGGGTGGGAGAGAGCCCTAAACGAGCACATAACCAATCCTTCAACTCAATAATGGATATGGTTTCAGGATCCTGGAGCACTTCATCAATACAATAGAAATCGCTCAAATCAACTCCATGCTGGGTTTTTTTGACGACACCGTCACCATAGTAGAACCTAAACACTACATTATTGGATATAACTTCTGACCTAAAAAATACCACAATTTGTCAAATGCCCGTACAGTGGTAGATTTTAGCACACACATATACTAATAATCCTATAGCCGAATAATCTTGCATAGCCCGCAAATATAATTATAATCCTATAGCCGAATAATCTGGCAGCTAACCTACCACATCCAAAACTACAGATAAAATAAAAATACACAAATGACTACAGTTAGCAAGAAATTAGGATTTACCCTTGAAGCGTGAGAAATCCTGCCGTGCAGCTGCCTCCACTCAACGGATCGGCAACCCCCACTCAACAACAGCTGCCTCCACTCAAGCTGCACCACCAGCCTCCACCATAGCCATTGCCCCTCAAGAACTCCATGAAATCCCCCTAAAAAATGCCTCAAATCACCTCATTAGACTATCCCATTAGTAGATCGGGACTCTACTAAGTGTCTAATGTGTTTCAGCAGCAGCTATTGGTGAAAAACGGTGCAAAACTGAGCTCTAAATCAGTGCAACTCGCGTAGGGAGATGAACCAGCAAGAAGAACACGAGAGAGAGCGAAGGAGGAAGAAGAGAATGCACCGGCGCGGGGCTAGGCGCGGCGCGGCGCGGGGATATGGAGGAGCTGGTCGTTGCTTCAAAAGACGAGCCGGCCGGTCGTTTCCTCAAAAGACGAATGCACTAGGTCGTCTTTCCATGCAACGACGCGTGCGGCTGTCCTCCTGTAGCCCGACAGGGTGGGGCCCGCGACGTTGCTTTCGGCGCCTCAAAAGACGGCACAGGCAGATCGTTTCCTCAAAAAACGACACGGCCAATTCGTTCTTTCAAAAAACGACAGTGCGTTACATATGTAATTTACTTTTTTGCGTAATATTCGTGAAATTGAATAAAAATAGTGTATTATTTAAAAAATAGCCAATTTATAGGGGTTCTTACCCAACAACAACTACAATAATCTTTATACATTTTGAGTTTCGAACTAAAACCTAGAAATTTAAACCATATATAACTAAAAGGTTTCAATATGTAAGAGCTAAATCTTTAGTTTTAGCAGTAAGAACCCGTACATTGATAACACATTATTGCGCTTTTCTTGAAAATAAAATTTCTTTACGTGAAACAAAATCAAGGATAAATTACTTTTGGCATACTTGGCTGATTTTAGTTCAGATAAGTGCCTTAGTTAGTGATAACCGACATATTTTGGATACTTTTTATCCACTACAAAGCAGAAAAGAAGTGAAAATGGGTCCTAACTGATTCCACCTTCATAATATAGGTACACACCATTAATATAGCTTTGAGTAACTTTGCCTCTTCTACAGCATATACCAACCTTAATACAGAAATAAGAATTCAGCCTACAATAAAGAAGTAAAGCTTCTAAAGAGAGGGAGAAGTGCCAATAGAAACAAAAAAACACTAGAAAAACGCGTGCACGTTCCAGAGCTCGTCCCACAATCGCTGCTATCCCTGCATGTGTCGTCTTGGGAGTTCTTCGCGCGCTGTCACAGGCCTTTCCTGCGCG
Organism: Avena sativa; assembly: GCA_916181665.1. Taxonomy (NCBI): domain Eukaryota; kingdom Viridiplantae; phylum Streptophyta; class Magnoliopsida; order Poales; family Poaceae; genus Avena; species Avena sativa. The sequence goes on from OV702290.1 coordinate 163,264,439, forward strand.
ACACGTGGTGCTTGGAGAGAGGGGTCGCCGTCCTTTTTTCCTTTTCTCTTTTATATTCAAATACGAAAAATCCGATATCTTTTACACGAATTGGCCAAACCGAGATCCGTTTTCACGGTTGTACTAGTCGTGTCGAGATCTACAAAACTAGATCCCATGTTGATAGGTTTTGATGAAGTTATATTTTGCACTGCCTTTTGACCCTACGTTGCACTGTCTTCGGTTGCGGTGCACGACACGATGTTCTGGCGGTGTACAGTCGATGCACTACCTTTTTCTTCTGTATTGCACTGCCTTCGGTCGTGGTGTACTGCTTTCGGGCGCAGTGCACGGTGAGGTATTCTGGCAGTGTACTCGTGCATTGCCTTTTTGTGTTGCTTTGTACTGCCTTCGGCCGCAGTGCACGGGACAATATCCTGGCAGTATACCGGTTGTGCATTGCTTGTTTGTACTGTGTTGCACTGCTTCTGGCACAGTGCACGGCGAGATATCCTGGTACTGTACTACGCACGATCAAGACAGTGTACCATCCATGCACTGCCTTGTTATTCTGTATTGCACTGCCTTAGTTCACAGTGCACTGCGGGGTGTCCAGGCAGTGCATCGTCCATGCACTGCCTTATTGTTCTGTGTTGCACTACCTTAGTTCGTAGTGCACTGCGCGGTGTCCTGACAGTGTACTACGCACTGTCCAGGAAATGCACCGTCCATGCACTGCCTTGTTGTTCTGTGTTGCGCTGCCTTAGTTTGCAGTGCACTGCGCGGTGTCCTGAAAGTGTACTGCCTCGCTGTACTGCCTTGCACTGCCTTCGGTCGTAGTGCACTACACGGTGTCTAGGCAGTGCATTATCCATGCACTGCCTTGTTGTACTGTGTTGCACTGCCTAAGGTCGCAGTGCACTACGCGATATTCTTGGAGTGCACAGTGTACTGCGTTGCACTGCTTTTGGTCGATAGTAAACGAGTTGCACCGCTCGTGCACTGCCTTATTGCACTGCATGGAACTGCCTTTCATCGCGTGCACTGCATGAACAGCTAGCCACGTTTCGGGCTGCCGTGTGGCTGGAAATACACGCGTTGCTGTGCGGCCGGAAATTCACGCGCTGCCGAGCGGCCGGAAATACACATGAATGAATTTCCACACGCCACGTGTCGAGCTGCCGTGCAGCTAGAAACGTGCGCGCTGCGGCCGAAACGCGCGCTTCCTGAAGAGCGCGCTCTCTCTAGTCGTTCCCATAGAAATATGAATAACCCAAATATGCATAAATAATTAGAGATTTTTGTAGAACTACAAAGGAGGTACCAAAACCTGGTGTTACCATGGAAAGGGCTACTGGCCTTGTGATGTCCTGCTGCTATTCAAAATGCTTTTCATATCCTTGTGACATAACTTATTATGTTTCAAATCTTGGTGCTTATGTATAGACCTGTAAACCTAGAAATTTCCATAACGCAGTTGAAGAACTTACATGTTGTACAATTAATAGACTTGATGAATCAAATATAAGTACCAACACGTTGGAATACTGGTTTTTTTTGGAGCAACCGCTAGGAGCTCTGGCTAGTCATTAAAGAGAAAAAGAGATGATCCAGTTTATAAGGGAAATCGGATCGAAAACCATACATAATTTGAACCCCCGACATGCCAACTACCCAAAAGCCTAAAACAAACAAAACAACAAGAGCATAAAACCTAACTTCCACATCCAGCCACATTCGCGACAATTCCACACGTAGGTAGCATCAATTACATCCATCATGTAATCTCAACCGCCTTCTTCTCGACGTCGATCTTTCTACCTTTTGGCTTTTTCACCTTCTCCATATTCTTCACTAGACCACCAAGCATTGTGATGGAGCGGGGCGACAGCGGGGTCTTGAACTTGTCAGTGAAGACGGCAAGGGTGTTTTCATCAAACTCTGCGCTCTCTTCCAGGAGGCTCAAAACCTGTGCAAGTAACTTCTGAGTTGGAATACTGGTTTGAGCATGTAGGCACAATACAAACCATGCATCCATACACATATACATATGGCTCCATATGAAACTTGATTGAACATCACCTACCATAGTGAACTTCTCAAGGTTATGTAGAACAAATATGTTAACGTCAACAGTACATAAATTTAGATACCTTGTCAGGTGCTTTTATTTTTTCATACACAAATCAAGAAAAAATTGAAACGGTAGGAATACTTTAGTACACTTTATGGTCCATGGGTTGCTGCACATACTCTAGCTTACCACGGCTAGTTACTTCCAGAATTCGAAATGTTTTTCCCAAACAAATTCAATACACGGATTCGTCATCATTATTCTACGTGCTCTATATAATCAATGAAATATCATGGAGTATGAGGGCACAGACAGAAGAGGGTCATGGTGATGCACATTTCTTCAAGAGCCTACTGAGCACAATAGAATAAAATTTGAGCACACATCTTAACAAAAAAGAGACCACAATATCACTCGAGACAATAGGGGAAAGACAGAACATAGAAACAGCATGGTGGAAAACTATGGGTTGATAGCCCACATGCGACGTCTTTGCAAGGAATTCTCTCACATGCGACGTCGTTCGAACGAATAGCCCACATGCGACGGGTTTTGGCAAGGAAATAGCTGGCATGCGACACATGCCAGCACGCCGATAAAACGGTCATCAGGGACACAATTATGTTGGTTAGGGTTCAGTTTGGGTTAAGAGAAACACATGGCAGTTAAGTTAATGTCTGAATTGGCAAAAAAAAACTATCTGAATGAGTGAACCGTCCGTTTCCTACCCAGCCCGCGCGTGTCACTCCCCTGTAGCTAGCGGCGGTGGTGGAGCTCACCATCCTTGCAAAGCGGCGGCGGCGGCACATTCTCGCCGGCGGCGACGATGGCGGAGATTTCCTTCTACGGGGAACTCGGTGAGTTGCATCTTAAGCACTAATTCTCCTCCAATCCTTCTGAATTTAGATCTGAGCGTGGACCCATTTGAAACCTAGATTGTGGCTGCCGAGTGTGCTGAACGAGGGGAACGAGATGGAGCTGCCTTCTAATAGGTACTACACGCACCTCTGCACCTTTTTTCTGTTTGATTTTAGCCTCGCTAGCTCACAGTGGACGCCACCATCGAAAAACAGGGGAGGCGATGCCGGGGGCGATGATGTTCCTAGTACTACCCCTGGCACTTTTCAGTTGTCTATAAGATTGTTCCCCTATAGAGCAATGTTAGCTGATGGTAGCATGCATCCCATTGAGAGAGAGACAACTGTGTTATTGGAGATCAAATTTTGAGACCTTGATCCCCAAGAACTACAAATAATGGAAGAGCAGGCTGTGAGGAATGTGATTGAAAAAATTGGGGAGAGTGTTCTTTGGGGGCCAGAACAAGAATTAAGTTTGTTATGATACGATGATTGGAAAGGTGAGTATGTTAGGATTGAGGATGGGGACGAAATGGTTGAGGAAATCGATTGACAGAAGGGCTGGGATAGCAAACATGTTGAGTTTTGTGCAGAGCTGGTAGAACTGAAAGGTGATTCGAGGGTTGGATATGTTCCCTCCAAATTAGCTGCACAGATGGCAGAAGATGATTGGGCTGCAAAGAGGCACACTCAGCCCATTCTTACTGAAGTGACAGTGTTGGCAGGGGAAGCTGTTGACAATGCTGTAACTGTTGATTGGAACACAGTTGATATAAATGACCAGACTGATTTGGTCATTGCACCAATATCTGACATTGAAATGGCCAATCTGTTTGGCATTCCTGTGGATGAGGAAGGCAAAAAGAAGGAGAGTGATGAAGCTGATGATGATGGTAACAGACAAGCAAGACAAAATGATGAAGAAGATATAGATTCAGAGTTGATTGAAAATGCTGCAATTGATGTAGATGATGCACATGATGATGAGTTTGTGTGTGTTTATGACAAAGAAAATCCAGTTATTGAAGTAGGAAGATTGTTTCCAACCATGGATGAGTTTAGGATGTGTTTCAGGACTTATGCAGTCAAACATGAGTTTGAAACCAAGACTGTGTGGATAGATAAAAGGAAGTTCTATGCAAAGTGTAAAGGTTTTGATGGTGGTGCCAAGCCTTGCAAGTGGTATATATCCGCTAGACGCCAACCTGATGGAAGAACAATAAGAGTGAATCAAATTCCAAAACAGCATACTTGTATTACAACTTCTCAGAAAGTTACAACCATGACATCACAACTTTGGGTTGCTGAAAAAATCAGGCCTATTTTAGCCAAGACACCAAATACCACTGCAAAGAAACTAATGACAGACTTGGAAAAGAATTACCCCATTAAGTTGAAGTATACTACAGTGTGGAAGGCAAATCAAAGGGCAATGAAAGAGTTATATGGTGATTGGGCAAACACCTTCAGAATGCTTTTTAACTTTAAAGCAAAAGTTGAAATGAGGTCACCTGGAAGTGTTGTGGATATAGATACTGAGGTTACAGCAGATGAGAAAGTATATTTCTCCAAATTTTTCATGGCTTTGAAGCCTTGCATAGATGGCTTCAAAGCAGGCTGCCATCCATATTTGAGCATAGACTCAACATTTTTGACTGGCAAGTGGAATGGTCAACTTGCAGCTTGCAATACTTTAGATGGACACAATTGGATGTTCCCTGTGGCAATTGGCATGTTTCAGTCTGAGATAGAGGCTTCATGGACATGGTTCATGATGCAGTTGAAAAGAAGCATAGGGCCAGTCTCACCTTTGGCAGTTCACACTGATGCATGCAAAGGGCTTGAGAATGCAGTGAAGAATGTTTTCCCCATTCTGAATAGAGGGAGTGCTTTGGCCATATGTGGATGAATATTATAAGGAAATTCAAAGGAGATGTTTATGGCAGGTTGTGGCCAGTAGCAAGGAGCTACACTAAATCAACACATACATATCATGTTGGTAAGATAAAGGCAGAAGACTGCACATTTGCCCCTTGGATGGACCAATACCATTCTCTATTATGGTATAGGTCTGGATTTAACACTGACATCAAGTGTGATCATATAAACAACAATTTGGCAGAAAGTTTTAACAACAGAATTAAGGACTTCAAAGAGTTGCCTGTCCATGACATGGTTGACCAGATCAGGATCATGATCATGAAATTGTGGCAATTGAGAAGAAGCCTTGCTGATCTTCTGCAAGGGGATAAGTTGCCTGCTGTAGTGCAGCAGGTAGTCAACAGGAGCAGAAATCTTCATAATTTGTGTGTGGAAAAATCATCACTGTTTGGTGCTAAAGTTAGAGATACTAAGACTGGAAGAAGGCATGTTGCTAACACTGATTTGCATGAATGCAGTTGCAATGAGTGGCAACACACTGGAAAACCTTGTGAACATGCAATACTGTTTTTAGCCTCCAAACCAAGGCTAAATATGCACCCATATTTGCATGAATATTATTCAGTACAAAAATTCAAGGCAGCATATGCAAATCCAATTCCACCACTTACAGATCAGTCTCAATGGCCCAAAGTTGATATTCAATTCACCTTGTCCCCTCCTTTGATGAGAAGAAAGGCTGGCAGGCCTCAACATAGTAGATCCAAGGCTTGGTTTGAGAAAGGTGGGAGCAGAAAGAAGGGAAAAAAAGATGAAAAGAATAATGGCAAGCCAAAAAGGGCACAAAAAGGTAACAAAAATAGATGCAAGAGATGTGAAGAACTTGGTCACCGAGCTGGATCATCCAAATGTCGCTACACTCCTTCAAAGTATGTCCTTGTTCATCCAAAAAATTCATTCAAAAGGCTTTTGTTTATGTTTATGATGATTATTTGAAATTAACAAACCCATTTTGCTTTTCAGGAAGGATGATTTTGAGCCCCTTGTGGTTGAAACTTGCTGGCCAACGAAAAAAGCAAGAATTGGGGGGGGGGGTAGAAAGAAGAGAACTGAGCAGATTGTGTTAAGTTGTGATAACAGAGTGCAAAATCAGCCACCTAAATCACTTTTGGATGTGCCAGCTGCTTGTTCAGATGCAATTATGGATGTGCAAGAAGAAGCACGTTTGGATTCAATTCAAGCTCAAGATGAAGTTGTTTTGGAGGTTCACATGCAAATTGAATCAAATTTGGAGTTGCAAACTGAACCTGTTCAGATGCAAATTGAATCAAATTTTGATTCAATTCCAGCTCAAGGTAGTGTTATGATTGGGGGGCCTTCAGAAAGTGAGCATCCAAAGAAAACAAGGAGCCTGGCTGTTCTTCTTGGTGGAGATCCAACAATAACAAGTGAAGAACCTGCTTGCAAGAGAAACAAAAAGAGTGGAAAGAGGAAGAAATCGAGTGCAAAGAGGAAGTGATGTAAGTTTTATGATACTAAGTTGATTGCAAACTTGTGTGATGTATGTTTGTTTGAGCTTTCATTCGTGAAAACTTGTAATTTGTAATAATGCTCTTGTACTTGAATTTGAGCCGAAATTCAAATTTGAGCCCAAATTCAAATTTGATGCTAAATTTGAATTTCAACCTATGTATTTATTTGCACAATTGTATGTTTGTTTGACCTTTCAATGCTTTCTCATATATTATACACATCCCGTGATCAATCCGATCCATTTTGGTGCCCCCAACACTAAGACATGAGAAATGTGTTAGAAATGAGCCCATTTCTAACGAAACTTTTTTTCGACATTGTCTAAATCTTCCCAAAAAAACATAATAACTTCCATTCTGCAAATATAGGATAAATCCGAAGAAAGATTTATTTTTTGGATTAATCTTCTATTTATTTATTTATTTTCCAAAACAATGCTTTAATTCAAAATCATTAATAAAATACGATTTTAGACATGAAAATGAAAAAATAACTTCAGATCATGTGTAGTTGCATCATAATAAATCTAGATTGAGCTTTTCAAAAATTTTAATTTCTGAAACCCCAAAACCTCTACTCTCTCCTTTGAACTCTCTGGAAACCTTACTAGAGGTTGTTCATTTTGTGAAGGTTTTTTCATACAAATAGTAGTATACCAAGTTTATATTTTTTTGGTAACTATATCACATAACAAGACTATGTGCGAAGGTTTTATATTTTTTCGATTTTTTTTGAATTAGTTACACCCATTTGAAATTTGGTCAAACTCTCACAAAACCACGTTGATTGCCATCTAATCCTAACGCCGAACAGGGTATACTCTCTCCTTTGAACTTTTAAACCTCAATCTAGCATCAAATTGAATCTAGATTGAGGTTTTCAAAATTTTCAATTTTCAAAACCCCAAAACCTCTACTCTCTCCTTTGAACTCTCTGCCAACCTTACTGAAGGTTGTTCATTTTGTGAAGGTTTTTTCATACAAATAGTAGTATACCAAGTTTATATTTTTTTTGGTAACTATATCACATAACCTGACTATGTGCAAAGGTTTTATATTTTTTTGATTTTTTTTGAATTAGTTATACCCATTTGAAATTTGGTCAAACTCTCAATAAACCATGTTGACTGCCATCTAACCCTAACGCCGAACAGGGACCGTCCATCTAACCCTAACGCTGAACTCCGAATGTCGGATCTGTCTTCTAGAAGGAATCTGCAGGTAGATTCGATGGCAATCCGCGGGAGGGCCGGTTCTGAGCTGTGATTGGCTGGCCTCGTTTTTTAATACCCGATAGTCGGATCTATGTACTGGGCCGTCCGTGATTGGCCCATCTGAACTTTGCATGCATGCAGCGTCGGCCAGCAGCCCGTGTCCATGCAGCGTCGTAGTCTAGCTATTTTAGGTCTGAAAAGGAAAACACGCGGGCTGGTGCTGCAACATGTCGCATGGCAGCGATTACATCTCCACGCGGGCGTGTCGCTTGGTCGGCCGATCGATGGAGTCAGACAGCTTCAGAGTCACGCGTCGTGTCACGGGTTTACCCGTTGTGTTACACGTAGAAACATATCCAAACGCTACTCAATTCAAGCCGATCGATAGAGTCAGGCAGCTTTAGAGTCACGCGCCGAATGGAGTCAAAGGGCCTTGATTCCGTGCGACGTTTTGGTGGAAGTTTGTGCCAACTTAATGTCACGAAGATGAGGCGAAACCCTAGCATCGACTCGACGCCTATTTAAACCACCCACAAACCAACCCAAATCACACACCACCCCACCGTTCACCGCCACCACCACCACCGGGCACCACCACTCAAGCAAAGGTCCACCGTTCGCCATCGCCACCATGCAGTACAACGGCGCAACCTGGCGCCGCCCTGCCACCGTCCCTGAGCTGCCGTTCAACGGCATGATCGTGGAGAGATCGCTCAGGGTTTGGGCAATCTCAAGGTGGGGAGGCGCAAGGGCGCTCGCCGAGTTCTTCCTTGCGGCCGGCTACCGCCACCTCCCAAGAGGCACGCCGCCGATGTTCACCCTGCAGAACCAGTACGACGGCCACGCCCCCCACGACACCGGCCTCTTCGTCACGTTCACCAACCCCTACGACGCCCACTACCTCCTCAGCCAGGTGTACTGGTGTGGATGCGAGTTCATCATATTCACCGCCTACAACGTCTTCACAAACTTCTACAACATCTTCCCCACGGTGAACGACATGCACGCTCTCCCCTATGAGGACAAAGAGTGAGAGGCCAAGGAGGAGGGGTGCGGCCAGAAGATGAAGAAGAAGGGGACCCGAAGAAGAAGGCATTCCGTTGGATGTGTCGGGTTATAGTTAACCCAAGTTATGTTGTTATCGGGTTATAATAGACCCTAGTTTTTATCATCGTACGTCGTCGTATGTGTCTGTCGTATGTGTCAGGTTATAGTTAATCCAACTTATGTTGTTATCGGGTCTCGTTGTTATCGTTTTATTAATGTAATGTGGTCATCGTGCTTATAGTTCGTGCAAAAATCCCGAGTCATAACAGATACCAACACATAAAAACAAGTCTATAAATTTGAATGAGAGAATCACTTGTGCATAAAAATAAGGGCACCCAAAAATAAGAAAATCACTTGTGCATGAAAAAGAACCTACACTTGTGCATAAAAAAGTAGACTATTAAATTCGGGTCCTCTACAAATTTTCAAAAAAAAGAAACTAGACTTGTGCATAAAAAGAAGTCTACAAGTTCTCACATAAAAATGAGAGAAGCACTAGTTTGTCACAAAGTTTTCTTTTTTCTCGAGACTATAAATTTTCAACAAAAATAAGTCTATAAATTTAAATGAGAGAAGCACTAGTGCATAAAAACATGAGAAGGACTTGTGCATAAAAACCTCTGCATAAAAACAAGTCTATAAATTTGAATTATAGAAGAACTTGTGCATGAAAATAAGAAGCACTTGTGCATGAAAAAGAAACTACACTTTTGCATAAAAAAGTAGTCTATTAAAATCCTCTATAAATTTTCAATAAAAAGAAACTAGACTTATGCATAAAAATAAGTCTATAAATTTATGTCCAACTACCGAGACTTAGCCACAAAGTTTGTCCAATTTACGTTTGCATACAAGCATTTCTATAAGTATATTTTTTTTGGCATACATTGGTGCATATAAACAAGTGTTGCATTCACTACACATTGCACGTTGAGCAGATGTTTTTTTGCCGCATGTGGAGGTCGTTTACTATTGGGCTTGACCGGTGTTTTATTTGGGCCTGGCCTTTCCTAGCACTACTCTGCACACTCACTGAATGCTTGCACTGACGAATTGAAGAAACTAAAACAGGAGAAACAGAGCATCTCGAATTTTGCCGGAATCTGTGTTTTATTTTATTCAATTCAACGCTACATAACATTACGTCCATCATAGTAAGATTACAAACCATTCTGACTATTACTCGACACCGATTCGCATTGTCTAATGGCTAATGATCAGGAGATAAACAAAACCGAGAAAAATAGCACACAAATAAAAAATTCCGGCCATCACATTTCCTTGCTTCTTCAATTCGATAATTTGCTTCATCTGCTTGTTAATTTTCTTTAGCTCGGCCTTCACTTCCACATACCCCACAGTATCAGCTGAAATGGGGCCGCCAGATGCCAAATGCTCCATCACCGACGTGTTCTCGAGCTCCCTGGGTGCGCACTCCAGCCGAATCCGCTCGATGTACACATCAAGCCACTCAAAATGCCCACATTTTGGCAGATCCTGAAATTTCAGATATGAACCCTAAATCCCAAATTGAATACAAATCACAAATTCTAATCAAAAACAAAAAATTGGATCCCAATTGGAGCTGGGTAAACTCAGATCTCACCTTCCCTGGCTCTGGTTTACTCTCACACTTCACAAATTCCCGGCCGAGGTTCCCATTCTTATCGGTGGTTGAGACCATCCGCTTCAGGGGCGCCGTACGGGGGTAATCAGGGCACCGCGTCATCGGCACCGCACCATACCGAGGCCAGCGGCGGGAGGATGTACCGAAGCTCGACATCTGTCGCCGGTGTTGCCGCACTTAATCACCGGAGAAGAAGAATAAGAAGAAGAAAGGGGATCGGAGGATGGCACGGGCAGTGGCGAATGGCTCGGGCAAGACGACAGATCCGGTCCTGTTTTCTTTCACGCCGTGACCTGGATAAGTTGTGGGACCCACGATCTGAGGTGGAAATGGGTTGGGACCCTTGCTCATAAGACATCCTGTGGGAACCACCACGCTGAGCTGGATAAGCTGTGGGTCCTACTCTCAAAACCGCCTCTGGCCATCACCACGCTCAGCTTGATAAGCTGTGGGTCCTGCATGGCCCAGGTAAATCCAATTCTTAAGCTGTCTCGTGGGTTGTCGCACTGGGGCAATTCTTTTGCATGCAGACGTCGCATATGGGCTATTCGTTCGAACGACGTCGCATGTGAGAGAATTCCCTGCAAAGACGTCGCATGTGGGCTATCAACCCGGAAAACTATCTGCTTTACATCCGGCGACAATACATGAGACCAGGATGTCAGGAAAATCGGACAATCAGTGTAGGGCAAAGGAGTGAGAGGAGAGGGAAGGAGTTGCATTGCCATAGTCTGCAAATCATCCGGCGGCTCGGAAGTTCATCCCTAAGGGAGTTAGATCAACACGAATCAGGCCGAGATTGTAAGCCAGTAAGGATGCGGACCTAGTGGAGAGGGGCAGGATCAAGGGAGTTAAGAAAGCATGGGAGGTTATGAATGTACCTGTCCAGCGCCGCCGAACGTCATCGCAACTTCAGTGGTCTAGAGATCCAGTGCCGTCTGCCGCTCCAAGGTCCAGTGTCGCCATTGCCTGTGCCTCGTCGCGGGAGGTGACATAGAGCTGCAGCCTACAGGTTGATGATAAAACTTATCACCACAGTCAAATTGACGACATATATTGGGCTGAAATGTCATCCGAATATAGCCTAATGCATATCAACTTGATAGTGTTCTTTATAGTTGATTCCAATGCATATCATTCCGGTTTACCTCGGAATATAGCCTAGCATTAGAGTATAGAAAAATGACAAAGAACTAAGGGAGAAAGTCATTAATGCAAAATACACGTGACTTTAGAAACGAGCTTATAGGGCCCAACCCCCATGTCGCCCTCACTGGCTACACGGGGGAATTCCCGCCGGCGACCCCTAGGCCCCCTCCACCGCTCTCCCTTCCCGCCGCCGCCACTAGAGGGGCCGATCAGCGAAGCCTCCGCGGGCTCTCGGGACGGTGGCGGTGGGGCTTCTTGCGCAGCGCTCCTCCAAGATGTCAACAGTGACAACAGTGGGCGGGGAGACGCTATGCTCCGGGGAGGCGCCCTGGCTCATGGCAGCGGAGGGATCTTTGGCGCTGGCCTGGGTGCGGTGCGGGGCGCGTCGTCGCGGGCACTCTGGCTCTGGTCGTGGGCTTCGGTGAGGGCCCGATCTGGGTCCTGCGGTCGACGATCAGCGCTGGCGCTGCGGTGAGGAAGGTAGGAAGCGGCGAGGATTCTAGTGTTGCGCTTCGGTCTGTGGCTCGGCTGGTTCTAGCTGCGGCCCGGGGGTGCGGAGCTGGGTAAGGCGGTGGGCGCGGTGGTGGTCTGGTGAGAGACATGTGGTGGTACCTTTGCGCGGTGTGTTCCCATCCAAATTCCTCCAATCTACCGTGTGAAGTCAAACCGACACCGTTTATATCGCTGCGAACCTTGAACTCACAGCGCGTAGCTAAATCGAACTCCAAATCCCTAAAGTTACCACACTAAACTTTCGAATCCCGGTTCGAATCCAACCTTCGAGTCCTTCCCAAACAGGGATTGCTGACGTGGCCAGGTGCAGGACAAATTCGGGGTGGGCGAGGTGGGCGAGGCGTGCGTGGTGGTTAAGTTGGGTCGGCCTTTTGGGTTTCAGCCCGTCCAGTCTAAAAGGAGGCGGTGTCCCCTGATCTTCCTCTGCTCAGGCGACGGAGATGGCAAGGTCAGGATGAACACCGCCAATGGTGACGATCGTGATGACGAGACGAAGAACGACGGCGAAGGTATGTCTCCGACCTCCTGCTCCTCCACTGGTCGCTCAATTTTTTTTGGTTGACGGCATTAGGGTTAGGGTTTGTACTCTATCTCAAATATTTGGGGTTTTTTGTGCGGGCGAAAATTCAGGTTCTTGGTCTTATTTGGCTGTGATTTGTGCATCTTAGGTTTTCAGATTAGCGTATTTACTTGCTATTTCATCGCATTCTAGGAAGTTTCTACTGAATCATGGATCCGACAGAGGAACTCACAGTGCGATTTCATTTCGGAGGCGAGTTTGTCTGCATAGGTCCTAATTGTGACTACGTGGGTGGAGATGAAGCTGTGTCAGTCATAGAGAGGGACAAGTTGTCGCTGCAGGAAGTGAAGGGATTTCTGAAGGATCACACAGATGTGAAGGTGTCTATGAAATTGTATTTCCACATTCCTGGGGAATCACTTTCAGATGGCTTGGCTTTCCTGCATAATGACACAAGCTGTGTGAAGATGCCAGATTATATATGTGTTGGAGGAGTTGCTGTTGTATATGTTGAATATCATGGGGAGGAGGACACTGAAGACAACAGTAGTTGCAGTGATTTTGAAGATGAGTTGGTTGATTTAACAGACAAACCAGATGAAGTAATCAGTGCTGAACCTAAACCTGCAGAAGATTCTGATGATATGCAAATAGTTGAGAATGTGTTAGTTCTAGACAGCATAGGTGTGGTTAGACACATTATATGCAGTCCAGGGAAGAAGGAAGCTGCAAGAAGGAGGACAGAGCAAGATGACAGTGGTGACAGTTCTGATTCTGATGGTGATACAGAATACGTGTCACCTAGTGAAGATAGTGGGGAGGATTCAGAAGTTGTTGAGCTAAGGAAACATGCCAGGAAATTTAAGAAGAGGATGAAGGACTCAAGGAGTTAGATCAAATCAGAAGCTCCAGTGCCTCTGAATTTGATAGCTAATATGGAAGAGCAAATTGGAGATGAGGAGAAATATTGGAAATTTGAATCAGATGATGAGGACTATAGTTATTCTGAAGATTCAGATGGAGTGATGCAGAGAAGGGAGAGCAAATATCCAAGGTTTAACCCTGAAACTGATATTCCTCATTTTGCATTAGAGATGATTGATACATTGCAAATGTATCTATAATTTTTGATGTTCCATGCTTGGTTTTATCCACTTTCTTGTGTTTTGTCCACACTTTGAAGTACTTTTCATATGATTTCTTGGACTAACCTATTAATAAGAGCCACAGTGCCAGCTGCCTGTTTTCTGCTGTTTTTGGTTCCAGGAAAGTCAGAAAATAAATATTCTCGGAATTGGACGGGACAAAGCCAAAGTGCCTATTTTTCCGGAAGTCATCAGATGCCAGAGTACGAGACGGAGAGGGTCCAGGGGGCCACCACACCACCTGGTCGTGCGACCCAGCCTGGCCCGCGCTAGGGGGTGGTGTGGCCGCCTCCGGTACCCCCTCGCCCTCCCCTTCCGCCTATAAGATGCCCTCGGGATGAAAACCCTAAGGACCCGATCAAAAATCCACGAAAGAGTCTGTAGCCGCCGTCATCTCCATCCCTACATCGGGAGGGATCTGAAGCACTTCTCGACACCCTGCCGAAGAGGGGAATTCACCCTGGAGGCCTTCTTCATCACCATGCAAGCCTCCGGTGTGATGCGTGAGTAGTTCATCCTTGGACTACGGATCCATGTAGTAGCTAGATGGCCGGTTCTCCTCCTTTGTTCTTTCATGTCTAGATCTTGTGAGCTCTGTTCATGATCAAGATCATCTATTTGTAATTCTGCATGTTGTGTTTGCGGGGATCCGATGGATATTGAGATGCTATTTCAGATTGATTATTGATTCTATCATGTCTTTGTTATTTGTGATCTTGCATGCTTTCCGTTGTTAGTAGCTATCTTGGCCAAGTAGATGCTAGCAACTCCAAGAGTTAGTATTTATGCTCGATAGTGGGTTCATGCCTCTGGTAATCTGGGGAAGTGACAGAAATATCTAAGGTACTAGATGTGCTGTTTCTACTAGGGAGAAAACAACAATCCTTTGTTCATAGAACAATCGTATTGTTTACTTTACACGCAGTTCGTAAAGCAATAATCTCTTGCTTGCAACTTAATACTGGAGGGGGTTCGGATGATAACCTGAAGGTGGATTATTAGTCATAGATGCAGTTGGATGGCGGTCTATGTATAATGTTGTAATACCCAATCAAGTCTCAAAGGAGTCAAGATGATTAGTATATGCATGTATTGCTTTCTCGATGTTTGTCAATTGCCCCGCTGTAATTTGTTCACCTAGCATGTTATCTATCAAAGGAGAGCCACCTCTAGTGAATTATGGATCCCGGTCCTTGTCTTTTACATTCAATCTACAATCTTTTACTGCTTTGTGTTTACTTTCTGCAAACTATTACTTCTTTCCATTCGATAAGTTTAATCATTTGTTTTCCACAAAACACGGTGAGATTGACAACCTCATCGCAAGTTGGGGACAAAGTTCTATGGTTGTGTTGTACAGGTCTTCACGTTGCTACTAGCACCGGTAGTGCGTCCTGCCAAGGCTCAGTTAGCAACACCTTTGGGGTGTTTCCTTGCTCCTACTGGTTCGATTAAACCTTGGTTTCATAACTGAGGGAAACTTGCTTCTGTGCTCATCATACCTTCCTCTTGGGGTTCCCAACGAGCTCTACATCAACACCGCACCAGCACTTTTCTGGCGCCGTACACTTAGCCATCAAGCATTTTTCTGGCGCGGTTGCCGGGGAGTCAAGGACATCTTCACAAGGGGAGTCCCTCATAACCAAACTCTTTACTTTGTTATTTTTTGTTTTGCTTAGTTTCCTTTTGTTTTGTTTTCTTTTTTCTTTATCAAAAAACACAAAAAAATTATTTTTTCTAGTTTGCTTTCTTATTTCAAAAACACAAAAAAATTAGTTCTTATCTTAAGTTGCCTTTATGTCTAGCCTTGATCCAATCACTATGTCACCCGAGGAAATGATTTTCACTTTTAAACAAGGAATTGAGGAAAGTTTTAAAGAAGCTTGGTCTAGAATCTCTGATCTACATGAAAAAACTGAGCCTAAAATGACTCAAAGCTTGTTCCTTAGCAGTTTTTACCTTGGAATTGCTCTTTGCTATAGATATGCTTTAGATTCTATTGTGGGAGGAGATTTCCTCCAATGTAATGAGGATGATGCTATTAATGCTATAAATAAATTGATCCTCACTTACAACTTTCCTAGCCAAACTGATATTTCTTTCGCAAGAATATTTGCTAGATTGAACACTCTTGAGACTACCACTACTAGCTTAAAAGAATAGTTGCTATAATACGCTTAGGGAGCATCACAATTATGTTCCAATAAATTCTGAACCATCAAAGTGGCTCCCTACAGTAAAGATTGAGATAAACACTGAAACTTTTCAAGCTCGCTGTGATATCATGTCTGAATTTTGCCTTATGCCCAAATATATTTATGAATCTTTGAATACTTGGGGGCTTACTAAAGGAGGAAAAGAAATATCTCTTGCTAATAATGCTACCATATTACCTCTTGGAATAGCTGAAGGAGTGTTTACAAAGATCCTTAGGAAAATGATCTCTACTGATTATCTTGTTATTGAATGTGCAGGAAAAGGACAAATTACACTTGGAAGGTCCCTATTAGAACTCCTTGGAGCAATAATAGATGTGGGAAAGGGGACCATGCACCTTTATTATCCATCAAACAATCATATTTTCCCCAAGGTTAAGAATAAAAGTAAGAGAGGTAAGGGCAAGAAATTTGGTCTTAATGCTTCTTCATTTGAGAACACTTGATTCTTTTTCTTGCTTCTTATGCCTAACTTAAAGGTGTTAAAGAAAAGTACTTATTGGGAGATAACCCAAAAGTTTTAGATGATTCTTGGAAGTTATTACTTTAGTAATAACTTCTCCTTATCCTTTTTATTTGCTTTTTGTGCCAAGAGTAACCTCTAATGAGAGAGAAGTAATGATTGGGAAAGTTACTGTCTTCGTCTAAAATCTCTGAACGTCTTTTTTAGGCGTGAATTTTTGTGCTTGTGTCCTAGGTTGTTATCTAACTTTCGTTAGTTCAACACTTTTTGATTTGAGCAACAGAAGGTCTTCGAAAAATTTTGTCTTTACCTGCTAGTCTGTTTTGACAGATTTCTGCCATTTTCTGCATTTGCTTCTTGTTGATTCCTTTTTGAGTTATTTTGGGGAATTGAGATTTTTGAGGGAAGAGCTACAGTAGCTAATGTTCTAATGGAAGTTTATTTGGGGTTAGAACTGAACCTTAAGACCTATTATCTTGAGTGCACTAATGTTGCTAATAAAGAATGTGTGAAGTTTTGTATAAAGGAAAAAAATCAGGTGTATGGAAGGAATGAGTAATGAGATGAAGGATGGACTAAAGCTCAAGCTTGGGGATGTCACACGTGTCACCCCAAGAAATATCCAAGAAGTACAAGCGTCAGAGCTTGGGGATGCCCAAGGCATCCCCTTCTTCATCAATAAAAATTCCAGGTTTCTTCCAAACGCTTCATTTTTATTGTTTCATGCACAGTTGTGTTATTCTTGGAGCGTCTTCTTTTTCGGTTTCGTTTTGGTTTTTTGTTTGCTTTTGTTTGCTTAGTTTTCTGAATAAATTGGTTGGACCCCCTCTTTCATACATTGGTTTGCAAATAGTTTGGTTTGGTTTGGAAAAGAGTAGGAAAGTTCATGCTTATGTGGTAAAAAGAGCTCGTTTTTGACTGTGGCCTATGCTTTGTCATGCCATGCTTGATATTATTTTGGATTTGTGCTTAGTATTCTTTGATGTAGCATGACTTGTTATAAACAATTGAGATTGCTTAATGTGCCTTGGATGAATCATGTGTTGTTTTAGCATATTAAAGCATAGTATAGTGGTATTCTCCTTTGATGCTTTATTTGGGTTGACTTGGCGCATGCTCACACCATGTTATGACTATCTCAAGTCACCATAAGCCTTTATGATCCTTTAGTTTTCAACTTGTAGTATCACTTTATGCTTTGATCAATGATGTTTTGTCGCTATGCATGATTATGGCCATTATTGCTCTCTTAGTTTGTCGCTCCCAGTCTTTTGCTAGCCTCCGCAACCAAGTATGAGTTCCACTCATGCATCCAACTCCTTAAACCAAGTTTTTTCAAAGAGTCCACCATACCTACCTACTAGCTTATGCTATTCCAAATATATTAATGCTTTTGTTTACCTTCCAAATTAAACTTGTTATGAGAAAACTAGTGATTAAAGCTCTCACGAACTTGATGGCACACTTTACTTTTCTTTCCCATAATAAACTTGAACCATTGTGTCGTCTATGTTGTATATGCTTGCACTTATTTGTTGGGAATTAGCAGACCCATGCTTTCATGGGGAACGCTTTCAACATTGCACTTGGTACTTGTACCTAGTTGATATCATGCTCTTTTGTATATGGATGTCGTCGGTGTGAAATGAAAGGGGAGCTTGTAAGTCCATGGAGTTATGTATATGTGTTAGAGAAACGCCTGGGCCACTGGTCTAATCCATGCTGACATGGTGGAAACCTGCAGCGTAACCATAATGAGCTGTCTATGAAGCATTCTTCTTATAAAAAAAGAGTCCTATATTGAGAAAAAAGAGAAAAGGAAAAAAAAATATTATGAAAAGAGGAAAGAGAGAAAAAGGCACTATATTCCCATGGTAAATAAGAAGATTGCTGAGATGCTCGTTGTCTGCTTGCCTTGTCATTTTGATATGGGGATTCTTCCGTATCATCGGGCAAGGGGTACCCTGTTGGCGGTTCTCTATGATACACATGTACTTACAATGACAAGAACTTACCAGTGACTAAACTTGAGTAGCATGAGGAGCGACCCTCGTATACAAGGGACATGAGATTTCTAACTTATACTTCGTCAAGCATGTACACCATATTTTGTTCACTTTAACTTTAATCACTTCAAGATGCTTATGATAGGGGCAATGAGAGCTAAAAGTTATAAGTACCATAATTTTTGGAAGCTCTTTATGAGACTTGAATCCCTACTTCCTTTTATAAAAAGGCCTTTCTTCCACCCATTATATTGAGTCTCCATTTTCTACCTTTATGCACCTACTTTGAGAGCATAGTGGTCATTCTTAGTTCTATGTGCATTGTCCCAAGACTAGTTGATTGATGCATAACTTGATATTGCTTATTTTAAACTATTTGTATCTAGTCACTCTTATTAACTTTGAAGGTGTCCTATGCATTTATATTTTCTACTCTTTGAGGGACAAGCTGAATACTATTGTGCTATGTTTTCTTTATGTGAAACAAACAAACGTCTTACAAAGCATTGTTATTCATGAATCTTTTGTTTGTAACTTTTTATGTTGCATCATAGTTTCTTTGTCTTATTGCTAGAACTTTGTCTTTCATGTTATGATTGAAGTACTATGATCCCAGCTTTTAATGTTTTACAAATACTTTAATCAAGTCTTTGATGGTGCATGTCACCTCAAAAATTATTCTTTCTTTTTATCACTTACCTACTCGAGGACGAGAAGGAGTTAAGCTTGGGGATGTTGATACATTGCAAATGTATCTATAATTTTTGATGTTCCATGCTTGGTTTTATCCACTTTCTTGTGTTTTGCCCACATTTTGGAGTACTTTCATATGATTTCTTGGACTAACCTATTAACAAGAGCCACAGTGCCAGCTGCATGTTTTTTGCTGTTTTTGGTTCCAGGAAAGTCAGAAAATGAATATTCTCGGAATTGGATGGGACAAAAGCCAAAGTGCCTATTTTTCCGGAAGTCATCAGATGCCAGAGTACGAGATGGAGAGGGGCCAGGGGCCACCACACCACCTGGCCGCGCGGCCTAGCCTGGACCGCGCCAGGGGGTGGTGTGGCCGCCTCCGGCATCCCCTCGGTCTTCCCTTCCGCCTATAAGATTCCCTCGGGATGAAAATCCTCAAGACCCGATCAAAAATCCACGAAAGAGTCTGTAGCCACCATCATCTCCATCCCTAGACCGGGAGGGATCTGAAGCTCTTCCCGGCACCCTGCCGGAGAGGGGAATTCACCCTGGATGCCTTCTTCATCACCATGCAAGCCTCCGGTGTGATGCGTGAGTAGTTCATCCTTGGACTACGGATCCATGTAGTAGCTAGATGGCTGGTTCTCCTCCTTTGTGCTTTCATGTCTAGATCTTGTGAGCTCTGTTCATGATCAAGATCATCTATTTGTAATTCTGCATGTTGTGTTTGCGGGGATCCGATGGATATTGAGATGCTATTTCAGATTGATTATTGATTCTATCATGTCTTTGTTATTTGTGATCTTGCATACTTTCCGTTGTTAGTAGCTATCTTAGCCAAGTAGATGCTAGCAACTCCAAGAGTTAGTATTTATGCTCGATAGTGGGTTCATGCCTCTGGTAATCTGGGGAAGTGACAGAAATATCTAAGGTACTAGATGTGTTGTTGCTACTAGGGAGAAAACAACAATCCTTTGTTCATAGAACAATCGTATTGTTTACTTTACACGCAGTTCGTAAAGCAATAATCTCTTGCTTGCAACTTAATACTGGAGGGGGTTCGGATGATAACCTGAAGGTGGATTATTAGTCATAGATGCAGTTGGATGGCGGTCTATGTATAATGTTTTGTTTACTTTACACGCAGTTGGATAACCTGAAGGAGAGCCACCTCTAGTGAACTATGGATCCCGGTCCTTGTCTTTTACATTCAATCTACAATCTTTTACTGCTTTGTGTTTACTTTCTGAAAACAATTACTTCTTTCCGTTCGATACGTTTAATCCTTTGTTTTCCGCAAAACACGGTGAGATTGACAACCTCATCGCAAGTTGGGGACAAAGTTCCGTGATTGTGTTGTGCAGGTCTCCACGTTGCTACTAGCACCGGTAGTGCGCCCTGCCAAGGCTCAGCTAGCAACACCTTTGGGGTGTTTCCTTGCTCCTACTGGTTCGATTAAACCTTGGTTTCATAACTGAGGGAAACTTGCTGCTGTGCTCATCATACCTTCCTCTTGGGGTTCCCAACGAGCTCTACATCAACACCACACCAACACTTTTCTGGCACCGTACACTGAGCCATCAATGGTCTTTAGAAGTAAGAACCAGTTTTGCAAAGCATTGAGGAGATATGGCATAGCTACCAAAAGGAGCATAGTGTTCATCAAGTCTGAAGTGGATAGAGTTAGGGCTACGTGTGGGTGGACTGGCTGTCCTTGGCTACTCTATGCAGCTAAAACTAGTAGATGCTCAAGGTTTCAGGTGATAACTTATGAAGATGAACACAGATGTGCAAAAAATAGAGAGAACAAGCTCATCACTACCAAGGTAATTGCTCAAAGATATGAACACTTTATCTTGGCTAATCCAATGTGGAAAATTGAAAGCATGAAGTCAACTATGCTGCAAGACATGTGTGCTGATGTGTCAACCTCTAAGTGCAAGCATGCCAAAAAAATTAGTAATGGATAGACTCATGTGTGTAATGAAAAATGAGTACACTAGAGTGTTTGACTATCAATTAGACTTACTTAGGAGCAACCCAGGTAGCACAATGGATGTTTGCTTGGATCCAACTACTGCGCATCAACATATCTTTCAGAGTTTTTATGTGTGCTTTGATGCTTTGAAGAAAGGTTTCAAAGCTGGATGTAGAAGAGTGATTGGATTGGATGGATGCTTCTTCAAGGGTGCAGTAAAGGGAGATCTCTTATGTCCAATTGGCAGGGATGCCAATAATCAGATGTATCCAGTGGCATGGGCAGCTATTGAGCAGGAAATAAATGAAACTTGGGCCTAGTTTGTTGGACTTCTCATCAAGTATTTGGATATCAACAATAATGGAGCAGGGCGGGTTTTCATCTCAGATCAACAGAAGGGTCTCATCAAAGCTATGAAAGATTATCTGCCGGCTTCTGAACACAGAATGTGTGCAAGGCACATTTATGCTAACTGGAGAAAGAAGTACAGAGCACATGAGCGGCAAAAAAAGTTTTGGGTTGTTGCTAA
Organism: Avena sativa; assembly: GCA_916181665.1. Taxonomy (NCBI): domain Eukaryota; kingdom Viridiplantae; phylum Streptophyta; class Magnoliopsida; order Poales; family Poaceae; genus Avena; species Avena sativa. The sequence continues at coordinate 163,285,865 of OV702290.1, forward strand.
AGCTGCAAACAGGAAGGATTTCAATTATTACAAAGCAAAACTTGCACAAGAAACACCAGAAGGGGTCAAGGATATGATGAGAATTGAGGGTGGCCATTGGGCAAGATCATTTTTTCCTGTGGGAAGCAATTGTGAGTCAGTTGACAACAATATGTGTGAGTCATTTAATCATGCAATTGTTGAGGCCAGATTCTATCCCATAATTTCAATGCAAGAAAAAATTAGGAAAAAGATCTTCACAAGAATTCAGGAACAAAGGAAGAAGGGAGAGAGCTTTAATGGCAAAATATGTCCAACAATATTCAATAAGTTGAAGCCAATGATTGCAAGAACACAATTCATGGAGGTTTTGTGGAATGGTAAAGATGGTTTTTAAGTCCAGCTGCTCACTGGTAGGAGAAGGAAGTACACAGTTAGTCTTGACAAAAGAACCTATTCTTGTGGATATTTCCAGCTGTCAGGCATTCCTTGTTCACATGCCATTACAGCCATCTACAAGTGTGGCAAATTAGTGGAAGATTTCATTGCTCCCTGCTACTCTGTTGATGCCTTCAAGAAGACTTATGAGCACTGCTTGCAGCCTGTGGAGGGTGAAGAGATGTGGCCTATTTCTGAGAATCCAAGACCACAAACACCAGGCTATGTGAGAATGCCAGGGATGCCTAAGAAAAACAACAGGAGGAGGGAAGAGCAGGAGAAGCCCATGACAAAGAAAATGAGCAAACATGGCACTACTATTATGTGCTCTTTGTGTGCAAATTCTAGCCACAATAAAGCTGTGCAATTTGAATCCAAATAAGGGCAACAAGAAGTATGCACATCTTGTTAAGGTATTTTCTTCTCAGTAAATTCATTTTCTAGTTTGTAGTGATGATGCTTCAGTTCTTTCTCATTTGTTTTGGATGCACACCTTATAGGATTCAAATGGTGCAACTAATTCTCAACCAGAAGCAAGCTCTCAACCAAAGAAGAGAGCTCCAACTGCAAGAACTAAAACAGCAGCTCCTACATCTGGGTTTAAACCTCCAAGAAAGAGATCTGCACCAACTGGAGCTTCTGGAAGTGCACAAGCTAGTCCTTCAAATGCACAAGGTGGTCCATTTACAACTGCACCTACTGGAGCCAGAAGAGGGAGAAATAAAGCTGCTTCTTCAATGCCTGGCTTCTCCAGGTTTACATGCAGCGGCAACTACTGATAAGCCAGCCTATTTTGATGATTAGTGATCATTTTCTATCATGTAATCACATTACTACTAAGTTATCTGGCAGTGGTGTGTTTGGTTCTTCTGTAATGAAAGTACTTCTAAGTTAACTGCAAGTGGTTTTCTGCAATGAAACATCAGTGATGCTTAAGATCATGATCATTTCTGTGTTATTCATTTCAACATAATCACATTCTTTTGGTTCTTTTGTTGATTCACCACACAGCCAATGCATGTTCCTGGAGAGTCATGTTCATTTGAACAAAATACATTCAAACCAAAATGACATCATTCATTCAAACCACTAGGATTTTGACAGAAATTGATAAGTACATTGATTCAGAACACACGGTACTACTCCACTCAGACTTTCACTGATAGAAAACCTTGCCACACACTTAAGCCTAACACAAATACAACGAAAATACAAGCTACATTCTCATATTTCCGTTTCAGAGATGCAATCTCCACATTCTTCTCTTTTAGCTCATCTTGCAAAGACTGAACCATTGCCTGTGATCCTGCAACATCTTCAGAACAAGGAGGCACAGTTGGTTCACTGCGCAGCCTCCAGACTTCATCGCGTAAATCTCCTATCAGATCAGACCAGAACTTCGGCAAAGCAGCATCATGCCACTCTACATAGCCACAACCAGCTCCATTCTGTTTGAATTGAACAGAACATCAATGAATCAGAGAGGGCGACGAGAAAAAACAAGCAAATGTGAGGGGGATTTAGAGGTGTGCTTACCATGGCATCCACACAGGAGTAGTACCTCCTGCCTGGATTCTGACGACTCCAAGAGATCCAACGAGCAGCCTTCCTTAGTGAATTGCACTGACAAATCTTGGTTGGCTCGTACGCCGTCGGTGGTTCTCGATACGGCACCGGTGACCTCCGCTCTGTGCCCCTGCTTCTTCTCACAGCTCCTCGGAAGCTAGGAGCGGATGAAGAACTCGAAGACCACGGCATTCTCCGGTCAGCTGCGCCGCCAGTCCACCGCTCTTCCGTGCTGTAACCCAATGCCCCCCGCCGCCGCCTCCCGCAAGAACCCTAATTTCTTTTCCCAAATCTTTCTCTCACGCACGCGTACCGGTTCCCACCCCCGCGATGCCGTTAAGTGACACCGTATCCGTCCCACCGCTGACAATCATCCCGGCCACGTCAGCGTTTCCTGGCTTAATCGACTCGAAGGTTGGATTCGAACCGGGATTCGAAAGTTCAGTGTGCTAACTTCAGGGATTTGGACTTTAGGGTTGATTTAGCTATGTCCTACGAGTTCAAGGTTTAAAATGGACTTAACTCTATCGCTGCGTTGCAACTCAACCGTGTTCACATCAACCGACAACCAAGAGGACATGTTGGAGCAACCACATGCTCTCAATTCAATGGAGCTTAGAGCTCTTGAAAGATACCACAAAGTCTAGGCATATTGTAATATGCATTGATATTATGTGTGGAAACCACTTCGTTGATACAGTGGTCCTAATATGCTATGGTATTTTGAACTTGCACAAAAAATGGAGAATAGCAGACAAAATTGATATTCCGATTGTTTGATCAAATTCATGGATTAGAAATTATGGTTTCTAGTAATTGTAATTATCAAATGATCGAATTATAATGGTTAGTGGTAAATGGTGAAACTTGTTAGACACTAGCATTGATCTATTCATGTATAATTATTAATTATAATTATAAATTGTCACATTTTACCAAAGGTCATGTTGAATTTTTATCTTCCATCGAGCCTCCGAGCCGGCTTGCGAGCTTCGTCGAGCTAGCTTGTCAAGCCTCGAGTCTAAGTTGCGGGATTTAGGCTTGGCTTTCGAACCGAGCTCAAGCCGAACCTTGTCCAGTCCGAGCCGAGCCTCGAGCCTCAAGCTTTGTGTCCACCCCTATCTGCCGCTCAGGCGGCTACCCCTCTCCCTCTCATAGCTCCGGTGGCATCTCCACTAGCTCTGGTGGCGCCCCTTCCTGCTCTGGCGGAACCTTTCCCCAGTGCGCGCCGAGGTTTGAACAGGCCGGCGGTGAATTTCGACCGGGGCCGCATCGGAAATCTCCAGCAGGAGAGAGATGGTGGTGGAGGTCCACGACTAGACATGTAGGTGCTCGCGACGGAGTTTATTCCGGCAAAGAGCGCCCAACCTGCAGCTAGTCGACTCAACTCCACGGCCACAGGGAATAATTAAATACTCTGTAAGTTGTTCCTTAGTCTGGTCTGCTGAGTAAGAGAGACGGAGAGGACAGATGTGATTTCTGTACTCTCACCAATCCGAATTAATTGATTAACTTTGTCTAAATTTGTACGTATCTAGTTAAGTTTTTAGACTAGATGTATATTTATTTGATAAATTTTGAGACAATTAATTTCGATCGGAGGAAGTATTGTTTTGCTCTGATATAAATGTGTGAGAGAGGAACGAGATGACCTTGGGCTGGTAGCTGTACCAAATATCCACGGTTCATATCTCCAAGCTAGGAATCGATTGCAGGGACCAACTAGTAATAGCTTGCAAAATCAAATCAAATATGTTGGCAGTAACGATATGAACAACAGTGAGATGTTATAGAATCAGATTTATGGTCATGGTTTAGTATTTACCAAACTGAGTATATCAGAGCAGTTTAACAATAATAAACATAGTTCAACAATATGGTATCTTGAACTTGCTCCACAAATTTTATTCTGCGCCTTTTGCACATTTTTACTACTAATTTTCAGCAAGCATTTTAGTGAAAGTCTATTTATTTTGGTTATTCCTCCCGCCATACTTTGGCCCACCATGCACCATGGCGTAAACTAATTCAAACAGTTATTTATTCTTGGTGCTCTTTCTAGTGCATTGTTACGATATACAATATCTATAGGTGATGATTATGTAACTGTATATAACAAATGGATGCTCGATGGAATTCTCCATGCTTAATCTCTTACCCAATTGTTGTAACCAGGATGTTGAATGATGTTTTATTTAGCACATGTACTTATGTCAGCAATCTAAACTACTACTCTCTCCGTTCCAAAATAAGTGACGAAACTTTGTCAAGATATGTATCTAGACACTGCAATTTTGGAATTGCTAGGTGATACCAGGGCCAGGCTCCCCATCCCCACAGTTAAATTCCTTATTCGTGGAATATTTTTTGCATTCCCATATGAACTTTGACTGCTCCGTGGACCGGAAACCAAAAGCGAAACAACAAGATGTGTGTACACATACGATGCTATATATAGCACAGGTGAAGCACGGAACTGACCTTAAGGCAACTCCAACAGAAGCACGATATCACCGCGTGCTAAAAATAACCGCCGATATAGCGCGCGGCCGCTTTTGCTCCTCCAGCAGGCGCTGCATAGTCGTGCGCGCCAAAAAAAAATCCGCGTGCGGCAATTTGCGCTCCGCGGTGCACCGAATTTGCTACACGCCGTCCAGCGCGTGCTATCACTTGGCGACGCGCGCGAAACCCAACTGCCGCTGAAAAGTCACCCGCGTAAGCGCTGTCTCCATTTCCTACCCGCAATTCCGCCGGCGCCGACGCCCCTGTCCGCGCGCAGTAGCTGCAGATTCGCCGCCGCCGCGCCTCCCCGCACCTTCCTCGAGCTCGCCGCGGCGGGAACCTGAGTGAGCTGCCGGCGCGGTGCTTCCTTTCGCGCCACCGAGCGAACTGCCATGCCCGCACCTCGGCCAACTCGGAGCTGCCTCGGCGACCGCGGCGCCACGTTGCCGTCGGCGACCGCCATGTCCTCCTCAAGCCGGGACGCTACTTGGCGCACTCTTTTTCGCCGCCGCAAGGTACATTTCGCAGCCAGCCGCGCCATTTGTCCTCCAAATTTTATTTTAGTTTCGGTAGACGAAGTGAGTGTATATTCGTGCTTGTAGAGGATCTCGTATGATTTATCCGATGATGAACTAGAGCTCGAGAAAGATGAGAACATATCGATGCTATTAGCTTGGCGCGCGATGGCTCGGTTTTTGGTAGACGCAAGTTGTAGAGGGAAAGGATCGAAGAACACGAGAGGTTGATGAGGATGTATTTCAACAACAATGCCACCTTCCCGTAGGAGTATTTTCGTCGGTGTTTTAGGATGAGCATCGGTTTGTTCAAGCACATTTGCGAAGAGGTGACCAAGTTTGATCGCGAGCGAAGGAGGAATGCTACCGGCGGACGGCGCCTTGCGCATGATGGCGTACGGTATACCAGCGGACCTTGTTGACAACCATTTGGCAATGAGTGAGAGTTAAGTCATTGAGTGTGTCAAGCGCTTTGCCGTCGCAATTGTGCGCGTGTTTGGCACCGTCTACTTGAGAGCCCCCAATGCCGAAGACACGGCTAGGCTTTTGGAGGAGAACAAGGCTCAGGGGTTCCCTAAAATGCTTGGCTCCATTGACTGTATGCATCGGAGTTGGAAGAATTGTCCTGCAGCATGGCATGGACAATTTAAAGGTCACAAGAAGGATTGACTATCATCCTTGAAGCCGTGGTAGAATATGATACTTGGATTTGGCATGCTTTTTTTACAATGCTTGGGTCCTGCAATGACATCAATGTTATTCAACGGTCTCCTCTTATGTCAAGGATTTCATTGCATGAAGGTCCACAAGTGTTGTTTGAAGCAAATTGCCGCAAATACAACTATGGCTATTATCTTGCCGATGGCATCTACACAAGGTGTCAAACTTTTGTGAAGCCGATTCACAAATCCAAAGGTAAGAAAGAAAAGGATTTCCACTCCACACAAGCGGCGGCTAGGAAAGATGTGGAGAGAACCTTTGGAATTTTGCAAGCCCAATTTACTATTGTGAGAGGACCGACTAGATTTTGGGACCAAGAATGCCTTTGGTACATCATGACCGCTTATGTCATCATGCATAACATGATCATAGAGGATGATCGTGGCATCGCAGCCACCACTATGACTTGATGAGAATTCCCGTGCAAGTGCATAGGAGAGATCATAGGGTGGCGTGTTTCATTGCCTCATATCGTGCCATTTGTGATAATGAGATCCATGATAATCTTCAAAAAGATCTCATCGAGGAGTGGTGGAAATGGTTTGGAGCACAACGTTGAGCTTCCTTTTATTTGTTGTATTGTTGGAAAACAATATGTTGTAGTGTTAATGAAAAACTTGTTGTATTTGTTGGTGAACAATTCCTATATTTGTTGTATTATTTATGTACCATTTGGATGTGTTGTAATAATAACTAGACAATTTTTTGTTGAATTTATTTGGGTTTGTTTGATCTTCTTGATCATATAGTTCATTATGAAATCTGTTTGCGTCGGCATCCGCGCGCTATATTTTCGGGCGCATGGTGGGGGGCTATTCTTTGCTCTGTTTTTGCGCGTCCGCCGAAGGAGAAACATCGCGCGTGCGCTAAAACTGGATTGCGTGCGCTGCATAGCAATTTTATAGCGCCGCGATATCACGTTTCTGTTGGAGTTGCTTAATACGGCAACTGCTCAAATTTCTGGGACGTCCAGCTGATCACCACCGGCACGCCGCCTGTGCCGTTGCCAAGGGACAAGCCATTATCGATAGAGGAGACAAATCGTGAGATCGGGAGTTTTTCTTCTTCCTTTGAACTGGTGAGATTAGGAGTTGGAGTGAAGGTATACGCACAAATCTCGGGATACGCACGATTTTACGTAACTGCTCCCTACGTTACAGTCCTACATGGCAAATTAAAATTGTGAACGTGTGCTGGATCAGTGGAACCGGCTGAAAACCAGTGTTAGGGTAGATAAGCACATCATTCAGTTAGATTAGGAGGTTGACTGTACCAGAAAATAGGTTAGGAGAAAATCTATCCCAAAGCTAATAGTTTGGGGGTTTAAATATGGACGTGGATACACGGTGCGCAGGCACTGTTTTGTCTTCCACGGTGCCCCTCCCGGAAGTAGAAAGAAAAAGATTCCCTCCCTGCCCCTAAAATAGGAAAATCTGGACCCCTGGTCCACTGACATCCCATCCTTTCCCCAAGCGCGCAGACCTCAGTTTTGTCGTGACATGAAGAAGATAGTACCATAAGACAGAAACAAAAGCGCATCGCCAGCCTCTCCCTAGTTCACGACAAAAAAATAGTGCAATCCACATCTGTGGTTGGCAAAGGCCAAGAAAAAATCACATATACATCTGCATCAGCATCCTTTAGTAGGAAATTACATCGTCCGCTTTGCACCCCCCCGTAGATGAAAGAAAATTTGGCCGCGGCTGATCGACAAAAGATACCCTTCCCCGGACCTCTCTCCGCGGCTGGTAGATGTAAAATATCACCATTATTACTACTATAGTGAGGAAAATAAGAGCATGAGATAAGAATCAAAACAAAAAAGTGGATGTAAAAATCCTGGTAAAGGCGCATGGCAGTAGAACATTGCAGAACTATTACATGGGGAAAATACAAGGTGGCATATGAACAACTGCATTATGGTTGTGCAGTCATTGCAGTTTAAAGCTAAAAACTATATGTAAACAACATCCATTGGTGAAGGGTTCAACTCATGGGGAGACATAAATCTTACATACATGCAAAAAACCTCATGCATGTATGAAAAAAAAACACATGTATACTCAATAGAAAGTACTATCTCCATTTCTAAATATAAGACTTTTACATGCTAACGCAAGAATTTACATCAGGGGTACACTTTATTTGCATCGAGATCATGCTTACGTGAGCATTAAAACTGTACATTCTAGCAAAATATTATGTAGATCATGCATGTAACTAATGCACTAAAACTACATCCATAAATTCAAACCGTGCAACAGACCATGGAGATTAAAACTTCCAAAAAATTACATCATATGCAAAATCATATAGCTTACGGATGTAACAAAATAGCTCCGGTATAACTAAAACTACATCCATGAAACACATGGTATTGCAGCATCAGGTTTATGTGGAGAATACATACTAATTGGGAAAATTACATCCTATACAGTTGTTGTGCATACCATTGATGTAACAAAATAGCTCCAGTACAACTAAAACCATATCCAATAAGGTGTCAAAAAACCATATCCAATAAACAAATACCACTCAGTTCAGTTCATCACGAATCATTAGACAATTACCAAAACAGTATAACCAATCACAACTATACAAAATGTAACTTCATAACTATAAATTCAAGATAAGAGAATAGATTTAGCACAACCCAAAGGACACTGTTGATTCGTAATCAAATGACTTCACTCTTGCTATAGTAGCTTCCCATATACTAACACGTGCAACGTACCTACAGGTCACTTGCAATCAGCTGTAGGTTGAGACATATGACTCATAGGTTATATTGGAGAAGTGAGCCAAAATCACATGAACCATGGCCAAATAATACAAAAATTATTATAGATGCACACGGGCCATTGTTGAGTGCCACTTTCTGCAACACTAAAATATTCTATCTTGAAATAGATATCGTGATCTCAAGTAGTATACGGGCATGAACAAGATGGCGAGCATAACTAGAGAACATGTAAGGCAAACGTCTTAATGAAGCCTAAAGGCCCCGCTTCTCATAAATCAAATCTTCTTTGCTAGGTCCGCAACACCTACTAGGTAGGGTTGAACTGATGAGGTATACCACTTACCTTTCAAATTCTCAGGGAAAGCCACAAATTTCAAGCAAGAAATTTTAGTTGATAACACTGGTGCTATTCAGCCAGCGCCGATATGTTTGCGACCGTGCTTTTTGCAACATCTTTGCGTCGCTTGAGCTCAGAGAGAAATTTTAGTCTTTCCAAAGCAGAATGGTCTGTGGCTGCAAGAAGTGCTGGGCCATCAAATTGGACACCCAAGTTGTATTAAGACCAGGAAGCTCTTCTATGTTAGGCAACTCATCCCGGTACATAAAATGGAGCAAGGCCTGGAAAGTATTATGTAAAGCATGTCAAGTCAGCTCAAATATATAAATAGAAGGACCTAAAAGAATGCAGATTTTAGTAAGAACATAAATGACCAAGTTAAAACTGGATGAAATAGGACTATAGTGGCAAAAATAGGGCCCTTAGACAAAAACTACTCCCTCCGACCTAAATTAGTCGAGTGTCAATATACAGATGTATCTAATACTAAATCATGTCTAGTTACAATCGAATCTCGACAAATCTAATTTAACTAATTTGGATCAGAGGGAGTAGTATAGATGCAAGCAACATATTGCTATAAATATATTAGCCTAAAAAGATGGATGGAAACAATAGACCTACCTGAGTTCATCAGGTACTCTAAATATATATCACTAAAAGGACAATAAAATCAGGGATCGTCTCATTATGGTAAAACAAAGGTGGATGGATTTGGCCGTTGGAGACAAAAATCAGAAGAGACTTTGGATGTCACTTACGGATGTCATGAGCAGTGACCGCTATTGGTTGTGCGAGTCCCCTCGTGCTGCACCTTCCATCTCGAAGGAGATAAGTCTCAAGAAATTACAGGTTTCTTGCTTGTGCATGCCAATTGGGGAAGTCTGCTTGTACAGAAATGTTGAGAGCCAAGGCGCAAGACGAGCAGCAGGACATGCCGCCCGCTCCGACGCGTTGTGGTGTGCGCACCTCACAGGACGCAGCATCTTGTACCCGACATCCACCTACCACCTCCACCGTGAGTAGCTCCCGGAGCTCCAGCTGGACATCCTCCGCGCCGGGTCGAACTGGTGGTGTCGTTGCACGATAATACGACATGTAGGAAGGGGCTCCGGGTGGAGATCATGCAGAGGTGTCTTATTTTACTATTATTGTGTGTGATTTACGAAGTAAATATTGTCTTATGTATTGTGTCTTTTACAAAATTGGATAGGACCAAACGTCCCCAAATCAGCGGCCGCAGTAGCACCAGCAAGAACACATGGATTGCATGATCTTGTTTCCATGAAGAAGAATGTGAGAAATCATAGTTTTTTCTAAGTTGTGAAGATATATATATCTTGATATAGAGTGGTGTAGCAAAACGGGCGAAGATTGTTTGCTCATTTTTCATCGATAACATCCAAAAAGTTGAAGTACAACAACGTATCATGTTGGCTGAACGTCGATTTGCAGTATTTCAAAAAAACTCTTAGATGTATTTTGTGATTTCATGGATTAAGCATAAAATTAATTAGTTAAGACGCGCGTGCGCGTGCATAGCTACTAGTGCCAATTGGGAAAGTCAGCTTGTACAGAAATGTTGAGAGCCAAGGCGCAAGACGAGCAGCAGGACATGCCGCCCGCTCCGACGTGTTGTGGTGTGCGCACCTCACAGGACGCAGCATCTTGTACCCAACATCCACCTACCACCTCCACTGTGAGTAGCTCCCGGAGCTCCAGCTGGACGTCCTCCGCGCCGGGTCGAACTGGTGGTGTCGCTGCACGATAATACGGCATGCAGGAAGGGGCTCCGGGTGGAGATCATGCAGAGGTGTGTGCGCTGGTCAGGCTAATCCTGGACGGCGACACTGTCTTCGGCGACGCTATCTTCAGCGATGAAGGTGGCGGCTGAAAGAGTATGAGTTTGGAAGAATATGATGGATATATTATTAAGCCTCATGGGCGAGTATATATAGGCGTACAGGGATCAACATGGAGTACGAGACAAGTTAGGCTAGAATCCTAACTATCATAAACTACCACAATAACCGTATACGTATCATACTCTAACATCCCTCCGCAGTCGTAGCGGTAGCTCAACAACCGGAACGTCGCGAACGGTCATACTAGATATAAACCGAAGTAGCATCCAGTAGGCTGACACCCCCCGCAGTCGTAGCGGGAACGTTTTGGACGGTGTCGCGTCGCGGTAGCTTGAACTATAGAGGAAGCTGGTGATGCTCAAGCGAGGTGGTAGCCCTTGTGCCAATGTCGAGGGAGCCGAGAGCGTGAGGCGGTGACATGGTCGAGGTAGCCGTGCGATGGGTCGACGTGGTCGAGGTAGCCGCACGTGAAGCCGCATGCGTATAGTGCGCGAGGAGGATGACAGAGACGCATCGAGGCAGTCGTTGAGGGTGTCGATGCCGAAGTCGATGCAGTCCGAGCCGTCGAGGACGAGGTGCGGCCATAGTTTTGCCAGAACTAGGCGCACGTCGGGGACGAACGCACACTCCGGTTTTGCCAGAACCAAGTATGCAAAGAAAAACTCGTCGGTGATGCGGTTGAGGCAGTCGTAGAGGGGTCGATGCCAAAAAAGACGTTGTCGAAGCCGATGAAGACGAGGCGCCGATCCGAGTTTGCCAGACTCGGGAACGCGCCGGGGACGAAGGCACTCACGGTGTTGCCAGCACTAGGCGTGCGGGGGCAGGGATCATCATGAACTTGTCGCCATGTTAGAAAGACTAGCAGAGGAAGCCTCCAGAGCGGTTGCGACGCGTAGAGCGGCTAAGGGAGAGATGCCGGCGCTGTCCACGGTTGTCGGAGTAGAGTAGCATGTGGTGTAGTCGGGGATGAGGCGATGACGCTGGCGGCGAAGTTGTAGTGGACAAAGACGTAGAAGACGGCGAAACCAGCAGCGACCTATGTTAGTCATGCTGGATGCCTAGAGTGGCGATGAGGTAGTCGGCGGGACCTGCGATGGCGAGAGGGCGCCCTGCAGGTTACCTTGTGAAGCGCGGCGGCGGTGCTCGAAGTAGGTGAGGAAGACCCGGCGACGTGATGACCATGTGCAGACGGCGGCGATCCGTGCCGTAGGAGATGGCGCGGTGAAAGTCAAGGTCGTCGATGCACGAGGACGACGAAGTAGACTACGTGCAGCCACACTACGACCCGAGGGGGTGGCATAGCTATAGGGCGCAAGTCGGTGCAGCGGCTGGGAGACCACCAGGGACGTACACGCCAAGGAAGACGCGTTGGAAGCCGGTAGCGTGGACCAAAGGCGGCGGCGTTGCGGCCCGACGGGGCGACACAGCGGTAGCCCGTAGCTCGATCGGTGGTAGGCGCGTGCTCGGGGACGTGCTTGGCATAGACAGGCGCATGATCGGTTGATCAGACCGACGGTGCACCGTATGCGCCATGGCGTGGACGACGCGTAGATCGGATTCGATGGCGACGTTCTCGGCGAAGTCCCGGACGATGACGACAAAAAGGATCCGAGGGGGGATGGCCGCGGTAGCCTTTCGAGGAAGGCGTAGCAGCCGTCCGTGATGCGCGGCAGCCTGCCGTGAGGCCGCGACAGCCTGCCGAGGCAGGCGCACGGACGCGATATAGATCCTCGGTACCGATGATGGGAGTAGAGGGGCGGCGATCACGACGGCGGTGGGCGACTCAATCCGATCTAAGATCGGTAAACCAAAAAGAAAACCGATCAAGAGATCGGAGAAAAATACTTACAGGACAGCCGATCACGGATCGGCGGACGAACCCTACATACGGGTTGCGCAGTCCCCGGCGGAGATCATGGAGATCGACCTCCCCGGGGGCAGCGCGACGGAAGCTAGGGTTTGAGATTGATTTAGGCCGGTACCATGAAAGAGTATGAGTTTGGCGGAATATGATGGATATATTATTGAGCCTCATGGACGAGTATATATAGGCGTATAGGGATTAACTTGGAGTACGAGACAAGTTAGACTAGAATTCTAACTATCCTAAACTACCACAATAACCGTGTACGTATCATACTCTAACATCGGCGAGGTTGTCAGAGAGACAACGGAGGGCCTCCACGTCCGCGTTTACCGCGGCGCCCCTAGGGGTGAAGGTGGCGGCGAGAGAGTACCAGATAGCTAGGGTGGCACGGAAGGGCGACGGGCGCTGAGGCATGGATGTGCTTGCAGCAAGCCGGCGAGAAGTGCGGCGGGGCAGCAGCGGTTGCAGGTCGACAAGATTGGGAACGAAGGACGTGGATAAGGATGTACTGGGGAACACTGGTGTGCACACTCTGTAAGACATCGGAGTGCTCCGGCACCAAATAGATTTGGCGTTTAAATATACTTACTCCCTCCGATCTAAATTAATCGATTTTGATTTATTTAGATTTAGATGTATCTAAACATGTTTTAGTGCTAAATACATCTGAATGTAGGCAAATTTAAGTCAATTAATTTGGATTGGAGGGAGTAACTCTAGTAGAGTGGATCGATCGACCGATGGATTGATTTGTTTATGGTCGACTGGCCCATTGGCTCAAATCGACTTATCCTCCGTTAACTAAAGTACTACTTAATTATTTATTGGGCCTTAATCTCAATGCTCATAAGGCAAAACCTGCACAGCCCAAAGAGGCCACACAGCACGTCCGAACACGTTTGCCACACAAGAAGGCAAAAACTCCATATTTGGATCAGACCTGGTGCATCACCGACCCAACGACCTACTGAGCTAGATTGTGCATGTGCACCAGGGTGGCTATATGTAGCTCCGCCCCTGGGAGCATGCCTCATCTTCCAGAGCCATTCCCCGCCACTCCCAACTGCCAGAACGGATAACTGAGCTGAGCCAAGCAATCGCGAGAGCTCACACACGCACACGACCGACATAGAAAATACTCCGAATATGCAAGCTTTCCTCTCTTCTTCGATCGTTACGAACCCGTGCACCAGATCGTTCTTCCCGCGTCCAACGACGCAACCTCAGCTCTTGGTCTCCTCGGTTACGGGAGCTAGGACGAGTGCTGCCACCGCAAGAAGATCCGTGCAGGGCGACGGGTCGGCCCGGTGCGTGGTGACGCCGGCGTCTTCGTCTCCAGCGGTGGCCGCGGCGGCGACGGAGGTGCCCGAGAAGATGAAGGCGTGGGCGTACGACGAGTACGGGGACGCCGGCGTGCTCAAGCTCGACGAGGCCGTGTCGGTGCCGCCGGTGGGCGAGGACCAGGTGCTGGTCAGGGTGGAGGCCGCGGCGCTCAACCCCGTGGATTCCAAGCGGCGTATGGGCAAGTTCAGGGCCACCGACTCCCCACTCCCTGTATGTGAGCTCTGGCGTTGCTAGCTTGCACTTTTTAATTTTACTTGCTTCAACAACATTTCCTAGCAGCTGAGTTGAGTGGTTGATCCGTAGACTGTGCCAGGGTACGACATGGCCGGCGTCGTCGTCAAGGTGGGTAGCCAGGTGAAGAACCTCAAGGAAGGCGACGAGGTGTACGGCCACATCAGCGAGAAGGTCCTCGAGGGCCCCAAACAGTACGGCTCGCTGGCAGAGTATACTGCCGTGGAGGAGAAGCTGGTGGCTCTCAAGCCCAAGAGCATCGACTTTGCACAGGCAGCTGGTCTGCCGCTCGCCATCGAGACCGCCCATGAAGGCTTGGAGAGGGCGGGCTTCTCGGCCGGCAAGTCCATTCTCGTGCTGGGTGGCGCCGGTGGAGTAGGGTCCCTTGTCATCCAGGTAAGACATGACACTGCTCCTGCTTTAGCAGCTCAGTCTAAATTAAAGAAGCGTCCGCTCGCTCGTGGGGGGGCTCAAATTCAAATTTGACACTGATGATTTTGCTCCTGCTGGTGCGTTATGAAGCTGGCAAAACAAGTTTATAAAGCATCGACGGTAGCGGCTACAGCTAGCACCCCAAAGCTGGAGCTTCTGCGATGCCTCGGAGCCGACGTGGCCATCGACTACACCACGGAGAACTTTGAAGACATGCCCGACAAGTATGATGTTGTGTTCGACGCAGTTGGTAAGTTGGACACGTACCGGAAGCAGGCCCAAACTAAAGTAGTAGTCATCATTCAGCTGACATATGCTAGCTCCACAATTCCGAGTTTCAGGTCAGGGTGACAAGGCCGTCAAGGTGGTGAAGGAAGGAGGCAGTGTAGTGGTCCTCACCGGCGCAGTCGCTCCACCAGGGTTCCGCTTTGTGGTGACCTCTTATGGCTCCGTCCTGGAGCAGCTCAACCCTTACCTCGAGTCTGGGAAGGTGAAGCCCATCGTTGACCCAAAGGGACCGTTCCCCTTCTCCCAGGTTGTGGAGGCATTTTCTTATCTCGAGACTGGGAGAGCCACCGGCAAAGTAGTCATTTCACCTATTCCATGACAGACCTACCTGTAAATGGCAGAAATTGCTCTCTCGGCAACGTGTGAGAGACGCCGTACCGCGAGGAGCGTCTGGAGTGAGGCTAAAGTATACTGTACTACATTGTGCAGAACCACTGAACTGTGTGCAGTTTGATTTGAAATAAAAGGCATACCGTACAGAAAGACTGCTCTGTGTTCGTGAGCTTTATGTAGCTACAGAATCATTGCCGATATATTCTCCATCGGGAATTCAGGTGGGATTTAATGACATGTTTACTGCTTGGGAGACAATCTGATTGGGCAGATTACAAATGGCCATACCGCGTGCTGCAAAGGCCAATGAGAACCGTACCGCTCATCCTCAGTCAGTGCCCTCTCTATGACCTTGACAACAGATGGATCCTGCCAATGAGAAAGATTATGTTTAATCATATCATAGTTGGCTATACTTGCTTAAAAAGCAGGTACACTTCTATCAACGAATGTATCTACTCCCTCCGTCATAAAATAAGTGACTTGAGTTTGTCTATATTCACATGTATCTAGAGGCATTTTAATATGTACTAGATAAATGCAAATCTAGACAAACTCAAATCACTTATTTTAGGACGGAGTATAAGAATATATGCCTACTTAGCATACACATAAGTAGGTGGACATAACTATAAATTATACTATAACATAAGCGTGAGCAAAAGTAAGCCATTTGAGGCCATCTGCGCGCTCACGCGTTTGTTGTTGTCTGATCTTCACTTTAAGTTATCTCAACCGTACAGTTTTAAATGTTGACCGAAGTCTTACGAGCTGATCCCTCCCGCCCCCGCCCCCACCCCCACCCCACCCTCATCTCGATCATGTTCCCCCCACCCAAGCTCCCGAGCCCCGAATTCCCGCCCATCCCAGCCCCTCCCCTGTCTCCCCCAGCAACGTGCGCAGCCTCCTTCGCTCCCGAGCTCTCACTCTCACCTCCGCTCCCTCCGCCCCCTCAACTCACGATAACCTCTTCTCCCATCATCTCCTCCCCTTTGGAACTCAAGTCACTTATTTTGAGATGGAGTATAAGAATATCTGCCTACTTAGCATACATATAAGTAGGTGGACATAGCTATAAATTTTATTTAAGCCACTAGTAGTGTGGGGTGAGTTTGCATACCCTTATGTGCAACTGGCTGGGAGCTGGATGAATCTGGGCGATGTCACCAACTCTGATCACGTTGTTGACATTTCCATGCTCATCTGTCTCTGATGGCAATGAAGTCGAGTGCCTCCAGTGATCCCCAACTATGAACTTGTAATAGTACCTGGACCAGTATGAGTAAGTTGCAGACAACTCTATTGAGTATAAGATGAAAATTGATCAAAAGTTGAAATGATAAAGAAAGATGTATTCCCTCAAAAAAAAAAGATAAAGAAAGATGTACGTATTATCCTCGTGCAATAATAAACTCCAAGGCACAAAGAATCTTGCCCCTGACTTTTTCAGAATATTAAAATATTGACAACTTATTTTCCATGTCGAAGTTGTACTTCAGATTCATATCTAGAACCACCCTGGTGGTTGTTACACTTCAATTTGTCTTTCTAGTTACTTGTAAAGTCTCCCACCAATTCCACATCCTCACCCTGGAGAAAATGTGTAGCATTTGACTCCATCAGGTTAGTGATTAGAAAGATCAACATAGAAATTAAGTCACTGAAATGATACATTCTGCTATGAATCGAACTTACCTCCCGACCACTATTCCAAACAAAGCATATTGAATGTGTAGAAGTACCATCATGTTTTCCATTTTCAACTAATGCAATGAGATCCTAAGTTGCCCAAATAATTGCTTCTCTCTGCATATTTAAAGAAAGATTAAACCCCAAAACAACCGCCACGACAACAACTCTAGTAGTGGAATATTAGAGGAACCAGACTCCTCTTTCAATTAGGTAATTCCAGAAAATTAAGAGAAAATTGTTACCTAAAGCTACCTGTCAGATCTACACGAGTGCAACCCAGTGATAAACTTGTGAGCAATGTAAAGCGGTGGTGTATCTTGAATCCAATGTAGATATACAATCACACATGCCGGTGATCTATCATATCCAGTGGTACAAGTCGTATATATACGGTAGTTCTTCCTTATAAGGCGCAAAAGAAGTCCAACATAAAAAGAAAGCTTCTTTCTTAGGTCCATGGAATCGACCTCTCTAAAAAAATAAAGGTTGTGGAAGGGCAATTCCGAATGTCATGAGCGGAGATTCCGGAGGCGATTCCGGATTTTCCGGAGGTGATTCGAATGAGGTCTCTAGCGGCGATCTCGTATCACGTCTAGGAATCTTGCCGGAGAAGGGCAAGTTCTTGGTGTTGTCGTTTGATGGCGAGGATGATGAGGTGGAGTATCCATTCTTAGAGAAGAATGCGGAATCGGCCGCCATCTATCTTCGTCAGACGACGGGGGAAGAAGAGGGTTCGAGCATGGTGCAGTCATCCTCTCGGGTGGCCAAATAAATGGAGCGCAGGCGACCGTAGAGGCTCGCGGCGATGGAGTTGCGGGTCTCACCGTCGGCGCGGGTATGGTCTTCTCCTGACGATGGTAGCAGAGTGCTTCTGCTAATATTTTTCTCGTTCAATGTGTTCTCTCATAATACCACCGCTGGTTCCTTCTGTGTTCCATGATTGTAATTCTGAGGAAAATGGTGAGGGTTGGACTGTGGTCTGCCGGCGATGACAAACGAAGACGGCTGGCTCGCCATCTACACCGTCTTTCCTGGCTAGATCTTACGATCCGACAATTACGCAAATTTTGAATGACAAGGCATTGGGCCCTAGACGGGCGTGGACGGGATCGCATTTTGTTGGCCCGTTACCTATGCAGGATCGGGCTAGCACTTCCAGATCGCACCAGATTAATCCGATCGCGACTGAACATTGGTCTAAACCCACCTGGCAACCTACGGTACATATACCTAAGGATGTCAATTTTGGGGCACGCATAATCGTTCCACAACGTTTTGCTTACGCGACAGCTGAAACCCTACTTGGGAGGCGGCTGTTGGGACAGATGAGCCATGGCGGCGGCGGTGGTCCAGGGAGAGGAAATGGACCTGGTGGAGGTCGTGGTTTGTTCAACAACAATCATAACCACTCCAATCCTGGT
This sequence comes from Avena sativa, assembly GCA_916181665.1. Taxonomy (NCBI): domain Eukaryota; kingdom Viridiplantae; phylum Streptophyta; class Magnoliopsida; order Poales; family Poaceae; genus Avena; species Avena sativa. The sequence goes on from OV702290.1 coordinate 163,304,138, forward strand.
CAAGGCCGCAGCTACAATGGAGGTGGGAATTTTTTTCATGGTGAAGGTAGCGGCATGGGCGGTCAGGAGTTTCAAAGGTACGATGGTAATCAAACCAGAGGATTTTCTAGGCAGAATAACTTTCATGGGGGAGATGGTGGTGGTTTCCATAGAGGTTCTGGATTCAGTTCTCATGATAGCGTGAACAACAATGGCGATATGGGATATAGATTAAGCGTCAGTATGAGTTTAGGGATACCCGTGGAGGTGGTCAATCTTGGAATGGCGGAAGGAATGGAGATCAGATAAACCTAGGGACACATGCTAATAGAAAGCATGGCAGCGATAACAATGTGGCTCAACAAGGCAATGTTTCTCAAGGGGCGTTGGACCAGAACATACTCGAGCAGATGGTCGATGCTGTTGCAGCTGCTGCTCAGAGTGGCGCTACAAACATACCTCAATCATCCATGCTGCTGCCCCGGGGGGAGCTGGGACAAGGACTGATGCAGGTGTTGTGGGGCAGGTGGCTCCGGGGCAGACTATCTCTACCGCGGCACAGGATCAGCCTGCTGTGGCTGCCGGGCATGCTACCACGATGCCAAGGCAGCCTGCCGTGGGAACTATGGCTGCCACGACATCAAGTGTTGAAATCATAGCTGCGGATAAGCAACCCTCCACTGATATGGAGGTGGATGGTAATGGACCTACAAAAAAACTACAGAGGAATGAGAAGCTGCGTTGTTTTAGGTGCAATCAGGCGGGCCATTTTCACGAGGATTGTACGGTTGTTGTATGTGATAACTGCGAATCTCCATAGCGCATTACTTCATCGTGCCCACTATTGCTAGCTCCTAAACCTTCTATTGTGCTTCATGGGCTGGGGAATGACAAGCTTACCTTTCTAGAATTACCTACAACGAAATCTTATAGACCTAGAGTTGAGAATTCGAGGGTTGGCAAGGTTCTAGTAGAAGGTGGTTCTTTGATAGTGGCTGAAGTAATTGAAATTTTCAAGAGGCTTGTGTTTTCACCTAACTATATTTGGGAGATTATTGAGTTCTAGCCGAAAGTGTTTAAAGTGAAATTTCCTACTAAGGATGAGGTACAAAGAATCAAGTCACTCAAGCAATACCAAATCCCTGATACTCCTATTTATCTGAAGTTTGATGAATGGGGAGTAATTGATGAACAATTGTTTTTACTACCAGAGGTGTTTGTACAGATTGAGGGAGTGCCAAAGGATGTCATAGGATATTTTCTTTCTCTACGGGGACTTGGGTCACTTTTGGGCAAAACCAAGAGTGTGGATATGCCATTCACTAGGCAGAAGGGCATTGTTAGGGTTTTGGTATATTGTGTTCATCCTGAATTCATTCCAGCTTACCTTGATATTTGGATAAAACGAGGGTTCTATAGGCTGAAATTTCTGGTGGAGGGTTCCTCTACCCATTCAGTTAATGAGGATCAAACGACTTTTCCGCATCTTAGTAAGGATGGGGATGATGATACAAATGGAGGCAACAAGGATGGTACAAGCAATATGGAGGAAGGTAGAAATTCACATCAATTCAATAAAAAGGCAAATAATTCTCATAAAGATGGTAGAGGACATACACCACCAGGAGGGGTTAAAATGGCAGCGTTGTTATCCTCTCCTGGTATTAATGTTGGCTCGTTTGAGCTACAGATGAAGGAGGTAATACAAACAAATGATGATATTTTTAAACAAAGAAATTCTTGTAATACTTCTATATTTAATTCTGATTGTGAGGCTATTTATGTTGACAACCAGGATCTGGTTCTACCTTTCACGATATCACCATCTTGCATTGTTGCACCTATAGCAAATACCAGGGATGGTTCAAAGAAATGTGGGGAAACACAAACTGAAGTCAAGAATTCGGTCGCTGATGTTCTGCCGAGCGGCCCTGTCGCGGCACAGATTATGCCTACCAAGGAGTTGCGGCAGGCTGCTGCGGACATTTCTGCTACCGCGACAGCATCCGATGATGGGGAACATGGGAAGCTTCCTTAAGATGAGACGCTGGGAGGTGTGGTTACTGAGCAGATTTTTCCTGATGCTTCAATGGATGTGGCATGGGAGGTGCTTGGCTCACCTGCATTAGTTCCGCCGGGTGGTCCTACCGTGGCACAGTTTCTGCTGTCGGAGAGCTGCGACAGGCTGACGCGGGTGATTTTCCTACCATGCAGCACCGACTGAAGTGGAAATACCAAAAATGAAATTTGGAACACCATTTACTCTCTCTACAAAAAGGGTGAATCTGGGTGTCGTCACAGTGTCTACTGGGGGTATTCTCGCTAGGAAGAAGCCGTCATTAGTTGAGGTTATTGCCTTTGGAGGCATTCCGAAGACGGCAGCGATGGAGACCCGGTCAAGTGACCGTGTTTGGGCTCAACCCAACACTGACGCCACACAGCTGGAGCGTGTAGTAGAGTTGGTGCAGCTACACGATGATTGTAAAGATAAATATCTAAACCCAACATTTTCCATTATGTCTTTCTCAAATATTTATATTATTGAAAGGGCAAAATCGATTGGGCTTTCTTGGGAAAACGTCTTCGCAAAAGAATGATGCGGAAAAACTAATAAAGGATAATGAATTATATAGAACATTAACTCTTTTAGAGCATAATAAAGCAAGAAAAGATACAAACAATATAGGGGAATCAAGTCTGGTAGTTTCAAAGGTTTCAAATCTTTGTGATGACTTGGTCGAAGAGGAGGTAACATGGCTAGATGATCTTGCCGACAATCAAGTCAAAGAACCTCACCAAGTGCGTGGGCGCAAGAAAAAATTGTATTATCCTGCCACAGTTCATCGAGGTACTAGAGTTAGGGTAAAGAAAACTTATTGAGATGCAAGGGTTAAGAGAAATGATCTAGAATAGTGAAGGCTTCCGTGATATAGCAAAACATCTTTTTTTATCTCTAAGACTGTTAGGGAATAAAAAATAGATTTTGTTGCTCTGTTGGAGACAGGGCGATCTAATTTCCCAGTTCCTTTTCTCAAGCACCTGACACCAGGGAGGGACTTTGCATGGTTCTGCTTACCCCCCATGGTCACTCTGGTGGTATTCTAGTTGGAATCAACACTGAAACACTTCAAGTTAACAAGGTTGACTCGGGTAATTTTTGTGTAAAAATTTATCTGAGATGTCGTCATGATGGTTTCCAATGGATTTTGGTCCCTATCTATGGAGCGGCACAAGATAATTTGAAATATGAGTTTCTTGCTGAATTGGTACGCATTTGTGAAAACGAATCTCTACCTTTGCTTGTTGGGGAGACATCAATATCTTATGTAGAAGGGAAGATAAAAACAATGACAATTTCAATACGCTCTGGCCTTTTATGTTTAATGCAATCATTGAGAGTCTAAACCTATGATACATTGCTCTCTCTGGTAGACAGTTTACTTGGGCAAACCGCAGGGACACCCACATATGAAAAACTTGACTGTATTCTTTCTACTATTGACATGGGCGTAACCTTTTGAGTGCCTATTATTGCTATATATGGTGCGACCCAATGGAAGCCTCATCCGAAGATATGCCAAGATCCATGAAGCCCATGATGGTTTGGATGATACGAAGCCTACAAGGACATAGACTCCTGGTGTAACAAGATAAGGAAAGTACAAGACTAGACTAGAGACGAACTCTAACTTGTAAACCAACTCGTATTGGTACCCGAGACCTAGCCTCCCCATATATAAAGGCTAGGAGGGGCCAACGAGGGGGCATCCAATCTTACAATACACATGTTGGGGGGATAACCCCGGGTAGGGTCACTCCGGGGTATAAGGGCCGAGTTAGCCGAGGTTCGGCAAGGTCAAAGCGGATGCTGGCCGAGTCACCTCAAGGCAGGCCGGATCACGGAGTAACCCGGACCAGGGGGGTCGCCTAACATTGTCTCGTCCGACTCAAGGAGTAAGTCGGAAATACTTGTCTAGCTTATATGCAGGAACAGGTGTGGCCGGATCAACTGTGATCTGGATCCTCGATGGCTTCTAGGAGAAGGAAGGAATCTCTCTGGTCAAAAAAGAAGGTCCGGTGCGTACTGGATGAGCGAATAAAGCAAGGGGAGGACCACCGGATCGTGGCCGACAAGGGTGACGACGCTCACGTCGGCTGACGCGGGCGCCGCAGAGGCTACGTCGCTAAAGCAAGTGTGACGCGGGGGAAAAGCACCCCTGTCGGGTTACTACTTTGGGAGGGGGCATATTCTTAGGAATATGCCTCCACGTATGCCCTAGGCCAGGACCGAACCACCTCTATATAAGGGGGGTTAGGGTTCTGGTAAGGGGGTTGGGTTTTTTCTGATACAGAGCAAGGAGAATTCTAGTTAGTTGAGCACTAGAGGATCTAGGGTTCTTGGGCTAGTTGGTAGGCAAGAGTAAGAGAGTTTCTTCTTCCTCCTCTTGTCAATACAGCTCGAGGAGCACTTGTAATCTTGGAGATTGAACATCAATACAAAGCTTCTGTGTAGAGAATCACTCTACTATCCCTCCCTGGATTCCCCTAGCGCATATTAGTCCCCACCTTTATCCTATCCATGGCATCTGCCGTGACACCACCACGACAGTTGGCGCCCACCGTGGGGATAGCGGCGCTAGCAGGGGTGAAGATCCGGACGGGAAACTTCATCGGCACCGGCGAACGCATCGTCTCCGGGCTCGTTCAGCGCTTTGGAGCGCTGGACTACGTCAGCGACAACACTGGCTGCTTCGGCACGCGCCCGCTTCCGCGCAACGGCATCTTCGTCAAGCTCGGTGCGCACAAGGTCTACATTGCTGTGGACGTGTCTTGCGTTCATCCGCGTTGCGTTGTCGATGCAGGAGAACCACCCCTCACTGTGGCTCGCGGGGCGCGTATCGCTCGCTCCCCGGACCATGCAGAGGTGATGATGACTGTGCCAGGCGCGGGCATGAGCAAGGATCCAGCGCCAGACCCGAAGGTAACGTCTAAGGCACCGAGGAAAGCTAGGGGTCCTCCGCTAGAGAGGCCTGAGAACGTGCTGAGGGAAGCTATGGATAGCTTGGCAAACCCGGTGGCAGCAGTGGTAGATCCGGCTCAGGCACAGGCCGAGCTAGAGGAGACCCGGCAAAAGATACTGGAGGGCGCAAAGAAAATAGCAGCGGCTCAGCAGTCGTTGAACATGACGCTGCGTGAGTATGCGAAGGCAAACAAGGTAGATGCAGTAAGGGTAAAAGGGAAAAATCTCATAAGTGAGATGAACAGAGAAGGTGATGATGGACCAGAAGGGTTGGAAAACTATCTGTCCGTGGGGTTGCCGAGGTATAGTACCCCGGCGAAGAACCTCAGAGCAGCAGATGCCGCGACGTCCGAGCTAGAGGGTCTGACGGGTGAAGCCCGTCAAAGACAGCAAGACCGGGTTAACGAGCTGGTTCGGATCGCGAACAGGCAGAACGGGGAGCTGCTGAGAGGTAACCTGGAGAGAGTTGGAGCTTCTAAGATCGTCCATCCAGTGATGGGTAACCCGGAGAAATCCGCCGGAGCCGCATCGTCGCCTCATGGTGGCCCAAGGAGAGAAGAGGTAGTAACCTCGGCCAGACGGAACAAGCAGATCGTTCCGTACGACCCAACGCATGCAGGAAAAGAAAAAGAGATGCGGAAAAACGACGATCGACGAAGTGTGAGCCGAGGTGAAGCTGGCCGAGGTAACCACGACCAAGGCAATGCCGGTCAAGGGAATTCTGCCAACGGCAATGCCGGACAGCGAAACTCGGCAGGAGCAGGTCAACCGCAGCAGCGGAATGTACCAAGGCAAGAGCAAAGTGCTGGCCGTGGTATGCAATAGAGAGGAGCACAAAGAGAGCAAGACCGATACAATGACGGAGACTCGGAGATGATGAATGCGGGATATGCAAGACCGGACTATCATGTGATAGGGTCGAGATTGGGAAGCAGGGATTTGATGCCGGATGACGCCAGGTTAAAGCTGGATCGCCTATATAGGTCAGAACAGATCGAATGTCAAGGTCCTCCGGGTCCAGCGTGCTTTGGACCCCGGATCATGAAGGAACCGCTAGTACCCAATTTCCAATTTCCCAGGGGCACGAAGACGTATGACGGCAGTACAAAGCCAGAGGATTGGCTGATAAACTACGCAACAGCTGTGAAAATTGCAGCTGGCAACTTGAGATGGGCTGTACGATATGTACCCCAAATGTTGGAAGGTCCGGCTAGGGTATGGCTGAATAACTTGCCACCCGGAAGCATCAATTGCTGGATAGATTTTGAAGAAATGTTTATCAGCAACTTCTCAAGTACATATCAGAGACCGAATAGACCGCAGACCCTGGCGATGTGCAAGCAGAGATCTAACAAAACGGATCGTGAATTTTGGACCCGGTGGTGTACCGTGAGAAACTCGTGTGAGGGAGTCATAGAGTCACATGCTATAGCATGGTTCGCACAAGGGTGCAGATATGGCAGCGAGTTGTGGATGAAATTGCAAAGGAAAATGCCAGTCACATTGGCAGAGATGATCCGGATCGCGAATTCTTATGCTTTGGGTGATCCGACTCAACCCAGGATCGCGTCGAACGAGTCAAATGAGGAGTACTATCCGAGGGACGGAGCTGGGTCATCCCGGAGGAATGATTACAGAGGAAAAAGGAGAGACGATAGACCAGACCATCGATATAGTTCGCAACAAGTTGCAGCCGTGAATCAAGATCAGCCCGGAGCAGGGAGCAACCAACGCCAAAAAATGGGAGGGCAATGGACTCCTCGAAACAATGGCAAGAAAACGTGGACTCCGGAGCAGAAGAAGCAATGGCAAGAAAAGAAAGATCGTCCGAGGTATACCTATGAGTCAATGTTGGACCAGCTGTGTAAATTTCACACGCCAAATCCGAACAGCCCGGCGGGTCACACAACGAGGCAATGTGAGTGGATGCGTAAGATAGAACAAGGTGGTTCGGGGAATGCTCAGGCACCCCGGAATGACCAACCTCGGCAGGAGTTACCCCGGCAACAATTGCTTTCCGGAGCAAACAGCAACAACTAATGTTGCCTCCTCCTCCGCCAAGGTATGACAACAGTGAGAGAAGGGATGCAGTGCATCAGGTGGAAAACCAGGAACAACCGGATCAGAGGTACTCCGGAAACGAGGGAAGGAATGCGTACAGGGAACATCACCAGAGCTATTGTGTGTTCACAACAGAGGAAACAGATAGGAAGAGCTTGCAGCGCCGACATATGGAGGTTAATGCGGTTATGCCTGCAGTGACGAGGTACATGTCTTGGTCGGACCAGGAAATTACCTGGAGCGTCAAAGATCATCCCAAGCTTATGCCAAGTCCGGGCTCGTATGCACTAGTGTTAGATCCGACGTTCATTGGACCAAACATTAATGTGAGGTTCTCCAAGGTACTAATCGACAATGGCAGTAGCATTAACATCATGTATGCAGATACGATGCGCAAGTTGGGCATCTCGGAGAACATGCTCCAGGCTACAAGAACAACTTTCCATGGTATCATACCAGGCATATCCTGTGAGCCCATAGGCAAAGTCCGGGTCGACGTGCTATTTGGTACGAGGGATAACTACCAAACTGAGAATCTGGAGTTTGAGGTGGTGAACTTGGAGAGCACGTATCATGCATTACTCGGGAGACCAGCACTGAGCAAATTCATGGCAAGTTGCCACGTTAGTTATCTGAAGATGAAATTTCCTAGGCCAAATGGAGCAATTACTATCGCTGGGGATTTCCGATGTTCTATTGAGTGCGCCTCTGCCGGGTCTAACCTAGCCGAGTCACTCGTAATTGCCCAAGAGAAAAGAAAAATCCAAGAGGTGGCGGCATTAGCTCAGTCCGCGCAGCAGTATATGCCGGCGTTAAGCAACCCGCATGTAAGCGTTTCATTTCAAGCTGCGAAGGACACCAAGAAGATTCCAGTGGATAACCTGTTTCCGGAGCATACTGTAACAATTGGTGCCGGGTTAACTGACAAATAGGAAAGCGAGCTCGTCAACTTCCTCCGTGAGAATCGGGATATTTTTGCTTGGTCCACACAGGACTTGCAAGGTGTTCCGAGGGAGTTGGCCGAGCACTCTTTGAACGTAATACCCGGAGCAAGGCCGGTGAAGCAGCCTCTCCGACGCTTCGCCGAGGATAGGAGAAAGGTCATTGGTGACGAGATAGCTCGGTTGCTGGCAGCAGGATTTATCATGGAAGTGCTGTATCCGGATTGGTTCTCTAATCCGGTGCTGGTAGAAAAGAAGAAGGATGATCCGAACGTGGCAGTGGTTTGGCGTATGTGTATCGATTACACGAACCTGAACAAGGCGTGTCCAAAAGATCCATTTCCACTGCCGAGGATAGATCAGGTCATCGACTCTACCGCGGGATGTGAACTGTTGTCATTCATTGACGCTTATTCTGGTTTCCACCAGATACCTCTGAACCCGGATGATCAAATAAAAACCGCCTTTATTACCCCGTACGGGGCTTATTGCTATCGCACTATGCCGTTCGGTTTACGAAATGCAGGAGCAACGTACCAAAGATGTATGCAAAAATGTTTGCACGATCAAATAGGTCAAAATGTACAAGTCTACGTGGATGATGTGGTTATTAAGACCAAGGAAAGCGCAACACTCCTTGACGACATAAGGCAAACATTCGCGAACTTGAGGAGATTCCGGATGAAGCTTAACCCAGATAAATGTACCTTCGGTGTCTCGGCTGGGAAATTACTCGGATTTCTCGTCTCCAGTCGAGGTATCGAGGTTAATCCAACTAAGATCCGAGCCATCGAATGAATGGAGATGCCGAAGTGTCTCAACGACGTCCAGAAGTTCACTGGATGCCTGGCGTCGTTGAGTAGGTTTGTGTGTCGGTTAGGGGAAAAGGCACTGACTCTCTACCAACTCATGAAAAAGTCAGATAAATTCGTTTGGACGCCGCAGGCCGATGAAGCTTTTGCGCACTTGAAAAAGATGTTGGCCACTGCACCAGTGTTAGCTTCTCCACTGTCAAAGGAGCCAATGTTGCTCTACATAGCCGCAACCAACCGAGTTATAAGTGGAGTGATTGTAGTGGAGCGAGATGAAGAGGGTAAGTCGGTGCAGAGGCCAGTGTATTACTTGAGCGAGGTATTGTCTGCCTCAAAACAGAACTACCCGCATTTTCAAAAGGTGGCATACGGAGTTTATATGGCGGCAAAGAAGTTAAAGCACTACTTTGAGGAGCATCCCATCAAAGTGATATGCGAAGCCCCCATATCCGAGATAATGGGTAACAAAGATGCGAATGGTAGAATTGCGAAATGGGCAATTGAGCTAGCACCTTACGCACCCTAATATGATAGGAGAGAAGCGATCAAGTCCCAGGCTGTGGCGGACTTTTTCGTGGATTGGGCCGAGGTACAATACGAACCACCACCGCCAGATCCGAACTACTGGAAGATGCACTTTGACGGATCAAAAACCAAAACCGGGTTAGGTGCCGGGGTTGTGCTTACCTCGCCAAAGAAGGATCAGCTCAAGTACGTATTGCAGATCCATTTCGCGGAATCAAACAATGTCGCTGAGTACGAGGCTCTTGTGCATGGTCTCAAAGTGGCAAAGGAGATTGACATCTGTCGGATAATCTGCTTTGGCGACTCGGATCTAGTAATACAGCAAGTGTCCGGAGTGTGGGACGCCCTGGATCCAAACATGGCACTATACAGATTTCATGTGCAGAAGATCTCGGGTTACTTTGAGGGATGCGAATTTCACCATGTACCTCGTGTGGAAAACGAAACTGCCGACATGCTGTCAAAGCTTGGATCGACCCGACAGGCAATTCCACCGGGCGTAGCATTGGAGCACCTCAGAAAACCATCTATCAGGCCGTCATCAGGAACCGACTCAATCTATGTCCCGGAAAACGCGGAATCTGGAGCTGAGCCCATGGACATTGACATGGGAGGTAGCACGCCGAACCCGGGGACTACCTCAGCAAACTCGGGGACTACCTCGCTAGACTCGGGGACTGTTCAGCATGATCCGGCTGAAGTTATGCCGGTGGATCGGATGGAAATTGATGAGGAGATGTTCCCTGCGCGAGCAGTACCAGCTTGGGCACTGCCTATATACCAGTTCTTGAAAGATGGAACGTTACCCACTGAGGAAGTGCTAGCCAGGAAAACTCAGAGGAGAGCCAAAGCTTACACAATCACCAATTCCGAGCTGTACAAACGGAGTGTAACCAATGTCCTCCAGCGGTGTGTTGACCCGGAAGAAGGACTTGACATCCTCCGAGATATACACCAAGGAGAATGCGGGCATCATGCCTCATCCCAGGCCTTAGTGGCAAAGGCGTTCCGGCATGGATTCTACTGGCCAAGTGCCTTGCAGCAAGCAGAAGATCTGGTGAGAAAATGCAATGGTTGTCAAAGGTACGCCACCAAGACACATATGCCTATGTCGGAACTCAAAACCATACCAATTACATGGCCATTTGCTGTGTGGTGCTTGGATATGGTTGGCCCGTTCAAACTAGCAAGAGGAAACATGACGCACATTCTGGTCATGGTGGACAAGTTTACAAAATGGATCGAAGTGAAGCCTATAAGAAAATGTGATGGAGCTACGGCCGTGACATTTCTCAAAGACATCATCTTGAGATACGGTTATCCACACAACATTATAACTGATAACGGCACAAATTTTGCTGAAGGAGCATTTGCACGATTCTGCCGAGATAAGAGAATCCGACTCGACGTAGCCTCGGTAGCCCACCCCGCATCGAACGGACAAGTGGAAAGATCCAACGGATTAGTGCTATCCGGGATAAAACCCCGGCTCATTGAGCCGCTGCAAAGATCAGCGGGGTGCTGGATAGAAGAACTACCAGCGGTATTGTGGAGTTTAAGAACAACTCCGAATCGATCAACAGGCTACACGCCGTTCTTTCTGGTATATGGGGCAGAAGTTGTATTACCAGCCGACATAGAGCATGATTCGCCTAGGGTCACCCAATACACAGAAGCCGAAGTGCAAGAAGCCCGGCAAAATGATGTTGATCTGCTGGAAGAAGCGAGAGAACTGGCACTGTCCAGATCCGCCATATATCAGCAAAATCTCCGACGCTATCATAGCCGGAAAGTGTGCCCCCGAGTCTTCCGGGAAGGCGATCTGGTGCTCCGGTTGGTACAGCGTACCACTGGCATGCATAAATTATCCCCCCATGGGAAGGACCATTTATTGTGAGCAAAGCATTGCACAATGATTCCTACTATCTTATAGATGCAAAGCCACAGGAAAAGAACAAGGCGGACAGGTCCGGAGAGGAATCGAAGCGACCATGGAATGTAGCATTACTTCGTCCCTTCTACACTTAGCTAAGAAGTGTATGTATCCGAGGCATCTCATATGTCGGTATGTATGTCGGCAATGAGCTTATCAATGAAATAGCGGAGCCTCGAGCAGTAACTCGGGGACTGCCTTAATAAATGATTGTTGTTACTTTTTATGCGTTAGCTGGAATGAATCGTTTTGCTTAACCCGGATTAGTAATGTGTGAGCACCAAAAACCCAACCCTTCGACTTGCTGCTGTCCAACAAGAATTGGCTTCATGGCAAGCAAGGGAACAAGTTTGGAATTGCGTAGCACATGAAAAACTACTAAGGAAACGATCCTATTCCAGCTAATGTTTGTTTTTTCTGAACTAACCCTGTATTTACTTTCAAGCTATTATGTTGAATTATTTTGAGCCAAGCCTCAAAGTTTCTCAGTATTGTTAAAACGATTCTTGAGGCTCGGATTCGTAAGTCGTAAAATCGAATCAAGGTAGACACGGATCGAGCCGGAGAATTGGACGAACAAGAAAATGAAACTCGGGGACTACGCCCAAGTTAATCCGGCATACAAGCATAGTAGAAAAATATCATGTATTCGGCATACAATTGCACCCGGCATACCAGGGATCTGATAAATTTTCAAGTTTTTTCAACTAAGGAGCGGCAGGAGGAGGAAGTTCGGCGTCATCGTCACTGTCTTCAATATCTGAAGCAGCATCTTCTCCATCATCGCCCGACCCATCCTCCACGTTCTCCATCTGCTCCTCCTCGCCGGATTCCAGAAAGCTCGGCCCCTTAACCCAGTCATGGATGGGAGAATATTCGACAAGGCTGTAGGCGCAAGCCTGGCACCGAGCTACCCACTCCGGATCATCGGTCCACTTGGATCCGGTGCGCCGGCGTGTGAGGAGGCTCAGGTCGATCTTCTCGTACCATGTAAGGATATGATGGAGGAGGGTATCTGCTGCGGCACGCCCGACAGATTCTCTCCAGAGATCAAGCTGTGTCTCCATTTCCAATAGCTTATCAGCAAGGAGTGTGATCCTTTTCGGAGCGCTTTCGCTTGGCCAGAAAGTGTTGAAGATCCAGACCGCAACGTCGAGGAGATCTTTCCCATAGTTCTTGATGGTTTCCACCCGAGCTGACACGCTGACCAGCAGGTCCTCCATGTCTAAGGGGATGCTCTCACCATCAAGAGCGACGGGAGTACCCCTCTCTCGGCAGAATTTGGCAACGGCAGCACTGGCGATGGGAGTACCCTCTGGAAAGTTATCTGAAAATAAGGAAAGGGAAGTTGCTGAAGCAAAGGCATATGAGCTAACCCGGAAAACTATGTCGGAAAAGGTGAAGAAACTTACGGGAGATATGACGATGGATCCGGGTCAACTCCTTGATACAACTGCCGCGTCTCTAGCGAAGTTGTTCAAGCTCAGCAAGCGCCAACCCAAGCTGGACCTCGGATTCCTTAAGCAGGTCCTGGTCCTTGGAGATCTGAAGGGTAAAGCGCTCACGCTCTTCGGTGAAGTTCTGGCCAACTTTTTGGAGTTCGGTTTTGTGTTGTGCCTTCATCTTCTCCATCTCGGCCTTGAGTTTGGCTATTTCGTCGTCCTTGGTCCGGAGGAGGGCAAGCTCATCGTTCTTCTTCTTTAGCTTGGCTTGATGCTGTCCTGCTTGTTCGAGAAAATGCAGCATCATATCAGGCACGGGCACACTATCCTCAAGCGATGCTGAAATAGTGTGTTGACCCGGCAAAGCCGAGGAGTGAATGTTTGCCAAGCCAAGGAGAAGAAGGAATTGAAAACACAACAAACGTTGGCCGAAAGAGGACATACCTTGGATTTCCTCCAAGTTCTTCCGCATAATCTTGTTTTCAGCCTCCACCCCAGCTGCAAAAAACCGAATAAGGAGGTTGGTCCGGCAGAAACAAATGAAACGGAGAGGTGTTAAGAGAGGAAATTACCCCTCTTTTCATGCTCCGCGCCAAGTGCAACATGTTTTGCGCGCAAGATCTTGTGGGTATCAAGCAGGCGCTGAAACTCGGCGCTCCGGCGATTGGTGGTTACCTGACAAAGGTACAGGCGTGTAAAATTAGTTCCTTGCATATTTGAAGTGTACAAGATCCGGGCCAAGCGGAACTTAACCCGGCTCTAGGTGTGTGCATATTCGAAGTATACGAAATCCGGGCCAAGCGGAACTTAACCCGGCTCTAGGTGTGTGCATATTCGGAGTATACGAAATCCGGGCCAAGCGGAACTTAACCCGGCTCTAGGTGTGTGCATATTCGAAGTATACGAAATCCGGGCCAAGCGGAACTTAACCCGGCTCTAGGTGTGTGCATATTCGAAGTATACGAGATCCGGGCCAAGCGGAACTTAACCCGGCTCTAGGTGTGTGCATATTCGAAGTGTGCGAGGTCCGGGCCAAGTGGAACTTAACCCGGCTCTAGGTGTGGGCATATTTGAAGTTTACATGCAGCTACGTTGATCTTCTCATGAGCATCCGGCCGAGTAACAAGTTAATCCGCCGGAGGCTCGGGGACTAATGGTTATTATCTACAGCATGTAAAGAAGAAACGACGTACCTCCATCATACGCCCAGCGAGGTTAATGGCCTTGGCGGCGGTATTCATCTGAGCGGAAAATTCAGCTGGGCCGAACTTTTCCGGGAGATCGTTGTTGTAGACGAACTCCGCCTTATTCCAGTTCATGACAAACTCGATGAGGCTCGGAGGGTACCGTTCGCCAGTGGGCATGTGAGGTGCCACCAAGCCCTTTGCGTGAGCTTCTTTCCTTTCAATCAGGGCAAGAGCTGGGCTAGTGTGAATAACCATCTGCTGCGAATCGGCTGGCTCGGCAGGAGGATCTGTCGTTGCTGGTGACTTCCTTGGGAGCATTGACGACAAGGTTCGCTGCCCGGCCTCGACGGAGGTAGACTTGCTTTTGGCTTGCTGGGAGGATGTGACCACAATGGATTTGCCCTTGGAAGCCACTGGAGTGGTTCCTCGCCGAGCTTGGGATGACTCGGACGAGGCAGACGAACTTGGCACGGGAGCTTTGGTGGCTGGTGCTAGAGCTGCTGTTGGTTTCTTCGGAGCCGGGACAGGCGCTGGTTCGGTAGCTGGTGCTGGAGCTGCTGCTGGTGCTGGAGTTGCGGTAGACTTGGTGGTTGCTGGTTGCGGCAATGCCGAAGTGACGGACGCCGTTGCCTCGGCCGATCCGACCCCTCCCGATCCGAGGTCGCGTTCCTCTGAAGGAGGTACTGCGGAACCCGGAGCGGTCGCAGAGCCCTCTGGAATAGGGCTCAGCGGGCGTGACTCGTCGTCACGAGGAGGGGAAGGACCAGACCGAAGGGGAGAGGAGATGCTCGATCCGCTCTGAGGGACCTCCACAGGAGCCCTGCAAAAGAAAATAATGTCAGGAGTAAGATTACCCCGATGCAGGGAGAAGTGTGTGGCGGAGTTAAAAATGACTTACGCATCCGAGGTCTCGGCCTCCTTAGGTTTCCGGGCCCTCCGTGCCGGGGCTTTGCCTGCCCGTTTGGAGGCAGTCTTGTCTCCGGCCTTCTTTTGCCTTTTGGTAGGCTGAGAAGGTTCGGAAGAAGAACTTGACGCGGATCCGTGCCTCTTCTTCGACGCCACCGGAACAGGCTCGCCCGTGGCAAGTGGAGAATCCTCGTGGATGTGCCCACCGGGGTTAGCTGATGCCGGGAAGGCAAAAGAAAGAGGGACAGCCTCAATGGGTTCAATCACGTCGATATCCGAGTCATCCTCATCATCGGGCCAATCTCTAAGAAAAGAGAATTTACCGCTGGGTCGTTTGGTGGCGTCGGTTGTGGGGAGGAACATCTCCTGGTCTGGCTCCTCCTCATCCGGGATTTCTCGGTCCGGGGCCCACTTAAGGGTCGGATCAGTACCATCCTCGAGGGTTTGCTGGAGAAACAACTGAGAAAAAAGCACAAGGAGCAGAGTCAAAAATACGATAAGAACCGACATGTAATTGATCCGAAATAAGTTTACTCCGCGAAGCTTACCGCGGGAGGGAGCCTGTCGCGGCAGTAATGCTCGATTCCCCACGTCCATTCGGCGGAAAAATCCTTATGGGTGGTGAAAAGAGCCTTGACCCGGTGGAAGATCTCCGTATTGCTCAACTTGAACGAGGAGGTTCAGTTGGGGTCACGACTGAAGCTCATATGGCACAACTTGTGAGTGCGCCGCTAGAGGGGAGAGATTCGGTTGCGCACGAATGTGATCATGGCATCCTCGTTGCGCAGTCCGAGCTTCTTCAGCTCCACAAACCTTTTGTTGACTTGGTTGGCCAAAGCTGTAGGTTTTTTGGGGGCCTCCTCCTAGAAATTCGTGTCTGGGGGACCTGGAGCGAAGGGAAGCAACCGGATCAAGTCTTCGGTACCTTCGTTCCGGACGTAGAAGAAGGTACGGGCCCATCCTTTGCAGGAGTCAAGCCTGGTGACCCGGGGAAAGATTGAAAACCTTCGGGGCGAGATCGAGGCAGCTCCGAACTGAGTGAGCTGCTTGTCCTCCGACTCGACGTGGATGTTGGGGATGACGTTGTGACGGAGGCCGAAGAATCGGATCCACAGCTCCTTCGTGGGCCATAGTCCGGTGTAGCCCTCGATCAAAGAGACGAAAGCGGACAGAGAGGTGATGGCGTTCACCGGGAGATGATGTGGTTGCAGGTGATAGGTCCGGACCCAGTCCCGGAAGAAATCACTCACCGGAAGACCAAATCCCCGTTGGAAATGGGATAGGAAAACAACGAACTCACCCGGATTGGGTGAGGGGGCCAATTCCGAGGAGGGGAGACGAGCGGCGACACCGGCGGGAATACGTCGGGTCCGGTAGAGCCAGTCGATGTCGTCCTGGCAGACCCACGAACCGGCCCACGCGCCGCGGTCTGCCGCGCCAGCGTCCTCCTCCATCTCCTGCTCGACGACGATGAGCTCTTCCTCCATCATCTCGAATCCGCTGTCCTCGCTGGAGCTGGCAGCGGCGGGACTCTGCGGTCTAGATTGACGAGGACCCATGGCTAAGCAGTGATGCAGCGGTGGCTGCAGTGCGGAGGCACGGAGAAGGTGCGGCGGTGGCGCTGCTGCAACGGGCACTGGCGGCGGCGCGGTCGCGAGGAAGAAGAAGAGGAACGGGCGAAGGGGCGCGGAGATGGAAAAGTGCTAAGGGGCGCGCCCCTCCCCTATTTAACTGCCCCTAGTAATCGAAAAGTGGGATCACGCTGCGCTGGAGAGCCACACGCTATGGCCGTGTATCACCGGCATTAGCCAATCAGAGAGAAGCCACAACGGAGGCCACAGAGTAAAAATGATCCCATGACACGACGTGTAGTTGCGGTAAACGAGGAGACAGGCATGACGTAACCCGCGCACAGTAATCACTGACAGTTACTGTGGCAGTTACAGTGCAGGCCCTTAAAATGAGGTAACGCAATGATTAACCCTTACGTGGGTTGGCGTATGAGAGAAGGAAGCAAGGTCCGGATCCGAGCCTCCATGGTAACCCGGCCGACAAGTGAAAACTTGAAATGTGCAGAGGGAAAGTAAAACCATAGGATCCGAACTACAATGGTAACCCGGCCGGCAAGTGAAAACTTGGAATGTGCGAAGGGAACGTAAATCCATATAATCCGAGACAAGAAGTTAACCCGGAACTAAACGTCCGAGGCTTAAATACGAATGAACCTGATGTGGCCTTAGCGACCAAGGCCGCTAAGGCCGCACCAGCTTCGGGGACTAATGTTGGGGAGATAACCCCGGGTAGGGTCACTCCGGGGTATAAGGGCCGAGTTAGCCGAGGTTCGGCAAGGTCAGAGCGGATGCTGGCCGAGTCACCTCAAGGCAGGCCGGATCACGGAGTAACCCGGACCAGGGGGGTCGCCTAACATTGTCTCGTCCAACTCAAGGAGTAAGTCGGAAATACTTGTCTAGCTTATATGCAGGAACAGGTGTGGCCGGATCAACTGTGATCCGGATCCTCGCTTGGCTTCTAGGAGAAGGAAGGAATCTCTCTGGTCAAAAAAGAAGGTCCGGTGTGTACTAGATGAGCGAATAAAGCAAGGGCAGGACCACCGGATCATGGCCGACAAGGGTGACGACGCTCACGTCGGCTGACGCGGGCGCCGCAGAGGCTACGTCACTAAAGCAAGTGTGACGCGGGGGAAAAGCACCCCTGTCGGGTTACTACTTTGGGAGGGGGCATATTCTTAGGAATATGCCTCCACGTATGCCCTAGGCCAGGACCGAACCACCTCTATATAAGGGGGGTTAGGGTTCTGGTAAGGGGGTTGGGTTTTTTCTGATACAGAGCAAGGAGAATTCTAGTTAGTTGAGCACTAGAGGATCTAGGGTTCTTGGGCTAGTTGGTAGGCAAGAGTAAGAGAGTTTCTTCTTCCTCCTCTTGTCAATACAGCTCGAGGAGCACTTGTAATCTTGGAGATTGAACATCAATACAAAGCTTCTGTGTAGAGAATCACTCTACTATCCCTCCCTGGATTCCCCTAGCGCATATTAGTCCCCACCTTTAGCATATCCATGGCATCTGCCGTGACACCACCATGACAACACACACCTCTCTATCTCGGCGAGATCGTATCTAGACGACTCAACGAGTTTGTACTCTTCAATGAGAATACGAGCAGACAAGCAGGAAGTAGGGTTTCCTCTACGAGGGCCTGAACTTGGGTAAATCGCCTCCCTTGTTTGTCTGTTAAGCCGACGAAATCCTCAGCGCTCTCTCTTTCCACGAAACACAAGTCCATCACCATGGGCATTGCCGAGGTTACCCCTCGTCAACTATTGAGTGGGAATATAAGTTTCCTCTAATGACCGTGAGAGCTATTATACGGGCAGGTTCGGACCATACACCACTTTTGGTTGACTCAGGGGTTCAGGCCCATTTAGGAAATAGTCCGAGATTCTCCTTTGAACTCTCATGGTTGCGCCAGGATGGTTTTTATGATTTAGTGGCCACTGAATGGGCATCCGTCACACATGGTGACACGCCTATTGAACGATGGCAGCAAAAAACACGACATTTACATAGATTCCTACGCGGGTGGGAAAAACCAAAGTGGATAGTACAAAAAAGAAAAGGAGAGTTTTATCCATCATTGATGAACCGGATATAAAGGCTGAAACATCACCTCTTTCTGAAGATGAAAGGAAGGATTTGAGAAATACAAATGAACAAGTGAATAAATTAAGGCATGATAAAGAGTCTAAGTGGGCACAATGTGCCAAGGTTAAACATGTGCAATAAGGAGGAAACAATACTAAATACTTTTATCTTATAGCCAATGGAAAACATAGAAATAAGAAAATCTTCCAACTGGAACAACAGAAAGGTACAATTGTAGGAGAAGAGAATTTGAATTTTTTTATCTCTAAATACTATAAGTGTCTGTTCGGGGAGCCGACTCCCAATGGTTTTAGTGTTATAGAGGACATGACTCATGATATACCATAGGTATCACCTGAAGAAAATGAGATTTCAACCAATATGTTTTGCGAGAAAGAAGTTTATGATGATGTATCCTCAATGGAACATAACAAGGCGCCTGATCTTGATGGATTTCCTGCGGAATTCTATCAAACCTTTGGGTCATGATTAAACAGGATTTAATGGCTCTATTTGCATAGTTGCATGAAGACAACCTACCCATGTTTAAGCAAAACTTTGGTGTGGTCACCTTGCTGCCAAAAAAGAAAATGATGTACAAATACAACAATATAGACCCATTTTTTGACTTAATATAAGCTTTAAAATTTTCACTAAGGTTGCAACAAATGATATAACTGTGATTGTTCACAAAATTATCAGACCCACATAGAGAGCTTTTGTGCCCGGACACCATATTCTTGAAGGGGTGGTAGTCCTACATGAGACCACTCATGAGATTCAAAGGAAGAAAATGGATGGGGTTTTGTTCAAAATTGATTTTGAAAAGGCATGTGATAAAGTAAAGTGGCCTTTCCTACAACAAGTCCTTCGTATGAAAGGCTTTGATCCTCTATGGTGCAAATGGATTGATAATTTCATACGAGATTGAAGTGTAGCCATTTGAGTCAATGATGATATTGGACATTATTTCTAGACTATAAAAGTTCTTCGCCAAGGTGATCCCCTGTCACCTATGTTATTGAATGTTGTAGCTGATATGCTCGCTATCCTAATTGCTAGAGCAAAAGAGAATGACCAGGTAGATGGACTAATAACCTATCTAGTTGAGGGGGGAGTGCCTATATTGCAATATGCTGATGATACAATCTTGTTCATGGAACATGATCTTTAGAAAGCGGTCAACATGAAACTCATTCTCTGTATCTTTGAACAATTATCGGGTCTCAAAATTAATTTCTATAAGAGCGAGATTTTTTGTTTTGGCAAAGCTGCCAAACAAGAACAAACTTATAGGGAGATTTTTGGATGTGAATCGGGGTCTCTACCGTTTAGATACCTTGGGGTACCTATACATCATAGGAGGCTTCATAATTCTGAATGAAACCCGGTAGAGAACAGGTTTGAAGGTAAGTTAGGATGTTGGCAATGGAAGTTATTATTCGATATTTAAAGGATTGTGAGACAACATCGTGAACGAGAACATGCTTTCTATGTACTATGTTATATAAAGATGGATATTGTAGGGTGAGAGACACCTCTCCTAGCCAAATATCCTCCCAGAATCTAATATCTCTCCCATCACCGATTTTGAAAGCACTACAGGCAAATAATTCATCTTTCACTCCCATTAGTCCTTTCCAAAAAGGTGAATCAGTCGGTTTGGCTTCGACATGTGCTAGAGTTTTATTGGCCAGATATTTTTTGTGTAGCAATTCTTGCCAAACCCCTTGTTATATCAATACCTTATGCAACCATTTACTTAGTGACATAGGTATGCCCTACAGAAACCTACTATTGGCCTACCTGGTGCGGTGATGGCCCAAATATACTGAGCTCGTTGGGGAACCCCAAGAGGAAGGTATGATGAGCACAACAACAAGTTTTCCCTCAGTAAGAAACCAAGGTTATCAATCAAGTAGGAGCAAGGAAACACCCCAAAGGTGTAGTTGGCTGAACGTTGGCAGGGCGCACTACCGGTGCTAGCAGCAACGTGGAGACCTGTAGAACACAACCATAGAACTTTGCCCCCAACTTGCGATGAGGTTGTCAATCTCACCGGTTTTGCTGAAAACAAAGGATTAAACGTATCGAATGGAAGGAAGTAATAGTTTGCAGAAAGTAAACACAAAGCAGTAAACAGTTTATAGATTGTATGTAAAAGAAAGGACGGGGGTCCATAGTTCACCAGAGGTGGCTCTCCTTAAGATAGATAACATGCTGGGTGAACAAATTACAGCGGGGCAATTGACAAACATCGAGAAAGCATACAAGCATATACTACTCATCTTGACTCGTTTGAGACTTGATTGGGCATTACAACATTATACATAGACCGCCATCCAACTGCATCTATGACTAATAATCCACCTTCAGGTTATCATCCGAACCCCCTCCAGTATTAAGTTGCAAGCAACAGATTATTGCTTTATGAATTGTGTGTAAAGTAAACAATACGATTGTTCTATGAACAAAGGATTGTTGTTTTCTCCCTAGTAGCAATAGCACATCTAGTACCTTAGAGATTTCTGTCACTTCCCCAGATTACCAGAGGCATGAACCCACTATCGAGCATAAATACTAACTCTTGGAGTTACTAGCATCTACTTGGCCAAGATAGCTACTAACAACGAAAAGCATGCAATATCACAAATAACAAATACATGATAGAATCAATAATCAATCTGAAATAGCATCTCAATATCCATCGGATCCCCGCAAACACAACATGTATGGATTACAAATAGATGATCTTGATCATGAACAGAGCTCACAAGATCTAAACATGAAAGCACAAAGGAGGAGAACCAACCATCTAGCTACTACATGGACCCGTAGTCCAGAGATGAACTACTCACGCATCACACCGGAGGCTTGCATGATGATGAAGAAGGCCTCCAGGGTGAATTCCCCTCTCCGGCAGGGTGCCGGGAAGAGCTTCAGATCCCTCCCGATCTAGGGATGGAGATGACAGCGGCTACAGACTCTTTCGTGGATTTATGATCGGGTACTTAGGGTTTCTGTATCGGAGGCATCTTATAGGCGAAAGGGGAAGCCGAGGGGGTGCTTGGGTCGGCCAGACCACCCCCTGGCGCGGGCCAGGCCTGGCCGCACGGCCAGGTGGTGTGGCCGGGCCCCATCCCTTCTCCGTCTCATATTCTAGCTCCAGATCTCTTCCGGTAAAATAGCAACTTTGGCTTTTGTCCCATCCAATTCTGAGAATATTCATTTTCTGACTTCCTTTAACCAAAAACAGCAGAAAACAGGCAGCTGGCACTGTAGCTCTTGTTAATAGGTTAGTCCAAGAAATCATATGAAAAGTACTCCAAAGTGTGGACAAAACACAAGAAAGTAGATAAAACCAAGCATGGAACATCAAAAATTATAGATACATTTGCAATGTATCAACATCCCCAAGCTTATCTCCTGCTCGTCCTCGAGTAGGTAAGTGATAAAAAGAAAGAATAATTTTTGAGGTGACATGCACCATCATAAACTTGATCAAAGTATTGGTGAAACATTCAAAGCTGAGATCATAGTACTTCAATCATAACATGAAAGACAAAGTTCTAGCAATAAGACAAAGAAACTATGATGCAACATGAAAAGGCACAAACAAAAGATTCATGAATAACAATACTTTGCAAGACGTTTGTTTGTTTCACATAAAGAAAATAGAGCATAATAGTATTCAGCTTGTCCCTCATAGAGTAGCAAATATAAATGCATAGGACACCTTCAAAGTTCATAAGAGTGACTAGATACAAATAGTTTAAAACAAGCAATATCAAGGTATGCATCAATCAACTAGTCTTAGGACAATGCACATAGAACTAAGAATGGCCACTATGCTCTCAAAGTAGGTGCATAAAGGTAGAAGGTGGAGACTCAATATAATGGTGGAAGAAAGGCCTTGATAGAAGGAAGTAGGGATTCAAGTCTCATAAAGAGCTTCCAAAAATTATGGTACTTATAGCTTTTAGCTCTCATTGCCCCTATCATAAGCATCTTGAAGTGATTAAGGTTAAAGTGAACAAACTATGGTGTACATGCTTGACGAAGTATAAGTTAGAAATCTCATGTCCCTTGATTACGAGGGCCGCTCCTCATGCTACTCAAGTTTAGTCATCGGTAAGTTCTTGTCATTGTAAGTACATGTGTATCATAGAGAACTGCCAACGGGGTACCCCTTGCCCGATAATACGGAAGAATCCCCATATCAAAATGACAAGGCAAGTAGACAACGAGCATCTCAACAATCTTCTTATTTACCATGGGAATATGGTGCTTTTTTCTCTCTTTCCTCTTTTCATAATCTCTTTTTTCTTTTTCTCTTTTTTTAATATAGGACTCTTTTTTTATCAGAAGAATGCTTCATAGACAACTCATTATGGTTACGCTGCAGGTTTCCACCATGTCAGCATGGATTAGACCAGCGGCCCAGGCATTTCTCTAACACATATACATAACTCCATGGACTTACAAGCTCCCCTTTAATTTCACACCGACGACATCCATAGACAAAAGAGCATGATATCAACTAGGTACAAAGTACTAGTGCAATGTTGAAAGCGTTCCCCATGACAGCATGGTTCTGCTAATCCCCAATAAATAAGTGCAAGCATATACAACATAGACGACACAATGGTTCAAGTTTATTAAGGGCAAGAAAAGTAAAGTGTGCCATCAAGTTCGTGAGAGCTTTAATCACTAGTTTTCTCATATCAAGTTTAATTTGGAAGGTAAACAAAAGTATGAATATACTTGGAATAGCATATGCTAATAAGTAGGTATGGTGGACTCTTTGGAATAACTTGGTTTAGGGAGTTGGATGCATGAGTGGAACTCATACTTGGTTACGGAGGCTAGCAAAAGACTGGGAGCGACAAACTAAGAGAGCAATAATGGCCATAATAATGCAGAGCGACAAAACATCATTGATCAAATCATAAAGTGATACTACAAGTTGAAAACTAAACAATCATAAAGGCTTATGGTGACTTTGGATAGTCATAACATGGTGTGAGCATGCGCCAAGTCAACCCAAATAAAGCATCAAAGGAGAATACCACTATACTATGCTTTAATATGCTAAAACAACACATGATTCATCCAAGGCACATTAAGCAATCTCAAATGTTTATAACAAGTCATGCTACAACAAAGAATACTAAGCATAAAGCCAAAACAATATCAAGCATGTCATGACCAAGCATAGGCCACAGTCAAAAACAAGCTCTCTTTACCACTTAAGCATGAACTTTCCTACTCTTTTCCAAACCAAACCAAACTATTTGAAAACCAATGTATGAAAGAGGGAGTCCAACCAATTTATTCAGAAAACTAAGCAAACCAAGCAAACAAAAAACCAAAACGAAAACAAAGAAGAAGACGCTCCAAGAACAACATAACTGTGCATGAAACAATAAAAATGAAGCGTTTGGAAGAAACCTGGGATTTTTATTGATGAAGAAGGGGATGCCTTGGGCATCCCCAATCTTTGACGCTTGTACTTCTTGGATATTTCTTGGGGTGACATGAGTGGCATCCCCAAGCTTGAGATTTAGTCCATCCTTCATCTCATTACTCATTCCTTCCATACACCTGAAATCTTTCCTTCATATAAAACTTCACACAATCTTTATTAGCAACATTAGTGCACTCAAGATAATAGGTCTTTAAGGTTCAGTTATAACACCAAGAAAACTTCCATTAAAACACAAGCTATTGTAGCACTTCCCTTAAAAAGCTCAGTTCCCCAAAAGAACTCAAAAAGGAACCAACAAGAAGCAAATGCAGAAAATGGCAGAAATCTGTCAAAACAAACCAGCAAGTAAAGAAGATTTTTTTCGAAGACCTTCTGTTGCTCAAATAAAAAAGAGTTGAACTAACGAAAGTTAGATAACAACCTGGGGCAGAAGCACAAAAATTCACGCCTCAAAAGGACGTTCAGAGATTTTACACGATTTTTTACGGTGAAGCACAGAAATCTGTTTCAGGACAGCAACTTTCCCAATCATCATTACTTCTCTCTCATTAGAGGTTACTCTTGGCACAAAAAGCAAATAAAAAGGATAAGGAGCAGTTATTACTGAAGTAATAACTTCCATGACTCATCTAAAACTTTTGGATTATCTCCCAATAAGTACTTTTCTTTAACGCCTTTAAGTTAGGCATAAGAAGCCAGAAAAAGAATCAAGTGTTCTCAAATGAAGAAGCATTAAGAGCAAATTTTGTTTTCATATGAGAGGCAAAAGAAATCTTCTCTCTCTTCTTAGGGAAATGTTCTATACCTTTCTTGAGTGGGAGTTGATATCTAATGGTGCCTTCTTTCATATCAATAATGGCACCAACAGTTCTAAGAAAAGGTCTTCCCAAAGTAATAGGACAAGAAGCATTGTATTCAACATCCAAAACATAGAAATCAACGGGGGCATATGCATTGTTAACCATAATAAGAACATCATTAAGACTCCCCATGAGTTTATTTTTAGCATTATCATCAAGTGGTACATTCAAATAACAATCTTCAAGTGGTGGTAAATCAAGCATATCATAAATCCTTCTAGGCATAATAGAAACACTACTATCAAGATCACATAAAGCTTTGAAATCAAAATCATTCACTTTCATATTAATGATGGGTTCCCAACCATCTTCTTGTTTTATAGGAATAGAAGCTTTATGTTTCATCTTTTCTTCTTTAATCTTTATGAGAGCATCAGTAATGTGTTTTGTAAAGGCCATGTTTATAGCACTAGCATTAGGACTTTTAGCAAGCTTTTGTAGGAACTTAATAACTTCAGAGATATTGCAACCATCAAGATCAAAATCAAAATTATCATCTAGATTGGTAGAACTATTACTAGCCTTAACACTAGTGGTGGTGATAGTAGAAACACTAATGTTTCTAGCAATTTCATCTTCTCTTTCCCACTTAGCATGTAATTCAGCTAATAGTCTAACATTTTCATCAATTCTTACTTGTATGGCATTAGTTGCTGCAAAGGGATTATCATTAGTTTCAGGTTTAGCAGCCATTTTATTAATCAATGAAGATTGAGCTTCAGACAAAGATGATATATTCCTTTCAGTATTAGAAAGTTTCAATTGTAAACTAGGAATTTCCCTATTTAGACTCTCAAGTTGATGGCTAATGTTCTTCAAAATGGTAGATTGTTCCTCCATAGTTTTAGTAAATAGTTGATTTTGTTCATATTGCATTTGCATGAAGTTCTTAGTGGATCTTTCAACTTCTAAAATTCTTCCTTCACTAGGTAATCCAGGCTTGCCATTATAACCATAAGTATTATTAGGAAGGTAAGGCCTATCATTGTTACTACCATAAGTATTGTTGCCAAAATTATTATTTCTTATGAAGTTCACATCAACTTGCTCTTCTTGAGCAACCAAAGAAGCTAAAGGAACATTATTTGGATCAATATGGGCTTTCCCATTAACAAGCATAGACATAATAACATCAATCTTATCACTCAAGGAGGAGGTTTATTCAACAAAATTTACCTTCTTACCTTGTGGAGCTCTCTCAGTATGCCATTCAGAATAGTTAACCATCATATTATCCAGAAGCTTTGTTGCAACACCCAAAGTAATGGTCATAAAGGTACCTCTAGCAGCAGAATCCAATAGGTTCCTTGAAGAATAGTTCAATCATGCATAAAAAGTTTGGATGATCATCCAAGAAGTCAGTCCATGAGTGGGACAATTCTTTACCAAAGATTTCATTCTTTCCCAAGCTTGAGCAACATGTTCATTATCAGATTGTTTAAACTTCATTATTTCACTTCTCATAGATATAATCTTAGCAGGAGGATAGTACTTTCCAATGAAAGCATCTTTGCATTTAGTCCAAGAATCAATACTGTTCCTAGTTAAGGAATTCAACCATTCTTTATCTTTTCCTCTCAAAGAGAAAGGAAACAATTTCAGCTTAATAATATCTCCATCTATATCCCTATGCTTTTGCATCTCACAAAGTTCAACAAAGTTATTTCGATGGGCAGCAGCATCTTCATTACCAATACCAGAAAATTGTTCTCTCATAATAAGATTGAGTAAAGTAGGTTTTATCTCAAAGAAAGTAGCTTCAGGGACAGGTGGAGCAATAGGTGTGCTCATAAAATCATTGTTGTTGGTGCTAGTGAAGTCACACAACTTAGTGTTTTCAAGAGTAGTCATTTTTTTGTGTTTTTAATAAAGAAAGCAAACTTGTAAAACTATTTTTTTTGTGTTTTTGATAAAGAAGCAAACAAAACAAAAAGAAACTAAGCAAAACAAAAAACAACAAAGTAAAGAGATTGGTTATGAGGGACTCCCCTTGTGAAGATGTCCTTGACTCCCCGGCAACAGTGCCAGAAAAAGTTGTTGATGGCCCAAATATATCGAGCTCGTTGGGGAACCCCAAGAGGAAGGTATGATGAGCACAACAGCAAGTTTTCCCTCAGTAAGAAACCAAGGTTATCAATCCAGTAGAAGGAAGGAAACACCCCCAAAGGTGTAGCTGGCTGAACGTTGGCAGGGTGCACTACCGGTGCTAGCAGCAACGTGGAGACCTGTAAAACACAACCACAGAACTTTGCCCCCAACTTGCGATGAGGTTGTCAATTTCACCGGTTTTGCTGAAACCAAAGGATTAAACGTATCGAATGGAAGGAAGTAATAGTTTGCAGAAAGTAAACACAAAGCAGTAAACAGTTTATTGATTGTATGTAAAAGAAAGGACCGGGGTCCATAGTTCACTAGAGGTGGCTCTCCTTAAGATAGATAACATGCTGGGTGAACAAATTACAGCGGGGCAATTGACAAACATCGAGAAAGCATACAAGCATATACTACTCATCTGGACTCGTTTGAGACTTGATTGGGCATTACAACATTATACATAGACCGCCATCCAACTGCATCTATGACTAATAATCCACCTTCACGTTATCACCCGAACCCCCTCCAGTATTAAGTTGCAAGCAACAGATTATTGCTTTACGAATTGCGTGTAAAGTAAACAATACGATTGTTCTATGAACAAAGGATTGTTGTTTTCTCCCTAGTAGCAACAACACATCTAGTACCTTAGAGATTTCTGTCACTTCCCCAGATTACCAGAGGCATGAACCCACTATCGAACATAAATACTAACTCTTGGAGTTGCTAGCATCTACTTGGCCAAGATAGCTACTAACAACGGAAAGCATGCAAGATCACAAATAACAAAGACATGATAGAATCAATAATCAATCTGAAATAGCATCTCAATATCCATCGGATCCCCGCAAACACAACATGTATGGTTTACAAATAGATGATCTTGATCATGAATGGAGCTCACAAGATCTAAACAGGAAAGCACAAAAGAGGAGAACCAGCCATCTAGCTACTACATGGACCCGTAGTCCAGAGATGAACTACTCACGCATCACACCGGAGGCTTGCATGATGATGAAGAAGGCCTACAGGGTGAATTCCCCTCTCCGGCAGGGTGCCGGGAAGAGCTTCAGATCCCTCCCGATTTAGGGATGGAGATGACAGCGGCTACAGACTCTTTCGTGGATTTTGATCGGGTACTTAGGGTTTTGGTATCGGAGGCAATATAGGCGGAAGGAGAGGCCGAGGGGGTGCTGGGGTTGGCCAGACCACCCCTAGCGCGGGCCAGGTGGTGTGGCCGGGCCCCAGCCCTTCTCCGTCTCGTATTCTGGCTCCAGATGTCTTCCTGTAAAATAGCAATTTTGGATTTTGTCCCGTCCAATTTCGAGAATATTCAAAAACAGCAGAAAATAGGCAGCTGGCATTGTGGATCTTATTAATAGGTTAGTACAAGAAATCATATGAAAAGTACTCCAAAGTGTGGACCAAACACAAGAAAGTAGATAAAACCAAGCATGGAACATCAAAAATTATAGATACATTTGCAATATATCATGCGGCTCGACGGAAGGCCCACTCGATGACTTGCCAAGGTCCATGACGTCTATGACGGTTCGAGTGGTACGAAGCTCATATGGAGACGGACTCCCAAACTCACAAGACAAGGAAGTCTCAATACTAGAGTTTGAATCTAACTTGTAACCAACTCGTATTGGTACCTGAGACCTAGACTCCCCATATATAAAGGCTAGGAGGGTCCAACGAGAAGGGCATCACGACTCCCACAATAGACAATAGATCTAGACCCTGCAATAGACAATAGACAAATCTACGATCTCCCATACGCCAGATCCAATTTGCGCATCCACCACCATGGACGATTGTAATCCTTCGAATCATCATCAATCAAGAGCAGACAAGGAGGAGTAGGATCCTCTACGAGGCATGAACCTGGGTAAACCTCGTGTCATCTGTGTGCTTGTTTGCTAGCCGATCGAGACTTTCAGTGCATCCCATCTTCTCCAAAACACAAGTCCATAACAATGGACATTGATGAGTTAAACTCTCGTCAATTGGCACCGTCCGTGGGGACTGGGAGCGCTGATGTTGCGATCTCGACGGCTCCATCATCAGCAATCTACGATTCGACGACTACTGGGAAACATATATATATTGGCTCCCTCACATCATCATCCGAGCGGGATCCCTCGATTATTGCCATCGCCGGCCAGATCGTGTCCGGTCATCTCTTGCGCTCGCAGCGCTTGACGTCTTCGTCAACAATCGCAGTGATTTTTATCGCTGCACAGCTTCAGGCAACTCGATGCCTGGATCCTTCATCGACACAACACACGTCTCTCGCTTGAGCCTGCAGCGTCATGGATTACATCAAGTTTTCGTCGAGAGCGTTGAAAAAAATCAGCCATGGGCGTGTCACACAGCAACGGGATACCTCATTCGCCGCTGCGCGAAGCCAACTAATTAAGCCATACGTATTGGGTGTGACTAGTTCCGATCAGAAAGCTAAGCAAATACATGAGTAAGATTCAGTTTCAAAACATGGACGTCATCACGGAAGCTGGCCGACCGGAATAGGACTTGAAAAGATAGTCCTATTTGGATAGGTGAGTCCAAGAAGGAAAGGTTGGAAGGTGGATTGGTACTCCAAGTCCTTTTAACGGGTCTAGCCAGGTATCGAGCTGTAATAAAAATAAGAAAAATCAAGTGCTAGTTGTACCATGTGAAGAAAGGAAAGCAGGTACTTGAATGAAGGCAGTTTACACGAGACTCAGTGTGAAAGGAAAATGTCGGTCAGTTGCATCACCGTTCCAAGGAAAATAATTTGCATGGAGAAGAAAAGAAAATCAAGAAAACTAGCTATGTAGCAACACGCTAGCTATTGTAGCAGGCCGACGACTGCCCACGACTCAAGTTGCTCGACTTCAACACTGCCACCGTGGTATACTTCCGATTCGCCGTGGTCCACTTCATCGCTACCGCACCAACTACTTCAGCTATCACAGTATTGACCCTCATCTGCTGTGTGACTCCACGTCCCTTGCACGACTCCCGGCCACCACGTCGAATACTAGTCCGCCGCGTAGGGCACACGTCCGCTGTGTCAACTCCGGCGACCCACCACGGTTTTCGACTCCAGTGACCTGCCGCTGTGGTCTTCGGCTCCGGCGACTCGGGGGCTCCCTCGGCTCCGGTGACCCGCTATGGTCTTCGCTTGTGGTGGCCCGCTGAGTCTTCGACTCCGGTGACCCGCCATTGCGGTCTTTGGCTCTCGCGACTCGGGGGCTCCCTCGGCTTTGGTAACCCACCGTGATCTTCGACTCCAGCGATCCGTTGCGGCCTTCTGCTTCGACGACTCGGGGGCTCGTTGCTCCAGCTACCCGCTATAATCTTCAGTTGTGGCAAACCGCTGCCACCATAGGTTTTGGTGACTTGTTGCCGCGTCGACCCTGGTCCGTCGCACCGGTTCTCGGATGTCGCTTTGACTATATCGACCACATCGAATCTACACCCGGGGATCCACTGACTCCACCGCGAGCCCCGTTACCGCCTTTGGAGATGGTGAATCACTACGGTCTTCGACTCCGCTAACCTACTGAGTCTTTGACTCCATCACTCGACTTGTTGTGGTCTTCGACTGCAGTGACGCGATGTGGTCTTCGATTTCGCCGACCTGTTGTGTCTTCGACTCTGTCACGCGACCCACTGTCGCGTGGACTACGTCCGCGGTTGCATCGACTTCGTCCATGGCAACTACCAATAAAGCTAAGTTTTCCCTCTAATTAGAGTTGTTTCTTTTTTAACTCGCACTTGAAACACTCGGGGTTGCGCCCTCTTCGAATAACCTAATGTGCCATCGACTCTGTGCACTCGAGCACCTCATACGCGATAGCCGGAGTAGCTGATTCTGCTTGATCGTTGAATCCTTGAACTCCGAGTACCTCGGCAAGGTACTAAAACTAAGGGTAATCAGGCTAATGAAAATGCCTAGCATATAGTGGGGAAGTGTTGACTCGATTGGCACCAGAATCTTACTTCACAAACCGACATGCAAATACTCTTTACAAGATACATGTACTTCACAATTCTTTGCATTTTCTGCAGCTTATAAGGATGTCGACTACGTCGAGATATTCGATCGGGTCCTCCAACAAGAGTCGACAAAACAACTAGCTACGACATACACTCAAGACCCGAGTCTAATCCCTCCTCGGACGGTTGCATTGCTTGATGCTACACACACGCGATGTTGACCGTGCACCCGACTAAAGTGACTACGTCGACTCACCTGGCTAATCGCTGCAAGACTCCGATATGTCGACTCTGACTGCATCGTCGACTCTTGACTCTTTATGTGTGAGACACTGACTCGATGCACTTCCGGGTTAGTGGTTTCTCCTCGCATGATTTTTAACTGCATCTACAAGATACAAGTCTCGAGTCTCTGCCCGAGTCTATGACTCCGTCAGACACTCGGGGGCTACTCCAAACTGGAGCGTTGATCGCACATATACAAGATATTCGAGTGGCACGCACCGTATCCTGACTTGGATCCACGATTCGACTAAGGACTCGGGGGCTACTCCCATAGGGAGCGCTGGTCGTGCATTCTAAAAAGCTCTGGTGTTAATGGCATTCGCAACATCATCCGAAGCACTTCCGGATCATTGTGTCTATGCAACCGACGATTATAAGTCTCTGCTCGAGTCTACGACTCGAACAGACACTCGGGGGCTACTCCCATAGGGAGCGCTGGTCGCGCACCCTATAGTCCATTGTGTCGACTGTGTCCACAATGTCGACTCGCTTACATCAATCGAACTCGTTGGCGACTTCGCCCCACTTACATTCCAATGTTAAGTTTAGAGACAACGTCTCCTTGGCCACCCGAAACACCTCCGCGGTGATAAACCTTCGGATGCAGTGTCCACGACGTAAATATAAGACCTACAGATACAATTTGATGGCCTGGCAACCGCATCCACTGCGCTCTACCAGATATATACCGTGTCTACGACATGAAGAAAATCCCGACGGACGCGTTGGGTACACATACTTATCAACTGGAGTTCGGCTCAGTAAGACCTCCGCTGCATGAGTCGAACTACGCCAGCAATTTCCGGATTCGAGTCCGGGGACTCGAGTTTGAGTAGGTAGCGTTGTTTTTGTCCTAGAGCAATTAACTGGTCCCGATCCGTCGAGTGCACCAGACACGTTTACCATCATCCCTGTGAATTACTATGAATTCGACTGACTCGATGAACTTTTGAGTGAAGTGCTTCGCACTCGACACAACTGTCAACTCCGACATCCAAATGCAAGGATCAGGACAATTAAGTCTCCACCCGAATCTACGATTCAGATGGACACTCAGGAGCTACTGACATAGGTATGCCCTATAGGCACCTACTATTGGCCTACCTGGTGCGGCTCGACGGAAGACCCACTCGACGACTTGCCAAGGTCCATGACGCCTATGCCGGTTCGAGTGGTATGAAGCTCATATGGACACGGACTCCCAAATACAGAAGACAAGGAAGTCTCAATACTAGAGTTTGAATCTAACTTGTAACCAACTCGTATTGGTACTTGAGACCTAGCCTCCCCATATATAAAGGCTAGGAGGGTCCAATGAGAAGGCCATCGCGACTCCCACAATAGACAATCGATCTAGAAGCTGCAATAGACAATAGATCTAGACGCTGCAATAGACAATAGATAGATCTACGATCTCCCATACGCCAGATCCAATCTGCGCATCCACCGCCATCAGTGACATTGTAATCCTTCGGATCATCATCAATCAAGAGCAGACAAGCAGGAGTAGGGTCCGCTACGAGGCCTGAACCTGGGTAAACCTCGTGTCACCTGTGTGCTTGTTTTCTAGCCGATCGAGACTTCCAGTGCAACCCTTCTTCTCCAAAACCCAAGTCCATAACAATGGGCATTGATGAGTTAACCCCTCATCACTTAGTAAACATTTGTTTTTAAGTTCTAGCACTGTGATACCCATACCCCTCCGATCTTTTGGTCGGCAAATAATATTCCACAAATAATATTCCACCGAGTTAGTCTATATTTCTTTTTATATTCATCACTTTGCCAAAAGAATCATGAATGATAGAAATCCAGTCTTTTCTTTACACCCTTCGGTATTTCAAGAAAAGACAACATAAACATAGGCATACTTGATAGAACTGAATTAATTAAGACAAGTATGTTGCATGGTTGCACCTATGTGAGAGGTTGATGGAAATAACCTTACAAATGAGCGGGAGAAGTGTTTATGGAAATTATCTAAGAATGTGATTTTCTTAGTTAAATCTATGTATGGAGATCTCATGAATAAACATCCACGCTTCCCTACAAGATATTTGTGGAAGATAAAAATACCAATGAAAATTAAAATCTTCATGTGGTTTCTTAATAATATAGTGCTATTAACAAACGATATGGCGTTTTGGCTCCCAGGTCTAGATGAACCGAAAAATATGTTTTATATGAATTTCAAAATATTGAAAAAATCTGAAACAAAATCATGTGTGTACATGTGGACATGCTATGTTATCACACAAAGTTTTTCTCGGTGAAAAAATATTTTTTGTGTTCTGTATAAAAAAGACAAAAATATGTCTTGTGAAAAGATAGTTTACAACACAGAAAATTGTGTTTTTTATACAAGCCACATAAAATATATTTTCTTCATAAAATTTTGCGTACAAACATATAATATCAGCATGTACACCGAGGTATTTTTTCCGAACTTTTAAACATTTTGAAGTACGTCATTTCGGTGGTGGGTGCATCTACACCTAGGAGCCAAAGTGAATTTCCATGTTAACAAAAGACAACTTAGCTAAGAGAAACTGAAATGAGTATAAAAAAAGTTGTTTTTGTGACGAAGAAGAAACAATTGAACATTTATTCCTCTCATGTTCTTTCGCAAAAAATATTTGGCGTATGGTTTTTTGCACTTACAATCTCCCTCCTCCAACCAATATCACTAATATATTTAGGAATTGGTTAAATGGAATAGATAAATTGAATAAGGATAGAATTCGTATTGGCATTTTGGCCATTTGTTGATCCATTTAGAAATGTTGAAATAACTTTATTTTTAATAAGGCCGGAGTTTCTTCCTTTTTGCAGGTTATTCATACGGCAGCGCATTGAATTTAGCTGTGGGCTTTCCTGCTCCCCGAGCATCAGCGACAACCCATGGTTTCTAGGTGCACCCGTCTTGTGGCGGTTACTTCGGATTTCTCCAGCCAAGCTTCGTGGCATCATTCTAGTAGATTGACTGATGTCTAGTTGTTGCCATCGTTCTCTTGTGAGACCATTAGCTATGTTCAGATGGTTGGTTTATGTATCTACCCTATCTGATTCATAAACTATAATACTCTGGTGATACCTTTTTGATCTTAATAAAGGTTATGCGCATCCTAGGATGCAGAGGCCAGGGTTTTTCTTGCTATTTCGAAAAAAAATATTTAAACGCAGATTACATTAAAAGTAGCCAAAATATAGCAGTGATGTTTATTTCCTAAACAGAAAAGAACAATAGTACTCATCAAGCATCTAGTATCTGCTGATTGATCTGACCCAAACAACACTCGCTCTCGCCGTCTCACGCCCTCCAACTGGAGGATACGATCCCCATGGAGAACTCCCGCACTGCAAGAAGCCTGACCGACGCTGCGCGCTTGGTGCAGCTTCTAAAGATCGGCAGCTATAGCGAGGCTAGATCCACGCGCGAGAATAGATGCAAGATCAGCTCTAGATGGCACGTCGACGGGTGTTAGAAAATAAAACCGCGACCGGGGTGAGTCGGAACGCCGGTGTGTGACCGCGTGTGGGTTCAGGGCGTATCGAACGGTCGTATGGCGACGGCGGCAGGATGCAGTGCGCGCATGACGATGCCCAGGTCAAGCGGATGAGCAGCGGCTCACGTTCGAGGAGACCAGATCGTTAGGGCGTGCGCGTCGTGAGCGCGTGCATGGGTGCGTGAAGTCTGCGGTCACCCAGGGCTATAAAGCCGGTCATGTAATCAGGTTGTTAGCTGAGTGTGCGTCTAGATAATAACAGAAAAGGATCGGCGTTTGTGTGCCGAGGCGTTCGTCGCCAGAAAAACTCCAGCCTTGTGTTCTCTACTACTTCATCTTCTACCTCCGTGAGCTGAGTGAAAGAGCAGCTAGCAAGGGCTAGCGCTAGGAGTGGGAGGTCCAGATCTTTCCCGATTACTCACAAAGTTCTATCATGATTCCCTGGGTGGTAGCACTCGAGCTCGTCTTACTCACTGGATCCAGCTCCGCCTCCCACACGCATGTGAAGTCAGTTCTCAATTGTCGGTTGGTGAATTCGAGAGGAATTAATCCTCAAACCATCCGAAGAAAAGAGCAAGTTCTGACTATTCTCTATCCCTAGTCCAGGAACTGCATGCCGTGTCGTCTATGTTGAAGATCATCAAGAGAGAAGATTTGGATGCATCAGGTTATATGCAGGACGATGCCTTCGCTCTGCAGTGCACCATCGCCGTCCTCAGAGAATTGCCGGTATAGACACATTCCCAGCTGTGAAGGAAACCACTGTGCAAGCACCATCCTCCAACTTGTACGAAAATATTCGAGGATCTCCTGCCGAGCGAAGCCGGAGCGGACGTCGTGTTCGTCGTGTCCAGCGAATCGTTTGCCGTGCACAAGTGCTCATACTCGCCCCAAGGTCCCCCGTGTCCATGACCCAGTTCCTCGGGCAGATGATGGAGAAGAGCTCGCAAACTGTGGAGGTCAAGGACATGGAGGTTGTGGTGTTCAACGCACTGCTCCATTGGGAAAAATCGCTCGTGTGCGACGTCTTTCCACAGAATTCGCTGAGACCCAATGTCGTTCATAAGAATGGCTGCAGCACGACGCTTCCCGCGGCAGAAATAGCTCCTATGTGACACGGGCTTTAAGAGCAGTGGAGGTCGTTAAAAGTTTGGATTATGTAGCTGAGCTGGGCCCACAAGTTATCCACCTTAGCGTTGATCCACACACTATCTAGTGAGCCTGGGATCCACCTTGCTGTGGGACCCACAATTTGCCCATCTCAGCTTTAGATCTCTCAATCCCGCTCGCCTGTGCCTGCCTGCCGCCGCCAGACCCCCTTCCGCCCCCATTTCCTCGGGTCTTCTTCTATAGCGACGGCACGCGACTACAGCCGCCCGATGATTTATGTTGACCTCTAGTTCAGCCTCCCGCCCCTCATGGCCGAAGTATGGGGAAGTGCCCATGGCAAAAT
Organism: Avena sativa; assembly: GCA_916181665.1. Lineage (NCBI taxonomy): Eukaryota > Viridiplantae > Streptophyta > Magnoliopsida > Poales > Poaceae > Avena > Avena sativa. The sequence continues at coordinate 163,340,280 of OV702290.1, forward strand.
GTCCTGACTGCACACGCCACTACTAGGAAAAACGTTATCAGTGGCGCACGAAAACAACTTTCTGTGGCGCATCTAGCAGTCGCCACTAAATTGTCGCCACTAAAATTACATTTCTGTGGCGCATATGCATATGTGCCACAGAATTCTCCAAATTCTGTGGCGCATATAGCTATATGCGCCACAGAATTATATGGTACATTCTGTGGCGCATATAGCTATATGCGCCACAGATCCTTTTTTCAGAATTTTGAAATTTTCAGAATCTGGTACAAATACAGTATATAACAGGTATATTACAGGAAATACACAAAAATTAACAGAAATTCACAGAAAAGCTGCACACAGCAGTACAAATGTTCCAGTTCACATATAATACATCAACAAGCATGAATGTTCACAAGTGTTCATCAATCACATCACTTAGAACCGAATAAGTGTACAAGTATATTTCACAAGTGTTCATCTCACTCACATAACTTACAACCACGAATGTTGTCACCGCCTATACCTTAGGACAGAATGTAGTACATCGTAACCACGATGCCGGTGAGGAGGAGGGCACCAAGATCTTCGTCCGGTTCTTCTTCCACACGTGTCTCCTCCACTTGGCCACCGCCTCCTCTCTAGTCACGTGTCCCTTGTAGCTGTTGCCGCTGAACTTGTCCACTTGTTGGTGGCAGTCCACCCACTCCTCGTAGACACCTGGAACCCGACCCTTGTACACAACGTACGTCGGCATATCTATTGACAAGGCATATTAGTACATCATGCAAATATATATGTTGACAAATATTAGAGCAAGGCATTCATAAACTTAAAACAACGCGTCGATGACAATGAAAGAAACACGACAACATGTCCGACACAATAACAACGACAGTTTCAAGCTAGTCAAGTTAAATTTTTCGACACACGTTACATGTCCACCGATACACACGCTCTCTCGGTCAAGTAGCCTTCTCCTCGCAGGGCGCCGGGAACGGCTTGTATATGTCTTTCGTCATCCACATCCTAAAGTCACCCTGCGCCTTGAGGCGGGTTTCGTTCTCCCTCTTGGTGAACGCCCTGGGCTGGTGTAAGAGCCCACCATGTGTGTTGACCTGTTCCATGATGATATGTGACAGCTTCACCTGCGTATCATGGAAGTCTTCCCTGAGATCGGGGTCACTGATCCCATGCAACTTTTGGGCCCATCCTTGGAGAGAAGATGGCAGTGTTAGCATCTCGCAATCCCGGACAAACCCTTTGAGGTGATGGCAAACGTAGAAGGCCTCCTTCACACTGTCAGACGGCTGCTTGACACAGGGGAACTCGAACACATGCTTGAACTTGTGTCGACCATCGTCCCTGTAAGCCTCCCCCTTATAGTTGAAGGGGCCTCCCTGATTGGCATAGCCCTTGATAGCATCATCCAGAACGCTCCTTACTCTGGCGTAGTTCTTCCTCCTCGCACTCCCCGAGTCGAAGTAGGTGGCAAGCGAATACCTCGTGGAGAGGACGATGAGCGTGCAGTACTTATCTCTGCACAACACACAATGTGGAACGGGATGTTGGAAAAGAGCAATGGAAAGAAATATGTATGTGTTACGACGGCGGTAGGAGGATGTGTACACTTACTCGGGAAAGAAAGGCACAAGGATGTTGTCCTTCCTCTTGTTGTCCATCAATAGCTTCTGAAGGTAGGACTTTGCCCGGGCCCGGGTCCTTGTTCCTTCTTCCAGCTGGCTATCCCGCATGTAGTAGGGATCTGCTATCGCGACGAACGGGGTGTCCTCTCTCTTGACCTTCATCGCCAGATTGAGCGCGAATAGGCGGACCAAGTTATAGTCCAGCCGTCTCGAGTGGAACAGCTTGAAGATGTCCTCGTAGGCTATGAAGAACACATCCGCGGGGGCATCGGTGATGAATCCCACGTCCTCCGGCACCTTGGCGGTGAACACTGGGTAACTCGGGTCCTTGTCCTTGAGAAGGAGGCCCTCTAGTGTCAGGACACCTTCATGCAAACTCATCATAGCTCCCGAAGCCAGGCGGAGCAGTTCCGTAGGCAGTATGGGCTGACCAGCTTCGTGCACTCTGGTCAAGCCATCCTCGCGGGGTGGTACAACATCATCCCGGTAACGGATCGGAGCGGGCTGGCTCGCAGCCTTGTCCTTGTTCCTGTTCGGCCTCTTCCTCACCCTCTTCCTCTTTGCATCAGCAGCCTCCACTGGCGATGCTAACCCGTCACCGGCCGTCCTACGGAGTGTGTCAGAGCTGAAAATGATTCCGGCCGATGGAGGTTGTGTCTCGGCGGCTGAAGGCGTCTCCTGAGAAAACCCACGGAAGACCAGGCGCTTCTTGGGATGGCTAGCTTGATCGCGGAATGATGGTTCTTCAACGAGATGAGGCATGAACGGTCCTTTGCTGGCGCCGGTGTTGACGAAGGCATTGACGTCGACCGGTGCATCATCATCATCATCCACCTCGATGTTGGCATCGAAGGCCACCATGTCCATGTCATCCTGGGGTGGTGGCGATGGCTGTTGCGGTGCCACGGCCTTGCCTTTAGGCGGTGGCGATGGTGGTCGAGGAGCAACCACGCCCTTGGCTGCTTGTGGCGCCGGTGCAGACGCTCCCAAGAGTCTCTGGTGACGGCTGGTGGTGGCGGCGACGACGACCGGTGCAGCAGGAGGCTTCATCCTTGGCGGACGGACGACCGAGGTGGCACCGGTGGAGCGAGACCCAATACGAATCTGGGTCTTTGGCCAAATCATGGGATAGCCATGGCAACCTTCCAGGGTCAGGTGCTCGTCGGCTCCTGGAGGTTGCATGGGAGGGTCCATGTCTTCGCACCCCCCAACACCCGACCCAACTCGACGCGCATCACGGCATCGTCCATGGGCTTGCAGTGCATCGTGCGGTTCGCCGGTTGTATTAGCTTGCCCGTGGCAACATCCTTCAACTCGCCGCCGGGCACCTTGTGCAGGAGCACGCACGGAGTGTCCTGAGGCATACAGATATGCATCATGAGATGGCATCCAATCAAAGGCATTAAGTAGAGCACGCTGACTAACTACTTATTTTACCTTGGTGAGGGCGCCGAGCTCGGCTAATGTCGAGACATAGGCGGCCGGTGGCTGATCCTTCTTCTTCTCCGTCTCGGGTGCATTAGGAAGCACCGCCGCCGCCGGCTGCTGCACCTTGGTAGTCTCGGCAGGAGGGGGCAGCTCCGGCGCATCCAACTCCATCGGCTACGCCACGAGGATGGAGGGCGGCGGGGTAACCATGTCTGGCGACACTTGGTGGCTCGAGGTGCTGCCGCCGGCGCTGGGCACTTGTATCAGCCCCACCTGACCATCCGCATTCCATTTTGCTATCCCCTCCATCAGCCGAGGGGGTAGCATCTCGAGGATCTTCTGCTGCACTATCGCGTTCACCTCATCCTGGTCCACCTTACTGGCCTCTAGATGCGCGATCTTCCGCTTCAGCTCTTCCTTCTCGGCTTGATCCTGAGCTGCCGACTGGGTCCGCCTCTCCTTTCTCTTCTTGGCTTCCTCGCTATAGTACTCGCGGAACTTTGTGCTCGTACCAAAGCCAGAGATATGGCCAAATGACGTGGGCGGCTCGGACTGTGGCCTCCCCTTGAAGGCGTTGGTCGCCCTGTTGAAAATTGTGTCCCACGGCTCCGTCGAGCCCTGGGACGACGAGTCCGGCGCGTCGCGTGTAGCCTTGATTTCAGCATCCTGCAGATAAGGAAAGGTGAACCCATTTAGGAACTTGCCTTCATTATTCAAAATGAAAGCAAATGGACCGCGGGTAAATTCCTTACCATCTTACTCTCAAACTTCCTCACATCGTCATCATCGGTGACGAATTCCTTGGAATCCTTGTCCAGATAGTAGTGGGCCCGGATAAAGTTCCGGGTCTGCTCGTCCGTGATTTTTAAAAACGGGTTTTCTTTCCCGAGACGCTCAACCTCGGCGTCCTCCCTTGCCCATATGGCCTTCTTTCCCCTGTAACTGCCGCTTCCACATTGGTGGTTACCTATGTTCTGTTCCCGCATTTCCTGACCCTACTCCGTCCATGCCTTTGCTTCGTCAGTCTCCATCTCCGCCTTGAATATCTTGAACTCGTCTTCATCGATCATGGGCTCACCCTTCTTGATCTTCTCCCAGCTTTCCTTTTTCACGATCTTGTTCTTCACCCGGGTTCTCCAGCTGCTCAAGGCATTAGCCATCTTCGTGATGGCTAACCTGTTCACCTTATTGGATTTTTCCAGTTTGTCGGTGTACGGTGCTGGGAACTTGTACCGTCGGTGAAGCTTCTTAAGGCAGTTTGCCACCAACCGCTCATTCGCTTCACTTCTCAGGTGCTTCGTGTTGATCGACATGCTTTCCCGGATGATGCACCCGAGTTGCATGCCGTACCCAGCGGCAACATCCGGAGGCTCCAACGGAAGGCCACTTTCCGAGACCAGAGTGATCTCGTCGGTGGTGTCGGCGAGCTTGTGCGGCTTCCGATCCTTCCTCGGCTTCTTATTCTTCGAAACAGACGGGTTGCTGCTACCGCCATCCGTGCGGTCCCCGCCATCGGTCGTGCATCCTCCGCCATCTGTCGTGCGGCCTCCACCATCGGAGGTGGTTGCATCCTCCTCCTCGGCTTCATCTATTCGGTAGTCCTCGTCCCCCTCTTGATCATCATCCCCATCGTGGCCCGCAGTAGCTGCCACATCCTCATGTTGAGACTCCGCCGCCTCGTGCTGCGCTGCCGCCTCCCAAAAAGTGAGGTTCGCCGGTCTGTCTTGGTCTTCGACGCTCATGGCGGCCTTAGAAGTGTCGGCCCCATCGGCGGCCGACATGTTTGCACACTTTTAAACAAATTAAAATAAGGAAGTTAGTATTAATTATTGTTGACAATATTTAAAATGAGCTGTCCATTTCTCTCGAAGTGTCAATTCACTTCCACTTCGGTCGAGAAATGGGGCTCATATGTCACATATGTCAGTATTTTTTTGACATATGAGCCCCATTTCTCGACTGAAATGGATCGAAATCAACATTTCAGGAGAAATGGGCAGCTCGGGTGATTTCCCTGCAAACATTTCACATACAAAAATGCACAAATTGTGCTCCACAGCCACATATGGTGCTCCAACACCATACAATAGAAACTCCTGATGATGGTATTTTCTTTTCTTTCTAGCTGACAGAGATATACTACAGAGATATAGCTAGCTAGCTAAAAGCATGATTCACTCACAGAGATATACTGCAGAGATATACTGACAGAGAGATACTTAGAGATATACATGATACACACTGTTATTACCCACTGATCATTCTTTATTACTGCTAGCCTAGCATTTTTTAATGGCTGACACATGGATGAAAAAGGAAATTCACTGCAAAGTTAACGGTTGGATTATTGTTTGGCTTCCTTTGCTTGAAAGGGAGTTAACATGACTGATGATGCAACCACCACCACCACCAGTCCACCAGAACATGCAAGTTAACCAATATTCAACAGGCAAGATTTATCCTCTCCAATGATGAAGAGCAGGAGGCAGCTAGAACCATTAGGTCAAGGATAACATGATAATGCACTATTTATGAAGCAGGAACCCTCCATTTTCCAGTTGGAGAAGAATCAATTCCATGCACATCTGATAAGGATATGGGGTCAAAGTTTAGGTGGATTGGATTGCCACAAAAAACTAAACGAAATAAAAGCAGTGTAGCAGTTGGTGATGGATTATTCCAGCTGCAAAGAGAGGAGATACACATCATCTTGCCTGGCTCCAGCTTATACACATCATTTCTACCCACAGCCTATCTTCCTGGTGCACTGACTGCGCTCTTTAATTCTACCAATTTTAATTACAGTATATTGGTATAAAATTCTACCAATATGTTACAGTATATTACAGTATATTGGTATAAAATTCTACCAATATGTTATTGCATCATCCATTATCAAAATTCCACAAAGTTATAAATGGTTACAATAACAACATGCCTATCTTCCTGGTGCACTGACTGCACTCTTTAATTCTACCAATTTTAATTACAGTAAACAGTCTGTGCACATAGCATATCCACTAGCATAAGAATATGTTATTGCATTTCTACCCACAGCCTATCTTCCTGGTGCACTGACTGCACTCTTTAATTCTACCAATTTTAATTACAGTATATTGGTATAAAATTCTACCAATATGTTACAGTATATTGGTATAAAATTCTATCAATATGTTATTGCATCATCCATCATCAAAATTCCACAAAGTTATAAATGGTTACAATAACAACATGCCTATCTTCCTGGTGCACTGGCTGCACTCTTTAATTCTACCAATTTTAATTACAGTAAACAGTCTGTGCACATAGTGATTACATTTCTATTAGAGGTTAATTCCCATCAGGTATTAGAGGTTAACAACAGCTTAATTCCCATCAGGTATTACATTTCTATTGGCAATACCATTTGCAACCAACAAATTTAAAATGAGCAGAGTAGCATATCGCAAGAATCGCTTCTAGCCAGCAACAAAATCAGCTCAAGTGAACCTAGGGTTCCTAGAGTACAGAGATCCAGGGGAAGGATGCATCCATGGGAATCGGCGATTACCTAGGGACGGCGGACGGCGGACGGTGAGGTGGATGCTATCTGGTGGACGGCGGATGGCGAGGTGGCTGCTCCTCCTGCGCGCTGCGGACGGGCTCCTCCTACGCGCTGCGGACAGGCTCCTCCTCCACGGGCTCCGGTGATGGGGGCGGCTCTCCTCCACGGGCTCCGGTGATGGGGACGACAGAGCCTCCTCCTCCTCCTCCTCCTGGTGCTCTGCGAGGCCACGGTGGGTATGGTGGCCAGGCAAGGCGGGCGCGGCACGGCGGGCGTGGCACGGCGGGGTGGGCGCGGCGGCGAGAGCGGAGGCGTGCTAGGGTTCTGTGGGGGATTTGACTCGATTTGGGGAAAAGGGGGCAGTGAGATTGAGGCATCATCAAAACACTAAGTCAAAGAATTCTGTGGCGCATCTATACAGATATGTGCCACAGAATTGTTGGAGATGGTATAAAAGGCGCGTTGCGCTGTTGTTTGACAGAAACACTTGCTTACCACACTGGTTCAGCGCTTGCTCCTTTGTTCTGAACCTGGGGTGGCCAGGTTCGATTGCTGGCTGCCACATCTTTTTTTTGACTTTTTAAAAAATATTTTTAGGATGGTAATAATATATTAAAAGCAAGAACTAATATATTTGCCTATTAAAAATAAGAATTAATATATTTGCCTCGATATTATATTATATATATGCTTGTGTCACACCCACATCAATATCCGCATACATTAGTTTGTTAAAGTAATACATATATGCAGGCGCGCGAGCACACACGTGCATTAATTAGTACAAAAAAAGGCGTCAAAAACCGCTAAGTCGGCTCCGAGGTAGCTAGTGTCTTTTCACAACAACTTTCTTGCCCTTCTTCTTCGTGGTAGAATACTTTAGGCCGGCCACCTTGAGATTTCTTCTCGTGTATGGGCAACCTTTAGCCGGTAGGGTAGTCTTCCTTCTTACTTTAGCATAAGTAGTTGGCTTGTCGAAGTACTTGTCGAATTCCTCTTCGATCTTGGGATCACCGTTCTTGTCGATGTCTTGCTTGTTGGCAGATCCTTCCATTCCAATGATGCTCCTCTTGCCCCTCCTCACGACAACACGGCTTGGCTTTGCCGGGTCGGTAATGAAGAAGCATTGGTCAACTTGGCTAGCGAGCACCCATGGCTCATTTTTCGTGGAGGCGTTCTTCGATTTGGCATCGGGTATAACCATGGTGGTGAAAAACCGGCCATCTTTTTCGACGCTCTTGGCCCATCTGAGACGAAACATCGGCACCGTCACTCCGCAGTAGTCGAGTTCCCATATCTCCTCGATCCTTCCGTAGAATCTTTCCTTGACATCAGTCTCGTCATCAGCGTATGATAGCATAGTTACTCCTGAGTTTTGGTATTCGCTATTCTTATCCTTCTCCTCGGTGTAGAATCTGTAGCCATTGATGTCGTACGTCTGATAGGTCCTAACGTTGCACCCGGGGCCCTGTGAGAGTGAGAATATGAGTTTCTGATCTTCAGTATAAGGCGTCGGCATGGGACTTTCCAGTAGCCTTTTCTTGAACCACCCCGTGAAGCTGGCGTTGTGCTCTCTGGTTACGTCTCCCTTCTTCCTCGGCTTACCCATGTTGGCGAGCTTTTGCTCGATTAAGGTTTTGTGCTCATCCACCCAGGGGCCGATCAACTATATGTGTTGTAGCGCGACTCGGTTTTCCCTATCAAAGTCGGCATGTTCGAGTTAGATGCCGACGTGGAGTGCGCAATAGCCCTCGCGGTGACCAAATCCAGCGAGCCTCCCGAGGTGCTTTCTCGTGGGAAGACCGACATCCTGGTTCTTGGTGCTTAGGTAGTTCTGGCAAAAGGAGATGCACTCGTAGGTCAGAAAGCCCTTGGCTATGCTTCCATCTGGACGGGACCTGTTGCGAACGAATCCTTTGATGACACCGTTTAGCCTTTTGAACGGCATCATGTTGTGCAGGAACGCCGGCCCGAGATGGATGATGTCATCCACGACATGGACAAGCAGATGCACCATGATGTCGAAGAACGCAGGAGGGAAGTAAATCTCAAGGTTGTATAGTATCTCGACGATCTCTTCCTATAGCTTGCCGAGCTGCTTCACGCCGATAGACTTCCTAGATATGACATCGAAGAAGTTGCAGAGGCCAAATAGCGTCTCACTGACATGCTCGTCCATTATCCCTCGGATCACAACGGGGAGTATCTGTGTCATCAGCACGTGATAGTCGTGAGACTTCATCCCACTGAACCTCTTCTTTGCTACGTCCAGATATCAGCTTATCTTCCCAGAGTAGCCGTGCGGAACCTTGACTCCTAGGAGGCAACGGAAAAACCTCTCGAGCTCCTCCTCGCTTAGAGTGAAGGATGTAGCTTTAAGCACCACCTCATTCTTCTTAGCCCTTTTGCGGCGACCCTGGGTCCCTTCCGTCTGTTCATCGTCATCGTCGGCATCGTCACTATCGGGGTACTGAAGTTCCTTCTTAATGCCAAGCAATTTTAGGTCGCTTCTTGCTTTCGGCCCATCCTTGGTCCTATCCGGCATGTTCATCAGAGTGCCGAGCAGGCTCTCGGTAACGTTCTTCGTGATGTGCATCATATCGAGGCTATGGGGCGTGTGGAGGACCTTCTAGTAAGGAAGGTCCCAGAAAACGGACCTCGCCTTCCATACTCCATGCAGCGGTGATGGCTGTTCCCTCGTCCGCTTCTTTCCTAGCGCAGGGCACTCTTCCCAATTGTCCAGAAGCTCCTTGATTTCTTCGCCGCTTAACGGTCGACGTGGGGCATTTTTGAGCTCGTCTTTGCCATTGAACAGGTCTCCGCGTTTTCTCCACGGGTGATCCTTGTGGAGCCACATTCGAGTCCTTTGGAACACAGTTCGAAGACCCAGGATCCCTCGGCAGCTGCAGATGCGGGGTCTTATCCATGCACCTAACACATGCACAGAATCCATAGTTCACCTGACACGCTACATATCCGTAACCAGGATAGTCCTGCACCGTCGTGAGCAATGCAGCTCTTAGGTCGAAATAATCTCCAGTGTAGGCATCCCACGTACGTGCCGGCGTCTCCCATAATGTTGCTAACTCCTCTTTCAGGAGCCCGAGATATAGATGCATGTCGACACCCGGTTGTTTTGGCCCCTGGATAAGGATACTCATGTGTACGTACCGCTGCTTCGTGCACAACCAGGGTGGGAGGTTGTACGGCCATACAAACATGTGCCAGGTGCTATGCGTGCTACTCTGGTTGCCAAAGGGATTGAGTCCGTCGGTGCTCATGCCCAGCCTAACGTTCCTTGGATCGAGCCCGAACTCATCTTGGAATTCAATGTCCAGTGCATTCCACTGGCTAGCGTCCGTGGGGTGTGTCAGGATCTTGCCCTTCTCCGGATCATCTTCCGGCTTCTCCCTCTTCGCGTGCCATTGCATAAGCTCCGCTTCCTTAGGGTCTACGAAATACCGCTGCAGACGGGAAGTGATAGGAAAGTACCACACCACTTTTCGAGGAACTTTCTTGTTCCCTCTCTTGTACCGTCCCTGGCCGCACACCGGGCATGTGGTTTTATCCTTGTACTCGTTCCGGTAAAGTGCGCAGTTGTTGATGCATGCGTGGTACTTCACGTACGGTAGGTCTAGTGGGCAAACTATTTTCCTCGCCTCCTCAATACTTGTTGGCAATGTGTTGTCCTTGGGAAGACGAGCGTGCCAGAATTTCATGTGAGCGTTAAAGCTAGTGTCGGTCCATTTGTGCTCCGCCTTCATCTCCAGAGCCTTCAGCGTTACACTCAAGCGTGTATCCTCGGGCCAGCACCCAGGATACAATGGAGTCCTCCCGTCTACCTCCATCTGTATCAGCTTGGCTTTCTCTCTAGCTGCAGCTCTTGTGTTGGCCGTCTGCTTGAGGAGTATTTCTTGAAGATGAGGGTCCCGCAAGACCGAAGTTAGCGGCGTGTCCGTGCTCCCGTCTTCTCCACCGCCACCACCACCATCTGCTCTGGCATCGTCTCCTTCATGATGATCTCCTTCGTCATGATGACCATGTCCAGGAGACCCTTCATCTTCTCCCCGCCCCTGGCCTCTTCTTCATCATGACCACCGCCATGTACCGATGGCTCCTCATTCACTAAGAAGCCAGGCATGAAACCGTGCATCAACAGGTGAGACTCCAGTTGTCTGGAATCAGGGTTGATCCACTTCCGGTGTTTGCACCTTCGGCACGGACATCTTATCTTGGTCATGTTGTTCTGAACCATGTCGGCTACCGCGTCAGCCTTGTATCTAACCACCCAGCGTTCGCTCATATGGATGACCATGGTCGCCTGCGCACGAACATATACCAAATTAAAGAGAGTATGTTAGAACCATGCACACACACGACGCGCACACACATACATTCATGCGCATGATCGCCCGGGAAATTTCGGCATGACCTATCCTAAAAATAGGACGTATGGCTAGTGCAAAAATTTATCGAAATGGACGTGAATCAACATTTCGGCAAACCTCCATGCACCCGGCGCCGGCAACATGCATTCAAGCACAACACAACCTCACTCCACAAGCAACATGATTCAAGCACAACACAAAGCGAAGGAACATCATCTCTCGCCATCGCACACCGCCCGCGGGACCATCTTCACCTACAAAACATCCATACATACACACTGCGCCGAGGCCCGCCGGCCATACAAAACATGCATCACACAAGTACCCATGCACACATGCCTCACAAATCTACAAACCCCATATGCATATATATAGTGTAGCAAGAGGGGGTGTTGGGATGTGTGGAGGAGGAAAGTATGAGTGGTTTACTACCTTTACAAGTAGGAGTAGCTTTCCCTCACAAGTACATGAACCAAAGTAGGTCTAGCTATCAATAATGGAGGTGAGTATGAGCAAAATGGAGTGGGAGGGAGGAGGGGGACGAGCTAGCTAGTTGGAGGTGGTGGGAACAAGGGAAAGGGGGGCTGCCACCTTTTGTAGATCTGTTTCGCATATTATGTGGCGCACATGGAAAATGCTTCACAGAATGTCAACATTCTGTGGTGCATATAGCATATGCGCCACAGAAGAGAATTCTATGGCGCATATGCTATATGCGCCACAGAATGTTGACATTCTGTGGCGCATATATCCATATGCGCCACAGAATTCTGGCCTGCCCATATGCTGGGGTCAGGCCCACATGGGCCCACAGGAATTCTGTGGCGCATGTAGCATATATGCGCCACAAAATTCTCACTTTCTGTGGCGCATATATCCATATGCGCCACAGAATTGCAGGAATTCTGTAGCGCATTTGCTACATGCGCCACAAAATTAATTTTAGTGGAGCATTTTTTCCATATGCGCCACAGAATTAAAATCTACCTATAATCATTTTCCTAGTAGTGCGCGCCGCACTGTTGAAGCGATTGGTCACAATTAAGGAGGACAATGGAAACTTTGGGCGAGAATTTGTGAAGTGCGAGAGCAAGGCTGAGCTGGGAAAGGTTAGATCTGAGTTATCCATCAGCCTTTTTTCTGTAATTTGTGCATATTTTTTATTTTTCCACCAATTTGAGAATTAGGGTTCATGTGTTCTTTTTCAGAATCTGAAGAAATATAACATTTTTAGTAGATTGATGAATACGTTGAGAGGCTTCAAGTGGAGGGCATCATTGATTTGAGGGGGCGCAACCCAGGAGATCAATCAAGGGCCAACGGTGGAGAAATTTGCCACGGGTGATGGGGAACTGATTGGGAAAGTGAAGAAACTAAACAAGAACCTAAGACAAATGGTTGGTTTGAACAAGCAGGCAAATGTGATCAATGCAGCATTTTATTTCTATATAATTTCTCTAGAAATTGTTTACCTTCAGTTGATCAGTCGTTAGACGTGCTTATTACCATGGTTCCTATTTTAGATGAACCAGTTATGTTTGTTTGTGTTTGAATGTATGCTCAATAAGATGCATGCTTTGGGAGCTGACTTTTCATAATGAATTAAATGTGGCAGCAATTCAGCCAAAATTTTCTAGTTTCTTCAGTTTCATCAGTTAAGAAAGCGTTGCATTTTTAAAAAAGTAATTATTGCCCTTGGCCCATTGAGAAAGGAAGCCCACCTAAGATGGTGAATCCATTTAGCTTGTGACAAAGGATCGGGTTGTAAGTTGGGCCTTAGACATGTGTGGTTTTCTATTTCCCTAATTGATTTGGAAATTTCTATAAACATTTTATCTAGTGATCAATAAAGCTCCGGTCGTTTAAGGTAAAAAAAGGAATCGAATCCCTCTCAACTTTGGCTAAAGTTTATTTTTGATATTTTATATGAAAGGAACTTGCACCTTTTATGGTTAAAAATATGACAACTATTTTTTTTGTGTACAACATTACCTCCATTCCAAGAAACAAGAAGCATATTTTAGGTCAATGCATATTGTCCTATAACTTTGAGTGATAGTACAGACAAAAATACATTGTCATATAAATTTGAGCTTAGTTATTCACAATTGTAGCACCAAGCACTTTTTTAAATGTTATTGTTGCGTTAAAGAAAATGAGTTTTCTCAATCATTGCATCAAGTATCAAAGTTAGTTTGCACCTTGTGAGGTTATCTCATTTGATAACTCATTTTTAGTGCTTATAAACGTGAATGAATGGAGTAGTTTCTTTTTTATCTTTGGGTACCCATTTGTCTTTCTCTTTTGCTTTACGCATTTGTATAGTTTATTAGTGATGAAATTAGACATTGATATTGAGCCTTAGTTTGCACGAGCTATTCACCCCATTTTAGGCCAAATGATAATATGAAAATGTTAATTACACAAAATAGGTTTTTCATGAACTATAACCACATAGATAAATATAACACGGTAGTAGCCTTACATAAACCCATCCCACTGACATGATACAAACACACACACCTAGACATAGATAATAAAAACACTCATACAAACTAGAAAAACAGTAAAACAACGACATCTTCCCTCCTTGGCTCCTCCTTGGGGGCTAGGGGCTCACTCGTTATCCACTGGTATGCGGTAGGGGAGGGTGTGCATGCTTCCTGGGGAGGGGAAGATTCTTATGAAAGTTCGAGAAGACGTTGTAGGTCGTGAATGCGATGAACACGCATCCACACCAAAATACCTACCTGAGTAGTGCGAACGCGTCGTAGGGGTTGGTGAAGCGGACGTATATGCCGATATCCACCTCAATATCGCCCGCGCACGCAACTCATTCTGCACGATGACACCCGGCGGGAACTCCCACTCGGGCATGGTGGCTGGGCGACGGAAGGTTGGGCCGTTGAACTGCATTGTGACGGCTAGGGGGGATTGGTTGCGGTGGCTTTTAGTCGAGAAGAAGATGTGGTCGCAACTTAAAAGAAGAGTGTGAGAGGTGTGCGGAGATTGGGGACAAAATGGTGCCATTATATAAGCCCGTTGCAAACCCTAGTGTGAAGAAGACGGACGCGATGTGCTGTGGTGGCGTTTTCTCTCTATCGAGCAGTCGAAGTGGCGTGGCAGAGCATTCAAAGCGGCAGGGGTATCCAAGTGGCAGAGCATCCATCGGTGCATGGAGGTAAGGCTGCACGCCGTGTTGTCCTTTGTGTTTGTGTACGTGTGTACATGACGAGTTTTACCTAAAAGAAAAATGAGTTTAACTTAAAATTAAATGAGATGCCAAAACCAGCAGAGCATTCAAAGGTGTGTAAATAGCTAGGATACTACGTGTGCATGTGATGCCAGGGTGCTCGTGATACCTAAAGCCCTATCACGCTGCGATGCTACGACGATGTGCAATAGCCAAGCTACGACGCTGCATGGAGCATGCATGGAAAAGGGGGCTGCGACGGGCGGCAGAGGCGTGGTGCCATGAGCAGAGGTGTAGACATGCCAGTTGGACGAGGCGTGGACGACCCAACGGACATGTCATCGTCCCCCGCCGAACCAAACGCGACTCATTGAAAAAAAGCCAACCAATCACGTCAAAGAACTGGGGCTCTCGCGGGTCACTCGCGATTCCTTCTAGAAGACCATATCGCACTGCATTAGATGAACGGTCGAGGTTGGTTTGCTAAGCCTCACACGGAATCCTTCTAGAAGGATAGATCGAACGGACCGGGTAATGTGCTAGGGTAGGATCGATGCTCTAGGTTGGTCATTAGGGTTAGCCTGGTCAACGAATGGGGTTGAGAGGTTTTGGGCTTAGTCAATAGGGTTTTGACAACTTTGACCATGCATAACTAATTTAAAAAAATCGAAAAATATAACACCTTCGCACATAGTCATGTTATGTTACCTAGTTACGAGAAAAAATCATAAACATGATAAAAAAATTTACATGAAAAATCCTTCACAAATCGAACAACAACGACTAAGATTGCACATAGTTCAAAGGAGAGAGTAGAGGGTTTGGGGTTTTGAAAATGCAAAATATCAAAAACCTCACCCTAGCTTCATTTTGGAATGACTAAGCAGGATCTGAAGTTAATTTTGCAATACAATGTTTTAAAGTTTTTTTAATCATGTTGTATTATGGCATATACTTTCAAAATTAATTTAATAATATGAAGATTAATTCAAAAAATAGTGAGACTTCATCTGGATACTATATAGGTAGAAAAGATGCTAAGGATATTTATTTGGATGATTTGGACAAGGTCGAAAAATAAGTTGCTTAGAAATGGGGTCGTTTCCCCTAACTTTGGAGACCATTTTTACCACATTTTCGGTGATGATGAGTTGTACTTCACAAAAGGGCTATGATTGATGAACTAACATAAATTATAGTACATAAAACATTGAAACATCATAGAACAAACCAATATAGTCCAAAAATATTGAATGTTGGTTCCAATTTGAATGTTCCAGTTCAAATTCAAATTCATAGCACAAAAGTTTTCACATAAAAGTACACAAACCATTACAACAAACAAGATTACATCAATGAATATAGGTTTTCACATGAAAGTACACAAACTATTATAACAAACATAATGTTTCAATGGTTCCAACTCTATTTCTTTTGCTTCTTGCCAGTCAATCTCTTCTTCTTTTCACTGCTTGGTTCCACATGACATAATTGGTTGATGCTCTTCGTTTTCTTATCAGCAATATTTGGCCCCCACAACTTTCATAGCATAATCTCCTGAATAGGTTTTGATGGCAATTCAATGGCCAAATTAGCGACGTCATTCAGCACAACCTCCAAAACTAGTTCAGGTGGAAACTTAGTAGCCTCTTTTGTTGACTCTTCAGTTTCCACATCACCCAAGACTAGTTTAGGTGGCAACTCAAATGCCTCTCTTGTTGTTGGAATAGCTTCAATTTGCACACCATCCAAACCAATTTTATTTTGCAGCACAATATCATCAAGAACATGATTTGCATCCATTGCAACATCCAGAACAACTTCAGATTCCATTGCATCATTTAGAACCGTCTCATTTCACATTGTTTGATCAGCACTAAACATGATCTGCACATTTCTCTTTTTTATAAATCCACCAAGTCTTGCCTTTTTGGTTGGCCAACAGTTTTCAACAACAAGGGGTTGAACTAGATGTTTTCTCCTCAAAAACATAACATCTCATTTTGCAACAAAACAAAGTGAAGAAACAACAGTAATAGTAACAACAAAAATATTGCATACTTCTTTTGCTTTTCAGAAGTGTAACGGCATTTGGAAGATCCAACTCGGTGCCCAAGTTCGTGGCAAAGCTTGCATCTGTTTCTGTTACCTTTTTGAGGTCTTTTTGGCTTATCATCCTTTTCCCCTTCTTACTACTCCCACCTTTCTCAAACCATGCCTTGTATCTACTTTGTCTAGGCCGGCCAGCTTTTATTTTGGTTAGTGGAGGACACATAGAAAATTCAAATTCTACTTCGGGCCACTGAGACTGGTTTGTAAGTGCTGGAATTGGAGCTGCATATATAGCTTTGAATTTTGCTATTGAATAATATTCATGCAAATATGGGTGCATATTTAACTTTGGTTTTGAGGCCAATAAAAGTATGGCATGCTCACATGGATTTCTAGTGTGTTGCCACTCTAGGCAGTGCATTCACGCACTTCAGTGTCAACAACATGTCTCCTTCTAGTTTTGGTGTCTCTAACTTCAGCACCCCACAAAGAAGATTTCTCAACTTTCAAATGTGCAAGATTTCTACTCTTGTTGACAACCTGTTGTACCATAGCAGGAAGCTTGTCCCCTTGCAGGACATCACCAATTCTTCTTCTAAATTCCCACAAGCGCATGATCATGATCCTGATTTGGTCAACCATGTCATGTACATGCAAGTCCTTTAAATCCTTCAACTTCTTGTTAAAACTTTCTGCCAAGTTGTTGTTGATATGATCACATTTGATAGCAGTATTAAATCCTGACCTATACTTTAAGAGAGAGTGATAGGTTTGCAGCCTACTAAAATTGTTCTCACTACATGTTGCCATTATCTTACCAAGATGATATGAATGTCTCTGGGTAGTGTAAGATCTTGCTGCAGGCCACATGCTCCCATATTCTTCTCCTCCAAACTTTTTGATCAAATTCATCCACATATGGCCAAAGCACTCTCTTTGCTCAGTATGGGAAAACTGCATTTTCTAGCCCTTTGCATGCATCTGTATGGATTGCCAAAGGTGAGACTGGCCCTAAGCATCTTTTCAAGTGCATCATAAACCATGCCCATGAAGCCTTAGTCTCTAATTGAAACAACGCAATGGCAATAGGGACCATCCAATTATGTCCATCCAGAGCATTGCATGATGCCAACTGAACATTGCATTTTCCAGTTAAAAATGAAGAGTTTATGCTTAAATATGGATGACATCCTGCTTTCAAGCCATCGGTGCAAGGCTTTAAATCCATAAAAAACTTAGAGAAGAAGACCTTGTCATCATCTCTAACCTCAGTATCTATCTCCACAACACTATCATGTGAGCTTTTCTCCACCTCTGCTTTGAAGTTATACAACATCCTAAAAGTATTTTCCCAATCACCATACAATTCTTTCATTGCCCTTTGTTTTGCCTTTCACATAGTGCTATAATTCACCTTAATTGGATAGTCCTTTTCCAAGTCTGCTTTTAGCCTCTTTGCAGTAGTGTTTGGTGTCTTGGCTAAAATAGGAGTGATCTTTTCAGCAACCCAAAACTGTGATGTCATTGTTGATACTGTCTGTGAACTAGTAATGCAAGTATGTTCAAAAGGGATTTGATTAACTCTAATGGTACTTCCATATGATTGGCGTCTAGTAGAAATGTACCATTTGCAAGGATTGGTGCCCCCATCAAAACCTCTGCATATAGCATAGAACTTTTTACCAGTCCACTGAGTCTTGGCATAAAATTCCTTTTTGATTGCATAAGTTTTGAAACACATCCTAAACTCACCCATGCTTGGAAACAGTTTCCCTACTGCAATAACTGGGTTTTCCTTGTCATAGACAGTAATCAACTCATCATAATGTGCATCATTTACATCATCTGCAACATTTTCCATCGACTCTCTGTCTACATCTTCAGAAAATATTCTATTACTAACTTCATCATTAGTCAAATTAGTTTCATCAGTCTTTTCCTTATCTCTCATCTATTGGAATGCCAAATATTTTGGCCATTTCGATGTTAGCCATTGGTGCTATGACTAAATCAGTAGGTTCATCTCACTCCACTGAATTCCAATCAACGCACACTAGCCCCTGCACCAACACTAGGCAATGCATCAACATCATTTCTATCTGATAATACTGTCACTTTAGTTCATATGGGCACCATCTGCCTCTGTGAAGCCCAATCATCATCTGACATTTGCAAAGACAAATTTGAAGCCACATATCCAACCTTAAAATATGCTTTCAGATCGACGAGCTCAGCATGAAAATTAACCTCTTTGTTTGTCCAGCCATCTTGCCGATCAATTTCATCAACTAACTCTTCTCCATCCTGAATTCTCAAATATTCTCCTTTCCAATTTTCAAACTGTAACAATGTAACTTCCTGTTGTGGACCCCAAGGAACAATTTGCCCAATTTTCTCCACCAAATTCTTTGCGGCCAGTTCTTCCATTTGTTGCAGTTGCTGTGAATCAATATCTGCAAACTCAACCTCCCAACCCACAGATGTACCTCTCTTGATGTGACGCACACTACCATTACCTAGTTTCGCTTTAGATGGGAAGAACTTGACATTGAATTGGAATTTTCTCCACTCACAATCACCTCTGTTTTGAGTGGCGGCGGGAAGAGTGAGCTAACGGAATTGGTTGATTACCCAAATGCGATCAAATCAAATAAAAAAATATTGTTTTACCTATTGGAAGTGCTCTCCTGCCTCTCCATCTCGATGCCCCCGATTCACCAAACCCGCCCACGGAAATCTAGCTCAGAAATTAGAAGTGACCGGGTCAGATCCAAATCCAGGTATGGGGAATGGAGCTAGGTTTTCGAGATTACTCACCACCGATGTGCTGCCCCTGAGCTCACACGGGCCGCTGCTGCCAAGCACATGAAGTTGACGGCGCCACCGCCGGAGAATATTAAGGAGGACGGCGGCCGGGGACGGTCAACACAACGGGCATAAGTTTCGCAGGCGGGCAAATGAGTGGGACCGACTCGAAACGGTTGTCTTTTTTAGAGCTGGAATGAAATGGTTGTCTGAATCTAACCCGAATCCTTAACCCCGCCGTTCATTAAAACACGTCACAAGAGAGCGTTGACACCGATTTATGGTCTGTGTCGCACATGAGCTATTTCTGCTACGAGAAGCGTCATGCTGCAGCCATTCTTACAAACGGCGTTGTGTTTCAGCCAATTCCACGGAAAGACGTCGCATATGAGCGATTTGCCCTCCTCCGTTTTGTCAACATAGATATTGTTCCTGATTTTGATGTGCAACTCGAGGACAAGGAGGAAGCGGTGTCGACGGTGATGGCACAGCATTATTTGCTGACTGCAGTAGACAGGTACAGCATAGAAAGGCTCAAGTTGATATGTGAGGGAAAGCTCTCAGGTAGCATCCATGTCGACACCGTGGCAACCACTCTTTCTCTGGCCGAGCTGCATGGCTGTGAACAGCTCAAGGATAAGTGCATCGACTTCATAGTCCGGAGTCCTGCGGTTCTCCACGTTGTCTTGGAGACGGAGGGCTATAAGAACTTGGAGGCAAGTTCCCCTTCGGTGCTCACCGAACTACTTAGGCACGCGACAAAAAAAACGTTGTTTAGGTGATCATCAAGGTCCAGTATTTGATGATACCAACCGCTTATTTGTGCTTTACCTTGTGTTCGTGCATGGTCCACTCAAGCAAGAGAACAAGTTTTTTGTCTAAAAATAAACTTCTAGAAGCCTAAGTCGAGGCTCACCGATACACTAATAATTGGCTGCAGCTGCAAGCAAGATGAGTTTCCGATTAGCTACTTGGGTATTCTGACACACTATCGAGACTTACAAATGTTGAATGGAAACAAGTCAATAAGAGACTACGAAAAAGATTAAACTGTTGAAAACAAAAATTGCTATCCCTCACTACATGAAAGAATCAAGACGATGACGGTCTTTTCCTACGCCGACAACTTTTACTCGGTGCAGTTGGCATAGACCACGAGATGGGCAGCCCAGCAAAACGGTCATCGACCCAATTAGGCCGTCGATGTAGGAATAGAAAAGCCGTTGGCGTAGGGTCGAGGCCGTGACACCGTCATAGCTACACCGACAACTAGGATTTTTTACTTTCCACTCCCCCTCTCCCCCACCCACCCACCCCCCCCACCCCCCCGTGCACGTGGATAGCCTTTTTCAGTGTTAAAAAATTTAAAAGAAAATGTAAGACATTTCAAATTTTAAAATTCTTGGTAGGTAATGTGGTCTAGTTTGTAGGAAAATTAACAAACATTAATTTCGACAGTTTTTGCAAAAAATGCATGTTTCGGTAAAACAACTATAACTTTTGCATACGAAGGCCGTGGACGGGTCTCTACGGTAGGCATGGATCTCGTCCTGCCACGATGGACCTAACGCATAGATGGAATGGTCCTAGGGTTGATGGACCCGTCAGCAATCCATAGGCGGCCATTCCTCTGGCCTTCTCCCGCCAGCACGACAACCTCGGGATCGAAGGGGGTGGTGTTAGGGTTGGAATATTCTCCATGCACCTGCTTGTAGTTCTCGGGGTACTTCGTACCCTGGAGCTTCGCTCCCTCATTGATCCACGAGGACCCGTTCACAGGCTCGTCCAATGTGCACATCTTCTTCCAAATGGCAAACATGGATGGCTCCACACCTGTCATTACTTTCTGCAAAAGAGAGGACGAAGATAAGTGAAGGGGGACTCCCTTGTGGAGTAAAGAATAACATGAGAAGCAAGAATAAAGAAAGCATTTTCTCACCTCTATTTGCCTGACAAGTGCGAGGGAGATGCTACCTTGGCGGTGTGATCCATGTTTCATCTCCTCTCGCCGCTTCTTTGCAGCCTCGTGTCTCTTGATGTACTCGGCATGTTTCCACCAGGTACCATCCCCGTGAAGCACCTCGTGTCATTACCGAAAAAATAAGGAGGGTTCTACATCCACAAGGTACACGTATTAGTACAACAGGAAATATATGAAGGTCAATGAATCAATAAAACAGAACTCCGAGTGCATCTCCTCCTCCTCCTGACAAACTAACTCCTCCTCCTCCTTGTCCTCCTCCTCCTCCTCCTCCTGGTCCACCATGCCCTGGGGGGGACTAGGATTCCTCCCACGCCCCCGCCGTTGTGAAGTGCACGGTGGAGGACTAGCACACTCTCTCGAAGCCGATGTTTAAGATTTCGAACCACCCTTTTTCGAACCACCACTCACAAGTTCAACCAAGATTTTCAGCTTTTTTGTAACGCCCTTTCCCCCAACATCTTTCAATCACCTACAAAACATAATAAAAAGAGTAGTTTATTAGTACACATTAAAAGCAACAATGAACATAATTAGATGAATATTAGTAAAAGCAACAATGATGAAAATCGATGAATATTAGTAAAAGCAACAATGATGAAAATAGATGAATATTAGTAAAAGCAACAATGATGCAAATTGATGGATTTTAGTAAAAGCAACAAATTTTATTACATAGCATAGAGTTCTTACAAATACAACAGCCCAACAAACACTACTACATAGATTAGTCTCACAATTATTACTACTACATACATCAGAAGCCTGTGTCGGGATTACGAGTTGGAACGCAGGTTTCATCATTGCTATCATTCTTGGGCCACCAATAATCTTCCATGAAACCTGGTGGTGGTCCCTGTGGAGCATTGACGTCAAGGCCTGCATGGAACGCCTCGAGCAAACTCACATCTTGTTGGTTGTGAACCTTGTCAGCTTCATCTTGCATAGTGTCTTCCTCCTTATCTTCTTCCTCATCGTCTACGACCATGTCACTATCGGCAGACAAGTTGATAGTGAATTGCCCGGGGAGCCCTTCTTCCTGATAAAACTCGCCATCATTTGTTGAGGGGTCTAGGCGGTGGTAATCATCCTTGTTTGGAAAGGGCGGCCTATTGCGTGTCGGTACCGTCATCACAACATCCTAGTCCTTTAGGTGTTTTTTAGGGTTTTGGCATGGGTATAGAAGATAGAATACTTGGAAGGCTTGGGTAGCCAAAATATAGACATCATCTCCCGCATAAATGGAGCTTCTCTTAACTTCGACTAGTCCAATTTCAGGATCCTGTTTCACCTGATGTGGGTCAAACCAATGGCATTTGAATACAACGGGATTTAGCCCCTTGCCAAAACCTTAATTCATCTCATATATACCCTCGACTCTCCCATAGTAATGGAGGCCATCTGAGCCTTCACAAAAGACCCTGCTATTTGTTGTCTTCTGGTTGGGCTGGACAGTTGTGTATTCATGGGTATGGAAGTGATACCCATTCACGTCATAAGCATTGAACATGTCGAATGAATGGTTAAAGCCCCTAGCAATATTTCTTAGCTCGGGTTGCATCTCTTTGTCAGTATTTGCCTACAAGATTAGCACAAGAAGTTTAGCACAAGAAGTTGGATGGAATAGTACCTAACCACAGAACCAGCTGATGAAACCGAAACCACCACCCTTATCGAATAGATCCTGCTCCTCTTTCGGGTTAGGATCCCTAACTAGATTCTTCCAATGTGCACGCTTGAACCGTCTATACGAATTTAAAGAATAAGAGTTAGGCATGAACATAGGAGCACATGTTTGCAAAAATCTAAATGGTGAGCACTTACTCGATGTACGGCTTCACTTCCTCCATGGTGTTCAAAACATACGACTAGATCAACTCCCACTCAGGTTTTTTGCATTATGAACTTCTTCATGCCACTTGATTTGCCACCAAGCCCTCTAAAGATGCTAAGCTTGGGTACATATTCAGGGTTGGCGTCATTGTAATGAGAGACTGGGTTGTGCTTTGTGGGAATGTTGGCATCATAGTGCTTTGTGGTGAAGTTTGCAACCTCCTTGTTAAGGACTGACTCGACTATGGATGCCTCGATCTTGCATTTATTGCCTGTTTTTTACGAAGCCTCTGTGTTTCTCTCTCGGGCGGATACTGCCAACGGGCCCACACAGATCCCCCCTTTAAAGCCTCATCCGCGAGATGCAAGATCATATGTTGTGTCAGATTGAAGAACCCTGGAGGAAGAAGCATCTCTAGATCGCAAAGCAACTCGGGTGCTTGTTCATGTAGCTTCTCAACCACCTGACAGTCTAACTCCCTAGCACAAATCTGGCAAAAGAAAAAGCTCAACCTTGACAGCACTCGCCAAGTCTCCTCATCAACATAGCCTCGAATCATCACCGACATTATCCGCTCAAGCCATACGTGGTAGTCATGACTCATGAGCCCTTGTACTCGCAACGTTTGCATGTTCGCACCCCTCATCCAGTTGGCTACGTGTCCATCAGGGAAAAACAAACTTTGCGTGATCCACTGGAAGATCTCCCTTTTTTGGGGCTTTGTTGGGTAAAAAGGAGCCTTTGGCTTTGACCACCTTTTTTTGCTACTGGTTCCGGGTGGTTACATTTTCAACTTTGGCCTACCGCACCATTGTTATTGATCAATTCGAGCCTTGATGTTATCCTTCGACTTCTCAGTTTGCATTACTCCAAAGGGCCTCGCCGATATTCATTTCAGTGTGCATTACATCAATGTTATGCGGGAGCTCGAGATCCTCAAAGTAAGGGAGCTTCCATAAGCACGGAATGTGGGTCTGATACATTGCAAATGTCTCTATAATTTTTGATGCGCCATGCTTGGTTTTATCCATTTTCTTGTGTTTTGTCCACACTTTGGAGTACTTTTCATATGATTTCTTGGACTAACCTATTAACAAGAGCCACAGTGCCAGCTGCCTGTTTTCTGCTGTTTTTGGTTCCAGGAAAGTTAGAAAATGAATATTCTCGGAATTGGACGGGACAAAAGCCAAAGTGCCTATTTTTCTAGAAGATTCCAGGAGCCAGAATACGAGATGGAGGAGGGCCAGGGGCTGGCCACACCCTCCCAGGCGCGGACTGGGCCTGGCCGCACCAGGGCATGGTGTGGTGGCCCCAGGCACCCCCTCGGTCTCCCTCTTCGCCTATAAGAAGCTTTCTGACCTAAAAACTTCGGGGGGTTCGATGTTTTTCCAAAAAAAGTTCCGCAGCGCCGCCACCACCGAAGGGGAGATTCGGGGGACAGAAAGTCTCTGTTCCGGCACTCTGCCGGGACGGGGAAGTGCCCCTGGAGCCGTCTCCATCGATCTCCACCATCATCTCCATCGACCATCCATGTTTCCTCCATCTATGAGTGAGTAATCCCCCGCTGTAGGCTATGGGGATGGTAGGGATTGGATGAGATTTTTCATGTAATGGCATAGGGCATGGTGCCTAGTATCTTTTATTAGTGCTTTATGACTTTGTTGCGACTTGTTGTGCTTAATGCTTGTCACTAGGGCTCGAGTGCCATGATTTCAGATCTGAACATGTTATTGATTCATTATGATAGTATTGTTCTTGGTCTTATCTGCAAGTTGTAAACACACGTTGTTGTCCGGAACCTATGGCCCCAAAGTGACAGAAATCGGGATAACCGGAAGGGAATGACTTTGATGTGAGGATCACATGTGTTCACGGAGTGTTAATGCTTTGCTCAGGTTCTCTATTAAAAGGAGCACCTTAATTTCTAGTAGTTCCCTAGAGGCCCCGCTGCAAACGGGCTGGTAGGACAAAAGATGTTGTGCAAGTTCTCATTGCGAGCACGTATGACTATATATGAAACACATGCCTAGGATTGTCTAGTACTTGGGTGCTTTATCTTATTTATCTGCAATTGTCCTATGTTCTAATTGCTATGTGAATTGTCTTGTCCATGCAATGCCCGTCCATCCATCCCTATGCCTACCGCACTCGAATCCCACTGTTAGTGCTTTTGTTACTACTGTCTTTGCTTTATTACTTCTGTTACTTTACTATTCCTACTACAAAACTATTGCTACTGGTAAACTATTGTGAGCAAGATTGTTTCCAGCTGCAGCTGAATTGACAACTCAGTTGTTAAGGCTGATAAATATTCTTTGGCTCTCCTTGTGTCGAATCAATAAATTGGGTTTCACTTCCCTCGAAAAGACTGCGATACACCCCCTATACTTGTGGGTCATCAAGACTATTTTCTGGCGCCGTTGCCGGGGAGCATAGCTTTATTTATCAAGTCCACTTGGATTCACTATTGTTCAAGCTAAGTTTATTTCTTCCTTGTTTGCTTCTTTCTTTATTGAAAATACAAAAAAAAATTAGTTCCTACTCTAGTTGTTATTTTCGTTGGTCTGTTATTGTCTTGCTTTGTCATGCTTGTTGTCAATGGTTGGTTTCTTTGAAACTGAAGCTTATTGGCAAGGTGGGTTCACGGAAGATCAAAAATATTATTATAAGGAACACCGGTTGTCACAAAAAGGGAAACACTTATGGGGACAAATTGATAGATTGTATACCATTGCTAGAAACGTGTGTTGTACTTATAATGTTACTTATTGCTGTGATGAATCTCGTTGCAGAAAGAGGTATAAACACCTCCCTTTTCAATGTGAGTATAATGATAATGATACCATATCTTCCTATGCTAAAGGAATTTATGACTTTTATGATGCGGAACAAATTGAAGAATTTATTGCTTGGAAGGGTGCTTTTGAACTTGCTAGTTTGCTTGAAAATATTGATGATTCACCTTATAAGTATGAGGTTTATAGTATACTTAAATTTTGCTTTGATAACTACAAGGATGAAAATGGCCCTATTCTTGTGTATTTTAATAGATGCTCTCCACAAATGGAAGAGATTAATGCCTTGCAGGATCCTATGGAAGAAGAAATTGATGAACCTGAAATCTCATTAGATGAAAAAGAGGAGGAGAGTGATGAACAAAAGGAGGAAGAATGGATTAGCTACCCATGCCTACCTTCTAATGAGAGTAACTCTTTATCCCTTACATTATTTGATTGTCCTCCATGCTTACTAAAGGAGGATGAATGTTATGGTCCTGAAGATTCTTTTGAAGATGTTTATGATAAAGCTCTAGTGCTTGTAGATCATGAAAAGCATTCTTTATGTGATAGTTATATTGTTGAGTTTATTCATGAGGCTACTGAAAATTATTATGAGAGAGGAAAATATGGTTGTAGAAGTTTTTATGGTATTGAAACACCTCTCTATGTGCTGAAAGATTTGAAGTTACTCTTGTTTTACCTTCCTATGCCTGTCACTTTGTTCTTTGCAAATTTATTTGCATACATGATTCCTATGCATAGGAAGTGGGTTAGAATTAAATGTGTTTTGAATTTGCTTCTTGATGCTCTCTTTTACTTCAACCCATATTTCTTATGAGATCATCCTCTCAAACTTTTATGCCTGAAGATGATATTATGTCTATTATTCTTGGGAGACCTTTTCTTAAATACTGCAGGAGCTGTTATTAATTATAATCAAGGGAAGGTGACCTTCAATGTTAATGACAAGGAACATATTGTCTATTTCCCCAAGGATATTGAAAGGACTTATGGCTTGAATTCAATTGAACATGTTGAGGGCATTCAAGTTGGAGAAATATATTGTCCCATACCAAGAGAAAAATTTGAAACTATTATGGTTGGGACCATTGCTATCAAGGTTGAGGTAACATAATCATTAGTGGAATACAAAGTTTTGTCTCATATGAAATTGTTTTGGTAAGAAGACCTGATCAACCTTGTTAACAAAAGGATTTCATTGAACAAAACAATGTTTTCACCGTGATTATCTCCGCTTACTTCTATTCTATCTATTTTAGTTTTTGCTTATGCCTAACTTAAAGGCGTTAAAGAAAAGTACTTGTTGGGAGATAACTCAAGAGT
This sequence comes from Avena sativa, assembly GCA_916181665.1. Classification (NCBI taxonomy): domain Eukaryota; kingdom Viridiplantae; phylum Streptophyta; class Magnoliopsida; order Poales; family Poaceae; genus Avena; species Avena sativa. The sequence goes on from OV702290.1 coordinate 163,367,257, forward strand.
TTTAGATGAGTCTTGGAATTTATTACCTCTGTAATAACCTCTCCTTATCCTTTTTATTTGCTTTTTGTGCCAAGAGTAACCTCTAATGAGAGTGAAGTAATGATTGGGAAAGTTGTTGTCCCGAAACAGATTTTTGTGCTTCACCGTAAACATGCCTGAGAGAGCTATGTATGTCGGATTGAGCTGTAGTTTTTTGTGCTTCCTTAACAGGTTGTTATATAACTTTCGTTAGTTCAACATTTTTTGATTTGAGCAACAGAAGGTCTTCGAAAAAAATTGTCTTTACCTGCTGGTCTGTTTTGACAGATTTCTGCCATTTTCTGCATTTGCTTCTTGTTAGTGGATTTTTGAGTTCTTTTGGGGAATTGAGCTTTTTGAGGGGAGTGCTACAGTAGCTAGTGTTTTAATGGAAGTTTATTTGGTGTTAGAATTGAACCTTAAGACTTATTTATCTTGAGTGCACTAATGTTGCTAATAAAGATTGTGTGAAGTTTTGTATGAAGAAAAATTTCAGGTGTATAGAAGGAATAAGTAATGAGATGAAGGATGGACTAAAGCTCAAGCTTGGGGATGGCACGCGTGTCACCCCAAGAAATATCTAAGAAGTACAAGCGTCAAAGCTTGGGGATGCCCAAGGCATCCCCTTCTTCATCAATAAAAATCCCAGGTTTCTTCCAAACGCTTCATTTTTATTGTTTCATGCACAGTTGTGTTGTTCTTGGAGCGTCTTCTTTTTCGTTTTTGTTTTTAGTTTGCTTGGTTTGCTTAGTTTGCTGAATAAATTGGTTGGACCTCCTCTTTCATGTATTGGTGTTCAAATAGTCTGGTTTGATTTGGAAAAGAGTAGGAAAGTTCATGCTTAAGTGGTAAAGAGAGCTTGTTTTTGACTGTGGCCTTTGCTTTGTCATGCCATGCTTGATATTGTTTTGGCTTTATGCTTAGTATTATTTGCTATAGCATGAATTGTTCTAAACAATTGAGATTGCTTAATGTGCCTTGGATGAATCATGCGTTGTTTTAGCATATTAAAGCATAGTATAGTGGTATTCTCCTTTGATGCTTTATTTGGGTTGACTTGGCGCATGCTCACACCATGTTATGACTATCTCAAGTCACCATAAGCCTTTATGATCCTTTAGTTTTCAACTTGTAGTATCACTTTATGCTTTGATCAATGATGTTTTGTCGCTCTGCATGATTATGGCCATTATTGCTCTCTCGTTTGTCGCTCCCTTACTATTGCTAGCCTTCACTTTCACTGAGTATGTTTTACTCAAGTTTCCAACTCCCTAAACCAAATATTGCCAAAGTGTCCACCATACCTACCTATTAGCATCATTTGCTACTTCCGTGTAAAATGTTTGCTTGTTATGAGAAAGTTATTTAGAAAGCTCTCACGAACTTGATGGCACACTTTATTTCCTGCACTTAATAAACCTAAACCATTGTGAACTCTCCATGAAAGTTATATGCTTGCTAATTATAGGCTGGGGATTAGCAGAACCGTGCTGTCACGGGGAACGCTTTCAACACTTGTAAATATATACCCAGTTCATACCTTGCTCTTTTGTTTGCGGATGTCATCGGTGTGAAATAAAAGGGGAGCTTGTAAGTCCATGGAGTTATGTATGTGTGTTAGAGAAACGCCTGGGCCGCTGGTCTAATCCATGCTGACATGGTGGAAACCTGCAGCGTAACCATAATGATATCTATGAAGCATTCTTCTTATAAAAAAGAGAGATAGCTATTGAGAAAAAGAAAAAAAAAAGAGATTTATGAAAAGAGGAAAGAGAGAAAAAAGTACCATTGTCCCATGGTAAATAAGAAGATTGCTGAGATAATAATTGTCTGCTTGCCTTGTCATTTTGATATGGGGATTCTTCCGTATCATCGGGCAAGGGGTACCCTGTTGGCGGTTCTCTATGATACGCACATACTTACGATGACAAGAACTTACCGGTAACTAAAGTAGAGTAGCATGAGGAGCGGCCCTCGTACTCAAGGGACTTGGGATTTTTAGTTTATAGTCTGTCAAGCATATAACTCAGATTGGACCTCAGTTTCACCTTAACCACATTAAAGATGCTTATGATAGGGGCAATGAGAGCTCAAAGCTAATGAGTACCATACTTTCAGCATTTGGAAGCCTTTCAAACTTTTCAAAACCTGTTCATTTCCTTGTTGAGTCTTCACACATTCTATGAGCACTTTCTTGAGAGCACAGTGGCCATTCTTAGTTCTATGTGCATTGTCCCAAGACTTGTTGATTGATGCATACCTTGATATTGCTTGTTTTAAACTATTTGTATCTAGTCACTCTTGTAAACTTTGAAGGTGTCCTTTGCATTTATGTTTGCTATTCTATGAGGGACAAGCTGAATGTCACTATGCTATGTTTTCTTTATGTGAAACAAACAAACGTCTTGCAAAGCATTGTTATTCATGAATCTTTTGTTTGCCTTTTCATGTTGCATCATAGTCTCTTTGTCTTATTGCTAGAACTTTGTCTTTCATGTTATAATTGAAGTACTATGATCCCAGCTTTGAATATTTTACAAGTACTTTGATCAAGTTTATGATGGTGCATGTCACCTCAAAAATTATTCTTTCTTTTTATCACATACCTACTCGAGGACGAGCAGGAGTTAAGCTTGGGGATGTTGATACATTGCAAATGTATCTATAATTTTTGATGCTCCATGTTTGGTTTTATCCACTTTCTTGTGTTTTGTCCACACTTTGGAGTACTTTTCATATGATTTCTTGGACTAACCTATTAACAAGAGCCACAGTGCTAGCTGCCTGTTTTCCAAAAGACTCCAGGAGCCAGAATATGAGACGGAGGTGGGCCAGGGGCTGGCCACACCCCCCCAGGCGTGGGCTGGGCCTGGCCGCGCCAGGGCATGGTGTGGTGGCCCCAGGCACCCCCTCGGTCTCCCTCTTCGCCTATAAGAAGCCTTCTGACCTAAAAACTTCGGGGGGTTCGACGTTTTTCTAGAAAAAGTTCCGCAGCGCCGCCACCACTAAAGGGGAGATTCGGAGGACAGAAAGTCTCTGTTCCGGCACTCTACCGGGACGGGGAAGTGCCCCCGGAGCCGTCTCCATCGATCTCCACCATCATCTCCATCGACCATCCATGTTTCCTCCATCTATGAGTGAGTAATCCCCCGCTGTAGGCTATGGGGATGGTAGGGATTGGATGAGATTGTTCATGTAATGGCATCAGATTGTTAGGGCATGGTGCCTAGTATCTTTTATTAGTGCTTTATGACTTTTTTGCGACTTGTTGTGCTTAATGCTTGTCACTAGGGCCCGAGTGCCATGATTTCAGATCTGAACATGTTATTGATTCATTATGATAGTATTGTTCTTGGTCTTATCTGCAAGTTGTATACACACGTTGTTGTTCGGAACCTATGGCCCCGAAGTGATAGAAATCGGGATAACCGGAAGGGAATGGCTTTGATGTGAGGATCACATGTGTTCACGGAGTGTTAATGCTTTGCTCCGGTGATCTATTAAAAGGAGCACCTTAATTGCCAGTAGTTCCCTAGAGGCCCCGCTGCAAACGGGCTGGCAGGACAAAAGATGTTGTGCAAGTGCTCATTGCGAGCACGTATGACTATATATGGAACACATGCCTAGGATTGTCTAGTACTTGGATGCTTTATCTTATTTATCTGCAATTTCCCTATGTTCTGATTGCTATGTGAATTGTCTTGTCCATGCAACGCCTATCCATCCATCCCTATGCCTACCGCACTCGAATCCCACTGTTACTGCTTTTGTTACTACTGTCTTTGCTTTACTACTGCTGTTACTTTACTATTCCTACTACAAAACTGTTGCTACTGATAAACTACTGTGAGCAAGATTGTTTCCAGGTGCAGCTGAATTGACAACTCAGTTGTTAAGGCTGATAAATATTCTTTGGCTCCCCTTGTGTCGAATCAATAAATTGGGTTTCACTTCCCTCAAAAATACTGCGATACACCCCCTATACTTGTGGGTCATCAGGGTCCACTCATGCGTCTCCCCATCCCACGAAACCATTCCCATCGGGGTTAGGCTGGAGAGCTTCTAACTAAGCCTTGGTTTCCTTTCCAGTCTTCAGACGTGGCTTTGGATCATGGACAACACGGCCTTTCTTGAACCTCTTTTTGTCACTCCTGTATGGATGGTTCGGCTCAAGGGACTTTCCATGTTCATCAAAGCAGGAATACTTGCCTCCCATTGATAGCTAGAAGAAAGTCAGATCCTGCATGCACACTGGGCAAGGCCACTTCCCATGTGTACACCAGCCACAGAACAACGCACATGCTGGTAGGTCATGCAGGGAGGTGTGGTACCAGACATACATATCGAATTGCTCCTTGTTTGCGCATCATATGTTTGGATCCCGCGACCTTCCCAGCCACGAAGCAAGTCATCCACCAGCGGTTCTAGATACACATTCATGTCCTTATCTAGGTATTTTGATCCGGGGATTATCATCGACACAAACATCTTCTCTGATCTCATGTAGACGCTGGGGGGAGGTTTAGGGGAATAACAAACACTGGCCAACAACTATATACTACAGTCAACATACCATATGGATTGAACCCATCGGTTGATATGGCAACTGACGCTCCTCTTATCACCGGATTTCTCAGGATATTTCTTGACAAAGTTCTTCCATGCACTACCATCTGACAGATGTATCATCTTGTCAAGGTATCTGTTCCCTTCTACTGCCCACTTCATCTACTAGGTAGTATCCTCGGTCATGAAGAGCCATTGGATCCTCGGTAGCACTGGAAGATACTGAAGGATGTTTTGGGCAACCCCGGTCTGCCTCTTATGACCATCACCATGGGGATCGACCTCAAAGTACCTAGAGGATTTGCAATGGATACAATAATTTGACTTAGCATGCTCCTTTCTGAATAGCATGCATCCCTTCAGACAAGCATGTATCGGATCATATGACATCTTAAGATCACGGAGGAGTTTGGTTGAATAGTAGAAGTTCTCCGGGAAGAGATGCCCATTCGACAGAATGCTACCAACGACGGCCAGCATATCATCGAAGTCATCTTTGCTCAAGTTCCTGTGGCTCTTGAAGGCCAAAAGGCGAGCGATGGTGTCTAGTTGGCTAACATTTGTATGTGCATGAAGGGGTCTCTACGAGGCAAACAAAGTCTCATAGTACTTTGCCGTATTTTCCTCTGGCTCCTCACTTGTCTCCGCCTCCTAAGGTGTCTCCGCCTCTACATGAGGGCTTTCAGGCGCATGAGCATTCACAAAGTTGTCTATGCACCTATCAAAACCAACATCAAATTCTCCCCTTGGCTGACTCTACTGCTGACTCTGCCGTGACTCCATCCTAGAATGTTTCACTAACTTGTCACCATGGAAAGTCCAAGTCTTGTAGGATGGTGTGAACCCATAATTGACCAGGTGTCTATTGACATCATCCCTCGAACGTGTATTCAGGTTCTTGCATCTTGTACAGGGGCAGAAAATTTTTCTGGGTCTGGTGGGGACAGCAAACGCCTGGTTCATGAAGTCCTCGGCCTTTTATTTCTATTCCATGGTAAATTCCCACTTACTGACATAGCCCTCATACATCCAGTCACGATTCTCCATCCTCTAATCAGTATGAAAACAGACATATACAATGCTTTCAATTAATCATGCCATGAAATAAATCCGGTATTAGTTCGGTTAATTTTAGCAAATATAGATTTTACGGCATGCATATATCCACCTATCTCTCTAATAGATAAAGAGGGTCCTAGCAACCGCCGGATCCGTAGATTGAGTATGTTCTCCCTGCTCTACCCCGATATAAGATAGAATTTCGACAACACCTCCCCATTGCTCTCCCGATACACGTCTCGACAAAAAGCCGAGAGGAATGTGCATCCAGAGAACAATGGGGAGGCGCTACCGAAATCCTATCTCGGACCGGGGTATAACAGGGAAAACGTACCCAACTACGCATCCGCCAGCTGTCCCGATAAATGCCATAAGAGTTACGGTTAATAATATGCGAGACCACTAATCCTTATTTATCCGTGTAACCCTTACGGCCAGAAAGAGAGGCCTAGGTAACGCGACAGACTTGGTGATCTAGACACGAAAATAACCCTAGGCAAGAGAGGAGAACAGATTTTACCCTCGATGTGTGATCGACGGCCCGCAAAGAAGATCAACGACCCTCCAGCAAAATCCCCTCCGATCGATGGTCCCCTCAAACTCAAACCATATCCTGCACAATATGTACAAAATTTACCGATTATATAGCGAATTCCACATCTAATGCTAAGTGCACACATATTTCTAAATCCACCTATATTGCATACATGTGACAATATATTTAACAATATAAAGGAAACCCTAATACCTAAAATATCCACATTATATTGGAAAAAGACATTTCCTACATACCCTAATGCCCTACTATTTAACAATACCCTAAGGTATCCTATGGGTGTAGGAAATTTTACAAATGGATGTTTGATTGAAGTGAAGGAAAACCACAGGAAGTGGTCAGTTTTGCCACGAGAGAGGTGCCCACGTGTTGCCTTCCCACCAGGAATTTTCCCATGAGGTCAGAGCTCATGCTAAATTTCCTGTGTAATTACACTAGGGAGTTCCTATGGGAACAGTTCCTACAAGTTATAATCCTCTAAATCAAACGCAATCCAAAGGAAAAACTCCACGGGACCTAAATTCTACAAGATTTCCAAGGGAATCCTTTAAATCAAAGGAGCCCTAACATTTCCTAAGTATCAACTTATCTAACACCTATGTGATTAATTGAAAAAAAAGGGAAAAGAAAAATGAAAAAATGGACCATACCTGTGGAGGGGGGGCTTGCTCGGGTTGGAGGCCAGATGGGGCGACGATGATGTGGAGGTGGGCTGGGGTGTGGCGCCAGGGCAGACATGGGCGAGGCGGCGGAGCTCCTCTAGTGATGGCCAGGGACAGGCGGCGGTGCGACCACAGATGGGGAGAAGGGAGGCGTTGGGTTGGGGCGGGGCCAGACGGGGCCGGGTCGGGGCGGGCCAGTCGGGGCGCTGGGTTTGGGTCGGGCCAGACGGGGAAGGGGGTAGGGTCGCCGCGGCAGGGCTGGGAGGTGGCAGCAGGCCTGGGTGGTGGTGGTGGTGGCGGTGGCGGCGCGGCAAAGCTAGGAGCTGTGGGCGGCGCGAGTGGTTGAGAGCAGGGCGAGCTATGGGCGCGTGAGTGGATAGGGTCCACGTGGGCCCACACGGGCCAATAATTGCAGGTGCCCCTATGTCGTGTACCAAAATAAAACACACAGACCTTTGCCGTGTACCCTACGAAGACACACGACAAAGGACGCCTTTGTCGTGTGTTTTCACCTTTGCCGTGTGCCGTTTGTTGCTTTTTCATTTTCTTTCCTTTTTTCCTTTCAATTGTATTTATTTTAAGTTTTTAGTATACTTTTTGTTGACTATTTATTTTCTTATGTCCACATGCAAGTTTTGGTGGGATTCCAGCGCTCCGGCATCCGTCTCGCATCGAAGCCCTAATCTCGGTGGGCCCGACGGATCTAGCCCTGGTCACACGATAGACATTCTAGCCCTCGGTATACCCGCGACCAACATGTCACATAATATGACACCACGCAAAGGATTTACGTTGTTCGGACTATTTTTGAATTTCTTATGTCCGTTTTAAACTATGGTCGAAAGCACCGAAAACACCCGTCTGCGGGCCCTGGGAAGGTCTACCCCCTAGCTATTTCCGCACGAGGTTCCACCAATGTACTTTTTGGTTTGTTAAGGTATGTTTAGGCCATATATACAAGCAAAACCAAGATTGGGACCTTTTGGGACATTCTAGCCCCCGGTATACCCGCGGCGGGACATTTCCACCTAGAGTTCTAGGAATCTGCTAAGTGTTATCGCCCGAATGTGAAGAAGGTCACACCGGGGAGCTATGTTTTGCATATATGGGACTTTCACATGTATCCTAGGTGGATTTCTCCTACATGGAAAACCTAGCTCCTGGTTGTGACCGTCTACGGTGCATGCGATAACACTTAGAGAAGTGTGCTGGACCTGCAGGAGGAAACTACCGCTGCGGGTCAAACAGAGTGAAACCGGTGGAACCTTGGGCCTAGCCTTGGTTTTACATGTAGTTATGACCTAAGCAAACCTAAACCACCATAAAAATATATTGGTCAGCCCTCGTACGGAGAATTCTACGGGGGTAGACCTACGGGCCCTCGGATTAGGGTTCCACCGGAAAAGCACAACCCGAGCGTCGGGATGCCACGAGAACATGGATGTGGCCCTAGCATACATGCACATGTTTGGTGGAATGTCCTACATGGAAAACCTAGCTCCCGGGTGTGACCGTCTACGGTGCATGCGATAACACCTAGAGTTCTAGGAATCTGCTAAGTGTTATCACATGCGCGTGAAGACGGTGACACCCAGGAGCTAGACATTACATCTATGGACAATCTACCACACTTGTGTACACATTTCATGGCCACATGCAAGTTTTGGTGGGATTCCGGTGCTCCGGCAGCCATCTCCCATCGAAACCCTAGTCTTGGTGGGCCTAGGGAATCACCCCTAGCTCTCTCTGTACGAGGTTCTGCCAACGTAATTTTTAGTTTTTTTAGGCATGTTTAGTCCATATATACATATAAAACCAAGGTTGGGCCCAATATTCCACCGGTTTCCCCCCGTTGGACCCGTCGCGGGAGTTTCCCAGCAACACGTCCAACACTTCTCTAAGTGTTACCGCATGCGCGTGAAGATGGTGACACCCGGGAGCTATGGGATGAGCATATCTAAACTTGCATTGGATTTCTGAAGAAATATCACATTGTGAGTCTAAAAATGATTTTTTTAATTATGAGCATTAGATCATGTACCTGTAGTTCAAACCGGACCCACTTCCTACCGATTCGACAGACATTTGTCTTTTTCTCTAGGGATGGACGGAAAGGTTTTAAAATTCCCTGTTGGGACATTGTTCATGTAAGGTGGTCTAGTATTTTTGAAAAATGGGGTGGTAGCTTTTTTTTATTTAACGTTTGGTGTTGCTTCACAAAACGCCTCAATTTTGGCACTCGGAAAATAGAAAATTGCTTTTCCATGCGACGAAAAATAAAACTTCCTCCTGCAACATTGTTCGCCATCCCAATATGCACATGCATGCACAATATGGGCAAATTATCACAAACTATGCCGCGATTATGGCCATAACATTGGTTATTTGGTTTGAAAGCCATGAAACCTCGAACATGATAGGTCATTAAGTGAAGGTTTTTTTGAGATCTAATCAATATACCAAGTTTGATATTTTTACTTGCAAACATGTCACATAATATGACACCACACGAAGGATTTACGTTGTTTGGACCGTTTTTGAATTTCTTATGCCCGTTTCAAACTATGGTCGGAAGCATCGAAAACACCCATCTACGGGCCCCAGGAAGGTCTACCCCCTAGCTCTTTCCACACAAGGTTCCACCAATGTACTTTTTGGTTTGTTAAGGTATGTTTAGGCCATATATACAAGGAAACCCAAGATTGGGACCTTGTGGGACATTCTAGCCCCCGGTATACCCGCGGCGGGACATTTCCAGCTAGAGTTCCAGGAATCTACTAAGTGTTATCGCCAGAATGTGAAGAAGGTCACACTGGAGAGATATGTCTTGCATATATGGGACTTTCACATGTATCCTAGGTGGATTTCTCCTACATGAAAAAACTAACTCCTGGGTGTGACTGTCTACGGTGCATGCGATAACACTTAGAGAAGTGTGATGGACCTGCAGGAGGAAACTACCGTTGCGGGTCAAACAGAGCAAAACCGGTGGAACCTTGGGCCTAGCCTTGGTTTTACATGTAGTTATGACCTAAAAAAACCTAAACCACCACAAAAGTATATTGGTCAGCCCTCGTACGGAGAATGCTACGGGGGTAGACCTGCGGGGCCCTCAGATTAGGGTTTCGCCAAAAAAGCACCGCTCGAGCATCGGGATGCCACAAGAACATGCATGTGGCCCTAGCATGCATGCACAAGTGTGGTGTAATGCTCCTACATGGAAAACCTAGCTCCAGGGTGTGACCGTCTACGGTGCATGCGATAACATCTAGAGTTCCAGGAATGTGCTAAGTGTTATCGCATGCGCGTGAAGATGGTGACACCCAGGAGATTTACATTGCATCTATAGACAATATACCACACTTGTGTACACATGGCATGGCCACATGCAAGTTTTGGTGGGATTCCGGCGCTTCGACGACCGTCTCCCATCAAAGCCCTAGTATCGGTGGGTCGAGGGGATCTACCCCCTAGCTCTCTCCATACGAGGTTCTACCAATGTAATTTTTTGTTTGTTTAGGTATGTTTAGTCCATATATACATATAAAACCAAGGTTAGGCCCAATATTCCACTGGTTTCCCCCTGTTGGACCCATCACGGGAGTCTCCCAGCAACACGTCCAACACTTCTCTAAGTGTTATCGCATGCGTGTAAAGACGATGATACTCGGGAGCTATGGGATGAGCATATCTAAACTTGCATTGGATCTCTGAAGAAACATCACATCCTGAGTCGATTTTTTCAAAAAATCATGAGCATTAGATCATGTACGTATAGTTCAAACCGGACCCACTTCCTACCGATTCGACAGACATTTGTCTTTTTCTCCAGGGGTGGATGGAAAGGTTTTAAAATCCTTGGTTGGGACATTGTTCTTGTAAGGTGGTCTAGTATTTTTAAAAAATGGGGTGGTAGAGTTTTTATTTAATGTTTGGTGTTGCTTCACAAAACGCCCCAATTTTGGCACTTGGAAAATAGAAAATGGCTTTTCCATCCGACGAAAAATAAAATTTCCTTCTAAAACATTGTTCGCCATCCCAATATTCACATGTGTGCATAATATGGGCACATTATCACAAACTATGTCGCGATTCTGGCCATAACATTAGTCGTTTGGCTTGAAAGCCATGAAACCTCGACCATGATAGGTCATTTATGTGAAGGTTTTTTTGAGATGCAATCAATATACCAAGTTTGATATTTTTACTTGCAAACATGTCACATAATATGGCACGCGAAGGATTTACGTTCTTCAGACTGTTTTTGAATTTCTTATACCAATTTCAAACTATGGTCGAAAGCACCGAAAACACCCGTCTACGGGCCCCAGGAAGGTCTACCCCTAGCTCTTTTCGCACGAGGTTCCACCAATATACTTTTCCTTTTTTAAGGTATGTTTAGGCCATATATACAAGGAAAACCAAGTTTGGAACCTTGTGGGACATTCTAGCCCCCGGTATACATGTGGCGGGACATTTCTACCTAGAGTTCTAGGAATCTGCTAAGTGTTATCGCCCGAATGTGAAGAAGGTCACACCGGGGAGCTATGTCTTGCATCTATGGGACTTTCACATGTATCCTAGGTGGATTGCTTCTACATGGAAAACCTAGCTCCCGGGTGTGACCATCTACGGTGCATGCAATAACACTTAGAGAAGTGTGCTAGACATGCAGGAGTAAACTACCGCCGCGGGTCAAACAGAGTGAAACCGGTGGAACCTTAGGTCTAGCCTTAGTTTTACATGTAGTTATGGCCTAAGAAAACCTAAACCACCAAAAAAGTATATTGGTCAACCCTCATACGGAGAATTCTTAGGGGGTAGATGTGCAGGGCCCTTGGATTAGGGTTTCACCGGAAAAGCACCGCCCGAGCGTCAGGATGGATGCCACGAGAACATGCATGTGGCCCTAGCATACATGCACAAGTGCAGTGAAATCTACTAAGTGTTATCGCATGCTCTTGAAGACGGTGACACCCAGGAGTTAGCCATTGCATATATGGACAATCTACCACACTGGTATACACATGGCATGGCCACATGCAAGTTTTGGTGGGATTACGGTGCTCCGGCGGCCATCTCCCATCGTAACCCTAGTCTCGGTGGGCCCGAGAGGTCTATCCCTAGCTCTCTCCATACGAGGTTTTCCCATCGACAAAGGCAGGCCACATAACAAGAACCATTTCATTACAAGGTGGCCATGCAAGTGGGACGATGACATACCACAATGACCTATTCATATGTGTGCTCATGATACTATGAAATATCAGCACCAATACATATATAATATAAGACTTGCTAGTTAATTATAAGAAAAAACAAAAAAATTCTTTGATGTGTATGTTGCGCAAAACACATGGCAAAGGGAGATCTTTGCCATGTGTCTGACAGTGGGGTCACACAGCAAAGGAGCCCCGTCAGCTGCCATCAGCTCGTCCCGGCGTGGCGCGCCGCGGGCCCCACCTCTTTGCCGTGGGGATTGCTTTGCCGTGTGCCGCATTTTGGCTTTATCGTGTATTATTTCTTTACCATGTTCCTTTCGTTAGTCTTGACCGTGTTCTTTTTCGTGTCTTTACCATGCTTCTATCCTTTGCCATATGCTCTCCGGTTGTCACACGTCAAAGACATTCTTTGTCGTGTTCCTAGATCTTTGGCACACGGCAAAGACGTGTTTTCACGGCAATGCGAATTTTCCCCGTAGTGCTAATTGGCTGCAGCTGTGGGCAAGGTTAGTTTCCGATTAGCTACTTGGGTATTCCGATACACTATCGAGACTTACAAATGTTGAATGAAAACAAGTCAATAAGAGACTACGAAAAATATTAAGCAGTTGGAAAAAAAATTCTATGCCTGGTGAGAATGTTAGTCCTCGTCAATGCAGTACTTGGTAATATGGTACTTTATATGGTTTTTCTTCCACCTCCCTAAAAAGCCTTACAGACATTGGACTATTTCCAATCAATGTTCTCTTGCCAAAGGATAGTGAGAAAAAAGTATCGACTGGCGGGGGTTATCCGTTGTTCTAACGATCAAGGTGAGCTAGATATTAACGATCTCGAGGTCAAAAATACTGCTCTACTAGGTAAATGGCTAAATGAAATTCAAACTACTTACCAAAGATATTGTATGGCAAACCCTTCTAAAAGGAAAATACACATGTACAAATGGTTTGTCTTAAATTTATTGGAAGGCTAGGGCCTCAAATTTCTAGGTTTGTCTAATGGATACAAAGAAATACTTCTTCTGATTTGGATCATTTGTGATTATGAATGGCTCAACAATTAGATTCTGGGAGGACAAGTGGCTAGAAAATGATACACTTTGTGAAAAATATCTTGCTATATGCAAAATTGCTTGTCAAAACAGAGATACTATCACTAAAGTGTTGGAGCCTTCTCCACCGAATGTGACGTTTAGAAGAGATTTAATTAGACTTATGATTGTATCATGGAACGCTTTGTTACAATGTTTGGAAATAGTATAATTCTCGCTAGGGGCCGACGAGTTTCGATGGAAAATACACAAGAGTGGTAAATTATCAATGGATTCCATGTATAGATCAATATTCCATCTAGAGGTGCCAGTTGATAACAACAACAACAACAACAACAACAACAACAACAACAAAATTAGAAGATAAGTTACTACCTAAGATAGAAAAAATAGTTGTTTAGTACCTTCATGGAGGAGTCATCGTGTGGTGACCCATCATTGTATGTTGAAGTGCACAAGTCATTGACATAACACTCATGAAACAATATTATCTAAATATTACATCCCTCAAAGTGGTACAACAGAAACATTGCGGACCTAGTTTCTCATATATTCATTGTCACAATCCAAAAGTGCATAGAAGTTTCGATATCCTCCTAGGTCCAATGAGGATTTAAAGGTAAACTAAAATTCAAATTTACTAACATTAAGATAAATGGTACTATTAAGCTTAGCACCATTGGAGCTCAGTAATATATTTAGTAAAGTTCTATGCTGCTTGGCTCGTCTAAACTATGCTAGCTTTAATTAATCTTCTATTTCAAAATCATTGTCTTCATCTCCATAGATTATGTCGTAGTCCACTACTTCTACGCCTCTAGAAGATTGGGTTCGTCATAGTAGATTTCTCCTTCTTCAAGTTTCTCGGAAGTCGCCTCTTCAATCTTCTCACAATCTAAGCAAGGGATTAAGAAGCGCGTGCTCAACAAGTTCTATATAAGCTGTTTGTTTGATGCACTAACTACAGTCGTGGATAGTAGATCCTAGCTTTATACAAGTCTTTGAAAATGGTATCTTGGAAAGTTAAGTTTTATTTAGAAAACTATGTTTGCTAGTCTTCATGGGTATGTATTAGGCCCACTGCAGTTGTTAATTACTTATACTATTACAAATACTAGAAATTATGTTCGGGGTGTAGAGATATTGATGGATTAGGGGAAGCTTGGGGATCGTTGGGCAACCATCGTCTTACTCATATGTATGAGAACTATGCCAGTTCTGCTGGTCAGCTTATGTAAGGATAGCTACGATGTGAACAATGCGAGTTGATGTTTAGGTTTAATCCGTGCAAGCTCTTGTCATGAGATATTTAGAGTTAGCAGTTGAATACAACAACAAAGACATCAAGGAATATTAATCAATAAAAAATAACCCATAGTAATGGGCTGATGTGCTAGCCTCAGGAAATTTCTAGATCGAGATAGGAACAGCTCGGCTCGTGGCCTAGGAGTAAACGACGACCGAGTGGGGATTTCAAGTTGTATTGCTTTGCAACTAAATACCATAAACTATGGTGTTTTCTGAAAAATAGATTATGGTTATGGTTCTACGAAAAAGCTTCCTTGTAGGCCTCTCCTAGAAAGATTTTCTCCCCTGTGGCACTGTAATATTGTAGGCATTATATATAATAGTTGGTTAATAGATCGTAGCAACGCACAGTCATTCAGATAGTATTAATATATTTCTTTTATAAAAATATATATCGGGGCGTAGGCATGTTTCGTGCCTCCTCCTCGTCATCGGAAAAACCCCTCGAACACCCGGTAAGAACCTTCCGCTACGCATTCCATCCCCTGGTTGGCGCCGAACAGAGTCTTGTTCTAAATGGCATCAAGCACTTGGAATTTGATAGGGACAAACGACAGCGTTTGGGCCATACGGCTCTGTCTTCGTTATCGTCGTGCTACTCATGCCACGTAGGTACAACTTTTTTTTTTTGAAAAACACAGTACACCGTAGGCGTTTATAACACGTACATGCACCCACCCCATGAACGCACACATATACACCATTTTCTTATGAGCACCTCCGAGAGACTGAGCCGGCAGATCGGGTCTTGACATTGACGAAGTCACCACGGACGCCTTGTTATCAACATGAATATTCAGTCTTTTATGCAACACATAGTGTAAAACGTGAGGTTTATACTCTAGTGGACTAGGGATACAAGCATCTTCCTAATCACCCAATCACAAGTTGGTTTGCTACCACGTAGGTACAACCCTGCATGCAGAGTTTGCACTTGGAGTATTGTTCTTTGTTGCGACGGAGGGCTTTGGCTGCTCCCGTCCCGTGTTGCTCCCTCTTGACAGAGTAGAATCTACTTCCTCTGTTTTGAAATATAAGATGTTTTAGATTTGTGAAAGAATGTATCTAGACCTATTTTAATGTATAGACTTATTTTAAATCTACATGAACTTATACACTAAAAGACGTCGATACTATAACATCCAGAGAGAGTATCCGTTGGCTACGCGTATGATGCTCCGTGCTCGTGCTGGGTCCTATACAATCTTCCGTCCTCCACTTTGGACATAACGATCCAGCTGCGTATACAGCGACTACAAGGACCATTATTCTTGTCTGGCCTGTTGGCCCTTTTCACTTTGTATAATCTGGTGCCAGTCGAATGGAAGCAACAAGGTGCGTCCGTCATTCTCATCCAAACAATATTCTTGACTACACCTGATTGATCTCACCCAAAGAAAACTAACACTCGCTCTCACGCCCTCCAGCTGGAGGATACGATCGCCATGGAGAATTCGGGCGCTGCAAGAAGCCTGACCGACGCTGCGCGCTTGGTGCAGCTTCTGAAGATCGGCGGCTACAGGGCGACCAGATCCACGCGCGAGAATAGCTGCAAGATCAGCTCCAGATGGCACGTCGACGGGTACGAGTGGGAGGTCCGGATCTGTCCCGATTACTCACAAAGTTCGATCATGATTCCCTGGGTAGCACTCGAGCTCGTCTTACTCACTGGATCCAGCTCCGCCTCCCACACGCATGTGAGGTCGATTCTCAGCTGCCGGTTGGTGGATCCGAGAGGAATCCTGAAACCGTCCGAGGAAAAGAGCAAGTTTTGGTTATTCTCTATCCCTAGTCCAGGAACAGCCGTGTCGTCTATGCTGAAGCTCATCAAGAGAGAAGATTTGGAGTCATCCAGTTATCTCCAGGACGATGCCTTCACTCTGCAGTGCACCATCACCGTCCTCAGGGAATTGCCGGTACAGACGTTCCCAGCTGGGAAGGAAACCACCGTGCAAGCACCATCCTCCAACTTGCACCTGCAACTCGGGGAGCTCCTGCAGAGCGAAGCCGGAGCGGACGTCGTGTTCGTCGTGTCCGGCGAATCGTTTGCCGCGCACAAGCTCATACTCGCCGCGAGGTCCCCCGTGTTCATGGCGCAGTTCCTCGGCCAAATGATGGAGAAGAGCTCGCAGCGTGTGGAGGTCAAGGACATGGAGGCGGCGGTGTTCAAGGCGCTGCTCCATTTCGTCTACACAGATACAGTTCCTGAGTTTGATGTACAGCACGACGACAAAGATGCGGCGGCGTGGACGGTCATGGCGCAGCATTTGCTCGCTGCTGCGGACAGGTACGGCATCGAAAGGCTCAAGCTAGTCTGCGAGGGCAAGCTCTCAGGTGGCATCGAGGTCCACACCGCGGCAGCAACTCTCGCCCTGGCCGAGGTGCACGGCTGTGAGCAGCTCAAGGATAAGTGCATCGGCTTCATCGTCCGGAGTCCTGCGGTTCTCGACGCTGTCTTGGCGACGGACGGATACAAGAACTTGGAGGCAAGTTGCCCATCGGTGCTCACCGAACTGCTTAGGCGCGCAACGAAAATAAACGTTGTTTAGGTGCTCATCATCAAGGTCCAGTATTTGATGATACAAACTGCTTATTTGTGTTTTATTATATTGTGTTCGTCGTCTATGGTTCACTCAAGTCTCAAGCGAAGAAAACAACTTTTGGGTCTAAAAATGAATTTTTAGAAGATAAATCGTAGTGAGGCCTAAGACGAGGTTCACCAACAATTTGGCTAGCGGCAATATAAGCTTCCGATTAGCTACCTCCTGCGTATTATGATACACTATCGAGACTTAAATGGAAACAAGTTGAGTCCTCGAAAGTATTAAGTAGTTAGCAACAAAAATTGCTATATATCACTGGCCGGAAGATGAGTCCTCGAAAGTATGATACTCAATGCAGTACTCTTTTTTTTTTTGAGATAAAACGCTGCATTTCATTCATTCGGCGAGGCTTGCTTCGGTGTCCCCCCCCCCCCCCCCCCCCTCCACCGAAACTTTGAGATAAGTGGGCGACTGGGTTCACGGGTGGGTAGTAGGCGGGCCTTAGTCAGATCCAAGCTCGTGTATTGCCCCGCATGTAGCTGTATTCGAATACGATTCGGAGGAGGTATGTACGGGTCGTAGGCATAGAAGAAGAAAAAGGTGTTGGGCCCACTTTTGTTAATCCCGTCCACGTTAATCTGATCCGATCGCATAGCTGCCGCGATCTCCATTGCCCTAGACTGTGCGTCGATCCACATCGAGAGCCGGGACCCTAAGTCGGTTGCGACGACCGGCGCGATATCGCTGTCGCAGCTTCCGCATTAGATCGAAGACGATCCGTCCCGTATCGGAAGTGGCCTCAAACCGCCTGCTAGGGTTTGGAGTCGTCCGTGACGAGCCCTCCTCAACCAATTGTTTCTAGTGTGTTCTTTCTCTGCGATCTCCGTGGTGTTCTTTGAGAGGTAATTCCGTCACCCATATTGTTGATCACATGTAGTATAAAATGTTTCGATTACGGTTAATGGTTCGTACTGATGTAGATCTGGCAGACAGTAGTAGTGGTTCCAGTAGGATGGAGATAGATGTCGGGAACGATAACAATGAGGATTATGATAGTTCGGAACTTGAGATGTTACCTCCTGAAGACGGGCATATGAATGTAAATGATGGTGATGATGCCTCGGACGATAATGTGAGTGAACCTCCAATTTATGCGATACAATTTTTATTATGACGCCCTAGATTTTTTTTCAATAGTTGTTTTTAACATGTGTAGATCGAGATTGATGCTGATGAGCAGATCGAGTATGAGGTATTGGACAGTGAATACATAGACAAGGTATGTAGATAACAATTGAAAATTGCTAGCGTATGCACTTAATAAACTGATGACAGTGTAACTAACTATTGTCTTCATATTTTATTTGTTCAGTTAATAATTGGTAGCGATAATACGTATGACTATTATGGTGAATCAGATTTGGAGACAGTTGAAGGATTATGCTCGGTAAATATAAGTGAGGTATGTCATTTATATTTTATAAGCATGGGATATAACCAACAGGAGCAATGTACTCATACTACGTGTGTCGTTGTTGAATTTGTAGGTGACATCAGATGATCCTAAAGACAAAGAATATAAGGTTGACTGTGACAAGGATATTGGTCACCCCGAAGATGAGCGAGAGAAGTATTAGAAGATAAAGGATATGACATTTCGTTCTGAAGCTGCGGCATATGTTTTCTATAACTCCTATGCTAGAGACCATGGTTTCAGCATTAGGAAGGGCAGGTCCAAGATCAGCAAACGTGCATCACAAGATGTAGTGAGGAGCACGTTTGTATGTTCCGGGAAAGGAAAACGGCTGAAGAAGTACTTGCCTTTGGAGGGACGAAAATATAGGCCAAGAGCAGAATCCCGATGTGGATGCACAACGCAACTGACCGTGAAGATAGATAGATCTACAGGTGTATGGCGCGTTAGAAATTTTGATGACAGCCACAATCATTTGTTGGCTAGACCAGACGAGGTGCCGTTTCTTTGGTCACACAGGAACATCAAAGATTTCCAGAGAGCAGAGATATTAGCAATGGCAGCTTCTGGGATTAGAAAACACATGATCATGAGTTCCTTTATCAGCAAGTATAGTCGGTATAGTTTCGTTGGATTTATGAGGAAGGATTTGTATAACCTGTGCGCAAGGGAGAAGAGGAAGCTTCTTTCAAGTGGTGATGCTGCCACGGCCATTGGAATTATGGAGAGTAGGAAGGAGAAGGACCCCGACTTTTTTTTGATGATGAACTTGATGATAAGGGACGTTTGAAATGTTTGTTCTAGTGCAATTCTCAGTCGCGTATGGACTATAAGAATTATGGTGACGTGTTGGTGTTTGACAGCACATACAAGATGAACCGATATGGTATGCCATTTGTTCCGTTTGTCGGCTTGAACAATCACCGAAAGACTACGCTATTTGGTTGTGCCATCATATCAGACGAGACTGAACATACATATTCTTGGTTACTGCGTATATTTATGAGAGCAATGTATCAGAAGAGGCCGAAGTCTATAATCATAGATGCAGATGCTGCGATGATAAGAGCGATCCGAAATGTATTACCGGATGTGTGGCACCGTATATGTACATGGCACATTGAAAAGAACATGAGCAAGCACCTCAGTCCCAAATTATTGCCGGAGTTTCGGTCTCTATTATATTGCACCACTACGGAGGCCAAATTTAAGGTGGGATGGCACGCATATGTTAGAAAATGGCAGACGGATAAGACAAAAACTTGGCTAAGGAGAATGTATAAGAAGAAGAGAATGTGGGCGGCCGCATACCTAGCAGATGGATTCTGGCTAGGTATGAAAAACAACCAGCGGAGTGAAAGTCTGAACTCATGCCTTCATCTTCACCTTGATTATGGGATGATACTTGTGGATTTAATTGTGCACTACGAGAATGCTATTGTCCGTTTGCGGGAGAACGAGGCACGAGATGATTGCACGTCTTCACAGACTATGTCGGTGACAGTGACTAAATGGCCAGAAATTGAGAGAGCAGCGGCCAACACGTTCACAGCAGCAAATTTTTATATTGTACAAGAGGAGCTATGTAAGATTGACGGTAAGGTTCCTTGTTGCATGGAGAAATAACCGGCGCAACCAATTTATTGTCGAGTATACACCAAGCAACTCGGAGCAAAGTATAGAATGCACATGCCGAAGGATGATCCGCAGGGGCATC
The DNA here is from genome assembly GCA_916181665.1 of Avena sativa. NCBI lineage: Eukaryota > Viridiplantae > Streptophyta > Magnoliopsida > Poales > Poaceae > Avena > Avena sativa. Next base: position 163,387,433 of record OV702290.1, read on the forward strand.
CCTTGCAAGCATATACTATTTGTGTTGACGGAATTAAAATTGGTTGACCTGCCAAGGTGCATAGTTCTTCCACGATTTTCAAAAGATGCGAGACGTGAGCTGCCGGCGAGGCGTACTAGCGATCTGTTTGGTTGGGGATTTTCTGGAACAGAGGAGCGAAAAAGGTATACTGAGCTGAGTGTGCTAGCGTCGGAAGCTTTACATGTCGCATGCAATGACCCAGATTTGTACAATCAATTAAAGGCAAGCCTGCAGGACATATCATCAAAGCGACAGTCTTATGATACAAGAGCGCGTGGTCCCAGAAAATCCTTTTGATTATGATGCAGGGGTGAGTTCTACGAAAGCACCATTAGTTGGTGATCCTGTTAAAGTTAACACAAAAGGTGCCCGTAAGGAAAAGAAGGAACGTAAGAACGCTCTTGTCAGTAAAAACGGAAGACCACTTGCGTATGACGAGACAAGGAGGTTAAATTGGTGCAGCGTTTGCAAACTGCGAGGTCACAATAAAAAAAGTGTCAAATGCAAACACCATCCTAGGTAATTCACTTTGCATGTCGTTACCTCATGTCATTTCATGAATTAGTTGTTAATTAATTTTATTTTCGTCATGTGCAGACATATTGCAGAAATGTTGGTCCGGACGGAAGAACAGTAAATTTTGGGTACAGTAGATCAATGGAAGTGAAGAGCTGGAACCGTTTGCACCATGTCTTATAGTTTTAAAGCAGGCGTTTGCATTTAAATACCGACGGATATTTTTTTTACTGTGCGTGTTGAGTTAGTTAATGGCGGAAATTATTTACTGTGTGTGTTGAGTCAATCACGGATATTTATCTTCTGTTGAGTCAATCACGGATATTTTTTTACTGTGCGTGTTGAGTTAGTTACTGGCGGAAATTATTTACTGTGCGTGTAGAATGGAGTTTAAATTCTGATATTTTTCTTCTACTTTTTTAGCACTGACTAGAAGATATATGAGTAAATTGCAAGAATATACGACAATTGAGGATAGAGCTTCAAAAAACTATGACTTTTGGTGTTTGCTTCAAAAAACTATAACTTTTGGGGCTACTGACTTCGAAGGACTACAACTTTTGTAGATTCAGCAAAGCAACAATATATACTAGTCTAATAGTATTGGATACATAATAAAATCACAAGACAAATTACCAGAACATTTCTTGTCCAACATTACCAAATACAATCTAAAATTTCATCTAAATGTCATTACTCATCAACTATGGCCTTGATCTTTTTCACCTTCTCCTTGTTGTCATCACCAGCTTTCAATAGATCATATAGCATGTATTCATATTTTTTTCTTTTCCTCCTTCAGAGCAGACCTTTCTTCCTCCCATTTCTTCTCCTTTGCCTTCATCATATTTGTTTGTGTTTTCTGCACTTGCTTTAGCATCTCAACTGCAATCCTCAGAGAATCCATAATTCTCCATCTCCACTATTTCAAACTCAGTTCCATTCAGCAGGGCCATGTTTTGGTCCATCACCTTCTTGTGAGAATCATCTAGAAACTTGCCAACATCATCCATGAGGGTTGCATACTTCTTCTCGGTCTTGTTCTTCTCCTCAGCTACAATAGCTAGCAGCTTACCATGCTCCACCCTCTCATCAATTCTGCTACTGCTGCTCTCATTATGCATGCACCATAGCCTTGACAACGCATTCTGCAGTGTCTCTGGCCACTCTTGGTCATCTACCCAAGAGACAAATCCATAGTTAACAATTTCCTGTAAATCAAAATGGCGCATTAATATTTTGACACTACAAACTAATGCAATACTACACATATATGCTTGGATATGTTATGGACAGTACATGGTATAATGATCGTAACCACATACTCTACGCTAGCATACTGTCTATCCTAATGTTTTTAAATCATTAGGACATATAAAAAAGCAATATCATAAACTAAGGAATGGAATTTAGCATGAACACAATATAGCATGGACAGAACAAAATCGAAATTTATTAGATTTGGTTGTACTTACATTTTGGAGTGGGCACATGTAAAATCTTCAGCCTGTGTTCGTGCCTTCGAAGGCAACACACTTCTGTGGCTCCAAATTGTGCCCTCGATAGCGTTCGCCACAATCGACGACTATACCATTAAATGTCGGGTCATCGCAGCGATCTGGAGCATAATCTACCGAGTTGTAGTCCTAAACAAATAGAAACCTCTGCTCAGTCCACCAATTTCGAGATAAAACATCTAAATTTCTCAATTCCCGTATGAACTCTAACCCTAGAAAATAGGGGAACTTACCCCGAGCAGGGATTGGCTGGAATTCAATCCGTCGTTCCAGCTAGGCATCCCGACGAGGAGGGCGGGCAGGCGCGGCGGCGCTTGACGTCGGCGTTGATCTGACAGAGGCGACGGCAATTTCCCAGGGGGGCGGCGCTACTGTGCGGGATCGAGGCAAGGGCGAGTTCGAAGTGCCCGGCCTGGTCAATGGGTCGGTGCATTTAGTTCGACCCATAGGGACCGCCAGGTGGATCCGACTGATCCCGTTAATGGCGCTCTAGGCGCGTCCTTCTCCCACTTTTTAGAATAAATCCATGCAGAACCTAAACTTGCCTACCAAAAACAAAGAGTCGAGACCGGGATGAGACAGGGCTCCTCGGCGACGCCCCGAAGAGGGTAATGACACACCACCCAACGGTCTAGGGTTTTCACGCGGAGCCCTGTCGCGAGGGAGGTGCCGATGGGCATCGCCGCAGGTATCGCTCCCTGTCTGCCGCCACACCCATTGTCCCCAAGATAGGCCTCCAGCACACGAACCGGGAGCTGCCGAAGCCGAAGCTCCGCCAACACCAAAGCCTCCCGTAGGGGCGGGATGGCTCTTAGATTTATGAATCGAGAGCATGAAATGATACACCATACAGCACGTGCTGGTGTAGTGCGGCCTAACTTGTTAGATTGGTTAAATTTTATGTCCCTAACTTGTTGCATGCACGCACCTTCAAGTCCGCATGCAATGATACACCGTGCGCATGAAATAATAGACCACCATATTACTTTACAGGGTAAAATAAACAGAAATTAATATATTCATCTTATCTCATTTGTTACAGATAGATCTGAAATACATTTCATAAACTGGTTGGGAAACCTTCTGCGGGACTAAAACCCAACCTATCAACACGGATACATTTAAGTACTAGTCATGACATTCACGACCTTGATAACCTTGTTTTTCACATTGTCGAGGACGTTTGAAGCAGACAAAATTATTTGTGCAACTTTAAGTCTTCCGTTAGCATTCAATTTGGCCTGCAATATTTTCCAAATGGTTGTGAAAATAGTATGTTGTAGCAGATGGAGCGAGCATAGTAAGCATACCTGCGAAATTTCGGCAGTCATACGATCACCATCCCAGTGCTCCATACATTTCAGTACAAATAATCCACAAGAATTGCTAAAACAAACAAATGAGTCGTCAGAATTGTTTCACGGCTAAGGAATAATAATAGATGTAATATGCAATTGAAACTCACCCATCATCCTGCTTAGCCATATCATATTGTACTATAGGCCATTTTGACACGTCTGGGTAATTTGTTTTTATACTTGCGTTAGTTTGTTTTATGTCAAAAGCTATTTGCCATCTCTGCAAAAATAAACACTTAGTCTAATTGCCTGATTTAGACTGTACGTTAATTGAACAAGTTTGTGAAAGAATTACCAATGTTTCAATAATCTTTCTTGTGACTGATAAAGTATACAAAGAGTCAAGAATTTGGAACTGCTGCTTTGGTACGTGCATGACAACTGTAGTCCAATGCTGATTTCCTATGTTAAGCGGGAAATATGTCTGCAAAAATGTAATAATGAAAATAAATTAAATTACGGACGCTTTGTGATCTTGACATAAAATAGTGCTTATCTTGGAACGCGAAAAGTACTCGTCTATAACTCTACCGATAGATCCACTTTTAGATATAATGAAATCCATGTTATGCTTCGACTGCTTCGCTACCGTCCATTTTGTCGCTTGTTTAATTAAGTATGTCGTCCTCACTGCTGAAAACAGGCAACGATCGTGTTCAACACGAAGTGGCAAGTCTCCAATATAAGAGTCAATGACCTATAAGAAGAGAAATTTCATATTACTATCTCATAAGAAATTTATGTACATTAAAATTCTTTCCACACATGCAGTTTAGCTACAACTTACTCGATCGGTAAGCCACTGATGGTCAAGAATTACTTTCATCTTAATCAACGACACTGTATTTTCGTTTTCATGTTTGTACACAGACTTTTTTTCAGTTGCTTCTGTCTCTGCTGCTTTTTGAACCATACGTACGGCTACGTCTATTTGCTGAGCAGTCAATTTATATTTATCCTCAATCTTTATATCAATCATTTCTGCGTTCCAAATATAAATAATGATAGTATTAATATTCAGTCGTACACAACATATGAAAACATAATCATTGAGTTTTCTAGCCATTTGGTTTTACTTTTTTTTTAGCTCGACGTTTTTGGGGCTCATACCCAATATAATCATTGAGTTTTGTAGAAATTGTCGTCTTTCGCTTCCCTGTCACTTGTTGTACCTTCTCGGTTGGAACAATTTTGCTATCGGCACTAGTCGAATCATCAGATGAGGTTGCTCCATCCTATTCTTTACCATTTACCTGGGAAGATTGGCATATTTCTGTTGGTAATTCTGAGGATGCTGATTTAGATGGTGCCATATGATCGATTAACCATGGATTATTAGGAGTGCTGCCCATTGGGTCTTTAGGCTCAGTCCTAACTTTTCCCTCTTCTGGCGTGACATTTTCATCGAACCCATCTTCCTTCGGCGACTGAATAGTTTCATTCACAATCTGATCTACTTCAGCATCGTCAGAGACATTGTCATACCAAAATTCTTTCTTTTTAATTGCAGGACCGTTCATAAATGACCCATTCTCCGCTCCCTCTTCACCTTCTTTCGAAATGGAAGCTGCTGTGCTTTTGTACATTACACCGTTCTTATTTAACATAGCGACAACTTCCTGAAAAAAGCAACATCAACATAAAGCATCAAATAGCTTTACAACATAATTTCCATTATTGTACATATAGTGTGTTACCTGTGCACAAATGACCATTGATTTCTTCATCATTCGCTCAACCATTGACTCCATCTTATGCATCAACCGCTCAATCACTCGCTCCATCATTGACTTAAGAAGTACTTCCCGCACAACTTTTGCATTTTTTTTGTTTGAATTTCCCACGTTATATTTTCTGGCCGACTTTGTTTTCGGCTTCGGAATGTTAAAACCCCTTTTAAGATTGTCTTTTCTAGCCTGTAATGTAATATTATCTTCAACCTGCAAGTTAGAAAGTACAACTCATGAAGATTACTCATAGTATGAACTATTCGTACGTACAATAAGCCCTTTCAAGATGTATTACCACAATATCGCCTTCACCTCGGCCATTTAAACAGTCATACCCATCCCTTGTGGTAGCAGCGTTGTCCGTCCAATTTAGCATGAGTGGTCGTAAGGACAATTCTGGATTGAGCCTACAAAGATCATCTACAGTCTTCACCTTCTCCCAATAAAGATACTATACAGAATAATAAGAAATTCATGACATATATAACATGAAGCAATATCTGAGCGTTTGATCAAAATTAGATTGGTTCTAAATAGAAAGTATACCTGCAGTAATGACAAGTTTCCCTTAGGCCACTGCCTATTTTTTTTGTATTTAAGCGCAAGCCTCACATGTGTCATGAGATGATTTACTGTAAACTCACTCCAATTAATCTTTGACATTCTGTTCACGTCCTCTACTAGTGCCCAGTAATCTTTTGCTACTATCAGTTTACTATTTGGCGTCAACACTGTGCCAAGGAGAACTAGACCAACTCTATGGAGAAAGTCATCGTCTGCGGCTTTCCCTGTCACAATCTCTTTAATTAAGTCTTCAATGACTAAGTTGCTAGTAGTATCACTGAGAAAATATGATGGAATACGAGACTTTGCGTCATCCCCTTCCTCATCAAGTATACTCATTCTAGACAAGCCAACGTTACGTAAACCATAAATGCACTCGGCATCGACTGCACTAGCTGATAATTCACGTTTATTATCTAGGATCACAAACTTCACAGTATCTATATCGTACACATCTAGCATGTATTGAAGCAAGACAACGCGCATCTTGATTTTGGAAATTTGTAACATACATCGGAAATTTGTTTCTCCAATTTTAGCGCGTTGCGCACTTAAAAATCTATCACATAGGTTGCACCATTTTTCAATGTTGCAACAAATATCACCATCAAGGTCGTTCATGCTGTCATAATCAATGAAAAGTAGAATAATTAATAGTACTTTCAGAAAAAATAGTCCAATTCAAATGCAGATTATAATTGACAGGAAAAATTATGGCTGTGCCAAACCTCTATACTCTCGCAATTTTGCATGTTTTCAGACAATTTACCAGAGCAATTAATACAATTTCGTGTCTGTGATCACATCTTTGTGATCGCGTGTTTGTAATTTACCAGAGCAATTAATACAATTAAGTTCAGTCAAGTGTGTGATCACATGTCTGTTATCACATGTATGTGATCCCGTGTGTGTAGGTTGAGAGCTGACAAATTAGCCTGTTTTTTTAGTGCACTAATTGGAGGCAATGGGGATCACGAAACGGGGATTGCATGTGTATTAATTTCTAGCGATTAACGAGGTGGATAGCATCTAAAAGGCATATTATATCTGAACTTTTTTAGTCCTACGATGTACAATCAAACGGATCTAAAGAGGGAGAATCAAAATTATTACACTAGTACACAAGTATCCAGATTAGTATGCAAATTAATGGAGATTAATATGCAGATAAATACGCCGCAACTCGGACGTGCAACCTGGATCCACCACGCACAACCGCTTTATAGTCTAGTATGTAGATTAATGCGATGCCGGCAGATGCGGCAGTCTCTTCGGTATTCTTACCTCGCAGTCGATGCCGGCAGATACGGCCGACGACGGAGCAGCGACGGCCGGAGAAGGTCGCCCACGTCGAGATGGGAGGCGGCGCTAGGGGAAACGACGATTACGGGAGGAGCTACGGGAGAAGACCACGACCTAGGTCGTCGTGCGCGCAGCGAACCGCATTAATAACGAGGTCGTTCGACCCAGTTTAGGCCACTAGTAACCGGCTCAACATGTTAACTGTCAAAAAATAAAACTGCCCAAGTTTTATTATCTGCGTTTTATTATTTAATTATGAATTAATTTTAATGAGCTCGACAAAATCATATATTTTCAAACTTTGTCAAGCTCAGAAGAAATAGGCTTTTCCAATTGACAAGGTGATTTGTTGTGGAATACTAGTTGGGTGTGGTTTTGACACCGGTCAAAGTTTGGTCAAAATTGACAAAAGTTGGGTAAATTTGAACTACACCCACTACAAATGGAGCTCATGCATTTTTTAAAAAAATCACTTTAAGACAGAGAATACCATGTTTCCATATGGATCTAGCCTCACATCATCAAGGTCCAACCAACATGCAGCCATACCAGACGCCGAGATTTTGACCTAAATTTGACCAGACCACCAAAAATTTAAAAAATAACGAAACATCGTGAAACCTTGGCCTCTCACCTATGTATGCTCCCTATTTGCCATGAAAAATAATAAACATATGTAACATGAAAGATTTCAACCATCTCCTCCCATAGAGCATCTTCGGAGTAGAAGGTTCATGGCTTAGTACGCATATGAGCTAGGTGGTGACCATGCCTACTGCAAACTTTGTCGGAATGATCTCAAATTTGGCAGAGATGTGTGTCTTCACATGACAAACACTTTTATGAGGTTTGTTTTCAATATCTTTGCGAAAGAAAAGGCTCTTTCATTTTAAAATCGCAAAAAACGATGATTTTTCCTGAACCATGTACTCCTGAACCATGTACTAGAATGTCAATCCAGGTGTGACAACCAGCACCACGAGGGGGTAGTAGGCCACACCAGAGGCACACATGAGCATGTGGTTTGTTGTGGAATACTAGTTGGGTGTGGTTTTGACACCGGTCAAAGTTTGGTCAAAATTGACAAAACTTGGGTAAATTTGAACTACACCCACTACAAATGGAGCTCATGCATTTTTTTAAAATCACTTTAAGACAGAGGATACCATGTTTCCACATGGATCTAGCCTCACATCAGCAAGGTCCAACCAATATGCAGCCTTACCAGACGCCGAGATTTTGACCTAAATTTGACCGGACCACCAAAAATTCAAAAAATAACGAAACATCGTGAAACCTTGGCCTCTCACCTATGTATGCTCCCTATTTGCCATGAAAAATAATAAACATGTGTGACATGAAATATTTCAACCATCTCCTCCCATAGAGCACCTTCGGAGTAGAAGGTTCATGGCTTAGTACGCATATGAGCTAGGTGGTGACCATGCCTACTGCAAACTTTGTCGGAATGATCTCCAATTTGGCAGAGATGTGTGTCTTCACATGACAAACACTTTTGTGAGGTTTGTTTTCAATATCTTTGCGGAAGAAAAGGCTCTTTCATTTTAAAATCGCAAAAAACGATGATTTTTCCTGAACCATGTACTAGAATGTCAATCCAGGTGTGACAACCAGCACCACGAGGGGGTAGTAGGCCACACCAGAGGCACACATGAGCATGTGGTTTGTTGTGGAATACTAGTTGGGTGTGGTTTTGACACCGGTCAAAGTTTGGTCAAAATTGACAAAACTTGGGTAAATTTGAACTACACCCACTACAAATGGAGCTCATGCATTTTTTTTAAATCACTTTAAGACAGAGGATACCATGTTTCCACATGGATCTAGCCTCACATCAGCAAGGTCCAACCAATATGCAGCCTTACCAGACGCCGAGATTTTGACCTAAATTTGACCGGACCACCAAAAATTCAAAAAATAACGAAACGAAACCTTGGCCTCTCACCTATGTATGCTCCCTGTTTGCCATGAAAAATAATAAACATGTGTGACATGAAATATTTCAACCATCTCCTCCCATAGAGCACCTTCGGAGTAGAAGGTTCATGGCTTAGTACGCATATGAGCTAGGTGGTGACCATGCCTACTGCAAACTTTGTTGGAATGATCTCAAATTTGGCAAATATATGTGTCTTCACATGACAAACACTTTTGTGAGGTTTGTTTTCAATATCTTTGCAGAAGAAAAGGCTCTTTCATTTTAAAATCGCAAAAAACGACGATTTTTCCTGAACCATGTACTAGAATGTCAATCCAGGTGTGACAACCAGCACCACGAGGGGGTAGTAGGCCACACCAGAGGCACACATGAGCATGTGGTTTGTTGTGGAATACTAGTTGGGTGTGGTTTTGACACCGGTCAAAATTTGATCAAAATTGACAAAACTTGGGTAAATTTGAACTACACCCACTACAAATGGAGCTCATGCATTTTTTTTAAATCACTTTAAGGCAGAGGATACCATGTTTCCACATGGATCTAGCCTCACATCAGCAAGGTCCAACCAATATGCAGCCTTACCAGACGCCGAGATTTTGACCTAAATTTGACCAGACCACCAAAAATTCAAAAAATAACGAAACATCGTGAAACCTTGGCCTCTCACCTATGTATGCTCCCTATTTGCCATGAAAAATAATAAACATGTGTGACATGAAAGATTTCAACCATCTTCTCCCATAGAGCACCTTCGGAGTAGAAGGTTCATGGCTTAGTACGCATATGAGCTAGGTGGTGACCATGCCTACTGCAAACTTTATCGGAATGATCTCAAATTTGGCAGAGATGTGTGTCTTCACATGACAAACACTTTTGTGAGGTTTGTTTTCAATATCTTTGCGGAAGAAAAGGCTCTTCCATTTTAAAATCGCAAAAAACGACGATTTTTCCTGAACCATGTACTAGAATGTCAATCCAGGTGTGACAACCAGCACCACGAGGGGTAGTAGGCCACACCAGAGGCACAATTTGAAATTCCTGTGAAAATAATCGATGCCACCCTTTTTTGACAGTTTCATGGCAATGTATCCTACTACAAGAAAATGAGGAAACGCTAAGCATATTTAATATTTTTTTTGGAGGGAACTTTAATTTTTTTCCTAAAGAGCTCCTATTCGAGCTAATGGGCCTAGCCATTGAGAGCCTGTTCGGGCTGACAAGCCCGCCCAAAATATATTCAGATTGCCACACCATTCTTTTTTATTTAGTACCACATTGATACCATAAGGAGAGTAGCGATGGCGAGCTGACTATATCTTGACACCCACGTTCTCCGTTACAAAATACTTACCTGGACGGGGTCAACGAGTGATCAAGAATGCTTGATCGTGGCCAAGATCAATGGCTCAGATTGCACACTGTGAGAGCGTTGGTCTACCACCTCCCCAAGTGGAAGATTGGATGTTGTAATTTATGGTAGAGGGGGTACGCGATTTGCACGGCCCCTACAAATTTGAAAATAAATAAATATATTCTAATTATAATTGCATTATATGAAGGAAATTTGAAAATTCACTAGCTGGGCTGACATTGACAGGCTGGGATATAGCAAGTGTATAGTTGTATTTGGGCTTGGATCGTTCCTATAGGCTGGGCTGGGACCTGCTGTTCAGCTGAGATATTAAACTAGCCCGTTGTGTATGATCCTAGCTGATGAAAGTGTTGTTGAACACATATGCGAAACGATAGAGCCAAGCGCTAAATGCTGGATTTTTATTCAATAATGGACTCTTTATCACATGAAGACTTCATTTCAGTTCTAGTGACCCTTTGGACAATCTGGACTGCTAGAAGGATACAAGATTTTCACAAACAGAATACAAGATGCAACATGTACATGTCATACATTTCATCAGGTCATTACAGAGCAACAAGGGTTGTTCTCGTGAAACTGTTCAATACAAACTGCATTAACAAAATACCAACAAGGAAGCTACGATAACTGGTTCCGACAACACACCAAAAGGAGGCTACGATAACTGGTTCTAACAGTCCAAACTACATAAACATCAGTACTGGTTCTGACAACACACCAAAAGGAGGCTACGATAACTGGTTCAAACAGTCCAACTACATAAACAACAGTACGTACTAAGAACATATGTTAAAGTGCAGAACTGCCATCTAAGCTAAGCCACAGACAATAAGCATCTGCAACAGAGCCCTATGTTCAGCCTTCTCGCGAATATCTTTAGAAGACTCGGCTAGATCACGAACATGCATCAGTAGGTGCTTTAGATGACCACCCCTCGGCTTGGAGCCATGGTAGTAGCATCTGTATAGGCCCTTCTTCATATAAGCAGACTCGCTCAGATTCTCTAACTTCATGATCTCCTTGGAAATGAAGGAATCCTTATTCCTATGATCCACTTCCTCTGCGGAGTCGTCTGAGGTAAACTACATGAAAATACAATAATTTCAATATCCTATCAAATATAATCTACAGGACAAATTTATGCATGCATAATAAATTATCAGAAATGATCACCGATAGTGGGCTTCCGTCCTCGTTCAATTCATAAGGATCCTCAAACTCAAACTGGTTGAGTTCATCAACCTCCTGTAGTTTCCTCTTCTTATCACCATGACTTATGGATGACTCGGCCTCCTTGATGGCAAAAAATACATGCAAAATTGAATTCATATAAATCTATCAAAAGGCAATACAACACTTTCAAAATATATTAAACCATATTCAAATTTAATTTAATTTACATAGAACTATCTATAACTAATCATCATACAATCTTCCGTGACTACACATCATACAAACTATCATTATTGTGATCTACAAATCTCCTAGTACTAACATTATGTACCAAAACTAGGCAAAAGGGACAACAAATTAAAAAAAAGGAGTACTGTATCAGTTTTAACCGTGAGAGCATATATAGTACCACAGTACTAAATAAATTAATTGGACAGATAACACTTATGCAATACTTGTGATATAGTAAGAATTATATGAGGACATGTACTCATAATAAGTTCATTCGACATAATCCATTTATGAAAACAGTCTAAACTAATTGCAAAATCTAAGAGATAAATATATGAGATAACACATGGAGCTCAATGTACAAACAAAAAGTATATGAAGTTTCATATTACAATTCGGACTAGCACTGCATATTATAATATGCAAGTCTGAATTTGAATAATAATAAAAATTCCTACCATTAAACTGAATCATATTTCCACAGTGCACATAATTGAAATAATACAGTGTGAACTAAATACAAACTATTTATCAGTTTCCTAAATAGTATACATGTACTATAACAGTTAATTTGCAAATGCCATATGAACAACGATTGAACAATTACTGCTATTGTGTACTAATTACCAAACCAATCTGGGTACTGACTACGCAATGGCAATTTAATCTTTAATTAATAAGTTTGAACCCTAGCGTTCAAACCCTAGCTATGTATATCTACAGATTTTCTAACAACGATTAGGCCCAACACTGAAACAATAGAGGGGCAGAAGAGATCGATGGTGATAGTTACCTCATTCGCATCCTGCTGCACAAGATTCACCACCGGATCAACCCCCACCTCCTGAGCGGCACCGTCGAGCACCGCCTTGTCCGCCTCCTCCGCCACCAAATCTGACGCCGGCACGCCCTTGCCAGCTGCGCCCACCGCCTGAGCGGTGGAGTCAACCACTGCCTTCTCCGCCTCCTCCGCCGCCAAATCTGACACATGCACGCCCTTGACAGTTGTGGCAGCTGCGCCCACCTCCTCAGCGGCAGCGTCAACCACCGCCTTCTTCGCCTCCAAATCCGACATAGACGCCACCAACGAGCCCTTGCCGGCTATGGCTGTTGTCCCCACCTCCTGACCGGAAGAGTTGACCACCGCCTTCTCCACCTCCGCAGCCCCAATCCACTTCACCACCTCCAGATCCGCACGGAACGCGCCCTCGCCGGCCACGAGTTCATCCGCAACTCCCCTGCCACTGCCAACTCCCACCCCTTCTCCGTTTCCTCCCATCTTCTTCTTGACATAGGAGGCGGGGTTCGATGCACCGCGTCCTTCCATCGCCGCCAAGGGGAAAGTGGCCGGAGCTGATTCAGATCCGGACGGTCAATGGGGGCGGTGGGGTTAATTTTGCCAAATTGGGTGGGGAAAATGGTTGGGACCTAGGCGACGACAACGATGGTTACCATTTATATCGCGTGACCAGTCGCTTTCCAAGACACGTCATCACCGTATAATATACAGTATACTACACCGTACATTGAACCGCACGTGTATGTAACATAGGGTCCCCAAACGGGCACGGGTTCTATTGGGCTTTAAAGGGCCACCCGAGGGCCATCTAGCCCTACTTCTCCAACTGGTATAGGCAAATCCTGACCGTTCAGATCACATCTGAACCAAACGATTTTCTCGGGGGGGGGGGGGGACACCGAAGTAAAAGTGTCATTCGGCATAATCAGATGCCAAGAAGTTCAGAATACAGCCCGGAGGGATTCCGAACCAGGTTTTACACAGATTATTAATACAGCCCTCCCTGGCTAAACGATGAGCAATCTCATTGCAGGATCGTCTCACAAACTGAACCTTGTAATCAACAGAGCAGTAAGTAGAAATTTTATCTCCTCAACAAGGGGACCATGGACCGAACCATCCTTTTCTACAGAAACCAGCTTCGCCACTGCACTAGAACAATCCGTCTCCAGTTCTAGCTTATCGACACCCGCTTCTTTTGCTAGTTCCACTGCCCGACGAAAAGCCAACAACTCCGCTCTCTCGGGGTCCCGCTCCGAGGGGGAAAAATGGCAGGCCGCTGCCCGGAAGCCTTCATGGTGATCACGATGAATCACACCACCGCCCCCGTGTCCATAATTCTTTGAGAAGGAATCGTCTGAGTTTGCCTTGTGCCAAGCAGCCGCGGGTGGAAGCCAGTGCTCCACTCGGGCCGCCGCACAATATGAGAACTCCTCCGTGTCGTGGTATTCGGGTCCTCGATGATCGCCGTGTCTCTCGCCTCATTTCGGGCCTGTCAGAGCTGGTACCAAGTCATCGGGCCAAAAGACAGCTCTCTGTCCTCAACAACTCCACAACAATCCAAGAGCCAATTCTTCAGGTGAATCTGTAGAAGCTTGAAGATGAAATCCCATGCACTCACGGGGCATGGGGACACTGCCAGAAGCGACGGAGAAGCGTCTCCACCCTGTTGCACGCGACGCACCTTATGCCAACCTTTATTTTTCGACGTTGGAGCTCATCATCCACTACTAGACCGTTCTGAGCCAGCCTCCAGGCATGAACCTTGGCCTTCCCCAGCACATTTGTAGCCCACAAGGCAAGCCAACCCTTATGAGCAGCACATGATGAGGAAGAGCCTGGATTTCCTCTAGCTTCTCTCCTGAGCCGTGATTTAAGATGGTACGCCGAGCGAACTAAGAACATCCCACTTTTGGTGTAATTCCATGCTAGGTAATCTTCGGTTCTAGCGCAACCTACAGGGATCCTCAGTATATCCTCGACATACGCCTCAAAAAACGTCTCATGCAGCTTGCTCAGATTCCAGCCCGCCCCCCTGGAAGAAGCAGTTCGCTGACCTTGTTTACATTGACCTCAGGTTTGTGAATTGTGACCAAGGGGTTGTTTTGCACTAGCCCGAAAAATCCAATTATCTTGCCAAACAAAGACTTTTGATCCATCACCAAGACACCATATTAAGATCTCTTTTAGCAAATCCCTCCCATGAACAATACTCTTCCAAGTATAAGAAGCTCCCTTAGGGCAGTTAGCCGACAAAAAATCACCATCCTCAAAGTACCATGCACGGAGAACCTGAGAGCAAAGAGACTCCGGATTCGTAGCCATCCTCCATGCCTGCTTTGCGAGAAGTGCTTGGTTGAAATCTTCATAGTTCATAAACCCCATGTCTCCACTTCACTTCGACTCGCACATGCGATCCCACGCGAACCAATGCACCTTCCTCTGCCCTTTGGTTGCCCCCACCAGAATTGTGATGCTACTGATTTCAGTTTGTGACATGTTCCTTTTGAGACCTGAAAACAGCCCATCGAGTATGTGGGAATAGCCCGCAGAACCGACTTAATCAGCACTTCTTTTCCATCCTCCCACTTTTCCCCATGACCGATCATGCAAATGTTTAAAAGCCCCTTCCTTAGAGCGCCCTACCACTGTTGGAAGGCCCAGATAACGTTCAGATAGAGCTTCACACTAGATACCAATCAGATTTTTGAGAGAATGTTGTACATCCTCGCTGCTTCCTTTTCCAAAGAAAATTGAAGACTTTTGTTGGTTCACTTTCTGCCCTCCTCATACTTCAGCAAAATATTCTTAAGAGCAACCAGATTGTTAGGATAGGCCTCCAAAAAATACTATCGTCCGCGAAGAGCAGGTGAGTGATCGTTGGCCCCCTTCTCCCAAAACTTACCCCTGCCACCTCTTGCTCCATCTGAGCATGGCGAAGAAGTGCAGAGAAACCTTCAACGCAGAATAGAAACTGATACGGTGATAAGGGGTCACCCTGGCGGAGCCCCCTCGAAGGTAAGAAGATGTCCAAGGTTGCCCCATTCATTCTGACAGCAAACCGAACTGTTTTCACACATCTCATAACCATATTGACCCAGTTTTTGGCAAAACCCATCTTCAACATCATTTGCTCCAAAAAAACCCCACTCAACCCTATCATAGGCCTTCATCATATCGAGCTTAACTGCACAAAGCGGCTTCTTTCTCTTCCTCGTCCTGATGGCATGAACACACTCATAAACGATAACATATTTTTCAGCCTGCCCGTAACAAACACACTTTTCTCTTCCGAGATCAAGAAAGGTAGAAACTTTTCAGTCTATTGGCAATCACTTTAGAAGGATCTTGTACAGAACATTGCAAAGACTGATGTGGCCGAATTGAGATAGGAGTTACAGGTGATTAACTTTAGGAATCAACACTAGTACAATGTCATTAAAATCCATCGGACACTCAACACCCGACGATAAGTCGTGCACAACCCTGGAAACAACAGAATTCAGAAACGACTAGTGTCGTTGGTAGAAGAGGGCTGACATCCCATATAGGCTCGGGGCTTTTGTAGGGCCCATCTAGAAGAGGGCCTCTTCGATGTCCTTGTCCTTAATCGCTGTAGTCAGCACCCGGTTCATAGCCCCCATAACGGATTCAGCGATGAGCTCAAGAATGTTATCTGAATTAGCCGAACCTTCCGAGGCTTACAGGTGTTGGTAGAAGGCCAGTGCCATATCCAATCGGCCCTCGTTAGTTTTACAAAGGGCACCGTCATCTTTTCGCGACGCCTTGACAGTATTTTTCCGCCTCCCGTGAGAGACCATGTGCTAAAAATAATTTGTATTTTGGTCACCCGCCTTTAGCCACTCTTGTCGTGACCGTTGCTTATACATTATCTCCTCCTTCTCGTATGCTGCATGGAGCTTTTTCTCGATCTCACGGATCTCCAGTGAGCATCCAGATATAAGAGCCGATGTTTTAGCCTCTTCCAGCTAGCCACGAAGCCTTTTGATCTCAGCTCGGATAGAACCAGAAACCTCAAAACTTTTTTTTTTGACCGTGTAAAACCTCAAAACCCCACTTCCTCATATCTCTACTTATATCGCCTAGTTTACTCCACAAATTGCAAATGCCCAGATTTGGAGTCTTCCCTCTCTCCCAGGCGTCCTTCACCATATAATCATATGTATAATGCCTAAGCCACATTTCTTCAAACCTGAAGCCACGATCACATGAACGGGATTGACGATGCGGTTTGTCAAGAACCCTGATAACTAGACCCATGCGATCAGATTCTTTAGTCATAATATGCTCTACGTGAGTGAGTGGGAACATCTCCATGAACGGTGACGTCGCCATCTCCCTATCCAGTCTACGCTGAATGTTATCCTCACCATCCCGCTTGTTGTCCCAGTTAAAGTCATATCCCAAATAGCCCAGGTCCGAGAGTCCACAGTCAGTCAGGCAGTCACGAAATGCAATCATTTGTGACTCGCTGCGCGGGTTGCCTCCTATCTGTTCTTCACAGGAAAGGATCTTGTTGAAATCACCCGCGCAAAGCCAATGGAGATCGTCCTGGCTTCATAGATACCGAAGTGCATCCCAAGTTCAACCTCGCAACTCAGTCTTCGACTTGCCATAGATACCCGAGAAACGCCACACTTTATTATCTGCAGTAATTTTTGCATCGATGTAGAATTGACACTAGGGCCTCACTGAGACCTCCACACCCTCTCGCCACCACAATGCTAGACCCCCGCTTTGGCCAACACAATCCACAACCACTCCGTTTGTGAAACCTAGGCTCCATTTGATTTTCTCCACCTCCTTCGCCATATTCTTCGTTTCACATAAGGAAACCACCTCCGGGTTATAGGACCTAACCAGGTCGCGAAGTTCACCCACTGCCGCATCCAAACCCAAGCTGCGGTAGTTCAGGGCCAATATGATCATTGTTCCCGGCGGCCCCGTGCAGCAGGGTCCACCGATGGGTTACTTGGATCCACAATTCTGTCAAAAATAGAGGTCGTCCTCTGTCTTTTGCGTGCTGAAGCACCATTGTCCCCATGATCATCACCATTTGGGCACTCTCTATTGACTAACACCCATGCTTGCTTCTAACCCCTCTTCCTACCCGTGTTGCCCTATGGCAACGATGGTTTTCCATGGTTTTTATTCGGGTCCTGGGTCTGCGCGAATAGGTGCCCAGCTTCTTGGCAGGTGCAGCCGGGCACTGCTGCTGCTCCTGACCTTGAACTTGCTTCACCCGATATCTGCTTCGTTTATCCGAGCTAGTGACTTCACCACCACCCTCCTTTCTCATTCCTCTCTCGCCAGTGTGAGAATGGATAGAGT
Source organism: Avena sativa (assembly GCA_916181665.1). Taxonomy (NCBI): domain Eukaryota; kingdom Viridiplantae; phylum Streptophyta; class Magnoliopsida; order Poales; family Poaceae; genus Avena; species Avena sativa. The sequence continues at coordinate 163,405,331 of OV702290.1, forward strand.
ACTCATAGTCTTTTGCCAAGTTTCTCCTTGGTGACAAATCACGCACGTAGGCTCCATTCCTGTTCCTGGAGTCCCCATCAGCAGAGCTACTACTGTAACTGCCTGAAGACACCGACATGCGTGATGGAGGAGGAGGCTTCATGCTACGTTTTGGAGAAGCTCGCAGCCACTCACCCCACTGATTCCCATCATCTTCCACTGATGAACAGGAATTTTCAGGATGTACCATCCTGCCACACTTGAAACAAAAATGGGAGATTTTCTCATATTTTAAGTCAAATCACTTCCCCTCCACCTCTTCTTATGAAGAACGCAGTCGTACTCCCCTCACTAAAGGTTGATCCACACGTACCGCAACACATATCCTCAGCTCTTCTCCCCAAGCAATACCCTCCCGATCCACATCTACCGAGATGAATTTACCAATCCATCCTCCTATCAGCTTCCCATACACCCTGTTCATCATATCCATAGGGAGATCTTTCACTCTTACCCATATCGCCATGGAGTCAAAAACCATATCCGACGGCCTGATCGCTCCTTCAAACTTCTTCAAGAGCAGCAGACTGAAGTCAAACTGCTAGGGACCATTGTTCATCGCATGCTTGTAATCTCCCTCAGAATTGAAGAGGACAACAAACCGGTTATCTCCTATGTCCTTGAGGCCTTGTTTGGTGGGAGAGTTTTGGAAGGGTTTGTTGGGTATAATCCCGGTCCGATCCGAAAACACCGGAAAACTCGAGCGGTTCGTTTGGCAGGCCGGTCTTGGCCAGGCTGACCCCCAGAAAACCTGAAGATACACGTCTGGTCGGCGTGTTTTCCAGACGCGAGTACCCCCTCGCGTTTTGGGCGGTGGCAACGCTCGCAGCGACGACCCACCGACGCGCCACGCTCGGCGCTGACCATGGTGTCGCCAACGCCGATGCCGACAACTCCTCCATCCCGCCGCTAGCCAACCTGTTCCCATCCCGTTGAGGCCGCCACCGATGCCGCCTTAGTATCTGCGCCGCTGAGCTCCTTCCGCCGCCCATCTTCACCGGCAAACCTGGATTGTGTCAAGTCCTATTCCGACTCGTCTGCTCCTTTCCCCAGCTAATTATAGCCGCAGAATCTACTCCTCTCCCCAGCTAATTATAGCTGCAGAATGCTAGATGAATCGCCTAGGGTTCGTGACGCGTCCGGTTCTTGATGGGTTCAGATCTTGATTTAGCTTGTTAGCATCTAGACTATAATTCGGTGTCTTGTGGTGATTTGATCAGGCTGGGGTTCTCATACGTATGTTGTCTTCCCACCCGCCATGGATGTGCCAGGTTAGTTCGGTTCTTGGTTATTTCTGATTTGTGGTTGCAAGGTTCTGAACAAGTTCTTGCTTGGTATTTTGGTCCAGGTTCTGATTTGGTCCTCTTCGCACTCCCCTCCTCCACCATATAGGTTCTGATTTGGTCCAGATTCTTGTTTAGTTTTGGAGCATTGGGAATAATTAATTGATCAAGTTCTTAGTTTTGAGTTCTTGATTAGGTTCTGAACAAGGTGTTGATCAAGTAGCCAATCAATATTGTGATTTACAACTAGAGTTTCAGCCATGGATCCTAGTGATTTAGAAAGTGTGTAAACTTAGCTATTGTGTAAGTGTATATGCTTGCTGTGAAACCATTCTAGAGATAAGTGAAGTCATACATGGATTTTTTGCTTGGTATTTTTCCATTTTCCATCCATAACATATGTTTCAAGAACGTCGTTTTCAGGAAGTCCTAGCTTTGCTTGTGATTTTCAATCCCTGTGGTGTCTATTTCTGTGTGAAGGAATTGTTATGACAAGGCACTTCTTTCCTCCTTCTGGAACTTGTTTTGTATATACTTCTGGAATTTGCTTACTAGATTTTTGTACATCGATTCAGAAAATGCGGCGTTTAGCTTCTTGTGTTGAGAAAGTAGTGAACCAATTGTTGCATAATACTGGTAAGCTATGGTTGTTTGTAATTCATCTGATATGCTGATACGAAATAACGCATAAACAATGCCCTACTCTATATGAATTAACTGAACCTGGGTGGCTCTGAACATAAGCTACTGTGTGTGTCATGTGAACTTATATTCAGAAAAAGAAAAGTCAAATTTTCTTCTTCTGGGAGTTAACTTATACTCCCTCCGTCTCAAAATAGATGTCGGAATTTTTTTTAAATTTAGATGTATCTATATACTAAATAGTGTCTAGATTCATCTAAATTTTGACAAATCCGCGACATCTATTTTAAGACGAAGGGAGTATTAATTTATTATAATGTTACATGCAATTTTGGATTGATGCACATCTATAATGTTTTATGCATTTGTTCTTTCAGGAAACAAAGTTGTGGACAGGCTGTGCTAGAAGAGCAAGAGAAAGACCGTGGAGTTGTACTCGTCATGCTTGCAGTGTTACCTAAAAACTTGTTTCATGTCTGATACTTAAGGAACACCATGAGACTGTTAGTTCTGTCATTTTAGTCTGATTTCAGTTCGGTACCACTATCCAATACTCACTTGCTCGGTTCCTTGTGAGCATGCTTTGATTTTAATCCATATTGAATGACAAGTATGCTGTAATTATTGTTACCTAGCAGTTGATGAAAAAAATGACATAAAGTTTTGATTTTTATTACTTCACTCCAACCTGTCGTTTGCTCTCAGTTTGTGTCCAAATGCAATCTTTTAAATTCCTCTGTGCCAAACGGCTGGACTGGGTGGAGAGTATTGTAGTGTAGAGAGTGTTGGGTGGGAGAAGGGAATTGGGTGATGGAAATTTATTCACCCAAAACACGGTGGATCTTACACTTAAAAACACTGGAATCCACCCTTACCAAACAAGGCCTGAAGTGTGCCGGAGCATGCAAACCCTAAGCCCACTGCATCTCTCTATCAAGAGCACTTATGATCAATTTCTTTTCTGTGTGGAGGGATTCTCAAAACTGCTGCAGGACAGTCATATGAATATTTTGATTAGAGGATTGCAGTTTGGTAGTCAAGGACCTCATGTGATGCACTTGTTCTTTGCTGATGATAGCATTGTTTTTCTGGAGGCTTCTCAGGAGAGTATGAGGGTGCTCTGAAGTGTGCTACTTGATTATGAGAAGAGTTCCGGTCAAAAGGTGAATCTGTCAAAATCTTCCATATTCTTTGGTCCGGAGTGTGAGCAAGAATTGAAAACCTCGATTAAGGATACAATTGGCATTTCCGGTGAAGATCTGTTGGAATGATACCTAGGACTGCCTACGATTGTCGGACGATCGAAATAGGGGTCTTTTAAATATATAACAGAATGTTCTTGGAGAAAAGTTCATGGTTTAAAGGGTCAAGGACTCTCAAAAGAAGCAAAAAGTGTGGTTATCAAGGCGGTCTTGAAAGCTGTACCTACTTATCCTATGAGATGTTTTCTATTCTTAGAAAAACAATGCAAGACCCTGAGCTCTGTCTCGTCTCGGTTCTGGTGGGGAGACAAAATCGACAAGCAAAAGGTGCATTGGATCGGTGGGACTACATGTGCAAAAATAAGAACCAGGGAGGCATGGGCTTCCGAGATTTTGAAAGCTTCAACCATGCTTTTCTCGCCAAACAGGGTTGGCGATTACTAAGGAACCCTGCTAGTCTATGTGCGCGAGTGCTAAAGGCCGAATATCATAAGGATTGCGATTTTCTTGAGGCGCCATGCCCAAAGGGGGCCTCGTTTTCATGGCATAGTATCGTCGCTGGACGTGAGTTGCTGCAAGAGGGCGTTATATGGAGAATCGGCGATGGATCGCATGTTACGGTTTTGGGGGATCGGTGGATTCCTTGCTCTAGTGCCCAGCACCCCCTAGGACAACGAGTGAGGGACTGCGCTCCTCTTGTTAAACATTTTCTGGTTTCAGGTGGAGGTGCGTGGAATGAGGCAAACTCTGTCAGTATTTTTTCGACCAGGACGTCCAGGATATTATGCGGATCCCTGTCGGGAGGCCGGGAACTGAAGATTTTCTAGCGTGGAAGTATACAAAAAATGGCATTTTCTCAGTCAAGTCGGTGTATCACCTAGCTATTCAGAGGAAGCATCGTATCACCTAGCTATTCAGAGGAAGCAGCTGGAAAGAGGCTCACCGGTGTCCTCATCTGGATTTAACACGCATAAAGGCTGGCTTTCTCTCTGGGATGCTTAGGTTCCAGGTAAGATTAAAGTTCACTTCTGGAGGTTAATTGAGAACGGACTGGCAGTGGGAACTGAGCTCAAACACCGAAGAATCAAAGACGGTATTTCCTGTCTAGTGTGCGGCAAAGAGGAGAGCCTAGTTCATTGCTTCTGGTCCTGTTCACATTCGGCCAAGGCTTGGCAGCTGATGCCTGAAGCAATGGGTAGTCATTTGAGGAAGCCCCCGGACAAACTTCGTCACCACTCTGAACTAAAAGGTTGGCTTCTAGACTGGCTCAAAAAAGAGAAAGGCAAGATTATATCCTGGATGCTAGCGCTTATTTACTCTCTGTGGACCGTTAGATTCGTGACAAGCAAATAACAAAGACCGAAAAGAAATCACAGCAAGGAGGACACATATTTAACGTGGAAAAACATCACCAACAAAGAGAGGAAAAAACCACGAGCACCAGCCAGTGAAACTTCACTCTAACGGGAAGTGTTTACACAATGCACTACTACAGATTTTCCTAACAGTGGCGCACGGTTTTTGCTATCCGTGGCGCACGGAAGTGTGCCACTGGCATCACGCCACAGATATTTTTTATCCATGGCGTATGTCAATATGCACCACGGATAGTTCAAATATCAATGGCGCATGTGGGTATGGTGCGCCACTGATACTTTTTTTAAAATTCAAAAAAGGCAGGATATGAAAATTTATCTGTGGCGCATGTGGGTATGATGCGCCACTGATAAAATTTTCGAATTTAAAAAAAACTAGATCTGGATCTGCCACCGGCGCCAGTGTCGCCTCGCTGCTGGTGTCACGATCGCCTCACCGTGGCCACAACCTACCACCGCAAGGAGGTGCGGGAGGCCGTGGCGATGGTGGGAGAGGAGCTCGAGGACGATGTCGGGGTTGGAGAGGAGCTCGAGGACGACGTCATCGTTGGTCGGAGAGGAGCTCGAAGATAACATCGTTGATGGTTAGAGAGGAGCTCGAGGTCGACGTCATCGGTGATCGGAGAGGAGCTCGAGGACGACATCGTCGGTGGTCGGAGAGAAGCTCAAGGATGGTGAAGTGGCCGGAAAGAGGAGAGATGGAGGAGATGGAGAAGGAGAGGAGAAGGAGAGAAGATGAAGGAGAAGGAGAAGAGAAGGGAAGGAGAAGAGGAGAAGGAGAGGAGAGGAGGAGAAGGAGAAGGAGGATAAGAGTAGAAGGAGAAGTGGAGGTTAGTAGGGCCGGATTTGAATTTCAAATCCCGCCCTAGGTTATCCATTGCGCATCACTATGGGGTGCACCACAGATAAAATACGCTCAATTTTTTTCTGCAGGAGAAAATCTTCTTTTTACCATATATTTTTTCCTTTTTGAATTTTGAGAATCTAAAAAATCGGTAACCGGTCTCCAACAGTTGCAAGCGGATAGAAAATTCCGTGCTCGTCGTTTTGATAAATTATAGATTTTTTTTGACATTGTATGCAAAAGTTATGACCGTTTTACCATGACATGACCTTATTTTGCAAAAAAACTCGAAATTCATATTTGTTAATTTTCCTACAAAATAGACCGTATTACCTACCTACATGTCAAAGGATTTTAAAATTTGAAGTATTTTTTATTTTATTTTATTTTTTGCAAGACAGAATCCGCGCGTGCGCGGAGGGGGGGTGCATAATTTTTGGATGGTGCAGGGCTTATCTGTGGCGCATGTGTCTGCGGTGCGCCACAGATAACCCAACTAACCGTGGCGCATGGCCACCACATGCACCACACACATGTCAGGCACCATCTATAAGTGGCAGATGTGGATGCCAAGACTTATCTCCGGCGCATCGTTACCATGTGCGCCACTGGTTTTGTACCTATGACGCACCACCTTTGCCATGCGCCAGTGAACATCAATCCATGGATAAGCAAATCTATAGTAGTGATGCAGAGGATTTTCACAGATACAAATATCCCAACTGACGGCTTACAAGAGGTATATATATAACGATGGAAACCTAGGTCTTTAACGATTCGTACCAAGCCTCCGGCGATGGACCTCGCTCCGCTCCGTAAGAAATTAGCCTCCTTAATGAATTTGGATCATACTTTAACATAGACCGTCCGCAATGATGCTAGAGACACTGAACGTTTTGAGGATCCCATTTCATTTGTTCGGTCAACTTGTGCACATGTGGACGAGTGGTTTCAGATTCATGAAACGGTCGCAAAACCCTCCACACGGGTGATGGAGCACTGGCTCCCATCAGCCCTTGGTTTGCATAAGTTAAACGTTGATGGAGCGAGCCATTTTTTTCCTCGCGCAGCTGATTTAGAGGGTTCTGAGCTCATGGCGTGTAGGCGCGGGCTGCAAGTGGCACATGTGATTCAGGTGAAGAGGATAATCTTGGAAACGACAGTACTGTGGTGGCGACGAAGCTCACAGCAGAGGAAATGAATCGTTCATCTTACGGTCCTTTAGTTGCTGAAATAAAGACCCTCCTTCAGGACTTCGACGAGTACTATGACACAGCACATAGTATGGCAAAAGAAGGCTGCTATAGTAAACTTTGTGAGTTTTGGTTTAGTATTCCGCCTAGTTGTATCGAGCATCGGATTGTAATGGACTTAGACTCGGGTATGATTAATTAATGAAAGGCGGCTTTTCAATTGCAAAAAAGAAAAATCTTATTCTTTGCGTATATTCTACTCCGATGCATGCATGCACTACCTTGAGTGTGATGTTTGTATTTACACATCTTTTATCGACAGACTAGCGTCTCCAACTTTATTTTTCAATCCTACGAGAGGACTTTCTCAAGATTGAGAATATTGCCTCGCCAAGTCAAAGAGGGCTTGCTGGTGCACCAATGACACATGTGATTCCCTGTCACTTCGAAAGGTAGACATGTAGTACTGGGTCGGTCAGCAAATCACTCTTCGTGCCACTTTGTGCTTGACTTCCAGCTAACGTATTCTAGAAACACATGAAATTCAGTTTCGCTGTACCGTTACGCTTAAATCCATATGCGTACGGCGTTGTTGCATGAACAAGCGTGTACGACTAATAATCCATGGTCAAATGGGAGCAGAAAAGGTGCTAAGCGAGAAACGGAAGTGGAAAACGTGCGCCCATTGTTTTGTTTGTACCAGCAGCCGATAGAGACGATGGTGTCAACATCGAATTAGCATACATACATCGGCTTCTGCGCATCTGCTCAAAATACACGCATATCGTGCAGCGATGAAGCAGGCTAACAAAGGTTGTGCCCGTCGTACATCGTTGCAACATATACTCCCTCCGTCCTAAAATAGTGACTTGGGTTATCTAGATTCATATATAATCTATATATACTCTAGATACATTCAAATATAGACAAAACCAAGTCACTGTTTTGAGATGGAAAGAGTACTACTTTACCTGTGGTTTAACAAAAATTGCTACGTAAAATCATTGAAATATCAGCAACATTTTATATCATAGGCATCAGAAATAAAACGCATATTTCTAGTAATAAACTTCATAAAGCTCATTCCTGCATTACCTTCATCATTTTGAGATAGGCACTTTTTTCGAAATGGGGAATACCCTGACAATAGATGCACGCAGCCATTTATTATAGTTTTAAAAGATTCAAGGTTTACAACTTATAGATCAGCGATCGCATCAAAACCATCAAAGATTCAAGCAATTTAAACATTTTGAATCCTATTAATAGGCCGTCAAGTAGCCTGGTAGAAGAAGCCCTGAGTGACCTTTAGGAGATGGTTGCATCCAGTAACCATATATTCCCGTTGGCCTTCCGTTAACATGTAGCGTCATAGCTGTATCTAGTGTACATCCATATGGATAACCCTGCAAAAAAAAATTATGAAATCTTTCCTGTTAAATACAATAGTATTTCTGTAATTCTATATTGACCAAACTAACGAGGAAACTCCAATGTGAATCTTAGCTTTAGTATCTTTGTCAATACCATTTAACCAATTTCCAAACATATTTTCGTGATTGCCACCTTTTTTTAGGGATTTTTATTTATTTTGAGGGAGTGATTTCCACCTTTATGTCCCAGTAAAATCATTGTAATATCAGCAACATTTTAAATCATAGTTTGAACGCTAACCAGGCTGGCGTTCAGACATAGTTTGGTCCTACAGTCTAGCCGTGCTCTTCCGAACCAACCAGGGCACCCAAGCGTTCAAACGTTACCCCGTTTTTTGACTTTCTTCTTTTTGAACCCTCAAAACACGAACAATATAAAGCCTACATCACCGCAGATGAGGATCGGGAACCTGTAGGTGGTCAAGCTAGCATATCAGTCAATGTTGTAGATGTTCAGTAATAGCCAAGCCTGGCGATGCGTCTTCCCAGCCTATAGCCCTCGTGCGAGCAAGCAAACCTAGCCAGTAGGAGTTTTAGCGCTAGGGGAAGAAAGTAAGAAAGTTTTTATAAAAAGTAAGCGTGAGATCGTATCCCTTTTGATAGAGGTTCTTAATCCCCCGAAATATCTCCTAAGGAAGGAAGAATGAGAATCATTTCCTTCGTCATTTTCTTTTTGAAGCAAACCAGCCTGGTTAGCCATATCATGCACGTACGGACACGGTAATCTTCTTTTCTTTTGAGATTCTCATAGGATTTCCTTTCAATCAATGTCTTCTTTAGTCTGTTTTCTTCCATGATTTAAACTTCCTATACGTGTGAACGCCAGCAGCATGAATGGCCTTTTTTGTTGACTACGCGTGCATAACCATGTTTTGGGACTATTTCTGCCACGGTTCAAAGGCATGCATTTTTCTTTTCAGAATCAGAAAGCATCTTTAACATGTTCCTCGTGTACTGGTATGCTAGCGCCACATGTTACTAGAGAAGATTTCAGTTGATCAGCTCGCAAACCGCCTTGCGAGCTTTGTGGCTCGAGCTCATCCTCCAACCGGATCGATCGCACACATCCATCTGCTGGCTCGGAATGGGGCGTCGCCGGCGCCTAACGCTGGCGCCCGGTGATCTGTGCCTCGCCTCGGTCTCGCCGGCGGGCCGCGACTCTGGATCGAGATTCCAATGCCTCAGATCCGAGTCAGGTTCGGATGGGGAGGATGCGTTGGCTGCAAGAGAAGCCCTTGATGCGCTGGAGGATGTCGATGGTGGACTAGGTTGGACGACGGCGACTCGCCGGCGTCGGTTGACGGACGAGGAGCTGAGGCAAAATTTCTGGGAGGAGATGGGGTTTCCGACAAAGACATCTCGATTCTGGGAGAAGGGCCCAATCGGGTCGACGCCAAGATCTGTGTTGCCGCCTGGTCCTTCTTCTCTGGGGCTGGCCAGTGATGCGGGAAGGAGGAGATCATGCTCTTAGCTGTCGACGCGTCGTGCGGTGCCGGTCTTGCCGAGGATGGTGAAACCCTGGAGGGGACCGCTGCCTCGGCGACGCACCTCCGCTCCGCCGCTTCTAGGGAGGTTCTTGGCGGCGGCCTTAGCTCGGCCAAGGGCTGACGTGGTGGTTACTACAGTGGGTCCATCAGTTGTTGCTCGGCCTAGGTCGGACGTGGCTCTATGGTGGATGGTCAGAGTCAAGCCGAGGGACATTCTGGGTCAGACTTGGTTCGTCAGTTTTCCTGGTTTGGGATAGCGAGGAGGTTCAAGGCGGCTTGGTCCAGGGTTCCTTTTCCACCTCCATCCACTGCCTCTGTTCTAGTGCATCTGCCGACGCCTCCTGTCGCCAAAACTCCTGAATTTTCGTTGTCTCCTGCGCGGAAGGCAACACCGGGGAAATCTTACGCGGTGGTGGTCGCTACCCCTCCGTCTGCCATGGCGGGTCTTAACCCTAGGGGACCCCATGATGCGACGCTTAACCCACGTGGTCCGCAAGCTTCCGCGCCGCAGCCTCGGGGGCCTGCTGCCGCTGTTCCGTCTTTGCAAATCACTGCTGGGGCTGCTGCTCAGGTGCCTGGCGGCGCACTTCATGCCAGGCCGCCGATCTTCGCGGGTCAGCCCCAGGTGCCTTCTTCGTCCTTTGCAAGGCCGCCTGTGTTCCCGCTAGGGGTGCAGTTTTGGCCCCCGGCGGCCTACTTCGCTGCAAATCAGCCGATGCCGCTACAACCGCTTCAGGCTCTGTACCGGGGGCCGACGCCGGCCGCCTTCGCTGGAGGACCGTCGCATGGTCTTGTCAGCGGGGTACAGGGTCCGGCCGGGGCTCCTGGATAGTTTGGGGTTCATCCTTCGGTGGCTCTGAGTTGGGGGCAGCAGTTCGTTGCGGGTGGGAGTGCACACGCGAATGCTGCGCCAAAGAGGAAAAAGAAGAAGAAGCCAGCTAGGATTGCGCAGCCACCATTGCAGCCTGGGTCGTTCGGTAATTAGACGCATGTGGGTCCTCAACCTCAGATCATGGGTCAGTAGCAGTATGGGTTTTCGCAGAACTTGGATTCTGGTGCTCCGCCACCTTAGCAGGCTATGGTGCAGCCACAAGGTCAACACATGCAGTTTGCGCCACCGGCTGGGGGTTTGATGGAGGCACTGATCGCTCAGAACTCTGTGGCGGTGCCAAAGAAGCCTAAAAAGGCTGTCATGTGTTGGAAGTGTGCGGTTGATACTCATGCCACCAAGGATTGCAAGGCTATACACTATTGCTATATTTGTGATGTTTCTTCTCATCCTACTTTGAGGTGTCCTGTGCTGAAGCAGCCTCATCCTACTGCCTATATGGGTTGTTGTGGACATGGTCAGACGTTATTTGTGCAGATTCCTGACAGTGTTGTCCGTGATGATATGGGGCCCAGTAAGATACCTATTGCTCTGGTCCAGGTTTCTAGTGATGCGGTCTCTGTGGATGTGGTTCAGTTGTAGATTGCGAGGCGATGCCAGGTCCGGACATAGTGGAAGTGGGAAGCTATGCCTCACAGGGACAATGTATTCTTGGTCAGCTCCCTGTCATTCGAGGACTTGGACAGGATGGATGGGAGTCAGTACTCTATGCCGCTGGGTAAGACCTTGTTAGTTGTCTCTACCTACAAGACCCAGGAGGTGCCACACAAATGTGAGTTGCATCAGGTTTGGTTGCATGTTGAGGGAGTGCCGCACTCTCTGTGAACTTTTCTTGGTTTGTGGGCGGTTGGACCGCTTTTGGAAACCCCTCTTGATGTGGATTTACTATGTTTGAGGAGGAGGGTGTGGTTCGTATTCTGGTCGGCATGTTTGATATTACGGTGTTTAGGAGCCAGGATGCTTTGGGTTCCTACCTTACTTATGATGATGTGGTTAGGTTGAAGGGGTATGAGCTTCGGTTTAGGATGGAACCTGAGGGATTCGCACCAGAGCCAGATTTCTCACCGTTCTTGTGGAAGAAGCCAAATGATGACTCTGAGGGAGATGGTGCAGGGAATAATGGAGATGATGTCATGGACACTTCGGAGCCGGCTTTTGCTCCCTCTGTGGATGGGGCGTCTTCTAGACAACCGTCTGGCCACAGGAATTCTACTCTGTCCTCGACTTGATAGGCTTCCTTTCCAGTTTATGCGGTTACTCCTTTTAATGCTTCTCCTTCTACTCCGCGTGGGAAGGAGCTTCTGGATGCCTTGCCCTTAGACTCCCCTCTATAGGGGAGCAGGTTGTCCGGTGGCTCGCTTCGTATCACGTCTGCTCAGCTACAAGATGCATTACATATGGACAAGGGATCTTCTTCTGCGTTGGCTTCACCTGCTCGGGGTAGGCCGAATGTGATGGGTCGATCTATCCCTGGGCCTGCGGCACGAGGATTGGAGCCAGTGCTGCTGGAGGCTACTATTGATGAGGCGACCGATGGGCTGGCCCGGGAGGAGTTAGCTGATCGGTTTTGTGGTGGGTCTACGATGGTTGAGGACCAGGTAGGGTGTCGAGTACCGGACTCTGGCGTCGAGGCCCAGGACGGGCGGACTGACCCGGGCTCCACCACGGAGGTGCTTGCCGCATCGAGGCATGTTGTCTTGGATGCGGGACGAGCTTCGGCGGCGGCCCAGGTGGCTGCCTCGGTGGCCTAGACGGCTGACTCGGGGGGCCCAGGTAGGGCACTCGGGAGCTGGCATCATCGTGGCCTAGGAGGGGCTGCATTCTGGCGGCAACTGCACCCAGGCGAGGCTGCGTGTTGGGGGACCTGGCCCAGGAGGGGTCGGGTTACTCCCCTACTTTGCCATCTTGTGGCCCAAGTGGGGTTGAAGGTGGCCCGTCGAGCAGGCTTCCGGTGGTGGAGACGCCTTCGCATAGGAGCTGTCGTCATGGAACCGATACCCTTGGGGCATCAGTTATGGACGAGGACTCGATGGCCAAGGCCATACGAAGGAAGGTTGAAAAGGATCTGGACTCTCAGGGTACAATTAATTCGTCTAAATATTTTCTTTTGTTTTCGACCCCTGTTATTGTTGATAAGCTTGCCAATGTTGGTGTTAGCATGGGTAGATTTGTAAAGGAAATTAATCTTTCTAGTTCTATTCTGAGACATATTTGGAGTTGGATGTCTGTGTGAAATTGTGGTGTTTGTTGGAACCATCTAGCGCTCAAGGTGACAGTGTGGGGTTATCTAGATGGGGAAAGCAGACTTTGAGGTGTGCTGTTATAGCCCTAACATGGATTAGAGTGTCCAACCAGAGAGTAGTTCAGAGTAGTATCATAAAGAGAAGATATTCATATGAGAGTGTTCACTAGCAAAAGTATGATCCCTAGGCCTTGTTTCTAAGCATTGAAACACCGTTTGCAACTAGATCTGTTACATGTTTGCTTGTTGTCATCTTTATTTCAGTTTGCCTTTAGTCTCTTCCATGCCATCAAAGTATTTTCTGGCACCGTTGTCTTATATCCATACCACTTGTATTTCACTATCTCTTCGCCGAACTAGTGCACCTATACACTTGACAAGTGTATTGGGTGTGTTGGGGACACAAGAGACTTCTTGTATCTTGATTTCAGGGTTTCTTGAGAGGGATACCTTTGACCACTTCCTCCTTGAGTTCGATAAACCTTGGGTGATCCACTTAAGGGAAACTAGCTACTGTTTTACAAACCTCTGCACTTGGAGGCCCAACAACTGTCTACAAGAATAGAAGTGTGTAGACATCAAGCTATTTTCTAGCGCCGTTGCCGGGGACTGAAGAAGAAGAAGCTCCCACGTCAACCACGCGCCAGCAACTATTTTCTGGCGCTGTTGCCGAGGAGGTAAGGTAAAAGGTACTCACATCTTCTGGCTACTAAGCTATCTTCTAGTACTGTTGCTGGTGTGTGAGTGCTCGAAGTTATTTCCTTTAGATTTTGCAATTATATCTTTTTGTTTCTTCTTTTTTTCACTAGTTAGGATTAATGGAAAACAACAACAAATTTAGAGAGCTTTATAGTATTTATCTTGAGTTAGGACATGAAGTGTTTGAAGAGAAAATTAAAAAACCTATGAAACTTTATTTGCATGCTAATAGCAATGTTAGTAGTATGAATTCTTTGAATACCATTATTGCTAATGCTATGGAAAAGTCTAAGCTTGGGGAAGCTGGTTTTGATGAAAATGATCTTTTTAGTCCCCCAAGCATGGAGGAGAAAATTTACTTTGATGATACTATGCCTCCAATATATGATGATTACAATGATGAATATGATATTTTCAGTCCACCTACTATTAAGGAGAAAATTAATTATGATTACAATATGCCTCCTATATTTGATGCTTATGGTGATGAGAATAATAATGATATCTATTTTGTTGAATTTGCTCCCACTACAATTAATAAGATTGACTATGATTATGTGGAGAGTATTAATTCTTTTATGCATGTGGCTCATGATAAGAATGTTTTATGTGATAGTTATATTGTTAATTTTATTTATGATTCTACTGAAAGTTATTATGAGAAAGGGAAACATGATTTTATGCATCACAATAATATTAAGTTTCCCCTCTTTATGATGAAAGTCTTGAAGTTGCACTTGTTTTGCTTTACTATGCTTGTTGCTTTGTGCTTTCATGACTTGTTTCTTTACAATATTTCTATGTATAAGAAGTGGGTTAGACTTAAATGTGCTTTAAATTTTCTTCTTGATGATCTCTTTTACTTCAATTCATATTTCTTATATGAGCATCTTCTCAAACTATCACGCCTAACTTAATGGCGTTAAAGAAAAGTACTTCTTGGGAGATAACCCAATAGTTTTCTTGAGTCTTGGAAGTTATTACTTCTGTAATAACCTCTCATTATCCTTTTTATTTGATTTTTGTGCCAAGAATAACCTCTAATGAGAGGGAAGTAAGATTTGGGAAAGTGCTGTCCCGAAACTGATTTTCGTGCTTCACTGTAAAAATTCTTGAAAAATCTTTGTATGTTGGATTGAGCTGTAATTTTCTGAATAAATCCCCCAGGTTGTTAGCTAACTTTAATTAGTTCAAAACTTGTCGATTTGAGAAACGGAAGGTCTTGGAAAAAATCGGTTTTCACATGCTGGTTTGTTTTGACAGATTTCTGCCATTATTTGCATTTGCTTCTTTATCGATTTCTTTTTGGGTTCTTTTTGGTGAATTGAGCTTTTTGAGAGAATTGCTACAGTAGCTTGTGTTTTTAATGAAAGTTTTTATGTTTTAAAACTAAAACCCAAAGGTTTATTATCTTTTGAATACACTAATGTTGCTAATGAAGATTGTGTGAAGTTTTGTATGAAGGAAAAAATTTAGGTGTAAGGGAAGAATGATGTAATGAGATGAAGAATGGAAAAAAGCTCAAGCTTGGGGATGCCACCCATGTCACCCCAAGAAATATTCAAGAAGTACAAGCATCAAAGCTTGGGGATGTCCAAGGCATCCCCTTCTTTATCAATAAAAATCTCAGGTCTTTCTAGACACTTCGTTTTTATTGTTTCATGCGCTGTTGTGTTGTTCTTGGAGCGTCTTTGTTTTTGTTTTTAGTTTTATTTTGCTTGGTTTGCTGCAATAAGTTGGTTGGATCCTAACACTTCTTTTGGAGAGAGACACACCCTGTTATTCATTGCTTAGAACACTCTAGTTTTCACTCTTATTGTTCGGTGAGTGTTCTCCTTTGCTAGCACTGCGTTTAGATTTAGTTTTCGATTGGTGTTGGAAAAGAGTAGGAAAGTTTATGCTTAAGTGGTATAAAAAGGAGCTTGTTTTTACTGTGGCTTAGACTTTATCATGTCATGCTAGATGTTGCTTTGACCTTATGCTTAGTGATTATTGTTGTAGCATGACTTGTTCCAAACAATTGAGATTGCTTAATGTGCCTTGAAAGAATCATGCGTTGTTTTAGCATATAAAAGCATAATATTGTGATATTCTCTTTTAATTGCTTTATTTGGGTTGACTTGGCGCATGCTCACACCATGCTAAGACTATACCAAGTCACCATAGCCTCTATGATCCTTTAGTTTTCGACTTATAATATCACTTTATGCTTTAATTAATGATGTTTTATCGCTTTGCATGATTATGGCCATTATTGCTCTCTTAGTTGGTCGCTTCCAGTCTTTTGCTAGCCTCCATACCAAGTATGAGTTCCACTCATGCATCCAACTCCAAATAAAACCAAGTTATTCCAAAGATTCCACCATACCTACCTATTAGCATTTGCTATTCCAAGTATATTCATGTTTTTATCTACCTTCCGAATTAAACTTGTTATGAGAAAATTAGTGATTAAATATCTCATGAACTTGAAGGCACACTTTACTTTTCTTGCCCCTAATAAACTTGAACCATTGTATCATCTATGTTGTAGATGCTTGCACATATACGTTGGGAATTAGCAGAACCATGATGTCATGGAGAATGCTTTCAACATTGCACTTGTACATTGTACCCAGTTGATATCATGCTCTTTTTTTATGGATGTCATCGGTGTGAAATGAAAGGGGAGCTTGTAAGTCCATGGAGTTATGTATGTGTGTTAGAGAAACGCCTGGGTCGCTGGTCTAATCCATGCCTAATCATGGTGGAAACCTGCAGCGTAACCATAATGAGCAATCTATGAAGCATTCTTCTTATAAAAAAGAGATAGAGATAGAGATTGAGAAAAAAAAGATGAGAAAAGAGGAAAGAGAAAAAAAGCACCATTTTCCCATGGTAAATAAGAAGATTGTTGAGATGCTCATTGTCTACTTGCCTTGTAATTTTGATTATGGGATAGCTCCTGTATCATGTGCAAGGGGTACCCCATTGGCGGTTCTCTATGATACACATGTACTTACTATGACAAGAACTTACCGGTAACTAAACTTGAGTAGCATGAGGAGCGGCCCGCGTATTCAAGGGACATGAGATTGCCAACTTATACTATGTCAAGCATATACTCCATATTTTGTTCACTTTAACCTTAATCACTTCAAGATGCTTATGATAGGGGCAATGAGAGTTGAAAGCTAATAAGTACCATAATTTTTGGAAGCTCTTTATGAGACTTGAATCCCTATTTCCTTCTATGAAGGCCTTTCTTTTACTTTTATATTGAGTCTCCATCTTCTACCTTTATGCACCTATTAAGAGAGCATAGTGGACATTCTTAGTTTAATGTGCATTGTCCCAAGACTTGTTTGTTGATGCATAACTTTGATATTGCTTGTTCTTAAACTATTCGTATCTAGTCACCCTTATGAACTTTGAAGGTGTCCTATGCATTTATATATTGCTACACTATGAGGGACAAGCTGAATACCATTCTCCTTATGTTTTCTGTATGTGAAACAAACAAATGTCTTTCAAAGCATTGTTATTAATGAATCTTTTGTCTGTACCTTTTCATGTTACAACATAGTTGCTATGTCTTATTGTTAGAACTATATCTTTCATGCTATGTTAGAGTACTATGATCCCAGCTATCAATGTTCTACAAATACTTTGATCAAGATTATGATGGTGCATGTCACCTCAAAAATTATTCTTTCTTTTTATTACTTACCTACTCGAGGACGAGTAGGAGTTAAGCTTGGGGATGTTGATACGTTGCAAACCTATCTATAATTTTAGATGTTCCATGCTTGTTTTATATCTACTTTCTTATGTTTTGTCCACACTTTGGAGTATTTTTATACACTTTTTGGAAGTAACCTATTAACAAGATGCCACAGTGCCAGTTGCATGTATTCTTCTGTTTTTGGTTCTAGAAAATCCAGAAAATGAATATTCTCGGAATTGGACCGGACAAAAGCCAAAGTCGATATTTTACCGGAAGACTCACAAAGCCAGAAGACGAGACCAAGAGGGGCCAGGGGCTGTCCACACCATGTGGTGGCACGGGTGATCCCTGGCCGCGCCACCAGGTGGTGTGGGCCCCTGGTCCACCCTCTGACATTGCCCTTTCACCTATAAGAAGACTCTAATGTAGAAACCCTAAAGAATCCAGGCTCCAGCCACGAAAAGTTCCGCAGCACCGCCGCCACCGAAGTGGAGATTCAGGGGACAGAAAGTCTCTGTTCCGGCACCCTGTCGAGACGAGGAAGTGCCCCCAGAGCCATCTCCATCGATCTCCACCACCATCTCCATCGCCGTTGCTGATTCCCATGATGATGAGGGAGTAGTTCTTCCTCGAGGCTAAGGGTTCTATCGGTAGCTATGTGTTCATCTCTCTCTCTCTCTCTCTCTCTCTCTCTCTCTATGCATGATCATATTGTGATCATGAGCTTTGTAATCAAGTAGATCCACCTTGCTACTCAAGTGCTTTAATAGATCTCTGGCTCTCCCCACATGTGTGAAAGTGATAGCATGCACACCATGGTGGCACTTAGCCTAGATATTACAAATACTTGTTATGAGTTATATTTGGAGTTGGATGTCTCTATGAAATTGTGGTGTTTGTTGGAACCATCTAGCGCTCAAGGTGACAGTGTGGGGTTATCTAGATGGGGAAAGCGGACTTTGAGGTGTGCTATTATAGCCCTACCATGGATTAGAGTGTCCAACCGAAGAGTAGTTCAGAGTAGTATCATAAAGATAAGATATTTATATGAGAGTGTTCACTAGCGAAAGTATGATCCCTAGGCCTTTTTTCTAAGCATTGAAACACCATTTGCAACTAGATCTGTTACATGTTTGCTTGCTGCCATCTTTATTTCAGTTTGCCTTTAGTCTCTTCCACGCCATCAAAGTATTTTCTGGCACCGTTATCTTATATCCATACCACTTGTATTTCACTATCTCTTCGTCGAACTAGTGCACCTATACACCTGACAAGTGTATTGGGTGTGTTGGGGACACAAGAGACTTCTTGTATCTTGATTGCAGGGTTGCTTGAGAGGGATACCTTTGACCACTTCCTCCTTGAGTTCGATAAACCTTGGGTGATCCACTTAAGGGAAACTTGCTGCTGTTTTACAAACCTCTACACTTGGAGGCCCAACAACTGTCTACAAGAATAGAAGTGTGTAGACATCACCAGCCCCTGTCCCCTCTCCGTCTCGTCTTCTGGCTCCGTGAGTCTTCCGGTAAAATATCGACTTTTGCTTTTCTCCGGTACAATTCCGAGAATATTCATTTTTCTGGCTTTTCTGGAACCAAAAAATAGAAAAAATTGGCAACTGGCACTGTGGCATTTGTTAATAGGTTAGTTTCAGAAAATGTGTAAAAGTACTCCAAAGTATGGACAAAACATAATAAAGTAGATATAAAACAAGCATGGAACATCAAAAATTATAGATACGTTTGCAACGTATCAACATCCCCAAGCTTAACTCCTGCTCGTCCTCGAGTAGGTAAGTGATAAAAAGAATAATTTTTGAGGTGGCATGCACCATCATAATCAAGATCAAACCATTTGCAAGCATTGAAAGCTAGGATCAAAGTAATCTAAACATGAGCATGAAAAATGAAGTTCTAACAATAAGACATAGTAACTATGCATGCAACATGAAAGGATACAAACAAAAATCATGAATAACAATGCATTGAAAGATGTTTGTTTGTTTCAGATATAGAAAACATAGCATAGTGGCATTCAGCTTGTCCCTCATGGAGTAGCAAAACATAAATGCATAGGACACCTTCAAAGTTCATAAGGGTGACTAGATACAAATAGTTTAAGGACAAGCAATATCAAAGTCATGAATTGTAGCATCCCAATTGTGTAACAATTGCAATGCTACTAGCCTAGTATATATAATGCTACCTTCCTACATATAATTGTTGCATCATAATTATATCATGCTCATGTCATCATGCCACCTTGCATTTGAGCATCATATAAAACCCTTTTTCCATTTGGTTCTTATCTCATATGCATTATTAATTGTATTTGCCTCTTGATATTGTATTTGGTTGTTGATATATTGTTTAAATGCCCAAGTTGAGTTGGGGGCATATCTTTTATTTAACTCCACCACCTTTATTGTCATCACCCCATCTTTCCACCATTCCATTATCCATGAGCTTGCAATTGTTTTTCTTTTGGGTTTTACCTCTAGCTCATATGGGTTGGGATGGATCCAATTCTATTTCCACATGCTCTCATCTTAGCATCATGTTGTTTTCACATTATTGATATATGAGAGCCACATGGCCACCTTTGCATGCCTTGTGAGTGGAACCCTTTTTCCTAGCTTCCATATGGATTATTATGGATTTATGCTCATGTGGGAATATTTTTGGGACTAGAAGGCATCTAGTGGAATATACACACTAGCAAGACCCAATTATAATCAAATGTGATCATCTCCATCTACTCCACTTGGAACTTTCTTTTAAATTCTTTTGCTTGGCTTAATCCCACTTTTGGAAATGCATAGGAATAATGCCATGTAAATATTATTGTTTTCACAAGATTAAGCATGGCATTAATTGTTTTGCATGGGCCATGCAAGAACCACCTTTTTCTAGCCTTTTGGTTTTATTTGAATCTTTGAGTGGATCTTCCCCATATCTCTCTCTACCCCTTATGCTTGATCTTGCTTGATGCATGCAAGCATCTAAAACCCCATCACCATCTCCATCCATGCCATCACCACCTTTTCTTCTCTTCTCTCTTTTGGCTATATCTTGCTTGAGCTTGTCATGATCATGCTTGATCTTGCCAAATGAGAACCACTCCATCTAATCTCTCTCTCTAAACCCTAAACCATACACTCATCTCTCCTCTCTCTTTACCATCCTCTCTAAACCACACCACCATCTAACCTAACCCTAGCTCCACCCTCTCTCTCGGCCTCTCTCCTCTCTCACCTAGCTGGCCCCACCTGGCCACCCTGGACCACCTAGCTACCACCACCTCAAGCCCCAACCCTAGTACCAAACCCTAACCCGAGGCTCCCCCAACCTAGCCCGAGCCTACCCCCCTCTCTCTCTCTAGCTCTCTCTGCCAGGAGGGCCCTAGCTCGAGCCTCCCCACCAACCAGCCGTCCCCACCTACAGCCCCATGCACCTGCCCCTGCCCTAGTCCTGCCCGACCCAAGCACGTGAGAAGGAGGAGGAGAGAAAGGTGGCACCGAGGCCACCTTTTTCCCTTCACCACCTCCCCACGGCATCTTCCTCTCCCTCTCTGCTTTATCTCCATCTCCCTCTCGTCTCCTGCCTCTCCAGATCCGCCCCAAGCCGGCCCCTCTCCTCCCTTCTTCTCCACCGCCACCAGCTACCCCATAGCCGGCCACCGTCGGCATCACCCTACCACCACCGTAGCAGAAGGAGGGCGAGGTGTCTGGACGTTGGGGAAGACCGAGCCGAGCACCAGCATCGCCCCTGTACACGGAGCCGAGAAGGAGGAGCCCCAGAGCCACCAGGCCGACGCTGCTCCGACGCGAAACCCTAGCTCCGCCGGCCTCTGCTTCGCCGACGATCCGCTGCTCCTCTGGCAGATCCGACGCCACCGACAGCCCCGCGGTGAGCCTCTCTCCCTCCCCGACATGGTCTGCCTCGTCATCACCGTTTAGTGCCGCCGGACCGACCGTCGAGCGCCCTCTGCGCGCCGCCGCTAGTTTCTGTCCGCTCGCTCCCGCACCGCATAGCACCATAACTAGGCCGCGCCTGACCCCCTAACAACTACCCCGCCCTAGCCCAGCGGTGGCCGCCTCCGCGCGCACGCCCAGGTCGCGTGTTCGAGCACCGCGCGCCGCGCTCTGCCGCTGTCGAGCACCGTTTTGTCGTCAGAGTTTCAGAGAAGAAGCACAGTACGCGTCGCCTTTTTGCAGAACCCCCCCCTAGCTTTTATTCCTAAACCCGCGGTACAACCGAGCCCACCGTCAGCCTCTCCGACCATCTTGCAGAAACACCCCGCAGACCTGAGCGCTTAACCCGCACTCCCTGGGATCTGCCGCGTGTCACGCCCCGGCTGGCGCGCCCGCGTGTGGGTCCGAGAGCACTCCGACCCCACCTGTCAGCCACTGGGTCTAGCTCGGGCCGCGGTGAGAAAGGATTCCCTGAGTCGTTTTCGCCAGGTCAGCATGGGCCCAGTTGTCTGTGTCTGTGGCTAGCACTGGGCTGAGTAACAAAAGATTTTCTGTTTCTCTATTTAATTCAAACTTTTCAAATTTATAATAAATTCAAATTCAAATCTGTTTTAAACTAACTTTTAATTCTCAAATCCAAATAATACAAATAATATATGTTTTGAAATCAGGAAAATGTGAGGAATTCAAATATGCCCTTTAAAATATATTTTGGACACTTTATTTTCCAAGTTGATTAAAATTACAACAAAATGCCCTTCACCTTAATTAATGAATAACTTTTGTTTTATAACTCCAAATTTGACAAATAATATGTCTAAAATGATTAGCTCGACGAGACCTTTCTGTTTATGCATTCCTTGTTCTGTTTTGCAGAATGCATCATATAAATATAATTTATACAGCAACTTATTTGAGTATAAAATATGATTAAAACTCAATAAAAGGTTTATTTCTTGTATTCTACACCTCACCCATGCCATGCTACTTTATTGCCATGCAAATTGTGCATCATTCATCATGGCATGATTGTTTGCTTGATGCATTTATTCATATGCTTGTGCACTTTATTTATGTTGGCCCTTGTTTGTTTGGTTCTTCTTCGAATAGACGCTGAGCAGGGGATATATCAAGAGACCTAGGAGCACTACCCAGATCCTTCTCTCGCTTCAACTGAGCTGCCAGGCAAGCACTACCACATGCTTGCATGCATATAGTACCTATTGCCTCTATCTTATTCTTGCATCATTGAGTCGCGATTGCATTAATCTGAATCCCAAGTATTGCATAGCCTTTACTTTTAAACCCCACCGAAGCTTGTTCCTCCATCCCATGAGCCATTACTACAGGAGTTGTTTGAGCCATGCGAGTCGTAGAACAGCATGTGTAGGGTATGTGAGTGTCTGATGGATAATGAGGTACCTAAACAACTTAACCTGAGTAGTAATGGGATAACTAATGAAAGTGGCACCGGTGAGCCATATTTGCTATTTGGTTTTTCAGGCTCACTTGTGTCCCGTAGGACCCCGAGTACTTGATTCCTGTTCCTTGAATATTCGCGCTATCCACATCCGGGAGGCTTATGAACCCCCCCTAAGCCAGAGCTTGATTCATTCTTATTTCTTGGGGCCACAAACTAGTTTGAGGTTTTATTTACTATCATGTACTTATGCCATGCTTTACTGCTTTATTTAAAATTGTGCGAGGTACTGCACCTGTACTGTTTAGGTAAGCGGAGTGTTTTCGCGGTATCGACAAGCCCAGTCACACTTTCGGGTTCCCAGTCGTTTACAGCCATTGGCGCAAACCTTGAGTCCGTCTCGGAGTCGGCCAACTTCGTCGCGGGTAGCTTAATGGGGTGGCCCCCTGAAATATTTCTGAATCCTGTGATCGCTTTGTCGTGACTGCCTCGTTGGTTTTGATTTGGTTTTTCCGAGGTTGATCGAGTGTGTGTTGCTATTTGTGCACCCCTGCAGGGTAAAACTTTATGAAAGCCGTGTCCACGGTTATGGACGACTTGGAGCACAGTTTCTCGATCATAGACAAGCATAACTAAAGTACCGCTTTTAATTTGACTAAGTACCTGACAAGTAAATAGTGCAACACTCATGGAATGGATAATAAAACTGCCAACGGATGGGGGGTTGTTCGTCCGCTTCCTCGTCGATAAGCGAGGAGGAGGATGGATCTGTTGATATTACCATTATAACTGTTGTTACTAATTCACGAACATCCGTCTATCTATGGTTAGGCGGATGGTTAGCGAGTATCTGTAGAACTGTTAGGGTTTATCTTTTGCTGCAATTGCGTCACCCCCGGTTGTGTCCCCTTTAGAGGCATAAAGACTTGCTGAGTACCCCTAGGGTCTCACACGATAAATTGTTTGATTCAGATGAACAGGTAAACTCGCAAGATGGATACTGGGTGGAGGAGACGGACGATGTGGGCAACGATCATTCGGTGTAGAGATTCCGGGAACGGGGATCCGTGAGATCTGTGGGCGGGATGTGTTTATTTATGGGGCATCTTATGCCGATTTGCTTCTTATCCGTACTCAGATCTTGTTTTCCGCTTCCGCCTGATACTCTGATGTTTGATGTATGAGGAGATATCCTAAACTATTATATCTATCTAGGATATTTGGATCTTGCCGTATGGCGTTGCTATATTTCCTTTCTTTTAGATGGAATGACTCTGAGAACCATTGTATGGTGGCTTGCATACATACTCATTTGTGTATGTAGTTGATCCCTTCGCCTGCCGATTACGCCGCCCGTTCTTGTCCCGATGTTTGGAAATGGTTAGGACGGCCGAAAGGTCTACCTGTGAGTGGCATTTGGGCCCCACCGTACTATTTTAACCATTTCCGCTCATCCAGGCTTGTAACTAGGAGCGTAATTCACCGAGGTAGTTACAATTGGTATTAGAGCCATCCCGCCCTTCAGGGTCTCAGCCAAATGGTCGTTGTTAGTCTAGCAAATATTTTGGTAGCTATGTATACTAGGGAAAAACAAAACGTGAGAGTAGGACTGCTTCCACTTTTCTTCTTACCCAACCACCCACCATTTTCTGGTAAGAAAGTGTAACGTTTTCAATCCTCTTCTTAAAATTCAAACTAGGATTCACGTGTTCTGGGTTTCCGTAGTACCATGGAAAGTGTGTGTGTGTGTGTGTAATTCCTTGTCTATCTGTTGCATCCAAGTTGTTATCTTTATTTGCCTTTGGTTATCAACTGTTGGTACATTCCATACCGACAAGATTTTTCAAACCGGCGCGATCTATCTGACTCCTTGTTAACCGGTGCCATCTTCTTAAGGGTGTCCTTCCTTCTAGCAACTCCACATTCTGTGTAAGCATCAGTTGCTAATCTCTACCTGATAAGTGATTTTGCGCATCTATTGGTATTTTAATGCCGAAAAATGCGGAAAATTTTTCTTTGATACATATGTGTTTCCACACTCCTTTTCAGTCGTGTGTGAAACATTATCTATCTCCCTTTTATCAGCATGTCCATGCTAACTCATTCTTTTGTCACCGGCGCTTAATCCTGGAGTTTAATTTCATCTCCAATTCTCTTGGGCTAATTACATAACAGGTGTCGATCCAATGCTGGTGATTGTAATTGGGTTCTCGGCATAGCTATAGGACACTTATCATGAGTGGAATATGGAAAATGCTATCAACTCTATCCTCCAAATGGTGACGGTTATCTCCTGTGATTTTGAGTACACCGTGATCATATCTATGCTTATTCAAGCATCTTTGGCAACCCGGAGTTTCTCAAGGCACTACGGCGGTCTATCATCTGTTCATCAAGCTGCACATCTTTTTGAACCCCATATCTGCAAAATTCTCTTTGAGACGAGGGAATTGCATCTTTTCGTCTCTGGTAGCTTTGCTTAAGGTATGATCTATCATCTTTTCTTCCTCCAAGATCTCTTTATCTTTGTAACCGGTGATCCAATCGACAATGTGAACCAGGTGACATCTCTTTTTCTTCCGAAGGACCAGATAATCTGTTCTTCCAGTGCATCTTCTTCAACACGAACCCGTGCTCTTAATATTGATCTTTCAAAGAGCGTGGAGCTCAGGAAGTGTTTCGAGCATTGTTCGTTTCTCCCGCCTCTTGAACTTGGTATTCTGGGAATATCTTGTTAATCCCTGGTGGTATATGTTGATAATATGCTTGCCTATTCCATATCAATGGAAGAACATGGAAGATCATCTGTGTCTCTTTCTCTCAAGCTTCATGAGCACTGTGTGCAAAGTCTCAAAGTGAGAATTCTGGCTTCTTGAAGTCACCTATCTCGACCACGTCCTTCTGCTAAATACATTACTTCAACTCCGGAATCAGCAAGCCCATTGTTAATTCCATCCTCCATCTTCAACCAACCCGGAGTTTTCCTTGTTGGCAACTTATCATCGTCGTTTCGCTAAAGCTTTTCCTCAAGACTGCTAAATCTCTATCAATCTTTTCAAGAAGAACATGGAGTTCTGTCACCTCAGTCTCGTCAAGTAATCTCTTGAAACCCTCTCGCTCTATCGTCTATGCTCAATCCACCGGAGGCCAGGAAGATTTTTCAGATCTTTTGCAACCCTTATGTTCAAGTGGTGCTATCTTTTTCTGTGTCTGTGGAATCTTGCAGTTGTCTCCGTAATCTTCCTTCATATCTTTCCGGTGGCTCGGTACTTATGATATGACGACAACATCATCACCCTTATCTATCTTAAAAACGGCGAATCGGTTGCATCTATCCCTGTTTTCTAACGAAGTTCCATGAGTTTTTGTCAATACCTTCAGTCTGTTTCGGTAGTTGGGTTGCATGGTTTTCTTATTCATGTGCGGAGTAATGCTTTGAGTGCGGGATGGAGTAGATACCATACCACTACTCTTATCATTCGCTCTCGTACATCGAATTGGTGAATTAATGTGACTTCACTCATTCCACGGAATTTAGAAGTGGCCTTTATCCCTCGATACTTTTACTTCCGTCCTTGTTTTTCCGGAGTGCTCTCTCGAAGAAAGTAATCAATAATCTCTTGTTGGTGATCTCGTCTTTTCCTACACGGAGCAAATCTTCAATTATCTGGTGGAAACAAACGCAAACTCTTTCTGTCTCGTCTTTCTACCGATGCTCGACATCCTCAGACAAGATGGAAGGAAACTATCTCTCTTTTTGTTTCATCAATTCTTTTTCTGTGGTAAAGCCAATTATGGGTGATGCCATTAGCCGCAAATCTATTGCGTTAGCCTCAAGGCTAAAGAAAGCAATAAGTATCTCTACAATAAACTCTAGATCCTCCATATTCTTTGCTTCTCGGGTTTCCACCATGATCTGGCTTCACATCCGTCTCTGGAAGTTATATCCGCGCACCTCAATTGCGTGATCCTTTGGTTCTTACCAGCGAAGAAGATCTAGTCCGATGATGTCTAACTAAATCTTTTCGTTGATATCAAGGGACTCTATTGTTTGAAGGCAATATTGTTTCCGAACTTCATTTCTTAAATCCGAGAGAAGATACGATGCTATTGTCATAGTGGTTTAAAACCTCTCCAACCTAGTCTTCCGGCGACACAAAGACTCATCCTCTCTAGTATCGGTAAATCTTTAATCTTAATGATGCGTCTTTCTGTATCCATGATACATCATCTTTTCCTTTTCTTTCACAAGTGGTTCTAGTCTTTTATCTTGTTTCTCGAAAAACCGGAGCTATGTCCATCCTATCCTTCTTGTCTAACGACAATCCGTCAACTCTTCTAACCCGTTGTTTCTCAAGCAAAACGCAAGACTCGCAACAAGTCTAGCAAGTTTGCAAGGTGTAGTGGTCGCACCATTCCGTTGTTCATCAACTTGGGAACGCGAGGGTCACCTTCGTTCGAACACCCGCCTCTCCTTGTGTTGTTTTCTTTTCCTAGGAATCTCGGGGCGAGATTCTTGTTTAGTAGGGGAGAGTTGTAGCATCCCAATTGTCTAACAATTGCAATGCTACTAGCCTAGTCTATATAATGCTACCTTCCTACATATAATTGTTGCATCATAATTATATCATGCTCATGTCATCATGCCACCTTGCATTTGAGCATCATATAAAACCCTTTTTCCATTTGGTTCTTATCTCATATGCATTATTAATTGTATTTGCCTCTTGATATTGTATTTGGTTGTTGATATATTGTTTAAATGCCCAAGTTGAGTTGGGGGCATATCTTTTATTTAACTCCACCACCTTTCTTGTCATCACCCCATCTTTCCACCATTCCATTATCCATGAGCTTGCAATTGTTTTTCTTTTGGGTTTTACCTCTAGCTCATATGGGTTGGGATGGATCCAATTCTATTTCCACATGCTCTCATCTTAGCATCATGTTGTTTTCACATTATTGATATATGAGAGCCACATGGCCACCTTTGCATGCCTTGTGAGTGGAACCCTTTTTCCTAGCTTCCATATGGATTATTATGGATTTATGCTCATGTGGGAATATTTTTGGGACTAGAAGGCATCTAGTGGAATATACACACTAGCAAGACCCAATTATAATCAAATGTGATCATCTCCATCTACTCCACTTGGAACTTTCTTTTAAATTCTTTTGCTTGGCTTAATCCCACTTTTGGAAATGCATAGGAATAATGCCATGTAAATATTATTGTTTTCACAAGATTAAGCATGGCATTAATTGTTTTGCATGGGCCATGCAAGAACCACCTTTTTCTAGCCTTTTGGTTTTATTTGAATCTTTGAGTGGATCTTCCCCATATCTCTCTCTACCCCTTATGCTTGATCTTGCTTGATGCATGCAAGCATCTAAAACCCCATCACCATCTCCATCCATGACATCACCACCTTTTCTTCTCTTCTCTCTTTTGGCTATATCTTGCTTGAGCTTGTCATGATCATGCTTGATCTTGCCAAATGAGAACCACTCCATCTAATCTCTCTCTCTAAACCCTAAACCATACACTCATCTCTCCTCTCTCTTTACCATCCTCTCTAAACCACACCACCATCTAACCTAACCCTAGCTCCACCCTCTCTCTCGGCCTCTCTCCTCTCTCACCTAGCTGGCCCCACCTGGCCACCCTGGACCACCTAGCTACCACCACCTCAAGCCCCAACCCTAGTACCAAACCCTAACCCGAGGCTCCCCCAACCTAGCCCGAGCCTACCCCCCTCTCTCTCTCTATCTCTCTCTGCCAGGAGGGCCCTAGCCCGAGCCTCCCCACCAACCAGCCGTCCCCACCTGCAGCCCCATGCACCTGCCCCTGCCCTAGTCCTGCCCGACCCAAGCACGTGAGAAGGAGGAGGAGAGAAAGGTGGCACCGAGGCCACCTTTTTCCCTTCACCACCTCCCCACGGCATCTTCCTCTCCCTCTCTGCTTTATCTCCATCTCCCTCTCGTCTCCTGCCTCTCCAGATCCGCCCCAAGCCGGCCCCTCTCCTCCCTTCTTCTCCACCGCCACCAGCTACCCCATAGCCGGCCACCGTCGGCATCACCCTACCACCACCGTAGCAGAAGGAGGGCGAGGTGTCTGGACGTTGGGGAAGACCGAGCCGAGCACCAGCATCGCCCCTGTACACGGAGCCGAGAAGGAGGAGCCCCAGAGCCACCAGGCCGACGCCGCTCAGACGCGAAACCCTAGCTCCGCCGGCCTCTGCTTCGCCGACGATCCGCTGCTCCTCTGGCAGATCCGACGCCACCGACAGCCCCGCGGTGAGCCTCTCTCCCTCCCCGACATGGTCCGCCTCGTCATCACCGTTTAGTGCCGCCGGACCGACCGTCGAGCGCCCTCTGCGCGCCGCCGCTAGTTTCTGTCCGCTCGCTCCCGCACCGCATAGCACCATAACTAGGCCGCGCCTGACCCCCTAACAACTACCCCGCCCTAGCCCAGCGGTGGCCGCCTCCGCGCGCATGCCCAGGTCGCGTGTTCGAGCACCGCGCGCCGCGCTCTGCCGCTGTCGAGCACCGTTTTGTCGTCAGAGTTTCAGAGAAGAAGCACAGTACGCGTCGCCTTTTTGCAGAAACCCCCCTAGCTTTTATTCCTAAACCCGCGGTACAACCGAGCCCACCGTCAGCCTCTCCGACCATCTTGCAGAAACACCCCGCAGACCTGAGCGCTTAACCCGCACTCCCTGGGATCTGCCGCGTGTCACGCCCCGGCTGGCGCGCCCGCGTGTGGGTCCGAGAGCACTCCGACCCCACCTGTTAGCCACTGGGTCTAGCTCGGGCCGCGGTGAGAAAGGATTCCCTGAGTCGTTTTCGCCAGGTCAGCACGGGCCTAGTTGTCTGTGTCTGTGGCTAGCACTGGGCTGAGTAACAAAAGATTTTCTGTTTCTCTGTTTAATTCAAACTTTTCAAATTTATAATAAATTCAAATTCAAATCTGTTTTAAACTAACTTTTAATTCTCAAATCCAAATAATACAAATAATATATGTTCTGAAATCAGGAAAATGTGAGGAATTCAAATATGCCCTTCAAAATATATTTTGGACACTTTATTTTCCAAGTTGATTAAAATTACAACAAAATGCCCTTCTACCTTAATTAATGAATAACTTTTGTTTTATAACTCCAAATTTGACAAATAATATGTCTAAAATGATTAGCTCGACGAGACCTTTCTGTTTATGCATTCCTTGTTCTGTTTTGCAGAATGCATCATATAAATATAATGTATACAGCAACTTATTTGAGTATAAAATATGATTAAAACTCAATAAAAGGTTTATTTCTTGTATTCTACACCTCACCCATGCCATGCTACTTTATTGCCATGCAAATTGTGCATCATTCATCATGGCATGATTGTTTGCTTGATGCATTTATTCATATGCTTGTGCACTTTATTTATGTTGGCCCTTGTTTCTTTGGTTCTTCTTCGAATAGACGCTGAGCAGGGGATATATCAAGAGACCCAGGAGCACTACCCAGATCCTTCTCTCGCTTCAACTGAGCTGCCAGGCAAGCACTACCGCATGCTTGCATACATATAGTACCTATTGCCTCTATCTTATTCTTGCATCATTGAGTCGCGATTGCATTAATCTGAATCCCAAGTATTGCATAGCCTTTACTTTTAAACCCCACCGAAGCTTGTTCCTCCATCCCATGAGCCATTACTACAGGAGTTGTTTGAGCCATGCGAGTCGTAGAACAGCATGTGTAGGGTATGTGAGTGTCTGATGGATAATGAGGTACCTAAACAACTTAACCTGAGTAGTAATGGGATAACTAATGAAAGTGGCACTGGTGAGCCATATTTGCTATTTGGTTTTTCAGGCTCACTTGTGTCCCGTAGGACCCCGAGTACTTGATTCCTGTTCCTTGAATATTCGCGCTATCCACATCCGGGAGGCTTATGAACCCCCCTGAGCCAGAGCTTGATTCATTCTTATTTCTTGGGGCCACAAACTAGTTTGAGGTTTTATTTACTATCCTGTACTTATGCCATGCTTTACTGCTTTATTTAAAATTGTGCGAGGTACTGCACCTGTACTGTTTAGGTAAGCGGAGTGTTTTCGCAGTATCGACAAGCCCAGTCACACTTTCGGGTTCCCAGTCGTTTACAGCCATTGGCGCAAACCTTGAGTCCGTCTCGGAGTCGGCCAACTTCGTCGCGGGTAGCTTAATGGGGTGGCCCCCTGAAATATTTCTGAATCCTGTGATCGCTTTGTCGTGACTGCCTCATTGGTTTTGATTTGGTTTTTTCGAGGTTGATTGAGTGTGTGTTGCTATTTGTGCACCCCTGCAGGGTAAAACTTTCTGAAAGCCGTGTCCGCGGTTATGGACGACTTGGAGCACAGTTTCTCGATCATAGACAAGCATAACTAAAGTACCGCTTTTAATTTGACTAAGTACCTGACTAGTAAATAGTGCAACACTCATGGAATGGATAATAAAACTGCCAACAGATGGGGGGTTGTTCGTCCGCTTCCTCGTCGATAAGCGAGGAGGAGGATGGATCTGTTGATATTACCATTATAACTGTTGTTACTAATTCACGGACATCCGTCTATCTATGGTTAGGCGGATGGTTAGCGAGTATCTATAGAACTGTTAGGGTTTATCTTTTGCTGCAATTGCGTCACCCCAGGTTGTGTCCCCTTTAGAGGCATAAAGACTTGCTGAGTACCCCTAGGGTCTCACACGATAAATTGTTTGATTCAGATGAACAGGTAAACTCGCAAGATGGATACTGGGTGGAGGAGACGGACGATGTGGGCAACGATCATTCGGTGTAGAGATTCCGGGAACGGGGATCCGTGAGATCTGTGGGCGGGATTGTTTATTTATGGGGCATCTTATGCCGATTTGCTTCTTATCCGTACTCGGATCTTGTTTTCCGCTTCCGCCTGATACTCTGATGTTTGATGTATGAGGAGATATCCTAAACTATTATATCTATCTAGGATATTTGGATCTTTCCTTATGGCGTTGCTATATTTCCTTTCTTTTAGATGGAATGACTCTGAGAACCATTGTATGGTGGCTTGCATACATACTCATTTGTGTATGTAGTTGATCCCTTCGCCTGCCGATTACGCCGCCCATTCTTGTCCCGGTGTTTGGAAATGGTTAGGACGGCCGAAAGGTCTACCTGTGAGTGGCATTTGGGCCCCACCGTACTATTTTAACCATTTCCGCTCATCCAGGCTTGTAACTAGGAGCGTAATTCACCGAGGTAGTTACATGAATCAATCAACAAGTCTTGGGACAATGCACATTAAACTAAGAATGGCCACTATGCTCTCTCAATAGGTGCATAAAGATAGAATATGGAGACTCAACATAAAAGTAAAAGAAAGGCCTTCATAGAAGGAAGCAGGGATTCAAGTCTCATAAATAGCTTCCAAAAATTATGCTACTTATTAGCTTTCAGCTCTCATTGCCCCTATCAGAAGCATCCTGAAGTGATTAAGGTTAAAGTGAACAAACTATGGAGTATATGCTTGACAAAGTATAAGTTGGCAATCTCATGTCCCTTGAATACGAGGGTCGCTCCTCATGCTACTCAAGTTTAGTTACCGGTAAGTTCTTGTCATAGTAAGTACATCGGGGTACCCCTTGCCTGATGATATGGAAGAATCCCCATATCAAAATGACAAGGCAAGCAGACAATAAGAATCTCAGCATCTTCTTATTTACCATGGGAAAATGGTCCTTTTTTCTCTCTTTCCTCTTTTCTCATCTTTTTTTCCTTTTTTGAATCTCTATATCTTTTTTATAAGAAGAATGATTCATAGATTGCTCATTATGGTTACACTGCAGGTTTCCACCATGATTAGTGTAACACCCTCGAATCGGCCCTATGCAAGTTTTAGCGCTTCCCGCCAAACCCGCATAGAAACGATTCAAGGACGCCCACCAGGCACTTGCGTGCGGGTGGAGAACGAAGTAATACCATTACACATTAGTCCACGATGGAACCCACAGAACATATATATACAACAATGACTCCATGAGTCAAGAATACAGATATACTATACAAAGATCCAAATCACCTTGAAAATGATAGAGCGTCCGACTACGGACAAGATGCAAATGGGGCTAAGAGCCCTGAAGAATAACCAATGGCGTCCATAACCCTGCCCAGGCCAAGCCGGAAGGGTAACCCTGCTAACGACGTCGATCTCAAACCTGCTAAAACAAAAGGGATGCCGACAAAGGGCAAAGGAAAAAGAGCAGCGTTAGTACCGAGGCTAGTACACGACGAGGCTAGAATTCGGCAACTCTCGCCTACATAAGTATGGTGGACTGAAGCGGCAGCGAAGCATGCACTAAACAACCTATAGAGACTCGATTCAACTGTCGGATATTAGAGAGGGATAAGAAAGACCTATTAGGATCCAACCTGATACTAACACCAAACATACCCATCCTGGTGTTCCCCCTCGAGACCAAACGAGGAAGTCAATCCGAGGAACTCACACAGTTGGTAGTTTTATTCATTCCATTGTAGTTGAAGCACTTACTAGTCAGATGTAGATAGCATGAGTCATCCTGATAGCATAAGTAGTGGGATGTTTAATTACCATTCCGTTGTAGTTGGAACATTTACTAGTCAGATATAATTGTCCTGAGGAATCCCAAAACCCAACAGTTGTTGGCACTTTTAGCACATTCCATTGGAGTTGCAATACTTACTAGGCAGGTATAGCATGACACGATACATCCCAGTTCCACCAGTTGTTGGCACTTTTATTATCCATTCCATTATAGTGAAGCTGATTACTAGTCACACATTAAGTCAAATTTACAGCACTACTTTAGTTATGCTTGTCTATGGTCGAGATACTGTGCTCCAAGTCGTCCATAACCACGAACACGGCTTTCAGAAAGATTTACCCTGCAGGGGTGCACAAATAGCAACACACACACGATCAACCTCGGAAAAACCAAATCAAAACCCAACGAGGCTTTCATGACAAAGCAATCACAGGATTCATAAATCATTTCAGGGGGCCACCCATTACGCTACCCGCAACGAAGTTGGCCGGATCCGAGACGGACCCAAGGTTTGCGAGAATGGCTGTAAACGACTGGGAACCCGAAAGTGTGGCTGGGATTGTCGATACCGTGAAATCGTGTCGCGATCCAAAACAGTACAGGTACTCCACGCACAATCGTAAATAAAGCAGTAAAGCATGGCATAAGTACAGGATAGTAATAAAGCCCCAAACTAGTTTGTGGCCCCAAGAAATAAGAAATGAATCAAGCTCTGGCTAAGGGGGATTCATAGACTCTCCCGGATGTGGATAGTGCGAATAGTCAAGGAACAGGTATCAAGTACTCGGGGCCTACGGGACACAAGTGGACATAAAAACCAAATAGCACATATTGCCCACCGGTGCCTCTTTCATTAGTTATCCCAGGAATTTAATAGTTGTATTTAAAGTCATGATCAACTGCACCGTACAGCATCTCCACCATTAAGCATAAGCCAACCTTCCGTTAACGGTGGAACGACAACGACACGAACCGACACATAAGCAAGCAACTATGACTCGCAAGGCTGACTATCTATCAAACAACATGCAATAGGATGTGTCCAAGGCAATATAGGGGTTGCAAGGAATAAAAATGGTGCATGGAAACTAAAGCATCGCAATACGGGTAGCAATAGATCAATAGGAGGAAGTAAAGACTATAAATGCAAAATAGATAGAAAGGGGGAGAATGCTCGCCTGGGAAACACTGCCGAAGATACATTATCCGAAGAACTTGTCGATACTCGCATCAACTCATCGGCCTAATCCACGAAGAAGCAAACACTAGAAGAAACACCGGATGCAATATTTAATACTACGGCAGAAGATCCGGCATGCTTATGATATGATGCATGGCATGGCACAGATGCGATGCAATTAGGCAATATTAAGTGGAACCGGGGTCCCGACAATTAATTCATAGGTTCATGTTGTTTAACTACCCCGCAAATTAAATGTGGAATTAACAAGGCAAAGCATGGCATCGGTTCGCTACACAAATTTAAATGGGGCCAATATAAGACTAGAAAAGTCTGCATATAGCCTCCATGTTTAATTATTAGATGAATCAATACAATGCCTCCAAACCACACGATATGTATGCGACATGATCAAATTAATATGCAACAATTATATATAGCATTTATAAAATAGGGATAGGTAGGGGTCACACATCTAGGGTCGAAGGTCTTGGGGTTCGACGGGGTGCGGGTCCGGGCTTGGTGGATCGGTCTTCGGACAACAGAAGGAGAGCTTGGCGTTCCGGGAAGAAGGACTTGGTTTGGCGTCGGGGGCGCATCGGATTCGCCCTAGTCGGTGTCGATCTTGTCGTCGCAAGGATCTTGTCGGGTCCGCGTATCGGGTCGGTCTTGGCGTTCGGGATGAAGAACTTGGCGTTCCGGTGGCGATCTTGGCGGTCTTCGGATCCGGGCCTCGCATCCGGGAAGGAGTACTTGTCGCATATGTGGTCTTCGGGTTCGGTCTTTGGATCCGTGAAGAAGAACTTGGGGTTCCGTGCTGATGATCTTGAGGTTCCATCTCGAAGTTGTCTGGTTCCATGTCGGCGAGGATTACGACTTCATCCATCAATGGCGGACTTGGATCGGCGACATAGTTCATCGGTTTCATTTGGATCACTGTCGAACTTGTCGTCAGGAGGGTAGTACTCAGCATCACATCAGCTCCATAGCTTCTTACGAGTACCACTCCATAACAACACATCAGCACAGCCTCGTAAACAGATTGACCAAACATCAAGGCAAGAGACTCTTCTCCGTTCTCCAGCTGAACACGGACACACACGTGATGGTTTGGGGTCAAAGGTACATCTGGAGGGCCAGAACTGAGGCGCACGACGCTGCAGATGGAGGTCGTGGCGCGAGACAAAGGTGAACCCAAGGACACGAAAGACCGACTGGAGATGAGCGTGGCCTTGGGCGGTAGGACGGCAGTAGGAGGGCGTCCCGCGTACTGCAGAACATGGACGCGAGGCCGACCGGGAGCGCGACAGCGATGGAGGCAAAGCCGGCTCGAGCAGGGGTGCCGGGTCGAGGGCGAGGCCCAGGTCGAGGAGACGCGGGCGAGAAGCACGACAGACGGGGGATGGAGGCCGGCGAGGCCGAGGTCGCGCGACCATGGCGCGGGAGGCGAGGAGGGGCGGCCGGAGAGGATGCCGAGCTTGCGGGGGCCGAGGTCGACGAGGATGCGCGGCCGACGGCACTCGCACATGGACGAGCTGAGCTCGGGCAGCGGGAGGGCATGGCAGCGGCTTGCAGAGGCGCGCGAGGTCAGGGCCGGCACTGGGCAGGAAAGAGGCAGCGCATGGAGACGACGGGGAGCAGCGGGCGAGGTCCGTCATGACGGAGGCGAGGGCTAGGGAGGCAGCAAGGCAGAGGCCGACCAGGAAGAGCTGGCGGCGCGCGGGGATCTCGAGATCGAGGAGATCGATCTAGCGACGGGGTCAAACGCGTGGTAGGTGGCGATCCCGGGGAGGAGATGGTTCAGGATGGGCTTCCGCGCATGTGTACCAGGGCGGGTGGGTCGTGTGCGGTGTGCCTGTATCGCTAGGTGGTGAGGCAGGGGTGCGGCGCTGGGGTGTGCATGCGTGGGCAGGCGGGAGGCGCAGGGTGTGGGGTGGTGCAGTGGCAGGGAGTAGGTGGGGATTGGTTGAAGCCAGGGTTAGGGTTTGGGGTAGGACTAGGACTAGGATTTAGATTTTTATCTTGAGTAGTAGGCTGCTGCCAGCTGGGCCTTTGGGCCTGACCGGTGGCGGCCTCCTCCGGAACAAAAATAGTTTTTATATCTTTTAATTTGTTTTAATTTCAAAGATTGTTTTCTTTGTGACAACTTTTAGACAAAACAAAATATTCAGAAAAAGGCTGGGGTTTCAATTTGAAATAAAGACGAGGGATATTTAGAAAACAAAGGTAGGCTTTTAGAAAATAGTTTTAGACAAACATATGCATGATGATGACGATGCTCAAATGCAATGTGGCATGATGACATGAGCATGCGGTCATGATGATAAAATGCACAAAAACACAACGATTTTCTAGTAGTGGTTTTACCGGGGTGCTACAATTAGGCATGGATTAGACCAGCCGCCCAGGCGTTTCCCTAACACACATACATAACTTCATGGACATACAAGCTCCCCTTTATTTCACACCACCAGGATCTATAAGCAAAAGAATCATGATATCAACGGAATAATAAGTGCAATGTTGAAAGCGTTCCCCATGATACATGGTTCTGCTAACTTCAACTTATAAAGCGCAAGCATATACGCAACAAAAATGGACACAATGGTTCAAGATTATTAAGTGCAAGAAAGTGAAGTGTGCCATCAAGTTCGTGAGAGCTTTAATCACTAATTTTCACATAACAAGTTTAATTCAGAAGGTAGATAAAAACATCAATATACTTGGAATAGCAAATGCTAATAGATAGGTGTGGTGGACTCTTTGAAATAACTTGGTTTTATTTGGAGTTGGATGCATGAGTGGAACTCATACTTGGTATGGAGGCTAGCAAAAGACTGGGAGCAACCAACTAAGAGAGCAATAATGGCCATAATCATGCAGAGTGACAAAACATTATCAATCAAAGCATAAAGTGGTACCACAAGTCAAAAACTAAATGATCATAGAGGCTAAGGTGACTGGTTCATAGTCATAACATGGTGTGAGCATATGCTAAGTCAACCCAAACAAAGCATCAAAGGAGAATACCACAATATTATGCTTTTAATATGCTAAAACAACGCATGATTCTTTCAAGGCACATTAAGCAATCTCAATTGTTTATAACATGTCATGCTACAGCAAAAATCACTAAGCATAAAGTCAAAGCAACATCTAGCATGACATGGTAAAGTATAAGCCACAGTCAAAACAAGCTCCCTTTTGTACCACTAAAGCATGAAGCTTTCTACTCTCTTCCAACACCAATCGACTTATTTGAAAGAACTCACATAGATAATAATAAATAAAGATCAGTGAGCTTGTCTCACAAATCCAATAAAGCAGAACTAAAATGTTCTAAGCTGAAAGCACAAGAAAACTAAGGCTAAACACAGTGCTAGCAAAAGAGAACACTCACAAAACAATAAGAATGAAAACTAGAGTGTTCTAAACAATGAAAGCAGAGTGTGTCTCTCTCCAAAAGAAGTGCTGGGATCCAACCAACTTATTGCAGCAAACAAAGCAAAAGAAAACTAAAAACAAAAACAAAGACGCTCCAAGAACAACGCAACAGTGCATGCAACAATAAAAACGAAGTGTCTAGAAAGACCTGAGATTTTTATTGATGAACAAGGGGATGCCTTAGACATCCCAAAACTTTGACGCTTGTACCTCTTGAATATTTTTTTGGGTGACACGGGGTGGCATCCCCAATCTTGAGATTTTGTCCATTCTTCATCTCATTACATCATTCTTTCCCTACACCTAAAAATTTTCTTCATACAAAACTTCACACAATCTTCATTAGCAACATTAGTGCATTCAAAAGATAATAAACCTTTGGGTTTTAGTTTTAAAATAGCAAAACTTTCATTAAAAACACAAGCTACTGTAGCAATTCCCTCAAAAATCTCAATTCACCAAAAAGAACCCAAAAAGAAATCGATAAAGAGGCAAATGCAATTAATGGCAGAAATCTGTCAAAACAGACCAGCAGGTGAAAACCGATTTTTTCGAAGACCTTATGTTGCTCAAATCGAAAAGTGTTGAACTAAAGAAAGTTAGCTAACAACCTGGGGGATTTATTCAGACAATTACAGCTCAATCCGACATACATAGATTGTTCATGAATGTTTACAGTGAAGCACAAAAATCTGTTTCGGGACAGCACTTCCCTAAATCTTACTTCCCTCTCATTAGAGGTTATTCTTGGCACAAAAATCAAATAAAAAAATAAGGAGAGGTTATTATAGAAGTAATAACTTCCAAGACTCAAGAAAACTATTGGGTTATCTCCCAAAACGTACTTTTCTTTAACGCCTTTAAGGCATGATAGTTTGAGAAGATGCTCACATAAGAAATATGAATTGAAGTAAAAGAGAGCATCAAGAAGCAAATTCAAAGCACATTTAAGTCTAACCCACTTCCTATACATAGTAATCTTGTAAAGAAACAAGTTATAAAACCACAAAGCAACAAGCATAGTAAAGCAAAACAAGTGCAACTTCAAGACTTACAACATACAGAGGGGAAACTTAATACTATTGAGATACATAAAACCATGTTCCCTCTCTCATAATAAGTTTCAGTAGCATCATGAATAAAATTAATAATATAACTATGACATAAAACATTCTTATCATGAGCCACATGCATATAATAATTATTACTCTCCATATAAGCATAATCATTCTTATTAATCATAGCGGGAGCAAATTCAACAAAATAGCTATCATTATTATTCTCATCACCATAATCATCAAATATAGGAGGCATATTGTAATCATAATTAATTTTCTCCTCAATAGTAGGTGGACTAAAAATATCATACTCATCATTATAATCATCATATATTGGAGGCATAGTATCATCAAAGTAAACTTTCTCCTCCATACTTGGGGGACTAAAAATACCATGCTCATCAAAACCAGCTTCCCCAAGTTTAGACTTTTCCATAACATCAGCAATAATGGTGTTCAAAGAATTCATACTAATAATATTGCTATTACATTGCAAATAAAGTTCCATAGGTTTTTAAATTTTCTCTTTAAACACTTCATGTCCTAACTCAAGATAAATACTATAAAGCTCTCTAATTTTGTTGTTGTTTTCCATTAAGCCAAACTAGTCAAAATAAAAACAAGAAACAAAAATATATAATTGCAGAATCTAAAGGAAATAACTTCGAGCACTCACACCGGAGGATGTGAGTACCTTTTACCTTACCTCCCCGGTAATGGCGCCAGAAAATAGCTTGATGTCTACGCACTTCTATTCTTGTAGACATTTGTTGGGCCTCCAAGTGCAGAGGTTTGTATAACATCATCAAGTTTCCCTTAAGTGGATTACCCAAGGTTTATCGAACTCAGGGACGAAGTGGTCAAAGGTATCCCTCTCAAGCAACCCTGCAATCAAGATACATGGAGTCTCTTATGTCCCTAACACACCCAATACACTTATCAGGTGTATAGGTGCACTAGTTCGACGAAGAGATAGTGAAATATAAGTGGTATAGATATAAGACAACGGTGCCAGAAAATAGCTTGATGGGAGGAAAAGACTAAAGGAAAAAAGATGGAAGCAAGCAAACATGTAACAGATCTAGTTGCAACCGGTGTTTCAATGTTTAGAAACAAGGCCTAGGGATCATACTTTCGCTAGTGAACACTCTCATATAATATCTTCTCTTCATGATACTACTCTGAACTACTCTCCGGTTGGAGACTCTAATCCATGGTAGGGCTATAACAACACTCCTCAAAGTGAGCCTTCCCTATCTAGATAACCCCACACTGTCACCTTGAGCACTAGATAGTTCCAACAAACACCACAATTTCATAGAGACATCTAACTCTAAATATAACTCATAACAAGTATTTATGTAACCTTAGCCAAAGTGCCACACGGTGTGCACACTGTCAACTTCACACATGTGGGGATAAGTAGAGATTCATTAAAGCACTTGAGTAGCAGAATAGATCTACTTGATTACAAAGCTCATGATCACAATATGATCATGCATAGAGAGAGAGATGAACACATAGCTATCGGTAGAACCCTTAGCCTCGAGGAAGAACTACTCCCTCATCATCATGGGAATCAACAACGACGATGGATATGGTGGTGGAGATCGACGGAGATGGCTCCAGGGGCACTTCCCCGTCCCGACAGGGTGCCGGAACAGAGACTTTCTGTCCCCCGAATCTCCCCTTCTGTGGCGGCGGCGCTGCGGAACTTTTCATGGCTAGAGGCTGGATTCTTTAGGGTTTTCTCATCGGGAGGCTTCTTATAGGCGAAGGGGAGATGTCAGAGGTGGACCAGGGGCCCACACCACCTAGTGGCGCGGCCAGGGGGAGTCGCGCCACCACATGGTGTGGCCAGCCCCTGGCCCCTCTCCGTCTCGTCTTCTGGCTCCGTGAGTCTTCTGGTAAAATATCGACTTTGGCTTTTGTCCGGTACAATTCCGAGAATATTCATTTTCTGGCTTTTCTGGAAACAGGCAATTGGCACTGTGGCATTTGTTAATAGGTTAGTTCCAGAAAATGTGTAAAAGTACTCCAAAGTGTGGACAAAACATAAGAAAGTAGATATAAAACAAGCATGGAACATCAAAAATTATAGATACGTTTGCAACGTATCATAGTCACATGCCTATATAGCGATGGAACAACAAAATGCGTGCATTGTGCAAGTTCCTTCGTGGTTGGGCCAGACATACTGTTGGAATCCTAAAAAAATAAAAGTACGCATGTCGTCTATTATTTATGATTTAGAGGCTACTGCGGAAGTCAGGCTTTTAATTGCACAAGAGATTGAGCTCTAAAACCAATGGAATGCAGAAATTGCTAGACTACTCTATGAGGAGGAGCTCAAATGGTACCAACGCTCTAAAGCGAAATTCATTCGTGAAGGAGATGCGAATATAAGATACTTTCATGATGTTGCCACTGGCAAGCATAAAAAGAAACTTATTCACTCTTTAATTCAGGATGAAGGTATGATTGAGGGTCAGGAGCAACTAAAATCTTATATTACTAATTATTAAAAATCCTTGTTTGGGGCAATGCTAGAGAATTCGTTCATGATGGATGTGTCCCAAAGAGCGGATATTCATCAGGTTTCTGTTGAGGAGAACAACTTTCTAACCGCTCCTTATGCGGAGGAGGAGGTCAAGAAAGTTGTTTTCCAAATGGAACATAACAAAGCACCAGGGCCTGATGGCTTTCCAGCGGAATTCTATCAAAAAATTTGGGAAGTTATTAAGAAGGACCTGATGCACTTATTTGAGTTCTTGCATGTTGGTCAGATAGACCTTTTTAGTCTCAATTTTAGCAACATTGTTTTACTACCTAAGGTTAATAATGCAGAACATATACAATAGTATCATCCAATCTGCCTTCTTAACGTTAGTTTTAAAATATTCATAAAAGTTGCTACGATTAGATTAAATTCGATAGCTGATCATGTTGTACGCCCATCTCAAACTACTTTCATGCAAGGAAGAAACATCCTAGATGGTTTAGTAATCCTACATGAAACAATTCATGAACTACACTTTAAGAAACTAAATGGTGTATTGTTCAAGATTGACTTTGAGAAGGTTTACGACAAGGTTAATTGGTCTTTTCTTCAGCAAACATTCTGAATGAAATGTTTTTCGGAGGAGTGGTGTGCTCTCATATAGTCTTTTGTGTCTGATGGTAATGTTGCCATCAATGTCAATGACGACACAGGAAAATACTTCCAAATAAAAAAAGGGCTGAGACAAGGGGATCCACTATCGCCTATACTATTTAACATACTGGCATATATGTTGGCTATCCTGATTGAGAGACCCAAGGGTGATGGCCAAGTTGAAGGATTAGTTCCCCATCTAGTTGATGGTGGTCTCTCTATTCTTCAATACGCTGATGATACAATCTTATTTATGAAACATGATCTAGAGAAGGCTAAAAATCTGAAATTAATTTTATCAGTATTTGAGCAACTCTCTGGATTGAAAATTAACTTCCATAAAAGTGATTTGTATTGTTTTGGCGAGGCTAATAACGATGCCCACCTATATGCTGAACTTTTCGGCTATAGCCAGGGGCAATTTCCAATCAATTATCTGGGAATACCGATCCACTATCGATGTCTCATGATTGCTGAATGGAAACTCA
Source organism: Avena sativa (assembly GCA_916181665.1). Taxonomy (NCBI): domain Eukaryota; kingdom Viridiplantae; phylum Streptophyta; class Magnoliopsida; order Poales; family Poaceae; genus Avena; species Avena sativa. The sequence continues at coordinate 163,447,675 of OV702290.1, forward strand.
TTAAGGAAAGACTATAGAAATGTCTTAATAGTTGGAAAGGTAAATTGCTATCCCTTGGTGGAAGACTTGTTCTCATAAATTTAGTACTCACCAACATGATACTGTATATGATCTCGTGTTTCCAAATACCAAAAGGTGTCTTGAAGGAAGTGGATTATTTCCGATCAAGATTCTTTTGGCAAGGGGGTAGTGAAAAGAAAGGCCATATGGAATGTGGTTTGCCGACCGAAAGAGTACAGTGGACTAGGCATACATGATTTGCAAGTTAAAAACACCGCGCTTTTGGGTAAATGGTTATTTAAACTACTTACAGAGGATGGTGTCTGGCAAACCATTCTATGGAGGAAGTATGTTGGTTCCAAAGTTGTGTCTCAACTGGTTTGGAAACCTGGTGATTCACATTTTTGGCCTGGACTAATGGCGTCCAAAAAACATTTCTTCTGCTTTGGTATTTTTAATATTGAGGATGGTTCGCAGATTAGGTTCTTCGAAGATATATGGCTTGGTCAAACTACTCTTTGTGAATAATATCCAGCTTTGTATTCAATTATTAGACACAAAGAGGATACACTTTCCACAGTGTTGGGATCTAATCCACCTAATGTGTCTTTCGAAAGAAGTCTTGTAGATCCTAGAATGGTGTCGTGGAACAATGTTTTGTTAAGATTATCCATGATACAGCTGTTGGAGGGTGTGGATGAGTTCAAATAGAAATTACTAGAGAGTGATAAATTTTCTGTGGACTCAATGTATAGAGCTTTGATCCAACCTGATATTCCAGTCGATGATAATAGTAAAATTTGAAAGATGAAAATATCCCTTAAAACGAAGATATTTGCGTGGCTCTATAAAGGGATAATTCTTCCAAAAGATAATATTATTAAGAGGAATTGGCATGAAAGTACACAATGCGTTTTTTGTCACCATAATGAGACAACCCGACATTTATTCTTCCAGAAATTTTGCTCGTGCTATATGGTCAATTATCCAAATGGCCTCTGGTTTATCTCTTCCTCGATCGGTAACCAATGTTTTTGGTAACTGGCTACATGGGATACAAGATAAATATGAGACTTTGTTTAGGATAGGAGCGCTTGCCATTATCTGGTCCCTTTGGCTATGTAGAAATGACAAGATTTTTACTAACATTATGTCTTCTTCTTTGTAGGTCATCTTTCGAGCTACGGCTATTCTCCAATCATGGACTGTCCTCCAGCGCATGGATCTTCGTGACTTATTTGTGGAGGAGTGTACGCGATTGGAGGACACGATGAGGGATATTTTCTCCCAACATGAATGGAAGCGTGATCTGCGAATCAATCAAGAGTAGCTCGTGGAGTTTCATTTTAGAGCATGCTTTGTATTTTTCGTATTTTTATGTTGGACACTTGGTGTGTCGTTGATCGGCTGTGTGCATCCTAGCTATGCAGAGGCCAGGTGTAAAACATCTTAAATAATATATATGCGTCCATTTCAAAATGAAATGCTAGCGCCACATTCCACATTCCACTTGGCCGACCAAAATTCCAGTTCCCAGCTAAGCCAACGAACTGACGAAGTGACAGGAGATGAGATTATCCGCCATCATAATTTGTTGGCGAAGGAAACATCATTTCCACCGCCGGCACTATTGCCCTGTTAGGCACGCGTGCATGTCTGCTAAATGTCTTCCCTTCCATAATGCATGTTTGCAGAGGACATGCTCGAGCGCCTGAAACTAAAACGCACAGAATATGCATGACAAGAAACGAAGCTTGCCCTGACTGATGTACTTTTGAGTAAAATAACACTAGACTCACTAAATTTGTCCCCCAACCGGCATGTGCATCTAAGTCACACTTCTTCTAAATTGAACTAACCGGTCACACAATTTGTATCTAGGTGCACACGAGGTCACAAAACCATCGGCTCCTGGCCGGTTTTTCTCAAAATGGTCTACTTCCTCCGGTCCAAATTAACGGCCGCGCCGGCCATTTTGCAAGAACACCTGCACAAAATTTCGACAAACCCCACACCCACTCATCTTTCTCAATCTTGGTCGCTCACTCCGCTCCGCTTATCTTGCTTGCACTCCGCCGTCCCGCCTGCCCAACGCCGTTGTGCACCTCCTCCCCGCCCCACACTGCTCCCCCCATTGTTGCCTACTGATGTCTACGCATTTCTATTCTTGTAGACATTTGTTGGGCCTCCAAGTGCAGAGGTTTGTAGAACAGTAGCAAGTTTTCCCTTAAGTGGATCACCCAAAGTTTATCGAACTCAGGGAGGAAGTGGTCAAAGGTATCCCCCCTCAAGCAACCCTGCAATCAAGATACAAGAAGTCTCTTGTGTCCCCCAACACACCTAATACACTTGTCAGGTGTATATGTGCACTAGTTCGGCGAAGAGATAGTGAAATACAAGTGGTATGGATATAAGACAACGGTGCCAAAAAATAGCTTGATGGCGTGTGTCTGGCGTGGAAAAAGACTAAAGGGAAACTGAAATAAAGATGGAAGCAAGCAAACATGTAACAGATCTAGTAGCAAACAAAGTTTCAATGCTTAGAAACAAGGCCTAGGGATCATACTTTCACTAGTGAACACTCTCATATAAATATATTTTTCTTTATGATACTACGCTGAACTACTCTCCGGTTGGACACTCTAATCCATGGTAGGGCTATAACAACACACCTCAAAGTAAGCCTTTCCCATCTAGATAACCCCACACTGTCACCTTGAGCTCTAGATGGTTCAAACAAACACCACAATTTTATAAAGACATCCAACTCCAAATATAACTCATAACAAGTATTTGTAATCTCTAGCCTAAGTGCCACCATGGTGTGCACGCTGTCACTTTCATACACATGAGGAGAGCAGAGATCTATTAAAGCACTTGAGTAGCAAGGTAGATCTACTTGATTACAAAGCTCATGATCACAATATTATCATGCATAGAGAGAGAGATGAACACATAGCTACCGGTAGAACCTTTAGCCTCGAGAGAGAACTACTCCCTCATCATCATGGGAATCAACAATGGTGATGGAGATAGCGGTGGAGATCGATGGAGATGGCTCCGGGGGCACTTCCCCATCCCGGCAGGGTGCCGGAACAGAGACTTTCTGTCCCCCGAATCTCCGCTTCTGTGGCGGCGGCGCTGTGGAACTTTTCGTGGATTTCTGATTGATGATTTAGGGTTTTTGTCTCGGGAGGAATATATAGGCAAAGGAGGAAAGGTCAGTGGCCAGCCAGGGGGCCCACACCATGGCCTGGCGCGGCCTGGGGGTACCCGCGCCTGGGGGGGTGTGGCCACCCTATGGACCCTCTCCGACTATCCTTCTGGCTCCGTGAGTCTTCCGGGAAAATAGGAACTTTGGCTTTTGTCCCGTCCAATTCCGAGAATATTCATTTTCTGACTTTCCTGGAACCAAAAACAGTAGAAAACAGGCAACTGGCACTGTGGCACTTGTTAATAGGTTAGTCCAAGAAATCATATGAAAAGTACTCCAAAGTATGAACAAAACACAAGAAAGTAGATAAAACCAAGCATGGAACACCAAAAATTATAGATACATTTGCAATGTATCACCTACTGCCAACACATTTCCATCCAACATCGAGATTTTCTGTCCAATACACCATCGCCACCTTGCTTCCCCATGCCGCCTTGCTGGATCTACGAGCAGAGCTACTTGATCTACCCTCTCCGATGATGAGGATAAGCTCCAGGTCGCCATCCTCGTTCTCACCGATTCCACCGGAGAGGAGATGGTAGGTAAGGGGAGCGTGCTTTGCTGCGCGCCGTCCACCATAGCACTCAGTCGATACCCCAAGCGCTCCTCTCCAATGGCCACGACACGCATGCCTTCAATCGGGTAAGCTTTCCTTTTTCTGGGTACATCGCTCTCTCTTGCCCAACATACCTCTGAAGAACTGCATTGCTCTCCTGGCACAAACGGAAATTTACTGATTGGTGATAAAATCATGTCTAGTTTAGTAGAGAAAGAAACCTTGTATGTGGCTATGATGACTGAATTGCTAACGGTGTTGCCTGTCTCTGCTTTATCTCCCCCCTCTGAAATTATGCAGATGGATGCGCTGATAGTCGAGATGAACCTTGACTTTTGTGATGACAAGATTGAGGAGTATTGTGAGTTCATTGGAAAACAGCTACACAACCTACAGAAAATGAGTTATCCCCGGTTACCCTTTAAGGAATCGATTCACGAGGACAGTAGCATCCATAATATAGGATTATTCGAATGGTCTTGGTTTTCTTTACTAATGCAAAAAAAACCTCTTAGCCTCTGCTCAAGAGAGAAGCAAATGCCCATTGTTTTGGTTTGTGAAATTGCAAGTATTAGTACGCTGGAACTGAAGTTCAAAGCTAGGCATTAGTACACTGGAAGTGAAGTTCAAATGCCCACTACTAGCATCCATAATATGTTGTATTCAAAATAATTAATTTATGTCTCTTATTTTAATCAAGTTCAAAGCTGACAAATATGTTCAAATAAGTTTTTGCCTGAGTTAAAAGGTGACAAGAATGTTGTTTGATGATCGGACTGATTTTGAACAAAAGCATTGTAAACTGGAACTGAATCTGTGCGCAGAACTATCGAATCATGCACGAGTATAGTACAGTTTGCAAACAAGATAAACAATAGCATGTTATTCCATGTTTATAAATTTACAGAATGAGGGATCTAAAGGCTATAATATTATTCCATGTTTATCTATTGCAATAATTTCCTAGCTTTCATGTATATTTATTTCTTAAATGGTACATGTATTCTACAGACATTTAAATTCCAAAACCTTATATACAAGTAGATATACTCACAAATATAAGTTGAGTGCTAGTGTATGCATCTCTTGTTCACTGTACGGTTGATGCATGTAAAATGCATGTATGAACTTTGTAATTTATTGTCATATATTACAACATATTTGCACCTTATACAATTTTATTACCATGTTTTATATTGATTTCGCGGATTTTTCAAAAGATTCCATTTATTTTGTTTCTAACTCTGTCTAACAGAAAAACCTTATGTTAGTGTTTTTAACTTTCTAGGAGCTATTTTAGTGCTTTTGACTTTTCTAGGAGCTACGTAACTTGAAATAGATCTAGATCAACGGCAGCTGTTAGATAATTTTCATACGAATCTAAAAAGGTAAAGTAGAAACCGAGGGGCCCAACGAGATGAAAATTGTGGCCCATATACTACAAGTTGCGCCACTCATACTATCTCAGTCGTAGAAGCTCTCATACCATCGATTCCACTGTTATTCTTTTTATTTTGATCTAAAATCATCTATATATACCCTCTGACAGCCTTTCTCGAGACACATAGAGGTTGAGATCAAAAACCAAGTAATAGAGAGTCAGTAGGCTGCCACCCGAAGGGAGATTGGAGCGGGGCGCTACCAAAATCGCCTCTGGTCTTCACTAACGCCTCCACACTGTTATTCATCATGAAGGGGACTAGTTCACCCCCTGGATCATGGGTTTGTGGTGGTAACTTGATCCAATCTCTTTATGTATGATCATTGTTGAAGTCCATATGATGTATCTTACATGATTATAGATCTTTCTATATAATTCCTATGGTGGATACTATGGTACACTACAAGAAAAGTTTCCTTCCGCAATGACTTGGCCCGACGGTCGTCGTACAAGGCACGTCTTCCGCGACGAATTTCTCGACTCGATCGTGGCCGATGAAAAACTTTTTTTTCCGGTTTCGCGGCCCTCTATTACGACGGAACCGCTAAAAAGGTGGAGGAATCTCGTCCAGCACGTGGCAGAAGCAAGATTTTCGTTTTCTCGCCATAGTTTAAATTACCGGACCGGTTCACTGGTTAAACCATAAAAAACCGGAACCAGCAGCCTCACTAGTCAGTTAAGCACACACGACCGTTCCCGCCATTGAACCGGTAAAAACTGGGCGAACCGGCCGGTTTTGTAGAAAACCGTCAAACCAGTGGTTTTATCCAAACCGCCCGGTTCAGTGCGGGTTTCAGTAATACCCCTCATTTGCTTTGTTTTTGTGTGAAAAATACAAGGGTAGTGTAGGAATAGGAGAAATTGACACCCATTTGGCCCATCTAGGGGGTATTTTCTTCCCCACCCCGCGCCACCAGAAGCCTAGAACAGAGGAGTCGGAGGCTCGGAGCTCGTTGCGGCGACGCCATGGCCGCGGCTTGAGGAGGCGGAGCTCCACGCTGACGGATGTTGCCCTCCGCGGCTCTGCCTGCACGTACACTGGCCGGGCCAGGGTCGCCGGTCTCAGCTGCGACTGCGACGACCCGTCCCCATTCCCCAAGTCTCCAACCAGCGTCTGTTCCAACGACCGCCACCGTCTGTTCCAACGCTGCTATTGTTGTTCGTGATTGCCCCAGCGTCTACTGTTGTTCGTGTAATACTACGTCGTACATCAGCCATCAGCTAAGGCCTAAGGTACTGCTGCTGCATCTGCACCACGATGTAGAGATTGAGTAATGGAAAAATCTAACGAGAAAGAGGCGCCGCACCGTTCACTCCCGTATGCGGCGGTGCATCAGGATTCGTGACAGAGCATCGCATATGGTGGGACCTACTCATCCTTATCTATTCCCTCTTATCCCCTCAGCTTTCCTCATGTCCATTCATTCTCTCTCGACACGACGGGAGGGCTGCTCCAGGCCGCCGCCGACGAGCACGATGCGTCGGGAGGGCTGCTCCAGGCCTTCGCCGATGGGAGAGGCGCGAAGCAGAGATGGCTGCTTCTGGCCGCCGTCGTGCCGCAGGCGAGCTCCTCCATGCCTCCACCGATGAGCGTGGCGCGGCGACGTGGGCTGCTCCAGGCCGCCGCCTACGAGGGCAGAGCGACGCAGGGGGCTGATCCAGGCCGCCGCCTTGATGCATGAGGGCTCCGCCGGGCCTCCACCGACAAGCGCCGGGTAGGGAGGGTTGTTCCAGGCCGTCGACGAGCGCGGCACGACGCAGGCTGCTGCAGGCCACCGACGAGCACACGGAATGCAGTTCACGCGCCGTCGAGCATGCTGTACTGATTTTTCTGATGCGCCACTCGCCCCTCCATCTCTAATTTTTCTGACGCAAGTAGCAGAGGTTATCTACTGTACTAATGTGTTTCCCTAAGAGGGCTGCTATACGTACGACGTATTTCGTCCAATATGCTTACGATGCTAGCTGGCAGCTTCCCACACGCGAGGTAGCGGCCTTATCCCTGTGGTCAATCTTAACCGTTCTACTCATCCTTTTTTACTTGTTCGACTAGTTCGCTTGAGTAGCTGACCAGAACACCTCAGTTCCACCATATATAAGATGTTTCTCTGGATGTGGACAAATGGAGCTCTAGCTCCATGGCGTTCTTTTTTGAAAAATTTAAAAACAACATTTTGAATATTTAAAAAAATCTGGGAAAAAACACCTAGACATAGGTAATATTGTTATCAACATGCAAAATTTTAACTCAAAATACATTATATTCATGGCTACACAAAAATGATAAAATGCATACCAAAATGTATAGTAGCAGCCATTCTGCAATTGCTACAACTGCGTGAAAAGATTCTAATGTGATTTCCATAAGAAGCATGCACACCAAAGGGTACGATAAAAAAAAAGCACACCAAAGGGGCACGGTTTTTGGCTTGGTTGGGCGCAAAGGGTTAATTAACACGTATCACCTTAACTAACGTGAATGATTAATTAACGTGGTGAACCCGAACGAAAAGTAGCACCGTGAAGACGTCGTAGAGAGATCGTACGTTAGTTGTCGTACGTGGAGCAATTCCGTTTCCCTAATCACACCGGCAGTTAGGTGTTTTGGACCCGGAAATTAGGCGATTTTGAACCTGTCAGCTACGTGTATGAACCTGATAGTTAGGCGATTTTGAACCTGCTAGCTACGTGCATGAACCTGGCAATTAGGCGATTTCGAACCTGGCAATTAGACTTAATTAACCAGGTGATTAATAATCTTGCAAATATGTCTAAATTAATATGATTAAACCTGGCAACTAGTATTAATTAACCTTACAAGTCTGATATTTAAAATGGCAATTACGTAGCAACAATTGAACCTGAAAACTAGGTCGAACTAATCTCGTAACTAGTGATCTGGTAACTTTTTTAGTAATCTGGCAACTAGGCATAACTAATGTGGCAATTAGTAAGCTCATGCTTAGGCCTAATTAATATGGCATTTTAGTCTCTGACTAATTTGGATACCATCACTAGGAACATGTGGCTGAGAAGCGCTGATGTATAGAGGCAGCTAGTAGCTTTTACAACAGCCTGAATACATGTGGTGTGCAGGTGGGTCTGCGGCAGCTTTTTGCAGACTGTCACAAAGTGGAAAGGGGCGAGGGCGCGGGAGTTTTCCTCAGAGTGAGGTATTGCCGCCACACGGATGGGCATAATATACGGAGCCATGCATTAGCACAGTCCTTAAGTAATTGCATTGCAAGTTTGCTACAGGTTGTAGCTTGTGTATCTCTTATTTACTGTGTAATTATGTTATTGTAAATTTGTACATTGGCATGTTTCTTGTGCTGTATGCCTTCATCACATGAGCATATAGTTGCATTCTAGATGCCTAGATTGTTGGTTGCTTATAGTTACCTGTTGAAGATTACGGTTGAAACTTGAAAGTTGAAACCTGCTAGCAGCTATGTTGGATTTGTACTTTTGTGACTTAATCTTAATGCTTCTGAAAGGTTACGGATGGGCACAAATATACGGCCTAGGAGCTATGTTGTTGTTGCCTAATTTGTTTATGCTAATGAATGCCAAATTACGAAGCCTGTAATATTTTTCCACACATTTATCTATTTATTACAACACTTATAAGTGAAAAAGTATTAATTTATATCTTAAAAAACCAGACAGTGAACCAGTGGTTTGACCAGTGAAAACTTAAGTCGAGAGCCTTGCCGGTTCGATGACCGGTCCATTTTTTAAACTATGTTCCTCGCCTGATGTTGATTTGCCGAAGTCCTTTGAGGCGTGTGGGTCCCAGACTTTTCGGTCGCGCCTCCCTGATTTGAACTCAATAACGTTGCTCGAGGCGTCTGGCGTTTAGTAAGGCTACTAGGTCCCACATGTCAGCCTCTCATTAGAAGAATCGTGTGTACGATAGAATTTTTTCCTTCGCTCGCGCTACCCTTTTCCGAAGTTGATAGCGTTACTCGATGCATCTACTGTTTAATCAGGCTGTTGGGATCCACATGGCATCCTCTCAATAGAAGAAACGTGTGTATGATGGAATTTTTTTCCTTCGCTCACGCTACCCTGTTCTAATGTTGATAGCGCTGCTCGATGCATCTACCGTTTAATCAACCTCCTGGGCCCCACATGTCATCCACTCATTAGAAGAAACGTGTGTATGATGGATTTTTTACCCTCGGTCGCGCCTTCGTGTTCCGAACTTTATAGCGGTGCTCGCTGCTTCAGCCGTTTATATAAGCTGGTGGACCCCACATGTCAGCCTCTATGCAGGAAACATGTGCATGCTAGACTTTTTTCTTTTCTCGCGCCTCCCCGTTTGGAACTTGGTAACGTGGCTCGATACATCACCTGTATAATGTCTCCCTGTTGGGTCTACATGTCAGCCTCCTATGTAGATGAAACGTGTGTATGTTGAACTTTTTTTTATCATGTCCGCCGGTTTAACCTTGATAACGTTGTTCGATGCGGCAGTCGTGTATGGTCTTACTGCTGGGATCCACGTGTCAGCCTATCTGGAGAAGAAACGTGTCGATCTTGGTCTTCTTTTTTCCGGTCGTGACTGTTGTACAAGTACTTTTTAAACGCTCTCGTTAAACTTGATCTCTTGTATGGTAAGGTTGATCGGCTCTAGCTGTAGGCATGTGGGTTAGTCATGTCAGCCTCTTAGTATAAAAATATTGCTATAGATAAACTACATGCCTTGCCAGTACACAAGAAATTGTTATTCTTTTATAAAACGTGAAAAATGTATACTAATATCATATATAACTTATTTATTTTTCTTCTTAAAAAATTGCTTGTTCATCTTCTATGCGTGATTGCTAGCAGCTCAACTAAACATATTAAGTATAAATAATGTTATAGTAGTACTTAAGAAACATGGATATGTGGAGTTTTTTTAGAGGTGGTTGGACAGTGCCCAAAAAAGCCGAATTGAAGAAAAATGGACCAAGCAGGGATTGATGGGCTATTATCCATGGACTATTTTTATGGGATCTCGTCCAATCTAACTGGACGATTTGCGTGGCCGAATGACCCAAAACATGGCCGAATTAGAAGGTCTTGGGCTATAATGAGGTCAGATGGGCTAATTTCTTGAGCTCAATAGTTAAAATTCCAAGGTACCTATTGGGGCTCGGTCAGATTCGAAACAAAGACGTCAACAAAGGAAAAAAGGTATAAAATATGAGCGTCTAGATTCCAGGCGCCTAAGAACTTGTTATGTTAAGGCGCTGACGTCATCCTACTAATTGTGATAATTCTTAGTTGTAACCTAGTAGTTGCAACTCATTAAACTTTTAGTTACAAGCTGCAATAAATGTGTAACCCTCTCGTTGCACGAGTCGCGAGGTAAATCTAATGGCGAGAGAGGTGACTCTTGAGAACTAGCAAATCCGATAAAATATTCATAGATATTTCTGTGAAAATCGTGGACAAACACCTCGCGCTCGCCAAAACTTTTCGCCGAGACCCCAAACTTTCCTAAGCGCGCCTTCAATCGAGCGACCAGCCCCAGTCTCTTTAAATTTTGCGTCGTTCTTATGGGAGATGGACTGGATTAGAACCAGGCCGGAAACTTCTTCACGCCTTAAAAAAACTTCTCGACGCCTTTCTATCAACAATGCCGACCTATCACCGTTGGTCGCGACGTTCTTCACGAGACGCACCGGTCGGTGGTCAGCTGGGCGATCTCCATGCTTCGCCTACTAGATTCGGGCACTAGACATTGTTCTTGGCTTTGGTTTGTTCTCCACCTCTCCTAGAAATAGTTAAAGCTTGTGACCATCTAGATTTACAAGGTGCTTGCAGATTTGGGTAGGTATGTTCTTTAGGTAAATCTATAGTAAAGCTCTAGACAGAAGAGTTCAAAAACATCTTAAAAAAGACCTGGCAGAGATCCTGTGCAAGCTTTTGACCTGATATATTCCCCATCCTTCTTTGATACGATGGATCATTTGGTTGTTGATGTACCTGATGAGGAAGTACTTAGAGGTACAATACAGTATAGATGGATGTACCCTATAGAACGTCGACTTCGCATTTCCAAGGAGTGGGAAGTTATCCATAGACAGTTTGATAAGTGAGTGTTATGCAAAGATATCTTCACATATAATATAGACTGTAGAAAAGTTAGATATATTCACATGTCTGACTTGTCTATGTTTTGTAGGTTCTTCGCAGAGTATCAGCAAATTTCGTTCCACCAATAAAAATACCAAATGGACTAAGATCTAAGGATCATATAAGACGCTCAAATTGCACCGTGAATTCTCTATGAATTGTCCAGATGGGGTAACCTCTTGCCTATTTTGTAACGCTAGATTTCGGAGCTTGAATTTCCGGCCCTTACCCGTGGTCATGATAGGAGTATAACAACAACTTCATCTTGCATTTCCTGCCATAGCAGTGATGTACCTTCTGTGGAGACTGACACAGCTTGAGGTTATACTGATCAACCTGCAATAGATTGCGTTTAGACTCGAAATCCTGCACTTGACATTGTCTTCCCAAGGAAAAGAAGGTTGTGGATCTGGTAATAACGCCTTCTGTAGAACAAGATGCTGGAGGTGATGATTTCCTATGGCAATCCCTACCATTTTATGACTTGTACGAGTATTTATCGTAATATAATTAAATTGCATGTCCCTCTCTATCAATAAAAATGGCATATCTTTTTCCTTGTTTCAAAAATAAATAAATATTTGTATGACTCCTTGTGTTAGTCGATGCAAAGAAGATATTATTTTCTATTCAAGTCATATGAATAAATATGTTTGTATGTAGAGACATAAATGTGGATTGGGTGACAAAACCAACATAAAATTGCCATATTAATAACACAAGCATAATGACATAACAAGAAAAGGAACAGAACCATCTTTTCCCATGCTTGTGAAAAGCAGATGAGCCAGGAACCACGCCTGCAAGTTACGGAGGCCAATTCTCATGTAGCTCAGCTAATATTGGTTTATCATCGATAATACTTAAGCATCTGAATATGATTACATACTAGGAGTAGTTCCAGTTCCACACTATAGTTCAACGGGCAAAAGTGTAAGAAATGCGTAAGGTAGCTCCATAATACAGGTTCTAGAGAAAAGCATACAAATCATAAGAAAGAAAGCTCCGCTTCACAGTTCACCACCTTCAGGTGCAACAGTCTCTACAGATTGTAAACCCAAATCACCACCTTCTTCATATGGCACGATGATTTCGGGAGAAGGATCAGCAGCACCAACAGCAGCGCCAGCACCCGTAGCATGAGTCTCCACAATAGATGAACTATCAAGCACCACAATGTCTTCTGAAGGCTCTTCACTGCCAGCTCTATCCGCACAAGTGTCCGCCGATGGTATAACCAATCCACCTCATCTGGCACGATGATGGCAGGTGCAGGCTCATCAGTACCAGCTGCAGTTGTAGCTGCATCAGTCTCCATAGAAGGTAAACAAAGTGGCGTCTTAGGTGTAGCAATCTGACATCCATTTTCTACTCCGTCATCAGGAAACTGAGAGTCTTCTTCAGCTTTGTGCTTCTGCAGTTACAAGGTAAATAGAGATTATAGCGAAAGCATCTGTGCGGGACGACAAGAACATACGTCATTCTATTGATTTACCTTGACATCTGGGATAGCAGAAGTCACAGGATTGGAACCTATTTCATCAAGAATCCTCTTTTTTGCTCCTTCCCATATCTCCTTCTGTAGAAAGTTATAATATTGATTACATGATGTTGATTGTCAAATATATGCAGATGTTCAAAAGTTTGCGCTGTCGAACTACCAACTTTGAACGGATCCCCACTGTTCTTAGTTATGGGATCTAGCCCAGAAAACAAGCTTCTATTCAATCCTAGTCTACAAAAAAAGGATGCATACCCAAGATAAGACCCACTCTACACATGACAATGTTGCACAATCGACAATAAAAATTTAACTGCATCATCAACTCTATCATGTATGTTCGGAGTGAATCTAGATACACTTATTTCACATAAGCTAAAACATCTTATTATTATGAAACAGAGGGAATAGGTACGAGTGTTCTAGTATTTCACAAACTGCCATTGCTACCGCGGGACAGAGATGACGAATGCTCCACTGCCCTATAGAAGGTTGCCGCACCGATCTCGCCGCCACCTGTAGAGGACGGGGCCGAGGAGCTGGTCGGCAACAATATGGAGCGAGAGTCCAGGGGTGGTAGTGGATGGGAAGAAGGGACTGAGTAAAAGAGGTTATGTGTGCGTGGGGGGAGGCCGATGAAGGAGTGAATCCAGCTTGTCTCGGAAGGAACATGCTGTCACGTGCACCGGCGTGTGCAAAACTCCCTCCCTCTCTCTTATGCAGCAGCTACTGACAGTAGTCTCCAGCTAGCTTCATTGAGTTCTCTGGTAATCCTACTAGTAGACCTTTACTACTACTACTACTACTACTACTAGGTAGACAAGCAGTACTTGTTCAGAAGAAGAAAAAATTAGACTAGCACACCGTCGTACAGTATTGCCTTGTCAAATCACTGGTGATACCATGATGAGTGACATGTTTTTACTGGTAAACCTGGAAACATGTTGTTCCTTCCACCGCATGAAGTTTCTGAGCGAAGTATCAACACAACCAACTTAGGCAGCTTGTTACAGGACCCAAAACTACAATGAAAAAGAAACAAAACTACGGACCTGCAAGGAGTAATACTACTATTATACAACATTCTAGAAGAAATTATGTAGTAGTAGTAGAGTACAACTTTACTCCTAATAAGGTTCTTTTACAAACTTGGTGAAATATACATACTAGAGAAACTACCAAGTGTACAAAAGGGGTTTGGTCATACGGAGTATTTTACAAGCCGGACCGGGTGCAAAACTAAATGCTGAGTACTCGTACATCAGCTAAAAACCAGCCAAAAGAAAGAGTTCAACAGAAGGCCGAGACCAAATGAGCTATCCTGGAACAGGCTCGTTCCACTCCAAGGCGTTTGAGAAGGTTGGGATGAACCAAAATGGAGTCTCCGACCATATCCAATGAGTGTTGGTGTGGAAACCAACAGCCGCGTCACCATTCAGACTGAAGCGGCAAATTTCAGGATGTGGCTTGTACTCAGCCAATTTCTTGGTGTGATATGTAAACACAGTTCCTTCTTATTAGATGTCCTGGCAGATCATTTGCATCGCCTACTTCATTCTTAATCAGATAGTTCATGCCAAGGAAAAGAGAATATGATCCAAGGTCAATAACCCTTTTCCATTGGTTAGTTGCAGTTAACTGGCTTGTGTCCATCAAGAACACCATGCACTCAAAACCATAAGGATAGGTGCAAACAACGCAACCATAGTGAACAACACTAGTATCATTAGCAATTTCATTGCCTGAGACACCATATGCATAGACCAGAAGAAGTCTTGAACCACCGACAGATCTTGCTAACCACCACCTACCAGGATCCTCCTCCTCATCATCCTCAGCAAACCCATGTGCCAGGTAAAGCACATCCTGTGGTGACATCATAAGGAAAGGACCTTCAAAGAGAAAGGAAATGTAACATGGATATAATACTGATATTGATTTGACATTGTACAAGTTGATATACAATACTATATTCAAAAAACTTGATTATACTTAAGATGTTTGATTGCGTAAAAAATGCCAACCTAGGGATATGCTATGGAAATTGTAATTCTTTTCGAAATGGGGATATGCTATGGAAATTCTCCTACAGACACGGTTTGGTTCATAGGATCAAATGAAATAGGAAATAATCCTATATGATCTTGCAATATAAAGTTCATAGGGAAAAAAGCAAGGTTGGATCCTACAAGATTTTGGTGTCTTATATACCAAAGGAAAACCAACAAGGATTATTTCTAGGAGGTTTAATATCTTATCTTACCACTATATAGTGTATGAATAACTTTGAATATTGACTATTGGATCCGGACTTGCGAATCCCAACATTGCCAACCGTTGGATCTTCTTTTCCATTCTAGCATCTACTTGAAGATTCTACTGATAGTCGTTAGCACAATGAACGCTATGCACAATCCTCAAAACACACTTCTCCATCATTCTAGAATCTTCTTCATTTATCAAGACCATGTTAACAAAATTTACAAGTACTAGTACCTAATAAAAGTTGACTTCTACATGATACAAAATACAAGAACTAAATATGGACCCATACTTTATAGATGTCGATCAAATTTCTAATTTTTTGAGCTTTACCTATCATTATAACTCTATAGTGATGATATATCATATGTCTAGTATCTAAGTCTCACGTAAGTACTACTAGTAGATACCATATTTTCCATCGATGTACTAGTACTAGGAGACAAGGCAATACTATCAGCAGAACTCAATCCTATGAATCAAATTACTTACATGTAAGAAAACTTAGTTAGGATTGCATTTCTCTGAAATTCCTAGGGAATTCGTACGAATCAAAGAGTCTAAAATTCCTATAAAATTCCTACTAACCAATAAAAGTTCAAAAAAATAGCTTACATCAATTCATAAATAATATCTGAGTCTCATATAAGTACTACTAGTAGATACCATATTTTCCATGGGATATACTAGGAGACGAAGCAATACTATCAGCAGAACTCAATCATGAAACAAACTACTTATATGTAAGAAAACTTCCTAAAGATTGCATTCCTCTGAAATTCCTAGGGAATTCCTTCGAATCAAAGAAACTAATTTTTTTATAGAATTCCTACTAACCAATGAAAGTTTAGAAAAATTAGCTTGCATCGATTCAGGAATAAAGCTAATAAATACGTAGGGAGGAGAATGTACCAAGTTCCAGAGACTTCCATGCATCAACATAGCCATTCTTGTTCACGACGAACACACGATCTTGTTGGATAATAGCAACGTAGTATCTGAAGTAGGCCTGGAACTTGTTCACAAAAACTGACCATCCATGACTATCATTCACGTTAAGGACAACAATCTTGAATTCAAAAATGGCAACAAGAGAGAAATCTTTGTATCCCCCAGCAGTTGTTAGAACTTGGAAAATGACTATCTTCCAAAGTTTAGTACGTCGACCTTCATCAACATCATCCTGAAATGTAAGTGCAGAACCTTTGGTCGGTTCAAACCCGACACTTGCGGAATAACAATCTTGCGACGAGTGTACATGTTGACAAGGTCCCACGTGAAATCGGTCCCAACTGTGACGATCCAATCTCCATTGCCGCCTGCTCGCTGCTCATCAAAACCATTTGGCATCACATTATCAGAGGAGAACCTATCCAGCAGCGTCAGATTGCATGGGCTGCCTGCCACTTTGAAGCAGTCTTTGAATTCCCATGGTCTCACCATCGGGTGAGAATGAAGAACACATGGGAGGCCAAATGGATGAGAAGAAGGCGTCGTTCCGCTCTCTTTTGCTGATTGAAGAATATGTTTGGACGAACCGACGAGGCTCGCGGCGGTGGTGGCATCGCAATGGTTGATGAGTACTTGAAGGGGCCTTCGGTGAACACCTTCTAAAACTTCTCAGGATCTTTACTAACCTTGCTCGATCTCACCATGGAAGGACACTGAGATGGTGTTTTGGGGGCTTTCTTTGGGGGTGGGGTGGGGGGCGGTTGGGGAGGGAGGGAAAATCGTTTGCGGGAGCTGGCGGCCGGGGTGAGATGGAGAAGACAAAGGCTGATGGTGCATAATAGTACTACTAGTACTGCAAAATGTGGGTGAGTGGGGGTGGGGCTCCAATTGAGGCTAGTTGCACAAACCTCCAACAATTAGAGCCGTAGTTTCAAAGAGCTCCAACTGTTGAGCCTCTAGTATGTAATGAATAATGTTAAGAGGGATAATCAAAAAATTTGTGCTATCTGCAGCATTTGTACCCAAAAGTAATTATAGTAGTTTCTTGCAACTGTACTATCCTAATTATCTAGAGTTCCCTCTAATTTCGAATCCAATTGTTGGAGGTTTGTGCAATTTCCTCCTTCCTCGTGTTTCGAGGAAGCTCTATGACCCTATGTTCAAACAAAAAATGATGAAAGACAAACAAAAAAGGAAGACCATCTCTCAGGGCTCGTTTGATTTGCAGGATTATCAAAACATAGAAAGAGGAAACTACATGAATTTGGATCAAGTATGTGTTTGAATTACAGGGAAAGCAAAGCAATTATACCATAAGGTTGGAGTGGATGGAAATTTTCCTAAAAATAGAGGGAAAAGGAATACTTTGAAGGAATCTCAATTCCCGTGTTTTTTCTATATTTTTCCTATCCTACATTCTAAATGGGACATAATTCCTATATATTGGAATCCTATGAATCAAAAAAATAGTGTAGGATTATTTACTAAGGGAAAAAATCCTTCTCAAATCCTTTGAATTTTCTTTTAATCAAAGAAGGAATAAAAAAAGTTTCCTCTCTCAGAAAAAAAGGAACTCCACCTCTTGGAGAAAAAAAGAACTCCACCTCTTGGAGAAAAAAAGGAACTCCACTGTTGGACAATTTAGTGTGACGAGAATAGCTACTAGAGTCTATGTCTAGTACTAGCTGTAGGACCCAATCGTAGCATGTTATAAGGAAACAAAATAAAGCTCTGCAGATAATAAATGCCCATGGCAATTTCCAAGATACACAATCTTTTGCTTGTTCATTTTGATCTGGGCGACAACCGGAGGATAGAGGAGTACTAGCTGCTTCGTGTCTTGAGCCATCGAGCTGGAGTATAAATTTGGATATCTAAAAACCTGAATTTTCCTATCAAATCAATGCTCGTTGCATGCAGCTTAACCAAATATACTTACTGCAATACTTTACTACGTGTCCAAAAACTACAGAGTATAATAGTACTGCTACTACCATGTAGTACGTACTACCAGAAGTACTAGTATAGTAATGTTACACAGAGAATTCCACATTCATTTTGTAGCGCCAAAAGCAGAAGTTGGACCAATATAGTACTGTAGTAGTCACGTCGAGGTTGCCTTACGGGAAAAAATAGTATGATGATCAACAAGATCTATCTATTTATGTACTCCTATTTGCATATACTAGTAGTACTACTCAGGAACGGCATGAGTGTGTGATCCACTAGTACGCCTCCGCACGTAGAATAATCCAGTACTACTAGTACGGAGTAGATCGCTACCGCATGGTCGCGTGATTATTATGCATTGGTCCATGCCCTAGTCGTGGGCACGTGCCTTAGCAGTAAAAAAAATGTGAAAAAACGAATACTTATAAATAATTACTCCCTCCATCCTAAAATAGTAGTAACTAACTTGGCTTTGTCTAGATACGCATGTATTTCGACGCATTTAGTACTTAGATGCTCCCTCATTTCTAAATTAGAAAATATACTAGGTTTTTCCAAAGTCAATATTTATAAAGTTTGACCAACTATATGTATAAACATACTAACTTACATAATGTCAAACGCATATAATATGAAAATATCGTTCATGATGATTATGATAACATTGAGTTGATATTATAGATGTCTATGTTATTTTCTAGATATTTAGTCAAAGTTTATTATGTTTGACTTTGACAAAAACTAATGCGCGTCCTAATTTAGGAAGGAGGGAGTACATGTGAAGTCGGTTAATTTGGGATGGATGGAGTACTACTCCGTACTAGTAGTAGTCGAAATAACATAGTATGGAGTAGTAAGCATTATAACTTATTTTATGCCAAATACAACCTTCCTAATTCCAAAGAGACCTTGGCTCCGATTACTAATAATTAATACATCATTCGATTCATGTTAGGACCATTAGATGAGAAGATAAAGATTACTTCTTATTGTTAATTAAAACAAATAAGAGTTTTACTCTGGTGTCCTCCCGTTCTCCCAAACTTAGAAATTGAAAACATAAGAACAACTAGGATTGGCCGATAACCCTTCACATCCTCCAAGCCGAAGAGGCATTATTTAATCCTGACCGTCCTTGTATTTTTAATTTTTTAGATTTGAGAAAATGGGGAGGAACAGAAGCAAGCCTCAACACTGAAAAACACCTCTTCGTCATCTCGGATGTTCCAACAGCAGTGGTATTGTACCGCAGGCACCGCGAGGAATGTGAGATCTTAGAGCGGGAGCCTACCCCGGGATGCGTAGCTCGTAGGCACGATTAGCACATATGGATGTTCGTCAAGAATTTAGTCGGCGTACCGCAACATGCAGAAGTTATACCAATTTGCTTTACCGGATAAAAACTATGAGCAAAATCATCAATATTTTTATGGCACATACTCACGAACGGCATGAGGTTGTGCTCGACGATCACATGAAACGCACAATATTCTCCATCGTGATGTATCCTCACGTAGATTGCAACCGTGCATGGTTGTTTGATTATGCATGGTCCATGGAGTTAAGAACACAAACAATCCTTGTACTTATGTGTGGGGCTCGATTTATCCCTCTAACTCGTGATTTGCTAAAGTTTACGCACAAAGTTATCAACATGACTAAATTTAGTTGTAAGCGAGGTTTACAGTCAAAATTGTGTTAGACTGGATGACACGTGGACGTTGGTCATGCATGCATAAGAGCATCTTCCCTATAATATCGCACCTAGCGCCTCTCGTATAATAGCCAGTTAGGGTGAGCTAATCTCCTGCAATATTGATTTTGTGAAACTGACATGTCAGATAATTATAAGATATGTTCTGTTCCAAATATCGCACATACCTAACCCTAGTTCAATTGTTTTTCCCTTGGCTTGTCCCCTGATCTTCCCGTGCGAGCGCATCTCGTGGTTGGAGCTCGAGTATGGCGAGTGGCGGCTCTAGTGGTTCGATCTCAAGTCCAAAGGAGTATCGTGTGCCCAACACAGAGCTGCTCATCATTAAGTGTGACCAATGCAAGCATCATTTCTTGAAGAAGTACACCACCCAGACCAATGTCCAGGGGAATCCGAATGGTATTTCTTCAAGTGTGTCCTTGTCACAGGGTTAGTGAGGTGGGCCATTTTGGATTTGCCTCTAGTTTTCTCATGTGTTTGAGCTGAATATCCTTCTTAATATGGATGTTGAGCTAAAATTTTTTTTGGTAATGTAACCCAATGGGTGTAATATGTTGAATTGGTCTAAGCGACACTTTGTTTCCTTCTTTCGAACAATACAAAAATAAAGTGGCATGGAGGTGAAAACATCATGGTGTTGCTTACACGGAAGGATATGCGGGGAGGAGAAGTGGTAGTTGATATGCAAATATTGGGCATGTTGTTTATTGTTTGAGATGCGGGATGCACTACGTGCAAAATTCTAGGGCAGCCTATCCTGTACGATGGACCCACGTCGATGTGTCGTCCACACCAGCGTAATTTGACGGCAATCCTGGTTCAAGACTTAAATCAAGTCGAATTGACAAGTTTGGGCATAAAATTTCATAATCACTCTTAGATGACTAAATCGAAGTACCGTAAGAACGGTTAGTGTGTTTATCTCTGGTCCATGTCGTAGAAGTGAACAATTACATAAAAGTCGTAATAAACCCCTAAATACTCCGTAATAACATTAGCAACAAACTTAGTTTACATCTAAAATGCATCCTTCCTAGTACCAAAAAAGAACCTACATGTGACTACTACTAGTAAACTAGAGTAGTAAAATAGTACTACTAGTAGTACTATTTATCTACTAATATACCATTATAGTCTTGATCATCAGCCATAGTTTAAGATCATTTTTTCTAGAAAGATACATGGGTGGACTGTCTAACCTTCATCAGGAACCGTGGTGGCACCTCGAGGTACGTCCTGAGCTTGTCAGACGGAAAGTTGGCCAGCGAAGAGCTGCTCGTCAGTTCGATTACCGCATTAAAGCTCTCGGCCATCGAGAAGTCCGCCGACCCTGGTGGACCAGGCGCACACAGTTTCACCGTGTACCACGGCCACAAGCACCTGTCCTGCCTGATGCACACCAAGGACACACCGGCGGACAAGCCGAGCATGCTGATGGTCAGGCCAAACACAGCACTATCATCCCCGTAGAGGAAGTGCATGAATCCACTCGTGCTTGTTGGTGGCGGAATTAGGATGAGGCAAAAGAAGGCGTTGTCGTAGATGGCCCTGGTTACTATGACCCCATGGGCCTCCTTCATGTGGGGAAGGAGCCATGCCGGCGAGGCAATGAAATCACAGGCGGGATCCATGCAGGAGCACGGGTCGTGCAAGCACGCAATCTTGTGCTCGTCGAGCTTGTCGAAAGTGACCAAGATAAAGCAGCCGTCGTAGGGGCACTCAATCATCGCCTCAGACTCGACGGTGTCCATAGCAGCCGACTCACGGTCGAATCCGCCGACGCGGTACACGAACTTGTGGGAGTGGTTTCAAAGGGAAGATCGGCTCACCGACATAGTGCCTGCCGGCCAGAAACCAGGGTTCGGTGGGTATACTGAAGAGTATACTGATTGAGTTTCATACTATACTGGTATGATTGTACATGAATATGCTAGGCATCGGTGCACCGGCGGCGGCTGAGGCTCTTCACTTGGCCACTTTTTTCTTAGACAGTGTCCACACACTGTACATGCTTCGTTAAAATAAAAAGGATACAAAAAGTTGACAGGTGAGTAAAGAAGGTGTCACGTTGTACTGTACCAGACAGTACAATACATACAAAAGGAGAGACCGAGGCAAGAAAATCCACGTGAGAGGCAAGAAGATATACTCCTGGAGAGATAAAAATCCTGCGGCCTGGTGCAGGGTGTACAGTGCTGCAGGGAAGAGACCGTGGACTGCATGCATGTCTTCGACACCAACCTGTAATTAAACTTTTCGGTCTTATCAAATTTAAATAGCCTTAATAATCCCAGACAGAAGGAGTACTAGTACTAGTACTAGTACTAGTAGTACATCTTAGAACAAATCAGACAAACTAGTACTACATTTATTAGTGGTATTTTTTTGAGAAATTATTATGAGTAGTAGTACTTAGATATGTGAACAACCAATCTAAGTTACTGCTCCAATAGAGAGTAAGATCACTTTGTTTTATGGATTCTTGTTTACTATACGTACTTATAGGAAAAGTTAGAATGTAGATTATTTCAGAACAAATTTTGGCTCTACAATATCTAGAATAGGCGCAAACCTCAAAAGACACTTCATTGCTTAGTTTTAGGGATCTTGTGCTAAATGCATGGACTTGGATGTAATTTTCATTTTTATGAGGTCCTTGATGTAACTTGTACTTCCACCGACCGCGTGTTAACTAAAGTACCTCGCTCCTAACCGACCTACCACAATTAAAAGAAAATTATAATACCCCGATTATCAGACAAAGTAGAACATGGTTTCTTATAATTCTAAAGTTTTTAGAAATAGGATGTTTCAAGCTTCCCAGCTAACTTCGCACACTTTAGTGACTTTTCCCGATTTAATGAAATTAGGTCAAACTTTTGCTACACAAGTAAGGACAATTGATTGCTATTGAATTAAATGTATTTTCAGAGGTAGATGGGTGAATCTTCATATAGTAAACAATATCGTCGGTGTTAGTTTCCAACTATCATGAAAGAACATTTAATTCTCAATTTTTTGAGTGATGACGAGATTGTTCTTTTACGTAAAGAGACTCTGAAGAATATGGATCTGAATACCACAAGAAAAGTTTTCAGACATAAATAGTGGACCAACATGTTGTACTGACGATACCCATGTTTTATGAGATTTCAAACTACCAAGATAACTCAGCCAACTTGAATGACTTTATACCAGTTATTTATTGAAATTAGGTCAAATTTGAACTACAAGTAAATTGTAGGTTGCTTTGAAAGTTTTATGAAAAATGTTCCAGAGGTACCCATTCGTGGGTCAATTAATATATCATAAACCACCGAGAGTTTTGACGACACGTTCACCTTCTTGCTAAGATTTTGCATCTTGACACTTTAACAAAATTAGGTCAAACTTGAGCTACAAGTAAGCGCAAAAGATCGCTCTTGAATTAAATATCTGTAAATATTTGAATGACTTCCTAGATAACTCTGCCCATTTGAATGACTTTATGTCGATTTATCGAAATT
This sequence comes from Avena sativa, assembly GCA_916181665.1. Taxonomy (NCBI): domain Eukaryota; kingdom Viridiplantae; phylum Streptophyta; class Magnoliopsida; order Poales; family Poaceae; genus Avena; species Avena sativa. Next base: position 163,470,902 of record OV702290.1, read on the forward strand.
AGGTCAAATTTGAAACTATAAGTAAATTGTAGGTTGGTTTGAATGTTCTACAAAAAAGCTTTTGGGGGTACCCATCGAGGGGTCACAATAAATTATGTCAGAAACCACCGAGAGTTTTGACGATAGTTTCAACTTATTGCTAAGATTTTTCATCCTGACAATTTAACGAAATTAGGTCAAACTTGAGCTACAAGCAAGTAAGCACGATAGATTTCTCTTGAATTAAATGTCTTTTCGGAGGTAGATGGGTGCATCTTCTTGTAGTAAATAGTGTTATCAGTGTGAGTTTCCAACTATCGGGAAAGAATATTCTCAATTTTCCGAGTGATGTCAAGATTATTCTCTCATGTAAAGGAAGTCCAAAGAATATAGATCTGAATGCCACAAGCCAAGTTTTCACACATATATAGTGGACCAACATATTGTACTTACGATTTCCCGTGTTTTATGAGTTCTCAAACTTCCTAGCTTATCGCTCTGCCACTTGAATGACTTTATATCGATTAATAAAAATTAGGTCAAATTTGAACTATATACTACAACTAAATTCTAGGTTGCTCTAAAAGTTTTACGGATTTTTTTTGAGGTACCGTACCAATCGGGGGTCACAATCAATATATGAGAAATAACCAAGAGTTTTGACAACAGGTTTGACTTCTTGCTAAGATTTTGCATCATGACACTATTTAACGAAATTGGGTCAAACTTGAGTTACAAGTAAACGCGATAGATATCTCTTAAAATATATGACTTTCAGAGGTAGATGGGTGTGTTTTATTGTAGTAAACAGTGTCGTCGGTGTGATTTTCCAACTATCAAGAAAGAACATTCAATTCTCAATTTTCCGAGTGATGATGAGCGAGGTTGTTTTTTCCGTAAAGATATGTCCGAAGAATATTGGATCTAAATGCCATAAGCCAAGTTTACCGATATATATAGGGTACCAACATGTTGTACCAACGATTCCCATGTTTTATGACTTTTCAAACTTCCTAGATAACTATTCCCATTTGACCGAATGAGTTTATGTCAAATTTTCAAAATTAGGACAAATTTGAAACTACAAGTAAATTGTTGGTTGCTTTGAAAGTTTTACGAAAAATCTTGTGGAGGTACCTATCGACGGGTCACAATTAATATATCAGAAAACACCGAGAGTTTTGACGATAGGTTCAACTTATTGCTAAGATTATGCATCTTGACAATTTAACAAAATTAGGTCAAACTTGAGCTACAAGTAAGCTTGATAGATTGCTCTTGAATTAAATATATTTTCAGAGGTAGATCGGTGCATATTGTTGTAGTAAACAATGTCGTCAGTGTGAGTTTCCAAATATCAGGAAAGAACAGTCAACTCTACATTTTCCGAGTGAAGACGAGCGAGGTTGTTCTTTTCGTAAGAAGTCCGAAGAATATTGGATGTGAATGCCACGCCAAGTTTACAAACATATATAGTGGAACAACATGTTGTACCAACGATCCCATGAGATTTCAAACTTCCTAGCTAACTCTGCCCATTTTAATGACTTTAAGTCGATTTATCGAAATTAGGTCAAATTTGAAACTACAAGTAAATTGTAGGTTTTGCTTTAAAAGTTTTACGAAAAAGCTTTTAATTTGGAGGTACCCATCGAGAGGTCATAATTAATATAGCGGAAAACAATGAGAGTTTTTACGATAGGTTCAACTTCTTGCTACGATTTTGTATCTTGACAATTTAACAAAATTAGGTCAAACTTGAGCTACAAGTAAGCGTGGTAGATTGCTCTTGAATTAAATGTCATTTCAGAGGTAGATGGGTGCATTTTCTGGTAGTAAGCAGTGACGTGGGTGTGAGTGTCCAACTACCAGGAAAGAATATTTAATTCTACATTTCCCGAGTGAAGACGAGCAAGGTTATTTGTTCTTTTCCGTAAAGAGAAGTCCAAAGAATATTGGATGTGGATGCCACAAGCCAAGTTGACCAACATATATAGTGGATCGACAACATGTTGTACTTGCATGGTTTATGAGTTTTCAAGCTTCCTAGCTAACCCAACCCATTTGAATGACTTTATATCGATATCTCGGAATTATAGGTCAAATTTGAAACTACAAGTAAATTTTAGGTTTTTCTTTGATAGTTTTAAGAAAAGTCTTTTGGAGGTACCCATCGAGGGGTCAAAATTAATATATCAAAAACCAGTGAGAGTTTCAACGATAGGTTTAACTTCTTGCAAAGACTTTGCATCTTGACAATTTAACAAAATTAGGCCAAACTTGAGATAGCTACAAGTAAACGCCATAGATTGCTCTTGCTTTAAATATCTTTTAAGAGGTAGATCGGTGCATATTCTTGTAGTAAACTATGTGATCGGTGTGAGTTTCCAATTATCAATAAAGAACATTCAATTCTACATTTTCCGAGTGAATACGAGCGAGGTTGTTCTTTTTCCTAAAGAAAAGTCCGAAGAATATTGGATATGAATACCACAAGCCAAATTTACATACATATATATTGACCCAACATGTTGTACCAATGATTCCCATGTTCTATGAGTTTTCAAACTTCCCAGATAACTCTGCCCATTAGAATGACTTTATGTCGATTTATCAAAATTAGGTCAAATTTGAAACTATAAGTACTAGTAAATTACACGTGTCCTGCGCGTGAGACTCAGATAATACACGTTTGACATATAATTACTATATAAAATAATAATAGGTAAAGCATAAAAAAATATAAATTTGATCAACATCTATAAAGTATGGGTGTATATTTGGTTCTTGTACTTTGTATATCATGTAGAATTCAACGATTATTAGCTATCTAAAACTTGAAATTTTTGGTAACATGGTCTAGAGAAATGAGGGAGAAGATTCTAGAATGATGGAGAAGTGTGTTTTGAGTTTTGTGCAAAGCATTCATTATGACGAAGACTATCAATAGAATCTTCTAGATGCTAGAATGGAAAACAAGACCCAACAACTTGAAATGTTGGGATTCGCGAGTCTTGCTCCAACGGTCAATATTCAAAGTTATTCGTACACTATATAGTGGTAAGAAATTGTAGGTTGCTTTGAAAGTTCTACGAAAAAGATTTTGGGGGTACCCGTCAGGGGGTCACTATTAATATATCAGAAACCAACGAGAGTTTTGATCATAGTTTCAACTTCTTGCTAAGATTTTGCATCTTGACAATTTAATGAAATTAGGTTAAACTTGAGCTACAAGCAAATAAGCACGATTGATTTATCTTAAATTAAATATATTTTTGGAGGTAGATGGGTGCATATTCTTGTAGTAAATAATAATCTCAGTGTGAGTTTCCAACTATAAGGAAAGAACATTCTCAATTTTCCTAGTGATGACGAGATTGTTCTTTCAGTTAATGAAAGGCCGAAGAATATGGATCTGAATGCCACAAGCCAAGTTTTCACACATATATGGTGGAGAAATATGTTGTACTTACGATTTCCCATGTTTTATGAGTTCCCAAATTTCCTAGCTAACTTCATCCACTTGAATTACTTTATGCAAATTTATTGAAATTAGGTAATATTTGAACTAATACAAGTAAACTATGTAGGTTGCTTTGAAAGTTTTACGAAAAAGCTCTTGGAGGTACCCATCGGAGGGGGTCAATTAATATATCAAAAACCACAAAGAGTTCTGACGATAGGTTCATCTTCTTGCTAATATTTTGCATCTTGACAATTTAATGAAATTAGGTCACTCTTGAGCTACAAGTAAGCGTGATAGATTGCTCTTGAATTTAATGAAATTAGGTAAAACTTGAACTACAAGTAATAAATTGTAGGTTGCTTTGGAAGTTTTATGAAAAAAGATTTTGGAGGTACCCATCAAGCGGTTAATTAATATATTAGAAACCATAGAGAGTTTTGACGATTGGTTCGACTTCTAGCTAAGATTTTGCATCATGATTTTTTTTAACACCTTTTGAAAATTATCACATGAAATAGGGAGAGAGGGGAAATGATTTTTCTATTCTCTATGGGAAATCCACAAGCTTGAGGTGCACCTTAGGCTTAAATATACAAACTTTATTTTCTCGATAATGTATATGGTGAACCTTAGCGGATTCCACATACTAGGCCTTAAGGTGTGCTTTTGTACACATTGCTGATGCCATTATTAGGGAAAAAGCAAATAGTATAGTACACTAGTAGTGCTCATTTCTTTGCTTAGACAAATGATCACCTTTGTCCACGTGATGTACATGCTGAGAGAATAAAACGTAGGCAGCAGCAAAGAGGAGTTGAAGGCAGTTTGATGTCAGAGGAAAGTTACGATGAGTTCCTCACACGAGGTACTCCTGCGGCCACTCTACTAGTAGTAAATTTCAGTATCTATGCATGCAAAACAAATTCTGTGTTTTCTCTCTCCTTCGCTGCCCCTCACCATCCATCCTCCCTCTCTCCTCTCCTTTCCCCTCGCGCACCGGGCCGACTAATCTCTCCCTTGTCCACAGCGTGGTGCTGCGCACGTGTGCCTTGGTACGACAGCTCTATGTCTCTGGCGTGTTCGGCAGCCACGTTGGTGTGGAGTAGGGATGAGGAGTACACATGAAGAAAACCACTTTGGTCCTTGGTGGCAAAAAATTCACACTTTTCTGGTTTTCTAAATTTTCACTTGCTTCCCAAACATCGGGAGGGAAGGTTACTCAAAAGATCAGCCATTCACAATACTTCTTACCTTATCTTTATCTTGTATTATCTCTTACAATACCATACCATACCATACCACTGTATAGTGTACGGATAACTTCAAACATTGACCGTTGGATCAAGACTGGCAAATCCAAACATTGCTAACCGTTGGATCTTCTTTTCCATTCTTAGCATCTACAAAGATTATACCGATAGTATTTAGCACGATGAATGCTAGTATGTGCAAACCACAAAACACACACTTCATTGCTCAGTTTTATGGTCCTTGTGCTAAATGCATGGACTTGGGTGCAATTAACATTTTTATGAGGTCCTTGATGTAACTTGTACTTCCACCACTCATGTTAACTCTCAAGCACCTCGCTCCTACGAGACCTATCATAGTTAAAATAAAATGCAACCACCCCAATTATCACACAAACTGGACAACAATTTCTTATATGTAATACCCAAGTTTTTATTACTAGGATTTTTCAAGTTTCTAGATAACTTCGCACAGTTCAGTGACTTCTTGTTGATTAACGAAATTAGGTCAAACTTGAGCTACAAGTAAGCGCGATAGATTGCTCTTGAATTAAATGTATTTTCGGAGGTAGATGGGTGCATCTTCTTGTAGTAAACAATGTTGTCGGTGTGAGTTTCCAACTATTAGGAAAGAAAATTCACAGTTTTCCGAGTGATGACGAGATGGTTCTTTTCCGTAAAGGAAGTCCAAAGAATATCAATCTTGATGCCATAAGCCAAGCTTCTAGACATATTAAGTGGACCAACGTGTTTTACTTATGATCTCTATATGTTTTTTGAGTTTTCAAACTCCCTCGCTAATTAACTCTTCCCACTTGAATGACTACATGCCGATTTATCGAAATTAGGTCAAACTTGAACTATAACCAAATTGTAGGTTGCTCTGAAAGTTTTACAAAAAACCTTTTGGAGGTACCGTACTGATCGGGGGGTCACAATCAATATATGAGAAACAACCGAGAGTTTTGACAACGGGTTTGACTTCTTGCTAAGATTTTGCATCATGACACTATTTAATGAAATTGGGTCAACAACTTGAGCTACAAGTAAGCGCGATAGGTTTCTCTTAAAATATATGACTTTTCAGAGGTAGATGGGTGCATTTTCTGATACTAAATAGTGTCGTCGGTGTGATTTTCCAACTATCAGGAAAGAACATTCAATTCTCAATTTTCCGAGTGATGACAAGCGAGGTTGTTCTTTTCCGTAAAGAAATGTCCGAAGAATATTGGATCTAAATGCCAGAAGCCAAGTTTACCGACATATATAGTGGACCAACATGTTGTACCAACGATTCCCATGTTTTATGAGTTTTCAAACTTCCTAGCTAACTCTGCCCATTTGACCGAATGACTTTATGTTGATTTATCGAAATTAGGTCAAATTTGAAACTACAAGTAAATTGTAGGTTTCTTTGAAAGTTTTACGAAAAATCTTTTGAAGGTACCCATCGATGGGTCATAATTAATGTATCAGAAAACACCGAGAATTTTGACGATAGGCTTAACTTCTTGCTAAGATTTTGCATCTTGACAATTTAACGAAATTAGATCAAACTTGAGCTACAAGTAAGCATGATAGATTTCTCTTGAATTAAATGTATTTTTAGAGGTAGATCGGTGCATCTTGTTGTAGTAAACAATGTCGTCGGTGTGAGTTTCCAACTATCAGGAAAGAACATCCAATTCTACATTTTCCGAGTGAAGATGAGCTAGGTTGTTATTTCTCGTAAGAAGTCCAAAGAATGATGGATGTGAATGCCACGCCAAGTTTATAGACATATATAGTGGACCAACATGTTGTATCAATGATTCCCATGTTTTATGAGCTTTCAAACTTACTAGCTAACTCTGCCCATTTTAATGACTTTAAGTCGATTTATCGAAATTAGGTCAAATTTGAAATTACAAGTATATAGGTTTTGCTTTGAAAGTTTTACAAAAAAGCTTTTAATTTGGAGGTACCCATCGAGGAGTCACAACTAATATATCAGAAAACACCGAGAGTTTTGACTATAGGTTCAACTTCTTGCTAAGATTTTTCATCTTGACAATTTAACGAAATTAGGTCAAACTTGAGCTACAAGTAAGCGCGATAGATTGCTCTTGAATTAAATGTATTTTCAGAGGTAGATGGGTGCTTTTTATTGTAGTAAACAATGTCTTCGGTGGGAGTTTCCAACTATCAGGAAAGAAAATTCTCAGTTTTCCGAGTGATGACGAGATGGTTCTTTTCCGTAAAGAAAGTCCGAAGAATATGGATCTCAATGCCATAAGCCAAGCTTCTAGACATATTAAGTGGACCAACATGTTTTACTTACGATTCCCATATGTTTTTTGAGCTTTCAAACTCCCTGGCTAATTAAGTCTACCCACTTGAATAACTACATGCTGATTTATCGAAATTAGGTTAAACTTGAACTATAACTAAATTGTAGGTTGCTCTGAAAGTTTTACGAAAAAACTTTTGGAGGTACCGTACAGATCGGGGGGTTACAATAAATATATGAGAAACAACCGAGAGTTTTGACAACAGGTTTGACTTCTTGCTAAAATTTTGCATCATGACACTATTTAACGAAATTGGTTCAACAACTTGAGCTACAAGTAAGCGCGATAGATTGCTCTTGAAATATATGAATTTTTTCAGAGGTAGATGGATGCATTTTCTTGTAGTAAATAGTGTAGTCCGTGTGATTTTCCAATTACCAGGAAAGCACATTCAATTCTCAATTTTCCGAGTGATGACGAGCGAGGTTGTTCTTTTCCGTAAAGAAATGTCCAAAGAATATTGGATCTGAATGCGAGAAGCCAAGTTTACCGACATATATAGTGGACCAACATGTTGTACCAATGATTCCCATGTTTTATGAGTTTTCCAACTTCCTAGCTAACTCTGCCCATTTGACCGAATGACTTTATGTCGATTTATCAAAATTAGGTCAAATTTGAAACTACAAGAAAATTGTAGATTTCTTTGAAAGTTTTATGAAAAATATTTTGGAGGTACCCATCGATGGGTCACAATTAATATATCAGAAAACACCGAGAATTTTGACGATAGGTTCAACTTCTTGGTAAGATTTTGCATCTTGACAATTTAATGAAATTAGGTCAAACTTGAGCTACATGTAAGCGTGATAGATTTATCTTGAAGTAAATGTATTTTCAGAGGTAGATCGGTGCATCTTGTTGTAGTAAACAATGTCGTTAGTGTGATTTTCCAACTATCAGGAAAGAACATTCAATTCTACATTTTCTGAGTGAAGATGAGTGAGGTTGTTCTTTTTCGTAAGAAGTCCGAAGAATATTGGATGTGAATGCCACGCCAAGTTTACAAACATATATAGTGGACCAACATGTTGTACCATCGATTCCCATGTTTTTTGAGCTTTCAAACTTCCTAGCTAACTTTGCCCATTTTAATGACTTTAAGTCGATTTATCGAAATTAGGTCAAATTTGAAACTACAAGTAAATTGTAAGTTTTTCTTTGAAAGCTTTTAATTTGGAGGTACCCATCGAGGGTCACAATTAATATATCGGAAAACAACGAGAGTTTTGATGATAGGTTCATCTTCTTGCTAAGATTTTGCATCTTGACAATTTAATGAAATTAGGTCAAACTTGAGCTACAAGTAAGCATGATAGATTGCTCTTGAATTAAATGTCATTTTAGAGGTAGATGAGTGTGTTTTCTGGTAGTAAGCGGTGCCGTGGGTGTGAGTGTCCAACTACCAGGAAAGAATATTCAATTCTACATTTTCTGAGTGAAGACGAGCAAGGTTAGATGTTCTTTTCCGTAAAGAAAAGTCCAAAGAATATTGGATGTGGATGCCACAAGCCTAGTTGACAGACATATATAGTGGATCGACAACATGTTGTACTTGTGATTCCCATGTTTTATGAGTTTTCAAGCTTCCTAGCTAACCCCTCCCATTTGAATGACTTTATGTCCATATCTCGAAATTATAGGTCAAATATGAAACTAAAAGTAAATTGTAGGTTTTTCTTTGATAGTTTTACAAAAAAAATTGAAGGTACCAATCGAGGGGTCAAAATTAATATATCGGAAACCAGCGAGAGTTTCGACGATAGGTTCAACTTCTTGCTATGACTTTGCATCTTCACATTTTAACGAAATTAGGTCAAACTTGAGCTAGCTACAAGTAAACGCCATAGATTGCTCTTGAATTAAATTTCTTTTCAGAGGTAGATCGTTGCATCTTCTTTTAGTAAACAGTGTCGTCAGTGTGAGTTTCCAACTATCAAGAAAGAACATTAAATTCTGCATTTTTGAGTAAATACGAGTGAGGTTGTTTGTTTTCCTAAAGAAAAGTCCTAAGAATAATGGATCTGAATGCCACAAGCCAAGTTTATAGACATATATATTGAACCAACATGCTGTATTAATGATTCCATGTTTTATGAGTTCTCAAACTTCCCAGCTAACTCTGCCCATTAGAATGACTTTATGTCAATTTATCAAAATTAGGTCAAATTGAAACTACAAGTACTAGTAAATTGCACGTGCCCTACCCGTGAGACTCAGATAATAGACATCTAACATATCATCAGTATATAAAATTATAATAGGTAAAGCAGAAAAAATATAAATTTGATCAACATCTATAAAGTATGGGTGTATATTTGGTTCTTGTACTTTGTATATCATTTAGAAGTCAGTGATTATTAGCTATCTAAAACTTGAAAATTTTGGTAACATGGTCTAGAGAAACAAGGGAGAAGATTCTAGAATGATGGATAAGTGTGTTTTGAGTTTTGTGCATAGCATTCATTGTGACGAACACTATCAATAGAATCTTCTAGATGCTAGAACAGAAAACAAGACCCAGTGGCTGGAAATGTTGGAATTCATGAGTCTTGATCCAACGGTCAATATTCAAAGTTATTCATACACTATATAGTGGTAAGAAATTATAGGTAGCTTTGAAAGTTCTACAAAAAATCATTTGGGGGTACCCATCAGTGGGTCACAATTAATATATCAGCAACCACCGAGAGTTTGACGATAGTTTCAACTTCTTGCTAAGATTTTGCATCTTGACAATTTAACGAATTAGGTCAAACTTTAGCTACAAGCAAGTAAGCGCGGTTGATTTATCTTGAATTAAATGTCTTTTCAGAGGTAGATGGGTGCATCTTCTTGTACTAAACAATGCTATCAGTGTGAGCTTCCAAGTATTAGGAAAGAACATTCTCAATTTTCCTAGTGATGACAAGATTGTTCTTTCAGGTAAAGAAAGTTCGAAGAATATGGATCTGAATGCCACAAGCCAAGTTTTCACACATATATGGTGGAGCAATATGCCATACTTACGATTTCCCATGTTTTATTAGTTCTCAAATTTCCTAGATAACTTCGCCCACTTGAATGACTTTCAGACATATATAGGAGATCAATAGCATGTTGTACTTGCGATTGCCATGTTTTAGGTGTTTTCAAGATTCATATCTATATAACTCCACTCAGTTGAATGACTTTATGTTGATGTATCAAAATAAGGTCGAATTTGAACTACAAGTAATAAATTGTAGGTTGCTTTGTAAGTTTTATGAAAAATCTTTTGCACTTACCCATGGAGAGGTTAGTTAATATATCAGAAACCACAGAGAGTTTTGATGACTGGTTCGACTTCTAGCTAAGATCTAGAATCTTCAATTTTTTGAACCCCTTTTGAAAATGATCATATGAGAAATAAGGAGAGAGGGGTGTTGGGTCCGCAGCATAGAAAACAAAAAAATTCCTACGATGAGAACTACACGCCAAGATCTATCTACTAGGTACAAAGCAACGGGTGGACATACATCCAACGAGAACTTACCCTCGAAGACAACGAGTTTTGTTAACTAGTAGGAACTCGTGGTTGATGTAGTCGTACACTTGCCGATCTTAAGATCATGAGGAAGTCCGAGCGCCGCAACTCAGCAGCGCATCCGTACTCGCACACACGTTCAAGCCCCCAGACAACCTCCACCTCCTCGCTCCAGCGATCCAGTGGAAGCAGCAACTCCTTCCAGACGAAATGCCACCGGGAACATGTATCTCGCTAATCCGAGACCATGGGGAAATAATTCTAGAGGGGGAGAGAGATCCTTCACGAGGAGGTGTGAGGAAGAAGGAGGAAGAGGGTGGACTTTTATAGGAGGAGGGGGTACCCCCTCTCTCCATGGCCGGTGCATGGGGGGGTGACCCCTCACCTCCCCCATTCATGTGGTGGTAACCCCTCCACATTAAAATGCCTCTTCACATTCCCCTTTAAAGTCCCTACTTTAAATGCATTAAAATTCTCCAAGTTTAATGCTCTCTCATTTAATAAAACTCTTTTATTAAATTTATTCAGAATTTTGTTAATTACTTTAATTAACAAACATTCACATATAGCTCCTTGCAATATTTCAATATCACATGCAGAACCACTTTCTGCAATTTCACCCGAAACAATTTCCGGTTTCTATCAAAACAATTCCTGCGCTTTGCAATTCTTTCGTCTGAAACATATGTTCTCCAAAATGGTTTCCGGTAACTCTTAAGTGTGTCACCCTACGATTCGCTAATAATGCAGATATGATTGAGACTCCTCTCAGATCAATAGTCAGAAGCGATACCTGGAGATCCATACTGACTCCTGCATATTCAACGATGACTTCTGTGATCGTGAGAACCTTTAATGCTTGTAATTTAATCCGTTTGTCTCATGATATAATACATGTCCGAGATTTGATCATCGGTATCCAAATACCTAGCTTGATCTCGTTACCGACATGCACTCTTTTCTTGTTCCCGTGATATAACATTCTAGTGATCACATCACTTGCTTGCAAGCTATCTCAATGTGATATCACCAAGAGGGCCCAGAGTATATCTATCCGTCCTCGGGATTGACAAATTCCACTCTTGATCCATGAGCCTCAACATAACACCTTCGTAGCACTGAACCCATCTTTATAGTCACCCTGTTACGGTGTGACGTTTGATGTTATCAAGATACTCTTCAGGTGTTAGCAATTAACATGATCTCATGGTCTAAGGATAAAGATTACTTCATATGATGTTATATCAATATAAACATAACGACTTGATCGTAATGCTATACTTAGAATGTTCATCACATCATTCCACCAATGGTGTGACCTTGTTATTAACAACATCCAATGTCCATGATCAGGAAACCTTGATCATCTTGTTAATCAACAAGCTAGTCTATAAGAGAGGCATAACTAGGAACCCTTTTTGTTTATTAAACACACATGTATTGATTTTTTCGATCAATACAATTCTAGCATGCAAAATAAACATCTATCATATATAAGGAATACATAATAATAACTTTATTATTGCCTCTCAGGGAATATTTCCTTCAAGGGAAAATGATTTTTCTATTTTCTATGGGTAACCCATAAGCTTTTGAGGTGCACCTTAGCTTAAAGATAACTTTTTCTCCATACTGTATAAGGTGAACCTTAATTAGCAGATGCCACATAGGCCTTAAGGTGTGACTTTTTACACATTGCGGATGACCTTAGGGCATCACATATGTATGTAAAAAAACTTGTTGATAAGATGGCTCCCAACATGACCGTGAAATGAATATGAATTGGAACTTGCAAATTTGCATGATTGTATAACATCATCCTCCCAACATGATGTAATTTATCTCATAATTTTTTGAAACTCTTAAGTATGATATCCATTCTTCTTCGAGATCCTAAGCATTGGGAGTATGGCCATGGATGATCGGTTGAGGTGTTGGATTGAGGGAGTACGACATTGGATTCCTGAATATAGAGGGAGTACGGCCTACCAATTTTCTATTATTACATGGACCATGACCAAATTCAAAACCAAAATAAAGCTATAAAATATCCCGCGTATCCGGACATAATTCGTGCCCAAAAATTTCAGATACTTTGAAATTCCTATTCGACCCCTATTAAATTCGGTGGGTGGGGGGCTTCACTCGTATTTCTCCCAGTATAGTGCTAGCAGTACCGAAACCCTACCCCCTCTCTCCTCCAGGAATACGTCACCGGCCAGAACATCCTCACTGCACTTTAGCCGGCGTACCCGCCACACCTGATCTGCTCAACGAACCCTCTTGTTCGGTGCGCTGAGCACATCATCCACCGCCTAGGATCTGCTCCACGGATGTCGTGGTCCAGCGTTCTGCTCGTATCCTCGTTCGCCTAAGATCTGCTTCCCCGTCGTCGACACCCACTATGACCGTAGCACCTTCGGCGACCTCGACACGACTCGTGAGGATGCAGAGGGGGCCTAGACACTGCCCCGACCAAGGTAAAACCAGATCTCCCTGTATGATTTGTTTGTTGGCAATGTATTGTATTCGTGCAATATTTCCTAACTAATAGGTTCTTTACATGATATACCTGTTATGTACTAAATTAACCCGTTGTGGCTACGCTTAAACTCCACGTGTTTAACTATTTTTATGTACTATTTCTTTGCGAATTATTAGTCACTTAACATATTTGTTTACATTCTCTGTTGTACCTGTACACATGAGATATGATTATATAATATCTCTATCATTCGCCGATTTACGAACTATAGTATTTCCATCGTGCTATTGTCCTGCTATTATATACTACACGTTTACACACGTCATACTATTTGACCATTATGTACTGTCGATTTGATCCCTCTTAACCCGCGGCTCAAACTTTTTGCTATTACTATGCAAGGAGCAGCCTCAGTTTGCACAGAATATCATAGAGTGAATGGCTCCTATAATCTCGTAAGACCCCATCACTTTTGTTTCACTTCATACCAATGTATATCATGTTGGAACCTATTTGTATTTACAGTTGGCCTTACCTTTATGCAGAGGATCAACAATAGAGTACATACTCCGCCCGTCCACACGATCCGCCGTAGATCTCGTGTAACACCTACCGTAAGGCCCCCCACCCGAAGTTTGGTCCTTGCCACATTTTTTTCTTAAATTTACCATTTGTCTTTCTTGTTTTCATATTTTTTGCCAAAAAATGGCGTCAAACATTTTAGCCCCACTATGGTCTACTTTTGTTCCATATGCTTACTTCAATTTCCTAGATATGGAGAGGCCGGGTGTATTGCATCTGAGTTGTCTAATAATAATAACAAGGCCACACTAGCAATAAGATCCACACATGTATCATAAGGAACTCTGTGCACTTCATCTTACTCTTGTATCTACTGTGTATCATAGTTACATGAACTGGCTATTTTAATATGAGGCACTTGATGGTTCGGTTTGTTGTTCTCAGGCCACCGAACCGTTAAAATTATTTGGCTATTCATAAATAACTCAATGTATGATAGCTTGATTCATTGTTTGTATAAAATTATCTGGCTAGTATATTCGAGGCTCACAATTGATGTGTTTTTGTTGGCTGAGTTACTCTTTTTTTGTCTATGATTTGTGTAGTGCCTAGCTAGTTTATATATGAGAAACATAATGTCTTAGTTTTCATATTCGTTTTATTCATGTTCTGCACATTCTAGTTTAAGCAATCTGCATCAGGTACTTTGGTTGATTGCTCGCATTGTTATTCAAAATGAACTTGTAGTTTGTTTCCCAAGTCTATTGTTTAAGTAACTTGTTTTGTCTTGGTCTCAACCATCTTCAAGTAGAGCGGTCATTTCACAGGGCAGCACATGCCCGCATCGCTCCATGGCGCTAGCTGGTCCAGTTATTCAAGAACAAATAGATGTATGAGCCACCACTGTTAATTGCTTCCTTCCTTATATATTACTATATTGACACATTTAAAATTCATGGTGGTGTGATTGCATGGTAATGCTATTATAACTTGTTTTGTGTTTGTTTCAGGCTACAAATGACCCTCTGAATGCTGAACAAAGACCCGCTTCTCCAAGTTTAGATTTTGTTTCACACAGTAGCAGTAACAATACCTATTGCTCATGGCATACCGCTTTGACTGATCCTCTTTTTCCAGCCGAAAGATTATTTGAGGACGCTCTCCAAGATGCCCGTGATATTGTTGAGCAAGCAGCCAACAAAACAGATTCAGTAATCACAATAGCACGCAAAGACTTATATGAATTCAAAAACAGGCAAGCTTTGACGCGGAACATACTTAATAATCTCATATGCAGCTCTCATGGAAAGCCAGTTGTTACATGTCTCGCGATGCAAGCTCCATAGAGACCTTTTTTGTAACTCCAGTTATGGTGTTTTTTAGTTGTCTGGACTCTGATGCAACTTTTATGCTTCATTTTATTACTATCTGTTGGAAATATGTCCTAGAGAAAAATAGTTATAAGGACTATTATCATATTTCATATAGTTTATGATTAAGTTTTATATCATGTTATAACTTTATTGAGTGGAAACATCAATACACGTGTGATATACAAACAACCAGGGGTTCCCAGTGAAACTCTAGTCACTGGTTCATTGGTCAACAAATGATCATGTTTCCTGATCATGTGGCATTTATGCCAGTTGGAAATGGGGTCATCTCATTCTGAGAATGAGATGATGAACCAATACCCAACCTAAACATCGTGACCCGATCATGTCACGAAGTTCAAGTTACGATGATTAGAAATGGATCCTCGTAGACTATTCCTTAGACCGTGAGGCTATATCAATCACTGTCTCTCGAGAGTGCTTAGATAGCATCAAGCGCCACTTGGTAATGCGGTGGTTATAAATGTGTGTTCAGGTACTCGGAGGAAACCATAGAGGCAATATATGTCAAGAGTGGGATTTGTCCGTCCATGTGACGGGAAGATACTCAAAGGGCCCACTCGAAGAAGTTGTATCCAATAGCTGCGCAGCATGTGATTTGATCACAGGGATATCGCTTGTTGGAACAAGTCAAATAGCATTGTTCGGTAACGATATTGAACACGACATGGTGATGTCATTGATCAGATCTCGGGCAATGCAAGTATCGAGAGACAAAGGGAATAAGACACGACAGTCCTGGTTCAAACGACGAAAGATCTTCATGGAACGCACAGGGATCACATGGCCATCCAGGTACCTCTATCCATCATTGGTGCCGGAGTGTCCCGACCATGTCTGGAGTGTTCCCAAACCGTGGGGTATCACGCTTAAGGGCTGGATGATGCTTAGAGAGTGTTTATAGGATCGGTAGAATCGCTGAAGATTTGTAGAGAGAAAACCAGAAGGGTTTCAGTAAGTCCTGAGGATGTCCGGAGTGGAGGTGGAAGTGTTCCACAACCATGGAGGTTGAATAATATGTGAATGAATGTTAAATATTGATTTAATCATTTATTCATAATTATTTAATAAAGAGAAAAATCAATTTAAATGGTCAATGGCTTAATGGGCCAATTCCCGGAGGGGAGATGGCCCATTAGGGAAAGGAGAGAGGGAGAAGGGGCAAGGGGTGGCCGGCTAGGCCTAGCCCCCCACCCCCCGCGCGGGGCCCACTAGGTGGCCGGCGGCCTCCCCTCCCCCCTCCTCTCCTTTAGTCCCACCCCGGGACTTTGAGGGAGGTAGTACCTCCCCTCCCCTATATATAGTGGGGGTATTTGGCCAAATAAAATACAGCAATAATCAATAAAGGTCTTCTCACTTTTGGGAGGACCCCTAATTGATATTTTTCTCCCTCCCCCTCTCTCTCACGTGATTGTGGTCCCAAGTCTGGACTGGGCGAACGAGAGACATCTTCACCGCGGAGCACCGTCACGCTGCAGGATTCGGATCCGGGAGCTCTACTTCCGCAACTGCTGCTGGATCGGGGAAGTGGGAGTCATCATTAGGCACCAAACTTGTGTAACTGCCCGCAAGGTGTCGCACTTGAGGCACTCAAGTCATTGGAGCCAAGGGAGCGCAAGGACTTCATCACGACCTTGAGGTCGGCTTCGGCTCGTCTACATCAACCACACTCTCCTGAGAATTGACAATGCTTTTCGGTCTTCAAGGGTAAGTTTGCTAAAAGCCCCTTCCGTTACTGTATTACTAATAGATAGGTCTTGGCAGCTTCAGGGGTTTAGGGGCATAGGGTAAAATTTATTGTTTTCATACGCGGAACCCCTACAGTGGTATCAGAGCTAGATCTATGTGTAGTAATGCTAGTACGGGTAGAACACACGAGATGTAGCGTGTGGGTGTTGATCTTTTAGTTGTTACCCTCCCACGTGTACTTGTGTATACCGAAGTAATGCTTGATGAAGTGGCGCCCAACCGACTTTATGCGTTCATTCGTGAGACTGGTCCACGCTTGACATACGGCTTGTACCGTATAAAGTGGCTTAGGGGGGTGTCTGTCTCTGTCGCAGTAGTTGGTATACCATTTCCAACGGAGGGCCCCAAAAGGGGTGTAGTAGAGACAACTACTTGATCAGCGTTGTGCTAAAAGTTTGTAGGTAAGAATGGTTCTTGTGAGAAAGCCCATTCAGCCACGTAAAACATGCAAATATAAAGTAGAGGCATCTAACTTTGTTTTGCAGGGGGGCGTTGATTTGTGATATGGTTGTGGCAAAGGTAAAGTGATTACCTTTTGTTACGTAGTAGTAGATAGTCATAGAGGTGACGAACTACCACGCCGGAATGACACCGGTACCCTGGTGTCTACGGTGTCGGAACCCTGGCGCCAGAATCCGGTGACGACAGATGGAGATCATGACGTGAAGGACCATATCACATCGCATTTACATTCAATGTTATTGTTTGTATATCTTATTGTGTGCTAGTATTAGATACTAGACGGTAGCCTAATAAGAAGATCCCTCTTCGGTATGAGGCGATCCATGGTACATGCATGGGTGTCAGACATATCTACGTTCGCATATAGTGGGTGTAAGCCATGTTGCACAACGAATACACTAAGGTTGAGTTGGCGAGCCTAGCACGCCATAGAAGCGTGGCCTCGGAACACGGATGGTCGAAAGATCGAGCACGAGTCGCATGAATGATGTGACCGATGTTTAGCGTCCACCTTTGAACCCACATCGATGGCCGTGTTAATCGGGGGAGATGTGGCTGATAGGGGTCGTGTGATCACTAGGAACCCGTATGGGGATAGGTGTTTCTGTGTGGAGTTATTATTAACTCATTTAATTATAAACATAGTCTAAATTCCTTTTGCAATTATAAATGTAGATGGCACCTTTCCGTTGACGATTGATTGGTTAGAAGGAGAGAAGCTCAGATTAGATGGATCAAACTTCTCCATATGGGTTGCGCGTATCCACGTTCTCCTTAGCGAGAATGACGTGGTCGACTACATACTCGACGGGATGGATTTGGATCAGCCCACTGACCTAGAGACCCTAGAGCAGTGGAAAGACTGCTATCTCCGTCATGAGATGACCTCCTTCATTTCAGTTACCATGTGTTTCGGAATGGTGGATGAGCTGTGGCCTTTCCTGGGTGATGTCAACCCTCGTTCGGTGATGCTACAACTTAGGACACATTTCGTGGAACAAGCACGCATATGCAAGCATGAGCTGATGGGAGACTTCCGCTCCATTAAGATAGAGGAGAACTCATCATTGGGCGACAACTTGGAGTGCATGCATGATGTGTACATGAGGCATGCATACTTCCTGGATAGCTAGATGACGGGCTCTTTTGCAAACGGCGTTGTAATGCGGTCGCTGCCACCAAGCTACCAAGGATAAGTCAGGTCTTGCGTAACGAGGGGCAACGCGGAATCAATGGAGTTCCACCGGTTCGTGACACATCTCAGGAATGTGTTGGTTGAACCATATGTCGCTCAGGTCATCAGTGACAAAGGTATATATTTGATATACAGTTTTATAAACGTTATAATCTTGCAAACACATTTGCAGTGTTAAGTATATTTGATACTTGTTCTGTTTTGCTGAAAACAGGTCCTTCTGCATGAGAGGTACTTGCTAGAGAGGAGGTGATGTTGCGTGTTGATGTTGCGTGTTGATGGCGAGCATGATGATGATGGCCAACGACACTCTCCCTTAACATTTATCATTTAGTTTATGTTTTAGGATGATTATTGTAATCAAAAGATTTTGAACTTCTTTAGTGTGTCTCACACTTTATGAGACGGTTATTCATATGAGTTTGTAACAAACAGTTGTTCCACTTTTATGAATGATTTCTATTCGTGTTCATATCTTGTTTGATTATGTGTGAATTATCCTTGTTATTTGAAACTAATTGATAATGCATGCACATTTGTAAAATATTGAAATGCCTTAAAATACCCAACTTAAATGATATTTCTTTATGGAATGAAAACCATTGTTTAAAATTCAAAGTTATGTGATAATATGTGAAAGTCATTCGATTTCTTGTAACATATAAATCATGCCTAAGTTAGGCAAAATAACTTGAACACCGTGTATTACTTTAATACAAAGTGTTTAATGAAATGTTAAAAGTAAATACATATTTGATGTATTGTGTTTTAACGAAAATGGTAATTATCATTATATGATTGTTTAAATGTGTAAAGAAGTTTACCAAAAGGAAACATGAATATGAAACTATTTGATTTGATCAAAGTGTTTCATCAACAAAGGGTATAAATATAAAAGGGAATCTGATTACTATGATTTGATCAATAGTAATGAAATTCGACTTTATAATAATGGCATAAAAGAAATTGTGGAATGCAAAGCGTTTTGAAATGTCAAAATGCAAAGCATCATAATGTGATATTAGATATCAAAGTGGGTGAATAGAAGGTGCCAAATAAATCGTTGTAGTGTAGATGTAGAGACCATTAGTTAGAAAAAGTTAGCACTCAATTAAAACACATAGTGAACCATTTGAATTCGTGAAAGTTTTGGGGTTATTCGATATAACCAAAACAATAGCGAATAAGTCCTTGTAGAGTATTCATTGGAAACTTTGAATATGAAATCCATAGCTGAAACCAAAAGGAAAGCAAAACTTGTATTGCTTGGATTTTGGTCCATTCTTGAGAAAGCTCACTTTTAGTGATATTTCTCGATTATGGAGCAAATGGAAGATAGTGAAAAACACGATGAGGATTCAAATCCCTGTATCAAAGCGTTGAGAAGCGCAACGGACAACGTTCCTGAATGATTCTCTTCACAGAAGGAAAGAATCAATGATATTGATCATTGTGTTTTCCCCACTAGTGTTTTCACTACATGAAGTAGGATTCAAAATGTAATCCATATCTTGTATGGAGACATTTGTGAATCATTTGTCATGATTCTTGGAATATGACATACCTACAAACTACTAAGGAAATAATGGTAAACTAAAATTATGAGAAATTCTAATAGCAAAATTCCCTTGAGATTAGAAATCAATTAGTTGCTGAATCTCACAAGTAAAAGGGGTTACTTGAATTTTCCCAAATGACTGCAGAGCCATAGTGGAAAAGGGGGTGAATGACAAAAGCACAATTTGTCAAGTATTGGACAAATTCAAATGAATTTGATTCATGTGTGCTTTATGTCTAAGGATTTAAAACTAGTAATAGTACTAGTATCTCATAGTATATCTCTAAGCTTGATATTTGATCAAAGGATTTTGCAGTTATTCAAAATAGTGAGTGGATATGAAATTTGCATGAAATTGAGTGGGAGCTATGAAAGTCTTCCTAAAACAATATGTGATTGACATATTTTTGAGTGGGAGCTTATAGGAGTAATTCTTAAGTGTGTTAAGAATGAAAGCGCAAATAATTATAAATAGTGATTTATAAGATGTAGAAGTTGATAATAGGCGTATTATGATATTATGTAGTATTCCTTAAGGGATTCTAAAAGGGGTTTCAGAAAAGAAGTTAATTAAGGAACTGGTCCTTAATAACTCAAATTAGGAATAGTATTAAGTTGAACATCAATGGTTGAAAGAAAGAAAAGGATGATCATCATCCACTATGTTGATACATAGGTTCTATCTTAGTAAACCATGATGATAACTTAGCATAATATGTGATCCAAGTAAGGAACGTTTAAAAGTGATTAAGTTTGAATCACAAAATGTTGAGCTAAGTTTGTCCGCAGATAACTACAGACATGTTTTCCAAATCCATAAAGGATGACATATCTTAAAACATAAAGGGTTATGTTATAAGGGAATATGTTGGAAACTCCTGCGAATACCGATTAAAGTCAAGTAGGAAGCGAGGTGAACAAAAACATCGAAAGTTGCACAGAGTGCACTAGTGTTTCGATGAATACATTTATAATAATAGATAAGGGTACCATCTAAAGTGTTGTATAATGTTATGGCAGGGCTATTTCGCTTTTAACGTAGAATGATGTGTCCCAAGGCACAATGCCCATGAGAAAGCCCTCGAGGTTGATCTAAAGTCACTGTAGGCTCCTAGAATCAGGCCTCGTTCTGCTGCCATAGCGACGATGCATACACACAGATGTTGTCATGAGATGACAAAGTATTAATGTCAATCAAGGTGACATTAGTAAGTTGCAAAGGATTTGGGACTATAAAGTACAGACCCATGACTCAACCTCTTCCATAAGCAAGCATGTTCAGGGTACTGGATATATGGTGCCAATGATTGAGAACAAATGCAGCTAGTGTATTTGTACTCTCGTGCAAGTGGGAGACTGTTGGAAATATGCCCTAGAGACAAATAGTTATAAGGACTATTATCATATTTCATATAGTTTATGATTAAGTTTTATATCATGCTATAACTGTATTGAGTGGAAACATCAATACACGTGTGATATACAAATAACCAGGGGTTTCTAGTGAAACTCTAGTCACTGATTCATTGGTCAACAAATGATCATGTTTCCTGATCATGTGGCATTTATGCCAGTTGGAAATGGGGTCATTTCATTCTGAGAATGAGATGATGAACCAATACCCAACCTAAACATCGTGACCCGATCATGTCACGAAGTTCAAGTTACGATGATTTGAAATGGATCCTCGTAGACTATTCCTTAGACCCTGAGGCTATATCAATCACTGTCTCCCGAGAGTGCTTAGATAGCATCAAGGGCCACTTGGTAATACAGTGGTTATAAAGGTGTGTTTAGGTACTCGGAGGAAACTGTAGGGGGATTATATGTCAAGAGCGGGATTTGTCTGTCCATGTGACGGGAAGATACTCAAAGGGCCCACTCGGAGAAGTTGTATCCAATAGCTGCGCAGCGTGTGATTTGATCACGGGGATATCGCTTGTCGGAACGAGTCAAGTAGCATTGTTCGGTAACAAGATTAAACACGACATGGTGATGTCATTGATCAGATCTCAGGCAATGCAAGTATCGAGAGACAAAGGGAATAAGACACGACTGTCCCGGTTCAAACGACAAAAGATCTTCATGGAACGCATAGGGGTCACATGGCCATCCAGGTCCCTCTGTCGATCATTGGTGCGGGAGTGTCCCGACCATGTCTAGAGTGTTCCCGAACTGTGGGGTATCACGCTTAAGGGCTTGATGATGCTTAGGGAGTGTTTATAGGATCTGTAGAATCGCCAAAGATTTGTAGAGAGAAAACCGGAAGGGTTTCGGTAAGTCCGGAGGATGTCCGGAGTGGAGGTGGAAGTGTTCCACAACCATGGGGGTTGAATATTATGTGAATGAATGTTAAATATTGATTTAATCATGTATTCATAATTATTTAATAAAGAGAAAAATCAATTTAAATCGTCAAAGGCTTAATGGGCCAATTCCTAGAGGGGAGAGGGCCCATTAGGGAAAGGAGAGAGGGAGAAGGGGCAAGGGGTGGTCAGCTGGGCCTAGCCCCCCCCTACGTGGGGCCCACTAGGTGGCCGA